>LR999960.1:10000000-12737397 GCA_905220385.1 Xylota sylvarum
CATTCGACTCCTGTCCTACGGCAACAGGACGACCGACGACGACGATGCGAATCTTTTTTCGAATTGAAAAGAAAATCACCACCACCACCACCATTGCTGTTCCCGGATGCCTGGTGGGCTACCACATTCGTGAAACTACCAAGCGGATGATGAATGTCGACCCAATGATCCCTTCTTCTACTCCTTTTGCACTGGAGGAGCTTAGAAAAAGAAAAAAAAAAAAATAAAGAAAAACCAAAAGAGAGAGTGTCTGACTTAATGGGAAAAGTAAAGTCCAGAGATAGAAACGTGGTAGACAAAGGACTATATGCCAAGACTCCAATGATGATGATGGCGGATGGCGGCGAACAAACAAACTTTCCAACTGTTCCTTTTTGTTTTCCGCAAAAGAAAATCAATTGAATTGTCCTTTGGACAAGAAAAAAAACACCGACACACAAGCAAAAGGCAAAAGGATACGTTCAGTATTTGCACGCCTGATGCTGTCGACTGAATGAATGCATCCACACTAGACACTAAAACACAAACACACGCACGCAGACGTGTTCCCTGGCTACACATGTTCCGGCTTTATGAGAAGAAATTAAAGAGGAAGTCGAAGAAATGAAAGGATTTCTTGAGACGTTCCACTTGTTTTTTTTTTTTTGTTTTTTGAGTTTTATATCCTTCCTTCCTTTTGTTTTCATTGCTTACCAGCAGTTTGATGGATGTGCATTGTTGGGTGAGAATAAATCTTGACTGGAAATCTCCTCTTTGAACGTCTTAGACAGTTTTGAAGTTTCGAAAGGGAAGGAACACCTAGAGGTGTTAGTTATGTCAAAGATTCTTAAATTGTTTTAAAGGTTTTTTTTTTGTTCTTTTAAAAAAAGGACCATACTCTTCGGTGAAAGTCAATGAATTAAAAATGGAATGCCAATGAGTAGTGAAGTCCTGCTGATGTGGCAATGGTTTCATGTAACAGCGTCAAATTAAACGCATTTCATTACATCCACTAACGAAAAAAAGCCTTTAAATGTACAGAGTTTTTTACTCACTAAACAATTATATTATATAATGAAAAAACAAAAAAAAAAAGTTTCCTCCTCACCACCATCCCTGTGCAAAATCACTAAAATTTGTAAAAAAAAATAAAATAAAACAAAAACGCTGAACAATAATATTTTACGATTCACTTATTCATCCAACATTCAACAAAAAATTATTCACCACTTGCCACCTCAATGAATTTGAAATAATTTTTTGCACAGTTTTGTTTGTTTCAACAGCTGCAACAGGGATGGTAAGGAGGAGGAGGAGAAGACAAAATATACATAAATACCCCACCAATTGTGACATTCGCAAAAAATTTACGTACCTGTACATACATATGAATCCTAGCATAACCTACACCTGATGCAATGAGTTTGACGTAAAATAGTTATGAACATGTAGGAGGGGACGGTTTTTTGCTGATGTTGTGAAAGCAAAGACAGAATGGGCATGGAATATGTCTGTTCCAAATACTTTTTCCCTGACACAAGTATGCAGACATATTTATCCTGCTGCTCACTTAGACCAACAGGATTGGGTCTCAATTATTTAACCCAGGAAACGCTGAAAAAAACCGCTGTATTAGAACCACCCCGATAGTGATATGAATCGCAAGAGGTCCATCAGCTCGAAATTACCCACGTCCTTCAAGTCGGAGAAGACGTAATTACCGAGAGTTCTTATTCTTTTGGCAAGTAGGGCAAAACAGTCACATAGCAGGTGTCGAACAGATTCAATTTCTTCCTCGTCCATGACATGGGACTACTGCAATAGTCATTGTGTAGTACACCGAGGCGCTCCGCATGTATACCAATGACCAATGGCCCAGTAATTAGACGACTGAGCTTCACCAGAGAAACAGATCTTTTCTTGTTTATTTCCGACCATGGAGCACGGACCATTGCACATGTGTCCATCGTCGATTGGCTGAACCAATGGCTTCATTCTCTAAATTTTTCTTTAAGGAGTATATTGGGATTGCAACAAAGGAGAGACCATTTTCTTCCAAGCTCATCAGACCTTTCGTTTCCTAAGATATCCATATATCCATATGCCCTCGTACCCAGCTAAGGGTCGCCTTATTGGCTCTAGATATATTGTTTAGGAATGATTTACAGGACCTCACAAGCTTCGATCTAATTACCGCAGAGCCTTAACAGCTGCTTGGCTGTCTATATATACATTTATCGTTTTGGCAACAATGCTGCTCTAACGTATAAGATACTACAATCGTCATTAGTTCTAAAGGAACGGTCTATTTTTAGAATTTCATTAATAGACCCTAGCCCCTGTGCCAATGTTCACCTTAGAACCGCCGCGACGGTGTAGAACGCCAGTTCCTTTTTAATGTTGGTTCTATGGTGCTTCTAGTAGGTTCTGTCCGGAATTTGTATACCAAATCTCCTTTCAAATACAGATACAGACCTCGTCAGAGTTTCCTTCGCTATCGTTGCGAAGCCAGGGTGTTCTTTTCCTTCTCGGAGAGAGAAAAAGGGTCCTTGTAGTCCAAGATCTTCTAACGTGCATCGACCTTACACCCCTCTCCGTCTTCCGGGGACTCTCGGATGGATCTGCCAGCAGTAGCTCTTTCATCTCCATAGAGATCTTCTCAACCCGGCCAGCGGCTGCTGTTTCATCAGTTCTGGTGCTCCCACGATAGCATGTCAGCATCAGAACTAATAGGCTCCGCTTTATTTAATTGGTTTTTATTGTTTTTGTTTGTTGTTGCTTTCCTTTGGTCCACCCCGCCCGAGCCACCATGCCGATTTAAAGCAGACCTCACAAGGGCATCTGGTACGGTACGGTACGGTTCCTTCGGCATGGTTTAAAAAAATAAATAAATCTACTCACTCCACCATTAGAGTTAGGGCTCGACTATGGAGACTATATAGAGCCTACGCAGACACTACTCGGCCCTACTTAAGCTACAGCACCACGACAAGGTGGATAGTCAACGCTGGAGAGTAGTTGCACATACTTTTGAAAAATTATACCTCCGGTGTTAGCTTGTGAATTTCACACAATTCTTTCACGTATGATCATACAGAAGTCACCTTGTCTTAATCCTTTTTTGATATCAAAATAGGATCTGGTACAAATTCAGACAATGACATCAACGCTGAGATCAAACGAAGATTAACTCTTGTCAGTTGCTGATTCTTTGGGCTAAGAAGGCAAGTATGTAACAAAGCCCTCTCTCGTACAACTAAAGAATCCCTATATAAGACCCTGAAATTATCCCGGAGGAGCTTGCAAACCTCCGAGTGTCCAGCTCAATGTCTGCAGTCAGACTCAACATACGCTCATCGTTGGTTTACTATCGGATAGCTATACAACATGCACCCCGTGGACGTGATGATGCGATTTTGATATTTTCAGCGTGATTCAAGGAGCCGCACTTAGTCACACTTATGTAGGTGCTTGAGGACCCATTGTGATGCCCAAGGGGATAAACCCTTGCTCCTATACTGGGGTTTTCCTAGTTCCTTCTTTACTGTTCTTTGGTGAATAGGGTCTCCAGCCATCTTTCGTCTTTCAGTCTTTCGAAACCTGGAAAGATTTTGAGGTCAGACATCAGAGAGTTCTTGTAAGTCCTGGAAGTAATATCTTCCTAGTATTCTGTTCCTCAATTGGCATAAGTTTGAGGAGTGACGCAGGTAGTGAAGTATGAACGTTTTCGTCACCGCATCCTCTGAATATGTTGGCATCGTTGAGTTTAAGTTTCATTTTGTGGTTGCTTAGAAGATTATGACCAGTGAGTGGACCAACCAACATTGATAGCGTTTTCCTGTTGTTTTGTAGGAGTTTGTTGGTTCCACCTTTGTCGTATTGTGACCAGAGCTTCCTTGTTATATCACATTTCGTAAACGATTTCCTCCTACTGCTGGCTGTCATTACGATCTTTTACCGGACTACGTTCCCATACGTGACATTCACAGAATTATCCTAGGGTTTGGTCCTCACCTTCTGCCGAAGATTCAGTTGGAAATGAAGAACGCGATTGCTGCCTTTTTAACTCTTTCATTGATATTACGCTTCCAATTACGTTTCCTGCCTAGTATGACTCCTAGATACTTTGACGCCTTATTCAAAACTGCGAAGAGACTGTTTACTCTTGCAGATCGGTGTGATCGCATCCTTTGTTAGCTGCAGTATAATGGGGAGAATTCCATCATCTGCGGTGTATTTGAATGGAAAAAAGATGTTCATCGCCAAGGTTAATTTGGCCTTCGATTATGATCCCTTCTGAAACTGTCGATTCTGTTACCGGCAAAGCAACATCCACACTTGTGTTGTCACTCTAACTTGGAGTACATCCCGCGAAGTGTGTATATAACAGAAGGAGCGGGACTGTGTCCAGAACCCATGGATATCTTTAAGACATCCTGGTACGTTAGAAAGGATTTTTCTAATTCCATATTTACCAAATCCCGATATTACAGTCGTGATGGAGTCGGAAGGTATCAATTTTGAGCTACATCTATCCCAAGGAAATAACTTGAGGTTCACCCTAATAGGTCTATTCTCATGTCATGACATCTTTCAACTCATGTTCTCCTCATCCACTTAGAAAATAACAAAACCAAACAGACTATACCCCAAGCAGATCAAGAGCAGCAAATTTTACTGCATTGCCCAACTGTAACGATTCAAATTCACTGTTTTTCTTAGATACTTATACGCACGCCAGCGGATAATACAGAAAGCAGAGTAGTATGGAACAGCTTTTACAAGAAAATTCTACTAACATCTTTCTTGAACACAAACCACAACAAATAAGTAACCAATGCATTCAAAAGTATCTAAAGCTGTTCATATACTGATGGATAGTGTGAGAACCAAAAGTATCTATTCACGCATACATTGTTTCTATAGCAGTATAACACCACATACATACGTCATTATAATAAAACACCTAATACGACACACGACTTATATCAAAACAAAATTAAAAAAATTGGGAAAAAGTATTTCCCATACCGGGAATCGAACCCGGGCCTTCTGGGTGAAAGCCAGATATCCTAGCCACTAGACCATATGGGATACATGGTATGGTTTGTCCAACTGTTCATTTCAATATCAATATGTTTAAATGAACATAAACATTTTGTTCATAAAGAGTGGACCATCTGCTGGTATCTTTTTGAAGCATATGTTATTTTGACACTGACAGCTCTAATACGCTCAAAAAATTAACAGAAACTCAGTATTATATTTTCGCGGTACGAAACGGATCGATTTACGATTGAACAACGTTAGGACTTGAACAACGTCGAGACTAACACTATCTTTCCATTTTACAAGTTCATTAAGAGCAGACTTCATCAAGTTTCTTATTGTAAGAAGGAAATCTCCTGATATCCCTATCGGAATGTGATCCGTATAAGCTCTGACAGCGGAAGGACACTATAGTGAAGTCCTCGTTATCCAAAGACTGCTAAATGATGCCTACCAACGAGTGCAGACAGTCTTCACCGATTGTCCTTTGCGGTATACATGCTGGAGTATCGGTAGAAGTTTACTATGTCGATCAGTCTTTCTAATGGCTTTAATAGAAGCTCCGATAAGCTTATTGGATGGAAATCCTTAAGGGATGAATGGGACGTCCTTTAATCCTAAAGTGGGTCGTCCTAAAGGTAATTTGGAACTAGGAACCTTTTGTAGTTTCAATGGTAACATTCCATCGAGATCAGGAGATTTGTACAGGAGGAAGCTGTGCACTGCCCACTATAGTTTCTATGGGGGTAACAATATCTTCTGGCGCTATAAATTGGGCTTGCTTATGGATGGTTGGTTGGTTGGTTGGTTGGTTTGGTAGGGTGAAGATGTCCTCATCTGTGACGGAGACTGTGTGGCAGAGAATGGAAAAAAGGGGGGATATAGGTGAAGGGGTAGTTTGATTTGAGGATGGAGAGTTGAGGACGGTGTATTTCTGAAGAACTCCAGGATCTTTCCGAAACTGTAACGTCTAAGATAAGTGTCTTCTCAGGTATTCGTATCTTTGCATCCCTAATGCATGACATTCGCAAAGGAACTGCTTTCCTTTTCCTACCAACTTCTAACTTCCCTATACCCTTTCCTTTCAATCCATCACTGGGTTTATAACTTTAAAGGACCTTAGTCCTAAGTGATGAATTCCACTTAAAGAAAAAAAAAGTGTTCGGGGCTTTCTTCGTCTTCTTCGCATCTCGGGCAGGTCCTTGATGTCACCAGTCCCAGTCTGTATGCGTGTTTGTTCAGGTTAATGTGTCCGGTGTATAGACCGACCATCCGTCTTAATTGTATCCTGCCTAGATCGATCGCCCTCTTTGCCAGACTGTGGCAGGGGCGCTCAGTCACGGCTTTAGCAGCTTTGCAGATTTGCCATCCTTTCCACATGTTTTCGTGCTGTTATGCGAACGAGCTACTGTATGTGGCGCACACAAGTTGAAGGGGATCTGAACAAGCTTGGAGTGCGCAACTGGAGGCAGAGAGGCTTGTTAGTTGAGGCCCAGGTTCACCCCGAACTGTAGCGCCACCTAAGAAGAAGAAGGCTACTCCTAAGGTTGTAACCGTAGGTATATCTATGTTTTCCGTCCTCTTCGTCGTCACTTCATCCGCAGCTTCACTTGTATATTTCACATCTAGTCCTATAGGGAGTAGGTTCAAGATTGTCTCCATGGCTGCAGTGGGGGTACTGGATTGCGATCCGGTAATTTCTAGGCAAGCCATACATTGGATGTTGGCTACTATTGCCTACCATACAAACACTCTATATAGTAAGATAGGCCTGACGATGCAAGTGTAAATCCATTAGACTTGCTTCGATTTCAAACCCCACGTCTTACCAAAAGCCCTGCAGCATATCCAGTACGCCCTTCTGGCTTTCGTGATTCTGTTTCCTAGATTTCTTCTCCAAGTTAACTTGTTGTCCAGGATGACCTCAAAATACTTTATTTCGCCTTTTAGGTCCCCCTAAAGGCGTTGCATGGAAGTCCTCTAGCTTGTGTCTTCTCGTGAAGAGTACCATGCCGGTCTTTCCAGGGTTGACGCTTGGGCCGCAGAGGTTCGCCCAACTTTTCGTGATGTTGAAGATTTAAGGTTTCCTTGCTAGATATGGTCAAGTTTCCATTCGGTTTTTTAGTCTAAATAGGAATATTATAAGATTTAGATAAGATTTTCCTAATTCGGAAGCTCTTTCTATATTTTCACAGAAAAGATGCCACAAAGCACTTTATGATTCCCTAACTTGGAACTTAAATTTTCTAAAACTGCTCATGTAGAGATTCCAGTTGAGTTGGTCTCTAAAACGTTTGGCTTAATTAAATAAGATTCCTACCTAGATAGTATCTCTCATTACTCTAAAGTACCTACGTACGTTAGTACTGCTTTGAAGACTGTAATGTTTGTCATACTGTAATAGTTACCTCTGTCTTGTGCTTTGATGTCAGTTAACGTCGTGGCTATCTTCAGCCAAAGTAATTAGCTTTCAGGAATTTATAGTCTTAACACAACGTACATTACATTCAATAGTAGAGGACACACAACTGAACCCTGTGGAACTCCTATAATTTAATTGTTATTCATTTTGTTATGGGTATCAGTTTCCGATCCTTCGATTGGTTTTGTTCTCCATTGCATCATTACCGAAATAGGAAGTATGTATATGAACAAATCACATCAGCAGTAGGTACACGCTATCAGTTTTGAACCGACAGTTTTGCTTACATGCAAAATGATGCTTGGAGTGATCCTGAGAATGATGGATCTGCGCTCAAGTGTTGAGAATTGACAGTGTTCAATGTTTGCAGCTATAATGTCATCATTGTCCACCTCCAATTATAATCAGTACCGTTTACGTACGAGTATATCATCAGAACCACCCATCTAGAATTCAGAGTCCACTCAGTTCATCATAGAGGAACTAGATTATGGCAAGTGTACAAGCATAATTTTGGTGATGTTGGCGTAAAAACATGCAAAGATAAATTTATTCGAGGATAGTACTATCGCGTGACTATAGAACATAAACACTCGGATATGCAAATACTCCCATAGGCCAAAGAGTGCTTCCCAACACCACTGGATAACTAAATAGAAACAGGATTGGGTTAGTTTTCACAGACACCTTTCATTTAAGTTTGCTTGGTAGATTGGATAATTGGTACAAAATTCCTTATGAAGACACCATAATGTAGCAGAAATATATTCATTCAACTGAACAGATAAATGTATTCCCTCGATATTAGGACAAAAACTCTTACCCCGAACTGTAATCTCTGCCGAAGACAACTACTAATCGCATCCTGATGAGCTTATGGTGCTTCACAATCCTCTGCAAACAAAAAAAACAGTCACGAATCGTAACATACTCTGATCAGTTGCTGTTAACAAGTCCTGCAACTTTGTTGAACTGCATTTGCAATGCATTCCAACTGCATAAATCTCTACTTAAAGCACGATTCATGCTCTGCCTATCCTCCTGCTTTACCAATTATAATTTTTAACCGAAAATCTTGCAGCATCACATCCATGTCTAATGTGTTGCCCTAATAAAACGCGCGCGCGCGCCCGCTCCATAGATGACATCTCATTCCCCTCGTATCTGCCACTTGATTCGGTGGAATCACGACCGATACGGAAATAGAAATCCAACTACGATACGAGTATCCATCCACAAACAGCCTCGCTTCTAACTGTTCTGATTCATCGACGACCTACAGAGCCATAATATATCTAGAATTGCTGGCCAAGCAGGTATCCATCGTATCGTCCACCGTGGTCTAAGTGCCCTACAAAGGAACGAGCTACAGTTTGCTCAGATTCAGCATTACCACAGATGTTAAGCAGATCGCACCTTCACCACGAATCTCGAATCTTAAGCGGGACCGATGATGCTGATGATGATGATGATGACTCCTTCTGGGTGCCGACGTATCTCATCATACGTATTTGATCTTTTGCTCTGTTTGAATTGATTGATCGCTTGCTTGTGCAGATAAAATAGTTTTTTGCCATCTCACTCACGTTGATCAGGTAGGTAGTCAGTCAGCGCTGAGACTGATCTAGAAAAATGTTGCAACTAAGTTTTTCCCATTTGGGATGCTGCAAGTTTTTCTCTATTCTCCTCTCTTCTGTTGTGGCCTCGATTGTACTGAAGTTTCGCTAATTGCCAGGTTGTGATGCAATTTTTACCATTTATGAGCTATTCGCAGAATTGTTTGTTCAGGCGATTGAGGGGGAAACTAGTTTTTGATGAGAGGTGTGTCCGCATTTGCTTTAGAATATGATGGAAAGGCCTTAAGAATCAATTTGTAACTGTTTTCAATTGGGAATTGTGCCAAGTCTGAATGGCAGTTATGGAATCGGATAGGTGTGAGGTGTACTTCAAAGTTTTCAAAAGGCTTTAGGTACTCAATTGTAGTAATGCCTTCAACAGGGCGAACTTAGTGGAGGACCTGGACTGCTGTAAAACAAATATTACCATCATCCAAGATGTACGATAGAACAGGCCGGGCAAAAAAAGGATGAAAAACTGCGATATCTACTACGGCGGTTGCTACCGACAACAGAAGCAGCAGCTATGAACGAACGAGTGACTAGTAGCATCAAGGCTAAATTCCCGATATGCGCTCATGCCCCACAGAGGAAAAAGATGAAGATATCAAAGACAGCTTCTACGAGCTCATAGACAAGACGTGCAAGCAGTGTCCTAGCTTACTTACTTACTTAGGTGGCACTTCAGTTCGGGGTGAACCTGGACCTCCACTACCAAGCCTCTCCAATTAGCCCGGTCTTTAGCTAACAGCCTCCAATTGCGCACTCCAAGTTTGTTGAGGTCTCTTTCTTCTTGTGCGTGCCACCTAAAGCGAGGCCTTCCTCTACTGCGTTGTCCTTCCGGTTAGACGGGCCGGAGCACTTGTGTCCATGTTAGCTGTGTTAGATGACTAATGCACATTTTTTTTTGACTAGGTCGATGTTACTCTACAGCTCATATAGTTCGTCGTTGAATCTTCTCCTCCATACCCGACAGTGGATATCTTCATCCGTTTTAGATAGAATCCAAGCAGGACCGGGATGATCAAGGTCTTATATAGAGTCTCCTTAGTAGCTCGGGATAGGGCCTTACTACTCAATCACCTTCTCAGCCCAAAGAAACATCGATTGGCAAGAGTTGTTCTTCTTTCAATTCGTAGATATTTTGTGTCCCTTCTCGTAGGCAGCATGTACTTGGTTTGCTCTCGTTTACCCCTAAACTCATTTTGGCAGCCTCGGTTTCAATACCAGCGAACCCGCTGGAGATAGTCCGCTGACTACTCTAGTCATCAATCTAGACTTTTGAAAGATTGTGCCTCCAGTGTTGGCTTGTGAGTTTCGTCACCTTGTCCAAATCCTTTTTTGACATCAAAGGTCTCGATAAGATCGTTACCTTCCTTGATGGTGCAGCGAGCGTTCTCCCTCGTCATCCTGCACATGACTCTATATAACTCGGTTCTATAAATGCTGTCATATGCGGCCTTGAAATCGATGAAAAGATGGCGGGTATCGATTTGGACTTCTTGGGTTTTATCCAGGATCTGCCGAAGTGTGAAGATTTGATCGATTGTGGACTTTCCTGGCCTGAAACCTGATAGGGGCAGATCAGGGTGTTGACGAAGGTTTTCAGACGTTCACACAATATGGTGGATAGGATCTGGTACGCGATGTTGAGGAGACTAATACTTCTGTAATGGGCGTAATTGAGGGGGTCTCTTTTCTTGTGGATCGCGCAAACGTTTTAGAGATGAGTTGGTGTATGCTCTCTACCAAATCATTTCCAGCTGCTTTGATAGGCCATCAGGTCCTACAGCCTTGTTGATCTTACGTTTGGATATCGCTATCCTAATTTCGTTTTGATCAGGTGAATGACTATTTATCAACATCTATGTCGAATGGTTCATTCTGGTTCTAGAGCTCGCGGGCCGCTCTCGACCTTCATTATAGCGCCGCTGTCCGTGCTTCTTGCTTAGCTGCGGGATTCTTCATCAAACCAAGGGTTTCTTTGTGGTAGTAGGGTGAAACTCACCACATCGGTTGTGGCACTTCTGATGGAAGTATGTTGACAACGTATCCACTGGTCTTCGGTACTTGATGCTGGCGGCATAGAAGTCGTTGAGAGATTTCGGGATACGCGTTCGGCGAAGATTTATCCTTGGCTGCTCGGAGGGTTCGGACATCCAGAATACTGGAGGCATGCCTTACGTCGATCGCAATGAGATCAATTTGGTTGACCGTCTTATGATCAGAAGATCTCCATTTGCCCTTGTGGATATGAGGAAACCGTGTGCTTGCTATAGGTACGTTCCGCCCAAGGCGAAGTCAATACGTCTAATTCCGTTGCCAGACGTGGTGTCGTGTAGGCTGTGCTTAGCAATCATCCTACCAAATATGCCCTCCTTTCCTATCTTGGAGTTAAATTCGCTTAGCACGCTTTTAACGTCATACTTAGGACGTGGCTCATATGTCGAGAGGTTCGTAGAAGCATTCTTTGATGGCATCGTCTATGTCTTCTGTGAGGGCATGAGTGCATATAAGGCTTATGTTGGCGAATTTAGCCTTGATACGGATTGTCATAAGACGCTTGTTCATGTGTCGAAAGCTCAAGACGTCTGCCGCATATGGCAAATCCTGAATTCTTCTTTAAGTGTATGATCCCCTATTCCACAGAATGGTTCAGGACCCATGAAGGATTCTGATGCTCCCTTTCTTGCTAGGGAGTCGGCCATTTCATTACCCTCTATTCCAACATGGCCAGGTATCTAAGAGAGGGCCATCTTGTTTCTACTACCTAGTTCATTAAGTTTTTGTAGGCATTCCCACACAAGGTTGGACTTAATGATGAGTTAAGTGCTATGAAAGCAGCTTGGCTATCTGACATATAGTTATATCACAGTTGACATGGTTTCTTTCAAGATTGATTTGGACACTTCTACCTATGGCATAGATTTCAACCTGAAAGATACTGGTGCTTTTGCCCATGGATTCAGAGTATTTGGTTCTGGGCTCGAATACTCCTGCTCCAGTTCCTTCATCAGTTCTTGATCCATCTGTGTACCACTTTGTTGTGTGATTGCTCAGTTTGTAGATAGTGGATACATTGCTCCAACTTTTTTTGTTACTGAGCTTGACAGCATAGTCAAGTAGTTAGTAGTTTTTTCTAGCAGTGCATCGAATTGCCTCGATGTAATGCACTCTTATCTCTTCCTATTCCTTCCTTGGCCATTCTTAGAATCGTTTTACTTGCACATTCCTCAACCACAAGATGCAACGGAATCAGTTCCAATGGTACGTCCATGGTTGCAGTTGGACAAGTTCTAATGGCCCCTTTAATACAGAGGCATGCCAGTCTTCGCACCTTAATGAGTGTCTCCCTCGTAGTGACCAGATTAGTTCTTTTTGCCCATGCAATCGCTCCATGTATGATAATTGGTCTCACAATAGCAATATACATCCATCTAAGGATGGTCGGGCTACATCCCCAGGATTTGCCGGCAAGGCTTCGACTAATCATTAGAGCCCGCGTGGCTTTCCTGGTTATCTCTTCTGTATGATTTTTCCAGATGAGTTTTAGCAATTACCATAGTATACATCACAGTTTTTCATCCTCCTTTTGTCCGACCCATTCCGTCGCACTTTCTGGATGGCGGTGATGTCTGCTTTCTAGTGCCTCTCCTAGTTGTTCGACTGCACACGGCCTTTTAAGGGTCCGAACATTCCCTCCATTCCCTGCAGATTCGAAGGTCGTTGTCCTTATTTCGTTTACTGGGGTCGTCAACAGCAGAGTCATCCTTAATCGAGGCTCGTTGTTATATCATAACTACTTTGTTATTCTATGGTAGGGAACCTGCCCGACGCACAACTCTCAACCTTGGGGACCAGTTCCCTTCATTACCCCCAAGACAAGAGGACGGATTTTCGAGAGTCAGTCACCCGCTTGTTGGATATGAGCGCTACTGTTAGCCCATTAAGGGTTCATCCGCCACCAACTCTCTTCCAACACCCTTGCCTCAGTATAGAAGATCCCTATAGACCTTTTATTCAAATATGTCGAAGGATATAGGAATGACACTGATAGTTCGGCCTGACTGGAACTGGTGGACGCCACCGTTGAGGACCTAATACCAAATCTTAGTATCAATAAACTAGGCCAACTGACAGCCACCTTTAGCATCTCCAATCCCACATCTTATGCAAATTACATCGCAACTATCCACCCTGAACCTATGATCCTCCACGCAATTCTTGAATTCACATGAAGAAGACTTCTTCTTGTCAAACCAGGCCAACGCATTTCAGTAGTCACTGTCAACACGCTGGCGTCCATAAATATTCCGTCTGTCAATATCAAATGAAGATGCAAATCTTCCATTTATCGCCAGACACTTACGGCACAAGAGAACATTCGTCCTGCCATCCATCTTTTTCGATTGAACGAAATCTACATAATTGTCCCAGAAGTTGAAGAGATGTCCAAGAGAACCTGCTCATCATCATTACAGCCCCGACACCAACTTGATCTCACTGACCTAGTGAGATGGACTTACATACATACAACAGCGAAGAAGAAGAACCACATGCCATTTAGAATAAATTAAGTCAAAGCCGATGATATCCAGCAATTACCTCACCAAAACCTCATCGATCGCCCTTCTACTGCCCGCTGCGGTGCTATGCTGATCCAAATGCATCCATCGATTGCGAATAAACCACAATCACTGGATCCGCACCAAGAAAGGTAGCCACGGCCACTGTTAATGGCTCGGATAGCTGTAGCGAATTTTTCAGTCTTCACCGAAGGCTTCAGCCAAACAGACGTGTGTATGCATCGCAACTAGCAATCTCATCGTGTGTATCTCGTCGTTGCGTGTTTCTCTCTTGTGCTCGTGAAATATCTGTCGGTGGCGTTCTAGATACTTTTTTTTTTGTTTCTGTTTGCTATTCGTTTGTTTTCTTGTCTATTGTTTAAGTGTAGCAATTTATACTGTACATCGGCTAATTTGCATCGGAAGATTGTTAAATCGGCTTGTTACATGCTCGAGATTCTGTGTATATGGCGGTGTACTCATATTAGCGGAAAAGAAATCCGATACTACCTGTTTAAAGTGTTTTTTGTTGCATCTACTGGTGTACCGACGTATGTAGTATCTACTGTTTAATTTGTTTTAATCGATTTGCTGTTAGCAGTGCTGCAGGCTTTTGCTCTAAAATCATCCGGAAGTCGGACAGGGTTCAAGTGAAATCAAGGAGTGACTACTATTTGTAAGACGAACACAGGTGGGTCTCTCGAAAGTAATTTATCATTTTATATGCCAGGCCCCCCATTAAAACGCACTATACTCATTTCGGGGGCCATTTCAATGCGATTGCAATAAAAGATTCAAGCCATTTCGTTGTTTTCGGTTTTCTTTTCTTTTTTCTATAAATCAAGTTCGAGGCTTTTGAGTTGAAAATTTGCATAAAATTCAAAACGAAAACTTTCTTTTGGCAAAAGTTCCACTTCGACTTATGTAAATTAGTTGTTAGGTGAAAATTGTTTTTTTTTTTTTTTAATAACATACGAGTAGTACCTCAGGAAAAAAAACTCATGAAGTTGGGATTGGCTTTGGATTAGTCTTTTGACTTTAACTACTTCCGCGTGATTGCCGGCAGTGAAGTCTGTTTTTTTTGAAATTTTTTTTCTGACTGAAGTTGGTTAGCCAGCTGAAAGCTTATTGAAGATTTTTTTTTCCCAATTATGAGTACCATGCATGGTATTTTTTTTTTTTTTCAATTATTATAGTATGCCGGTTGTTTGTTTAAATTTCGAAGAGGGTCTGACTTGTAGAAATTGTTTGGGAAGCTGTTCAGTGGAGAGGAAAGTTAATTTTTTGAAATCAGAAGGCAATTTCCTTATATTATACATACGTGGTCTAGTAAAAATTTATGTAAATATTTTGTAAGAAGTTTGAAGTTGTGAGCTCGACCAATGACTTGAGGAAATAGTGGTCATATACAGTAGTAGATACAAATGCAGTTGAATGCAATGGAAGGGGGTTTTCAATAAGGACATAACAATTTTGTACTTTAATAAAATACAGGATAATTGAAAAATTTTCATAAAACTACAACACTAATAATTATTTGTGAATTCACTTGTAACTTGTAAATTATGTGCAAATTTTTGTTTCATAAAGGATGCCAATTCACTAATAACTACAAGTATGCCAGGCCTGTAACTACAAGTGAATTTGCAACTGCGGCGAGCTTTTCTGTTTCATAAAAGTATTTGCGCAAAAAATTATTATCGACGGACTTGTAACTACAAGTGAATTTCTTGCAAGAGTAGAGAGACTAATAAAATCTCGTACTGTGAACGCTTAACTGTGAAGTATAGCCGCAGACTCGTAGTTCTTCGCAAATAATCTTTAACTTGTATTTACAGACTTGTAGACTTGTAGCACTTGTAGACTTTGATCGCTTCACTTATAATTTGAATTTGCCGCGCTACAAGTGCTGAAAAATGTTTATGGAACACAAAATTACAACTCCATACTTTATTTGTGCTTGTAGCTACAAGCTACAAGTAGTTTACAAGTACAACACTTGTAGTTTTATGAAATAGGCCCCAGGTATAGTAGACATGTTAAATTTAAGTATGATAGATAGTTGATTTATTAATTCATTTCATGTTTATGTTACAAATTTGTTCTACATAAAATCGTTTAGCATGACATTGCCGTCTGCCTGATTGACAATAGATTAAATATTTCAAATTAAGTGTACCTACTTTGCTTGGTTTTTAATATTATATAACTAAAAGTTTTCACTAATAATTTTATTTCGATACGTTATTGCTGATAATAATAATAAAATATTTTTTTAACATCACTTTCGCAATTGAAGAGGACTAAAACTTCTTCTTTTGATTTTGTGTCGCTACTTAAGAAGTGTCTTTGTATTTCTTTGAGGATAAAGCATCTGCCAATGAAATGGATTACATCCTCCCTTTCTGAAAGGTTACATAGGCTGCAGTATATGTATTGGTAGGTCAGGACGATGCGAGTAACGATGTTAGCCGAGGTGTTGACTTGCCCTGATCTACATAGATTCCGAACCTCTTCTTACTAATTCCTCATCCTTCTCATTATGTAGTGTAGTGGTATGTCTTCATGTCCAGGAATACAGTAGAGCATATCCTTGTACTCTGTTCCACGATATCAGAAATCGCTTTTATTGCTGCGTGGCTCTCGATGAGAAAGGTGATACTTTTTTATGCTATTCGACATAGTCTCACGAGCGTCTATTGTCATTACTGGGACCTCCGCTTGAAAAGAACAGGTGAGAGCTATCCTAGAGTACTCTATCGAATCCAGTTCTCTTAGGAATGTAAGGATGAGAGTTAGTTTTAGCGACATTACTTCCTCATCTGATAATAATTAGTACTTGTCCAAATATTTAAATCTTGTGTGAGATAGTCCTTCCCAGAATTCCCGTACATGTTCTGGGATTTCAGTGGACCTCCTCGGCTAGTTCTAGACCGAGAAGCGAAAGTATGGGTTAGTATAGATCTCCACACCTGTGGCAATTAGAACAGAAGCAACTATCATCTTCTTAATATCATTAGCAACATTAAGGTTAAAATATACTTGGCCTAGGAAATCGGATAACAAAACGGATTCTTTAAGATGCAAGCGTATTGAATCAATGGAAGTATAGCTTCAAGGATTGCTATTGGCGTAGTTCGAATGCCTCTGGTAGTGCCTATGCATGATAATCCTTGTATTTTGGTCAGTTCGCTAAGGTACGAGTAATGTAAGGTCACGTAGACGACGGTGTACATCCAGTGGACGATAACATTCTTAGGCACCCATTCTTACCAAAGATTTTACTGCATTTTTTATTAAGAATGGGTTCCTAAGCATGCCACCATCCACTGGATGTACACCGCCGTCAATGTGACCTTACCTCACGTACCTTAGCGAATTGACCATACAAGGGTTATCATGCATAGAAGGATATATGTAGATACTTACTGTATCCTTTCTGTCAGCCTTTGGTCGTGTATAAAAACCAAGTATCTTGCCTTACGAGTATATAAGATTTGAAGTGACGTACCATTGAGTCTCAAGGGGTCAATTTGTGGTCTTGTTGTCTTGTTAGTGAAGAGGACCATCTCTCTTTTCAGGTGGTTAACGTTTAATCCACATCTTTCCGCCTTTTCGTGTGGAGTATTAAGGACGGATTAAAGTAGTCCGGTCAATAGTACAAGGTCAGAAACTTGCCTATTCCCAATATGCCAATATCGTTCTAGGACCCCATTGTGTCTTAGTTTCATTGAAGTTTCGGTTGCGACCATTTAGTTTATAGAAATGCTCATTAAGTCTGTTGTAGACCTTTAGCATGTCTGATGTCTGTCAGAATGCATAGATTCCCAGAAGTAATTTGACCTGGTCCAGTTGATGAATATCATCCAAAAACATGACGCATTGGATTATCCTTTCAAAATCACTTCTCCCGCATTTTCTGCGATCCTTACCTGTAGGGTCACCACAACTACGAATCTTTAGACGCTATTGTAGTCGTTGACATCTTTTTAAAGAGTAAGTAGCCAAATCTATTTTTCACTTTTCACTCCTTTGAATAACAATAGCCTCAGGTCAGACTGCAGTAAATTCAAGAATTTTCTAAAATTAAGGTTCATACCATAAAGTGGCATATTGTCGTTCGGTACCATACCGATGTAGCACCAACTGGATACCTTATTAAACTTAAAAGTAAAACCCAGTCATGTCTAATGTTGACATGAATGCGAATTTCTTAGTTAAATAGGCATTGATATGCAAAATCATGTCCACGAACATTGACTAATGCTTGTCTACACGACTGAAAATTTAAGTTCTTTTTTTAAACGAAAGTGTGCGTGATGTTTAACCGTCGTAAGGTGTCGCTAAACTAAGTATGTTCCATGCTGATGATTTTCTTGAAATACATATATAATTGTAGATTAGGGAGTCTTATTAGACTAGTTGACTTACTTTACTGTATTATTATTGTACATTTAAGCGATGTATCCAACGAATGTATCAGTGAATCAGAACTAAACAATAGCGACAACAGGAATGTGTCTTTAAACAGTGAATCTCTGTGCTAATAACATATCCACAAATTAAGTGGGTGTTGACTGGGAGTCGAACCTTGAGAAAACAGCAACGACACCCACTAATATTGTCTAAATACAAATATTTAGCACTACAGGTTCATATGGGATCCTGAGCCTAGCTTGTCACAAGCATTCGTGTTGTGCATGTTATATGCTCCATCCGACTAGGAACCTACTGTTTACTACCGGATTCCTTAAATTCCTTTTTAGGGGAAGATACGTTTTCCATAGATCCATATACACTACCTCTGTGTGATGTCAGTTGCACATGTCTTATTCATATCCTAATACGGTTCACTAAGAATGACGACGTCGGTTTTTTTACTTACGATCATAGTATAAACCAAGCGCCTCCTCACTGTAGATTGAGACCTTTGAAAGTTTTCGAGTCTTGTATTCACGTTTTATGTTTAAAATCTGTGCAACTTCTGTTCACAGGGAACACGCTAAACCTATTTTACTGACTGAAATCATACCTACGCTGTTTGCG
Organism: Xylota sylvarum; assembly: GCA_905220385.1. NCBI lineage: Eukaryota > Metazoa > Arthropoda > Insecta > Diptera > Syrphidae > Xylota > Xylota sylvarum. The sequence goes on from LR999960.1 coordinate 10,018,678, forward strand.
TTGCACTACTTTAAATACCAGACTTTCCAATTCCAGCAATTGCATCGTCCTTGGTTGTGACTGCGTTTAATATTCTCTAACTATCTATAGCGTGTAATTGATTGCAGTCTCATGACAAGCTTTATCGGATGTTAACCACGAAAAAATTCAATTTACTGCTCTTATCAGTGATCTGCCACTCCAGCGGTAGGAGTTCGCTGGTGAATCTCCTCTCTTATACTTTGGTTCCACATTGTGCGAAATTAAACTAATGGCTGTAGATACAATTCTAAAAGCTCAAAATACTCTTAGCGATGCGAATTTGTGCCCGCATTCAGAATTCTCATTTCAGGCTTCAGGTCCGTCGCTGGGAGCTCATATGGATATAAGGATCTAGCACGCATTGCTAGCAAATTTCTACGGCCCTCGATATAAGATCACGGGACATATGTATATCCATATTGGACTTATGCCCCGGTTCAGTTCAATCGAACTATGGGCTTATATCCCACCCTACCAGGACCTATGTAAGTTCAGAAAAAAAAGTGTCTATGGGAATAGACGCCGAGTGGTAGCGGAGTGAGAGATGAAGTAATTTTGCTGGATTATCGTTCCAAAAATTTTGGACTTATGTATGTCCCATCTTCTACAAAAAAAATATCAATTGTGGACATGTTTCTGTGCGGATTTCTAATTGGTTGCATAGGTCCTCCAATATTTCAAATTAATCTAGGCAAAACCACTTGTCCCGGAAAGTTTACTGACCGGCAGCATTCCCAGGTAGCTGATGAATAGACTAGACTCAGTGATATATGTAGACAACGACTTGTATAGTTTTCCTACTGCAGTTCCAAGACTGATGTTTATAACCTAGCTTGACATTTCTGATCATATGTAAGTTTTGGAGACACTTGCTCCAGCTACTCCAACATCGTCAACTCCACCAATGATGATCCACTTCACTCGGCTTTGGCATTCCCAGAATCCCATCATACATTATTTTCTACAAGATTGGACCAAGTACTGACCCTTGAAGAACTCCTGATGTACTTTAGTAGTCGTTAGGCCCTTTAATCTTGTAATCCTGATCCGGATAGGCCCACTTCCTGTAATCGTCTTGAAATGGGCTTTCAGTCACGCTCTCAGCTACGGCAGCGATATGAGTGTTCGGAGCCCCAGATACAACAGACAAATGAAAATGAGCCTCAAATCAGGGAAAGTACGACGTGCTCTTCTGGTTCCTATGCCCACTGGTCCTAATAACCATGGACGAGATCTTTATGCAAAATTCGGAGCAAAAGTGCTTCCGGATAGGCCCACTGCCTGTGATTGTCTCGAAATGGGCTTTCAGTCATACTCTCAGATACGGCAGTGATATTTTTAGCTGATCTTGCCGGACGAACACGAGATTTCGGAGCCCCAGATCATTAGACAAATGAAAATGATCGTCAAATCAGGGAAAGTATGGCGTTGTCTCCTGGTTCTTAATCCAACTGGACCTTATAACTACGTAGGACACGATCTTTATGCAAAATTCAGTCCTCAAATGGTTGCGGATACGCTCAAATCCTGCGGTCGTCTCGAAATGAACAGACCTGAGCTTTCAGTCAAGCTCTCAGCTACGGCAGCAATATATTCAGTTGATCTTGCCGGACGAACACGAGCTGGAGTCTTCACATCACTAACTTGTCCTCAAATTTATCGATTAAATTCACTATAGCTCTGCGGAAAGGCGCTTGATGATGACCAAAAGCAATACGAACTTTATGAAACATATCCGCGATATTTTCACCGCTTTTGTAGTTAATTTTTACCTTTTCAACGTAGTATATGAGTGTGTATCGATCCATATTTAATAACCTCCTAGCTTTTACTTATCCAAAGTTATCGCAATGATAGTTGACAGTTCAACAATAGCGCGACACCTCTTGTTGGATGACCCTATATGGAGGTTATTAAGATTTCAGTTCCGTCCATCGTGAGCTGCTTGAGGTTTGATATCTTTTATTTTCTCATGAAACGTGAAGGTCACTCATATATCTTTTCAAAACGTCCAGAGTGAAACGTGTTGCTTCTAAGGGATACAAAGGGTACTATCGACAATCAGCACCCGGAACATCCGAATACGTAATAGATATTCCTTGTGCCACTAGAGCTTTACTTTTAAGTAAATCAGTTACAGCATCCCCTTTAAAAGCTGGATCAAAAATTTCTCTCGGCTTTCACCAGTTCCAGTCTCATTTCCTCATATGATGAACTCCAACAGTCGCCCAATCGTTGTTCACTCCCACTTAATATAAATAACGAGCTATTTGCATGCAAATCATGATACACGGGAATGAAAAACGCCACCAGGAATCACACACGATAAAACATGATATAGTTCGCTTTAATAGATCATGTGTTTGTGTGAACAAGGATATAATGTACACAACTTGTCCAAGCCAAACTGCTTTAGATGGCATTTCTGTCTGGAAGATCAAGTCTGTATTCATGCTAATCAGCATTTCCTGACGGCACTCTCACTTTAGCCGACAGGACTCATAAATAATATTTCCTTTCCGTTTCGAAACCTCTTCCAATGTTTCCAACTCGATTGCATTATAGAAATGAAGTCTAAGATAACATCCCCATGGAACTAACTAATTGCATCAAATTTAAATTGTGTTGTCGGATGCACATTGCATCAGCAGGTGATCACATTGCAAAGTTATGTGTCCACTGATGTTATTTAATCGTTGATCTTCGTCATTTCTCCGAGCACAGCACAGCATACCCATCGTGTGTGCATTTAAGATTCCATAAATAATAGGATTTAAATGGTTCTAGATGCATCGGGGACTATAATTCATCTGGATACATACTCGTACATATCTGATATGATGCTGCCCAAAATTTAAGAATCCGTTGTATATGGAGTACTAACTAACACTCTTCAAACTCATTGCAATATCGATTTCAAGACACTTACCCCATTCGCCAATAAGCCAAGGCTGTGATGGCCATTGCATCTGCATCTGCATCTGTTTGGATTCAAATCGGAACTCAGAGTCATTGCTCTGTACAAAATGATATCGATTTCAATTACTCTGATTACACACGCGGCCGCGGCGTCGTCATTGGTGGCAGAGAAATGTCGAAACAGTCGGCTACGTTCGCGTTGCAATTACTTTCCAGGTGATTTAATTGCTGACCAGCAATTGCCGCGACCAGCAATTGCAAGACTTTCTACTACCAACTGCTCTGCCAAGATCAAACAGCGCTGAAATCATATCATTTTTTTTTTTATTTTTTTGGAACTGGTTTCAGGTCTACCATTACTCTTGGAACGGATGCCGTGTGCTGTGGGAATTTCAATTCGTTAGAGATGGCTGAAGATGAAAGATGGTACATACAACTTGTTGGCTTGTGGTTATGTGGTTATGAACATGACAGATACGGAGCTATCTTGCGTGGACCACATTCTCCAGACGATTTATGCATGCTTCGGATCACGAAATTGGAAAATATTCGCAAATGGATAGCAACATCCATCCAGATTGACCTAATATAGGAACGGAATAGGTGTGTCGGGTTAAACTTGAGGAGGAATTCTGGAATATAAATAACAAGACAGATGTGGAGTAGACATTCTTAGATTTATTCTTTCTTGATTGGACGTTAGGGTAATCGCCTTTATCACCGCGGGTTACCGCAGTTATCTATTGGGTTTGGTTATTACCCTGAGCGGTCATGCAACTTGATTATCTACTTAAAGTTCATCTGAAATGATCGAAGGTCTTGTGCTGGTGAAGTTAGTAGGAAAATCAACAAGTCCAAAAGTGTTCAACACCATTTCAAGACCCTTTGACAAACACCATGTTTGACGCTGTTAGACTTTTGGACAGCTCCACCAATTTCTTTCTAAAGCATCAGCAAACTTTTGATGAACTATTCTGATGCTCTGAATACTGATCCACTCACACCTTCTTATTATGAATTTATTCAAATGGGCACGCAAGGAGAAGTTCAAAGAGAAGCTTTTCCTCTGATTCCATCAGATACATAGGCCATCTTCACACAGAAGCCATACAAAGCTCCTACTGGCCGACAGAATTTGTCCTGTTCTTATACAACATGAAATAGAACACTCTTTGTGAACCCTTAGTGATTATCTTTAGATCCAGCTATGAACTTAGCTGAATACCGAGAAAAGTTAATGTTGTGTTCAATTGTTTATGTTCAGATCTGCGTGAGACCCAAAGAACCCGCTTTGTAGCTAGTCTTAAAAGATATCAACAGTAACAAATCTTCAGGCCCAGATGGGATCCATCCCCTTGTTTTCAAGACGTGTTCTTCTACCCTGGCTAAACCTCCACGTAAGCTCTTCGAATTGCCATATTCTACAGGCATCTTTCCGGATAGATGCAAACTCGCGCACGTCCAGCCGATCTCTAAAAAGTTCGATAAAACCTTCCCTTTAAACTACCGACCCATAGCCCTAACAGCAGTGGCTTATCTAAGGTCATGGAAAGCATTGTAAATCTTCATCTTATGAGATATCTCGAAAGAAACTATCTTCTAAATGATCGTCAGTACGGTTTCCGTCAACAACGTTCCACAGAGGACATAGAAAAATGGAACCAAAGTATTCATCATTACGGTGATTGCCGAGAAGTTGCCCTTGATATCTCTAAAGCTTTCGATAGAGTGCCACACTCTAAGCCCTTACTTACTTACTTACTTAACGGGCTCCCGACCCGTGAAGAGTCTCTGCCTGAGACACAGCAGCCTTCCACTCTCTTCGATCCCGGGCACGCTGCTTCCAGTTATCTAGACCAAGCGCTCTGGCATCCGCGATAGCTTGATCCTTAAAACGGAGGTTCGGTCTTCCTTGTCTTCTCGAACCTGGGGGCTGTGATTCGAAGATCCTCTTTGCTGGAGCATTATTGTCCATTCGCTCGATGTGGCCGAGCCAGTGTAGTCGACGTGTTTTGGCTTTTTGGACTACATCCACATCCTGGTACAGCTCATAGAGTTCGCGGTTATATCTTCTCCTCCATTCGCCCTCCTCGCATACGGGACCGAATATCCGACGAAGAATTTTTCTTTCGAAAGTGTTCAGTATTTGCTCTGCTTTCCTGCTTATCGTCCAGCACTCGGCTAACACTCTAAGCCCTCTTAAGCAAAATCCAAGCTTACGGTGTCGGTGGTATCTTTTGATCATATATTGCAAGCTTTTGAAGTAATCGGTCAATGTAAGTTCTAATGGACGGATATGCTTCTAATTCTCAACCAATGCTGGTGTACCTCAGGGATGAGTTCTCTCTCAGACCTTGTTTTTAATATTCATAAACAACTTTCTTTCTCTCACTTACAATCCAATCCGTTTCTTAGTGGATGCCAGTACTCACTTCGGTTATTCTTTAACGACTTCACGGCTAAATCCCGAAGCTGTGGGGGTCTCATCGGCAGGAATGGGTATCGAGCTCGACTACAAACCGAGTTGAGTACAATTCGTCAAAAACCCAGTGCTGTCTCCTGTTCCTGACGCGGGATATTAATGTAGCCAAACTAAAAATGAATGGAGCTGATATTGTGGAATCTAATGGCTTGTTAATCCTTGACATGCAAGTTAGTCCAGACCTTTGCTGGAATCATCAGAACGCAACAACATCAGATCTCCAATGGCATAATTTAATGTCACCAACCTTTCAAAGTAATGTTGGATGCTAATTGTGTACATATTTGCACCTGAAGATACTTTTAGCAACACCTACCAACACCGAACTACTTGAATCCACCTTCAGTGCCCTACAGAAATGGAAACCCCTGAAAATGAAGGTAGTCCTCTTTACTAGTAGGAGAACAATCCCACAGCTCGGGCTCTTGACACTCAACAGTCCACCCCTCCAAATCTCAGATAAGGCGAGATACTTGGGCTCAAGCATAAACTGACTTGAAAAGAGAACACATCAAGAAGGATAAGAAAGACATCCATAGCCTATAGTTTGAGTCCCAATAAATTGAAGTCGACACATCTTCGCAGACATATTCAATATTTGTCTCAAAGAAGGAGTATTCCCTACCTAGTGGAAGAAACAAAGACTGGTCCTCCTAAAAAAAGGTAATAAACCACTGCAGGATCCCTCATCGTATAAGCATCTATGCATGTTGGACTCCGTGGGGAAAAAACTGAAGTGACGGATTCAAGACTGGAATTGATGAGACTGGTGGTCTTGCAGATCGCCAGTATGGGTTCGATAAGGCTCTCTCTACGATCGACGCCATCGAGTACTGCGAAAAAGCCATCGAAGGAAAGCGTAATTATCACCTTGGATCTCAAGAACGCTTTCAACACGGAAAACTGAAGAAACATCATCCGAGCCCTTACCGCCAAAAAAATACCAAAATAACTTCAGAATATAATGACGGACTATTCTAGAAATGAATTATTGCTCTATGACACCGACGATGGAACAAGGCAGTATAACATCACAAGCGACATTCCTCAAAGCTGCGTACTAGGTCCGCTACTGTAGAATCTAATGTACGTTGACGTTCTCAGACTTTCCAAAATAATTGGTTTTGCCAACGACATAGCCAGCGTTTTAGTGACCCTTGAGTAGTTGGAGCATGACTGCTATGAAACTATCGGAATGGTCCAAGACTGGTTCGTACGCATGAATCTTCAGCATTCCGGAAGAAAAGACAGAAGTAGTGCTCATCAGCAGCAGGCGAGTCATGAAGACTATAAGAGTAACCATGGGCTATTACGTTATTGTTTCTAAACCAGAGTTGAAGTATATTGGCATTACTTTAGACCCAAGACTAACCTTCGAGCAACATCTGCAGCATACAGCTGAAAAGGCAACGACTGCCTTGGCAAGGATTATGCCAAATATCAGCAAACCAAACCACAGGAAGAAATTGCTGTTACCAAGAGTTGCGGCATCGATAATAAGTCGCCCAAAAATTGGGCTGATCCCATGAGGATGAAATCGTACAGAAAGAAGACTGAGACAGCTTACAGAATCAATGCGTTCAGAGTATGCAGCGCCTTCCGAACAACTTCCTACGACGCGGCATGTATAGTGGCTAACATGGTACCAGTAGATTTTCTTGCTAAATATATATACCATGCTAGCAGGACAACGACAACAGCAACGAGTCGAAGTAATTTCGAGGTACCACCAAGGAGAATTCTGGAAGAATAGCGGGGGAGAAATGGTATCACTCTAATAAAGGCAGGTGGACCTAAAGATTGATCCCTAACACAGACGCCTGTATTAATAGGAAGCATGTGAAGCTTTGACGCTTTAGAGCCTATATGCATAGATTTGGACATGACGTCCAAGCAGTGAAAAATGCGGAACACATTATGCTCCATTGTCCACGATATCATGAAGAACGGTAGATAAACTGTGTGAGAACATAACCCCAGACTACATCATCAGACAGTTGATGAACAGACAAAAGCCTTGGGAAGCAGTTAGCGACACTGTGACAAACATTATGAAGGAGCAGCAGAAGACAGTAGTGACAACAAAACTCAGCATATCAGACTGCCAACGAATGAGCCGAGTACATAAGGCTGAAGTCCCTCCTCACGATGGCATTGCCACATCGTCAAGGGATAGGAGGGGAGATGAGTTTAGTTACTGAGTACAGGCTCAGTTTTGTCTTTAAAAGATTTCCACCTTCCAACGCAAAAAAAGGAAATCCATAGCCTTCTATACGTGAAGCAAAATCTTTGGTAAAAAAGGTGGGTTCTTACCCGCCATCATCCACTGGAAGTACATATATAGCCATCGTTAGACCCATTCTATCATATGGATGCCTGATCTGGTGGCCCGCAGTAGATAAGATCACGTACCTCAGGGAACTGATCAGAATCCAAAGATTAGCGTGCATAGGCACTACTAGCGCCATCAGAACGACACGATCTGCAGCCTTTCAAACCAATTTGGGGCTGATTCCATTAAACTTGGACCTAAAGGACACAGCTGCAAAGACTGCCATATGTTTGAAACAATAAAACCTTTGGAAAGAGGGTGAAACTTGCTATTACGGGATGGATACACTTGGGTACTGAACATTAAAACCATCTTCTCCTCAAGGGAAGGCTGACTGAATAGATGGTAGGGCCTTCAATCCGAAGAATATCTCGACTTTCATGGACGTGTCAAAAACTGATGAAGGCGTAGGCTCTGGGATACCATCTGAACCCAATTATTCGCTCACTCAGATTTTCAAACCACTGTAGTGTGTTTAAAGCGGAATTATTAGCAATCGCAGAAGTTGTACGAGAATTATCCACGAAATTGAACTCCAGATCGAGATATACATAGCTAGTCAAACCGCCATGAAGGCCATCTCATCCACAGCTTCGTCAAATCCAAATTTGTGAAACAATGCCGTGATGAGCTTACAAAACTCATAACATATCGCGACATTACACTCGGGTGGGTTTTAGGATACAGCAGTATTCAAGCGAATGAACTGGCGGACGATTTAACAAGATAGGGGTCCAAATAGGTCCTGACAATGGTCCTGTAACGTCCCTGGCACATAGTACTCTATTATCTACTATGTTAGGTATTCCCAATGTCTCCATTGGTGATCGCTTCTACTTATCTACCTACTCTTACCAAGTCATGACCATTACTTCTTTATATTAGTCAGATATGGTACCTACCTATACACAATCATGCACAAGATTGTGCATATCATCAATTTATTTGAATCCTCATCTAAAACCATCACCTCAGTGCAGTGGGTTGATACGATAATGATCTAGTAATACGAGCTCTCAAGTCTAGGTTAATGGCAATCTATTAAATTTTTATTTGATTTTGCACATCGAACGGATATCTCGTGAGATACACATAAAATTCTAATCCGAACGATAAATTTGTATTAAAAATAAATGATTTTTTTTTATTATAGAAAAAAGAAAACGTTTTGTTATTACTCTGTTACCGCTTCATTTTATCGATGAATGTAAATTAGTTTATTTGGCTTATATTTACAGATAAAAAGATACAAAAGCCAGTAATTGGTGATATTAGTCAACAAGATACAACTCCGGATTTATTTGTTTTCTTGTTACTGTACCTAAAGCTGAAATCTTTTCAAGCTAAGCTGATTGATATTTGATTGTTTGGGCCTAAAGAATAGACTATTGGAAGAAGAATGCCGTTTTATTGGCTTTTAACGAGTTAAAGTTATGTAAACTAAAATGGTGAACGAGATGATAAACTAACTTCTGATGCCTGGCTATGGTATTATGGATTTTCATCAATGAAACCAATGCAGGGCTGAAAACGATGAATGCTAACATACGCTGCTTTGAAGCTTTGAATGGTTAGTCTTTCGTTTCCTTCACTGTTTCGAAGAGGCTCAATTCCGGGATTGAAGCCAACTACAAACTGCCTAGCTTTCTTAAAGAAAACATCTGGATTTTGCTTTTAAAATTGTAATAGATTGAGACCTACAAAAAATAAGAATAAACCGATACCTATCGCGTTACTGGTTGGCTTGGAACTAGTTGGTGGTCTTGATGAAGTGGAGGATATCCGATATCTGGAAGCCTGAACCTGGCGAAGAATTTGGAACCTAGAGTGCAAAGGCGTCATTTGTGCAAAGGAGGACAGTAGCAAAGCAGATGTCTCCGCAGCTTCTACATAAGTTGGGCGACTCTACCCTCCATTTATGGAGCATAACACCGATGGCGCAGTGTCCTGTGATTATACCAGTAAGGATACGGATAGAAGATCGATTTAATGCCAGAAGGCTCTTTGTTTTCTTTTTATCTAATTTCGGACATAACGTGCGAAAGGTGACACAGTCCTTCCTAAATAATCAGGAAGAGCTGGCCTCTTCTCTATTGTGGTTATACAAACTTCCAATCGGTGGCAGTATGGATGTGTCCAATTCGCTTCTGACCCCATTCTCGCCAGAGATCCGCGTTCTCGTTACCTTAAATATCTCGTTACCTTAAGTCCGGGAACCCAGCAGGGTTTGACCGAATGGTGCCCAATCGTGATCAGTGCGTCGCGGCAAAACCTAACTGCCTTTGCTTTGATTGTATTAGATTTAATCGCTGCTAGATTGTCAACGAAGATGGTTATATCCGACGGGGGAAGGTGACTGTCTTCTATGCATCTAGCATATTTGCCTATTGCCAGGATTTCAGCTTGGAATACACTACACGCTTCTGGAAATCTAAAAGATTCCTCTTTTTGCAGTACTTCCGTCCATCCGTGTAGACCATGATCTCTAGATCGTTGTCTATGCTGTTGGACTCCTACTCTGCTCGGCTTGGGAATAGGATTGGATCAAAGTTAAGGTCGTTCAAATGAACTATATAATCCGATGTAATTAAATTTCCTGCCCAATGTCTTTATTGAGTTTCTTTCCACAGGTTGGATTCACTCAATCTGAGAGCTCCTTTCGTGGCAGAACCTTTGATGAACAAGTCCAGGGGAAAGATATCCAAACCTGTTTTCGGCCCGCTTCTCACAACTCCCGTGGTACAGAGTGCAGCCTTTGTATTTTGTAGAATTCTTTCATTTAGCTCCTTATCCCCGTTGCTATCAACCAGAGTAAGTACCCATAGCAGATAATGGGTCTGATAATTGCTCTTACAGGGATAGAGAGCATTAATTCCTTTCTTTGTCCTTTCTTCAACATTTCTTTTTACGGTGTACCTAACAGGAATATGAAACATCAACATGATTGTCGAGAAGTTGCCCTTGATATCTCTAAAGCTTTCGATAGAGTATGGCACTGTGCCCTCTTAAGCAAAATCTAAGCTTACGGTGTCAGTAGTATCTTTTTATCATAGATTGCAAGTTTTTGAAGTAATCGGTCAATACAAGTTGTATTGGACGAATATACTTCTAATTCTCAACCAATGCTGGTGTACCGCAGGGCTCAGTCCTGTGTCCCACCTTGTTTTTAGTATTTATAAACGACCTTCTATTTCTCCCTTGCAATCCAATCCGTTCTTTAGCGGATGCCATTACTCACTTCGCTAGGATAATTTGAAGTCTAAAATGAAGCCGAGATATTTCGCCTCAGATGAGAGATCTATTGTGGTGACGACGAGTATCTTTCCTCTCCTAGTAAGCAGAACATGTTCAGTTTTCTGAGGATTAACCCCCAAACCGTTCTGTTTTGCCCACATAGAGAGCAGATTCCATTAGTTCATTGATTGTTGGCAAGAATTCGCCCTTTAATCAATAATCGTCTTTAAAGATTCTTAGGATTTTGTTGACGCTAAGGAGCCAAAGCAGTGCCTCCTTGTAGCGTTCCCTTTGTTGTCATTTTCCTTACAAAACTAGACCCGATGGCTGAGTTGATGATCCTGGAGACCATATTTAATGTCAGATCTTCCAAAGTTTTCACTATTGAGATCGTATATTACTGAAAACGTCCTTAATGTCAAGGATAGGTTTAGTTGTTGTAGGGTTATGAGTTCGTCATAAAACACTAGGCACCATATTGGGCCCATCGCGATCCCTAGGGAACCTTTACGGTTGGAAACCTTAAACCAATTCGCCCATATACTTAACTTCCCTACAGAATCTAATTATGTCATCAATTTTGGTCAGTGAACCAACTTCATCCAGATTGTTGAAAAAGTATCTTCCGAGGTACTTTGCTCTGCTCCTAGCAATAGCTTGACATTCACATAATATGTGAGTGATGTCCTCTGCGACATGTAGGTCCTCACAATAAATGCATGTGTCTGTGTTTGTTAAGTCTGATCCCATGGAGTGCTTCCTCAGAAGGCAATGTCCAGAGAGTACCCCTATCGCTACCTAAACCTAACCTAACCTAATGTCAAGGATCTCAGCCGTAGTGTATTGTTTTCCATCCAGAGAATGCTCAATTTCCCTGACCACGCTATGGAGAGCGCTTTCCACGTGTAGGAGTGTTGCGCTTCACATAGATTTTGGAAGTTGATCATTCCTCTGATATGTTGGTAAATGAATGAATGACTAATTGGTCTAAAGTCTCTAGCGGTAGAGTGGTTAAATTTCCCTGCTATAGGAATGAAAACTAACCTTACCTCTCTCTATTTACTAGTTATGTATCCAGTAAGCATCAGCTTAGACAGATGTAGGCGAGTTGGGGTACCTACGTATTTAGAGACTGTTGCAGCATTGCTGGTATAATTTCGTCAGGTCCTACAGATTTGATTGGTTTGAACGAATTTTATAGCCCATCCCACTTGGTCTTCATGTTGGATATCACTTTCTCTTCTGCAGGTTCTAAAGAATCTGCAGTCCTACAAAGGGTGGTAGTTTCCATTAGCAGTTCCAGAAATTCTGCCTATGTGCCGTCAATCCTCTGAATATATCCGGGGACGCAAGGATCTTTGGATAGTACCTTTCGCAGTCCTGCGGCCTCGTTTTCGTCCTCTTTCGCACAATTTTTGTCATGATGGATGGTAACCTATGGTGATCTTGGCTACCTTTTTGAAGATGTCGCAATACTGGTTCCACAGATTATTGAGGTTTGTGGATCGTAAATCGCTTAGATACTCTATGTAGGGTCTGGCTACTCCAGTCGTGCTAAGGCTTCCAAAACGTTGGAATTTTTTTCTGGGCGATTCGCAGCTTCTTCTCGCTGGACAGTCGAGCTCCGATTTTAACTGCAACAAGAATGTTTAAGGCGTGCCTCCCATCTATTAGCATCTGGATTCGTAGTCTTGGAAACCTAGTCCCACTTGTCACCGTACTACGAGCTGCTGTAAAAGCCATTGACTGTTGTCATGTTTGTCAAAGATGTTTTTTTACCTATTTGGGCATTGAAGTACCCGAGCATGATTGTGACATCTTACTCCGGACAGTCTCCGTATGCCTCCGTGCAGGAGGAGAGTTTTTTTTATCGTCCATAAAACTCCTCCTTAATAGAATCTTCAGTTTCGGCGGTAGGGGCGTGTAGACATATTTTTGGTGTTGAAATCACTTTTATAAATGCCACTAAACGTTGTTGGCAAACATCTGGACCCGCCATATTAGTCCCAGAATCTGCCGAAGTGTGATCGATTGTCGACTTTCCTGGTCTGAAACCATACTAATAGGGGCCAATCAGATTGTTGACGAAGGGTTTCAGTCCTTCACACAGGATGGCAGATTGTACGTGATGTTGAGGAGACTGGAGTTGGGGCAATTCGGGGGATCTCCTTTCTTGTAGATCGAGCAAACGATGCTGAGATTCCATTCATCAGGCATACACTCATCTGACCAAATCTTAGAAATGAGTTGGTGTATGCTCTCTACAACGTCATTTCCAGTTGCTTTTGACAACGCCAGGTCCAGTACTCTTTTTGGGTATTGCTATTGTCACTTCGTTTGTTCAGGTGGACAGAAGTTTTGGCTATCATCGTCTAGATAGAATGGTTCCCACTGCATTAGTTTGCCTTGTTTAATTGAGCCTTAATCCAATGATCCGGAAAGCTATTAGCCTCACAGGCGATTCAAAGGGAGAGAATATATCAATCGGACAGTATATTCTGAACTATCGATTCTGGTGCTGGCGAAGCGACATCTACACTCGATTTGTTGCTTTAACTTGGTGTTCATCCCGGAAAGTGTCTATTTATAATAGTGGGCTTAGTTAGGGTTTCTGAGTAAGACTGTATCCATATTTTACTGATATCTTTAAGATATCCTGGTCTATCCGGTTCTTTAGAAAGGATTTTTGTAGGTCTAGTAGTGTTTTCTGTGTCCGTGAAAAAAGCACGTCAGGAGATGTGTTAAGCACTGTTCACTGCCCTCCTAAACCGCCTTTGACTGACTTTGTAGAGGTCCTAGTGTATATAAGAATTAGTAGCCTTCGCCGAATTGAAGAGGCCTCTGTGTTTCCTTCTGATCTCCAAAAGATCTTTTGTCCACCATGATGGAGATTTTTTGTTCTTTGTTGTCCTTCTTCAGAGTTTGACTTAACATTTCCGTGGTTGCGTTGATTTCATCGGAGGATACTAGAATAAATTTGAAGTTACTGTAGCTTGATCCCAAGAACATGATCGTTTCAAGAGAAATGAATGGGCTGTATAGAGACGCCTGTCGCCCACTGCTTTGGGGTACTGTGTAACTAGTAACTTAAAATAATACAATTATGACAATCTTAAAGGACTAATGCAAGTAAAAAAGATCATAGACCCCATAAAGTAAGGCAAAAATATACTAAAACTTAGCTGGGAAAACCTAGGAATCTTTAGATGTTACCTAACTGGGCACGATCCACTTAGATAATATCTGCATATCGTCTCTGCTTTAATCAATAATTCTTTTCGGAAAAATGCCCGGAAGCTATGTAACGTGGCCAAGCACACAAAAGATTGGGACCACTACAAGGAAAGTAAAGCTGTTTTCAAGAAAAAGACTATCTACGCCAAGAGAGCTTGGAGCAAGTGAAATAGAGTCCACTAAACACACAGCTAGACTACGGAAAATCATTTCAAAGAAACCCACAGACCCAGACTTCATCAGAAAACTAGACGGAAGCTGGACAGAATCATTCTCTGAGACCCTAGAACTCCTATTCAGGATACATTTTCAAGGGTGCAAGATCATAACATCTAACACTGCAGAGACCCCTTATGACAGAAAAGGCAAGACAAACCACCTCCTAGATAACCAGATTCTAATCGTAAAGAAGACTGGGCAATTGATGAATTCGTCCCTTGCAAAGCACCAAGCGTTGATAATATTTTGCCAATGTTGCTACAATGTTGCCATAAGGAGTATATCAGTCTGCGGCTAGTCTATATTCCCCGATCCTGGAGAGAAGTCAAAGTCATTTTCATACCCAAAGTGGGTAAACCCTCACATACTAACCCAAAAGACTTTAGGCTGATTAGCCTTACCTTGTTCCTACTCAAGACATTTGAAAGGCTAATAGACTTACACATTCGCTTCAAACTAAGTCCTAGGATTTTGTCCCCAGTCCATCACGCTTAGACTGAAGGCCCATCTATTGAGACAGCTCTGCATGAGGTGGTAACAAAGATCGAAAGTTCACTCCAGCCTTCCTGGATATAGAAGGAGGCTTCAACAATGTAAAATCTGAATCTATTCGACTAGCACTGAACCAACAAAACATAAACCCATTAATCACAGACTGGGTTGGATGCATGCTTAAGACGAGACTCGTCAACTCAGAACTGAGTGACTTCCTGTTAAGTACATGCACTGGCCTCTAGAGGCACCCCACAAGGTGGGGTTCTTTTCCCTTCACTATGGATACTAGTCGTGAATGGAATCTTAAAGAAATTAGAACCAAGTGGCCGCAGGTAATTTTTCTGTGCTTTTCTCTCTTTCCAGCCTCCAGCCTGGTTTGAAGAGAATTCCACATTAGTGATGCTACTTTCAATAGTTCAACTACTTGGACATACAAAATGTAACTAATTGATGATAATTTATTACATTGGTCGTCGTATACGGCTGTATTCAGCTCCTTAGTTAGAGTTTACATTCAATTCCTCTTCTATCCCTAGGTATGACGAATGGAGTAGTAACAAGTATCTATGAAGTATAATTCTCGCATCGTTGGACTTTGAATATAAAAATCAGGAAATTTATTTTCAAAATTTATGAAAGACACAAATGACTAGAGATATCTAATTCAATGCACCATAAGGCACAGTTCATAAATCAAGTTGTTATCGCGGAAACATTAAAGTCGTTTTGAAACGAAACTTTATTCATTGCATTCGTTGCAGCTGGTTTCACTTCCTGTTAAGGTCGTCTTTAGCTAATGTTGTCCAATATTTATAGGAATCAAGTGCTCTCTGAACCCTGTATTCTCGTAAATATCCTCTATTAAATTAGTTTTGGTAGATTTTATGATTCTAAATTGTCATCATAAATACGAACAGCAAACAACAATCTCCAAACTTCTCCTCGAGGGTTAGTAAGAGAAATCTACGTCTACACAAGAATTCAGCCAATTATTCACTTTCAATATACATATGCTTTCTTCTGTCTGTTTATTACCAAATAATACCAAAACGATTCAATCAAAATTGTTTAATTGAAAGCCCCCCCCTCCCATAAGTTGGTCTAACAACCGATCAAGCAAGTAAATCTTACAATAGGACCGCATACAATGCACGATGCATGATGCAGTGCACACCATAAACCGTACGATTATATCCGAATTGAACACGCAAAATCACCATCCGAGAAAGTACATATAAGCAAGACAACTGCACTTTTTCCCACTCCACTGGGTACACACCATCAGCGTCTGGCCACAGCCTCATAAACCTTTTAACTGCCTCGTAATATTTATATTCGTGTTCTTGTTTTTTTTTTTTTTTTTGTTTTGCGCTTCTTAGCCATAAGCTCTTGAGATACTACCTACCTGGTGGCCAAGTGATTTTCTAGCCACAGGCAGTGATTGTGTAGATTCTCCTAAACACACATACACTTGAGAATAGTATCTGAACGTTAGCACACTCAATTAGCATCTCAACAGGCTAATAAAGCTAATTATGCGTTTTGCTCTTTTGGGGAAGTGTTCTTTTGGCCATCGTCGCTGATATCAAAGGTTGTGACACACTTCCATGCTAATTTGGCAGACGAAAACTAGACTGGGCCATATGTAGATGTAACCTTTTGGAAAGCTTATCCCACAGACAGCAGACAAAAAAAAGGGAAACTCACATGCACGGAGTAGATTCTGAAAACATGTGTTGTGTGTGGCGTGTGAATTACAGATTCTAGCCAGTGACAATGACTAATGAATGGTTTACGAACTGTGGCAGCATGTCGTGTACCAATGAAGCAATTGGATTTATTTCAATCAAACACGAACAGATGATCAGACTGGCATGATTAATTATGCGGATTTGTTTTGTGAGATAGTTTTTTTCCTTCCGGAGGAGTTTTTTCCGTCAGTTTGTCTGAGGGAATCAGAGAAAGTCAGTCTAGATACTTAGAAGGTTTTGTTTTATGGTGATTAGTGGTTCTTGTTTGGATGTCTCCATTTGGTCCATTTTGTTGCCATATGCTAGTCTGTATTCATATTGCAATCGAAGACTTGAAAAAAATTGCAACTTTGAAGAAGAACGTTCTGTTCGTTGAGTATCTTTTACTTGATAGGGTCGGACGATTCGTCATTGCGAAAATGTCAATACGCCGACGTGTCTGCAGATATCGCAATATCACTTGACGATTCCGATAAAACTGATTTATACTTACAGTGTTGGGTCGCTTTTCGCCTTCCACGAACCACCTTACCCCGAGAGACTCTCTCTGGATATCTCCACAGTTCCTCTTGGGCTTTGATTCCTCGTATCAAGACTAGCATCTGTTTAACAGAAAACTGGTTCATCCTCTGGGTTTTTACCCAATGGCTCCCCAAGACCTCCATTCTTCTGCTAGCTAGTACCGGACATTGACACAATATATAAACTAAAATATAAGGTCTGCACCCCATTGCATTAAACCTGAGAAATACCATTCGGTCCTACGGTTTTGTAAGGAGAAAATTTTTCTATCGCCCCACTGACTGCTTTTGGCGTTATTATCCGTTCCGCTTCTGCACTATCCATCCTGTTTGGAATGGATAGGGCATGGATAGGGCAGGAAACTGGATCCGTGGAGCTGATTTTCTGAAGTCTATTGACCTTATCTGTGCTTCTCATATTCGAGTAGTCGCAGTGTTGCCTTTAGCTCTTTCTTCTTTGCCCTATACTCATCCCATGATTCAGGATCATCCCTTCTCATGGCATGATTAGAGGCTTTTCTCCTTCATCCTTCTTTAAAATTTCAACTTCCCTTCACCATCCCAAGTGGTTTTCGGTATTTTGGGTACCCTCCCATTCAGTTTATCCCGTAACACTTCCTGGTATTTTACTATGTCCGTGTTCCTGTGGGCACCGTGGCTCAAGTGGTTAGTGCCATGTCTGTGTTCCTGAGAATCCTGACGTATTTCCGATCTTTTTTCTATTTAGATCCGTATCGAACATCAAATGAGATGGCTCTGTGGTCCGACATCATTGCCTGATCTATTACCTTCCTATTTGATATTCTATTAAGCATTCTATGTATTACTACACAGAGTCACGTCAATAACTTCCCTTCGTCTTGCATCCACAAAGGTCAGTTATGTTCCTCTGTTGACAATAGTTACCTCTTTGCACACAACAAACTCGAATAAAGCTTCTCCTCTGTAGTTGGTGCTTCCTCACACTGTACTGTGTGCATTAGCATCGCAACCAATCATTAGATCTTCGCTCCTATCCCTGCAGACATTCACTAGAGACTCTACCTTTTTTGTTAAGGGAGGCTTTAGGAAGTCATATGGCAGGTACACCTCCATAGTACATAGTTGCGACAGCATAACCGCCTTAACTCCATGCCTCACCACATCACACATAGTATAAAGTAGCAATACTTTCAGGTAGACATCTAATTTTTTCTTTGAAGATCCTGCAGCAACGCAATATCAATCGACTCCTGGTCAACATTGCTGATGTTTCTGATGCACTACAAAACTTCATTAAAGAAGGAGAAACAAAGTTCTTGGCGACTTTTCTGCGAAATCATAGAAGACTTCTCCAAAACCTCAAGGCTAAGGAAATTTTTCTCCAAAAATCCGTCCATTTTTACAGCCAGATTGCCACTGGACCATCAGTAGTAAGAAGACCATTGACCTTCTACTGGATACGCATTTCCTTGGTAGCTTCTCGGGATTGTACCTCAATTCTGAGCCATGCGCAGTTTCAAGCCATACAAGTATTCAGGGCTGGATGGTATTATTCCTGTTGAACTTCAGCAATCAGAAGGCATAGTACGCCCTTGCCTTAGAGCCATAATGTCTGTTCTACATTCTAAATTATGGAACGAGGTTGAGGTTGTTTTCATATCCAAAGCAGGTAAATGGTCGGACGTAGAACTACAGGATCTTTGACCTATCAGTCTATCGTCGTTTCTATAGACTATCCTAAAACATTAGAAAGACTGATTGATAGCCATCTATGCTCTCTGCGTCTCAACAATCGTATTGTTGCGTACAGCAAAGGCAAATCAGTCGAAACAGCCTTGCACTAGTTCATTGGTTCACTGGAAAAATCCAGGAATTTACTGTGGTCTTCTTCTTGGACATTGAAGGAGCCTTTAACAATGACAGATCTACGCCAATTATAGATGGACTTGGAGGTCTGATCGTCGATTCTTCGCTTGGAATATTGATCAATCAATTGCTCACACGCAAGATTACCAGTTCACAGCTAGGCGGCGCATCGGCAGAAGACTTCTTGGCCCTCAATCTCCTATCTAAGGTACAAAGATCTACATGTACATTGCATCAGTGGTGCACTTAGAACTTCTCCCTTAGCGGCGTTGGTTATAGCATTAGATATCCCTCACAAGCAATTGGCTGTAAATACGGTTATCCGACTCAAAGTCTCTTCACAGTGGTCAAGCTATCATGGGGACCATTCCTCGATCATTGATTTCCTCAATTTTATTAATTTTACCCCAGAAGATACGGACGGACGGAGTTATTTGATCAAAATTTCCGTACGAACATGCCTGACCATAGTGAATTCGTCACTGCTCCCTCTCCTGAGAACACTTCTGAACGAACGGCTGCAAGACTGATGAGACAAGCTCAATCTGAGCATCTATTTCCGCCTCCCAGATCATTCTATGGTTTTTCGGGCGGAAATCTTGATGATCAAGGAAGCCTTGTCCTGGCTGAAATGTAATGGAATATCTGTCAGGGATGTTAACATTTTCACTGACAGTCAAGCGGCAATCAAATCCCTGGAATCGAATTCCTTCACTTCAAACGTCGCTTTACACTGCTGTTTGTCTATTCTGGAATGACTACTGGATGCCAGGCCACCAGACAGGGTGTGACCCATAGAATCCTACCGTGCAGAAGCTGTGTAGATGAGGAAGATTCTATTGAATCGATCACAGATCAGTAACATTATACTGGACACTGTCTGATAATCAACATGCCAAAAGGCTGGGCCTCTTTTCACATGACTTCTGCAAAAGCTTTATAGATGAGGAAGAGAAAGAAACTATTCTCAACTTCTTATGTATGTGCCCAGTTCTGTCTCCAAAAGACTACTCCATCTAGGAGCACCCTTTTTTAACAATCTAGGCGAACTGGCATCATTAGAGATCTCGAGCCTCCTTCGCTTTATTAAAAGCTCCGGTTGATGTGATTAGTCCCGGGTGGCCAAATGGTGCTATCCAAGGCATCATAATGGACGTAAGAGTGTCTGCTACTGCAACCTAAACCTAGACCTAAACATAACTCGTCTAAAGATTGTGTTGGATTGCAAGTGTTTCCAAAGGTTTACTCATTGCTAACATATTGCTCACTTTAAATAATACAGTCTCGTCCCTAAGCCGGTTAGTTTCAGTTCGAGATCTAATGAGAACACCGAGCCTATAAGGCTGACTCTTTACTGGTCAAAAGCATTCATTAACCCGTCCCCCCTAAAAAGTAGGAAGTCTCCTTGAGTGGGTTCACTCATAGAGATCTTCCAAGGACTTTAAATTACTACTCCGTCAGCACAATGGAATGGAAAATAGATAATCCTACGCATTACAGAGTGTAGCAATTGCCCTACTTTTAGATTCTCATATAAATGTATACCCTCTCCAGTTTCAATTCAATCTGAAATAAAATTTAATCACGTGTCAATTACCTCATAAATGTATTCAATAATTCCTCCTTCATTGCTAGTCCTGACAAAGTTCATAATTTACTTTTAATTACTCAATGTTGGTCACTCGTTTCTCTACTTCGTATACGAATTTCCACTTTCTTATTCCGCATGTAAACAAACATCCATATCATTATGCATTCGTACCCAATCTATCATAATCACTGGTGAAGGAACAAACGAGTTGGTTAAATTGAATCGCCCATCAAGCCACACTTTAACCGTCCAATTTATTACCCATCATTGGGCACCTGTTACAGAAGAGCCCCCCCGCCTTGGTAGCAGGTTTGTTTAACTGACCATAAATTATCTCTCTGGCCTTTGGTTGAGAACGGCACAGCTTCCAGACCAGAATCATAAGAATGCACCACACCATCAGCACATTCATCAATATCTAGCCTCCGGTTCAGAATGGGACATCCTACTCTCAAACTAGTAGTACACATGGTAGTGTAAGGAAGCTCAATACAAAAACCATTTATCTTGAACGTCTAATCATAATTAAAAAACACGCCTTCTCGCGATGACATAGTTTTCGAATATCTATGCCATGGAGAGATGTTTTCAAAACGAATATAAAGAAGTTTTGCTAATTATCATGCGGCCACATACATATGACCCACATAGAGAGAGTCGCCAATCAATGATATGCATCGAACTCGATGATTTGCATGTTAATAGTTTGACATTTCATAGAGTAGAGCTGGCCCCCACGCAAAGAACAAAACCTTTGCTAGAACAGAACAGAAATTGAAATCGAATTAACCCAATTATTTCACCTTTCACGCGTATCCAGGCGCCGGCCGCCGCCATTACCGCCGACTAAGATGAAAAGAAAGTCGAGTAGTTGTTACCACCATCACAGCGCATCCGTCAGAATCAGGTAAATTAAAACGTTGCGACTCTTCATCTTTGTGCTAAAGTGTAGGCCATGATTATCAGGAGTCTGGAATGACCAGAGTTCTTATATAGGTGGCTTCAATAAGATAGTCCCAGATGCCACCAGAAACCGGCTGGATAACGACCTCGACATTGGAGTCGAGAACGAGAACGAGAACACATACTCGTAAATGTATTCGCACAAGAACCAATCTTAGATGAAGATCAACGATCTACGACCGAATGGAGTTATGATCGTAGAATGTTGAAGATTGATTTGACCCACTAAGAGGTTTATGCGTCTGGTAAAGTGACACTCATTGCATGGCTTTTGGTCTGAATCGTGTGTTTGTTTTCGCGAATACTTTGCGTGAATGAAAGTTGAGGTTGAGGTTGAGGTTGTCTGTTTCCGTTCCAGATACATCCATCAAATGGCTACCAGTAGCAGATGTGGGTCTATAATATGTATTCTGGAGATATTCATCCAAAAGTAGACAGTGGAATGGCTTGTTGTAGACAGTGGACATATGTACTCTTGAAGACTATTCCTGACTAACTTAACTTAATGAATGGGTTCTTGATGGAGGCATAAGTTTCGAGTAGTAGAATAAATTTTGTGGACGATGTTCGAATGGAAATAGGATGAGATTTCCACCTACTGTTGGCTGTCATTAGGATCTTACGTTCGATAGGCTTCCTGAGGTTGATCAAACAACCACACCTCAGTGAAAGTTTGATCCAATGAAGCGCGTGATTTTGCTTCATTGCAGACCCTTTTCTTGCAAGTTCGTCAGCTATTTACATAATTCCCGGTTATATCCTTGCGACCAGGGACCCAGCAGAGATTTATATTGTGGTATGATTCAAGACGGACGTCAGACTAGTTTGGATTTGATTTCTGTATCTGCTTTAATAGTCGCCTGACTATCAATAAAAATGGTAACATCATCTATACTGGCTGCATTTGTCACTGCCAGGACCTCCGCTTGCAAGACACTTCTGTAGCCAGGTACTTTAAAGCCTCTTTAGACCTAATTCATTGGCTGCCAACCAGGAAGTTTGCATATTCCACAGTATTTCGGTTGGTTGTTAAGACAGCCTCCGTCTTCTGGTCAGCTAGTTCTAGCTAGGCAGCCTCTAGCCAATTTTTGATCCTGGCGATCGCTTCGTCCTTGGCGGACTCTACCTCGTGGACATGCTTGGCTACGGTAACTACAGCGATATCCTTTCTGCGTCAATCGCAGAACTTCGTCATACATTATGTTCCACAGGAGGGGTCCAAGGTCAGACCACTGGGGGACTCCGGCGGAAACATTGTAGTATTTAAAGTCATCGTCCATCTTGAACCTCAGCTTTCTGGTAGTGAAGTAGTTAAGGATTATCTTCGCGAGGTAATGTGGTGTATCTATTCTGGTCACAGATCTCCTAATGCAGAACCAGTTTGTAGAATTAAAGGCATTTTTAACGTCGAACGTTACTACTGCGCAGTATTTCTTTGTAACCCTTCGCCATCTTTTCCATAGTATCGCTTCAGCAGCTCTATCTACTACTTCTTTTATGGCATCGACTGTAGAACGCGATTTTCTAAAGCCATACTGGTGGTTAGACAAAGCTCCTTTATCCTCTGCCATGGCCATTAGCCTGTCGTATATTATACGTTCTAGAATCTTTCCGATTGTATTTAGCAGACATATTGGCCGATACGCCGATGGTTCTCCAGGTGGCTTGTTTGCCTTGGCTAGCAACATCAGATGCTGGAGTTTCCATTGTTAAGGAAGAAACCCTCCTCGAGGCACCTTTGCATCGTTGCTATAAAAAGATCTAGTCCTCTTTTGACGGCTGCTTTTATCGCTATACTTGGGATGCCGACGGGTCCGAGCTTCGTGCAGTTCATTCGGCGTGATTGGTGGGATTTGGTCCATGTTGGTCTACCTCGTGATGGTCTACGGGGAAACAAACGCTCTACTATTGTTCTCAGCATTGTTGGACAGGATATTTGTGGGAACTTACTGCCCCCTAGCTTCAGGTCTAGATCTGCTTCGTTGCAGAGTTGTTTGAAGCATCTTGCTTTGTTCTCTTTGATGGCCTTTTCAAGGTCGCGTCTCGCCATCCTGAAGGTATCTAGACATTCTTGGAACCATGATCTTCCCCTGTAAATGTAAAAAAAGGCTGTGCATGATTATTTGTGGCTTAATGATTGGCTTCTAGTTCAGTTTTGGATTTGGTATGCCTCCTAGGTATGTATCGCTGTGGAATAAGCCCACCATGTACCACCTACTCAAATAACATAAATCATGCCATTTTGTAGAACTAAACCTAGTAGAAAAGTAAGCTAAACCCTATTTAGACCGCGGATGGACTAAAAGATTGGAAAGTTTAGTAGTGACCAAGGACTTTTGCCAATACTGTCTAGAAATGTGGGAAAAGATACGCGTAACTAATCTATCTACTCCTCACTAACCTAAGCTAAGCCTAGAACTTAAAATAAACCCGAATCTAGACATAAACTATCTTACAACTAACCTCCCTTACCCTAAACGCATCTTCTCTTTACCATTATCTCTGCAAGATAAGCGTTCGCGAAGAACCCGATGAACCAGCTGTCTCCAGTTTCGCACACCAAATTAGTTGAGGTCTGAAGCCGCTGTAGGTCGGAGCATTGTTGTCCATCCGCTCTACATACATGACCCAGCTATCTCAGTTGTTATATTCGAACTCTTCTGTGTATTCCATAGTGTGAGAGTGGAAGATCGATGGTAGACTTTCCTGGCCTAAAACCATACTGATATAGACCAGTCAGTTTGCTAACCAAAAATTTTAAGCGCTCATACAGTATAGCAGATAGGATCTTGTAGGCTACGTTGAGGCTTATTCTAGTGGCTTATTCTAGTAGTCTGATTTGAGTGGCTCAATAGTCAGACCATCAGCATCAGCAGCTTTATTGGATTTCAGCTTATCGTCCAGATTGAATGGTTTATTCTGCCAAACAGCTTCAGGAGTGATCTTTCCATATCCTTAAGATCTAATGCGATTTTACTACTAGCTTTCCTTGTTCGTCCCTACATGCTTCGGTTATAGCTTGGTAGCCTTAACATATTCATCTTACCATCTGGTAAGACTTCCAAATCTCATTCCTAGAATATCATCCCTCTATTTCGCCATGCTCCTTCTTTTTCGTTCTCCGAAGCCAGTGTTCATCCTCTTCTGCTCGTAGAGCTCGGGAGCAGCTCTGATCATTCTATCCAGCGCCGTTTTGTATGTCATCTGGTTTTCTGCATTTACCTTCCGGCATTCTTCGTCGAACCAAGTGTTTTCGTTTCGTTATGGTGGTCGAGAGAAACCCAGCACATCCGAGGCGGCAATCCTTTTGGGACTGTAGCCCCTAGTCTTCACTACTTAATGCTGGTGCAATAGAATCCCTTTTGTGATAAAGGGACACTCGATCAGAAAAGGCTATGGCGATCTTTTGACATTGACGGCAAACTTCCTCACAGTCTTTGCGATATTCTGAATATCCGCATCCGTACCTTTTCTACAACAATGTAGTGATCCGAGTCTATGGTCGCTTGTACATCCATCATACAGGATGAATGCCTTGCGTCGATCCCCTTGCGTCGAATGCCTTGCATCGATCGTTGAGGGGTGTTTGCGCCCTAATAACGGCTGCGTTCTTGTTTGAACTTTTGAGCTACCAGTTCTGCTTGCCTGGGTCGATAATGGACTTGTCTCCATGTCCAAACCATTGCCACTTTCTTCTTCGTATAGTAATGTCTATATATAGGTTCTTGCCCCGTTCTCTAGTAAATTAGTGCATTACAAAAATGATTGAGCCAAAAAATCCTTAATATAATTCTTAGACATCAGCAGTTACCCTTGTCGGATCTAAGGTCCCAACACGTCATACTTTCACAATACATTCTTGTAACTGATGGGAACTCATCATTCAACCACGAATGAACCACGTTAGTACTTTCAGATACTATGAATTACTGTCAGAACCTTTGCCTAAAAAATAATATTGTGCTCTGAAAGATCTGGTTGACTTTAACAAATCCACTGCTCCGGAGGTCAATTGGGCTGTAGGGTCCTTCAAACCATTCAAAGCTCACGGCAGTGATGGAATATTTCCAGCGCTTTTGCAGAAGGTAATTGATCTCATCTTGCCGGGTTTGATTGCTTTATTTAGAGTCAACTACAATTGGGGTTACATCCCGACAACCTGAAGAAAGGTAGAGTCGAGAGAGTAATAGAGATTACGTATAAAAAAATGTAATCTTTATCCCCAAACCAGGCAATAGGCCTAGTAAACTGCCTAAATCTTATAGACATATAAGTCTAACATCATTTGTTCTCAAAACCATTGACGTTCGTATTAGAGGTCGGCTAGATTTGTCTACCCCTCTACACTCAAGTCAGTTTGTATACAGAAAAGGTAAATCAACAGAAGGTGTTCTCACTATCTTGTGAAGAAGATAAAAGGAACTAAATATCATCAGTATTTAGAAGACCATCAGTGCAGACTCAGTTTCCATTCTTCGCCGCTTGGAGTACAGTCCTTGGAAGCCTAAGTACTCTTAGAACGTTGATTACGTTTCTTTCCAGTTTTCAAACCACATACCTTCGTCTTCGAAAACTTTTCGCTGAAGATTCCGATTCAAGTTAGTCCGGCTTTTGATAGTATTCTCATTAATGTTCTTGTGACTGCAGTGTGAAGTAAGGAAACTTGTCTACATAGACTTGCTAGCAGACATTACTTAATGGTCTGCTGGCTTACCTTGCTTTTTCATTTATGTAATGACCACAGTTTGACTTCTAGGTCTATTATAAAATTCCTAGGAAGGCTGCAGTTGTTATCCATAGACCGAAAGCCCACATGGTTCCAAAGCTCTAGTAGAATTGCAGTAACTGTTAAAAACCAAGATAGAGGGACAAGTAGAGGTCCCTATTTCTGGGTCGTTCGAATAGCATCGATCTAGTCAAGCAACATCATCAAAATGACTGATTACACGATTATTGAACTTAGTGTGCAATAAATAGATTGTTGGGCGACTTGTGTGGCACGTAGACTCATCTTGCTAGAACCATAGCTCGCCCAAGACCAAATTCTAAATTTCTGGTCATACAAAATCGGTTATCATGCCTCAGTAGCGCTTTCCATTGACTGTCTAATGTTTCGTCCATTGTTGTCTTAGAAGAAAAATGGGCCAATAATGCCGGCACTCTTAAAACCACACAACAGCTTCAATATTCTCCTTCGCCTTGTTTCGACAAAATGACATCCACTTTGAAAGTAACTTTGCCATATTCGAGTGTAAATCCATCCATTTCGTACCGCGAAAATAAAATACTTAGTTTCTGTCAATTTGTTGAGCGCATAACAGCTGTCAGTGTCAAAATAACATATGATTCAAAAAGAAACCAACAGATAGCCCACCCTTTAGCAAAGACACAATCCATACGATTAGACATGCAGTCACCGCCAAAACTGCGCGAGTGATGTAAATATGCAACCTAATGCACCCCATATGGACTGAAATATCGTCACGTAGGAAGCTACTCTCATATCTAATTGCGCATTGCTGCAAAGTGTGTGGCTAATGGTCTTGTGAAACTGCTTTTAATCGCAGTTTTCTGTGGCCTTTCCGATTGCCTGGCCTCATGTATGTACGTCATTCGTGTGTAAAATATAAGCCACATCAATAACTACGAGAAAACTGGACCTATGCCAATATATACTTACTTCACTCGTACATTCTAGCGATTCAGGTTTCCCAATGAAACCAATGAATACAGGAATATAGAACCAATTTCCAACTATATCCGTGGTCAAGGAATTCTCCCATAAATCGACCAATTAATTAGGTTCTACTTCAAACATTTTCTGATAGTCAATTCGAACTTCATAAGTAACCCGCTGATCGTTAGTTAAACGCTAGACAATAAATATGGATCTACATCTAACCTAGAACCAGTTAAACGTGACATAGAATTGGTTATAAATCTTCGTGGAGTGCTTCTTGCGTGTTTTGCAAGACCAACCAACCAACCAACGGCATTGCAAACCTATCTCAATCTTGAACTTTAATTTATCATTCCTTCCATTGAACATTAAACTTGTCGACGACTCTATTACACGTCGTGATGGCCGGCCAATTTGTCGTTCTTCTCCTTCTTGCTGTTCGATCAGAATGTTGGAGCACGTTTTTGACCCACCTTTCTTCCCATTGCAATTCAATGAACTGCGCCGGCTGCAACGTCGGTCGTCGTCGGTCGCGTCTATGATGGCTCATTGCACTGACATTCATTTCTCATGCATCCGTAGAACAATTTAACCCAACTTAACCCTTTTTGCCAAATCGAGTGCAGTTTCTGCAGACGATGTTGAGGCATCTCTTACAGCACAGCTTTATTGGCCACAAATATGGTGTTACATCTGTTGTTGTCTGTAGTTGCAACGTATCGGTAGCCAGTGGCTATGGCTATGGCTGTAGCTATCCAAGGTGTTTCGAATACTTGTTGTTGGTCATGTTTGTGCGCTTCGCATGGTAAATGGGTCAATTAACTTGATATGCAATCATGTATTGGTGTATGTACTTAGGACGGTTCTACAGCTTGATAACCTCTCTTTGTGTTTTTCTATCTCTCTTTACAGAATGAAGGTGTAAGTGCCGTTCTCTCTGACTGGTCATGGGTAATTCAATATCCAGTGGACGATCGCACAATCATAATCTCCATCGACAGGAGCATCAAGGTGTAAACAAGTCAAGCAATTCAAATCAATCCGGTGGAGAAAGTTCTCGTGTTCTATTCCTTTTGTATCTGATACATCGGACTTGGAATGTGGTCATTGATACGGTGGATACCCGCAGCAAGAGGTGATATAAACACCCCTACTAGATATCTTCCGAAAAGATCGCAGTCAACCAAGAAATTTTCGGTCTCACGCAGACTTCTTACAGAAGCTTTAATTGCATTTTGCCACAGGTCACGTGTGAGCGGGCGATGTTCAACGTCAGAGGATTCAGGAGCACCACGGAGTTACTTTGACGGGACTAGTTCACATGATGATGACGATGATGATGAGACATACTTGGATGGGTACTCGTCATTGTATGGGTCACAGAGGACGTTCTGTAGTTGCAGTTATTGTTTCGAACCAAAGCAGAATGTGTATAATTCGATTGATGGCGGTGCTGGTGAAACAGGAGAAGGAGGAGGCCCAGGAGGAGCATCCGTCTGCAGGAGGATGTCAATGTGCGGGAGGTAAGTGATTGTTATTTTTGTTTTCATAATGATAGTGTTTTGTTTATGGTAATGGTATGTACTTACCTGAGACGAACAGCAGCATGTCCCACGTTTGCTGAGCATGGTTAGAGTTATATTGACACTTGGGATATGAATTGTGGGCGTACTATGGTCTTAAGTTCGCAGATAGTTCAAAATTTATAAAAAGTTGGATGTTCCTTGAGTCTATAATGCCCGTCAGTATACCAGGGTTATTCTTGCTCATGCTGATCCATCCTTCAAATCTTTTTCGCACATGAAGTTGCCCTAGAAGTTTCTTGGTTTGTCTTATGCCTTGAGCGTTATTCCAGGTTTTTGCCCTGTTTCTCTAGTTTTTTGAAATCTTCTTTGAGGGTATGATCTCCTATTCCACAGAATGGTTCAGGACATATGAAGGCAACTATCCTCTATTCCTCTATCAGTACTATTACTCTCTCAAGAGCGCTTTGAATAGTTGCAGTTAGGTGGTACAGAGCAATCTTTATGAATCTGCCTGCTCTGATTAGTCAGTTGTTGTGACAGTCATCTATGACTAAACATTTTAAAACCAACTTTCCGATTAGACTTCCAAATTTTTAAAAAAAAGTGAAACCGCCTTCACCAAATTTCTGCCTTACTTCTGTCCAATTTCACTTTACGAGTGTATCTCATGCGATTAAATAGTTTCTAGTTATACAACACAGAAATGCATCAATTCCTGATTTATGCAAATCTTCTCAGATATGTATCTGAATCGCCATTTACTTTGACTAACTAGCTAGATGTCTATTAAAAAAAAGACGCGACTAATGATCACATTATCAGATATTTAGCAGGTCAACGGTGTGCATTAAAGTGTCATGACACTCGTGTTACTTTTCTAAATGAAATTAAGCGAAAATATTTAGCATTTTAACAATAAAAAAAGTAACGAATATATTTACGTATTTTAAACTTTCTATAGATACATAGATAATGAAACATCTTTTCGATTTCGATTGACTGATTTGCAACAAAACGTGTTAAGATGTGTAGATTAGACGATAAGTTATATATTCTTAAGGTTTAGGCTGTTTATTATGCACATATCTTATGGAAAGTATTGGCATCGGTATTGTAAGTACATAGTAGATAGAAGATAGTAGTAGAATAACAAAGCCTGTCGATAAAAAAAAGACATCCACTTCTGGCATCACGTACAGAACCTCAGCCTCGATTGGCGAAATTCTTGCTAGTGGCTGGTTTTTTGGACAAAAAGACCACGGGGTGGCAAGAGCCTTTCTTAACCAACTAGCGACACAAAGTCCTACACAAAGTCCTGAAGAAAACCCCACAGGATGAGATCACTACAGCGATAAGGGCAATAAAAATCAAATAGCTGCATGAAAAAACCACGCCTTAGCTACTGCTCCTTCTTATTGAAAAAGCGAACAAGCAGGTTTCCATTCTGGTACCTCTTGTGTCAAGCACATTGACTTCCTATGGATCATCTTTGAGCAGTACGTTGAATACTTTGCGAAGGTACCCTCGATAAATATAATATCACTTATAAAGGCTACATACGATACAGGGAAGGTTCCGAGATCTCAAATGAGGCAAGTCAAGGCTTCATTTTTTTATCAATATTGTTCCTATTGATGATTACCGATGTTCTTCGCGCTGCTTTATTGACGAGGAATGGAGGAATTCAATGTCTCTCACAGAGACACCTAGGATAGCAGGTCCTATGTATTGTAAAGAATGCAAAAGGAATGGTTGTGGCTCATCTCTAAATGCTGCTCTGCTTTATTTACTTCTCTTTGATACTTTCATCATGGACTGTACTATCAAAGCAATCTAGCATCTGGAGTTTTGATAACCTTGTGCGGCACTTATTCTACGACCCAGTTTTTCCGTCTGATGCAATGACACTGAAACTTTGGCTTCTGTCCAAATTTTGAGTCGACTTTCCTTACGTTCAGGACTGGCTTCGGCCAGAGTCTGAGCCTGGACTAAGCTGTAGTCGCATCTTTTCGAATGACTCCCAAAACTTATATAGGGTACTAGACTTCACTACTCGTTACGCAAGCATGCGTCTGTTTTTCTAGCGGAGGTCTATGTTATTCTAATGTTTGCAGACTATATTGTTAAGAATAGGTCTGCATCTGCAGCGACAGCCACGCTGCGGTTAAGGCCTTGCTCAACCCTATTACCCGTTCCCAGCTATCCGAAGAGATTGTTAAGCAAGGCTCAGAGGATTATTTCTTAGGACCTGAACCTGTGTTTGGTCTTCCCACGTCCTCGGTCACGGTCTTCATTGGGTTTACTACGACCACAATTCTCGGTGGCATGGCTCTTTAGGATGCAGGCAGACTAATGTAAGAAATCAGGGGCAATCTTGCTGTCTCTCAGCAGAAAAATTGTAGGCGTTCTTACGAGCCACTTTACCTTTGCCAAGCATCTTAGTGTGCTAGGGTGAAGAGACACCACTGTCTGCGATGCTTGTGGAGAGGGCAACGATACTTCGGATCAGTTCCTTTGTTATTGTCCTGCCTTTGTTCGGATCAGGTGGCTCTACATGGATTTACAACGTATTTTACTTAACAGGCTCCCGACAAGTGAAGAGCCTTTGCCTGAGACATGGCAGCATTCCACTCTCTTCGATCCCAAGCACACTGCTTCCAGTTGTCTAGACCAAGCGGTCTGGCATCCGCGATAGCTTGATCCTTAAAACGGAGGTTCGGTCTTCCTTGTCGTCTCGAACCGGGGGGCTGTGATTCGAAGATCCTCTTTGCTAGAGCATTATTGTCCATTTGCTCGATGTGGCCGAGAAAGTGTAACCGTCGTGTTTTGGCTTTTTGGACTACATCCACATCTTGGTGTCTATCTGTCTTCGTATCTTCTTCGCCATTCACCCTCCTCGCATACGGGAGCAAATATCCGACGAAGAATTTTTCTCACGAAAGTGTTCAATATCTGCTCTGCTTTCCTGCTTATCGTCCAGCACTCGGCTCCATATAGCAGAACTGTCAGTGTGTTGTAGGGCATATAATTTCGTCTTCCAAGTTAGGAGTTTTGAACCCATTTGTAAGGGCAAGTCTTCGTCAAATCTCCACCAACCAAGTGTCATTCGTGAAGTTGATATTTACTCCGAAGTAGGTAATATTCTTAACCACTTCAAAGTTACTGTTGCCAACAATGACATTTTGTCCTAGGCGGTAGACAGATGCTTCTTTTTTGTCGATAACATGTACTTAATTTTGTCCTCATTCACATCAAGGCCAACTTGTTTCGTCTGTTCTTCAATTGCCGTAAAAGCCTCTAAAACGGCGAGCTAGGAGCGACCGATGATATCAATGTCGTCTGTGTATCCCAGAAGCTAGACAGATTTGTTAAAGATAATGCCTTCCGTGTTAACACATGCCCTGCGCACTATCTATTCCAGTACGAGATTGAAAAAGTCACATGATGGCGCATATCCTTGCCGAAATAAGGTACATGTTTGGAATAGTTAGGTGGAATCGTTTCCGAATTGGACGTTGCACTACGTATTTTCCAACATCAAGCGGCACAGCTGGATCAGTTTAGCCTGGATCCTGAATTGTCGATCACTTTGCAGAGCTCAAGACGATGAATACTATCACATGCGGCTTTGAAGTCGATGAAAAGATGGTAAGTCTTGACTTGAACTTCATTGGTCTCTTCCAGGATTTGTCTTAGTGTGAAAATTTGGTCGGTCGTCGACCTACCGAGTACGTCGGATTGGATCTTATATGCGACATTAAGCAGGGATCCCCTCGATAGTTTTTACAAGACATAGGATCAACTATCTTGAAGTTGGGCATGCAGAACTGATACCCCAGTGGTCGGGCATTTCTTCATCTACCCACTTTTGGTGCATGCATCCTACCAAAGTATCACCACCGTAATTGAAAAGCCCCGCTAGGAGACCATCAGATCTGGCGCCCTTGTTGTTCTTCAGCTTTTTGAATGCTGAGCCAACCTCTTCAAAACTGGAAGGAGGGATGGCTTCTTCATTGACTAGATGCGGGTTTTCTTCTTGCCCCTCATACCCATTAAGTAGATGCTGGAAATGCTACTTAAACACATGTATTATACCCTGTGCTTCGGTGACTAGATTTATTTCACTGTTTCGAAGAGCCTGCTTGGAGGCTCGAAGCCAGCTGCCAGTTGCTTGGCTTTCCTAAAAAACATCCGGATGTTGTTCCTATAACAGGACTCTTCGATATCCTTGAGCTGGAAGACTGTGTGTACACTTTTCTTTTTACGCAGGATCTTCTACTGACTCTATACGCATCTCGCGCTCCCCTTATTTTGTGCTATAGCGCTGGTATGTGTGCATATTCTGCCATCTTTTCCGGCGTACGCATTCATCATTATACCAAGGGCTCTTTTTGGATGGTGGCTGTTAGCCTACGGTGGTTTGTGGTACCCCTTTTATGATGTTGCGATACTGGTTCCACAGATTGTTGGCGTTAGTGTATGATGAATGCAGAGCAGAGAGTCTCGCTCAGGCGCCCTCTGTTGGCTCTGGCTAATCCAGTCGTGCTATTTTTGAATTTTTGTTTCTGGACGATTTGCAGCTTCTTCTCGTTGGATAGTCGAGCTCTAAATTTGGCTGCAACAATAAAATGGTCAGAATCGACGTTTCAGAATATTGGATGCATGCCTCGCATCTATGAGCACGTAGTCCATTTGGTTGGCGGTTCGACCATCTGGAGAGCACCAGGTTGCTGTGTGGACTCGTAGTCTTGGATATTACGAGCTGCTGCAACACTTGTATAAAATACTAGTGAAGATGTCCACATGCAACAATCAGTTTCTTGTCTAAGTATAATAAACCTCTAGTTATGCACCCTTTCTACAAAACCTATCGATATGTATCAGTGTGGCTTGGTATCAGTGTGACTAGGTATCAGTGTGACTAGGTATCAGTGTGGCTTCTGAATTATTGTCAACATGCACTAGATTTCAGCAACAAGATTCACTGACCTGTGATTTCTTCAGTCTCGTGCACAAGAAATCGTGCGCAGATAGTGCACCAGTCATGTGTTTCCACGAAATGTACTATTTTTCATTAAAGTCCGTTCAGTCTCTGGTACCACAAAAGATTGTCCTTAAAGAGGCTTCACATTTAATTTGAAGATCTAACGAGCAAAGTTAGTCATGAAGTAGATGAAAACAAAACCCAACACCTGCCCACAATCTCGGGCACAAAGTATCTATAAAACACGGTCCGAGTTCTGTTGTGGTCTGGGCGTGTATTCTTTATTGATAGACTTCATATTGAAATTGAAGATCTAAAGAGGTGAGTTGGTTGGTCTTGAAGTAAACAGAAGAACAAAACTAAGTACCTTCATGTGGTCTTCTACACACAATCTGGCGCACAAAGTATCTGTTCATAACCCGCCACAACTCCGCAATCTAAATTGATTGGGATGCAGTTTGCGGTCTAAAAAATAAAATGATGACAGATGAATGACAGACTGATGACAGACTGATGACAGACTGATGACGGCTGATATTTCTTGGCATAAAGTCCGTTCTATTCATTGCTGAGCGAGAAAATCATATTTAGAATTATTGCTCCTGTTTACCTTGAATGTTGTCTTAGAGCACTACACTAGGTTAAGGACTAGATCCAGGAAGGTTTATATCTTTTTTGATCTTAAACCCCACGTTATGCCCCAAAGTCTTGAGGAAATTTCAAAAGCTGATGTGAGTTTACTGATTTTCTGCTTAGATAAGGGTTGTAGGTACGCTTTTGGATACAAGATCACCTCAAGATATTTGGCATTCTTAGAGAAATTGAACTCCAATTTGTGGCAAAAATGAGGGTTCCACCAATGTCAAACTCTACTCAAAGTTGTCAATTCATTGTCACTTTTAATAAGCTTGTAGTTCTTTTTCTGGACGATTTGCAGCTTCTTCTCGTAGGATAGTCGAGCTCAATCATAGATCAATCATCTTGTAGTTTATTTAGGACAGAACGACCCCCATGCATCCACCTTTAATAACTTCGATAGTAGCACATGATTGCCCTATATTCGCTTTGAATATAGTCTTGAGTTGAGGCTTAGTCTGGAGAGTATCATAAACCTTTGAAAATGATGAAAGACCAGTCTGTCATAAGTCACTACGGTTAGCAAAATTGTTCAAGCTGGTATCCCGCATTCATGTCTTTTACCGATGAGCCCCAAAAAACAAGTCTCCAGGAAATGGTCCTTCTGTCAAAAAGTTGGGATTTGGTTTCTACATAAAATTCGCTTTGAACCCGAGATCCGAGCCTTTCTGAAAATTTTGGACTTTCTTCTCCTACAAGTTCGTCGTAAATTTTCACCTGTAACCCTTCTGTTGACTGATTCCCTCTACTAGTTATGAATTTCCACTGATAATTTGCCATTTACAACGATCTCTTGCAGTTTTTCTGTTCCATTCCCTGTTCAAGGTTGTGCGGCTACAAACCGCTTCTTTGTCATGGAAAGTACCAATCATTTGCGGAAGACTCGATACAGAATCAAAGGACCAGTCGTTGGCTTTAAGATACAAAATCAATTAGTTGCATGCACCTGTTCTGTCCATGCTGTGTCCATTGTTATGACCACAAGTCTCGGCCTTAAAATCTTATCCACAACATGGTCACACTAGCTAGAGGCCATTTAATACACCCGAGATTCCAACCAAAAATAAACTGATATCCAAGTCTACCACAACATCTCAAACTAATTTTTGCGTTGTTGTTTTAGCGCAAGCATAAACCATTGGTGTATTCATTTGACAACTTGGTAGTGGATGCACAAACCTACATTCTGTCGCATAGTATGCAACGAATTCTGCAATTTTACCTCAGTTGGCGGCGTTTACACTCGTCAGTTAATTGTTCAAATAATATTATTCATGGTCCATAGTCCAATGTCATCATGCATTACCAAACCATCCTCTGCCTTAGGGAATGTATCTACGGATGAGCACCTTCCACCATCATTCTCCATCATTAGGAATATTTTCACACCACTTCGCATCCATTCTATTCCTTCCACAATTTGCATTCCTTTTATGAGTTAAAAATTAACATAAACACCTTTTGAGCGAAAACAAAATTGGCAAACAGCCCTCCAGCTATGAACGAGTATACGAGGCATGCTACACTGCATCTCTTTCCCCTCAGTAAACATTGTCATGACACAGTCATCTTTGAAGAGAGAAATGGAAATGATGATGAAGATACATGTAACACGTTCTGGATGTCCAGGGGGGGCTTATTTATATGGGAATCTGTTAAAGATACATTTCCACTCTTTTGCACACACACTGGCGGGCTTCCTGCTACCGACGTACGCCTTAGTGAGAACTTTTGACTTTAACTTAGACTTAGAACCTAACAAACCTAACTGACTTTGAAAATTGAATTTCTACGGCACGCGAAGTTCTATCGCCTTGTTGTACCTATGTACCTGCGTGTATGTGTTTGCTGCCGTAGGGTCAAATTGCTGCCGCAACAGCCAGATTCACTTTAAAATGCAGTTTCTAACTAAACAAACAAGAAAAAGGAGGTGAGAGGAAGGTGTTTTCCTTATTATTCACCCTCCTCATCGGTGTTCTGGTCGATGAATGGGATATGATGATAATTGCGTTTCTTGAATATCTAATGAGTTGTGGTGTGTTATTTTTTTTTTTGCTTCTGGTTCCAAGAAGGTTCAAAGGGAGAAAC
Source organism: Xylota sylvarum (assembly GCA_905220385.1). Classification (NCBI taxonomy): domain Eukaryota; kingdom Metazoa; phylum Arthropoda; class Insecta; order Diptera; family Syrphidae; genus Xylota; species Xylota sylvarum. The sequence goes on from LR999960.1 coordinate 10,055,202, forward strand.
TGTTAAGGTTCAAAGAAGGATGATAGGCATCTTGTTCATATGTGTGCAGAGGAAAGTAGGAAGGAATTTTAAAATTAAGGAAGAACACACCTGGGTATTCAAATTTCGAAACTTTACGACTAAAATCGGTGAGACGGCGCATACAAAGTAAAGGGATTCAGGAATAATTTTTTAATGATTTTTCTGTTGGAGTTATTTTTGTACATATATTATGTTTAGCTACAGCGACCATCTCTTCCATCTGATTCCACAGCATGACTTCGTGGCGTAGCCATACCCTTTTCTATTCCATTTGATGGTGTCTATACTGTTTGAAGCACTATTCAACTGCAAAAGTCCTTAAGATCATGCGCCCGATTTCATTTACTATGAGGGACCTTAATAGAACCTTAATAGAAATCTCTGAGCTCATGAGCTGAGACTCATGCAAAATAAGTAGAATGCTACAATACACTTTTCTTTGGATACGCTACTTGGTTTGGCCATGTCTCACACTATACTGTTCTTGGGCTTCAAGCTTGGGTCTCTTCAGAAATCCCTGAGCTCATGAGCTGAGACTCATTCGAAATAAGTAGAATGCTGCAATAAACACTTCTCTGGATACGCTACTTGGCCATGTATCACACTATACTCTGATTGGGCTTCAAGCTTGAGCCTCTTTAATGATGAAGGTGTCTGCCGCTAGCTATATGACGTGGCTATTACAAAAGCATTTCTCACATCGTTTCAGTAGTTTTTCACAAAGAGTGCTCCAGCGAAATAGCTAGTTATATTCCGCATCTTCAGCAGTTTACCCGCAATACCCGTCATTATCTGAATGCTCATTATTTTAACCTCATCTTTGGACTTACCGTCAAACACAGGAATTCTCTCCTAAACTGTACAATACGAATGTGGAACGCTCAACCAAATTCTATTTTTTTCCTCACAAAATAATCCGCGAACATTTAAAACCAACGTGGATTGGTATAGCCTTCTCTTCATAATTTCCCTACTGTGACTTAACTTTATTGTTTTTGTATCTTGTCAAGATGGTCCCTGAATTGGATACCAATGTCTATCGGTAGTAGATTTGGATTAACACTAGGGTTTTTAGGAGACATAATAACAAGCTTGTGGGTCTAAGATCTTTGGGGTAAACTTGCAAACTTTTACCCGCCTTGGGTATAAAAACCACATTGACTTCCGACCATGGCTTGGGAATGTGAACCAAATGCAGGCAACTTTTGAAAATTATAGTTAACTAAGGAAGGAATAGGTCCACATTCCGCTGAAGCTCGGCAGGTATAATACCATCCGATCCAGGAGACTTGAATGACTTAAAGTCGCTTATTGCCCAAAGAAATTTGCTCTTTGTAACAGGCTAATCTACCCTTCCGTTGCCGCCAAAAGAGCCCAAGATTCCGTGTTGTTCACGATAACCGCGCATCTTCTATATTCTTTTGCCTGCACTAGCTCGGCAGCTTTCCAGTTGCTAGAAGAAAGATGAACAATTGTTGAAGGATCGGAGGGTTCCAGAAGGCAGTTCTTGGTCTGCTAGGAATTTTTTCTCGGCTTACTACCTGAAGCTGCGTTCCTTTCCGCATTTCACCCAACGACCAAATAGATATTCTAAAGAGATCCGCAGACCCTTGGCATCCGCCGTTGAGACAGTAAGGTCGGGATCCTGGGTGGTCATCCCAGACACAGAGGAAGTTTAACTTCCACCTTCCTTCACTTATCAGGGGTCGTTAAGTGTATTACAGCAAGCACAAGGCAGTCTTTGAGCACTTTAGCTATTGTTATTTCTAAGGTGGAGGGAGGTATTGTCGCTCTTTTTGGGTCCATGGAGGATTTCTTGGGGACGTTCCCATATCTCTCCAGAAGTCTGAACGTAGAAGGTCGCTTCCGATATTGCTAAGTTTGGCTTAGATGCCACCAACTCGAACCAGTACGGCATGCAGGCATAGAGTGATTCGTACTAGATAGGCGTTTGGATCAAGTTCTTACCGGATGCGTAGAGCACTGCATGCGGCTATTGGCGGGGTGAGAACTAGGTTTGGTGCCCAAAGTCCTAGCTGGATTCTCTAGGAGCAGGCACAGAAGCAGTACTTAAAGTCGGTAGTTTAAGAGCACCGGACTCTGAATGTTTTTTTTTTTTTTATTTTGTTAATTTTTTTCGTTCATTACTAGGATCCACGAATAGCGGAGAAGAGATGTCCGTCTGTACAGAGACCCGCATTACACAGATAAGGCTGGCTAATCCGGAGGTCGCTAGGTATCCGGACACTTCGTTCGTTGATCATCATCGGCACAAGTCATATGACATCTTGATCCAGTTAATAGGAAAGGAAGGGTTGATGGTAGAAAGGGGGAAGGGGTCGCATGTAGTAATGGTGAGGGTGGACAGGAAATTGGGAGAGGAAATGACTGCCTTTTAGCTTCGGTCTCCTCTAAGGAGTTTTAGTCCCAAGAGTCATTGACTGTACTAAGCCCCAACACCGCGACAAGGTAGATAGTCTCGTTGAGACTATTATCCTCCTAAGAACTTGTTAAAGATGGTAACAAACCATTCGATACCAGCTTTTCCGACCCATTTACAGATATCACTTCGAATACTATCCAGACCAGCTGCTTTCACAGATTTGACTCTGTTTTGGGTATCTATAGCACGACATCTCATCAGCCCAGTCATCTGACCTATCCTATGAAACCTATAATTATACACTAGCCACGAGCACTATTCGGAACTCAAAAACCTACCCGAGACTACAAGAATTACAACCAACTGAAATATTCGTATTATCGAGTTTGCTTCCATGTAAACTGCATGAAAGCCCAAGGCACATCTCAAGGAGAGGTAAATCTCAATGAGACGTAGGCAGATGACTATAGAGGATATAATCAATTTATGGAAGCAGCGGCACTCCTGAACCAACCCGTTTTCTTGATAAATTTAGGGAAAGATACTTTTCCCCTAATTGTGTATATAGTTCTGTTGAGGCTCGGGTATTCGCAGTGGAAATGTGTTGAGTCATACTCTGCCTCTGAGGTGCCGATTCTCATTCTTCTAAGACGAGCCGCCATTGAGTTATGACCTATGAGAGGTATGTATAGAGGAACATTTTTACAAAAGTTAAGGTCTTTACCCTCAGACAGAAGGAAAGATTCTTTTAACTAATTTCTATTCAAATTTCTGCTTCTTTGAATTAATGTGGAACCTAATCAACTAATGACAAAGTAGTCCCCCTACTACCAATTTATTGTCACGAACTCATCTCGAATCTCATTCTCCATTCCTACGCACGAATTCAAACAGCATCGTTTTAAAATTGTTCCCACCTATGTATGTATAGCTATCCGAACTAATCTCGCTAATTAGTTTTAACAAAATATTCATTATTCTTTTTAATCTGAAAACCAATAAAGTAAACGGAAAAGATAAAACGTTCTCTATGCACCCCTTGCATCCAATCCGTAATTACATCATACAGCATCACTGCGGCCACTTTACCATACTCACTTCGATCAGAACGAACACACGACCGGGCAATAGAAGCCAATTTTCAAGTCGCATCTTATCATAGATGCGAGGGTAATAAACTTGAATCGATATTATTCCCTGAAGATCACTGACTTCCATCGGTGGTACTATGTGGTTCTCAAATCGAATCTCTCACAATGCCCACCTAATAGATACTTTTTTCTTTTTGTCTAAACATGGGGTTTTGTTGTATCTATGAAGTCTCTCTATCAATCCAGTTATACAAAACCCCTCAGAGAACGAGAGAAAAAGAGAGAGAGAGAACCAAAAGAGAGACTTAGTATCTTTTTCCACCTGATGAATCCATAAACCAAAACAAAACCCAAAAGTGGACGCGCAACCAAGTGTAAGATACTTCCACAGCTACTACCATCAGTTTACCGAGAGTCGTGTATCGATGTGCATCGTTTTGCAGCGCGCGCGTTCAATTTTCTTTTCATATGAACCAAGGGGAACCAAGAATAGAAGATCTTAGAGTCTATAACTAAAGCAGCTAAGCATTCTTGTTCTTCTAGTTTGTTTGGTTTTTGGTTTTGGTTTTGTATCTTAAGTAAACAACTTCCTCATCTTCTGCGTAAAAGAAGGAAAGAGAAATGCAGAACCGGACTCAATCAACATATTCTCGTCCGTCTTCATTGGATTCTAACGGGACAACGAGTATTTAGATACACAGATACATTTGCTTTAATGCAATTTTAATAGAGTTTCTCATCTTTCGATTCGTGATTGTTTGTATTCAAGTGAAGTGCACAGTGGGTTCTGACCTTTCGAGTGAAATTCGTTTGCCAAAAAAAAAATATTGTACACCGTTGTAGCTTTCCCTGTTGGATTATACTAAAAAAAAAAAACTTGAACTTGTCCAGAACTCAACCAACTACAACCAGTGGTAAGTGTCAGACAAAAAAAAACTATAATAACTAATTACACATGGGGTTACCTATATGCTAGACGGCTTGCAATTTGTTGGCCATAATTTGGGGCCAAAAAGTAGGCCCGAAAACATATGAAACCAAAAAGAAAGCGAAATCTTTTTTGCTATGCTCTCCACGCTACGCCACGCTTTTTCGGACAGTATTGTATAATTTACATTTTAATGCGATCACGAACGTGTGTGATTTGAAATTAGACCGGAAAATTTCGATGCCATGATCCGCAACAATGTTGGGTTCCGTGGGCACAGCTGTGGAATACTCATGCTCATGCTTATGATATGCGCAGATAATTTGTTTAACAAATTAATGCAGTGAGCTTGACCGTTGGCTTAAGTCTGTTGTGGATGGATTGAGGTATTTGACGGCTTTTCAAGTGAAATGGTAATGCTATTACCACCACCCTGTAATCTGATTAGGAATCGGTTAAGTTATTCAGAGTTCCACAGACATATTATTGTTTTTCTTTATCTCCTGACATAGTTTCAGGAGATCCCCATAAAGTTCTTATTCTCATTCCTATCTGAAGAACGCCAGTTAGGAGTTCCTTCGTATCTATCTCCAGTTAAGAACTTCAAGTTCTTGGAGATCCCCTTCTTACGTACTTCATCGGACATAAGGTCCTTCTAGGCTAGATTTGTAGAATCAGCAGATAACAGTATAGCCCTTGTTTCATTCTAGCTTGATGTACAATTGCCAAGCCAAGTCAGTAGTTTTTTTTTCTATATATCTTCACAACAGACAGTACCATAGATCTTTACAAAACACATTTTTCACTGACATAACCTTTTTAAAATCCACGTTCTTACACCTTATACTTAGCTGAATGAGGGTGATGGGATTTTTATACGGCTTAGATTTCAGATGTATAAGATTTTTCTCATAACTCTTCTCCATATCTACCTGATACATAGTAGTCAATCTACCTAATGAATAGTTATTCACTGAGTCTAAATTAAACGGTCCTATTATTTATGCAGATATTTACTTAAAAGAAGGCTTAAAATGGAGTTTCAATCGCTACTTCAGTAGTATTCTTCTTAATTCTCCACAGACCTTGCTCTCTCATTTAGCCTTTGTAAACCACCAGACATTTACTTCAAGTATGACACTGTATACAAAGTAGCGATGGGCGATTGCGAATGAATCTCACAATCGAATAAATCGATAATAATTGCTAAAAAAAAAGTAATTCGATTGTCGGTTTATTCAGTTTCAAGACAAAATAATCGAATAACAATTAAATCGAAGCGAAGCGAATAGAATTGAATCGAATTCTAGAGAATTTGTTTCATTATGATGATGATGGGGATAATGCCCTATCGCGGTTCATCAATCGACGAATAAAAATTGGCTAATAACAATCGACATAATAACAATCAATAAATGAAAATCGAATAACATCGCGGGTCAACAATCGCCGAATAACAATCAACGAGCAACAATCGACTCAGCTCGATTTTAATTCGAAAAAATCGATTGAGAGAACAATCGAATTATTCGATTGTTATTATTCGCAATTGCCTACTGCTAATACAAAGCTGTCTGGCTAATAGTCAACGACACACAACACGAATGGTTATGCGAATCTAGGCCCTGGGTTCTGTACGTATGTATCTGTAGGAGTCTTTCTCACAAAATTCCCTAACAACTTTCATAAAGAGGTTCATAACATAGATGAGATTGACAGTTACATCCCTGAAATTAAGCGGAGTTCGATACCATAAGAATAATCCCCCATTTTATGATCCACAACTGTCTCAATTCGACCTAGAACACGTCAAAGATACACGATCAAATGTAAAGATATTTTCAAGTTCATCCTAAACTCCATCCAATTCAACAACCACCACGGCCTCACATTTATCATCAAAACTTTATATTTATCCACATATTCACTTATAAATCACACGGGCTAGCGGCAATCGAAACTATAACAACAATGGCTGCAACCTTCGAACAATACCGACCGATCCAATCGAATTTCACGCCACAAAATTAGCAAAGCTAATTTCAATTAGCCAAATGCATTGTTGAACTTCGGACTTCAGGGTTTCTTAACTATAAAAAGGTTTCTCAAGTTGGTTGTAAGTGATTTATTACCGTAGGTACATCATGGTCATCAATAATGGTTGCCATTAAAGTTGCAGTTATAGGACGATACAGGTGGAATTTCTTTATAGGTTCGTGGTACCTTCCGGTTAATTAAATATCATCAGTAACGACTAAATGACACGTTAGGGAAGGAATTTCTAATAAATGTTCTCTCTTCTACCGTTATCCTCAATTAGATACAAAATTCTAACGATCAGAGACCACTATGAATCCTCCCTTTGCAAAAGTTATGACTCATTAAAGTGGAAGAAGTCAAGTTTTAAGTGCCAGCGAAATATTTTGCATGAGTAGGTATCTTCTTCTCGAATCAATTGAAAATACACGAAGAAGATACATGTGAAGCATAAACACCTAAATAAGGCTTGCGGCGCACAGCGGTTTTTATGCTTATTTTCGGATGGAGAGGGTTTTTACCATTAATCAAGTCCCTATGGGGAGTGCTATTTAAATCACTTCGCAGGTGGGTCGTTGTGGCCTATTTAGGTAAAGCGAATCAATTAATCAGCAAACACCTTTAAAGGGGGGGCGTAGCACAAGGGGGATCGCACATGTTTTTGAAATATTCGCCACCTGTGGCAGAGAGTCAAAACATCGACCTTGAAAAGTCGCTCACTTCAAACTCATGAAGAGCAGTTCGCCCAGAAGTGGGCTTGAAGTGTATCATACTTCGGCTAACAAGTATCTTGTATCTCTGTTTCAGCACCATCTTTGTCATAATTTCAATTAAATCCGATTGTCAGTATCGCCATTCAAACGGAGCAATGTTCCGCTTCGAAGCATAACAACGTCACCGCGTTGCTGTTCATTTGGATACGGTGTCTTTGGTTGGCTTTCTTTGTGTCTTGTTCGCTTCGGTTGTTTGGTTGAATTCTGTCACCGGAATGGAATGGGTTTTGATTGAATGGGTTTTCTAGAATAGCGTCGTCGCCGGTATTTCTTGGTATTGCCTTGTACTTTTATGCTATTGCTGTGATTATGGTCACGGTATTTGGTAATAATCTTAATCAAGTGTGACAATTGAAGTGTGCTCACAAGCTGGATTGGCAAATACAATTGGAGATCTATTTGCGCTGGATAGTGGATTGTAAAGGGAATACGACGAGAATTGTGTGGTTAGGAAAGTTGCAAAGCATTTTGTAATAAGCGGAGAAATAAGTTGACATAAAAATAAAACAAAAAATACAACCTTGAAACTCCCCGACGGGGAATTGAACCCCGGTCTCCCGCGTGACAGGCGGGGATACTGACCACTATACTATCGAGGATATAGAAAAAATGCTGTCAAAAATGAGACTAGTTCTACTGTAGTATCTTTAGTACAAATAGAATATTTATTCAGATCAACAGTAATTAAATATTCGAGTTTACACAAGCAGCCTGCCATGGCTGAAGTGTTAGCCAAGATTTGACATGTTCCCTCAGTCATGGAGGAAGTATTCGCCTAGAGTTTTCCTTCTTAATGTGGATAGTGCAAGGTCTGCGTTGCCCTAACCTTTGGACTACCAATCTCTGTCTATCTAGCAATGGCCCATACTATTGCAAGGCTAATGATGTGTGTATTGTTTTTTTGTCTTTATAAAGTTCAGTCTTGGTCAGATTTGTATAGATTAGGGAGAAGTATCGGCGATTCTAGACTATACAGCCCCTCTGATTATGAAAGAAGTATAGAGATGTTGATTTGATTTCCTTACTAAATCCTTCCAGTGTCAGAAAAAGGTCCAAAGCATGGAAGAGACTGAGTGTCAAATGCAGGAGGACTTAGATACATGTTTAAAATTCAAGCTACTCAACAAAGACAGGGAAGCCTGATATCTTTAGTGAAATCTGATCTGGTACATCTGTTATTAGGCCATTCATAGGCAAATCTGCGTGCATTGAACGTCTCCTAAACGACTCGTACAACTCGGCTAGGCTATTTCTCCTTCCTCCTTATGACTTGGTTTAGGGAGTCAAGTTTCTGCCTCTACTTAATAACCTACAGTGTTCTGAAAATCGAATAGTAACTTCATCAAGCAAACTGGAGAAGACTTCTGCTGACGTACATAAGATACTTAATTACTTGCTTAAAGACTTTCATTCCTCGAGGGACATAGGTCATCAACAACGGCTGCGCATCTTGTTCCCAGCTTTTGCATTCCCGATTCTGTTACGTACATACATCCAATTCGGTCCCACTGCGGTTAGCAGAGACCACACTTCTCTGGATATAGAAATTTGACTACTTTCTTGACTTCCTGGCTGACAATGTTGAGTGGAGCGCTGGTTTTAGATGTGGTGTTTATTTTAAGCCCCTATTTGTTTAGCTCAGGTTCTACATTTCGGGTCATCAGATGAAGGTCGATTATCCTATAACGTCCTTCTATATCAAACAAAGGTATTAGGAAAAATTTCTTGTGATTAAGCCTTGCCTCCATCTCCGCAACTGTAATGGGTTAGGTTGGTTGGGCTTGGGTGTTTGTCCCACTCACACTTAGACCAAAAAGAAGTTCCATTGTGATACCACTATGGAAAAACCGAATTACCAGCCCCAAAGACCTACATGGAGACTTCCCAATGAGACAGTGGGCTGAGCAACCAGTTTCGGTGTAAACCCATAAAAGAAGATAGAAGCATGGTTCGCCGACATTAGACATTAAAGACATTAAATTAGTTTGACCCGGCGACAAAGGTTTGTATTTTGCCTAGTCTAGTCTAGGTAGATCGTTAAGATCTTCGAAGAAGTACTCGCTTAGGGTTTTCCTTCTCAAGACAGTGTCATGGTTTCCTCCTCTTCCTCGTTTTGTAGCTTCTACAAAAATTGTTGAACAATGTACCAAGGCTTCTAGCATATCTGCCTACCAGACAGTGCCCTGTAAGAGGTCCAACTATCTTTCTCAGATTCAACCTATTGATGAAAATTATTCTGTTCGTTTTCCTACAATCCAGGTCTGACCGGATTTGTTTAAAAGAGAGACATGTGCTGATCCATCTTTGGCCAGATTTGTTTAGAAGAGAGACATGTCAGGGAGGTTTTGGTCTGCACTCTTTTTAGCTACCTCGTCCGTTTTGCAATTGACTGGAATATCTCTGTGGCCTGTAACCCACCTGACAGCGATTTCGTTACAAGATCCGCAGCATTGCTTTACCACCTTGGATCGAATTCAAGGCTTTTATCGCAGCTTAACTATCTATATTGAAAACAATAGCACTCTCTCAAGTTAATCGCCAACCAAGTCGGGGCTTCACGGACTGCTGTGACTTCTACTTGAACTCAACTATAATACATCATGTAGATAAATTTCTGTCTACTTCCCTCTTAAGTTGCAAGCTGGGATTTATTACGACTTCCAACCATGTCGATAGACTGTATTCTAGTTAAAGCAGTGCTTAGATATTTCCCTGAATCTGTTCCTAGCCTCGTCCGGAGGTTTTTGTAGCCATCCAGACTTGGAGATTTACACGCAACTTCAAAGGAGATCTATCTTTTACTTAGCTAGTAGTGACTACAGTCAGTTTATGTAGGTTTTCTTTATGTAGCTGAACATGTAGCACTGGAATCATGTTGTTGTAGCTTGTATTAGGATGGTGGACAGACGCTTCTTTGTTTATGGATATATGGATAACCTCCTTTGTTTACATAAGACTTGCCAGTTCATCAAACCACCGCTAAAATCCTTTGATGATATCGTTTTCTTGTAGATTATTACCAGTTCCTAGCTTCTTTCAAGTCGGTACATAGGATGGGGGGTTTGACTTGAAATTCATTGGTCTTTTAGTTTGGATCTCACAGATTTTTACTTACTAGTGTCTGACCGAAAGGCTTAAGGCATTCATATATCCGGACAGAATCTTATATGAGACGTTGAGTAGGCTTATGCCTTGATAGTTGACGCAAGTCATAGGATTAACTAATATTACAGTCATATCACGTGCTTTCGTCTTCCTAGACTTAGCAGATTAGTACCTCCATATTTGAAATTGGAAACCTCCGCTGATAGACCATCAGAACTACTTCTTCTTTGATGTCAACTCACCTCACCGGCTGATATTCCTGAAACTGCATCCACTGGTAGCTGGCATTTGGGACTGATAAATGCACAGCGGAGTCTTTCTTATTCAACTGCTCTATCGACTACAGAAGTCTCTGGCTACAGCTTCTTCTCTTTGGATAGTCGAGTTTTAAATCTAGCTGGTATAAAGAATGGTATCTGAATTCAATATATTGGTTGGATTGAGGCACTCGACGATGTGCTTTCCAGTTTCAACATCTCGAGTAACCCAGGTTGTTGTGTGGATGGGAAATCATTAAAAAAAAAACATAAAAGGTAGTACTGACTGATTTTTGAATTGAAGCCAGAAAGAACGACTTAAACCGTTTTCGTAGGCACTATCCAGAAAGTCATAAAATGTCTTCAGCCGTGTTACAGTGTTTAGTGTCTCGAGGCCATACTACAATTTCTTTACGGTCCTACCTCTCACGAACGTGCAAAGGTATATTTGTATCTATTTAGTATTTTCATTGCCGCTGGTGGATCCATGCGCACATATTAGGCTGATCTTGAAGTTCATATCTCAAGTTAGGGGTGTGAAACTCTAAATGTGGATTGAATAATTCTAACAGATAAATAGTTGATGAAATTGCCCTAATTCTGTTTTCAGTGAGATCTAAACGTATGTCTTGACAGCTAGAATAAGTGATGAATGATTGATGAAACCACGTCGGATTTTAACACAAAAAGATACAAACTGCCTGTAAGCTTACATTGGAAACTCACTCCTAACTGAGGTTTATAAATTGTATTGTCTTCATTCCTTTCTTTCCTCCAGTGTCGATCATTATCGTCATCGTTGTAGAACCATTTCAAATACACTTCCAAATCAGGGCCGCCATGGTAGATACATAATATATTCATAGAATCTCTTCCAGAAATCCCTTTCACTCCATAACTGACTTTTATTCTGTAACTTGGAATTGTGTCAGAATCAGAATACTTGTAAAGCAATCCGTACCATTAGTATTCATTGCTCTACTTTTGACCATAAAATATGGAAAATTGGTATGATTACCGTTTTCCCCAAAAAAAGATAAATTTATTACCTTCATACTCGTATCTCCAATAGCAGTTTCAATTGGCTCCTCCGAAGTCACTCTAAATTTGCTGCCCTAAGCAGTGTATCACTACCACTACTATGTACCTCCCACTTAAACATCGCACAAGTGTTAGGTTGAAGTCCGCTGGTAGATAGAAATGATTGCGCGGCACCTTTTAACGATCATTAGCCTAAGTAGATACATAGATACAATTGCTCAAGGTGAATACCACCTGAAACCAAAAATAATAATTACAATAAGCATTTTTTTAAAGATAGCTGTGTGTCTCGGTGTAAGGCTGCTGTGACACATAACACGAGACACGGCAAGTGGTAAATAATGAAGAAAGGAAATTGTATCATACACACAGATACACACTGTGAGTGATGACGAAGACACTTAAACCTGATTACCAAAGTAAATTGGCTTAGTGTGTGCAGACTCTTAACTGAATGGGTGTCGGATTGGTAACAGGGACGAAGGTTTAAGTGGTTTAGGGAGTTTTGTGATTGAATTAAACTGTTTGACTTGTAATGTAATCGAGCGATACGATGGTGGTAGGCAGAGTTTTAATTAATTGGCTGCGGTTGCGGAACCTTTTGTGTCTGGCGAGGCATGTTGTTTTGTGTTGCAACTAAAAGGTTGTGCAGGTCATGGTAGAGACATGAAGTTGAAATCGTAAAGTTGAAGTGACAAATGGTGCAATGAACTGGGATTGAAGGGACAAATGTTGGTAGGAAATAGTCGAGAAATCATCAATTCGATACCACAAGTTTGTGCACGAATCTATGAGAGCCTTACCAAAGGGTGATTTTTACTTTGTCACTACAGACGAGGGTGATTTTTTGAGGAATATTGTTTCGAATATATCACAGAGAGACAAGAGTCATATGTATCTACAGCCTGAGATGAGTTCCATACTCTGAAATCTAAGATTTATTCCTTTTGAATCATTGAAACAGGTTTCAATTGTTCTGTCGTTGGTCGTCGAGTAGTAAATGTTTGTGCTCTAACAATCTTTTTAATATTCAACACTCAAATGTCGCTTAATTTTAACGATGGAACCTTCTCATCCATATTCTGAGCCTTCTAGCTTTCTTCTTGTACACTCCTTCATCACCAATGAGAACAATACCTTTAGTCTTTTCATTTCTCTCCTTTTGTTATCGTACGTGATCCTACGTAATCAGAGCCATCATTTTAATAGACGCCATTTGTCTAATTTACAGTTAAAATTTTTTTTCAAATAAACTCGAAAACTTGTTAAAGAATGAACTTAAATGTCTTATGTCCCCACCCGAGAGAGCTGGACAAAAGGAAAGGTCATAAACCCCTCTTCCATACATATCTTCACGAAGAGATCCAAATGGACGAAGGTACAGACTCAGAGGAGGCACCAATTGCCCGGTCCATAAAACTTCCCAATCATGCAAATGTGTTCCAAATGGAAACATATGAAATCACCGAGGACTGCCGAGACTTATCCACTCTGAACTGCAATAAATAAATACAGTGGAATCCCCCTAAGTCAAATTTTCACGGGATACCATGATTTGTTCGAATTAGAGGGAGTTTTGGAAAAATTCGAGTTAGAGAGGAGTCCACTGTATATAGACATCAACATAGACAGTCAAGTAGTCATCAAAATCCATCACTTCCATAACAACCAAATCAAAACTGGCTAGGAGTTGCAAAAAGGAACTCGAATCCCTGAACTCTTTGAACTTTTTGACCTATATAACAAAAAACGGACAAGGAACTTCTGTCGTTAAACAGACCACAACTGACTCTCCTCATAGGTATCATTATAGGCTACAACTCAATGGCGGCCCATCTAAGAAGAATGAGAATTACCACCATAGATCTAAGCAGAGGCTGTAGCAACACGGATGTAGAGGAAGACTCATCACATTTCCTTTGCAAATGCCCAAGCCTCAGCAGAACTAGATACACAATCCTCGAAAAAGTATCCTTCAATGACCTGAGCTAACTGGCAACCGTGCCTAATATTCATAACAAAAATGGAATGGTTCAGGAGGACCGCTCCTTTTTAATGCTGACTGTTGAACTATTAGTATTTTTTAGTGTTTCATAGGTATCCAACACTGTGGAGCACAATGAGTCCGTTGAGTTCCGAGTGAGGCTGCACCTCTGTAGATGCATTCACACCCTCAACCTACCTACTTGCGTGCCTAATTCGCTTACTTAGGACTACAAATCGAGTTTTACTTTGTAAACTTTGGAAATATATGTAGCCACATACAAACGTTGAGATGGTTGAAGTTGCCTGTGAGGTCTTTGGTAAGTCTTCCATTGAATGTGGCATTCCTCAACACTCATGTCAAATGAAATCATAAGTCATTCACAGAACTAAATTGTCGCCCTCTTCTACTTCCATCCGACTTAACTATAGTTCACTTGTACACACTCTTATTTAGATAACGCTATAATAAGCCTGAAAAACGAAGTTGCTGCCTTCCTAGTTAGTCCGGTCCTCTCTAACTGCCTGTAGCTGCACACTGCATTTAGATGAGGCCTCGTTTGACTTAAGTCCACAATCTAGGATGTGGTTTCCCTCTATAGTATCGTCTTGGTTGGTTTAGTAATTTTTGCAAGCCTGATCATAGGTTGATGTCACTATCAAGATCGTACAGTTTGTCGTTGAATCCCAGTCTACGTAAACAGGACCGCATATCTTAAGAAGTATATAACTCGAAACGACCATCAGTCTTATAGACAGCCCCCTTAGTTGCTTGGAATAGAGTTTTACTAAGCAATTGCCTTCTCAGAGAAACAGCAATGGGAAGAGCTATTCTTCGTTTGATCTAAGATTCGAAAGCCGGAAAAGTTTCTTACTACGTCGAAGATATAGCTGTTTGCTATGGTTTCTTGTTGACAGCAACTCGCGAAAGAAGCAATGACTGTCCGTTCGAATGTATATCGTTGGCATACGTAAGTACATACTTCTTCCTTTTGACATAAACAGTCTTAGTACGGTTGTGACATGCCTTGATGAAACAACAACCATTATACATCGTCCATGTGCACACATGGAAATGTCTATAAATGCTGTCATGCGCAGCCTTGACATACTACTATCGATTTGAATTGTCTTTGAGTTTCCTCGAGGATCTGCCGAAATTCGGAGATTAGGTCGTATATGGGCTTTTCTGGCCTAAAAAACTCGGGCCAATCCAGCTATTGACGAAAGAAACTCATAAGTACTTCTGGACCGGGAAAACAATGATGAGTGTCCATTCATTAATCATGCTATAGAACAAATTGAGCACACTACCGAACAAAATTGAAGATAACTTCCAAAAAGAGTCGAAAAATTAACTAAAGCAGCTATTTTTGTGACCTTTTTTGAAAATATACCTAGCTTACCGCTAATTCGCTGAGAGTTTCATAAACTATACCACGGCTAATGACAAGACTCATCCCTGAGGCTTCTTCTTTCCGCCTATTTATATCAGGCCGGATCACTACCATTTGACTTCCGTATTTCCAATTCATTACAGGAAACTCTGGAATTCTGTACGTCAAAAGAACTAGTAACTTTTGGCATCTTCATGAAATTTGATAGGCACTGTTGAAGACTCTTGAAGAAAATCGACACTAAGTCCAATGATTTCGCTAAATCCACCTAACTCATCACTAAATCCCGATGATTTAACATACATTTTGACGTCTATAAATCCCATCTACATCCGAGATTTATAAAAAATATCTCACTGAAACCTTATGCAACACAAATCAAACAATTCTTGTTTTATGTCAGCACATGTCATTTTCGTGTGCTGACAAAAAACAAATGAAAACGTCAAATAAATTCAAAATACATCGAGCAATTCGGTTTTATTTCATTCTTTGTAATCATTTTAGTAATTCTGGCCTTTAATTAATCATAGACAGCATTACAATAAAAACATTTGTATTCCAAGAAATTATAAAAATACTACCAGCTGTGACAATCTTTTTGACAGCAAACGTCAATATAATTCATAGTTCTCGGTGGAGACACCTTACCTAAATAGAAATCTTTATTCGCAATATCCCGGATTTAGTTTTGGTGGAGACATAGCATAAGCCCTTCTGAAATTGATTTAATGATTGATTAAGCGATTTGCGCGGTTTTGTGGCATAAAAAAGATTTTCACATAAACAAAACTTTCACCCTGTCAAATCGCGCAGCTAATTTCCCTCGTTTGCGGGTGTCATCTTCAGTTTATTTGTCACAAATCGATTGTTTTGGATTGATTATTGGTTTGTTTTATTGGGCGTTTCACAACAATACATTTGTCTAATTAAATCTTGGAAATAAATTGCAAATATGGTAGGAACCATATACATACAGTCTCTTGCATGTTTTTCTTCGTTCGTCCTATTTAATTGAATAAAGAAACTTAGCGTGCACCTGCCATTATTATATCCAAACAAAGCTGACAGTCAATTGTCAACCATGTTGTGAAGATCATAATAATTTTGCTAAGCAATGAGAGTTTAAATGAACCTAGGATCTTTTTGACATTAAAAGGTGACAGTTCGCTGAGTTCGCCGAGGTTCTAAATGGAGTGATATTGTATACAGAATGTGTATCTCTTCCTCCTCTTCACCACTGCAGCTTCTACAGAAGCGTTTGAGACGGCACTTAATCCTTAAGCATGTAAACCTATCAAGTAGTTTCCACTGAGGTCACTTTGGTTTAGTCTAAGCCAGACCTGCCTCGAGATACGGCACGTCTATAAGATGGATTGTCCTGCAGATTGCGTCCAGCTTTGGTTAAAATTTATACGTAGCCAGGAGTGTACCTAAACCAGTTATAGCAAACTCGTCGGCTTTGTAGTTACCGGCGCTACTTGTAGCCTAACTCACAGCACAGGTGAATGTTCAATTGTTCTGTCTATCTCCAATCTAAAATGGACTATGAAGTCGAAATTGACGGTTAAGTGACGATGCTGTAGCCAGGACAAGACTGACTTGATCGCAATAAATTCCATCTGAAATCGATCTCAAAGTGGGATTTAAAAAAAAAAACAAAAAGCGTAGACAAAACACCACCTTGTAGTGTGGCGCAATCGACACATTTTCGAGTCGATGCCCTGCTCTGCATCTTGCATCCTTATTGGTAGTATTGTGGTGATGTTTGCGATTTGCTCTAGCGGTGCGTACAAATGCTTAGACGAGGATGGATGATCACCTAAGGTGGTCCGCTCAAGTGGAAGGGGATCTTAACCAACTTGGTGTGCGAAACTGGAGGTAGCTGGCGAAAGATCGAGCAGGCTGGAGAGGCTTGTTGGTTGAGGCCCAGGTCCACCCCAGACTGTAGCGCCAACTAAGAAAAAGAAGATGTTTATCAATCAGTTCTTCGAGTGTGCTCAACAGGAAAAAAGATAGACTGTTGGTTGAGTGGAGGGTAAACTTCTACTCGTTACTTAGGCTGATGGCGGGCTCATTGTACTCCCCAAAGTAAACTTTTGGAACAGAATTAGAACTAGGGAATGTTTATAGGTATTTCGAGATAAGTGCTTAAGTTCGCAGTGTATATGCTTCGTACGGTCTAGAGAATCTTCCTGTAATTGTTCCACACTCCATGACGTTTTCGATATCCCTATTTCTGAGGTGCGTGAGTTCCGATATCCATATGGAGTATGAACCCCAGAGTTTTATGTCGATCACCCATAGTTGCGGAGCGGTGACAAAGGAAGTGCTCTAGACCTTCTTCATCTTCCCAGCTTAAATTTTTTTGGAGATATTGATGAAATTGAAGCTCTTCTTATCAAAATCGATTGAAGGTTCTAAGAGTGGTGTACATGTATAATATATGTATATAAGATGTATGATCGGACGTCGAAGATACCAAAGAATCTTAGTCTTACGGGTGAGAGTCTTGTTAGTTTCCCTAACACTTGTTAGTAGCTTTAGTACATTCTTCTAGTAAATCCAACGAACTACATAGCTTCGACTTCAGTATCTATGACTATCAAAGACTCTTAGTTTTACGGGTGAGAGTCTTGCTAGTTTTCCACTACATAGCTTCGACTTCAGTATCTACGATTTGCCTAAGGTTCTCCTGTATATTCAATATTCTCTATCTTTCATGTTCTTTTTCTATGTCAATCTCTTGTCAAATATGAGTTCAAGATATTTGACACTATCACTAAGTTATCGCACCTCTAAGACGGGAACCAAGACAGACTGTTAGGTCGTAAATCCTTGGGTTGAAGTGCGTCATCGATGGTCGATTGTAAGTTGTAAGCCTAACACGATATATGTACGTCGTATAACTTAAACGGACTTAAAGTGGAATGGATTGGATGCTGAGAAGTAAAATATGGATGACTTGCAAGGCATCCCTTAGAAAGGGGTATTTCCCTTTTGTCGCCCCAAGTCGTGCTTGATTGTTAATCATTGTTCGGGAAGAAGGTTTATGGTCTGACTGCAAGCCTACTAGACAGTGCGAAGAACGAGCACTATAAAACGAACTTCTTAAATGTTCAAAGGGAAAACTTATAAATAACAACTTCAGGCAAGCGTTAGATTAAGAATGTCAGAACACTAAACGTAGTTCGGCTGATATTTTGTAAACATTCAAACGGTATAAGTTGATTCAGAGACATGCATATATAGATAAATAAGAAATAGTTGGTTTCGAATAACCTGGGGCCTGGTTGTAAAAATATGCAAATATGTAGCGTTCAAAATGTAGAAGTTAGAGGGAGAGACACATCTTCTAACAACTCCGCCTACATAAGTGGTATCTTTGGTTGCTCTTCTTTTGTTTCAACATAATTTCGAGTCACTAGAATGCAACACAGATCAATGAAAGTGTTTTCCCGTAGATAAGAGACGCCTACATCTACATCTATTTCTGAAAATAGAACTTTCCCTTTACCCATTACATACCTAAAATCCTCTCCTCCACCTTAGATCATGACCTAATTTTCCGACTTTTCCTCATTATAACCAAAGGAAAATCTAAACAAATTTATTCCAAGAAATCCCAAAACAACATGGCACGGCACATTAACTATCATCACCATCATCGGACTAAAACGTGTCTCTTGGTCACACATCTCATATCAAAAAAAATCCAATTTGCATAAGTAGAATCGAGGTCTGAATTTGTTCCGTTATAAAAAATAAATTATGCTAAAGATTACTCAAAGAAGAAATTAATGTAAATGCTAACATTATAACGGTGGACAGTTGTTGCCTTTTTTTTTGTTCTCCTCTCCATCCCATCGTCATCAGAAATGACGCCTAGTCTTGACCGATGTGATGCTCTTGCTGAAGTTCACTTGAGATCACCCAGATTTGCATCTGCTGCAAGTCATAATTATGATGAGCATCTTGGACAGTGCCTGTATCATTAGTTGAAGTACACTTCATCGCAACCGGAAGACCGAGATGCTTTGCCTTTGAAGTAGGTTGTGTTGTGGTATATAATTTTATGGAAGCTGGGCAGTATGGCACCTGCTCTTATGACGAGTCTATGACCTGGTTTACCTTCAACTTATAGTTATGTGTAATTATGGAAGGAGATAATATGGTTACGGAGTCACCATAACATGGATCACTAATCCTCTTTGAGGCTTTTATTCGTATGTAGGTGGACTGAAATTTTATTTATGTAAATGGCTTCTATTGTAGGATTACTTTTGTAGTGGGTGAGCATTATTTGGTGATAGTTTCATGATTTTGCAAGGGATTTAGAAGATGATGTCTTGAGTCATAGGAACTCATGGAACTCATTTGTTATGTATGGCTTATAATCGACAGAGGCTGGTTAAGGTAGTATTGCCACATTATTTTAATGGTGTTCCAGTTTTAGTTTGCAGTAACGATGCAGCCCTAATATATCTATGGATCTGCTCCTTTATCCCTTGTCACCAACTTTAATGGTCTCCATCAGAGCGCAACTCTAGAAGAAGTATACCATTCGCTTTATTTTACCAGGAAAAGGAACAAATTATATGAAGAAGCCACGCCCACTATTTTATGTATTTTCTTTAAAAAAAAAAGATAAAAACGAAACATTTTCACAGATTTGCTATCATTGGTATCGTATCTATGCTAAACTTTATTATGTTCTGCCATCCATCGAGGAGCATAGGGCGTCAACTACGATCCAAAGCGTAAGTGCAACAGTTGCAGGTTGGTTTTAGTACTATATAGTAGTACTAAAGTACTTTTCCGAACTTTGATATATCGAATGCAGCTTTTGTTTTGCTGGTTGTAGGCCTATGTGGTGTCAGCGTCATACAGAAAAGTTACAATTCGTCTGGAACGGATCGTATAATACAATACAACGTATAGATGTTAGCTATAAAATAGCATTAAAATCGTTTTTTTTAAATGAAAACGCCCCGAAAAAATGGGCGTGGAAACACATAATTTACGGGTGAATCATCCTTAAATGACCTTTTCTTTTCAATCCACTGAGCACATTATATTCATCACCACCAGCCTACCATAATTCACTTCCTATTTCAAAGCCGTCTAATTTTGTACCTTCACCTTTATATGCAACCTTTATTAGAGCTAAAATTTGGTACTTAATGGCCCGTGCCATTGGTTATGCCCGATTCATATATCTGACTTGATAATATCATAATCAGATCTCTGTGAATATCACTATTCCTTATATAGCATGGAGCTTGCTCTTAGTGTTTTGCTTTGAAATGTTTGCAGTAGAACTATATTTTATTGGTTTGATAAATCTCCAAAGTTGTATACCGTATTTCCAAGACGGTTTTAGCACGAAGTTTGTTATATACGCTTAACTTCGAGTAACTTCCGAGTAGCCAATACATTTTTATAAAGTCTGATTTCGACCTCGTCGCAGATTCTTTTTAAAAAGTGACTTCCACTTCAGTTTTGAGTCTATGGTCATTCCTAGGTACTTTGCCTCGTTTGTGTACGATATGGAAATATGTAGGTAATTTCCCGTTGATGATTCGTTGATGAATCGTTGCAAGGATAGACGTATGGTTCCTTCAGATCACATGGTATATCTCTTGTGTAGAACAGGAAAAGAATTGGGCCTAGAATGCTTCCTTGTGGAACACCGGTGTAGATTTCTTTAGATTCAGAGTATTCAGTACCGTGCCTAACACGAAAGAGCTTATTATTAAGATAAGATTCCAATATTCTGTACAATTTTTCCGGTACGATTATCCTTAAGTGAGAAACATAATTAACATTCGCCCGCATATGCACGCAAATGTATGTAAATCAACGATTACTCAGAAACTTATTCCAACACGTAAAAGGCCCAGCGGCGATGAGTACTGATTTTGAAGAATCAGTTACGAGTTCATTCCGATAGCAAATGGTCTACTACTCAATTGCTTTATATCTGATACACCTGGTAGTATACGGATATATGAGAACTGTCAGCGTATCTATAGAACGATTTTGACGTCTGTTTAGTTTGAGCTACCAAAGCTAAGTAGTGACCCATATGAAAGATTGATTTTCGAAGGTTTTTTGGTAGCTTTCGAAGGTTCGTCTTACAGATTAGCTTCGAATCAAATAATATTTCTACTACTGATTCAAATCGGTCATGTAAGCTGAGAGCGAGGAATTTAGTGTGTACCAACTACTAAAGCCGGTTTTGCTATTCTATTTGAATTTGACTATAATGAGCTTGGCCAATACTTGCCAGCAAAAGGAAAGACACTCTTGGGAGCTATTTCATTGCGGAATTGGACGATCTAGGAAATATTGAGCTGTACAAACTATTGAGATTCATACACTTATCTGGGTGATTTAGTTCAGCTGTCGAGACTAAAATTCTTATAATTGACACAAAGGAATCATTGATAGTCTGAGTGACAACTTTTTGTCAACAAAGATTTTGCGAATTCTGACCATATACGAGAACCTATTGAGAAACCTGAATGTATCATATTGAAGGAAAACGGCTTCAAGATGACGGCCTATGCTCACGACGTGTTTATCTTGGTCTCGGGGAAATTTCATTCAGTCCTAAGCGAAAGACTCAATCTCACACTAGGAGTAAACCCTTCAAAGACGGAGGTAGTTCTCTTCACTAGGAAGAAATCAATTCCTGCCTTCAGACCCCCAAGTATCAGTGGTACTGAACTAAGTATCTCAGATGGGTGTAATTCTAGATTCCAAACTAAATTGGAAGGATAACACTGCTGAACGCGTCAAAAACGCAAGCGTAGCTTTCTATTCTTGCAGTAACACGTGGGGTTTTAAGCCAGCTGTGGTGTACTGGATATACATGGCAGTCGTAAGACCCATTCTTACATATGGTTCACTGGTATGGTGGACGGTCCTGGAGAAGCAATACCAGCTTTCTAACTTCACCAAAATCCAGAGGGCAGCGTACATCGGAATCATGGGATCAATGAAGACAACACCAACAGCGGCAATGGAAACCATGCTTAGTTTCATTCCGCTTGATATATACTGTGGCAGTCTGGCGGCTAAAACCGCTGTAAGACTGAGGGAAAGCCGAATGTGGTCATCGAGCCTGTACAGCCATGCCTCAATTTTGTCCCGATGGGGAACTACCAGTTGTTTGTCAGAAACTGGTCACATGACCCCCTATAAGAATTCCTGACAGAATGTACTGGAAGCGCCGAAGAACCATGAAGAAGAAGGAGCTGGCGTTCTATACCGACGGTTCTAAGATGGACGTTGGCACGGGAGCCGGAGTTTATTGTGAAGCCCTAGGAATAAACAACTCCTTTAGAATAAACGATGATTGCAGCGTCTTTCAGGCCGAAGTCACAGCCATCATACAGGCTGCTTAAATTATAAGTGAGAGCAATATCGTTGGCAGAACGATTACTGTGTATATAGACAGCCAGGCAGCCGTTAAGGCTCTGGACTCCGCTATAATCAGATCAAGGCTTGTAAAGATCTGCAAATCGCTCTTGAATGAGATATCTAGAGGTAATGCGGTGTCCCAATGGTGGGTGCCATGGCATATGGATATCCTAGGAAACGAAAGGGCTGACGAACTTGCTAGGAAAGGGCCCTCCTTTTTGTAGTCAGTTCCTTACGAAAGAAAATAGAGGATGAAGCCATCGATCAAGCAAATAATCGCTGGGTTCATATGGAAACATGCGCAACAGCCAGGGACCTATGGCCGGGCATCAGCAAGAAGAGATCAACTTCTCTGGTGAAACTGAGTCGTTATAAAGCACGGGTCGTTTCAGGGATAAATACTGGTCA
Organism: Xylota sylvarum; assembly: GCA_905220385.1. Lineage (NCBI taxonomy): Eukaryota > Metazoa > Arthropoda > Insecta > Diptera > Syrphidae > Xylota > Xylota sylvarum. Next base: position 10,078,054 of record LR999960.1, read on the forward strand.
TTGTGCCATTGGCGACCACGCGGAGCGACTCGGTGTACTACATAATGACTTCTGTAGAAATTGCAGGGACGAAGAAGAAATTGAGTCAGTTCGTCACCTGCTGTCCCAACGACCGTCCTGCCCTATCCGTCAGTTGAATGAAGACTCTTGGCAGTTACTTCTTCTCGGATTTGGAGGACTTGGGTAACGTAGAGCTGACGGACCTCCTGAGATTCATATCATTATCTGGGTGGTTCCAATAGCGGACTTTATAGGTTTCCAGGGTTAAATGATTGGGCACAATGGACCCGAACTGTGGTCTTAGTGAGTAGTGACACTGTCACAAGGCACCCATTTACCTAACCTAACCTATCATCAGTATAGTGGGTTAGTATTTCAGAAATAGGTAAATCCTACCCAACCTAGAACCCTGTTTCTGATATACTCCCCCACTATACTGATGATACATTTAGGTACCCTAATTTCCGAACAGATTCTAGTATGCGGTAAAAATTTGCAAAGTTGAAGGCATTCTTCATATCTAATGTCAGTGTTTCCCTATAGTTGAGTGTGCTTTCCAGAAGCCATACTGATGTTCAAGTTCATTGCATATGGTGTGATATAGGAAGAAAGAGTGTTGCCTTACTGGGATATGTACGTACATGTGTACATACGCATCCTGTCCAATAGAGATACATACGTTTGCAAAATTATAGACAAGTCATCCTCTAAAGTGAACCATTTGCATTCATTTTCACGCATATTTCCGTAGCAGAGTTCATAATATGTGTCTGTCAATTAGTGATCAACATCCTCGATAGTATAGTGGTCAGTATCCCCGCCTGTCACGCGGGAGACCGGGGTTCAATTCCCCGTCGGGGAGTCGGCGTCGAATGCACCTTTTTTCTATTATTTTTTTTATATATGTTGTAACTAAAGTCTAGATAGATACCCGAATTCTAACGCCATTCTGATACGTAGTTCGCGGCGAAATCAATCAGAAAACAAACATTTTTTTTCTCTTCTCACGAGGTACACGATCTGATTGCTTAATTCGATGAATTAATTCCACTACTCAGTCGCTATGTACACATAGATACATATAGCAAACGAAAGCGAAATTAAATTTAAGTTTACTCGCATCAGCAGTACCAAAGTATGACGAGCAACAAACGGAGTGCTGACAGGCAGACATGGCAGACGAGTACGATGGTACCTCATCCAGTTTTGTTTGTTTATTCAGCTGATATGCGTTTTTTTTTTTTTTTGTTCAAAAATTTTCAACGATTTTGCCAATTAATTCGGTTCACACAATTCATCAGAGGTTTTCCATGGCTCGGCGGCGGCTTTAATTTCCATCATTTCATCGTTTCGCCCACCCTTTGCAGTACCCCCGATGGGTAGTAGATAGAAATTTAAATATCGGTTGTTCGGAGCACCGAAGCGCACAATGCGATGGTACGCAGTAGCGGGGATTCGCCTACGTAAACAAATTAAATTACTTTCCACTATGCGAAGCGGTGTACTATAGAATTTGTACAGAGCGAGGTGATTGCCTGATAAAGAAGCCATAATCAAGGCCTTGGTGGCAGGTTCAATGAAAATGGATCTAACAACCATTATTAGTGTACATCACGGCAAGGACAGAACAGGTTGACACATAATTGTTTCAACGAGAGTTGAACTTTCTATCAGTGGGAGGATCGAAGGATTGTAACTGATGATTTACTTTGATTAAATTATATCTTCAGACATCGAGTTGTTATACTAACTTCTTAGAAGAAGGACTTTCGAATTTATTGTGAATTGCTAGAGCTTAGGGGGGACTGGTTGACCGTGGCTTTGTATATTGTTGCTGACACTTTCACCCCTTAAGGGCTATTGGAGTTCAGAAATCGTACACTTGCAACAGTGAAACAAGTTAACAAAGTAATTTACAAGAAATTGCAATTTTTGTAATTGAATTGTAGGTTATGTCAAACCAGCTTAAGCTGGTTCATACATACTCGTATGTTAAGTGCCTCTATTAGCTAAGTGTCTCGTTATTTGGGGAACTGCATACGTGATTAATTCATCTTTCTCTACCTCACCAAAAAACCATTGTAAAAATCTATGTTAACAATATTCCATAATTTTTCAACCGCCCCGACAAATGACAAACTGTCAACCGCAACCATCTACGGTGGACCACGCGTGAATATATCTCACCTGTATTTGGATCGTAATAACACAATTGGCACTGAATGCAATTAACACCGCCAGTCCATCATCATATAATCCAATTTCACTTTTATTTCCTATTCAAGTGGCGCAGTTATAGACGTGCTTAAGCAAGCAAAGTACCAAACGTCAAAGACGTGTCGCCGACATCTCTCAGCTCAGGTGGGACTTGCAGCGGCTAAAAGCGATTATTCGCGCGCTCTGATCGTGTGTTGAAGCTTTTCTTCTTAATTAGTTTCGATGTTTTCATGTTATGAGAAATTGTGCACCTTATGTCACACCATCGCACGCAAAGAAATGCAAAGGCATTGCACATGCAAGTGTACTTTGTTGGCTCGAAAACAATGCTAATCCAAGTTAAGTGCCTCTGTCAAGCCATGTCTGGTTAATTATGAGAATTTTCTGTAGGCCACATACATCATTGTATTTCATTTTGTAAGTAACATACAAATTATTTAAATTAAACTACACTTTCGCCTTAATTTAAACGATTAAAACTAACTACAACCGACCGCTCGTTGTGTATGGTACATACCCGCATGTAGAAAGCAGAGTTATAGTTGCCAAATGTTATAAAAATATTGCAAGCAACAATTGAGTTGATTACATTTTAATGTTTAACAATATTTTTTTTTTGTTTGTAACCACTTAATAGGTCGAAAAAGAGAAACAAAAAACATTTAAGAAATTCCGGAAAAAGTTTAAGCACACGCATCTGGTCAAAATGAAGGCGGTTCACATTCGAGAGACAACTCGCTTTCGAAAGGTATTAAGGGTATGATAACATCCAACAAGATGTTGATGTCGGACGATGTGGGTTTGTCAATTTTATTGTGTCTTTTGAAAGATGTTTATCGGCGCGGCGGGAGAAAATGGAAATGAAAGAAGATTGGTTCATAAATGTTTGGAATAACTTGAACTTTTTGCATAAAAATCACATTTAGTGACGTGAGGATACAATGACTAGTTCGTGGATGTCAGGCAAATGTAAACATGGTAACACTGTGAAATACGGTATGGAAGCAGGTACATGTTAAACTGGCTTTTTTGGGGCTTTTTAGTTTGTACCAGATTATACAATGGTGTGTCAGAGTTTTTAATGAAGTTCAGATGCACATCGAATGATATTTGACTTTATCTTCAAGAGGTTACGCTTTTATAGACGGAACTGGGCCCACTGAAACCGCCTCTCTTCTCTGTACTATCTTTTCCGCGGACAATTACTTCGCGGACTAATACTGTTCAGTAATTTTGTTGGCGCCCTACCAGGGCACTGTCTGGTAGACAGATTTGCCAGAAGGCTTGGTACTCACTTTAAAGGTTTCTGTAGGCGCTGTAGAGATGAGGAAGAGGTGGGAACTATGACACAACTTCTGTGCACATATCCTGCTCTATCGGTTTTGAGAAGGAAAACCCTAGGCGAGTACTTCTTGGAGGATCTTAACGATCTAGCTAGACTAGACTTAAGCAAACTAAATAACTTTTTCGTCGGGAGCTATTTCATGCTACGATATGTTCCTAAAGCATGGCGGGTGGTGCGTGTTGTATTTATTTCCAAAGCGGGAAAAGCTAGCCACACAAATGCTAAAGACTTGAGACCTATCAGTCTGTCGTCTTTTATGCTAAAAACACTGGAACGTTTAATAGATGTAACATGCATACATCTGCGGTAGGTCGGTAGATACAGCCCTCCACAGGGTCGTATTAAGCATAGAATGATCCCTTCACTTCAACGAATCCACTCTTGGGGCGTTCCTAGACATTGAAGGGGCGTTGAACAACGTAAGCACCGATGCGATCCTGGGCAGCTTACACAGAGCTCGGCAGAGCATCGGTCTCTCCAGTTGGATTGCTCAGATGCTTCAATTGAGAATTATATCTTCATCGCAAGGAGATGTAACTATCAGGAGAAGCGTCTGCAGAGGAACCCCCAAGGAGGAGTCTTATCCCCTCTAATATGGCTCCTTGTAGTGGATGAGATCTTGGTAATATTGAAGGAAAACGGCTATCCTGGTCTCCCTTCAGTCCTAAGCGAAAAGACTCAATCTTGCACTACAACTAATGGAGAATTGGGTTAGCAGCAAAGGGCTAGGAGTGAACCTTTCAAAGACGGAGGTAGTTCTCTTCACTAGGAACAGATCAAATCCCCAAGTATCAGTGGTACTGAACTAAGAATCTCAGGTTCAGCCTAATACCTGGGTGCAATTCTAGATTAAAAGCTAAATTGGAAGGATAACACTGCTGAACTCGTCACAAAAGCAAGCGTAGCTTTCTATTCTTGCAAAAAGGCATTCAGTAATACGTGGGGTTCTAAGCCAGCTGTGGTGTACTGGATATACACGGCGGTCGTAAGACCCATTCTTACATATGGTTCACTGGTATGGCGGACGGTACTGGACAAGCAATACCAGCTTTCTAACCTCACCAAAATCCAGAGGGCAGCGTGCATCGGAGTCATGGGATCAATGAAGACAACACCAACAGCGGCAATGGAAACCATGCTTAGTTTCATTCCATTTGATATATACAGTGGCAGTCTGGCGCCTAAAACCGCTGTAAGACTGAGGAAAGGCCGAATGTAGTCATCGATCCTATTGCCTCAATTTTGTCCCGATGGGGAACTACCAGCTGTTTGTCAGAAACTGATCACATGACCCCCACGCTAGCATTTAAAAGGAGATTCTCTATAAAAATTCCTAATAGAATGTACTGGAAGTGCCGAAAAACCATGAAGAAGACGGAGCTGGCGGTCTATACCGACGGTTCTAAGATGGATGTTGGCACGGGAGCTGGAGTTTATTGTGAAGCCCTAGGAATATACAACTTCTTTAGGCACAGCCAATATACAGGCTGCTAAGATTATAAGGGAGAGCAATATCGTTGACAGAACGATTACTGTGTATGTAGACAGCCAGGCAGCCGTTAAGGCTCTGGACTCCGCTATAATCAGATCAAGGCTTGGGAAGATCTGCTAATCGCTCTTGAATGAGATATCTAGAGCTAATGCGGTGACCATCTGTTGGGTGCCATGGCATATGAATATCGTAGGAAACAAAAGGGAACGTAGGAAACTTATCGCTGGCCCTGCCTTTTGTAGTAACCCCAATCAGTTCCTTAAAAATAGAAAATAGAGGATGAAGCCATCGGTCGAGCAAATAGTTGCTGGGTTCATCTGGAAACATGCGCAACAGCCAGGGCCCTATGGCTGGACATCAGCAAGACAAGATCAACTTCTCTGGTTAAACTGAGTCGTTATAAAGCACGGGTTGTTCCAGGGATAATTACTGGTCATTGTGCCATTGGCGACCACGCGGAGCGACTCGGTGTACTACATAATGACTTCTGTAGAAGTTGCAGGACGAAGAAGAAATTGAGTCAGTTCGTCACCTGCTGTCCCAACGACTGTTCGGCCCTATCCGTCAGATGAATGAGGACTCTTGGCAGTTACTTCTTCTCGGATTTGGAGGATTTGGGTAACGTAGAGCTGACCGACCTCCTGGTATTCATATCATTATCTGGGTGGTTCCAATAACGGACTTTATAGGTTTCCAGGGTTAAATGATTGGTCACAATGGACCCGAACTGTAGTCTAAGTGAACAGTGACAATGTCACAAGGTACCCATTTACCAAACCTAACCTAACCTTTTTCGTGGGGACAATACTTCTTCGGCATTGGTTTACACCGAAACTGGTTGCCCTGCCTGCTGCTGTCACATTGGGAAGTCTTCGGTGCTGGTAATCCGGTTTTTTCAGCTGTACCACAATGGATCTTCTTGTTGCTCTAAGTGTGTCCCTGCTGAGTGGAGACAACTAAGATCGTCATGGCCATTGCATCTGAACTGACTTTTTCAATGACTGTCGCTTCACCAACCATTCTTTCAATAGTGTTTTGAACTGTGTATGTCTCCTACTAATAGATGTCTCATCTCAAGGTCTTCACCGATTGTAACGAGTACACATTGTGGATGATATGGGCCTTTCGGTGATGCCACTAAAGCAAAGCTTTTACAGGGCTCAGTGTAAGAATTTTAAAACCATTCTTGTTGTGCATGTTCTTCGGACATATAGAAGGAATCTACTGATTAATGCCGTATCCGAAAGACAATTAGTTTTTTTAGTCGGCTTAGATAAACAAAAAGTCTGGGTGAAATCACTTCTAGACACATTGCTTCATCTACTTTCACGCATGGGTATAAACCTTGCCCCTGGATAAGCCTATCAAAGAAACATCAGCTGCGGACAAACCCGGCAATCTTGCAGATCTATTGGATCACTCAATCATGAGATAATACTTTTGTTTGCTGTAACGTAGTCTTAGTAAAACCACATTTTCTTCAGGCCCTGCTCTTTCACTTCTTTGGAACTCTTAGAATGAGTTTTTTTTTTTTGTCTAGTTTCTGGTTACTGCTTTAATAGAAAACTGATTCATTTCCCAATCAAAGTTATGCAGTGAATCCTAAGCTAAAAGAAGAGCCAAATCATGTCCAGTGCTACCTGCTATCCTTCACAGAATGTAGTAAATAATTTATCCCTGACAATGGGTATATCTGAGGTAAACACGATATGATAATTGTATATGTATTAAACCCTATTTTTATATAAACTAATACTTATGTTTTATTTTTTTCTTTTCAGGTAAGTGTCTCAAAGTTATTGGTAAGATTTGTATAACACATATTTGGTAGGATTAACTTGTTTTAGCTTGTAGATTTATGACTAGATTACGACTTACCCCTGCTTCAGAAAGGGGAATCTAGTTAGAAGCCTTTGATGGCTGGAAGGTTGAAATGAATCTACAACTTTGTATCATATTCATTTAATTTCATTTTCAAATTCAACCTTTTCCCGCCGTTAAAAGGTGGGAATCTTTTAATACTGAATCTGAGCCCACAATCGATAATAGTGTGGAATTTCCACTCACACTTGAATGATACAAGTTCGACAATTTGCATGACATAGAAATTAACTTCTCCATGTCTCAGATTTATCCAGGGGCTTAGCTATTTCAAAAAAATACAACACTAATAATTATTTGTGAATTCACTTGTAACTTGTAAATTATGTGCAAATTTTTGTTTCGTAAAGAATGCCAATTCACTACAAGTATGCCAGGCCTGTAAATGAATTGACAACTGCAGCGAGCTTTTCTTTTTCATAAAAGTATTTGCACAAAAAATTATTAGCGACGGACTTGTAACTACAAGGGAATTTCTTACAAGAGTAGAAAGACTAATAAAATCACGTACTGGAAAAATTGGGCTTATTCGCGGTTAGAATTTAGTGCTTCGACAATGTGTGGTTAAGAAGTTTAAAATAAAAAGACAATCGGATATGAGAACCATGAATTTTGAAATAGCGAATCAATTTGGATTTAATTTTTCTGCTTTCGAGGAATTGCTAAGAAACATTGGACCGTCACTATGACACGAAACTAATCGTAATCATGCTCTGTCAGTCAAACAGCAACTTTTACTAGCTTTGCATTGGCTAGGTAACCGTTCTCCATATCATGGTGTAGCTGATATGGATGGAGTTTCAAAGTCAACGGTTTGTCGAGTAATTAAAAAGGGTTGTTAATGCTATCAACCAAAGTGTATTCGCTAATCAGGTAAAGTGGCCAATAAATACTTCAGACTCGTAGTTCTTCGCAAATAATTTTTAACTTGTAGTTACAGACTTGTAGACTTGTAGCATTTTGATCGCTATACTTATAATTTGAATTTGCCACGCTACAAGTGCTGAAAAATTTTTATGGAACACAAAATTACAACTCCATACTTTATTTGTACTTGTAGTTACAAGTTTACAAGTACAACACTTGTAGTTTTATGAAATAGGCCCCAGTTCATCAGCCTCACAATTCCCTTGTATGTTACAGTGACCTGGTATCCAACAAAGGGTGAAGTTGTCCTGTCCAACTATCTCGCTTAGTGAAACGCGGCAGTCTTTCTCTGCCTTTGATCTCGTTTTGCTGGATGCAAAAGATCTGATGGCTACCAGACTATCGATGTATATGACAATATTCGGTGCCGATATTGCATCAACCACCAGCCAGCCAGTCAGTGGAAAATTAAAGAAAATGTGGATATCCAGATCTTCTGAGAAGACTCCGTCCTCAGCTTGAGACCCATCTGTAAAAATTGACAGCTATTCTTGGTATACATCCCGGTGTGTCCACTCAGTTCTGTTTGGTATTGAGAATTTGCAGCCCATATTGAAGTTTTTTCTTGCTTCTCCTGTAATGGGGCTGATTCGAGGTCTTCGTAGGGTAGCCAGCCAGATGCTCAATTGACGCCAAAAGTTCTGGCCTTTGGTTCATTCAGAGATTCTTTGCTCCCAATTCCCTGGTAACCAAGCAACCAACCAAGTCTTACGTTGTTGTGTCTGGCAAGAGATAGTCAGGCATCAGATCGTTAATATTCGCATCGATTTTCACCCATTTGGTGACGGCACGATGTACTTTTTGTGGCGTTTTCATGAATTGAGTTGGAAGTTTCGCGTATAACTCGGTGCATCCACCAGGATATCGCAGAAACATTCAAGGGGTCTTGCCATTGGATTCGATTTTCTGGCTTTTACAAGAGTTGAGTTGAAAATTCATGTTTCGTGAAAGTTTATCAATAAGTGGCCTCTTTTCGAGTAGAATCCGGTGCATCCACGAAGATGCATAGCAAGAGCTATTAGATTAGTCTTAAATTTTTTTTAGATTACAGATTTCGTTGACTAGATTTCTGGCCAACTGAAGGAAGAGATTTGTGTGCTACAATCCTCATCGTCTCTCTCTAGATGGGTGGAGTGTACTGGATTTTTGAAGCCTAAATCCAACTATTTTCTATCCCTGAGACTCTGAAAGGCAGAATACCTCCTTTCACACTATTCAATAATGGTGGACCCACTAAAGAACCCTGTGCATGCTAGTACTTTTTTAGGATCACTTTCAGTGTGGTGTCATTTATTTATCTTTCAGTGCCTGTAAGAGGAATATGAATAACCAGTCTTAAAGCCTATACTCCATTCAACACCTATTCCTGTCGGTAGTCGCATAGTCCTTTGGTGTCTTCAATTGCTTCCTCTGCTCTGCTTGTATGAATTCTAGAACCTTTCCACTGGTATGTACGATACGATAAGGGCTCGTCTGGTAGATTGTGCTCTACGAATAGAAGTTCTAGTCTTTTGAACTAACTGATGTTGGACATCGAATCTCTCGCGTTAACACTAGGACAAAGCTAAATTCAGTCGCTTTTAGGGAAACTAACTTCCCCACTGTACTGTGTAAATCTGGCCTCTCGTCTCAAAGCAGATTTTTCAGTAAAACCTTACAAAGTAAATAGTTTACCATAAATCGCTTCATATAATCTCAACAATAGAACCACAAGATAGGTACATATTCTCATTGTTCTCTCCCAATGTCTAGACAACTTACTTCCAATACACGTCACGCCACCCACACTTCCGTGAGAATAAGAATATTCTTCTTCATCAACTTGGTACCTGGAAATTGAATACCCTTACTGTCGACCACATCAGTGGTCATAGAAACCGACAAACATCTTAAGATCATGTTAAACCAACGAACTCGAACGAACGAAATGACAATTTACCGGGGACGCAGAGTGACGGCAAAGAACAACAGAAAACAACAAAATAGAGAAGAAAAAAATGATACAAGACCAAAAAGCAATTTAAAATGCGCTTCCTGCTTCGGCGCACATCGCCAGCGTAGTCGACAAACTGAGACGGACAGGGCGTTCGGACATGCAGTAATCAAAGTAAATTAAATCGTGTGCGCTTCCCTCCTTGGTGAGAGACCAAGTCTTGCTTCGAGTCAGGCCGACAATTGACAGGCTCCGTCCTCGACGGAGGAGTACCTTATGTCTACCCCTCTCTCTCTCTCTCCATATTATTCTATTTCTACTGCAACAGAATCTAAGGCTATATATCTACTGCGGTGTTGGTTATTGTGGTCATAAATTTTCCCAGAATAATCAGCGATGCGAATATAAAATCGCCATACATGCGAAGTAGAGGACGCGAGGCGAATGTGCCATGGTCAGAGCCATCAAAGGTTCTGGTTCACCCTAAGTGCGCATAAATTGAGATATATTCTATGGAATAGACGCCAGCATAGGGTCGTATAGATACATTTTGTGTGCAATCTTCCCTAGACAGACAGATGGACATGAACATGCTGCAACCACTTCACTGTCACTGTAGGAGGAGGACTATCAACACCACCTGTTGGATGGAGTTTTTTTTTTGTTGCTTTAATGGTCTGGAAAACTTTAGGTTTGTTACGTAATATCAGTTGGAATACGAGTACGTGGAGGTTCATGTTTCGAAATAATTTATCCCTATCGTCATAGAGATTGTAAAGGGTGGGCCATCTGTTGGTTTATTTTTGAACCATATATTATTTTGACACTGACAGCTGTTATGCGCTTAAAAAATTGACAGAAACTGAGTGTTATATATTTTCGTGGTACAAAATGGATCGATTTAAGTTTGAAGAACGTTGTGAAATATTGCACAATTTATATCCAAAGTGGATGCTGTCTTATTGAACAGTGTTTTGACAGATGGCCCCTTTAATGTAAACGTCAAACCCTCAGCGAAATAATTTAAAACGAAACTTTCAGTTTTTTTTTATTTGTTTTTTACAACCATTTACTTAACATTCCCACAAACTAATTCATGTACAACTCTCCCGTTATAAGCTTCTAAGAACCCATAGATTCTTTGTAAGCTAAAATATTTTAGGTCAACGACTTGATGATTTACGAAACAAACTCATCTCCCATCGATAGTCATTAGTATATATCGGTTTCTTACTATTCTTCTTTGTTAAACAACAGATAAATAATTATAATTTATTATTGTAGTAAGATATTAGCATTTTGTATTACATACTCGTAGACTACATAGGCTTTCTTCTATTTGGTCTTCTTTCTGACCAAATGCGTTATAATGAATGCAAATTAAATGTGACGCTGGATAGTTTTTAGACTAATTATACAATGTGGAGCGAAAATTTATTCGATTTGGAAATGCTATAGTTTGACGGGATTTTTTTTTTCGGTCTTGTAGTTCGAAGTGATGAACCAAAAGTTATGAGAGAAAGTTGTTCGTAGTTTAATTGTAGATATTTCTTAGACTTTTGTCATTGGAGGTGTTTGGTTTTTTTTCGGTGGATTTGTATCGCATTACAAGGTTATTTTTTACAGAACGGGTCTTGACCTAAAAACCATGGGTATTAGACAGATTCTTTGAAAGTCTGTTGTCGTAAATTATATTTTTAGGGGAAATGTAAATGCTTGACGTTAATGTGATTTTTGACACGTTACCCGTTACGGTCATCTAGATCGGAAGTGTTGTAAGGGATTCGAAGCTATTTTTGATGTTAAGCACGTGGCTTTTGATTGTTGACATGACAGTCCACTGGATCTTTGGTCCATGAAGCAAAATTCTGTCTAGCCTATTTGACTGATATTCATCGTTTGTTGTAATGAGAGCCTCAGTAGTAAAGAGTTTACAATATCAACACTCACCACATCAGTGTCGAAGATTTGACCACCTGATACGTGTGAATGTATGACATTCCCAAAGTCACTATTCCAAAGTGTAATCGCCCTCTCCGTAAATATAATGGACTGTAAATCAATCGCAGACTCAGTTCCTTAGTTCCAAAGTCGTTCTCTGGGTCGGGCCTATCGGGTGATTTCTTTCACTACAACACAGACTAAAATCAACGATTTCAGCCTTCAGATAATCCGACCCTTCGACCTATTCCTACATACCAATATTGCTCCTCGCCTTTAAGATAGACCTTCACTTAGAAGACAGACAGATATTTGTCTGACTTTTTTGTCTATCACTAGCAAACCAGCACAGGCCCGTTGACAAGGTTTTTGTGAAATTTCGAACCACTATCCATTCGTGACTAAGATTGTATCTGGACACAGTCTTCACCGCAAAGAGAGTCGACTTAAAGTTCATTAATAAGCTAAAAACTTGTGGATTTTTGAAATTAGTCTTGTCACTTACTTACTTACTTACTTAGATGGCGCTACTGTTCAGGGTGAACCTGGCCTCAATCAACAAGCCTCTCCATTTAGCCCGGTCCTTAGCTAAGTGCCTTCATTTGCGCACGCCAAGTCGATTAAGGTGCCTTTCTACTACACGCCACCTAAGGCGAGATCTTTCTCTATTACGTTGTCCCTCCGGAATTGATTCGAAGACTCTGCGGCGAATATTCGCGCTACTTGGCGAAGCCACCTCAAACGTTTAATGCTTAGTTTTTTGACTGCTGTTGCTGTACACCTCGCATAGTTCGTAGTAGAATCTCGTCCTCCAAAGCCTGTCAACACAAACGGGACCGAACATTTTACAAAGAATCTTTATCTCGAAGCGACTGAGGATATCTCCGCCCGCTTAATTGGAATCCCAGCTTCAGCGCCATAAAGGAGGATTGGGATGATCAAGCTCTTATACAGAATCTCCTTAGTTCTTCGAGATAGGTCCTTACTACTCAATTGCTCTCTTAGCCCAAAGAAACAGCGATTGGCAAGAGTTATACATACATATATATATATATTGTTCGAGAGATTACGAACCAGACCACTGTATTAGGTCCCTTTTCGTCTCTCTTCCACGATCCATCTTAGCCGGAGAGTCTCTCTGGATTTCTTCACAATTCCTCTCTGGCTTTGATTCCTTGTGTCAACGCTAGCATCTGTTTAACAGAAATCTGGTTTATCCTCTAGATATCTAGAGGATAGAGGCTCCCCAGGACCTCCCTTCTTCTCCTAGCTAGCGCCGACCATTGACACAATATATGCGTTGCCGTCCCGACTTCCTCCACGCATAGTTCACAGGTGTGTTCCTAAAGAAGACCCAGCTTCTGTAGGTGATACCCGAAATTCCCATGACCTGTAGATAACGCTACCACCCATTTCAGTGTTCTTCGCCCTAACCTCAGAACTTCTCTATGATTGCTGCCAATCGGCATTTTAATAGCCATTTTCGCCTGCCTGCAATATTCCACGGTTGACCAACTTCTCTGGTGTTCCGTCGCGGTCCAGTTGCTAATCAGGTGTTTTACCATCCTTCGGCCAATTGCAACGAATGGTTCCGGAGCAGAGAGCTTCGAGGTTGACCCCTGCTTTGCCAGAGAGTCCGCCTTTTCGTTCCCCTCAGTCCCTACGTGCCCTCTCACCCAGAGTAGCGTCATCTCATTTCGAGATGAACACTCATTGAGCTTATGAGCACATTCCAATGCCAGTGATGTAGTGATATCTGTTTGGTCCATGCGTCTAATAACTGATTGATTATCCAGTGCTATGGTAACGTTTCTACCCTCGACCTGACCCTCTTTCAGGTGATCCAACGCATGTAATAGAGCAATCATCTCGGCTTGATAGACTGAGGTGTATTTCCCCAGACTAATATGACAGGTTAGTTCCAGTTCTTCTGAGAAGATACCTGCCCCCGCTCTGCCATCCATCATGGACCCATCCGTAAAGATGATTATATCTGTTTTGTGATACCTTTCGGTAACACGCATATTCATCTGCCTAATCTCGGTTTTCAAGAGATCCAGGATTTTCCTATGGCCGTAGATAGTACCGCGCCAGTGCCAGTTGGCTTTCTTAATAAATAAGTCCGTATTGAACCCGCGATCCCTAAACATGCCAGACGTTGGACCCTATCTAATTGCTTCTTTACAGTTTTCTAGTTAGCTTTCTGCCACCAAACAACTGACGCATATGTGATTATCGGTCTAACTATCATCGTGTGCATCCAGTATCCTGACCTCGGCGAGATTCCCCACCTTAGTCCACATACCCGTTTGCACTGATGAAGCACCCTTTTCGCCTTTCTAATATTTTCTTCCAGATGGAAGTTCCAAGTTAGTCCAGCATCTAGGTATACACCCAGATACTTAACCTTCAAGGGCTGAAATTCCAGATCTCTCCTCTTCCTTGTGAAGATGATCAGATCTGCCTTTTCTGCATTAATGGAAAGCCCTTGTTCCTGACACCACCGCTCAACCACTCTGAGAGCATTTCTCATGGTATCTGCTGTGATGTTCATGAATTTACCTCTTTGGGCTTTGGGATAGCTATACAGCCTCTCGGAAACACCCTGATATTGTTATAAATTTCAAGATGTTTAATGGTGGCTTTTCTGACAGGTCGCTCAGGTCCTCGAAATGGTATTCGTGAGCGCTGTCGTGTCCAAGTTATGCGCAGGCTTGGGCATTCACAGAGAAAGTGAATGAGATGTGCTCTCTTCTAGATACGTGTCGCCACAGACTCCGCAGAGGTCATCAGTATCTAGTTGTATTGTTCTTCAGTGGGTCCCCGAGAAGATGGCTAAGTTGGGTCTGTTAAGCTCTAAAATTTGCTTGGTCTTGCCATTGTCATGTTTTGTCCAGAGTTTTCTAGAGACACGACAAGATGAGAGTGCGCTCCATCTCTCATTAGCCAATCTCACGAAGACTTACTCTATATTGGATTTAACAAGAGTTAGAGGCGCTAAAACAAAGGTAACGATCATTGTCTAGCTAAATCGTCTGCCCCGTTCGTTTCCCTGAATGCCGCTGTGTCCTGGAACCCAAAGAAGTTTAACTTCGTGGTTTACAGTGAGTGCTGTGAGTTATTCACGGCATAGTTTCACAAGTTTGAATTTGACAACTGTGGATGAAATAGCTTTCATAACGACTTGATCAGTGCCAGTATGGCTTCAAGGGCTGCAGTCGACGTGGTTCTGATGGCGCTGGTAGTCCCTATACTTGCTAATCTTTGTATCCTAGCCCTACTCTGAGGTTCGTACTCCTAACATCCAATGGATGCGGGCTTGGCACTCATTTTTTACCAAAGATTTTGCTGCATGTATAGAAGGCTAAGGATGCTTTATTTATCCCTTCCGACGTGCTATCACTTCTTTTTGCCCATTTGTTTAGGGTATTGAGGGTGGTGATGGTGGGTATGAGCTTACCTGTCGCCATTATGACATCATCCGCGTATGCGACAACTCTGACCCAACTTCGTTCTAATGTCTTTAAGATGCCATTCAGGGGATATGACCCTACCTTGCGGGGTGTCTCTAGAGACCGGTTCAGTCACCCAGTTCTGAGTTGATGTGTCTCGTCTTGAGAGTCTTCCTATCCCATATGGTAATTTTCTATGTACATATGTAGGTCTCTGGTGCTAGTAATCCGGTTTTTCCATAGTGGTATTACAATGGACCTTCTTTTGGTCTTAGTCCAGAACACCCATCCAACCCAACATAAGCTTTGTCGAATGTCTCATCCGGGAGAGTACTCTACGTTCAAGTATGTAAATTCCATCCAAATAGATGTCCAGCAGAAACTGCGATAAACTATTAACGCAATGTACAGGATGTCAGTTCAGCAGTTTTTCAAAAGCCACCATTCACCATTCTCAAATGACTGCGTTCATCAAAATTTGTTTACACAGGTGAATTTCCCAATGTCGGTCGCCTTTTGAAAGTTCTATCTCCAGTTGGATTCAATCAACCTATCTTCCATCCTCATAAAAGAATGAAAGTCGTTATGCACTAAAAACAAATTAATTACTCGTAGAAAAACAAAAGAGTCCCAAAGAATTAACAACAACTCTCTCAAGAACGGAAATTTTTCAAAACAAAGCCAATGCCTATATAAACACTAACAAGAAACAATCAAAAAAAAAAAACAAGCGTACCTCCCATATGATAATGTCAGAGCTATAAAAAGAACTTAACAGCTCTACAAGGTATAATTTCCTGTAATCTAACTCATTCAGTGCCACCAATCTGACAGGTCACCATTAAAATCTCATTTTCACAAGATCACTATCTCGTTGGCAGCTCCCCAGCTGTTTTCTATTACCATAGAAGAGATTACTTGAAAGCTAATTGTTAATTAGACATCTCTACCGCTCTACGGAAGGGGAGACAACGTCTCTTTATCTGTTAAGATCAGAGCGCCCTCTATCCCAGTCGAAAGAATATGACTAACGAGCTTCCAAATAGTCAATTGTTTTCAAAACAAAACAGAACCAAAAAAAAATTTTTCTTTGTAATGTCGAGTGTGAGTCAAATGAGATGGTAATTCCGGCAAGTCCTCCCACAATAGTGGTTTATAGTACCGTGCGCCGGTCGGTCGGTCGGTGGTGGTTTCTATTGTGGAATAGGCGACGGTTGTTGCTATTTTTTTTGTTATTGACAATTGTCAACTGGAAAATATGTCATTTCTCTCCCACAGTCGTTGTACATGTCAAAAGCACTGACATCTCGCTGATTGTTGACTGTCTGTGAATTCGTTACGTATGTACATGATTTATTAGCCGGGAACTATGTTCAGCATAGGAATATGGAAGGGAATTCCATTGTGAATTGAGGTTAACTCCTGGGAGTCCGGCTTCAAGACGACTGACTGAGAGTGACTGTAGGATGTGTGGCAATGTACGTAATTAGTATGCCATTCGAGGCGGAGCAGTGGATGACGTTTTGGAAGGATCTACCTAGGTTTGTGAATTAATTTGGTAAAAATAACAAGTGCCTGTCATAAATTATGTATTCATTTGTAGTACGTCACATTGAATGCGGATTAAATTGTTTCTGCAAGTGATCAGGACTTAATTGGAGTTTAAGGAGTTATTCGAGGGAAGAAATGTGTGTCCTATATTTTCTTAATTCTATCGTATCAACGAATCATCAATGTTTTCACTACTAAAACACTAAAGGAGACAATGGGTCCTAGGTTGATGAAGACGTATGTACATAAAGGGTGTTTTTTTTTAACTTCGGTCATATACCAACCACGGCTGGATGAATGTCATCCGAGAGACAAAGTTTTCGACCACTTTTTCAAGCATTTGTGGTCGTATGTCCTCAGTAACACGAATAATGTTGACTTTCAATGCTTCGATTGTTGATGGTTTGTCAGCGTAGACTAATAGCTTTACGCATACCCAAGGAAAATAATCAAGAGGCGTCAAATCACGAGATGTTGAAGGTCCATTACGCGACATTATGCGTTCATTGAATGTTTCCTTCAATAAGTTGATTATTTCGTTTGCTGTATGGCATGTAGCGCCATCTTGCTGGAACCACATCTCTTCCACATCTAATCGGTGAACGAAAAATTTATTAATCATGGCTTTCGATAACTCATTTGGATTATCTTCGCTCCTGATTTGAAAATTTTGCTTATTCACATACCCATTGAGCCAAAAGTGTGCCTCCTCGCTAAACACAATTTTTCCATAAAACAGCGGATCCAATGCCAGTTACTTTTGGGCAAATGTTGGTAATT
Source organism: Xylota sylvarum (assembly GCA_905220385.1). Lineage (NCBI taxonomy): Eukaryota > Metazoa > Arthropoda > Insecta > Diptera > Syrphidae > Xylota > Xylota sylvarum. Next base: position 10,095,573 of record LR999960.1, read on the forward strand.
CGGCTTCAATTCATGCACGAGCTGGATCCCTTAATCCTTCAAACCAAGACCTTTCCGTAAAATTTTCCATAAAGTGGACGGGCAAAGACCAAGCTGTTGTGAACGACGTCTAATCAATAAATTTGGATCTTGTTCAATACTCTCCTGACCGGATGCAATACTCTCCTCAGTACACATTCTTCTTATGCTCTTATGCGGTGCCACTGCATCTTGCAAAGAAAATGTTGTACAAAAACGGTCAATAATACGGCGAATGGTGATCGCAGATACATGTCGAATGTAATATGATGCAAGTGTTCTATAAGTTAAGCGCGCAAAACCATAATTTGGAATCATATTTCTAAAATGTGTTAACGTTATTGAAGCGTGTATGTCATCACGATAAAATGGCAAACTGACAGTTTGCAATCTGACAATTGCTTTGACAGATATAACTATCTGAAGTTAGCACTGGGTTAAAAAAAAACACCGCCCATACCCCCGGTAGGATGGCTAGGTTAGGTTTAGGTTGTATAGGGTTATGAGTTCGTCATAAAACACTAGGCACCATAGTGGGCCCATCGCGATCCCAAGGAAATCTTCATGGTAGGAAACCTTAAACCCATACATTTAGTTTCCCTACAAAATCTAATTATGTCCTTAATTTTGGTCAGTGAACCAACTTCATCCAGATTGTTGAAAAAGTATATTCCGAGGTACTTTGCTCTACTCCGAGCAATGGCTTGACATTCACACAATATATAAGTAATGTCCTCTGCGACATGTAGGTCCTCACAATACCTGCATGTATCCGTGTTTGTTAAGCCTAATCTCATGGCGTGCTTCCTCAGAAGGCAATGTCCAGAGAGTATCCCTATCGCTTTTCTTAGCTTTGATCTGCTTAGTTTTATTAATTCTCCAGATATTTTCCGATTTAATTTAGGTCACAAGGCCTTAGGTCAGTCATAATGATGATTTTTTCGAAAATAAATCTCTTAGCCAAGGCCATTAGTGGTCTGATGCCTTCAAGTATATCACTTACCGGGAGCTCTGCTCCTTTTTTGGCCAGTACATCAGCATTTTCGTTACCCTCTATGTCACAGTGTCAAGGTACCCAACATAATCTTACTCGGTTCTGCGAACATAATGCCCTAAACAATGTGCGGCAACTCCTAACTAATTCAGAGTTAATGATGTAGGACTCTAGCGCTTTTAGCGCAACCTGACTATCAATGTAGATGGCGATATTCTTGTTGGATATTGATCCCATCTCACTGCATATGTTCCGAAGTTTCAGAGCCACATTTAGGTCTATATCTCTCAAATATATTCCTGATCCCGTATCCTCGCAAGTTTTGAAACCATCCGTATAAATTGAAAATCGTTTTCGATCGAAACTTCTTTCCTTTCAAAATCATTCCTATCTGGGTACATTACTTCGTAGGGTATATCGAAGTCTAGTGTACCAAGACTTTCATTCGTTTCGTCAGGGATGCTGTGGAATGATACCTGAAGAATAGAGCTATGTCCGATATAGCTAGATTTTACTATTACCTGCCTGTAATTTTATCTGTAGATCCAATGGTAGAAGATACATAAAAGCCTAGACTGCAGCCGTAGGCATCGTGCGTAAAGCCCCAGTAATGGCAATGCAGGCTATTCTTTGTACCTTGGTCAAAATATCCCAAGAGCCCCGTATGCTAGAATGGGTCTGACTACCATAATGCATAGTCAGTGCATCATTGACGGTTTCAGACCCCATTTTTTTACCGGTGTCCTCTTGCAAATGAAGAGAGCATTCCGAGCCTTAAGGACTCTTTCCTGACTGTAAGTTTCCAATTTAACTTTCTATCTAGTATCGTACCGCGATCTGAGAGGGAAAGCTCCACTCCAGCAAGCCTAGGCCGTTTGAAGGGTGGAATTTTATATTTCCCTATAAACAGTACTAGTTTTGTTTTTTTTTCGGATGGACATGGACATGGCACTTAAGGGCTGATTCCATCATATCCCTTAATGTAACTAAGAATTTACCCTGAACTAAGATCACCACATCATCCGCGTAAGTCGTGACGTTAAGCCCTGCACTGCATAGATAGTTTAGTATATCGTCTATGACAAGAACCCCTCCCTGAGGGATGCTTCTAGTAACCGATTTCCTTATTGAACTAAGTCCGACAGTGGAATTGATATTTCTTGTGACGAGCATCTTGCAAAGCCAATTGGTAATGCTATGCTCGACATGTATCCTTTTCAGCGCACTTTTAATTGCCTCCCATCTTACGTTATTGAAAGCCCCTTCAATATCTAAAAAGGCAACTAGTGCGAATTCCTTATGCTGAAGGCTGCTTTCTATTTTTCCGACTACTTCATATAGAGCTGTTTCTACCGCTTTACCCTTTAAGTATGCGTGCTGAGCTTTGCATAAATAACCGTTGCAACACTTGCTTCTTATATGAAAGTCAAGAAGTCTCTCAAGTGTCTTAAGGAGAAATGACGAAAGACTAATAGACTATAGTCTTTCGCTGAAGTGTGGCTTGATTTACCTGCTTTGGGTATGAAAATTTCCCTGATCCTGCTTATAACCTTCGCTGAAGCCTTCTGCAGCATAGCCGGCAGAATGCCATCAGAGCCCGGCGCTTTGAAAAGAGCGAACGACGTTATAGCCCAACGTAGTTTTTTCCATGTGATGAGGTGATTTAACTCTTCCTCTATTGACAACCTGACGTTATCAGAATATACATTATACACTTCCGGGGAAGTGAGCTTCAACTACTGTTTCTAAAACTTCCTCACTACTTTCTGCCCACGATCCGCCAGATTTTCTAATGAAGCTGGGAACTGCCGCGTCTTTTGCCAGCATTTTGCGGAGTCTAGCTTTAGTAGTGTCTGCGATCGATTCACAGAATAGCTTCTAGGATTTCGATTTCGATTGCCTAATCAGATATTTGAGTTCTTGCAATGTTGTTAAGTGTGTATTCTTTGTTACGGACTCATAAGTTAAGCACCTTAGGTATGTACATACCTACATACCAGTATCGAGAATATACAATGAATATCTCTACCAATTTTGAAGTATTTTCGAAGACAGGCATGCAAATCGTTGGGCTCGTGATCTAATTGCAATGCATGTATCTTCATTTCGTGCATACGTAGATCCTTACGCAAAGCAATGACATGTCCACTAGGACATCTAGCTTTCATGTCCACCTTTAGAAATTTTTGTCATTCAAAAAATCTGCCACTTCTAGACGAAATTGTAAATAAATAACACGTCACGCATGAAAGCAGAGGAACTTACTTCCTAAGTATGTATGTATGTATTAAAAAGTATTAAAAAAAATCATCTTCCCATACCGGGAATCGAACCCGGGCCTTCTGGGTGAAAGCCAGATATCCTAGCCACTAGACCATATGGGATGCTTAAGTTACCGTGACAAAGTCGTCTAAAGAACCATCATTATTTTCAATTCGATTAATGTATATTTTTGAATAGCTACGACCCCTCCTTTAAAGTAAACAAGTTTATGCATTCATTAGTGTAACCAAATACTATTCTTCCCATCCCACGTTAAATGAGTTAACACCTCTATGCTGATTAATTATGACTTTCCGAGGTAAACTATCAAATTTCCATATCTACTCGCAAAATTTTGACATAAGAGGTGTTAATGTGCGAAATCCCCCCCAGTAAACGGTTGATACTCATAAAACTGCACTGTTCCGCTTCTTTTCGGAACAATGATGCCGCATCCAACAATCACTTCATTGTGTAAAAAAAAAGAAGAAACATATGGAAACAGAAGAGATACATATTTATATTCACCAAATGACCCAAATTGTATTCGGACAGAAAAAGAGAAAAAGAAAACCAAAATAACGCCATTAGTATCGATTTCATTTCTTTTTTTTTTCTCCACTGTTAACTCAAGATGGAAATTAAAATCACAATAGTATCTACAAACGACAGACAGTTCTTTATTTTTTTAGGTTAGGTCAGTCTTAACAACCCAGTCCAGTCTAGTTGGGTACCTCATTAACCGCTAGAGATGTTATTAATAATTTTCGATTTCACTGATTGAATCTAGATTAATGCACTTTCGGATGCAGATGCGTGAAAAATGATGTCAGATTGCGGCGAGAAAAAATGTGCATATGGCTTGTCACCGGTGCGTGTCTGCCTAGAATTAAGTCCATTAGAGAAAATCGTTGATGCATTGAAAAGCAGCTGATGATGGCCTGGCCACATGACGAAAGCACACAAAACGAATATTCTTTGCCCCGGTGTATTCGCTTTGGTATGACTTTGAAAGCGTCAATCACATTTCAGTGTACCAGAGAATGCGCGGGCTAATGCAGATACTAACAGTAGTCGGGCGAGAGATTGATGCGCGTGCGAGGTAGAGATAGATTTTTTATTAATAACCCGGCAGAGATTGTATACATTTCACACCTAATTTTCTTTAAAAGAGATGAACGAAGCACATTAGAACGAAACACATTAGAACGAAACACATTAGAACGAAACACATTAGAACGCTTTGTTTCAACGGTATGTTGACTTTTTCATTCTATGCTGACTGTGGTAAGGGGAGGTGGGTGTACTTTTGTTTTGTTTTGGAAGAAATACTTAATTGCGTTGCGGGTAATATGCATTTCTGGTATGTATACGTTAATCAAGAAAATAACTGAACAACGGACAATGGAACAAGGTTTTGAAATATAAATATCTGCTGGATGAGCGTCGATGGGTTTCGCATTTGTTGTAATGAGTTTAAGAAGAATGACTCTCCGTTTATGATATAATGTTGCTCAGTGTCTTATTTTGAAACCGCCTCCCATTCCAACTTAGTTTGGTTGATTGAAACGATGGATCCACATGTCATATTTTGCACAGAGGAAAGCTGTCTGAGGAATTCGAAGTCCAAAGTGGGGTTCGGCAAGGCTGCATTCTTTCACCAATATTGTTTCTATTGGTGATATGCGATGTGCTAAATGCAGCTTTATCGACGGGAAATGGAGGAATTCGATGGACTCTTACATCCGAACTCAAACACCTCGACTACGCCGACGAAGTATACAATAGGCACAGAATAATGGACCTTCACCAAATGAAGCTGACATCGTTAGGCTGAAAATGAACTCGGCGAAAACAAAAATGATCAGTCTAGGACCGAACTCATCAACTCATATATGCATTTGTGGACAAATGAGAGAGTAGAGAGTTTCGAATACCTTGGGAGTATTGTCTCAACTGATGGCGGAACCGAACTGGATATAGCCAGCCGAATAGGGAAAGCAAAATCTGCGTTTGGGATGCTATCCACAATTTGGCCTAGTAATGCAATTAGCTTAAACACCAAGCTACGGCTGTTCCGTTCCAACGTTGAATCCGTGCTGCTATATGGATGTGGTACCTGGAGAGTGACCGCTATTATCACGGGGAAGCTGCAAACATTCGTTAATAGGTGCCTACGCAACATCTTAAGGATTTTCTGGCCACACAATATCTCTAACGAACAGCTTTATCAGAGAACGTGTCTTGAACCTATAGGCACAACCATACAAGGACGAAAGTGGCAGTGGATTGGTCACACTCTCCGAAAAGGTGACAGGTCCATAGCTAACCACGCGATGCAATGGAACCCGCTTACTCTGTATGGCAGACGCGGCTGTCCCAGAAATACATGGCGCAGAACAGTCGAGAAGGAAACACGGCAATTGGGAAAGAGTTGGGGAGAGCTGAGGCACATTGAAATCGAAACCGCACACGATGGCGCGTAGGCCCTAGGTGCGTAGAGGCCCTAACACCCACAAGGGGATATAGGACATAAGTAAGTAAGTATGACAAATCCGTAAATTTATCATCCTTCTTTTGCCCGGTCCATCCCATCGCACTTCCTGGATGGCGGTGATATCTGCATTATAGCAGTCTAGGGCCTCTACGAGTTATTCGCCTGCACGTAGCCTGTTAAGAATCTGAACATTCTACGTGCAAATCTTAATGCCGTTGACCCATTAAGAGTTCATCCACCAGCAAATCTTTTCCAATACCCTGACGCAGTATGGGAGATCCCTATAGACCTGGGATTCAAATATGTTGAAGCAGCTCATATTGGGATAACATTGATAGTTCAACTTGACTGGAACTGTCATTCGTTCGCTGCCGTCCAGATCAAGAAGTGCCTTAGTGAGAAAACCCGTTTCTCGTTCGTTGCCAAGGGGTTGGTTACGCAATCTCCAGTCGAGGTACTAGGCACCCAGTAGCCACCAACGTAGAGGTGTAGAGTAGAGGTTGATAGTGAGAGGGTAGCGTAAGAGCCCTTGTGCTCTCGTATCTCGTATATTCGTATCACTAGCCTTTGGCCCGCATGCAATTGCAACTGAATTTTAGTGCCTTTTTCAGCCTTTTTACTTGAAATGTGGGAAAGGACCGATGAAGGAAAAATCACTGCATGGACAATGGCGATTGATGGCGTGTTCCAGCATATATATGTACATATGTAGATACGTCTTGAAGAATGTCTTGGTTTGGGTACAGATTTACTTATTTGTATTTTTGTGCAACTCTGTACCAACCTTCGTTGCTGCTAATCCTTTAAAATCTTGAAAGTCAACGAATACAACTTGGTCTTCTTGTTTCTTTTTGTTTTCTATGTTTGTACATACATACGTATATCTATTGGCACATTCTCAGTTCTCGAACATGTCGCATCAGGAAAGACACTGCTTGTTCTCAATGGCTAGATTCGACACACTGTCTCTTTCATATTATTTTAATTTACAGCGCAACTGACCGACAAAGTTTTGGGGTCCATAAATATTTCTTTTCTTGCTTTACTCCTCCAATGTTGATGCAGTGGAAACTTTCGCTGTCTTGTGTATGTGTTGTTGATTGTACTGTTTGTCCTGCCACCTGACCCCAGCGCGCTATCATGTTAAGATTTCTTTAGCGCGTTTCAGTTCTCTCCAACTTATTGGATTTGATTGTTTGTTGTTCATTTTGCATCATGTTTGCCTATGCAGAACCAGTCTTTTATCAGCTTGAGTTAACTTGAGTTAGAATACAATGAATGCAAATTTCTTTACAGTTTCATGCATACATGCTTGCATATGTAAGCCACCATTTTTTCGAGGACTTTGGTCGCGTGGAAGAACTCAAATAGCACCAATCAATGTGAATAGAGAGTACTGTCAAGTTGTTATGTATTGTCAATTGTTAACAGTAGGGTACCCAGAACTAAACCTTGTGGAATGTCGCTTGTTAATTTAGTCAGTTTTGTCGTTGTCGTTTTATTTAAAAAAAACAAAATCCGGAAATATTGTCTGCATACAGAACTGAAGAAGTATTAGCAGTGAGTGGTTCTTGTGTCAAATACGTGTTTGACGTTTCGGGTTTTATAGTTTCTATCCAATCAAGGTTTAAGAATGTCATAGCGCACCATCCTCTTCTTTTCAAAAACTTGCTTGGAATTGTATGGACTAAATGCAGTGATACCAGAGTCGTGGTCTGTCTATAAGACAAAAATTATTGTGATATCGATATAATTGAACGAATTGTCAATACAAATGTACTGAGGTCTTTCTCTGTACAATACGAGTATATATTTCTATGGTTTACTAATTGCATTAAATACTTTGCGTTATTGGTATCTCCTTTTATTCAAAACTCGCCATTTCTTCACGTAAAATCCATAGACGCATAATTTCATGGTTGAATCTCCATTCAATTTTACAACAGTGCACGATTTACAAGTGCATGCAATTTACTTGCGCATTTATTGCTTGCAATCATTACACGCATGCGCGAACTCTACCGCCAGCGCCCTAGGGTTAAAACCCACAATGAATCCTTAATTGTCACACTCGCAATCATACGCATCACAGCCATCGATTAAATATTCATGAGTTGTCGCTCTTCCAGTAATTACCACCAACAAAAGGTTGGGTACCTATCAAGAAAAATTAAATAAAAATTCCGCACGCCCATTATAATTCCCTATAGACGACACCCAACCTATGGGATGCCGACGCATGCCGCGCTACCATGCATCGTACTGGGTGCCCCTCTGGGTGTTTATTTAGAATTAATTTCGAATAAAATTATGATAGGTACTCGCCACTACTACTAAGCATGCATTTTTATAGTCATAATTCTAACGGTTGTGTTGATTGAGTGCTGAAGGCATTCATTGAACTTGCATTTCTATTTGACTTTTGCCACCTCCTCCTGATTACAAACTAATGGTTGAAGCTCATCTTTAGTGCTGTCTACCGGTGAAAGTGACAAGCAAATAAATATCTGTGTTTGCATGAGCATGCGGGAGATGAGGAACTAATAACACCTTCATCTCTGACAGATATTCATAATGGAAAACCGCACACTTAAGTTGTTTAGATGCCGACCCACATTCAAAATGGCAAAAACATTCAACGTCGCGTGGGGCAATCCTCATCGTCTTCTTCCACAGAATCTGGTTAAACTCGATTTGCACAGTCATGAGTTGTTTATGTACCGTCGAGCATGTTTTGAGTGAGCAACAAGCGTATCGATCAAGTTCAATGAGGAGAAATGCAATTTGTCATATTTTCTTCTTCTTTATGTTTTGACTGTCGGCATATGCTTATCTCGGTTTTATGCATTTTAATTGTTTGTGTTTTTTTTTTTTTTATTTTTTTGCAGTGAATTATCGTCATTCTACGCTGGCTACCAAATGGCACCCAGCATATGTCAGAACTCACCTCTGTCCCCAGGCCCGGCTGCCCAGATCCATCATCATCATCATCATACCCCATCATCGACGACATCGTATAAAATGACAAATTCCGAGAGTAGCTGGCCGCAGAATTTTACCAATAAGGTGAGTTTGGTCCTTGAAATTGATAAAAAAAAAATACAATTTCCCGTACCGGGAATCGAACCCGGGCCTCCTGGGTGAGAGCCAGGTATCCTAACCACTAGACAATACGGGATGTTGGAAGCACTGGCACTATGTAAGGATAAGAAGGGAAGTATGATACATGGTGATTCAGGGAATTATACTTGAATCACTAATTCAGTGATTCGTCAGAATATACATCTGGGGTTGGATTTATGCTTTCAGTAAGTCAATGGCTTCGGTTTCATAGCACCATCTTGTTGGATATATTTACAATCTCGAATCAATGTCATTCCTTTCCGAATCATTTATAATAGAATATTCATAAATCATGACCTGGTAACGTTCTCCAAGGACCGTAACGTGAACTGAGACGTCAATTTTTTTTAAGAAATAAGGTCAGGTAATGCCAACAGAGTGGAAATTGAATCTATAGAATTGGTTTCACTCTATTAGTGTAGCTTCATCGCTGCAGAGAATTTTGTGGTAACACAATGTATCTAATAAGAGCCGAAGCAAATACTGCCAGTACATTAATCTACTTGTTTCAACTGGTACTGCCACGTGCTTTACTATTCAGCTACGCCATCGCATGCTCTATTCATGCTTCGATTGCTCCATATACATGTAGAAAACCTTTAGGCCCAAACTAGAGTCTCTAGCCCCGGATTGTTCACTGAATATATACGAAAGTCGTCAGGTTCATTCTTCTGTATGGAGTACTAGTCTGGTGGACCCTAGTGGATAAGAAATGCTCCATTGATTGATACTTGAGAAGGTTCAAAGGCTATCTTGCATCTGTATAAGGGGTGCCCTTAGAACCACTCCTATGTTCCACCTAGTAACTTAGGGCAACCTTGCACCTATCTCGTAGAAATATAGGCCACGCAAGCAGCCTAAACGAGCATAACACTATTTCTAGTAATTCGGACTACATTGTCCTCTATCTGGGCTTTAACGTCAAGCATAAAACCAGAATTCCTAGCAGAAGTGCTTGGGAATCGGGAGAAATCTTAAACGAATCTGCAGTAGAGATGGTTTCAAGGCAACGTCTGGAACATCTGCGAGAGTTTACTGCAGTATCACCATACGACTTTCGGACCACTGTAGTGTATTTCAAACAGAAGTCACATCAGTCCGTGAAGTCGCGACCTGACTTTCGACAAACTAAATGGTGTGCAGCGCTTTTGTTTTCTACGAATACATATGATCAAGCTGCGTTAAAAGTTGGTAAAGCAATTCCGCGGATCTCTTAATGAGATCGCTGTTAGATGCGACGTATCCCTGTATCACAGGGCACAGTCTGGTAGGTAGTCATGTCAGAAGGCTTTGTGCTCTTTCAACGATTTCTGTAGAAGCTGTAGTGATGAGGAAGAGAAGGAAACTATAACACATCTTCTGTGTACTTGCCCTGCTCTATCGATCTTGAGAATGTAAACCCTAGGCAAGTACTTCTGTAAAGATCGATCTAGCTAAACTATTGATCTATTGATCGATCTAACGATCTAGCTAGACTAGACTTATGCAAAATAAAAAACTTCGTCACCAAGTCAAACTGATTAAATGCCTAAACAACGAACCATACTTCTTCGGCATCGGTTCACGCCAAAACTGGTTACCCTGCCCTATGAATTTTCCATGTAGGATCTTTCCATACCGTAGCTAGTAATCCAGTTTTTCCATAGTGGTATCACAATAGACCTTCTTTTAGTCTAAGTGTGTCCCTCCCAGCAACCCTAGGTTGCTTAAAGTAGAATCACAATGTGGCCCTCGTGCGTCACGAGTTGACAGATTGAGTAGAACAAATGGACTCTTATGGGGTAACACGAAATGTCAACCGGGGTTTAGTCGGTTTAGGATTTAAAATATCATAAACGCCACCTCAACGTTCGAGTAGAACTATTTACTACAATTGTCGCGTATTTTGACAGTCCACAGCTGTTTTGAATGACATTAAAATGGGTCATGTCCCAGACCCTCACGAGATAACACCGGAGTTAGTCTTATTTTCTCTCGTTTTAGTATCGTATCTACTCTTTGAAATAATTGTTAAAGCATTCTACTAGGTATCGCTAATCTTTTGAATTTAAAGCATTTTTGACGTTTAATGACACAACTGCTCCATGTCTTTCACCACGTCCTATCCATGGTTTATGATCTTGTGATGGCTGGTCCTATAGTTCAACTGCTTCTCCCATTGTGGTTATCTAGGTGATTACAGTGTGATAGTATCTTCAGTGGATACTGTAGTAAGTGGATAGTTTGGCAGTATCTAGTGTTGATAGATACTATTAGTTGATGGATGCAAATTCAGAAGTATGTCGGTTCTTTCGTATTGAATTTGACTCCTGTTTGAAAAGCCATCAAAAATCATCTGGTAAATATGTATGCACTAAATGTCAAACCATTGGAATTCAGTTAGACATCAGTCTTAAAGACTTATTCTCTTATGCATATTCCTTCATGACTTACTGTCGTCAACAAACCGTCCGGTCCAGAGCATTGGTTTCATCAGCACTTATTAGATTGCAATTCGGCACTGTTTGTCAGATTTTTTTCTTGATTTTTTTTCTCTAGTTCAATGTTGCTGGCTAAATGTCATGTATACCCGTTCCAACTCGATTTTTTATTACAATTATTGCCCATGAATAGACGAACGATAAACATAACGCCGGCCGGCTGGTAGACTAATTAGTGCGTCAATAAATAGAAGCACATAACTGGTGTTAAGTAAATTTGAATTTCGTCATCGTTTTGAAATATTGTGTAAGTTGTTGATTAATGTATTTTTGGTAACAGAGTTACTGTTTCACATCGTGACATAGTCTTGCATGATTAGTTCAGGTGGAGTTGCGATTGCGGGTCAAAATCTATGACCCTATAAAGATGGACCTCTATTTTTGGGAAGCAGAACCATGTGCTGTAAGCCACCATTAGTAATGGAGCACAATACTCCCCAAGAACCCGGAATAATTGTATTAATTCTTATGATTTCGTAACGAAAAATCATCATCATCAGATGAGGCTCATTGTAACATCCGTGGATGTGCGAGAAAGCAAAATTCGTGTGGCCAAACCTCATATTGTATAGGAGGTACTCGTACCTTTAACGCTGTTGCTTGTGGAAGTTTTCAGAATGAGAACCGCATTCTGGGAACGTGTTCGTCGATCTATCTCGACTTTTTAATACTAAAATTAGACGAACTGAGTTTGGTGGATATGCATGTCTCCTATAGGACAGTATCACAGCTCACTTAGCCGGTGTCACGATATGACGGTTTCAGATTTCCACATCTTGAGCTATTTGAATCCTTTTGTAGAAACGTCGGTTTTGTATTATACATCTATTGGGTTTCCTTAGAGAGGCACCATTACGGCTATAAGCGTGCTTCAAAAACCCAAGTCAATAAAGGGGTGTATGAGAGCCTTGTGAGGACGATTAAAAGCATATATATTAGATTAGATTAGATTAACATATGAGGAGGGATCTAGTCACCATATCACTGCGGCCACAGATGAGCCTATTGTGATTGCCTCCATTCTGTTGCCATTCTCCATGTCTGTTACCTTCAGTATTCGTCCAGTAATGGTTAGCTTTATTTTTCAGCCAATTTTGAATGCAGTGTTTCGCAGTGTTTATGGGTAGTCCTCTGAATGGTCTTGACATCATGAAGGTTGATGCCGATCCTTTTCTGGCTAGTATATCTGCCATTTCATTGCCTGTATGTCCACTGTGTCCAGGTACCCAAATGAGATGAACTCTGTTTGTGCTGGTTAATGATATAAGTAGTTGAAGGCAGTCCCATACTAGTTTTAATTTTATTTCATATGCCTTAATGGCTAGAAGCGCAGCTTTGTTGTCAGAGAGAATAAAAATGTTGTTATTTGTTATAGATCTGTTGATATTTTCTCTGAGGCATAGTTCTATAGCAAAGATTTCCGCTTGAAATACGGAGTTACATTTGTCCATGCTTGAGTAGATGAACGTTTTTGTATTGACACCGTATACTCCAGCCCCAACTCCTTTATCTGTTTTTGATCCATCTGTGTACCATACAAGGGAAATTATTCTGTTCCCAGTTATGGCGGTCTGGGAATGTAACCTTGAAGTTTTGGCTGAAGTTAAATTTTGGTAGACAGTTATCCGTTAGAGTGTTCATCCTTAATTCTGCGGAAATGTCTGGATGGACTAGCTTGGATCTGTTGTCATTTTCAGATATGAGCATAAAGGCGTTAGTCAGAGCTTCTCTTTGTATCTGAAGATGTCAGGGTGGGAGATTAAGGATAACTTTTAACGCTGCAGTAGAGGTTGTAACGCTGCTAGTCTTTGAAGTTTATTGAGCCTGTCTTGTGTAGACCTCTGCTTCGTTTTTTGCCACCATACCGGTTTAGGCCCACTTTTTTACACCAGTCAGCAACTAGGTTGAGCGCCCTCTGTAGATGTTCCGAGATTGTTTCTTCGAATTTGCCTCTGATTAGGATCGCAATGTCATCTGCGTATCCTTGGACATACAAACCGTCATTGCTGAGTATGTTTAGCAGTTCATTTACTACGATGGACCATAAAAGGGGGGAGAGAACACCACCCTGTGGACAACCTTTCGCAGACTTGACTCTAATTCTGTCACTACCTAGCGTAGCATGTGCTTTATCCATTTACATGTGGTATTATCTACTCCTGTATTTTGGATGCATCTGTATATTTGGGCATGTTCAATGTTGTTGAAAGCTCCTTCGATGTCAAGGAAGCGGCCCACCACAATTTCTTTGTCTCTGAGAGATTTCTCAATCTTCGTGCTGAGTTCCTGAAGAGCATGCGTAGTTGCTTTTCATGGCTGATAGGCATATTGGTTCTTGTGAAGTGGATTCCTATGTAACGGACCATCCCTGATATGTCTATCAAGCATAAGCATATATATAGACACCTACAACGTTGTCAGAGAATATCAGAGAAATTTAAAATGTCGGAAGGTGTCAGACAAGGTAGTGTACTAAGTCCCCTTCTATTCATCTGTGCAATGGACGACGCTATAAGACACTGCCAAGAAAATATGTTAAGTTTCGTAATTATACAGGCCTGTGCATTTGCAGATGATATGAATAGTGCTATTTGCAAACTCAAATAAAAACCTGGAAAAGAATCTGAAAGTGTGGAAAGACATACTGGCTTCACAAAACTTACAATTGACTATTGAAAAAACCAAAGTTATGGTAATTAGTAATGGAACAAGGGAACGGAGGAACGAAAACAGACAAGTCAAAAGAATTTAGAAAACAAGACCTGAGGGAAAAAACAAGAGATGTCAACCCAGAACATCTTGGAATAGATCAGCTGATTAAAATTATAAAGGAAGCAGGTAAAAGCTGGAATTCGGCAAAATAAACAACAAGAGATAGAACCCACTGGAGAGAGTTCCTAAAAAATGCAGAAACCAGGGACAGAACCTCGACACCTTAAGAGTAAGAGTGGACGGGATTATGTACGTATGTATGCAATCAGATGGGCGCTACGTGCACTATAACTAGCATTAATCGTTGCCTATGAATTTATTAAGGTGACTCTTCCATTTTAGTACATTATCAAGGACTGAGCTCAAGATTTTTATTACAAAATTCTACGGCTTCTCCAAACGCGGTTGGATACAATAAAGTTCAAATAAGAAATGAAAATCCTCAAAGTTTTTCACGAAAGCAATACCTACTTCAACTAAAGCATCTTACGTTACTTTACATGTGTTCTACTTTTGATACCTTATTAGCTTCTTAGATAGACGACTTCGCTATGGATAAATTCGTGGGTATCTGTCGAATTTTTTTGTTCCATTTTTCAGTGTTTGGGTGTACTTCGGACTACTGACTGAGAGCTCGAAGTTCGATACTCAGGCAACTTGATTACTAACTTACTGCCTCTAGTTGTATACTCCAAGTCGATTGAGGTCCCCTTCTACTTGCGCGCCAATCAGGCAGATAGGATCTTATACGCGATGTTGAAGAGACTGATATCTCTGTAATTGGCGCAATTGAGGGGTTTCCTTTCTTGTGGATCAGCCTTGGGTTGGGTTGGGTGGTTGTCCCCGCTTTGCAGGGACGCACTTAGACCAAAAGGGAGGTGCATTGTGATACCACTATGGAAAAACCGGACTACCGGCACCGGAGATCTTCATTGAGACTTCCCGGATGGGACAGAAGGCAGGTTTTCCTTCTCAAGACGGATAGAGCAACACAGGTGCACAGAAGATCTATCATGGTTTCCTCCTCTTGCTCGTCTCTACAGTTCCTACAGAAATCGTTGAAGGGGGCACCAAGTCTTCTAGCATGCCTGCCTACCGGACAGTGTCTTGCGACGCCAACTATCGTTCTAAAATTGATCCTATTGCTGGAAATAAATCTACTGGTTTTCCTACAATCCAGCTCTGGCCAGATTTGCCTAGGAGTGAGACACGTGCTGATATTGTTTCACCTACTGTTTGTCATACTTATGGCTGCGGTATCTAATTGGAATTTTATCGATTTAATAGGTGCTGATGGTACATCCCTATTGTCAGGGAGGTCCCGGTCTGCACCTTCCTTAGCTAGCTCGTCCGCTCTACAATTGCCTGGAATATCCCTACCGCCTTGAATCCAGCACAGGGATACGTCGCACCTGCCAGCGATCTCGTTAAGAGATCCGCGGTATTGCTTTACCAACTTGGATCGAATTATTGGCGATCCCAAGGTTTTTATCGCAGCTTGACTATCTATATAGAAAACAATAGCGCTGCACTCTATCGAGTTAATCGAAAGCCATTTCGCGGCTTCACGGACTGCTGAGACTCCTGCTTGAAAAACACTGCAGTGATCCGGCAGTCGAGTGGCAATGCGAATGTCCAAAACACTGGAGTAAACTCCCGCACCTGTGCCAGACGCTGTCTTGGATGCGTCTGCCGCAGATTCGTTTAACATTTCTCCGGATTCCCAAGCACTTCTGCTAGGAATCCTGGTTCTATATTTCCAGTTGAAGTCCAGATAGGGGACTATGTAGTCGGAATTACTAGAAATAGTATTATGGCCTTTTAGGATGCTTGCGTGGCCCATATTTCCACGAGCCAGTTGCAAGGATTCCCAAAGATATCAACAGGAAGAAGATGAAGTAAAGTTTCGAATACAGCTGTAGGAGTAGTTCTAAGAACGCCCGTTATACAGACCCAGGATAGCCATTGAACTTTCTCAAGTATTGCGATGTTGCTTTTTTGTCCAAAGCCGTCTACCAGACTAGTACTCCGTACATAAGGATGGGTCTAACGATTGCCGTGTATATCCAGTGAACGACTCGGGGCTGGAGACCCCATTTTGGGCGCAGGGCTTTCCTACATGAATAGAGGGTAATCGAGGCCTTCCTGGCACGGTCTTGTAAGTTCAGTTTCCAACTGAGTTTTCTATCGAGAATAACCCCCAAGTATCTGGCGTGATCTGCGAATTGCAATTCAATACCTTTGAGTTTTGGAGGAGTTATATGTGGTATTTTATACTTTTTTGTGAACAATACGAGTTCAGTCTTCGACGAATTAACTCCAAGACCGACACCTTCTGTCCACTTTGCTAATTTCTTTAGAGCAGACTCCATTAGGTCTCTAACTGTAAGAAGGAACTTCCCTGATATCGCTATAGCAATGTAGTCCGCATAAGCTATAACACTGTACCCCTCTTTACCCAAGGTTAAGAGTAACTCATTAACTACCATGAGCCATAATAGTGGTGATAGTTCCACTGCAAAAATACCATCAAGACCAGCGGATTTATACGGGAGGAAGCTGTGCACTGCCCACTGTATTTTCTTGGGAGTGACAACGTCCTCTGGCACTGTAAATTGGGCTCTCATTTGGTTTTCTACAGAATGTACTGTTTCTGTTTTGCTCCCAGGAAAATGGGTGTCAGGTGGTGGGGCGTCAGGTCCAGCAGACTTATTGGCGATGATATCTCCTTTATGTTTAAATTTCTCTAAAAATGTCCTTTTCCTCGGAATATGGAAGCTTGATGTACTACCACTACTACTACTACTTGATGTATCAAATTTCTATTTTTATTTTTCAAAAAAGAATACAGATCGCGTCATACTTCTGGTGTCATCACGTTGTTACGTATATATGTACATATGTAGCTTCAATAATTTTATAGAAGAAGAGAACTGTAAAGTAAAAATAAACAGATATTGCTACTCCTGTGACTCCCCGACGGGGAATTGAACCCCGGTCTCCCGCGTGACAGGCGGGGATACTAACCACTATACTATCGAGGATGTTGAGGTCCGTCTGTCCAAAGTCTTAAAATTGCCTATAGGAAAAAAATGTGTACTTTTTATAATCTTTGAAACATGTGCGCTGCATTGAAATACACGAGATTGTTAATTGCTTTTATCGTTTAGATTGGTTTTATTATATTTAGAACGACGTGTTCGAATCTATTCTTAGGACATCGTGTTGTGAAATTCACTCTGATTACGGAAATAAACGAAAACAACGATTTGTGAAACCCGGATAAGTGATGCTTGCTTGTTTTTATACAACCACATAGTCGTGAATTGTATAAGTTTCCGTGACTTGATAATAATTAGAGGGTGTAATACATATATTCGTAATTTGATTCCATGAAGTTGTTATCAATCAGTGTGTATGGAAGAACGTGGTCATATCATTGGAATTGTACATACTTATCCAAAATATATGACGAAGCTCCGTACACGGAGGTACTGAATGCATCAGAATTATCGCCTGAGAGAAGGAAAGTTTCGTCTGGAATGGAAACGACAGAGGCTGGTATTAATCCCAAAAGCCGACAAGCCCCCAGAGCAACCGTCGTCATACAAACCGCTGTGACACAATAGGGAAAGTTTTGGAAAGAATTATTCGTGACAGACTCGACCAGTAAACCGAAGAAAACAACGGACCGACAATACGGCTTTAGGAAAAAACGAAGCAGCACCCATGCGATAGAAGCAGTTTGCGATATTGCACACGAAGCCATATCTGGCACCAGATGGAAAGAAGGCAATTAGCAGTACTGCGCCGTGGTTGCGCTAGATGTCAGGAACGCCTTCAACTTGGACAATTGGAGTTTAATCATGAGAGCGTTGAGGTATATGCAAGTGCCAAGCTATCTGCTGTTCCAAATAAATAAAAGCTATTTTGAAGACTACCCTCTTCTACGGTACGGACGAGGGGCAGAAAAGACAAAAAAAATTACAGGAGGAGTCCCACAGGGATTAGTTCTAGGTCCTACCCTGTCGAACATTATGTATGATGCAGTATTACGTATGCGGAGATCAAGAGGAGTGGACATAATCGGATACTACTAGAGGTGACACAAAACTGCAATAGCACCATCAAAGACGTAAAAATATGGTTTCGTTCATCAGGTCTGGAATAAGCAGATCAATAAACGGAGGCTGTCCTCATTAGAAGCCGCAAGAAAGTCGAGCGCTTGGCTATACAGGTAGGAGAACACAGCATCGATTTGAAGCTCTTCATAAAGTACCTAGGGGTACTGCTTGATCATATGCTCAACTTTAGAGAGCACCTGGCCCACACAATCGCGAAGGCCAATCAGGCGATTGCCGCAATATCCCGGTTATAGCCAAATATTGGAGGGCACAGGAAGCCAACAAGATAAGCATCCATAAATGAAGCTCTATTTTAAGTTCAAGCCGGAGAACGTTTAACAGAATGTTTTGAACAGATCATCAAAATGTTGTTTGAATTCTGAAATAATAGCGATGATATTACTCACCCTTGCAGAACTATAAAATCTGCATACTTGGCTCGCTTCTGGGCCTAAGGATGAGCCTCCCATCCTGATTAGATACTTGGCCCGTGACTGGTCTAGTGGTTCTTTCATAAAAAGACCGATATTAGAAAAGCTATCGACGTCTTTCCTGCTTCGTGCGACTGGGTTTCCGCACCTTTCGCTGCAGTCCATTTGGAAATACAGCTTAAACATGTTTCCAAAGTCAATCTCTAAACTCAACTAGAACGAGTCGCATCCATGTATGAAGGCTTTGTCTCCAATTACTTTAAACCAGGAGTACCATAGAAAACGTGTTTAACCAAGGTTTTGCCAGTCCCAAGTCATCTATCGCTTAATTCTTAGATTTCTTGGAAGACTTAGAGGATAATCGGAGGCTAAGAACCTTAAGGAAGGCATGACTAGGGCTCTCTACGGTTATATACACAAACTTTTCGTAACAAAGTTGACAGCTATTACTGTCGTTACATCGATACGTGTTATATAATCTCTGAGTTGGCATAACCCTAAGCTGAAGAATGTTCCTCAGAGAAAGCTGTACTTTTAAAGATCGACTTCATCTTTGCTCCCAAGAAACCGTAACTTCAATATAAGACCTGACCGGAGACCCGAAAAACACACAGAATCTGTGAAATCTAAGCCTTCTCTGACAGTCTCATCAAAGATCTCCATGCAATGACCCCAACAAGAATGAAACAATTTAATCTTGTGACCAATTTTTTCTCGAAGTTCCCGAGTTCTATGAGTTTTCATGATTTAAACAAGACCTTAAGCTTAGGCTTGATATCTCCAATGCGTGCGCCCCTTCCCTAAAGTATTGTTTTGCATTCTTTTACAAGGACACCAGTGTCGTCACATTAACTGATGCAGAGCCATTTGTGGAAATGCCTAATATCATTTCCCTAATATAATTTCATTTGCAACATTTCAGGAAAACCAACGTCCACCCGTCTACAACCCAGAAGACTATATTCAATCGTTAAAAAAATTCGGCAAACGTCAAACTGGCACAAATGCAAAATCCATCTATGACACCAACGATGTGGACAGTCCAAAAGATACATTCAAATCGGCAACACTACCATCTAAATACTCGGAATACAAGTAAGTAGTTACACCGCCCATTAGCTCACATTTCACTGTATCCAGATATCCATTTCTATCCTACAGAAGTCCGATACCATCACCACCCGAAACAGACAGCGAAATGTCGCTGCGACAGTTCGGATCAATCACGGATCTTCTTACAAAACTTCGAGCTGACTTACGAGTTTCATTTCCAAGTTTTGTTCAAGAGTTCGTCGCAACACCGCTAGATGGTGTCAGTTTACTATTGGAGGTTCTCCGAGCTATTCAACTGTCACAAACTATTAACCCGACTGCATCAATGACGGCATCATCATCGATGCCTAGGAATGCACAGTCTTATCAGAGGAGGGCACTGCTAGACGAATTGGCGTGTTTGTAAGTCTTGATCTTCTACACACACTCACACGTGTTTGAACATCTCTTATCTGTTTTAGGCAATGTTTGAGTATATGCTGCTGTCGATCGCCAGAAGCGAGTGCGCGATTGGGGACTACACCAGTAGGCCTATTGCCGTTGGCCGCCTCGGCCACTGGACAAGGCATCCGAGCGAGGATATTTGCTCTGCAACTTATGACAGCGGCATGCGACAAATGTTTGGTGGGACATGGTTCGCAGAAGAGTACCTGCGCAGGGCACACCGCTGTTTCAGAGGCACTATCCACTCTGCGACTTAGATGTGGAGAACCAGTGCGATTTAGACTTCTAGTTGGAATGTTGAACAGCGGAGGCGGTACTGGCGAGCTACAGGCTGTTGGTGTCAAGTATGGAAATTAGTATCTTCTACTCTAAGGTCGACTTTAACGAGTATGATTTCAGGTTCTTGAATACCTTCCTTGAAAGTGCAGAGAACTTACAAAATAGGCTATACCTACAGGCAGAGCTATTTCAAGCTGGATTCGAGCCATCCCAGCTTACAAAGGTAAGATTTTACTTGAACTTTGGATACATAAAGTCGGCTCTAACTCTGTGAATTGATTGATCTTAGTGCATTGAATCATCATCGCCATGGTTGGAGAAGGTACGAATTGAAGTTCGTCGCTTCGAGGATCTAAAGATCGACATAGAGAAGCTTCAAACTCAAGCCAGAGAATCCGATCGAATTCGCAGCCAAATGGTCATATTAGAGAGAAGGGTACAGGTTAGTCATACTATAACAAGTCGCCCCCAGCAGACAAATCACCTCTCACATGTTTCTATCTTTAGATTCTTCATGAGGAAAAAACAGTCCTCACATCAATGGAACGACGCCTTCAAGAACGCTGCGCCGAGCTTCAGCGAGAAATATTCCGCCTTCAAGGAGCCCAAAGTGAAAACTACAAATCACTCGACAAACAACCGGTAGCACTGCCACGCCTTGTCCCGCCCAACAGCAAACAAGGCTTTTCAGAGCACGAAGATGAAGGCATTAGCAGTTCCGAGACTGGTCCATCCTTAAGCCCAGTACCAATTCTAGTACTGCCTCAGAGTAACTCACAAAAATTCAGCATAATCCTGAATGAACAACAAAAGGAGGACGACGCTACAATTGAAGATGTCATCGAAGAACTAAAGAATATCGTTAGCGACGCTGAAAAGCAAATTTCCATACAAGACGTCTCACTCATGACCACCGACAGCAAACCAATAGTCCTCGAGGCTAAGGAAAAAGAAATCGTTCCAGTAAACCTTCTTCCCCAGCCGCCACGAAAATCCCGATCTCTGGCCCACCTCATGTCCCACGGAGGCGGTTCAGATCTAGATGCCTCCGAGTATGGCCTGTTACTCCTACAAAATCAAAACAACACCAACAACGATCAGCACTCCTACTTTGACGAGCCAGAATACGATGGCACTGTCGAGAAGCCATATCACCAATCCAATCACAGTCCCACCTCACCCCGCATGCATCCCAGTACAAATCGCGAGATTCTCGATGTCATTATGAACGCACGTCACAGTGACGATGATCCCACCATGAAAGCTTTCCGTGAAGGTGGCGGACGTGATTCCCATACTTCCCTCCCGGTTGGTCAGTCAGAAATTGTTGTTCCTCCTCCGGCTCAACACTTCAATGGGGTTTTCTTCATGACCGGCATGAATACACCACAAAAGTACCCCCGACCCGATGTGACAGCCGCTCTTCAGGCCCGCCGTGTTACGAAAAATATCGAACGAATCGAAGGCTTCAGCCATGAGCATGTTTGTGAGAAATCCCGCAGCAATCAACAGATATTCTTTGGATCCAATCCCACACTGAAAATCAACACCGGCTTGTGTATGGGAAATGTCACAGTTGTCAACAATATCACGACAAGGACAAGATCGTACACCCAAGGCTCAAAGGTTACAGATATACCATCGGGATTGTACTGAAAAAACAATTGTTAAGCCTCTAGATTATAATTATTTAAGCATTCTCATCCTTTGTGCAATATTTAAGAAGCTAGCTGTTCTCATAGCTTGAGATCCAGGCTAGGGAGCAGTGGTTCCATCTGGTGGTTGGTTGTCGTAGTTTTTACGATTTTTTTTTTCTTTTGTAATTTATGAAATAAGATTTGGGTAACACTTTAAAAAATTCCACAAATACTTTGTGTAGGATTTTATAAAGTTTAAACTTATTATACATACATATACATACATACATACTCGTACAAGCTTATTTAAGCGCATAATAGATCTTTCATTAGAAGTTAAGTTTATAGAAAATGTACTAACATTCATACTACATCAATATGGAGAAGAAAATAAAAACTGTTAATCAAATTTATTTGATTTGTTTTTAGTTTGTTTAAAAGGACCTTCCGCGAAGACTGTAGCTGTAGTCTAACATCGATAATAGCAATTTATAATGCTGACTTGGAGGGTATGAATGCAACTTTTAACATCCCTGTGCGTCTGGTAGTAAACTACTTGCAAAAATTGCGAAGAGATACATAAAAAAATATCATTTAAGGCTACAAGACCTGTAGGCCGACTAGTCTTCTTGCTTATACCTTTACCAAGGTTGCTTTAGCTACCGAACCGAATCTGTCTCATATCTTCGCCCACCCCATCGGGACATAAGTTCAGAATTTTTGAGAAACAAAATTGCTTCACTGATCGCTCCGCTTTGTTGCTCTTTAGATAAGTTGGGACGTTTTAGGTCTTGATGAGGTGGGACATAAATCCATTATTTGATTGTGGACTTACGTTGACATAAGCAAAGAAAACGGAACAGGACTGACAAACCAAGGTTCGATCGCCAACAAGCAAGGCAGCCACACTTAGCCCAGAATAAGCCCATTGTGATACTACAATCTACCCGTTGCACCCACAGGAGGTTATTATAAAGCGCTGGAGGCAGCTATTGCTTATGTTAGCTGGTTCGCTAAGGCTGTCGAAGAAGTCCCCTCCAAGACTAGATATAGTTTTCTTCAAATTGAGAGAGCTTGGCTTGGTGAAGACTAGTCTCTTTCTCCTATTCCTCTACCATCTCGTTAAGAGATAAGCGACAATTAAGGTGACCGAATCCAGGGATATAATCACTGCTTGACTATCTGTAAAAATGATGATATCCCCCGCGGATATCACATTGTACCTTAGCCAGGACTAGGCCTTCTTGAACGCCATTATTTCCGCCTGGAACACGCTAGAGTCTGTATAGAGGCAAATGGATCCACTGCGAGATCCTATATCACCCTCCCTCCTCCATACTAGGAATTTATAGTGCTGACTTGGACGGTATGAATGTAATTTATAACATCCCTGTGTGTCTGGTAGTAAACTACTTGTTAAACTTGCGACGAGATACATAAAAAAAATATCATTTAAGGCTACAAGACCTGTAGGCCGATTAGTCTTCTTGCTTATACCTATACCAAGGTTCCTCCAGCTTTGACTGACTTATTCTCAGGGCGCTTATATCTGCCTAGACTTGAACGAAGATATCCAGCGAAAGCAGATTGAGGATAGCCTGCAGTCCTGTAGTAGGTGTGGTTCTCATGACACTAGTGGTTTCAAATTCAAGCTTCGTGAGAGGCGATAAATTGGTGCTCTTGCTGGCGGACTGCCACCATACAAAACAGCCTTAATTCAGAATAGGTCTTACTATAGCCGTATACATCCATACTATAATTTTGGGTTTCAGGTAGGTCCACAGGTTTTTCCAAACATTCTGCTGCATGTATAGAAAGCTTTCTTGATTCTTTCATTAATATTAGGTCTCCAGTTCAGTTTCTTGTCAAGTATAAGGCCCAGGTATCTGGCGCTGTCCCGGATTCTAAGGGGAGTGCCCCTACCAGCTCGGTTTTCTGTAGCAGTCCCATCTAGTCCTAGCCCATATTACTTAGTCCAGATGTCTAGAGTCCTTAACGCACCTTCCAATTATTCACTAAGGGTAGGGAGGAATTTGCCCGTAGCCATCAATATGAAGTCGTCCGCATAAGCGATGGTCTTGACCCCACTTTAGTTATAGTTCTCTGAGTACTTCATTTAGTGTCGAATGTTGGACGATAAGCAGGAAAGCAGAGCAGATATTGACACAGATATTGAGGAGGGCGAATGGAGAAGAAGATACAACCGCGAACTCTATGAGCTGTACCAAGATGTGGATGTAGTCCAAAAAGCCAAAACACGTCGACTACACTGGCCCGGCCACATCGAGCGAATGGACAATAATGCTCCAGCAAAGAGGATCTACGAATCACAGCCCCCAGGTTCGAGACGACAAGGAAGATGACAGAGCGCTTGGTCTAGACAACTGGCAGCAGCATGCCCGGGATCAAAGAGAGTGGAAGGCTGCCGTGTCTCAGGCAGAGACTCTTCACGGGTCGGGAGCCCGTTAAGTAAGTAAGTAAGTACTTCATTTAGTACAATGACCCATAGTAGTTGGGAGATTACTCCGCCTTACCTCTAGAGGCATAAGCTTCCAACTTAGTACCGTCATGCTCCAATATGATATGTCTTTCCTCAAGGAATTCCACAATCGAATTGATCAGGGTATTGTGGATATTGAGGTTTATGAGTGTTCCACGCACCTTCTAAGTCTAAGAATGCAGCTAAAGTGTATTCCTTATCCTTTAACGATTTCTCGATTGAGCTAACCACACAGTGCAGAGCTGTATCAAAACTTTTACTTTTGATGTAGGCATGTTGGGCTGTGGATATATCCTAGGTGCGTAGCTTACTGTGAATGTGAATGTCAGCTAGTCTCTCAAACGTTTTCAGTATAAAGGAGGTAAAGCTGGTTGGCCTGAAGTCTTTTGCGGTGGAATGACTTGTTGTAGTTGTAGTGGATGCTATACGTTAGTATGTGGCTGGTATCGTTAACAAAGCCTTTCTTAACTCGCTCCAGGATGTTGGGTTTCCAGCTTAATTTACTGTCTAGGATTAAGCCTAAGTACTTGGGCGTATTTGTTAGCATCAGTGGGGTGCCATTTATTTTCAGTGGAATAAAGTTGGGAATCTTATACTTCTTTGTAAAGAGGACCAGTTCGGTTTTCTCAATATTAACCCCCAGACCGCATTTTTTAGTTCATCTCGAGAGCTTATAGAGTGCGTTTTGTAGAAGATCCCTAACCGTATTGAGGACTTTCCATGAGACAACAAAAGCAACATCTGCATAGGCAACTTGCTTATTCCTTTCCAGGATTAGAAGCACTATGTTATAAAGAAGAGGAGATATCACACCTCCTAGTGGTGAACCCCTACTGATGACCCTTCGAACTGAGACCTCGGCCATCTAAGTGGAGAGGCTTGTTAGTTGAGGCCCAGGTTTATCCCGACCTGTAGCGCCACCTAAGTAAGTAAGTAAGGCGTTTCAATCGATTTCCCTTTACTAT
Source organism: Xylota sylvarum (assembly GCA_905220385.1). NCBI lineage: Eukaryota > Metazoa > Arthropoda > Insecta > Diptera > Syrphidae > Xylota > Xylota sylvarum. The sequence goes on from LR999960.1 coordinate 10,121,092, forward strand.
ATGCATGTTGAGAGGCTGACAGCAGATTTGGATTAATACTGCAGCGTATATGGATGTCTATCAATTTCTCTAGGGGTTTCAGGAGAAATGATGACTAGCTTATGAGTCTAAGATTTTTGGGGTTAACGTGCGAACCCGCCTTGGGTGTAAAAACCACATTGACTTCCGTCCATGACTTGGGAATGTGAACCACATCCAACCAAGGAAGGATTAGGTCCATATTCCGCTCCAGTTCGACAAGTATTATACCATCTAGTCCAAGAGACTTGAATGGCTTAAAGCCGCTTATTGCCCAAAGACTTAGAGGGTGCTTAGCATTGAAAGATAAGAGAGGGTGCTTAGCATTGACCTGGCCGAGATCATAATTGGACCCAAAATGACATTGCAGCTGTTTGAAAAGTGAAAATCCAGTAATTGATCCAGGAATTCCGCACTAGAGGTAGTCCAAGAGCCATCTGCTTTATTGAAATAGGTAGGCATTCTGCGAGGATCTTTCGGACCCTGGATGCCTTAGAGAACTCTACTATCTTATCACACAATGGTCTCCAAGATTTCCGTTGGGCATTAATGATGTTCGTTTTATAAGACTTGATTACCTCTTTATACGAGATCCAGTCAGGTTGGCCTGCACATTTTGTGGAGAGCAAGAATCTCCTGATTCCACCAACGTGGTCTTGGCTTGCCCTTTGGATTGTTTAATGAACATGTACATGGACATTGCACGATTTTGGGATTTCGTTAGTTCTTCTACCATGGGGCCCTAACAGACAAAAGACAAAATCATTTTTTTTGGCACCAGGACTCGTTCTGATTATGTAGGTCTAAATTTTATTCGATTTGCACAATAAATTCAAAATTCGTTACGACTATGGTGCTGATATCTTCGTGAAGGACAAATGCATTAGACGGCTTTACTTATAATGAAGTTGCTTAACGAGTCTTAAGGGAAGACTGTTTGTGGTCTAAGCCTACGTTAGATCTACTTAGGGCCTTGTAATGTCCAAGTTGCATGATACTGACATACTTTCTCATTAAACCAAACCTCCCCTAGTTAGGAGTTTAGTTTGGTTTGGTTTGTTTGAAGTGGCTCCCAGCTTAGAAACACCAGCACACAGGTCAGCAATAGGTCCAGTGTTATCATAAAACAAAGTTTCTCTCTAAATACCTACTCATTAAACCATTTTGAACTTCCGATGAAGCGTAAGAGGCTCTCGATATCTATTTTCAACAGATCGCTTAAATCATTATAATAGAAGGCTCCTAAGTGAAGCTTCCTTCTGCGGGAGAGAGCAACAACCCAGCCTTGTGGAATACTTCCCTATTAGACAGTGTCCAGTAAAGACACCTATTGTAGTGCCGATATGCAACCTATTGGGAGAACTATAAAATTCTTATAGCGTTTTAAATCCAGCTTTAGCCAAATGTATTTTGTTGGTAGACAGACCACAACCACGTAGTTGGACTACTTGTCCACCTAAGATTTGTACTCTCGATAGCATCCATCTTGAATTTTAGTTTGCAAGTAGCGATTGGTATACCTAAGGTCCCTTCGCCCGGCAAATCGGGTAAAGTTGTTCCTAATCTGGCGAGTTCATTGGCTTTACAGTTCCCTGGAATATCACTATGCCCCGGCATCCAACAAAGGTGAACTGCTCAGCCCTCTCCGTGAGACACGATTGGCAATCTACAGCTACTAGAGAATGTATAGGCATCGAATTCTAGAATTTGGTAGCTATGTACTTGTCTGTCCGAAAAGATGCGGATATCTCTAGCAAATATCATGTTTTCCTTAAGCCAAGGTAAGACTTCTTTGAATCCCATAATTTCCGCCTTGAACACGCTACAATAGTTTGGAAGACGGAAGGAGAGCTCGAAAAACACCGCCGTCAGTGTAGAAGTCAATTGACCCATCTTTTATAAGTTCTTCTTCATTCCAGAGTGATTTGGAAGGGTTGGTGACGATGAAAACTATGTTGCTAACCACTTGGGAACTATCTGGGAAATGAGTGCCAAGCAGTCAATTTAGCGAGTCATCGCTGGAAGTCGTCCAAGATCCATCAGGTAAGGTAGCTGGGTGTTATTGGATTTGAAGATAGAATTTTCCGCCTAGAAGCTTTAGAAGCTTCTTCGATTATTATCACAGAAGAGTCTCCACTGCGTCTGGCTTTTTTTTGTATATATTCAACGATGCCTTGTATAAGTTCCAGTTTAGCGCATCTCTAGTACTATTGGCGTTATTGAACAATTTCCTGCAATTATTTTTCAGAGGACCTAGATCTGATACCACCAATGTGGCTTTTTCTTACCTCGGGGTTGATTCAAAGGATAGGAGGAAGACATCGCTTTATTGAGGGCTAAGGGTAGATTCTCAACTAAACGTTCAAGTTCTTGGGGGTTGCAGAATGGGTTAAAGTGATCAGAGGTAGTAAGTAAATTACTTACAGTTTTACGATAATTTCTGAAAACTGGCGTGCTGATAGAATCTACATCCAAAGCAAATTGAACATACCTGATATCCGAGAGACAGAATTCGGTCGATACCTTCCAATTCATAATACGTTGAGCGAACTGATCGGTTGCAAGGGTGATGTCCAGCACTTCTTGCCAACTTCTGATGACGAAAGTGGGCTCGTTGCCTAAGTGCAGAACGAGATTTGTACTTAGAATGAAGTCAAAAAGTAACTCACTTTGTTGACATCAGACAAACTCCGTACAGTATGGTGAGCGTTAGCATTACGGTCTACAACAAGGCCAGTTTTCTGTCCCCTTGATCTGCGATCAATTTTTCCAGGTTATCCCGTGTTATCATGGACGAGATATGTCGATACCACGTAGTAGCAACCACCAAGTATTTCTATTTTTGGAGCAGTTGTATCTCGATCGCTGTAATTAGGGAGGAATGTTTCTTTCAGGTTACTTTTTACTAGTATACACGTTCTGGCTTTACAATCGCCACGCTCATACAAGGCATAGTATTGCGAAGTCTTGAGTCCACATACCCAGTTGTTCAAAACCCAAGGTTCTTGGACCAAGACGATATTTTCTCTGTCCTTTGAGAAACGGAGAAGAAGGCTGCCAGATGCCATAATAGAGTGATGGAGATTAATCTGGACTAACTGAAGTATTGGTGCTAAAATTAAGCAGGGAAACCTCCACAACAGTGAAATTTAAAGCTTACAAGCCAAAAGTTTGTCCTCGCTCAAAAGCGGCTGCAATTTGTCCAAATGATGATAATCCGTCTCCATATCCGACAATTTTTTTCATCGACTAGAAATGGATTCTGCTCAGGGAACTGCGCTCTCCAAAGATGGAAAAGAGATGGATGGCTCGGGGTAATTGAATACAGCTGTCGCGTCCGAAGGATGGGCGGTATTTTGCCAAATCTGATTCTTCGTCCTTCGTATAAACCTTGATGGTTAGGAGCTTCGGCTTGCGGAATTACCATACTCACCGCATTCTTATTATTTGACGACTTTAGTATTAAGCTTTAGGATTTAAATGTACTAGTCCTCGCTTTTCTTCGAGGTACTTTAGGCAGTTGAATACCACATTTTTTTTTATCGGGATAGTAAAAACTTCCTTGTTAGATTGTCTATTGTACTACCAGGAAGCTAAATTCTTATTTATCGATAGTACTAAAATTTTCTTGACCACTTCAGTGATGAAGTGCTTACTATATCAAGACTCACCACATCATGTCAATAGTGAACAGCACTGGATTCATCTATAGTGCTATTCGTCAGCACTGGAAACACATCTGAGTATAGTTTAGGCTGGACTCTGTGTCTATTCAGAGCTGTTGTAAATCAATCAAGCATCATAGTGGACATCACAAACCTCGACGATGGTCAACAAACTCGTCGTTAAAAGATGGACTCCGAGGCAAAACACAGTTCAATACAAAGTAGGTGTAGATACATATCTATAATGAAGTAAATTCGCATATTTACTTCAAATAAAACCGCAGAACATTTAATTAAGAAAATGCCCTAATGAATTGTAAACAACTTGACCAGAGGGTATCTAATCATGTTTAACGACATACTCAATATTTAAACAACTGGTTTTCTTATTTCAAATGAATTTTAGATACCTCATATGGATATATAAATTCTCAGAAAATTACCAAACTATATTAAACAGTCTTAGACTACTCTACAGAGCAGAACTTCTCTCAGTAAAGATGAAAATTAACGTACTTGTACTTGGCATTATTTTTGCCCTAATAGGATCCAGTACCTCAGCACCCCAACCACAACGCACTAAAGTTAAGATTGTGATTAAAGGACTTCAAGGGTTGGCAGCATTAGAGTAACTATTTAATTGTTGTTATTTTTATTAAAATAAATAAAGATTTGATGCCTTGAGCCTAGTTTTGCGCTGTCATTCGGCTTATGTTCCTAGGTAGACCAAGCTCACCTTTATGACATTCTACCTTGCAATAGTTTTGAAGTAAGTCAGTAGTCCTCCCTGGTAACACAAAAAATTGAAAGCAATATCCAGGCCGCCAAGTACCAAATTCTATGTATCCGCTCCAAAAATAGTTCCATGGTCATCTGACAGAGAGCAACAAACCGAATCACTATTCGAAGGTTTTACAAATGAATTTCGCCAGTTTATCATACTTTTATGACACACTAGTGACTTATCGATTATCACTTAATCAATCTAAACCAAATCATGACTTCCCCACAACAGAATAAAACACTAAAAGTCACTAATTCAACACAACAACAAACAACTTTATTAGTTAAAATACTAAGCTCTCTCTCTCTCTCTATTTTTTTCTTAATCTAATCATATTCCAATTTCCTAAAAGACCCTTCAATCCCAAACATGGACTCTGAACTTACAGGCTTACCGGGACGTAATTTTTCATTTGTACCATAGTTAGCCTCTTCAATAAAATAATCTCGATAACTTAACAGCTTTGCCTCCCATATATCGATAACATCTTGAATTGTTCCATTCTTGCCGCCATATTCCGCAGGTAAGTACTTTTCAGGGACATGCTCATACAGTGATTCGTATTTCCCATGAATATAGAACTATAGAAGAACCCTTATCAGTACTTTAGATTTGAAAGCGATAAACACAATCACTTACCCTCTTCTTGATCTTGTCACTCATAAGTGATCTAGCGATCGATAGTAATTTTTCCGTTCCGTTCGGTGCATTGACGAAGTGGAAACCTTGAGGGCGGTATGGCCACGCCTTATCACCCAACACGGCTAGTTTTCGCGTTAAGACCGGATCGAATTGTAGAATGTGTGAGGTACTAACACCCTTAAGATCGATAATCTCGATGAAACCTTTCACCATTGCGTTGTCATCTTCGATAAATTGTATCTCTTGCAGCATCGTGTTAACCTTCACCACATCGGCGATATTGAATTTGTTAGCATTGTACTGACCATAGCGGGATATATGAATTCTTGGACCGTCCTCACCAAGAGGTGATGGTAAACGGATTAAGGAGCTGCAATACAACAGCCATCATAATATATAATATCACAACTTACCATAATATCTCAACTTACCCACTTCGAAGGATTTCTAGAGTTTTTTGATCGTCCACCCTTCGATTGTTGTATAGTTCAGGTACAATTCCCCGCATAGTATAGAAGCTGTCAAGTTTGTGTTTTGTCTTCTCAAGGCTGTGTTTGCAGCCCCGCAGGAATGCCACCAAAAACTGGTCCTCCGTGCGGGATTTTAGGTGCGGCTGCTTGGATATCCATTCACGCAATGCCTTGAGATCGTCATCAATCCTTTCGGGGACCTCGTTAAGTTCTTCCTTGGCACGCAACGCCAGAGAAGGAGTGAGGGGACGTATGTTTGGCATGACAATCAGCTATTCCAACTAAATCCAGTTACGATCGTGACAACACCTACGTACGTCACGCAATTTATGGTCAAAGTGTTTAAAAGTCAAACAAACGATAATTGATGAGGTTACTGGTAATCACAATTTCACAATTTATTTTCCTCTGTAACGTATGACACGACTAACCACCTGAAAGGTCTGAAAGCGTTTGCTTGATGATTCTAACCGCTGTTGCCGTAACACCGATAACAGGAGGCTGTCTCTTTCGAACGTTTCGCACTTTTCAGATACTTTTTTAGACAAAAATATTAGCTTTAGATACTTTATCTTAGTTCGCTCTATTTTAAAAAGAAAAGCTTTTTTTTCACAAACTATCACAGGAGGTATATGCAAGTCCGATGAGACACATTCGCCGTCACTGCTCGACTGCAGTGCCGAAAACGTACGTTCTTCACTATTGGCTTTAGATACTCGTTATTTTTTCGATGAATTGAGCGATTGCGGTTATACCTGTAGGGTTGTATTTAATTTTAGTCTACGAAGGTTAGTTGTGATAAGATAACAGCTGTGGGGCGCACTGTTCTTTTTTTATTTATTATTTTTTTTTTTTAAATGAGAGCTATCACATTATTTTGAAATATGGCCGTTGTTTATCTATTTCTGTATGAAATGGCGAACAAAGACGTTCAGGATGACATTTACTTTTCGATTTTGCTGGTTAACCAAACTGGTTTTACCTTATAACTTTAAATAATGTAAACGAGTGCCTACTCAATTTATTCATACCGTCTAGAGTTGAGTCACGCTTCTAAGATGTATCTTATCATCTGTTGAAGTGACTCACTGAGAACATTCACTGTTTAGATTTCATGTATCTGTTCACATTATCGATACGTGAAAGCTTAAGTATGTACATAGATTGGGAAAAACTTCAACGAGAAGATAATAATTTTAATCTTGGTAAAGGCATCGCCGGAAAACAGGTGCAGTTCAATACGTTTTTTTTTTGTTTTGTCTACAAACGAGCTTTACGATGTCAATTATTCAGTGATAAGGCAAATTATCTATTAAACTTGTGTAGATAGACAATGTTTGAGGAGTGCTTCAATAAAAATCGGAAAAAAAAATTACAAGTAGAGGTCAAAGTCTGAACATATGAATTAAACAGAGGCATGCATGTACATACATATTTCAGAAGTTACTTTGATGATAGGAAAAATACGTGAAGAGGTACATATGTTGAAAGTCGATCTTGTGACTATGGAAATGCAAATTAAGTAAGCATTGCTTGTAATTATATGTAAATGAGGTTCCCTGATACTTTAATGTATGTACATAAATACAGGTACTCGTTTTGGTACTAACAGTTGAGTATACTATTGATTCTGTACGCCTTTAGACCTACAAAACTTGATTTGACTTGATGTACAGATCAGCAGGCACATAGTCTTCTTTCATTTTACCACTAATTCCTTCATTCCTTTCACTAGATACTAAACTTATGAATGAAACGACAATGAATTTTTGAATGCCGTTCATTCCGTCTAAAACACGTGTAATCATAGTGCTCTGTCGAAGTTAACTTTGCATCCGACATTTCATCTATCCAACCATCTATTCACATAGTAGGGGACCTGCGCCAAATATTGATAACTTAATGAACGAAATTCATAAGTTCATTCCTTACTTACTTACTTAGATGGCGCTATAGTTCGGGGTGAATCTGGGCCTCTTTTAAAGAGCCTCTTGAGTTAGCCCGGTACTTAGCTAACTGCCTCCAAGTCGGTTAAAGTTCCCTTCAACGTGTGCGCGCCACCTAAGACAAGGTCTCCCTCTACTGCCTTGTCCCTCCGGGTTGAATTCGAAGACTCCACGGGCCTGAGCATTTATGTCTATCCGCTCTACATGTCCTAGCCATCTTAGACAATAAATGAGCAATTTCTTGACCAGGTCGATGTTGTTGTACAGCTCGTATAGTTCGTCGTTGAATTTTCTCGATGGATCTAGCAAGATGGGGCTACATGCCACACAAGCTATCCAGCAATCAATTTATTGCACACTAAGTTAAAAAATCGTACAATCTGTCATTTTGGTGATGTTGCTTGGCTGGCATGGAACCAAGTGCCGAGGGTGGCGTTAAAGATCGATGCTATACGAACGACCCAGATCCAGAGATTCAGGCACTCAAGAACAATATTGGTGATGGTGATGCTATTCATGAAATAGGGGCCGAAATCATCGAAAATGTATTGAAAAATTGGGTTGACAGGATGGCCTACTGCCAAAGCCAGCCGAGGAAGCCATTTCAATGAAATGAAAAATGTATGTTTTAAGATGTTTGATCTGAAGGCAAGTCTTCTGTGAATGTAGCTAAATTTATCTATCTTTCAAAAAGCCAGCGCAAACATCGCCCCAATTACCTGCCTTAGCATAGAACTGGTAGCTAAGTAAGCTTACAAAACAAGTGCTGGTCATCCCTTCTGGTCAATGACAAAGATATAACGATACAAAAAAAAAATATAAATGTTTGGCTCTACATAGACCTGGCACAAGGCCTAGCTTCTCTCAACCATTCATATAGAAGGAATCTACTGCCGTCTATTTGAGCGCTATTTGAGAAGGCCCAAGAAAAAAGCCGATCTTTTTGCAAGCAAGTTTTCAGACAAATTCAACACTAGATACGAAGCTTGGATTGTCACCGATAATAGCGAATGCCGGATTCAATGCCACATTCAAATCCCGTGCAATACAACGTAGAAGTTTAGAGTGTAGAAAGGTCTTTAGATTGGACAGAATGCCAGCCTTATTACTAAACAACTGTGTCCCAGAACAAAGACTTATGTATTCTGTAAAGAACCGAGCTCATAAGAAACATCCAGTATGGTTTACCAAAAGACCTGCTAAGCTACATATGGATATAACCTACCTATAGACGTTACCTTTCAACCAATATGGCAAAGCAAGTGCGGATATGCTGGACATCTCAAAGGTGTTCGATCGAGTCTGACTTAAGTGCCTAACTAGCTTGGTTCAACCTATCTGGGTTGATGGACATTTTTCACAAAATGGATGAATTGAAGTTGTTGTCGATGGTATGTCTTTCGATACATTTGTTATTAATGATAGCGTTCCGCAGGGTTCTATTATTTCAGCTACTTTATTTATTCACCACATGTAATACAATATAATAACCTACCAGAAACAAAAAGCACGTAGTTCAAACACTATATCTGTGTGTCCCCATATCTTACTGAGAAGCGATGAAATGACGGCAGCCTTCTACTCTCTTCGATTCCGGACACGATGCTTCCAGTTGTCTAGACCTAGCGCTCTGGGATCCGCGATAGCTTGATCCTTAAAACGGAGGTTCAGTCTTCCTTGTCGTCTCGAACCTGAGGGGTGTGATTCGAAGATCCTCTTTGCTGGAGCATTATTGTCCATTCGCTCGATGTGGCCGAGTCAGTGTAGTCGCTTTTGGCTTTTTGGACTACATCCACATCTTGGTACAGCTCATAGAGTTCGCGGATGTATCAATATACGTCTACTGTACCTCAACTCCAAATAAAAAACCAAAATAAGGTCATCCCAAGCACTATACAAGAATGGCAAATAGCTACCCAAAAATTTAGAACAAGCTGGTCCCAGTCTCTGTTGATTTACCGAAGAATCTTTTAAAGCAAGGGAAATCTTTTCGTAAGCCTCATGCATCGAACATGAACTAGATGTAGCATGTTTGCCTTCAATCAACTACATAAGATCCTAGATTGGTTGGGTTAAGAGGTTGTCCCTGCTCAGTAGGAACACACTTAGACCAAAAGAAGGTCCATTGTGATTCCACTATGAAAAAACCGGGCTACCAGCAGCGGACACCTACATGGAAACTTCCCAAATAGGACCAGAGGCAGGGCAACCATGTCAAAGAACCGGTTCGCAGTTTAGGCATTAAACCAGTTTGACTCGGTGACGAAGGTTTTTCATTTTGCATAAGTCTAGTCTAGCTAGATCGTTAAGATCTTCGAAGAAATATTTGTTTAGGGTTTTCCTTCTCAAAACCTTAATAGGGGAGGACAGGTACACAGAATATGTGTCATGGTTTTCCCCTCTTCCTCGTCTCTACAGCTTCTATAGAAATCGTTGAAGGGAGCCCCAAGCCTTCTGGCATACCTGGCTACAAAACAGTGCACTATGAGGGCTACTATCTTTCTTAAATTTGTCCTATTCATGGAAATAAGATCCGATAAGATCCTATCCAGTACATGATTTGAAAGTCTAAAACTGAACTCACCGCACATAGTACTTTGGCTCTGGACTGGCAGATCGACAATAGACAAAATCTTCAAAATACAGTAAACCTTGGAGATCCCTTTTAATTGACCAAGTTGCAAACTTGAAATCCAGGAAAATGTTTAAAATTTTGGGGAGAACTTACCTTCGGTAGATATTATTTAAAACATGGAGTTTCATACATACAGTAGTTTCGGCAAAGTAAAGTTGGAACAAATAGTCCGCAGGATTGGAATCAACAGCGAAGACACTATATTTAACAAATCAGTTCAGCCCCTGAGACATGCAAGCGATTTTGATATCATCATCTACCTCCATCAAGTTGACGATTAAGGAACATTTGTTGAAAGACTAGGACTTAACGTTCCTATCGATTGATATAATTTCCAAGGGATATTTACAACAAACCTCATTCTAATGTAGACTCGCTGAAGTCTGGCCCTGTTATTAAACTTTCAGCAGGAAACGGGAGTGCCTTCAAGGAATGATAATTCCCTAGGTATGAGGGCGACGGAAGAATAAGGTTCAACCACGAACTCATTAGCTTGGCTACATCGCCCGAATGGACAACAATGCTCTCAACAGACTCGATTCGTCAAGGAAGACCAAGTCTTCTGATCATGAACCCATCGGTCAAAGACTTTAGAAAGTTTGGTGATGCAGTAGACAACTTGTCCGACAGTGAATATGGATAATATAAAATACCAATGCACGTTAGAATTGTATCTTTGTATATCATACATACATATGTATGTATGCTTATGGCTTACAGCTAATAGCTAAAAGTCCACACATACATAACGTAAAATCTGTGACATTTTTATTTGTTTTGTCATTATGTCCGCTGTTTCTATCTAATCAATAACAAAATAACCATTTTATTACCAACAATAGAAGCACTCATTATCTCGGTGTTCATGAAAGCATTCTCTTTCACCCGATAACCAATAAATTGTAGACGCCTTTCAATGACACTGCGAGTTCAATACTAACCAAAAACAAAATGTCCAATATAAATTATTGGACAAAGTAGAATTATCATATAGACATGAAGCAATCAGCAATCAACCATCATTCGATTTACTCAAGCACTTGTCGCCTAGTAACTTTCCGTGATCAGATTGTTTTCCTAATTCATTATGCAAACGTCAAACAGCACTTTACATATCTGGCAACCCCAGTAAAAAACACAAAATATCATTGAACCGCCAAAAGACAAACAAAATATTAATCCCCCTAATTTATTTCTCATTAATCAAACGATACAAACTGGTTTAATCGAAGTCTAATTTCCTAAACGAACCATCTACACCGAACACACTATCGAAATCAATTGGTTTGCCCACTCGGAGTTTTTCGTTAGTCCGATACTGAGCGTCATCCTTGAAGTAGGCCGAATGATCTCGGACATATTTTGACCAATAATCGATTATTTCTTGTACAGATCCGTTTTCACCACCATATTCGACCGGTAGATACTTTTGTGGTACGATTTTGTAAAGTTCTTCAAGGTTACTTCCATGAACGTATAACTGGAAAGGAGAGAATATTGTTTTATACGGATTATGTGACTACTGAACATACCCACCCTGGTTTGCATTTTGGGTGACATTAAAGGCTTGATTGTGTTGAAAATTGCATCAAAACCAGTCGGGGTGTTGATGAAATGTGAGCCTTGATGACGCATTGGCAGCGCCTCCTCGGCGAAGGCGGAGAACTTTCTCATAAACGATGGATTCAGTTGGAAGAAATGTGCCGGGGTTATGTTCGAAAAGTCGAGAATTTGAATATAACCGCTGATCACAACATTGTCGTCTTCTCGCAGCAGAATATCCTGGACTGCGGCATTCACTCGCATGACTTCCGTCAGGGTGTATTCGTCAGTGGAATAGCCCCCGGTACGGATGATCATAATCCTAGGACCGTCTTCTCCCAGTGGCTTTGGCAGAACTAAGCCAACTCTACAAACAACAAAAAAAAAAGGATTACATACAGAAAAGAAGCAAAAGGGGTAAGAACTCACCCTAAACCAAAGATTTCTTGCACCCGTGGATCGTCAACATTGCGGCATGTCAGCAGGCTCTCATAGACCGTCCGCAGGGAGTAGTATTTATCGATCTTTTCCTTGGCTTTTTCGAGACTAAACTTACATCCTCGAAGGAATGCCAACAAAAACTGTTCATCAGTGCGAGCATTCAAATGTGGCTGTTTCTCAATCCAAGTACGCAAAGCCGTAATGTCCTCTTCCAACCTGGATGGCACCTCGTGCAGTTCAGCGATAGCCTTCGCTTGTAATTTTTCACTCAGTGGTCTTATGGGCAACATGATTGCCTGCAGGAAAAAATGTGACAAACAAGTGAAAGTAATTTTGTATCAGTTACACTTCTAATCTCCTGCCGTCACTATATCACTTCGAATGAAGCCCTACACGAGTTTCCAGTTTCGAATAGATTTCGTGTTACCACTTAGCTGATTCCACCGCCAAATAAACCGATTACAAGGCATTTAGACAGTACACGTCTAAACAGTTTAGTGTTACAAATGTTTACCTGTCTGTTGTGGTATTCGCTGTGTCCTCTGATTCTGTGCCACTTTCAACCACGTTGCTGACGATGGTGCTTATGAAAGGTATAGTTCACATCTGAAATGAACAAAAAGATATCCTCTGCACACTTTTGGCAAATACGCAGTCCGATGGCTGACCGATAAGATAAACGTTAACTTTATTTATTTTTACAAAACACTTATCGGCCGATACGTATCCCCGTGCGCCCTCCTGCAGGCAGATTAAAAATAAAATTTTTTATTAGATACGATTGGTTTCGCATGAATTTCGTATATTTTGCTAGTAAAGCGTCAGCGAATTGTTCTGACAGACGAGTGGAATATCGCTAACTAGTGAGGTTTTATGATTGTTCGAGATTAGCAATAACGAGATAGGGTGGTGCAAAGATTGTAAGTTTACTTGTAATGGTTGTTAGTGTTCAGTGTTGGAAATCAGCCTGAAAGTAGGTAATAATGTATTTTGCTGATGAAATTCGTAATGTGAAATTAGGCGACAAGCAAACATGTCGTGTCAACTGATTTGTCGCCAAACTAGGGAATATGACATCATTTTTGTAAGACAACAGACGACTGGAGCGTTAGAAGAAGACTCAAGTGGATAGTGGTTCCGTCAGTAGTAAACTTGAGGCCGTTGATTACAAGAACTATGTGACCAGACAGTTGTATCTACATATGCCATTTGCCATATCATGAAACATTGCTCATCACTTAGGTTCTTTTAAAAAGTATTAAACCGATGTTACTCCATCTGGAACTATCAAAGCTTTTGAACCCAAACCTGTGGAGGAGGAGGCAGACTGGAACAGGACATTGAGTAAGAAGGAAGTTTCGTATGATTCTACTAGTGCCCTAGACTACATACAGCATGTATTGTAATCTCTAAAGAACCCACCACCAGTGGACGGACAAAAATTGTCTTCAAAAGACTATTCGTACCAAATGCGTGCCCTTCTGCAAAAAATATTTTAATCGGACATAGCTTCTCCAAGACCCTTAATACCCCAGGACCCGTGGAAATTAGTTAACCCTGAATCATAGAAGGAAACTGACAAAAACCACAGAATGACGGTCAAACTAGAGGGTTAAAGAATAAAACCTTTAAAATGCTGTGCAGCAAGTCAACAGAACAGTGCAGAAAACTTTACTCTTGGGATCGAGGCCATTGCCTTTGTCGTTTACAGATCTTTATGCAAGGCTTCGGCTGGATTCCAAAGAAGCTCAGGAGAACAGCGGAAAAGCTGGTGCGTTTCCATACACTGTATTCGGAACTCGAAACTTGATTTCCACCCACTAAACCCACCTTGCCTTACTACTCCTGGTCCTCGTGGCACTGCCTCCAAGCATTTCATCGCGAGGGCGACTTCGTCATTAGGTACTCGGCTCCTGTTTTAACTGCTCTTTCATAATTCTTGTCACAGCTTCCCAAGCCTCTTCGCTGCTCATCATCTGTCTGGTAAAATTGACTGGGATTAAGTCCCGTCCCAGTTGGTTTACCAGAAGGTGCCGTTCTACGTAATATCGTGGACAGTGGAACATAATGTATTCCGAATCTTCCACTGCTTCCGTGCACGTTGTAAAATAGGGGTTGTCGTCGTGACAGGTCGGTTCTAAAGCATCCATGGGCAGGAAACATCTACAAATACAAATTTTTGGCGCGACAGGTCCATGGGACCCAATGCCTAGCTTCTCAAAACCATTCGTGTTGTGTGTGTTATATTCTTCACATGAATGGAAGGGGTCTACTGTTTAATGCCGGATCCGAACGGCAATTTTGAGAAGCTTTTTCATGACAGTTTTACTCTCGGATGTTTGTCAGACGCTCGCAGGAGAGCGTCATCTGGTTGAGTAAGAAATTGAGCTCCACATGCTTCCTATTAATCCAAGCGTTTATGTTGGGGATCAATCTCTGCGTCCACCTGCTTTTATCAGAGTGATACCATTTCTGCTGCTATTCTTTGAGAATTGAATTGGTGGTACCTCAGTATCCCTTCGAGTTGTCCTTATGGCACGGTATTTCCGTTGCACTTCTTTAGTAAGAAAGTCTATTGGCAACATGGCAGCCACTATACATACATGCCGCATCGTAGAAGCAGCTGCTCTCAGTCTTCCTCCTGTATGATTTCGTCTTCATGGCACCAGGGCAACTCTCACTAAGAGTTTTGGTCTTCTTGTGTTTTGGTCCCCCGATATTTGGCATAATCCTTGACAGTGCAACCGTTGCCTTTGCTGCCTTTTCAGCTGAAGGTGCTGCTTATATGTATGTATGTTAGCTTCGCTTAGCTATGGTAATTCCAAGGTACTTCAGCTCTGGTTTGAAAACTACGACGTGATCGCCCACGGTTACCGCTTAAGGAAGGGGGTCTTCAAAGTAGGATCTTCAGTATAAATACCTTCGGGGTCTGAACACTTGCACTACTAAATGGATTCCATAGGCGAAGAACACTTTGGGACCGCAATTTCTAGACTGGAAACGATGGGTTTTTAAAAGACACTCTTTGAACTATGAAAGTGGGCGTGGCTGGCAATATGTTACAAGAAATCCATGATTTTTGAATAAATTTGTAGTACAAAGCCGTAAAATGTCCGTAAATGGCTATGAAGAGGCTAATTAGGTATTCAGATGTAAACATCACAAAACAGTGGGCGTGGCAATTCCGTTTTTATAAAGGAAGCACAAGTTCTAATAAGATTTACAGTACAAGTGTTAAATATTACCATGAAGGTCTTGGAAAATGCAAAAATAGTTTTTTTTTATGAAAACGCCCCGTTAAAGTGGGCGTGAGTACATATGTATGGAGGATTTATTTGATTTTTATGAATAAATCAAATGCATTTTACCAAAGCGTTGGACGCGGGTTTTAAGAATGAAGAACCTCCACGAAGTTCGATTAGTAGTCAGTTAATTCCAGTTAAACAGACGACCGTGTGCGAATTATTCGTAGATACTTGTAGTGAAGCCTTGCTCTACTACAGTCTTCATGACTAGGCTGCTGGTAATGAGTACTACTTCGATCCTTTCTTCTGCAAGTTGTAGGCCTATGCGTACTAGCCAGTCCTGGATCATCCCGATAGATTCATTTCAGTCATGCTCCAACTCTTCAATGAGTTTGTTCACTACAAAGATTGCTATATTATCGGCAAAGCCAATTATTTTCGAGGACTTTGGAACGTCTTCGTATATTAGATTCCATAGTAGCGGTCCTTATACGGAGCATTGAGGAACACCGCCTGTTAAGTTATACTGCCACGTTCCATCCTCGGTGTCGTAGAGCAGTATCCTATTTCAAAAATAGCCCGTCATTATTTTCTGTAGATATTCTGAATAAATGCCTTGACTGGCGGTGTCCGAGGTGACAAACGGGACCGAGTAACAGGAGCGGTTTCTCAGCATATAGGCATGTAGGAGAAGGAATCGTGCTACAAGTCTCCATAAAGGATTTTTACCCCTACCTGCACCATAAAACCAAATCTCTGTGAGGCAGTATATGCGCATCTTCGAACCAGTTAATCATTCGAAATAAAATAAAATGGTTTAATGTAACCACCAAATCCAATCAAAAGCACCTGATAAGTGAGAGACTTAAGTCCGAAACCCTAATCTCTGTCATTATATGCACCAACGACACTCCAAATTATATACCACCAAGCTGAATTGTTGCGTGCAAATAAACATCTAATCCGCATCCAATCTAAGTGCCATAGCAAATCCGCAAACGTACACAACAAATGGCAATTTGCCCGACTAACCCCTAAACGTATCGCAACAAGTCTCCGCATATATGCATTGCACAGCGTGTCTTCGATTAGAAGGCTATGGCTTCCACCCTCTCAAATGGCGAAACTAACAGCACTAATTGACAACAAATTATTTGTGTACGTTCAGATTAAAATCGATAATCGAACTCCCCCAAGCGCTACCGTTTCCCCACCACTATTTCAAGACGGGGACTGAAAAGTCGTAAAAATCGGAGATTTTTAAGGCGGCGAACTGCATTTCGAGGTGATTATGTTTTAGTTGTTCAAACAGCGACGAAGGCATAGGTGCTGCAAACGGGTAGCATTTCTTATCGTGTTGTAGATACATACTCGTACTTCCAGACTTTGCTCTCGCGAAAGTATCTACGATTAGTTTAAGTGTACTTTTGGGCGCGCTGAAACAAAAAGTTGACTACTTATGGCTCTCTTAAGACCGTTACATCCGAAATTACAAGAACGGGCTGTCAATGAGTTAAATGAAGTACCAGAACGGCTAGAGGACGATATACAGGCGTTGAGAGAATGGGCAGAGAAGCAACCCCACCTTCGGTCCAGGACATCCGATCAATTTTTGGTGGCCTTTCTGCGGGGATGTAAATTTAGTCTTGAGAAGGCTAAGCACAAGTTGGACCGATATTATACCCTTCAAGCCGGAATACCAGAGGTATTCAAGGACCGTTTCGTTGATGATGAAAAAGTTTTGGAAATCGTCCGAATGGGGTGAGATACTTACCACTTGCACACTTAGAAATAGTTTTATGACTACTTTTATCCTAATTAGTGTCATCTTGAGATTACCCCTTCCCAAGGACGATGAAGGACCCTGCATGACCATCATTCGTACTACAATTTACGACACAGATCGTTACAAGTTCGCCGATATAATTCGAGTTGGAGCTATGTTTGGTGAGATTATGTTGATGGAAGATGACAATTCAGTGATTAGTGGTTACATTGAAATTATGGACATGAAGGATGTCAGTGCGAATCATCTCTTCCAATTGCAACCGAGTTTGCTGAGAAAACTATCTGTTTTCGCCGATGAGGCTAGTCCAATGAGACAGAAGGGAACCCATTTTATTAATGTTCCACCTCCGTTTGAAGTAGGCTTTCGAGGAATTAAGACATTCTTCCCGGAGAAGGCCACCAAGAGGGTAAGTACTGTAAGAACATCCGTAGAACTATTCCTTTCTTATAAAGAATGTCTTCGTTTCTTTTTAGATTTTTGTGCATTCTACCGAATCTGAAGCTTTGTACGAGCATGTTCCAAAGAAGTATCTGCCCGCGGAATATGGGGGAGAGAACAAAACTATAGCTGAGATAACTGCTTGGATGGAGGAGAAGCTATTAAGCTACAGGGGGCATTTCATAGAGGGCGCAAAACTTGGTATTTCAGAAGAATTAAGGGAAAATGGAAAACCCATCAATTATAATAGTATCTTCGGAATTGATGGATCGTTTAGGAAACTCACACTCGATTGAAGTTTATTTTGTGTTTAGTTTAACCAGTGAGATATTTAGACTTTCTTTTTCTTAATAAATGTTAGTTGTACCGTGAATTTGATTAGAAATTTGATTTGAAATTAGCAATACCTAATTATCGGCGATTATAACGAGATTAGTCGTTGCGATTGCATGTTTATAATTTTTGCATTCTTTGCTATGGCGACATGAAATCGATAATGCATCAAGTAATCTTATCGGTCTCTTGATTGTTGGCTTTATAATAGTTATGTAATCTTGTTGGGCTCGTAAATACATGTTCTCCTAGGCCAACGTACCTACTGACTTGACCAGAGACTGAAAATTATATGGGGCTAGATACAGAGTTGAAATGACAGCCTCTTACTATCAACTCCTACTATTCTCCTCTACGTTGGTGGCCGCATGGTGCCTAGTACCTCGACTGGAGATTGGGTAACCAAACCCCCTTTTTCCTTCCGGTCTCTTGAACCGGACGGCAATAGACGAATTCTCTAGATGGAATGGTGGCATCCACAGATCCATTTAAGCTGAACTATCTACTGTTATCCCTACATGAGCTGGTTCGACATATTCGAATCCCAGGTCTATAGGGATCTCCATTACGGAGTCCGGGTGGGAGAAATGAATCCTTACTGGGCCAAAAGCAGCCAATCTGGAAAATCCAGCCCCTCGTCCCAAGTTGGGGGTTGTGCATAGGGATAACTTCCCGACCACGGGAAAATAATACTTAATTCCGAAAAAAGCATCGGATAAGCCTGACTACACTATTAACGACCCTAGCAACCGAACAACGACCTTCGGATCTGCACGTGGAATGTTCGAACATTCAAATCGATACCCACCATCTTTTTATCGATTTAAAGGCCGGATATGACAGCATTTATAGAGACGAACTATAGCGCACGCCAGCCCACCACTCGTGCAACAAGCCACCACCCTAATCGCGACCCACGCCAACCTTCCAATCGTGGCATCAGCCACCTCCTCACCCTCATGGAGCAAATCCCTCTCATCGGCAGAGTAGCCCCCAAGCTAAGGACTCATCAAGTCGATCTGGTTCAACGAACCAAGCTGGGAGCCAATATCTCGTTGCGATAGGAACTGGACCCAAAAGGAACAAATCCACAGATGAAGAGACAAACGCATCGAAGAAGACTAAAACCCTCTCCGAGACGGTTAAGGATAGCCTCATCGTCGCTATTGTAGATTTGACGCTATTGTTGATCTGACGACGAAGGGAGGATCTTCTATGACAAGTGGGGGCTCATTGACGGCAGAGTGATGAACTCCCTTTACGAGCGAATAACCACCCATCCTAACTCTCCACCCACCTTTAAAGACGCTGGCTGGCACCAAAGCTACGTCGAACTACTAGCCTGTGACGACCAAATTTCGGTCGATTTCATTACCGCCACCATCGACAGCTTCGATGAAATCTGTCCAGGTGCCAAGCTTAAGGCAGTGGACCGGAGTCAAATCCCCCACAGGTCGAAGGCTAGAATTTGGCTTCCAATCGAACCTCGTGAACTAGCCAAACTGCAAAGTCTACTTTGCTATCAAAACCCGGGCTTAAAGACTGGAAGTTTATTGAAGAGACACCGAGCTCTAAGAAACCGGAAGAAGCAAAGCAAACCAGCCGCTCGCTGGTCATTTCACTAACCACCAACTCTCTCCATCTACTCCAAGTCAAGAACTTTAACATCAAGTGTGGTCTTAAGGAAGTAGAGGTGAAGCTATTTGCCTCGGACAGCACCAACGCTTTCGGTTCCACCATACCGGCGTATGGTGATGAACCATTATTCCCTGAAGACCTAGACGCTACCGTTCGGGAGAGGTCTGTGCCAGAGAACAATGATGCTCAAACTGGTACTATGCCTCAATGAAGAGGCTTCGACATCGCCTTCGTCCGCCATGGTGGAACGCAGATCTCAGCAACCTTCGCAACATAAGCAGGAAAAAGTTTAACAAAGCCAAATCAACAAGACTACCCACAGACTGGGATATCTACAAACAAAGCCTGAAGAAGTTGAAAGTTGAAGTTCGGAAAGCCCAACGTACGTCCTGGTGTGGTTTTTGCCAGATTATTGACAATACGTCTCAATCTTCCAGACTACGCAAAGTCCTCTCCAAAACACCAACCGTGCCAACGAGTGTTCTCATGAACCCAAATGGATCATGAGCGACACGCACTTCCCGGCTGTACGCCTATCCCTAGCAATTCCCCTGCTTCGATACACATCGCACTCCCACCGCTACCTCCTGAACTCATAGGCGAGGATAAACTGAAATGGGCGGAGACCCGTGGCCGGATAGCATCTTCCCGGCACAAATTCAGGCGGCCTTCAGCATTATTGCGCATACCATGTCCTGTATCCTGAAGGGTTGCCTGGAGTTGGGAACAATGTCGACCGACTGGACAGAGGTAAAAGTGGCTCTGGCCGACTCTTAATAACACCAGGTGCATCGGATAGTTAAAACCCTCACTTGATACTGTGCTATAGGAAGCATAGGTATGCTCAAAGATTGGGCATCTCCGTTTAGATATGCGATAATGGAGATTTCCACTCTATTGATGAAAGGGCTGTCACTGTAGACTTACCCAGATGGTATGCATGTCGTGAATCGTGCGATGAAAAGGCGAAAGGATCCTTTTATGTATCTATGACATCAAATATCAAAAGAGTACTATATAACTTGGTCACAAACTGACTGAAAACTAGTTTGTGTGACGCACCAAGCTGAAGGTGGTTCTTGTAGTATTCGCCGATCATCCAAAGCCTTATTATTTACCCCAAGCATTTATACATATTTGAGGTCGAACTATGTACTTTGCAAAAAGTTCATATATGTACATATCTGTCATAGTCTTAAGCTGTATGCCATCTCAGGAAACCCAATCTCTCTGATAATAATCAATCTCTACCTAGTATCTACATGTCATTACAACCTTGTGTCTTCAAACCGTCACTCAATCGAACTGCTAATTAAGACCAATTGAGTTCGACCGACGTGATTGTGAACTTAAAACGGATGAACTCGATTTGTTTCAAACACAACACACTACCAATTAAAGTTTGCTTAACAAGTCTATTTTAGCCGGCTATTCTGGAGGAAAATGACGTAACGCCGCAATTGAACGTACGAACATACATACGTTTGAACCCAGGTCAGACTCTAGTCATTATACTACATGTACATTGTATACACACATTATTTTTAGTCATTAAATTATTATTAGAAATCCGTGTAAGAGAGAATTTAAGTTCAGTTGTTCGCAAAATGTCAGACAAGATCGCAGAGCTGAACGAAAGAAAAGTAACAATTCTCGTTGAGGATCTACGCTTGTGGATTCTAAGTCAGCCACATCTCAACTCTCGCACTGGAGATGATTTCCTTCGGGGATTCCTTCGTGGGTGTTTCTATAACTTGAGTGAAACGAAAAGAAGGATCGATCTGTATTACACGCTCAAGAATGAGATGCCATCGGTTCTGGCTGGTAGAAAGGTCAATAGACGGCTGCTGGACATATGTCAAATGGGGTACGTATCTACACCTATCATTCTATAGCTATTCTGATTCAAATTTCATTCTAGAGTAATAGTTGATCTGCCAATGTTTATAGCCGAGAAGGGTGCTCGTTTGCATTTGTCCAAATATGCACAGTATAACCCGAATGTGTATACATACACCGAGATTATGAAGGTTTTCTTTATGCTGACCGAGATTCAAATGCTGGAGTCCAGGAATGCTGGATCTTGTAGCATAGTGCATGTGGTTGATCTGAAGGGAGCTACTTTTAAGCACTGTCTTCAGTTCAATTTTAGCTTGACAAGGAAATTAGTGCGTTTGATGAAAGGCGGAGTGCCAATGCAAATTGACGAGATTCATGTAATCAATGCGTCTAATTATTTCGTGCGGATGCTCACTGCTGTGTGCTCCTATATGAGTGTGAACATAAGGGGAAAGGTAGAGTCTGACTTATCGACTTACATCTGTAGTAGGTAGTATAATATTTTCTCCTTTCAGTATCACTTGCACAGTTCAATGGAATCGCTCTACAAGCATATCCCGCAGAAGTACCTACCCGTTGAATATGGAGGCAGAAATGGTAGTATTCAAAAATGTACTAGGAGGCAAATTGAGAAGCTCATAGAATATGAGGCCTACTTCGAAGACGATGCCATGTACGGGGTGAACGAATCTCTAAGGCGGAAGAAAGTTTAGGTCAAACTTTGTTGTTTATTTTTAGCTTTTGTTTAATAAACGAAGCCTTCTACGACTTATATTCTCATGGGTTTTCGATGTTTTTGAACAATTACGGCTGAATTTTACATCTGAAAGTTTTTAGGAAAGTCAAGCAATTGGCTTCAAGCCCCAAAAACAGACTCTTCGAAACAGTGCAGTAAATCTAGTCACCGAAGCACAGGGAATAGTAGATGTGTTTAAGCCTTCCGAACAACCTCCTATGACGTAGCATGGTACCAATAGACCTTCTTGCTAAAGAAGAGCAACAGAAATACCGTGCCACCAGGACAACGACAAAAGCGATGACTTGAAGTGATACTGAGGTACTACCAGGGACAATTCTGGAAGAATGGGAGGAGAGATGTGGTCAGTCTGACAAAGATTGATTCCCAATATAGACGCTTGGATTAATAGGAAGCATAGGGAGCTTAACTTCTATGTGACTCAGATCCAGGACCCAGATACTTACTGCCCATGCATGCTTCAGAGCCTACCTGCATAGGTTTGGACACGAAGACGACCCATATTCCTCAATGTGCACGGAAGCAGTGGAAGATGCGGAACACATTATGTTGTCCACGATACCATGAAGCACGGCACCTGCTTGTGAATAAACTGGGTGAGAACATAACCCTAGTGAACATCACCAAACAGATAATGAACAAAAAAGAGGCTTGGGAAGCAGTTAGCAACACTGTGACAAGCATTAGGAAGGAGCATCGAAGATAGGAGCAACAATGAAATGCCTATGGCTGAAGTCCCCACTCGCGATGAAATTCTTGACGGCAGTACCTTGTAGACCAGGGGTTCGGAGGAGAGGTGGGTTTAGTGGGTGGGAATCCCACACTGCTACTGAGTATGGGCTTAGTTTCGACTTTCCTACCTTCCACCGAAAAAAAAAAAGTTTTTAAGCAGCATTTCCAGCTGCTACTTAATAGGTATCAGGTAGAGAGAGTGATAAGACAAGACGAGAACCGCAATCCAGTCAACTATCAAAAAGCTTAAGAACAACAAGACCCCCGACTCTGATGGTCTACCAGCGGAGCTTGCAAACATGGTGGTGATCATCCACAAATCATCACTGAAGTATAGGTAACTGAAGCCACATCGAATGACTGGACTGTCACCTCTTTATCCTCCATCTTCAAGAAAGGCCATCCTATGTCTCGTAAGAACTATCTTCGCTTATCCCTGCTTAATGTCGCATATAAGATCCTATCCAACGTACTGTGTGAACGTCTGCAGCCGTTCTGCAGTTCACTAATCGGCACGTACTGGTGTGGCTTCCGCTCCGGCAGATTGACAATCGACCAAATTTTTACACTAAGGCAGATCCTGAAAAAGACCAACGAATTTCAAGTCGAAACTCACCATCTCTTGATCGACTTCATAGCCGCACATGATAGCATTCATTGTCTTGAGCTCTACAGAGTGATGGACAAATTCAGGATCCCGGCTAAACTCAATCAACTGTGCCGCGAGACGCTGGAAAACACACGATCATACACTACCGTCGGCCTGGAGGGAGGTAAAAGTAGTGTTCACCCGAAAAATTTGCAAATTTAGCCATCCACTACAAAAGACTGCCGAACCTATTAGTTTAACATCCCATTCAGAAACTATTTAAATAACTAATGGATGTACATATATATTCGCAGCAACACGTAGAGACTGCACTACACAACGTCGTTAGCCTAATAGAAAGGTCGTTGAAGATAAAGAATACACACTTGTTGCATTTTTGTGTATGTATGTCAAAACGTGAGAATTAAAAAGAGGGAAATTTGATCGTTAGCTTGCTCAACAAAAGGAATATTAATGCAAAACTAGGTGACAGCCTTTTAGTGGTCATAAAGGAGTCGTCTCCCATTTGCTGTGGATTTTAGTCGTCAACGACATATTTCTGAAACTGGAAAGCGGAGAGGTGGTTAAGATAATTGCTTATGGAGACGTTGTAGTGTTGCTGGCAAGAAAATAATTCTTACTCAATCAGTGAACTATTAGAAAATTCATTGCGAACTTGGGGTGAATCCCCATAAGATCGAACTCGTGCTGTTTACTAATAAAATAATTATACTTCAGGTCAAACCAGTGATAGTGATAGTGCGAGATACTTGAATATATATCATACTAGACAGAATAATTAACTGAAAGCTAAATATCTATGAGAGTAATAAAAAGCTGCAATCGCTGCAGAGGGTGGGGATGAATCCCTAAGATAATTCTGTACATGTATACGGTAAACGTGAGTCCAATGCTATCGTAGTCTAGTGGCGAGCTGCAAACCAACTTTAAAACATATCTGTGATCTGAAGAAACATTGGCAAAGATACGACATAGCCAGAACCAACAACCTTTTCCGAAATGTTAAGAAATCGCTATCAATGCTTGAGTGCATCTACTCACTGACCATAACCTTCTAAGGAACCACGCAATTAAATATTAACTTAACGATGACAATAAGCTGCAGTGACGAAGAGGCTCACGAGGATATGACTATATCACTTGAGAAACAGAACACTAGAAAGATTTGACTACCACAACTTATAAGAATTATCTAATGTGTCAGTATACAATCTTTTTAGGTATCACCATGTTTGGAGCTCCTAACCACTAACGAGAAGAAACGAAGCAGTAAAATCCTATTGGGCATCACAATGGGACCACAAAGACCTAAATGTGATGAGTTGGAGTCTTTCTTCTCTCATCAACCCAGCAATCTAGTATTACCTATCCTAGGCGATGCTACTGCTTTTGTATGGAGACCAGTTTCACCCAGGCTATGAAGCTATCTAAAGCAGTCAGGAAATGACTATACATACATACATAAATACATACAAATCTATGAATTACAAACTTACATTGAACCTGTTGCTGGAAGAGTTGATGTTCATTTCGGCAATTTACTGGGTTTTGTGCGTGCGCGTTATGGACCGGCCATATAGGGTTGATTCAATGAAGTATCCACGTCCCACGGTCCATAGTATAACTCCCTGTTGTACAATATAACAAAAATTAATGAATAATCATCAAAAGTTCAACCAAAACCCGAAAGGTTGTTAACATTTGACCACTACGAAAGCGCCGAACATTCTACATCCCATATAGATAACGTATCTAAAATATCTACGCTCCTAAAAGATCACTACAAACTCATAAAATTATTTCAAAATGTTTACAACCGAGTACCGACCACACTGCCACCAGTCAACATTTTAAAAGTCATTGTCGATAGCAATTAAAAGGAACAAAAAAAAAATTGCGCAAAAAATAAAAAAAGCTATAATCGTCGTCTGGTGAGACCTTGCCAATGAATATGAAGTACATGCTTGTTTATATATATAAAACGTACTGATGAACTTTAATACGATTAACTGCTTGGCCACTCAGTCGTCAGTTAAACTTCAATCATATCGGTTGCTCCATTTAGACTCTCAAATACTCACCAAACGATATGGCTGATATTCGCCCGATTTGTCCAGAACTAGCTGTTAAGGCTCGCGATGAATTACACGAAGTGGAAAGTCGTATTCCTGAAGACATCATCGCTTTACGTACATGGGTCGAGAAACAACCACATCTCAAGGCAAGGACAGATGACCAGTTTTTGTTGACTTTTCTAAGAGGTGCTAAATACAGCATAGAGAAATCTAAACAGAAATTAGACTACTTCTACACCATCAAGAGTCTTTCACCGGAGATATTTCTTAACAAGATTATCGATGATAAGGCCATACGATTGGCCAAACTTGGGTAAGAAGTACTACCTTCTTACACAGTACCAGCTTAATGAGTTTGATTTGTTTAAAGGCCCTTTGTACCCCTACCGAAGCCATTGAAACCCGACGGACCTCGTCTACACGTCACTCGTTATGGACACATCAGTCCTAGTGAATTCCATATTGTTGACCTTTTTAAATATCAACTTCGTATCTTCGACATCGAAATAAATGAGGATGATAACAGTATCATCGGTGGAATGATCAACATTGTGGACATGGCAAATATGTCCTTGGGCTATCTGCTACAATTTGATCCTGTTTTGATTAAGAAATTTGGAGTTTACGCTGATAAGGCAATACCATTTCGCATCAAGGGAATACATTTGGTCAATGCACCCAAAGAAGCTGCCACGATTATTAATATCGCTCGGAGCCTCATGGCCAAGAAACTGAGAGAAAGGGTAAGACAAAACCATTTCAAGTCAACCATTAGACTCTATCTTTCTTTCGTTAGATGTTTGTCCACACATCCTTCGATACGCTCTACGAACACGTGCCTAAGGAGTACCTTCCCGAAGAGTATGGTGGTGTAAATGGCAAGCTACAACAATCGACTGATGAATGGGAGAAACGATTACTCGGCTACAAAGAATTCTTTGAAGACGATCTTCAATATGGAGTCGACGAGAAGGCCCGGATTGGCACTAAAATTAGCAGCGAGTCTCTGTTTGGCTTAGACGGTTCATTCCGAAAATTGGAAGTTGATTAATATTTTGTTTCTAAGGTCGTTTGCTAATCGGTTGAAATGGGACCTTATCGGCTGATTAAAAATAACTAAAGTGATTGCGATCTAGGTAGATTAGCTAAGTTTGTAGAAATATGTATGTATGTATGTATGTATGAATATCGCTATTGTTATTATTTTGTCTAGAGCTAATGCCAATAATAAACTGATGTGTCCCCTAACAGGTACACAGAACAAAATCGTTAAAAAACAGTTGTTAATATATGATCACTCTGAAAACCTTTAACCTTCCACAGTTAGTATCGCCTAAGTACCTTACGTATCTATGTATCTATGTACGTATCTATGCCCCTAAAAGAGCTCTATAAAAACATAAAAAAATGTTTACAATATTCATTAACATTTTCTAAAGCCCCTTGCCCTACCCCCCGCTAGATGAAAAGTGATGATGAACTATTAGCATGCTTGACCACTCAGTCGTCAGCCAAACATCAATTAGATAGGTTGCTACGAGTAAATTAATAACAAGTGGAAAGAAAATACGCAGCACACAAACGATGAGGAATATTCGTTTAATTAATCAAGAACTTGCAACTAAAGCACGCGATGAATTAAACGAAGTAGAAAATCGTATTCCCGATGATATCATCAGTCTGCGAACCTGGATTCAGAAGCAACCTCATCTAAAAGCAAGGACAGACGATCAGTTTTTATTGACTTTCCTTAGAGGCTCCAAGTTCAGTATAGAGAAGGCTAAACAGAAAATAGATTATTACTACACCATCAGGAGTATTTCGCCAGAGGAATTCCTTGACAGAACAATCGATGAGAAAGTCCTGCGATTGGCAAAACTTGGGTAAGCAAAGTGACCTGCAGTCATCTGAAATACATAGTACTAATACATAATAGATCTGCTTTCACTTAAGGTACACTGTTCCCCTTCCGAAGCCACTGACATCCGATGGAACTCGTCTGCATATAACTCGCTATGGACACATCGATCTAAATGACTTCAAAACTGTAGACCTAGCCAAGTTTCAGCTTCGTATGTTGGATATTGAAATGCAAGAGGATGACTATAGTATCATCAATGGTATTACCAATGTTGTGGATATGGCAAATATTTCCTTGGGATTTGTATTACACTTCGATCAGGTATTGATGAAGAAATTTGAAGTTTACATGGAAAAGGCGGTTCCAATTCCCTTCAAAGCAATACACGTTATCAACGTCCCTAAAGAGCTCGTCGCTGCTATTAATTTCACACGTAACTTGATGGGCAAGAAGCAGCAAGAGACAGTAAGGTAGAACCGTAAAACTGTTTCCAGAGTTAATTTGTTTCCTTTTTGCTTAGATGCGTCTTCACTCGTCTGTTGAGAGTCTTTACGAATATGTCCCGAAAGAGTACCTTCCCGAAGAGTATGGAGGTCAGAATGGCAAACTACAAGATGCGATTGATAGCTGGGAGCAACGTCTACTCGACTACAAGGAATTTTTCGTAGACGATATGCAGTACAAGACCGATGAAAATTTGAGAAGTGGCAGCAAAATTATTTCTGATTCTTTGTTTGGATTAGACGGAACGTTCCGAGAACTCGAAGTAGATTAGTATTTTGTATCTCAAATTGCTTGCTAACCGGTGATTGATTGCTCAAGCATAGTCAACGAACGCGAACGCGTGCAATATAGATAAGCTAAGTATATATTTATGTATTGTTATTGTTAAATACTATGTTTTCTAGAGCTTATGTTTAATGAGTGACAGAAATAAACTAATGTGGCTTCTCAAAAACACTAACTTCCGATAAGTTATTGATCACTGTAAGAGCTTCTCACATTTCTCATATAGTCAGTATCAGCTACGTACCTTCCGTATCTACGACTCTAAGAAACCGCTGTATATATAAAAATAAATGTTTACAATATTCTTTTATATCTTCTTCTACCCCTGCCCCTACACTCTACGTGATACCGAGTGTTTATCGAGTGTTTGCCCACTCAGTCTTCAACTATACTGCAATCTTATAGGTTGTCAAAACTGAACTGATATAAAGTGGAAAGATAATACACACCAAACAATGGTTAATATTCGTCCAATTTGCCCTGAACTTGCTGCTAAGGCTCGCGATGAGTTAAATGAAGTAGCAAACCGTATTCCTGAGGATATCATCGCTCTACGGACATGGATTGAGAAGCAACCTCATCTCAATGCTCGGACCGACGATCAGTTTTTATTGACTTTCCTCCGAGGCTCCAAGTACAGTATAGAGAAGGCTAAACAAAAAATCGATTACTACTACACCATCAAGAGTATTTCGCCAGAGGAATTCCTTGACAGGACAATCGATGATAAAGTCCTGCGATTAGCAAAACTTGGGTAAGCAAAGTGACTTACAGTCCTCTAAAACAGCACAACGTACATAATGAGTCTAATTTCATTAAAGGTACACTGTTCCCCTACCGAAGCCATTAAAATCTGATGGAACTCGTTTGCACATAACTCGCTATGGACACATCGATCTAAATGAATTCCAAACTATTGATCTAGCCAAGTTTCAGCTTCGTATGCTCGATATTCAAATGCAGGAGGATGACTATAGTATCATCAGTGGTATTACCAATGTTGTGGATATGTCAAAAATTTCCTTAGGATTTGTGTTACACTTCGACCCGGTGTTGATGAAGAAATTTGAAGTTTACATGGAAAAAGCGGTTCCAATTCGCTCCAAGGGTATACACGTTATCAACGCACCTAAAGAGCTCGTCTCTGCTATTAATTTCACACGTAAACTGATGGGCAAGAAGCAGCAAGACAGGGTAAGTCAGAACTATTAAAACGTTTCCAGGATTA
Organism: Xylota sylvarum; assembly: GCA_905220385.1. Lineage (NCBI taxonomy): Eukaryota > Metazoa > Arthropoda > Insecta > Diptera > Syrphidae > Xylota > Xylota sylvarum. The sequence goes on from LR999960.1 coordinate 10,150,569, forward strand.
ATTGGTTCCTTTTTTTTTAGATGCATCTTCACTCGTCTCTTGAGAGCCTTTATGAATACGTCCCGAAAGAGTACCTTCCCGAGGAGTATGGAGGTCAGAATGGTAAACTACAAGATGCTATTGATCGTTGGGAGGAACGTCTTCTTGACTACAAGGAATTCTTCGCAGAAGATGTGCAGTATAAGACCGACGAGAAGTTGAGAATTGGCAGTAAAATTATTTCCGATTCTTTGTTTGGATTAGATGGGTCGTTTCGAAAACTTGAAGTAGATTAGTATTTTGTTTCTAATATTGTTTACGAACCGGTGATTGATAGTCAATGTGAACGCGAGCAATGTAGATAAGCTAAGTTTTTATGTTGAAAAGTAAGAGAAAGAGTTTATGTTGAACGAGTGACAGAAATACACTAATGTTCCTTCTAAAAAATACTAACTTGTAATAAGTTGTTGATCACTATGAAAACTTCTAACATTCCATAGTCATTATCTACTGCGTACCTATCGTATCTACGACCCTAAAAGGCAGCTATAAACATATAAATAAATGTTTGTAATATTCTTTATTTCTTTTACTACCCCTACCCTACCTCTTCTACGTGATACCTAAAACTTTATCGAATGTTTGACCACTCAGTCGCCAGTTAAACTGCAATCAGATAGGTTGGCAAAATTTAACTGATACAGAGTGGAATGATAATACCCACAAAATGATGGCCAATATCCGTCCGATTAGTCCTGAACTTGCTGCCAAAGCCCGCAATGAATTAAACGAAGTTGAAAACCGTATTCCTGAGGATATCGTCGCTCTACGTACGTGGACTGATAAGCAACCACATCTCAAGGCACGAACTGATGACCAGTTTCTATTGGCTTTCCTTCGGGGTTCTAAGTACAGTATAGAGAAGGCTAAACAGAAATTTGATTATTACTACACTATCCGGAGTATTTCGCCGGAGATATTCCTCGACAGGACAATAGATGACAAATTCCTGCGATTGGTTAAACTTGGGTAAGTAAACAAAGCACAGAGTTCTCTGACGCAGTAATAAGTTTATAAACGTTGAAGGCCCTTTGTACCCCTACCGAAGCCGTTGAAAGCTGATGGACCTCGTCTACATATGACTCGCTATGCACCGATCAACCCAAATGAATTCCATATGATTGATCTCTTCAAGGTTCAGCTTCGTATATTCGACATCCAAATGCTTGAGGACGACAACAGTATTATTGGTGGAGGTATCAATATTATTGACATGTCGAAAATGCCCCTGGGCTTCTTCTTACAGTTTGATCCTGTATTGATTAAGAAATTTGCAATTTACGGTGAAAAGGCGATGCCACTTCGCTTCAAAGGGATACACATTATTAATGCACCTAACGAACTTATCACTTTCGTAAATATCGCCCGTAACCTCATGGGTAAGAAGAAGCAAGACAGGGTAAGGAGCCACAAATACTGAGTTTAAATTAATTAAACTATACTTAGTTTGAATCTTTTTTTTATTTTAGATGTATCTCCACTCATCTATGGAAAGTCTTTACGAACATGTGCCCAAGGAGTATCTTCCCGAGGACTATGGTGGTGAAAATGGCAAGCTAGAGGAATTGACTGATCACTGGGAGAAACGTATACTCGGCTATAAGCAGTATTTTGAAGAAGATATCCAGTATAAATCCAACGAAAACTTAAGGGTTGGCACCAAAGTTAGTTCGGAGTCATTGTTTGGATTGGACGGGACGTTTCGTAAATTGGAAGTAGATTAGTTTTTATCGATTTTTATTTTTTAAATAATAATCAGAGTGAGATTACAATCTTGATAGATAAGATAAGATTGTGTGTAGAAATGTATTACCATTTTTTTTATTATATTGTCCAGAGCTTAAAGTTTTTGCTAGGGAAACGTATTCATTTCTAATAGAACCAAAGATGTACATATGGATTTTATTTTATGTAATACGCTTATTTACTAAAAACGTGATTATGAATAATTTTTATTATCAGTACTTTACATTTTTGTTTGGTTATGGTGTAAGTATATGAGGGGGTAATTGCTTGAAATCTTTATCATTTTTGCTTTGTTAAACAAAATGTTACTTCTAAGTAGATGAATATTTCATAAAAACTGCTTTATCATATTTGAAGTTTTTTTTTTTTTGTCGGAGTAGGAAACACTCACCTGGATCACTCAAACGCAACTGATCGATTGTATTATCAGGATGCAAAATCCAGTATTACCCATTTTACTGGAATTTCTTCGACTTTCGGAGAAAGCCGAAAATGCACTTTAGCGATAAGGAGTTTACAGTATCAGCACTCATAACATCAGCACCGAAGATATGCCTCGTAATCCGGGCAAAGGCAGGACAATAACCAAGGAAATGATCCAAAGTACCATCGCAAACAGTAGTGTCTGTTAAGCCTAGCACACTAAGATGCTTGGCAAAAGGAAAGTGTCGCATCAGAACCCCAATAAGTTTTCTACAGTCTTTTCTGCTGAGAGACAGCAGGAATGCCGCTGATTTCTTACAGACGTTCGGGAGGACGACGCGGGAAGACCCAACGCAGGTTCAGAGTCTGAGACATCATCCTCTGAGCCTTGCTTAATGATATCATCGAAGATCTCATTTCCCGCAATCCCATTGTGATCTGGAACCCAGACAAGTTCACTCTTGATACCGAAGATTTCTTGCATTCTCGAACTATTTTCAGCCTGACTGTCTCTACAGATGCAGATATTCCGACTTATTCTTAACAAGATATAACATAGATCTCTTGAAAAATAGAGGCATACTTGCCTAGCGAGTAGTGAAGTCTAGTGTTGCCGGTTTTCACAAAGACACCAGCCACCCATGAAGATTCGACTACAGCCCAGTTCAGGCTCAGACTCTGGCTGAAACCAGTCCTGAACGTAAGAAAATTCGACTCTGAATTTGCATAGCAGTCGAAGTTTCGGTGTCATTGCATCAGACGGCATATCCATAGAACCAGGGTCGTAGGATAAGTGTCGCGCAAGGTCATCCAAACTTCAGTGCGGATGATTTCAAAAGCCACCCTATATAAGGCGGTAGATTGCTTTGATAGTACAGCCCATGATGAAAGTATCAAGAGAAGGCGAACAAAGCAGAGCACCTAGAGCAGAGTCAGGCGTACTCGGGAAACCTCCCGTGCAATAGAGACAGGCCGTTCTTTGGATTTTTTTGCAGAGGGCAGTCACATACTTACGCGAACGCCCACTCCACCAACCACCCGACGCAAGAAAAAACATTTTTTTTTTTGTGATAAGCCCCCTGTCTTGTCAAAAGCCCCCTTACACTGCCAGATAACTGAGAACTACTTGGATACCTTCGACTTGACATGCTTTTCCCAAAAAAGTTTCTTATTCAGGATCACTCCTGAATAAGGTCCATCCGCGTTTTACCGCCGCGTATTGTATGGTTCAGTAATGCATAGCCCCTGTCACACAGAGCGCGTTTTCATTCACGCTGCGTTGAATTCACCGTGGCGGTCTACCCCGTGTTATCTACCAGAGTCACACATGCAATCATAAGTCGCATTGCCGAAAGCGCCCTCTATGTCGATTACAACGCCCATGGCGTATTCCGTCCTATCGAGCGAGCATTCAATTCCAGCAACTAGATTTCGAAGCGCAGTTTTATCATTTTTGAAGCTGGTGTGCATGTTGCATCACAGACAGTGGGTGCATCTTCAGTGCAGACCTCCGCATGTGAATCTCGACTTGTCTCTCCAAGCTTGTCAGCAAGTAGAAAGGCAGTCTTATAGGTCTGAAACTATTAGCGAGAGAGTAGTCATCTCTACCAATTTTTGGTAATATATGCCAGTGCCAGACAAGCAATAAAGATTCTCTTCAGAATTGGCATCAATTGGTTTATACCCTGTTGCAGCAGGACTGTATATACTCCATCGGTACCAGGCGATTTAAAGCTATCAAAAGATACTACAGCTTATTTGATAGCCTCATCTATTGCCTTGACTGATGAAGGACATTAGCTCCGCCGAGTTTTGTGACTTAGGTCAAGCTCAACCACTATAGGCGGGTTAGCTGTGGCCCAATTGTGTTATCTTGTTTTCTCCGGTTTGATTGATTTGAACCTTCAGGGGCGGAGATATTACCGAATCATATGGAAAGTAAGCTGACGCAACGACGAAAGTTTTCCATTCTCTGTTCGCTTCGTAGCTTATAGCTGCAGCTACCAATTCCTGGCCACAGAATTGTTCTCGATCATTCAGATCGCGCTTTAAGTGCTGCCTAGCTGTATATCGTACTACCCTAATACATTAACTAAGGTTCAGCCTCTCTCTACAGATCTCAATGGAGTTCAGTCTGGTATCGAGACTTTAGTGTTGGGTCCAAAGATACCAGCTCCAACTCCAGATTGCATCTACGTGAACCAAACCAAACTGCTGGAACACCTTTAGACCAGTTTGCACGGTCCAATATTTCTACCTCAAATAACCCACCAAAACAGTACCACCTGACCATGATGTCGGGGATAATGCTAAGCATGTCCCTTTTGGGAATTGAGTCCCACTTGGTCACCTGGTTTATACTTATAGTTTAGCTGCAGATTAATAGAGCATCTAGGAGGAGAAAAAGCCCAACGACAGCTTTTAATGCTGCCGAAGGGCAGATACGCATGGCAACTGGGATACCGAGACAGGGAATTCTTTGGAGCTTAGTTGCTATTGTCCGTTCAAGAATTTTCGGCTACTAATGTATACATCTGCCGTTAAGGCGTCTACTGGCCCACATGGCCATAGTGACACGCTCGATGGCGGACTTGATTTGAGAATTCCAGCTAAGCCGGGAGGGAAGTTCAAGGATGACGCCGAGATATTTAACCAAATATTTTTAATGCAATGCAATCGTTCCGTTACTACAGCTCTGGGTGCGCGGTTTTCCTATTTTGATCCCAAAACCATTCTCAGCGATGAAACCCATTTCTTTCAAGCCGAGTTTCAACGGCTTCGTTAATAAGCAAATTTATCGTATTTGGGCAAGTCACCAACCGGAAGTTATTCACTAATTCCCACTACTCTTACAAAAATGGACACTTTTGTGTGGGTTTCATCTTGGAGGAGACATTGTCCCACAGACACAGTCAATGGAGATCGCTACTGGACCATGTCCACGGCTTTTTTTTTAAAGAAATTGAAAGAGAATGACGTGTGCCACATACCACACAATTGGCCAAACAATCGAGTTGTTGACGTTCGATGACCGTGTTATCTCCAGAAATGAACCACTCAATTGGCCTCGTTCGTATGATTTGATGGATATAGACTTTTTTCCTTGTAACTATGTCAAGTCCATGGTCTATGCCAATAAGTCAGAGACTTTAAACTATTTCCGGACCAACATCGAATGCGAAATTGCCGGCATATCGGCCGATTTATGTGAAAGTCACGGAAAATTTGGCTCAGAACACTGACTCGTGCAAGCGTTTAAGTGGAGGACATTGGAATATACATCAGACAACCAATTAAATTACAAGTTTAGCTTTAAGAAAAAGTCAACAGTTTAATTTGCACTTAAGGTTAATTACACAATATAGTAAAAAAAAAAAATAATAATAATTTGTCTTGAAAGTAATTAACTAATAATAAGCCATTTAAATTTGTACATACATATGTAGGTATAGTTGTATAATTATGTACTCATATCAGATTATAACTGTATAAAGTAGAAAAACAAGGGTTCAAACGAGATTTATAACTTTAATAATTCTGAGTACAGCCACACTGAGTAACAGGTATGTATTTACCGAGATGCAAATGACGCTATTAGTTTGGGCGACAAAGTACAGAGGGGCGTTGAAACTTGTGCCGATAAATCTATATTCTATGACTTATTATGTATTGACTATTCAATTCTGTGATCTTTAAGAGAGTGGAGTATGATATTTAAACCTAGTTTGAGATAATATCTATTCTTTAAACCCCATCATACACCCTGCGTGGTGATATATCGGCTGACGTAGACTACGGAGTCATCACTGCGTCTAACTTGTCAGACGGTGTATTTTCCAAGGAACTATATGTACATCAGACTTCTTGACTACAGCAGTGTCTTCCAAGCAGAGGTCCTGGCAGTGGCAAAGACACCCAGTATAGTATTAATGATAGCAGTACAACGAGAACATATCACCATTTTTAGTGACAGTCAGGCATCCTTTAAAGCAATTTTTGCCAAAGAAATGAAGTCCAAGCTAGTCCGACACTGAACATAAAGTACAATATAAATCTGTACTGAGCTCTGGTCACAAGGATATAACCGGGAACAAGATAGCAGACGAACTTCTATGGAGAGAGTCTACAGTGGACCCAAATCAAGCAATTGATCATGCTTCCATTATTTAACGTTAGGGATGGTGTGGAACGTAAGATCCTAATAACAGCCAACGATAGGTGGAACTCTGGCCACTATATGACACAGGCAGAAACCTCCTACAAAATGACAAAAACATCCCAATCAATCTTGGTAGGTACACTCACTGGCCATAACATCCCAAAGAACCACACAATGATACTTAAACACAACGATGACAACGAAAAGTGTCACGACGATATATGTTCACTATACTTCACTACCTGTCTCACTGACCAAGCTTATGTCACTTAAGGAACAGAACACTAGGAAGATACTCCTTCCAAGACCTACAAGAACTAGGTAGGTTATGTAAGTTGACGGAGTGACTGCAACTACAGTGGAGGTGCAGCCTCACTTGGATCTCAGCAGATTCATCGTGGCCCCTGTGTCGGATACCTGAAATAAAACATGACTATTACTCCAAAACTTAATTCATGATGGAAGCGGCCGTCCTGAATCATCAGGTTTTCATAATGAAGCGATGAGGTCGTTGAAAGATACTTTTACCAGGGTTGAGTATCTGGGTCTGTTGAGGTTTGGGTATTCGCAGAGGAAATGGGTTGTGCCTTCCTCTAACTCAGTTTCGCCACAGCCTCTGTATAGGTCTGTGGTGCTGATTCTCATTCTTCTAAAATGGGCCGCCATTGAGTTGTGGCCTGTAAGAATACATATGGGGAGTCTCAGCTATGGTCTATTCAGCGATAGAAGTTCTCTAGTCCTTTTTTTGTCGTGTTGGGCCTCAAGTTTTCTAGAAACATACATGAGGAGAGTGTACACCACTTTACGTTGGCCATGTTGTGAAAATCCGAGGTGATTTTGGACACGAGAAGACTGATAGGGGTTTGGACCGAGTGATCTGGTGTTAGGTCGTTTGATTCTAACCCAAGCTTATCTGCCATTTCATTCCAGCCCATATGTCTCCGATCCCAGCCTCGAGCTAAGGGCTTCAGTTCCTCTTTGCATACTTGATCAGTTGTGACTTAGTTGTGATAGAAATGATGGATTTGATGACTGCTTGGTTGTCTATGTAGATGGCTATAGAGTTGTTGCTGTTCAAAATGGATAGGTCCCGGTTATTCCATATATTTCCACTTGGAACAGACTTGCGTGGTAAGGAAGTCCGATAGACCGGGCAATTGATGGTGCCTCTGAGAATATTCCAGTCCTGAATACTGGTCCGTACTATCGTCCATTTTTGACTCATGAAGATGGATACGGTGGTAAGGTTAATGACCTCACCATTAGCCCAGCTCTCTTTATTTGGAGTCGAGGTTGAGGCTGGAGTCCACGTGGGGGGAAAGGTAGTCAGAAGGCGTGTTGAAGTTTGACAACTTGGTTATGATCCTGTGTCCGATTTGGTTGTTTTCCACATACAGGTCTGTAGGTTTGGTAAAGATGTGGGCAAACCCCGAGCATGGCTTCAAGGGCAACGGTGGGTGTTGTCCTAAGTGCGTTGGTGGTACCCAAACTTACTAGACCTTATTTGTAAAGAGAACTAGTTCAGGTTTTTGTTCATTAAGACTTAGTCTACAGAGTTTAGCCCAGTTGTTCAGGGCGTTCAACGCTGTTTGTAACAGGTCAACGATTGTGGGCATTAGCGACGGCTCTAGCCCCGTTTTGGTCTGATCCTATAAGTATTTTGTTGATTACTAGGTTCCAGAGTAGTGGGAATAATACTCCACCTTGAGGGTTTCCACGCGAGGCCAAAGCATGTGTTGTTCTGGGGCTGATTTCCTAATGTTTCAACGGATATGACTAATACTAACCAGAAAAAGCAATGACATTCCTTTTCAGAATCAAGACTGTTTAGCGAAGTTGCCAAGGAGATCCTGCTTGTGGTCGTAATATATGCACATACAATTAACACTGACCCGGGCCAGCTTGTATTTATTTGACTAATCGCCGAACTACAATCAGTACAAATAGGAAAACTAGCGAAATCTATGCTATATTTCGAAAATGGGACAATTACACTACACAAAGGAATTCTGGAATTCATCACGTGTATGACCCACAAGGAAACATGCTATGTTCACGATGTCATCGATATTCCAACTCAAACCCATCAAATCGTTTTACCAACACTGGAGGTCAACAACAGCATGCTAGTTCTAAAGTCTCAACCAAAGAAGTAACTATTTTTGTAGCACAGGTGAACTGATCCTTCGTACAAATCGAGATTAAAGTCATTGAGACCAGAAATGAAGAAGCAATAAAGAGAGTTTGGAGCTACCCATCTTCTTGAAGCTCGTACCTTCAGACTCAGGCTGATAGATACAAAAAAAAACTTATGCCAACTGTCAAGATGAAGACACAGAACACTTCCTTTATAACAGACCTGCAAGAGGGAGCTTAAGACTTCAAATACTGGGGTCCTTACCGATATCGCATGCGTCATGACTCAAATGGAAAGAAATCAATGACATAGTGGAAAACAATGGACCAAGTGGAGATCCAAGTAAAGAGTGAAAACCAGTCAACCTACTGCTGTTGAAAGCTACTGTGGCTACTAGAAACGCACTTTGACTTGGAGAACTTGTATCTGTATTTTGTTCTTGTCTCCTAGAACCACACTACACTTTCAACAAAAACACATTCAACTTCGAACTCCAACTGCATCCCTTAAGTATGCAATATCTTATCAATACTTTATCTTATCATTCTTATCTCTATCTTACACTTTTTTTCTAGCTTTTAACCATCACATTAATTAATATTTTCAAATTAGTTTCTATGATATCAGTTTGGTATAAACTTGTTTCTATGTCTAGCCTCTACCGGTCAGAAAGTATCTGTCCACTCATACGGTAGTGCGTGAGTTGTTGCAAGCAGCTGACAAATCGTGCTTAAAGTTTTCGAGTATTATTTAGCTATAATTTGATTTGCTGCATTTTATATATAATTTCGTGATTATCAGTTGAAGATACTATCACGAGTTTTTACCTAAGTGAATTTTAAGGTAATGAAATTGAACTTCTTTAAGAAAATGTCGTATCATTCATAATTGTGTGACCGAATAGCTTCTAGGTGTGTTGTGTCCCACGAAAACTAAGTGCAGATAGAATTATACAACAAAATATCTACAGTTTTATGTGTGAACTGTACATTCATCCATCTAAGGGTGACAAGTTTTTGGCTATCACAAACGATTATCGATAGTCCAAATACATAGAGTGGAGTATATCTCAGTATGCTTAAGAAACAAACGTGCCGGCTGTACTAATGAATTCATTTACTACTTTCATCGAAATAGGGTTAGAGTGAGTGAGTAGTGGATTTTAATTTTTCTGTTTGTCGCTATATGTATGTAGAAAACGTGCAAATTGAGGTTGGTATATCTTTACCGATTAATCATTCTAAAACAGGGTACTTAATAGTGGCAATAAAGTCCAAAGTAACGGGGTAGAAACCCATGTTCATTGCAATCCAACTGCACTTGGAAAGCCGAAATACTCAAACAATACTTAAGAACAGATTCCATATCATGCCGGAAATTGACAAATGGTTGCTACGAAACCAAATAACATTTCTTCCATTGGGTCTACTGATGACGTATTGACGTATGTATCTACGACTGAAAATAACCATTAGAATCGAAGGTTACAAATTTTGTAAAGTCAGAAATTTGTATACCTCTTCACTCCCCAGTGCATATAACGTTTAACAGTAGAGGACCTAATTCTGAACCTTGTAGAACTCCACCTATGAATTAGTACTATTTTTCACGACTCGCTCGAGTAATTATTTTTTAAAAGAAACTCCGATACTTGGCAGAAAGAGCTTGTATCAGGGTCGGTGTAGTGTGGATCCGTAGACAGTTTATTGGTTATTTAATCAAAATCAGGAACTTTTTTGTAGACAAATTTTTAAGGAACCATGATAACAAGGGAAATGGACGTCAACAACATCTTCGTTCCCATGTCTACACACATCGTATTTTAAGACAAATCACCATTAATTAGCAACCATACTCAAAAACTACTCAATAGGTGTTAATTTTGAATCTTATTACTTTGTCGTTACTCATCATCCCAGTAATTATTCAAGCATTATTTGATATTGTCAAGTTGTACTATATGTAGATATGTTCCATAAAACTGTGGAATGGTTTATTTAGCATTAACATATCGACAAGTTGAAAGTCATTAGTGATGCGCAATGGCACAAAAGAATCTTATTACCATAAACTAAACGAAAACAAGGCATGCAGGCTAAAACGTTAATTTAAAAATCCCCTTTTTTAAAAAAAGTGAAACTGATAAGTAAATACATATAACTGATTACGTACATATGTACTATATCGTGATAAAAATTATCGTCGAATCACAATTTATGTATTTTATTTATAAACTGCCTATTTTTTATGCAAACCGCAGTTCACACAATACAGATAGTCAACCCAGAGAGGGGTCTTTTTTTCTACCCTCAAGTTCAAAGGCGACTACCAAGGATATCTTCAACCGGCTTCGTTAACGTCCATGCCTCTGCGCCATACAGCAGGACTGGCATGATGAGGGGCTTACATAGAGTCTCAAATAGTGTCTCTTGACAATTGCCTTCTTACACCAAAGAAACATCTATTGGCAAGTGTAACTCTTCGTTTGATTTCTGATGTGACGTTGTTGTCAGAGTTTATAGCGTAACTCAGGTAGACAAAGTCCCTACCTAACTTAAAGTTATAGCTATCTGTTGTGATGTTCTGTCCGATTCTTCGATGTAGTGTGTCCCTTCTTGTTGATTCTTGTGGACAGCATATACTTGGTTTTGCCCTCATTCACAACTAAACCGCTTCTGTGCCAATACTTGCAAACGCATCAGTGACAGCTCGCTGTGTTCTTCCGATGATTTCGATGTCATAGCGTATGCAAGTAATTACAGAGAGGTTTGAAAAATTGTGCCTCTGGTATTGGGTTGCAAGTTTCGTACAAGTACGATATTGAAATAGTCACATGACAGCGCATCACCTTGTGTGAATACTTTTTTGACATTAAAGGTCTCAGATGAGATTGTTTCCGACCTTTATGGAGCAGCAAGCGTTCTCCATCGTCATTCTTCACAATCAGACGCGTTTGAAAGGGATGCCAAAACTAGACATGGCTCTATATATGTGGCTCGTCTCTATAACTGCTGTCATATGCAGCCTTAAAATCGATAAAAAGATGGTAAGTATCGATCTTAACTTCTTGGGTTTTCTCCAAGATCTGTCGTAGTGTGAATATTTGGTCGGTTGTGGACTTATGCGGCCTAAAACCGCACTGATAGGGGCCAATTAGCTCGTTGACAAATGGTTTTAGGCGCTCACACAGTACGGGCGATAAAATCTTGTATGCAATGTTAAGGAGACTGATGCCTCTATAGTTGGCATAGTTTAGAGGGTCTACTTTCTTTTGGATCGGGCAAACGATGCTGAGATTTCATTCATCAGGCATACTTTCCTCTGACCAAATCTTGGAAATTAGTTTGTGTATGCTCTGCATCAAGTTATCCCCCGTAGCTCGGCTGGTGGGTCGTCCGGTCCAGCAGCCTTCTTGGACTTGAGTTTAGATATTGCTATTCTCACTTCATTCTGGTCGGGTAGACGGAAGTCTTAGTTTTCATCGTCCAGGTTGTATAGTTCGTTCTGCCTGACAGCGGAATTTGGGTCGTCATTGTCGTTTAATAGTCTGCAGAAGTGGTTTTTACCATATCCTCCACACCAACTGTGACTCAACGTTCGAATGCATTCCACGATCGGTCTAAAAAGACAAGGACAGTTTGAAAACGCTAGTGTATCTCATATTGCATTTATTGTGTTTTGATGTCTGCTTACTTCCTTTAACTTGTATCTCTTAATCTTTATAGCTCAATCAACAATGGCAAAAGTACGTCCACTAAACGCTGAGCTGCAGGAAATAGCCACCACAGAACTAAATGAAGATCCACAAAAAATAGACGAAGAAATTGCTACAATACGCCAACTAATTGCCGGCCAACCCGGACTGGGAAAATATCAAATTTCCGATCAATTTATCCTTAGCTTCCTAAGATCATGTAAATATAACCATCGAACGGTTCTTAAAAAACTACCCAACTACATAAGCATGCGGAAAGTCTGCCCCGACATATTTGGCAGTAGGATAGTTAACGAACAAATGATTGATATCATTCGAACAGGGTAAGGCATACCCTAAGCCCTCAATGACATCTATGTCTAATGCGATTTTTTCAACAGAGTCCACATTCCTCTTCCAGTGCCACTGGAAACGGAGTCATTACTCATTCACATTTCAAACTATGGCAACCTCAATCTAAAGCAGTATTCCATCTACGAAGGCATTAAACTTTTCTACATGATGTTGGAAATCAGATTTCTGGAAGATGATGGAAGCTCAATAGCGGGCTTCACTACTATTGAAGATTTTTCTGATTTATCCTTTAGCCATATGATTGCTATGAATATTGGAGTGCTGAAAAAAATAATGGGTTATGTGAGATCTGGTATGCCGTACCGTGTGAAGGGAATTCACATTATCAATGCACCGTGGTTTGTCAATGGAATCATAGGCTTGTTTCGGGATATATTGCCGCTGAAAATTAAGAAACGGGTAAGTTGTGTAAGATACTCTTATGTCAGGCATTAACCAAGTATGCATTTGTAGTTTTTCGTTCACAAAAAAATCAGTGACCTCTACGCCCATGTACCACAAAACCTATTGCCAAAGGAGTATGGGGGACAGAATGGATCGGTAGAAGATATTACCAAAAATTGGGAAAAGAAAATGCAGCAGTATGCGGAGTATTTTGAAAATGATTTTCAATTTGGTATTGAGACCGAAATTGACTTTGAAGTCGTGTAGATACACACTTGAGTCGTTTATCTTAGTCAAGTATTAAAGAACTTAAGACTTTTTTGTAGAAATAAAGAATCAACAAACGTATGTGCATGCATTGTTAAGTTTCAAAAGAAAATTGGATTGTTTCGGTTTAGGTTATTGCTAGATACATATATCTCATGATAGGTATACTCTCGAATGTTTCTCAGACGTTCATGCGAGGTGGCATCGTGAAAAAATCTTGATGCTGGGAATCGGACTGCGAACCTTTTGCCCAGTAGTTCGACGTACCAACTACTGAACCCCGGCATCCACTAGAAAGAGGGCTCTATTACAGAGACTAAGACTAAACAAAACTCAAAAGAAGTTCTAAATATTACACACATCTTCGACAGCATCTATCAGTTTTGATTTGGTTTGTAATGGTAATCCTCTAAGCCAATCTGGTTTTAGAAATCTAAATCGAAAAACCGATTGACTTTAAAGACTTAAGCTAACTCTGACCTGCTTAGGGCCTCTTGCAACATTCAGGAGCTGGCCTAAAGGGATCAAAACTTTTACTTAAGCTCTCGCAATTGGGACCTTGCAGAATAATTATAGGGAGCTCGTCTCACTAATGCTTACAAACTAAAAGCTAAATAGGGAACCTCAGACTGAATACTTCTCTTACCGTCGATCGACTTAAATCACGTGCGGATCAGTACTCGTGAATGCACTGTTCCTGCTCAACGAAATGGTTGTTTGACTCTACTCTTCACGAAGCTGTTGTTTGAGTTTGTAGCGCCAAAAGAAAATCCATTCTTCTTGTAGTTTGGGAGTGCCTCAAGGGTCTATTTTTTGACCAAATCACTTTCTACTCCATATTAGTGATTAACTAAGGTTGATATACACCTCATATTTTTAAAAGTTCATCAATGCAAACATTTACCATTCTACAGTGGAAAAACTAAACTTAAATTATTACACGTCTATTGTACTACAGTTTCAAAAGGACCAAATAATGAATGAGAAGAACCATGTAATTCCTTATCGTCATGATCAGCTGTTACATCGATCACATATCAAAGATCGCAAAATAAGTGCCAATGAAGTAGTGTTAATACTTTAAAGGACTCGCACTCATCCAAAAACAAATAATTGAACGTCTGGTAGGAAAATATGAGTCAACATATGGACTGCACATTGTTGCCGTTCGAACAAGCTAAAGAAAAACAAGGAGTGCCAAGATTTTTGTGGATTCCGTCTCGATCTCAGAAGTTTGGCACATCTGTAGCCAGTTTGTGGTGAATATTGCGAAAGGACTTGGGCCTGCATGCCTATAACATAACTTTAACCAAAAAACTGAAGCCGAACGACCATCACCTATAACGCAACTTCTGTAACTTCTGTGATTGGGCACAGAAATCAAAGCCGATTTTCACTGTCGCATTTGGTCAAGACAGTAACCCGTAGCCATTTACGAAGTGCCTACCTAAAAAATTTGACTGTTTGGTGCTGGTTGCATAGGGAGGGGTCATTGGCCCATACTTTTTCTTTAATGATGCTTGCAACACAATCACAGTCAATAAAGATCGCTACCGAACCATGTTTACTGACTATTTTTGGGATGAATTGGAAGAAGATGACTTAAAGCATATGTGGTTTCAACAAGACAGCGCCACATGCAAAATTATTGAAGTCGAATCCCGATGAAAGTATTATCTCAGAAATGATTTCATCTCAGAAATGAGATAATACAATTGGCCGCCTCGTTCGCGTGATTTGATGCTTCCATGCTTCTGCGCCATAAAGCAGGACTGGAATGATCAAGGACTTATACAAACTTTCCGAAGTAGATAAAGTCTCTTACTGCTTCAAAGTTATAGTTGTCGATTGTGACGTTCTGTCCAATTCGTCGATGTTGTGTGTCCAACACCATGGCTCAGTGTTGGAGATCGCTATAGACCTAAGATACAAATATGTCAAAGTAGCTCATATAGTGATGACACTAGATAGTTCGGTCTGGTTGGAACTGTGGACCCCGCCGTTGATTTCATCTAGAGAATTCATCCACTGCTGCTGTCCGGATCAAGAGGTGTAGAGTAGGAGTTGATAGTGAGAGGCTAATGTGGAAGCGCTTGTCCTCTCATATATTTGCGTCACTATCCTTTGGCCGCCGTTCTTCTTGCACATGAGGCATAATAAAGTGCGTGTCGGATTCTGTGTGTTTGATGGAATTATGTATAATGATAACATTGAACTGATGCTACCTGAGACAACTCAGAAATTTCGGTTTTTTTTAAACGACCTCTAAAAGTGGGCGTGGCCGTATATGACCATATACATGAGAACTTCAATGCCTATACCTTTTTTTAACAACATTTTTTGAAGCTCTAGTAAAATTGTTGAAAAAGTTAAATTTTTTGAAGTGGGTGAGGCAGTTTTGAAATTTGTTATGCCACTGATTTGCCTTTACCACTTAAAACTCGAAATAAGACAAGAGCCTTATTTCGTAGGGGACTATTCCTTTTAGCCATAAAGTCTATAAACTTCAACCATCATCCTAAAAGCAGACTAAAGTTTCTTGAGACAACTCTTTGTTTCAGTAGATGGTGTATCTTTTACCAGCTGCCACTAACTATACACTTGTTTTACGTTATCTTCATTATATATGTACTCACAGTTTCTATCCAAAAGCTTTTTTTTGCAACTCAGAACCAGTTTCTTGATAATTATACTTCTACGTCAGAAGAATACACTCCCACTCGCTTTCACGATGCTTTCCAATGTCGGTCGCGCATCGTAAACAGCTGACAACAGATTGTCGCTGACCGCGTGCTTAAAGCCCGCTTCTATATCAAAACTTGTTTTTTGTTATTTTCTCTATTTATTTTTACTTCTAGATAAACAACTTCAAATCAAATTGAGATACTCTCACGAGTGAAGCCAGTTTAACATTTTATTACAGACCGTAGATACAAGGTAAAGAAAAATGGAACAATATTTTCTGTTGTCTAATCTTTTGTTTTGATTGTGCGTTCGGAATCGTCATTGTGCGACATTCCACATTTGGTGGTCTTTTATTTTTGTACAAGTATTCTTTCTGCTTTTGAGTTTTTAACAAAAAAATTATTTTTTGAATGAGATTATTCTTCATAGAATAACCTAACACATGTGACTCGAACGTTGTTGTTTTGATTCGCTTCAGTGAGTTTTTGTTTTTTATTCTGTTCCCAGTGTTATGAAATTGATAACAAATTAAAGTTGATGCATTTATGTACATATATAATTTTATAGAAGTATAAATTAAGGGAACACCCATTTAATGGAATGCAGTGCCAGTGTTATATCATTATCTTGAATGTAGTTAGTTACTGAGTGTAGTTTAACTGATAAATGCTTAGAATTAAGGGTTTTACTGACTTGATATAGTTGTGTGAGTATGCGAATTATATTAGTGATTAGTTGTTGAGGAATTCAGGCGATGCATATGCATGTATGTATAGGTATGTATATCTTTTTATGCAATGTATCTACAAGTCCAAACGCCCAACAAAAACCTATAAAAATGAGTTAAAACAATATCTATGTATAATTAAAGCCACCGCTTCTAATTTGAATTTCATTTCAACACACAACCAACAATATTCCACATTAGTTCTAGTTGCGTGTCACTTTTATAGCAACATTTCACCACAGAATGTTATTAATGACACAAACCACAACTTTCATTATTTTCGTGGTAAAAAAAAATTGATGACATTTTAATGAACCGCTGAGTGAAATCACAGAGAATTCAGCTCCCGGCAATCCAGGTGGTCTAGATGCTTATAACAATTAAATGCGTTGATTGGTTTGGCTTGAATCCAGAATTAGAAAATAAGAATGTAGAACAACTACCGGACAGATTTCCCTTCTGTTGCCCTTTCTAAGATCAGGTGTATTTGTAAATAGAGCGGTTTAAGAAATTCATGATATATGTATGTATGCATGTATTTAGGTGAACCTGCAACTACCCCGAAGGCCGGTTTTATATCTTGCTAACCCGAGCGGCTTCGCTCATGTGTTTTGAAAGTATATAGTTTGAATAAGTAGATATGAACGTATGTACATAGCGCTAATTTTTATCATTGGATCTCTACAATATATCACGAACGAGCATCGTTTGCAATTTATTAAAAATTACTACCGAAATTCTGAGTAGGTGGTCCCAACTTTAACAGCGCTTACTCCAATTTTTGGTCGCAATACGTCTATACTGGATAAATTCGTGTCAAGATATTAACTATTGCCAGTCCTGTACCAGTGAGACAACGTACCGGTCGAAGTACCACAAATATCGCAGTCGTAAGTGCTTCAGTTCAGAATGAGCCAAATCAGTCGATTACCTTCCACAAAGCGACCGTGTGGTGTGGATTTCATTTCATGTACAGCCATGTTACAGTCATTTTGTAAGACTATTTTTGGTCAGAATTGGATGAACTTGACATCAGTGATATGTGGTTCCAATAAGATGGTGCCACATGCCACACTGCTGGCCAAACAATTGATCTATTGAAGGGGAAGTTCGGTATGGTTTGTTGGTTATGTTCTTCATATCCGGAGCGTTTTTATGTCTTTCATGATATTACACAAATTATTAAGAATTTGTACTTTCCCCATTTTTCTTCTTCTATATTTCCGTCATATGGCGGGCTTTTATCACGTCACCACAAAATCCCCTTAGAACGAAAATCTCTATATTGCTAGGGGGACCAGTGCGAATTCGAGAGTTTACTACTTCAGATGGTTCATTTTGATTCGGGATACTCGCGTTATCGTCTATAGAGTTAAGTACGGTCGCGCAGTGCTCCCTCCATCTTCTAAGAGGATCCTCTTCCGCTATAAGTAAGGAACCTCATCCGCTATAAGTAGGGAACATCACACAATGCTGTTTGGTGCTACGTCCCTCTATAAGCCCCTTGGTCCTACTGTCGCACCGGTTTGCTGTCTCTTTTGCTTGTGCAGCTAGCGCATTGATGTGGTTGCGCTTATCGTGTCTTGCACTATGCTGTACTTCCTTTCTCTTTACACGGTACTGGGCTTCAAGTTCAGATATATCTGCTACTGGAGCTTATGTAATCTGAACTTTGAATGAAATATGCTCTTCGATCCGTCTCCAGGAGTCAGTTGATAACCATGCGCTCCGGTTGTGAAAATATTTTTCACAGATTTCCGGTGTTCTTCCACAGTTATTTTCCCAGATCTGTTGATTGTTACCGCTCCTAAGCTGAGATGTTCCCTGAATTATTGACGCACTACGGGATCCTAAAGTCTGTCGGTATTGTACCTGGGTATAGTGAGCATGTTGGTAAGGTTGTTAATCACGGATGCAGTACGAAGGCGTATTTTAGCTGCCATAAGATTGTGATCGCGATCCATTCCGATGTCGGCTCCACCCCTGTTACGGCCGTCATAAATACAGCTTCTAAATCGCCGGCTAATAGCGATGTGGTCTATCTGGTTTGATGTTCTCTGCCTATCAGATGAGACCCAGCTGATCTTGTGGCAGGTCCTGTGCTCAAACAGAGTGGCTCTAATCACTAGGTCATCGACTAATACCATCATCACCCATTACGTGTCTGAACGCAGTGATATCACGTCCTACTTTGGCATTGAGGTCTTCAATCACTATCACGATACCACCGTTCAAATTGTAGGCAGCACCGATTTGATCATAGAACTTGTCATTTTCATTCTTATTCGAGCATTCCATCGGTATGTTGGCTGATGGTTACCTTTCCTACAGTACTCTGGAATCCGGGCGTTAATAGCCCTCAACGATAAGAGGCTCTTCCGTGCTTCTAATGTTAACATAAGTCCTAAGCCGAACTCCCGCGCGCTTCCATTTGTTTTTTCAGTGTAAAGTAGTATAGTGCTCCCGATTGATGAAAGATATTGCTCTGCGTCCCACCTTCTTATTTCACTCAGTCCCAAGATGTCCAACTTGTACAGCGTGAACGCACTCTCCCATTGGAGGAATCTGGCGCTATGCGGTACTTTTTCTCGGGAGTCGAGGAGGGTCTTCGTGATCGATAGCCAAAGGTCGTCAACAAAGTATCCGTCCGTATTGGAGTCGTTTCTTTCCGTTTCGGATCAAAAAAAAAATTTTATGACTTCGCCTCGCTGGGCCACATATCAACCAGCACTTGTCCTGTTTTGTCTCGCCATTTGTCCTCTCTAATTCGCATTCTCCGAAGAGACTCCTAGATGGCGCTACAAGGAGGGGTAAAGCAAGGCTGCAAGGTGTTCGGCTGTAAAGGCTCTTTCTCTTTTTTTAATGAACCAACACCGGACCCGGTGGATGTTACTTCTACGAGGCCAATACTAGTCATTTGTCAAGTAAAGTACAACTTTATCTAATCTACCGGGGAATAGAAACCTCGGCATGTCTCTCGCTGGATATAGACTTATACGTACAGACATCACAGCATTTCACAGCGTCTGGGTATGGACAAAAAAAAAAGTCACATTTCAGTACAAACCTAGGGGTCATCACAAGACAATGTCTCATAAGAAGGCACCCCAACTATGTAGCTTACGACTCTTCTCCAATAATTTCGGTAGAAGCTATAAGGATGAGGAAGAACGGAGAATGATACTCAACCTTCTCTGTACGTGTACAGAGCAACGTTAGATAGAAGAACTAGAGAGTTCTACAAAGGAATGCCGGCATTTTTGAAGTTAAAACGGAGCGATCCGATTAATGGAATTAGTTTCGAAATTTTTACCAAAGTATAAAAAGATCATGTTAAGTCTATACCGGATCCTATTGTGACAAAACAAGAAACAAGAAAGCCAAGTAGTAAAAAAGTAATCGACTCTGAGGACGAGAATCCTCGTCATCGCGCTGACAGACAGAATAAACCATCGAATCCGAACAATGACAACCTAAAGTTCTGTCTCCCAAACTTGGACGAAGTAAGCATTGCGATATTCTAAGTTCAAGTTAAATGAAACTTACTACTATGTAATTGATCCGTCTGACGATCTGTCATGGTTAAGAAGAAAACTTTGGATAACTTTGTAAGGAGCAAAAGGTGTTCAAACAAAAGTATGGGGTGTTGGGGACCCAAGTCATGACACTTTTACTGTATTGTAAGTTCGACTTTATATAGGTAACCCTAATTCGGGAATAAGTTTCTCAAAGGAACTAGTTCTATCATCAAGCATTTGCCACACGTTTTTTGCAAACTGCACTGAACTGAACTTAGTCAGAGATTATTAGCACCAATTCTTCTAGACCATACTTCTAAATCTAGACAAGAAAGTATGTAAATTCTATATTATTATCCTCTTTTCTCTCCAACAGCCATTCAAAATGCCAAAAATACGTCCATTAACACCAGCGCTACAGCAAATAGCCATCACAGAACTTAACGAAGATCCTAACAATATAACCAAAGAAATTGCGGCCGTCCGTCAGTGGATCAAAGAACAACAACCTGAACTTGGAAAATACCAACTATCCGATCAGTTCATCCTCAGTTTCCTTAGATCATGTAAATACAACCACGAGAAGATTCACACGAAGCTTCCCAACTACTTGACCATGCGTCTCACGTGCCCAGAAATTTTCGCCAACAGAAAAATCGATGAAGATATGATGGACATTGTTCGCACAGGGTAAGATCGGCATTTGTTCGTACTTAATTATGGTTTTTATTACCACCTTGGATATTTACAGCATCCACCTCTCTCTATCGACTCCAATGGATACCGATAATTCCCGCATTCACATATCCCAATACGGCAAGCTTGACGTAAAGCACTACCCCATCTACCAAGGCATTAAACTGCTCTACATGATGATGGAGATAAACCTCCTCGAAGATGACAATACCGCGGTGGCCGGCTTAACCATCATTGAGGACTTCACCGCCTTAACGTTTGGCCATATGGTCTCGATGAATCTTATGGTGCTGAAGAGAATATTAGATTTCACAAGAAGTGCTCAGCCACATCGAATCAAAGGCATTCACATCGTGAATGCACCCTGGTTTACCACTGGCCTACTTACCATATGCCGGAGTCTGTTGCCAGCAAAGATAAAGAGTCGAGTAGGTGTTACGTGCTACAATAGATGTCATTCCAAGAGATACTTAAGTTCATTTCCTTGTAGTTTTTCATTCACAGAAAACTTCAGGATCTCTATGATCATGTGCCACAAAAACTGCTACCAGCTGAGTATGGAGGAGAAAACGAGACTGTAGAGGATGTAACCAAAGTGTGGGAGAAGAAACTGCAAAAGTATCGAGTGTACTTTGATCATGACTTGCAGTTTGGAACTGGTTGCGAAAATGGGATGTAGATTGGGCAGTAGTACAAGTCATAGTCATATAGTCACAAAATTTATTTCGAGTCAAGATGTGGTACTTAACCTTTTAAGTGTCCATTTAAATGTTTGTTAGTAGTAGAATAAACGCACGCGCATTTGTTAAGTTTTGATGAATTAGTATTTCAATGGTTGGCTCCGACGTCAGTTACATATAATGGTAACCTCAAGTTGTAGAGATGCCAAATGTTGCGATTAATTGTCAACAGTGTGACGAAATGCATGCGTTTGTAGCCATATTAAGGAGATGACCTTGGGGTGGGTTCTATCACCTCCTCTGTTTATTAAAATCAATTATCATGGGCTGGACATTGATGTTACCACGCAGGCTTAGGGGAAAATGCCAGAAATCAGGACATTTATCGGTTAAACTTGTGTCCTGTCGAACAGCATTGCGCACGCATTCGTAAGACATCTACTGGTAGAAGGGAAGGCATACATGAACAAATCGGAAGTGATAGTTATTCAGACTTATTGGAGTCCTATTCAAAGAGCCGTTTAAGTATCATTGTAGGATAAATCACCTCATCAAGATCCAGGAATTATCTTGCTCATTTGTGCCCGAAATTGTACGCTCATCAAGACTACCGAACCATAGCAGTGTGTTCCAAGTGGAAGTCTTAGCAATCGGAGAAATGGCACGAGAATGAAATCTATGAACCTACATTCTAGGAAGGTGATCGATATCTATTAAATCGTCACAGCAAGAGAATTAAGTGGCAGATGCATTAGCAAATATGAGGTCTGAACAGGATCTGACAATGGTCGTTAACTATGGTCTACCTTCCCTAGAGACTAGAAAATAAAAGATGAAGCGCACTCTCATCTTGTCGTGTATTCAGCAAACTCTGGAAAAAACATGACCAAACTAGAATCAGCTTTAGAGAATGCAGTTACCACTCTTCACAGAGATTGTTACCACCTTCAATCTATTGGCGGCTCGGCTAAGAAGAATTCGACTAAATACAGAGGCTGTGACGATACTGTCCGAGTCTAAGCGGAACCAGGAAGACGGCACTCGGCGAATACCATTTCGGAGACATGGGTAATCTGTCAGGAAATCACTGCTACTGTAGCTATCTGTCTTACCATATGTTGAGTAGTTAATGCTCCGAACTGAATAATCTATATGTCGATAGTACGGGATGTTTCCAAACCGACTTCCAAGACTTGCCATTAATGCCTTGATGCACTAGATGCATTAGATGCCTTGAAATACCAGGCGACACTCTGGTAGACATATACTACACAAAGTAAAAAAAATTACGAGTTTACCTAAGTATTCTACTTCGCGACGAAGGACAGACAAATGTGTCATTAAATGACGAAAGGAATTTAAGGCACTGAACCACGGCATCCACTAGAACAGAAAGTATAGACATTAAAGAACTAAGAATACAAGAGCTGACAATATCACTAAGGCAAAGATGAAACGCCTTACACAAGGGAAGAGTGACATACAGACTAATCCCCAGCATAGAACCATCGATAAACAAAAGTCATTTTCAATAAGTCAAACAACGATTTACCGGAATTTTTGTTAAGTCATGGCGTTAGTTTCATCGGTTTAGACTCGACGACTCCTCAGAATGCCCAGCATATCCTGGATGCGACGAAGACTCGGTACATATTACTTCTAACCGCCCAAAGATTCTTGAACGTAATCGATCTAATCCTGTCGGATTTCATTGCTTTATTTAGAGCCAACTACAATTGAGGTTACATCCTGACTATCTAGAAACAGGTAAATGTAATCTTCATCCCCAAACCAGGCAATAGGCCTAGTGAGCTCCTTAAAATTTACAAACCTATAAGTGCCGGCCAAGCAACATCACCAAAACGACTGATTACACGATTATTGAACTTAGTGTACAATAAATACATTGTCGAGCGGCTTGTGTGATACATAGCACCATTTTTCTGGAACCATAGCTCGCCCGAGTCGAAGTCCTCAATTTTTTGCCATAAAAAATCGGTTATCATACCTCGGTTGCGCTTTCCATTGTCTGTAACGTTTCTTACATTGTCGTCTTGAAAGAAAAATGGGCCAATAATGCCGCCACTTCAAAAATCAATCCAAGCAGTCACAATATTCTCCGTTGAGCCCAAAGGACGAACACAAGAATATGTTCAGTTATCAATCAGCAAACCAATCTCATGAACTTTTATCACAAACTTACGTTCATGAATGGGCTACTACTGGTGTATTATTTCGACCGAAATTTATTTTCAAAATTCCTCTTTGGAAGCAACTTTACAATATTTCCCACCGTTTTTCAAGCGTAAATCGATTCATTTCAAAACTAAAATACTGAGTTTCTGTCAATTTTTTTAACGCATAAGAGCTGTCAGTGTCAAAATAACATATTATTTCAAAGAAAACCAACAGATGGCCCACCTTTATTCGATAACACTGCCTATTAGTTCCAGATATGGATATGGACCATGCTTAAAAGTCGAATTATTACTTCCTCCTAAAGAGGAGTGTCAGTCTATGTGACCGCAGTTAAGGGTTGTGTCCAAGGAGGAGTGCTTTCTCCCATTCTGTAGTCACTAGGCTTAGATGCCCTATGGCATTATTAGAAACTGTTGTTGGGCTTTCATCTCTACAAATCTTCATTAGGAAGACGGCTCCTTGATGAGCTATTAAACTGCAGCTAGAACATAAGTATAAACCAGATGACCAAGTGGGACACCTGAAAATTTCTAAATCGATATGCAAAAAGGACATGTTTTCCTATATCCCCTACATCACGACCAAGGAGTACTGTTTCTAATGGTGTTCCGGCACTGGACCCTAGAAGTCGGGTCTAGTTCATAGACGGATCGAAGATGGAATCTAGAGTTAGAGTTGGGGTCTTTGGACCCAATACCTAAGTCTAGATACCTATGGGAATGTGTCCCACAGTATTCCAGACAGAACTTCATTCCATCGAGATCTGCACTAGGTTAAACCTTAGTAAAGGTATTAAGAGTGCTAAGATATATTCAGGCAGCACTTATGGAGACAATGGTTCACCCCGAACTGTAGCGCAACCTAATTAAGGCAGCACTTAAAGTGCTGTCGTCCAATTTAATGGACTCTACAGTTATTAAATGCTGCTATGTTGCACTACAATCTCTTGTCAGATATAAAATGGTAAAACAGGATGCAGATGAACTAGCTAGGGCTGGCTCAGAATCTGCGTTCATAAGACCTGAATCTTATTGTTTTGTCAACTGGGCTGTCGCCACTGCGCTGATTAATGATTGGGATTCCAAAATATGTATGGCCCACTGGGAAAATGTCTGAAACATTGCAACATTAGTATCACTTTAGCAAACTTAATCTGTTCTTAGAGTTTGGAGTTTAGAGTAGGTTCTGTTCGTTACATTGGTTAAGGAGACGTATTTTTCATAAAGAAATATGTTTGTCAGCGGAATTGAGAAACCCTTCTGCTATGGATATACTATCCTTCATTAGAGAAGTGGTACGTCTGGTAGACCAAATTTAACCTGATGATACAATAGATCTTTTAGTTCGCAGTGTCAGTCATAGGTGCAAGTGTCTACAAAAAAAGCCTAATAAAAATTGAGCACAGAATGGCGGAAAGCCAGAGAAGAATGCTGCAATTCTAGGCAACGGCAACAGTGTAAAACCTGTCCCGCAAATAAATACCTTACAGTGGTCCACCAGAGGTAAGGATTAACTGCCTACAAAGTTTCCCCTTCTTAATAATCTTTGATTCACTGTTAAACTACATTTTTACGAATCGGCATATCTGTCAAACCAGCTAACGAAACCATGAAGGTGTTTTATTAATTTCAAACCAGAAAGAATGTCATTCATAAACCGCCCACTACTACAAATCTCAACAAGACAAATGAACATGAAAGTCAACTAAACTTGTGTATCCATAAGTGTGTATATCTACAAAATTCAATCCTCCAAATCCAGTTAAACTTAGTGACCAAGATTCATCGATACTATAAAACATTAAGGCTTTCAAATGACTCGTAAATAAAATCACTCTACACGGGCTTAACAGAGATCAAACTCGGTCTACGTTCAGATCAAATGTCCCCAACTCAATATTATCCAACTAACCAGTATAAAAGTCACCTGCAGAGCGTGTATATACTTGTTATGGCGCCCCTAACTTTATTTCACTTCCCACAAATCCTGGTAATATCATCATAAATCGTCTACAGTTTCATTCACATACTCTTACTACCGTAGTTACAATACCGAATCGATTAATAACGTCCACACAATTTCCTTACTTTACGCAACTGTGTGTCCTTTTCTTTAATTGCTTCAGTCAATTTCGTCTGCTTTGCATGTTGATTGTACCGACCATCGCTTATGTAACACCTACTGGTTTTCCTCACGTGCGCAACACCATTATCCAGCAACACCATAACCATCTTTCATCTGCAAACAAACACACAAAAAAGTTCGGAAAAATTAAAAACATTTGAACTCTTCGTTGGGGGAAAAACTAGCTTCACTCCTATTTCCATTTGCAAAACAAATTGCACATTCATATGTATCAACATGCTTGCTACGCATTTTGTAATCTCAAGTCTTGCATTCTCATGTGTAAGATCCAATATCCAATTACCATCGGCAATGTTCAAGCCTACCCCTAACCAAGGTGGCGCATAACTTCTCATACGAAACTCAATAGGGTGCCATAATTTGTTCAGCGTTGTTTTTTAATATTTTCTCTGTCAATGACGGGGCACCATTACTAATAGCTTGCACACATACTAGACTTAGATGAACTACATAACTAGGGGGGGGTTTAAGATGTGAACCTACTTCAACTTTGCAGGTGTTGCTAACTTTGGATCTAAACAGTCATCGTTGCACTACCATCGGAGTCGGTTGGGTTTTTGAAGCCGTTGGCGTTGTGTTAACTACACAACAGATAAAGTCACATAAATTCAAAAAGTTAAAAGGATTTGTATTAAATTAAAAAAAATTGTTCAGTGTTTGTTTAAATAAATTTGATTGTACTATAAAAGGTATGGTGGAAACAAAATTTGTTTTTTTTTTCTTAATTTAAGAACTTTATTTAAATTAAGTACATTTGTATTGAATATATTTTTTTTCTGTCGTCACAAATTGAAACCAAAAAATTCAGTGTAACAGTGCGACTACACTAAGTAGGATTAAACGGTTGTGTATCTAGATGTGAAATGTGGAAAAAGTGAATATATTTGAAGCAGCTTCCAGTTTGGAGCAATAAGTAACAAGCATCTGAATAAAGACGGAAAAATATTATAAATGTCTACAAATAGGGCCTCGCCCCGATTTTGATATAATCTTCATCCGCAAACCAGGCAATAGGCCTACTACTAACCCACCTGCTTGGGGTCACTGTTGGATTTGGAGTAGGTGCGAGGTTGAATGTATGCAAAGTTCCTTTAAATCCATGCGAAACATGCTAAACATCGATAGAAAATACCTTTGCATACACCCAACCTCGCACTTACACCATATCTAACAGTGACCCCAAGCAGGGAGGTTGAAAGGGGCAGCATCGCCCCATACATATTCCACGGTTTGTTATACAATCGATTTGTGGACTTGTAACTCACCCAGGTGGCTCAAAAGTCCATTGAGGACTTATGACCTGTAGATTTATGACCCTTCGCCCTTTAATTCATACACCAGACGGCCTTCGGCCTTACATGCAGGTGCTTCGCTTTTTTTTTTCAAAATTTTGCATTATTTTTTTCTCAATATTTAATGCTCTTATAAATTCTTAGTCAAATACTAACTAACTCACTCAAGTCAAATACTTACCAGATGCCTAAGTTAGGTTTAGTTAATGGGTTGACGGGAGAAAAGAAACTTGCACCCGTCACATTTAGATCAATGTAGATCTTTATTTATGATTTGACAAAATGCTGGGCAGTGACAGAGGAAATGTGGAGTATCCTCATGCACCTCCTCGTCACCACAGCCTTTGCATAGGTCGTCCGTGCTAAGTCTCATCCTCTTTGTGTGATATTTCAGCATGTTGTGTCCGGTAATTATACTCACGAGAGAAGACAAGGATTATTTTTTTACTTATTTGTCAGATTCTCTCGGTTTTTTGTTTGTTGTAGAGTGGCCACATTTTCCTAGTTTTGACACAGGGGTCGAGCTTGGTTCATCTCTCATTTGCTGCTACAATTATTTTGTTCCCAATCCCTTGTCTAAGGTTACAGGGTGGGATTTTTACTGCAGTGTCTGCTTCGTTTAGTTCAAGTGATGATCCATTTCTTGCCTTTTCATCAGCTCTCACATCCCGGCACACCTTCATGTCCGGGAACCCAGCAAAGTCTTACGTTGTGCTGCGCGCCAAGAACTTGAAGCTCTTCGCGACAGCGACATACAAGCTTTGATTTTGCTTCTATTGGAGGAAATCACCTTTATTGCCGCTTGGCTGTCAATGGAGAAGGTAATATCAGCGTGTGGTAATGCCCTCATTGCAACCTGTTTAGCAGCTGTTCTGCCAGGACCTCAGCTTGAAAAACACTGCTGTAGTCAGGGAGTCTGATCGAGCTGGACATTCCGAGAATTTTGGAAAAGAAACTTGCACCAACGCAGGTGTACATCTTGGAACCATCCGTGTAGATGGGTATTGTTGATCCATTTACTGGTGGTTGTTTTTCTTGCCATTCTTCACTACTGGGAAAGTAAGTGACGAATAGTCTTGTACAGTCAAGACAGGGGTTATGTAGTCTGTGCATACAATATTGCGCACATATTTCTGTAGAATCTGTGCGTACCCTATCATACTAGGTTTCCAGCTTCTAGTTTGGCTTATTCAAAGAGCACTACTTGCGGCGGATTCTTGTACAAAGAGGTCTAAGAAGAGGTGCTTCTCATTGCCCCAGTGTGGTGCCAATGCAGGCCGTTCTTTGAATTTTTATCATAATCTTAAGGTTGGCGGCTTTTTTTCGTCGCTTGCTACCAGACCAAGTTGCCATACGTCAGTATCGGTCTTACTACTGCCATGTAAAGCCACATGGTGATCTTAGGTTGCAGGCATGATATGCTATCATTGCTTTCTTTGCCCTTTCCTTTATGTTGAGGCTTCAGTTTAGTTTCCTATCTAGGATGACTCCCAGGTATTTGACGTAGCCCCAAAAATTAAATTAGACCCCAAATATATGCAATTAATTCTAGTTGTTCCATTGTGTATATATTTTGGGGCTTAATTTCATTTTTCATGTTGGAGCCTTTTTTCCTTGGCTTTATTTTCGCATAGCACAGAAGTTTGTCTTTGTTGCAGAAAACTCAAGACTTAACGACATCATAACTAGCACCTACACTAGCTATGGGCAATGGCGAATAAAAACAATCGAATAATTGTTCTTTCAATCCGAATTATTCGAATTAAAATCGAGCCGAGTCAATTGTCTCTCGTCGATTGTTGTTCATCTATTATTATTCGTCGATTTTTATTCGTCAACTTTTATTAGTCGATAGTTATTCGTCGATTTTTATCCGTTGATTGTTATTCATCGATTGTTTCTCATCGATTGTTATTCGTCGATTGTTGACCCGCAATTGTTCATCATCCCCAACCACTTACAATTACAAGCAATACAATCGAAAACGCTTGTGTGTATTCGCCGATTCTTCAACTTCGGTGAGAGAGAGAGATTAATTGTTCTACTCAGTACAGTAGATGACGGATATAAGAAATTCAAAAAATCCAGAGAATTTCTTTCTTATATCAGTGTTTTCTTATATGAAAAGAAAGGATATAAGAAAGACAAAGCAAAGTTCAAGAATATAAGCTACTTGAGAGAACAATTTCTTATGCATGTTAAATTTTCTATGCAAATATCGAACTTTGTATCAAAATAAGTTTCTTATATCAGTGTTTTTCTTATAAACGTTTTTCTTATATTTGAATAATTTAACACATAATTATATAAGAAAGTGCATGTTACATTAGAATATGTGTTTTATAAGCATGTTTTTCTTATATGAGGTTTTCTTATACCCTTCATCTACTGTATTACATATTACTACCTGATGTACATATATTAGGATTGTGAGTTTTTTGTGAATTCTTTGCTTTGATTGTGTGGACTGCGAGACAGCTACAGAGGAGATGAAACAGTGTTTCTCTATCTCTCTCATTGTAGCAGCTACGTAAATGTGCATTGAAAGGGATGCCTAGTCTAAACGCGTGTGTTCCTATGGACCACTAACCCGTACTAATCGCTATAATCCTTGGAATGTCTGTGCGAGACATGCTATATAGATTTTGTGTTCTGGACCAATTGTAGTTTGAATTGATAGGGGGCGCCTCTGCCTACTATCTTGCGTTGGCCTTATATGCGAGAGGATTCTTCCTTTGACTGCTCCCAACGGGATGTGAGCACACTTCGTGGAAGACCTCTTGAGAGTTGATCCACGCCTCCCCAGCACATCAGTTCATTCATTCCCTTCTATGTTACTGTGCCCCGACACCCAGAGGAGACTGATTTTGAAGTGGTGCCCTACCGAAACGAGTTGCTCTATGCAATGTACCACCAGCTTGAAAGATGTAGTATTCGATGCTAGGCCCTTGATGGTTGTTTGGCTGTCAATAAGGATGGCAAATATTTCGGATAAATGCAGGGCTGTCTTTCAAAACGCGACAAGCTTCGAGTACTGGTAGCACTTCAGCCTGAAAGACGCTGGATGCATCTGCAACCCGGTAGAACTCAGATATCTGGAATGTTTCCGAGAAAATTTCAGCACCTACCTCGCCTACTTACATACCTTGATCTACAATCCACATAGAGCTTTGCTATTCTCAGTTGCTTGAATATACTCTTGATACTTGATACTCACTTCATAAAGTTAAATTTTAAAAACGGTCATGTGCGTGATTTTGTTTGCGCAATAAACACTCTTATTTTAATATTTACGTCATTTTAACAACGGATTGACAATTAAAATACATCGTCTTAACTATTATACATCATCATTATAAATGTTTTAACTAAATTGTTTTGACAGATTCAAGTCAAAGCCGAGACAGAGGAGTCTTATTCATATTTCTGGACCTTAATCTTTGGATGCATTTTATATTCTTCTTATGTTTGTTTAATGAATTTTTTGACAGAAGATCGACATCTTAAAGCATATCAACGTAAAGTACTCATATAAAATAATGTTGATGCACATGTATGTTGTTATGTATTTATAGACTACAGGTCACAACTCTAGCAATTACGTTGCCCAGCGGTCGTTTATACTTTATATGATATAAAGCAGTGAACTTCGAACCTAATATTGACTAACTAAAGTTAGACATCTGTCATTCAGATTGCGTCTAAAAATTTGGTGATACAGTGTATCAGAATTAGTGCATCTTTTCTCTGATATCACTGTCTTTAATAGCCCAGTTGAAAGAGAATAAGCGACTTGTTCAATACTAAAATACGAAAACTTCATATCGTCACCTTGTACATACATATGTACTTTTAAAATCTGTACAAAAGCTTGGAATAAAACGCAAAATACACTAGTTGCGTCCATTCTGACGTAGTCAACTATGCACTGTTAAGCCTTTTCAAGCAGAAAACACAAATTTTCCAAAACTTGGGTGGAACCAGTCCTATAAATCAATTAATGATCCAAAACACAAACGTAAGCCAACGCTCAAAGCTTTCAGCAAACTCTTGTTCCGATAAGACGAAATGAGGTATGTATTGAGGGAGGGGCTAGATAAGCACAAATTTGAAGTCACCTTTCCTTGCGAGCAGAACTGACTTGAGTCAGAGTCTGAGCCATGAAAGTATTTTAGTAGAATTCGGTCCGATGATGACGCTTCACAACTCTTTAGTGGTCATGAGCAATAAAAAGATTTTAAAAAATCGATGCTACCACCCACATCTCAGACATAAGCTGGAAAGGGTCTTAGGAAGAATAGGTATACTCAGTGATTATTACATTGCCTAGTAATTTATACAGCTCCCACCATCATATTCCAAAAGTATGGAGAGATGTCAAGGCGGTTTTCATACCCAAAGCTGGTAAATCTTCCCACATACAACTAAAATATCTCAAATCTATTAGTTTCTATTCATTCCTCCTAAAAACACTAGAACGCTTGATTGATGTCCTTACGCAATAGTATTGATACACAACTTCTCTCTACAGCTCACCATACATACCGCAAAGGTAAATCAATAGAAACTCTTGTATAAAGCAATATTACAGTCGTCCAGTAAAAAATTTGGTCACACTTCCATTCTGAATAATTTCGAAATCGCTTCCGAAAACATCAACATACACTACCCCCAAGCTAGGTTTTGACAAAATCTTCATACCATACCTTCCAGGTCATTCTGGGAGGAAGTGGTTTTTGTATACGACACTTCTATACCGGCGGACCAAAAACTCACGACAGGGTCGGTGGAAGTCCTTTCTCTGATAGACTTAATATCAGTTTCTCCTTCCGTCTTCCAAATCATTGTAGCGTATTCCAAGCGGAATAGTGGCGGTTAGAGAACTCCTATCTAGCCAAGCAAGAATAAAATTCCTGTAATCATTCTCTAACAATTCGAAAGTAGCTCTAGACTGCCAATCATCTCTCTTAGAGTTTACCATTTATACACCTTTGGATGCCTGGGCATAGGAATATTTCAGAAAATTATAAGACCGATGAACTCGCCAGATATGGAACAACAATACTAATTTTACCAGGTGAAGCTACCTACCGACTCTACTACGCTTCATTAGACGCTCGAATTGGTTTTACGAGTAGCTATGGAGAATTTTATAATCCAGTTGTTATCACCACGGACCTATAACTGGTCTAAGTGTACTGAATATAGCTGAAAGCCTCTTTAACCTACCTACCCTAGGTCGGTATGAAGGTATTGTAGGGTTATGACTTGTTCATAAGGCACTAAGAATCATAGTGGGCCTATCGCGGTCCCTAGAAAATCATTATGGTAACAAACATACTCAACCTAAACCATCTCTTCCATGCATTTGATAGTTTGAGGATGTCATCCGATTCATCAGTGATGTCGGGAAGTGATTTCCAAAGAATGGAGCTATGTCCCTCATTGTTGGACTTGAAGAACCCTACGTTAGTGATTTGTTGATATTTGTAGGTCAAGTGGTAAAAGATACAGAAGCATGTCTAGTGCAGCTGTGGGTGTAATGCGCAGAGTATTATAATGGCAATGCAGGCAGTTCTTTGTACCTTGGTCAATACATCCCGTGAATTCTTCTTTATGAAACTGATTCCATCATTTTACTTAATGTATCTGGGAATACTCCCTGAATGTCATCCGCATACGCAGTGACGCCTAATCATGTCCTAGTTAGTTCCTTAAGTATGCTATCAATAACTAGAAGGGGGATATAGCACTTCCCTCAGGGGTTCCGCTAGTGACGGATTTCCTAATTGAACTATTACCGATAGGGGCATTAATGTTTCATGATGTGAGCATTTTGCAAATCCAGTTGGTAATGCTCGATGTTGAAACTTTTAAGACGTTTTTAATTGCCTCCGCCTTTACGTTATTGAAAGCGTCTTCTATATCTAAAAATGCAGCTAGTGCATACGTATATTCCTTGTAATGAAGGCTAGTTTGAATCTTCCTTACATTCTCATGTAATGCAGTTTCTACTGATTTACCCTTGAGATATGGATGTTGAGGTTTGCATAAACTGCCGATGCGACACTTACCTCTGATGAGTACATATATCTTGAAGCCTCTCTAGTGTCTTGGGAAAGAATGACTAGAAACTAATGGGAGTGTAGTCTTTCGCTTGGGTGTGACTTGATTTACCTGCTTTAGGTATAAAGATTACCCTTACTTCCGTTCACGCTGGTGGTGTGTAGCCTAACTTCTAAACATTGTTTGAAGATTTCCCTAAGCCTGTACCTGACTTTTGCTAGGGCCGTCTGAAGCATAGCCGGCAGAATGCTGTCTGGACCTGGAGCTTTAAAAGTTGCGAATGACATAATAGCCCAAATCCAATACCTCTTCTTCTACCGACAAACTATTATCTGCGTACCCATTCGATATGGCAACGACTGGTGTACTACTGCCTGGGAATTGAGTTTTGAGTCATTTTTCCAATACTTTCTCCTCGATTTCTAAATGTAGCTGAGAACTGCCAAGTCTCATCTTGTGGAGCTTGGAAGTCTCGCTAGTATCTGCATTTCAAGGATTTTCTTTTAGATTGCCTGGTTACTGATTACTTTTTATGTACTCATCCCACATATTGTCTGCCCATACTACGCGTTACCCTTTTGTAAAAGTGCCTAAATTGTTTCCTCTTAGAGTTTAGCATGCTATTCCACCATGGATGTTGGAATCTCTTGTATTCCCTTTTGAATGTGCGTACCTTCTCATATGCCATGTTCATTACCTTACAAAGGTTATCTACTGCCGTGTACACATCTTGGGGATTGACGTTGTGGATACCCTTATCTCTAAGATGTTGCCTAACTATTTCTTTGTATCTGGCTCAGTCCGCTCTTCTACAGTTCCAAACTATATCCCACGATTCTCTTGGTATTTTCAAATATTTTTGGCGATGCCCTATTTAAGGCCAAAAAGAAGTTCTGACCAGACTGTTTCCTAGGCCCTGTTTTTACAACTCTCCATTTAGCTTTCAGAAGAGGAATTTAGAGAAGAGGAATTTTCGCCCACCTAAAACCCACTCTAACCTAACCATCATACGCGATTGTCATCAGTCTGATGAGCTAAATCTCAAGCCATTTCCAGCTGCAAATTCTATTATAAAACTTAAGGTTGACATACATTTATTTAAAGTGCAACATTCTGCGCAGGTGAAGGCTATGATAGCAATTAGTTGAAAGGGACCAGTCATATCATTTCGCCAGTAATAGTGTCATTAACTTAACTGAATGATGTTATTATATAATTCCACACATATTGATATTGATTTACCACCAGTCTATGTAATAATTTCAACATCAAAACCCAAATATCACCACCACTGCAAGCACAGCTCCACAAATCAAATATTTTACCCAAGTCATGCACATCGAAGCCGGTAATCCTAAACGCATTTTGAGTAATTACCACTAAGCCGGTTTGTCCAACAAAAATCGGTCAACAACATCTACGACACCGATCAAAGCTTCCACAAAATGGATTAAAAAAAAAAAGTGCTTTTAGACAAATCAACTGTGCAGTGGCAATGTAATCTGAACTCTGCTGTTTCCATCAAGGCTAACAACGTAATACCCCTTGTCCCGTCTGTTACAATTAAAACCCAGAGCCTTCTCAGCTTGCACTACAGTGACTTTGAAGCCATAATTAGACCTTGCAGTAATCGGTAGATACATTTATCTTTTTCTTTTCTTGCAGCCATGCGCAATAACATAAGACCACTATCGGCGGCATTGGCCAAAATAGCAGCTGATGAGTTGAACGAGAATCCGAACGATGTGAAATTCTATTTGGATGCACTTCGACATTGGTTGACAAGGCAGCCACACTTAAAGTCACAAACTCATGATCAATTCCTTATTGGTTTCCTCCGTGGCAGTAAATTTAGCCTGGAGAAGTGTAAGGAAAGAATTGATGCCTTCTACACGTGTCGAAACTTGTTGCCGGAAATTGGCAGGAATCGCGATGTTGAGGATCCGAGGGTTAATGAAGTTTTGAGACAGGGGTAGGTACTCTACGATATCGACGGCAATACTCACATACATAATGTGCACTTCATTTCAGCACCATATTGCATCTCCCGCAACCGATAACAGAAAATGGACCAAGAATACTTCTACTTCGAGTTGGCGAAATCGACTTCCATAGACACACGTTAACAGACGTGCTTAGGGTTGGCCTAATGATGGCGGAAATATGCCTCTATGATGATGACAATGCTATTGTTTGTGGATACATTATAGTCATGGACATGGCCAATGTGACACCGTTTCATTTATTTCATTTCGATCCTTTACTCGTTAAAAAAATAATCAGCATTTCAAATAAGGCAGTACCATCGAGGATGAAGGGATTTCATTTAATTAACATGATGCCAACGTTTGAGGTGTGCTTTAACATGATCAAGAGTGCTATCAATGAAAAGTTACAAAAGAGGGTAAGAGTATACTACATATAGACTAGCCCAAATAGTACATTTTCTTTTTTTTTTTTAGATACATTTCCATGGTAGTGACCTGAGTAATCTTTACAAGTACGTACCCAAGCACTGCTTTCCGGTGGAATATGGCGGTAAATGTGACACAATTCAGGACATTGTAGGATTATGGGAGAATAAGTTTAGAAAAAACAAGGACTTTTTCATTGAAGAGGACAATTATGGATGTAATGAGAAACTGCGAGAAGGCAAGCCATTAACAACAGAATCAATGTTCGGATACGATGGTAGTTTTAGGAAACTCGATGTCGATTAAAGGGTCGATGACAGCTTTATACAGATTTTAGTGATATTTTGTACTTATGTAAGGGAAATAAAGAGGTTTTATTTTACTTCAATTAAATCTACGAAATCTTTCGAATGTGGCTGCTTTTGTGGATACAGATTCTATTTCATTCCCTACCAATGATATATGTATGGTGGGCCATCTATTGGTTTCTTTTTGAATCATATGTTATTTTGACACTGACAGCTCATATGCGCTCAAAAAATTGACAGAAACTCTGCATTATATTTTCATGGAACGAAATGTATCGATTTACACTTGACGTTGGGAAATATTATAAAGTTACTTCCAAAGTGGATGCTGTTTTGTCGAAACAGTGCAAATTTTGAAAAGAAATTTCGGTCGAAATAATGCACCAACTGCAACTGGTGTACGCAAGTTTGTAATGAAATATCGTGAGACTATGGTTTGCTGATTGATAGCCGAACATATTCCCGTGTTTGTTCTGTGCGCTCAACGAAGAATATTGCAGCTATTGGCATTTTTGGAGTGACGGCATTTTTCTTTTAAGACGACAATAGAAGGAACGTTTCAGTCAATGGAGAGCGCTACCGAGACATGATAACCGATTTTTTATGGACAGAAATTGAGGATTTGAACTTGGGCGGACTATGGTATCAGCAAGATGGGGCTATGTGTTACACAAGCCACCCAACAATCGATTTATTGCACACTAAGTTCAAAATTCGTGTAATCAGTCGTTTTGGCGATATTGCTGGCCGGCAATTTTTTTTTTGTGGGGTGCCATTAAAGATCGATGCTATGCGAACAAACCAGAGACGATTCAGGTACTCAAGAGCAATATTGGTCAATCTATACTGGAAATAGGGGCCGAAATCATCGGAAAGTATTAAAAAATTAGGTTGACAGAATTGCCTACTGCCATGCCAGAATTAATCGGAAGGTTTACTCTTTTCAATAAAGCACCAATCGTTGAAAAGCATTGAACCAACCAACAGATGGCCCACCCTATATTAGTAACAAACTGAGTACCAGCAGAAGGAGAAAGCGATGGACCCTATTTTTTTCTAATAGGAGATTGTGTGACTCGATCTTACGTGTTCTGAAGGAGCTCTTCATACCATACCAGACTTTCACTTGTGTGTCAACTATGGACCAACCTTTGTGTCTATAGCATGATGGTCATGAAGGACAAGTAAAATCTTCCTGACAAAGAACAGTCTTCTTTAGAACTTCTGATTCCACTGATTTGCTGCCCGTGGGCTTAGCCGCACAATAAACTGGAGAGACTTCTTAGAGGAAGTCTAGATTCACCCCAAACTGTAGTGCCACCTAAGTAAGTAAGCACCTCTAAAAGATGCTGGGATCTCTTTCTAACTGAAC
This sequence comes from Xylota sylvarum, assembly GCA_905220385.1. NCBI lineage: Eukaryota > Metazoa > Arthropoda > Insecta > Diptera > Syrphidae > Xylota > Xylota sylvarum. Next base: position 10,187,895 of record LR999960.1, read on the forward strand.
ATAGAATTAGAAATCAATATAATTCAAAGTAGATACTCCGAAGGACATTGAATTAGAAGTTTGAGGAGAAGCTCTTAGTCCATTAAACTAAAATATTTTTATTGTCAAACCCAGAACTAAATAAACCCACCCTCCTCCTCCTTAACATCGTTGATATAATTAAAAGTTTGCTTCGAATCCACAATAGTTTCCTTCGTAATCGCTCTGATCCCCACAGGACTCTTCGTAGTCTTCGTTATATTTCCATTGATTTCGACATTTTTACTTTGAAAACAAGGCCAATCACATAGCTTCCCACAGCAACAAGATGACCTTCTTGGAAGCTTCTTCTAAAACAAAAATAATTGTTAATACATTCCACCTCGCATATAAAAACAAAATAAAATACCTTAGTTGATTTATCAACAACCTTCGATCGACAGAAACACTTACACAAAGGTGTCTGATCGTAAGCTCTTCGAAAGTTGTCATTAGTGTATCCATAGATTAGGGGATTTATAGCCGAATTAAGAAACATCAAATAGTGTGCTGTGTACCAAAGTATGCGGTAACTACTATTGACACCACCGGTATAGGTGCCCAAAAGGTCTGCTCGCATGAAGACCAACACTGTAAATGGAACCCGAAGAGCTATAAAGACGATTACTACAATGAACAGTGTCTTGGCGACGGTCTTTTTGTAGGATACAGTCAAAGGATGATCTCGGTTTAGCACTTTTTTTTCGTAGAGGTCAAGCTAAAATGAGAAATTTTTAGACTGACCATCGTGAAATTAATTGACTAACCTTGATAAATATAGCCGTGTAGGATATCAACATGACGCCCAAGGGAAACCAAACCAATGCCGATATAAGCACATACCAATACTTTGGCAATATGTTGGGATTCTCCTTGCAATAAGTTTCCGTAAAGTTTTTCCATACACGGACCTTAATTCAAAATCATAAATACAAGATTAAGAATCCCAGAAAAAAAACAACTAACCTTATAGGTCCTATAGATGGCTAAAGGCGTGGCAATAGCAAACCCAGCCAACCAAGTCAATGCCATAACCACCTTAGCTCCTTTCATTGTCAACCTAGCCTCCATAGGTAGAACTATGGCCGTAAGTCTATCGTAACTCACCGCTGACAAGTTCAAAACGGCTGTAATCAACAGTGATCCCTCGAGAAAACCTTCCATCTGACATCCTACAGCACCTAACATGTAGTTCTGGTAGAAATCATTAAACATAAACATAATTGGACAGATGAGAAGAGTTGCTGTATCTGCAACAGCCATGTTGGCAATCAGTAAATTTGTTGGAGTCCTTAAAGCACGGTTTTGAAAGATCAAATAGATTATGACTAGGTTTCCATAGATTCCAAACACAATCACTGGTATGAAAGTGGTCACCTTTAGGATGACTTCCCATTCTGCAATGCGGTACCAGATGCGGTCTTCGGGGAAATTTATGTTACTGTAATCCAGCTGAAGGGTGAGGTTAGTATTTAGTGGATATGACCAGAGACAACTTTTTACCAGATCGTCTTTAGACATGTCTCCAAATTTATGTAACTATATCACATTTTTTTCCAACCAGTGCGTTCTGTTTCACTATCAACTAAAGACTGAAATGAACAAATTATCCCACAGGACTTCGTTGTGTGTCATGATTAATATCTAAAGCTGATAAGACTCCGGTGATACCCAGTGTAAGTGGTTGAAAGCATTGTGATGACATGAAAAGTGTCTGGTTATACATGGGGGTTAAATTTATTTATGGATTTCGGACTTTGATAGGGTAGGAGCACATTTAGAAATGCCAGTCAATCCTGGAGGGTATATTGGTTTTGCATACTGTACAACGGTGACGAAGACCAACATCCCAATGATAGCCTTAATGACTTTTTCATCGCTGTTGCACCATGACATGGTCAATTTGGTTTTCAGTACGACCATCCAGAGACACCCAAGTGACCTTAAGACATGTCTTATGCCGATGTGGGTTACAAAAGTGATTCTAAGCCATGCTTACCCATTACTCGTTCTAAGCCCGCGTTGTCTGATCCGACTTGGGCATTGAAGTCACCCATGATGATTATGATATCGATTGTCGGAACGCTGCTGTACGTTTTTCTCGGTTTTCGCGGTCGCTTCACTTCTAAAGGCGTAGCACTGGATAATGGTGATGTTACGTATTTTCAAACGAAACCGGGCTGACATTAGTGTCGCATAGGCCTAGGAAATGAGATTGTGCCTTGCTTCGTCATTAATATAATGTCCACACCATTTAATATTTGGCCTTCCACACTTTAATTTCCACTGGAAGTGGAATTGTCAAGTGTCTGTTCCATACTCAGTGCAGAGCAAGTCCAACTGAATAATGTCATCTATGGAAAAAAGGCCATCATTGTTTGATAAGCTTTGCTGTATAGTATCCCTTTCATCGCAACTTGTTACGCCATTTGGATATCTGTGCCATTACGCCAATATTCGAGAATGAATAGTCATATTCAACTCCGTGTACTCTGATGAGCCTATAAACTGCCTATCCCAGGATAGCCTCATGATAGTTTCCCCATTGCTTGGTCTGCGGGAGATACTTTGTTTTCCATCTACACGGTACCAAGCTGTCGCATATTTTCTGTCGATTTCTATATTTTCAGAACTTAGAGCTATATTTGGATTCTTGGTTTTCTCGCTGTCCAACTCTCGACACGTTTATCAGCATAAGAATGAGTCAACTAGTCTTCAGAAAAATGTAAAACCTGCCTGATCGGGTTTAGAGATACTGCTGAAGCATTCAGTTATACCTCATATGAGTCTATTAAGCGTGCCATCTGTATCAGTACCCAGGTTTCATGATCGAAATTAATACCAACGACCTTCTTTATAACAGATGGACCATGCTCTCTCAAAGTTTATTCAGCTTGTCTACAGCCCTGATATACTCAAATTTGTAGGCAATTATCAATGGATCTCCACTAACTTTAAGAGTTCCTACAGTGAAAGGGCAGCAAGTGTTAATCCCTAAGTCATGACTAGGATAATTCATGTCCAGCCCATCAGAATGCAATAGCTGCAAAATAGACGGTTTGGAAATTGGTCTCATGCTAGGCTTGCAGTGCAAAAGTCAAAACCCTTTATATCTAAACCTTGACTATGCTCTAAAAGTTTGAAAAATGGTTATTTTAGTGGGAAAGACACCATATTAACAATTTCCGTATCGTGGTCTACGACTAATATTTTTGAGACTAGCTCGTAGCTTCGTTTTTGTCTCAATTTTCTCACTTTAACTTTTAAATTCTAATCTATGCTCCAAACTAATCATTTCTTTGTTTTTTCTTTATTCCATGAACCCCCAATCCACTTGTGTCTTTGGCGATCTATTACTCCTAGAAAGCTAAGATCACGGCAGTAGATATTGGTCAAAACTTAAGAAAGCTTACAATGAAATAGGATCCACCACTCCAACTGCCTGTAGAACTGCATGCGAATTGAAAATCAGTGATGTGAAGCGAAATGAGAGAAAACAAACCAAACCAAACCTAGAAGACCAAAAATATGATCCTACCTTTAATATTAAACTACAAGACCTAGTGATGAATTGACTTTAATGAGAAATCAGAGTAAAATACTCCAAGGAAGAGCTCCACAAACACTGCTAATCGATGCTAAGAGGGACTGGAAAAGAAACGAAATCATCAGATTTAGAGGTCTTGCAATGACAGGGATTGTTTGGCGGAATAACCAATCAAAACCAACACACAACGCAGCAAATGATACATCAAGCTCTATAGATACTTATGAACTTCATGTAAAACTAGTTATGTACCCTTTAAAACTTACGTTCCAAAATAAAGTTCACCTATTATTAATTAAAACGATTTGAAACAAACTCGCATGTTTTCAATTCATTTAGAGAAATTTTAGGAAAAAAAGACCGTTGCACATCTCTAAAATTTGACAATTGCACATCTCTACTTGCCCAAAAGTGGGCGCCGTGGCTTAAGTGGTTAGTGCGTTGGACTACGGAGCAAGGGGTTCCAGGTTCAATCCCCAAACAACACCTTAAATTTCTTTCACGGCCCCACCTCCTGCGAGCGTCTGACAAACATCCAAGAGTAAAACTGTCATAAAAAAAGCTGCTCAAAACTGCCGTTCGGATCCGGCATTAAACAGCAGGCCCCTTCCATTAGTGTGAAGAATATAACACGCACAACACGAGTGGTTGTGTGCAGCTAGGCCCTGGGTTCCATGGACCTGTTGCGCCAAAAATTTGTATTTATTTTTGTACTTGTCCAAAAGTGGATAACTTTAATTTTAACAGATTGCCCATCTCCAATTATATAAGATTGCATATTTTAATTATCAAGTTGTTGCACATCTCTAATTTTCAGAGATTGCACGTCACTAGATACCAGCTGACATTTCAACTGGGATACCTACTTGCTGAGCATGGTCGCCTGGTATTTTTGAGAAATTTTTCATTTTTCGACCAAAAAATTTGTGTTTTTGTGACGATTTGGATGAAATTTGATGGATTTTTGTTGGATAGGCCTTTGTTTGGAAGTTTTTAGGAATGGGTTGGTGCTAAAGGGGGCGTGGCGTGTCTGAAAGAATGCTTTGCCTGATATACCAAGAAAAGAGAGGATTTCTGATTATCGATTGATTTTTATTGAGAGATGGGTTAGGTGTTTAAATAAACATTGTGATCTTAAAAAAAAATATTTTAATGGGTTCAAGCTCCTTCTGAGATGTAGGATGATAAGCGCTGTGTTAATGGCAGCTTCTGAGGTGTCAAGGAGATGATATTACTGAGAAGTTGTCTGATTTCTGACAGCTATAAGCAGTGAGGTGTGGAATCGATGTTCTTGATTAGTCTTGAGATGGAGATGGTGTGGTGTTGATTAAGGTTTCTTATTGGACTCGAAGGCAGATGATAGCATTTGGCACGTTTAAGTATACGTTAAGGAATCCTGGTTTTTTCAATGACATGCTGAATGTGACAGATCTTGGTTTTAAGGTTCTAAGCTCATTTAAGATTCACTTAAGTTAAGGGTGCCTGTGGTTACTTCCGACGAAGTTTGGTCATATCTGGGTAGATGAAGAGCCTCTGCGATAGTTCAGATTTGCAGCATCACAATAGTAGGTCAGATGATATAAGTTTTCGTCCATTCAACCTCCTGCAGCGGGTGACATAACTATTGCCATTAGATCCTTATTAGTGTATCCTGAAATGGAAAGAGTTTTAAATATTTTTTTTGTAAGATGTTGGCTATAGTGTAGTTTAAAGTGTACTTGGTTGCGACTCGGACTGCGTAAGGCTCAAGCACGGGTTCTACATAGGCTGACTATTCAGATAATGACACCAATAGCAATTAGAACAAAGAGAGAAATTGAGTGGACAGGTCCTCTTTCAAGCGAATGTCTAACCCTGATTACTTCAGTCCTACTTTGGGAAAAGAATCATCATACGGTCTAAATAAAGGGTTATCCAACAAGAGGTGTCATTTTAACTTTTGTGCCGTTGTTGGAACTCTCAACATTCAAATACCATTGCGATGACTTTTGATAAATAAAAACTAGGAGGTTATCAAATATGGATCGATTGGTTGGTTGGTTGGTATGGGAGAGTGAGGATAACCTCATTACTTAGGCCGCCGATTGGACCCGCTGTGTTGCCCTCTAAAGAGACTGTGTGGTACAGAATGATAAAAGGAGGGAATGTAGGTTGGATGGGGTACACTGTCCTCGGAAACGTCTTGTATTTGGGAAAGGAGAGTTGGATGGGGTTCACTGTTCCGGTAAACGTCTTATATTTGTGATAAACTCCACGACCTTTACGAAACTGTAACGTCTAAGATGCCTAAGAAGTCTAGGATGTCTAATACTCAGCAGCTCAGGCAGGACATGTCTTCCCAGGTGTTTGTCATTTAACCCCCTAATGCGGGGCATAGGTAAATAACTAAGTAAGTAATACGCAAAGGAAGTGCTCGAGGCTTTCTTCCTCTTCCTCGCATCCCTGGCAGGTGCTTGATGTCACGTATTGGTTCAGGTTGATGTGTCCCATGTATAAACCGACCATCCGTCTTAATTTTCTTCTGCCTAGATCAACCGCCCTCTTCGACTGACGGTGGCAGGGGCGCTAAATCATGGCTTTGGCATCTTTACAAGTGTGCAGTCCATTCCACATGTTTTGGTGGTGTTTTACAAACTAGCTGCTGTATGCGGTTTTAACAACCTTTAAGGCTACTCCTAAGGTTGTAATCGTAGGTGTATCTATGTTTCACGCCGCCTTCCTCCCTGGTATATTGCAGTGACCAGATACCCAAATCAGGTTGACCTGGGAGGAGTTTGCCACGATATTAAGGTTTCTTTGCATTCCTTCACCAATTTCAAGTTGATTTTTTGGATTTGCTAGTGTCTTTATGGCTGCTTGACTGTCCGAGTAGAAGTTAATGCAGTTGCCTTGGTTGCGGTACTAAGTATTTAAAATTCACCGTAACTTGATGTTATTGAAGGCTTCCTCTATATCCAGGAAGACACCGAGAGCAGCTTCTTTGTACTTGACGGCATTTTCGATGATGTTGACTACGTCTGTGAGAGCTGTTTCCACGGACTCTCTTTGGTGTAAGCGTGCTGGTTTAGTTTAGGTTTAGTAGTTTCATATGTTCGTCACAAATCCTTTCCAAAGTTTTTAGTACAAATGATGTCTGTATTCCCTTGCTTTACTTAAGTCTTTCTCAGGTTTAGGTAAAAACACCCTAATTTCCTGCCATGGAGTTGACATGTAGCATAAGGCCACCAGATAAGAGATGGGAATCATGACATCCTTTCCAACTGCCGTGTATGGAGCGATGTTATATAAACGACACATGGTTGAAACAATGTGGGAAGCATGGACGTTTCAAGAGTTTCTCCTACTGTTGCTGCTCATTAGCTATAAGAAACTGTAGTTGGGTGTGCTCCTTTGAGAGGATCTTCTTGCTTCGTGATTCATGTGGATCGATACACACTCACACAGAGCATACTTATTTTTAAAATTTGGTCAGATGAGTGTATGCCTGATGAATGGAATCTCAGCACCGATCCACACCCGATCCACAAGAAAGGAGACCCTCCTCAACGTCGGGTACAAGTTTCTATCTGCCATCCTGTGTGAACATCTGAACCCCTTCGTCAACAACCTGATTGGCCCCTATTGGTTGGGTGTCAGACCATGCAAGTCCACAATCGATCAAAACTTCACAACTCCTAGAGAAAACTTAAGATGTCCAATTCGATACCATCTTTTCATCGATTTTAAGGCCGCATATGGCAGCATTTATAGAGACGAGCAGTACAGAGCCATATCTAGTTTTATCACCCCTTCAAAACTCGTTCTCCTGTGTAGGATGACGAATTGGACAGAATGTGACAATAGACAGCTAGTAAGGGACTTTGTCGCTGCTGACAATTCTGAAAACAACACCTCAGCAGAAATAAAACAAAGAATAACTCTTGCCAATCGCTGTTTCTTTGGGCTGAGAAGGCAATTGAGTAGTAACGACCTATCTCGAAGAACTAAGGAGACTCTATATAAGACCTTGATCATCCCAGTCCTCCTCTATAGCGCTGAAGCAAGGACTTTATCAAAAGTGGATGAAGATATTCTCGGTCGTTTCGAGAGAAAAATCCTTCGTAAGATATTCGGCCCCGTTTACGTTGACGGGCCTTGAAATAAGAGATTCAACGACGAGATGGAAGAGTACTAGCTGTACAGCGACATTAACCTAGTCAAAAACAGCACATCACTCGTCTAAGATGGCTAGGACATGTAGAGCGAATGGAAACCAGCGCTCCGGCCCGTTGAATCTTCGAATCAAACCAGGATGGACAATACAGTGGAGGACAACATTGTCTCACATCTCTCCCTTTTTAACCCTACTTCCAGCCATACTACTATATCACCATAATAGCCATACTAAACTACAATACTTCCTCTAAAAAATCTGAACAACTGAACTCATACGCCAATCTCAATAGTTTTAGAAGTAAACTATTGGAAACTTACTATCCTATCCGGTATCATTTCTTCACGGATTTTTCAGAGCGTTCATCTGTGCCTTGAAAGAAGTATTAGGTGGCTGTCATCGACGACCGAAGGTCTACAAAACAACAAACACGTCAAAGAACTTCGTCCACCAATGTACATACCACTGTACCTAATCTGCTGCAAACTTTTGTAATATGCTAACCAGTTGTCCCTAACTACGAACGTAGCCACTTGCGATATGACTACCAGTTGCGGCACTATCTTAATTGACCTTGTTCACCACTCCTAAGCACTGTATTGGATTAATATAAATTGTTTATAATTTTATGTTGATAAAGTGCACCCAATACACCTACATGTGTACACAAGGATAAAGGGATCTCGAGTTGGTTGCGCGTTTAATTTGCTTGGGATATGATGGAGGCTAGAGATTGCACTTTAAACAGCTGATAGATATGCTCTATGTACATACAGTTTGTCATCAAAAATCCGTTAAAATGCCGCCTAAGCTGTACATATTACAACCACTTCACTAACACCTGTTAGTCTGTAACTCAAATACCAATCACTCATCAGTATCAGTTGAACTTTCCGCTTAATTGTAACTCATGGTCAACCCACGAAAATGATAAACTCCTGTCGTTTGTTATACCTTTTTGTTATATTTAATTGTTTAACCAACTGTTTGTGCCTCAAAGTGAGCATCAAGGAGAATCACAATATTGAAGTGGAATCCTTTAAAACTCGTATAAACAAACGCGACATTTCACAATTCTTCGATAAAGGTAAATTTTGCGGTCTGCATGATTTTCTAACGGTTAAAGTGAAATCATTAATTACAACTTAGAAACTTTATTCAATTACATACATACATACATATTTACAAAACAACAATAAGCCAAGTTATTCAAATCCAAACAAATCCTTCTTGATATATCCGCAGTCGTGTTCATCCAGAAACTTCATAAACTGACTCATGCTTATCTTGGTGCCCTCTTCGTTGCCATTTTCGTTGAATAGTTCCTCACGGAATCCATGGAACAGCCTCAATTCATCGAAATACTCACGCGGTTTCTTGATGTTTTCACTTTTCCTGATGGTGATTTTATGCCATGTCATACCTTTGATATTTCTCCAAAACTCCTGAGTGTTCTCCTTTAATCCTTCGACACAGATAATTCCTGGCTTACCAGGACGTGAAAATCCGGATAGATTAAGATCTCGACTTTGTTTGACAATCTCTTGACGTTTGGATCGGCTCTTAATGTGATGTGAATAGATCCATAGACGTTCGAATTCAAAGAGCTGCGGTTCATCGTCTTGTTCCTCGCGGTTCAACTCAATTGCGTCTTTGGTTAAGAAGTTATCGATCTCTTCTTGAATCCAGGAGATCACTTGGAAAATATATGTGTCGGATTTTTCCAACGATGCAATGTAGTTCTCTATGTCAGACTTGACGAGCTGTTCTTGAAATTTTGTCAACAACGCACTGTGAATTGTTACAATAGCATTCTCGATCGCTGGGTAGAGATGTGGTAGTTCAATGCGAATTTCGATTTTATCCCCATTGGTGGTTGGAATAGTGATAGCGAAATCCAAATGAGCGCGAAGATTGTTCAATGATCCCTTGAGGTATTCATTGAAATCACTGATAACACCAGGATCATAGATATGCATTTCGCCAGGATTGCAGTAAATCGAAGAAAGCATGTCAACTTCTTCTAGTTGTTTGGCAATACAGTCCATGTATAGTCCATGCCGACTGTCGTCAGTCGATGGTAGCTCCATTGAAAACTTGAAAAGAAAATGGATATGATTTTGTGATTAATTTTATAAATATATTTCAGCATCCTACTCATTCAACGGGTTCAAGAAAATAGAATCGGTGCCGATCATATTTCCGCTAGATATATGCGTTTTTGAAGTCAACGAAGTGAGGCATTATGCTTGTCTGCATATCAATAAAGATGGAGCTAGGAACTTTGTTATTCTTCGAGCTGGGGTAAGTTTTATTTCGAATGTAAGTATGTTCTTATAAGATCATTTTAATGAGTTGCAAGAAGGATCATTTCCGATGACATTTCTAAATATTGTGAATCGCTTCAAGAATTTTCCAGAATTAAGTAACTTAAAAAAATTTGCCAAAAACATTTAAGCAAGATCAGCTAAAGATGATTCGGTTTGATTTAGAAGAGTCAAGTAAAAATGTTTGGTCCACTTTAACGAGGTTCCACCAAGATTCCTTGTCACTCACTTTCGATAAATTACGTAAGGATCACTTCAAAAGCTCACTTGCGAATGGGCATGTTAACAAATCTTCATCGAGATCGCTTCAGACAGACATGAAGATCTTTGCAATAAATCTCTTCTGCAGGATCACTTGACAAGATCAATTACCAAAAATGATAACTTCAGCAAGTCTTTTTAATTTAAGACGATCATTTAAAAAGATGGCTTACAACAAACATGGCAATAAAATCGATCTAGTAAGACTACCTACTTAAGATCGCTTAAGAAACTTCAAGCAAGATTTTTTTGTTAATGATCAACCTAGCAAGATCAGTTATTTAGTTTGCATATCTGTACAAGGACAAATCTTTTGGGAAACCCCAGCTTTGCATGATCACTTCTGTGTTACTAAATCTTAACAGGATCATTTACGCAATCCGCTTCTGCAGGATCACTTGACAAGATCACTTACAAACAAATAATAACTTTAGCACATCTTTTTGTTCAAGATGATCATTTAAAAAGATGACTTACACAGAATTTCTGCAGTAAATCGTTAACAAAATCGTGAGATCACTTAAGAAACTTCAGCAAAGGTTTTTTGTTAATGACCAACTTAGCAAGATCACTTATTTAGTTTGCATGTCTGCACAAGTACAAATCATTTGGTCAAGTCCATCCACGCATGATCACTCACTTTTGTCCTACTAAACCTTAACAAGATCACTTAAGCAAGATCATTTTGCTGAAATTACCATAGCAAATTCAGTTAAAAAATATCTTTTCAGTGTGATTCTATCTTCTTCAATAACATTTTCGCATGATCAATTATTTTCTGCAGAATGAAACCTATGAGGAGCTTCTAAACCTAGAAACACCTCTAGCCATCAGTATGGATTGTAAATCCTTTGACCAGAAGGGATTTATAGCGATTGCCTACAATATAACAACCTCTGTAGAACGTGCCAATAAAGGATCACCGATCTTTCAAGTGGATTCCGAGCGAGTCAAAACAGTCCAATACTTTGGATCTCCAAACTTGAGATCAGTTTATCTACGAACAACTGCGCATGATATCTTCCTCTTGCAAACCTTTGTGAACACAAACACTTCATCAAATCTATTCTGTCCGTACTTCAAATGGTCTGGTTATGGGTTCAATAAACTCGGTAGAATTCCTTGCAGCAATGCACGACACTTAGAACCATTTTCTATTAATACTGAGCATTATGTTGCTGTTGCGAACTATGCCGACAAACAGGATCGAACAGAAACTAACTCTGAGATCTACAAATATGACAAAGAAAAGAAAAAACTGGTTCCCTTCCAGAGCATTAAAACAAACGCCGCTGTTGATGTAAAGTACTTTAGTGTTCCATTCAATGAAGTTGAAAAGCAACACTTTCTGATCTTTGGAAATTCTCGTGCGATCAACGGAGGTCAAGGTGATCATTTAGAAGCAGATTCAGTGATCTATAAGTTTGAAAAGGGAAATTTTATTCCCTATCAGATGCTGCCCTTATACTCGGTGCAGAAATTTCTTCCAGTGGAGGTAAGGATTTACATAGAGTATCAATAGAGATGTACTTGCTTTCTTTAATTTTTGTAGAACGTAGAACTGGAGAAGTTCATTCTTCTCGTGGCGTGTTCCAATCAAGACATTAAGATCTACAATTTGAACGACTGGAAATTCGAAGAGTCTAAAGTTCAGTTCACAGAAGGCGCTCTGGGCAAAGGTGTGTCCAACATGAGAATATTCAAACACGAGGAATACAGCTACTTAGTGATCGCAAATGAGCGAATGTTAAAGAATGAGACTAATGTTTTCCTGCCGATCTTCACCCAGGAAGTACATGCGAATACTCTGCGACAGCAAATAATTGATTGGGTGACAGCCACTACTGATCGTTTGAACAAGTTTGACGTCGAAAAGTTAAGAAACGACGTCGAAGCAGTTGCCAAAACGAAAAAAGAACGCACGTCTTCCGAAGTCAGTGAGATCCCATCGGCAAAAGTGGAGATCGCCTACACACGATCGGTAAGATCATCAACAGTTTTTTTAAGCTCATCCTTACTCATCCCTTCTTACAGCTTATCAATCCAGCTAGAAATTTTACGACAAGTTACTGGAAGACCCTCTCCTATGCATATCAGGCGGTCGAGGCTTTAGAAGTTCGTGCCAATAAGAAACTTTCGGTGAAACGAGATGCCACTGGTGACGATAAACCTGAATACACACATGAAACGCTTAACGTTGGAACTTTGGTGGTGCGAAATAAGCTAAAGGCAAAGGAAATAAATGGAGTGAATCCCGTAAACATCCAACTAAAGACTATATCAGCTCCAAAGATCATTGTCAATGGAGACTTTCAAAGGCCCCCTGAGGCTCGAAGTGATATTACTCCGGAGTTTCTAGATATCCTCAATGTGGATCATTTAAAAGTCTCAGGCAACCTTAACCACATAAACTGGAGCGATCTTCAGGCCAACGCTCTGAAAAAAACCGGCCAACAGTTCCTCAAAGCTCCTGTCAAAATTAAAAATTTGGAAACCGATACTATTGTAACCTCCTCGGATACAATAAACGGCCAAAGTCTCTCCAAATTAGTTCTGATCGACGGTGGAAGCTATGTGATAAATCAGGATGTTCGCTTCACCAAACCAATTTATGCTAAAAACTTAACAATCAAGGATCGTTTGAACAATATTCATGTACTGCAGGATAAGTTGGACGTTCTATTGGTCAACTCTGAGGAAGTTCAACATATGACTGGGAGGAAGTCATTTGAAAATATAAGACTACTTGAACCAGTGACAATATCAGTAGGTTTGACAAGAAATTTACAAAAACTTTCTAATCCTCCTTTTGCAGGGAAAAATTTTAGGTGAGCTTGACATAATGTCCCCATTCAAGCCCATCCATCGATCACTAAATCTAAATGGACACTATACGATTACTGGTGACGTTACCATCAAAGAAATTCTAGCAGCTAATAATATTTTAGGTGCTTCGGGCGTCAATAGCTTCAAAAGGGTATTAGATGAAGGCCTTCCTGCTTTTGGTCCATTTGATGGTTTAAAGTTAAACTTTGAACAACCGATCGAGGCGAATAATTCGATCGTAACAATCGTAAACGGTCAAGATCTTGAACAATTGGTTCGGACGGATTCAGAAGAAGTGCAGGTTATTAAAGGTCGTAAGACCTTTAAGGGAGATCTGAAAATTTCAAATGGATTTGCTGAGGTGAAGATCCTTAACACGATCGATATCGATCAGTTGGAGAAAAAAATCCTTACGAAGAGTGGACAGCAAAACATTACTGGCAATGTTCGACTAAAGAAGGTAGTTGCAAAGAGGTAGGTAGGAGGAACATTATTAACGGTCAGGGGACCTGACCTATATGTTTGTTTTATTTTTTCAAAAACTTTTCTTCCAGCGTTTCATCTCCATCCATTCGATTAAAAGGGAAAAATCTTTCAAACTACCTCACCAAATCTGGAAATCAAGGATCTCAAGGATCGCTAAAGATTGGTAGGCTCAAAACTCAGCTTGCAACCTTTGGCAATCTACAAACCGAAAAGAAGGTGTTTGACGGCCAGTTGGACTCCTTGAAAAACAAAGAAGTCACCAATGCAAGTCCAGAAATCTTCCGAAACTATGAAGGCACGATACATGTTCAAAATCTCAAGGTTGGAGGTTTTATAAACGAAATTTCTGTCGAGAACATCGAAAGGCTGTTTACTCTACTGAATGGAAACATAAAGTACGTGGGAGGAATGAAATTCCATCACGACATGAAAGTATCAAATCTAACATTCACTGGAAAGTTTAATGGAATACCTGCTGATGAATTTGGAAGATGTTGGTTGCAACAGGGCACTGACCAAGTCTTCACAGTGCCTCAGACTTTTTCAAGTGTATCCATTCCACAAGGTCTGAAGCTTGTTGGAAAATTAGACGGACATGATTTTGAAGCCTTCAAATCTGGCACCTATAGGATTAATCAAGATGAACATATAACAAATGCTATATTCGGTAAGAATAACCCAAGTGTCCAAGAGATCCCATTTTAATCGTGCTCCCTTAGAGAATTCCATTAAAGTTGAAACAGCTTTAACTGCATCTACGGTCAAGGGACTGCGAATTCCAGACGATATTCTTCTTCAAAACTCTGAGCAACCACAGATCCTCAATGATGCTATGATCTGTTTGAAGGATGTTCATGTTAAGGGGTATCTTCAAAGGGTATCTACTGTAAACAACATGAGCCTGACTCTTCTCAATGAGTATTTGGACAGTGATTTGGACACGATAATCGTTCAGAATGCAGTTTTTCAAAATCCACCCATTTTTACCACGCTGAACTCACATGATCTGACGGAAACAATGGATACTGTTTGGTTTGCCAATGCCGATGTGGACTTACAGCATCATGTCGAGATAGCTGATGGGTATTTTGATGGACCACTGGATTTTGAAGTAAGTTTAAGGATTGACTTTAAGAGGGTGTAAGGCTAAACATAAATGAAACTTTTTTTTAGGGACCAATCAATGGAATGAACATGAAATATTTAAAAGAGAACTACTTCAGCTTGTCGAAACCCCAGCAGGTATCGGCAGAGATGATATTTTCTAAACAAGTTATTTTTGAAAATGACCTTGATGGTGAGAACTTGCATGTATATGGTTCAATTATTGATGCAACGAGGTAAGTTTAACTCATCCACATCCATACAGAAATAGTCCGCACAGCTAACAAAACGAGGGATATACAATGTAGGCCTAGGTGAGGAGACAAGGCTTAACCTTTTCATTAGATAGATAGGCGAATGACTAGATAGGTTTTCAGTGAAGGAGTAAATTTCTAATCATTGTGACTACCTTTTAGCAAGATAAAAACTCACCCAAGGTCCTGCAGAATCCAGTAAAACTTGTCAAACCATTTAAAACCTTCTTCCGTTTTGAAATTATCCAAACTGATTGCTTTGTTTAGAGGAAGCTGCAGTTTGAGGTAAATGTGAAGTTCCTCATCAAGCTTCTACCAAGCAATAGGTCTCGTGAACTGTCTTAGCCCCAAGACTTACAGATATCAAAGGATGGCTAAAATTGCCTACACTTTTAGGCAACGAGTCTACAATTAAATTGATTTCATATGTACAGGAATACCACGAATACCCTGTCGTAAATCCGGGTATTCCTGTATAAGTTTTCATTGTATGTTGAAAAATAATTGACAAGAAATTGTATCTTGTGAATGTTACACAGATTCAGCGATGAATGAATGCTGAATACTTCCCCATAAAACGTATATTGCGAAACTGCCTTAAAACTCGAAGAAAGCTGTTCTCTGGAAAACGAAGCAATCAAACGCTGATCCAATACTAGGTGTCATGGATGCTTCCACAAATTAAAGGTTCACTTCAGGACAACTATTCCTGCCCGCAATGTTTGGAGAAATATTGCCCTGTTGGACAGAAATTCACATCCTTCCTGAACAGATGGTTACATAACCGGAAGTATAAAGTAATATCTACTAATGTAATATCTCCCATAAGCCCCTGGTCCCTCATGGAGATGACATTCAAAATTACATTCGCGAATACAACAAGATAGACAAGCTCACCAAAAAAGCTCAAAATTTTACCGAAATGGTGAGTTTTGAACAACAACACCAACAAGACCAACAAAGATGGGAGAATAGCCGTCTCTCGGTAGATCTGCCCTAGGCTAGATCGAATAGAAAAACCTGGCATTAGTTTGGTTAAGTTTAGATGATCACAGACCAACTACGTTGCCCTCAAAAGATACTGCCTGATAGCTTTACATACCAAAAGGTATATATGTATAAGGCAAGTATGAGAAGAGGACACAGGCCTTGTCCTAAATATTCGAAATTGCTCAACTTGAGCAGCATCTATCCATGATGGATAGACCTTTCATATACCTTATTTGATCTGTGGGTCTGTATACTCGTCTGTAACCTATCCTAGCTAGATACCACCCGAAAATGAAATTTTTAACAGACCTTCATCGAGCTACTTAGCTTACCATACAGGAAAATGGCCATTGAAAAGCTAATAAGGGCTGTTTTGTTTTTGTCCGTCTTCAGCTTCATAAAGCATCCTGACTGAGCATTTCTAGCTGTATGCAACAAGGTTTCCGTAGAATAACCAATATAGAGACTGTTAAGGTAAATAAGAAGAGCTATTAAAATCTAGGCCAATACAGCTACTGACGAAACTAACCCAAACAAGACAAGTATTAGGAAGCTAAAGGAGTTCCTCCAAGATACCAAGGAAACCGATTAAATTCCATATCCGGCATTACACTGGTATCTTTCATGAAGAACTCTTACTCTATTCAAATACTGCTTTACTAAGGTAGGAAAAACTCCCCTTCACAAATTCGGTAGTACACGTAATTTTCGTCCCCAGCTTAATCCAATCCTCGACACACTAGATCTATCAAATTGCATTGCCAGCCATTTCTTGTAAAACAAAAAGTTTCTCTCAAACTCACTCTAACTTTTGACGACCGTTAATACAAACAGGTGACCATTTTGAAAGACGAATTTACACCCATACCACTCCTCACAAAATACCCCGTGTGTGTGTGTGTATGATTCATTTGATTTCTGCACCCACATATACACTGTCGCGCCTTATGCCGGTGCATGTGCAAGTCGACAACTATGTATCTCATTAATCTCCGCCATGAGTAAAAGTCTCCAACTGCACCTCCCTGCAGGTATACATACACACTTGAAAAAAAAAATGCCAGCAGCAAGAAAACTACTTGTTACTTGCAGAATCGATTTACACTGCATATTCTAGGAGAAAACACTTGCTATTGTGCTGGAAAACCTTAAAGTTTCCTTTACTTTTTCTTAAGAATCCATCTTCACTCACCGAACAATGTGACTTTAAATCCAATTGACAGATAAACGGTAACCATTTCTCATATTTTCATTGAACCAAACTTGAATTTGAAAAACTCTTATTACATTTTACTTACCGTTTGTTTTATATATCCGTTTCCTGTTAATTAACTTGTTGAAATAAATGCAAACACACAGAACAACAAACTTCCATTCACTGTAAATTGTTTACTGTTGCTACACATCTGTCAGATGTCCAGGGCAAGCGTACAGCTGTTTAGTAGAACTTTCAACTAATACTCAAAAGATGTCGTGTAGTCCCGTTATTTAATCGTTATTTTTGAATTTTCTTGTTTTAGTAATGCTGAATTTGAATTCAACGAATTTGCGCGAAATTCTTTTCTCCGATCCGGTAAACAGAAAATTACCGGACAGTGGAAAATTTACGAAGGATTGATTACTGGTATTTTACACAAACACTAAAGCCCTAAATTTTACTAAAACCTAACATTTATAGGAGATCTGAACAACGTTCGGATAAATGATCTGAATCTCGCTGAAGATGTGATACGTCTTGACGTAGCAAATAATCAAGTAACAGCTCCGAAGTACGTTCAGTCTGCCAGCATTAAAAATCTATATTCTGAAGAACGGAGTACCGTGAACGGCGTGAATCTACTAGACTGGGTGCACAATGCCGTCTTTGTCTATGAGAACTACACGATTCATGGGAAAACAACTCTAGACTCGGTGATATTCTATAATGATGTTCAAGTTAGTGGTACCGTGAATGATATCAATTTTGATGAGGGCACCTTATTGCTACGCGATAGGGAACAAGTGATTCAGGGAAATGTAGAAATTGTTACGAAATTATTTGAGGAAAAGCGAATCCTTGCGAATTCATTTGGCGAACTAAACGCGTTGAGTGTGAATGGACTGAATATTGATGAATTCTTTCGGTGTCAGGGTGTGGAGAGATTGGAAGAACATATTAATGGTTCTTTGACGTTTGTGAATCCTGTGTATGTGGAAAATTTCGATGGAGGACAGGAATTTATGGATTTAACGGAAAGTAGAAGTGATTTCAATTCGATGCACAACAAGACTGTGAAGGCTTTTGATGGTTTGAAAAAAGTTGTCCAGAGTATTGGGTATAGCTATCAAAGTAAGTTTAGAAAAAGTTGAGAATGTTCTAGTTTACTCAGTGTAATATATTTTCAGATGAGGGGTACTATTTGAGCCATTTTGAACATAAACAAACTATGCATCTTTCAGCGAAGAAGGTAATCAGTCTAACGTTGCGCGTTGGTGAAGATTTTGTGGATGTAATCGGAGTATTGGAGGCAAATGACGAAAGTAATGTGCTCTTCTATCGTTGGGACATTTATCGGCAGCAGTTTGTCGTGGATAAACGTAAGTATTCTCAATTCATATAAAGTCCAAGCATTAGGTCCTTCGAGGGGATACTGTTTTACATGAGTTAGCATCTGAAACCTTAATACAAAACAGCACTACAACGCGATAGCGTGTAATAGAGGCTATTGGCTACTGCCATCTAAGTCCTTAAGGCACTGCAAGGGGATGGTATGTAGTTGGAATGGTATTGCAAGGGGGTGCGTAACTTGGATAGTAGAGGCTGAGGCAGAAAGACGGCATAACATGGGTTTCGTGTCCAGCTCTATGATAAATATTTAAGTGTGGTTTGTGGTTTGATGGCGTCTATCTTGCCTTGATAAAGAAAGCAATGCGGTTACCTCTGACTCAAGCAACTCACATTGCAGCCAATGATTATTGCTGTGCGGTAGACTAACAAGCTTTTCAAATAAACAATTTCCCGTTGGACACAGCATAAGTCCTAGTTGCGTCAAATATTTGTATTTTTTTTTTTTTTTTGGTTCAAGTTGAGGGAGAAGTTAAGGTATAAGAACGTGGGACTGTGGTACCACATATCCGGTAAAACCGGCTGAGAAGTACCCTGTGAAGGGAAGTCTACGGCCATGCAATTCCCGGGAATGTCACTGTAATCCGACACCCAAGTAAGGTAAATATTGAATTGTTGAAATTGAAAGCCATCTTGTTTACAAAATATGGGAATCCTCAGAATTATGGAAAAATATCCATTTTTGGTGACATTACTTACCATGAGTGGGCTGTTTAAAAAAGGGAAACATATACAAAATACCGGGAGCACTGCATTTCCTTATAGGGTCAGTGTGGTGCTCTATGTACATGTCTATAGTCAGTTGTATATTATATGTACGGCGTGATCATCAAATGTAGTGAACCCCCTTCTCTAAAACTGGGCAAGGTGCAAGGATCAGCGTTATTGCAACCTTTCGGCTTAAAGCCATCTTACAGTGGTCTAGTATACCTAAAGGTTTCTCCACTATTTATTTTAAGAATGAATTAAACTATCCACTATCCAGACGAAGAAGGAGACGTGACCTGACATCATATCCATCTTTATATTCTGCTTAAATGGGCGAATCTATTGACACTTCATTCTCCTCATGACAACTATGTATCATCCAGCATTTTCTGTTCCTTAAATCGTTGTTTCGTGTCTCGGATTTCATTGGAAGTTCTCCTGTTCCTTTCTATTCGAAAGAAGAAATGACATCTTTGCACTTTCTAGTTCCTCACTGCAATCGAGACAGAATGGAGAGTTAATCCAAATACACACCATTGACCTTTTGATATATATATTTCATCATACGACACCGTTCGAAATTCGCTGCACAATCTTAGTGAACTGAAAGGACAAAGAATTTGTTTTTATCGAATTTATTTTCATATTTAGTACTCATGCTCAGGAACTGGTTGAACTATTAATCTCAGTGATCTCCAATGTTAGGCATCATTATCATAGTTAAAACAGCATTTACCTGCATACATTTGTACGCCCAGACTAAACATAGAACATCCACAAGTGCCAGGATTCCGACTAAACTAAGCTACACTAAAAATTTAAAGTTGAAGTTTTCTTCCTCGTAGTAGTAGTAGTTTTGGCCGAATGTGTGTTGAGTATGCTTTAAATCCCTTATGCACGATCTCACTTACTTACTTTACTTAACGGGCTCCCGACCCGTGAACAGTCTCTGCCTGTGACATGGCAGCCTTCCACTCTCTTTGATCCCGGGCACCCTGCTTCCGGTTGTCTAGACCAAGCGCTCTGGCATCCGCGATAACTTGATCCTTAAAACGGAGGTTCGGTCTTCCTTGTCGCCTTGAACCTGGGGGCTGTGATTCGAAGATCCTCTTTACTGGAGCATTATTGTCCACTCGCTCGATGTGGCCGAGCCAGTGTAGTCGACGTATTTTGGCTTTTTGGACTACATCCACACTTTCTCAGAGTTCGCGGTTGTATCTACTTCTCCATTCGCCCTCCTCGCATACGGGACCAAATATTCGACGGAGTTTTTCTTTCGAAAGTGTTCAATATCTACTCTGTTTTCCTCCTTATCGTCCAACACAAGGAGTCAAAGTTCGTAAATTTTCCAATGAGTTCATCCACAACCAGCCTGATAGTTGGTTCCACTTTGCAAACATAATTTCATGAAAGAAATGACAAAAAAAAATGCAATACGTCCCAGGTAGTCGTTGTGCGACGATGTACATCATCCTCCTTTGGAAAAATGTCTCGAATATGTGTCGGAACGGATACCATGATATGAAATACTAAGATTTCGTACGAATCGATGAAAATTCCGTTCTAATTGGATACCATGATGGGGCTGACTACCTCCTACGTCAATGAGGTCATCGAAAACAAAGCTTCACTTTTAGTGACGGTAATTCTACTTCTGAATAGCTACTCCTATTTCTCGCCCCTTCTCGCCCAGCATAGGTTACGGGGAAGTACATGCATATGTGTGTTTCTAATAGCAATATGTAGTACTTTCCATATATTTGGTGTAGCTGCTATCTGGCTTTTTTAGAAACGTTCAGGTTCCGCCCCAATTTTACCATGACTTTATAGTATTTGCGAAAGCTTTACAAAACTTCCTCTTTTTAGCTTGTCTTAGTTACTTGATATATGTATACATTGTTTGTAAGTAACATTCTGCAGCTTTGCCAATCTCCATCAGGATTTGTACTGTTAAACAGCTTGCTGGTTTTATTTAAATACCGATAAACTCATTTTCAAGACGGCGGAGCTCCAATAGAATGACTGAGAATCAATATTGAAATATCATGAATGGCTTTTGTCATCAGCAGACAAAGCTTTCATCTAGTTTAAAACTGTAGTACACTACTCAAACGCCTTCAGTGTTTTATCCTCTTTAAACACTGTTCTTGCATTGCATATCTAGATTGGCGATTAGAAAGAGACTCTAGATTGCACTATATTTTTACCTTACCTGCCTCTAATATTTGGCAACATCTTCTTTAGAGCAGAATCCACGCGAGCGACTTTTGTATATGAGCTCTGGAGTTATTTCATGTACACCACTTTCGCACCGATCGTTCCACTTAAGTGTTGTTGTTTTGTCATTCTTTGGCTAAGCTCGAGCGCCGTGATCGATCTAAGCATTAAGACCTCATATGAGGGGCTAATTAATCGATGAATTTGAAGCTCTAACGTGTCTTGGCTAAAAATGAATCAACTTTGTTTAACAACTCATGCTCCGCTCTAAACTAAATACGAAACACGCCCTTTCCCGTAGAATAAAAACAATTCTGTTTGGTTTATCCATCTCCAACCCGATTTCAATCAAGTTTTGACGATGGAGATTCGCTGCAAGCCTGAACTAATTCACCCAAAAGTTGCTGGCTACAGCTGCTGCGTCGGCTGTGTATGCAATGATTTTCCAGAAGTTCTTTATAAAATAACATTCTACAGATTGTTCTTGCAATTCCTTAGAATCCATACATTGCTGACTCTCACTAAAAAAACACAAAAACTATAGAGTTGCGTATACAACCCTGTACTACACCAGTTTAAAAGTTATCTATCTTGATCAAAATATGAAACTTACCGTCCTTTCACGTATCTCGATCCAAGCTGCTTATACTGTTGTACACACACATGAGTTTCTTTTTGGATAAACATGGTACACTGAACCCAACGAGTAACAGCTTACACTTATTTATTGAGAGCTTGCGCATTATGATACATTAACTTAACAACTAGTGAAATAAGCTTTTAGATTTTACGAAATAAAGAGAAGAAAACAGGAATTCCTCTAGATTTTCACGTCATAATTAACATTTAAAACCAAATGCAATACATTTCTTGTTTAGAATGATGTATGTATGTAAATCCTTATGAAAAGCAAAATAAGACGAAGTGCTACATTAAAGAATATATTCGCTATAAAATAAAACTAAATACTTTTATTTTATCAATACGAAATAGAAAAAAGAAATAGGTGGAAAAAAAAACAAAAATAAAGTGTCATCCCACTTTTGTCTACAGCTTCTCCAGCTGATCTGATTGCGCCTCTATGATCGACTTAAGAATGTTCAGCTCTAGCTTCGCAGCTACCTTACCGGTGACGCGATTCATCACGTTAGCCACGTATAAACCCAATGCCTCGTGTCTCTGAGAATTGCAAAGATTCTTGAAAAATGTCGGCGGAAGCTGATTTTCAAAGTTGCCAATGTTTATTATCTCACCACCCGCATTCGATGACTTGGCAGTATTGTCAAATATAATATCCTTTTGAAAATCGATATCTTCAATTCGTGCATTGAAACCATTTGTCTTGATGGTTGTGATGCCGTTCGATAGATCAGTACTAACTGTTGGAGGATTCGATGGAATTGTAATAACATTGATAGCTTCTGCTGTTGAAGTGGCTGCTGTTAGTGATGTTTCAGCTTCGTCCACTACTTCCTGTTTGATTTCAACAGGTGGAATTTGTGTTGTGGTTGATGCTGGTTGTGTGGAATTGTTGACATTGCCAGAGCTTGTGAGACTCCTCTTGGCCGGTGTTACTGCTTCTTCTCGTTTATCTACGCTTTGTAACTTACGTTTCATGTTATCGGACAGGACCATAGATCGAGGATTATCCCCTCTTAGTTGGGCAGTTGATTTTACTGGTTGACTTGATGATACTGTAGGCGGTTTTACTGCTGGTGTAGAGGTCTTTCGCATGCTAATGCCCTTTCTTTGAAGGGCACTTGTGAAAGCTGCACTCATTGGCTTCGGTTGTTGGCTGGCGCTTGAGTAATCTGGTTTGACCGGTGTTGTTGTTTGTGGTATCATCATTTGTGTGTTGAGCAGTTTATGCTCTGTTTTTGCGTCTGCAGTGCCAATAGTTATGGACTCTTTTTCGGGTGAGCCAGTTGAACTGTTGCTTTTCATTGATTTATCCTGATTATCGCTGTCGCCCTCGTAGTCTTCGTCATCTTCACGGACTTCTAGAAATTCGACAAATGATTCATCATCATTCCCAGCTGGCTCTTCAGGTCTGGAAAAATATAAGCAACGTAAAGTTATTGTACGGGTTTTTGTGGGTGGACACCAGCTTATGAATAGGATTGAGTTGATTGTGAATGTTGTTGATTGTGGGTTATTGGATTGAAAAATGATTTGATTCCTGGGCTAACACAGTACTAAATGGGGAGTTTGTCTTGCTTCCGGGGTATATCTTGAGAACATTACAGGCAATGTTGGTGTCCATGATAATATATTCTAGTTTTAAAACACTTCTTGATGAACATTTTGATAAAACACCACTGAGCAAGTCTGAATTATACACTTTTCTCCTAATTTTGTTGTTATGGGCAACAGAACACCGATGAGTATTTGTTTGTTTTTGTAAGCGGTTGCTACTTTTATAACTTTGTTTTACCTCTCTTATGGGGGTTTTACACTTGTATCTGGACTAAGCTTAAATTCTTACAATATACCTGAAAGTTACTCGAACGTCGCTATGAACTACGCACTCATTCCCTGAATTCTACCAGAAGACAAGTAGCGCAACCAGTAGTCCTAACCCTATTTGTTAGATTCTAACAGAACACGGGCAAACACTTGCTTTATTTTCACAAAACAAATCTATTTCTAAACTTTGGAACACGTATACTATTCTTTTTGCGTGAACTACCAAATATCAGTTTGTGGACTACTTTTGTGGACAAAAAAAAACTACAAACAACTCAACCTGTACCCGACGCAGCCCCTACAAGTTATTGTGCATATTCACCCGCGTAGAGCCGCATTTTAGTCAATACATTCTATTCCGAGTGGTGTAAACAGGTAGAATCGAACAAAACCCAAAGGAATCTTAACTAAACTCGTGTGTGCCAGGTTTCTCTCTACAAAACACCCAAAATCTGTTCAATGTTTTATCCCTCATACAAAGTTTCTATTGCATTCCCCACAATAATCAAAAAACTACCAGACTCACTCAGTTTTTGGTTTAATCTCCTCTTCTTTCTGGCATATTTCCTCCATTTGTTGGTACAATTTCCAGGTGCTCAACGGCTTCAGCTTCTCCTGTTCGTACTTCTTTTGCAAAACTTTAAATATCGATTTTGCTTCATGCGCTATAAATTACATTATTCACTCAATTCTAAATAATATTCAATGAAAATACAATTCAAATATACGCACCAGAAAGTTTATTTTTCTTTCCAACTCTGATCCAAGCATCATCTTGATCCTTTTTGTTTTTCGACGCTTCGTTGTATGGATGCAGTGGCTTCTCCTCGGCAATGTCCGCCAAAATTTTATCCAACTGAATTGGCATTGTTATACAAGAATTGTTTATACTTTTACTATCGACAAATATATTCTTTGCTCTAATAATTGATATTGTGGCACAGAAACAATGTTGAACGGCGCGGCAAAAAAAAAAATACGAAACGACGAACAAGAGACAAGACAAGCGAATTTCTTTAGAGTAGAAGAAGCATTTTTCGCAATTCTATCGTTTTCACTTTTGTTCTGTATTTGTGTGGGATGTGAAGTTGTCTCACTCTAACGCGGGGGATTTTAAATAGTCGTTGCAGTCGTAGGATGGCGGTTTCAAATTTTAATTTCTTCGATAAGGTATGTCAGATGTTTCGTTTAATTTTTGTTGAATGATGGAGGCTTTCAAACTTTAAATTTAATTGTTATATTGAGTCCGGGGGTTAATGTTCAAATTTATACAAAACGGATAGAAATTGTATTTATTCTTTTTGACACAATGGTACTGATGACTTTAACGGAGTGTTCGGGGCGAACAAGGTATGATGATGACCATCATATCGGTCCACCAGGCCTGGTAGAGGTTGATACAAATATAAATACAAAGGTCCATGAGACCCAGGGCCTAGCTTCTCACAACCATTCAGTGGAAGGGTCCTACTGTTTAATGCCGTCGTGCCAATTTGAGAAGCTTTTTCATGTTAGTTCTAGATAGATCTGTCCAGTTGCTGGGATACACAGACGACATCGACATCATCGGTCGCTCCCAGGGCGCCATGATAGCGGCTTTTACGGCAATTGAAAAACAGGCAAAGCGAGTTGCCATTGCAGTGAATGAGGACAAAACCAAGTACATGTTGTTAATAAACAAAGAAGCATCTGTCCACCGCCTAGGACAAAACGTCACTGTTGGCAACAGTAACTTCGAAGTGGTTAAGGAGTTTACCTACCTCGGAGTCAATATCAACTCCACGAATGACACCTTAGTAGAGATTCGACGAAGACTTACCCCAGGAAACCGGTTTGGCGAAACAAATGGGGTCAAAATTTCTAACTCGGAAGACGAAATTCTCTACAAAACTTTGATCCTGCCAGTTCTGCTGTATGGAGCCGAGTGTTGAAGGATAAGCAGGAAAGCAGAGTAGATATTGAACAATTTCGAGAGAAAAATTCTTCGTCGGATATTCGGTCCCGTATGCGAGGAGGACGAATGGAGAAGAAGATACAACAGCGAACTCTATTAGATGTACCAAAGTGTGGATGTAGACCAAAAAGCCAAAACACGTCGACTACCCTGACTCGGCAACATCGAACGAATGGACAATAATGTTGCAGCAAAGAGGATCTTCGAATCACAGCCCCCAGGTTTGAGACGACAAGGAAGACCGAACCTCCGTTTTAAGGATCGCGGGCCCTCCAGCCTAAATATCGCTACAGATCATATACATATGTATGTATGAAATTTTATTCGCGTTCTAGGTCACACCGTGATCACATATAACTAGGTCTCCAATGAGATTGCTCAACAAAGCACAGATTTGCTCACGTCCACGGTCAAGGCTACCATGAACGATTGAGTTTTTTTATCAACACAACAGACAACTTACACATCTGTAAGTTCTATTATATCCCAGTATCTCAATGGGTCAGCCTTAAACGACACTACAATCTGCAACGCCTTCTATCTTTGGTGGCAATAAGCAGTTTCCTTCTCTGTTCCGTTTGATTTTATTGCAAGTATCTGAAGTTGCTTGAACGAACAAATCTTTCAGATACATACATTTTGAGAGCCCCTGTATGTATTATCAGTAATTCTACCTAAAAAACACAAACAAAGACCAACCAGAGTCGATTATTATGATCTTATTTGAATCGTAAATATCCACAAATCACATCAATAACCATTCGTATTCCAAAGTTCAAACGATGGCCGCTAAGCAAGTGAGTCTAATTTTGTGTCTTCTTCCAAATTTAATAATCGGCGAACTTCCCCTTGTGATCAATACCTGGAATTTCATTGACGCCGCAAACGAAGCTTGGCGGGTCCTGCACCAGCCGAATAAATCCGCTTTGGACGCCCTAGTTGAAGGTTGCAGCACATGTGAGCGTCTGCAATGCGATGGCACTGTTGGCTATGGAGGCAGCCCCGATGAACATGGCGAAACTACTCTCGACGCAATGATAATGGATGGAGCAACTATGAACATTGGAGCAGTGGCTGCACTGCGCCAGGTTAAAGACGCAGCTAAGGTGGCCCGAAGGGTTCTAGAGAACACTCAGCATACGATGCTGGTTGGTGACCAAGCTACAGAATTCGCTGTGATGATGGGATTCCCCAAGGAGTCTCTGGCTACGCAGAAATCAAAGGAAATCTGGCGCAAATGGTGGGATGGACAGTGTCAGCCGAATTTTTGGGTAAATGTCAAACCAGATCCTCGCACCTCCTGTGGACCGTATCAAGTTGGGCATAAGTATGACATCGACGAAGGGAAGGAGAAGTTTGATTTCGGCCCTAAGAATCACGATACAATCGGGATGATTGTAGTTGACTCGGATGGACACATCTATGCGGGAACATCGACCAACGGCGCGACTCACAAAATCCCCGGCAGAGTAGGAGATTCACCCATACCCGGCGCTGGAGCGTACGCCGACAATGAAGTAGGAGCCGCAGCAGCAACTGGCGATGGGGATATCATGATGAGATTTCTGCCATCCTTCGTCGCCGTAGAGAATCTCCGGTCGGGACAGGATCCCGTCACGGCTGCCGAGGGCGCCCTGCAAAGAATTCTCAAATTTCATTCGAAATTCATGGGCGCAATCATTGTTGTCGATCGCTTGGGACGATACGGTGCTGCTTGCACGGGCATTGATAAGTTTCCATTTTCTGTAGCCCATGGCAATCAAACTGAAGCTAGAGTTGAATATATTTACTGTTGAATGGAATGAAGGTTGTTTTGTTTTCCTTGTCATTTTGCAGATTTGTCGTGGCTGCCTCGGAGGGAGGCGTCAATTGATATATTTCGCGTGGCCTTTGGCAAGGCGGAATATCTTGCTATAAAGACGTCACTTGATGGGGAATTCTACCAAAATGTGGTTTCAACCGAGACTGAGGGACTACAGGAGATTTTCAAAAGTAATGCCCCAAGACTCATTGAGGCTCTGGAGCTGGATGGAGAGCACTGCTTTGTGGTGTATAGGCAAGACGATGGTATAATAAGTGTCTACTGCGTCGAAATCAGAGAGAATGGCCTGCAATTTGTAAGAAAGAATGACTTTAGAAGAAACGGAATCTCACAGGTAAGAGTACAGCCCATCATTGTCAAGAGAATGACAAAATATTTCCCTTTCCAGATTGTTTCGCTGGAGAAGAACTATATAGCAGCACTTCTCCTCGACTCCGTGGAGATCTGGAAACCAAATGAGCCAGACAAGCCGAAACAGAAGATCGCCGCAGTGAGTCCATCTCAAATCGCAGCCGTTGTCGCAACAGATTCGTCCAAATACATTGCGATTTGCTCGAAAATCACACCAAAATCGTTCCACCACGGGTCAGTAGACATCTACAAGTCAACGGGCGATAGCACATTTCAACATATGCAGACAATCGATGTGGTCAACCCATTGCAAGTCGAATTTGCCCTGCTCCCAGAATCACAAGATATTCTCCTCACCATCCTCACCGAGAGCTTCGACGAACCACTCGCCATCTACCAATACAAAGGCGTCGTTGGCTTTCAACCCATCGTTGGCTCATCCACCATCCCGCCCGGCACTGCCATCAGCATTACTCACCTCAAAGCCAGCCAGCAGCATCTCATAGCCGTGATCTCTGCAGACGACATCACACTCGTCGAAATGGTTCTCAGTAAAACTTAGTCCAAACACCGTTATGTCAATAAATTTTCCTTATTTATTTGTTTAAAAAAATTTCTTTCACTCTACACCACCGCCCGCGTCGTCTAATCATCACTTGATTCGACATTTTCCGTTTGCAGACCCTTAAATGTGGCTACGGGCACATAGGTGACCAATGTGAACAATTTGTTGGGTGAATCCTCATCATCGTTGCGACGACGCGCAAGGCGCACACGTACGCGGAATGGTGTGCTCCTATAAAAAAAAAACCCAGTCAGCTCTGACAATCACTTCCAAGTTCTATGCTTACTTACCGAATACCCTTGGACCAGATGTGCTTATTCAAGCGTGTATCGATCCTAACATCATTGGTTCCCATCTCCTTCTCAGCAAACTTACGGATTTCCTTGATGGCACGCGGAGCGCGTTTCTTGAAACCAATATTATGCACCCGCTTCGACAGATGGATGGTGCATTCACGGGTAACAACTTCGTTGATAGCCGATTTGTTGGGTTTTCCAACTTTTGTTTTTGCCATTTCTTTATGCTATTGAAGCTACACACAGAACTGCAAAGAGAACCAAACATCATATTGGAGGGAATTTTTTTTATTTCAAAATTTAAATAACACCGCGACGGGAAATCATTGAAATTTTTGCGAAATCCATTAGAAAGGAATTTAAATTTTTGGTTTTTGGTAACGTTTTGTGGGTAATTTCAATAATTTCACGGATGTTTTTAGATTTATTCATAGAAATTTTATTAAAACCAACCTATCGGAAATGAAAGCCTGACGTAAAAGAATTGACGGCTGTCAGTTTGGACGCCATCTAGACGTCAGTTAACGCTTTGGACGATTGCAAGCGACATCTGTGGTAAGTTATTAAATGGACATAGTCAGAGTAAAAGAAGAAAGTTAAAGCAGAATCAGTAAATGCAATTTCTTGCTTGATGTTTATAGAACAAGGCGAAGTAAAAGTGCATAGGTAAGGCTTAAACGCGGAATCTCCTGAAGACATAAGGATAGGCACCAGTTCCTATTATTTCCCTCATTTTGAAAACTGCTTGAGGAAGATGGTTGATTTGTTGGTTTGTGGGAGTGGAGACAACCTCATCACGTAGGCCGTTGATTGGGCCCGTTGTATAACTCTCTAAAGAGACAGTGTGGTGGAGAATGGTATAAAGGGGAAGATGTAGGTAAAGGGAAAGTTTGATTTGGCGATGGAAAGTTCACTGTTCCTGGGAATGTCCTGCATTTCTAACGAACTCCAAGATCTTACCGAAACTGTAACGTCTACGATAACTCAGCCCGGGCAGGACATGTCTTCCCAGGTGCCCCTAATATGGGAAATTCGCAGACGAAGTGTCCGAAGCTTCATTCCACTTCCTCACATTCCGGGCAAGTGCTTGATGTCACCAGTCTCAGTCCGTATGCGTGTTTGTTCAGGTTGATGTGTTCGGTGTATAGACCGACCATCAGTCTCCATTGTCTCCTGCCTAGATCGAGGGTCCTCTTTGCCTAGTACTTAGTGATAGCTATGGTAGCTTTGCAGATTTGCAGTCCTTTCAACATGTTTTCGTGGTGTTTTGCGAACAAGCTGCTGAATGCGTTCCTAATGTTGTAACCGTAGGTGTATCTATGTTTCTCAGCCCCTACCGCGTAAGTTCATCCAAATCAGGTTGACCTGGGAGGAGGTTGGCATGATATTAAGTTTTTCCTTGCATTCCTCCACCAATTTAGAGTTGATTCTTGGATTTGCGAGTGCCCTTAGGGTTGCCTGAATGTCCGAGCAGAAGTTAGTGCAGTTGCATTAGATTCCGGCATTAAGTAATAGTTCCGCGTCCTTTAATATAGCAAAAATCTCTGCCTGAAAGACAGTCACAAAATGTTCCAGATAGACTGCGTGTTTGAGAGGTAGCATTAGGCAGTAGACCACCGCCCCCGATTCTCCATTGATCTGTGATCCATTCGTGTACACTTTTATTGCAGCCTCGTTTGGAACGGCAGAGCCTTGCCGCCATTCTTCGCGTTTGGGGAATCGATCTGTGAACCTTGTATTGATATGGTATTCCTTCCTTAAAAGATCGCTCGAATGCCTTTCAAGTCGAGAGGACGCCTATACTTCCTTCCAGATAGCCCTGTGTCCCGTTGCGGTTCGTTCATTGAAATGTACTACAGTCTTGATCTTTTCACACCTAGTCGTATAGGGTGTAACTGGGCGTATTGACTCTGCAGAAAGTCAGGCTTTCAACAGAAAGGTAGCCCTTACTTAAGTACAATAGAATAACTGTCAGCTACATATATACAAAGCTCAAGCATTTTAGGAAGCAAAGACTGCCGTTGGCCATCAAAATTTTGAATTTTAACGTCTTTGTCTTTGTCTTATTGGGCGGCGTTCAATCTTCCGTGTAGGTTGATGAACTAAGAATAATTAGAGATAGCAACATCAAACCAAAAAATCCATGGAAGCCAAATGCCCAAATCCTCCGAAAATCGCCCATAAAATTGTTTTATACAAACAATTAAGCTGACAAAGTACTTCCTATTCAACTTGTATTCGTGTCTTTCGAACACAAACCTTGTACAAATGACAGCACAAAACAAAACAGACAAAAGTCAAATGTCAATTAAAGCACAAATTACATACTTAAATTAAAACAGTCGTTTTCATTCCTTTCCTATTCCTTATTAAGTGCATTTTCTTAAACATTCTAGACTTTAATTGAATAATTTACGCATAATGAAAGACACAACGGTAAGAAGCCATCACTTGCACTTCCTCTTACATCACACATCCAGAAAATGTCACAAAAATCTCACGCACTTGCAGTGATTCTTGTGTTTCACTTGCTTATCTATCCGGCCATCGGCATATTGAAAGTGATTAGGCAATTTTTTTTTATTTCCCTTGACCACAATGATTTTTGTCTTTTTATCAGAACTTTCCAGCACTGAAGAATGATAATGTGTTGCGTGCGGCCCGTGGTGAAGCAGTAGATCGTGTCCCAGTTTGGGTTATGCGACAAGCTGGGAGGTACTTACCAGAATTTCAAGAAATTCGCAAGAAACATGAGTTCTTTGAGGTGTGTCGCACACCGGAACTGGCGTGCGAGGTTACCATGCAACCGCTAAGACGGTTTGATCTTGATGCATCGATTATTTTTTCGGATATTTTGGTAATACCACAGGCGTTTGGGATGACGGTGGAAATGCATTCGGGTGTTGGTCCGGTGTTTCCAGAGCCTCTGCAGACTCCCGATGATTTGGACAAGTTGACACCGGAGGGAGCAGTTGGTAGATTGACGTATGTCGGCGATGCTATAACAATGATGAGGCATAAGTTGGAAGGGAGAGTACCTCTAATAGGATTCACTGGAGCACCGGTAATATATATTTCCCTCTTTGAGGAGACTTGTTTTAAAGTTCTCATTTTAGTGGACATTAATGGGTTACATGATCGAAGGCGGTGGCAGTAAGACCATGTCCAAGGCAAAGGCATGGCTGGATAAATACCCAGATGCTTCGAAGACTTTGTTGTCATTGCTCACCTCTGCTATTGTCGACTATTTGGAAATGCAGGTTAAAGCTGGAGCTCAGATGCTACAGGTGTTTGAATCTAGTGCTGAACACTTATCCAAGGAAACATTTATTGACACTGCCGTACCGTATATCAAGGAAATCCACGACAAGCTGGTAGAGAGGTTGAATAGACAGGGAATCCCAACAGTTCCTATGGTGAGAACCAAAAATCATATAGGCACTGCTCTCTTCTTATTAGTAGTCACTTTCAGGTTCTATTCGCCAAAGGAGCCGGACATTCACTCAAAGAACAAGCAACTCTCGGTTACGACGTCATTGGAATCGATTGGACAGTTGATCCACTCCACGCCAGGCGTGAAGTTGGCCCGAATATCACTCTGCAAGGCAACCTATGGCCGGAGGACATGTACAGACCACCGGTAAGTAAAACCCCAGTCTCCATCTAAGTTTCTAAAGGAAAACATATCATTTCACAGGAAGAAATTCGCAATCTAACCACAGAGATGGTTAAGAAGTTCGGAAAGACACGGTATATCGCGAATCTAGGCCATGGAATCACTCCCCAGACGCCCATAGTCAGCATGGAAACACTCGTTGAGGCAGTGCATGAAGCTTTCTAGGAGAAAAACACTAAACAAAACACTATACATATATGTACATCGCCTTATTTTTTATTTGGGTTTTTGTTAGAAAATAAGAATACTAATTCGAGTAGTAGTCCAAGTTGATAACTTGAGTCTTTTTCTCGCGTAACTTGTCGTAAATGATTAGAGAAGTACCTAAGGAGACGAATATCGTTCCTAAAATCACATCTGAAAGAGAAAAACATTATACGGAATCATTGGAACAAGGTTACTCTCACTTTTCCTTGGAATTTTCTCGCCGATCAAATACCCAACCACAGCTGTGAAGACGAAGCTTAACGAGTTAGCCACTGGAACTGCCGCTGATATACTCGTGCTTTGAAGAGTGTACACATAGAGCACACTGCCCAGTTGATTTAAAAGAAACGGTATCCAGTAATTAAGGCGTGAGCCAATAAAACGAATTTCCAGGAGGATGTTTTTAATCTTCGAACCAGTGTCGATTGTTTCTATTCCTTTTGAACCGAGACGGATGAATGGATTTGTTGCACCCCAAAGGAACCCGACAGTAATGAGGGACACTAAAGGGAATATGATAAATGTGAAATTGTTTGTTATGTATATCTCCTTACGAATAGTGGTTAACATTTTGTTTTAATTCATTTCTGCATAAAGTTCGAAAACAAAAACATCTCATCTAATCAAGACAAAACTAAAGTCATATCGTTGGGATGTGTTCAAAAATGGTGTTATAAACAAATCCGATGGTGTTCACGAAATAGATAACAAATAAATATGAAATAATTTCACTTTTAAGGAGAGGTGAGAGATAAAAGCGAGGAAAGAAAATCAGAAACTTCATAGAAATGTAGTAGAAATTACCTTTAATGACTGTGATAGGGCCTTACAAATAAAATACCATGGCATTTTAGGAGCAAAGTAAATACAAGTGATGTTTCATACAAATCCATGACGCTGAGTGTTCCTGGCAGTTGCGAGCACAAATAGAAGTATTTGGGAAGCATATCAAAACTAAACATGGATCTGTACAGCATGTTTCAATGCATTCCGCCATAGGATCCTTTAAAATCGACGAAGACTTGCTGAGTAATAGTTCGAACTTCTTGTGTGTTCTCCAAGATCTAACCGATGAAAAGTTTTGATCTATTTAGCACTGTATGGCCTTAAACTGATATGTGTTAACACAAACGACCACAAATGTTGAGAAATCATATTATCACGACCCAATCAGTGAGAAATTCACTGTCCATTAAATACTGAATTCATTTTTTTCGGATGTTTTCCATGATGATGACGATGCGTTCCTAAAACCGATGCATTGATTCTTCGGAATCCAACTGACAAAACATTAGAACTTAGAATGATTTGCTGGATTAAGTTCCTGCGTAGTTATATTAGATTGTGTGAGTTGTAGACGGAACATCCATCATTCGTAAAGGAAGTGTCCCAATTAACGCAAACCTTGTTGTTGCCTCACAACAGTGCATCAAAAACTTGGTCACAACAATCCATCCACAGCATTTAAAACTTTTTGTTTTCATATTCCCCTTTCCGTCGATGCGAAGCAAAGAAGAATCAACGATAAAAAGTCAACCAAAACGAAATTAACTAAAAAAAGAAATACGATTGGAATTACCAGACTTGAATCGTGTCGTCGTGTCATACAAAACTCACCTTCAGAAGACAAACTATCGTCAAATAAGTTAGTTTCACAAATTTTATAAAAAAAGGAAATCCTTAAATAACATTAAAAATGGCAGATGAACAGCCAAATCTTGTTGCCGGTCATCCTCCAGCAGGTGAGTCTTTCTTTGTTTTTCTTAAAGTTTCTAATGCGTTTTGCTGTCTTGAACTAAATTCGAAATACCAAAAAAACTAGGTGTAAGGTAAATTCTTGAGAATTGCCCAACCTGGAGCTGATAAGAAAAATGCAAGGCAATGAGAAAAAGTACATGTCTGACAATTACACGACGTAGATTGTGGCAAATAATTACATGTACTCCGCATCGCGTATCAAATTGGTGGACGGTGGATGATGGTGTCATCGAAATGTTCTTTGCCTGGGCAGGTTGCCTGCAACCCACCATTTTTTTCGTTCTATTTTGTTCTATTGTTTATCTTTTATTCTATTTTGAGTTTTAGTAGGTGTATATTTTTTTCTAGTACTTATTTGCTTTATTTATTGGTTCTATTTTGGCTTTGTGCATAGAACGTCTGTAGAAATGACTCTCAAAATATTACTCCTAATAGCATTTTAATGGATATTTACAAATAACCGGTCTTTATGAAATCGATTTGTGGCGGGGTTAAGATAGTCGTTGTACATTGTGTACATTGTTTGTTCCTATTAAGCGGTCGAGATTCTCAGGAAAAAGTTCATCTGCATTAGAAGGGAAAACAAGTTTTATATCTATTTCACAAAAGCAGTACACTCATCCATTCGTTATCCGTATATGTATATACATACATACATATGTATGGGTCTACTTATCAGTTAGCCCGGATGACTGTGTATTCCCACAATGTGTATCTAAATAAGTATTGTATTCTGTAGACATCCAAGAGGTTTGAACAACCATATCATTAGTTCTCAACCAATTTGATTAAAATCAGTTTTCAACATATCTGCTGTAGAAGAAATCATTCCATTTAATGTACATTCTAGTGAGAAATCATGATAACACGGAGTGTTACTCCAACTTCACATCCAACTTCACTTCAAGTCTCATTAATAGCAGCAAACCTAGTCAACAAAACAAGTAAAAGCTTAGTTAATTCAGAAAGGAAGGTGAAATTCTGTGTCAATATATTAGCCAAAGCCACGAAGTTCTTACTTGACCTTGGTAGTTCACATGCATAATCATTGTCCACATTCCACAAAAGAGACCTATAATGATGTAGTTTGACTCAGTTCCTGACAGGCTCTATAGGCTCCTTTTGTAAATATCCATATCCTCTACTCTCTTATATTGTAAAACAGTCCGCGTCGAGTGTTGGGATCTGAGCACCTCCCCTGGTTTCAGAACTCTGAAGATATATTATGGCACGAAGAATGTTCTCAGGGGTGTGCTCGTCTTTCATGCAGGCATGCAGAGCTGGTATTCTGTCTAGAAAACCCTAGTACACAACTTAAGTTCCAACCTTAGGATTGAAGCCGTCTCAATACCGCTTGAATTGAATATTGACGGGGTATTCACGCAAAATATGTACGACAGTTTCAGTGTCCTGAAAATACATGCATATATGTAATGATATAGTCTGCAGATGTACCTACAGCATTGAGTTAGGCTGATACAATCCCTGACGCAGAGGTCGATACTTTTTTTAATATTAATTTTTGTAAGAAAGGGAAGCATTGAAAGCATGTGGAACTTTAACCCTAACTGAAATCACCTCTATTACCCACGGTACCGTTGTTGAGCGCTTCGTCATGGTGGGCTTTACAGGTGTAGTTGCTTCTCTCTGGCTATACATTTGTGTGTCTTAATTTGTGAATGTTTGTGCAAATGCACGTGCTTTTGTTTTAAGAGCTGCCAGAGTTTGTACACTCTTCAGTTTTCGTTGGTCGAACCTTTAGACAGAGTTGCTGCTGTATTCCAAGTTTCGCTCGCCAACAGCATGAATGGCTCTCTTCTCTTTCTAATATGTTTCTGGCCGTCCGCGTATGTGTCGATCTTCCTTTTGGTATAGAGTTCTATCTGTGTTGCTCTTCTTGTGCCTCGCTGTTAGTTCACATGTCTTCTGGTTATATTGCCTGTATGTTGCTTCGCTTCTTTCTGAAGCCGAACTGTTGGTTAGAGAGCCTTAAATCTTCTTCAGTATGTTTTTCTATTACTTTTTCAAGAACTTTATGCAATGGATCGAGCGACCATTTTGAAATTTGTCTAACAATAGGGGTGTCGTTTACAAATGTGTAAAAATCTCTGGATTTATTTTGATCGCATTCTTCAGAACGCGATTTGGGATACCATCAATTCCTGTGTCTTGTTAGTCTTTATCGCTGTGGCAGCCTCTAGAATTTCCTCAGTTGTGGCTGGCGGTAGTATCTCTGTTTCTCGGTAGAGTAGGGAGTCATCATTCATTCGCTAACAATTGAGTGCATGAGTTCGGACATGTCAGTGCAAGCTGTTGTGCCATTTCTTAGTTTTTTTTTTAATGGCTTTTTGGTACGCAGATTCTATGGCTTGTATTGCAGTTCAGTCTGAAATGATTTCCTGTTTGATCTTTATAACTTTGCGGAGCCGCTTTCTCTTTCTTT
This sequence comes from Xylota sylvarum, assembly GCA_905220385.1. Classification (NCBI taxonomy): domain Eukaryota; kingdom Metazoa; phylum Arthropoda; class Insecta; order Diptera; family Syrphidae; genus Xylota; species Xylota sylvarum. The sequence continues at coordinate 10,224,929 of LR999960.1, forward strand.
GGCGTTATTCATGGAGGAAGTCATAGTCTTCTGTATTTTTACTCATAGTTATCTGTGGCGGGCGCCATGGCTCAAGTGGTTAGTACAAACCCCAGTTCAAACTCCAGTCAACACCTGAAATTTCTTCCACGGCCCTACCTCTCGAGCGTCTGATAAACATCTGAGCGTATAACTGTCATGAAAAAGCTTCTCAAATTGAGCTTCGTAAACGGCTCTAAACAGTGGGTCCCTTCTATTCGGATAAACGCGGATCGACAGATAGAGCATACTCAACTCCGCGCACGGCACAAGAAGTGTCAGACTCAATCGTTTGACGTTTACTAACAAACATTTGTCTTTCGTTACATTTTCAGTTAAAGCTGGTGGCATGCGAATCGTTCAACATAAAGCACCTAATAGCGAGAGAGCACCTAAGGATGCTGAAGATTGTACAGGACTTACTGTAAGTATTTCTTTCATACGTATCTATCCAATTATTTATTAAATTTCCTTTATACTTGCAGCAACCGGTTAATGTCAACACTATGTCCGTAAGTGGTGCTCCAGTTAAGGGTAATTCAGATTATTCACCAGAAGCTGCACAAGTTGCGCACACACCAAAACCACCAGATTCGTTCGCCATGAAGCCACAACTTAACATTCACCAGCCCAGGAAATAGAGCTTAACAGCATTTTTTTATTATTTCCTTTAACAAAACAACACACAACAACAACACAACTGAAGTGAAATCCATAAAAAAAAAATATTTTTATACACTTGCGTACAATAGGACGTTATTTGTTACAAAAAGAAAGAAAACGTTTGTTCTATTGTTGACACAATTTTGCATTCCTTGACTTGTATTTACTTTGTTAATTGATAGATTCAGTTAATTAATAATTAATTTGATTTTTTTTCTTACATATGTATGTTTTAAAGATGGTTATTTTGACGCTTAATTGTTTTTCATATTAAATTTCCATTAAATATTAAGGAATTGCCATTAAAAAGGAAAGGATTTTTTTCAATTTAATATAAATATAATACATACGAGTAATTACATGAAATGTTTTCCAAGTACATAAGTTGTTTTGTTGTAATTTGCTATGATATATCATTCAAAGTAGGTCTCGTTATGACTTGCTTGCGTGCAAGACAAGCACTTGTCCTCTTAGACGAAAGTAAGCATACTATCCTGCTTCTAACTCTATCGACGATGACAAATTTTGCGAGATTTTAAACACATGCCACAACAGAACGTAGATCAGGCCATTTGTGAGTGGCTGGCGGTGCTTTATATTGAAAGAAATGCTCACGTTGGCCTATTCATAGAGTACACAGAGTCGTGTAGAGAAGCGTTTTAATATCTAAGCTCAGTGGTTACGAATGAATGCAAAGGAGAATTGCTTTGTTGATTCCCAGATAGATACGTTATCACTAATTAGTTATAGAATTTTGTATGGTCATTTGTTTATTGACATACATAATGCTTTAATAGGATTTTGTTTTTCCTTCATATAATTCGCAGATTTTTTTTAAGAGTTTACCTATTACATATACCGTTCTTTGAATACTAAGTTGCCCTACTGAGCTTCGGTGGTCCGGGGTGCAAGCTTCAAACTTGTAGTCGATTAACGTCGAAGTGGTTCGATTCCACCTGGAGGGCGTTGTGAATTGAATGTCCGGACGATTGTTTTGCTTTTTGAAGATGGAGCTGAAGAAAATGTTGGCACATCCTAGAGTTTTGTTTTGTCTCAGAATAAGTAGAAGTGTCGTAGAATCTCTTGGCTGTTTGTTTACAAGTAGAACTTTATTATACATGGTTCCTCCACAAAGTTAAACATAATTCAAAAATCACTCAAGCTGCCATGAATGAATGGTGTGGTGTTTCACTGTGTTTTATGGTAGACAGACGGTCAGGATTAGCTTGTCTTCCGAATGTCTGACTGTTTCGCGTATGATATTAAGAAAATCTAACTGCATACCATAAGATTATATGGAAAAGTTTCCACACTTTTTTAAGGAAACAGAAAGTCAGAATTAATGGTGTGTTGTATGCTTCACAGCGTTATGGTGCTAAATAATAAATTCTTAAACGACTAACACTCGGATCTTCTTCCTTAACGATATGGCTAGGCGGTTTACAAAGGGCAACATAATACTATTCCTCACAAAAAAAAGAAAAACATAAGAAAATTCTTAGATTAGAACCGACGACCTTGTGCTCTGTAAGCAAACACACTACCTATTGCCCTTCTTTTATCCAAATTCATTTAGATTGACTACAAGACATGGCCTACAAGTATGCAATTGACTTATTTCTCCAACCTTAGTTCTCCCGCTAGCCTTTCATTATCAACTTCTACTCTACATCTCCACGTTGGTGACTGCTGAGTGCTTTTGACCTCGATCGAAGATTGGGTTACCAACCCCTTTTGGAAGGATTGTCTTGGTAGCGAACGAGAGAGGGGGGAGGAGTGTTTTCTCACTAAGGCACTTCCTCTTGCTCCAGTCGGTAGCGGACGAATTCCCTAGTTGAAATCAACGGTGGCGTCTTCAGTTCCACCATCAGATGGGCCGCAACTGATGTGCTGGGTTTCACACGACCACGACCAAGAATCCCCTGGTTTGATGAAGAATCCCTGCAAAGAAGCTCTACGAGCAGAAGAAATGGAAAGAAAATCGGGTTCTCAAAAGGAAGAAAAAAGAGCACATGAAGCACTCGATCGAAGATATTGAGAGACTATACTCTAGGGATAATGTAAGGAAGTTTCCCCAACGGGTAAAAAGAACGTGTCAGGCCAACAAGAACCTGTAGAGATAAAGAAGGACACCTCGCATTAGAGTCACAGTTGGCGCTGAGAATATGGAAAAAATTCTTCTGCAGAATTAATCAAATAAAACAAAAATTAACTCTTGCCAATCGCTGTTTCTTATGGGCTGAGAGGGCAATTGTGTAGTAAGGCCATATCGCGAACAACTAAGGAGACTCTATATAAGACCTTGATCATCGCAGTCCTCCTTTATGACGCTGAAGAATGAACTTTATCGAAAGTGGATGAAGATATCCTCCGTCGTTTGGAGAAAAAAATTCTTCGTAAGATATTTGGTCCCGTTTGCGTTGGCGGGGTTTGGAGGAGAAGATTCAACGATGAACTATACGAGCTGTACAGTGACATCGATCTAGTCAAGAAACTGCACATCAGTCTTTTGAGATGGCTAGGGCATGTAGAGCGAATGGACACCATCGCTCTTGCCTACAGAGTCTTCGAATCAAACCCGGAGGGACAAAGCAGTAGAGGAAGACCTCGTCTTAGGTGGCACGCACAAGTAGAAGGGGACCAAAACCAACTTGAAGTGTACAACAGGAGCTAGCTAGCGAATGAACGGGCTGAGAAACTGAGAGCATGAAAAAAAAAAAAAATAAAAATGTGAGGGGAAGGGCATTTCTAAAGCTTTGTTGATAGAGTTAGCTTAGCTAAATAATTGTAGATAAAGTCTTTGTCGAAATGTTTTAGCCTGTAACGTGGTCCATCTTCAGTTTTTTGTTCTTTTGTGCCGGCATGCATAGTAGAAAACTATTGCCGGCAATTACTCTTCAATGAGGGACTTACGTTTCTGTTTAATAGGGGAATCGATTAGGGTGCTGCTAGAAGGTGCTCTACATAATCTTTGATGACACTATGGTCAGAGAAATATGTAATGGATTCGCTACAAGTTTTCTAAATATTTTCTGATGGCAACGATAAGGGCCGTTTAGTTGAGTTTCTCTGCAAAGTTTGCTGGCCTATACTTTAAGGTCTGACTCTGATTTTTCAGCTAAAAGCAAAAGCAGAGTCTTTAGGTCATTCATTCCAGTTAGTTGAGGACCCATACTTACTGAGGGTTTGTTGGAAACCGTACATATGTTCTGTAGTCCTACCCATCTCGTTGTACATCTTATGGAGTTCCTAGTTTATTGGCTTAAAAGCGAATATTTTACGAAGATTGTTTCTCTTCAAACGATAGAGTTCATGCTTCAGCGCCATAGACTAGGACTTGGATAATAAAGCGTTTACACAGAATCTCCATAACTGTTCGGAATAGGCCTCTACCCAGTTCCTAGAAAAGCGATGGGTAAATTTGCCGGCGTTTTATAAGAGTGATTAATTTGCTCTGGCTGACAGACAGATGATCTGTAGAGTTTGCTGCAAGCGTTTGCTTTCGTTCGATTGAAGCTACATATTTGCCAGTTCGATTTGAACCTACTTGCCAGTTCATTCATTTCTTGTACAAATTTCGAATCTTGTTGTGTTTCAGGGTATAGTTGCAGATCACGTAGACCCTCGTCTTCGAGGCAGGACTACTGTACTTTATTTTCTTTCAGCTCGAAACTCATCACACAATAGTTTTGTGCTGTAGCATTTGTTTTTGTATGTCTCCTGACGGATTCCTAGCTTCGAAAACCTCATCGTAGATGGCATTCGACATTTGCAGTTGACAAACTTTCAAGGAAGTTGTGTTCCCAACGCCTCAGGCTCAGGGAATCATTTCTTTTCCTGAAATCTGTCTTTCACGGACAGAATTTATCCATTTTCCATATGTGTTAGCGTTGGTGATAATAAAGACAAGTTTCAATTAGTCATTCTTTTATGTAAGAACTCTGGACAACTTCTAAAATGAAAATGGAATGAAGTTCGTCCTTACCCAATCAAATTTGCAGGATATTTTTCAAGCAAGTTCTTTATTTTAAGTACACAAGTAGATTAGGAAAGTTGCCCTTCAAAGAGACCACATGCAAATGCTAATAACTTGTATCTAATGAAGTAATTCATACTTCAACATCGATATTACTCCTCCCTAACAGCCGAATTCCATAGACGAGATCGGGTCTTGGCATCGGACTTGTCTTTGTGGGTTATCGGCGTTAAATGGGCCGCATCCACAATATCCCTAAAAATATGTTTATTTAAATGAATTGCAATTGGAAAGGCAAGTCTGTTCTCGGGTCTTACTTGAATTCCTCGTATGACTTACTGCTGTAGACAGCTCGCATCTTTGCTTCGTTACGCAGATTGTATAGCTCTTTACCTTCGAGACGTTGAAGGCACTCCAACTTGAGATTATTTAAATCGTCTACACTTATCGGTGGAACGGGCGACATTATTTCGATAAATAAAAATTGTTTACTAGTTTGATTAAGTTTAGGACCAGAATTTTGATTTGTTTGATCGATAAATTGCTTGGGTTTCCTTGGATTTTCTGTTTAGAGTGTGTGCACCAAACTATATCAACATTTATTGATGTAATCATCGAATTCTTTATCGTTTGGAGATAAAAAATATTCAATGTTGGGTGTCTGATGTACCTCAGGATTGACTAACTGGTATCGTCATATAATTTGTTATTTGTATCAACTAAAAGCTAGCTCTGTGCCGACAGAAAAGTTTGATTTGGTAAAAGGTGGATGGTAATAGGCTTAGGTTGAAGTGCCAGCCAGATAAAGTCAAGAACACTTTTTATATCTGTACTTATCAGATTAGCTAGATTATTATAGTAGACAGTTCATTAATCTAGATGCTAAAGAAGGTGGAGAATAATTACTTCATCTACTTCGTTCATATATGTACATACATACATAGGTTCTACAGAAATCATTTGAGTTTACACCAAGTCTACTTACATGTTTGCCTATTAGACATTAGTGATGACATCTATTGTAGGCCTAATATGCAGTCTGTTGGGAAACATGAAATTCTTAGAAGATTTCAGATTCATCTTAGTTCAAATCTGTTTAGACATAATGTCCTAAGGTTTGTCCTTTCGATAGCATCCAACTCTAGTTTTCTTAGATACAATTTCCTGGAAAGACACGTCCTGAACGGGCTGAGTATCTTAGACGCTAAGTTTCGAAAAGTACTGGAGTATACTAGAAATACAAGACCTTCCTCGGAACTTTGAACCCCACCGATTCTCCATTTCCAAGTTAAACTACCATTCACTTACATACATTCCTTATTACATTTCTTACTATTTTTCCAGAGGGGGAGACAACGGCACCGAATGGGTTCCTAATCAAAATAATGAGGAAACCCTTACCTTCCCATACCAACAACGAACATACAGCTGGGTTCCTTGCATTCGGTGGTTATCTATGTTGTTGGATGGTCCTAAACACAAATGCGGTTAATTTATTTAAAGGACTTTCTCCATGGCTTGTGAAACTATTCCATCTAGGTAGAACACTCAGTTAGTTTAGTTCTGTGCTCCAAGCTAAAGGAAATATTGTGTATCAAGGAACATGCATGTCTATTTCTTTTGTTCGAGGATATGGTACGTCTGCCTAAGAACAGTTCTTGAATAAGTAGTTTTAACTAACATTTTGAAATTTTTTTCAGACGTCATCATTCCAGACGCTAATACTTCAAAAGACAGCAAGTTTCTTCTTCAACTTGAAGAGAGCAGCACTTGAAACAAACTAGACAACGAAGTACTAGACTGTGTTATCTGATAACGCTATTTCTTTGAAAAAGCTATTGTAATCCCATCGGACTAGGGGCACTCATTACAATGAACAGTTACATAACATTTGAGTATAAAAGAACCTGTCCAAGGCCCAGACCTACATCAGAACACGCAAAAATGTTCAAGTTCGCAGTTTTACTATCCGTTCTCGCTTGCGCTTTGGGAGCTTCCATCCCTGATGGTATGCTACCCCAGTTGGATGGTCGCATTGTTGGTGGCTCAGACGCATCCATCTCAAAGTATCCATACCAGGTATCCCTCCAGAGAAGTGGTTCTCACTCCTGTGGTGGCAGTTTGTACAGCAACAAGGTTGTTGTGACCGCTGCTCATTGCTTACAAAATGTTGCCGCTAGCTCATTGAAGGTTCGTGTTGGATCCACTCAGTGGAATAGTGGTGGCTCTTTGATCAGTGTGGCTTCGTTCAAAAATCACCCAAGCTACAACTCTAGGACAATGGTTTACGATATTGCTGTCATCCAGCTAGCCTCAGCTGTTTCGTTGAATGCCAACGTTAGGACTATTGGTTTGACTGGATCTGTACCAGCTGATGGAACTAATGCCGTTGTCACTGGTTGGGGTACCCGTTCATCTGGATCATCAAGCATTCCAACAACTCTTCAACAAGTCACCGTTAAGATTGTCAGCAAGGCTAAGTGCGGCTCCAGTTCCTATGGATATGGATCAAGCCAGATTAGGGACACAATGATCTGTGCTGCTGCTGCTGGTAAGGACTCGTGCCAAGGTGATTCCGGTGGTCCATTGGTCGCTAATGGAGTGCAAGTCGGTGTTGTTTCATGGGGATATGGTTGTGCACAATCGAACTACCCAGGAGTATACTCTGATGTTGCTGCTCTCAGGTCTTGGGTTCAGGCTAACGCTTAAAGAGTTGAACTTTTTGGTTTTGTATCACACAATAAAAATGCATTGAAAAAATATACTTGTTTGTTGTTGTCTTGAGCTGGTATAAGGGTGTTTATGAATATGGCTAGATACAAGTGAGGACGCATTGCGAATCTTTCAAAAGTTTAGATATTGACATAACTGATAGAACTCAGCGGGTTGTCACCGGTGCGTTGGCTAGTATTGAAACCGAAGCTGGCAAAATGGGTTTAGCGGTAAACGAGGGTAATATCAAGTATTTGCCAAGGTATGTCGTTACAGCGACATCGACCTAGTCAAAAAATTGCGCATCAGTCGTCTAAGATGGATAGGACATGTAGAGCGAATGGACACCAGCGCTCCGGCCGCAGAGTCTTCGAATCAAACCCGGAGGGACAACGTAGTAGAGAAAGACGTTGCCTTAGGTGGCGCCCACAAGTAGAAGGGGACCTTAACCAACTTGGAGTTCGCAACTGCAACTGGAGGCAGTTAGCTAAGAACCGGGATAAGTGGAGAGGCTTGTTGGTTGAGGCCCAGGTTCACCCCGAACTGTAGAGCCACCTAAGTAGGTAACCATCTGCCAATGAAAGGCAATCACTTTCGAACTATTAATCCATCGAGCCTATTCTAGCCACTTACATATGTATGTATACAACTTGAATCAAGACAATGATCACATTTTACACATTAGCTCATCTCTAATCGTATTTCGATTGTAAAAAAATCAAAAAAAAATCCAGTGTAAAAGCCCAGAGTTTATTCCCCACTTGAAAGCACCATATCATTGCCAGATACTTCACCCGCGCACTTACCAGTATACTGGACAATTGCGTAGATTAGCCCATCTTGATTGAATAATAACCATTCTCGACTTCTCTCGCGTGTCATTCACAAGTACGTTTTCTTATCATTTAATTTATTTATTTTTTCATTTTGCTAACAATTCAGTTTCTGATTTCATAGATTGTCTGCAGATTGTGATTGACGTATTTAAAGGCAGAAAGGCAGAAGTGTCACCTGATTTATTATTAAAATCTATTTTATGGTTATGTCTCTTCTATTCTCGAGAAGTTTAATATGCGCAAATATTTTAAACCAGTCGTACACTTCATTGATAATATTTTTTAATAACAACAAATCGAATCTAATCAGAAAGATTTGTTTGGCATTTCTTCGGGAAATTGGAAGGTCTTTGTGAGTTGAAAGATAGTTTGGCTTATGGAGGCTCCTAATTTGTGTAATTTTTACGCAGATATGTACATATCAGAAAGTAGTAGCGCTAAGATTCAGCCACCCTGCGTCTGACCGTAGTTAAGTTTTCCGAGTCTTAAGTTAGGTTGGGTTAGCTACGTGGAATGATCTACAACGCTCAGGTCAATACAGACCCATTGTCATACCTATAGGGGAGTGATGTCCCTTCCCAATTGGTTAATGCTAGTTCTATCATACAAATGTAGTTCCAGTCCTATAACGAAGTTATAGTTGCCCATCGCAATGTTCTGGCCGAGACGTGTCAATGTTGCTTCTCGGTGTTCATAGACAACATATGTATATTTATTTCGTTTTATTCTTGTTTACAATTAGACCCATAGCTTCTCATTTGGTGTTTGCTAAGGCGCCAGTGATTGTTCGCTTTGCTTTGCCGATGATGTCAATGTCCTCTAAGTAGTTGCACTGATTTGTGAAAAATAGTGCCTGTTATGTTGACCTGCGAATTTCGCACTATTTTTTCTAATACCAGGTCGAAGAAACTGCCGGACAGTGCGTCGCCCTGTCTAAAACTTTTAGTGGTACTGAAGGGTTCTTATGAATCGGGCATATGGTACTAAGGTCCCAATCATTGATATTGCTTTCGTCGGATCATATTTTACAGATGTGTTGGTGCATGCTCCTTATCAAGTCATCGCCTGTAGTCTTAAACAGCTCAGAGTGTTTCGTCTGAGTATACTGAAAGCACATTCTATACTTCCAAAATGTCGATTGTGATATCTAAAGCCTTTTTTCTTACGCTAGGTGTAAAATGGTGTCAAGAATTTCTTGTTTTTAATTAAGAATGCATTGGAATAGATCAATGAATCAACAGAAGATATCAGCGTAGGAAGAAGAATGACTTGACTAGGTATCCAAAGGTGGATGGCACTACCCAACCAAAAATAATCAAGTAAAACACAAGTTTTTTTTTTCAAATTCAAAGCATATATATTTTTTCTGATACAAAACTATAAAGGTTCAAGTTCTTAAGCATTGGCAACAACCCATGACTTGAGTGCAGCAACATCGGAATAGACACCAGGGTATTTAGCCTGAGCACATCCATAACCCCACGATACAACACCAGCTTGACCAGCAGCAACAACCAATGGACCACCAGAATCACCTTGACAGGCATCCTTACCGGCGGCAGAAGCGCAAATCATAGTAGCCTTGATTTCAGATCCATAAGAATAAGTTCCAGACGCGCAGTCATTCCTGCTAACAATGTTGACTTTAACGTATTGCAGAGTAGATGAAACGGTAGAGCTTCCGGAACTCTTAACTCCCCAGCCAGAAACGGTAGCGGAAGTTCCAGCAGCTGGAGCAGTACCAACTAAAGTGACGAGTTGGATGTTAGATCCGAGAGTAAGAGCTGTTGACAGATAGACGAGGCCAATATCGTTAATCATGGTGTTGGAATTGTAACTGGGGTGGATGAGGATCTTCGATACGGAGACTTGGGTACCACCACTGCTCCAGGTGGTTGATCCAGCGCGAACTTTCAAGACTGATGCCGATACACCCGACAAGCAATGGGCAGCAGTTACAACAACCTTGTTGCTGTACAAGCTACCACCGCATGAGTGAGAACCACTCCTCTGCAGGGAAATGATGTAGGGGTATGCACCAATAGTTGTGTCGGTACCGCCAACGATACGTCCATCCAATTGTGGGAGCATACCACTGGGGATGGTAGCTCCGAAGGCGCAGGCGACGAGTGCAGACAATACTAAATACTTGAACATTTTGACTTGTTCTGATACCTGTCTATGGGTGGAGAAGGCTTTTTATACAAAAACTTTTGCCACTTATTTGGCACTATATGCTAGTTATCTCGTTTGGGCTTACCCGAAATCGAATGATAACCTTATCCATAACCAAATTGAATGCAATATTAGACGCACGTCAGCTATTAAGGCTGTTTTCATATATTTTTGAAGAAATAAAAAAATTTTAAACTTTCTCGTCGCTGATAAAGCTATCTGCTCTAACAGATAGTTTGCGTATACGGAGATCTTGTGATCAGTTCCAGTCAGATATATTTGAGTCCAGGTCTATAGGAATCTACAATAGTGAGATAGAGTATTGGAAAAGATTTGGTGGCGGATGAAGCTTTAATAGGCCAACGGAAGTGCTCATATTCCTGAAGTGGGTTACTGATTTCGGAAAACCCGGTCACTTGTCCTTGTAACACAGATTTGCAGGGACCCAAAATCTCTGTATATGCAAACTATCTGTTAAAGCAAATAGCTTTGTGTATGACGTATGTACGTCTAATATAGCGTTCAATTTGGTTATCGGATAAGGTTATCATTCGATCTCGGGTAAGCCCAAACGAGATAACTAGCAAATAGTGCCAAATAAGTGGCAAAAGTTTTTGTATAAAAGGCCTTCTCCACCCATAGACAGGTATCAGAACAAGTCAAAATGTTCAAGTATTTAGTATTGTCTGCACTCGTCGCCTGCGCCTTTGGAGCTACCATCCCCAGTGGTATGCTCCCACAATTGGATGGACGTATCGTTGGCGGTACCGACACAACTATTGGTGCATACCCCTACATCATTTCCCTGCAGAGGAGTGGTTCTCACTCATGCGGTGGTAGCTTGTACAGCAACAAGGTTGTTGTAACTGCTGCCCATTGCTTGTCGGGTGTATCGGCATCAGTCTTGAAAGTTCGCGCTGGATCAACCACCTGGAGCAGTGGTGGTACCCAAGTCTCCGTATCGAAGATCCTCATCCACCCCAGTTACAATTCCAACACCATGATTAACGATATTGGCCTCGTCTATCTGTCAACAGCTCTTACTCTCGGATCTAACATCCAACTCGTCACTTTAGTTGGTACTGCTCCAGCTGCTGGAACTTCCGCTACCGTTTCTGGCTGGGGAGTTAAGAGTTCCGGAAGCTCTACCGTTTCATCTACTCTGCAATACGTTAAAGTCAACATTGTTAGCAGGAATGACTGCGCGTCTGGAACTTATTCTTATGGATCTGAAATCAAGGCTACTATGATTTGCGCTTCTGCCGCCGGTAAGGATGCCTGTCAAGGTGATTCTGGTGGTCCATTGGTTGTTGCTGCTGGTCAAGCTGGTGTTGTATCGTGGGGTTATGGATGTGCTCAGGCTAAATACCCTGGTGTCTATTCCGATGTTGCTGCACTCAAGTCATGGGTTGTTGCCAATGCTTAAGAACTTGAATTTTTATAGTTTTGTATCAGAAAAAATATGTATGCTTTGAATTTGAAAAAAAAAACAACCTTGTTTTCTATTTGATTATTTTTTGAGTATTGAGCAATGGTTTGATGGTCCAGTTTGTAGACCGAGTCCTAATCCTCTTCCTCTCTTTCCATCAATAGTATTGATTCTCAGTCCTGTTACATGTCAAAACAACCGGATTCTCTTCATCGGCTCTACCGGCTACGCACGTAGGTACATACATATCTGTGTTTTCAGACGAAAGGGCTTGCAAATATCCGCATTCCATTGCCCTCTACCTTTCAAATCTTTTCAGAGCTTTTCCCATTAAAACTAGATATAGTTTCAGTTGCTCGCAAAAGTAAGATTGCCTTTCTTTCAATTGATTGATATTTTAGATGGCAGTCCAACCCATTTCTTATCGTTTGTGGCGAAAAAAAAATCAGATTTTCGATTTCTCTTGCTGAATCTACTACATTGAAGAGCCTCTTCTCTTTCGGTTAGTTTATGTTGCATACAATTAGGATTGTGTAAAATGTTAAGTTTCAAGAACCCTAACCCTACGTACTTGGAAACGTATTTGGTTTTCTTTGAGGCAAGCCTTGCTAATTCAACAAAATAATTTCTATTCTAGAATTGGAATTAGAGGCAGAGCATAGAGAAATACCATTTATTAGGGCAATTGTGCACACATAAGGAAGCGAATTAGCAGAAAAGTTCTAGTCCAGGGAATGGAGGCAATATAGAGAAAACTCTAAGGGGATTCAATCAAGAACATCCAACTTAGTGGATCTTTGAAGGCTTAGTGGATCTGAAAGACTTGAAAACTTTTCAACGGCGAGCTGCCTTCAAAAGGCATTAACCAAAAAACCACTTCAACCACATTGGTTCCTGAGGAAATCTGCTGACTACTACTAGATATCATTACTCCCACATCCATTGGGGAAGCATATTGTCAATCTTTAAAACTATTACTTATCTGGCAAAATATTTTCATGGGGTTTATCTACCCTTAGGTGGATGGCATATTCCCAACTTCTTGCAACAGGCGCAAGATTGACCCTACCTTATATAAAACTTCTGTTCCATCCTAATATAATACTGTAAAGAGGTTAGGGTAGTTTTCATATCGAAGCCGCTTTGATTTTACTGTCTTTACACACTAAGTTCCTTTCTGGCAAAAAAGAATGGATAGTCTTCTGAGACTGAAACTGATGATAGTCTGATATTATAAATCAACAAATCACTGGCTCCTAAAAAACCGGCGTTTTTATTTTTTCGAAGCCAAAATAGGGATCAGAAGGTTCACATTTAAAATGTTGTTCTATACAGATGCCAGACTTAGCGTCAAACCCTTGGTGTTACTTGTTCTTGACAGCGCCCTATCATGACTATAGTTCTAAAACTTAAAAGAACACAGTATAGTTGAATATTTGTAAGAGATCTTTCTCTTCGGTATATGACATTATTTTTGCTACATTCGCCACGCACAGATGTACTCAAGTTGACAACCGGATGGAATATCGGTCGAAACAACATAATTTGGCACAAGCGTTGTAAAAAAAACCTCTCATGTTTGCAAAGCTCTTGTTGCAAACTTCAAGGTTACTCCACCCTCCTTGTGCAAATGAAATAACACACCACGACCACCTGACAAAATTTATTTTTTAATTTCGTGAAGTCAGGTCTATTGTTTGTATGTCATCATTTCTATTCGAAAACAGGCGTATGCCTCTATGTTTGCGGAACTTACTATTTGCAGTTTAACAGTTGTTTTGATCCAAACAAGTAGTCAGTTCTTCTTCGCTATAAATAGCCATGAAGTGACGTTTCCTACCTAGACGCCTACAAAATGTTGCGCCTAACAGTTGCTCTTAGTCTCATTTGCTACATAAGTGCTCAGTCTATTCCAACAGCTGATGATCGTATAGTCGGAGGAACTGACACCACCATTGTTGCTTATCCTTACCAAGTGTCACTGCAACTAGATGGAAGCCATTTTTGCGGTGGCTGTTTGCACAGTAAAACTATTATTGTGACAGCTGCGCATTGTGTTAAGGCTGTTGAGACGGTAGCCCTGTCAAGGCTGCAAGTTCGTCTTGGTTCGAAATACTGGAAATCTGGTGGTGTATTGAAAGGTGTCGCAAAAATGAAAATCAATCCAAACTACGATCCGAATCTGATGATTTATGATGTGGCACTTATCAAGTTGGACTCTGCAGTGGTTTACTCGGATAGTATACGGAATATAAGTTTGCAAATGAATGATGCTGTTAATGGTGCAAATGCTATTATTACTGGATGGGGAACACTGAATTCGGGAGCTACTTCATTGCCATCAATTTTGCAGAAAGCTCTTGTTCAACTTATATTGAGAAGCACATGTGCCTCGTCGACTTACAAATACTCAACTGCCATCAAGGCAACCATGATTTGTGCCGGAGCTAATGGAAAGGATTCGTGTCAAGGAGATTCCGGTGGACCATTGGTCAGTGTGGCGACTGGTAGATTAGTGGGAATCGTATCATGGGGTAATGGATGCGCCATGGCGGGCTACCCGGGTGTGTATTCTTATGTTGTGCCTCTGAGAAGTTGGATTATCAATAATGCACAGGCTTTGTAATAAAATGAGTGGCATTAAAGTTTCTTAAGTGTTTCTTAAACTTCCTAAAGTGCATTTGGGAGATTTTGAAGGATTAGGCCTTCTTTCTTCATAGATTTGTTTTTGTTTTGCGTTTATAGTAGATCAGATTTTTCAGTCTGATCTCCCTCTAAATTTACATTCCTGCTACTCTGCATCACCTGATACACAAGTGCAATAGATACTGCGTCATTGGGCAGAAAAATACGATGAGGGGACCAAAGCTCAAGATTTTCCATAACCCACACTTGCACAATTGAAACTCTTGGTTGTCAAGGAACGTTAAACTTGAAATGCAACTACTTCTCATCTAAAGAGTCTTTCTGTAGCGTTTTGGAAGCATGAAACATACAAAACATTTCCAGAGTTTGTCAAGAAATATTGAATAGATCATATACACCGATCCAAATCTTAAACTTCTTCTACAGTTTAACTTGGAGATGAGTCTTTCTTAATTTCCTTATTGTTACTCTTGTGGGAATGGACTATTCATTCGGTTTCGTTGAGAACAAGATTCAAAGAAATACAAGAACCTCCACCGTTTTCTTGAGTGAACTTAGTACCAACCTCAAACTTTTGGCACCGATTTGCTTATTCATATAGTCTTGGGTTAGCTACGTGAAGAACTATAACTTTTTCCTTTCCGTTCTGACATTTAAATCACTATATGTAAACTGCATTTCCTCCATAATTATGAGGTCATCATCGAAGACAGTGACTCTATAGCAAGAATAGAGTCACTATCCTGAATATTAGTAAATTATGTGGAAGGAGTGGAATCCGTATCTTATCCCTGCTTCTCATCTTATTCACAGTAACTGACCTTGTAATCTTTATCTTTTGGAGAAGTACCTACTTAACTCCGTTTAAGTTCGATTTTCAAGGTACTCACGCCTTAGGCTTAGGATGCTCCCACATGCATACAGCTCAGTGTGGACTTATCAAAGTAAGTAACCAGAATATCAGACCCTTTTCCTAAACAAGTGACTTGGAAGGAACCTTCTTACTTAGTGCGAGGAGGATCATTTTTTTGAATTTTGGAACTACCAGTGGTCTCATCTCAATTTACTCTCTGAATGTTCAAGATCAGAGGTACAAATATTCTAGTTTAGCTTGAAGTGGATTGAAGATATTTTTGAAATTTCGGGCCCTAAGAGGCAAACTCCTGGCGTGTTTCACTGCTTGATCATTGAGTTGCTTGGGTACAGATACAAAGGCAAGTTTTTTTTATCTGCCTATCTTTGTCTCGAAAAGTAGTTTTGGTTTTGTAGCATCTTTGCTTGTCCGATTTTTATTTAGACGTCACAATATAAGCACTCTGGTGTTACTAGAATATAGTAAGCATCTGCACCGAGACTTCAGTAAAGTCTTTCACCGTGTCGCCTATAATTTGAACCGAATCGTCTTTTGACATCTTGTTTCTAATCAAACGATGCATTATATTTGTCATCCGTCTGGGTACCCACGTTGGTCGTGTATTGTTTAACCTATTTTTCTGTCAATGGTGTCATACAAGCACTCGTTCACTCGTGTCGTAGTTAATAAGTTTTTCTTTCTCATATGATCTCACGTATCTTTGATAGGTATTCAGTTGCATGATTCTATCACCATTACGTGCAATACGTACACAATGCGTTTAAATCATCCATTTTTTGCTTGGAGGTTTCAATGCTCCCGTAAGGATGTGCAACAGTATAAACCTGATTAGATTACAAAATACCCTAACTAGGTATTATTTTAATTTTTATTTAGTTATCTGACTACTTGGTTGATAGGGTACTGCAACCTTCCCCCACTGGGACTGATTACTATCAATTCTTTGTGCAAAAAGACTTTCAAGATCAGACGATTACTAAAAAAAATTATACTTCCATTTATCGGAAAGTCCGTAAATCGTTTATTTTGATTAAAAGCACTTATCTGACTGATTTACAGATGGATTTCAAGGCTAACACCACTTCTAGTCTACTATAAAACGACAACAAATGCAGGCCAGCCAGTCAGTTCAAGTCAAAATGTTTCGTTTGCTGTTCGTCCTGTCAATCGTCGTGGCCATTGCTTGTGGCCTTAAGGTGCCACCAGCTGTCAAGCTGTTAGATAATCGCATTGTTGGTGGTTCACCAGCTTTAATTAAGAACTTTCCATATCAGGTCTCATTGCGAAAGTGGCCCGGCAGTGCAGTTTCGCACATCTGTGGTGGTAGTATCTACAGCAATAAGGTTATTGTTACCGCTGCCCACTGCATAGATGGATCATCGCCCAACAGTCTATGTGTTGTTGCTGGTACTACTTACCTGACCGATGTAGCTCCTATATTAACGATTGCGAAGCTAATCCATCACGAAGATTACGATTCCTGGAATGTTGACAACGATGTTGGCCTAGTTATTTTGTCCAACCCTCTTACGTACACCACAAAAATTCAACCTATTCCATTGGCTCAAATTAATCCATCTGTGGGCGTTCTGGCAAATGTTACCGGATGGGGCACCACCAGTGAAGGTGGATTAATCAGTGATCAGTTAAGAGTTGTGAGTGTTCCAATTGTTTTAGCGGCGACATGTAAAGCTGCCTATGGATCCAGCGCTATAACTGATAACATGATTTGTGCCGGTTGGACCTCGGGTGGCAGGGATGCCTGTCAGGGTGATTCTGGTGGTCCGCTTGCTGTAGGTAACTTGTTGGTTGGCATTGTGTCTTGGGGATATGCGCTCGTCCGAATTACCCGGGAGTTTATTCATCGGTGGCAAATCTTCGCTCTTGGATCATTAACAATGCTGGTACTTAATAAAAAACAAAAAAAAAAAACAATTAACGTTTTAAACTGCACTGTTGTCGTTTTTATTTAAGTTTTATGTAGATTCTTGGATTAGTTTGCACAAAATATAATAGTCCATCACACTTCGATATATTCGAAACAAACAAACATTTTCCAAGACAATTTCAACTTTATTAATCTTTTCGATTTTCCAAGACCCTCGCATTAGTTATAATCCAGTGTCTCAGCTTTGGTACAAGTGAATACACTCCTGGGTACCCACTTTTGGCACATCCAACCCCCCATGATGAAATTCCTACCAATCTACCAGTCTGCGTGCTAACCAAAGGTCCACCAGAATCCCCTTTGCACGAGTCTTTACCATCATCTCCAGCACAGATCATAGTATCCTTGATAGCACTCTTATAGTTATAAGCCGATGATGCGCACTTTCCCCTCAAAATAAGTTTAACATTGGCAGCTTCCAAGATAGTCGGCAACGCCCTAATTCCCGAGTTAAGTGTGCCCCATCCACTGATCACACCGGGTGCACCATTAATTGGTACATTCACTTCCAACTCAATATTTTGAATTGTATCGCTATACTCTACCGGAGAAGCCAATTTGATCAGACCCACATCGTTAATCATTGTATTTGTGTTGAAAAGTGGATGTGCTTTCATATTCTCAAAAGCTCGTACAACACCACCAGTATTCCAATATGTTGAGCCAAGACGAACTTGCAGCCTTGATAGGGCTACGAATTGAATTGCCTTTATGCAATGAGCGGCGGTTATCACGATTCTTGTACTGTACAGGCTTCCACCACAGATATGTTTTTCGTCCAACTGCAGGGAGACTTGGTAGGGATAAGCAGGAATTGTTGTGGCAACTCCTCCGACTATACGATCCTCATTTTCTGGGATAACTGATGCTGTTACAAGGCAGAGAAGAGTGAAGCTAACTGCTGGATGAAACATTTTTTAACAAACTAATGTTTCGAGGGGACAGTTCCGGGTAATTTATAGCGATAGTTGTTTGGACTCTGAAACAGCTGTGTGGTATGACAAATAGTTTAATTTTCAATTAATCAGGCATCTGTTGCTCTTATTTGTTTTGGTAAAAAAAAAAGTTGTGATGTTGATAAAAACAATAGCAACTGCAAGTTCAGATGGTGTCTTGCTCATACTGGCTGATAGCTTTTTATTTATATTATTCATTTGAACTCGCTCTGCATAGCACTTAAATCGTGCTCTCGCCAGTTGACGTTCCTTCGTTTCGATTGGACGCTGAAAAATTCGCAATTCCCTAAATAATTGCAGGTGTCCCTCAAGGCTCTATCGTGTGGTCGATGCTCTTTTATTCATTTTATTTTGTCGCCAATGTTAGTACCATCAGTATCTCATATTTATATA
The DNA here is from genome assembly GCA_905220385.1 of Xylota sylvarum. Classification (NCBI taxonomy): domain Eukaryota; kingdom Metazoa; phylum Arthropoda; class Insecta; order Diptera; family Syrphidae; genus Xylota; species Xylota sylvarum. Next base: position 10,243,555 of record LR999960.1, read on the forward strand.
CATTTATTGTATCTGGAATAGACAATGATAAGAAAAGATAGTCCCACTCTCCTAAAACACCACGATTAGTCAAAATCTCAAAACTCAATTTTTTACGAACCCAATACTTATCCTTTAAATGTGCAAACAAATCTGTGGACTATAAGCAGAGCTTTCAATTTTGGTCTTTTTGCTACATATTTAGTTGCATATGCGTAGGAAAAAAAAAGCTTCAAAATGTTTGTGTTCTTAGAAAGTTGATTCGCTCACAGCGAATTGGACTATCAGCCATAGCCTCGCGATTTATCCTATGAATCCATATTATTCACTTTTACCGAAATGAGAAAATAATTCACAGTCCTTGAATGACCAAATTTCTTAGTAAAACTAGTCCATAACACCAAATTAAGTCATTGTTGCGTTGTTCCTCACACTGTAGATAAAGCGATACACATTTTTCATTTGAATTTGTCTATCTGGGTCACGACCAAGTGGGCACTCTTTTTCAGACCTTTGCTACTTCCAATTTAGTTTAGATGACCACCCTCCAGAACGACAGGTTTTCAGAAACTGCATAAAGACGTTCTTTAGGGAACGTTTGACAACATATCAATGTTTCCCCCCCATTTCGTCTATGAAATCTTGATCTTGATCAATGAATTGCTCACACGAAGGATTATCAATTCGCAGCTGGGTGACGCATCGGCTAGAAGTCGTTTGTTTCAGAAGTTCTCAGGGTGGCGGGCGTTCTGTCCCCTTTTCTATGGAATCTAGTGGTCAACGGGGTGGTATTAAACGTAGAAAGAACTGGGCGCATCGGCTAGAAGATGTTTGTTTTGGAACTCCTCAGGGTGGCGTTCTGTCCCCTCTTTTGTGGAATCTAGTGATCAACGGGGTACTATTGGACGTAGAAAGGACTGGATGCGGAATGATTACCTATGCAGATGAAATTGCTATCGCTACCTCTGGAAAACACCATGATACCCTCAGAGGAATCCTCCAATGTGCTCTCCTACGCCTAGCCAGATGGGTATCAAAATGCTAACTTCAAATATAGAATTTGTCCTCTTCACTAGAAAATATAAAGTTCCCCTTATTGACCCTCCCACGATTACTGGCACCAGTCTGTCCTTTAAACATAATGCAAAATTGGGTCTCATTTTGGATAGGAAGCTAAACGAGAAAGCCAGTCTAATTGAATGCGTAAAGAAAGCAACTGTGACTTTATGCTCCTGTAAAAAAGCCGTAGGTAGAAGCTGGAGTTTTCAACCTCATATCATACTACTGTATGGCATGATCGTCTGGTGGCCGCCTCTTAATAGCTCTACTCACCTAAATCTCCTATTAAAGGTGCAAACATCTGCATGTACATATGCATATGTACTGAAAACTTCTTTCTCAGCGCCGCCGCTGGACATTATGCTCCACCTGCTTCCCTTAGATATTCTTGGCAAGCAATTGGCTGCGATCCCTCTCCTGAGGACAGTTCCGCACACTTCTACACGGACGGCTCCAAGACTGACGATGGGGTGGGTTGTGGTGTCTTCTCCGATCGGCTCAATCTGAACATTACTTTCCGCGTCCAAGATCATTTAAGCGTTTTTCAGGCGGAAATCATAGCAATCAAAGGGCCCTCGTCCTTGCTGAAATGTAATGCTATATCTGTCAGGTATATTAGCATTTTCATTAACAATCAAGTGGCAATCATATTCCTGGAATCGTACTCCTTCACTTCAAAGGCTGCTTTAAAGTGCCGTTTGTTTGTTCTGGAGATGACTGAATAGTTCAACATTCACCTATCTCAGTGCCAGACCACAGAGACATTGCAGGGAATTGCAAGACTGATGAGCTCACCAAACAGGATGTGACCTATCGGATCCTTCCGAAGTTGCGGAACCCTTATTACTTGTAAACTCTTACTAAACCTGAACACTTTCACCTACCAACTGTAGATGGGAAAATCTCTTTACTTGCAACATTTCAAGACTGATCTGGCCCAGGCTTGATCTGAAGCGTAGTGCTAAGTTGGTCCTGTTGAAGCAATCACAGATCAGCCATGTTATCGCTATTCTTACTGGACACTATCTGATAGGCGAACATGCAAAAAGGCTGGGCCTTTTTCACGTGACTTCTGGAGAAGCTGTAGAGACGAGGAAGAGGAAGAAACCACCTCCACCTACTACTCTCAACCTCCTATGTATGTACGTGCCCAGGCCTGTCCCTAAAAACACTACTCCATCTAGGAGTTCACTTCTTCGCTTTATCAAAAGCGCCAAATATTTGTTTTGTTTTTTTTTTTCTTATTTGATGTTGTGACAGGGGAAGCAGTGTCCTAACCAAAACTTAGTCAAACTAGACTTATTTGAGTTCTAATCGGTATAGTAGCGGGAATCGGACATTAGTCTGTTTACTTCCACAGCAAATGGTTTCTGTTTTATTATCGATAAAGTGAGTATTTCCAAAGTTTCTTTCGAAATCTTCAATGTATCAAAAATAAAGCGCTTGAGCTCTTCCATCTTCAAATTCATCTCGCTATGGAGGTCCGCGTTACATGACAATGCAACATTTGCTCGAAGACGATTTACTTCTCTCGAATTATATTGTTTATACTCGTCGACATGCCTTCAGATAATCTCGGATAATCTTCAGATAATCTTTCTTCACAATGCTGTTCTGAAATTTTTTACTATGATACTTATAGTAAGTAAGATAGTTCTTTAAAGCACACCCGTTTGCCAATGTTTCCAATCTGCAAAACAGATAGATAACCAAGTTTACTCCCTTGCGGAACTCCATACTGCACGTTATATAAACTCCTACAACTATCTTTTACTCTCTCCTACTAGATGTTAGATCTCTAATAATTCTTTTAATAACATAACACGTCTATGTAGATGCTACAATTGAAGATTAGATTCAGCAGAGCCTTCGGCGACTATTCTGAATTTAAGGTGTAAACCACACACTTCTTTGTTTTTCTTCGATCTTCGGAGTCTCTAGTCTAAGATTACCATTGTTAGGCTTGGCACTCTACATTGTAGTATTCCTGCTGTGAGTTCGTAGTCTTGTGCCAATGTGTCACTTCAAGGTCAATAAATACTGACTGAGTGCAAGCTCATAGCAATATCGAATGGAATGGGCGGGGTACTTTTTTGGAAAGGTACTACCCACAAACAAACAAAAAAAATTAATTAATCAGGAAAAGACTTTTATTTATAGTTTCCTAGAAAACGAATCAATCCAGTTTAGGTTTTTATCTCTCAACAATACCTACAGATTTGTTATTTATTAAAAAAGAAAAACCAACTAAGATTAGATAGTTACCTTTTGTTTGTAAAAAGAATCAAAAGATTAATTCAAAATAGGCAATCAACTTACGTACTCAAATTTTGCTTAAGTCTGATAGATAGATAAATACGAGTAGATAATGGTAATGGTATATGTACGTATATATATATGTATATTTATAGATAGTTTATGTAGTGACATCATACCATTTACCTACTGCGTCTTGATTTTCTAGAAATTTCTAGCGGAGACGTACGACTCCTATAGCGCAATGTTCGCCGAAAGAAAGATACTTTTGCACTCGACTCTCTGCAAGTGTATCTGCGCCCCTTTCAAGTATCTTTACCGTAAAACTTGTGATGGCAAATCTGTTTCGGACACTCTAACGACATTAATCTATTTTTGAATTACCATTTATACAAAAGACTGGCCTAATCTGGGGGGAAATTTTTATCTACCTACTCGTGTAGATAACAGCCCTCTAAGGGGACTATAAAAACCTCCTTACTGTCCAGGCGAAATCCAGTTGATTTACAGCCTTCAGAGAGATGTTCCGCCTGACAATTGTAGTCGCCCTATTGGGCTGTGCCTTGGCCGGTGTTATTGAGCCACGTTATACTGATGATTTTGGTGGTCGTATTGTCGGTGGAGAAGCAACAACCATTGAGAAGTTCCCATACCAAGTTTCCTTGCAAAAGGATGGCAGTCATTTCTGTGGTGGTAGCTTGTACACCTCAGACATCGTTGTGACCGCCGCCCATTGCTTGCAGTCGTACGGAGCCAGTCAGATTAAGGTTCGTTTGGGTTCAAGCAACTACAAATCTGGTGGTGAACTTATACAAGTCAAGACATTCAAGTTTCACGAGGGATACGACAGCAATCTCATGATCAATGATGTGGCTGTGATTAAGCTTGACACTCCAGTCAGGTTTACCGATGCGATCCAACCAATTGAATTGGCTCAGGTTGTCCCACCAACCGGAACTCCAGCTTATGTCACTGGATGGGGTACCGATAAGTTCTTGATTGGTGCTCTTCAGCAAATTTTGCAAGAGGTCGAGGTTGACATTGTCGGTCTAAATGATTGCGCTTCCGAAACATACAAGTATGGATCTCAAATTCGCGAGACAATGGTCTGTGCTGCTGTTGAAGGTGGCGGTAAGGATGCTTGCCAGGGTGACTCTGGCGGTCCATTGGCTGCTGAAGGCAAACTTGTTGGTATCGTTTCATGGGGTAACATGTGCGCTCGCAAGGATTATCCAGGTGTTTATTCATCAGTTCCCGATCTACGCAGTTGGATTGTGAAGACCTCTGCTGAGTTGTAAGTCAATGAATTTCAAAGAGAAATAAATAAATCAGATAGGTTCTGTTTCCTTCTGTGCACACAATTTTGTTGTTGAGTTGTTTTTTTGTTTTCGGCGACGGGATTTGTAGCTGGATCTTTTGCGTTACAGGTAAGCACAGTACCATACCTCCTACATCCACCAATCAAACCAAATTGTTGTAATCTGATAGATACTACGAAGTAGGCCTCTTTTCTGCTAAAGCTGCCCCTGAGATTATTAAATCAGGCTAATGACATGTGGAGTTATATAAATTGTCGGGCCAAAAGGAGTACGGCGAAAGGCGTCTGTGAATTCAACGTGATGTCAACATAGGTCACTTGGGCCATACAGGACGGGCTTCATGAAAGTAGATACTCTCGTGCCGCTTCCCGTCGGCATTTCGAATTGTTGGTTATTTCGTGTTTGCTGGTGAACGTGGGTAGCAGTCGGTAACATGAGACTGAATATGGTTTGAGGACGAGGAACGAGCTGAGTTGGTGATGTAGATGTTTGTTGAATGCGACAAATTCTCCGGCGAACCAGGGCAGGACCGTAGTGCTATAGTAACTGCAGTTGGTGAACATCAATATGACAGAAAGAAACTGATTGGGATGGGTCGAAGTGTGCAGCACGGCCAACCGCACGGGTCTAAATACCATCAGATGGTGATTTTGAAGCTTCTGGAGGAAAAATTAGGGATCCGTGAGTACGGTGGGGGATGAGTTCTTCAGCTAGCTTTGTCGCAATGTTTCGATGGTAGAGAATGACGTGGTCGTTCACAATAGACCACGAGAGTGTCATCGATGGTATAGCGTAAATACAGTGGAATGAGTCTTCGAAATGAGTGTAATTACCTCTCATGCAAAGATTCATCAGTCCTCCCTGATGATTAGTCGATGATCGTCTGGAAAGAGTTCGGTGGATCATGGGATTGAGGATTAGAAGTCAGCTTGAGGAAGCAAACGCTTGACAAGGTCTGGAGGACTGGCGATGGAAGGCAAAGCATTTAACACAAAGTCTTCAGGTGAGGTGGGGCTCTACAGGAAAGAGCAAACTGAGAGGATGATGATAATATGTAATAGGGATAATTCCAGTTAAAGAAAGAGATAAAGAGTTTCGCCTAAAAAGCATCGGCATACGACGGTGAATAGTAACCTGCGAATGGAAGCTTAAGGTATCGAAGTTAGATGGGTTTGGTGGCGGAGTATATAGTACTATGGGCTACCTTGATTTGAGTGTTTCAGTGATTGAGCTACCGATTTGGTGTGCACTTTTAGTGGCAGCTGTTGAAAACTTTTCGACCAATCTCTGTTTAAGGTGGAAAAAGGCATGAAGGATCTTCATCAACAGTAGGAACAAATCTGTATAAAACAAGCGACTGACTAGGAAAAGGCAGGAAATCATGGGGAAAAATATAAGAAAAAACCCTGGGGGAATATAGAGACAAGTACTAATCTTGGCCTTCCAGGTCTAGTCAAGTTGGAGATCGTATGTACCAAAATTAAAGTTTGATAGAAGGCGTTGATCCTGATTGATGCTGTAAAGTGCATTCTTAGCTGGAGATATTTTCTAGATCTCTCCAAACTTTCTGGATATCCTCAGACTCTAATCTTGTTTCCAAAAATTAACGCTAGCATTTGTTTTATTTTTAGTGTAGGTTACGGTAAGGAAGGATGTTGGTTGTAGAAATCAGCGAGTTTCTGAAAAAATTGCCTTGGAACTAAGAAGTCACAGTAGAGGTGTAAGTATTCGTCCTCTTGTTGCAGGGATTCAATGACTCTTACACAGTTTTTGGCCATATATGTATGATCGCGAGAGACTCTTGTCTATAAAGGGTTGTAGTTGCAGACTCATTGCAGCTTGCAAAGAAGGTTTACCAGATCTTAGATTTCTTAGCTGAATCAAATTCGTTTGATGTGTGTTGACTTAGAAAAAGTTTTTTGAAGTCATCCAACAATATTTACATCTGAATTTTTCGTCATGTGAGTTATCATTTCATGTTTCGTTCCATTAAGCCTTCTAACCAATGGGTTTGTTTCGATTTAGACTACTCTACATTTGCTACAACCAAGATTTATCTATTCATACCCTAGGTATCCCCTGGTGTTTCCTTAAAATATTCAAGGTTGAAGCTATTATAAGTCATCATCAGATGTAGCTTCATCGACTTCTGAGAGTTCCGACCAGGGATTCTGATTTCATTCGGATATCTATAATTTAATTTTCGTACTAGAAGCTGTGTCCTTCTAAAAATTATTTAAAATATGGTTCAATCCGCAGTTGAAAGTAGCTCAGGCTTTCATATCTTTCCTTGTAGTTGACCCACCATTTAAAACGTTCCCTTCTACATGACTCTCATCAACTCAGGTGTCCACAGATGAGAGAAATATCTTCAGCGCCTGCACTGCATTATGGCCATCAACTAACATCTGCTCTAATGTCGTCAGTTTCTGTAGCTGCGAATTTAGAATGCATCTTGTCTCTTCTACACTCAAATCTACAGATGAATTACGGATTTTTTCGAGCGTTTAAGCCTTTTCTTCGATTTGTTCGATTCCTCGGTGGTTTGTTCCTCATTTATAATTTCCTTCTGGCACTCCTACTGCGAATTTATAACAAAATTAGTTAAACTTAGGGGAACTGAATACGGTCCACATTTTCTAAACGTTACGTTTTAGTAGTTCAGACTCACGCTATTTTCCACGGACTCTAGAACAGTTTGAGAGGCTCTGGTCAAAAAGTTTTTTTAGTTTACGATTAGAATTTACGGTCGCTCGCAATACAAAACTTCTCTCTTCTGTAAAAGAACTTGACAGATCCCGAAGCAAAAACACTGCTATACTTCTGCTGTCACTCAATGACAGCTTGATGAACTGTCAAATCGAAAGCTTTTGAAAGCTCGCTACTGTAACGTCTATCTAAGTTAACTACCAATTCAAATTGGCCTTTGATCACCCTCAGCCCGGTCAAGATGTAAATACAAATAAATAACTGATAAAAATTTTATCAACAGATAGGCACTTCAGTTTTATTAAAAACAAACAACCACCAGTCGACTGATTACAATTATCTTGAATTACATACATACATACATACTCCAATTAAATTCATACATTCTCTGAAATTTTTTCGACAATCCAATCTCTATGACTTGCCACACTTGTATACACACCCGGGTATCCTTGACGTCCGCAACCCCTTCCCCATGAGACCAAGCCAACAAGCTGTTCATCCACTACTAATGGTCCACCGGTATCACCCTGACAACCATCCTTACCGCCTTTCGATATGCCCGCACAAATCATATTTTCTGTTACCTCGCCAACACCATAGGCCTCTTCACAATCTTCGTTACTAACAATCGGCACATCGGTATCCTGCAAGAAATAAGTCGGCTTTCCATTTTCTGCGTCCCATCCCCAGCCGCTGACAGTTGACGATTTACCGCGTACCGGTGGCTTTGTTGCAATATCTATCGTGTTGATATTGAAATCGTTAAGCGGCAATGCATCTTCCAGGATAACGAGACCGATGTCGTTGTCAATGGTCCAGAAATTATAGCCCGAATGGGTAATGGTTTTTGCCACTGGTATTTGTATGCCATCGCTGCCCAAAAGTGTATTGGCACCTGCAACTACCATTAGACGGTCCTTGCTGTCCAAGTTGAGTAGGCACTGGGCTGCGGTTATTATCACTTTATCTGTATGGATACTGCCGCCACATTTATGCGTAAAGGTACAAGTGCTGCAGGTTTTGATGCGAATTGAAACGATGTATGGATGCTTGGAAATATCGGTTACTTGACCGCCGACGATACGGGCGATGGGCGTTGCAATGCTGCACGTAATAGCAATGAGTAAGAGGAGAAATGCACTGAGCTGCGACATTTTGTTTCGAAGTACTTCCAAGGGAATCCGACGAGTTGAACTGGTGCGATACTAATCTGCTTTGAAGCAAGGAAATAAATTTATATTTCGAGGTTTTGTAGCCGATTAGAGTATCTTGCCGATAAGGATTATAAGTAGTTTATGGTTTTATTATGTAGATGCCGCGGCGAAAGCCCAGTAGGTACTGTACTTGGCGGATGGACATGACTATTTGTGGTTTTTGTGTAGATTCTGGGTATGTGCTTCTACCAGGCTACAAGTACCGATACATGAATTAAGTCCTATCGAGCACCAATGCAGTCTAGCATTGTATCAGGTTTTCTTAGAGAACTATCACAATGGGTTGGAGAAATATCTTTGTAGGAGTTGGAGTACCCGTGGAGTTAAGGTTAAGACCACTACTGTTAACATTATGTACAATGACGTTTCAAGGGACCACACATTTAAAAAAGCGATTTTACCAATTTTTTGGTCAATTTTTTGTATAAAACGGGGTGCTTTCAAAACAGACTATAACACTCGGAGTCCTCGTTTATTATAAGACGAGCCTCAGTATTACAACTTGGCTGTGAGCTGAGGATGACCGATGATCTTGGAATGAGGGTCTTCTGAGTTTGTTCCACTTGAATGTAAACATTTGTTGCTTGGATGCCAGAATCAATCATTGTAGTATTCGCACTCTACCTGGCTTTCTTGCCATTTAATTAAAGGTGGGGCGAAACTGGAGGCATCTGGCTAAAGATTGAGCTGGCTGGAGAGGCTTGTTGGTTGAGGCCCAGGTCCACCCCGGACTGTAGCGCCATCTAAGTAAGTAAGTAAGTTTTTACTCCTTCTTATCAGTGGATTCATTCACTACTGTGCTGTTTCTCTCCGGACAACATCACCGACTAGGTCGTACTCATGTGCGTGTTGTTTTACCCACGAAGCGACACGGTAGACAGATGTGTCTTTATTTCATTTACTTTAAGACCGGTTTGTTGGAGTAGTCTTCGATTGCCGTGAAAGTCTTTACGGAGTAGAGACGCGGGGCTCTAGTGGTAAATAAATTTCGATATCGTTTGACTATCCTGGATAATGTCTTTGTTCATCAAGCTGGGTCAAGGCTCGAGAGGTCCGGTGCAGTCTTAAATAGCAGCACAGTTGAAGTTTATCTTCGTTATAATTTTGATTTTAGGTAGATAGTCTCCTTCTATGAAACCTTTTTAGTAAAATCTCTTGCCGACGTGTGGCTGGGCTTTCAAGCCTTGGGGATACAAATGACGTTGCCTTTCCTCTATGATTGGGGTAGATATGTTGGTGCAGCTTAAGCATCCTGTGACAATCCGTGTGAGCCATGGAACGGAATATACGTTTGAACTTTGCATACCGTCGGGTCTCGGTGATTTGTAGGAGGAGAAGGTATCAATGGTTCATGCTACTTTCTTTTCGTTCATTAGTGCTGTCTCCATGTAGACCCATTGCTCGTCAGTAAGTTTGACCTATGGGTTGTTGGCATCGACGACTGCAACTTGGAGGTGTTCCATAGCAGCTACGGCGCCCTTGGTGTTTGGCGTTTTCCTCTCAGTTGTTGGTCGGGTAGGTGATTCATCGTGCCTACCTCGTTTGGTATTTTCATCCGACCCAGTTTGTTTTCTAACTATTTTAGAGTAGGGCTTGATTTCTTCTAAGACCCTAATCTTGAGCCTTTTGGAGATCGGACTCTTTTTGGAAGCTCTAAGCGTGTTTCTGCACCTTTGCGCTCTACTGTCTTCTGGTCTTTATTGGGAGGCTTGTGGCAGTGTCTTTCGCGAGGATTCAGGCTTTCAATGTCCTTGGGTGCAAACCTACGTACAGTCCTATTAGTATTCTTCAGTTTCTTTTCGTCTGAAGTGGGATTTATATTTAGTTTTATCGGATCATCTTTTCATAAATCGCGATGTGTTAAGCTTCAACCTTGGGCTGCTGAAGACGCTCCTATGTTGTGTGTAATGTGGTTTTTTCTTACAGCAAGCTGGTGCCTGTATTTTGGCGCATTTTTTGGTGTATCTAGTTGGAGAATGTCATCATGCTTCACGTTTTAAAGAAGGGGACCTAGAACAGAGCCTTGTGGTATCTCTATTTAATCAAGTTTATCCGTTTAAACTTAAACTAATTTATGTACTTGAAATGGGAGTTATTTGCAAGACGTAATTGCAGCTGTCCACGTATGTATTTCCTTTGAGTATTACATACATATGCTTCAGTAAAGAACGGACTTAGACAGAAGGATTGGGCTGTCCCGCTGTGGTTTAATGTTGACTGGATATCCTTTGTTGAATTAATATTTCCTGTAATGCATATACTTTTATTGTGTGTTCCTTGAGTTGGAAGAATCTTGCGTTTCGGAGATCTCTCACAAGTGAGTTTGTCAATTTTTGTCAACAAATCCTGTCTCGTAGGGTTACTCATGCGTTTTGAAGAAATTACCAGATTCCGCTTCGAGCAGGCGTGAAGTCAGAAGGTACTACTTCTAAGAATCCTAATTTTATTGTCGTGTAGCTCAGCTATACTTGTAAAAAATACAACGAATGTATCTTTTATTCTAAAGTGTTTGTCTTATTCTGATGCGCAATGAGCTCTACTTGATATTCGCTCTACTATGATATCGGGAAATTTAAAATGACGAAAGTAAGCGTTTGGATTTGAAGGGTTCAATGTATCTATACAGTGGTCATCGGCTCACATATTTTTATTATTATCCATATATTTACGAGTGTATCTCCTTAGCGAAGGCAATTGTAATTACAATTGTTTCCTTTCATTTTGTCACCCCTGAACGCATCCATTACTTTATAACAAATTTCCTAACATTCCATCGGATAAGTTTCAATAACCTTTGGAGTCAACCTATAGTAAACCAAGCTACGTGACCAGACTTTATCTTATCTTCCCAAGAACAGAAATAATAATTAAAAAAAAAGAAAAAAACAACAGCAAAAAACAACCCATAGAAAAAAAAAAATATTTTATTTATGAAATCCCCTCTATAGTCTTGTCGATCCACTCACTTAATGCTACAACATTGGCATAAACCCCCGGATATCCAGCTCGTCCACAGCCCCTTCCCCAAGATACAATGCCTACAAGTTCTTTCTCGACCACCAATGGACCACCAGAGTCACCTTTGCAAGAATCCGCTTCTCCAGCAACTACACCAGCACATACCATACTCTCGGTGATACGTGTTGCACCATAGGCCTTCTTGCAGTCATCATCACTTACAATCCTAACTTCAGTTACTTTTAGATATTCCGAGAAGTCTCCAACTTCTGTAATCGATCCCCATCCACTGACAAAAGCTCTGCTGCCGTTTTGTGGTAATTCCTTGGCCAGCGGAATTGGAGCAATCACTTTATCCTCAAATGATAGATCCAAAGCGAGTATGACAATCGAAATGTCATAGTCGATGTAGAAGGATTCATAGTCCTCGTGAATGATGTAACTCAGAATGGGAGTGATTACGCCTTCGGTGGCAATAATTGAATTACTGCCTGCCACAGCAAGTAGATTTCTTGGGCTCAACCCACTGACACAATTCGCCGAGGAGATGAGAACTCGTTTCGAGTAGATCACCGCACCACAGCGATGGGTAAAGGGACAAGTAGAACAGCTCTTATAACGAATAGACACTTGATACGGACGTGCTGTAATGCTGCTCTCACTTCCGCCAACAATACGTCCAGCGGATTCTGAGGCGACGAGGCAGGCGAAAAGCAACACGACTATAACTCGAAACATGGTATTTTTGACTGAAAATTATAAATTTTTTGCTTTATATCGATTCAGGGTTATGAGCCTGAGATAAGGATCGCTGGCTGTAAACTTAGGCAATCGAGATAAGATTCCGTGATATGATATGGGGTGACGGCCGGAAGCATTAACCAAGAAAACACACAACAACTATCTTATCCGAACTTTATTTGGGGCCTTAACTATAAATGACTACGTGTTAGAACTAATCACATTATCGATCCATGGTTTCAAATTAGGCACGTTAGCATAAACGCCTGGGATGTTAGGTCTGGCACAACCGCTACCCCATGAGACAATACCAGTCAAAAGACCATTCACTAGAAGGGGACCACCAGAGTCTCCCTGGCAGGCGTCCGTGCCACCCTTAGGCGTACCGGCACACAACATCGTATCTGTGATTCGGTTGAGAGAGTTGTAGTTCTCGTCGCAGATATCGTTGGACACGATTGGCACTTGAACTTCAAGGAGAAGATCTGATGGTGTACCTCCTTCTGAGGTTGTTCCCCAACCAGTTATAGTTGATATCGCTCCGTGGGCTGGTACATTCTCGGCCAGTTGGATTGGCTTGATGTCATAGTTGTTCAGTGGCAAGTCGGTGAGTAGCACTAAAATAGCCACGTCACAGTCAAAAGCGACTTTCTTGCTATAATCCTCGTGGATTACTATTTTTTGGACTGGAACAAGGACACCATCGCCTCCGTTACGTACATTTGAAGCAGCAATCACTACCAGGTTACTTGCTGCAATATTGGTTACACAATGAGCTGCAGTCAAGATGATTTTGGAGTTGATGATACTGCCACCGCAGCGGTGATTGAAATAACAGGTGGTGCAGGATTTGTACCGCATCGAGATCTGATGTGGATGCTTGGAGATGTCGGTCACAGTTCCGCCAACGATGCGTTCATCGAGTGGTAGGACTTCGGCGTCTTGGTTAGGAATGGACGCGGTGGATGCTGCCACTACTAAAATGGCCAACACAACTATTAAGCGGAACATAATGGCGAAACTAAACGGTTCAAGTGGTATACAGTGGCTTTTATATTGGATTAAGTGGCAGTTGAATTGTCTTTAAAATTTAGAATCTTATCAGGTGTGCAGTGATAAGGGTGGTTGGTTTTTAAGAAGTCGTAAATCAATTGTGACCAGCGTTACAAATAGCGTAAGCAGCTTGTATTAAGACAAAAAGTAGTTACCAATCAGATTAGAGATTTGATAATCTAATTGTAAAAGTGATAGGGTATCGTATTGGGGCTGATTTCGATAGGTAGGATTAGGGAACTTGCTTGTGTGGAAATTCCAAGCTTTGTGGAGATTACGGAAGGTTATCGATTTGGAAAAATATTGCCAAGGTCTGTTTTTATAATCTTACTACCATCAAGCGACAGGAATTTGTAGGTTCCTGACCCTTTCGCATTCTTTGAGATGTAGTCCGATTAACAAATTGTTACAGTATCGGTGATCTTTCCAGCAAATTTGGCGTTATACAGAAAACATACATACAAAATTCTACTATAGCTTAAACAGTATACTCAGGAAACCTTTCGTCTTTCTTTTCTGCTATTCACAAATCCTCCTGCTCCAAGATGTGATCCTTGCCAGGGCAGCCGTTGACTTTGCTGCCATTTCACCTGTATGCTGCAGGTCTTACTTAAAGGTTAGTCTTGCATCTAAAGCAATGCCAAGGTTCTTCAACTCTGGTTTGGAATTTATATCGTGATCGCCCACGGTTACTCTTATTGTCTCCATACTTCTGATGAGCACTACTCCTGTCTTCTCTTCGGCAAGTTGTAGACCCATGCCTACTAGGCAGTCCTGAACCATCCCGATAGCTTCATTGTAGTTATGCTGGAGTTTGGTCACTATAACGATTGCTATGTCGTCGTCGAAGCCAATTATTTTGGAAGATCTCGGGATTCCAAGTCTGAGGACATTATTATGCATTAGATTCCACAGTAGTGGACCTAGTACGGAGCCTTGAGGAACACCCCCTGTGGTGTTATATTACCTCGTTCCATCGTTGGTGTCGTAGGGCAGTGTTCTATTTTTAAAATAGTCCGTCATTATCTTTTGCAGGTGCTCTGCTACTCTCTTGGCGGTAAGAGCTCACAGATTGTTTCTCCAGTTTGCGGTATTATTAACCCCCGCCTGTCCATCATCGCTTTCCTTCACGATTTCGTTGATGGCGTCGATTAAAGAGTGAAACGGAAACCATACTGTCTATCTGCAAGGCCAACAACCTCATCGATTGCACTTTCTAATCTGTCACTTTTGATGCACTCCAGTATTTTCGTCATGGTTTCCAAAATACATAGAGGCGATGAGGGAACCTAAGGTGGCTTATTACATTTTGCTAAGAGGACCAGTCTTTGTTTCTTCCATTACCGGGGAATACTCCTTCTTTGAGACAAATGCTGCATACTATGTATATATCTGCAAAGATGTGTGGACGCCAATTTATTGCTATTTTTAAGGCAATGCTGGGCTAGGCGCTATCACTGGACCTCGTATTGTTACACTTAGGTGAATAAGCAACCTTGCGATACCAGCCATTGTCCTTAAAAGGCCAAGATATTCATTGACCTCGTGGTTACTATACACCTCGTTGAAAACACTTAGGACCATTGTAAGTTCTTAACAAATTATATTTTTGTTAAGTTAATTTTTTTTTTTCCGTGTAAACCAAGTCTGTAACATTCATACTCTAAAAGTGATGCCAAGTTAAGGAAATGTTTTCTATAATCTCTAATTGTTCACATTTTCTAACAACTCACATATCTTATCTCAGGGCGCTTAATCTGAAAACAGAAAAGCCCAGGTAACCGTCTCTGAACTTGAATTTTTTGTTCGATTGCTCAAAAGGCTCTACCCCTATCAACTGTTAGATTACAATTCCCGATTAAGACCCTTATAGCTGCCATTTCAGAAATCTCTCAAACGATTAGTATAAAAGCGATAAAATCCAAATTCTTCGTCTTAGTTCGTTAGTAGGAGAAAATAACTCAACACGATGTCGCTAAGTTTTTGGCTATCCATCGCGATTGTATCGTGTGCTTTGGTTGTGACCTCAAATGCTGTTACTTCTGTAGGCATTGAGGGACGTATCGTTGGAGGGACAGAGGCTCATATAGTCGGATTCCCATATCAAGTTTCGATTCGTCGTAAATCCTGTACTTCGTGCGCTTTTGAACAGTTCGCTAGTGGTGCCATCTATTCGGGAAATATCATCATTACAGCGGCAAGTGCTATTCGATTGGAAACTCCAAAAAATTTACTTGTTATTGCTGGTTCGAGTTATAGGACATCTTCTGAGGGAGTGGTGGTTCCCGTGGAGGAGATAGTTATTCATGAGAATTTCCAACTATTGTCTTTGGATAATGACATCGCTTTGTTGAAGCTGAAGACGGAGCTTCCATTGAAGGAAACCACTACAGTGCGAGCTTTGAAAATTGCTGAAAGCTTACCGGCAGAAGGGTCTACCGCTGTGGTTGCTGGATGGGGTCAAATTGCAGAGGGTGGTGAATATTCGGAAACAATTCGACATACAAAGGTTGCCATTATCGGCAGGGAAACCTGCCAAAAACTGTACGAGTTTAGTGAAATCACTGAGAATATGGTTTGTGCTGGTCTAGAGCAAGGTGGTAGCGATGCTTGTAAGGGTGATGCTGGCAGTCCTTTGGTTGTATCGAACGAGTTGGTTGGATTGGTGTCATGGGGAGTTGGTTGTGGTAGGCCCAATAATCCGGGAGTATATACAAATCTTGTGCAACTTCGTGAATGGATCGCTGCGACGGTGGAGACACTTTTAGTAGAAAAATAAAATACGTTCGTTAGTCTTAAGTATTAGATTAGACATAAAGGAAATAAATTGTTTTAATCGGAGTACAGATAGGCTAGGTATCTTGCCGGAAATGGTTTTATTTTCTAATCTTGTTTCATTCAGCACATCCGGGAGATTAACCAGTCGCGACTTGAAGTGGCACTTGGGTCCGGTTAAAGTGGATTGTGGTTCACCCTTTCGTTATATCATTTGGAGTTTCAGCAATTATAGCAGTACCCACCAGTAGTTGATGAATGTCTGCTTCTCACCTCACTACTTTCTTGACGAGGAAATTTTCGCTGAACAAATTCTAGATCCCATTTAACGGCTTGGATGGTTTTTATTGGCGCCAAAGGATGTGTAATATTTATAGATACCAGTAAGCAGGACTATTTCGTACTTGCGAGATATTCTCTGAAACAACCGTGATCCGTCAGAAACTGTGATCAATGGGATGGCATATTCAAGGTAGTGTTTGAAACTTTACCACTCGTCGATAATCAGTTTAAGGTACTTAAGTAATAAATGGTTTTGAAACTACTCCCTGGCGCCCAACTCTAAGCAATATCGAGCTTTTCTACTTGTAATACGTGTGATCGGCAAGCTGCAAACCGGTGTCAAATAGCCATATCATAGGTATGGACGCACTATCGTAAACACTGTGACCAGTCATCTCCCTACTTTCTTGACGAGGAAAAAGGGTCTCAACTATTTTTCGGGGCAATACAGGACACTTTAGTGACTGCAAATGGGGGCCTTTTAGCCTCATTGATATAATTTTGTAAGCCTTACCCCAGACTTGGTGACAATCCGATCTCAGTTCTGCGATTTATGGTATCCACCAATATACTAGAGGTCGATGTTTTCCTGTTCGCAGCATAGACATCGGTTCTTTTAATACATAAGGCTTCTAATAGAACAGTCCCTTTAAGATTCGTATATGAACTACTTCATTCTGTGACCCAAGCATTGAAACCGCCCGCTATTCTGACAGGACTTCAGCCTGTAGCATTCACGACTAGTATATCTAAAATCATCACGAAAATTTTGATAGTAGCACCATCCTCCCTATTTCTTTTGAAAAGCCGTTCGGACGTTGTATTCTTGTCGGTTTGGTGTACTTCTTTATCCACCACGTTTCCTCCCATTACGCCTTGGATTTGTTCCTCTTCTGTTTCATTCAATGAAATCGCTATATTATCGGCAAATTGTATTACAAGTCTTAGTTTTAGAATGTAGTATGGATCATAGGATCGTCCCTTGTGGATCTCCATCTGATAGCCTTCCTTCAAAGTAGTATGTAATCACGTCTATGGCGGATAGTGTAAGGATGGGTAGTATTTTCCTTTTCGTGGGAGAAGTTTCCAAGCGTATGTGTTAACTCTTTTTTTTTTAAAGAGTAGAGCCTCAGATACAGTATGAGTATTGATGTTTAACTTCTTATTCCATCTAGTTTAAGCACCTTCCTTGGTGCTTTCTTTTCACTAATGCTTAGTTGGAAGCTATACATGTTATCTAAGGTGAATCCTAGATACTTTACATGGAATTTGGACTAAATATCATGATCATGACTCTCTTCTTTCTACCAGATATGTAGACCTCTTCCGTTTTATACTTTGTTTACGTTAAAGCCGAAGGGGAATGTCATATTTCGTGCTTTATAGAAGTGGCACCAAGCTTGTACACACTAAGCTAAGAGTTGATCTTCAGATGACTCGGCAAAGATTCCAGAATCATGTAGATGCTTGAAACAGCCTACTTAATCCCAAAATGGCACTGATGGATGCATGTCTCGGCTAGTACTTAAAGATACAGGCATTGTCTTTTGACGACTTACAGATAAACCTTCACAGTTACACCATCCCTGTGCTACAAGAAGCTCTTCTACACCTAACGAGGCTAACCGTCTCAATACCCCTGTTTTGTAGACTGTTTATAATCCCGAACCAAATGAGGGGTGAGTTGATAATGGTTGAAACCACTCATAGTTTCACCCCAGCGTCTAAGTATACCTGTCGAAGGAAAACTTGAGACTAAGTTTTCTAGTCGCCTTTCGCCTGATTAGACAACTTCCTTGTGGTATGCTTACCTTGTACCATTCTTAGTCGGTTTCATTGTGAACATTCCTAATGGAAACCTCTCCACTACCTTTCACTGCAAAATTATTGAAACCTTCACACCATGTAACCGTTGATACGAAACATAATCAAAGACAGTCTTCTTATTTGCTTCATATTTTTATTTAAACAATCCTTTAAGCATATTGAATAGTATTTCCAGCAGCGGTTTCTACAATCCAATCGTATAAATCTGGCACTGAAGCATACACTCCTGGATACGAAGCTCTAGCGCAACCAACACCCCACGAAACAATACCCAATAGTTCATTGTTAACAATCAATGGACCACCAGAATCACCTTGACATGCATCCTTACCACCTCCGGTAACAGCAGCGCACAACATTCTACTCGTAAGCAAAAGCGCAGTGTAACTCTTCCTGCAATCCTTATTGCTGACAACATTTACTTCGACCTTTTGCAATTGATCGGGCAAATAGCTGGCTCCCTCAACTTCGGTACCCCATCCGGTGACAACCACTGGGGTATCATCTTCAGGGCGTTCCTTAGCCAAAGCGATTGGCTGAATACTACCACCGAATGGTAGGAAAGCACTCAAAATCAAAATGGCAACATCGTAATCCTGATTAGATGCCTTGTAGTTTGGATGCATTATGATCTTCTTGACTTTCAGCTCGATATTGGGTTCACTGAGGAGTGATGCTCCTGCGACAATTGTCATCTGTGTGACATCCACACCGACGACACAATGTGACGCACTTACAATAATATTCTCTGAGTAGATACTTCCACCGCAACGATGACGTCCGAAGTAACGCATCGAAATCTGATGTGGATACTCCCTAATGCTGGTCGCAGATCCACCGACAATACGTCCATCGGGTAGAGGAACTTGCTCGAAATTCAGTTGAGCACTGCAAACTGCAGCACAGAAGACGATCAACACCACACGATACATTTTTGAAAACACGAAATTCTTTTTTGCAAACGTATTTATAGGCTATCGAAGGCACGTTGTACATCCTCTGTTTGTGGAGAGATTAACTAATGGAATTGATTAGATTAGTTGGAAATATCTACAGAATTAACTGAATATAGATGGCTTTCCAAGTCAAATTAAACGGATTTAGGTTCTACGTTTTATAAGTTTATCAGTCACCAGACTGCCAATCTGACCATTATCGTTGGAGATAAAAATACGTTTCAAACTTTTTGTCCATTTTTTTATAGTTGGCTGATTGCGTCATACTAAGATGGATTTACAGTGTGTATCGGGAAGTATACCTATGCTGATAACTGCTCATAACAGAAACGATCTTTGGAACTCCATCTGATTAAGGTTACACCTAGGCTTGTGCCTAGTAAGGACATCGTCTGATGACTAACCCGTATACTTGAATCAGCACTTTTGTACTTAGGGCCTAGTTCCAGCCCAATTGATGGCAACAGATCCACTAAGTGTTCAAATATTTTAGGTTTAAGACGGCTTACTGTTGAGGATAACATTTTTTTTTTGGCGATAGCATCGAATGAGAAGGGATAGATGATACCTTCTCTTGGCTAAATGTACAAACGTTGTCCTATTAGGGTTTACAGATAGATCGTAATTCAACTCTGTACCTCACAAAGTTATTTTGCGACTGAAAAAATCTCTCGCTTCATCGTCTTAGATAGTGTTTAAAGAATGGAATACTGGGAAGGTAGTAGTGTCTATAATGAAGGGACACCAACAAAAAATGACAGTCACTTTGCTACTCTAGCATTTTACCTAATTAAATGAGTGTCTCTTAATAGTGGTATGTCTCCTTCCATAGGGATTCATATATTTCTAACAAAAGAGTTAATGCGAACGAAAATTCACCAAGGGGTGGCTATACATAAAAATTTACGCCAATCCCTGACACAATATTGAAAGTGACTTCAGACGAAATCCCATAAGTGCCAGCAGACATTTCTTTCTGTTGGAATATACCTTTTAGAACTTTGACCCGTGGCAGTTTGGATGGGTTATCTCGGTGGGAATTCGATGGATACAAAGTATCTTTTGTAAAAATAGAAAATTTAAATGTCCCCTAGGTGCAAAGTGCTTCGTGTACTATCGATCGATATCTATTTTGTTCGAGTATCTACAACCATTTTTTTATTCGAAGACTATGATATTCACTTACTATTGAACTGACATGTTTATTATCTATCTGTAGACTGCCGACTTGCAGTAATTTCCTGCGATTTATTGGATTATAATGGTCAATTCGTATTTATGGCGTATTTATGATGATAGACCTACTGTAAATGCGATAAAGATACTTGTTGAGATACTAACGTTTAGACATCTAAACTTATACGTATTTATCTTATGTTGTGAAGAATAATTGTTCGGAATACTGGATTCTGTCAGCTATCAGCTATAATATTTCAAAAGCAATCGGTAGCTGGGTCTTGCTTAAGCCGCGTTCGTTGCTTCATTGGGTTTTAATTCAACTCACTTAAGGTGTGTGATTCGACAACCTTTTTTTGTACTATGTCCATTCTCCTTCATTGGCTGAAGTTCTTCCGACTCCTCTAGCTCTTTAAGGTTCTACTATTCTAAATATGTCATTCGTTGATGAGTTCTAATAGTTTACAGGGAATAAGCTATTGAGATACCTGGCTATGGAGCAAGTAAGTTGTAAGTTGTACTGAGGTAAATCTTAAGTTGACTTCATGTTGGGACTTATATATTCTGTGACTTGGTCTTCATCTACGTTGTTCTAGACGACCACCAAAGGTGAGTTATAATGGTCGATCCCATACCCCATGGCATCTAGTTCGCTCACAGCCGTTTCCCTGTCTGATCCTTAATAAATAGATCTATTTCATTGAAAGATAGTCACCCTTTAAGGCCAATTGCAAGCAAAGGTCTCTAGCGCCATCTAAAGAAATTCCCCATAAATGAAAAAAAAAAACAAATGGGAAGCAACCAAGAAAGGAGCGGACACAAAACAATTAGTACTATGTTGGTACTTTTTTAATGTTCTCGATATTAAATTACAAAGAACGCCGTTTTGTACAACATTACAAAGCAGTGTACATAGCACTGCGCCTTGGAACTTGCCACTAATATATTTACTTCACTTTTCTGTTAACGTCTGCTCTGCGACTCTAGACGTATGTACATTTATATTTTGAAATGAAAACTGCGTATTTTTAAAGAAAAACCTTTATTTTTTTAAAGGATTTATATTTAACAATTACGGACGTGCATTCTCCCCAATCCAGGGAACAAACTTTGCCACTGCACCATAGACTCCTGGGTAATCTTTACGAGCACATCCATAACCCCACGACACAATGCCAGTCAACTTATCCTTCACCACAAGCGGGCCACCAGAATCACCCTGGCAAGCATCTTTACCGCCTTCAGGAACACCGGCACAAATCATAGTCTCAGTAATAGAGCCTGCTCCATAGCTCTTCTCACACGATGAGTTATCGACAATTTTAACAGTCACCTGTTGTAAGTTATTACTGAGTGAGCCACCCTCGCGAGTAGTACCCCATCCACTCACAACAGCATCATCGCCAGTAGCTGGATTGGTCTCAGCCAAAGCAATTGGTTGAATCGTTGAGCTATACACCAGAGGTTTCGACAAATAAAGCAAAGCCACATCGTATTCAATAGTCCAGTCATTGTATTGAGGGTGAACCTCTATCTTTTCGATCGGCAATAAAGTATTGGGCTCGTTTAGGGCACTCTTACCAACAACCACACGAAAACGGCTGGGCAAATATCCAAATACGCAATGGGCGGCTGTTATGATAATGGTTTTATTCTTAACACTACCACCACAGGCGTGCGAATATGTGTTTGTTAAGAATCCCTTGACCCGCAATGAAACCTGATATGGAAAGGTTTCGGCTGAGGCGTCAGTGCCACCAACAATGCGGCCATCCAAAAGTTTGACAGCTGGTAACTTAAGGCCATAACTGATGGATACAATGGTTGACAGGACGAACAGTAAACGAAACATTTGAAAGCGTACTGACTAACTGGAGCAATTGATGGTTATTTTATAGGTAGGTAGGGACCTGGAAGTGTGTGTAAATTGTGGGGAATCCTTCATTTACAAATCAGTTTTTTTTAACAATTGGAGAAGCTGTGGCATAGAAGCTATTGTGAATGGAGCCTAGCTTGAGTGAAAACCAATTTAAAAAAAAAAAAAAAAAGAAGCTTTTATAGAGATCAGATGTGGTGTGTTTCTTGAATAAGTATGGGTTGGTTTCCGGTTATGTGCAGTTGGTAAGGGTGGGGGTAGAATAGGATGTATTCACCACAATGGAGCGCCATTACACTGGCTTACAAAAGGAGTGGCTGACAAAATAAAAATACAATAAATGAAAAAAAAAAAAAAAAATAATGTGAAGTCGCTCGTGGGTTTTGAACCCATGTCTGTTTGCTACCACCCGAAGTCCGTACCATCGGACCATCGGCCTTATTCGAGGATGACCCCCAAAATAACCAAAATATATGGACCTAGATGAGGCGTACTGTTGAACTTGAGATGGAGTGATTCTCACCCACACCGACACAAAAAAGGCTTAACGGGTGCGTCAGTAATAAACCGGGAGTCCTTATTTGGCAGGATTTTATTTGAAAAATTATGTTTGGCATACATGTACATGTGAAGGTGGCTAAGTATTATGTCCCTGCCATTTCAAAAATTTTCCCAATAAAATGCAGCCAAATACAGGTCACCCGGAAGTGACACGCCACCATAAGGCGTAGAAAGTGTGGGTAAATCGCCCCCAATCCCAGGACCCTATATAAGGGCGAGCGGACCCAGATTCGCTCTCTTAGTCTGATTTTGGAAAGTTCTTGGAAGAATTGGTCGGTCGTGGCGGGACGGTCTCCTCAAGTGAGGATGGGTTAACGCGGCGGTAGAAGTGTTGAAACAAAAAAAAAAGTATTTCTTTGATAAACTTACACGAAATTTCGTAGCGTCGAAACAAAATAAAAAAAAAAAAAAGAAAATGCTTAAAGAAATAATAGTAGGTCGTGACTAAACAAAAAAAAAAAATAGAAAAAAAAGTGGAAAAGTGTAAAAAAAAAAAAAAAGGAGGAAAGTTGAATAAAACCAAAAAAACAAGAAATCCTAGAAAAACCACCCTCTTTCTACTTCGTGAAACAGTGCTCCGCAACACAAAAAACAAAAAAAAAAGTCACCCCCGCTAACTAAACACCTAAATACATACATACATAAAAATTGCCAAACTGACAGTGTTCGCAAGATCGCGCGTAAATTCACCCCACGCGCCCCAAGGAAAAAAACCCACCAACAGCATCACCACACCACCCCCCCAACAACCCATACACGAAAACACCTTGAGCAACGAGACACCAGGTAGAGTTACCACACCGGGTCTCGCAACACACCTCACCACCTAAAAGTAAGACACCAGTGAGCAGCCCAACAACAACTTCATCTTTACCACCGAGTCCGAAACATCCAGCCAGTGAGATGCAGCAGCAAAATTCAAATTTCCCACCACCCCCGGTATCAAGCCGTCTCCCTCCTAGTCTCCTTATCGATCCCCCCTTCCCTTATCTTAATTACAGTGTAGATCATTTTAATATTAATAATAATTAGAAGTTGATTTGTGAAAAAAAAAAGAAAAAAAAAAAGTTCAGTAGTGACTGCAGAAAAAAAAAAGTATTAAATATATGTATATAAAAGTACATCTATACATATCTATCTGATGTGATCTCTTTCTAAATTTCTAAATAGAAAGTGAATATAAGGCAACCCAAAAAAAAAAAAAAATTCGTTTAGTGTTCGTTTTTTTTAACTTCCTTATTAGGACAAACATAGTTCCTGCGATGCTGTGCACAACATCCGGATGACATCGAAAATACACGGGGTAAGTGATCTTTGATCTATACATACATACGTACATACATATGTACATAACCAAATTAATAAACGAAATTTTTTTTTTTTTGTAATTCGAGTGTCAAAGCTTTACTAGCTTATACACAAACCAACATTTTCTTTATTCTTTGCTGACGTTCATACTGAATTTAATTTTTTTGGTACACTAAGTAACAATTGTTTCTCCTTTTTGGATTATACATATGGTTTTTTTTTTTACTAGTACATAAACGTACATATTTATATAGTGTACAGTCTCCTACAAAAGGAAGAGTCAAAATTAAAGTTTGTTTTTTTTTTTTTTTTGTACAAATTTATTTAACAAAAAAAAATAAATTAAACAATATGAATTGTATTTGGGTATTTTCTTCTTTCTATTGTGCTTATAGATAAATTAAAATAAAAAGAAAAAGTAAATTAACTAATGGTATAAATTTAAGATTTTTTTTCGTGTCATATTCGATCGATGCTGATATTATTGTTTTCCTGATTACCGAATATTGGAAGGATTCACGGGAAGTCGATTCTCTTATATTTTTTGTTCTTTTGTAGCTTTTTAGGATGCTATTAGGGTAGGTATTTAGATGGAGAAGTGACCGATAGGCTGGCAATACGGTAACTCAAGCTGACGACGAAGAAGGAGCACACAATAGGTTAAGTTATTTTTTTTGGTATCAGTCTAGGGGCTACCATCAACATGGAGACATGGTAGCCAAGGAAGTGCTGGATCGGATCCCTTCACAGGATCCGGTTTGACACAGGGGTGGGTCATCTCCCGAAGAGCAAATCCATCTAACGCTCTCCCTCTCACTGGAAGACACCTTGGAGAGCAACCGACACCTTCAGCTTTCCCTCGCGTAGGTTTCAAGACATTTCGGGTCCCCCTCAACAATTTTGTAGAGACAACTACATCTAATCTCAGGCATGGAATAACGTAACAACCGTCCGTCGCTGCTGCAGCAAGATCCCCCCCCAATCCGACGAGCTAGAACCTGGCGGGAGCTAGCATGCCTACAGCTGCAAAGGTGCGGACACCCTTCCGTCCTGGCTGCTCGGACTGGCCCAAGAAATCCTGTAGTCTTGGGTCATAACGGGGGCATAAGGGGCGGAAGGTTCTGAGGAAAGGTTGTGTCCTCTCCAGCCCGACTCTCCATTTGGTCCCTGCTTCGGTGGCTGGTGGACCTTCGGCCACAACGGCCCGTGACCTATGCGAAGGTGATACGGGTGACAATCCAAACCAACAGAGACACACAACCGACCTTTTTATTCCGTTACAAAATCAATCAGATAAGTGAGACTAATCGGACGACAGGCAAGTGGGGTTAACTTGCATTTCCCTTGAGTTTTTTGAGTGCAGGGGAGCATGTCTAATCTTCTTGGGGTTTTACCTATGATAAGTTGTAACATCTAAGATACAAATCAGCAGTTTATCAGCAATGGTGCCTTAGGGTTGCTGACCGTCACTCCATTTACTTTGTTCTTTGATTTGTTTTGACGGATTATTTCGTTGGGACTGGAACCATTCGTTAGCTCACAATGCTTGTTACGAAGCAGGAAAATGCCTCGTGAGTTAGGGTGATTGAGTGACCTTCTCAGAGCACTGCGAGCTGTAAATAAGAGATCTTTCATAGGCACCTTCAGTTGTTTCGGTCCAATAATAGTTGGTATAGTCTATGCCTACCTACGGTGTTGCTAGAACTCTAACTCTAGGCATTTGAAGCAGTTTTCAGCTGCGATTTTTCGCTGATGCGATAGTTAACCCAGCCAATTTTAATTCTCCCTGCTCCTAGCAACAGCTTCGCATTATTTGCGGGAGGTCTGATAGTTGCAGTTTGGGTTCTGTTGTATGCTTTCCCCGGTGAAAGAACGTCTGAGGGAGTTAAGTTTTCAATCTTGAATTATCTTTTAATGGTTTCGTAAATATCCTCCTTTGTATTGACCTCGTCGACATCCTTGAATTCTATGGCAGAACGGTGAGTATGAGTCCTTACTTTTGTTTGTTCTCCTAAATCTGTACACATAACGCTTTCGAATTCTGCAGTATTGTCCCTTGGTTCTTCAAGCTGAATTAAGAGCTCTACTTTTTCATTCTCCTGATTCTGGATACGGTCTCTTCAATCGCCTCCAACTTCATGTCTGCTTTTACGCTGCGAAGTATTTCAGCATAGAATAGTTCTCCGTTGGCCTCTATGATTATAGCGTCAGATTTTCCTTTCGTTTTTTTGTTGTCTTTGACGGCTGACCTATGAGCATCCTTTGCCTTCTATCTCTTAATTGTGCGAGCAGATTGCTGTTGCTGTAGTTGCCGGGGTTTCTACAACTTTTCAATAAGTTTCTCTTTTTGTTTTTGTTTTCTCACTGGAGGGAGTTGTTGTTTCCGCTTCGGGTTAGGGTCACATTTTCTGCAGTATGTCTTTGCATCGTCTCCGGATTAGATTTAATCCAGAGAGAGGTTTGTGATGCGTTGTGTTTCTGAATCAACTCATTCGCTTTCGTGGCGTGTTGCTCGATTGCTGAGAGTTCTTAGAGCGCTCTTGTGCTTACAATCATATGCCTTATTGTTTGGTTACCACAATTGACATAGTATTCATTCATAGAATCTTTTGGTACACCACAATCTACATAGTATTCCTTCGGGTTGGTCTCAAAATATGGAGATATTCAATGAATGAGCTGGTTTTCGCTGGTTTTCGCGGCTTTGTGGGTTTCGCCCACCAACAGCATGTAATTTAAGTTAATTGAGAATAACACAAGTTTTTGATATACATAATAGTCTTTATTGCCAGCAGTTATACATACATATATAACACATTTTACGTATAGGAAGCAACATTCTGTTCTATCCAAGAGAGCAGATTGGCCACCGACGAGTACACACCAGGATAACCAGCACGCGCGCATCCACGTCCCCATGAAACAATGCCAACCAACTCCTTACCTACAACAATTGGACCACCAGAATCACCCTGGCAGGCATCCTTACCACCTTCCTCGACACCGGCACAAATCATATAGTCAGTAATCGGGCTCGTTCCATAGCTCTTGGCACACGAAGCGTTGTCAACAATTTTTACAGTCACCTCCTGTAAGATGTTACTTATCGATCCACCTTCGCTAGTGGTACCCCATCCGGTCACCACAGCATCGACACCAGCAGCTGGATTGACATTAGCCAATGCGATTGGTTGAACACTTGCGCTGTAGACCAGAGGTTTGGCCAAAATAATCAAACCAACATCGTTGTCAATTGTAGACGAACTGTATTTGCTGTTAATCACCAATTTCTCGATTTCTCGAAGTTCAGCGAGATCATTCAACGAAGTTATTCCGACGACAACTCTAAGTACGTTTGGTGAACGTCCAACCAAACAATGGGCAGCGGTTATGATGACACGTTCGTTGTAGATACTGCCACCACAGGTGTGCGAAAATGAAGTACCATACTTGACACGCAACGAGATTTGATAGGGAAACTTGGACACTGAGGCATCAATACCACCGATAATATAAGTATCTGTCAACTTAAGCGACGGTAGTTTGAAGCCATATCCTATGGCTACAACAGTTAATAGGACGAATAGTAAGCGGAACATGGTTGTGGCGGTACTGATTTCATTGGCGGCAGTCGAAGGAGTCTTATAGAGTTTTTTTCGTTAAGGAGTTGTAAATCAGTCAGATAATGAAATAGATACTTTTGCTTTGTATTGAAGCGCTGTTGATTTATATATGAAATGCTTTGATAGATTTCACAAAGCGAGGTTATATAGATACAAGGACGGAGATCGGTTTGTTTTGACGTGCGCTGGTGATACATTCTTTTGATTCATAAAATATTTCTTAAGTAGGGGCTTTGACTTCTTTATTTACTGGTGGTAAAACCTGTCGGCATGGCTTTATTGGTGCAATGACAATCTATCGGAAATAAGTATTTATTTTTCAAGTTTTTCGGCGATTGTGATTCAGCTTTTTTTTCTTTCGCCGATTGTAATCAGTTTAAGAAGATGAAGCCTCTTATCGGTTCTATCTACACTCTTATTTCTAAATGAAGGTGATCGTTTCCAGGGTGTCTCCAGTTACTTTCTTTACTATCGTCTATCGATGCCTTTAGATTAGCCGGTCTGTAAAACGATACTTTCCTTCGATCTTAACAAGTTTCCAGATCTTCATCTTGATTTCATCTTGACTACATAAGTGTTCAGCTTTTGTGGTCTCGAAACTTACTATGTGCCACAATTGGAAGAAGTAATACGGGTTTTCTCATGAAAAGTTGTTACTGCTTACTCTAGTTTGCTTTAAACGCATTTATGTTCCAAATGTAGACGTCGTATCTGGAGAAAACTACCGATTGTGTGACTTCGGCTTATCGTCCACACAATAAGGGCCTCAAAGCAGATCATTGTGGCACCCCGTTTGTGACTTATCTGATAATTTATCTTGTCATTGTTATTCGGAGTCAGTACTTTATTTATGAAGTACGTATCGATAGAGCGTCTTTCGTCTTGAAATAATTTGTTTATGCTGATTCTAATTTTTCCTTAACAACTTTTGTTTATCGTTCCTTTTGGAATTCAGATTGGTGCTGTTTAAGTCTTTCCCGGATAAATGGGTTCTAAAACTTTGTTAGCTAGATGCAAGCATGCAGTGAGGAAGGATTCTTATAAATCTTCTAGAAGAAGCCAGAAATATGCACATACTTTTCGTATTCTAAAGAAGCTAATTTACGTATCATCGCACTTATGCTCATTTGTGAACGATGGGGGGCCTTAAGTGAAGTTCAACTTTTACAGACCTCCTAGCAATTGAGTTCTAAAATCAGGCTTTGTATGCCTTGTATTGCAAATGAAGAAGTTGTTACTTAGTCTAGTTCATAATCAAAATTGTAGATGTTGTTGTTCCTCATTAGGACATTTAGTGCAGACAATTATGTGATCATGACTGCCAATTATGTGACCAGAGTAATCAATCCCATTCCCAGTGAAGGTTTTAGGGTTCTTCGCCTTATTGGTGTACCAGTACATCATACATGGTTATTATGAGACACTTAAAGCCTGTCTTGGTCAATGCTCCACTTACTCGATTGGACTTATAGGAGCATTCCACTGAAATCTGTTGGTGCGAGTCAATAGACTCCGCCATGCTTCTGTTCCCTATTAGTTTTAACGCTCGCTTTTGAATTCTATCCAGCAGGTGCAAAGAGGTCTTAGGAACACCGGACCAGACATGAGCATTATACTCGAGCTTGGGGCGGATGTATGCCTTATATATTGTAGCCAGATCAGAGGGGGTAAAGAACTTCTTGCACCGTTTGAGGAATCCTAGTCATTTCGTAGCATTTTTGGCGGATTCGAATATATGGTCATTTCAACGAAGATGGTCGTTATACACACATACCGAGAATGGAAAGTTTTTTAGTTTCGGCGATGCAAGTGCCATTCATTGATAATGGCAAAGGGTTATTATATAGTTAAGGTTATTTTATTAAATTATTATTAAATTCCACTCTGTTGTTTATACCCCATTTAATTATACTGTCAAGATCGGAATTTAATGAGCTTAACATATGCTGCCGTTCCAGTTCTACGGCCGAAGAGCAGGGACGTGAGTCTGGGAACGAATATGAGAAGCTGAGGGTACTGTCGTCAGCGAAGTAATGTATTGGATTAGAAGTAGCAGACAAGAGATCATTTATGAATATAAGAAAGAGAGTCGGCGACAAAACGGAACCTTGGGGAACACCAGCATTTATATGGTGGATAGCAGACTTGAAACCGTTTAAAAACCACTTGAATTGAACGTTCCGAAAGGTAGTTTCTGATTCATTGAAGAAGAGATTCGTCGATGCCAAATGCACGCATTTTCGACAAAAGACAAACAATCTTACATTCACCAGAATGATGCAGAGAGTGGTTCCACTTTTCGGTGAGATATACCATCAAATCACCAGTAGACCTTTTGCTACGAAAACCATACTGACGGTCATTAAGGAGCTTTCGTGATTCAAGATATTTCATAAGCTGACGATTTATTAGCGTTTCCATGACCTTGGAAAGAAGTGACGTAAGTGCAATGCGTCGATAGTTGGAGGGAGAAGAAGATTCGTCTTTTTTAGGGACGGGCTGGACAAATGCTGTTTTCCATCTACTCGGGAAGAGTCCAGAAGGGTAGGATAGATGAAAAAGCTTACGTTACGTAGTTACCTTGTTCGAGTAGATTCAACTCGTCTTCCTGGGTATGCCCACATGTTATGCCCACGATTTTTCTGCTTGTACTCGACTTTGGGATCTATTTCTAACGTGGAGTCGATTCAGATGGAGTTGTCAAATGCTTTCTAAATGCCTGTATCACAATGCCTCATTCGATTGTTGCTACCACTTCATGTAGGGCTGTCTCAACAGACCGTCCTTTTACATAGGTATGGTGGGCTAGGGACATATCTCCTTTTATAGAAAGATTCAACCTTTGTGATTTTCTTCTCCGCATCTTATGTGGAATATCATCGCCGTCTCCACTGGTAAACTTATTAGTACTCTCTTGGTGCCATCGTGTGCCTTCTGTATGCCTTTAATCGTGGATATATTTTTAATTTATTGTTTCAATTGGTGGCCATGCCCACTTGAAAACTAAGAAAAATAAAATTTTCAATTGACAACAGTTATTAGTTTTATTTATTCATTAAAATTATTTCATATTTAAGTTTTACACATTTTTTTTGTGAGGCTTTTGTTTTTTCATTATATTTATTATTCCATTAAAAATGTTTATATTATTGTTATAAGTATTTATTATAAGCATAGCCGATTGAAAAAAAATATATATATATAGGTAGTTCGTATAAAGCATAGTGATATGACCAGAAAAAGTAAAAATGAAAAAGATTTTTGTGTTAAAGAGTTTAACATTTAGCTACAAGTATATCAAAGAAATATGGAGTAGGGTTTAGAGATTTATAGGGTCATAGCACCGATATTGTGATAGTATATGTGTATATATTCATATTTACTATTTCTAAAAGATATACGTTTTTAAATAGTTTTTTTTTTTAAACTTTGCACATAAAAGTCTTTAAGTATAGAGTAACACATTTATTTATTTTTAATTTTAATTTATATATGTTTTTAGGTTTTTATAACAATTAATATGTTGATTCTTTTTGTTTTTTTTTTTTTTCTTATTTTATTGTATTAGCTTGCACATTGAGTTTTTTTTATTTTTCTTTTAAAAACTTATATACTTATTTTTTGTTTTGAAATTTGTAAAGGTAGCTTTCTCTCACTAGGTTTTTTTTTTTGTATAAATTTGGCATAATTTATGTTTATTTAATAATTTAACTATGAATGCTATGAATTATGCTATACAAAAGTGTTGGTGATAAACTTAATAAACAAATTAAAATAAATGATGGAAATACAACGAAATCATGGTGATGAATAAATGTTTGTCCATTTTCTCCAAGATTGATTTTGCAAAAATAATTACGAATAAGAATGACGCTTGTGTAAGGATTTCTAGTTCGTTTGCATAAATTTTCAGCTCTATTGGGAAATGGAAATTTTTGTTAAGGAAATTCTTTCAATTAATGATTCCTCTGTTGCTGGTGGTTGAGTTTATGTGGGAGAGCATCAGAGACTACCCGTGGGAGTGGTGAAATAATTTATGAAGCAATTTCCTTTTCCCCTTCGAGCGGCAGTGCATAGTCATTTGAATAATTAATACACTTTAATTGGCCGTATAATTGATGGTTGATTTGTTATGAAAATTTTCGTCTAACCATAGAGAATTTGGTTTTGGACACATATTCAATTTTAATAGTTTTCCAGCAGTTAAGTGGATTTATGTCATGTGGACATATTTTGGTTATGACAGGCGGTTTTAAATTAAGTGTAGAATGTAGCACCTGAAAAATAATCTAATTTATTTAGGAAGGCTATTATGTGGTTGGTGTTCAAGGTGACCGAACTTTTTTTTAGTTAATATATTGATGGACACTTGGAGACAGAGGAGGTATCTTAATCGTCAGAAACTACCGACAAACTGTCAAATCCTTTCGAAATTATTGGCATAACATTTCCTAATTTAGGGGTAACTTTCTACCTAACGACGGATGGATTCGAAGTTCTATTCACATAGAAGGTAGATGGAAATTTAGGTCAACAAAATCGATTGAAAACCTCTCAAATTACATGAAAGTCGATGGCTTTAAGTTTAAAATGTTGCGACCTTGAGATTAGAGAAACTTTGTATTACGTAACTTAACTATATCCTTCTTGCAATCGGTTGACGAAATTCTCAGCTAAAGGTAAACCAGTTCAAAGCTTAAATAATTGATATGTCTGTCGTGTTCTAGATAAACTAAAGTTTCCCTTTTTACCAACTCATAGCTAGATAGACTAAAGGCTTATCGTTGTTTATAGCAACGGGTCCTACATTCGGTGCCATAGTCATGAGCAATGCACATGCCTATGGCTTCTCGATTCGTGGAAGGCGTGAGATTGTAAGACTTGGGAAACCCTCTTTTCTGAAGCATTTAAGCTCTAAGTTTGATACATGAGCTTAACCCTAAACGGAAGACAAAGATGGAAGTCTTAGCTTACAAGGTCTACATTATGTACACAGCTAGGTTGTCATTTCAACTCAGCAGATGGTATGCAGAGAGAGTGGAAAATTCATAGATGTGAAATGAAGACCTGAGCAAGATATGCTTAGGAAAGTTTAAATACTGGCGCGGTTGCATTTACTGTCAAGATCATCACTAAATATAAAACAAATTCCAGACCAGACAATCGAGAGAGGATTAAAATCGCAGGCAATCGTTTGCCAAAGCTGGCTTCCGTCCCAGTTTTACGGCAGCAAATTCCGAATCCAATAACTGGAAATAATATAAGCCTTCTTGTGGTTCTCATGTAGCTACACAGGACCTTTACTAGAACCTTGTCACCTTTCTGCACGACTTCGCTTTCCTAAAATATTTTCTGTACTTAAATAAATTCTAAAATACTTGTAAATCACAATGATAAATAAAAAAATTATATATAAACAAATAAATATGAAACAAAAAAAAAAAGAAATAAAGAAATATATATTTAAAATGTAATGTAATATATTTTCTATATATGTATCTGTATTTTTATTAATTTTTGTTTTGTAATTGCAGATTTTTATTTTATAAAATGCTAAATATTTGTAATTCTTTTTTTTTTTTTTATTAACTTTATTGAATTTAAAACTTACACAAATATACATTTACCCATAAATGAAATTACCTAAGTTATTAATATTTAAATATTACTTTATTCTCTGGGTTCTTGTTTTATTTTTTTCTGTTGTTAAATTTTAAAATATAAACATTTACAAATATTCAAGTTTTTGCTTTTAAAAAATATCGATGTTAACGACTGTATTTTTTTTTTTTTTTTTTTCTTGTTATTGTTTGATTCTTAACAACCTATGTGGATACGCAAAACATTTAATTATATTTTGGAAATATTAAAAAAAAAGAAAGAAAAATATACCAACGGAATAGTATAGTAGTAAACATCAACACTTTAAGTATATATTTTTGGTTTTTGTTTAGAAAAATAGCACATAGTGTTTGCTTATATAGACAAGTTATAAATTTTCTTATAGCCTTTTTTTTGATATAGGTTTTTAAATTTTTGTCTAAGATATTTATATATTTCAAGTGATTTAGGAATTTATTTTTTTTTATTGTTTTTCGTTTGTGCTATTCTTTTAAAGTTTTTTAAAAATTTATTTTAAGTTTAAAATTGATTTCATCTGGTAATAGGGATGATCTTTAGTTGTCTAGTATAATTTTTTTTTAAATTTTTGTTTTAGTTTCTTAAATATTAGAAAATATTTCCAAGTCAAAAAGGGGGTGTATGTAATTTTTTTTTAGCATACAATTTATTGATCATCCTCTGGTGGCATTTTAGCCAATGTCAAGAGGATCATTGTCAGTTCTTTGCGGGAGATTTTACCATCTTTATCGTAACCGACTCCTCGCAGGATTGTTTCTTCGAATTGACTTAGATCTTGAGCATCGTAATCATCCTAGATGAGGAATGAAAGGACAAATTCATGTAATTTTTGTCCAAGAGAGATGGACATGTTTATATGTAGTATTTACCTTCTTAACTAATTCTAGTAAATCCTTTAGGAACCCTCGGAGCTCTTCGTTTTCAATCGTACCATTGTTATCCTTATAAAAGAAGAAAATAATGATGTATTGAATATTTTTGTTTTTATTAGGAGAACAAAGACGATGTTTTCCCCCTTATTTGGCGTAGATAATATCCTTGGGTATGATTTGAAATATTTGTACAAATGATTTGGTTTTCTTTTTCTTTAAAGACGAAATCGTCCTAATGGAAGTAATACGGGTATCATTTGCAATTCAGAATATGCGAATCTATATCTGAATGTGTGCAGGGGTACAACAGAATTTACTAGCAATTTGCATTTTAAATTTCTGAGGAATCCTTGAGATGCAATCATTATCAATAAATTTCGTATTCTATCTGTTCCAATTTGGTTATAGTTTCTGTCTGAACAACCATGAAATTGGCAAGATTTAAATATTTCTTTAATTTGAGGGCTGGGAACTTGACATCATACCAGTCTACAACATACTATCTCTTTGTCTTATATTGTGAACTGATTTGTAAAATCGGAACCAGCAGATTGGAAGTTATTAAATGAAGTCGACAGGTGCATCTAAATCATTGGGAGAGTTAGCAGTTGTGTATCTCAACTAGGAGATATGTTTTCTGCGAAACTGCGGATAGATTCAGCCAGAAATCTACGGTCAAACATGACAGGCAAATTCAAGATCAATAATAGTGCTGGAATCTTGCTTATTCTCGGTGAGGATAGTGCGCCCTAGAGCACCTTATCAAATCCAGTTTTTCTAAGGAATCTGAGAATGAGAAAGGAGTCTATGTTAATTGCCCAGATATTTTATTCTCTTGTAGATCAATATATCACAATATATTCGCTGAACTCATTGGAGAACCTGCAAAGGTATGTATTATACCTAGTTTTCTTAATTACAATGCTCCATTAGGAGACCTGTTGATATCCGTAGATTACATTGTTCCTTACTGACATTAGCCACAAGGAGATGTACACCGGAAACCTTCTTTTCTGACAGTGTAGTGACTGAAGTTACTTCAGTTTAAGCATAAATGGAAGAACTCTCTCTCGAAGTCAGGCTTTCATTATAACCTAAGTTTTACAGAGGATATTGTTTTAAAAATCTGTCTGACAGAACCTAGCTGCAATCAGAGCTTTACCTATACTCACAAATATAAAACAAGCCTCCTACCGATTCTTATGTAGCTTCACAGACAAATAAAAGATCTGGGCTAGACTTTAGTAGAACTTCTAACTAATCTAGCCTATGGGCATGAATAAAATGCTCACAAGGGTAGAGATAGAGTGAAGGAAGTTATGTATTATGCTAGTGACAAGGATATTTTCTTCTGTGATAAATGAGTTTATGAAGATTATGGGTTGCCTTCAGGCATCAAACCTAGTAAACCTAGTATCAGAACTGATGCTTTTCACTACTACGACTAGTAGACCCGAAATGCGGTTTACTAAATCTGAGTCGTAAGCCATTCTCGATGTAGTCCAAGGGTAAGTTCTTGGTACAAGATTAAAGTAGAACACAAACTCTAAAAAATCCAGACTTTGTTTTTCCTGAATCAGGTTCCACAAGGTTTAGTTTTAGGTACTCTACTATTCAACGTAGATTAATATAGCATTGCTCAGATGGCAGACAATGCTATCAAAGTTTCAAAAGTAAAGGTGAAAGACGTGTAAATGAATAAGTAAATGTTGCTAAAATATGAATCAGTTGGATTCCTGGACATGATGACTTACTAGGGAATAGAAGCAGGAGGATTGATGAACTGATGAGGAATCAAAGAGCAATTGTCTTCTCAAACCAAAGAAAGATCAGATTTCATTACCAGAAGTGCTAGCAGAGCTAAAGTTGACAAAAGCCCTTACTCAATAGATTGTGATTCAATGCTTTATAGGTCTCTTCATGTGGTTCAAGTCTATCGAGTGGATACCCCCAACAGGTTTACATACATTAATTCTCAGATACGCTTAGATCACCTTCAACTAATGTTGATAGGATATTCAAAATGTTCAGGTCTATTTTTGAAACTAAATGAATCATTGGGAAGGAAACTCCCGCCGTGTCAATAAGACTTAATGTCAAACTTAAAAAAGTTGTAAAGGCTGAACCTTCATCCACGTCTTCTTTTGTGTCGTCCAATGAGACTGTAATTGGAAGAACATACGACTGCAGCGTTTTTAAATTAGTTTAGACAAAATCTACCTGGTGGTGACTTGTAACGCTTTAGCAATTGAAATGTAGCAGTACGTATGGCATGATTCTTATCTCGTAGGAATTTGTAATGTTGTACCATGTGTGACAAGAGTATAAGTTACTTAAATGTCTCTGAGCCCCTAAGGTTAAAAGGCGAAACGCAGTTGAAGAGTTCTAGGTACTCCTAAAATTGGCTGCTCGTTGGTGAAGCCTAAAATCTATAAGAAATATAGTATCTTGGATAAAATACAGTTTCTGGAATGAATTCTAGATTGTTGAGCGTTCTGCAATGATCTATAAGTATATTGGACCTGGTAGCTCTAAGTCAAATGACAGCGCTAGCTTCCATTTACATGCTAAAGAGATCTAGGGATATTAGGTGGAAGAAAATTTAAAATCAAGCTGAAGCGTTCCAACAACATGCTTTGCGACTTGACAGCCTTATAGATGTTGATTCAATAAAAACACAATGCCACATGTTAGTCCAAATACTAATCTGAAATTTCTAATTTTACCATAATAAAATACCTACTGCACATTTTTGTCAACGTCTCCTTGAATGTTAGATATAAAATTTAGTTGTCTGTCCACGATTAGATGCACGTACATTTGTACATATTTCGGTTTCGGTTTCGGAAGGATAAATCCTTCTCCATAAACTCCCTTATTGTAAGGCAGTTTCGTTGCATATTTCTTCTGCCAAAATATGTAGAACCTCATTCACCATAAATTTAAAGAGAACACGACATAAACCACAACCCTGCGGTTGTCCTGCATTAGTAATAAGCTTTTAAATATCTCGAGGGAAGCTTTTCTCTTAGAGTATACGTTTGGCTACGATTAAACGTTTT
Organism: Xylota sylvarum; assembly: GCA_905220385.1. Lineage (NCBI taxonomy): Eukaryota > Metazoa > Arthropoda > Insecta > Diptera > Syrphidae > Xylota > Xylota sylvarum. Next base: position 10,280,804 of record LR999960.1, read on the forward strand.
TGAAGTTCTGATTAAATGTCAATGGTGGCGATTATGGTTTACTCCTTGCCACTTGCTTATTACAAAGTATAGAACTGTTTGTACTAGACACAATTCATCATTCTTATGTATAGCCTTAAGGGCATTTTTAATTTTAAGTTCCCTATAGGGTTTACCCAATCCTTCATGTTTAAAAAAATATAAAAATACTTACCCTGTCGTATAGTGAGAAAACCTTTTCAATGTCCTCCTTTGTCAGCTTTGCAGCACCCTAAGGCATTCGCAAGTGAACATAAAAAAAAGAACAAAATAGTAAAGTTAAATGTTTAATAGGAAATATTCTTGTATACAAAGAATAAATTGTAAAAAAAATATAAAGTTACAATTTCTAGACAATTATGTTGTTCATTTCTGTTTCTATTCAGATTTGCATTATCTTTTTTTTTTTTTTTTTAAACTTAAGAACAAACGAAACTAAAAAAGGAAAACAAAAAGAATAACAGTAAAAAAGGACAAAGTTTTAAGTCTTTTTCCACGCCACGTTGCCTTGATTGTTTTACAATTCTTTTGCATGGCGTTTTTTTTTTTGCATACTTTCTGGTGTTTGTGCATTTGCAGTAGCGAATACAAACACAAAAGAGAACGAAAAGAGAAATTGCTAAGCGCTCGATTGTTTATTGCACTTTTTTTTGTTCATTGTTGTTTTTGGTGGAGAACTTCCACTTTTGAATTGGCCATCATAAAAAGGACTGCAATGAGTTTATTGTTTAATCTGCTCAGAGGAAGTGGGAAAGTGGTGGTGTGAAGTGAAGTAGAACCCAACCCACTGATAGTTGGCACTTGAGGGGGAGAAATTTGTAATCTTATTTTATCATCGGGAGGGTAGGTTGCCCACTTAATTAACTTGGCTGGGTGTTCATTAGTCCAAATGGTGGAGTTTTAGTTTTGAAGTTAATTTTTTCTTTTTTCTTTTCAATGTATTGCACGAGTAGTTTTCTTTTGGAACTCTGTTGTAATGAGTGTAGTTGTGTGGAGTGTTAAGTGTACAAGCTGACTTATAGTTAATAGGATTATACAATTTTCTCAAGTAAGGTGCTAGGACAGATTTGAATATACAGAGGTAGACAGTTCTAAAGGCAGTTAAGAAAGTGATTGATATATTTTTAAGAGGTCGACACATGCTAACACAGCTCTAGGTTTATGGTTTATCATTTGTGAAAGGATATACGTTCTTGAAGGGGAGAAACTAGGACACTATTTTCATGCAGTTTTTCGGAGTTGTCTTCTTATTTAAGGAATGTTAGGAGATTTTCAACAAATGAAGCGTACGATGTGGTACGTTTCTTAGGTAGATACCCCAAAATAAAATTTAAGACCAACCAGAATCTCGTCAAACAGACAAACCTAAATTCAGATAATCCCAGACGAGCTTATACTGTCTTATTTAGGATTCAGGGGCAATTACTACTTTGTTTGAAGAGATTGTAATGCCGGTTTCTTTAATTTGTTTCCGCTGGCATTGCAGTATATTGTCTCTATTTACCAGTCAGTACTAGATTGAGATTGAGACTTAGACTCCTTTCACTCTTCTTTGTAGGCATTCGCGCCTCTTCTCGCCACGCAGATACAATCTAAATTAAGAAAAGCTTAGATGCAGCCTACTTGATGAATGTTGACCCTGTTTCCTTTGATTCTTCTTCACGGGCCTCTAAATTAGGGAAAACCTTCATTTCTCTAATCACGACTGTTACCAATGGTAAAATCGAACCGAAATCTCTTGAGTATGGTATGTGGGATCATAGGAAGTAGATCATACTGAATGCGTCTTAGTACAGTCAGATGCCCTGTAAAGTCGTCGGCTTTAAGGACTAGAATCTGAGGCAGATAGACTTAGCGCCATGTCTGTTCATGTCGCTGGGCACTTTTCATTACCCTAGTGACACCATATACATATATAGTAGATGCAACGGTTTCTATCTATATTTTAGTTAACTTGTAGGATTTTTGGCCAGGTTTCTCTAACTTCCTTAAGATTTGTTATGCACTTGTATAAAGAATTCCTTACATGAACAGAGCGTTTCTGATAAGCGTTTTATCCAAGATTTATTTAGAGAAACTTGGCGTCTCTGGACAGATCAATGAGAATGTTTTCCTGTGAAGTTTGGCTGAAGTGGTATTTTTTCTTACTGTACGAACGTAATGTCAAGTTAAGGACCTTGCGAACCTTGATCAAAGTTTTAAGGGGAATCGCACACCACCTTGCGATAATAATAGCTATTATTGTTTCAAGAGACCTTCCGCACTCTTAGTTTGTTTTTTTAGTTGTGCGAGGATGTAAAGACACTGTTTATGATCAGAGATGCGATTTTCTTTTTTTGTTTTATACCATCCAGACACAGAGGGCGCTGTTTTTAGGAGTCTGTGACCTGTTTATATGCAATATTCAGATGTGAATGGTTTTTCTGTCTTGTGATCGCGAAAGATGTCTTCAACCATCTTGGGTTGGCTCTTTTTGACAACATCAGATCTATCACCTTCTGGAGTTCGAACACATTGCTTGTACAGTGCTTATTGGATCAAAACATATATCTACCTTGAAAGTTGGGAAACGTGTTTTTTTCTTTAGTAGTTTAAGGAACGCTTTAGTTTTTTCTTTGTCTCAACCAACTGGAGGCCAAAGATGGCGCTAACTGGAGAGGCTTGTTGGTTGAGGCCCAGATCTTCCTCGGACTGTAGCATCACCTAAGTAAGTCTCTTCTATCAGTGCTAAGCCATTTGGAAATATGAGGCCCTGGAAAGCTATCTTGTGCATTTAAAAGTCAAGTAGTCGATGATTAACGATAGAGTGGTCGGTAAGAAACTAAAGATGTTTCAGTGAAATCAGAGCAATATCTTCAATATCTGCTAAAGGCATTGATTCAGGCAATATTATAAAGGCTACCTTAAAGTTGACTAAGACTACGATAGGAAGTCCTCAGACACAGTCTTGTATAGATACTACCGATCTATTTAGGCTTGCGAAGTAGATTTCAGCGAGTTTCTGTCAAAAGAGCGGCTCCATTTTGCTCCAATAATTCCTTCGCATTGTAATCCGTTCCTTCACAAAGGACAGTATTCTTGAGTTGGCTTACTCTTTAAAAGAGTGCCAAAAACAGCGAATATTTACCGAATCCAAATTTCATATCCGATACTTGATTAGGCTCTCGGATGTTTGTCATTTGTTCGAGATGGATGGGCCCATGCACGAAACTTTGCTATTTTATTGAATTCGAGGTACAAAAATCTCAATGAGTAGTCCTTTAAATTAAAATGACACTTCTTATTTTTTTAAGTTCCTGTCACCGATCTTTAACTCACTTTAACTAATATTCAAGGCTCTTTTGATCATTCTGTGGTCTGATTACTTAAGTTGTTTCCATTACATGTTATGTTTGGCAATAGAATTTTCTTTATCGCGAAATGTGACCAATCCATTTCTCTATCGAATGGTGTTAACCATATGCTCCTGAGCTATTCTCATATAAAACTATTGGTTTAAGAAACGATTTGACCATAACATCCTAAGGTAAGGAAACTATGATAATAAAAAGTAATAGAAGTGTGGAATTTAATGGTTTGTTGTTTTGTTGAAATTACCAGACCATAGATGCCGCTTTAGTAGTATAGACACAATCCGTTTGGTAGAAGTGTCTTTGATAAAATATTTTAACAGGATCTGTTTGGAGCCTTAAATGGCTATGGATGCGGCAAAGCTTTCTTCCACCTGCGATACATTTTGTAAAATGGTGTCCCTTTCTCTGACTGTTTTTCTGCGCGGCCGTTACCATTAGGTTATTTTTGAACAATAAAACAATGCATATCAGTGCAGCGTACGTTGACTAAGAATGGTGACAACAACGAATGACAGATGTCATTGTTTAAGATCTACCCACCTAACAACAAAACCTGAAATTCAGACACCATTTACAATATAGGATAGTACCATGAGAATCAACTGTGCTCAGACGACGCCAGTAGAATCTAAAGTACTGGGTTCACCCCTTGTAGATCCTGGTCATAAATGATAAGGCGATAAGGACCTCAAAACATTGCTTCCTTAAATTCTTTTTATAATAATCTTGATTCGATGTTTCAACATCCTGAAGCTTTGGTAGAATCAAAATCTATTTTTACATTTCGTAACACGGACAAGTTACACGCGTAAGGCAAAAACTCCAACAACCAACCTATTTCAATTTAAGTGCTACCTGTCATCCGACTCTGTCAGCTGTCACAAGTAAATTTCGTAAAATTAAATAATTCATGAGACAACCCTCTTCTCTGCAATTTTGACTCTTCTCTCAAGTAGTTATTTAAAATACGGCTGCAATTTATGTAATCACCACAAACTGACCTGTAGACCCATAATTTGTTACAGTCCCCACCGATTTATCGTGGACCATCTAGACTATCAAATTACACTTAATAGCCCCAAGCGCAACACGAAACAAAAACGACAAAAAATCATAGCGTAGATGGAGAAATGATCCGCCTGTCAACAGTTGTCAGACCCCGAATATTTTATTTGTCCTTCTCTCTGCGGACAGGCCGGCATGTCCAAAAGTTTCATTAAGTTCACTTTTCCGCAGTTAATACGCTCTTAGGGGCTTAAAACAAATACAACTGTATAATTTCCATTCCCCTGTAATTACTCATTCTGTTTGCGAGTCCTTGCGGGCCGATTGAATCGAATCAACTTGGCCGGAAAATTTGTTTCCATTTTTATTTTTTTTTTGTTCCATTCCTTGTCGATTTTGGGGAATTGAAGTATGCACTGAAGGAAATCCCTATTAATTATTTAATCCCAAGCATACACACAAACACACTCTGGTGGTACGTACGTGTATAGGCGACACGACGACCTTTCGATCGAAAAAAAAAAATCTCCTGAAGGTTGTCTGAAAGGTTGATTCGAACAAACACCAGATGGTAGCGGGCCGACATTCTCACAAATCGTCTGCATAATTTACTTGAATGGTCGAAGAATTGATTAAAGGATATGCGAGACAGGAATTAAGGACGACGAAAAATATCTTCCGATTGGATTAGATTGCGGTGGTGATATTGAAGTGAATTGATGGACCTCGTTTGCATACAATTTATATACTCTCCACCCGGTAGCCTGCTGGTAATTAATGATGGAAAATTGGTAGGAAATTTAAATTGGCGAAGGACTTCACACGGTTGACTGATGGTGTAGTGGCTTTGCGGGAAAATTTACAATGACCTACTCACCAGAGTGTGTGTGTTTAATGAAATGAACTGTCATGCGGGGAGATTTACATATTGGATTTCGATTTACGATTGACTATTGGATTCGAAAGTCATTTTTTAAAATGAATTGAGGCTACGGGCGTTTTTCGTTGCAAAATAATTGGAAAATTGCAAATTAAAACGGGTGGTGGTGTTGTGAAATACCGCCGCTGTTGTGGGTAGTCAATGCCAGAGAACTAAGCACTTCAGTTTGTATTGTGACAACAACATCATAACAGATTGTCAAAGGATTTGAAATGAAAACATCGGGTGGGTACTCTACCCAACACTGAAGCATTTCGAAAAGCCTGAGCTCAATTGATCCGTAAGCTGAAGCTAGCAGTTCAGTTGGGTACCAAGAAAGCCAGGAGGATGGCAACGAATTTCCGGTGAAAATCATTTTCAGTGATGAGGTATGTGTTCAACAGACTTTTTCTTTTGCTTGTAGAAGTTAGATCTCAAGTTTGATCTCAGTACACGTTTTGCAGTAAATAACATAAAACTGAACCTTGCGGCACTTCACCTAATAATTTGTATTATCATTCCCTGACATCGGTAACTTAGACTCTGTGTTCAAAGTACAAAACTCAAAACTCGTAAGTTTCCAGTCTTGTCCTAGTTTTCAGTATCTGAATCAAAAAATGCAATCTTAGGGGTCCGTTAGGGAAGACATTGGTCGCCCATTAGTATTGGGTCGATGATTTTCATCATCACAATAAGCCGCATTGATTATGGATTTTGATTTTCTCGCTTCTCCTTCTCCTTCCTACCTTTTGCAGGCTCACTCAAATCGTTTTTCTATTTTGTGTCAGAAAGACTTTGAAAGTTTAATGTCAGCAGATGTCAAGCTATCCCTCTAGTGTCTCTTATTATCTCCAAGGGAATAGTTCATCAACAATGGAGTGTTTTCTCCTATCACTTAAGAACACTTTCGATGTTGTGCAACGCTGTTCCAAGGAGTTCTCGAACAGAGCCCGTTACCATTATTAGCAGATTTATTTCTACAAGATTTCATTCTTCAGCAATGCAAGAGCAGAATTATTAGCGATCTGCTGGCATCTCGGAGCGCTATCCCAGCGTAAAGCGTACACAAGCCAGTCAAGTGTCAAGTTTCTTCGTATTCACTTTCATCTTTGAAAGTGCCTAAGTATCTTTATGTTTCCCTTCCCTTAGTTGACTATCAAGTGCCAAGTCTAGTGTCTGTTCATTTTAAGTTGCATACCAAGACCCTGTACCTATTAGGGATATAAATACAGAAATCTTTCGATTCGATTTGATTTAGAATAAGAAAGTCATAACTGAAATGAATTCATCGTATTCTATCTCATTCTCAATAAAGTAGGCGTGGCATTGTGGAAGTTATAGTTGAAGTCCAATATTTTTCTACATAAAACCCATTTCGTGAACTGCAAAAGATTTTATCAGATTCAAACGTTTATTAAACCCTTTTCGTGAAAAAAAGTGGGCGTGTCTGTTGCCATTTTTGTTTAAATTGCATGAATTCTGGTGGGTTTTTTTCAAACATGACTCTACCGTCGTAGATATTTTTTAAGAATTAAAAATCCTTCACAGGATTCCAAAGACTCAAATGATTCCAAAGCCACAAGGTGTGACAGAAACTAAACGATCCTAAAAAGTGGACGTGGATATAGACTTTATAAGGCGTGACAGATCTTCAAAGTTAAAATACAATATGTTGTGTATAGGGCGTGTGTGTGGACTATGACTTCAGCCAAGCAACCTACATGGATTCTTTGAGCTGTGTATATAAGTTCGGCTATGTTCCTATCTCGAATATTATGTTCCTAAGATCGCCAATTGCACCGGACTTACGGGGACAGACGAGAGATTTGACGTCCCCCCTCAAGAAGAAGTCGAGAGGACTTAAATCGGACAATCTTGGCGGAGTATTGAACCTAAACATTGTGCTACAAGGTTCTATCTTGTTAACAATTAAAACGAATATGTCGCTATATTCGTTGATGGTTAGTGACTTGCCTTGAAAAATGGAATGTAAAATAGGCAATAATAAGTTTGTTCAAGACAGAGTACATATTTTAAGATTTGCACCAAGGATTTCTTCTCAGTGTCTAACCGTCGTCGCTGTAAAAGATCGATTGACTTAAGCTCATGGCGTTGACTTAAGGCTAAGGTTGTACTAATGTGTAGCGTTGGATACTTTACGGGTCTTTTGTCTACTTCTCATTGGCGATGTTTCAATTTGCCGACTACTTCAACAATTAGTTTGTCTAAACCTGGATAACGTTACAATACGTAGCGTAATTGCGTAGCTTTGACTCCTACGTCAACTGGTTCTTAAACGAATATAGGTTCCAGGTTTTGCACAAAATTCTCTTGTTCCACGTTAGTAACAGGCGAAGTTCTTACAAATAATAAGGATATGTTGTAATAATGTGTAGCGTTGGTTATTTTACTGGTATTTTTCGTTGGCGATGTTTCAATTTGCCTACTATTTCAACAATTAGATTCTCTAAACGTGGTTATTCACGTTACAATACGTTGGGTGATTGCCTAACTTTGGCTCCTGAAAGGAGGCATGAAATTCTCCTGTTTCGGGTTAGTCACTGGTCACGTTCTTACAAATAATAAGGCAATGCTTTACAGGTGTGAAGCGTTGCTTTCCTTACTCGTTTTTAGTCGATTCTTTATTTGACTCTTTTCTTTGGCGATGTTTTTCGAAAATTAGTTGTTCTACACGTATGTGACATCACAATACGTTGCGTGATTGCGTAGCTTTGGCTTCAGTTGATTAAACATTTCAACCATGAACGCTTCCTTAACTTTGACTTAGCGTCAGTTGGTCGATAATGAGATTTGCGTTACGTAACGTTCGTGTATAAATGGTTTACTTTACTGAGTCCAAGGAATCTTGAGTATCTATAGTTGATGAACTAGCCCACTGGTTTCCATGTCATTTAACCTTCTCTCGGATTGACAGCTCTCATTGCTTGTGGTTCACAGTTCCTGGTGTAAATTCCAAATTTAGCTGACACATGCTGCCATAAAATGTTGAAAATGACACCACAAGTAGACTTAATGAAATTTTTAATAACCGTCAAAATATTTACCACTGTCAGGTACTCTCAGTTGTGGACGTGGTTTAATGGCTAGAAAATTCCCTAATAACCAACCCATGCACCTTCACCTATCATCATAATCATTATGTCATAAGCGTTGGAACACTTAGCGCGACTTTTATGTTCTATTAAATTTTATGTCCATCATAATTCACAACTAGTTAGGAATTGAATTGTGTGAAAAGCATAAACCTAAGGACGAAGGAAGGACAGCAGAAAAAAAAAAATTGTTGTAGCGGACGGGATAGGATTTATTATTATGGAAACTCTAACATAGTTGAGCGCAATGATGACAGGTGCGGAAGCACTGGTAAGAATGTGCTTACAATCAGACTTATTGCACATGACTTGGAGAATTTTTATAGTTTTCGGTTGCAATTTGCTGCTACACTGCATTTCACGTGACAGGATAAAGGATGGAACTGCGGGTGTAGTAAGGTTTCTAGCTCTTTAGGGGGTTGCAGTAGATTTTATGATGCTAATTCAAGTCATTTGGAAGGAGTGCAACTAAAAAGAGTCGAGGTACTTTGCATAACTTAAATACGGAAATTCATGCGGAAAATTTATGTGGCTACTATGGTGCATGAATATTGCACAGTGAGTAGCATAACTCATATCGTTCACTGTGCAATTTCATCATCCATTTGCAAGTACAACATAGCGTTAAACTACTTTAAATGAATGCAATTACTTTCTATAATGAATACTTCTATAAAAACGACTAGGTTTATAAAAAAGCGTCTACTTTAAAGTTTCGTGATTAATTTAGTTGACTATTTAAGCATTTGGAATAGTTATAGTTTTCTTTTTGTTGAACAAAATGTAACTTTAGTATTTTAAAAAAAAAAACTTTTTTTCAACAAAAAAATAAAAAAATTGTTAAACATAAATTAAACACAACAAATTTTGTTTTTCTTGATTTTTGTTTTTTTGTTGAGAATATGTTGAATGTTATTGTTAAAAGCAAATACTTACTTCGATGCCTTCCTTTTAATTTTATCACACACAAGTTTATTGTTAATGATTTTTTTTTTGTTTTTATTATGATGTTGATGTTGTTGTTGTTATTGTTGTGTAGTGCGTATAATGTTGTTTTTTTTTTTAATTTTTATTTATTTATTCGATTTAGTTAATTTTTGTTAAACAAAACAAAAAAATCAAAATAATTGTTTGTTTTTTGTTATTTAAAGTTGTGTGTGCAGAAGAAGTTAGAAGAAGATAGATGCGTCATAATATAGAGTGCAGTTGTTTTTTTTTTTAATTTATTTTATTTTATATAATATATGATGGTGGATTAGTATTTTTTTTTTATTTTTAATTTGCAGGCACATTCGTTTAAGGATATAGTATTTGTTTAGTTTTTTTTTTCGATTTTTAGGTAAGTTTTAGATTTTTTTTTCGATTATAATTTGCAGATAGAAGAGAAATCGAAAAAAAAGAAATATAAGATATTTTTGTGTAAAAAAGTTGAAATATTTGTAGGAATTTTGTTTATAAGATAATATACGAATAGCGGAAAAGCAAAGATGCAATTGAAAAAAAATTGGCTAAATAATTCTATTTCATACAGTTGGTTGCTCAAAATATATTTTTTTAAATATTAAGAGAGAAACAAATTACATAATACGGTGGTTAAAAAATTTTTTTTGGTTTTTTGTTTGGTTATAGAGGATGGTTGGTTACAGACGTAGAAATTATAGTATTTTTGGAGGTAGACAGTTACAGGAAGAGAAAAAGAAGAGAAAAGAGAGAGAGGAGAATTATATATAATACATAAATAAATATTTATAAAGGTAACATATAGTAGGAGGACATGAAATGAAAGTGGATGAGAGGGATGTACAATGCAACTGTGATGCTCAGAGTATTTCGTTACGATCTTGGCAAAATGAAACGTTAGTGCGTGTGATTTACGAATTTGGTGAACAAAAGTTGGATACTACCTCTATCTCTAGATAGAATCACTTCATTTCTCGATTATTATTGTGCTCGTTAACCTAATAACTATCTACAAGTTGAGAATCATTCGGTTCGTTCAAGGTTATCGCTGACAACAATCCTTAATCTTCTATTGTCGAAAGTAGAAAGAAATTATTTTCTCTGGTAAGTGTGTTAGAAGAGATATCATTATTTACCCTCTCGAGCTCGTGCGCTTACAAAGTTCATCGTTGCTTCCGTTGGAACCTTAAAAACCCGTATACTTAGACGCAAATATGTGAGACCTCCGATGCAATTCTAATAGGCAAGCAGACTGTTGTTTAAGTAGTATATAATAGGCAACGAAGATATTGTTTCCCATAAGGATGCCCCAAGAAGAGGTATTATTTTTACCTTCTCGAGTTTAAAAACCTAGTTCAATCTGCCTTCCTTTAACGCCTAATCTATACATTTGTATGCAACCTATATATTTTGGGCGCAAATGTTAGATGTTTCTGTCTTAGATTTCATGCGCATGTAGATTTTTTACTTTGTTGGCATTGCCATTCAATTTCTTAGAAAGTCTCATCGAAAAATGTGTGTTGTTTGCAATGAAATTCTATAAAGTTCGCGGTCTAGTAGACCAGATGCGATGGCCTGTAAGTATGCTACGGTTTTCGCTACTTAACCTGATGCAAAGATGAATTGCGTGCCAATCTTAGTTTATTCGCGACCACATTTGCTCTTCGTAAGATGACTTCGTTAAAGTGTTGCTGAATATGACACAAAGATAGCCAAGAATTTGGAAAGGACATGTTGCGAAATTTTCGTTTGGTTATCATCAACTATTCCACTATTTACATCGTTTTGCTGTCGCTAGCACAATATAATATGCCAACGGCTTTTACTGCCTTCGTAGTAATCTTTAATGATTACTTATGACACTACTTTTTTTTTTAAAACGTCGAAGCAAACTCTACCTCCTGCACCAATATTCAGTTTCAACCAGTCAGTATTTACAATCAACTCTTCATTGCCTTCCGGATAAGGTCTAATGAACGTTGGAAGTTCTTACGTGTTTTGAAATCAAAAATCCCACGATTTCACGTATATAAACCATTAAACACTAATGATCAAACCGTGTTATATATATATATATGATAAAACGAGCATCTTTCTGATCATTTACGAACCAAAATAACACCGGAAATTGTTAATTGTGCGATACCTAAGGGGGATTTATTTCTTTATTCTGTGTGTTAGTTGTGGAAGGGTATTTTCAACTTTTTAGAATTCCCTGTAAACTAAAATTCTTCAAAAATTGACAGTATTGAACTTTAGTTTAGGCTTGGTTAGATAGTCACAAGAACAGTCAGAATAATAGAATCCACTCTAAGGTTCTCTAAGCGAGATATCTCTGACCGGGAATATATTTCTTTCGTGTCGAGAACTGGCCCAAATACTTTATTGTGCCTAAGAACTAAATATGGCGAGGGGTTGCTCTACTGGTGAAATATCTTTATGTGCAACCCCTCTTCGAATAACACTTGAAGTACATTTTGTGCCATTATGTACGAAATGTGCCATCGATTAGATAGGCTTTACATCTTCGTACGGACACGTAATCTGAAGGGTCCCATTTTGTCAGAATCGGATTCCAGAGTTTGTTATAATTTTGCATCTTTTAACCAATAATACCATTGATGTTGTCCTTAGAGTCATCAACTAGTTGTGGTTTACAAGCGTAGATGGGAAACTGACGGAGGCTCATGGGATGCAATCAAAAGACATTAAGAGGCACGATCTCAGTGGCTGTATATATCTATTTTAGGAAATTGTTGAGGGTATCTACCACCATTTTCTTCAAGGAACAAGTTGCTATGGTTCACGTCAGGGAAAAGTGACAAAAAAGGAGGCGTTTTAGTCAGTATCTTTCTGTGTTGATGCGTCTTGCCTTTCCTCAAATAAAAGTGTGCCTTTGACCTACCAAATCAGAATCGATAGCACAGTTTTTCCGTTGGTTTCAGTTCAAATATGGTATCAACGTTTGTTTGCGCAGCCATTCAGCCAAAATAATATTTTCTTACTGGAATCGGGCTCAGTTAGCAAAATCACCAAAACAGAGTCAACAGATCAGCAGCCTTAAAGCGGAGCAATACTATAGATCGCATGCCCTTGCGTGTATGTACATATCCGGTTGAATTTAGAAATTATTTACTTGAATACGTGACATACTGAGATGAATATACGAAAATATGTGTATCTAGTATAAACCCGTACTTTTAGATGTCAGCAAAGCGCTTGGCTGGCCAGATTCGAGAGTTAAAAGGATTTCATCCTCTTCTCCGCAAAGTTTAGCCACTCACGCAACTTCGTTACTTCGCTAAGGATGGGTGCTTGTAGTCAAGAAGTTTGCTATGTCTATTAAGTCTATGTCAAGAGGTTGACGAATGCGATCAGGGTGTGGAGTGTTTTCTGCCTAGATGCATGCTACTTTTATTTATCTCCGTTGGGGACGTATCAAATTAATATGTCAATCCATAGTGCCGGTACAGATTCCAATGAAGAATCAAGTACGTATCTGACACTCTTGGTATACTCTTACGAAGGAATTGGACTACAAATTTACTCTTCACGAGGTCAGCGCTAAACAATGAATATTCCCTTTCGAAAGTAAAACATCCCACGTCCTATCAGCACTGGTTCAACGTCCATATCGTCTGGTCATTACAGAATCAATACCTACTTCTACTTTATGTATGTATGTATGTATAGTGAGGCAATAATGACAAACTATTTTCCAATATTCCTAAACTCGTCATCTACCACAAAAACTATCACATCCTCGATAGTATAGTGGTCAGTATCCCCGCCTGTCACGCGGGAGACCGGGGTTCAATTCCCCGTCGGGGAGTATCACGGTGTGATTGGCGCATTTTTTTTTTAAATTTTCTAGCGAAACTGATCGTATGAATCGAATAAAGTACTGATTCATTTTATGAACAACAGAGGGAGCTACACTACTAATCAAATATTGCATACATTTAGGCGTACTTTATTGTTTTTTTGCGCCTGAAGTTCCAAGAAAAGTGTGTAAACGATCATAATAGTGAATTTAATTGTAGATATCCTTGGCTATAATAGGCTTATTGAGAGAGTGGTACCGAAACTAAGTCTATTAACGATGCATTGTTGAGAACTCTATAGTTGCCATACTGGTGGGAATCCATAACTTTTCTGACATTCTTTTAGGGAAATAGACATTTTTCAGTATTGAGGCAACTTGGTCTAGCACTAAATCGTTAGGTGTATGTATCAAATGATCTGTACATGTATATCGATCAGGCTTTTAAAGTAACTGTTAAGTGAATTGTATTTGCGGACCAATGTATACTGTTTTGATAACCCTCCGATAGATCCTTAGATACGTATTGCCTTTGAGTAGTTGGAGATTATAAGCTTCTTGGTATATGTCGCCAATATTATAATATTCTATTCTATTCAATTTCATTAAAATCTCGGAGCATCTGCCCTGTATCTGTGGTATCTATAGCATAGGTATAAGCGTGGCAACAGTCTTTGCCACTGGTTGAACGGATGGGAGTTTACAGCAGGAAATAGAAGTTGTTTGGCTCTGGAACCTATGTTCGAAATATTAGTTAGTTAGCTTGAATTTTAAGTCCGATTGATACGGATGCAAGTGGTATTTGAATTTGTATACCTACATATAGATGTTAAATGTTAAATCTACTAAAAATCTAGTTAAAATACTTTAAATTCAAAACCCATAGCATATTTCGATTATTGCATTTCATTGCATTACTTACAGTTCGCTTTCACCACACATTCTGCAGTGAATTCGCATGATAATGGCCCTCAACATTTCAGCACAATTTTACACGAGTTAGTAGTTGTATATACCCTCGGGGTGGATATTTTCCAAAAGAATGCTACAATTGAATTCGATGAGAATTTTGTTTCCTCCCTCTCGTCTAACACATAAAATTTCCGATTCAATTTTATTCCCATTCACATTGCAATCATTGAACACTACCAAAGCGAGTATCCAAAATCGATTGGATACTAACAAAAAACAAAAAAAAAAAAAAAAGAACTACCACCACCAACCAGCATTTCACTTCAAATCGAACTACTGTATGCATTGATTCGGATTCCTGTCGGGATTACTTTTTCAAACAAAAGTTCGATGGAAAAAAAATATACCCTAGGTTCTGTCAGAATTCTTATGACATTCTATTTGAATAAGGAGATTTCAAAATTAGTGCTGCATTCAGAGTTTTGAATAATGCATCGCAGGAAGAAAATCCACTCGATGGTCGTCTGCATCTGTTTGAAAATTTGTTTTCGAATTTTTTTTTACATTTTCTTGGAATTTCCTTATGCTTGGAGAAAAAATTTTTAGATTTTCTCTTAATAAACCAACAGAACACTGGAAGTTTTCTGCTCTGGATCAATTCCAAAGTACACAACAAATCTCAAGCCCAACCATGTCTGCAAACATACAATGAGAGAGAGAGGAAGCGAGTCCTTGCAAAACTTTCCTTGTATCGTGGGTGGAATAATAATATCGATGCATGCCATACAAAAAAAAAAAAGTTCAAAACGATAAATCACAGCAGGGTGTGTAACCCGGTTTTCTGAATTAAATTGAGAGAACTTCAGGGCTGCTTGTTTTATTCTTTTTTATTTTTTATTATCCTTTTTTTTTGGCGAAATTTAAATCTTAACTTTTTTGTGCTAAAATTATTTGGCCATTCTGTGTTTATTATTTTCTTTTATGTTTGGTTTGGATGGTTTGCTCGGCATTATTGAATTTTTAATGAAAACAGCTTTTGTGGAAGTGTTGTGCCAAAAAGTTGGACGTTGGCTGCTGCTACAGAGGAACAATGGATAACCGAGCCTTTACAGAGTTGGGAATGAGTTTGATTAGTAAACCATGGGTAATGCTTTGAGCGATTTTTTGAATTGTGCTTGAGTTTGCTTAAGTGATTTTCAAAATAAATTCGACGTGGACTACTCCTATATATATCTTTAAATATGGGGCAGATTGGTATGAAATAAAAACGTCGTATCGGGTATAAACATGTATGAGAGTACATATCCTCCCTTCTTAACCCGTTTGGGCATTTTTTTCCAACTCTCCGTACGGCCTTATCCTGCGTGAAATAAACTGCAATATTAGTGCCTTCACTGCCTTTAAATGACGTTCATCTCTCACGAAAATGACGGAGCAGTTTAAAATTTCACCTATGTTGGGTACTGGCCATAGAGACAGTCCGGGTAAACTATAAGAATGATGAGCTCGCCAGAAATGAAAGGACTCTAAGAGTTTTCCCTAAAATTCAATCCCTGAGCATGGCCCTTGCTACATGTAATAAATTATTAAAGCTGGACGTTATTAGGAGGACCAACCACAGATGGAAAAATAGTTCGAAGTGTCATATATCGAGACGTATTTGGCCTAAGCTCAATCAGAAATGTAGTGCCGGGTTGGTTGTGGTAATATGATCACAGATCAGCGAAATAATCGATGTGCTCAGTGGACACAGTCCACTCTGTTGCTCTGTTGCGCTTCGAAAGTACTTCAAATCCTCTGTCTGGCCCTGTCCCATAGAACAGTGACTAAATTGTTTCATTACAAGTTCCAATTGGTTTAGTCCCTAGGTAGCTTAAATGGATAGACCCATGGTATCACAAAGGACGTCTTCTGGTCTAAGAGTGTCTGTATTCGGGTACAGAGAGCCACCCAAACCTTAAGATATTTGGGCAGAACTCAGATAGGGAAATTCTTTTACTCTTCAGCCTGAAATTTCTTGAAGACCTAATCGAAAAAGTATTGCATAGTTATCACCACCGCAACTAAAATTGAAAGCAGCTTTCTATACTCTTGCATTTTAGGAGGAATGATGTCCTACTCACAAGATTCTCATATCTCACTAACCGCGACCAAACTCTTCCTCAGAGTTGGTGTACTGCAAGGTTACATATTTGGCCCTTTATTTTTTGTCATATTAACTTAAGAACTTGAACACCAGAATTTTTCAAAGCTGGTGTCGTTGAAAGCTAAGACCTTTATGAGAAATCCCATCAAAACTCGTTAAATTTGACAGGAAATGTTGACGGATATAAGTATCTACGCCCACTTTCTTTTACATAAAAGTGTCGTTTTAATGTTTTTTGGTAAATTTTGTTAAATATTACGAATTTCATTTAAAATACAAGTGTGCCGCTTGCGTGAAACTTTATTTGTTAATGGATGCGGAATAGGGATTGTAACTTTTCAAATTGTTTCGATTGAGGCGTTAAGTAGTACTTGGAGCATACTCTCAAATTTTTAATTTGTTAGTAGCAGAAGTAACTATAGGGATGACGCCAATATGACATCATGCCTTCGTTACCAATGACTTCGTGACATTTTTATTCTTAAGATAAATGCTGAGTTAATAAAATCCTCAAGTATTTCTGGCATTTGATCCACTATACGACCTTATCGGATGACGGATATACGATATCGAATGTATGAAAGTATGTAGCACCGAGTTTTATGTTTCTTTCTTACAATTCATGCGTTAGTAAGATCCTAAAGTCAGTTAAATATTTTATATTTTTTATATTTTATATTTCGGATATCCGATTTATCCTTCATAGGGAAATCAGTTCCTTCTTAGCAAATAAGTTTCACTAATCGAATCTTTTAATTCATTCAGTTGCACTGCATGGTTTAAGATCGTCCGATATGAAATTTATCGGAATAATAGCATTCCATACCAGAGCATACCCAATATATCATGGTCTACCAGTGTCGCCAAATGCAAAGGTGACTTAATTTATTAAAATCGGGTAAAAATGCCGCAGAATATGAATATGAGATGAAATAAGTTTATTCGGTAAACCCAAATTTGGGTGTCCGATATCAATATCTGGAAACTAAAACTTGTTAGAAATCCGCTTCCGATTCCGTCTATCAGATATATATGTGTGAAATGGGCCTTATGCAGTGAATTTTTGTACCAGGAACCTCGCTTGGATGGTCGCAACTAGTCGATTCGTTGCAGTGAGTGAGAGAGATTGAGAGATGTTTTAGTACCTATGTACTAAACAAACCTACATTTTTTAATCTTGAAGCCTTTATTACCAGGCTTCTCCCTACCATCAGTGAGACTTCTGCTAGTGCTATCTTTGAATGAAGTTAGTTGTTCACCTACTTAAATAGTGCAGCAAGATATCCCCTTAATTATAATCGTAATTCCATTCACTTGAAAATCGCTTTAAAATTCAATCAAAACCTTAACTAAACGCTCAAGCTTCCCACAACCACATACTCGTTTACACACATATCCTTCCCTACATATTTAATGCAAACTCACGAATACGTGTAGGTAGTCACGAACATAAACAGTTTCCTCGAATTTCTAAAGTTCATCGTTGAAAGTACAACCAAAACCCTTGGCAATTTATTCCATTTCGCACATCTAGGGGATTTCAAAGTATTTTTCAGTTCAAAGCCTTTACCCAATGGTGGACTTTCAAGTCAGGCGGAAAAAAAAGGTCAGCAAATCCCTAAAAGCAACTCGAAATCTCTCGCGAAAAATTTTGATTTATGCAAAAGTTTCTCATGAAATCCATCTGCTTTGGAATGGTGGTTTAGTGACATGCTCAGTCCTTTGTCGACAAAAAGGGTTCTACACCAAAAAAAGGACAACAATGACGAGAGAACTTTTCGTATCCTTTATAATTATTTCTTAATTGCACCTGAACAAAGCAATTAAAATTATGAATCATCCCCTTTGTCCTCGAGAGCAACAAAAAAAGGAGGATCTTTGAACAATACGTCCACTTAAATATAAAAGGATATCCATTCAGTGTTTTTGATGAGCCAACATCGAATAGCTCTTAAATTATACGAGTATTGAAAAATTTAAGCACAACATCTACTCGGATGCATTTTAATAGCCCGCTCATAATTTTCACACAGAAAGGGTATTCATGCCCTTAAGTGCAGAAATCGATAAAAGGATCCGTCATTAAGCGGAAAAAACTGTCAAGTAATGGTGACAAAATGGTTAACCCCAGCGGAGCGCATTCAGGATTCCAACGTGTACGGTGGGTGAGAGATAAATGGGTGTCTGTAAGTGCACCCTCTAAAAAAAAGATACCACGAAACTTTTTTATGAAAATTGATTTTTTAGTGGTTCCTTGTCCGGGGATAAAAAAAACCAAACAAATTGGTCGGTAAATTGCACCAAGGCGATCCCTATTAACGTGACAGGAAACATCAACTACAACCACAGTATAAAATCCAACACGTGAAACTGAAATTTTAGTGCACGTCTGGAGGTTGTGTGCATCCTTGAGTCGTCACATCAAACTGTGCATCCATCTGACTTGTGGATTTTCTATCCCAATGTGCCCCGTCAGCATTTATGTCACCAAAGCACGTATCCTTTTCATACTTGGTAGATGGTTTTTCCTGTGGATTACGTGCACGAGGATGTGGGACATTCTCAATAATTAAATGTTCAACGAGGTCTATTAGCGTCATTAATGTTATTAATTCAACTTCACCCCGAAGGATATTTATTCTACAAAACTCCGACTTGACAAATATCCTCCCTGGAGAATGATATCGTGGTCACCAAACAAAAAGGACGACACAACTCACAACAATTAACTATTTTCGCTGTGACAGCACTCAAAAGAGCCAGAAAGAACGTTTTTTGTATTTGTTCGGGTTATTACTATGCACTATGCATTCTACAATGCAGGATAGTGTTATCCTTTAGTTGTGTCCTACGCCCCCGTGCCCACTTGACTCATGCATGTTTGACTTTTGGCTCGTGGACTCAAATAACAATGTATGGTGGATGTGCAAGGATAATTTGTGCTTCCCCAGCATATATAGAATGTTTATGTTTAGAAAATACCTGCTTAGTCGTGGAGTGTTGATCTTGCCTGTATAAGGTTTGCATGACTCCAGCCCGTCGAGCATCGGGGGAGCAATTTCAAAACTATTGTTGATGTTTTGCAGGCAGGATGTGTATGCAAATGTACCTTATGTTCGAGTGCTCTTTCAAGAACTTAACATTGTTATTCCTACTGGGGGCTATTTGAACTTGGTGCTTAGTCATTCTTTGGTGGATGACAATGCTGCGTTTTGTGAAATGGTTTTTTAATAACCTAACAATGGATGTTTGTCCTATGAGACATAAGGATGTTATTTATTCTATCCGTTTGGGTCAACAGTCGTGATGTAGTAGGTCATAAAGTCATTGGCATAGCTATCGTTATAAAGGGATGTTAGAGAGAGTTTAGTTCCGGTGTCCTGTATTTTATAGGTCTTAAGACGCCGATCAACATACATATAATGGTGACAATCAGATTTCTCTTCGACCTTTTGGTCTTTTTACTTTTGATCTCAATGGACCCCTTTGCAGAGGCTGACCTGCTTTGGATGGGGTCACTAATGTAGTGTCACTTCCACTTCTATTTAGTCGGACTTACATGCTTCTATATAGACAGGGATTAGGGTACTTATGGGGCACTCCAACCTCTGTGTAATCGTAGTATCCAGATGCACTACGGGTTAAGATACATTTAAACCAGAACACTCGCAATATGTTTGTGGAACAGCGATTAATAAACGATTATAGATTCTACTGAAAGGCTCTATGTTTGACCCAAATGGTTACAGCTTACAGATTCTCGACATTATATCAACTTAATTCACATACATTCGGCAAATAGGCACTTTCTACCGATAAATCATTGCGAAGCACACAAGCTTAAAGATAGTGGAGATAGAATACAACATTGTGGGACTCCATTTAGTAATTCAAGTCCACCTACTTCTCAACAGGAAGTAACATCAAAAATTACCTCTTCTATGCTTGATAGTAATTTCCTTTTGTCATTTGTGTCAAAAATGATAGCATCTCAAAACCTAACTACGAATGAGTGTCTGCCGAAAATGGGGCACATTTTCGTGGGACACTTTGAGGACTTTTATTGCGGCACTAATCATGTTCTTGCCTGGGGACACAATGCGGACTTTGGCCATTGGATTGGGCATTATGAATAGCTTCTTCTAAGAAGTATAATCTTCTGTTAGAAGGGTCGAGTAGGTGAACCAAAAATGAGGATCGTTCCTTAAGCTCATACAGATTTTTTTTGGACGTTCTTCAGTAAAGGCCTTGCTTTATGAAAACGAATCCATTTCTGCAGAATTCTGTCTGTAGTGCTCATCAGCCTTACAGTTTCCTAAGAGATAAGAGATGAACAATCTAAACAAACTAGAGTGATCGTTGGACTACGGAGCAAGGGGTTCCAGGTTCAATCCCCAGACAACACCTAAAATTTCTTTCACGGCCCCACCTCTCGCGAGCGTCTGACAAACATCCGAGAGTAAAACTGTCATGAAAAAGCTTCTCAAAATTGCCGTTCGGATCCGGCATTAAACAGTAGGGCCCTTTCATTCATGTGAAGAATATAACACGCACAACACGAATGGTTGTGAGAAGCCAGGCCCTGGGTCCCATGGACCTGTTGCGCCAAAAATTTGTATTTTTTTGAGTGATCTTCAAGGTGAATATGTACTTAACTGCTGCTTGGCTAATCTGAAGGGTATCAGAAGACACCTGTTCCAGAAAGAAACCGCTTTGGGTTTTGTGTTTGTCTGAATAGAAGTAAATAAAACCTTAGATTTCGCATTAAATTCTTCCCTTCAAGAGCTTAGGCTTCTTTAAAATCCACTCTTCAATCGAAATACTTTGGGAAGCCACCATCAATATCTACCACCAAAGGGCTAGTACACTAGTACCATACAAACATGTTTGCCTCTTCCCATTTCATGTAGCCCACTGGGGGAAAACAGATTTATTCAGTCAGTCGTAACCTAACCTAGATAAAGTATAAAATCTACAACTATGGAGGAAGTTGTGTTTGGTGCAGGACTTTGAACTGTCTCTAGAGGATTGAGTTGTAGTTACGGCAGAGGTGTGGTACAGTGTTCGTATCTATAGTTGATTAGAGTGATTAAAATCAATTCCTTCTGGATTCCATTTGATTGGTATTCCAGACATTGGCAAACGAGACACTAATAGTTTACAGTATCTCTGAATCTGTAGGCGAGGTATTCGAGGTTCAATCACCAGAAAACACCTATAATTACTTTCATGGCCCAACCTCTTACGAACGTCTGACAAACATCTGAGAGTATAACTGTCATGAAAAAGCTTCTGAAATAAACAATTGCTTTTCGGACACGGCATTAAAGAGTAGGACCCTTTCATTCATGTAAGGAATATAGCACGTAGAACATGAATTGGTGTGAGGAGCTAGACCCTGGGCTCCAAGCAACTGTTGCGGCAAATATTTGTATCTGTGAATCTGAGGCAGGATCTGTATGTAGTGAGAGAGCAATAGAAGACATCAATCGCATCACTTTGCACATATCACTTTGCTTCCATTCGCCTAGTACCGTAAGTAAAGTAAATTTTAAAGAAAGGAAGACCCAATACCTCACCTTGAGGTATGTCACATCCTAAAAGTCTTCATATTGATGTTATGCTTAGTTTCTTCATCATGCTGAGCGAGTGTGGCGTGTGGCCTTGCACTTAGCAAAGTGTTGATAGTAGGAGATGGCAGAACTTAAGTAGACGCAAGTGTAATGCCAGTAATAATGTATGTCAAGCATTTTGGTAGGGTTGTCCAAACAATTCAAGGGATCTAATTAAATTTCGGAACCATTTACAAGTCCTTAAATAGACTGACAGAGAAAGAGTTTCTCTAATTATATGTAATTATTCGAAAATTTTTACTATGTACGTTTCCCTACTTTATTGTCATAAGTGAGACACCGCCTCTTATGTCTGCCTATCAAGCTCACCGCCAAGACATGCCAAAAAAAAAAAAAAAATCACGCCCATCACCATGTCTACACCACTCCACCAGACATCGACCGAAAAAGGTCAAAACACTCAGCCTAACACCGCCACCGAAAAAAAAAGCTAATCAATTTTATTCACATGTTCAAAATCACATTAACGAGATTAACTTTGGGATAATACGACATAACATGTCACCCCCAAAAGCTGTTTGTTCGGTTATTGTTATGATTGTCCTCAAGGATCCTTGAATACACAATAACAACAGCAAAGTGGGATGAAATAAATAAAGGCCACCATCACTCACAATTGATTTCGGTTTTGGCCTGCAAAAAAAAGAAAAAAAAAGCAAAACGAATTTCGTCCTTTATCGCTGCGTCAATCTGCGAATGGTCTCTGCAAATGGTCTCGCCAAATCAATTAGCCAGATAAATCCCAGCAATTAGTGACACCTGCAGGTCAACCTGCCAGACGTAAGAGTATGGATTGTGCCGCTGCCCAGCAGGTGACTGAGTGATGAACTATTTAAATAAAGGACGAAATGTCGTCTGATTGATTGTACCACTAAATTTGGCAAATTGCCAGTTAAATTCGCTACGTAGTAAATCCAATCCAGTGCGTCACATCTGTTGACACACATCCGAGGGTAGTTCAACAAGTGGTCTATAATAGCGAATTGATTCTCAGGAAATAGTACACATCGTAAGGATCGTCGTAAAAACTACATTAAGAAACGCACATGTTCACCCAAGTACAGGAGCATTAAGGACATGAAATCCCCCCTCGATGATAAAACGAATAAACTGCATGAAATAACAACTACTAATCAGTCGCAATGAAGACAAATACACAGGACATCCTTATATGGCAGCACATAAAAAAAAAAAAATAGCACGAAATTCATGCACAAGGACGGAATGGATTTTTCCTAGGATAGAGTACGTTTTGTTGTCTCTTATCGAATTTTCAGCTTAACTGAACATGAAATCTCATATGCAGGAGGAGTATAGTACATTCTGCAATTCATCTGCAACGACAGGACGAGGAGAGGGAGTGTACATATTCTACTGCAGACCATCATCATTACCGGAATGAAAATCACTGAAAATTGATCTCTGTGCATAAAAGAATCACACAAACACACACCGAAGGATAACCAAATCAAATCAACAGACACACGAGGAGGATTAATGCTTTTTTAATGGAATGCAGCATTGGTCTGCTAGCTGCTGGGTTAAGGCAGGCTCTTCTCATAATTTAATGGATTTATCCGCTTTTTCTCAGGGGGATAAGCAAAAAGGAAAAAAATATCAAAATCTGGGCATTTTTCCAAATCCTTGCAATGGAAAATGTGATTTGTGGACTCTGTGGTTTGCTATTCTGCAAATAATTTTATAAAATGAGGTATCCTAGGCGGATACGCAACAAGGAAAAAAGGAGAGATTTTATTCCAGTTGAGTTATCCTTTAGTTAAATTATGAGAAATTTGGATTCAAATGCAATTCAATTACCGGTTGGCATACGGTAATTGTCGGGGTAGTATGATTAGTGGAGAAAATTCACTTAGGTTGTACTGCTTCCAATGCTTCAGATCTCTACATCTCTACATCGTACAAGGAATAAAGTCATAGAAACTAGCAGCAGTTTTAGAGATGAACAAAATATGTACCTAACCTGGTTGACTAGGTGATATACCAAACTTAGTTTTCATGACATCAACTGAGACTTGACTGGACGACTTATTCTTGATCGAGGGAAAGTTTACTGATCGATGGAAATATTTTATAAAAAAGCAATACCCCGCAGTATCCGTTCCTGTTTTCGAATGCCGTTCGCTGCATATGAGTAGTAATTTGAACAACGAATAAAACCACCAACAGATAGCCAAAGCTCCTCAAAGGTTATTGTGAATCGCCGCTTCGAAATCTTTTAAGATGTTGATGTGCTATTTCATGCAGATATACATAGATGATGATGTGAAGGAATACATGCTAATGGGGTGTGGTACCTCATGGTTTGGGTTTAGGTCCACTACTGTTTTCATTAATTTAAAGTAGTAGGATTTGTGGACAAATCAGTACAGCTGTGATCGTAGGCTATAGAATGAGGTAATACAGATGAACTTGAATGTGGTCAATCACTTGACCTATTCTGACTGATGCTCTGGCCTCCCCAATGCGTGACATTTAATGGTTTTCTTAGGAAGGAAGGAAGTATTGCTGTTCATTCGCCCGATGTTGTGCAGGTCAATGTAGCTAAAGACCCTAAACTAGACTGGATCTACTACTATAAATAATACTCAGCAGGGATGTGTCTAGAAACCAAGGAACTCCTTATTCAGACAGAAGTTAGAAGTTACTAGCGAAACGTATGTATGTAGGCTTACTTATTAGGTCTGAAAAAACGAGAGACCTTTCAATAGAGTCGTCGATCAATCGTTGTTTGTTTTGCCAGTATGAAAGTATCTACGCAGCAGATACGTTATCTGCTATGTTTTTCTTAAGCAGTGGCTCCGATTATACTTGATACCGAACGTCATTATCATCTCCAAGTGATGTCTGTTGCATAAGCTATTTGACTGATAGTGATCTCGCGGCGAAGTAGAGTGGGACGTGCATAAACACCGCAGGGTTAACTTCAGCATCTCTTGTGCAATTGTCAATACTATACATGTCGGATGTCTAGGAAGATGTAGTCAAAAAGACTACGTGCAGCAGAAGAATTCCCTTTGAAATTAATAATGACATTCACAGCCAGAACAGAGTATTTGACTGCGCCGGGCTCTGAGGAAGGATGTTCAACGATGAATTATATGGGCTGTACAGTGACATCGATTTAGGCAAATATTATGCATTGGTCTTTTGAAATGAAATGAGCATGTAGAGCGAGTGGATACTAACGCTCTGCCCTGTAGAGTTTTCCAATTCAGACGAAAAATGCAGTAAAGGAAGAACTCGTCTTAGGTATGGAGTGCTCAACTGGAGACATTTAAATAAGAGAGGCGTCTTCGTTGAGTGTCAGATTCATCCCGAACTGTAGCGCCGCCTAAATAAGTAAGTACGTTACACTTCTTGGTTACTGACACTTAACCTTAAAACTCAATTGAATCCTAGTTTTCGCCTCGCGATTTCCTAATCTGGTCATACAATGTTAAGGCGACTTCGACGCAACATAGAGTCGTCAAAATGAATAAATTTTCTCTCCTGCCTTATTCAGCAAAAAGAGGACAGTTTGCTGGCTGATGAACAGGAACGGGTGAAATAGGTTGGATAAATCCGACATATTCAGGAAAATACATAAGATGGGTTATCTGTTGGTTGGCCTTTAAAAAAGGCTACAAAAAACACTGTCCAATATTTTTCAACGATTGTTGCTTTACTGAAAAGAGCAAACATTCCGATCAATTATGGAAAATTATTTGATTCAGATGACTGTCTCATCTGGCTTGGCAGCAGGCCATCCTGTCAACCCAATTTGTTCATACATTTTCGATGGTTTCGGGGCCTATTTCACGTATAGCTTGACCAATATTGGCCTTAAGAGCCTGAATTATCTCTGGAGTGTGTGATCTTTAATGGCACCTCACAAAAAAAAGTTCAACTGCGTCAAATCGCAGCTCCGTGCCGACCAAGCAATTTCACCAAAATGACTGATTACACTATTATTGAACTTTAGTGTACAATAAATCGATTGTTGGACGGCTTTTGTGGCACATTAGCCCCATCTGCTGGAATTATAGCTCGCCTAAGTCCAAATTTTAAATTTCTGGACATAAAAAATTGGTTATCATGCCTCGATAGCACTTTCCATTGACTGTAACGTTTTTTACATTGTGGTCTTGGAAGAAAAATAGATTAATAATGTCGCCACTCCAATAACCTGCAAAAGCCTTGCTGGGTCGAACAAGGGAATATCTTCGGTTATCATTCAGCAAAGCAATCTCACTTACTTTCATCACAAACACCAGCACCAGTACAGTAGCTGCAGTTGGTGCATTAGTTCGACCGAAATTTCTCATCAAAATTCGCACTGTTTTGGTAACACAGTATCCACTTTGGAAGTAACTTTGCAATATTTCTCAACGTTGTTCAAGCGTAAATGGATCCATTTTGTACCGCGAAAATATAATACAGAGTTTCTGTCAATTTTTTGAGCGCATAAGAGCTGTCAGTGTCAAAATACTTCTACCAACTTATCTTGCTTGCTTCAATATTAAAATTATATTTCCCTTAGTGTGAATAATATAATAATTGTATCCTTTGGTAAAAATAGCAAACATTGTTAACGAAGCCCCGATGCCTCAGGTAAGCTGTTTCTGCCTTTGATTCCCCAACCAATATTGCCAGATAATCACTCACAGGAAAAGGTGTGATGATAGTGTGCAACCGTGTGGTACATCACTCTGTACATCGAAATCTTCAGGCAATATTCAGTTGTTCAAGTGATGCATCCTCGTATGGATGGTACTCTTTATATACATATGTACGTATGTTACTAAGATGGGCTGTGTACTGACAGAGATTTACCATCGTTTGGTACAGGTGAATCTGTCACATTTTATTAAAGTGACATATCATGTACAATTCTATAAGATGTATCCTTTGAGTGTAATGTCTCTTATAGGGTAATGGTGAAAAAAAACACGAGTTTCAGAACGTGCGAAAGGTAATTGGATCAGACAAAGGAATTGCCGATGGTAATGTGGCATCAGAATTGATTTCATTTAAGTGCCGACAGGATTAAATGCCTCCATACAATCAGGATCAAACATTAATCTGTTGTGAATTGATTTATTTTTATCGACATCGAGTTGTTCACGTGTACAATGCCATATGTCATAAGTACGTACATACGTACATGCGTGTAATTAAAAAAAAAAAGAATGAGTTTCCAACAATTCCCACTTAACAGAGAGATAAATTAAATTTTCCGCCAAAGAATTCCACAACTATAATTCCTTCCTGTCGCCTGGTAGAATCAAATTAAATACCCAAACATCCATGAATTTTATTTTTACGTTATCAAGTTGAACCAAAAAAAAAAAAGAAAAAATTTCTCTGCTGATTTATTCGTAAATGCGCCACGAATGCCATGGAGATCCACGGCAGGTCCACACATTTAAATGTAAATTTCTCTGTTTTTCCTTGAAAATGTATTCAAAATATTATGAAACACCTCTGGTCCGCTGTATTGGGTTTGAATTTATTTTATCTTTTCCGCTTGGTAAAGTCCAACAAACGAATCCCATAGCATTATGTATGTATCGTTTCGGGGGCCACCTTCCCCAACGTTTGGTTTATTATTTCAATGTCAATACGAGACATTAGATTGGAAAATCTTTTGTTTTGTTTTTTTTTTTTTCAATTTTTAGCGATGGATTGAATACACACCCAAACACCCACTGTTGTAACGCGCGGCGCTAGCTAAACTAACAAACGAATCGATTTTGTTTGTCTTACAGATACTAGATACATTTTACTACCCACATCGGTGTATGGATCTGTGATGAAGTGTGTACCCCTTATATCGGGGATAATCTACATACATATAAGGTGGTGATGGGTAAAATAAAACGAAAACAAAAAAAAATCTAATTAATTACAAGAGCAGGAGATAAAAAATTCGATAACGGGTTGCTAATTCCGAGCATCACTGTTTAAATGGTAGCACTCTTATAATGCCATCCTTAAATGGGTTTAATGGAGGATATAAAAGTGTGGATTAGGAAATAATGAGAGATAATAGGTTTTTTAACGAGATCATAATTGTGTTGTGTATTAATTTGAAAAATAATGATTGTGATATACGTAATTAGATGGACAAATATTAATGGTGATGCAATGCGATACGAACTAATTGATGCTCTAAATATGGTTATAATGCTAGGCTGATTAATTTAGGTCTACTTAAGAGGGGTGCTGTGTTGTAAACTTATTCGAATTGAGCATAAGATATATTTCTCTCAATGGAAACTATAATTAAATACCAATATTGAATTTTAAATCAGTTTATTAACAGGGGTAGATGCTAGGGCATATATTGTGAAAGAAATATACGACGGTCTATGAGACCCTATCCTCCTTCCTACGCGGCTTTTGTAAAGTGGGCGTGGCCGTATTTCATTTAATTTTCATTGAACTACGACGGTAACTTTGAACGTTTGAGGATGTTACATCCAAAATACCATTACAATCGGTTTTTTGATGACAACGCCCTCAAAAAGAGGGCGTGGTCCAAACTCATGTATGGATGAATTGTAGACAATCTGAATATCTAAATATTTGGTCTTAATAAGATTTTTCGATTTCATGTAAAATAGTGAAGTTATGAGAAAATGGGCGTGGCAGTTGGCAGATTTTAAAAATGTTTGTACTTGTTCTGCTTCTCTTTCTCAAAAGTATAGAGAATTTCATCCTCCTAGCTCAAAATTTAGGCTCAATCAATTTCCCTATTGAAACCCTATTGGAAAGATTCGCAAATTCTACACATTATACTTTGTAAATAGCCCTGGGAAAAATATTCTATCATATTTACTACCCTATTCAATAAATGGAAAGAAAGGAAGATGGATCATAAAATTAACCGAAATTCCTATGTCACCAAGAAGTACCCATCTAGACATCTATAGTTTCGGTTTCTGCTTTAGATACAACAAGAAATATATTGGGCGAGGAAGCACTTGTTAATAGTGAAGCTTATCTAGTGAAGCTTATCGATATCGATCCACTACTAATCACTCTGTGGAATTAGCTCCGACACTAATATGAACGGCTTCAACATTTCTGACATTTCTTAAACATATTTCTCTATTCAATCCCCAGAAGAATTTACTTTATTCTTTGAGCATCTTGTAGAACCGATTCGAAGTCGAAAATTGTCAGCTCTAATTATACTCCTATGTTGTCTTGGATTACACCTGAAATAGCTCATTCTCCATGAGGAACTGGAACTGTTTGTAAATGAATGTCATTGGGCATTATTTTCACCCTTTTGGGGTAAAAACTGGGCATTCGAGACAGCATTTATTTCCTTGACAATCTTTTCGACAGACTGTCTGGCAAACGTGAAGATCTTGATCTAAGCAACTGCAGTAAGAAAATTCGAAGTTTATCCACAACTTTAAGCTCCATTTCGATTCTTCAAAGGAGTTTTGAGGACATAACAAAGAGTTTATAAAAACTCTATAACGAGCGATTAGAGCCAGATATTTTCCCAAAGTCTGGCGTTACTTATTAAGGGATTAAGATCTCCAGAAGAGACATGGTCCAAACGATTTTTGTGAAACTTAGCGATGACAAGCCTATTAAAAGGAATAGAGTTTACTCCAGGAGATGGGAGAAGGCAAAACGTTGACAATACTGTCACCCTAGTCGTTAGCAATATATTCAATGCAAATTGAAAACAATATCACCAGAACACCGTGGTAATTTACCTAAATTACTATCAACAATTTTTGAAAGAATGCTACTATTGCCAGGAGAAGTTCTTCAGTGGTCGATACTGGGGCCTATATTATAGACTGAAATGTTCCTAATATGTACAATAATGTCCTTTGCGATCTTCTTCATTTCCAACGACTTTTGGGATTTCCATAACAACGACCATGACTATCAGCCTGCTTTGGAAAGTCCATTTCTGTGGTGTAACTTTCCTCTAACTTCAGTCAGAGGAAGACCTCGCCTAAGGTGGCGCGTCCAAGTGAAAAAGGACCTCAACCAACTTGGTATGCGAAACTGGAGGCAGTTGGCTATACATCAAGCTGGCTGGAGGGGCACGAGTTGGTTGAGGCCCAGGTCCACTCCGAATTGTAGCGCCACCTAAGTAAGTAAGTACGTTCATCAGTCATATCCACACTGTAGACATCCCCATACGACCTATCAGATTGATACAAACTATTATAATTTGCAATGAGTGGTCTTAATATATCAACGTTCTCTTGATAAGATGACTTTCCCGTTTGTCTGTCTCTCTGTCTTGCCTTGAACTGAGCTTTTGCTGGAACTTGATCTCGTGCTGCCTGATGGGACTGTTTTGATGGGACTTCCTAATGACCGAGTAATGTCGGATTCTATTGGCTGAATTCCAAAGCCCGCTTTTGAAAAAGAAGGGAATGGTAATCAAAATAGTGTTCAGATTTATGGCTACACCGCCTCTTCTATCTAATCTTAAAGACAAGTTACTCCCTTGACGTTTACGTTAAAGTCAGAGTATAGCGTTAGACTGACTATCTTGACTTAACCACCTACGTCGTTATTACCAATATTCTGAAGGCCGTACCATCATTGATCAATGACTGTATTCTGTCGGGTGACTGTTGAAAGTTACAATCTTTATTCCACATGAAAGCCAATTCTGGAAACCATCAAGAAAAACATCAAACAATAGAGGACTGAAACCATACTCATGAGGTATACCATTTTTTTTTTTTTTTTTAATTTAATATTTAGTAAGCATTGTTTGAACTGCCTTACTATCTTTTAAAGATTACACCACACCGTGTCGTATTTAAGGCCTTCTATACAAAAGTCTTACTTATATACCTAGAGGCCAACAAATAAAAAAAAATTACAGCGTGATCAGGTATGTAAGTGACTTAAGAGCAACAAGCAGCTTAAGGCAATCTCGCCAGTTTTAAAACTGTTTGGACTCGAAGTCAAGAACGGTGATTTATTTTAACAACTCCTCCAGCAAAGAGCTCAATTGTATAATCTTTAGCTGTGTAGGAAAGTGCATCCTTTAGTCTGGGAATATGCTTCCAACTTAAATCTTCCATTAACTTAGCAATATTGAATCTTTGCAACCACTTAGTTTCTTAGTCCAAAAGTGAAGGTAATACCAATATCCAAAGCAGGAGTAAGTTCTTCTTAAGATCACTGAAATTTCGATTCTGATCCTGATACTGTCAGCGTCTGCATAAAGGGCTGCAGTTACTGGTACTCACCATTGTGTGTAGGGATTATACTAAAGTCGTGCATAGTAGAGGCAGACAGAGTTTTCGCTGGAGGTTTTGATATATCCTCAACTCACAAGCATAGTTACGATAATGAGTAGAGGGTAGCCGGTATATGTCCCCTTCTTCTGAATCTTAGGACGATTGAGTATGCAAGCGATGTAGTGCACTCTTGTTACAACCTTCAAGTGGACTAATAAATGTAGTGCTTATACAGTTCTAGAGGGTTCGAATGTGTCGTGGTAGTCAATATTTAGTCGAAGGTATGACATTGAACACGATTCTGTTCTGGTTGAAGTGAAATGTGGTATCTGCTGAGGATGTAAGGATCTTTACTGCCTATTAGGCTATTACTTATAAGAACTTTGGAATCGATCACTTCCTCGCCAAAACTTGGCCTAGACTAGCAGATTTTTGAGGAGCTGGCTGTAGATAGTCATAGGAACACAGGAAACTCTAGGGCTTACGAGATCCTTTAAAAAGCGTCGAACCTCAGCCAAAAGCAAAAATCTACTTAAGATGGCCTGAGCCTTTTTCAAAAATATTTAAAAACATGTTGCACATGTCAAAACCCTTCAATTATTTAATATCCCTCGGGCAGGTCAGCTAGCTGAAAACAAATTAATCCGCCTCAACTGCCACGTAAAGCTGAAAAGGATTTCCAAGTAAAAAAAAAGTTCCAAAGTACAACACAATGTGAACCCTGAAAATTATTCAATTTAAACAATATCTCGTCGTACAATTACAGCACCTCAAAAGTTTCTTTTACAAGAAAAGTCCCTAATTAATTTTTTTTTTTTCATTAAACATCACTGTTTACCCGACTTACTCTGTGTTATACAGACGAACCTCCCCATTTAAAGCGTTCCTCTAACTTTTCATTCATTCCCCGACGAAAATTCAATAAGAACGCCAAGAACAAAGGAGTGAAAAGAAGGATACAATAAAACAGATTTTCTGATTTTACTACATTCAAGTAAAGTTTTCCCTCTTTTGCTTTAATTAAACCTGAAGTCCGGTACTAGTATCCCGTCTGTTTTAAAGAAGAGAACAAAAAGTAAAATTAATTTTCCAAGCCATATCCTTTTTTTGTTGTTTCAATACAATGCGGTGGAGGGCCAAAAATAACATCCTTCGATGCTGCTGTTCTGCTACTGAGTCGGTGTGCATTTATTCCTGCGGGACAATCAAGAAGTTTTTCTGTTTGTGTTTTTCTTTAAATGCATCCAGAATGGAAAAATATCCGAGTTAGGAAAACAAACACAAAAGGTTACGTATACGCCTCCTAGAGAGTGGAGTGGTGCATTTATGTTAATTTGTGTAAAATTGAACAACGAACCGAATGTGAGAAATCATTTCCTACTAATATCCTGTTCGACAGCGTGCATGTCAAAGTGACATGCATTCTATTTTAGATAGTTTACATCATTGTGGGCGGTGTGCTGATTGTCATCGATTCGAAACGATTCCTACAGATTGAATGTGCATGCATAGATGGATTCGAGTGTCACTTCATTGACACTTTGCTCTATTTGATGCAACGTTCTGCTGACTATGTATGTGGGTGGTTGGAAAATGCATTCACGTGTGAAATGTCAAAAGTGAATTTTCGCAAAAAGAAGACGACCACTCGGGAGTATCGAACGTGTTGATTGGGTTGCCTCTTACGTTGTAACTCGATATCTTTCTACTTGATTGGTCATATTGTTGTTGACACCTGAGATGAATCAGATACTATATTAGATATAGTTTTGAGGAATGGGGGCGATATGTATTTCTTATTCTTGTTTACATTACTCCTTAGAATGTGTCAGGAACGACCTTCATCTGATTGTGCATTGTTTGATAAAAGATAAACATCAGACTGGTAGAACTCAGGCAAACATCTACCCACTGAGTTTAATTTTGTTGACAATTTTGAATTGTGTATCTATACAACTTTCATAGGCAAACTTATATATTATAGAACTGAAGATATATTTGCAAGGATTTTATGGTATGTACGTATCAAAAGATTTTGAAAAATAAAAAAATATATAAATAAAATAAATCAAATGTGATTTATGGTCGTTTACGCTTCTCCAATCAGAAGAAATTAGATAGATCAGTTAGGTAGGCCACTGAGTCCGACAAGGACTAACTATCCGCTGTCTATACTCCGTAAAATCTAAACACCGATAAACATTTTAACAGCTGACGTACTACATAGTTGGTGTCTTTTCCAATTGACAGGTCATCCTGCTTCAGTTAGAGTTATACGGATCTGGTATTAGTAAGACCTATTGTAGGTGGCACCTCCATCAATAAGAAGATACTTGTACGATACTTGTAGGATCTGGGATTTAAAAAAGAGTCACAATGTCTACTTCATTCGTTGTCCTGATTGCTGAATTCTACGTAGTATGCAGAAAAGTGATCACATGAACTAACTTCAACTTGATCAAGAGGATACCTTTAACATACATCTTCAATCTTTGTGCAAGGAGGTTTCGATTTACTCTCCAAGGCAAAACCATTCATAGGTTTCCTCTTTCAGATTATTGGCAATATATTCTGTAGGTAATAACGCATTTGATACCACCAATACTTCCCAAGTTATAAGTAGAAAAAGTCTTCAACTTTATCGATCTGCTGTCTAGAGTGGTATAAGGCTTAGTGGTTCTGTTAAGGCCATGTTTACATATCTTCACGCCCACTTTATTTGCCTCGGCTTACTGGGATCCATTAGCTCCGTTAATTTGTGTGAAAGCAAAACCACTTCATCAGCAATTTAGGTAAGATGTTATTGTTAAAACGTCAGGGCTGCAAGAAGAACTTAAATGCTTTCGATCAAAAATAATAAGGGTGAGAATATGCAACCTTGATGCACACCATTTTAGAGTTCAAAAACCATCAGATAGGTAGCAGAAGGAAATCTTAGAAAAGCCAACATATTCAAGTTCAAAAGTTTAACCAGTTGATATTCGATTCGGTTTTGAATTATTTTAGATATTACTTCAGAAACATCAGGAAAATCGGAGTAACACGAGAGGATAATCTACATTACGTTCCCTTACGCACTCTATACGATAGGATGTGGATTCAAAGACTGTTCCACCTTTAATAAAAGAAAAATTTTACTGCTGTTAAGGATCAGTCAAGTATTCAATCCGTCACGCAAGCGAGCTTCATTATCCTTCAAGAATTAGATCACCTGTACCTCATTGTAGGTACAGATAAACTATTAAAATACATCCAGAGTTTGAGTAAGTTCGTCCCTCTGTACATGTCATATGGGTCAGCAGCTACCAGAGAGATTTTATTGAAACTGTATCTAAATCATCCCGAAAAGTATACATTCCCTTAGAAAACAACATACAACGATAGGTGTTACCATCAGACACTATATTATATGAAACACTGCAACATAGCGGGGTCTCCTTCAGCACGAAAGAGGGGTAGAACAGCCTCCACCTAATGTGAACATGTTCATTCCTTTTCTTTAAAAGAAAATGTAGTCTAGGAGCACTCCTAAGGATGTCATAAAGGTAAAAGGTTCGAGGAGTAAGTTGGGGAATTCTCATAAGATCCCATAGTATCACAAAGGTCCTTTCTTTAGTCAAAGCATGCAACAACAGTTCAGACAAACAAAGAGACGAGCTAAATTCTACAAAGGTTTTTTTTTTCTATGACATGGCATCAAAGTAGGTTGCATTACTTAAATATGAAGGTCAAAGGATGCATACAAGTTCATATTCTGTTATGACGTGTACGATGGTTTATTAAAAGAGTGCATTCGGATAATGGACTGCTTGCGGATCACTAAAGTTAATTGCGGCAAATATACGATTACTTTTGCTTTAAATCAAGTCATATATCATATGTAACATAAGTTTGTAATTATCCTTTGAGAGTACAATAACGTTAAATTATTTATAACTAAGTAGTGATAGATGACCCATCCTATATCTGTCTGTTGGATAATTTCATCTCTCTTGATACATAGACTAATTTAGTATTCAGTAGAAACCTTTTCAACAATTGGCGCCGAACATGGGCCTTGCATTAAAACCTGAAATATCCTTTAAATAAAAATCTTAAAAGGATTGCCTCTCATTACACAGTATCTAAACCATTTTCTAATTGAACATCTCTTCAAAATCCAATTACACGATCCTCATCAATCTATAACAAGTCAAATAATAAGCTTACAACACAGCATGTAAGTTGAGTTCTTTATACAAAAGAACAAACTCCTCAAGGAATTCTACGAATCCAATCGAATAAAATCCTTACAGTCTTCAGAAAAAAAAAAAAATCAAATTAAAATTCAATGCGCTCAACATTATTATCTAAATTGTAGATTGTGTTATACTCCTCCGTGTATGAAGGAATAAAAACAAAATCCCATTAAAAAACCCCAATGACATGGAAAAGGATATGAACCCATACACACTCCCTACCTACTTATATACTAACGCAATCTGTCATATCCCCGCCTTGAATTTCGAATAAAATAAAACAAGGAAATCGAAAAAGAAGACAAAGAAACTGATGATCATGGAAATGAATGATGGTGAAAAAAAGGATAATAGCAAGAGTCCCAACAATAAGATATATACCAGTACATATATAATTTATATAAAGGGTAAAAGAGAGGGAAGAAAGCAATGCACTCACCTTGAATACCTGACGGCAGAGGAAGTTTTCCTTAACAGGAAGCAGTCTAGATACAGATATTTTGTTTCATGCACAAGGAGTAGTATTTTTTTATAAGTATTTTGTTGATTTGTTTATATGTGCGTATTGTTGTTGTTTGATGATGGAATTGATTCATAAAAGAGAGAGGAAAAAATAAAATTTAAAATCTTTTTTTCTCTAAAATGTATATACATATTAAGTTGAGATACTAATTAACATAAATATGCATCAGGACAGAAAATTTCATCTCTAAATGAAAGGAAAAATTGTTATCCTTCAGAACATATTTATGCGGGGAAAGAGGAAAACTTACTTTGCCATTTCGGAGAGTTGAAGTCGTCCGTCCTTGTTGGCATCGAATACTTGCAGCTGCGAAAGAAAATGTTAAATGCAAAGTTATCACAATGCCGTTTATAAATATGCAAAAGATTGTAATTGAAATTTTTGTTATGTTGGAATACCCCCCATTGTCGACAGGAAGGAGGAAAGGATTAATGATGACAGTCGTCGAGCTTATATCATACGCAAGAAGTGGAAAATTAGGATTTTTATATTTTACGACACAAAAATTGTACACTGTAGGTACACATAAAGATTTATAAACTCGTTCAGTTTGTGGATTAAAAACGTAAAAACCAGCCATTTGAAGGGATATTCTATGCGGAGAATAAGGAGGATGAAGATCGGAATTAATTCTAGTATTTTAAGCGACTGCATGGCAGAATTTAATACTTTAACTACTGGTGGTTAAAGAGTGGAAAATTTGACCATAGAATTCGAGGAAAGGGTTTTAAACTTTCTGAATGGTTATGGCTTCTATGAATTTTGAAAACGTGCCGTTTGTTGAAGTGTAAACTTCGCGGAAATGTTGTAAGCGTTCGAAGTACTAAAAGAACTTTAAATAAATTTAATAAATTAAAGCCGAGCTATCTAATTAATTGCTATTTTTCCAAGAAATACCATCATCAGTCTAAACGAGAGAAAACTACCGAAAATTGTGACTAGTATAACAGAAATATTCACGCCGAGGTGAAGTATCTATTTGCTCTCAGAAAATGTGTATTTCATGAAAATTATGCGATAGACTACAATTTGTTACACTATAGTTGACTCTTATGCTAAGGAGATATATACATTTAATTTTCCATTTAAAGTTGTAACTACCTGTGATACACTAACGATTGGGTTTCTTCAAAATACTTATAAGAGACAGACCAAATGGATGTTTTTGGATGTTTGTAAGGAATCAGCCACCTTTTAAGAGCACTTCAACTTTTGCATTTAGGTGGTAGGTTTGAGTGACACTTCTCTGTGCGATTGTCTGACGATAGCTTAAATCCCTAATCATAGTCAAAACTTTGCTTCAACCTTATTCTTAGATGATTTAATCGGGGTTTTCAAATAAACGAGAAACACGCATGGTGAAAGAATTGACCCCTGAGGTATGCCGCCTTTCAACATAAATCTAACGACGTCGTAAACTGCATCTATAAAAGCAAATGATTGATCCTAAAAAATGTTTGTGTTTTATCCCTGCTGAGTTGCTTTTTAGACTATTCTACCAGCTAAGAAGATGTTGTAACAGCCTGACTAACAATTAACGTGGCGATATATTTTGAATATTGAATTTTGACTCTTGACTCTCTACTGGACCCTAAAGTCCAGTAAAGTGCCCGGAAGCCCGGTAAGTAAAGTAAGTAAGATTCATTGTGACCGCACTGCACTATGATGTGGATTGGGTGATGACATCGGTATTGTTGCTGCAATAAGGAGATATATGTACATATAGGTACATATATTCAGTAGGACTTAAATTCCTTCCCATTGAGTTTTCCATGGCCGCTTGATCCAACTTATCCACACAATTCTCGCAGTCGGATTCATAGTAAACAGAGCCAGACCAGGAACTTTAACAGCCCTTTGGCTGTGGATACTTCGTAGTCAGAGCAACCTTAAATGATTATGTATCGTTCTATGTTACGTTTATGAAAACAAAAGTCCTAACGATCGGACTAACTCTGTTGATGTCGTGCATTCCCATATCATGCTGACCCGGAAATGGATAACAACGGTTACTGTCAAGTTCCCAAGAGCAGTTTATTAGACCTGTTGCGATTGATGAACCAAATTGCCACTGTTGTTGAGGAAGTACAGCATCGACAGGTCTAAAAGACCAGAATGATCCACAAACCGATTGATCGTTAAGATGTGTAAGAGCGCCTTGGTTTCCAATTTCTTTGACTGATTGTTCTTCAAATTCTGTCCGAAAATTCGTAGGGAAATTGCTTTTCGGTGTTAAAGTCACCAGATGATTTGAAATCTCTGTTCATTACAAATTAGTATCCCAATTTTGCGCGGTTCTTTGAAAATGTTTTTTACTTGAGGAATGCGTGTTCAATTACATTCAAGTATCGAATTCCATACTTTTCTTGAATCTGTTCAAGTCTGTATTCACATGACGGCTCTAGGTTCGATACCCCCTTATATGTGTGTCACTTATAGATGACAAAGTAGATACCACTATAGAGTGTCTCTAGGAGCTCCTCGAAAATGGAAAATAAGTGGCAGTGGTCTAAGTGACACATCAAGGTTGTATTAGACAAAGTACGAAAGGAGAAATTCTTTGATTGAACAGTAAATAAACATACTTACAATAGCTTATGTATACGACATCGCGTCTGATATTGTGTTTGCAGTAGGACAAAATATCACTTTAAGATTACTTATAGCAAACAGTTTCCTCATTTGAATATTTACAATCAGGCATGAGGGTCAAGAAACCTTCCGAGGGGTCAAAATCTACGCGAAGTACTAACTTTATATAATCATGGCACTCTGAGAGGATAGAATATGACATACTTTCAAAAATGCTGCAAAGGATATGTAAACATTCACCTGATCATCATCAGGAAATCCCTTGTTTATTCAAGATGAATGTAAGGCAGTACTGCAAAGACGAACGAAGGCGGTTGGAGAATATCGGCGATCACAGAGATCGATTGGAGTCTGGAAAAATGAAAGCAACTCTGACCAAAAGTATAATTAACTTGTCAAGGAAATAAACCGCGTAGATATGATAAATGAATCTTCTAAAAATACTCACAAGCTTGATCCCCAAATGATAGAAAAGTCATAAACAAAATGAGCCGTCTATGAGTCTATATTTTTACAAAAGCATTTTCATTACCAGTGTCTTCCATTTTTCCTATACATAATTTCAGCTAAAGTACTAGTCTCCCAGAAATTGTAGCAAGTATCATCTTTCTCCACAAAAAGTTTATGCATTCGTTCCAATCTAAATTTAAGACCCGCCTACTAAAAACGAATTTAGTATCGCTTGTCTGTATTCAAAAACATTCGTACATCCGACATAGCACAGTCCACAGCTTAGTCATTTTTTTCTATCCATGACAGAAGAAGTGTCCCTAGGAATCACCTCTTCCACGATCAGTTTGGGTAAAATTCTGTCCCACAAACTGGTTCACTATATCAGCTGAAGTACCAGTCGCACATAAAACGCAACAAGCATCAGCTTAGCTCAGAATGAAGCTTATTTTCTCAATTGCTCTTTATCTATGCACGAAATCTAAGCTCCTTCTCTCTAAACCGGGACTTATCCACCATCATTTGTGTGGTAAAATAAACATATCAGGTATGGTATTGAGGAAATTTTAAATAAAATTATTTTGAAATATACGTTAAGAGTTTTTTGTTTTTATGAAAACCGTTCATATAGACATGATTGGCTATTAAAAAATAGTACAAATCGTAAAATGATGTACCTACTTATGTACTCATGAATGTATTTTATGATTGTCCATAATTCCAAAACCGAATTTCGACTTTCTAAAGGATTGACTACTTTTGCGATACCCAATTCAATGATATATACATATGAATATTAGTCAAGGTAGAGTAAATTTGCTCGGATGTAACGAAAAGTTAAAAGGTTTTTGTTTTTTCAACTGGCAATCTTGACAAAATTTGGTATGTTAGCATTCGGAGTCTTTGTTAGGAAACACATACAACTTTTTTTGGAAATAGTCTAGGGCTCGTAAACCAGTTTCGCTACTTGCTATTGGTGCAGCTGTGTATTCGAAGGAAAATTTTACATTCGCAACGTTTGTTTTGCTGAGTTGCGTGACGCAATATTGCTCCTAGAATTGCGGTTCTTCAAAAAGATTGAGAAATGAAAAGGCCTGTGAATTGATAGGATACGAGAACTCGACTACCGGTTATCAATAATCTTTCTATATTTTTGCAATAAAATCCTTGATTAAGAATTACTATCAGTTGCATTCCCTGACGTTTGTCCGACGTTCATAAGAGGTGAGACTGAACTGGTGCTCAGTGGTCAAAACCTTATCCGTATTTCAGATTTTGACAGTCCAAATACATACTTATATACATATTCAGATTATCTATAATTGACCTGTACATTATACATGCTCACACCCGACTTTCTGGGCGATTTTGGTGAAAGTTAGCCTTGTAATTCAAAGAAAAAATACTTTACACCAGCTCTGCTTCCCTACTTTAGAAAAGTAACATTTGATCGATATCCGATATCTAGTCTTGCTTTTGTTCTGTATCATGTAGCACTTTAACACTTTGAAGGTAATT
Source organism: Xylota sylvarum (assembly GCA_905220385.1). Taxonomy (NCBI): domain Eukaryota; kingdom Metazoa; phylum Arthropoda; class Insecta; order Diptera; family Syrphidae; genus Xylota; species Xylota sylvarum. The sequence continues at coordinate 10,321,246 of LR999960.1, forward strand.
CAATCAAAAATGCACGGCTCATGCACAAAAAGAACGAGACTTGAATGTCAATCCTGATTAGTTTGTAAACTTATACAGTTATTCGAAAAGATTTGAATTTTTCTATCTCATTTGATATAATGCTTCGTCATATGTAAATATAATACTAAAGCTCATTTTATTGCTAAAAATTCTGGAAACACAAAAATAATACCATAACGATCCGAGAATATAATCGCTTTTCATAAAAACCATAATCAACACCTGCGCATTTTTTAAATCCCGAACATGAATGAAAAAATTAATCCAAACAAATTGTATAAAATCGTCCTGAACAATTTTTTTTTCTCTTTTTCATCGTAAAATTCCCCACATATGTATGTATGTACAAATAAAACCCACTCGACTGTATAACCTCTGGCAGCGGTTTTTCTTTTCACATGTCCTGTTTTTTTTTTTCCCGTACGTTAAATGCTAAAGGACATTCAAAAAAAAAAAAAAAAACCAAAAACATCCTGCATGGCCATTAGTTGCTGCGTAATGCATTTTACCCCATCTGTGCATAGCGCATACAAGGTTTTTAAATAGAATATCCCTGTAGGTGAACCATAATCCCTTACAGGATTTAATGCAATGCGACGAGGACTATATCAAGTAATAATTAAATTTCATGTATTTTTAAAATTACTCGTAGGTTTCACAGTAACTGGCGGTACCTACTGTACCTATAGATTGAATATTTGATTTTAATTTTGTTAAGCTTGTGGTGAGGCTTTAAACTGTTTCATAATAAAGGATAGTTACAAGGACAAACGCCAACTGAAAATCAAAAATGTCCAGTGGATTAATGAGTGAAAGATTTTAAGTAATTTTTGATTGTGGAATCAGTGGAATTCCGTCAAGTATTTGTACAAACAATTTTTTTCTTTCTAAACGGCGCCAGTTTGGGGGTATATCGTAGGCCAGTATCGGCCTATTTACTGAGATATACGACTTTGATTGTAGTCCTTATCTAGGACCCGTAATCTTCCGCAAATCTTACGTTCAGTAATTTTTTTTCTTACTTTAGCTTTCTAACTAACCTAGGAACTAGACTACGTGCCCGGTATAAATCTCTTTAATAAGTACAACTTTGATTGTAGTACTTATCTGGGACCTGTAATCTTATCCAAATCATAAGTTCAGTAATATTCTTTCTTACTTCAGCTTTCCAACTAACCCAGGGACCAGGCGACTTGCGCTGTCTAAAATTCTTTAAGAAATGGTTTTCAAGTGTTTTTTGACGGTTGTATACTTACAATTTTGTGTTTGTTTGTAAATAGGCCCACTTCCAGTTTTTCTGTTTTTCCTCTTTTACAACTGCTAGGTATAAGAGATCAGCAAGTATCTTTTAGCATTTACTTAACTCTGAGATACCGAAACTATATTCAGTGTTTTCCAGAAGAACTAAGGCATCACTTGAAAGTTGGTTGTAAAGTAATGTACATACAACACCACCCTGTGGTACATCATATAATGGGTTTTATTTTTAGCAGAGGTGCTATTGAAACTGCCACGAATGTCTGCATTTAATATGCATGTTGTGGCGCCTGTATCTACTGAATATTTGATCTGGAGATCGGTTAGTTTTCTTTTAGCTTAACTTAACTTTAACCCACTATTTAGGTATGGCATCGCGTACCAAGCAGTACCATCATAACCATCAGTCTCTAGAGTCTCTTGGCACAAAGTTTCGCCAACTTTTTCCCAAATTTATATCAAATTCATTACATTTGTACTTAAACTACAATTTCTCTTCCATTTTGCCAGCCTGTCAAAGGCTATTAGATTCTGGATTCAAATCCAAAGTTAATGTAGTGTAAACCGCACATTTACACCTCCATCAGCGAGCACTGGCTTTTTACGAGGCTAAAACGGCTTTCACGTAATTAATTTGCCAAACTTAAAAGTCCTCAATTGGCCATTAAACAAATCTGCCTTCTCCCAATTTGTTTTTTTTTTTTTTTTATTTTAAATATGAAAAGCCTAATCCACCTCCAGGACATATCCCACGTCAACTAACGGAAAAATAAAATCTGAACTTTTCAAAAAGTAAATTTTTTCTGACTGATATTGTTTCCAACCCCCTTGTGCTCTCCCAAGGGAGAAAGAGAACAAAATAACGATAACATTTAATTTCTCCCTGGGTTCGTCAAAAAAAAAATATTCAAAACCCCTCTCCAGCTGTCACATTGTGTTTGTTTCAAAATTTTCTGTCAAAAATTCTTCATCTAATCGCAGTGCTGCCCCCAACAGACACCTCAGGATGCGATGCCTGAAGAAAGGCGAAAAAAAGTTCCCCAGCCTCTTTATCAGTTTACCTCAATGCCTTCAACAGCTAACCAGAATGTGAACGACACGACGCCTTAATAAAAAGTTCCCCAAACTCTCGGTGTATGTAGGTGTAGAGGATTGTGCGGTGGCGTAGTCACTTTATGACAACAACAAACAATTTACAAGTCAAGTGGTCGTAAAATCCGCCTTCAGTCCCAAGTGCACTAATGAAACATGTCAGGGGGTGTTTCACGGTACACCAGGTATTCCAAAATGAGCACATATACACACACCCGAACAGGTGATGATGAATCTACGTGTGGTACGTGGAGCATCAGAAATGTGGTAGTTTCTAGGTACGTTTCTAGTTCTCGAGGTGATTAGTTTGACTTTTATTTGGATTTTGGTATGCTGAATGGATAAGGCTAGGTCCTTGCTGGCAATTGTCATATGAAAATTTTCTATGGGTTCATTCGTACGTGGTTGGGAATTTAGTTTTAGATAATATTCGAAAGGATACAAAGTTTAACCTGTTTAATGACTCTCCATTGGAGGTGGTTAGGTAGGGTGGTGGAGGGGAAAAAGGATAGGGATTAAGAATAGAAAAGGGTTTTTATGGTGTACTTTAGGAATGAATGGTTGCTACTACTGTGATAAACTCGAAAAGTTTACTGGGATCATAAATCAAGAAGGAGTTCGTGTTCAATGATGACACTAATTCGTTGGTAGGTCCTTTACGAAGATAACAACTAAAGCGGAATAGATTTATACATAAGTGGCGTGTTTGTAGTTCTATTTTGTAGGGGGAATTCGATTGGAAGTGGTTCTATAAATACATATGCTTCATATATAGATGTACAGACATATGTCCTTATATTTACTATCAAAGTTTGATGGAGATATAGTCTGAGATGGGTATCAAATATTTTTTGTTAGACTTCTGTGGTTGAATTCTTTAAATAGGTTGCAGTGTAGCCTAGATAGACGTTGTTCCTCTCTTTCGTGACATTTTGTCACAGCATATAAGTTAAAGCCGTCTTTGTTGCTTCCATTCTAAACCTTTTGAATGCTACAGTATATTATGACAATGTTCTCAGAGCAGGCTTATTATGTGCGTTCTCCATACCCGGGTAAGCTTAAATAAATCCAGGCATAGCTCTCTACAGCTCGTCTCTATAAAGTCACAGTTTAACTATCCTGTTCTATAACCACGCTCATAAGGCTATGGACAATTTCAAAATTACGCTTACTAAGGGACTAATACCTCAGTAGCAAGCCCAATTTAAAAGATCTCGTTGGAGATCGTTTAGACATTGCCATTCAGCAGACAAGAGTTGGTCCGCGCTCGACCCATGTAGTAATAAACAACTCCAGTACCTTTGAATAGCTGGGCAAAACTGGATTTGATTCTCGATATCACTGTCTTCACTTTCTGTTGGTCAAGGGAATGGATATTTTGGTAGACACATTATTACGACTGATGGCAGTGACGAGCGTGTCATGATCATGACAGCTCAAAGATAGATTAGGAAATCGATAAACGGACGAATGATTAAATCTCATATCAAAAAATACAAATATTTCACGTGATAGGTTGGCACCCATGATCTTACTTCTCAAAACCGTGACATAAGACCAGATTCCAAAGTCTGACATTCAAAGAAAAGTTCTAATCCTTAAGAACAAAGCTGAAGTGATTTTCAGACAGAAGATGGATAATATCTGCAGACTGGCTTTATTACCCTTAGTTTACATGAAATCACTGAACACACAGAGTGCACGAGTAAATTCCTGGGGTAAATACTGAAGCATAAAACCCTCACCGAGTAAAAGCCTGGACAACCCGAAAACGTTCAAGATACTAGCAAAATATGTATAGAGTATAGATATCTTAAGAACATCATGTCTTGTGAGTGGATACAAGGATTCCGGCCTCAAATCTAGCACTAAGCACTAATTCAGATTCAAGGCTCAAATCTCATCCTAAACATTGAGTCAGTGTATTCCAAAAATCAGTACACGCGAATGTACATGATCTATACTAAGCTGAGCCAGTATGCTAGGCGACTGCTGGCTCTAAAATTCCAAAGCTTCTATTCTTACTATTGGAAGTACCACACAGAAATTAATGAGCTTAATGAGAAATAGAATAGGGGATAGTAGACACCCTTGTTTGACTCTTGAATTATTGCTTAATTTGGTTCTTCCATAAACTGCTCCTAAGTTTGTAGCAGATGCGATTGGGTAGATGGAGCTAGCTGTATCTATAAGGTTCATAAGACGATAGGTCTCATACCTTCCCAATATCTCGTATCTTCTTATTACATACATATATTGCCTTCATATTACTTCAATTTACAGGAAATGCGACCAAAAGAATTCCATCCACAAATTAGGCGGAAGCATTCCATTGCCACTCATACTTCGGGAAGTCATTGTCCTTGAACAATCCACTGTGCCTTTCTGAAGGTCCTACTTAATGATTCCTTCCTTGTCTTGTTAAATTTTTCATTTGTTCCTTGGGAAATACACAACACGCTTATCTGGTGACTAAGCTGTTTAAAAGTCTTCCGTTGTCGCAGCATTCTCTTAATAACACATAGACACTCAAAAGGAAAAAAAAATATGAAGTGTCAAAGCCTTGTTTGGGAATTCCCAACAGAACTATATCCATGTGTATTTTATGAACAAATCCAATGGCACTGTATATATCCTACCGAACACACCCATTTTCATCCAACATCAATTACCCATATGAAAACATGTGTCAGCATAGCATAGGAAAACGTCATTTTGCTTCATATTTTCTCCACCCAAAACCCACACATGTATGTATATGTCTGTGTCCTTTCATCTGATGAAAACTTCGTGACAGAAATTCCAATTGACATTTTATTACCCGACCCATTGGGAATGGTTAGCGGGCATGTACCGTCTTTAATATTTTCAATGAATTCCTTTTCTTCTGACGGTTCTCGTTTTTTTTTTTTCCTTCGACTTTGTTGTGTGTATTTGGCACCATTGTGTGGAGCTGGAGTTCGACGTGACGGGTATAAAAGTCAAAAATGGCGTCGCGACACATGGAAACAGATTACGGTTGAAATTAAAATATAGTGTCCTATCCGTGCGGAATGACATCGTTCTCGCTAACTAATGCTTTTCAATATATATTTTTTTTTTTGGCTAAAGGGATATGGCGGTCTGGAGGGGATGAAGAAAACTGAGGAAAACTATTTGAAATGATTTTTCAATGTCACGTTGACATATTGAATTCAAATCCAAACCAGGTGAGGGATGGTAGAGATTTTCTTAGTAAAAATCAAGTCAGATGAGAAGGGGTTTAGGGACATTTTGTCGGATTTTAAGGGTTTCGATAAATGGAACACCTTTTGTAAAGGACTTTTATGCTGCAAAAGGTCGAAGGTAGTAATGGTATAAGTATCATAGATCTTCAAAGTGACCTAAGGCGATAAGCGTAATATGTTACGATATTGTATGTTTCTCAAGGGACTTTGGGTAAAATTAAGGACTTACAGAAGCAGAAGGCTGATGACACTGAATTAGGATTTGACAAATGCCACTGTAACACGTGTGGGTGCTGGACAGGTTTTATTGATAGTTCGTTTTGAATTGTAAAGGAATTGTGTAAGAGTACCACAAGAAAACACCAAAACAACTTGACAATAAAGGTTCTTCATTCGGTCTGTAGGAAATGGCATAAAGCTACAGGTTCTTGTAGCTTAACCAAACGTCGTCCTCTTGAACATTGAGAGTGCATTTGATAGATTAACCGTTTAAGAAGCATGCAATTGACTTTTATTTTAAGAAGATTTGGAAGGATAGGACTTGTTTATGCAAGCAGTCATTGACTATCAACTCTTCGAAGAGTGACAAACTGCTGTTCACAGCATAAGAGGTGACATCAGGTGAGCTGATATAAGGACAAATATTTGACTGCCATTCTAGATACCAAGTTCATAAGATATCTAAACTACCCAAACAATAAGGTACAAAACTGTCAAAGGCCAAAAGGCGTCTATGTATATTTTGAAATTGGTCCCTCGAGCCGGATACTGAATACCTCTACATCTAACCACTGACCTTTAGCGACCTTAACCATTTTTTCGTTTACTTTTTGTTGAGTCTAGATAGGAGGAAATAAAAAGCTGACGAATTAGTCAACGATTGTAGCCCTTGACAGAAACATCTCTATTAAACTGAATGTAGCGTTGAGGAGTCTATGGATCGATACCGATAGTCAAAACTGACAAAAACTGCTTTCTTAATAAGGGACATGAAGCTTGAATGCTTGAATGCTTGAATGCTTCTCATTTGTCACTCTTTTTTGTGCAACAGTTTGGATTTCAACAACATCCCACACACAGCCGTTTCTCGAAAATGTCTGAAATCTATCACAGAAGCTTTAGACATCTTTCTCTGTGATACATATTTCAATTTCGTACCGAATGCCATCTAAATCCGGCCGTAATCCCTTAACAAATCGCCCCCACCCCCATTCAATTCTCTTTTCATAGAGCCACATTAAATCAAATTAATTAACATCCAGTTTGTAGACGACGTTGTCTAAAACAACCCCTAATCCATTCGAATAGATACTATATCTTGCGTGCTACTGTCAGGACAAAGACTGCATATGCACATCCTTATCTGAGTTATTTTAATTAGTTTGCACAAGTGCTTGAATTTTGAAATTGAAACACAATTTATCATGCGTCCTTCCTTCCAACAGGATGGATATTCCTCAGTCAATAGGGATGTCACCAATCAATTTCATCGCCCACCGTCTACCACTCTACTCACCATTGTGTCGGTGTATTCAATTAGCTTATCTTCTGAAACGTCGTTGATTTTCTTGGCCTCTTTTAGCAAATCCCTTAGGAAATTCTTCAGCTCATCGGCTTCAATGTATCCACTGTTATCGGTGTCATACTCACGCCAAATCTAGGAAGAGATAGAAAATCCAATTAAAACACTCCCCAGATTGCTTAGATAAGTTTAAGTGATTTGTGGGGATTTTATCACAAGTGTTGTGGCTAAGATATTTAAATTATGATTGAGAGATATTATACTTCGTTGGGGGTAGGGGAACCTTACCTTCATAAATTCCACACTCGATTCCAGGGGATTATCGAATCGGAAGAGCAAAAGGAAATTCTCCTCCATTGGGAGCAATTGAGCGAGCTGCAAAGAAACGAATTAGAAATGAGATGAACACAATAAAAAAGGAAAGGACACGCCCGTTCCGGATGAATAAATCGTATCAGAGAGAAATAATTGCTCAAGGCTGCCAGCAAATTGTTGTGTAGTTTAAAGCGAATGAATGCATTCGCTTTAATGAATTTTTAAGAAGGAGGGTTACGTGTCATAAATTCACCACAGAATCCTTATCACTTACTCTGTTGCATTCGCATTCGTGTGCGAGGATACGAAACATTTCGGTCGATGCAACGCCCGTTGGGGGTTAATGTCAGGAAGTCTGTTGTGTGCTCCATCTGCTAAGTTAATGGTTGGTTGGAAACGAGGTCGTGTGGTTCCAGCAGGTTCCAGGAAAATTCCTAGAAAATTACTTTGAGTGAATCGAGCTAAAACTATGGTATCTGGGTGTAAAATATAGATGTATGCATATTGTGGGTTCTTCTGAGAAAGTGCTATTACATTCGAAACTTTCAGAAATGTTGGTAGGGTATCGGTTTGGAAGACTCAGTTTGTAGTTCAGTATTGCAAACTCTACAAAAGTCAACTGGAAGACCCTGCAGTTATTTCATAAAGTCCTTCTTCTAGTTTCCGTTAGGCAGGACAAGGAACGTAGGTTGAATCTACCAGGAGTAAATTGAAGCTGCCTGCCAACAAAATAAGTTGGGAGTGAGCAGGAACTTTCTGACGAGCATGTGTGTCTCCGCAAATCGCAATCTAGTATTCAAAGAAGGATAAAGTCGCTATACAAATACAATAGAGGATGGAACCACCCAACAAAACCATATGAACTCTTAGATTGATTCCCATCATCAGATGGTTAAAAGTAGAAATTATGTTTCTAGCAAAGACAACGAAGAGTAGAGCCGCAGAGAACAGATACGCGGTGAAAAGCCATAGCCTGGCGATGATACGAATCTGAGAATCTATCGTCGTCATGTCTACTATCTAGATCCCTGAGATACAGCTTTTGAATACTATAACACATCCCGAAACACATGTTCTACCTTTCAGGTACTTCAAAAAAGAGTCAATTTCTTAGAGAATTTATGAAAACAGCTGTATGTCACAGTAAATCAACAATTCATATAAGCTCCCAGATGACAGAGTATCTTCTATGTGAAATTTTTCACCTGCTTCATTCAATCTGTGCCATATTTGCCTCTTTTCATGTGAAAAATGTTGACAGATTCGCAGCAAGGCAATGAAGTTAATGTACTCGCTATAGATTTTAGTAATGCCAATCAATAGAGTCTCGTCAAGTCAAAGGTTCTTGGTTTTTAACCACAGTTTACTAGATATAGTACTTAATGTATCGTCAAATCCGTTTCAAATTTGGGGCATCCTATCGTAAGTAAACTACTTTAGGGGTTCCACAAGGCTGGGATTTTGGGCCAATGTTCTTAAAATTGTCAATAAACGAAAAATATTGCTATCCATGGTGACGATATGATGTTTTTTAAAAGTTTTTAACATTTTAGACTCACATTCATTACAGGGCGACTTGGAGCTCCTTACAGTCAATTTATCAAGTCGTCTTTCAAGATGATGAAGACGAAGCAAGAATAACAAATACTTCCTCATCATTTTCCTTGTCTGTGTCGAACTGTGTGTCATAATAAATAGTCCCCATGGGATAAGCTATCTAATTTACTATCTTTCCTTTAGTCAAAACGAACAATGTGTTACTACCCTAACGACTTAGATGGTGAGTAATTCAATGATAGTCAAATCAACGGAATTGTTTACTCATATTACATAATTAGTTTCGTTAAAATAAACACGAATATCCTTACGAAGAGAATAATCTTACATAATAAAGGCACCGATGTGCTCATCGAATAAATCTAACGCTACACGCGTTTGTCAATGATGTAATTTCTCTTGGGGTACTCGTACGTAGATAAACTTACTCATATGCAATAAAATGCGTTAAAAATGTCCTTGGTTAGCTAATTAAGATTAATTACACTCCTCGCATTTCAAATTATGATTTTTGTAGTTGAGACGAATAAATGCTAAAAGGGTGTTCCTTTAGGAGAGCACGTTTTATTATTATGTTTGTTTTGAAAACATCCACAACGGAATGGAGTATCTTTTATAGTAGGCATGAGAGCATAAGGCTTGTAGGGAATAACTTTAATTCCTTGGGTGAGAAGTTTCGAGACCAGTTATACCATGAGGTAGCAATGACTTCTACTTTCCTACCTAGTTTGTAGTTCAGAGTTCTTACTTCACTTGTTAACATTCTTAAGCTAGCTTGGAGCCTCATGTTCTTCTTGATGATGAATTATCCGTTCGCTAAGGCTAAAGAGTCATACTCACTATTTCGACATCCTTTGTTTACACAAACCTGCGAACAAATATCTCAGGCAGAAGGATAAAAAGTCCTTTTAACATTTCCAAATGAAAATGATTTTTCTTAATACATCACTTTATCACACTTTGGCACATGTCTAAGTACGTGTTTGGCCAAACGTCACTTAAATCCTTCAGATAAATCCCCTTATCGATTGAGGATCAAAATTGCAATTTCTTTTTCGTGATAAATTTGTAAGAATTAATCTTATAAGATGACCATGAATACAAGTATTATTACATATTAACTACGTGAGTAGATCCATAGACAGATGGAATATTTCCCTCTCTCAGACCATCAATTCAACTCCTGTAATCCGCAGTAGAAAGGATGGGTATGCATCAGAATATCATAAACCATTTTGTTGAAGCTGCAAGAATATTATGGCGAGACTATAAATCATAACTCGGTATCTCCATGGAGCATTTGCAGGGAAGACAGATGAAATGAATTTGTTTTTTTAGCTTCGCTACACTACGTATGTGAATAGAGCGAAAAATCTTCCTTGTTTGGTATTTGCTAGGAACAAACTTTTTTCTACAGTAATTCGATTATTTTTCTTTGTAAAAAATATGGGCCGTAATATTTATTCAGATTTGTGGGTATGAAAAAAAAAAAAAAGGCCACAGCGTTTCAGAGAAACGTGAAGGATTGAAGGTCGATGTGGGGATACTCCAAACTCTATGTGCAATACAAACAGAATCGGCAATCTTTTGAAGTATTTTGTTTTTTCCTCAAACAAGGTTCATGTTAAATCCAAATATTCTGCAGAAATATATGTACTTACTCTTGTTATATCACACGCAACAATGATAACACAAACTAGACGTGTCTTGCTTGAATTTCATGATACCAAGGCAACTGATTAAACAGAGTTTGAAAAAGATATCATTAGTTAAGCTGACATCCTAAGCTCCTCATATCTAGGAAATTATGTTAAGAATACATTGCTTCGTAGTAGAACAATTAGCCAGTATAAGTTTTGAGTCCTACTTTTCATTTTGTCAACATGTGCGAAGCCCCACGTTGGGCGCCATTCTTTCATTTAGTTACTTTTGTTTTTTTAAGACATTGGAATGATTCCTGTTTTTGAATAGTAACTGTTACCAAGCTTGATAAGTTAATAAAAATTTTATTCGGACATATGTATGTGCAGATCACCCCAAGGTGAGGTCGTTCGAAGGCCTTTCGGGATAACATTCGAAGACTTTCTGAGTCGGGTTATTGGACTTCATCCATTCTGTCATATTAATCGTTGTATGTATGAACATGTGAACTTTTCCTTCCATAGACACTTTGCCTATGTCTACACCTTCATTTAGATGAAAACCAGATGCACTTAACACTTAAAACTTTCAACCTCGACTATAGGAACTGAACACACCTCATTTCGTAAATTAATTAATTGTCCTCATTCTTGCGTCACCGTACCACACGACGGGGGCACGTATTCGTAAACCTCCTTCCTTAGAAGAGAATAACTTTTCACCAACTAATGAGTATCTAGTTTGTGAAAGTTTGGTATATTTTCTCCTCAGTGTCTCAGTGAACCTCGAGAAAACTAAAACTATTTGCCAAGTATTTGAAAATCCTTGCGGCAACACTTTTGCATAGACTTCCACACACAGTTTCGATTGTAAATAATGGCTTCCTCCTCTCTGTGCACGTATCGAACTTGGAATGCCAATATTTGTGTCGAAACCACACGAAATTATTTGCTACCATATTGAGTATCCTTTGCCAGCAGTTAGTGTGTGGGTAGGAGGATATGGAATACTTTTTACTCGTTAACGATGACCTTATTCAATGGAATGTTGTTTTTGTTACTTACCTCTCTGATATCAATTTTACCATCCTGGTTATCATCGTAGGCTTCCATGAAACAGGATTTCAATTCAGCCAACATTGTGTCAGTGACAGCCTGCAATAAATAAAAAAAAGAGCAAAGTAAGAAGGATTAGATTAAAATGTGGATTCAATGGAAATATATAATGGTATTTGCAGACGTTTAAAATTATGCAGTAACGCTATACGTGAGTTACTTTTAATGTGGCGGATTCCTCTTTTTTTGGTATATGTGTGTATATGCCCCAGGAATTAATCCTTAAATAATGATTGTAGAATGGCAATGGAGGCGGAGGAGAGAAATAATTAGAATTCCATTATCCTTGAAGTCATGGCATGAATTGATTACGATATGAATAGGTAGATAATTACTGCATGTATCTGGAGAATTTGAATGAATAAATGAACAATTTATCGTGAGAAAGGGTGGTCCTGGGGAGGTGAAAAGAAGAAAAGCAATTTGTTGTGGGGTATGAAGTTGGTATGTAAATTTGTAGGTATTTTTGGGGAATATTCGGGTTAATTAACATTTTTGATTCCATTCTTCAGTAGTTGATGTAATTCCGAAGGCATAATTACTGCAAGAGGCATGAAATAATAGGAAGGGGGCTCTAAACATATGCTCTATGCTTCTGTGGAGGGAAATTACAACCGAAAATCACTTCAAACAACGTTACTCCCCTAGCACGTACATAACTGACTACTGAAACTGAGGGACTCCAATCAACGAAAAGTAGAATCCTTTGAACGTTCCCAAATCTTGGCATTATTCCGAAGTAATATTACCGACCATATACCTATGCAAAAACATGGGCTTCAAACATCCAATATAGGATTGAGTTCATTTGTTCGTCTTTCACAGTACTCCACTGTTATTAGTTACGGCAAGGTGCACGAATTTTAGAGCAAGCATGTACCAAGATAGTTCTAGATGCAACTTGATGTCAATTCTGGGGGCAAACATAACATAAGTTTCCATCCAGTTTTATTTTATTATATTGAGATCACTGCTCCTAATAGCTTTCAATCCAAGCTTCTTTCTACTTGTAAATAACACCCTGTTCCTTCAAGGTTTCAAATTCGTTTAGGAAATGAGGTATTAGTACATCCAGTCCCAGTATTTTTATATTGAAAAAGTCCATCACCTGTTTTAGAATCTCATACAATTACATCTCAACAATAATTTTTGTGGTACGTCGCGCTATAGGAGGTATTCATGTTTCCCAGTTTAATATCCTTTATCGTAGGAGTTCATCGCCAGTTTAATGGATCACCCTGGACAATTCACTAGCTTTTTCTGTCATTTTATCTAGATGATTGTATACAACTTGTTCTAGTATCTTCCCCTAAGAATCTTACATGTAAATACAGCAGTATACCGACGGTTTCTCTTACGGTTACCCCTTGGTAGTAGGTGATATCGGTAATCTATAGTCGCAGATACTACTATTTTATGGCATTATTTGGTATTCCATAGAGTGCAAAGACTTTACTATCAAGCAACCATATGGACACGTCCGGGATCTCCATTGTAGTGACAGCTGGTATACTATATCTCTTTATGTGTCTCTGTGGTAGCATTAGTCCTGTTGTAGGATTTTTTGCACAAGTATCGGGCTGAATGGCGAGAGATTATACGCAGTGGCATAGTCCCTTACAGACACTGATCTGTGCACTTCTTTATGCCTTAAGAGCAAGTAGTTCCTTCGCTGTTGATGGTTGATAGTGTTCCTAGAACTTCCTTTCGTTGTGCAGTTTGTCTACCAGTTTTTCTTGCCAGCTTTGCTTTTATGGACCTAATTGACGTCAACGTATTACAGCCACAGCTGCTTATCTCCCAATCTATCTATTAGAAGATTTTTTATTCCAAATCAGACTTCATCATTTGAGGAAGTGTGGTGTGAACATCTCAATCACATTTGCATCCTTCAACTGTGACATGGCTCTCTGGAATTTGGATACGTAATATGATATGACGCGCTTCAGCTCTCAAGGTTCGTGTAAGTTTTAAGGTACGTTAGCTACAAATAATAGCCGGACGATACTTAAAGTCGCTTTGTCTACAGTTTCTCCTACAATTAACTAGCAACTACAAATCCTAAAATATTCGACTCCTTGCGTACTAGAACACATTCTACATTATGTTTCTCAGCAAAGGACCTAACACGGACCCTTGTGACATACCACAATTAATATTGTTCTCATCAAGACTGCCGTCGATGATTTTTGGAATAATCGATGCCTATTCGGTGGTTGTGGTACCCGCACCCGCAAGTATTTCATTACATTAAGTATTTACGTACATTTCCAGCAAGTTCCCGTGACCAAAAGGCTAACAATAACCTATTAATCAACAAAACTGAGGAATTGGTATGCATATAACCTTCAACTTCTTTCACACTTCAGTCTAAGCAAATAGAAGCCAAAATCATCAGCATATGAACCGCATTTTCTTTTCCTTAAAAGCCCACACAACAGGTCTACCTGGACAACATATTCATAAGGGAAGGACGAAATCAATCGATTTTCTTAAATGACATCAACACATGCGACGGTCTTGTAATAGGATTATCCGTTCAGTTCGCCTGGGCGGGTTTCAATTCGCGATTTATTTTTATACAGCATTTTTAGAGTGACATATAATTAGAACCTAGTAGCAGCTTGACTGGAAATTAATGCTTCTTTGAAGGACGTTGGACACAAAAAGTCCTTTACGTACCTAGGGCAGCATATAGTATTCAATATTGAGCATTCTCTGCTTTTCAAGAAATGACCTTTTACTTTGGATGTGCATCTAGAATGACTCATCCACAGTAAAAAGTCTACAGGTGGTTTTCATCCGCATTTCCCTCGAAATATAGTGTATGGCTCCCTATGAAGTACAACGTGAAGGAAATGGAACCAGTTTTCACTTTTAATGAAACAAATGGATGCTATATCCGTAGTGAAATGACAGCGAAAGAGTAGAGTAATATGTCTGAATTTGTAGATTTCCAATAAAATCAAATGTTCTGTCCATCATCTTTCACTCTGGATGGCTTCAACAAGGATGTTAACACGTTACACTCTTAAGTAACCAGAGACCATTTCCTGTGTCAATTTACTTTATCTCGACAACAATTAAAGCTTAAACCCACTCCCTTGTCACTCTTAATCACAGAAATGCAATTAATTTCAAACTAAGGACATTCATTCACTCTACATACAACTCCATCTGGGCTACTCATCCTCAGCTGTGTACTATTTCCATTCAATTTCCATTTTATGAAGCAAAAAAAAAAATGAACCAATTCGCGTAAAGTCTTAACTGACAGATCATCTCTTTAACCCATTCGCATCCTGAACGAAATAAAATATATGTATGGTAGTATCTACTCGTACACAATGTGAATAACGATACAAATCCTTGGGGTGATATACATTTTCCCTATTCAACGAGATAGATTCCAATGCAATTTCAGGGCAAAAAGTCCTGACTACATTTTCCATTTCTCTGACGTGCTGCCAAGTTATTTTTTTTCTCACAATCAAACCACCGAAGAATATACGAGTAGATGCGGATTTATTTATGTGGTCTAAGACCCTCGGTTTGAGTTCTTTGTTCGACATGAGTTTCGCCATCAAAGGGAACAAAAGCTTTCATGGGGGGTGTAGTTTTTTATTTTTATATTCTCCACCAACATTACCTAACTGATTTCATAATAAGATTCTAGATCCTTCGGCAAGTATCCATCTGGGAAAACGCTGATAAGGAATATGTATTCTTCGAAATTTTTGTGTTGTGCGGTAGGTATTTGTTAAAATTTGGTTTTTAGAATTTATTCTAAGGGATAAAGCTTGTTGGAACTGGAGGTGTTACCCATTCTTATATTCAGACGGGAATAGTTGAAAGGTAGGTTTTGTGATTGAGGAAAGATTATCTGATCCAGGAACCTAATTAAAACTGAATGAAATGGATACATATTTTGTGTGAATGGGGCATGGATGATCAATAGGGCAGGGGTGGTGAAAATTTCAATGTTGGTGGTAAAAGATACTTTTATTAATTTTCTCTTTCGAGTGCAAAATGATTGAGTATAGAATTACGAGAGATTAAGGGATGTTAAATAATAGATATAATAGTCCATGTAGAGAAGAGGAAATGGGTTAAAGTGAAAGGAAGAAGGTATAGTGAGTGAGTGCTTGTCTGCATGAAACGGGTAATTTTGAAAATCCTTTAAGACATTTCAATGGAATTTATATACTGACGTGAAGCAGTTAGTGGCCGCAAGCGTAGTGTATTTTGAAAGAAAACCACCCGTCACGTATCTGCAAAGGGAAATTGGTTCATTAGATGAAAGCATCTGTGAGCATATATCATAAAATTTGGAATAGAGGGAATAGAGTAACCAGCACTTTCAATTCTGGCTGCTCAATCTGTTGGTTATACCAACTATCTGCACAGAAAGAACTTACTTAAGTACAACAACTCTGTGTAGAAGTTACTACCAAGAGTCCCTGCTCTTCTGTCGGTGAAGGCAGTACTCCTCTGCCACCTAAAAACAATAGCAATGTCGCAGTAATCTTCAGAGATCTTGTGTTACATTCCGCCATCAAGGTTCCATCCCTTAGACATGATAGGTTCTATTAATTTTCATATGACTGATAAGCCCTTTAACGAAAGCAAGAGCAATGACGAAATGACCGCAATGTATTCTTGTTTTGAATGAATTTGAATGGTCTGCAAAGTCACCTGTTTTAAGCTTTAAGATCTGAAGGGTTAAGTTTTGTCGCTTTGGATCCAGTTGGGCACGTTTTCAGTGCAGATTCTTTGGTCAACTTACTAATGACGCATATATGACTAGTAGAAGATATTGATTTTCATAGGCTGCAGCCTATTTCAAGTGTTAGTCTAATGGAGACTCTGAGGTCTTGCCTTCTCTTTTTGCAAAATTAGGACAGTTTTTCTGGGATTAATAGTCAGGCCTTTGGTGTTACCACAATTCGAAGTTAGGGATACATTATTCCAAAGGGGTATCCTAAAACTGTACTAAAAGCTTGCCATCGTCTTATACTCGTTCGTTAACATCGTCTGTATATACATACTTGTTCTCTGTATATAGTGTAAGTTAGTAGTTCGAAGAGCTTTTTTTCAAATTTAAAAGCTGGGAGCACAGCACTTTACCTTGCGTTCTTCCACGGGAAGTTCTTACTATTTCAAACGATCGTAAGTACTCTTGTTTCTACTTTGCGGTATGATAGATACCTAGGAATGCAATTGCTTGCTTGATCATAGCTTTCCTTATAGCCGCTTGCGTAATGGTCGACTGTTTTCTAGATCATTCTTAGGACAAAGAGACTCCGTCTAGTAGGGCGGTTAAAATGTAGACGATTGTTGCGACTGATTTGTCGGTTTCGATACCACTTTCCCTATCTTCAGTCCAGCCTAGTATAGTGTTGTGATTCTGAAGATCTACATAAGGAAGGGTATTTCTAAGTGTCCTATTGCAAAGGATAAAGGTAAATTAAGCCCATTTGAAGGCTAAGACACATACCAGTTAGACATCATTCTTATGATGAAGGATACAGTATCATAGATGCAGCCAGAGAAATGTGTATCGAGTAATAGTCGACAGTTTTCATCAAGATTGCTAGTGAATGCGCTGTTTTGTTTTTTAAAGGAACCGAGAAGATTGGAATCACTCTCAGTTGAGGCCCTTCGATGGCGGATTGCCGTTGAAAAGTTTTAAATGTTTTTCTCAGTCATTCAAGAGTTATTTGTAAACTTTTTTTATGGCCGATTACTTTATATCTGTGCATGGTACAAGGCGTATAACAAACTCGGATCCGAATTGCTTGGTTGGGAAGTAGAAAACCAGAACCATGAGAACATAAGAGAAAACTTTCGTCCATACTCTGTATGGGAGTAGAACGAACGAAAAATGGAATCTTTAGTACTCTAGAACGAGAAATTCCCTTTTTGTTAAGTTAAGTCAGGGAGACGGATATCCCCTTTCATATCCGCGCACAGCCGACCGAAAGTACATAGATCTGGTTTCCTTGAAATCTCACCACATAACTCACCACTCATTTGATGACAAATATAAAACTAATCTAAAAATAACCGACCTTATGTCTGGGAATCGAAACTCTAGACTATATAAAAGATTTTCGACAATTTTATCGGTCGTAAATGAAACGCACTCATTCTCAAGACATTTTTGATTTAATTTTACGACTCACAAAACCACTGATAACACAGCATTCTTGAGCTCATTTTATAGAATCCCCAAGCTGTCATACCTTCCACCTGAATACAAAACGATTTGTATTTAATTTGGCAGGTTACCCTTCCTTTGTTCACGTAAAACAAATAAATGCACAAAGAAACACTGTAAGGCTGGCGGTAAGACATCTTTATTCGTTCGCCAACTGTGTGAATGGGGGCCCATAAAAAATTCCAATAAAGGGGAAAATAATCACATTTTACGATAGCTTCGCCGAAAACGAATAAACACAGTTTGCTACAGTTTATGCTCGAGTCCGTACCGAATGCACAAAACAAACAAATCTATCGGACGCGTTCAGCAACACCAACACCACCACCACCATCATCATCATTAAAGTGATGTATTCTTGGAATAAACACAGGTGCACGAACTACGTTCAAATAAAACAAATAGCCTTGGGCAGTACCTGCAAGGATAATCAAATAACCGTCCTTCGGTTGGTATGAAGAAAAAAAATTATTTGATATGCAATCAATGCAGCGACCCAGAAAGAAAAAATAAATCTTCTCTACTTAAAGACAATCCATGCATGAATGAGAACTAAATTGAGATCAAGGACAATCAGATCCTTGTTCTGTGCACAGTTAGGTCTAAATCAAATCCAGACCAATCAGAAAGCAAGCCGATTGCCAAAAATCCTTTGTGCTTTGCATCATAATGTTTCCTGTTTTGCGGTTGAATTGGCACGACCCAATCATTTGGGAACGATTTTGAAGGATAAAAGGTGTGGTAAGTGTGCACAGGTAGGCAATTGGATTGAATTATTTCTTTGGGAATCTATAAAGCCTTTTGTCATAAGATTTGAATTGGGCCATAGGATGTCTATAAGATGTCAAGTTTTGAGACAGCGAATTGAATATTTGGGTTAGAGTGCATAATTTGCTTTTTTTTTTCGAATTATCGACCTGTCCTTGGCAGATTTTTGGAATTGACAGTTTGCTATGGCTGGTAGAAGATACAGATTGAATTTGTCAATCCAAACAGAAGTGGTCGTGCATAAATTTGAAGTTTGAATGACTCCGAAGTGAAGTTGAAGGTATTGAAATTGAAAAGGGGATGGGGTCACTTCAAGTTTTAAATATATGAAAACACTTGAAAGTAGACAGTGTGGTAACTGCTTGATGAAAAGGTATAGGTTCCAGCCGAGTACAACAATTTATAGTTCAAATATTAGATAAAAGTTTCCCAAAATACTTTGATTGAAAAAAAGAATAGCAAACGAAAGGAGAAGGTTTGGTTTGAAGTGTATCTATTTACCCATTTTGTGGTTCATTTTGACGGTGCTACCCCCTGTATAACATCAGCGATTCTACGCCTCATTGTAAGCATCTTTCTCGTAAATCGGACAGATGTTTGTCCTTTTGTTTAAACCAGTAATAAGTTTTAGATTTAGAGCGGTAGCCTTTAGGAATAGTTTACCAAGGGGTAAATGGAACGTACCTACAGAAACCTGTAGAGATGCAGAAGGAAACCTCGTAGAAGATTCACAGTCGGTGCTTTGAATATAGAAAAATGTCTTCTGCAGACTGTATACGAATAGCTCTATCAGGCAGTTTGACCATTCAACATCGTCTACGTTGCCAACATCCAAATATCCAAGCTTAAATCCAACAAGGCTGCTGTACATGATGGCCTACAGATCGAATTGTTCAAAGCAGCTAGAGATGTCTTAGTAGAGAGCATACCCCAACTCATATCTAAGATTTGTTTGAAGAATGGAATCTCAGCATAGTTTGCCCGATCCACAAGAAAGGAGACCCTCTTAATTGCGCCATCAGTCTCCTTAACATCGCGTACCACATGGCGTCTTATCTGCCATATTGTGTGAACGTCTGAAACCCTTCGCCAACAAGCTAATCGGCGCCTATCAGTGTAGATTTAGACCAGGAAAGGCCACAGCCCACCAAATTTTCAGACTTTAACAGATCCAGGAGAGAACTCAAGAAGTCCAAATCGATACGCATCATCTTTTTTCGATTTCAAGGCCGCATGTGACGAGCTATACAGAGCCATGTCTAGTTTTGACATGGTTGTAACGAACTAACCGGGTGATTTCAAAAAAGGTTTAGACTAGGTGGTATGCTCTCATGTGACTTTTTCAACATCATACTTGAGAAAATTGTGCGAAACTGACAAGCCGATACCGAAGGCACTACAACTATAAGACCTTCATCATCCCAGTCCTCCTTTATGAAGTTGAGGCATGGTCTTTATAGAAAGCAGATGAAGCTGTCCTCGGTCGTTTCGAGAGAAACATTCTTTGTAAAATATTCGGTCCCGTTTGTGTTGACGGGCTTTGGAGGAGGAGATTCAACGACGAACTATACGAGATGGACAGGACATTGACCTATACAAAAACTACGCATCAGTCGTTTGAGATGGCTAGGACATGTAGAGCGACTAAATATCAGTGCCCCGACCTGTAGAGTCTTCGAATCAAACTCGGAGGGACAACACAGTAGAGGAAGACCGCGCTTTAGATGGCGCGCACAATTTGAAAAGGACCTCAACCGCCTTGGAGTGCGCAACTGAAGGGAGTTAGCTAAGGACCTGGCTAACTGGAGAGGCTAGTTGGTTGAGGCCCAGGTTCACTTCGAAATGTAGCGCCAC
Organism: Xylota sylvarum; assembly: GCA_905220385.1. Taxonomy (NCBI): domain Eukaryota; kingdom Metazoa; phylum Arthropoda; class Insecta; order Diptera; family Syrphidae; genus Xylota; species Xylota sylvarum. Next base: position 10,341,835 of record LR999960.1, read on the forward strand.
CTAAGACTGCCGTTTTACTGAGTATTTAGGCTTGATAGTGTCAGTCTGTCCTTAAAGGACACATCGTTGTACATTTAGCTCCATTCGCCCTTTCGGCAAATTAGTGGAATCATGTGGTACTCCACCTTGGACCCCGAATTAATTCGGGACGGTGTCCATATAGTGATGAAATTTCTAGCTCAAAGTTTTTTGATACTTACTTGGTATGGAAGTATGCTACGCCAAGTATGATATCATTGAAAAAGAATACGCACTAGTACAGAGCCCTGTGGTACTCGACCCATTAAATTCATATCCATTTGGTCAGGTAATTACATCCTTCAATAAAACTCTCTTCAACCAGACCATGTTCACATCCGCAATTGACTGAAATCTGTTACCCATATCCGGGATAAGCCAATTACCCAGATCACAAAACCAAAAATCCATTAAATGAACAAATTTATTCAATTTATGTGTTTCCTTCAATCCCAATTGGCAATATCCAAAAGGACAATTAAACTCCCCAACTCGTTTCGACTTCACAAATCCCCCCAGGGTATACGAATACCTTTTGGCTTCTTATTCAATACGCAGCGGGAAGAAGAAATCACATGCCACAGGATAAACAGGATGTAATCCCATTCTTTATCATTCCGTCTCTCTCGACATAATCCTCGAAAATTACTTTACCAAAAACTTTGGCCGACAATCAGACATCATCACACACAGGCAGAGCACAACTTGCCCGCAAAAATGTTTCAAAATCTCTCAAATGTTGCAAGTCGCAACATCCTCGCATTATCCTAGCATTAAACTTTTGACTTTGGCCAACTGTAATTACATTTACCCGGCGAGAGTAGTTTTATCCTTGTTTTGCCGAATGAAGAATCGGTCTAAAAACGCATTTTTTCTTTTTTTTTTTTGTTTCGTAAAGGACCTCGCTGAAGTTTTAATTGGAAAAAGTTTCTCAAGCCAGATGGAAAGAGACACGAGTGTATCTATGATGATGACCACTTGAAAGAGAATATTTTGTTCTTTCATTTTATTTAATGTCGTTTCTCGGCTTGTTGTCTAGGGAGAGTATCATTATGATGAGAGATAAGTTTCATTGTGTGTTAGAAGGACGACCGGAAACAGTTGAATAATTGAAGATTATCCGTGAGGGGAGAACATCTTACGCAAATTGAAAGTAAAACAAGACAGGATTGCAAATCTAATAAAAGGATATTATACCCACTCTAGTGTGAGAGAGAGAGAATTTAAAATTGGTACTCACTTCCGGACTAATATCCGTTGCATTTGCACTTGACACAAATTCTCGTAAGAATCCATCCAGTTCGGTTCCCTCGATGTAGCCATTTCCTATGGGCGAGTGGGTGTTAGAATGCAATTTGGGTGGTGGGATAACAAACTTACCATCCTTGTCATAGTGACTCCACACATCCATGAACTGGTTGGCAGAGAGTTTCTTTAGTTCACGCGATTCTGGATCCCGATACTGACGCATGAAATTCTGTGCTTTTTCGATTTGTAAACGTTTTGCTGCAGCTGCGGCGTCCATTATTATATGTAGCTTTGGCTGGGCTGGGGAATGGGAAGGAATGTCCTCTTTAAATTTCCTTTCTTTCCGGTGTGATGCTTCTGCAAATAGAAATCGAGAAAATTGTCTGCGTTAGCAAAAGGATTCTTTCATAAGGAACCACTATTAAATTTGTTGTTATCTTTTCCCTTCGGGTTGGCCGTTCTTTTCAGTACAGAATTGTCCTTTTCAAAGTACATACAAGCCGAGAGATATTATTTTCCATTGTATTTCTCTCGAGTGTTGAAAAAAGGATTTCACATGCAGTTATTATTTGCGGAGGGGGGGGAGGAGGAGAATGATATTCGTATCTTGCAGGGACATTTGAAAATGTCTTTAAGTTCTCGAAAGAGATCTGCTGGTACTATTGGTGATTTATGAGATTAAGGGATGATTGCAGGAAATGGATTTTCGTTTGAGGAAAGGAGCTGGGCTTAATCTATTTTTAACGGGAAATGTTTGTAATTTTTCTTTTGTTGTTGTTTGGAGGCGATAATAACTTTTGTTTTACGACCAAATGTTATAGATGGTAGCCATTAGCGGTACGTATCTATTTTTCTCTATTTGTTTGGAAGGATATCTGATCTAAAATTGAACAAACATGGGTTTAAGGAGGTCAGAGACGCTATATTTTCAAATCTTTAAAAAAAACGCTGGGATTGGGTAAGAATTGGCATTTTTCATGCAATGCTATAAAATTATCAAAGTACGTATGACACACGTTCCATTATAATAGAAGCTGACTTCCCGAGAAAGACAATGTAGCCCTTTACTCCGAGAAAATACGAAGGAAACAAGGTAAACAGGAAGACGAATTGTCACATCTTAAAAATTGTACGAATCAGTTGGTTAGGTGGCATATTGGATGCAAGGAGAAGGATTACCAGCAATTGGAAGTATTTCAGATCACCCAGTTTGACGCTACTCCTGCTAAACACAATGCAATAGATTGAATGCATTGTATACCACATCCTTAGACTGCTTGTATCTCTATCTTCTCACATTTTACATTGTACACCTTTCAGACAATTAGCAACATCATGGACATTACAGGTACCTTCACCCAAATATTCTACGCGGGTCTGAAACTTGAGCTACAGAAATGTACGTAGGGTGAAGCAAGTTGTCTCTATGTCAAACCTTTCGTCGACTGAAATTCAGAGACAACATAGTCAATTCGAAGTCAAGACTGGACTCAGCTTTGAAATATTTTCGTACTGAACACCTTTGCTGCACTAGACCTTGATCGAGAGATGGTCCACTGGGTGGGAAATGTAGAGCAGTCCAAATTGAAGTAAAAAAAGTTAAAAGTCATAAGGTTGATCTATAATAAAAGTCTAATGCCGCAGGGGTTTAACCCACTTCCCAGCCTGCACCGAATCTACAACTCAGGACAAGAGTCTCCCGCATCATACATGAGCAAAAAGGTTATCCCAACGATATTCAATGAAGGCAAACTGCCGGCCGTGGTGCAAGAAGAGAAAGAGTACTTATACCTCTACTGTACCTTCTTACGGTCTACATAATTCTTAAGACAGTCACGTTGATTGGCTTTCTTGTGGAAGGTTAAGTTTCTTCCACCGTCTATGTTTCTTCTTACTGTCTCTGAATTTCTCAAAAAAACTTGCGCCAATCGGCCTGCTTATAAAAATTTGAGATACACGCATTTTTCTATCGAAACCCGAGAAGTATTTCCCATCAAGAGGAATGTCACCTCTTCTCTACTACTATTCACAATCATCACGTTGCTTATTGAAGGTTTAGTTTAACGTTCTTCATGACAAACCAAAAGAAAGATCAACGTATGCGACATCCTTCCCTAACCTAACTTAATATCGGGAACCGATGGCTTGTTGATTGATTTTTTCACCAACATGGCTAGACCTACCGATAAACCACTAACTTTGACAATGATGGCTGAGATTTGTATTTATCTCTCCTCTGTGAACCGCTTTGACTTTTTTGTTCACGATCAGCTTTCTATTCAGTCGCTCAAATCAACTCCTTAAAGGGATCGATGTTGAACAATATCCTGCATGCCCTTTTCCACCTTGAATTGAAGCTAGTCAAAAAGTTTCCACCCAATGGCCGCCTCTAAAACTGCACACCAACTCTATAGCTGATCCACTGAGACATTCGCATGTATGTATTCCAAAGTGCTATAACCTCGTCCACCAAACTTATCTAGCCTCGATAGCTCCGACTTCCAACGTCTGAGTCTGATGTGAGTAGAGAGTCCGTCATATATTTAGTGTATTCCGGTGGTTTTTGGACGAAGGGCTTTATCTCCTCCCTACTGCAACTGGGTCCAATTCCTTGGCTTCAATGGACATGCTTTCATATAGAACTTAACTTCACGTTCAGCCTTTGTTACATATTTTGACTTCTGCTATTCTCCCTGACGTTATCGAGGGTTCGCCTCCAAGAAGACTCGTAATCTTCAATCCCACTATCCATCGGGCTAACCGCAGAAGGTCATCAACTAATACTGACTTCACAGTACGAGATTCCTGTGCAATATACTTCATCAGCGAACTCTAATGTATATTTCCACTAGGGGTACTTTCCTTAATTTAAAGACGAATTTCTATACATTCTCGCGTCATCCTCTACCATAAAAACGTACCGACAGGACCTGTCTTTCTTTTTGTCCTTTTACTTTAAGGTTTCTATTACAGCTTGTTGTGAACTTGCTGTTAGCTGTTGATATCGTCGGTGTATCCTAGTAGTCTGATCTAAGTCCCATTTGGATGGATATAAGTCAGCAATTTGAATGTGAACTTATTACCCTCCTAAGTTTGACATAATATTAGGGAAAAGGATCACATATCCATAATTAGATGCAAATTCTTCCAATCTTAAGTCGATACACAAGGAAGCAAGAACAGATTTACACAAATAACATGCGATGAACTGAAATGCATAATAGTACACTATTGCACCGCTACCCTCCGCTTCGTTGCTTTGTTTACCATATCTTCAAGAGACTATAGGCTACTTCATCTTGTATCTATGGCCTGTCGACTTACGACGCTTCTCACGGACTCCGGCTGGAAATTCGTTGACGTTTCTAGGATTTGCAAACATTTTGCTTGTCGTCGATTTACTTACACATACGAGTATCTTCAGGCCACACTGTTACGTGCAGATTAATGCTGAACAAGATCTTGTAGTTTACATAAGATGTACAATATTTTTTGTCTTATAGATACGGGCATGTGTTCGATAATGCCTGTTCGGAGGATGAATTGTGCCTGCTCCTTACTGAAACATCAATACCATATTTGAAATGTTCCGGAAACAAGCGTTTTAGATACTTTGTATGATTCCATCTCTATTGCCACTGGGCGATCCTTGGTGTTGGTTATATACGCACTGCTTCATAGAAAGACGCTAGGTACTCTCAAGACTTCCATTCTGTATGCTGCCTCTAACAGTCTTCTGCAAGATTTGTACTTCAGTTGGGATCGTAGTGCATTTTCGATGCCGAAATTCTTGTTAGAGCAGTCTACTTCCAGTGGAGTGGATATCTTTGAACCCAGGATCTATGTCGATCCCAACGTACTTTATCTTTGGCTTAGACTTCATGGTGTAGTTACCAATTTCTTACTTTAGATAGCGTGCTATAGTTCAAAGTGAACCCAGACATCAAGTTGGCTCTGATCCCTTTGCAAATAAGCACCGAAGTGACTTCGTAGATATTTTTGGCCAGATGGGTTGATGACATAGTCGTCTTAAGCCAACATATCTGGTAAAGTCAAGGTCTTTTACTTCGGATTTTGCATTTGTCAGCAACTGTTTGTTAACCAGTTTCAAGCGATTCACTCGTGTTCCAACTCCTTAAAGTGTTCAAACCTGTGATGGTCTTTTGCTGTCGTTCCACATCAAACTCCACAGTGGAACCCTGTCTTTAATGCTTTTCTGCTTCGTCACTGTTGCATAGCGATTAACCCAGTATCTTTTGCAGACAACTTTCTATTGATCAAGACTTCATAGATACTATTTTTTCGCACGTAGTCTTGACGGACCCCTTATTTAACCAGAAAACTGCTGCCCGATGCGCTTTTCCTATTTTTCATTAAATCAATGTACCTTTCTAAGCTCTGTTTTCGCAAAACGCGCCCTGTTTAGTGAGGGGCCAATATGTTTTCACAAAGGTCCGTCCTTCAATCCCTGCTGATATAGTCTGTCGACAGATATTTACTTCTGCGTTTTGCTGTGTAATCTCTAGTCTACCTCGCAGGCATTAAAGTCGCTCTAAATAACGACAAGACTTCTTATTCACGCAGTAGTTGTGAAGTTGTCAATCAGGTTTTCGAAATATCTTTGGGTGATGCTTGGTGGGTTATATCAGCTGAAGTGTACGCTGTGTATTTCAGAAGTAATCCTTTTATTTTTCAGATACACATTAGACCACTCATATTTTTAATACAGTTTAGGCTGTCATTGCAAGTTTATTTGAGCTAGACCAAGACCTACTAGAAATGTTACCCCACGGGTTTAAGTTTCAAAATTCCAATTATTTTTTCGCTACAAAAAATAAATTCAAATCGAAACCAAACATACATATGTTTACTTTCTCATGGTCAATAGATTTTAAATAAATCACCAATTACTAGTGCAAACTTTTTCCAACATCTCCTACCCAGGACAACGCACAACCACATCCTACAACAACCCATAAATAAATCTCTCATTGCTGTCATCGAAATTAAACACCGAACGGAACGAAAAAAAAATAGTTCTCACAAATAAATAAGAGTCAATATAATAAATTAAACAATTCTGCTCATGGTATGCAAATTCAGCATGTCCTACTGTCATATTCCCTTCCATTAGCATGACAACAGTGTGCACTGCCAGGATATACTGCTCACTCCCCGTTTTTGTTTATTTATTGACTGTACGTAGCCCATCAAAACAAACATCAATTATAACAAAAACAACGACAAATGTTTGTTGTGACAGTTAAAGGACCAAACAATGGCAATTCCATGAAAGGATAAAACGAGAAATTGAAAAAAAAAATCCAATGAATGTGTTGTTTTTTTTTCGCTTTTATGGTAGTGTGTCCTTACAGTGAAATAAAAAACTTTTGTTTTTGACTGCCGGGAAAATTTTCGATTAAATTTAATGCGAACTAATTCGCACGGAAGTAGCCGGGGGTTTCCTTCCTGTGTCGCGTACCAATAGAGAGATGAAGTTTGCTACACCATACCGTTGCAAGAGTAGAGGTGAAATGTAACAAAACATGTGAGCAGCACCAGCGCAAGGAGTGAGATGATCTTTGAAAATACGTTGTCACTGTTAAATGTATGTGAGCGCCAGGAAACTTTCGACAAAGTTGAGTTAACAATGTGCCTGTAGGGTAGGGGAATGTGTTAAAAGTATCTGGTTGGAGGTTAAGGAATCATTTCTTTTTCGGAAAAGTTTTTCCATTCTCCATATGCGTACACCGTTAGTGTGTGGAGGATGACTAATAAAGATAAGTTTTACTAGCAAAAAAAAGGCGTCATATTATTCGCGAGAGAAAGGATAATTCTACTTAGTGACGGAGTTTAGGTGTGGATAAAGTTTATTTCAGTTCAGCGAATTAAGAATAGCCATTAGGTAAGTGATGTGCATTGGGAGGGATGAAACTTTTTTGGAATTCCATGTTATTCGATTAGTGAAGAGGAAGTAGGAGGTATCATTTCGCGACCTCCAAGCTTTCAGAGTGCGTCCTTGTAGCAGTGTACCCCTTTCTACTGCCATTCAGATAAGTTTTAGGTGAATATGAACATCAACAATGCTTTCTTTTATTTTGAAGATGAAAGATATTGGACTTGTAACATTATATGGGTTGAAGATGAATATAACATTTACCACTCTCCATGTCAGTGGTACATTGTATAGGTATATGCAAAACCCCAGCTGTACCTGATTCTGAACTTAAATCGTTTCTACTTTCCTCTCAATCTATGACACAGTGCCTGACGGAGCGATTCCTCTTCTGTCTTTGGTGAATTTGGTTGGAACTCCTAATCATGGTTTGAATATGTTTTATCATTATATGGTGTGATACCTCATCAATTCATAGTCATAGTGATCCAAACACATTTCAATAAACATATTCTCGTTATAAAAATCATTAATCATACAAAACGAACCCGAAAACCAAATAAAAGTTACCGCACACTAGAAACCCCCCAATCACTCATAACACCTACATATCTCTCTGTGGACAAATATTAAAGTGATTACCTCATCAGTTTACGAGTGAGTTCATCTGAGGCCAAAATAAACAACAGCTGCGTTAAAACGAGCATTTAATAGGACCACACCAAGTAGTCCTTCGATTCTAATGGCCGTTTACGTGTTTATTCCCTCGAAAACAAAAAAAAATCCATTGGTACACCGCACAACCGCAAATCTTCTCTACAAACAGAACCCAAAATCCATGTTCCATTTCAATTACCTCGAATACGTGGTAAATTCAAAATCATACAATAAATAAAAAAGCAAATTTAATGCCATCGGACATCCTTGCGCCTCTGTATAAATCAACCAATTATTCACCTCAATCCGCATGGCATACACAATGGCACGCGGAAATGAGGAAATATTTGTCCCACCCTCACACAATAATACGAAACAACTTAATTCAAAATAAATAAACATCAGAATGACGACAACGACAACGACAATGGCGGCTGAGAACCGTATAACCTAATTCGTATTTCTTATCGTGTTGCGGCTAAAACCTTTATCCTTTTTATTTACTATGAGGCCATTGCTTTGTTATCCTATACTCGAACCAACCGACCGTGCGGTATCTATGTGTGTATACCATACTCTTGGTAGTTGACAACAGTATCTTGTCATTAGGTGCGCGGAAACATATAAAAGAGGACTAGTCCTTTTGACAGCTCGAGGATATACATCACACAAAAATGTGTGACAAATAACTCGTAGCAAAATTATAGAGACTTGCAAAACCGCACCCAAGAATACCACAGACGACTACAACACAAGAGCACATCTTTAGTGTTTTTTTTTTTTTTTTTAACGTTGATCCATTGTATGAAGGAAGGAGTATCCTTCGGGCAAAATGTGATGACGATGACACCATCAACTTTTTGCAACATCCTTTCACTTCTTTCTACACCCAACGCCGAGGTGACGCAGAATAGAGTGTGTTGTGGCTTTAGTTCACCCTACACCGAACGCAATGCGGTCGTCGGCTGTCTATGATAAATGATCCTTAATAAGGACACACTTTCGCTTTTGTTTTGACGTTTTTTTTTCTTCTTATTGTTGTGTTAAGTGGGTGGGTGGGGATACTTTTTCTGTAATTTATATTCATTTGTACACTTGATGGAGGATATTAATGAGACAGTGGCTTTAATGACAAATTGTTGGTTAATATTTTTATAAAACGGGAGACAATTCCAAGAGAATTTGTCAACAGCGGCCTATGTTAGACTGGTGGATTCTATGTCACCAAGTTACATGTCAACTTAGGTCGTTGCAGGAACCATGAAATACGCGAATTAAGTGTGTTTTGAATAAGGTGCTACTCTACGAAAGAGATGATACAACGGTGTTCCTTAAGATTCCATGTTAGGACCAGTACTTTTCAACAGATCAAGTGGGATTGTCGGATGCATGTAGGACTGCAAACAGTAGAAGTAGTACTCACAAGAGCCAAAGCTGCAGTGAACACCACTCGACAAGCATGTTGAAGTTTGATAACCAGAAACAAAGTACTTTGGTGTCCTTATAGGTACACATATAGCTATTTTTTATCAAATTCTGCGATATGCCGTCGATAAGGCAACGTCTGCATTAGCACATTCATCATTGGTGGCTAGAATTTGAACGAAGTTTTAGTGCCTTTCGAAGGCCGGGTTTCCAACTTTAAATGTTCATTTTAAAAGTCCATGATGGTTCGTTCTCTTAGAGTACTTGAATGGAAGTGCATCTAACTGAACCAATGGAGTACCCCCTAAATCTTCTGCCAGAGTCCAGAAATTTCTTGTAACCAGCGACTTAAAGAATTTAGCTCTTGTATAACCTTAAATAAAGGTCTTAAAAACAAATTTTGGGAATCCAAGGAACAATATTGTCACTTTTCTTAGCAGCGGCTTGTATCTCTGGCTGTGTATCCAAAATCTAGAACTAGATCGATTCTTGCAAAATAGCCTTCCTTCCTTTGGAGAAATACAGGCTCTTTTCACTCCTACCTTAAACTTCAAGATACTGGCTTCCTTACGAAGTAATACTTCTATGCTTCAAGCCGAGCTTTAGGTAATGAAGCACTGTGCCTGAGATTCCCTTAGAACCTTAAGATTTTCGTCAACTTTATACAACTTACAACTCTATACACCATTGAGTGCTCTAACAGACGCAATACTTCTTGTGTCCCTGATCATAAGCTACCACAAGATACAAACATATCAATTTCTCGAGAGGAACATCAACATAGCTTAGTTATGGTTAGAGCCTGTACCCTGCTTGCTTCACAGAAAGGCTCAGGACCAAAGGATGGAAATGATACCAGCGAGTATGCTATTTCTTGCTTTACATTGCAGACTCAGATGTGTTCCAGATCTTTCTTATCAAACTTCTCGAGAGGAACATCAACATATATAGCTTTAGTTACGGTTAGAGCCTGTACCCTGCTTGCTTCACAGAAAGGCACAAGACCAAAGAATGTAATGTATTTCAGATCATATCCCGTTGGACAATCATCCTCCAAGAGATGATTGTAGAGTAGGCTTGCTTCAATAGATATTTGAGGAGCGTGCCGTTAAACTGAATTCATTAGTTCGAGAACAAACAAACTGGAGAAGGCTACAATAAAACCGAAGTTGCTTGGAATCTAGAGTGTGAAGGTAGAAGACCCTTCGGTAGCCAAATCTAGTGTTTCCAACTCCAACTATATTGAATGTAGGCCTAGGATGTAGATCCATTTTTTCCTATCGTAGTGACTTCTCTAATCCTACGCCACCAAAGCAATACATACTTCCTTTGGACCTTATATCTTAGAGGTCATTGTACCACGACGGGTTTGTGTCTAAACTTTTTCAATTTACGTGGGTATTTGTTCCTGAATGTTGATATGACTGTCTGTCAGTTCGAGAAGTTAGGAGACATTGTTGGATGAAAGGTTCGTTCGACTAAAGAATTACTGGAGGCTTGGGTTTAGTTAAGAGGTTATGTGCGTGGAAATGTAGTCGTAAGGCTTAACGAGAATTTGGTTTTTGTCTGAGGAAATGTGTCCTACTCCATATGAAATAATGGAAGCAGTCTATATTCTCAGCATATCTTCCCCTTACTTGTGGTTTTCCACAAAGAAATAAGGAAAATCATCATCACTTTAGCTTAAGTGTATGAATTGTAACAATAACTAATTTGACAGTATCTACATAAGTACATATACGGACTTTGGGGACTTGATTAGGATTACACTGTATAGTTGTTAATGGTAGAAAACTACAAGACTCTACTCATATCCCAGAAGCAGCGAAGGTAAGGACCTTCTATGATTCATTTCAAGAAAGTTTGTGCTATTTTGATCAATCTTACGCCTTATGAGTTTGAAGATTCCTTCTGCCCGGCAGTATGATTTTAATCATGCTGGAACACTTGAACTTAGTTCCGGTATTCTCGATCATTTCTTGATTGTATGGCTCCAAGTTGGCTCAGAACCATCCACTCTTCTACTGGCTAGGCAAATAAGGTTTCTTTTGGCCGCAAGGAATGTATGATCAATCAATTCACTCCTCTGCTTCTCTCGAATTTTTCCTTTCTACAGATTCCTGACCCTCTTCGATTAACATCAGATTCAGGAGGCATCTGTTAGCACCTTTCTATTGACAGTTGCCTAAGATATTGTTCCACGAGATCACTGACTGTATATCTAAATATTTCTTAGCGAGTGTCCACTCCAGTAAAGGGTGTCTAAGTTTAAAAAATGATAATGGAAAGCTGCAGCTATTTTGTCGCTAATTCGATGAAATCTGAAATGACGTTGTATATTCTAATTCTCCATAACAAGATTTAAAAGTAATTACACAGAAGCTATTCTCACTAAAACCAGCATTTATTCATTTCACGCCAACTCGTGTAAGCTCCATTAATTCCAAACTCATTGCTAGTTACCAACACAATACGAATCCATTCCAGTGAACATTCGTTTAACTTCTAGTAGAGCTCTTCTCATTCTAGCCTACCTCAACAATAGCAATTAAAAGTGGAAACCAACATAGCTTCTATGTACCTTTCATGTCCTTTGCCGGATACAAGAACACTCTGAAAGTCAGCACACAATTATTGATAACATTTCTGCCGACGACAGTAACAATACTGATGTTAAATAAACGAGTCTTTTCTTCTCCTATTATCCTTTGTTTGAACTCTACTGCACAGATACACACCCCATCCTGTTTCCTCTTTTGAAGTAAATGCATTTGCACAACCTTGCATTGCAGACAATATATAATCCTTTTGAGAAGTGAGCATAATTATAAATTCCAAGAGTTCCTTGTTTGCAGCGCATACCGCATTTCACATTTGTTAGGAAGGACGAAGGTTGAAAATAAAAAAATAAAACCTGTGAAATGTCGGCGGGTGGTGGTGGTGATGGGTGGTGGCGATTATATAACTTGAAAGTATTTAACCTAAGGATTAACTAAAAAACTTCACCCATCCAGACTTGCATTCATTGTGAAAAATATAATTTCTCATTTATATCCTTCGCACTTGAGCGTTACATGTGAACACACGTTGAATTTATGGTTAAGACATTATTTATGCAAAGAATAAAGGATGTAGGGAAGGCACTCCCTTACAAGTACATGTGTTGTGCAGAAGTGCTGTAGAAGGATATACTTGAATAAGAACGTGCACTGTGATCGAATAAACATTGAAATTGTATTTTGCAAGAGCTACTGTCACGTTGGTAGTGAATATCTTTCAGTTTGAAGTATAAATCGATTTAAGGATACTTTTTTTGTAAGTCCTAATGCAATCAGTGACATGTACATACATCTTTACATTGATAGATAGTTCAAGTTGGGAGATACATGTCCCAGCTACTCTCAGGTTAAAGTTTGTGTTTAAGGCATGTCTCTTACAATTTGAACAAATACAAAATGTGTATTTTATTTCAAACTTCGATGAATAATAAAAATGAACGTACTGATGTCCTTGGTGTCTTAGAGGTCTTCCAACTCAAATAATCTTTAACTGTCTGCCTCTTATGTATGCAAACGTCCACGTACTTTCAAACCATTATTTTTACCAACCAAACTGTCCTCCCTAGGCTACTGAAATGTAAGAGGTTTGGAATCTTAATATCTGCTGTATATTTTAAGTCCCAAAATCTTTCTCTAACATGTAGGAACTATGAGTTATTTGCCTCAGATTTTGATATCTAACGAGACGACAGTCTTTTAAGAAGTCGCTTCGCTTTAAGGCCTTTTAAAAGCCGGTTAACCGATGGCGTTGAATTCAATTGCATCAAGGTTACATTCGTACAGCGTCAACTTTACAAATTTTTTTGTTACATTAGACCTTCTCAGTTCTTCCAGAGCAATCAGTTTGACATACATAGATGTAATCGACTGACTAGTTGACAATGCGGAGCTTTGTTACGATGCCAATCTTTCCCATTTCAATTAGCCCAGACTAATAACTAGTCACGTATTCAACTTCAGACAATGAAAGCCATTTCACAGCTTGTCTCACGGATCTCCAGCGAACAATCAATCTGTTTTCTACATTCTACGTATGTATACAAGTAGAAAACTTATATAGAAGCACAAACTATCTTTCGATTGTACAGACTTTAGAAAAGTATAGATATATGCTTCTAAATCCACGTATTCCTCTGAAGAGCCAAGCAAGTTTGACTCGCCTTACCACAAATCCATCTTGGGCTAGAGTATCATAGTTAGCCTTTAGCAAGAAAAGAGGCAGAGATCTCTTTACATCGAATATCTTGAACAAGAGCAAGCAAATCTAATACTTTAAAGTCTTGTCCTTCGACGGACCCTGATCACAAGCTTATTTGCTCATTCCTTCATCCAGTCGCTTACCAACGACATGCTATACTTCTTCTGCTAGTAGGTATACCATCAACAGTACTGAACAAATATGCACCCTTCTGCCAACCCGTCGGTATTTCATTACAAAAGTCTTTTTCGAAGAACTTTTTGTTTTAGAAGAACTTGACGTATCCAACTGTCGAGGCTTCCCTAAACTATCTTGGTTATGCCACGGTCTTTCAATACTATTCTATTTTCCCTTAAATAGCGAAATTTTTTTTAACTCTGCATTTATGTATCTAATTACAAATTCCATGTTTCAAAAATGTTAAGGTAGTTGTTTCTACAATTTTCGTATCTGAGGCAACTACTTCAAACGTAAGAGTCCCTCAAGGTAGCCACCTTGGGCCAGTAATCTTCATTTGGACGATTCCAAGACTCTTCTTCTATCCTCTCAGGTACTGGATCTCTAAGACAAATGTTGAGGATGTTTCCTGTGTCATCTTGAACTTAAGGGGTGGTCTTCAACGATTCTCCTAGCTGAAGCATCCCCGGTCATAAGCCAAGTCTATGTCGTTTGTCCCATAAAAGTATTCTGTCAACCATTTTTCAAAACAAAGGAAGAAAATAGTAAATACTTAAGCTCAACCTCATATAAAGTTCACCTATAAGAAAGTCACACAAAATACAATCTGTGACTGAAACACCGGCGCGTTTCCTCATACCAAATCCATTTCGAAATGAAAAACACCATACCCGACCGTAAATAATACAGTCATTTCCACTTATTCCCAGAAGAAAAAAAAAACACAAACACTTTCTAAAGGACTGACTAACTAAATTAACAATAAAATTGAAATATTACCCTCACAGGATAATCCCCCCAAGGCCATTACATCTCTATTCCAAACAATGAAACATCGAATATAAACGACACAATGCATATTTTCATAACCCTCCAGCTGTTTGCCTAACAAAAAAGATACATTACATGTATGTATGTTGTTCTAGAATGTCTAGCGAATAACATTTTTGTTAGAACACCTACCGCTCGAGGGATTCAAGCCGTGTCCCCCCACTGGAAACATCTCATAACAGTTTCTCACTAAAAAAAATCCTAACTCAAGGCATGTCGTCTTAAAGAATGTAAAAGTCATTAATGTAAGGACAAAAGATTTGCACACACCCCCTAGTATAATCTGTATAACACTGTTTTATTAGACTTTGTAATGGTCGACAGAATCCTTCAAAATCCTTTGGAAAAACACACAAAATTACGTTCACTCCTCTCCCTGATTATACGCACAAAGGAGCTCAATTCATTTTGAATCATTTGCCTTTAATTTAGTAGAATCGGGGCCCCTCTACTCTATATCCGTTTGTGCTTGTACTTGTGCTTGTGTTTAAAAATATCCTTTCAATTGATTTTGTGTCCTTTGGAATTACTCAATTATTAGCAACATCAGGCAGTAGAGGAACAAAAGTCAAAGTTGGGTTAGAGAACGTGCAAGGGAAAGTCAAATAAAGCAAAGGACGTGTCTTGTGTTCTTTGTTTTCCCCCTCATTTGTTAGGGGACTGTGGTGACTGTCAGGGGTGAATTGGAGTTTATTTATTCGTTGATCTATTTGAGATTCTTAAATTGGGTGGGTGTTCTCAATAAAAGTTTTAGATGATACTCATATCTTTCGACGTTTCTAGCCTTCAAGGTATTCCATACTTTTCCATCGGATAATGGTGTATATACATATGTATGTACCTTCACAAGTTCCAAACCCATATATCTTTTCAAGGATCGATTTCAGTTCCTTTGAAATCATTGTTCCTTGGTTGATGTCTAGAAAGAGCTTATATGGTAGAAGAGCATCTTTCCGGGATTTTCTTTAGTTTGATGTGGTAAAACCCTGGGCTTCTAACACAGCTTGGTAGTCCGTGAGGACGTTAATATGTATATTCGACTTTAAATCCACTAACGTATACATATATGTATGTACATGTTTAAGACATTCTTCTCCTCCACAAGCCCGGCTTAGAATCTCTGACTCAAGTCTTCTCCTCATAATCTCTCAGCACGTCCTTGGCACACTTAGCTAAGCTAATTTTGTGTCGCAGTTGTTGTTAACACTGAAAACTATTTCGAGACCCTTGATGATTTGTGAGCTTGTAGGAACTCACAACTCAGCTTTCTTCCTATGACTTTTCTTCTATATTCCTCGCGGAAGCAACGTCAACTATTACTTTGTGGGGGGTGGTTTCCAGTTATTTGTTTTCTTTACAATTTTTAGCCTTTTCTGGCATTAAAGCTCATTCCTAAGGTTCTTTATTGCAGCACTGACGTATCTGGTTGGTGTCCACCAAGCCAAGCCCCATCTCTCGGGGTCAGTTGAAAGAACTTCGAGCTTCCGATCTTCTTCATCCCCTTTGCGTTTATACACTTCTTTCGAGGTACTTAATCCATGTATTCTGTTATGAGTAAGGGTAGGTGCCACGGAGGCATCGGTAGGTGAAGAGGTCGGCGGCATGCTAGTGGTGGCTAGGCTTAGTTCTTCAGGCATCCTCCATCTACTCAAAACATGATATCATGCCATTTTGTGTATCTAAACCTAACAGAGATTAAATCTAAACCCTACTTAGACATCAAGTGGACTACGAAGATAGAAAAGAAGTGGTAGTGGCCAAGACTTATATCAATACTCTGCAGAATACGAGGAAAAGAAATAATCACTGTTGGCAGAAGCGATTTTAAGGGCGTTTACTAGCGTATCTTTGGTCACATCGATGTCTTTAAACTTCACAGCTCTTGTACAGACTTCGTATCCAGTATCCAGTATCCGCAGCGACTACATGTCAACGCAGATAGAGGATTTTTTCGATTGCCTGAAGAGCTTGTTTCATTTGTGTTACCAGGTAGTGGACGTATTACAGAGCCAAACACATATATTTCGACGACAGTCGTATTTATAAATCATATTTATAATAAAACTGATGAATGCAAACTTGCCTCCAAGCGGGTAGATTACATTCTACGACTTAAAATCAAGTGCAAGGAAAACAAAACGTCTATGGGACGAAGAGATGATCCCCATACTCAAGACTAAAGTGAACCGAAAGCATTTTCATTATCCATCCTTAAGCTAAATCTGTTGCCAATCTTTCCAATAGCTTCACTTACGTCCTTTGTTTGTATAATCTCTGTATGACACTCCAAATAATTTTCCAATTTATTTTAATCCCCTGATGACCACCACTGTGTCACCCTTGCACAGCATGAATTTAGAAATCCCTAATACGTATACTAAGAATCGATTTCCTGATTACAAATGAAATACCCATTGTCCTCAACTCTGTTGAGCAAAAGCAATCTCGATCATTCGTCCTTTATCCTGCCGCCGAACATAGATAACTTGTTCGAAATTAATTGAAGTGCACTTGGCCCAATCAGAGTGGAACGTAGACGATTGCTACGAGTATCCAGTCGTATCCATTCGTATCCAGTTGGATCCCAATATGTTTTCGGTTAGCTTTTAAGGAAATTAATTGAACAGACACTCAAAGTGCTGTGCCTTGGTTAATTTCTAGTGGTCAATTCAGAATGATTGCATTCCTGTGTTTGTTTGTTGATCTACAACTTCTAGTGCCACTTAATTAGTAAAACTAATTACTAAGGTTTAACCCCTAAAGCTATATCTGTATGTGTATCTATACGCATTCCAATTGCTCAATTACAAGATTTTACTACTTATCTACAGAAATGCCACTCCGCCCATTTTACTAGGATTCAAACCATCTCGCTAGGAAGTAATTTAATTCACGTTCCTACCATAAAATATAAACACCACAACCAGTATGAGCAAAAGGGATGTCATTGAACCACCCTGCCAGCCCAGTCTTCTTGTTTATCGTCTATATCATGTAAACAGCCGACACGTTCCAGTGTACATATCGATATTAAGTTCATGGAATGTTTGATAACCAAAACGAGGAAAGGATACAAAAAAAAAAAAAAAGAAGAAAGGAACTCTCAACGGCATAACCTAGGTTATCAAATTCTTTAAGAAAACGAAAACAAAGCCGGAAGGATGTGAGCGTGAGAGGGTGGTTGTATGTTGTTGTCTATGTCCTTTAGATATCGATTTTATGTTGACATAAATTACGGTGTTTTATAGACAAATAGGCAAAAACATAACCTAGTTGTCGTGGAAGGGTTGAAAACGAATGATTCCATCCGTTCGTTATTCGGTCTGGGTGTCAGGGAAGTATTTTGAACTCCGCGGTTTGTTGTCCTGGCATTTTGTTTTTTAGTGTGACTGTGACTTTGATTTTGATAAATCAATATTTGGCAGTTAGTGTGAATTGGTGATGCAGATAAGGAGGGCTAGAAAGAAATTCAAGGTGATGTTCCTCAAGGTGGGGTATTTGTACCTGAACTTTTATTGGAGAAGCGTCAATTGCAATGTTTTCAGTTGTCGGTTCTGAGAATCTGCCCTCGTTTCTTACAAAGCATGTGGCTTATGCTTCTTAAGAAATGCAGCAAATCAGAGTAAAACAAACTAGGGAAGTAGACAAACTTGAAGCCACATGGACACAGTCCCACATAAAGAACAGCATCATCAATGAAGCAAGAGCTAGATGCACGAGTACAAACTAATGTCAAATCCAGAAAATAATTGCTAGTCGTAGGAACCGAAGAGTCCTACAAGACTTAAAATGAAAGCTATTACCGGACAAATGTCGAAACCAGAAACGAATTCCAGGTTCCATGAGTAGGATGAATAATCCACCCCATCTTCCTGGTCTAAGTGCATCTCCATCTGTACTCTCCAAATACTTACAACTTTCTCAGGCTCAGGGCCCAGGACTAGAATAAAGAGATTAAAGATAGACTGCTTACCTAAAGAATAGCTCAAGAGTACCTGCACTTGTTTAAATTCTAAAAAGCGATCATAATTTGTGCGTCAACTAAAGTCCTGACGAATAAATGTCAAGCATTCGTCGCAGATACGGCAACAAGAAATGGGATTTCATTCGAAACGCCAACAGCCACCAAGCCAATCGTAGGTATACGAGTCGCCTTTCATCGAAATTCTATTCGATCTCTGAATAATGCGTGGAATCGCAGTCTTCCACGACAACCTTGAATATGTACATAGAATATCTAATCCTGCAGAGCTTCTATTCCCTCTAGGACGTACTTGGTTACTTTTAATTGTCCTAGAGCTCTTTACGTAGTTCATGGTCTGATATAATTAAAACCTCCTTCTATACAGAAAAAGGCTGACAGGCTAAATTCCTTAAGCTCTAATGAATCTTGTGGTACTCGTACAACTTCATCTGCTATTGGCTCACGTAGTGACACTGAGCATTGCTGAAATGTCGAGGACTGATGTGCAGATATGCAGTTTACTTATAAACTGCTGTTGCATAACCATGGGCCTCCTTGGGCTTACGTTGGTCACCTTACTGCGAGATTAGTCTCGAGCTTCCTGTTTCCATTTCTTTGTATGTCGTTATGTCCAGAACCTCAGCACAGCACTCTCCACAATAGTCGTTTCCAAGCCTTTGCTCAGTCGTTAGCCAGCTGTCTCCAGTTTTCCAAGAGCTTCCTAAAGCAAGATCTGGAGTGCAATCCTAAACTGGATAATAATCCCAGGCAACCATAGAAAAACTGCTAAATCTGTTGAAAGTATCTGTCGTTTTTCATCTCGCCTTAACACTCTGACCACATTTGCAACAAAGTATGATTTAATGACACCTCCGGCATACCATACAAAAGCTTTGCGTGTGTCCTTCAATTTTTCCATATCTATGCCTATAAAAATGATATTTTTCATGGCATTTGGCCGCGTAGTTTATAGATGATATCTACCTTAAAGAGAGAACATACAATAGATACGAGAAATGTAACTCAACACCCATTGTGGCGCGGAACTGATTTCAAATCCCCGTCAACATATGGACAAGCATTGTGTGCAGATGCACTTTAATTATACTCGTACGACTAAAACGACCCTCACTCGCCGTTAAAACCGATTCCCTCCCGGCAAATGTATAACCTTGTGCGTTTCACATCCAAACAATGGGCTCTGCACTGTCACTACCATTGTCAATGTCATGCCCCAGGCTACGATTATATAAAACATCACATTCGCAACACATTTCCATCTGCTAAATCACATCTGCCACATTTAACAATGCAAACCCACTCACACTCACATTACACTACACTATGCAGTGATACAAAGAAGTCTCCATTATCATCCACAACAAGGATTCCGCGGGCGTCTCTTTCACTGACATGTTACTCTAAGCCATAAGCTCGCTGCATTGTTACCGGCTGACAAGCAGAGCTTAGAGAAGTACATACATACATATATGTTCATGACAGTGACGGTGAAATGAAACAAAATACTGTCAGAAATGACGTCCTTCAGACACACTTCACTGGATAAAGTCGTTTGTAACACTTTAATCGATTGACCACTACTGTCGCACTAATTATCAACATCGATAGACCTTCGTCTACCCCATTCCCGTATGCTAATTCGAAAATTCGCCAACTCAATGAATTGCAATCCAAAAAAAAACGTTGCTTGTTTCAGTTAAATGAGAGCCTTATCGGATTACTACGTCAATGGCAGCGCTTAATTGGCGCCCAACTCAAGCTCCTTAAACCGCCCTAACAAATCCGATAGAATTAAAAATTTGCTTAAACCAACTAAAGATGAGTGAACGAATGGCAACCACCACTCGTTTGTGACACACCAACAAACTGAAAGTGGTTGGCCCGAGTATCGATTTTGCGGCCCTTTCAATTTCTAAAAATAATCGAATGAAAATCAATTTCTCTGTAAGGGTATGTCTACCTGTGGGGTGCAAGAATTGGGGTGGCTTAACCCTATTATCGGCTTACCACCAACGCACTATCATGCTGTGCAATGCTACTTTAAGAACAGAAAACAATATGGGAGGGGAATGAATACGGCTAGAAGGCTACTTGTTGCCCGTTCCACCCTTCTTGGGTGAAGATATATTTATGTACACAGGCTAGTGAACTGTATCGTCTGAGGTTTCGTGTTTCATCTTAGGATTGAGGTTGCAATGATTCGATTGTTGCAAATCGGACTTGGAACTGTAACATTTACAATAGATTACGCTGAAAGGACAAAGGTAAGTGACGGATTAATTGTGCAATGCAGAGGGTTACGAAGATATAAGAGGATTTCAAAAGAATTGTATCGATTAGTTGATGGAATTTGTCAATAAAGAATTTTTTTCCCCTTTTATTTCTTAACCCATTCAAGCGGATTGATTACGTGGAGGTGTGGTGGTAACCTTGATTATAGTTATATGGGTGCCGCATTTATTGTGTCTAAAGTAAAGAGTGCGAAGAGGGGCAAAGAGGCATGACTTAGGGTAAGGAACGAACCGCATATGTCTTGACACAAGGTGTCATATCTTTTCTTTTTATATGACTTTTGAACCACTAGTCGGTCTTATAGAATGCATGGCTACGAGTGGAAAAACCGATCTTAAGTCCCATTACTTTGAATCTTATGATACAGGGCAATGAACACTTTGAATTAGACGCCTTAATGTTCACCAGGCGCGCCAGACCTAACTAATCCTCTGTGTACATACATATATTGTACAATCTTCCATTCAATATACATAGACCATTTTCTACATGACATCACAACTAGTCTTAGCGTGGTTCAAGGTGTGTTCAGTGAAATTCTCCCACAATATACGCATTTTACTTTAATAAGCTCACATTCAAACTACTCTGAGATTTGTGCCTACATGCAGCCACAAAGAAGTCAGCTAAGGGATTGAAGGATATCGGGCAATCCTTGCTTTAGGATATCCGATTCAAAATGTATGCAAATCGACGATGAAGCTACATATGTTTCTATATTTTTTGAATCCTTTTTGACTAGGGCTGATCATAAACGAACTTCGACGACTTTTTGCAATCGTGACTGTAACGCAATCCAGTTTATAAGGTAGCAACCTAAGGTATGAGGTAGCTCTAGCAGTACCATGCTAAGGATTAAGAAGTTAACGAGATGGAACAACACTAACCCTCGGTACATACAATTATTCGCAACGAAAGCACGAAATCACTGGATATCTACCTTTGTTTCGAATTGAACAAGTCTGAATCTGAGCAGGTTGCAGGATAGTAATACGAATAGGCAGGGTGTGACCTATCAAAGAGAAGACAAGGATGCCCATTGCTATCTATTTTAGCTCTTTCCAAACCCAAATCGACTACAAGACTACCAGAAGTCATGATGGCCAGGAGAATCGTTAAGAATTTTAGTCGGATGCAGATTGAAACACCAACTAACCTATTTCTAAGATAGACGATGTCACCAACAATACGAGGCCACAGCAAAAGCTCGAACCCGAAATCTAAACCGACTTTTTGGTGTATAATGAAGGATATCAGAAGCTATGCTACATGGAAGACCAGGAAACTAATAAGACCCACAGTCTGGTGCAGAAGTAAGCCCCAGCTAACCAAGTCACAAAACTAAAGTCCAAGCTGTTTGCGAATCAGTCCATCAGAGACGAAGTCTCAGCAAATACTCGAACGCAAACCCAGACTCATTGGTCAATGTTCTTAAGTAGACCAAAGGGTGTGATACAGGAAAATAATACAAGCAGGCCCCAGCGTATCAAGTCTGCTTAAGTAGTCCTGGGACGATTGTAAGTTTTTGCCAGAAGAGGCGTCGTCATGACCAACAGCAAAGAACTATAGACGGTCAGTAAGACTGCGGATAGTATTCAAGTAGAATTCTGTCTTGTCGAGGCAGTTATAGATACCATCCTTGAAAATAAGTTTGTCGTGATGAATGTGCATGTCAAGCTTCTATTAGTGGAAAAGAAGAAGGTGCAAAACTCTACTTTGTGCATTCAAGTTCCTATCTATCGAAAACGGAACATACTTTATACCGAAAAACCCACACGACTTCTGCCCGATCACCCTATCGTCCTTTCTATTAAAGACTTTGGAAAGACTGATCGACGTCCACAAACGAAATTAGATAGTAATCTCCTATCGGTATCCCAAAACGGGTATCGCAGGGGAAAATCGGTAGAGACTGCCCTGCACTCGTTGGTAGGAATCATTGAGAAATCTTTTGAGAACAAGGATCTCACCATGTCTTTCTGTCTGTCTAACCAGAACATCGTTGTACAGGGGTAGCCCCCAAAGAAGAGTATTATCAGAGATGAGATACTTCTAAATCAGTCATAGCCCACAGCGACAGCAATACCAGGGAAGTTCCTCCCTAAAATTTAGAGACCTGATGGAGTCTGCTCTAAATAAAATTGCAAAGCGGACCAAATACCATATACATATATCTCCTCCAAAACTCAAGGGTATTGAATTGATTTCCAGATCACGCCAGATACTTGAGGGTTATTCTCGATAAAAAAAAAACTCAGTTGAAAACTGAATATTCAAGAAAATGCTAGGAAGGCTTCGATTGCCGCGTAAGCATTGTAACCGACCATAACACTACACCTAGTATTTCGGACTACATTTTCCCCTATCTGGACTTTAACGCTAAGTATAAAACCAGGATTCCTACCAGTGCTTGGGAATCAGGAGAAATTTTAAACGAATCTGCGACAGAGATTTACACAGATGGATCCAAAACCAGTTCCAGACGCACAGGTATGAATGTTTACTCCAGTGCACTGGATATTTATTTAACCACTCGACTGCCGGACCACTATAGCATGTTTTAAGCCGAAGTCACAGCAATCCGAGAAGCTGCGACCTGGCTTTCGATTAACTCGATAGAGTGTAGTCATATTGTTTTCTAACTTAGTCCCGATAAAAACAGTGATACCAGACTTGAATTTTCTTTGTGTTATCGATACTTTGTATGAAAACGTCAAAACTGACGTACATTGATGTCAATTGATAATTTTTTGTTATTTGTGGATCGAACATATCCAATTGATTTTTTATTTGTTGTATTATTTGTTGCAGTTATTACTCAGAATAATGTAGGATACTGCTTTATTTTTATTGTGGATTGTACTGATAATTTTGTTTTGTTTGTTTACCTGACAGTTGAAGAGTTGGAGTGTCAAACCATACGCAGTAGTGCCATGTTTGTGTGATAACGTTGCTAAGCCACGATCTAGTTTCTTCCGTCCACACTTGCAAAAAAAAGTGCCTAATAGCCGATTTATCTAAGTCGAAATAGAGGAATCGTGATCAAGAATAGAACAGATCGATATTCAAGTAACTTATGGTAGGATATGCGGATGTAACCATTCATTTAAAAGTCATGTCGCTCAGTATGTATCACAATTAAATTCAGACTAGCAGTGTAACGATATAGTCCTGCAGCGTTTTTTTTTTATGAAAAAAAAAAAAAAAAATATTTCAATACAAATCGGTTGGCAATGAATTCCCGTTCATAATGCTTAAGGACTCATCTTCACGTCAATCACGTTCAACCCAATCCAACTTTTTTCGGAAGTACTTCCCGGAGCGAGAACGAATGTTTATTTAATTTTGGAAATCGTGTCGAAATGCCTCGTGGCAGTATATTGTATAAAATATTCCCTTTACCCTACCCGCCGTACATATGTACCACCTCGGATGGCACCTGGTTTTCCCTTTGTCAAATCACATGACAATTAAGGTTTATGCTGTGCCTGCCAACTTCTGTACAAAGTTGAAATGCCTGACAGTTACACAAATCATGTCACGTGACTGAGTGTGAACAATTTCACCCGGAGGAGTTTTTTTTTTTTTTAGATTTAATGCATGGAAATCGCACACAACACAGTCGTCTAATGTCAGCAGGATTCCTAAAATAGAATTCCTACTCACGGTGCCCACTCTCACCCGATTCACAAGGTCACCTCGAACGTGAAATAAAACACCAAGCACGACTAGAAATCTTTTATTGAGCTCTAATTAGCAAGTGCATTGAAAAGCCTGCTTTATACCGTGTCAACATCCATTTCCTGAAAAAAGTATTTGTATTGCAAGGTTGTGCTTAAGGTTCTGGTTCCTTTCAGACTATATTTTGCTGCGCGCACTCAAAAGTGTCAGCGTCAGCAGGATGACATCTCTTTAGGTCCACATAGCATACTACCGCTGCAGGTCGTCCTTGTTGTTTTCCTTTCTCATTTTTTTTTTTAATACCTGCGGTCAAGGCTGCGTAACAGGTAAACAGCCAATGGGGGTAGATGACATTTACATTCAGATTTTGTATTCGTGTGATCCGGGTAGAATGTGAAAACCCTTTTCAGAGAAGACTGACGGACGTAACTTTTTGCACTCCATACTTATTTTTTGTCTTAATTTAGCGAGAATAGCGGGGGAAGATCCGCTTTTTGGATCTTTGTGTATATATGAATATTTTCGTCCCTTTTTGTGCAAAATTACGGAACCATAACAAAAGGTTTTTTCTTGTTTCTTGTTTAGTAACGTATCTACTTAGGAAGGAACTTTAATGGAGGTTCGTATTCGTGGAAGGCATTACCATAGACGGAGGTAGGGAACATATGCGTGATTTCGATATATATACGTGGTATGGAAAGACGGGCATTTTATGGCTTCGAAGTAGATTTATGAGGCAATTCCACTTATACATACATATGTATGTATAAACAAATGGCAGGTGATGGTACTTGAGAAGGGTATACTTCCATTCGATTGTCATGGCGCGACGACGACGGTATAGAGTTTTGTTTTTAATGAGGATAAATAATTATAAATTGACGCCCGCTGGCAACTTGTGCATTTTGCTGACAATTATGATAAAAGGTTACTGGGTCAAGGAGAGGGGTTGAATTTATAACTTCGTATTCCACAAAAAAGTCTGTCAAATGCAAGACCACCTCCGACGAAGTTGAAAGAAAACTAAACGACGGTCTTATTGTATTCTGGTTCTGGATAAACTTTTATAAGTCGAGGAGTTGATTTTGTGCAGAGTTATGACAGTAATGGATGACATTTGTCTTGCAGATACTTTTGAAATTGAATCTGTTTTGGTGTTCTGTGGGAGATTGTGCTTCCTTGCACATGTTGTACTTAGTGTTCCTCGCTCTATATTTACCTCAAATAAAAGTCATTATCTAGAAATCGTCATGTCACATTTTTCATCATCTTTAGTTTTTTTTTTTGGCACATACAGAAAAAACTAGGACTCTAACGGGAGGGAATATTAACGAGGTAACTAAACACAAAATTGACCAAACCCACGGTAGCACCTTTCGCCAGAATATGGCAATTGAACTATTTGCAACCTACAAAAACACTTCAAGTATAGCACTGGACAGTAATCTTCCAGTGAAAATAAACGAACGAACTGTAATAGCTGGAGCAACTCTGTCCGTCTCATACAAACAACTACACCACTGCGCTCCGGTTCGTTGCTCCACTCACCGTATCTCCAAGAGTCGCCCACTATTTTTCTGACCTTGCTTGCCTAAACATTTTTGCTTTCTTTTTTCCAAAAGAAATTGGACTTTGCTTCACATAATAAGGCCCATTCCATCCACAACATGACAATTTTAAGGAACTTAAACCAATAACGAGACTCACTAACTCAACTGTTCTTCGTTATAAGCCTGCCACTAGCATTCTCATTCTAAAAAGAGCAAGCATGTCGACTACTGCTAATTAAAATATTGAAGTAACCTTCTGAAGACTTACATTGAAATGATGTAGAATCAGTCTTACCTTCCTTAGCTGTGCGGTACAGATCAGACCAAAAACCTGTATTGAAAGTTAGTCAATATACGAGATACGAAGCTAAAAGCGTTCATTACCTACAATCCTGGTAGTTGTTGATGGGGTGTGAAAGGCTATAGAAAAGACAGGAGACGCGCGATGAACTTTATTCACGTCCTGAATGTACTTTGGAATTCGATTTTTCGTACATCTGGTCTATGACACCCTGAAGTATTACAGAGTCACAAAAGGAATACCTCAGGGCTCAGTTTTAGGCCCGATACTGTTGAATATAATACGTACATTTACAACATAGAATAGGGTACTTTACCTGTTCAAGCCCTCATAGTTCTATTCCAACTAAATGTTTAACTAACAGCCTTAACTTCCCCAAACTGTGAAAGGATACATATGTACATTATGCCGATGCATTGCTCTTTTGGATCTTTAAACTCTTTGGTTTAAAAGATGGATTCAAAATGGATTTTTAAAAACAAGATCTATAATAGCAGGCATAACTGGGTTATCACAGGTTCCATCAAAGAATCCACGACGTAGTCATCTAGAACCATTGATCTTGTAAACGTCCATTGAATTTAGTTCGAAAGAAAGTGCTGAGAAGTAAGTTGTAAAGTTGCTAAATGCAAAAGCGGAAGAAAGTATTATTTAAGTAGCACAGTCCTATACTAAACTAAATGCAATTCTTTCCTTTTGAGCCCCCACCCTAGAATGATCTGTTATGCCCCACTATTGTCGTCCTTAACATTTTGTATGCCTCGTCAATCTAGTGGGTAAAGGTCAAACAAGCCTTCGTCTGATTTCTAAAACAAAGAATACAAGACAGTGTACCACTTGCACAACAAGAAAAAAAAACTACAACCTAAACCGCATTTAGACTTTAGAAACTCATATCGAGTCACATCCCTAAAACCAAAAACTTCTTTCACTCACTCCAAATCACTAACCCAGACCGAAACGCTTAGGAGAATTCGCGCTCTTACTACATAGATATGGTAAACTAGCATTTAAAGTCATAAGTTCAAACTACCTCACGCGGATCTACAAAGCGATTAAACTGGATGCTAGAGAATGTTTTAAACATTCAAGCCCTTTCAAAAGCTCCAAACTCATAATATTTTAACACGAAAGTAGTATGAAACTGACTTAATCTTTAGCTTACTGCCTCGGAATTAAGTCTTAAATCAACTTCTTCCCGAATTCAATGGTAGTTCATTTCATTCGTTTCTCGGGTTAAACTCTACCAAAGCCTTCGTAAAGCTAAAAGATTCATAAATTTCTTGAAAAACGATT
Source organism: Xylota sylvarum (assembly GCA_905220385.1). Classification (NCBI taxonomy): domain Eukaryota; kingdom Metazoa; phylum Arthropoda; class Insecta; order Diptera; family Syrphidae; genus Xylota; species Xylota sylvarum. The sequence goes on from LR999960.1 coordinate 10,369,449, forward strand.
CTAAAGTTTGTGTAAGACCTGAATCTCTTATACTTATAAATCCACCCCTTACCTGATCTGGATAGGTATTCAAAGACCTAATTAGCCGAATTATGTTTGAAATCTTCATCGAAGTAATGTTCACGAGTTGAACTGTTAGTTGGATTAAGTTTTACAGCACTGGACCTAGTGCGGAGCCTTTGGGTACACCACCGTTGTACCTTCTACAGCCTAGCTTCATCATCGGCTTTGTAATACATCACCATAATAAGCAAGTTTTTCTTATTAGGCGTGTTTCAGTATTTTTCTTCAAATAACCTGAAGATACTCCTTTCTTGAAGATGTCTGTAAAAATGTGCATGTTTCATCTATTTGCGAGCAACACTGGGGATACTGGATAGACATGAAGCGTTATTTTTTTTGTCTCCTATTCGAAAGATATCTTTTACGGTGACAAGGGGAATTTATTGGATTGTGTTCATGCTTCGTTGCATAGTTCTTTGAAACATCTCCTTTTGAACGCGATATTCGGATATTTCGGACTTCCACAAACGATTAAGAATCATTCGTAGAGTTCTTCGTACTGTGCTCTCTGGAGATGTTTGTCTCGAGTGGCTCCGTGCACAAAATTGGAATCATCTGCTTATTCCTTCCGTAAGCTAGTCTCCTCTTCTCGGACATTGCTGTCAGTGAACAGTCAGTTAATCTGCATGAAAATGCAGATGTTTTGATGCATGTGTTGTTCATGTTCCTTTTTTTTCGATACCTACGGACTGTAGTTTGAACTTGATCACCTTATAATCGTTGTAAGAGATACATGTCCACAAAATCTATGTTGATTACAAATACTCTTAAGTTGCTGGAAAAACTGTCCAAAGAAGCAAATGAATACAATGACGTCGACGCATTAAGATTGTCCCCTACGATGTAACAGTGTCCTCCCAGGTTTCTTGGAGACACATTGAATCTCCATGATGACTCATTTGTTGTATGTACGTTCAGCGGGATGTTTCGCTATGAATATGGTTGCCAAATTGCCTCCACGATTACACTGAAACCATGTGGTTTTTTCTTGAAAATTACATGCTATTTCGAGTTCTTTGCTTATCCCCGTTCATAACCTACATAATGTGAGCAGTAATACATCCATTTCAAAGAAACCCCAGGAATATACTATTAAATCAGCAACAAACATGCATATGCAATTACTAATAGCTCCAATCATATACATATGTCACACTAATCAATTCATTGTTCAGTGGAAACTCACGTCCAACCAGTATTTAATGTCAACATTAGCCTACCGCCCACTTTGGACACACAATTTCGAGGAAACACCGAATACATAAATTGTCGTTGGCCGAGATCTCCTCCCGTAGGCTATTAAATTCCCATTAGGACATATTTTCTCACTCAATTACGATTCCTCGTAATTAACCTGGAGACACGTAAATGCAATTAGATTCCAGCTGCAGTTGCAATTGTCGGTGTGAAAGCCCTATGTGTGCAGATTGGAGAACCATCAATTAGATTTCAAATTATACACTTTATATACCAAAGGACACGGAACCGGAACTTGTGATTGATTTTATTCAAGCTTACGCCTCATGTACATATAGGTATGTATATGCACATACATATGTAGAGTGGCTTGAGTGGAACTTATTCCCGACAGCTATTTATAAAAGAATGAAAGTGTCTATATACTTAAACGTACGAGCACATAACTCAGCAAATATGCATTGAAGCAATTATAAACTGAAACGAACCGTCGTCAGTCATAATTATGTCCATTATCCTTTGAGTGCATTTTAATTGGATTCTGTATGATTGCACTAATTGCGAAAGAATATTGCGTAGGAATGCAACTGATACACGCTGACGAATGAAGTTTCTGCCTTAAAGAGGCAACTCTTGTTATTTTCCATTTAAATATTATTTGTTCTTTTAGTTTAATTATGTAAATAAATTATTTTCAGAGTAATGAGATGCGTTAGGGGAGTCCTTTTCATTGTGATCGAAAGGCAGGCAAGAAATGGATTTATGCAAACTGTAGTCTACACAGGACTTTGAAGTCATTTCGGTTATCGATAAATTCAGATGCAAGGTCTTGAGCAGACCAAAAAAAATGAATAGAAGGCTTTATTAAGGATTATTCAGTCGTGTTTTAAATGGCCCTGCGTTGGGCGCCATTTGGTCATTTTATAGGTTTCATTCAAGTAGAGGAAAATCATATATTCTTCAATAATTTTTGACTCGATTGGCACGTAATATTACTGTTTGAACTAGGTCCTCCAATTCTAAAGCGAGAGAGAGCTCTTAATTATATGAAGGGTAGGACAATTAGACGGCCTCTTCATAGGGGAGAAGTAGAATAGAAATAACTTAAAGGAATTTTAAAGGAAGTTATTCAAGATGTATGAAAATTAAATCCTTCAAGAATAAATGAGAATAAGATTGTTAAACCGATGATTTTAAACTGTGGCTACAAATTCTCTTAAATTTAAACCACAGTATGACTTAAATTGATATAGCACTCTTAAATAGTTTTTCAAAAAAAAAAAGAAACCATTTAAAAGAATCATTACATTACAGTGTGCAACTACTGACCAAACTAAAGTGTCCTTTGACACAATTTTAATTGGATGAAATGCTTCCAGAGTGTTGTGTAGAACCCAGCAAACACAGCTGTGGCTTTCACACTCTTTTTTAATTGGTTGCATGGCTTCCAGGTTGTAAATAACACTTTACGTTTGCCTTTGCTTTGGAGATGCAATTAAAAGAGAGAGACGTTTAACTTTTTCTATGCATCGAATTTAAAGCTATGTATTAGCTACGAAACTGATGAAAATCACGTCATCTATATTGGTCCGAGTTTCCTGCCCTGGGAATAGAAAACAGGGAAGTATTTTTAATTTTCAGTCTATCATTATGAAGGTGACACATTGAACGACTTGAAAGTCTAAGGTTCGTAACAATTTCATTCCATTCTATGACCAACTTCTCTAAACTAAATTTTCGATTAGGCTTTGAATAAAGAATGACTTCAAGATACTTTACAAACCTTCACTTTGAAAAGTTAACTTTGACTGATTAGGCAGTATATGCATAAATTTCAATTTCTTATATAACCTCACATACGATAACCTTTCGGAAACACCTGGGCTAACATCAAACTTTTGAGATATGTATAGTATTCTTTTAAAAAATGAATGTGTCTCGAGGCACATAACTTTTACAAAAAAAAAAGTTAAAAATTTCATGTATAATGCAAATATCCTTTACAAGACAAGGAGAAACCTTGAAAACAAAACTTTTGTCGTTGAAATGACTAACGGCAGTCTGTGTTTTGGAAAAGTTTATTCAAACAAAAAACAAATCATCCATTCATATGGAAAATAATTCACCTGTAAGATTACGAATTTTCTTTGTTTTTTCTTTTTTTTTGACGAAAGTATCTGTAAAACAAAACAATTTTTGTTGTGTATCATGAACTGTGGTGTGCAAGGGGTAAACAATTAAATTTTCTGAAGACGCCTCAAAATATGTAACCAAATGCTAAATGTTCAAATATCATTGCATACTCATTGTTGTCAAAATAGTATTTGAATGATATGAAATTGGTCTTCTTGGTATGAACTTTCATTTTAAATGTGCAAAACAATAGTAAACAGTCGACATGTTTTTCGATGGGTAGCCCAGCATTGAAGAATTTACTGTCCTTCTTACGAGCCTATGTATAAAGCCATCACCATCATTCGTGGTCTGACAAAAGTGTCTACAAGGCTACTGAATGTAGCGACATGTTCAAGCATTTTTGGACTATTTGAGAAGAAATCAGCCTGAAATTCAATTCAGAAGATTCAAGGAATGTTGCACAACTTTAGTCTAACAGCAGCTTACTGTAACTTTCATAGGAATTATCCGATTTCCTAAAAGGCGACTTTATAACGTATGTTACAACCCTCAACAAGTTCAAGGTTATCTCTATACCAGTGAAGCATGTTACAGAAGTCAAAATCTGGATATATCTCTGAACAGCTCTCGAAATAGAGCTAGCTTTGTCGCATTAAGGTATTTTTCAACCTAAAGTTTAGGACATAACACTTTGGTTCAACCTCTGACATCAACACTGCAGTAAAGTAGCCGTAAAGGATACTGACTGTGTCCAAGTTTGTCTGATATATGTAAGGGCTTTGAAGGTAGACAGCCCATTTAAGGAAAAAGTAAAATCATAAATGGTTATACGGTCATGAAAATGGAAGCTGTGGTGCACCTTCTGTTCCCGGATGTATCAAAAAGTCTGATACGAATCTAGTCAAGAACTTAAAGAGTTTCTGTGACTGCAGGGACACTAAAGCTACAACTCCTTATATGTATAATATTGTATAATATGCATAATATTGTCTAGCCAAACCCAGAGCTAAGTTCTATGTAGAAAACGAAAACGCAAACAAGAAGAATGCCACAACGTGGAGTGTATTCTACTCTACTTTTTTTCTTACCGTCCATAAAGCCTACAAAGTTTTTGCAGAGAAAAACGGGAGTAAGTTGCGGCTTACGATTAGGTCATCCTGATTATAAGTAATTTGTTTGACAACAAATCAGTAAAATCTTGAAGTCTGATCTAAAAAGTCCTTCTAGTTGGACAAATCATCGCTTGTCGGGACTTCGTCTGGCAGACTGCAATAACCTATATAGAAATCTTTGTAAAAATCATCGGGCAACTTGATGGAAGGAACAGACTCCGCTTATACAACCACCATCATCTAAGTCTATACCATTCACTATGTATGTATGTCGAAGGTGACTTCATTTGCCATTGGACAGCGATAGATGTCGCGTAAGATATTGATGTTCTTCTTTATCTTTCTAAACTAAACTTATTTGAAATTTGAAGTTGAAACCAATGTTGGGTCATTACAATTCCTCGCTAGAATTTCAGCAACGATAGAGTATCATTCTCTAAGAAGTACTATCTTACTCTGGTCTTTGTTATCATCATCCTGCTGTCCTGTCAACTGTTATTTCAAGTCTTATGGTAATTACCTACTTAGGATTTTTTGGGAAATATTGTTACAGATTGTTGGAGGTCAAGAACAGATTGTTGCCAAGAACCACGTATCCACGAAAACTTTGTCGAAAGTAAACAATCATACCAATACTATATATGGAAGACTCACCAAGACACGCTTCAAGAAATCTTGCGTAGCACAGCGAAACATGTTTTCAAAAGTATCTAAAGTTCACAATATATCGTACACCTTTGGCACGCTAACCCAAAAGAGGATACTCAGTGATTCAGTAGACGTTAAGGATAATTTGGAAGACCTGGGTGGCTGTGATTAAATGGAAATGGCTGTTGAAAACAAAAATGTTTGAGTGTATAAAGTTATACCCTTGTTAAAATTTTGTTTTGAAATTCTCTCCAACTTTAAACCCTGCAATTCAAGGCCACTTTAATCACCCGACATTCCCCAGATTAAATGTCATCAAAGCATTAAATGCATCCCCCCTAAACCAAAGAGCATTCAAATTAAACTAAATCAAACCCTAATACCCAATCAAAATACCATTCAATATTTACCAGTACTGAAATCCCTTACATCGAATGCCACTATTTAACATTAATCCGATTAATACTTGAAATCAATATTTATTGCTCAGTAACTACGCACCCTTAAGGTGGTTACGGGTAGCATATGTAAGAGACACCCCTCAAACCCTACACAAACTGCAGAGCAAATATTTCCCCAAAGTGTTTTGTAAAGCAAACCCTACAATAGGTGTATCTGTAGATACACATTTGCCAAATTTAATGTCATACAGAGTGTATCTGTGTTAGAGGGCCACATCCCCCCCATATACCGACTCGCATACTAACCAGGCAGAAGGGTAACCAGGATACGTGTATCAAATGCTAATTTCTACTTACGACTCCTGTGGTTTTTCGTGCGACATCGTTATTTGATTTTCTTTCTGAATGCACCTCTTCAGTTCCCCGAAAAAGTTTCCCAAAGAGACCACCCAAAAAACCCCTCCCAATCCCAACATCCCTAAACTAGTGGCATCTACACCACTTGGTACTTAGTTACCAATTAGGTGCCTTTGTGTGGCTACGGAAACTTGGGTGTGGTTGTCAGAGGGATTCCGGATATCTACTCTTTGTAAATTTTTCATGTAACCAGATACGATTTACAAAATCGGGTGTCCTTGATTCGCATATCCCTGGCATTAAATAGATATTTTCCTTTTTTTTTTCGTCCTTTTCCCTGTCCTCGTATCAAGACTGAAGATCATGAGACAGGTTTATTGCAAATTGTATTTTCCAAGGAAGCGCAGTTGTGTCGAGATAACGTTACGTAGTCGGAAATTTACGGATGCAATATCCCCGGATGCAAGACGTAATAAATTATCTTACCACACCCACCGTAGTCACTCCCAGTTTTCAACGTCACTGAAAGTCGCTGCTGTTCGGATGGTAAATGAATGGGAACTTCCTGGGATACATGACCAGGCTGCTACACGTAATTAATGCTCGAGATGTCTTTTATCTTTCGAAGTATTTAAGAGAGAGGGATTAAGATAAAGGCGTAGAATATATCGTTCGGATTTTCGAGGTTTACTTTCACAGGATATGGGTAAAAAGTCTAAAATTTACAGCAATCCTTGTGTGTGCTGACGCAGAAAAACTGCCAAATAGATGCCATTTAATGGTCTTGGTCTTCCAACTCCTGTTTCTATGTTTTTTTTTTTTTTCCTATTTTTTTCTATCGTTCGTTTGAATTTGAAAAAGGACACAAGAAACATAAAAAATATAAAAAAAAATCGAAACAAAAGCAGTTTATGTTGGCCATGTGGCGACAGCGATTACAAAGTGACAAACTGTAGGTGGGTGTGGGTGGCGACGGCAATACCATTGCCCCGGTGTGTGTCCTTTTATTTCGTTGTGCAAACTGCTGATTCGATGTGTTTTTAGTGTCCATTCCAGATGTCGTTCGATATTTTGCGCTTTTTCATTGAACCGTTTATTGAATTTGGATGTCCTGGTGTTGGTTGGTGGCAAAGGGAGTGTGGGAAATATTGACTGTTGGATAGATATTGCTTTCTAAAAATGTGCCGGACGATTTGAAATACGAAAAAAGGGATAAAATGATGAAAGTTATACGAGCATTTTACAGTTATGAGCGTTAAATCGATTTTGCAGTTTAATTTAGATTGAAGTGATGAGAGATGTCAGATACTTTATATCTCAATTTACAAGCTACATTCATTATTCGCTATAAAATGTAAAAGGTTCTGTCACTTTTGTGGCGTTTTATGTTGGAGATGTTAATTAGTGATTCGAGTAGCAGAGTAATGGACTTGGAGATGGGACAGGATGCATACTACAGTAATATACATCTGCAGGGCGATAGATAAATTGGAAGTTAATTTACTTTGTCAACCATTTATGAAGAAACTGTTGAAAAATATATTTAAACTTCCTTTTAACCATCATTTGCTCTGTATCATCTGTATCGTCAAAAAAATTCATTGAATCATTGCAGAGAAAAGAATAAAAGTAGAGATAAGATTGGTTAAACTTTCAATGAAAGGAACCTTTTTGTAGCCTGGCAGTCTACAAACTCTTTAAAGTGCACACTGCAAGCAGATATACACGGTGCGTTCAAAGACTATATCCAGACTCTGTGGACACAGAGCAGTTATTACGAAATTCAATGAACACCATCAGCCAAACTTTCCTGGATGGACACCTCAATTTGTAAGGCGGGATCCGATGAAAATAAAGAGGCATCTAATGGTAGTGTTTTCTCTACTTACTTACTTACTTACTTAACGGGCTCCCGACCCGTGAAGAGTCTCTGCCTGAGACACAGCAGCCTTCCACTCTCTTCGATCCCGGGCACGCTGCTTCCAGTTATCTAGACCAAGCGCTCTGGCATCCGCGATAGCTTGATCCTTAAAACGGAGGTTCGGTCTTCCTTGTCTTCTCGAACCTGGGGGCTGTGATTCGAAGATCCTCTTTGCTGGAGCATTATTGTCCATTCGCTCGATGTGTAGTGTAGTCCACGTGTTTTGGCTTTTTGGACTACATCCACATCCTGGTACAGCTCATAGAGTTCGCGGTTATATCTTCTCCTCCATTCGCCCTCCTCGCATACGGGACCGAATATCCGACGAAGAATTTTTCTTTCGAAAGTGTTCAGTATTTGCTCTGCTTTCCTGCTTATCGTCCAGCACTCGGCTCCATACAGCAGAACTGGCAGGATCAAAGTTTTGTAGAGCATACATTTCGTCTTTCGAGTTAGGAGTTTTGACCCCATTTGTTTCGCCAAACCGAAGTAGCAGCGGTTTCCTAGGGTAAGTCTTCGTCGAATCTCCACTAAGTTGTCATTCGTGGAGTTGATATTTACTCCGAGGTAGGTAAACTCCTTAACCACTTCGAAGTTACTGTTGCCAACAGTGACGTTTTGTCCTAGGCGGTGGACAGATGCTTCTTTGTTTGTTGACAACATGTATTTGGTTTTGTCCTCATTCACTTCAAGGCCAACACGTTTCGCCTCTTCTTCAATTGCCGTAAAAGCCTCTAACACGGCGCGCTGGGAGCGACCGATGATGTCGATGTCGTCTGCGTATCCCAGCAAATGGACAGATTTGTTGAAGATAGTGCCTTCCGTGTTTACACCTGCCCTGCGCACTATCTGTTCCAGCACAAGATTGAAGAAGTCACATGATAGCGCATCCCCTTGCCGAAATCCGGTGCATGTTTGGAATAGTTCAGAGGAACTGTTGCCGAATTGCACGTTGCACCGCGTGTTATCCAGCGTCACGCGGCACAGCTGGATCAGTTTAGCCGGGATCCCGAATTCGGCCATCGCCTTGTAGAGCTCAAGACGATGAATGCTATCATATGCGGCTTTAAAGTCGATGAAGAGATGGTGAGTCTCGACTTGAAATTCGTTGGTCTTTTCCAGGATTTGCCTTAGTGTGAAAATTTGGTCGATCGTCGATCTGCCGGGCCGGAAGCCACATTGGTACGTGCCGATTAGTGTGCTGCAGAAAGGCTTCAGACGTTCACACAGTACGTTGGATAGGATCTTATATGCGACATTAAGCAGGGATATGCCTCGGTAGTTCTTACAAGACATAGGATCGCCTTTCTTGAAGATGGGGCATATAGAGCTGATAGTCCAGTCATCGGGCATGACTTCATCCACCCACACTTGGTTGATGACTTGGTGCATGCACCCCACCAAAGCATCACCACCATGTTTGAAAAGCTCTGCTGGTAGACCATCAGAGCCGGCGGCCTTGTTGTTCTTCAGCTTTTTGATAGCTGAGCCGACCTCTTCAAAACTAGGAGGGGGAATGGATTCTTCATTGACTGGATGCGGGTTCTCTTCTTGCCCTATCACTCTCTCTACCTGCCCATTAAGTAGCTGCTGGAAATGCTGCTTAAATACATCTACTATTCCCTGTGCTTCGGTGACTAGGTTTCCTTCACTGTTTCGAAGAGCCTGCGTTCCGGGCTTGAAGCCAGCTGCCAGTTGCTTGGCTTTCCTGAAAAACATCCGGATGTTGTTCCTATCGCGGGACTCTTCGATATCCTTGAGCTGGGAGGCTGCGTGGGCCCTTTTCTTCTTACGCAGTATCTTCTTCTCCTCCCTTCTTCTGGTTCGATACTCTTCTCTCGCTGCCCTTGTTTTGCGTTGCAGCGCTTGCAAGTGTGCATTTTCTGTCACCTTTTTCCGGCGTACGCATTCATCATCATACCAAGGGCTCTTTTTGGGTGGTGGCTGGTAGCCTATGGTGGTCTCTGCTACCCCTTTGATGATGTCGCGATACTGGTTCCACAGCGGAGAGTCTCTCACTCAGGCGCTCCCTGTAGGCTCTGGCTACTCCAGACGTGCTAAGGCTTCCAACGTTGAATTTCTTTTTCTGGGCGGTCTGCAGCTTCTTCTCATTGGATAGTCGAGCTCTGAACTTAGCTGCAACAAGAAAATGGTCAGAGTCGACGTTTGCCCCTCTGAACGTTTGCACATTCAGAATGTTGGATGCGTGCCTCGCATCTATTAGCACGTGGTCGATTTGGTTGGCGGTTCGACCATCTGGAGAGCGCCAGGTTGCTGTGTGGATTCGTAGTCTTGGAAACCTAGTGCTACTTATCACCGTATTACGAGCTGCTGCAAAATGGATTAGCCGGAAGCCGTTGTCTGTTGTCGTGTCGTGGAGGCTGTGCTTTCCAACTAATCCGCCGAAGATGTTTTCCTTACCGATTTTGGCATTGAAGTCCCCGAGTATGATTTTGACATCATACTCCGGACAGGCTCCGTAGGCTCCGTCCAGGAGGTCATAAAACTCCTCCTTGATAGAGTCTTCAGCTTCGTCGGTAGGGGCGTGTGCACATATTATGCTGATGTTTTGAAATGTAGCCTTGATGCGGATCACAGCCAGGCGATCGCTGATCGGCTTAAAGTCAATTATCATTGAGCGTAGCCGATTTCCCACGACGAATCCGCATCCTAACATGTGCAGTCTTTTGTGGCAGCTGTAATAAATGTCGCAATTTTTCCGTTTTTGCATACCTGATCCTATCCATCGTATCTCCTGGATCGCGGTAATATCTGCCTTGTACCGCGTGAGGACAGATTCAAGTTTTTGAATAGCACCAGGAGTGTACAGTGTACGTACATTCCAGGTGCATACTCTTATATCATAGTCCGTGTACGTTCCGGGTCGTGGTATTAAATGAGGGGGTCCATTATCCGAGGCTTGTGTCTCTCTCATAACTAAATTTTTTTTACGTGGTAAGGAAGTTACCCCGACGGCACAACCCCCAACCTGGAGGGCCAGTTCCATTTTTTGAAACCCCTACGACGAGGGGCCGGTTTTAAACCGAAGTCAGTATCCCGCTTCGGGGATATGAGCGCTGCCGTTGGCCCAATAAGGGCTCATCCGCCACCATCTCTTTTCCAAAAACCTGACTTATTCTTGGAAATCTTTATCGGCCTGAGCTCCGAATATGTCGAAGTAGCCCAGATAAAGTGTTGTGCTTCCGTTTGAAGCTTTAACGCCACCGTTGACTCCATCGAGAGAGTTCGTCCGCTGTCGTATTTATAGTGCTGCAATTTTCTCTTGGTCAACACTCGCGCTTATAAGTTTAGCAAGTCGGGTCCGGATGGACACCAACCAGTACCCGATGGCTACCACTAGGAGGTAAAATAAGCACAATTGATGCGCAGTAACAGTTACAACACTGGACGTCGCCAGGTTGACGCCAGTCAGTGCCTACCCTATTCCTACAGCATCCAACCATCTAGAGTGTTTTCTCTAGAAAGCATAATCTGATCATCTCCTTGCAGATTCACGTAGGACACCCAAAGTCAACTAGCCTTAGGTATTATTGGTAAGTGTCTCACGTATGTAAAATTGAAAATAGTTAAACTCTGTCGCACATACATAACACAAGGCTCTAAGTAGATGAAATATTTTCATTGTTTTTTTACTCTTGTGGGACCTTAATCCTTTCCCACTGTACCCTTAAACTTGAATATCCAGCAGAGCTTAAGCTTCCCATTCTACAGTGCGCATCGCTTGTCACAACGTTCAGCTTGTGCTTCAGTCTTCTTTTTTCTTGTCAGGTTAGAAAACACTCACCTGGAGCACTCAGACGCAACTGATCCATTGTACTATCAGGAAGCAAAATCCAGTATTATCAATTTTACTGGAATTTCATCAACTTTCCGAGAAAGGAGAATACACTTCAGCGATGAGGAGCTTACACTATCAGCACTCACCACATCAACACCGAAGATCTGCCACCTGATCCGAGCAAAGGCAGGACAATAACAAAGAAAATGATCCGAAGTATCGTCGCCCTCTGCACAGCAGTCGCAGACAGTGGTGTCTCTTAAGCCTAGCACGCTAAGATGCTTGGCAAAAGTAAAGTGTCCCGTACATTTAGTCTGATTGTATCCTGGAGAGCCGTGCCATACACAAAAGTGTTCGTAGGAGACCCTTACCGAGGGGAAGACCCAGCGTCTGTTCAAATTCTGAGAAATCATCCTTTGAGCCTTGCTTACCAACCTCTCGGTGATCTTATTTCCCGCAATCCCAGTGTTACTTTGAACCCAGACAAGAGTCAAAGAGTTCAGCCTTGTGACCGAATTCAAAGAGTTCTAACATTCTCGAACTATTTTAGAACGGGTTACAGGTTTGAGCAAGGTCTTAAGCGCAGCTTGACTGTCGCTAAAGACGGAGGTACTCCGACCCTGCCTATTCTCAACAACATTGTCGGCAGCCATTAGGATAGCATATACAGATCTCCGCTTGAAAAATAGAAGTATGCTTGACGAGTAGGGAAGTATAGTGTAGTGTTGTCGGTCTCCACGAAGATACCAGCACCGGACCATTGACTAATTTTGAAACCATCCGTGAACGTTCGACTACTGCTGAGTCTAGGCTCAGACTCTGGCCGAAGCCAGTCCTGAACGCAAGGAAAGTCGACTCTGACTTTGTACAGCAAGCGAAGTTCCGGTGTCATTGCATCAGACAACATATCTATGGAACCATGGGCTGTACTATCTGTAGATTGCTTTCTAGCATCTTAGTACATCCCATGAAGGTAAATCAATCTGACCATTTAGAACAGAGCCAGGTGTATTCGGACAAACTCCTGTGCAGCCGAAACAGGCCATTCTTTGGAGTCTCTTGCACAGGGAAGTCGCATACTTACGCGAAAGCTCCCTCCACCAAACAACCGACGCATAAACTGGAAAAGGTTTTATCATAGACGTATAGATACAGAGGACCTTTTTCGGTGATAAGCCCCATGTCTTGCCAAAAGAACCCTTACAGTGATAGAAGACTTGGAGCACCTTGGATGTCTTTAACTTAATATGCTTTGGGCAAAGAAGTTTCTTATCCACGATCACTCCCAAATATTTTGCTTCGTCGGTGATCTAGATAGTGACGCCATTTAGCGCTGGCTGAGTCAGACCAGTCACAATCCTTCTTCTGGTGAAGAGAAGAACCTCAGTTTTCAAAGAATTGGCCGAAAGCCCACTAGTACACTATTCATGGACCATGTCTAAGGCTAGCTATCTGTGCGTCTGCACAGACAATCTGTAGGCATGACCCGACAGAAAGTAAGGCAACATCATCCACATATGTCGAAGCGTAGACGTTAGAACTATTGAGAGCATGGAATATAGAGTCAACTTCTGTATCCATAGAAGTGGATTTTTTTTTTTTTTTTAAAAGACCCTTGCCCATATGGCTGATACTGCGACCTAAGAAGATCTATTGTATCAAAGGGTGATATTAAGCCAAGAGACGTTCCACCTCCCTTATGAAGGATAGTACGTCCTTAGCAGCGGAGTACCTCATCTCTGCTGAAGAACATATTTCTTTATGGAAGATACGCCTCCTTAACCAATGTAATGCTGGGCATTGACAGAGAATGTGCTCGGAGGTTTCGTCATCTTCTAAACAGAACCTACATTCCGTTTCCGGGCACAAATTGATTTTGTTAAGGTGGTAACGCAGGCTACAGTGGCCTGTGAGAAAGCTCACCAGCTTCCTAATGCTTTCCTTATCTAGATTGAGGATTTTCTTGTAGGAAAAAGGTCTGATTAATCTCTTGGATTGTCTCAGCCCCGGAACATTTTCCCAGTGAGCCAGACGAAGTTTATGCTCACAAGTATTGATCAGCGCTGTGGCAGTAGCCCAGTTGACACCACAGTAATGTTCAGGTCCTATGAACGCAGATTCTGAGCCAGCCCTAGCTAGTTCATATTTCGTTGCCTGTAATTCCTTGATGACCAGGGACCCAACCAAGTTTCACCCTGTTGTGTCTGGCAAGAGTCATAAAGTCATAAAGAGTGATAAAGAGTCCGTTAAGTTGGACGACAGCGCTTTAAGCGCTGCCTGGCTATCTGAAAAGATATATATCCTAGCGCCTTTAATACCTGTATCCAGGTTTATCTTAGCACAGATCTCAATGGCATGGAGTTCGGCCTGGAAAACCGTGAGACACATTCCCATAGGTATAGAGACCTTGGTGTTGGGTCCAAAGACACCAGCACCAACTCCAGTATCCATTTTTGATCCGTCTGTGTACCAGATCAGACCTCTAGGGTCCAGTGTCGGAACACCATTAGACCAGTTTTCACGGTCTAATATCTCTACCTCAAATAACCTTCCAAAACAGTACTCCCTGACCATAATATCGGGGATGGTACAGAACATGTCCTTTTTGGAAATTGAGTCAAGAATTTTCAGGTGTCCTACATGGTCGCCTGATTTATACTTGTATTCTAGTTGCAGTTTGATAGCGCATCTAGCGGCCGTCTTCCTAATGAAGATTTGTAAGGGAGAGAGCCCAACAACTACTTCTAAAGCTGCCGTAGGGCAGGTGCGCATGGCACCCGTAATGCCGAGACATGCAATTCTTTGAAGCTTCTGAAGCTTCGTTGCCGTTGTCCGTTCAAGAACTTTCGGCCACCAAACAATGGCTGCGTACGTGGTAATAGGCCTTACCATCATTGTATACAACCAATGTATCATTTTTGGACTTAGACCCCAAGTTCTGCCGTATAGGCGTCTACTGGCTCACATGGCTCTAGTGGCGCGCTCAATGGCGGACTTGATATGAGAACTCCAGCTAAGCTGTTTATCAAGGATGACACCGAGTTATTTAACCTCACTGGAATAAACTAAAGTGGTGCCTTTGATGATGATAGGTCCTAGATTGACCAGTCTTCTTTTTGTAAAAGGCACTAGAACGGTTTTGCAAGGGTTGATGGATAGTCCTTCTCTGCTGCACCATTCTAACACGTATAGTAAAGCACTTTGCATGACACTAGAAATGGTCGTGTTGTGTTTATCCATAAAAGTGGATACAGAACGCTACCTTGCGGACACACTCTATTAAAACCTTCGCATCTACAACCAAAGTTCTTTTCATCAGCATTGCTCCGATCAACAATACCTATGTTTCGTTTCATCTATCCCGTGTTGTCTAGCAAAGCGCCCTCTATGAATTGTCGAAAGCCGTCTCTATATCGATGAAAATGAGCATAGCGTATTCTTTCCTATTGAGCGCGCATTCTATTCTAGCAACTACACTAGACTACCGCAGTCTCACAGGATTTTGCTTGTATGCATGTTGCATCTCAGATAAAGGGTGCATCCTCAGTGCAGACCTGTACACGTGAATCTCGACCAGCCTCTCCAAGGTTTTCAATAAGAAGGAAGACAGACTTATAGGTCTGAAACTCTTAGCGAGGGAGTAGTCATTTCTAGCAATTTTTGGTATAAAAGCCACTCGAACGGAACGCAAAGGTATAGGAATATATGCCAGTGATAGATACGTATAAAAGCCACAATCGTATTTATGTTTCACGTCTTGAAGACGTTTACGGCATCTACTGAAGGACCTGCCTTCTGGTACTATCGGTAGAATAGAGTAGAGTTATACTTATATTGATATTCCTGAAGCTCACAGAAGTTTCTCAGTTTCAATTTCAGGTGGTTAATGGATAGACTAAAGACAAATTCCAAGCCAATCATCATTAAAGCCATTAAACGTCGTTACAATATAAATATGTATATGATGAGCGTCATCCGTCACCACATGCAATATCTTGTGAAAATGTTGCTATCGACCAAGCTATAGCTAGTACTCTTCTTCACTCTTCAAAACCTTTAAGATTAGAACTACAAAGATATGCAAATACTTGATCTTTAAGACCAGCCCAACCTTTTAAATCTACACAGTCTATGTAAATTGGATACGAATACAGGGACTACTGCTTTGAATGGTTTCCAAGAAAGTCCTTGCGCCAATAAAGAAAATCGTTTGAAAGTTTCATTAACACCAAGTTGTTGACTTCCCTGCACTTAACCTTGAACGGAACATACTTATATATCCCCCTACCATGTCGTGGGCCAATGCATACATAAGTAACTACTCGAAATGAAATAATAAAAATTCTTGGAAGCCATCCAAACTTGTTGAAGGCAGCGCTACTTCAGTGTAATCGTTGTGTTCTCCACCACTTGATACAAGTCAAGATTTTTCCACTTAAAACACTTTCAATTTTGTTATAGGTTACCCGCCGAGCCCTCTAAGTCACAACTTTACATCACCAACTTGGCATGCAAATGCTAAGTGTTCAGAGATCTGATTTGCATATTTTTCATTACGTGGAGGTATATATGCCTCCACGCCAAAACCTCCCACCAGGACGAGTGTACTTGCGTTCCTCTCACACCCATTTGTGTATCTTAATTCAGCAATTGAGTACACAGTCAACTAAAAATCTAACATTAGCATAAATCAACCTAAACTGGGTTAAAATTCCCTTGCTAGGCGGATAATGTAGCCATCATTGTTTGAAGAGGAGCCTACAAGCCTACAAGCTTGCCTCATCGTCATTACGCCTCTGGAACAGTACACAAGTACAAATTTTTCTCTCCCAGTTAATTCAAAATTCTGTCCATAAACCGATGGGAGGTAGTATCACAGTCTCGGCTGTTTGGAAGCAAGATTTCGATAAAATTTATGAATATTACGACAAGGGTGGCAGAGACTCTGTAATTAAAACCCAAATATTAATCTATGTGGAAAGTTTGCGAACCTAACCGCGAGCTATAAGGGAGTTTTGCAAAATTTGACACGACTTGGGGTGTTGGACTCATATTAGTTATCCACCCAATACAATGAGTTCCCTCCTGCGATGATGATGATGATGATTATGATGATGAGACACTTGAGAAGGAATAGTGTATTCCAAGGACACACCACAGCTTCGGTGTATTGAATTTCGTATAAAAAAAAACAAAATTCTGGACACGTTCGTCAATTGTGTCTCATCTTCTGTGTGGTTATGTAGGGAATGCGGATTGGAAATAAAATTTAAGGACCTTTTGATAATCAAGCAAACGACGACGACGAGAGGATGTGTGAATAACCAATAATCAAGAAACGAAAGGTGGCATTTATAAGTAACGATTATTGCAGGCGCATAACCGTTTGAGCTTGAGGTAATGGTTATGTTCACAAGGAAGAGTGAATTATTCAGAGAATAGGAAAATAGACCGTTATCGACAGTCATGCGAAAAGCAAATTGGGATACGGTATTGCCCATTCATGGTGAAAATTATTTTTAGTCCTAATTGGGGGAAAATGTCTTAAGTCTCGAGTATATCCTTTTACAAGGAACAAAATGTTAAAGGTCATGTGGTTTTGTGTAACTGAGATATTTTCTGAACATATTTACGGTTGGTTGTCTTGGAAGTAGGTACCTACTCCTTTCGCTAATAAGGTGTGGTGTTAGCTTGGTTGAGGTTTTGGTTAGTTTGTGAGAAATATTAGGGACGAGGAATTAAGTGAATTGCTTTTTGCAAGGCATACCCTTTAACTTCTCGAACGGATGCTTTAAGGTTTCAGATTGAAATAAACGTAGTGCTTTACGAATCAAGTGGACTAAAATCGAATTTATGCAAAATATCGGCTTTCAAATGGTAAGAACACTTTGGTAGGTGAAGCAGTCCCCAGTTTTAGGTAGGTTCAGTAATAGCTTGATTAGATTGACGATGATCTAAGTGCGAGAATAAGTCCAGGACGACCTAAATGGTGAACAGCAGAATCTGCGACAAACGAATGCTAAAAAGCTTACAGAAACAAACAATGTAAGACAACTGTCCCAGCATTGTATAAGCCTGCAAATGCTGGTCGGAGAGAAAGATGTACGAAAGAATAGAATAACCACAAAGGTTGTAACAACAATGGAGACATCAGACGGTACTGCACACCATGGTTAGACCAAAGAGTCAAAAAAACTGAAATACATAATTGACTTTGCGCCAATGTATTTCGCTTTGTTGCTCCATTCACTTTCTCTTCAAGAAACTATTGTCATCAATAATCTGTCCATCGCTTGTCCATTTAACAAGACAGGAGTCTGGACAGGACCTGCCAATTATCGTCACCTCTATTATACCGCCCGTGCCCCTAGCTCTTGTTAAATCCAATATAGAGCAAGCCTTCGCGAGATTAGCTAATGAGCTAATGAGGAACAGGGCGATGCCAAAACAAACCAAATTTTAGCGTTTAGCAGACCCAACTTAGCGCTCTTCACGGGGATTATTACCGGCCACAGCCTTTTCTCGGCCCACCGAAGAAGAATGCGACTAGACACTGATGATTTCTGCCGAGGCTGTAGCGACAAGGACGCAGAAGAAAGGACATCTCAAAAGCCTGTGTAGGACTAGGAAAAAGACCCTCGATTAATACCATTTCGAAGACCAGGTTGACCTGTCTGGAAAGCCACCATTAACCATCCTGAAATGTATAGCAATATCGGATTGGTGCAGGGAGACGACTTAGCTATCGCAAAGCTACAGACCAACTTTTGTTTTCGTTTTAGGTTTCGAACAGTACACAAAATGTACTGTCTTGGAATCCACTATCCCGCACGGCTGCCATGTTTATTCTTGTGCAGTTTGGTAGCACTGCACTTACAGACGGTAGAATTCTGAAAATGTCTTCAGTTCGTGATGTGGAGAAGGGCCGCGAAGTACCTAGATAGGTGGCCATAGATACATAGGTAGGCCAAATGTCATACATATATAAGGTCATCAAAGAAGAGCTGCATTCATGCAAGTTAATTGTTCTGAAATGTAAACCTACTACAAGGACTTACTTCCTGCGACACGCTTTAAAAATTCCTGGCATTGTGCCAAAAGATACATCTTTCAAGTCACTGCCTTGTTTTTTTTTAAATCAAATTGAACACTACGCATCCTTTCAATATATGTACTTCTTTGCCACACAACTGCTGTCCTTGTCATCCACAACAATCTAAATGGAAACCTCTTTACAGCCCCAGCAATGTATATCCTTAACATCAGAATCCAATAAATCCTGATGGAATTTTACCTAATAGCCCTCTTATCCAAAAGCCACTTTATAAAAACTAAAATGCACAATTTCCCTGCGGCTATAACCTCAAATGCCCATGGTACTTATGGTCCGCATTATGACTTTATCCTTTTCTCCCCCCCCCCCCGTCGCGCATTTAAATTCAAATCACAACTCAAAAAAACAGAAACAGTCAACAAGGACAGAATATTCAACGAAAAATATTTCCATTCGTCCTTTTATCTTCACTCTGCAACAGTTAGTCCTTCGTTGTTGCAGCGTAAAAAAAAAAAATAACAAACATGACATAAACCCCTTTTCTCAGTCTCAACCCTGACTGTCGGTCGGTCGTTGGAATCTCATATTTCCGATGTCACAATAGGTCATGGAGAAAATTGAGTCCAAAACGATTTGACTATATAATCATGCATCACAGCGTATCGGAGCAAGGACACACCGCATGAAAGGAACTCTCGTCTCTGTTTCCAGGAAACTTTATCAATGACACACGTTATGTCCTAAAGCCCATTGCGCCATAAATTCATCTCATCAACCTCTACCTCTACCGCTCTGCCAACCCCCGTTCGATGCCAATGGCGAAAAGTTGAAAAGCAATAAGGACCATCATCGTTTTTCTTGCAGATTCTTCTCTGATATACAAGTCAGGCATATTACTGAAAACCAAAAAAAAAAAAACAAATAGAGGACAAAAAAAAGAAACGAAAACCAGCAGAGAAAAGGAGACAGGATAGCTGGCCCTTATCCTTATTGCATATTCTATGAATGGTCTGCTTTCTGTGAACGAAGAATTTTTCATATTGAATCTGAATTCGTTTTATTCTGTTCTCGTCCTCCGTGAAGGCCTGAATTCCTTGCCTTGTATTTTCCATGTCATTTCTCTCTAATCACATCCTTTTGGTGGTGGGATAAGGCTCCCTACCTGAAGGTGAAATGATTTGGATGATTTGACTCCTTTGCTGGTACTGAGGCATGCGAAAAATTCCAACTTTGCGTTCTGAAACTAATGATCGCCTTGTGCGTATCTACACCGCCTGACTACGGCTTCTAAAAGCTTGATTGACGTATAAAGAGTACAATTTATTACCACGGCCCTGACTGGCCCAGGTACCACACCATTGAAAATATGTTTTCCACATAATTAGACTTATTGAAAGGCCTCTCCAAACACCGGGGCAGGTCTATTGAATTGCCCTGTCAGTTAAGAGCGAAAAAGGACGACAGGCAGCAAGGGTTAAAACGCTCTTTGATGGATTATGTTCTCGTTCATTACACGGATGATCAGGATAAAGTTTCATGACGTCGACTTCTAATAAATAAGCAAACACCTTCGACATAATTAAGTCTGACAGTGCAACCTGAAATTAAGGATTTTCTTCTTGCCACTACGATCTCCATGTAACCGTACCTTAATTAAGACAAATAAAGGCAAAACAAGAGACACAACAACTAATTGGCAAGGCAAATGGGTCCAACGCCTGGAGACACTTTAAAGCGCGCATTGCAACTACGAAAGGATGTCATGCCGAAACCGCGACATGCCTGGGGCCATAATTCGAAATAATTGCGGTCGGATTTGCTTGTTTGTGTATTTGTCTGTGGATTCGGTTAAACAAGAGTTTTTCGGTGCGAAACGAAGAAGGCGCGTCAAAGGATAAGGAGACGGAGGATACGACTGATTAAGTGGTTCGGGAAAATTTCTTTAATTAAAGACAAATAATTGGGAAGGGACGAAAAATAAAAATTTTACGCTTTACACCCGAGGGCGTGTAATTTCATATTTTCTGGTGCGAAGGGGAAATGTAATACTTTCGATACTGTGTCTCTGGGTGGAAGTATGCGGTTGGTCTCGGGGAGCGTGAGATGTTGGTTTTTAATTTGTATTTGATTTTTGAACCGAATTCTTCAATTAATTTGAATTAAGAATTTGAGGTAAAATTAAATTTTCTAGAGAAATATTTAAACAAGGATAATTGAGTGGAGGGTTTTATGAAGTGGATATGTACCTTACATCCAATGTTGAATTGAATGTGAAGACACACCATTGCTTCTTAGCTCGAAATTTGACTTTCACACATTGGAGGAACTGAAATCCAATGCTATAACCTCTGGGGAAAGGAATAAGGATGCTATTGCTAACCGAATAGTCCTCTCTAGTTCAAGGGGCTTAAAGAATGACAGGAAACCGATTTGGAAGCTGTCGAAACAGCTCTCCATCACCTCGCTATCGATTGCAAAACTAGGCTTGACTGGCTTCGAAAACCTGATATACCCACTTCGACGGCTAAAGTAAGGACACTGTTTAAGATGCGTGTTTCTTTTTGCAGGAAGTGAGGCGTTGTAACAAGGGAAAATACAAATACAAGTGCAAAGACATTTATAAGGACAAATCTCCAGCTTAACATAATGCTTTTTCAGAACTACATACCGTTCTTCTTCACTATAATCCTCTAGTCTTAGGAAGAGCCAAGATGATCCTTATCCCTAATCCAGTGAAGGCTGCCTATGACCTTCCAAAAAAAAAACACTTGGACTATCTCTCTACCAACATTTCTGCTGAATGGTGTTGAAAAAGTGAAACATAGTGCGGCTTAAGAAAAATATTCTGCCACCCTGGTGGGCAGTATTTGAGTCTGCCATGGCATTACAGGATACAGACCTCACATTAGTGGTATCGATTCTAGAGACGGTTGCGAGCAGGGAAATCACGACTGTAAGCTATTAAGTAACGACAGCCTTTCTTTAATTTTGTGTATCGTTGTGATCGATTCTCTGTTGCGGAGACTTATTGATGGAGACAGCCACTGGTCATGTGGGCCCATCCATATCGATCTTTAAGTATCTAGGAGCCGCAATAGATACGAGACTGTCTTTTAGATGGCCTTACTTCCTTCAGTTGCAAATTTAAACATCGTCTGTACATGTCATCGTAGTGATGCCTAAGCTCAAATGGTTAGTGCGTTAGACTACAGAGCAAGGAACTCGAGGTTCAATCCACAGACAACGCCTAAAATTTCTTTCACGGCCTCAACTCTAGCGATCGTCTAACAAGCATCCAAGAGTACAACTGTCATGAAAGAGCTTCTCAAATAAAGCATTGTCCTTCGGAAACGATATTAAACAGTAGGTCTCTTCCATTCGAGTAAAGAATATCCAGCCTTAGCCCTGGGTCGCAAGATCCTGCCTTTTCCACTTCCTCATCCATGCAGCTTCTGTAAAAATCGTTTGCCGGGAGACCCAACCTGAGGGTATGCTTCCTAATGACGCCAGTGTTTCGTAATGGCACCTACTATTGTGCTGATGAAGGATCGCCTTAGTCTTATTAACCTCTTGGAGCGCTTAAGATCCAGCTTGGGCCAGAACTGGTGCAGTTCGACCACCTGCGGTTAATAGGCGCATTTGCCTAGCGAGTTCGTCCCCCATGCAATTTCTTGGAATGTACCTATGGCCCAGCACCCACCGGTGATTTCCTTCGCGAATATTACATTGAACTTTAACCACGACAAGGCCTCCATGATCGCCATTATTTCCGCCTGGGACACGCTGCAGTGATTAGGAAGACGGAAGGAGGTCTTGCAGTTTAGATCTTGGGAGAAAACACCTCCCCCTAGCCGAGGTGGCTTTCTTAACTCGCTCCAGGATGTTGTCAAGTCCAGAAGACTTGAATGACTTAAAACCTCGAATTGCACAAAGAATTGTGCTCTTTGTAACAAGATAAGAGGGGCAGCTCTTGGAAGTAATAGATCCAGAGATTCCCTACTAGAGGGAGTCCACCAGCCATCTGCTCTTTTGAAATAGCTAAGCATTTTTTTCCGAGCCTGGATGTTTCAGAGATCTCTTCAATCTTACCACAGAAGAGTCTCCAGGGTTTCCATTGAGATTTTCTGATGTTCGTTTTATAAAACTTGAGGATATCTATGTACGAGATCCAGTCGGTGGTCTCTCGGGAACGCTTGCCCTGCTTGAAGACCTGCCTGAATGTTTTGCGGAGAGAAAGCAAATTCTAATTTCACCAAGGTGGTCTTGGCTTGCCTTTTAATTTATTTAATGGACATGGATAGACATTGCACGATTGAGGACCTTCATTAGTTCCTCTACCATCGCATCTACTTCGTGAATGTTAGTTGGGGAGAAAGGGGTACAGTTTATTACAGAAGACTCCACACTGTGCCTATATTTTGATCAGTCGGTCTTCCTGAAATTCCTAAAGACAGGTGTGGCTTGAGTTAGGTAGTTTATACCAAATTGATTTGAAAAAGAGTGTTCGCTAGAAACTTATCAAATTTTTGACTGTACTAAGCCCCTATACCGCGGCCTCTATAGACAATCTCATAGAGGTCCAGAATCTAACAGAAAATTAAAAATCTCCACCAATTCTTAGATGAGAACGATTTTGTTTTAGTTGATGAGATCCAATTCTTTGACGATACCAAAACAGGATACATAAAGCTTTACCTAAGTGTGGTCTATCTAGTTTCTCGTTGGATCTAGGGCTGGCATTAGGGTTTTAGATACTCTAAGAAGCCGTAAAGGTCGCTAGAAACTCACTATCGACTTGTGTCATTTCTGTGACATTTCTTGATGGTGGAACGAAGAGCTAATATCCTAATAGCAACGTAGACCTGAACAATTCTTCGTAAAAAAAAACCCTTAAACATGGTGTGACAGTTTTCAATCACTTCCGAACTAATGACGCCTAAATATCGATATAATAGCCAATATCTTCTTAGATATGAAAACACACTATAAATCGTGTAAGGACAAAGGATTCTTGCTCATCCCATTTGTCTGCAATAACCAGACACACAGAAACACAGAAGGATGTGACGTTATAATATTTGGCTGTAACGCTTGATACAACGTATCTAAAGGCAGTCTGGGTATTGTTTTTGAAGGTCAGATGACGTCAGATGACAGTTTTGACGATACTTAGTGACTCGACTAAGACTAAATAGAGAGTTTGTCTTGTATCTACTGGCAGAACTTTGCGGTTAGAGATCGTAGATCTATCCTGAGTTGCTAGCTCCAATATATGTATTTCTATTTAGGTACTAAAGTGTGTCCTATTTCTAGATTGAAAGATACGCTCTTAAGACCGATGTTACTTTCTAGTTGTTGTAGCTTTGAGAAATGAGAATTTTATTGAATTTAAAGGAAAGACGGACGCTTAAGAAAGAGAGGTCGTTTGAAAATAATTAACCCACCCGAGATCTAGTCAGCTACTAGTCAGATTTGGCTAAACTAGTCCTCAAAAGGTCCACTATTTTTCTTTAAATTAGCAGTTGATATATCATCACCATCGGGGTGCTACTTCTCATATAGAACACAAGTAGTTTTGTGCTCTATATACTACTATATACTACATACTTAACCTGATACTGATACAGTCAATATATCCCTGTCACAAACTTCAGCAGCTTGTGGTTGTGGCAGCGTGTAAACCGAAACTGATTCCTCTGGCATCACAATGCTCCTCTGACAACAAATTGAAAGTCAAAACTCCCCAAAGTATGCAATTCAATTCATTTGACACAACTACTTTGCAATTTGGCAAGTGTGTGTCAACCAAGATCCATTATAACCAAAATTGCTTGGCTTTCATCCATACTATCGCATACCGTATGCTTCCACAGTTTAAAAAACTTCAAAAGGACTTTTACCAGAGTGGCTATCACGTCCGAATTCTAAGTGGAGAAATTGACATAATTTTGTGCGATATTGAGTAAACGATGGCACTGTGCCAGAAACAAAAGGATGTGTATACCAGGCGGACATATTTGGGCATGGTGTCGTCTTTAGATGTTTAATAATCCGATTGAGATAATGTGGTTATGGAACTTCTGCATTGTTGTACAACGAAAAACGTAAAAAAAAAGCCTAATTACATTTTGATTTATGAATGTATTTCACTGAGTTAACAAAATCGACAGATTTCCATTTCGTCCTTGCACACGTGTATGTACACTCCTCTTCTATGTTATACCATCTAACATTGTTTTAGTATCTTCCTTTTTCGTGTTATCCCATCACTCGTTTTTTCCACCCAACACAATGCCACGTTGGTCACACTCAACGTAGGTGTCCCTAAAACCATTCTCGGTACATATTTGGAATGCGTGATGTCAACCCTCCTAGTATTTTGTAGTACGCGCTACTTCCATTAACTGTCAAGTCAACATTCGAGAGGAGAATACACAACTTTTAATTTGTTCGAGATCGATGATGACAAGCACACAGCGACAGGAGTATCCTTTAGATTTAGTCTGGCATGCTCATTGAATTGCGAATTCTAAAATTGAAAATTGCATTTCTCGTTCTATTCTTCGGCTCCTAGTGAAGGACGATACTGATTTAAAATGCGCGGGTGGAAGGACGTTTTTTTTTTATTTTATTTTCCCTCTCCTGAATAAACAGGATACTGAAATCTAATATCGTAAAGAATGAAAAGCAGCCTCCCTCACTGTCCCCTACAACCACCTCGCTAAACAAGGATTAAATATATTTCATTTCATTCTTTATCCTTCGAGATGGATTGTTATGGTGACTGGGTTTTTGCTGTCACTTGTGGTTTTTGTTTTGAGGTCGTAACAGAGGAGGATGGTTTATTCAGACATGAAATTCCACTATCGTTTCGTTTTTATGTTTTCGAGACTTACACACAGAACGGTGTTCAGTTCTATGACACCCGTTTATTATAAACAAATACACACACAAAGAGAGATTGAATGAGGGAATACAATGCTCTAAGGAGTACACGGACTAAAGTTGATTTAGTGGACAGCCAAACATTACAAATAGTGTGCTTACGACATAGAGAGTGAAAGAGCGGCGGACTGGAGAGCTAGAGAATAAATGAATAACGAATGAGCGACAACAAGGACGAATGGTATAGTGTGCCGAACAACAATTCAATTTGTGTTGGATAAATTGGAATAATATTTGCCTTCGGTGAGGCAATTAAACGGCGACCAGGAGGTAGTTGAATCCGTCAGGATGAATGCAACTTATTTTGTCAATAAAACGAGTCTAATGGTCTTGACGTTTTAGGGAAATTATACTCTAATTGACGGAGCATATCCTATATCAGGTGCTTTTATAAAAGTTTATTGACCATAACGTTTATTCTATTCCTGCTTAGACAAGTATCTGCAAGTATTGCGTGTTGGCTGATACTCCCCAGGGCTCATTGGGATTTGTATTCATTGTGGATTTCGTGAATAGATGGCCTTAATTTCGGGCCAACTGCGATTTAATGATGAACACGTAAATAAACCCATCACGGAAGGACTATATAGTCTGTGCGTATAACCTTTTGAATTATGAAGGGATTTATATATATGTATAGTGTCCTTATTAATATTTAAGTAACATTTAGGGGAATTAGGAATCAAATGAAAGAATTGCTATTAAACAATTAATGAGAGTGAAAAGCCGAGAGTAGAAATATTGTTTTGTATTATCTCTGACTTTTTGAAGCTGGCACGTTTAGATACGGAAGTTAAATCCTGGTCAATTAGGGTCAAGCCACAGAGAAGAAAAGGTATACAAATGGAAAGAGGGTTGAAATTTATACATATGTATGTATGTAGGCTAAAAGCTTTACGTAGAATTGTCCACTTAATGGACGGATAGAGCCATTCCTGCGACGGTAACTTTATCTTCAGTACACACATTCCTTTGATGTGTGACGTGCCATCCAAAGTACATAATTGGATAATTTTGTAGCATTGTTGAAATGGCACCATAATCATGATGACTTGACGATGATTATACTTAACATCAATGTGATGAAGAGCAGTCATAATAACAGTTCCAGTACATATCCCAAACTCCTATCTTATATTCCAATATCGACAACAAGCACTGTCTTTCGCGCCTTTTAACTCAATCTGTCTTAATGGACCCACGAACGTACAATATTCGACTTTGCTTAAGATATGAATTCACAAAAAAAACAAAGCACTTGGAAGCCTATTTTGTTTTAGAAACGGATCTGCCTTTGGTGAAACCATTTCAGATACTCTCATTTAAAAATACGGTTCAAGGAGCAATAGATCTAATCTACATCTTTATTTACAAGGCTAGAGTTCAATGAATCGCGTTATGGTCATTGAATGCAAAATTAAATAACCCATCCGTAGATTTAAATAATTAAATCACACAATTTCCCCTCGATTAGCCAAGATACCACCCATAGATCAATGAAACTCACCTACATCTGAGTTTCAAACCGCGTCATTTTTGTGCACTTACACAAATTTTATGGAGAAAAACTTCACTGAACGCTGTACTATTAGCATACAAAGCCTAAAAGGCAACATAGAATTCAGCTTTCGAAAAGAATCAGCTGCAGAGTGTCCCTTCAAAACGTCTCTGGACTGGGACACATACATTATATGAAAATCTCTAGGAGACTATAGACTTCTTTTTCACCCTTCCTTGTAAAAGGGTCTTTGATTTCGCCTCGAACTCAAACTACTGCAACGCCTGTAAGAGATGTCAGGAACAGTAAAGATCTGTAGACCTAATTTATGCTAATCGCAATACCACAACAAATCCCATGAATTATGAGAGCCCTCCGAATTTATTAGAACAATACACTGACCCTTAAGTCATCGCTCAACTACTTAAACCAAAATTTACTTGATATGCCTCAAGATTTCAGTGTTGGACCTCATCTTTTATTTTCATTTTGCAAAAACATCATACGCCTAAGTGGCCCTGCAACATGAAGTAAACCCATATCTTGTGCGGTTCCGTAGCAATTGGAAAGAATTTGAATCTACTCTACATGTGAAACTAGAAACACCTCGATAAAGGCCAAACTGTGTCCAGAAAAACGTTGAATAGGTTCTTCTGGTTCACAATCCACTTAGTTCCACTGAAGCTTTTCTTTAGTTTTTCTACTAATTGAATGAAATTTCTTTAAAGTTCTCTGTTTATAGGATACGTAGTGTCAAATGTATGACGGACTTCAATCTACTTTGGATTCGAAGGGTTTAGCGTACAATATTTCTGCATTAGTCTCCAGTTCTCCTGATTTAATGTTACGAATGTTGGATTATTTTCTCTGCTTCTACATATGTATGTATAGTTATCATTATTTACTACGATAAACAAAACAAATTTACTAAAATCACTGCATTTCTTCTCCATTTTCAGAAGGACGACACGTCGGCTTTTTGAAATACCACAGTAAGATCCATTTTTCTTTTAACAAACATTTAATTCAACCTTTAACCCTCCCATCACTTGAACTGCCTAACCCATGTCTAAATTTTTACATACCACAGATACACAGATACAAAGATTTCAATTTGTAAATAAAGATATTTATCAATCAGATATTTCTTCACTCACAGCTTTGTTCCACGGATTGCTGTACCAGTTTTAAAATGTTTAATGGCATTTCGGGGTAAAAATAACCGATTGACATAAATCAGATAAATCGCGACAAATTACCAACCTCCCATTGACATTCGATAAGGGACACGCGTGTAAAATAAATCCTTGGCAACCTTTCTCACCATTCTTTGAACATAAAATAGAAAGCAAATCGTTGACAGATATCTTGATTAATGCCCTCCCATTAAACTTGAAGCTTCCCTACTTTGCATAGAGCCTAGGATATAGAACTTATCAACCTCATTACGATCTTAAACCTTATGTGGCTACAATTATTGTAGTAACAACTTCCATGTAATCCGTGATAACTTGTGTTCGTTATTTCTGTTTTGAAATTCAAAGAGTTTCCACTTTTCCCAGATGATCCTTCAGACTTGTACAGAGAGAAGAAAAAATGGCCCTGCTTATTTTTTCGCCGCACAGTCAAAGTTTTCTCATTAAATTACGCTTCCTTTGCGCAGAGTTTTTCTTTTTTCCTATTTTTTTTTTTTACAAACTTTTTCTAACCAAGGACGATTCTTATCCATCTTGATTTTTACTCTCAAGTACTATCACACTGAAGAGGGACTCCATTCAAGAGGAGCCAAAAGGAAGAAAAAAAGAAAATACTAAAAAAGATAAAAGTATTATCAACGACAAAGGAAAATTCGAAATCTTTCAATCCCCAGGAGTGTTGCACAGCTTCTTTTTTCTGATCAAGGACGATGATAAAATCAGTATAGCTCCACCTCTTCAAAGATGAGCTTTGTTACTTGCTTACCTGGTAAGCAATTCCATTAACATAAGGACCAACCACCCGATACCAATCGAACAGGATACCAAAGAACTTAACCTGTTGCCCAACAAAAAAAAATAAAAAAAATACAAACAAACAAAAAGACCGGAGATTTAGCAGATAAACTTCTTTTTGTTGTTTTCTCGTTTCGAAGATTTTATAGGATTAGGCAGTACCTACTCGTACCAGTGGGAGTTCAACGCTAAAATAAGGTCCTTTATGATGTGGTCCCACACTTTACATTCCATTTATGGAGAGTTTTATTTCTCGGCTATACATTATTTATACAGCACCGAAAGACTATATCCTGAAGCTGAAGATTTATAGTCGTAGATTTATGGCTCTTTTTTGTAGCGGCCCTGGGACAGATCCTAAATAAATATAAAAATACAAATTCAATTGCGAAGAAGGACGAATGGAATTCACGATATAATCAGGGATCTGCTGAACGATGTTTTAGTTTTATGGTCAGGATTTGAAACTATTTCGGCTGGCAATGACAATTCGGATAGGCAAATTCAACCGCAGTAATCAGCATTAAAGTGGAATCAATTCGGGGGTAATCTCGGTTAGGGTCTCTAATCGTTTTCGTCAAAAAAAAAAATGCCAACCCAACGGAAATTTAAGTTTATAAGAAAATTGAGAGTACTTACCGACAGAGTAATCAGCAGCGGTTGTACAGTAGCCTGGAAAAAGAAGAGAAAGGATATTATTAAATTCTGTTGAAATACAAACTAAAATTTAAGAAAGATTTGGTTCATGTACACAGTCACTTTGTGACAATGGTTCGAAACGTGAACCACGCAATCTAATAGCAATAACAACACCCACAACATAATTGGCAACTTTTGGTAGTAGCCAAGCTGTATCCTTCTATCATTGTCATATCGCCGTGTTGTCGTCATTGCAAACTTCCAACTATGGTTCCTTTCATTTCAAGAAGGCAAGGTTGTTCAAAGTTCATTCACATCATTCATCCACATCACCATCAAATAGGGAGTATGGAACATATAATTGCGGGGCTAGAGTATTATTATTTGTAAAAGGTGCATAAACTTTTGGATAGCACGCATTAGTTGACCTCTGTCCTGAGATCAAAAATTAAAAGCCTAGCTTCGACAAAAACCGCAAGAACTAAAAAGAATACTTACTTAACCCGTGTAGAGTCTCTGCTGGAGTCAAGACAGCATTCCATACTCGTCGGCTTTTTTAGACCAAGCGCCTTACCATCCACATACAATTGGTGTTTGAATCGGAAGTTCGATCCTCATTATCCCATCAAACCTAGGGCAGGGAATCGAAGATCATTTTGACTGAATCGTTGTTGCTTATATGCTCTATGTGGCACTGCCAATATAGTCGCATTATCTTGGCTTTTTGGAATTAGCGGTTGTATCTTCTCTTCCATTCCCATCTTCGAAAAAAAAGACCAAACATTCGACGAAGAATTTTTTGTTCGAAAGTCTCCAATACACTCGTATACTCTGCTCCGTAAAGCACAAGTGACAGAATTAGAGCCTGGTAGAGCAGACACTTCTTCTTCCGAATAAGGGGGTTTTGAGCCGATTCGTACTACCAAACCGATGTAACCGTTTTTTAGTGGGATCTCCACTATGGTGCATTCGTAGAATTGATGTTAACTTCGAGTTAGCTGAGGAATTCATATATAACTTTGAGGTATATTAATGAACTCCTCAGCTACCTCGAAGTTGTAGATATCAACAGTGGCACTTTGTCCAATGCGGTAGACTGATGTCTCTAAAAACTCTAAAACGGCACGCTAGGAACGCCCAATGATGTCTATGTCATATGCGTACCCCATCAGATAGACGGATTTTTTAAAGATAACCCCCATGTGCTAACAGCTACCCTACGCACTATCTGCTCCATCACAAGATTGAAGAGGTCACACGATAGCGAACCTCTTTGTAGAAATCAGGCGCATGGTTGGAATGGTTTAAAAGAGAACCTTCCAAATTGAACGCTGCATTGCGTGCCCCCCCCCCACAATTACGTGACTCAGGTAAATCAGTTTTTCCGGGATTCCATATTCAGCCAAAGTCTCGTAGAAGAGTGACTTTAGAGTCCATGAAGAGGTGGTGAGTTTCGACTTGAAATTCGTTGGTCTTTCCTGGAGTTGTCTTAGTAAAAAGATTTGGTCTATCTGCTGGGCTAGAAGTCACACTGGTACATATCGGTTAATGTGTTCCAGAAAGGCTTCAGACATTTCCTAGAATAACTCTTCGACGAATCACCACTAATCACCTTCATGGAGTTGATATTTACTCCGAGATTGAGGGCAATGAAAAGGCCGACTCTCTAGCAGGGTCAACTCTGGTCAAGAACCATTCATTGCAGTTGGCAGAGGGATGGTAAAATGCCTAATTAGCAACTGGGCCAAGACGGAATACCAGAGAAGGTTGCAAGCAAGCAATAATGGCTATTAAAATGCCGATTGGCACCTGTGAACTATGCCTGGATGAAGTCAGGACAGCAGCGCATATATTGTATCAATGTCCGGCGCTAGCTAGCAGAAGAAGGGAGGTCCTAGCCACTGGGTAAATACCCAGAGGATGAACCAGATTTCTCTAAGACAGATGCTAACGTTAACACGAGGAATCAAAGGCAGAGAGAAACTGTGAAGAAATCCAGAGAGACTCTCGGGCTAAGATGGATCGTGGAAGAGAGACGAAAAGGCCCCCAACACTGTAGTCTGGTTCGAAATCTCTCTAAAATATGTATATATGCATACATATGTATATACATACTCCGAGGTAGGTAAAGTCCTTAACCACTTCGAAGTTACAGTTCCCAATGAATTTTAATTTGGAGATTTTGCGACTGGGGATTACGTAGCCAACCCGCCCAGGAAACCTAGAATCAACTTGCATAGGTTAATGAAGTTCCCATACAGTCTTAAATTCTTACAATGACAAATCAAAACCTTGGGGATTCTAGGAGTAAATATGGAAGTTCTCTTCAAATCGCGGTGTTAGTCACATCTTTTGTGAATTGAATTCCAACTTTGTATGTTTTCACTGCATTCAAAACGCCTGTGACTTTAGCTTAACCCAAGCCTAACTTAATCTACCTATAAATGCTATAAACTCGCTTGAACACGATATGCAGTCATGTATGCAGTGATGACTGTCCTTATATTGTAGAACAGATGAGGCATATTGCCTTACGTCATGAGTCGGTATACTCTGCTAATTATGGAGGCTTTTCTGCTTACATACCTATGTATATATAACAAGCTTCCTTTAGCTCCATCTTTCTTTAATGTCTTAAAATTGCGATTACCGTTATTAGCCTATTGCGTGCCACTTATTTAGATTTTGTAACTCGTCTTTAACAGTCCCACACACTACTAGTCGTTCTCTTAGATCCTTGAGTGTGAACTCCAAGTTCAGAATCAGAGTCAGAATCTAAGAACGAGGTTAAGTCAATTCGTCCATTCAAATAGTTTTTAAGTTTATGATCCAGTTAATCCACTATGAAGTCGCTTATAGCCACAAGACTGTTTGTACTTCATATCCAAGCAAGACCCATTTTGTTACCAATAGAACTGTTTAGACGAAACTATATATATTGCAACTAAGCGCTCGTAGCCACGTTCAGACTATTTTATATAATTCTTTAACAGATTTCTGTGTACGTTTTATAAACTAGTCAAGTGCCAAACATTCTATGTACATACATATATTACTGGCTTTAAAATTGGTCTACAGGTCTACTAACCGAGTTTTTGACAGTAACAAGTTTTAAGTCTCCAATAAAGTGTCAAAAGTGTCAACTAACATCTGTCAAACTTAAACTAAAAACAGTCTAAAGTCTGCTTTACTTTTTTTCCTATTTCTAATAGTCAATGATTTTAGATCAACATTTTAAAATTAACTCAAGTTGGTTCTTAGAACTAGATATATTGAAAAATATTCTTTTACTACATTTAAAAGTTCTTCCAAAACCTTCAACATTTTTCAGTACACTGTACATTACACTGCTGTAATTCTTTAACTATTCAACTTGTTTATCGCTTCTATTTGCCTTGGATCCAAGACTTTATTGATTTGTGCAAGAAAAATAAATTAAAACGAAGATATATTTCGAAAGGCATCCTTTCGAAGTATCCTCTCTTATTTAGATCATCCCTACCACTTAATAGTTGATTAAAAACAAACACGAGAATTAATGGAAGGGAACACATTAAGTGTTTTCTTCTCTTTCTTTTTTTTTTTAAAGATTTTTGTTTACAAACATCTCAAGGTTTTAATACAGAAATTTAATAAATATTTAAAAAAGGATTTAAAAATGAATGTTTACTCAATGAGTTTTCGAAAATGAGAGGAAAAATTTTTAGTGGATAACCCTTTTATTTTGAATATTCGTTGAGTCTTCTTTAGTGCAATATAGACTTGATGTACGAACCCTAATTAGGGCGTTCCTTTATTAATTAAATGCATCTAGAGGTTTTTAAAAATACTACTTAGTCGAGTTGTAGGCTAGGTTTGGAGTTGTAAATTAAAGTTTACTTACTTTATAGGGGTGGTTGAACAGAATACTCTATTTCTCTTATTTTCTCTATATATACATTGTTTTCCCCTAAAAAACGAAGACTAATCCCTTTTGCTCGGAATTAATTGCTTTTTGAAAAAAGTTGAAGAAATATTCTTTTACGGCTACCTTTCCGGTTCAAGTAAAGAGCAACGTAAGGAAGCAGTACCCCTCCATTTTGTTTTTGTAGACTTTACCTTCTTACATATTTCTTTATGGCAAATACGCTTCCTTTCCTGATATAATGCTAGGCATTCACAGGGAATGTGCTCAGAAGATTCGTCATCTTCCAAGCAGAACCTATATTCCGTTTCTGAGCTCAGATTGAGCTTGTTAAGGCTGTCCTGTCCTGTGAAAAAACTTACCAGCTTTCTAATACTATCCTTGTTTAGATTAAGGATTTCCTTGTGGGAATAAGGCCTGATTAATCGCTTGGATTGTCTCAACCCCGAGACATTTTCCCAGTGGCCCATACAAAATTTGTATTTAAAATCGTTAATAAGCGCTGTGATGGCAGCCCAGTTGACACCACACAGATTTTGAGCCAGCCCTAGCTAGCTAGTTGCAGATTCGTTGCCTGCATCCAGTGTCCATCTTCGACCCGTCTGTTAACCAGACCAGACTTCTAGGATCCAGTGCCGGAACACCATTAAAACAATTTGCGCGGTCCAATATTTCTACCTCAAGTAACCTACCGAAACAGAACTAACTGACCATGATATCAGGGATAGTGCAAAACATGTCCTTTTTGGGAATTGAGTCAAGAATTTTCATTTGTCTCACATGGTCACCTGTATGTCCCATATGGTCTAGCTCCAGCTTAATAGCTTAATAGTGAAAGCTAAAGCAAGAGAGTCGTTGCCCGTACGAGGAGATAGTGAGTCTTCTTGAAGCGTTTGCATGTAGAGATCGTCCAGTCACTTTACCCTATAGGTATCACCCTTCAGCATGCTTACATACTTATTAGCGTCTACTCAACATTAGGGCACTTTAGTCCCAAAAACCGGCATTAATTTCCAAATTTTCTTTTCACTTAAGGCGGCCGACTTTCCTGCCTGATAGCGTATGTGGATTCAGTGGAATGGAGATCCTTTCAATAGTGCTGTACCTGCGATGTGACCCATTGTCACTTTCTTCTTCGTAGGTATGATGATGCATTCTCAAGCAAAGCTCCTCATTTGAGTTACTGTTTGACTACGTGATTCTACCTACATACGTATATAGCTTACAATTGCTATTAGCAGGCACTTGGCAGGTCAAAACTAGCTTTCGACCTCCAAATTTTGTTGCGAATATCTACGCATATCCACGTTTCACGTTCAGCTGCCACAATAGATCATAAATAGAGAGAGCTCCTGGCATTTTTATTTTTCTGACCAGCAATGTTTACATGAGTAGGGTAACTGAGAGACCGTTCTGCTGTCAGGTCTGTCACACTTTACCACACCAGTACACTAAATCTTTAGCCTCTGAGGCTGGAATCTGAGCTTTTTGTGAGATACGTTCCACACTTTTGATACGATCCGTTTCCAGGTAGATCAGTAGGGCTTGGCCAGTTATTTGCCATCCCCGAGGTCAAGGGGAACAAGGGGAACTGCAATAACTAAGGTAGCCTTGGCCTTAGATATATTTTGAGTATATCTTCATCACACTGTTACTAGATATTTCTCGAAACTTCAATGTTGCCCTTCAAAAGTCATCAAACGTTACACGATAATGGGCTTTTCAACCAAATTCGAAGGGATGTGCATAATTACCATCTGTTAACGTCATTACTTCCTCGTCTGCATAATCCTGTTCCACAGAACTGGTGGATATGCAATACCACTCCATAGTCTGCATTTGACAGCTCACAGTCAATAAGCTAAATGGATGTGGCTTTGATAGTTTGAATTATTTTCTAGGAACTCATACTGACTGAAGGAATCACAATTTTATTTCTAATCTGACTGTAATTTCTCTTTGTTGGTTCCTTATACATAGATACAGATTGAACATGTCATTCTCTTTCAATTCACAGTGCAATGCATTCAAAACATGAAATCATGGCGTACTCATCGTGTTGGGAAATCATCGCTAACATGATGCAACTCGACTCATTACCCGCAATTAAATGATACTGGCCCGAAGCCAACAGATCGTATACATCGTAAATTGGTTCCCCCACTATGAGGCGATAGCAATTATTTCATCAAAATTGCATTTCATGACCACTAAATCACAAACTCAATAAATTAGTGCCATACCCGCGCGAAAAACAGATACATACAGTGTACAGCATGTTTTCTTCCCTGATGACAATCCGATGGCACCGACATGAGGGATGTGTTCTTGTCCAACAAGACACTAGCATGCCATTTGCACTGCACATAATTACACTAACTTTTGTTGACACTTTGAAGATGACAATTTAAGAGCGCTTGGGGGATAAAACGACCCCAGACCATTCAACCGTTTAGGGTTCGCTTGATTTGGTTCTTTTTTTGCTGTGAATTTAGTTGATTCGAGGAACTTTATCGTTCCCTCGAGGGCAATGCATTTCTGCATTGAAGTGTATCTCACTTTGGACGAGAATGATTTACGAACACGACCTTGCGGACTATTAATTGTTGTGCTGGCTCGGTCTCCCCTGTCTCTCAAGAAATTAAAAATCATTTTAGCAAGCGATTGGGAATGCAACACCATCGTCACATCCCAAACCGAATTAGTGTGCATGACTTTGCAAAATTGCATTTTAATTAGACACCAACCATCGACAGGCACTTGCTCTGGGATATGTATCACTGTGGCAATGATGGTTGTTTTGACGGTGGTACAGCCTCCGGATATCATGTGGTTTGGGGGTTAGCAGGAATATCAGGCAAGGTACATATGTAAATTAAATTTTTGGTATTGGCGGTAGGTGCGTGAGTGTGGGTGTGCCCAGGAGAGACACAATCACAGATACAGATTGAAGCAATTTATTAATGTTTGCAATGTGTGCCTGATTCTGATGAGAGACGATGAACCACTTCAAAGAGAAAATTTGATTGCTCGACGGAATTTGCAAATCAAATTGAACATGAACGAGTGGAAATATTGGTATGAGGGTTTTGCTTTTTAGAAAAATCAATTATATCTCTCTGGTGGGTCCTTCAATGTGTATCCTTCTGTGGGGCTTTGTACCTGTACTTCACATACGTAATGCACTTGAGTTCTTTTCTACTTGTATACTACTCGCGATTCCTCTTTAACTCTTCTGCATCATGTATTTCCCCATGAAACTGTTCTAGCTTAGGTGAGATCTAGTTCGGTTCCACTATCAGGGGCCTAGACATCGGAATCTATCTGTTCTAGTGAATAGTTTTTTCTCATTGTTCACATTGACTCCTTTAGCTCTCAGTGTCAAGACGTTCACATTCCTTTTCAAGATAAGATCCTTTGATGGAATCTATGATCATAATAGAGAGTAAAAGGATGTAGCTTACCTGAGCTATAGATTGGCCGGCTAAAAGCAAGAGCTTAAGAAGAATGATAAACACTCTTTTATTACATGAGTTATCTATAAACCATGGTACTTAACAAACGACCCCCATAGATACACCTTTTAGACGCGACTTGCTTGTTCTTACTAGTCTTGGTCTAATTACTATAGAATCCAGAGCCTAGCTGTGGATGGATACATCTTTCCCACGAGCGTGTCTTCGATTATGCCTCTTCCAACCAGAATTATGGTTATGATTTGGCCTTCAAGGTTCGACTACCCTTCCAGTCATTTCTATCGAGAATTCAGATAGTGAATCTCAAGGCAAACATCGTCTTTGCATATAATCGCTTTTTGTCTGTCATTGTTATAATCACTCATTCATGGTTTGTGTTCGTCTTATGGATCCTTCGACAACGATACAGGCTATCCTCTGGATCCTGATGAGGTTTAAAAATTGATTCTTATCAATTGTCTACCACTAAATAGACGAGCCATAGTTTAAATTCGGTCTTACCACCGCCAAGATGCGACATCTAGCTGCAAGCTACGATTTCAAAAAGCTGGAGCGTTGTTTGGCATATGCTTGATGTGACCAATTCAATGTTTCTTAGCTTTCTAAACTACAATCGAATTTTGGCGTTCGAATTCTATGCTCCATTCAACCTCAAGGAGAGGAAGATACCTACCCCAACATGCAGCGGTCTATAGTAGGAATGACGAGACTATTGTATTGCAATGCATTGCTTTCTTTGTTGGGGTTAGGAGATTCTAACTCAGTTATTTTGACAAACCGAAGAAGAGTGTTAGCCGTGAATACTTCTAAAACAGTTCACTGGGATCGAGCTATGATGTTATACTCCAACCTTGCGCACTATCTGCTCGAATACCAGATTGAAAAAAAGTCCATAACAGCCCGTCTTCTCCACAGCTCCACCATTGCCTTGTAGAGGTCTTCTTATAGGTCTGAAGATTTACAGCAGGCGTAGTGACGATCGGTATTCAAGAGACTGCTCAATTCGCAAGATTTGGCATCAAGTTTGTCTTCTGTTCGATCATCTGGTCGCTGTGGAGATGGGAGGTCTACCCAGCGAACCATTTTAAGTTCCAAACCAAGACAAGACGTTCTTTCAACTAAATGGCTTCGTTAACCAAAATAGGCTTGAGGGCCCAGACTATCCTCGAATAATCTATGAGATATCGATGCTACTGTTTGGAGTGCATGTTGCACAGGCGGACTTAATGGAGAGTTAGTTTGACTACTTAAGATGACATTACAAATGGTCTGTTGAACTGCCAGGAAGCAAAATGCTATTTTACGCATTTTACTGCAAGTTTCTCATCTTTAGTATAGCATAGTAAGCCAAATAGGCATTTGAGAGATGAAGAGCTTACGGATACAACACAGAAGATCCTATACCTTTATAATCCACGATATGATTATCAAAAGAAAGTAGATTCAGCATCTAGAGCATCGTCAGGCATTTTTGGGCAGATCACGAGTGGTCGGAAGTATAGGCTTTCAAATAACTACACATGTCAACAAACAGCTGGCAGACCTATATCTTGCCAAAAACACAATTTTACTTCCAGAAAGCTGAGAACTCCTTTGGTATCCACAACTTATCATGCTTTGCCGAAGTCACTCTCAGATATTTTGCTTCACTGGACGCTCTTCAGACTGGATCGCGGACCGCCTTCTTGTAAGAAGAATAACCCACTCTGGGCTTTGTCTTGGCATTCACAGAGTAGATGTGGAATATCCTCTTCGACGTGTAGGTCACTGCAGTATCTGCATATGTACATCCGTATTTGAAAATCTTAATTACATAGTGTGCTTCCTGAGAAGGCAATGACTCGAGAGTATCACTATCGCGAAATACTCTTTTTACCCCTTTTATCAAATCGAAGAATACCAACACATATTCGATAGCAGAGCCTGTTATGGAATTAGGTTAGGTTAGGTACGTG
Source organism: Xylota sylvarum (assembly GCA_905220385.1). Classification (NCBI taxonomy): domain Eukaryota; kingdom Metazoa; phylum Arthropoda; class Insecta; order Diptera; family Syrphidae; genus Xylota; species Xylota sylvarum. Next base: position 10,408,545 of record LR999960.1, read on the forward strand.
AGTAGAAAAATTCACAATGCCACACGCAGGTCAATACAGATCCATAGTGAGATGTCCTTTGCCCATTGGTTAAATAGGGTTCCTATGAACTAGCAAACCATCCAGTTGATTTGATGTAGTTCAAGATGTCATTAATTTGGTTTGCTGAATAATTATTCTTCTAGGTCACGGAAGAAGTCAACGGAATGCCAGCATTAGCAGCCAATGTTTCTACTGTCTTTAACGGCCGCTTAGGCCTTACGCCTGTTTGGTTGTGCTCAAGATCAAATACTTGGTTTTTTCAAGGTTCCACTTATGATGAAATCTTACGTATAAAATATTCTACTTAAAATGGATAAGACCTGGACAGTGACAGAAAAAGTGGGTTGTATCCTCATGGACTTCCTCATTGCCACATCCACGACATAAGTCTTCTTATGTTAGTATTAGTTTTTTTATGTGGTACCGCAGAGTGTTATTCCCCGCGATGACTCCTATCTGGTTAAAGTGGGATTTCCTATCCTTTTCCATAATTTGGTCAGTCCTACTCTTATCGAAACAAGGCCAGATACTTCTTGTGATGAAACAAGGGTCTAGGGAGGAACATCTGATGCTAACCTCCCTACGGGCCTTAATCCCTGCTTCCAGCTTTAGTGTGCAAGACGGGATGAGCACCGAGGTATTGACCTGTTCTTATGTAGATAGAAAGGGATTTCCTATCCTTTTGCATAATTCTGTCGGTCCTATTCTTATCGAAACAAGGCCATATACTTCTTGTGATGACATAAGTGTCTGGGAAGGACCGTGTGATGTTAGCCTGAGAGTCAGTGTGCAAGGCGGGATGAGCAGCGAGGTGTCGACTTGTTTTGATGTAGATGATTTGAACCTCTTCTGGCCAATTCATCGGCCTTCTATTACCTGGAATATTTTCATATCCAGGAACTTAACAGAGCGCAATCTTGTGCTGTGTTCCAAGAACTTTGAGGTCTTTACGACAGCTCTTTACAAGCTTGGATTTTAGTTCGATAGCAGAAAGCACTTTTATTGCTGCCTGGCTGTCGATGAAAAAGGTGATACCTTCCTGTGGTATTGCCTTCAACGCGGTCTCACAGGTTACTGCTAAGACCTCTGCTTGGACAATACTACTATGGTTCGGGAGGCGGACTGATTTGGATATACCCAGTGGTTCAGAAAAGATACCTGAACCTACGCCTGCATCCATCTAAGATGGTATGTACGTATATTGATAAGCTGGCCGATTTTCCATTCTTCTCTTGTGCTTGTGGAGGATCTCTTGAAATCTAGGTACTCTAGTCAGGTAATTCGTGGTGGGAACATTTCCTAGATACATATCATTGACATCACGATCTTAAGGCGCTAATAGCTGCCGAGTCTTGAACGAAGATATCCAGAGGAAGTAGATTGAGGATAGCCTACAGTCCTGCAGTAGGTGTGATTCTCATGGCACAATCAATACAAGCCAATCTCTGTATCTTCTCGTGAGAGCCGCTAAGTTGGTGGTCTTGCTGACGGACTGCCACCATACAAGACAGCCATAAGTTAGAATATGTCTTACTATAACCGTATACATCCGCAGTTTAATTTGGAGTTTCTATGAATTCTATGAATTCTTGATAAAAATTTCTTTGGGCACCTTGCAAGTTTTCCCTTTTATATCCAGGTGTCGAAAGACGCTTCACAGTCAATACTGTAAAACCCTACCTTTTCCATTTCGCTTGCCTGTTGATATATAAATTCTAAACAGCCATTGTCAAGGTCTCATCAACCATGAATTCTCCTTCACTATTAAGTTGATCGTTTTACATTGTTTTCTTTCCTTCGAATTATTTTCTCACTTGATCTACTCGGACTGACATGCAACAGCCAGAAAATTGAATAAATCTCTCCAAAGCGTCCTAATAAATTTCATCCTAATTGCTGTACGTTTATTTTGCAATCAATATGAATTCAATTCAAAAATAAATTCTATTCGATTGAATAGAGACGAGAATTATCCTACCGGATACAGAACCATTTAAAACGAAAAAATCTTTTTAACTTATACAAAGTGTATACGAATTACTACATCAATGTTGTGCAAAGAAGAGCAATTTTATAGTCTTTCGCCGGCATAACTTTATCAATGTTTACATTTATTTGGTTCTTCTCAAAAAAAAAAAAAAAAAAGAAAACAATTCAATATCATGAAAGCTATGCCCGTTCCGAGTCTGGAAAAATAAAACCATAGGCATAACGAGTTTAATGGATATAGCCATCGTGAATATCAAACCCTCTACGCGTCCAAAATTAAAATAATAAACGAGAAGAAAAAAAATTAAAAAATATTTTCTTCTGGTACTTTCCATCTGAACAAATAGTGAATTCCGTTTTTGGTTACACCAGACCATCGTATAGATACAAATTTAGTGTTAGCGGGAAACCATTTGGTGCTTATTTATTTTACGAGGTGATATTAACTGCGGATGGGTTTTTAGCTTTGATTCTTGGAATATTTATGTATAGTTCGAGTGGTTTTTTTTTTATTTTTTAGTTAATATCTCAAGGGCTTATCGATTTTGTTAGTTCGTAAAAAAAATTGGCATACACCAGACGGTAGACTAACACGTGGGGATTTGGGAAGACGCCACTTGGAATTCTAAGCACCACAATGGGATACATAAATTTTAGTGGAATATAGTAAACAATCTGTTCATCTTTGTAGAGAGTAGATACCAGTAGTTTAGTAGAGTACACATTTAGAGAGTACACATTTTTATTAACAGAAAACTTTATAAATAAAATTTCGCGCCGCACATGTTTTATTCTGTTGAACAAATAAAAATATTTAAAACTAGTATTTGCAGGACAAATATTATTGATTGTTTGTACTTAATTTTTAAAGCAAACTTTTTTTACTCCTCAATAATGAACAAATAAATTCATAAGTTCTTGTATAACTTGACTTGAAAATGAATTGATTGATAAATTGAATATACATAGTCATCCAACAAGTGGTGTCATTTTAAATCTATAGAAACACAGAGTGTGTTCTTCCATAGAAGTACTCTGAAGAATAGAATATAATGGGAGGTCTTCAATAGTGAATAGGCCAATTCTTATACGCCACACTCCAATCTCCCAGCCAATACCATTGAGATAGAATCTGAAGTAAAACGGCTCGCAACAACCGTCTGGAGCGCCTTCGCAAATTCCTACCCCTTATCAAAAGGCAAGAAACAAAAAACCCTATCTGGTGATCCAGCGAACTGGTCTCAACCAACTCGAAATTGGTCAGGAGATGTAAAGAGGAACTCAAATCCCTTAGCTCAAAGCACAACACTGGATTTCGGGACACATGGGCCTCCACGGGAATGAAATGGCCTATGAGCTTGCGAGAAAAGGATCAATATCAAAAGACCTAACAATAGACCACTCAGTCCTAACGCCCATTAGCCTCAGAAGAATGAGAATCAGCACCAAAGACCTATGCAGAGGCTGTGTCGAACCGGAAGTAGAGGAAGACACAACACACTTCCTCTGCGAATGCCCAAGCCTCAACAGAACAAGATACTCAACCCTGGGATAGGTATCTTTCAACGACCTCAACAAACTAGCTAACACGCCACCTAAAACCACCCTAAAATTCATCACGCAAACCGGCATGGTTTAAGTTTTTGGTAATAATGGTCTTGTTTCATTTCAGGTATCTCACACCGGGGAACACCATGGATCCGTTGAGATCCGATTAGCAGTGCAGTCACCCCCCAACCTACCTACCTACCTACCCAGTTGCCGTGCTTCCTTCTCTACTGTTCTGCGCCATGTGGATCTAAGACCGCCGCGCCGTGTATCCTGCTACCTTGAGTTAGCGGGTTCCATTGCATGGCGTAATTATCTATGCACCTGTTACCTTTTCGGATAGTGTGTTCAATCCACTGCCACTTCGTCGTACAGTTATACCTATTAGTTCATGACCCGTTCTCCAAAAAAGCTATTCGTAGAGAGAAGGCCAGAAAATCCTTAAAACATAGTGTAGGCACCTATTAACGAAATTTTGCAGCATTTTCGTGAAAGTAGCGGTTACTCTTCAAGTGATACATCCATATAGCAACACGGACTCAACGTTGACCCGGAACAGTCGTAGGTTGGTGTTTAAGCTAATGGCATTACTTCACCAAACTTTGGTTAGCATCCCAAATGCAGACATTGCTTAGCCGATTTGGCTGGTTATATCCAGTTTGACTCCGCCATCGGTTAGACAATACTTCCAAGGTATTGGAAACTCTCTACTATTTCAATTGTTTGTCCACCAATGCAGATATGAGCTTATATCTTCGATCTCAGGCTGATAATTTTTGTTATTAGCGAATTAATTTTCAGGCCAGCGACATTTGCTTCCCTCTCGACATTCGGTATCATTTGGTGAAGGTCCATCATTTTGTGAGAGAGTAGGCATACATTGTCAGCGTAGTCGAGGTGTTTGAGTTAGGATGTAAGAGTCCATCGAATTCCTTTCTTTCCCGTTGACAAAGCAGCATTCAGCACATCGCTAATCACAAATAAAAACAATATTGATGAAAGGATACAGCCTTGCCGAACCCCACTTTGAACTTCGAATACCTCAGATCGCCTTCCTCTATGCAATACATGAACCATCGTTTGTAGCCTCAATAATTGCTATTTGTTTATCTGGAATACTTCTTCTGCGCAAAGCACCCCAAATAAATTCCCGATTGACACTATCAAACGCCTTTTCAAAATTTATGAATAGCAGGTGAAGTGAACGATATTCAACGGCTCAACGATGATACGAAGGGTGTTGATGTGATCGACACAGGAGGATCCAGAACGGAAACCGGCTTGTTCGGCATCTAGTGTTCTTCGAGGTGTTCTTTAATTCGCTGAAGGATAATTCTAGCTATTATTTTAGTCACAGTAGGCACCACGAATATACCTCGATCATTCCCTTTTTTCACTCATCCGGAATGCTCTCGGCCTCCCAGGCCCTAGTTGGGAACAAGTGGGTGCAGTAGATCGACCGATGCAGTTGACGATGCTCAAAATAGCTCCTCGGGCATGCCGTCAAGTCCTACCGCCTTATTGTTTTTCAGTGCTTTGATCGCGGTAATGATCTCATCCTTACTGGGGGATGTGGTGATTCTAAAACGGCGACTGATTGCAAAATGATTAATTTGATAGAAGGTCGTTTGCCTGTCAATTGACACCCAGCTAATTTTATCATAGTCTTTGTGCTCAAACATGGTGCTACCTCTGATAAGGCGATTTGCGTTGCAAAAATCAACGAATCATTCAACTGAATCTTTTCTATTCTTTCAGGTCCCCCATAACATGACAATGTTGCCCTTGGTCCTTGCATTAAAAACGGCACCCAACTGGTAGTAGAAGGTCTCCTTTTCTTCCTCAGACGAACCATCCCTTGGAGCGAAATGCTGTATAATGGTGACACGACGTAATGTTGTCCGGATTGTGAACGTTAAAATCCTTTCCATGTGCGGCTACATACTGTTGGTGTTAGCAACAGTCCACCTCCATATCCACGGGGGCCTCCGGATGTCTTCCAAAAACAGAACGACGTACGCCTGAAAGTATCAAACAGTTCCGGAGTTCCTTAAAAAAACAAGATGGCACATGGACCGACTTCTGTCTTGACACTTTGAAAAAACGTATCTACTTATCTACCTATTTGTCTGGCTACTCCATCATCAACGCACACCCTACTGCGAAGGTCAGCAGTTTAATGACACCAAATAGAACACGATCGATCGAGTCTTTTTCTTACTACTCTGGAACCTAATGATTAACGAAATTCTTATATGATTAAAGCAAATCAGAGTTAGGGCCGTCACTTATGCCTACAATACCCTGAATAAAAAGGCTAAACGCTGCGGACTTGGTCTTAATGAATAAAAAACTTGGTCTTAATGATAAGAATACTCGACTTCGAGGCACCTTGACTGAATAGAGCCCAACTCCAAATATCAGACAAGACAAGATACCTAGGGTGGATAACAGATTGAAAATTGAACTGGAAGGATAATATACTTGAACGCACAAAGTAGGCCTTGATAGCTTTTTACGCATGCAGCAGAATCTTGGGTAAAAAATGGGAGCCAAGACCAGCAACCATCCACTGGATGTACACCGCCATTGTTAGACCTATCCTAACTTGGCCTGCTGCTGCGAAATCTAAACATCCTCACAAGGATGCATCGCCTAGTATGTATAGGTACCACCAGCGCTATTAAGACAACACATACTTCCGCCCTGGAAGCCATGTTCGGGCTTTGCTCACTGGATCTCTTTAGGCACCCTACGCCTCCGACAAACTTGGATGTGGAAAAGTAATCAAATCGAACACAGCACCATCACGAAGTGATCAAACGTCAGCGCGCCTTTTGGCTACCTTACCCCCCACACGGACTTCAGCCGCAACCTCGATTCCAAATTTCCTTCTAGAGAGAGCTGGACAAATGGTGACGTCATAAATCTCACTTCCATATCCATCTTCACAGATGGATCAGAAATGAACGAAGGTACTGGCTCCGGAATATTTTCAGCCGAATCATCGTTGCACGGTCAATAAAGCTTCCCAACCGTGCAAGTGTATTCCAACCTAGCACTCTGAACAATAATAAGCCTATAGACATCTAAATAGACAACCAAGTAGCCATCAAAGCCATAACTTCCATTACAAAACTGGTGGAGAAATGTAAGGATGAACTGAAATCCCTCAGCTCGAGGCACAGCATCATGTTTTGCTGGATTCCGAGACATATGGGTTTCCACTGGAATAAAATTGCCAATAAGCTAGCTAGAAAAGGCTCAGAAACATATGATCAACAAGCAGACCACTTGCTCCGAACGCATTCTCATGTCCAAAGGTAGTCACATCTTGAGGGCTATCTACTTCGCCTTCGAAAAAAAACACTATTCTATGTCTGACATTTGTGGCACCTATATAGAAAGTGTAACTTTTAGAGTTATCTACGACGGTGCTAGATGGATCCTTAACCACTTGACGGTTAAATAGCAGTTAGTCGCCTAATCATGGTACCAATGTATTTTCTTTAGAACAACGTTAAGCTAATCTCAATCTTGAGTACGCATGATTGGCTTACTGAACTGTCTTTTTAGAAACTAAGGATCGTGCAGAGAAGCTCTGAATATATCGATCGATCACAAATGACATTTCGTAGAAAATAAACCATGTTTTAACGCTGGCTTAGTGGATGGTATTTCCCCGCAAAGGAATACGGTTCCATTGGCTCAGATCCTTAAGGCCTTACGTATACGTATACCTACATAATGTCCTTTAGGATCTACGTATCTTAGCTTATAAGTGTACTCATCCCTTAAATATTTCACCCATCTGTTCTACACATACGTACTTCAAAGTTTGTTAACAAATTTGAGAAGACTACAATACATCGACGTAATAGTTTCCGTATTTAAACTAAACTTACGTTCAGACATCAATTGTCTCCTTCACTCGCAATGAATTGCTACTACTTGATTCCTTTCACTTTAAATGAAACAATGTTTTCAAAACTTTAAAATCCTTTTAAGCCCTAAAATCATGTTTGTTGGTCCTACCCACTCAAGGCATTCTACTCTTTTCTTCTTCCTAGAAACAACATACAAATTATTCACCGGACTGTTAAAATTTGGACCATTACCAGGATTACAAGAAGAATTCACAGGAAAATCCTCTTAAAAATTGCAAGTTCTGCCCACTCATAAGCCCCCCACTACCAACACAATCCACACCATAACCAGTCTAATAGGACGTATACGTAACATAAATTGCAAACAAGCAAACACTTTAATTGCTTCCTGCACTCGAGAAAAGTCCTTTTCTCGTCTGTTTCCTTTTCTTTCCGACGGTTGATGGTCTATGGACACACAGAAGTACACACACAAAAACAAAGAAAAATACATATTTTCTACAACAATCTTCATCGCACACATTTTACACAGGACAAGAGCCTTTCTGTTAGAACTTTTCTATCTTTTTTTTTTCTTTTTCTCTTTACGATAAAAGTTTTTCATTAAAAGCCCCAAAAGAAAGACAGAAAATAACTATGGAACGACTGTACTAAGGGACACTTGACTAAAATGAGAGAATTATAAATCCTCGTCAGGATTTACATTAAATCGTTTGCCAAAAGCTCGGCTAGCTGTTATTCATACTTTTGAGAGACTGGATGTCAATAGTTTGAAAATTCGCACGGTTACCTTGTTATAATGAAGCGAAGAATGTGCCAAAGGATCACACTTAGAGGCGGTAGAGGGAAAGTATTCCGCAGGAAGGCGAATGATGTCCTTGTTCCACCTTGAATAAAGGTGGGCGTTTAAGTACGATAAGGATACGAAGCGTTTTTTTTTTCTTTTTTTTTTTTGAAAAAAAGGGGGAAAAAATAATTTCCCATATTTTATGATTAAGCAGTTTGAATGGGATCCTTGCCTTTGATTCAGGAGCGATGAGGATATGGAGGCACAATCATATTTTATTTGCATACAGGCCCATCAATTATAGCTGTTTGTCTGCCTTTAGCGCATCGTGGGCAATTTTGCAGATAGAAGCCATAAAAATGAATATAAATTCTTTGACGTTGACGATAAGTTAACACCCGCAGGGGGGATGAAATTGGGGCGCATCAGTTACCCTACCAACTGATGTGCCCCCAATTTGTTATGGGTTGGGTTCCACAGGTGCTTGTTTATATTGATGGAATTTTAGGCATCGCTGAACATACATATGTATGTACATGTGTGCTTGGAAGATTGGGGTTAATATTGCTGAGTTTAGAAATTTAAGAAACTCAAGGGGAATTGCTTTTAAATTCTGAAGTTCCGGCACTTTGGAGAGAAGAATTACGGTTTCGGTTAATGTTCTATGCAAGGAAACAGACAGGATTGGAAGAATTCTACTCATCCCACTGATTGTCTACATGGTTGGAGCATCATTTTGATCTAGCCTTACTTTGCAATTTACTCTTCGGGGTAAATCACAAGCAGGTGCTTTCAATTGGTTTTTACCTTTGCACGGCATCAACAATGAACTTTTCGTTTTCTGTTCCGTTCCCCTGGAATTGTTAACATAATGTACATATACCAGCGTTGCAGACGTTACCATAGTTGCACGTAGAAACTTTCTCTGGAAAACTCCACAGACACTTTCCTCTGACTATAAGACGAGTAACCTAATGGGGATGACTAGAGTTGTATATAGAAGCGGTTCTCTGTGGGTCCCAGCTGCATGCAGATAAGCCCATCAAAGCGTCAACTTGCATGACCTACTCAGCTTTAAGAAAACATACCTGCGCTACCTCAAAGTCATAGTTATCCAGTTCAACGTTTCGACCTTCTTTGCTTATGATTCGATGATCTCGAGTATCATATGCTTCTCCAAGATGTTGGAGATCGTCTTTAATCGATTCTAAATATTATAGACTCAAAAGATTAGTCTCCCTGAGCATCAACAAACTTAGACCAGGAGAGATCGATTATGAGGAAACAGAATCTTGAAAAACTCCAGTTCTGACCGTGGAACATCTTCTAATGAAACATTGAAGGTTTCTGATGTCTACATTCTCCAAATGCCTAGACTGTCAAAGAGTAGAGTAAAGTTTTCTTCTATTGGCGAGAATTCGACAAATTCGAATGACCCTATAGCTTCTACAGAAGTCAATTTCGCTCGCCTGTTAATGAGACAATATCCTAGAACTCAGCCTGCGCGAGTAGACACCTGAGGCATTTTTAATCAAGGACAAAGTTGGTGTCTTTGATTGTATTTAACGTAACTTGGCATCTGCATAGTAAATTGATAGTAGACCTAGATATCACATATGAGGTAAACGAACAAAGGTATACTATTCCTTACTTTCTTCAGTAAATGTAATTAGTTAGTCAATGGAAGAGTATCGAGCCAGAAGAAGAGAGGAGAAGAAGATCCTTCGTAAGAAGAAAAGGGCTCACACAGTCTCCCAGCTCAAGGATATCGAAGAGTCCCGCGCTAGGAACAACATCCGGATGTTTTTTAAGAAAGTCAAGCAATTGGCAGTTCAAGCCCGGAACGCAGGCTTTCGAAACAGTGAAGGAAACCTATTCACCGAAGCACAGGGAATGGTAGACGTGTTTAAGCAGCATTTCCAGCAGCTACTTAATGTGCAGGTAGAAAAAGTGATAGGGCAAGAAGAGAACCCTCATCCAGTCAAAGAAGAATCCATCCTCCCTCTTGGTTTTAAAGAGGTCGGCTCAGCTATCAAAAAGCTGAAGAACAACAAGGCCACCAGCTCTGATGTTCTACCAGCAGAGCTTTTCAAACATGGTGGTGATGCTTTGGTAGGGCGCATGCACAAAATCATCAACCAAATATGGGTGGATGAAGTCATGCCCGATGACTGGACTATCAGCTCTATATGCGCTGAAAGGCGCTCCTATGTCTTGTAAGAACTACCGAGGCATATACTTGCTTAATGTCGCATATAAGATCCTATCCAATGTACTGTGTGAACGTCTGAAGCCTTTCTACAGCACACTAATCGGCACGTACCCGTGTGATTTCCGGCCCGGCAGATCGACGATCGACCAAATTTTCACACTAAGGCAGATCATGGAAAAGATCAACGAATTTCAAGTCGAGACTCACCATCTCTTTATCGACTTTAAAGCCGCATATGATAGCATTCATCCTCTTGAGCTCTACAAGGCGATGGCAGGTGTGAACACGGAAGGCACTTTTTTTTACAAATCTGTCCAGCTGCTGGGATACGCAAACGACATCGACATAAACGGCCACTAACATCTTAGAGCCTTCTACGGCAATTGAAGAACACGCGAAACGAGTTGGTCTTGAAGTAAATGAGGACAAAACCAAGTACAAACAAAGAAGCATTTGTACATCACTGTTGACAACAGTAACTTCGAAGTGGTTAAAGAGTTTACCTACCCCGGAGTAAATATCAACTCTTACCCTAGGAAACCACTGCTACTTCGGTTTGGCGAAACAAATAGGGTCAAAACTCTTAACTCGGAAGACAAAATCTATGCAGATATTGAACACTTTCGAAAGAAAAATTCTTCGTCGAATTTTCGGTCCCGTATGCAAGAAGGACGAATGGAAACGAAGATACAACCGCGAACTCTATGAGCTGTACCAAGATGTGGATGTAGTCCAAAAAGCCAAAACACGTGGACTACACTACACATCGAGCGAATGGACAATAATGCTCCAGGAAAGAGTATCTTCGAATCATAGCCCCCAGAATCGAGACGACGAGGAAGACCGAACCTCCGTTTTATGGATCAAGCTATCGGGCATGCCAGAGCGCTTGGTCTAGACAACTAAAAGCAGCATGCCCAGGATCGACGAGAGTGGAAGGCTGCCGTGTCTGTGTCTCAGCAGAGACTTTGGGGAATGAAATAGCTTAACCTCGTATCTGAGAACAAGCCTTCGCTCTCATTAAAATTGAGCATTTGGTTGATCTCAACTTCGCTAATCTCCTTTTCATTGTGTAGGACACCAGCAGGAGATATCGACTCGATGCACAATTCCTGTCGGACGACTATGCTGAAATACAATGAACCATAAGATCTGCTTGGCGGTGCGCGTTCGAAAGTTACAAGTATATTTGTAAGTACTAGTCTGGAACCACAAAATGTTGAAAACTTTGTGCAACTTCGGTCGTTCCTTCAAATTCTCCAAGTTAACGTATAACTTCAGCAGAAATACTAGTCGCCCAGAAATCGTAGCAAGTATTCCATTTTTTCACAAAAAGTTTTGCATTCTTCGCTTGTATTGGCCATTACCCACACCCCCTATCAACGAAAGCCTGGATCAGTCAGTCTTGTTCCACTCATGCAGAAGAAGGTCACTTATTTCATAGAAATAAGAAAATATCACGAAAAATGATGACGAATGACCACAACTTCACCATTCTCCCACGACACCCCCCTTATCTATTTGTTCCACTTTCCACAAAATTTTGTCACACATACTGCGTATAATTTCAGCTGAAGTACTAGTCGACCATGAAACGCAGCAAGCCTTACTTTAGCTCAGACGAAAACTATTTTGCTCAATTCCTCTGTAACTACACAGCAAATCTAAGCTCCTCCTCTTTAAACCGGGACTTGTCTGCCATCATTTATGTGGCGTATTGGCAAGATCATGAACAGGGATGCTATAGAGGAAGTTTTAAAATAAAACTATTTTGAAACAAAAAAAAAAACATTTTAATATCGTTTTTTTTTTTATTTAAAGCAATTCATGTAGACATAATGGGCTGTTTAGTTAAAACAGTACAAGTTTGAGTTACAAAAAGATGTAGATGTAGAATAGATATAGAATGTTTAGTGACATGGAATTATACACCTGGAATTATGGATACATATCTACATACTCTTCAAACTTGTCATTTAAGAAATGTGACCGTAACCATCTGGATATTTATCACGGAATATTCATACTCAATAGCGTGCGTAGAACATCTGTACAGATCTTATACAAATGACAGATTCGGAAGACCTAATCTAAGCTTCTTACCACTGTTCGTCTTGAATTCTTTACACGAAACAAGCGGACCCACTATTACTATTTCTGAAGATCAATTATTTTGACATGGTAACTTCTTTTCATCCGAGTAGATCCGAGAGAATTTCAACTTTAAGAAGGCGGGGGTTAGACGCTTTATCCGATTTAGTTGCAATAAACGGCATTTGTTTGCTAAAGAAGTCAATTTTTCCAGCAGATAATAGTATTTAATGAGAAATTTCCCTGCAGATATGGTAAACATGTATGTACATCAATTTTAGTTCCAAACAAACATTACATCACGTTATAATGTCCCGTTATAATGTACCTAAATTTAAATAGAAACAAATTGCTCAAGTCAAATTTACGGTACACTATGATATTTCTGGTAGAGTTAAGTTCTTATTATAAAATCAAAGCCTTATGGATATAGTTGACATCATCACCGCTACTGTCAATTGTAAATTGCCAACATTTGTAACATACTTTGGACTTACTGGTTTGATCATATCTCGTCAAAAGAGATGAGCTAAAAGCTTCCCAAGCTATTCGTCTTTGATTGAGTCATCTTAAGCTAACGTGGCACGGAACTGTCGGTGAAGAATTGGGAAAAAATTAGACACAACTGTATTACGGTGCAAAAATTGACCGTATGTATCGAAATAGAGCAAGCAGACTTGCTTACTCAAGGAAAGGGTCTTTAAATGTGATGTTAAGTTTTACAGCACTAACGCAAGAGATGTGTTGGTGATAAAGCTTATTGATCCCAGTTGACTAGCTTACAGAACCTCGGAAGTAAAGTCAGAGTCTATAGGGGGCTCCCAAAGTATTGACTTGGAGGTAAGCTGTCTCATATGTCAATTGGAAGCAGTGTTATATTCACGTTGAAAGTAAAATCAGCATCCATCTACAAGTACCTCCAGACTCTTTCCCAGCGTTACAAACTCGCTACTACCAAGAAAATATTATAGACAATAAAGATATTAGCGACCGGTTTTGAAACTCGGATATTTTTGGTTCCTTTGATCTTTGGATCCGATTTAATCTCGGAAAATCATTAAACTTTCTTTGAATCATTGAAAAATAAGCGATCGGGTTTAAAACTCGGATATTTTTGGTTCTATTGATCCATGAACCCGATTTATTCTCGAAAAATAATTAAACTTGTCACATTCGGTCTTTGATTTCACTGATTTTATTGATTCCAACTTGAAGAAATGTTTCGAAAAACACGAAGAAAGTTGAAATCAATATCATATCCTTAAAACGGAGGATGCTGAAGGATTTTCTTTATCATCATCTTATTTGTGTTAAGATTCTGACACATAATCCTTTGAAATTAATGATAGGACATTATGTAGATGTGTAGTTACTTTCAGATGTTTAATGAATAGTCTTACGACTGAATTCAAAGAGTTCTTGCATTCTCGAAATATTTTGGAAAGTGTTACACAGTTGAGCAAGGCCTTTAGCCCAGCCTTACTGATACTCCGACCCCCCTACTTATTCTTAATAATATAGTCGGCAGCCATTAGAATAGCATCTGGCCGAAGTCAGTCGTGAACGCAAGGAAAGTCCACTCTAAATTTGCAGAGCTGTCAAAGTTCCAGTGTCATTGCATTTACTGTAAATTTTGTAAATAAACCATAAAGTTAATGGTAGTATCAAACTCCACGTTGTTTTTCGAGAGTTTTTCAATCTAAACGGGAAGACAAACCTTTCCTCTTGATTGAATCAAGTGAAAAATCAACATGGTCTGAAAATTTTAACAATTCAATTCGTAAAAACCAATTTCAAATTGAGTAGCCATACCACTCCCACCCTGTACTGACTGTAAAACCAAGTGATGCGTAGCTCCAACTGACAGCCAGTGTTTTTGGTTGACTGGCATTTAATGTAGGTATCTCATTGAAGCCAACAAAAAAAAAGCGTAAAGCTGTCAGAATCCTTTTTTCTAAATATAAACTGTCTTACCACCAGTTGTATGATCCGCCATCTGACACCAATCGTACAGTGTGTACACGCATCGTTGAATAATTTAGATAAAATATTAACAAAATATTTATTTATCCCAGTTTATCCTTATTCTGCGTGTGGAAAATACTACACTCTACCTACGTATATATTGGACGTGCTTTTGGCAGACTATTGTGCTGCTGTTCAGGAAATTAAAGAGATTAACAAAAAAAAAGAGAACTTTTTTTCATTTCAATAAGTTTATTTCAATATAAGCCGCGCTTTCATCAAATATAAATTATTTGTGTGGGAAGATGAAATACAAACTATTTCGTGGTTATTGAATTTATTTCGTGGCTTTTTCCAAAAGTATAGCAATTTATAATATCCGCTTATAAATTCATTAGTGAAATGTTTGTGCGGTTAAGGGAAACAAATACCCAATAATATATATTAAATTAAATGGTACGTGTTAGTATGCAGTATGCGTAGAATGCAATGAACCGCATTCATGGCATTTACGAGTATGTGGGCTGTTGTGGAGTAAAGTTTTTAAAGTTAATATAAACTCAGGCTAACACACAATCAACCAGGTTCAAGTTATTTAAACTGAAGACATGTATAATCGAAATGGCTGCCATCCACCATTTGCTAGTTATGAATCAGAAATTAAATTCGTATTTCATTTTTAATTTCATTCCAATGGTATGAATACCTATTTACTAGCAGCATCAGGAACTTCATTTAAACCCACCCTGTTTCAAACTCATCATAAGCATTCTGAATATTGCTTTAGTATTGTATTGAATCGTATTGACTACGAAATGTACTGTGCGAAGTTAAAATAAAATTCCAATTACATAATTTATTTGCACACAATAATTCATTAAGTAAATGCATAATAAATGCTTTAACATGATTACTCCAATTAACTCAATAACCAGAGGAATTTTCCAACTGCATTTTCCAGTAATATAATGATTTCGCGTACAATGTGATTTTTATCGACTTTCCTAATTAATTATACCTTTACATGCGCGCATGTAGGGACATTATGCAGTTAGTTTTCTCTCGAAAATTTAAATATTATTCTAACTTTTGCATAAAATAATAAAAGTTGGCAAAACTTACACATCAATTAATGTGAATTAATCAGAGTCCTTGTGAAATAGTTGTATCTCTGAAATTAAAACAGCGTTCTAATGGACCACATTTTTTGTGGAGAATTGCAGTTGGAAATACACATTTGCAGTGATGTAGTAGAAAGTTGGTGACTGTTCTCATTAAAGTTAGTCCAATTGCATTACAAACCATTAACTCTGGATTGAAATAGCTTTCCGGATGACAGGTTCTAATGATGAACATAACTTTTTTGTTTGTCCAACCCTTAGGCGGTGTTAAAAAAAAAATTAGTTCTTTATAGATTCTGGTTCTACTCGTCCTGTAGCAATTAGTATTTTGATAGAGGAATGTTCTGAATTGGTACCAGTTGATACCACATTAAGTAATTGAGCCCTAACTAGCTCTCTAATTAGACGTCTAAATGTTCTCTTTCTAGGTACACTACATATAGCAAATAGTATGTGCATAGATACGTGTGTATACCTTCAGCCCTTTCACAGAATTCTTGGTGGCTTTGCGGAAATTTAAGTTAGAGACAATTTAGTTACGATGTCAGTAGAAACAATTTCAAATGTTCTCTCGCTAGTGCATCTCATATTGTGTTTCCTATAAAGTTCCCATAACCTCTAACTCGTATAAAACAGACAACGTTCCATTTCCAAGGCTTGTCCAGGATATTTTAACATTTCAGAACTATGTATTTAATAAATGGCTTTTCATTAAGAGCGCTCCATTTTGTTTGTTTAAATAAAACAGCTTGTGTTGGGAAATCAAAACAAAAATATTTTGGGTTATTAATTATGGAAAACAACATAATTAAAATGTCTTCCACGGAAACGCCTGCACGAGTAAATGCCCTGAACCCAATTTTCCTTGACTCTTTGTATAAATTGGGCGATATATGTATCTTTGGGTTATTGGTATAGGCCATGGAGTTGACATAGCCCCATAGAAAAAAATCCAGAGACATCAAATCACACAAATGAGGCGGCTAATTAACCGGTGCTTTTCTGGAGATAAAATGGTCACCGAACTTCGACTTTAATAACTCGATTGTTTGACCAGCTGTGGGGCATGTGTCACCCCAGTTGAAACATCAAATAACCCGCAGCTAACTTCACCTATAACCAAGAAATGCTATTGGAAAAATGGCGGATCCAAAATGAAAATCCCTTTAGTTATTTTTGGGAGTTTTGCTCGCCTTTAGCGCAGCCCGATTGCGATACTTCTTTGCTACTCTGGGGTTATTAAGAACCGTAGACAGTTAATAGTTCTATTAAGAGTACGAGACCTGTCTCTGCGCTCTAGTTCGTAGATTCTTCAAATCAAACCCGAAGGGACAATGCAGTAGAGGAAGACCTGGCCTTAGGTGGCGCCCACAAGTAAAAGGGGACATCAACCAGCTTGTAGTGCGCAACTGGAGGCAATTTGCTAAGGACAGGGCTAACTAGAGACGCTTGTTGGTTCACCCCGAACTGTAGTGCCACCTAAGTAAGTAAATAAGTAAGTAAGACCTATCTCTGCAGAATGTCTAGTAAGACATAAGTATCCTAAGAGTATATTAAATTTGACACATAGTTTGTAACAATGAGAAATTATCAAGATAGGCCCTATAAAGTATATTTATTCGTTTTTTGCCATGTCCGTCCGTCCATATCAATGTTTTTTGGGCCTTAAATGTTGAGCTAGGAGGGTAAAATTTCATATCTGAGCTTCTAACAAAAAAGATACAGTACAACTACAAGTAAACATTTTTGAAATTCGTCAACTACCACGCCCACCTTTTCATAACTTCACTATTTTACATGAAATCGAAAAATTTTGTTAAGACTAAATATTTAGATAATCAAATTCTCTACAGTTCATCCATTGTAGCCTTTTGCCACGCCTACTTCTTGAGTGGGTCTTCATTTCAAAACCGATTTTGATGAAATTTTTCATGTAACATCTTCAAATGTTCGAAGTTATCGTTGAAATTCGAGAAAACAATGCAGTATGCCACACCCACTTTACTAGGAAGATAGGGTATCAAACCTATCTGTATGTTTAGACTTGAAGAAGGTCTATTGTGAGATAATTTTGACGTTTTGTTGTATTCGACCTGAGACCGCTGTAACGTCTATGAAGCTTAAAGGAAAGGTCTGGATATGTAGACTTTTGACAGAACTTTCTTGTCTCTTGACTCAAATTTGTACAAATTAGTGCTAGGTATCGAGTATCTGTAGTTCATAATAAAATTGTACGAATTGTCGCACAGTGGTTAGTGGCGAGCGAGAGATCCTAATTGTCATGGTAAAACTTTTCGGAAACAAAAACTAATCTTGGTTTGCGGTATTGAAATACAAGTCCTTTTCATTCTTCAAAAATATATGTTGGCGTGTTAAGTCACACATGTACGTATTCTATTTCTATTTTTGGGAAAGTGACGTGACAGCAAGAATATTTGTACGTATCCGGCATATAGTCCTTTACATTGTTCGGAGTCCGTTAGTCTTAAAGCTAAACTAAACAGCCAGTTTGGTATTTAGTAGTTTCGTAGAGCCTTATTGCTCCTTTACTATCGGAGTGTACAATATTTGGCTGTATGCCTCATTTGGAATCTACAGTTTCTTGTCAGGGATTATCTGATGTATTCAGCATTCAATCAAATCCAAATATCTGTTTCTATTTATTTAAACAGTGATTCTGTAAATTTGGGACGGTGAAGCAGTTCTAGTAAAGAGAATCAGGTGGGGTCTTTGTCGGATTCATTTTGAGATCTGGTAATTAGTATATTGAGGGATGATTTCACAACAATAAGAAGTATCTACTGGTGGTTGCCTTATGTATATACATATGTACATATGGACAACTTTTAACTTCTTTTCGGATTTATTCTTGTACTTACGCAAGGATTAAACAGAAACTACAATTCAATTGGCATTATGTTCTGCATAGAATGAGAGTACATTCAATTCAAAGTAGTCAGTCGAATTCAGATATTTCTTTCATTTGCTTTGCTGATCCAATACCATCAGTATCGTATTTTGAACAGAAAGTATAGGTGTTCTTCGTTCCATTACAATGATGAAGGGAAGTTTCAAAAGCAAGAACCTATGGCATATATGAAACGTTCGCTTAAAAATACATACATATGTTCACAATATGTCTTTCCAAGCTATACCCAAATTTGAATGCATTTTTAAATTTCAAATTAAATTTTCCACCAAAAACACCTATCTTCTGCTCTCTATACATTTATTCGCTCCTTTTCCTCTGGTGGAAAATATTTAAATTTATACAGCACTATCTACTTGATAGCCTCGCTTATGCTGACCCACTTTTAGAGTAATTTTATTTATTACCTTCTGAAAAAGAGTTGGATCTTAAAAATATACCTTGTGCAGAGTAACTATTTCGAGGAAAATTACAGTTTCACTTTAGGAGTTTTAAATGTGTTCAGGTTCTTGAAGGGCTTTGCAAAGTGTAAGTAAATACTGAAATTCTTACGAATCGGGAAATGAAACTCTAAATATGGATCGCTCGGATGGTGTAGCGCTTTTTCGCAAAATGTTTCAGACAAAAATTCATTCGCCGTTTGCAAGAGTTTCACTATAAGAAGTTGAGACAGAAATGATTGAAGAAGTCGGCAAGTTAATCAAAAAAGGAACATGGATAAGAGTTTCAGTAATGTAATTGTATTGTCCTTGTGAAAAAGGAAGAAATGGAAGTCTGAGTAGTTACTTCTTCTATTCTTCGTAACAATATTCCAGAGCAGACTGTCAGGTTGGAATCCTTTAAGATTTAACTACCCTCCTACATATTTTTTCATTGCCCTGGCAGTAGAGCTATAGAGACTAACAGCCATATTCTCTGTGTCTATCCATGTTTTGATGTATATATCATGAGATGAGGATCTAGAAACTTCATAAGAGTATGTAATACTTTTTTACTTTTGGTGTGTTGTAGTAAGCGCCGTGGCTCAGTAGTTACTGCTGTAAGCTATTGATTTTTTTCATAGCAACGCTCTGTGTTTATCTTATTAAGAACCTGGACTCACCGCTACTGACCTGTTCTTAGAATAATTCAATTCATGACCATAAGCCATAGTACCGCTAAATCGATAGGTTTGCAACTAGTACTGACCAAGGGGGCAATACATTGATTGATATAGTTTTCAGTTCAGTATAAGATCCCTTTAGTGTGTTCCTTTATACAAAAAGGTAGCTACTGTGTACAGATTCTTCGCACCCCCTCATGTAAAAGCATTTCTAGGGGCTTTCTGTTGAGGTATGACGTTTTCTACCTCGCAGATGATAAGCTAGAGCGCATTTCAGTATAAAAAAGACCCGAACTGGGTCTAAAATTAATTGGAAATGTGAAATTTGGGAGTGAACACCACGCACATTTCTTTATGCGATTATGTAAGGTTCAGCTTCCGAATTGGTGTGATTTAAATAGAGCCTTCCACACGAGGTTTATTCATGGAAACTTCTAAGGATTCTTCAATTAAATCTTTCTATCCTGCATTTAACTTCTCAAAAAAGTGAATTGGAATACATTTTGTTTGAAATTTCCTAGCTTATCGGGCAAGTAGCTGGAAAAGATATGCTTAATGAATGGAATATCTTAGTTGCTCTATTCCGATCGCCAAGAAAGGAGCTTTTTAAACTGCAGAAGCATTTCTACAATTAACTGATTTGCTCTTATCAATTCGGTTTTAGGGTAAAAGCGTCCACAATCGACCAAATATGCACGCTTTAGGAGATACTGAGGAGAGAGAGCAGTGGAGACGAGCTATACAGAGCCATATCTAGATTTTACATTCCTGATCGACTCGTCCTTCTGTATAGCACAACGATATGGGGAATATTCGCCTGAGAAGGCTATTGAATAGTTAGCCTCAATTCTGAGCCTTAGCGCGGTCATCTCGAGAGAGAAATTTTTTGAAAGACATTCGGTCCCGTTTGTGTAAACGAACTTTCGATGAAAAGAATCCACGACTACCTAAACGAGGTGTGCACTTTTATCAATTTCATGGAATTTGTTGGCTAGGGCGTTTAGAGTGAAAGGATAATAACGCTTCTGTTCACAGAATCTTTTAATATGGAGAGATAACGAAATAAAGAAACACTTTGGCTGAACTGGATGATAACTAAAGAAGATTGTTCATTGGTAACACTATGTCCATATTAATATCAATTCCACTCTCGGACTTAGTTCAGTAAGGAAATCGATAACAAGAGGCACCCCCAGGGAGGTATTATCACTCCCGTAAGGCTCAAAATGCTCTCTTCATCTGCAAGAGGACAGCGGGAAAAAAGTGGAGCCTGAAACCGATAATAATGCACATTATGGTAGTCAGACCCATTCTAACATTTGGGGCTCTTATTTGGTGGAAGGCCACGATCGAAAAGAACACATCCCTGACGAAACGGATGAAAGTCTTGGTACACTCGACTTCGATACACCCTACAAAGTAATGTACCCATATAAGGAAGATTGGCAAAGGAAGGGAGTTTCGATCGAAAACGAAATCTCAATATATACGTATGGTTGCAAAACTAGCAAGGGTACGGGGTGAAGGTGGCTGCACTCAAAGCGGCGGAACTACTTGAGGTAGGATCAATATCCAACAAGAATATCGCCGTCAGGCTACGCTGAAAACGCTAGAGTCCTACATCATTAAATCTGAACTAGTCAGGAGTTGCCGCACAATGCTTAGGGCATTATGTTTGCAGAACCGAGTGAGATTATATTGGGTTCCTGGACACTGTGACATAGAGGGTAACGAAAATGCCAATGTACTGGCCAAACAAGGAACAGAGCTCCCGGTAGATGATATACTTGAAGGCATCAGACCTCCAATGGCCTTGGCTAAGAGAATTATTCTCGAAAAAATCATCATTATGGCCGACCTAAGATGGTCGAACTTAGAAGAGCATAGGGCTAAAGCTTTATGGCCTAAGTTAAATCGGAAAAAATCTGGAGAATTGATAAATTTAAGCAGATAAAAGCTGAGAACAGCGATAGGGATACTCTCTGGCCATTGCCTTCTGAGGAAGCACGCCATGGGATTAGGCTTAACAAACACGGACACATGCAGGTATTGTGAGGACCTACATGTCGCAGAGGATATCACTCACATATTATGTGAATGTCAAGCCATTGTTAGGAGCAGAGCAAAGTACCTCAGAAGATACTTTTTCAAAAATCTGGATGAAGTTGGTTATGGATAATAAGATTTTGTAGGGAAATTAAATGTTTGGGTGAATTGGTGTACGGTTTCCTACCGTGAAGGTTCCTTAGGGATCGCGATGGGCCCACTATGCTGCCTAGTGTCTTATGACAAACTCATAGCCCTACTCAACCTAACCTAACTTAACCTAACACCATGTCCAATGTACGTAAGTAAGTTGGAGGTTATTGGACTTCAAGACAATACTGGTTGAAGGCTAGGTTTATATAGTGCACAAGCCTGTCAAGAGTTTATATTAAAATTACATACATAACTATGCTCATAGCATGATATTAGAGAGGTCTTCTCTTCGCCAAGGATATAGTTTTCTTTTTCACTGAGCACGAGATAGACTTAATTTAAAACAGTTTTCCCCTTTTTCTGTAGGTTTGGCTGGATCTTGTTCAGAATTTTTTCAAGGATTCCTTAAAGGATTGTGGGTTTAAATATCTAGATTTGGTTTGAGATAGAGTGACATCTATAACTTCTCGTCACAATTTCTAGTTTTTCATTATTTGGGTCATTATGTCATACCTCGCCCAAGTCTCCATTTTTTTTTCCACACCGCAGATAAATTTTTAATGAAGGGTATAGATGAGACAAAAAATGTATGTATGTCATTGGCAGATGTCAGTAAAATTTTCTGTTAATTTTCTTCACAACTCCCGACAATTTTTTTCCTCCTGACATGAGAATGTTAGTCTTTTTTCCTTTATACTCCTGCGACGCAAATATATTTTCATTTTCTAAAAACTTCATCGACCAAGTTTAGTTTTTTCAATGTGCCAAAAATGTAGGCCCTATTTAATGTCACAAGTGGAGAGTTTTTGTGTCGCCCATCTAAATATATGAAATTAAGACTTTAGCCTGCGAACAGGGCACTGCTCTGCAAAATTACCACACTTCATTTTATCTTTGTAGACATTTTTGTATGGGAGCTTATATTAAGACCGAGCAGGATACTAGGCTTTAGGGTTAATTAACCCGTAAGGCCCCAACTACGAACTGGTCAACCAGAACCTAAATAGTATCGTTTCTAAATAAGTACGATCGGACCGTATACTGTATTCGAATTAAATTACATTTAATCGCTATTAACGTGACAATTTCTCTTACATAATGGTTATATAACGTAATAATATATTTATGAAATACAAATTTAAAACTTACCTATACAGCAGGACAATGGAATGAACTTTACACTTAGGACTGTTTCTGTAAACTTTTATTTAAGTATTTCAGTATCTGAATTTTACACGACCGACGCGACAGAATTAAATTCTTAAACAATTTACTTCAAAGATAATAAAAAAAAATGTGTGGACTTAGAAAATGCTTGAGTATTGACAGTGTCGAAATTGTAGATAAAGAGAATCATAAATCTACTCAGCTAGGAAGGATATTCCTTCAAAAGTCATCAATCATTGACTGATATCTCTATTTGGAATGTGAGATACGGGAATAGAACACGAATGTGACATGTTCAGGATGTGTAACTGAAAAAAAGTCTGAAAGAAGATGCTTTCAAATCGCAAGGGAATAAACCAGAACTGAGCAGGCAGTTAACTCTTTAAAATAAAACCGAAGCAAGATTGAAAATATCCTTTGCATTTAAAATGTAAATTTCAGGATATCACATGCCAAGTATGTGAATAATACATACATACATATGTATATGACATTTCAAGTATATTCTTTCATCCCATCCCCACTGAAAAGGATATCAATTTCATCAAATTGTCGTTTCGAATACCGCTTTTCCAAACCCATACAAACACAGGATAACGAAAGAAAAAAGAAAACTACACTTCTACAAATAAGGACAATAATTCAATACATTTACGTCGGCACGGAATAGCACAACGAAGTTCAATTAAATTTATATTTAAACACTCTTATATAAGAAAAATATATATTTTTGATAAACACCTTTTTTTTGAAAAAAAAGAAGAACTTTATATTCTCAGAAATTTTTCTTTATTCTTTTTTATTTTCTATTGAGCACACGAGTTCGGTTTCTTATTGCTGACGAAGGAACGACTCCAATGAGAATCCTGAACAGACTGTTCAATTCGATTGTTGATATCAGGGTTTTTACTCGAAATTCCTTGTCAGTGTGTTGGAAATATGATTCGGTGGGTGGAAGGGTGAGTTTTTCTTGTAAACGTGTGTATGCGTTACATTGACAATGAAAAAAAGTGATTTTCCCCAAGCCTGCACACACTGATGTAGGGTGTATCTGCATTGTTGGTATTATGAATGAATTTATTCTTTGATGATGGAGACGGGGGAGATATGTTTCGAGCAACTTGTTGATTGGAATGTAAGGAAATTTTATTATTTCCCATTGGAAAAGGACTATGTTGCAAACGATTCTTGATGGTGGCGTATACGCACTATTTATTTATTTTTTTTTTGTCAGACAAGCTTTTGTTAAAAAGATTACGTAACTCATTCTTTGTTAGAAAATTGAATCTAAAGGCAGTAACAAACAAATGATTATACGTCTTCAGATCAATCCACTCCAGGACTGTTTCTCTGGTTCTGGTTTTTTACCTTTATAGATTCTATTTCAATTTGTTGGCTATTAACGCACCATTTAGGACTTCCCTATGTGCAACGTTGTTGAAGCTTTGTCCACTTGACGATGATTACAATCAGGTTCCTCATCTGGTTTCTTTACTCCAGTAGTGCATAATAAGTTACTTGACTGTAGTGGTTTCATTCTCCAATTCTCCTGCACTTTTGTGTACGTAGTTCTGCCACTAGCAAATCGAGGGGATCATACGCGCAACTATGCACGCTACATATTTTGTTAATGTTTGTATGTATGTATGTACTTACCGCTGTTCAGGTCTTTGGAGCTCTGCCAGACGTGAACTCCTCTCAGGTATCTCCTTTTTTTCTCCAATTTGCGAACCTTTTTGAATCAAAGCTATCTGCGTATTCCTGAGATTAAGCCAGCATCTTCCATCTGGGACGTTTTTCATCACTTGATGGTAAAGCCTTTTTTGTAGCCCTATCCGCTTCAGTCCTTCCAATTTTTTTTTTTACCTCGTGAAGGGCAGGCCCTCTGGGCGTTCTCTTGTTTTGCTGGCCGTGATATTTGAATTTCTGTAAATCTTATACTCAGAAGTTCATAAGTCCACTTATAATTTATTACTCCTCCTGTTCTAAGCATACGATGTCTTATCCCCTTCGATGTGCAAGAAAGCACACAGAATTGTCTCTTTCGGTCCAAGATCGCTTCTAACTCCGAAAGCAGACTCGGTGTAGTAATTATGTATATATATACTAATTAGTAGATCCTTCCTTAGGTATTTGTCTACAGCTTTACTATTGTCTTAAGAGAAATTATGTTAGGCTAGGACATGTAGAGCGAATGGACACCAGTGCTACGGCCCGCAGAGTCTTCGAATCAAACCCGGAGGGACTACGCAGTAGAGGAAGACCTCGCCTTAGGTGGCGCGCACAAGTTGAAGGGGACCTGAACAAGCTTGGAATGCGCAACTGGAGGCAGTTAGCTACGGAGAGGCTTGTTAGTTGAGGCGCAGGTTCATTCAAACTGTAGTGCCACCTAAGTAAGTAAGTAATTGGTCCATAGGACTTCGCTGACTTTGTTTCGCACTTTAGGAATAAACACTACCTTGGCCCGTCTCCATTGGTTTGGTTGAGATGGGCAAAGCGCAGTGCAAGACTATTTTTTGATATCCTAACTAGGTATGGAAGTAATTTTTCATACCCTGTTACTGTATAGCAGGACTGATGCAATGCCATTCACCCCTGATGACTTGTAGAGCTGAAAGAAGTTAATCACTTATTCTAAACGGTTCCTGAAACAGATTTTTGCCCCTATTTTCCAGTCCTCTTTCCAAGGTCTTGTCATGTTAGTCATCCTCCCAGTTTCAGTGCTCGAAAGGCTCCCGTGAAAATGAGTTTCCAATAGATGTCGTGATCTCTGTTCCTCATTTCTTAGTTTTCTTGGAGACAATGGTATTCCTCCAGATTTTGCCAGCTTTATGCAATCTGCCTACAGGAGGAGCATTCAAGATTGTCTCACAGAATTTTCTAAAGCTTTCATGTCCCGCTTTTTTTATTTCTTTTGTTGTAAGTTATTAGTACTGTATATTGTAGCTCTCAAGAATCTACACGTTGTGGATCCTAAGTTTGACGGGTTGTGAAACCGTGAAACTTTTTGCTTCCTGTCATTCACGCTTATTGGGCAACTGGTTTTAAATGAATCTGTGATGGCTCTGCTCATTCACTCATGGCTTTTCTACCTCTAGGTAGTTTCCTAATGTGAACAAGCTCTAGGTTACTTGCAAGTGACAAAGTTTTGAGTTTGTCTTCTTTGAGTTTCTAACTGAGTTGCTTGTGATACACGTATTGTCTAAATCAAATTATGATTCTATGGTCGTATGAGCAAGTTTACTCAAGCTATGACTGCCTAGTGTAAGATTTAGTAGCTCCTGGCTAATGTGAGGTACAAAGATGGGGGTATTTCCTACATTATAAATATCAAAAGAAGAGCTTATGATCAATTCTAATAAAGGCTCACCTCTGTTATAAGTGTTGGTGCTCCCCTGGATCTCGAGGTCATCGAGATAATGATCAATTGAGGCTTCTACCCCGTCTTCTTCCAGAAGTGACACTTCCTCATCACTATCATGTCCTATTATTCCTCGTCTGAGACCGGTCAGCACTAGCAGACGAGTAATCATCCCTACCTAGTCAGCAGTACCAGCACGTGTTTCATCCTGATCCAGTGGATCAAACTGTTCCGCTGTAATAATAATAAAATAGCTCGAGAATACCTCTGAAGTTGGTTGAAAGGCTGAACTCTTAGACTCTTGTCTAGGTTACAGGTCACACTGGTATCTTTGAGAATGAAATCTTTGATGAGATAGTTAAACAAGGCTCAGAGGATGATTTTGCAGGACATGAAACTGAAGTCAGAGCCTCCATTGTTCATTGAGTTTCTTGCACGATTGTGTGTGGAACGGTTATCATAGATGCAGGCAGACTAACCAAATACAATAAGCGGCATTCTTGCTGTTTCTCAGCAGAAGAGATTATAGACAACTTATAGGCGTTCACTTTTACTAAGCATTTCAATCTGTGTCTGTGATGCTGTGGAGAGGGCGATGATGCATTGGGTCATTTCCTTTGTGATTGCCCTGCCTTGGTTGGATCAATTGGCAGATCTTTGGTACCAATGTAGTGAAGCCACTACTAACATAAAATTCCAGCAAAATAAGTAAAACTATAAATTCTACTTATAATTATTAAATTATAATGAACTTGTTGCAACCGAGTGGTCCAGTGGAGTGTTTTCTCATCAGATAAGTGAAAAGAATATCGTCATTAGTTTTACAACTGATCTTAGAGGAATGTGGAACTGAAAGTATTTAAGTATTTATTTAAGTTGCACAAGTCTTACAGAAATGGCAGAACTAGTGGCTTCGAAATTTATTTCCAAACTTACGAAACAAAGTTGGCGTTTAGTTTCACTTATGCACTTCTGAAAGGACACCCTTTTTTATTAGAAGCAGTAAATTCCAGCACATAAGTGCCCTAATGAAATGTGCTTCTGTAAAATTCTAAATTTCGATAAAACACTTCACAACTCTTTACCTACTCACGACATCAGTTATAAGATCACACAATCTGTTTATTTACTAAATATAATTAACAATTCAGTGTAGAAACACCTCTAGTTTCGAATAAACAAATATTTAATTTAAGAAGTTTGAATAAAATCTAAACAAACATGGCATTAGGAATGGTTATAAAAAAAAATCTAAATTTTCAAGTAAAAATAGAAAAATAAATATTTAATGTTTATTTATGGCAGCCAGACTCCTCTTTTTTTTCTGTTTATGGCAATGGGTGGGAATTGTTTTGCTTCTGGTTATACTTTTTCGTAATAAATTTGGAACAAGCTATTATCTTGAAGCTGTAAACAATTCCCTAATGAAACATTTCCTTATGATTTTTTGTACAAAAACGACGCAATCCACAAGGGACTTGTATCTAAATGAATTCGACGAAATTTGGTGTAAAGTTTAAAACCACATTTTATAGCTTGTCTCATTGTTAGGTTGTGATGAAATGTAATAACGACTTTGAAAGACAAAGTAGTGATGAACAGGGATATGTCTGAAATCCTCACAGACTTGGCTAATCTTTTGATGCAAGCACCTTACTTACCATCATCTCCGTAGGACATCAGAATCTTCGGCTGCAACACCATTTAAAGAAAATCCATTTCTCAGGAATTCTCAATAGTAGTCATGTACAGCGATGACACTCCTGTAATCCAACTGTCTATTATCCATTCCCCTAAGTGTATCCCAATCCTATTCGACTAAACCTGATCTGGCGAATAGAAAACAAAGCGCCTGGACTATTTCATGCAAACATCTCTTCCCATCTAAAGGAAGTAAAGAATCCTCCATTGCTTTAAAATTCCCATCCATCAAAACCTACCGCTTACCTCCTATTTGAATTATTTATTCTAAGGCTATTAAAAAAACATTAGCGGCATGTATCAACGTTTCCCATAAAACCCACCCTCAATACACAAAAAAAATTACTTCAAAGGGAAGAAGTAGAAGAAATCGCCCATCACTATGGCCATAAACCAACCGCATCCACTACCAGCTTTGCGTATTCCCATTCAACTTAAATTAATCAAAACAATAGAGAACTCATTTAAGTGTTTTCCTAATGAATTACTTCGCCACAACCGTCCTACCTTAAGCTCCGGCATCGTCATCATGAGTTTCATCATTAAATGCTTTTTTCCGCACCACCAATGGGGGTGGGGAGTTTCCTCCGCAATTGATTTATGCGCCATAAAAGTGTAAATGTAGGACTGACCTTGGACCATCAGAATCCATCCCAGAATTACCGTTTCCAATTCATTAGATTCAACGCGCCCCAATAAGTTAACACAAAGCTAAGCACTAGTAGGTAAATGAAACCAGAGGCAGACTATATCAGCCTATGGGTACGCATTGGAACTATCTGCAGCATCCGCGCACTGAATTGGAATCTTTTCCAATTAACCTGGTGTGGATTCACCTGGTGCGGATTCACATTGTATGTGAGGGAAATTTTCACCTTGAATTTTCTCCACGCTAGGGAATTTTATTTTCAAGGGGTTTCTCTCTCCCTTTTGTTGCGACAAGCGTGGGGTAGGAGGGTACATTTCATTGAGAAGTCGAGACGGACTAACGCCCAGCTGGGTGATGAAAATGCATCAGCTGGGCTTTACACAAGACAATTGGGTTTGACGATGGCAGCGTGAAAGAGAGAGCTAAAGGCATTCGGGTGCTATTTTCAAACGTCCAACAGATTGTTTTACGTATCGTGGATACTTCTGTGAGGGTGGATACGGGACTTGGGCGCGAATATGTGGTAGTGAGACAGTTGTGCGCAGTTACGAACTTGAAGTGTGAAGGTGTTGGCGTGAGGGGCAATTGTTGCTGAGAGATGGCATACACGCATATGGTTGCGGAAGGCCAGGGCAATAAGTTCTCTACAAAATTTGGTGAAGAGTTTATGTGGTAGAGTCACCGGCAACTTGTCGCAACAGATATGTTCTCTTAAACGTATGATGTCTATATTCAATGGAAAAGTGACACTGGTATGGTCTATTAACTCTGCTCATCTCGATGTATCAAAAGAACGAGTTTAAAGTGTTCTTGGACAAAATACTTCTTCAAATTCTCAAAAGTCACCTTATACCCTATACCCCACTCATTGGAACTTAATGTCATAAGGTGTACTGACTAATAATGTTTTGACGGTAGATCGAACGACATTAGCAGTGAAAACAGACACAGGGTCACTTCGATTTGTACGCTTTTTAAATCGATGTCACATACTCTCATAATGAGGTTTCAATGAACTTTTCTCAAAGCAACACGCTCTGGTTAGGACATCACTTTAAGGGTCTGAGTAGAACTGATTGAATTCACAACCTCTCTCATCTTTAGACAAGAATTCTGTCGAGATAGAAAACGCGCGTAGGGATATAGATTAGAGCCTCCTTTATAGTGTCTAAAGTTATCCCTTTCTGCAAAGGCATCGACCAATATAACTTATCCATTTTTGCTGCTCCGTTGCAGAGTTGTGTTCTGTAATGTAGACATCATCTCGCACAAAATAGCAGGTACGTCCCCATGTGACTTCGTTCGGGTGCATCCACGTCTTACCACGAAAGTATGGCGATGAATGGCGATGTATTTTCGAATAATAAGAGAGAAAAGTGTTCTAAACTTAGAAATTTAGAAGCTATCAGGCGCAATGAAAAAATTAATACAAGTGTGGTTGAGGAAAGAACTTATTCAGGAAAAAGTATTAGTGAGAAATATTTAATTTACTTGCTAAATACTTTCACCTCTCGAGAGCTATAAGGCCTCAACAATGCCAGTGTGTCATTTCATTCAAAATACTGCGATGCCTTCAAATCATTCCACAAGAGCTTGATCACTCCTGAGTTGATCAATAGAAGTTATGACCTCTGTTCCTTATTTCTTAGTTTTCTTGAAGACAATGGTATTCCTCAAACTGTTCCGCTGTAATAATACCAAAATAGCTCGAGAATAACTCTGAAGTTGGTTGAAAGGCTGAAGTCGTTGACTCTTGTCTGTGTCACAGAGAATAAAATTTCTGATGAGATTGTCAGCTGTTCTACGTCACGTTTACTTAGGGTGGACCGTAGTTCTCCCTGCGACCATTTACATGTCTTTGTCACTTAGAGTATGTCCAATCCACTGACAGCTTTCGAACACAGCTTTTGCCAAACACATATATAGGGAGAGCCATCTGTTGGTTTCTTTTTGAATCATATACGAGTATTACTTTGACACTGACAGCTCTTATGCGCTCAAAAAATTGACAGAAACTCCTCGGTATATTATAATTTGGGAGTACGAAGTGTATCGATTTACGCTTGAACAATGTCGGGAAATATTGCAAAGGTACTTGCAAAGTTACTTGCAAAGTGAATGATGTGTTGCCGAAGCAGTGCGAATATTGGAAAGAAATTTCGGTCGAATGCACCAACTGTAGCTGATATACACAGTTTGTGATGAAAGTTCGTGAGACTGGTTTGCTGATTGATAATCGAACATATTCCCGTGTTTGTCCTGTACGCTCAACGGAGAATATTGCAGCTGCTTGGTGAGGTTTTTGGAGTGGCGGCATTATTGGCTCATTTTTTTTTTTCAAGACGACAATAGAAGAAACTTTACGGTCAATGGAGAGTCCTACCTAGGCACGATAACCGATTTTTTATGGTCAGAAATTAAGGATTTGGACTTGGGAAAGCTATGATTCCAACAAGCTGAATTGGGTTGACAGATCTCAAAGTCTCCATACACTCCTCGTCAAGGTGGCTCAGATGTTAGCTCTATACTCAGCGGTTGAGTAGTTTAGTCCAAAAACTGGAGCGCGAAGTGTACCAAGTGAACTTAGCTTCTAGTCGGATATGGGGCAACTGATTGTTTAGGTGGAAACAGGCTGATTCTGTTTTAGTCACACTAGGCGTACGCCTCCAGTTTTTGAAATACATGCTAAGAACTTCCAAATCTCTTGAGAGTCTATCCTCAATTGTGTACATATGTTGGCTTTGGGTAACTAAAACTGCATACACGAATTTGCTGGATTGCGTGTTTGGTAAGTCATGGATATATAGATTAAATAAGAGTAATGCTAAGACTTATCCTTGTGGTAATCACTGGTTACTAATCAGTTACTGAGCTGTCTGGGTGAGCTGTCAACGATAAAGAAACCTATTGTTGATAAATACTTTAAAGGAGCGGTTGCTGAGCATGTTATTGATGAGATTTGCTATTTTGTTTTATATCAGTTCGCCAGACAGTGTTCGTCACGATGAACTCGACCTACAGAGTTTGTTGAAAAGTACAACTATGTGAAATGTAGTACCACCATTAAATTATAATGCTGCAAGAGCAGACTGACGCACAAAAGTTTGTGGATTGGAAACAACCAGCAGAGGGAGTTGCAAGCAGAAGCAAAACAGTCAGTAAGTAATTTCTTCAATCCTTTTTTCGAATGCATGCCGAATACATAAAAAAAGCATCAATCTGCAATCTTTATGTTCACCTGAGTCAAATAAGTATAACTAACTCTTTAACAATAAAACAAACAAATCTTTATGCTTAAAACTTTTATTAGTTATTTCTCCTTTATACGAAGTAGAACCTCAGCCGGTGGTCTTCTTCGTGATCTTCAATTTCAAATTCTCAATAGTGACCTTTTTCTTACAAGGTTGTCCTGCAGCAGGAACTGTACAATTACCATTGACACCCATCAACAGCTGAAGGGAGCAAACCATAAAGATCAACCAAATATAGAGCTTCATCTTTGGATTTATCTTCTCGTGTCTACAGCTATCAGAAAACTGATAACATCTTGTAACTAAGACACTACCTTTTATAGGCCAAATCTGCAGCTAGTTGGGTATATACAATCCAACTCACTTGTGCAAATTAGAAAGATTCAATTGTTCAGGTTCGCAAATTTTTGCATTTCTAAATTTAGATCTTTCACGAGGCCCAACTATTTACGTCTTAAATAAAAATTGTATTGATTCGTCTGGGTAAAGATACAATATCGCTTATTTGATGTTTGTGAAGCAAATACAATCCGGCTGACGTGCTTCTATTCAAGAAGTTATTTACAAACATTTGCTTGGCTTTTACTTTGGTTCTGCATTATTTTCTTCTGGCTTTTTTGAAAGATCCTAGAGGAATACCAAGCTCCAGTCTAGTCTATTCCCCTCGATTCTACGGTTAGGCGAATTTTAGTGTTTCTCCCTATCCTAGGACTACTAATTCGCCCTACCGTTTTTTTAAACTGAAATTTTAAACTAAATATCGAAGGCTCATGTGAACCTCAGTAATTATACGGGTCTTGATTGGAGTCCAGGTCCAGGTATACTTTCTACAAATAAAAGGATAGAAGTACAGATCATTTTAAATACATTTAAATATATTCCAAAACTGGTAGATCTGTGAATCTGCTTTAAGGTGACCACATCAGCATCCATTGATCTCGTAAGACTTTCCAAAAATTAGAAAGTTATACTTTTCAACTTTATTGAAAGATTTTTAATTTTTTGTTGACACGTTCTATAAACGTTTTTATATCGGAGACAAGCGCTATAAATCTTTTCTGGTCAAATTATTTACAATGCATACTGATGGCAAGAGGTGTTTTTAAAAATAAAGCTTCATTCTACAAAAACAAAGTGATCGTACTAAGGTTTTATTGATCAAGACGATCATATAAGCTTGATAAAGTGGTCTTCTTAAGGCTTCCTTTTATTTGGAAAGTTTCTTAACAAATGATCTTGCTTACCTTCGGCAAATTAATTTTGCTGAATTGATCTCTGTAAAGATTGATAATTTAGGCTTTCTAAAGTCAATTAGCGTCTTAGCACGAATACGGATTACTTATAGAAAAAAACCGATCGAGATGTTGGTAAATCAAAGCGATCATTAAAGTGATCATGTTAAACTTTATCGATCGTTACTTCTTATATCAAGGATAAGCGGCGCAGGGACAAAAGTCCACGAAGCATACAATAATAGACTTGTGTCCCATTTCAATCGGATATACGTAGGTTCACAATCGAATTATGGACTTATGTCGCAGTCCATCGGGGCTTATATATGTAAGTTCACAAAAACAAGTCTGTTGCCTTATGCTCCATCTAACCTAGGAAGCATCGAAGCGGTGAACCAATTCTGCTTGATTATTTTTCCAAAAACTGTGGAGTTATGTATATCTCATCTTTGACAAAAGAAATTCAGGACTTCTGTCCCCATGGGGTGGAACATTAGTAATAACTCAATTGTGGACTTATGCCACTGCGCCGAAAAAGCATGCATGCGCAAATGTGTGAAGCCATAAGACGCTGCTTCACTTCCATAAGTTGTCGATGGTGCAGGAACAGGATTGCATGCTCCCAAACAAGGTACAGAGTTGAGTGTAGTCATGTGCTCCCTACTACTCCACCATCTGGAATAAATTATGTTCCAAGGTATGTGCTTAAAATTCGTATCTAGATTTGCTCGGAATGAAAGTGGGCATCCCAAGGATAATTAAATCTGTAACCATGTCAATAGCGACGTTTACATCTCTATCGAGGAAACATAAAGCCCGGTTATAAGCCCTGAAGAACGTTTTACCACAAACAGACACTATTGTCAGGAAGGAGCTTATCCGATCTTCAGTAATGGATTAATACCTCTAACCCCTAAACCGTAACATTGATACTATCTATCGTTCCTTCGTAAGTACAAGCAGTCAATAGTCCTTATTACCCGCGAGCCAAGAATTGCATAAGGGCTAAGGGGATTCTAATGAAATATATTAACCGAGCAGCCAACTTCAAAATTTGTATGCTATCGTAAACGATGAAAAAATTGAGAATACAAGTATGATTGAGGAAAGAACCCATTCGTGAAAAGGTAAAAGCG
This sequence comes from Xylota sylvarum, assembly GCA_905220385.1. NCBI lineage: Eukaryota > Metazoa > Arthropoda > Insecta > Diptera > Syrphidae > Xylota > Xylota sylvarum. The sequence continues at coordinate 10,442,893 of LR999960.1, forward strand.
AAGAATATCTAATTTACTTGCTTAAATCCTTTTACCTTTCTAGGTCCATAGGGAGCCAACAATCCCTGCTTTTGTTCGAAGCTTGATTCCTCCTCATCTGTTCTGCGCCACATTTGCCTAGAGCGGCCCGCAGTTCTGCCTGTCTGGGCGAGCGGATGCCACTGCATGGGATACTTCGCATATCTTCGTTCTTTAGTGTGTGTCCAATCCACTGACACTTTCTCCGTGGCTTCTCCAGATTTTGAATACCATTTTGAACGCAGCTTTTGCCGAACACATATATTTCAGTCCAGTCCGTCAATGTGCAGTTTTGACGGTGTGTATTTTAAGCCCCACTTTGTTTGCCTCAGTTTCTATATTTTGGGCCATAAAATGAAGGTCCATTGTCCGATGTGAATGTAGGCAAACATCGTCATTCGATTCCATGGCTATGCTGCATGCAACAAAGGTGAGAGTATACACCCATGACACCTTATCATTGTGTAAGCCATAACATGACCCCTACGAAGAAATGTTTGAATCGAGATCAGGTGACAAAAAGCAAGGTGATTTTTATGGATGAAAATCCCAAAGAGTTCATGAATAACACTGAGTACTACTGAGCACGCTTTCAGTCTTTGACCTTTGAACTCTGGAGATTTGCCTTCTGCGTAGCCTAATCCACATTTTAGTGCATTTCTGTCACTTGTGATATCGTATGAAACTAGCCCACTAGTAACTTCTAGTTTCTTGGATACAAGTCCTAACCGACAGTTGTGGGTTGTGTCGATTAGTGGCGGTAAGATTTATTTTTCTTTTTCTTCTCGTGGAGAGTAACATGATAAGTTTTGAATCCAGGCCCTTATTAATAAACTTTCCTGGACACATTGGAGGAGTAGGTCTACTAAAAAGTGATGCCTGTTTAGCTGCTATAAGAATAGTCATTTGAAGTTTTCAGTTTCGACAACCTCTCTACTATCGTGACCCTCTTAGGATCCGGCTTAAAACAAAACTTGTTATCCTTTGGTTAGTAGCTCGAAACACGAACTGACTTGTTCTTCAGTTTCGTCGTGCAATTATGTGAAATGCAGTTATAGTGCAGGGTGTTGATGAAAAAATATAAAAATAAAAAAGTTGGTTCTGAAAGAAGTTGTGTCTGTACCTAAGTATGTGTGCATTGGAAATAATCAGCAGAGCGAGTTGCAACCGGAGGCAAGAAAAGTCAATCCTTTTGCAAATGCATGGATTATATTGCCATTCTTTGTCTCAAATCTTTTTCAAAGTCCTCGGTGTACGCAGATCCATGCATTTACATAACAAAATCATTTATCTAAACTTAATCTCAAATAAGTATAAATAACTCTTTAACAATAAAACAAACAAATCTTCATGCTTAAAACTTTTATTAGTTATTTCTCCTTTATACGAAGTAGAACCTCAGCCGGTGGTCTTCTTCGTGATCTTGAATTTCAAATTCTTAATAGTGACCTTTTTCTTACAAGGTTGTCCTGCAGCAGGAACTGTACAATTACCATTGACACCCATCAACAGCTGAAGGGAGCAAACCATAAAAATCAACCAAATATAGAGCTTCATCTTTGGATTTATCTTCTCGTGTCTACAGCTACCAGGAAACTGATACCATCTTGTAACTAAGACACTACCTTTTATAGGCCAAATCTGCAGCTAGTTGGGTATATACAATCCAACTCACTTGTGCAAATTAGAAAGATTCAATTGTTCAGGTTCGCAAATTTTTGCATTTCTAAATTTAGATCTTTCACGAGGCCCAACTATTTACGTCTTAAATTGTTTCGATTCACCTGGGTAAAGGTACAATATCGCAATATCCACAAATATTTTATGTTTGTGGAGTAAATACAGTCCGTATGACATGCTCATATTCAAGAAGTTATTTTCAAACATTTACACATTCTTTTCATCTAGTTATAAAACTTTGAAAATCCCTAGAGGAATACAAAGCTCCAGTCTAATGTATTCGGCTCGATTCTACGGTTAGGCGAATTGTAGTGTTTCTCCCTAAGCCAGGACTACTAATTCGCTCTACCGTCCTTTTAACTGAATATCGTTTAAATAGCAAAGGCACATCTGAATCTCACTAATTATACGGGTCTTGATTGGAGTCCAGGTCCAGGCCTACTTTCTACAAATAAAAGGAGTATAGAGCCTTTTAAAGACATTTGAATATATTCCTAGACTGGTAGATCTGTAAATCTGCCTTAACATGATCACCGTGGCATCCATTGACCGCTTAAGAGTTTCCAAAAATTAAAAAGTAATACTTTTCAACATCATGGAAAGGAACCCTAACAGCGATGTTAGTTCTGATATGATCAAGGAGGAAAACAATTTTGTTCCTTTCTTAGACTGCTGTGACTCGTGTGGAATCCTTGATTCTTTGTGTCCTTTAGATGTAGTTATAGTGTATTCAAATACTGTTTAAAGGATTTTCAATGTAGAGGTGTTTTTAAAATGAAGGTTTACTCTACAAAAATGAAGTGAACATGCTATGCGAAGGTTTTGTTGAAAAAGGCGAACATTAAGCTTGCTAAAGTGGTCTTGTTTGGAAGTATTAGAACAGATATTACAAGTCGAAGAGAGGTTTGGAACTGGGACTGTGGTGTTATTTATTTTTTACGTAGAGCGCGATCAATCTATGTAAAACTGGCACAAATAATGGGACCAGGGTATACCCTACTATTCCAAATTCACTGAGACCAGTGTCTCCTCTAAACCGATATTCACTGAGTGCAATTATCACTGGTTTGAGCATTATGATGCTTACATCTTGCTAGTTTAGCCAGTAAAAGATAAAGCAAGTACAGCTGTTGCAATTGTTTTCATATATTGTATCACTTATTCCATACCAGTCTGTATCAAAAGCAAACGTTTAAGACCAACTTAGTTTAAAAACCCATTCGCTATGCCATAAGAGAAGGAAGTTCTTAATACATTTCACTGATATGCAACTCTTTATACACAATTCAAGAAAATTTCAAAATACTCCAGTTGGCATGTATCCAATACTATCAACGTTTTAATTTTATCCTTAAAGTTTCAATGGATAGACAGCATCTACATCGATGCCTTTTATATGGAAATGGAAAGCACTCACCTCTTTCAATAAACTATCAAATCGAATTCCAAAGATACTTTTCACTTAATGTCGTTGGCACTTAACTTGCTTCTTTTGGTTAGGCAGTTAGGCAGTCAGGCAGTTATAAATATCGAAACTAATTTCAGAGAAAGTAAAAGTTTTATGTGTACCTAAGCCTTTCCCTTTTTTCTCTCAAACTATTGTCCTGTCATCAAGCACTTTGTGCACAAGTGCAAGGAAACTTTTCCAATACTCGGTATCAAGAGCTTGAATAAAGTGGCCTTCTTCATTGTGAGTTTTTGTTTTTTATTTATTTTTAAATGCATACTGTCAGAAGGATATAAAGAATGCTTTAGACTAAGCAACAAACGTGAGAAGAGTGCTCAGGACCCGGTCCAACTTATTCTTTGTTTAGGGAAATAGAGCTGTAGAATTATAAGGCATCTCGGGTACCTCAATGTCATTCTTTTTGTATGCGCAGAGAAGTCACCTATGTTACAGCCTCCCAAAATGATTGTCCATGGATGGATGATTTTACAACAAAGTTCATAGTTGACTGAGACTTATTATAGAGTTTTAGGATCCTTATGCCAAAAAAAAAAAAAAATACCAAGTTTTGGAGCAGTCATGTGACCCACGGCCTAGCTTCGGACTCATTCGCGATAGAACGGGGGAGATGAAGGAATGAGGTCCTCATGGAAATACACATTCCGGGAAGCCTTAAGTCAGATCAGCCCTGGGCTCTGAGGAAACAAGAAGCAAACAGGATGGATAGGGCTGAAGCGGAACGAATTCTAACGCCAGAAGCGGTCAGTGGGGCGATAAAAACATTTTCTCCTTACAAGACCGCGGGACCGGATGGTATTTTTCCAGTGGTCGGTGGTCGGTCGTCGGTTGTCGGTGGTCAGTCAGTCATTTGTAGTGGGTGGTGGGTGAATTGTGGTGGGTGGTGTTGGGTGGTCAGTCAGTTAGTCATTTGTGGGTGGCCGGCCGTATTGGGTGGTCGGTCATCAGCGGTAGGTGGTTGGTGTATAGACGGTGGTCGATGGTGGATTGTGGATTGTTGCCACGATTCTCGGGTCCCATACCCAATCAGTCATATCTAGTTAATCGGTCAGTCAGTTAGTAAGTTAGTGAGTTGTTAACGTTTGTGGTACAGCAGTACTGCGTCGCGTGTGATATTGTGTGTATGCAGCATGCAGAGCTGAATCAATTCAGACCTGAAGCAGAATTTAGTATACCTTTTGAAGAAGCAGCAACAAGGGTATTCTTGAGGTACATACACCAAAACAAAGAGTAAAAGTACATTTTTTATTTTATTTTTTCGCTCAGCCCTTTTACCAACAGATAGTATTCACAGATCTATAACATTCACTAAACAGTGTGCTCAATTAAATATCTATTCTTCCTTTAACATCAGTTTAAAATTCTAGTCTACTTCCTTCTTTTGAATTTTTCTATCTAGATGCAATTCATATCTCAATGCATGAATGCAATTATTTACTTCGGTTTTCATTGACTTTATCCATACTATTCAAGTAGTGTAACAGCATATCGCAGACAATACAAACAAAAACATGATGGGCTTGAGCATATTTTGTAGTTAGTTTATTTTTTTTATGAATGACCAATATCGCTGCTTAATATTGCTAGCTTAGGAAGGATATCTCGGAGTGGCGAAACTAAATCTCGCGATTAGTATAGGATTTTAGCTAGATTAGTTAGGTCCTCCCCTTGAATTGTATAGTAGCCACATGGGCGGTACAAACAACTGGAAATTGTTGTCTGTACCGTTTCCCGAATGTTCGTGACCATCCTGTGGTCTATTGTACAAGACAAAGAGCAATCCACTCCATACTTCCACCCACTGTTTCCCTATCCCGTGTACCGCACCCTCCTCTCTGATCACGGTCTTGCATAGCATATTCTTGGTTCGTCTCGATAAGGTCTTGCTGGATAGTTGTCTTCTAAGGCCATAGTAACAGCGATTGGCGAATGTTATTCTACGTTTGATCTTCGGGCTGATATCGTTGGCAGAATTGATAGCAGAGCCTAGGTAAACGAATTCCTTTACTACCTCTGGCCAAAACGACGGTATCGTGACTCGATGTTCGTGAACAGCATATATGTATACGCCCCTTCCATTCGTGTGAAGAATATATCACGCACAGCACGAGTGGTTGTGAGAAGCTAGGCCCTGGGTCCCATGGACCTGTTGCGCCAAAAATTTGTATTTGTTTTTTTTTTGTAAGACCATGTCTTTTATTAATATATGTATGTCGTCTAACACATGCCTTCTACGAATCATCCGATTTATATTTTCTCTTCTTTCTGTATTCTACCAATTATCATGATTTTAGCAGACAAATTTTTCCCTACAATTCCATGCATATTTTGCAAGATTTCTTGTGATTTAATTGCGCTTTTTCTTACATACATATGTAGGTATTAATTGCTTGTTAAACAAATTTCTTTAGCATATTTTTCGTCGCATTTTATATTTTCCAGTGCGCAGTACCTATATTGAGTGAAATATTTAAATTTCAACTGCCACTTTCAACGCGTTTCAGATTTCAGGTATAAGAAAATTCCTTCAAAACATTCGGTTCAAAACAAAATGACATAACAACTCAACCAGCTGGTCGCCGGGTCAAAAAGTTTATTATTCTCCTTAAAAACGAACGAAATGTTAACAAAATTCACTCTATCCCGTGTAACAACGCGAATAAAACTACTATTCGTCCGATCGTACTCCACCCGTCCAGAACTGAAAGGCACCCTAGAGATTGGTAACAATATATACAACACCGACGAATGGACCAATGTCACGCCGAAGATACTCTCTTACCTGGGAGCAAATAAACATATGCAAAAGAATCACCCACTCTCTATCATCCGTCAGAGGATTGTAAATTACTTTTATAAGAGTTTTACCAACTCTAGAGGTAATCCTCTGTTCAGCGTGTACGACAATCAAAACCCTATTGTGTCTGTGCATCAAAACTTTGATAATCTTTTGATCCCAGCTGACCATCCGAGTCGTGCCAAATCCGATTGTTACTACATCAACAAGTACTATCTACTGCGAGCTCATACCACTGCCCATCAGTTGGACATGATAAAGTCTGGACTGGACAATTTTCTTGTCGTCGGGGATGTTTATAGACGAGATGAGATCGATTCTACACACTATCCGGTGTTTCATCAGCTGGACGCTGTGAGATTGTTGAACAAGGAGAAATTGTTTGACAAGAATCCGGGATTGGAAATCTTCGAATCGAATCCAAGTACCCGGGAGGTGGTGGAATCGAATGCCAAGTGTATAGATCAATCGAAACAACCGTGTCACACCCTGGAAGCGGTCAAGTTGGCTGAACATGAACTGAAACAAGTACTGGTAGGTCTGACAAGAGATTTATTTGGCGAGAAAATCGAGTACCGCTGGGTGGAGCAGTACTTTCCCTTCACACAGCCATCATGGGAGTTGGAGATCTTTTACAAGAACCAGTGGTTGGAGGTGCTGGGATGTGGTATCATGCGAAATGAAATTCTACAAAATGCTGGTGTGCAGAACTCAATTGGTTATGCCTTTGGTTTGGGTCTGGAGCGCCTGGCTATGGTGCTCTTCAACATTCCAGATATTCGACTGTTCTGGAGTAACGATTCGGGATTCTTGAACCAGTTTAACGAATCGAATTTGAAAGTTCTGGCTAAGTATAAACCAGTCTCTACTTATCCTCAGTGTAAGAATGATTTGTCGTTTTGGCTGCCAGATGAGATCGAATTGGATCAGTTCCTGCCGAATGATTTCTATGATTTAGTGCGCACGGTTGCAGGAGATGTTGTTGAACAGGTTAGTGTGGATAAATTTGTTGTCAAGTCCGTTCTATTGATTGTAATGTACATTTGCAGATAAGTCTTGTGGATAAATTCAAACATCCAAAGACCGGAAAGAGTAGTCTTTGTTTTAGGATCATCTATCGGCATATGGAACGAACTCTTACGCAAGAGGAAGTCAATGAGATTCATAAGAAAATTGCCAATGAGACAGTGGCGTTGTTTAATGTTAAGATTAGATAGTGTGTAATAAATAGAATTATTTTATTACGATGGGCTTTGCCGTTCAATTAAAATTTCGATATTAAGCCTTTCGTCAAACAAAATGAAGCCAAATGGGATAAATTACGGAACGGAACAGTAAGTAGTAATAATAGATTTGAAGTTTTGACAACAAATTATTGCTTCGCAAGACAGATATTACAGTAATCTATCAATCTTTTCCAATTCAAGACATTCTTGAGAAGATTATTTACTGTTAGATGTGACTGCTTTGATTTTGTGCTCAACTTTTCCTTTTGTGCAAAACTGAATGCTGATTCTAGCCACCAGAGTTGGTGATCAATAATTAAACTGTAGAAGCTCAGAACATTATTAAGTTCTTAATGTGGAAGTTTTCCACTGTCTGTTGATTCTTTTAACACTCAAGCTGTGGTTAGTGAAGGCTTTCTTGCTTTAAGCCTTGCTCTCGGTTTTTTTCAGATAATTGGGGTTTTGTGCCTTGAAATTGCTTCAAGCAGCACTACGACCTCATTTTTTATTTTTGCTATCCCCTTAAAGACGCTTGGTTTGCCTACTAGCTAACTTGATTTGAGCTAGTAGGCATGGATGAAGCTTACGATTGTTTGAGCTGAAGAGAAAGTATGTTCAGTAGACGAATTAAAGCCTTTACTAAAGTATGTATTTGAAACTAGTCCGAGCAATGGCAGGACTAGGTTCATTCATATAAAAAATGTTCGGGAATATGTCCGATTTGTGGTTCAGGTGAATTCATTTGTAACACAGCTGTCCACCAGAAAATGTTTCCACCTGCAGCCAGTGCATCATTGTAACGGTTATCAGCTGTTGAGAACGAAGATAGCATTTTTTAATTTCTTGAGCCGTGCCTGTATACTTTTAACCAGTGAACTTTTAAGCACTCACTCTACCACCGTAATCTGGCGGACATTCCTCTTATTTTCTGAGATTGAACAACAATAAGTTTTACTTATGTACATTCGAAAGCTTTACCATCTTCTAATCAAAAATAGACACAATATCATCCACAGAAACAATGTCTTTTGTCTTTATTTCGCACAAAATGAATTTGAAAAAAAAAATATACATAAACACCCACTAAATTAATTTGTACAATAATGGGAAACAAAAAATAAATTTAACTAAAAATTAGATAAAAAAAAAAAAAAAAAACAACAAGCAAGTACAGTCCTTCCTTTCTTCCGTCATTCGCACACACATTACTATAAATGGAATTACATAAATTACGAGGAGCAGTCTTATCTCAGGAACAAAGGAAAAACAAAACGGAAAACCTCCTCCGTTCGAATTTACGTCCATGGCAGGAAATTACTAAAAAGTGTAGTTCCAATGAGAAAATATCCACCGAACCAGAGGAGAACCACCGAGTTGGCAGACTTCCATTCGATGCGATCGAATGTCTTTGGCAAATGGTTAACGGCAAACCAATACAGCACTGGGGTGGACGAACAGATGAGTCGTGTAGTGATCTGAATGTGAGTAAATAAGGTACAAAATAGCGTCAAGAATAAACAGTGTGCTATGAAGGGTACCGACTTCCACTCGGTGATGGCCTGCTGGAGGGTGGATACTCGAAGGAAATTCAGTAGTGAACGGACGTAAAGAAAGGTTTGATAGAATATGAACCCAATGATGGGAGAGGCAATTAAAAAATTTGGCAACTGCTTCCATTCGTAGTACTTCATAAAGCCGACGTTCCAGTAGTGGGTCTGGATGTAAGAGTATGGAAAGGGAAAGGATTGATCGCACCAGGGGGAGTTTGATTCAATACGATCGCCAGCGAGGATATAGCCCCTCTGCACGGCGTAGGTCTTAACCTCATCGGGATGTTCAATACCCGCGCCTGTTGCACAAAACTGGTGAAATGCATAGAAACAGAAGAAGGTCAGAGGAATTAGTGACACAAAGACGATAGCGATCAGTTTCAGCGCCAACCACTTGGTTTGCTTGAGGAATATTTTCCTAAAAATGAAATACGCAGGAAAGCCCAGGTTTACCAGCCCATTGGAACGACAAACTATGCCCAAGGCAAGCGCCAGGGACGTAGTGAATATCGACACCTGTCCTACACACTCCAACATCAAACTAAACGAAAGCCAGCAGAACAGACCTTCCGAGTATGGAGCCGTAAAGAACACCGACGCTGGATTGAAGCAGAAGATGACAGCTGCATTCCACGACTTGTTGAGATCCCCGAATATCCGTTGTGTCAACTCGTACAGGCAATTTGCAGCACGGCAAAAGAAATACACATTCAGAGCAACACCAATCACTAGCGTCAGTGTCCGCATAGATATGCCGATTCCGATGTAATAAACACACTTCGCCAGCAGTCCCACTATTGTCGGGTACAGGGGATAGAAAGCCAAGGTGTTCTCATAGCTGTATCCATATTCGGCGATATGAAGGAAATATTCTGCGTCCCAACGTCGTAGTCCACCGAAGCAGAAATTCAGAGTTCTATCGATGAACGAATCCTCGGCAATTTGCGGCTTGGGTGACTTGAAAACATCAGCGTTATGATCCGGAATCAAGGCGTCCGAAATTAATTGTACACTCAGCACGATGAGCCGACTGGCCAGAGCTAGTTTTGTAACTTTTTCACTCATAGCCCACGATGGTGGTGGTCGCTTTATTGCTGGCTTGTGGTCTGTGGTCTGTGGAAGATAAGGCGCTGATGTAAGAAATTGAACTTGCTAGGGTTTAGATGATTACCTACCTAATGTTGGAGTGGTGATATTTTGAGTATTTTCCTGTAGTTCTTTCAGTACGGTTAATTTTTCTTTCTCTTCATTTAATACTTCACGTAAATTATAAAATCGTCAGCCGGCTGCGTGTGCATTTTTTTATGCAATGTAACCTGTCAAAGTCAGGTGTTTGATTGCAATAAAAGTTTCTATACACGCGAGTATGGGGAGGTGTTACAGTATTATGATAATTGTACTAAACTTTTTTTATAATTTGTAAATGTTTTTAAATATGTACTTATTTTTAGAAAGACTTGAATTTATGGTCTTTCTTTTGTAAGCATTCCAATTAGCCCATTCTAGCAAGATGTGTGACCAGATTTCAATAAGTGGATATTACACTAGTCATTCATGGTGACATTACTGCTTTTCGATGACGATGAGATTATCCATTTCTCCAAAACGTATTCATTGGCAAGGTTAAAAGGCAGTACATCTAAGGTTACTTATGCTTAGGTAGGTAGGTATGTAGGTAGGTAGGTAGGTAGTGTAGGGTCAGAGTCTTTCATAAGACAATAGGCACTATAGTAACCTAAACCTAAAGCATCTCCACCATGCATTTGAGCTCCCTACAACATTTTATTATCTCAAAAATTTGGTTCGCAGATCCAACTTCCTATAAGTTGTCAAAGAAATACTTTCCTTTGTGTTTAAGTCTACTCCGAGCTATGCCTTGGCATTCACAGAGTACATGTGTGATGTCCACTGAAACGTGAAGTTCACTGCAGTATCCTAATCCGCAGATTTGTTTCGATCTAATATAGGCCACAAGGCCTTAAGCATCCTACCTATGTTCTAATAGGTTCGACCATTTCAGGTCAGCCATATTGATGATCCTATCAAGAATAATCTTCTTAGTCACGCATATTGGTGGTTCTTACTCTATCACTTTGTGGAAGCTATCTATCGCTTTGTGAAAGCTCTCTTTCATTGCCTTCTATATCGCAGTGTCCAGGTACCCAGCATAATCTGACACGATCCTGCGTACATAATGCCCTGAGCTTTGTACGACAAATTCTGGATAATTCAGATTTTATGACTTCAGCCTCCTCCACTTCCTCCCCGCTATTTTCTTGTGAATGAAAAGAGCGTTATAAGTCTTGCGGATCCTTTCCTGTATGTTAAGTCTCCAATCTAGTTGCATATCCAGTACAATGCCAAATCTTGAGTGATCCGAAAGGGACAACTCCACCCCTTTAGCTTCGAGATTTTGAAGGGTGATATCTTGGATTTTCTGCTGAACAGTACCAGATTGACATGAAGTCCGCAATCTCTAGCAAATTTCCCAAGGCTTACAAAATGCAACTTCTTCTTTTGTATGTCGTTCGGCAGACTCGTTCTACAACCCATGTGGTTAATCGGCAGCTATGACAACTGGGATTTGATCCCTATTCCCTACTCCGCATTAATCGTTAGTCTGTCTTGTCCTTCGATGGGTCGCAACATCTATAGATGTACATAAATATTACCAATTTTATTTCGAAGAAAGCCGGTGACAGGAATATCTTCTGCTTCTTGACAAGGCCGTTTGTCCCAATCACGACTTACACAAGATTACAAGTCCACAGTTCTCGAATTGTCAGTGGTTTAGATTAAGTTGCATCACTTTGTATCAGCCACTACGAGCTGTCATCATTCATGATGGTCACCTACTATTTTCTATTAAATGGTTAATACTTATGCCCTCCTTGCTATAGAGTTGTTTGACCACCTCGACCACACCGGAAATAGCGAAAATAATGCACTTGCAGCATTTAAGCGTGCAACTCGGCAATAGCCTATCGACTAATAGGATTCATAAAGTACGTAGTAGAAAGCACACCTCCCCTTGCAAAGTCAATTCAGTGCAGCCGTAATATTTCTATTTTTAAACATCAAAAGGGGTACTCCATACCAAATTGGAGTAATATCATATCTAATAAATCAAAAGCAACTAAATGCGTATCCCATTGTTTAAAAAACCTAAACATTGTAATCTTCTAGTATATCTGGTTTACTTTAGTTTTCCCCAACTGCCAACAATGTTATTCGAATAATGCCGTTTATAAACTTTGAATATGAGTCCCATTGCTGACTATGAAACTATCACTCCTTCTCGAGTTGGTGTAGTATTTTTAATCCAAAGCAGGAACGATGAAAGATCTAATTCCAAGGAATGCACTGCAACCCATTTTGTCTCCTGAAATTTTTTCGTCCACATAGAAAACTAACTTGTTTGGGAATTACTTTTTTTTTATTGTTCTACAAACAGTCTTTTTGGAGACAAACATACGTAACATACAACATTATCAGCTAGACTGGTCTTCACACCAATGGGTAACTGGCGGCAGTAGCGATACCACATTGATTATCCTTGTTACGGGTCATCTTAATATAACCCTTATCTCCCCAGGTGGTACCCCAGGAGTTCTTCACTAGCCAATAGTCTGTGCCATCTTCTTCGGTACCATAACCAACGGCCAAGACACCGTGATCAAGTTGTTCTGCATCACAGTTGGGTTCGTTGTAAACACCCTCATTATAGAATTGGAATGATTCATGCGATGCATCAATGGCAACGGACACTGGACCAATGGTGGCGACAGCTTCCATCATCTTGACTTCATCTCCCTGAGGAATGTCCACATAACCCTTATCGGTGGCTCCAACCTTAGTCTTATCAAAACGGCAGGTATCATCAACTCCTTCATATGGATATGATTTCTCTGTATCAATACCACCATTATCTTTGATGTAACTGAAGGCTTGATCCATAAGACCACCATTGCAACCGTTATTTCCATAAGCAGCTGAACAATCGACTAAGTTTTGTTCGGATAGTGAAACCAAGACTCCGGTTCGACGGAAGTGTTGACCTTCTAAGGCACCAGTACTGGAAAATGCCCAGCATGATCCACAGTGTCCTATAAAACAGATATATACATATGTTAAATGTTTAAGCATGATCAGATTGTCTATAATTGTTTACCTTGATCCTTGACTGGTGTGACGGCTCCTTTGTTTCTCCAATCGACCAATTTTGGCAGTTTGACATTAGCCGGACTAATGAAGGTGACCCCTCTATCCTTGCGGACTTCGTTTAAGCCAACAGCGCTAGAAATTTTATATACAATCAGCTAACCATCTTAATGAAATTAATTGGTGTGTATGCTTACCCTTCTGAATAACTACGATTGTAACCATTCAGTAGACTGTTGAATTCGTGATGCAGTAGATCAGCATACTTGTTGACACCTAGTTTGTATGAGACCAGACCTTGTGCGTATTTCTGATTGTGTTTTGCGATTTTATGCTTATTCTCCATGAAGATCTTCATGCGGAACTTCTCCTCAGTATCACTTTTGTACTGTTTGCCATGTGTGAGCTGGAATTGACATGAGATTGGTTTTGGTTTAGTAATATTTTATAGGAAGTTCACAAGACTTGTCGTTACATACTAAGTTTATGTGCATGCTCTTTTAAGCATGACGTATTCTAGGATCCTGTTTTACGACTCTAGATTGTATATAGTCTGAATATGTTTGTTTTTTTCTGTGTGAAACGTGTGATAAGATATGAGGGACTTAATCCATGCGGACAAGGTAGTTTGATTCCTATCAGCACTAAAAGAGTCTTGACTGACATGGTTGTCTATACCTCGGATACCCGAATGTGTCGTAAAACTCATCATCTATCTTGGTGCGGTTGTATGGTTGCCAGTACTCGACAAGTATGCAGTAAACTTACTTACAACTGCACAATGCATCCCCTACATTGAAGTCGGAAGCGGTCGAAGCCCTTCTTAGCACCACACCAGTGCATTTGAAAAGAAGCCTCTCGAACATAAGGGTCGGACCACTACAACGAAGTTTTTGGCATAAGACATCGAAAGATTCTACGTTTCACCAACTTCTAAATAACTTTTCCAACAAGAGTATCTTGGATGAACGTAAGAAGGGGAAGGGAAGGGCAAGGAACTCAAATGTATACACGGATTGATCGAACATAGTGGGGAAATCAGGGGAATAGTCTCTTTTGTGCTAGCACACTGATTGAATTAAATCCACTGAAATAAAATTAATTTTTTATATCATAACCACGTCTTGTCCATAAATTCTATGAGGGTGAGAAAATTTGTCGCTGATACAGCTCGCGATGTGCATGTCTAAGAATGGGGTTTTCTCGGAATTATTTACAATGCTTGGGAATTTCGAGATAAGCCCTTATGTAGGTACATACATACATACGTATGTATAATATATTCGGACGAGGATTTGCTGGACAGCAAACTTATTTTTCTATTATAATAGTTGAAATCCATTGTGTGGTTGCATATAATTTTCAAAAATTATTCAACTCGTTATTCATATTCTAATGATTAACCGAAACTTTAGACAAACAAAAAGCCTTATCGACAAGCGACATCAAAACAAACGCATTTGTTAATACATTTCTATAATATTTATATATTTTGTTTATCTTATCTTTTCCAGTGAAACAGGAATTTATTATTTTCTTTTCGTAAAATTAAAAAAAAAAGGGGCAGTAACATTGGATAATGAATAGAAATATATTTTGCACATGCGTCACTATCTACATTTTGTTGGTTGGAAAGAAACGTTTGCTTTGATAAATATGGGGCGGAAAAAATGCATTAGGCAGGGCTGCCTATTGATGTCTGAAAAAAGGATTTAAAAACGATAAAATGTAATGAGTGATTGATAAATATTTTAAGTTGTTCTGAAAATAAGTCTTCTTTCTTATCTTCTAATTATTCTAAGAACACCCTGTGTATGACATATACCCCAGCTTAGTTCAGGGATGACGACTGAGCTAATACTTAGACGCCTGCAACATTTCACCACAAAATTCAATACAAAACTGAACGCAAAGGATGGGTTGGCGATATATACATATACATATGTATCATACATTGACATTAAAAGCTACACCATTGAATGGTATGCAGACGGACAGAAAACAAGGTAATGCAGAATTTGGTAATGCAATACACAACCTTGCCGACATCTTTTAACCGAAAATCTACGCCGTAGAGTATTTTAACTGATCCTCGAAAAAAAAAATGGTAAGATCAAAACATTGAACAACATGGATAGTGAAGAAATCTTAATAGTGGCCTCTTTGGAGTTGAATTTAACATAAAGGCTAACAGACTGGCGACAGAAAGGAACAGATGACAGACAACCAACTTCGTATGGTCAGTACCCTTCTGTGGAATAGGTTGTGGAAACATCACCCAAAAGAGTAAAGCTACGGAAGGAGTAAGAACTTTGCTAAATTCTGCAAAAAAAATACTATGCAAGGCCAAGGTAGTATGTATTAGGAAACTTAAAATAAAGATCTGAAACTGACATCGTAGAAAATCGCCAGCACTTTCTCACGGCTCATTGCAACATTAAAAGCACTTCGGAAATCCCTAGGACTTATTGGCAAACAAATAGCACTTAGCGCAGCCATTCTCCTGTCTCACGGTACAGGTACAGGGTACAGATGCATAAGTACTTATGTACATATGTATCTGCAATTCATTTCAGAAAACACATAACTCCTTGCGCAAATTTTCTTTTAAGACAAAATTCCAGACCACTATCGCGTCCAGAGAAGGCATAGCATATTCCTGATATTTCTTGTCAGCATCCAGACCACTGTAGCGTACACATTTCTTGCAGAATTAATGGCAATCAAGGAGGTTCTGATTGATATGTACGTAATTTAATATCTGTTAAGGATATTAGCATCTTCAGTGACCGTGAAGTTGGTATAAAATACCTGGAATCAATCTCTTTCACATCTAAGGTTGCTTTAGATTATCGTATCTTCTTCTTAATGAAATATCGACTAACTTGTCAGTAATATTGTCATGAACATCCATCGTGTGATTATAAGCTCCAATTGCTTTAGGTAGGAGTGGAGATTTCCAAGATCCTACGGAATCACAATGTACCTACAGTGGCCTGTTTATCTGCGCAGAGGCAGCAAACCAAATGGATAAGACTTACACTTTCACACGGCTCATTGTTAACTTAATCAACGCCAGGAGGTAAGATCTCTTAGAAACATTAAGGCTCTGACTCACAGAAGAATCAATTACATACCAACTTGAGAGGGGAAGTACCAGAGAATTGGTACAAAAACAAGTCTCTGAATTTCTAAACAAATAACAGTTTGAACGAAGTATTCTTTAGCCGGAACCGGTACCGCCTAGCACGAGACAATTAATTTATGTATGTACATACATATATACGTCGGTGATTAAAAAACCACCTAAGTCATGAGTTTGTGCAGATTAAAATTGAAACAGTGGTATGCAGGCTTAGTAAGCAACGTTCGAAGTTCCAAACAGACATATGTAGAATTAGATATAAATTTCGCTTTCCTTCTTTGGAAGTCATAATGCAAATGCGAATTCCAGACTCATTTTTCAAAACAAAAGAACAAACCATTTTTTGCATTTTGCTTCAAAATTCTGCTTAGTTAATCATATCTACTCTGAAAATAATGACTCACTTAGGTTGCCTAACAAAAGAAAGCCGTTTATACACGACAAAGTTCTGCGCAAAACAGCGTAGCGTAGTAAAAATAATTTCAGCAACGATAACGATTAAAACGAATATACCAAACTAAAGAGAGCATAGGAGTGCGATGAGTCTGCAGAGGTATGGATTTGTAGGAATTCTATGAACATGACTTTTGGGGGCTTTATTGCGAGTACATTTGTCCAGAACCGATCGTAAAATTTATTTATTTCCACTTAGATTGGAGATAAGTTTAAAGAACGCCGAGTCTCTTTCACCAACATGGTTCACTTGATAGACCACAAAGTCTCATGATAAACCACCGAAAAAAAACCTAATGTATTGAACTCCTTAGACCCTAATAAATATTTAATTAGCACCCTTTCCAAATTAATTACAAAATCATACGAAATGTGTTCAGAATCTTTGGCGACTACATCACGTGAAATTATCGGTTTCATTTCCAATTTGTTGGCTATTTCCACTGGAAAAGTATGAGGCATAAACAAATTAACTTGAAATAACAAAAAATTAAACCAGTTTTCTAACATAAATGACTAACCCACACCTATTCCAATCAAAACAAAGAAAAAAACATATAAGAGTATGTGGCTATTTATCAGCAAAAATTGCTTGGTCGCACTCTTATAATTATTTGGCATTTCCGTAATGATACCAATGACCTATAGCGTCTATGTGCGTGAATTTCGATTAGAAAACAATTTATTGCCCTACATTTACCCGCAAAATACTTTCTTTATACCATCAGAACCTTATCGCGCGTCGTCTTCTGTGTAAACAAAGTAAGTGACTTCAATTCATTTCAGTGTAAAACTCAGATCATTAGATGAGGTCAAAAGACTCTAGATAAGATTTGTTGGATTCGCAATGAAACTTGTCAGTTTTGTAAATGCGTTCTGTAATCCTTATCTTTGCAACAGTCAAAACAAACGAACTACTACGTCTCGCGCAAACCGCTTATCAATGCCGCAGGCTCTTTGATTCAATGAATCAACACTAGGCATCACGTTGCAATTGAAATTCTAAACGCGAATTTATTTAATGTCGAACTGATACAAAAAAAGGGGGGCGATGTTCTGTAAATACTTGATACTTGTTTTATTTCCCTTGGTCAAATATTCTGAGTCATTCATACGGTTTCAGTGGGCGCTTCTTTGTTTTGCAAACTCTTGATAAGAAAAAAAACATAAACGACAGCAATTACTTTGCGCGCACCTTAAGCGCGCATGACAGGTAATACGAATATGCACTTACCTTAAATGTATGCCATTCTTCTTTAACGATATCGACAAACGAAACTGCGCTTGCGACGGCTATCAAACCAACCAATACTACTAAAGCACGCATGGCTATTATTGCTGCGAGATCTAAAAAAATTAATCAAAACACAAATGGTTAGTAATTTTATATAATGGTATTTATAAATGTATAAAGCGATAGATAAGTTTTTATACAAGTACTGTCGATGAAGTCACTCTTCCGGAGAAAAGGTAATTATGGATACAGTAGGGCTGCATTAGAAAGGTTTCTACGAATGCAGAACAAGATGATGTCCAATGAAATCTGGACATCTACATCTTTTATTTATTGAAATACTGGTTTGTTTTAGCTACAGAAGCTAGAACACAATCGCATCCAGACAACCTAGAAGAAAGTTTGGCAATACGCGAAAGTCTGGAGCAAATAGTAGTAAAATTTCTTGATACAAACCGGCTTACGTATAACAAACAAATGATTTACATATCTACCAACACCGACAATAGTATGCCCAGGCCATGGTAAAGCTCAACTCAAAAATTGCCGATTTTGACGTTAAACTCATCATAAAATTATTTCTATTCTTTTCTAAACCTTCGCTAAGCCGAAACTCTAAATTGTAGAATTTTTCTTGACCAGGTATAGTCAAGTAGAATTGTCAGTCATAAGTAGATGAAAGGATTCCAACTTTTGATTACAACATCAATTGAGCTCAACGCTTTACTCATTTACTAATGGACGAGTGTATTCACTGTTCCTGTTGGAGACTTTATGATAGAAACTGGTAAATATTTTATGAGTCTCCGAATTGATCATTGCGATTATAAGATTCTATTGAAAGCGACAACTTTATAAACAAAAATTTGACACCCACGCTGTAGAATAACAAAATTCAAGAGATACGCTTACAACTTTAGGTTGATGCTTATAAACAATGAAGCTGCAAAACAAAAATGGAATCATCAGCACGTCGAGAATCATGATATTTGATCCAGGATTGCGAAGATGACTAGAAGTAAACACAGACAAAGCAAAACATTATTTATCAGCACAATGTGTCGCCTGAATATCAATTACATAAAATATCAAAACAACAGATTATAAAAATCCATGATCAAAGGCACTATCTTAAAATGAATTCAATATCCGAACTGAGATTTAATGAAGGCCTTAAAAAATAGTATGATGCAATATTCTGTTGTTTATACAGATAGTATAGCAAAGCCGTATGCCGGCGGAAGAATATGTCCGCTTAGTAGTGAATAAGCGATAACATTCAATAGGCGGCATGCGAATTAATTTAAAGCTGATGATATGAAATTTACTATTCGGCACTGAGAAGTCAGAATTGAAAGTCAAAGCAAGCATAAAAATAAGCACTGTAAAACTTTATTTCATATTGGAGAGGACGTTAAAAAAAAATTTACGAAGCTCATTTCTAGTCGAAATTCCAGTTGGACATGCAATTAGAAACGAGTTGTGGAATTCGTTTAAAAATTAGCTTTGTTTCCTATGTGAGCTGATTGTTTTCATTGTTTTTACAACATTAACTATTATAAAGTAATAAAATTGGTAAAAATAAGTCTTGCGATCCAGATCTTCAAAGGCTTGTCTTGCATTGCTACCGAAATAAAAATGAGTCAATGGATTCCATAGAAAAACGATTTAGCTTTTCAAAGATGATGGTGTTTGGTGCAATTCAAGTTTATAAAAAGACTGGTAGCTTGGAGAACCCCAAAAGAAAGTCGATAGACCGTAAAACGAAACAAAGAAACAGATTGATATGCCGAATAAGTAAAGCTGATAGTTTCTAGACTTCTGGAGAAATAAAAGTCATTGTTGCGCCTCAAGAACTATTAGCTAGGAACATAAGGCGTCATTTTTTGGAACATGACCTACATATGTATGTGGATGCATTACACGAAAAAAAACACATGTGTCCAAAAAGAATCTAAGAAGGCGATTAGGTTTTGCTAAGATGGTAAACAAATACAAACCCTTAGAAAAATTTAAATTGTTTGCTTCAGACAGTAAAGTTTATGTTAAACAAACGTCCTCAAAACAAGCAATTTGATCCCAAATACATTCTGAATACTGTTAAGAATGGAAGAGGAAACAAAATGGTGTGGGGTGCATTCTCTTATCATAGTGTTGATCCATTAGTGAAAGACATTATGAAAATATCATGGAATCTTATTCCCTTGCACACACGCCCATAAGTTATGTTTTCCGATAACCATCCAGAGCGCACCTCACGGATTGTAAAGCAGTGCTTTATGTTTTAGATTAGCCAGCCTAAAGTCCGGACATGCTTACTACCGAAAACTTATGAGCAGATGTCGAAAAAGGATTAAAAACCAAAAATTTCGGACGAGCTTTTCCAAAATATTGAAGAGTTCAGGGAGGAGGGTATACTACCATCAAGATGTGCTTTGGTCGAGAGCCAGGAAAAAAGATTAGTTGCAGTGATAAAAAATAAAGGCGTTTTTGTGGCTGTTTTGAGTGCATTTGGAATGGAAAACCAATGAAAATAAAACCGTAACACACTCAAGAGGCTTGGTAAAACAAAACAATACAAGTATACTGAACAGAATAATAAAAAAAAGTACCCAATCTCCAACCTTAAAAATGTGTCGAGCATCTAACGAACAACCATGTTCAAGATTACTGCTTTAGCTTAAACAGGTATCGATTGTATTAATTTACAAAAAGTTGAAAAACGTTTTCGAACAATTGGATACCAATTAGGTAAGATTGTGTGAATTCACCTTATGCATTATAGGAGCACCGGTTTTTACTCAGGAAATTTATATAAGTTATTGTAAACTGGACAAAATAAAGAGTATCCTCCATTACAAAACAAAAAAAAAAGTTCCTAGGTATATTGGAGTAAAGAAAGGATTTACAAAGTGTGATCTTGACCATTGAAATGTTTAAGCGTGCTAGTAGGGAATGAGCTGGGGTTCGTCAAAATTGAAGTCAGATAGGTAGCTCTATAAAATCTAGTCAATCGATAAAATTGCAAAAAATTATGAAAAAAAATTACTGGAGCCTATCTTTAATTAAAATTAATAAAAACAAAATGCTTACATTACAAACTTAACCGAGTACAGTGGAGAACAAAACATTTGCTTACAACTGTAGTATACATCACATGACTCTTTGATTACAGTAAACTAGTACTGATACTGCGAGAAACCGCTTATTGAAACCGTTTTTACCGCAGTGTTCAATAGAGCCAATATATTCAAGTACCTATCAGTTTCGTACGTTTTAATAAATCGAATAGATTTTAGATGATATACGAAGGACAAACAAGTTGTTTTAATTTTTACACTATCAGCTTGTCAAAGGTGAAGCAGTGATTTCTGATATTGGGAAACCCCATTCTAACTGTAACTCATCATCCCATCATGCCATATTACTGTAAATCTAACGTGTCATCTACAGAACTCCCTCACAAAAAAAAAAATAAGTGCAATACCTCTAAACAAAGAAAAATTAAATTTACCATACTCATACTAATCGTCATAAAATCTGAATTTCAACACAGATTTGTTGTTAAAAGACGCGTAAATTGTATGACGCAATATTGTTTTTAAACAAAAGACTTGTGTGTGGCCCCAGACACAGAGAACCTAATTTCGCAGCAGTACGTGTATAAGGAGATAATACTTATCAATAAAAAGAAAAAAAAAACTTACCAAATCTATGAACACAATTACAAAAAAAAAATTAAAGAAACAAGACACTAATACTATGTAGAAAAATAATTTATTTAAATAATAACTTTAAGCACTACCGAATGACACAAATTTCCGACTGCGAATAATTTCGTGTCGAGCGATTATAAAAAATGAAACCTTCCCTTTTGCTTCATCTTCTTTGTTTTTCCTATTCTGTTTTGTGGTGTTTGTTTGGTCGTTTGAAGGAAAAGTGCTGCCAAATTCAAAAAAAAATTATTTAAAATGATTTTGGGGATGCCATACTCACAAATTAAGTTTGCTGATGATAGAATTCTACCTTTCAAATAAGTTTGGATATTTTGGTCATAACTGTTGTTTTAAAATATAGCCTGTTTGCTGAGAGAAACATCAAACAATTCGTATTAAAGTTAACATTCAAGAGGTGTACAAGAGGTGGGGGAGAATATTCACTTATTCACACTTTAACCCTGAACTGTACCGAAAAATCGGGATTTTGTTCTTTCTCTAGACTTTAAACCATATCTTCTCCATTTTCTCAATTCTCTTCTGTACCCTTTAATATGTAGTTCCTTTAGGTCTTCATAAAACTATTCCATGAGTTCTGGTGATCGCGATAACGCGTTTTATTCTACATGCATACTGAGTTAAACCACCTTTCTTAGCTTGTGGACAAAGCCACGCACATTCCCGATACTGACAGTCACGGCCAACACACTATAGATCTATTTTTAACCTCTCTTCCAGATAAGTATTCAACCGCAGTTTCCTCCCCCTGGGGAGATCGGATCATTGTCTGGTGTCAACTAAATTCTCGTACTCCTAACAATACTCAGTTAACAGAAAATACCCTAGAAGAAGAATTTGGCAATACCATCATTGTTGTAAATTCGTTCTTCAGGGGTTTTAACTGGTCTCTATGCTGCCTCGATAGAGATATATGTAAATTCCGCTGCTGACATGATCACAGACATGGTTTTGCTGGAAATGCGCTCCTTCATTCCGAGTAAAACTGTTAGTATTAAACCATATAAAAACTCTGGTTCAATCCGACATGTGCGATTGCCATCCGGAAAAAGGAAGAGGCTTTTGCGTTATGGCGCCAAACACCTTCTGAGGAAAACCGAAGTATCTATAAAAGGGCTAGAAATGACTGTAACTCAATTTTAAAACGTGCGAAATGTCAACGAGACCTTAAAGTGAGGCAAAAAATACTGCAATGTCCTAAAGGCAGTAAATCTTTTTGGTCTTTCGTCAAAAGAATTAAGGGCTCCGCCTCATCGTCCATCCCAGCTCTTGTCCACAACGATCAAAATATCACTGACTCCCAAGAGAAAGCCAATCTGCTAGCAGCTATGTTCGCTCCAAACTCCACCTTGCCAGATACTTCTCTTCCTCCACCATTACTGAATCCGGTTCAATATACATTAGGACATATATTTTTCCGAACCCTCTCAGTAGCTCGAGTCCTAAAAGATCTTAACGGTAACAAATCTTCAGGTCCAGATGGGACCCCTGCCCTTGTTTTGAAGAGGTGTTCTTCTACCCTGGCTAAACATCTACGTAAGCTCTTCCACTTGTCATACTCTACAGGCATCTTTACGAATCAGTGGAAACTCGCGCACGTCCAGCCCATCCCCAAAAAAAGGCGATAAAACCTCTCCTTCAAACTACCGACCCATAGCCTTAATGTCAGTGCTCTTTAAGGTCATGGAAAGCATTGTGAATTTCCATCTTATGAGATATCTCGAAAGAAATCGTCTTCTAAATGACCGTCAGTAGGGTTTCCGTCAACAACGCTCCACAGGGGACCTTATGGTGTACCTAACAGAAAAATGGAACCAAAGTATTCACCATCACGGTGAATGCCGAGTAGTTGCCCTTGATATCTCCAAAGCTTTCGACAGAGTGTGGCACAGTGCCCTCTTAAGCAAAATCGAAGCTTACGGTGTCGGTAGCATTTTCTCGTCATGGATTGCAAGCTTTTTGAGTAATCGGTCAGTACAAGTTGTATTGGACGGATATACTTCTACCTCATTCTCAAGCAATGCTGGTGTACCCCAGGGCTCAGTCCTCTCTCCGACCCTGTTTTTAATATTTATTAACGAACTTCTCTCTCTTACTCGCAATCCAATCCATTCCTATGCGGATGACAGTACTCTTGACTTCGCTTATTCTTTGGCGACTCCTTGGCTAAGATCCCAAGCTATGGAATCTCACCGGCAGCGAATGTCTACCGAGCTCAACTCCTACATTGATGCAATCATGGCTTGCCAATGCTCTGGCATGCAAGTTACCCCAGACCTTCGCTGGAATCACCAGATTTCTGAAGCTGCGAAAAGTGGCGCTAGGTGCCTCGGATTTCTCAAGATATGTAAACGTTTTTTCAGTCCTGCAGACTTGGCTACTATCTATAAAGCTTATATTCGTCCGAAACTAAAATACAACTCACATGTTTGGGCGGGAGCTCAAACAAGCGAGCTTATTACATCCAGCGTCAGGCATGTAGATTGATCGGTGACCTTTCAATTTGCGACCAAATCTCTTCGCTAGAGCATCGTCGAAATGTTGGATGTTTATCGGTTCTGTACCAACATTTCCACCATAGTTGTTCGGATGAAATCTATAGTTATGTCCCGCCTGTCCGTCAGTTTAATCGTTTAAAACCCACATCACAAGGAACAAAAAAAGGCATCCATTTTCTTTATATTCTTATGTCCTGTATACCCTCGTGCGCCCTCGGCCTTCACAACGAATATGCGCCATCGTGTGCGGTTTCTGACAATGCGCCTCAGCTCTCCCCAGCTCTTTTTCAGTTGTCGTGCTTCTTTCTCTTCTGTTCTGCGTCATGTACATCTAGGGCCGCCGTGTATCCTGCCATCCTGAGTTAGCGGGTTCCATTCCAATGCGTGGCTAGCTAAGAAACTATCACCTTTTCGTCGTTGTGGCAGTTGTGCCTATTGGTTCATGGCCCGTTCTCCGATAAAGCTGTTTGTATCAGAGAGGATCGGCAGTTAAGAGCTGTTATTGAGTAATTAGAAAATGAGGACTCGATAGTGCAAGACTAACTGATGGTACCTAACCTCGAACATTGTGAATGAGAATATGAATTGTGAAAATGAAATTGTTTCATTGGTGATTAGATGACTTTGACGATGATGTTAACACAGCATCTGTTTGAACTTTAAAATCCGTGATATACGCCCTGTGATCGCATATGCAATTTTCTTCCGTTTGAGCAGTAACTCGAGACTTTGTTTTTTCTCCTGTTCGGAAAACACTTTCTCATTCAAGTAGAATTTGTAGATGGTAAGACATGAGTCTAAGGAACATTTCCATAATAGATTTGAAACCATGGTTGAACATTCCCTTCTCCAGAACTTAGGGTATAATAATCTACTAAAGCAAACATTTATGGTTTCAACTTCAAGCTAAGATCACTTTGACCACTCCTCTTCTATTTATTAAGCTGTACCCAAGAGAGTACATTAGATACAATATCTAGAAAGAGCAAATGAATATACATATGTATGTACATGTATTCTCAGATGATTAGTTCATACGAGCTGTGTCCATCAATGTCTCGCTTCCCTGTTTACCATTCATAACACTAGTGAAGTGTAAGAGAATCAATTGAAATACCACGAACAGAGCAGTGGATTGCAAGGACTTGGAACGATAACCTCTTTTAACATAAAAAGCTCAAGGTCTGTTTATAGGAAGATTTTCAGAGCCATTTGCCTTACATATTACACTATGCAGGACCTTATGGATGATATTTATCAGATTCTCCATTTGTTTTAACAAATCAATGAGATTGTTGTAAAGCGAATTGTGTAGGTATTCTATGACACTACTTTCAAACTTCTGTTTTTTTCTAAAATCATATTGCCCAGTATGTAGGCGTTGGTTTTTAATGTCATCTTCCATTTCCTTGTTCTCAACAAATTTACTATTGTAAAGTCCCCTATAATGTGGGGATTCCCCGAATTTTCCTTATATGCAAAAATAAGATATTTTATATCTGCATACATATGTACATTCAAAGTAGACTTTGAATTTTATTGAATTTTATTACATATCTACTTTTGAAATGAAAGACTTTTATTGAAAATTATATTAACTCCCATTTGTTTCATTTGTGATTGACAAAGACAGTAAGGTGGTAGGTCTCCACACTTTGTCAGATCGAGAAGAGAACTCCGGAAGTCCAAATCGATACCCACCATGTTCTTATTGATTTTAAGGTCGCATATGTCAACTGCGCATTAATATAAATGGAACACTAGCGATCCGGCCAGCAAACCCGGAGGGACAACGTAATAGAACAATGGCAACAATAGAAGAAAACAAGAGATGCTATGTCCGTTGGTTTCTTTTTCAATCATATTTACATTATATTCATAAGGGAAATGTAATTCTATTACCAACATGCAATAATAACATCTTACTCATTTCTCAAGCTTCAAAGGAGTTGTTAACAATTTATCATATGCATCACATACCATAGGCTTTGATTGTAAATTCGTGGATCTTTACTAAAACCTATGCAAATAGAAAAAACGGTTTATTCGGCCATTAAGTCACTGTGTCAAATTATCATTTGACAGGTAAGTATGTAGTTAAACAAAACATTAAAACACCAATTTTTAGTATGCTAAATATTTATGTCATTATTTTATTGCATCGACTCTTAAGTCTTTAGAAGTTATTACACCTTATTGTGAAGGGAAAATAGCCGAATTGGCAATGGGCTTAACGGGATTCCTCTCAATCCTAATTATTCCAGATTCACCCCAACTTAGACCGAATGAATTCTGTACAATCCAGAAACTCTTGCCTGTAACTGTATCCGTCCCAAAGCCCGTAACAGTCATATAATGCGCAGCAGTTTGGGTTGGTGTGGGTTGAGTGAAAATACCCGCCTTGTAATGCATAAATTCAAACGATCCCGGATTGAATTTAATTACTACCGGAGCCAAATAGTTAACAATAGACATCAGGACAACATCATTTCCATTTGGAACGTTCGAGTAGGCTGTCAAACCTATTCCATTTAATTGATTCAATGGCAAGATGCACATTCCTTGTCCAAAATCAAGAGTGTACTTGTAGTCAGACAATGGGAACACCTTTTGCCCAAACAAGGTCAAATAGTCGAAAGCAATCTGGGAGACCTGATTGGTGCATGCTTTGCTTCCGCCAGCGCAATCAATGAAATTCTGTGGTGACAGAGATACAACGCCGGGGACACCGACAATGTTAGCAGCGTGATAAATACCTATGGCTGTTGCAGCAGCATGTGCCCAGCCACTGTTGCACACTTGTTTCTGATCTTGAACTGTACTGGTGAAGCCTAGGCTTGCATATGAAAATGAAGACAGCGGAGCAGTAGTTGGCACGGTGAATGGTTTTCCATTTGTTAAAATCTCCGTCGTTGGTGGAAACATGGCAGCGAATTCCAAAAATCTCAAGTCGCTATATTGGTTAGGTGCGAGTGTGTATGATTCGAGCCCATTCGCCTGTCGGGTGTTATGGGTGTTGATTCTATCCTTATTCACGGCATAGTAGTACCGAGCATTGTTTTCTGCAGTCGTGGTATATTGCTTTCCGTATTGCCCCTAAAAATTAATTTTATAAAAATACAGACGCACTTTTTAAAGGACTTGCTCTACTGACCTTATATGCTTCCCACTCGGTGGTTGAAACAGTATTTGAATAACAAACTGCGATGACTGCAGACAGTAGAAATACTCCTAGGAATGTCCTCATCGTATAATTCGTGACTTAGGTTAGATTGCTTCACTCAACGAGACTTGGATGAAACTTCTGCCTCTTACAACCCATCTACTAGCTTTTATATTCGCGAGAAAGACATCTAGAATCTAATCTGCTAACGTGTGAGCTCTGATAAAATTTTAATACTCTGCAAACACATGAAATCTAGTCTGTTAGGAAACTCAGAGATAAGAGTCGTTTTTTTTTTGTTCTTGAAAGTGTGAATTCTTGGGAATACATGATCTTAAGGTCATTCTTAACTGCTTTCACCTATTTTTTTGTCTACACTTATGGTTATTGCTAGAAAGAAAAATATTTGATCTGGCGACTTTATCATTTCAACAGGAAGAAATCTTTTTTTAGATACCGCTGTACAGATGAATGATTTGCAAACTTTGAGAATATTTTGGTTGTTTTCTGAATGATGTTATAAACTGCAATGAACTTTAGAAGATTGTTGAGGGATTGTCAACGAGATAAATATGTATATGTAAAGTATGTAGATGTGTTTGGTACCTACTTATGAATTCACAAAAAATCCAGACGCATCCAAGGACCTACCTATAGTTATTAGTTCTGTAAGTAAGTCTGATTCTAATATGCGAATAGTCCACCTGAAGTAGATTCGCAGAAACCTCAAACGCTTGGTCATTGTGGATTATTCTTGGTACGCCACAATGCTTCGGTTAGGACCCGGGGTGTGAAAATCTTAAGTAGCGTCTTTCCAATTCCAGTTTCGTTCACTCAATTACTTTCCTAAGCCATAGAAACAACGGTTGTCAAGAATAATTCGTGATTCGATCTGTGGACTAATGTTGGTAGAATGTTATATGGAGTCACAGATTCTTCCTAAAAAACGAAAGTGATCACACAATCAATCAATCTCACCATCTTCAAAGAAGACTGTCTCGAAAAAATGTAGACTAAAACCCACTTAACGTTGACATCAACAGTTTTGAAAGAAGCAACCCATTTTAGACCAACAGACCGTACCAAGACGTGGGCGCCGTGGCTCAAGTGGTTAGTACGTTGGACTATGGAGCGAGGGGTTCCAAGTTCAATTCCCAAACAACACCTTAAATTTATTACACGGCCCCACCTCGCGCGAGCGTCTGACTAACATTCGAGAGTAAAACTGTCATGAAAAAGCTTCTCAAAACAAAAAACTGCCGTTCGGATCCGGCATTAAACAGGAGGCCCCTTCCATTCGTGTGAAGAATATAACACGCACAGCACGAGTGGTTGTGAGAAGCTAGGCCCTGGGTCCCATGGACCTGTCCCGCCAAAAATTTGATTTGAATTTTTGACCATACCAAGACTGGTCCTACTCTAAAAATTAAAGAATGATGCAGATGGTGCAGAAGACCTTAAGTGTCACTAGGGAGGTTTTTCAAAAAGGCCATCGACAATGGACGGTATTTGTTCCTATATGTAAGTTTCTGCAAAGCAAGGAAAGCCTAGAACACATTTACAATTCACTGTTTGATTAAAAGGCATCTTCAATATATTTCGATACCGGACCACAAGTTTTCCAACTGCTTTACCAAGCTTTCTGTCGATGCATTCAGCTGGTTCTTGTAACAAAGCTGGATATCTGACATCTTTAGGTTAATGGGTCGGATTCATAGACTATTTTATCTGCGACGCTGTCTTCTTATTCGCTTGACTTAAACCAGCTTATATATATACATAGATTGAAGACTACATTCACAACTTCTTACAGGTCATGGATATCGCAGTTAAATCTTATCATTCTTTTCAAGACACCCAGTATATGCTTGACTTTTCTGGTAAACATTACAGCACTACTAGTGTTTTGAAATTACAATGAAAGCGGATTGTGTTCTCATAGACTTTCTAATACCCGCAACCTCTATAGAGCTATTCTTCAGTTAATCAATGCAATAGAGATTTCCCAACCTACACGATTTCGTCATAAGTATGCAAGGTGGTATATTTACTGAGTATTGAGCTTGCTCTGATTTTGCGGCAAATGTGGTTCTTAGTCTTCTCGTTAGAGAGAACCATTCATAAAAAGGGACTTAGTAGAGCCTTAGCACAAGCTGTTCTCTAAGCTCATCTTAACAGCTCTTCGCGAGCTTTGTTTTGATTTCTGTAAAGGAAATCGGTTGCCAAATTATTTCTTTACTTTGTAGGCCAAACAACTTCATACTGATCGAAGTTGACCAACAGTCCTGGGGTGTAGGGTATCCTATTTACAAACAAGATGTTCAACCTTTGCTTTAAGGAGATAGTCAATCGCCTCTAGAAGATTCAGTATAAGACATTTAACTAATTCTGCTACGGGGCATTTAAACTTTACTGAAATCAGACCTCAGCTCTACTGTATCACTTGAGCTTGGCTTGCACGTCGTTCCATCGTTGCAATGATTGCACAGCCCATTGTAAATATCAACAACAAAGTTATAAAATCCATTAACATTCTGCAAACTAGTCTCTCTGAATTCAAATCGAATTCATTTGTGCTTGGTAAATATGTGTCTTTTGTCTCTTTATGAACTCATTTTAAATCCCACCAATGCTATAGTTTGCTCTGAATAAATATCAAAATGTCATTAACCCCATTCTAATGCTAACACCCAACATAAGAACTCGCACCAAATTAATTACCATGCGAAAAACAAACCTAGAAAAGGTACTCAACCCCATAAAATCAGTAAAAGAAGATCAATAAACTTTCGCAAGTCGCCGCGCCATCTAAGTGAGAAATGATTCTTTATTGCATGCAAATATGACTTAACCGATCCTACACATCTACTTATAAGTAAATCATAAATACTTAAACAACTAGTGTCAAACAGTTCACTCTACAGGAAACATCATCACAGTACTGGGTAGCTGCACTCCGACGCTATGCCGCAGAAACCATTCTGATTCCTTGGCAATTTCATGAAACCATTCTCGCCCCAATTCGAGGAATAAGAATTCTTAACCACCCAATATTCTTGACCATTCTCCACACCATAACCGACGACAACAACTGAATGATTGACTTCTGCCTTATTGCACTCGCCATCGGTGTACAAACCTCCTTGATACAATTGAAAGGAGTTGGGGCTTGCATTTAACGAACAAGCAATTGGTCCCAAAGTAGCAATCACTTCTTTCATTCTTTCCTCATCGCCGGGTTTTATACTGGCATAGTCCCTAATTCTTACACCAATGCCAGTTTCATTATGATGGCATCGTGGATTCTCCATTTGCGTGTATGGATACTTTGCCTCTAGAGCAACTCCATGCTCTACAACGTATTCGAACCCGTATTCTTGGAATCCACCATCACAGCCCATGCTGCCATATTCTTCTGCGCAATCTACCAAATCCTGCGCAGATAGAGGTACCAGAAACCCGGTTTTACGGAATAGATGTCCTTCCACCGATCCAATTACAGCAAAAGACCAACAACTGCCACAATCTTCGCCTTGAAATTTAGCCGCTGTTACACCGCCCAACTCACGCCAGTCAAAGTGATCGGGGAGACCCTTTACAGGATTTTTCTTAACGTAGTTTCGATGCTTTCCAACTCGTTGTCTGTAAGGAGAGATACGTAAGAACAGAATAAGACAACTATGTATATAAATGAGACTCACTCTCCCTTTGGTGAAATCCTTGATCCATGCAACCGTCCATATTCGTTCTTCGTACGATCAGCAAATGGATTTATTTCCAAACGAAAGGATGCAGTGCCAACTTCGAAAGCCCTATTACTGACATCGACAAAGTTCTTTTTACTAGTGAAGATTGTCTCACGCATTTGTCTTTCCTCTGCGCTGGAGTAGTGTCTGCCTGTTTGGGCCTTAAATAAATAAAATAAAAATTATTAGAATCCTGTAGCAATAATTGTGATCTTGTCTTACGATAAAGTCATCAAACGTATTGATGTCGTGTAATTTGGGAAACGCTTCGTCATGTTGTTGCTGCAAGCATCCATAATGTATGTAGTGTATCTGTGCTGCGGCATTCACCAATAATCCGATACCAAACAGTGTGGCATATTTCACTGAAAATAGATGAAAAGTTGTTCATTAGTTATTAAGTGCTTAGAGCTCTATTCAACATTTATTTGGAGCTACAAATCTGTAGTGGTCGTTAATGAATACTTCAAGTGATATTATAAAATGCGAGACCTTCGTTTACGTAAATCTTTTAAGTAACTTTGTCTTCGGAATAAATGCTCAAACAGAGTGTACAGGGTGAAGTGGATACATGCTTATAATTTTTGAAACCCTTTGAGATCGCAAGCATATGTTTGCATTATCACTATATCTTACGATGTGAAGAAACTCTGTTGCCAACTATAGGGTGGGCCATCTGTTGGTTTCTTTTTGAATGATATGTTATTTTGACACTGACAGCTCTTATGCGCTCAAAAAACTGACAGAAAATCAGTCGATTTACGCTTGAACAATGTTGGTGCATATTGCAAAGTTACTTCCAAAGTGAATGCTTTGTTGCCGAAACAGTGCAAATTTTAAAAAGAAATTTAGGTCAACATATTAACCCAAATGCAGCTGGTGTACGCAAGTTTGTGATGAAAGTTCGTGAAACTAGTTTGCTGATTGATAATCGAACATATTCCCGTGTTCGTTCTGTGCGCTCAACGGAGAATATTGCAGATCTTGCCGAAAGTGTGGGGCTAGACCCGCGAACCTTGAGGCACCAAACATCTCAGCAACTGAAAACCAGTCGCACTAGCCTGAGTAGAATTTTGCATAAAGATCTCGGGTTATTCGCTTACGATGCCCAATTCAAAAATTAAAGCAAAATGAGCACCCGCTTCGTTATCGTTTCTCTGTTTAGGCTTTCGAGCAGCGCGAAATTGACGACAAATTTGCTCAAAAAACCTTCTCAGTTGAGACGCATTTTCATCTCGCTACGTTAACAAGCAAATTTGCCGTAACTAGACATGGACCTGTATTGCTCGTCTATATAACTTTTCGCCTGCTTGTCAAAATTGCAAGAAGCTGTCACATTACATCTATAAATTTGCATACAAGAAACTTAAAAGTAAATTACAAATATCGCACATTGTATATTTCTTTCCAGTTTTAATAGACTCCTCATATCAAAGAAAACAATGTTTGTGTGGCCTACAGAAGTCTGTGACAGCTTAAACGTCAAACCTGTCATATGCGTTCTTGAAATCGAGAAAAGATGATGCGTATCGATTTGGACGTCTTGGATGTTTTCCAGATTCCGCCGAAGTGTGAAAATTGTATGGATTGTGGACTTTCCTGGCCTGAAACCACACTGAACCGATCAGGTTGTTGACGAATGGTTTCAGGCAGTCACACAGTAAGGGAGATAAGATCTTATACGCGATGTTGAGGGGACTATTTCCTCTGTAATTGGCGCAATTCAGAGGATCTCCTTTTTTGTGAATCGAAGACCACATTCGTGAAATTCACTCGACTCTTGACTTCAAAACGTATTCCAAAATATTTTTCAAAAACAATATTGTCTCAATTAATGCTTTTAGCTCAAACAAAACCACATCACCTTAAAGATGTAAACATTTCAAATCAATTAACCGATGTTAGCACCTAACTAACCCCCTGGCAACCTCGTACCAGAGCCGAAGTTGTTTACAAATTAAAATATGTATCTGTATATCACGCCTTATTTGTGTTTGATTCTCTTTTGTTTATTTTTTTTTGATTGAGAGCAAACAACAAAAGCTATCAAAAAATAAAGGTAAAATTGATTAAACACTTATTAGACCATCAATCAATAGTTTACATATGAACTCGGGGATTTTTTTTATATGGGAATGCTTCCAATACTTATAATACTATAAAATTCAAAACGCTAAGGCTACAAAAGTGCTTGAAATCACATTTTCTCAAAACCCCTGGAAAATGAGCAAAGAATATATTTTTCAGCAGATAACGTTATAGAAACAATCAAAAATTCTCCAAAGAATATTGGACAATCGCATTTTTCGAATGAAGCAAATTCGTTTTTGACTTCGCCAAGTACATACTTATGTACCTTTGTACTGCAAGGTATTTTATTACGTCTGGAGAAATAATAATTTTGTAAGATGAAGCAGGGGCGGAAGTACCCGAGCACTCTGTATAAGAACGAACAACGCCGAGTGCGATGACTTCCATCTGCTGCTCCACGAAGTCCGAGGGCCTACATCCATTTCAAACTTAAAGAAGGCAGCTGATTACATTCATCCTACATTCCACTCAGATTGCAGGGACTATTGGAAGACGAAAGATATTGGAACCAGTTAAAGGAAGCTTCTGTCTTTGATTTATTTCATTGAGATCTGTGTGCAATAATGCTGGTTTTTACCAGTTGTTGAATCCACTACATCTCTGGGAGAGGTACAGGAAGAGTTTGGGTAAACATATAAAACAGCAGTTGGAAAAAGAATATCGGGGACTGTATGACCAACATACTATGTATGAATGTCTACAACAAATACTAGATACCGCTCGAGAATTTAGTGGTTGAGGTGGGAGATCAACCCCTTAATCACTATGGATCACCTATTACTTAAGAGAGACGTCATAGGACATAGACGATCTATGAAACCACCCACTTCTCAACTGTTATCAGAAGAAAGTTTATAATGAAATCATTCAAAGCTTCAAATCAACATCTTCAACGCTCCAGGCGGGACGGAAAACATTTTTCTCACTAACCTGTTGCTTGGTAAGGTAAGAGGTCGCTTTGTCTGGAATAGCTGCAGCACACTTGTTTGTCCAACATACATATATGACTGAAGTTATATGCAAGGCTATAGTCTGGGATGAGTGCACTATATCTCACAAAACAGCAATCGAGGTTTTCGACATACGTTGTCAGTCTTTCCAAGAGGATTTTGTTGTGGCCAAAAATGAAGCAGTTGTGTCTTTTACATATAGAAAGGCTACATTCCGTATGGAACGGGTGGTATCATACCCTATCTTACTTCCTTTGTATCAAGTCTACAAAAGTGGGTGTGGCATACAAATATGAAATTTCATCGCCGTACCTCAAAATTTTAGGACGGAAAAGTGGTGACACACGAACGCACAGACAGATGAATGGAAGAACAAACGGATAAAGCAGTATTCAATATGTACAATCTATTGGATCAACAGCAAAGACATTATATAAAGAAGTGCTGAAGAAATAAGGAAACACGCAGGTCTTAAAGTTTTGTAACCCCATGGACTAATTCGATGCTTCATTCGTTAATATATATATAAAAAAAAACAAAATTTTGAGTAATCCCTAGCTTCTGCTCCACTTAAATGCAATCCAACATGAATGTGCACTGCGGTTGTTTTTATTACCTATTAAATGTTTTTTTTTTTTAAGTTAAGGTGTGGTCGAATTGCAAAGCAGCTAATCAAAATTGTATAAAATTTTGAGAAGTACTTTAGGGTTTGGTATTTTTTTTAATGTATTAAATTGTTATTTAAATATTAAAGTCATTTGTTTTATGTTAAACGATTAATTTAATAGCATATTTGACACGGCCGAGTTATAAGAGCTTTATAATTAAAAAAAAGTTTTTATTAACATTCTTCGTCAATGACTATACACAAAAATGATTTACTTTCTTGTCTACTAGAATAAATTCTCAGCTGTGCTTTGACGATAGCGTCTTTAAGACTATACGATTTGATGCAAATTCAAAAATATTATTTTATAAGATTCTCGATGTCCAAAGCTTTGAATCCTTCTGGAAACCGTAGGACTTTTCTCACTCAACCAATTAATCCCTTTTTGCATTACTAAAACACTGCCATGTAAGATTTTTAAGGTTTTCGATCATTCACCTTCTGCCCAGGCATGTTTAAATGAAGACTATTCCATCTAGTGACTCATCGATCGTAACTACTATTTTTGCACATTTTTAAGCCACTCAATTAAAAATTTCAGGTCAGGGTTCGATTGAATCAGTCACCATACTCAAGGTATAATGAGATTCCTAAATGCAAATGGCTTCTTAGCAGTAAGAATGTGCGATTGTGACTCTTCGCTCGAAAATAGTCACTTGATAGAACTTAAGAAAGCCTTGGTTTGAAAGGGCTAAAAATGGGCCATAGATTCGGCTCGCCATTAATGGCACCTTGTGCAACTCAATCGAATAGGGTACTACACAAGCTACACCACAATAAACATAGCCTTGCCTTATTATTTATTCGAATTCACTCAGCTCAATTAAAGGTCACTTATAGTTTGACCATGCCATGCGAGAAGTACGACTATGTATGCGTACACAGATGTATAATTAAAGTGAACATTTAATTATACATAATAGCGGCGCTAAAGTGTAAAATCAGTTAACTTATTCCGCAGGGGTTAATAGTGATAATATCATAATGAAACTGGTATATTAAATGCAATTTTAGGAAGAGGTTGTCTAAAAATTACATGATGACTTTTAGTATGATGGAAAATTATAAATTTAATTAAGAAGTGTCACGTAAGGAAGAATCCAAATGATCGAGTTTAAAGTGGTTTATATGTGAAAATATGTATGTATTGCCTGATCGTATTAATTTTGCCAAAATGTTTGTGAATAAAATACCAGAATGTGATATTTTACTATGCTACCGAAGGGTAGGTGAATTGAATTATTTTCCACAGACTTGATGAATTTTATTCATTCTATTCGACCATACTTGGATTACATTTAATTTCTATTCTATTGGCCCAGATTCTTTGAATCCCCCTAAAGGCTGACTTGCAGAGGATTTCACTGATATTATACATTGAACATTGACTACGAACTCAATACGAATTTGTATCCAGTTAAATATCACTAGGTTGTCGAAAAAATTTCAAAGTCAAGCTTGCATTTCGTTACTTAGCCTTAGATCTTACACAAGTGACTATGACAACCACTATGTTCTCCCAAATAACTATGTGTTCTAATAAAAGGGTTTACATAATAATTCACAGCGAATCAGAAAATATTTTTTGGGATTTCCCCTCACGATAGCACTATACTGAATATTTCTTGAAACAGAACTGGTTACTCTTCAATTGTTTATAATTTATTGTTTAGAGTTGAATTGACAAGTTTTTATCAAAATAAACAGCCGACAGTTGCAAAGTTTAACTAGGAAATGATTCACAATGGACCTTGAAATCTCCGAATAAAAATGATGGATTTGTTTCGTAAAGAGCAATTTCGAATGTGTTTAGTTCTTCGAAAATCACAATAGGTACCACCGAACCTAATCTAGATACATATGTATTTTGTCATCAGAACGATCAGTAAATTTTCTCCTTATGATCTTGGTTTAAAGATTTAAAAAGGACGAACCAAGGTCAACGTTTTGGACGATTTTATGAGCTAGGAGACTATTCATCATCAAGTTGATTATAGTTCAGCGAATTTTCTGTCCTAGGTCGAATGTCTTACTTTTAAGCAATGAGTGAAGAGAAATGGTTAGGCTTAGTTTGAAGGTTTCCTTTTTTTGTATCTTCTTGCATGCAAATCAAATGGAAACTCACGCACATATTCTTTCGTGAATGAGTAAAATCATGGGCGCAGTCAATTTCATGGTGTTTGAAATTGACTACCAGGGGGATTTTTTTTTTGTTGTTATAGGTACGTTTTTATTCGAAATTGTAGTTTGAAAGTGCTATAATTTTTAAATGAAAGGAGTATGACAATGTCTAATTGCAGTTTTGAATTCTTGGGGCAAATTTTACGGAAAGTAAACTCATCTCTCCATTCTTCAACATATGCAAAACTTAGTTCACATATGTACTATATATTATTCACATGTATTCACGGATAGGGAATTATGGCAAAGGGTCCCCATTGCCGGGTTCTAACGAGCAGGGGATGGAAAGTTGAATATATGTATAATCTGTGACCTGGACCTAGATAGGTTCACTGTGAATACACTGGCGAAGTGCCGACATTGATATCTTTTTTTTTAAGAAATATTGATTTTATTTAGGTCTTTGTTTAGATCGTTAAAAAGTACTCCAAAGGATTTATCCTTCCGTTGGGTTGTGTTATAGCTACTTTATACACCGTTGATCACTATATCAGTATTCTGCCTAAGTCATAGAATTTTTTGATTACATATACCAATATGCCTGTAAGGCGGTATTGAGTTGATTGGCAAAGACGTTGACGATGTCGTCTATGTCCCCACTACCACGCACCGTCCCCAGGAAAGCATGTTACTAAAGCAACTGTCTAACAAAATGTGGCAGCATAACTATTTATTTCGTTAGAGTTAACTCAGGAATACACTCACATGAAACAGGGATAAGGAGATTTCATTCTTTAGCAATTCAAGACCAAAATCTACAAACATTTGCAGCCATCTCGGAATATAGAAGAATATACAAAAGCTCAGTCTTTCAGGAACTAACAGTCCCGTTATGGGACATTTCTTGGTTCCACTTTTACTGTGTACTGTACTCATACATATGTATATTGACGGTCATACGATCAGTGCTTTATTTTCGATTGCGGTTGTTAGTTATGCAATGTTTTCACATTTGGTTGTTTTACGTCTAGTCTGAGGACAAAATATTTAGCGCTACCACGAATAAATCAAAAAAGCAATCTTAGCTTCTTCGGAGACTCAAGGAAGAAGCTTAAGTGTTGCTTGTGAACATAATTAAATCTATTTTTGTTGTATTCCGGTTTAATCTATATCGCTTAGCACATGAAATCAACTCATTAAATCAAAATAGAGTATAATGCACATCTTCCTAACGTACATATATATGTACATACTAGTTGCTGAACCATTTATCACCCTAATTTGAAGAATTTGATTGATTAGGCAACTCACTGATTCACCGATATTTAATTTATTTAAAACAATATCCGAGAATGCCCTGTTGAATGGATTCCTTGAGCGAAATTAATTATTTATATGACAACTTAATGAATGGAAGATTGTTTCAACAGTTCACAGGAGACCTTTGAATTGGATAGCCTGTGCTATGTATGGTGCCTTCACTATAGAAATGTATTAATATCACCAGAGATTTTAGTGGGAATGAGATACACCTTGTTGGCCTAAGATCTTTGAGAAATCTCCTACTTTTAGTATTTTCAATCAATTGAATCAATGTATGCCTTTTGTCTTCCATTTAAAGCAACGATTTTTTATTTAGATCAGTAAACGACAGAAAAACCATCTGACAACTATAATATGCCAGAAATGGAACCATCGATTTACGTAAAGTTAGTACATATTGTATCCCGAGCTTTTTTTTGAGACATTTGAATTTAAGGTAAAACAGCTAGACCGTAGGGAATATAAAGTGTAGTTCTCCAAAACTGTAGAATTAGAATTGAACAACAGTATTACTGCCTATTCTCTTCTCTATGTTTTACATAGAAAAATGTTTCGCATTATGCTTCAAATCCCCAAGATTGCTGCTGTCTGTTATGGGAATTGGGAAAAGCAATGAATGCTGAAATTGGAATATTCGCTGAAAACTTTTATGTATGTCCATATGTGTATGTATATGTATATGAATCTCAACCATGGAACAGCACAAAGAATAAAAATCTATTGAAACACAGGATTTCCCAAACCCGACTGCAACGGAAAAATTTTCCTGGTGAATGGATCAAAGTATACTGGATATGCCAGCATTCCCGGGGATCGACTAAGATC
Source organism: Xylota sylvarum (assembly GCA_905220385.1). Taxonomy (NCBI): domain Eukaryota; kingdom Metazoa; phylum Arthropoda; class Insecta; order Diptera; family Syrphidae; genus Xylota; species Xylota sylvarum. The sequence goes on from LR999960.1 coordinate 10,481,740, forward strand.
ATTTGATAGGTTCAGCCAATTTAAACTTCGGACGCCTAACTACGTCTTCGATTATAGAGAGCGCATAAGCGAAAAAATTGGCCTTAAGTACCCTTAATTTTGAGGTTAGAATGAAAATTCCAATTTCGCCTCTAGGAATCATCCCACAGACCCCAGCTATGAAGTTTAAAGCAAATCCATCCAGAGGTTTAGGCTGCAATCGAATATACAGACAGAAAAAGGGTCAGGGTCAGCTAATTAGCAGAATTGCAGTACAAATATTGAACTCTTTCCGTTGTGTGTTTGAAGAGAGCGAATGCAGAAGAGAATATACACAAACAAATGAACTGGGTCTCAACACCTTCAGACCATAGATATTTACGTTCTACAATTATGGTTCAAATTTTCGGACGCAAAGAGCCTTAAAATTCTTATTTCCTAGGTTCAAGATAACCAAGAAGGACGTATCACCATTTTAAAGGTAAAGGTAATCTCCGATATTCAGTGATTTGGTATAGAAAACTGAAGTATGCTCAGGATCCAGTGAGCAATCAGAAACTACATATTTATGAATAGAAAGCTCAGTGGATATTTTCCTAAGGATATCTCAAATTTTAGTTTCCAATTGAAGTCGGTAGTGACTAACCATTAAACACACTTCTTTTGAAAGACATTTCTTCGATTATAGCTTTAATTATTATTTTTATGATTTTTCTAGTCGGATTTGAAATTTCCCATAATTATGCTACAAAAGGGACCACTTTCACTACTGGGCGCTGACTACTAAACATACATAACTCTATTGCAAATGATAAAAAAAAAACTCATTAATACTTTTTCACTGGTTTCATATTACCGACGTTAGATGGGTTTGAATACGAAATTAAAGAAAATCTGTTTGTTCGCACAAAATCTCATAAAATATATTTGCACAGGTGGTATATGTATGTATCATATATTTAATTTGACTTTTAAATACGAATACACTCAATAAACTTCAAATCCAATTAAATAAACAGTCGCCAAACGATTCGCTCGTTAACTTAAATTAGTATAAACTTCTGGTAGAGGTCAGTTACACACCCTACACACGTGTTTTCACTTCCGGACCACCATCATAAAATTTTGTTAAAAATTTAATTCACATAAAATAAAACAAAAAACAAAACAATCAAACAAAACAAATGAATCTTCCGCGCGATTATGTCGTCACTTAAGTTCGAGAGATACTTGACAGCACATAACTAACTTTGTGGGTTCACAGTAGGAAGACTACTCCAGTTTAACTTATAGAAAGTTTCCCATGATGTAATTAATCAAGCTTTCACTTTTTAAGATTTTAGACAAACAATAACAAATGAAAAAAAAAAATAATAATACAAACAAATTAATCAGAACTTATAACTCCCTTACATTTTGCCATTGGGACCGTCTTAAACCGTAACCGTCTGTATAGATACTTTCAAACTAATACGTCTTTTGAGGTAAACGTCCGAAGATGTCTGCTTATGATCACCAAATGACGTGCCTGTAACTCTGGCCAAAGATTTTATAAGATCGCACAGTAGCACAGTGGCTAGCTAAGATTAAGTATAAAAATATTTTTTGGAAGTCATGCCCCAAGCCATGTACCGGTTTTAACAGCCTATAGCCATTTCCCATTCAATTGACATGTGTTATTTCTTTTTTTTCTTTTATTAGCAAACTTATTCTGGTGAAATATTGATTTATTAAGAATTTGATTGACATTTTGTCTGTATTTGGCCACTAAATAAATATTAATTGTTATTGTCAGACGCCAGTTCCATTATGGCATTGATTAGTTCGATTATCCGTGTTTGAAGGTGGAAAGTTTGCGGTCTATAGACGACGCCGAGGAATCCCCAAAGAGTTTTTTGTGCTTAATCATAGGTGTCATAGAATCCGGAATCGAAAAGTACAATATTTCTTTTAATTAGAACGAATCTGTAGAACCGGTTGTCCAGTCAGCGTTTGGCCGGACAAAATGAAAATCAACCGATCGACGCAAAAGGTGTTAATAAGTCGTTCCTGGTCACTAATGGATTTGATATCGAATAGTTACACCAATTAGCAATTATGTTTTGTTTTGAGTGTTATTTTAATTTATTTACTAGAAATTTTGAGAAATTTGTGACTTACTAAGTCGTGTGGACGTATACTTGTTATATAAGCGAAGGTTGCTATTGAAGCCAATAACTTTATGGCTATGGTACCGATACACCGGTTACAGTTTAGACTTGATTTATTTCACAGCTGTAAATGAATTTTGAATGTCATTGTTTTTAGTGACCTTAACAAGATTAGGGGTTTAATTTAAGCAAACATCTTCCTATTAAACTGTTGGTTAAAGGACTACAGACTAGCGCGTAGCGTGTTGCGATTTTTATGGGAAGATTTAAAAGATTTTTAGTCTAATCTAGTTCTATTTCAGATTGTTAGTCAACCGTGGTCTTCAAAATGAAGAGTTATGATACAGTTTTTCTTAGAAGAATAAGAATCAGCACCACAGAGCTATGAAAAGACTGTTGGAAAACAGAGGTAGAGGAAAACACAACACATTTCCTCTGCGAATGTCCAAGCCTCAATAGAGCTAGATACACAAACCTTGGAAAAGTTTCTTTTAATGACCTTAGTGAACTAGTAAACACGCCATCTAAAACCACCCTAAAATTCATTATAAAAATGGAATGGTTCAGGAGGGCCGCTCTCCCCATAAACCTCCCCTATCTAGTACAGTCTTCCTTATGTTGGAAACTGCAGGACAGTACAGAGGAAGATTGTAGCTCCTGAAGTAATAATTTTTGAAAATGAGCAACCCTTGGTTTTTCTGTCTGTGGTTCAGGATATCGTTAAATAGTGTGGAAGATACTTTAATAGATAGAAAGAGATACATGAACTAAGTAAAAGTAAAGTGAACTACTAACTATCCTCTCAGTTTCATTCGCACAGTTTTTTTTTTTTTTTTTCGTTCTCATCAATTTTGCGTCACATTTGGTTTAGAGTGAATCACGTTACTTCTGTTTCCGGTAACATTTTGCTATGGAATTTACATAGCGCTACTAGGTGACTAAAGTCCAATGTTTGAGAAAGTTAAAGGAAACGTTAATGTTGAAGTTCTCCAAAAAAAATCTGGAATCATTATCATTAACAGCAGCTCTTTATAAAGAGAATTATTATATATACGTCGAATCTATGTATTTTGAACATAAGAAGAATTGAACAGATGATGCTAAGACATGCTACTCATTGAGTTTTGGTCAGTAATTTCGGGTTGAAATCTCTCTCTAATCGAAATCTACATTTATACTAATAGTTTAGAGTATATTATGTTACTACGGGGGTCTTCCAAATCTCCCACTCTAGTGGAAGCTTCTAGGGCCATCCTTTCGAGTTTATCACATCAGACATAATAGTTGTGTATATTAAATGAAGATTTGGCCTCCTGTAAGTTTTATGGCTGCCGGCATAAAATTCTTTGTTCTGTATGTCCAAGCAAATCGGATGATCATGATAGTCATGGCATGATCAACGTTTTCTAAAGGAAAATTATGTACCTGTTAAATGCGAAAAAGTACTCCCCTAGGGTTTCCTTCTCAAGACCGATGGATACAAAGAATATGTGTCATGGTTTCCTCCTCTTTCTCATCTCTACAGCTTCTGCAGAAATCGTTGAAGGGAGCACAAAGCCTTCTGGCACGTCTGGCTACTCAACAGTGCTCTGTGAGGACGCCAACTTTTTCTTACAACCGAGCTCTGCCCAGATTTGTTTAAAACAGAGACTTCTGCTGATCTTGTTTCACGAAGTGTTTGCCATTCTTAAGGCTACGGTATCTAATTGGAATTTTATCGATTTAATAGGTGCTGACGGTTCCCCTATTGTCAGGAAGATTCCGGGCTGCACTCTCCTTCTCCTTCCGGGCTAGCTCGTCCCCTTGTAATGGCCTGGAATATCCCTGTGTCTGGAAACCAGCACAGGGATATATTTCACCTGACAGCGATCTCGTTAAGAGATCCGCGGCATTGCCCTAGCGACTTGGATCGAATTATTGGCGATTCCAAGACTTTTATTGCAGCTTAACTATCTATGTAGAAAACAATAGCCCTGAACTCTATCGAGTTAATCGAAAGCCAGGTTGAAGCTTCACGGACTGTGACTTCTGCTTGAAATACAATACAGTGATCCGGCAGTCGAGTGGTGATTTAAATATCCAGTGCACTGGAGTAAACTCCCGCACTTGTTACGGACGCTGTCTTGGATCCGTCTGTGTTAATTTTTATCGCAGATTCGTTTGAAATTTGTCCCGATTCCCAAGCACTTCTGTTAGGAATCCTGGTTTTATACTTGACATTAAAGTCCAGATAGGTGACAATCTAGTCCGAATCTCTATGAATTGTGTTATGGCTGTTTAGGATGCTTGCGTGGCCCATATTTTGCAAGGATTCCCTAAGCCATAATGCTATTTTAGCCGCCATCAGCTTTATAAAGATATCAACAGGAAGAAGATGGAATGGTTCTAAGTGAGCTTGTTATACAGATGCAGCTTAGCCTTTGAACCTTCTTAAGTATTGCAATGTTGCTTTTCTTGTCTAGTGCCGTCCACCAGACTACTACTCAGTACATAAGGATGGGTGTCACGACTGCCGTGTGACATCAAACTATGGAGAGACCCTAGACTTTGTTTCTTTTTAACAGCGAGATGCAAATTACAAAATGTAAGTATTTTGTTTACATATGTACATACATAGATACATACGTGTATGTACTACGTAATCATTAATATTTTACTTAAAAAATGTACTTAATGGCGTTGAACCGATTACGATATTCTCTCTCAAATGACCCTCTGTTATCTGTGTTAAAAGTTCAGGGCCACTATAAAAATCACCAGTACCACCCCATTATTTTATTCCAAGATGAAGCTTTCAATTTCACTCTCCACATATCGCTAGTACACTAAAGCTCAAGACTAAAACGTATGCGCCAACTTTGCAATATACTCTCACCAACCCCTTTCTCTGCTACACCCAAGTGTCAACTCACGAGAATATCACATCCAAATTGTCGTCGTCGTCTCTTGTCAGTTGAATTTTTGACTCGATATCGCGTTTACAGATTTTTCCTTTACTCCCGCATATTAAACGCGACACTGAACTTGAAATTTAGAGAAAAAAAAATAAAGTATCTCACTAATTAACACCAAGTATCTATCGTGTAATTGTTAAACAGAAAAAAAAATAATAATAACTGACCTCCAAGCACAGTGATTGAACAAATAGATACAAATAATTCTAGAAAAACCTTGAAACTGCAAATTCTCTAGCGGCAAGGGTAGTAAAAATCGAATACCTAACAATGATGAACAGTGGTGGGGCGTATGGCGGTGGTAAAGCTGGAGGGACATTTGATCCCATCTCCTTTGCACAGAGGCCACAGGTTATTTTACGAGCTCTGTGTTGGGTAGGTTATTACTAATTTAGTTGGTTAAAATTTAATTTTCCTTTCCTTTTTTTTTTTTTTTTGTGCACGTACCTTGAAAATCACGATATCGATTTTCCACCCCGATTCCATTGTATACACAATAATTGCTCACCACCACCACCACCACCACCACCACCACCACCACCACCACTACTACTACTACTACTTAGGAAAGAATTTTTGGGGGTGGCGATACTAATAATACTCGTACACCAACCAAGTTCATTCGGAAAAAAAGAAAAAAGTTCTCACCACGCACAAACTTGATGTGTGGTAGCGTAAGGACTCTCGAGTAAATAGTCTCTCCACTGAAGCAGAACCAAAACAGGAATAAAATAGAAAATCTGCTTTGTGTTGACGTTATTCCCCAAGCTCGCATTTTTTTTCTGCGATCAAAATATTTTGAAAGATTCTGGTGTAGAAAATCCAACTCCCACTGGTGGGAAAAGTCTCTATTTCACTCTCCTAAGAGAAAAAAAAAACATTCTTAGGACGTAAAGTAGGTCAACATTTTGGGATTTGTTTTTTTTTTTTTTTAAAGAATGGAAGCTTTGCTTCTTTTATATTTATCCATCCATCTACCCACCAGTACTAAATTTAACCTCGAAAACGAAGAAAAGAGTATACAAGTACTCGTCGTATCTATGGAAAATTGCATACTCATAAAATTATTCATCTGGAGGTCATGGCGTACCAGACCATGTCTATGGAAAAACAAATTATTGCAATCGAATTAATAATACATGAGATCATTCTTGTGTAAGCGATGCAAAATTAATGAGTGTATAAATTCCCGAGCCGACATAAAATTAGAATGCAAATACTTTCTTTTTTTTATTTTAATTTACCTATAATTGAGTACGAGTATCCTTAAGATACCGTATGACATCAACAAAAACAACCACTGTTCTGGGTTTGCTAAAATTAGTACAGAATTTTTTTTTTTGTGTGCAAAAATGATTTGGCGTTGTTGTTATTTATAAACAAAAAATAAATAATGGGGATCGCCTAAAATATTACGATTATGTGTCTAGGGATGCTTCAGTTACTACACAGTGGACCCAGTGTGTCGGCTTTCGTTTGTACTTCTCAAGGGTGCTCTACAATTGGAATAATCGATTTTTGCTATAAGAGAAAGTGGTTTCAATTTGCCCACATATCTATGTACATACATGTATTCCTTGTCTGTATTTACCTTGACAGAGATCATATCTGTATCAAGCACTATGTGAAGAGTGTAACGTGTAATTAATTTTAGTCTTGAGTAAATATATCTCAAATTAAATGTTCAAGCGAAAGGGTTTTTTATAAAAGTGTTGGTTCTATTTGATGGTAGATTACATAACACTTGCGTGGATAACGATTATTCTGTGTGTGACCCATCGAATTAGATTCAAAATTTATTATAAATAGTCTCAAATTTGGTGTTGCTTAATTTAACATATTCCATAAAATCAAAGGAAATAGATACAGGGTATTGGTTTCGTGAAACCCCATATTTAGAGAAAAATGTAAACTGGGCTTATTCAATACCCAAAGGGGACAATAATTCTCAAAATTTTCTATATAATCTTCCTCGTGAGTATGTAGTTAGTGAAATCCAAAAATGTTAAAAGTTTAACGATGCGTTAGATTGATTAAAGCCGACTTTATAAGTCTTGGTAGCTATCAGAGCCGCTCTGAGCAGGATTCTTGTCATTTATATACTTGTTTATATTGTCTCTGGTGATGCATGTAAAAAAACACTATAAACTCCAGCCCCGAACCCTTTTTCTGCCTAGAATCAATTTATGTGTCACGTGAGAATCATAAAAAAATTAGGCTTGTCGTGTTCCCAGCTATTACAATCTGAAAATATAACCTTTTAATTGTTATTCAACTTTGTGATTGTAATTCCCGGCGATGCATGGCTTCTTTCAAATATGAAAATGAAAAGGCTAGCTTAGCCTTCCTTGGGCAGCTGTGGTAATTTAAGTTTCTGTTAAGAAAACTTTTGCATCTCGATACTGTAATCCTGATTCTTTCATCCTAGTCTCAGAGCACTTAGGCTTCAAAACGAGTCTATTGTACTACGAGATTAGAAATCGTTCTTGCGTTGTAGGGGTTGGAGAAACTCGAACTCAAGTTTGCCCTAAATTGTTCGGCTGGCTGGTGGTACTGGCTGATTGGTTTTATATCTAGGGTACAACTTGAGTATAACAAGTACTTAACTTCTTCTTAGAGTCATATTGCTTCTTCATAAGTATGTACATATATTTATCATCGATATATAACGTACTACTCTGTTTTTAAGCTCGGGAGTGTATACTATACTTATAGTATACTTTAGAAAACCTAAGTGGCCGACCTAAGAAAACCATTTTATTTCCTATAAATAGTTCATTGCCTCAAATGAACTATATTTTGATGGTAAGGCGCTGATGCCAAGATCGTGAAGAATACTCCAATATTTTGCTTCAAAATTATCTTAAATCCTTGTCTAAAAAGTTTGGTTTAATCGCGAATCACAAGTTCCACTTGTTAAAGCCTTTCCGAAAGTGGAGTTAGATAAAAAAAAGTTCAGCTTTATTTTTGGAACAAACAAGACATAACGCAAACTAATCTTTTGTCCACATCTCCATTTCTTATTCTGATGAACAACGGCTCATGAATAGTTTGAAAATCGTGCAAACAATCTTTTTAAACACACGCTGGTCACTAGCTCCGCTCAAGTTAATTCTGAAAGTACAATAGTAGTAAGAAGAACTCCAAACATTTGTATGATTTTAAAATTGTCTCCAGTACTAAATATCCTATACTCCTATACTACTCTTAAGTACTTGCTTGGTAATCAAATGGAAAGGGGTCATTTCATTAGTTCTGGTTGGGATTTGGATATACATAAGTATTAGATTATCTGCCAGTCTAATCGCTTGTTTCTCGATACTGTCGAGTAGATTTAAGCAATTTTTGGGGCCTTATTTTTTATTCACTCTAGTAGGTCACATTATTCTCTCATAAGCCTTAACCCAGATATGCCTACAATGAATAAATCTGAATGCAAAATACATGTAGGACATCAAGCATATCTGGTTAAATATGAAAAAAAAAAAATACCTTATAGACCTGGTATACCTATCGATTCTGGATTTTCGCGGGTTTTTTACAGATTAGTAGTAGAGATCCGAATGGGGGACAAGTTTACCTCCAAAATATTCTATCCCAGAAGCGACATCGTCGCACCGAGCTCCGAAATGTAGTCACGACTACTTCACATGTGGTGGTAACTCTCCGAACGACAAAGGGATGCGAACGAATACCGTCACCTCCTCACTTTCGTTACACCCCTTGATTCTTGTCCCCTTTTGTCTCCTAGATTTCTTTATCCTCTATATGTATCTCCTGGATCTATGTGCCTACCATTATGTACATGAGAATTACTACAAATCCTTGAACTTGGAGTGTATAATATGTGACTAGCAATGCGTTCATGCATCTTTTTTCACCTTCTTGCATAGAAGTCGAGCGTAGCTTTGTTGCATTTGAAGTCTGTTTACTGTAGATCTCTGCTTCGTTTTGTGGTACCATCCTAGTGGTGCATACTTAACAGTCAGTCGTGCTACTGCTGGTTACGATTAGTCTCTCTTTAGGATGTCTCCCAAATTTTGTCAATAAGACCTTTTTGGTGCACAAATTTATCATCGCTTTGTCTATGATATATGTTTATGATGTGATCTTTATTTTTGAGAACAGTCCTCTTGATTTATGCAGCAAAACCGAACTTATTTTTATCTTTGTCCAGGCACTATAATAATTTCCTTTTACCTTCTTCCTAATACCCATGCTCATCACCATTATACGTTCCCAAGTACTATACAGGTTATGAATCGATGATTCGATTGATCCAATGAAGGCTTAAGAAATGAGCTAATGCTTGCCCTCACCAACCAAGTTGCCTACACTTACAAGGAATTCGTCTTATGAGAAGACTGGTAAACCGGTCTTATTTTTTACTTAAGATCTAAGGTAGATTTTTTTTACCACTACGTCTCTGCACACTAACGTACGGCAACTAGGTATTTCATCCTGAAGAGAGCATTGGCAGCATCTCAAGCAGCTGTTTTATATTTCGCGAGAGTTCCTTTATAATAATTATTGCTAAGTATGACAGAGCACTTTTATAAAAGCAGTCTTGGCGTCTGCCTTATTTTTGAAACCGTCGGACATATTCGCTGGCTAATGCTGATCGTCGGAAAAAGACATGATTCAAGTTTTCCCTACTACGCGTCGCTGATGGAAATATCCAAACTTCATCTCGGTGACGAACTTAAACCATGTTTATTTCAACCAGCTCAACCATTGGTTCACTGAATAATGTTCTCCCCAATGATCTACTTCACTGAAGACTGGCTCTTATCAGTCATCGTTTTTTGATAAGAAGGCAATTAAGTCTAGCGAAGCCCTATCTCGAACAACCAGAGATCTATACCACATCCTGATCACCCATCATTCGGACTCTATCAAAACTGTGAAAAGAGAAAGATATTTCAAGTAATAGTACCGACTTTTCAAGAGTACATGATGTTGCCCTAGGTGTTTTCGAAAAAAAATTACTTCGAGTAATATTTGTTGAGTGAAAAAGAAAATAGAACTTTGAGGTGTACTCATTAACAGCTACATAAAGCTAGTCAGAGAGATACCGCACAGGTCTAGAAAGTCTGTAAGTCAATTCGAAGCAAAGAAGTACGAGTGACGAGTACAGCCTCTCGAAACTAGAGGCATCTGCCTTCCAGCTTGAATATGTATTGTTTTGTGGCAGAAGAATTTCACTGCCACTACAACTGCTATACCGCCTATTTATTCACCCCTACAATTTGATTGCACATTATATCAAACAATACCGGTCCAAGAACACACCCTTGTGGAACTCCAACCGTAACTTTATACGCCTACGTTGGTATCATACAGTATGATTCTATTTTTAAAAGTTATCAACCAAGTAACATGCAATCACATGTTTCTACGAGACTGAACCTGGAGTGTATAATGTGATATCGCAATGGTGTTGGTTTAAGAAATGTGTGGCATATTTGCCCCATTTATCCTGAGGCATGCACGATAGTGGAAAGTGACTTTTCTGCTGCAATTTCTGGTGTGACAAAGGTCTAGGTCAATGTAAAGTAATTTCCATAACAATTTCTCGCGCAGTAATTGGACTGTATAATTAAATTGATTCATGTATCTATATGTGTAAGTTGTTCGTTATGTCTGGAATCAAAATAAAAGTATTTTTTAAACCATCATTCCTTAGAGACGCAACTCCTCCGCTTTTGCGACATCGTATTTTTATATGGTTTCCTAATTCGAATTTCCTAAAGTCGTATCCTGAATATGATATTCCCCCAGGAAGTAGAAAGTCATAGCAAATTACCACTTTGACTAAGCAAATTAATGGTTTGTCGTAGCAATTTAGTGACATAATGATTTAAACCTTCTCTTGTGTGGTGGTGCCAAGTGATTTAATGCCTTAACTTTGTTCGGAGGGGGTTTTAATTTTTCAATCGAAAACCCAAATCCTCCATAGACGTACTATACATATTCTAATGACGTCGCGACACTGTGGTTAATATAAACTTTACGCTTCGTCTTTTCTTGTATAAAAAATCAATACTCCATTACATGTACGTCCTTGTGTAGTTTCTTATGGGTCCTGTTCATGTCCTAAATCATAATGAAAGCAACAAGCATGACATTTCCTCCCACTCCTACTCGTGTAACAATGATATCATCTCCCTTTTACGATGTTTCTTTTTTTTTTGGTTCTTAAATTTAATTTATTTACTGAATGTGTATTGTGTACATATGTATGTATTTTTTTTTTATATACGAATGTCCTTTCAGCTCTTCTCGATAGTTGTCTTTGGTTGTATATCCTCAGAGGGATGGCGTCAAGAAAATGGCAAAGAAGTTTGCCTTTACAACAACGATGCAATGGCCTGTAAATATGGAACGACAATTGGTGTCTTTGGATTCCTGGCTTCAATGGGATTCATTGCTGGCGAGTATCTTTTCGAACAAATGTCATCGGTGAAGAGTAGAAAACATTATGTTTTAGGCGATTTAGGATTCTCTGGTGAGATTTAATATTGATTTAGGTGATTTTCGTAACTAAACTTTTGTTTGTAGGCTTTTGGGCATTTATGTACTTTATTGCGTTTATCTACTTATGGTCTCAATGGAGCTCTGCACCGACACCACCAAACGGAGAAGGTGTTAGTAATGTTCAAGCTGCCATTGTTTTTTCTTTCTTTTCCATGTTTACATGGGTATGTACTTTAATTCATCTCCTATTCATTGCTAGGTAAAATAATATTAATCTTTTTAGGCCGGATGTGCATTTTTCGCCTATAAGCGTTTCCAAATTGGTGCAGAAGCTGCTTTTGCTTCAACATTTGAATCAGATCCAGCAGCTACACAGTATGCAAGCTATCCAATGGAAAATGAAGCGGATCAGTACAGTCAGTCTCCGTTTACTGGACAACAGCAACCGCCACAGGGTATGTAGTTTATTTGACTTGAATTTGTGTTCTATATAAAGTGGGTTATTCCCATATTACAATTCCCACAATCTATAGTTAGAAAAAAAACCCCAAAAGTTATAGGAACCCCAATATGTAGTTTGGTGTTGATGATTGATCAAGTGTTGAAATTAATTCATGAGAGAGGTTGCTTAGACTATTATCTGTTTTCTTGAGTGGTTTCTGGTATTATATTTACATTTGAGATTTGTATTCCGTTAAAATAATAGTCATGTGTTATAGTTAAATTTTTATTATTTGTTTTACAATGACTCAGTAAAAAGTTTTTTTTTCACTGATTTTTTAGCTGACTAAACAGCGTCAAGGAAAGACATACAATTTTGTAATTTAAGCCTAAAACCTTGACCTCAGAAGTCGAATGAATTAACCACAGAATCATGGCATCACTGTGATGGCAAGACTGCGTCCTACTATAGAGCCAAGAACTTAAGATACGGCTTCCGTGATAAGGAGAGATAAGTATTTCCCGACGTAGGTATAAGCTGTCACATGAGTGGTATTGTCTTGGCTAGGGTTACACCTGCCCCCAACTTTGTTTCATCGATTCTACATGAAATTGAGGATTATTATAAAATGTGAAAGCAAATTAGAGTCCATTCAAATGATTAAGAGCTGCACCAAATAACTCATAAAGATTAGAAATAAGACTGGTACCAATGTGGAATCTTGTGGCAATCCACTTTAAACTTCAAATTCTTAGAAAATTTGTGGGTCCCAAAACCGGAGGAGTGTATTACAAAAGTTACTAGTTATGTAACAAAAAGTATTTGCATAGTAAGATGTTGGCGTAGTTTCTAACTCGACATTAAAGTCTTGGACTCTAACTGATTGCTTATATAGTCACCCAATTGTCGTGTGTTTCCTTTATACATATGTATATGCAAAAGTCAGCGACAAGCTTTCGATGAAAATGAGATCTTTTATTAATCAAGCTACTATAAATTTGCTGGACTCGTAAAAAAATGTCTCAGGGCTAATCGTGAGTCCAGGTCTTAAGTCCCGGCATTACAAAAAATACTTACATATATATAGATCTTGTAACTGTGGACTAGTAATAGATATTCATTCAGATTTTGTTCTAAAGAAATTCTTTTTCCTAAGGCACTTAAACAGGCATACGCTAAACTTACATATGTACATACTTATTAGAAGAAGCTTAGTTAATTTTCCAGAGTTCTTTTTTTATGTAAGCAAGAAAAGCGATGACACACTTAGAAACTTTCCGAAGTAATAATCATCTTTATATCATAAATCTTCGTGGATACCTCTGTTGGTTGAGTGCCCACTTTTGATATCTGATTGGCATGAAACCAACTTATTCGTCAACCGAATCCCGATTTTCAATCTACATTGTAATTTCCCTGACATTACAATTGATTTCGACCTCGGTTCCTAGCACACAATACTGAACAGAAAAATGTTCAGTACGAAAACGAACTTTTTGGATGGCTCAAACATAAATGAGGAAGTTCCCACAGGTGTCTTCTCTGTGGACCTGTACCTATCCTTTAACTTTCCATGCCATTACAAACTACAAATATTCCCAAAGTTAATAGCTTCATAAAAAAGAATAACCCTCTACTCGTACAGTGGTATCATAGTAAGTTTTTTGGGCGGTGGACACAGCTCCCTTGCTCACATTAGACAGATTACTCTGAGAGATTAAGTCTCAGTGATCTAAACACAAATTAAACTGGTGAAATGATAAAAGAAAATAAGTTCAAATGTGAGGAGAAATTTAGCAGTGGAGCGGAACTTATCAGATCGAGGAGGTGCAATTCCTTTTTTATTTTAGCCTTACTTCATTTTGAAAACGGAAAAAGTAGGTATTTCCATTCCATTATTTAGTTCCATTACAAAGGCGGCTTTATGCTAAATCTAAGTTTTAAACTTATATATTGTAGTTGGGCCTTTTCTCATGTCACTATATTTCGGCTCGTTTACAATTTATGATCTGTTTTACTTTTACCAGAACCTTTTTATTTGATTTGTAACTACTTATGTATATATCTGGCCGCATATACATAGATAATAAGAAGTCACTTGTTCTATTTCGTCAATGTTTATTATTTATCCATCTAGTAAGTCACTTTTATGAATTCGAAATAATACCTTATGGTATGACTTATCTTGAACTGATTTCATTAAACTTACTACTCATTCAAGGTTAGGATTAACCGCTCGACAGAAAATTCTAAAAGCAAACATTAGATCTTATCGTACACTCTGGCATACGATAAAGACATCTAAATGACAAAAAAGTTTGTTTATAATGCTACGCAATCTAATTATGTTTTTATATATGTATGCACCTCTCATGATGTAAGACATTTGTTATCTTTTCAAGCTAGGACTCTCTGATAAACTCTCAGAAATTCAAATGAATATTATTATAAAATATTTCAATTTTAGCTCCGGGTGAATACCAACAACCTACATACTAAAATTCCCAACCAGGCCAAAACAACAAAAGGTAATACCGAAAATAAATTCTTGTATTGCCCCATCCACACACAAAAAAATTGCAATGCATACAAGTAATATTGTAAAACAGATATACCAAAGAAAATAGTTATTTTCTACTAGTATAAGGACTTGTAAAACACCTAAATCCATGTGGAGATACATATGTACATGTTTTTGATGCTTCAGCTTCAAAATAAAATGGAAGATTAATAATAATTGCGAATCACAAAATCAACAAATAAAAAAAATTGTTATATTGTATATAAAATGATGTATGTTATAAAAAAAATAAATTAATTATATTATATATTATTGCGCATCGAGTTTGTATATTATATCGCATAAAGTAACAATTTAATTTGATTTTTAAATTTTAATATAAATAGATTTTGTTATGGACATTAGTTTTGCAAACAATTCAAAGATCAGTGTCGTTTTAGGCAATTGGTCCAAGTCAGTAAGATGTTTTAATTTTTTTAAGTTTCTTATATTTTCAAGGGACAAAGTAAATGCCAACAGTCATCTTATCTTATCACCTGCCAAAAGTCATGAGCTTTAAATTTTGGAGCTAGTTTCCACATAAAGATTATTTTGTTTCGCTTTGGGTTATGTACCTCATGATAGGTTTTCAGTAAAGGCCTTACAAATTTGGAGTATATATACCGTCGTAGCCACATGTTACCCTAAATGAAAGTTGGTACTAAATAAGTTTATGCAGTATTTGTTTCGTCAATCTTTAATTGTATTTTTATGGAAAAATAAAACTTAGTATTGTGTTTGTGGAAAAGTGAAATAAATTTTAAACCAATGTAGTACATTGTTATCGTAACAAAACTCTAAAAATATGTAGTTAACTAAATGTTGTAGAGACCTTAACTTATAGTGGAAACCATACAAACTATACGAAACTAACACACCAAGCCATTAGTGGACATACAAATCGATTAAAGACATACAAATACAATATATAAATAAATATATTTTCGCTACACAACAAAAAGAAACAAATATAAAGAATTTTAAATGTAAAACATGAAATAAAATAAAAATAATTCATAAAGTACAAAATTGCCACCTTGTTCTTGTGAAGTAAACATAAAAATACATCTCTTAAACAAATGAACAACATAAACATTTTAAATTACAAATATCAATTTCTTTTGATACGATAGTAAAAAACAAACAACACCAAAATGAAACTTAGACACTCATTAATTTGAATTGGCTGATACTACATTCAGTTAAGAAATAAACAAAAAAAATAAATTCCCAATATGATACAAAAAAAAAATATGTAGAAAGTTCCTCAATCAGTAAAAGTTATTATTATTTATTTACATATATAGAAATAGAAGCGAACAAAAAAAAATTATTCAACACATTGCGAATTGAAAAATAATAAGAAAAGAGTAAATAAAAAAACAACTAAATGTTAAGCATTAAAAATGACAAATAAAATATAAATCATATTGAAATATTATAAAATATATATATATATATATCATATTTGCATTCATGAGAATTATATACATACATATACATTTTAAAAACAAAAGGAAATAAGTTAATAGGGAAATAAAACAAAGTTTAATATAGAGATGTTATTATTTTGTGAAATTTAATTATATTTATCACTTAGTTTTTAATTGTTAAGCTAATTCATATTTTATGTTTGCAATACCGATATAAATATTGCTTATAATTTTTATTTAAAAAAAAAAAAAAAATATTATTATTTCACGTTCCATAGTCGGTAAATTATATAAATAAATGTGTAAGAGAGATATTTAATGTTTTATTGTAAAAGAATTGTTTTTGTTTTTTTATGTTAAGTTCAAATAAAAAATAATAATAAAACACTGTATGTAGTTTTTATTCGTGTGTGATGTTTATGTTTTCAGTGGTGATTCTGTTTACCTAAGTTTCTTAATAAGTTAATGTTAAGAGCGAGATCATTTTATTTTTCTTTTTTATTTCTACTACTACCTACACCTTCCATATACGATTTTTTCGAATCTTATCAGCCGATACATTTTTCAATAAAACATTAATTATTAATGTCTTTCAGATATATTTGGTAAATTTCAGACAGACATATACATAGGTGGCACAGCTCCAAGTTCTCCAACAACGTTTGCATCACTTCCCTATTTAAACAAACTGGCTCAACCTTTTCACTTGTATTTAACTACGCTCTCGGTGCTCAGAAATCGACTAAGTACTTAGGACATTATCTATTATCAGGCCCATACTTACGTATGGCGTGATCGTCTGGTAGGCTGCGCTGGATAAAGCCGTCCACTACAATCTCCTCAGTCGTCTGCAAAGAACGGAATGCATCTGAATTAGTGGAGCATGCAGTGAACTATTCTACATGCTTCCGCTCGATATCTTTTGCAAATAAGTGGTAATTCTGTTATGGACCAGTCTGCGTACTGGCCACTCGTCTATTCTGACTAAACTAGAATTCATTCCAAAATACACTGATTACACCCTCCACCAGCTCTTTTTCAACAAAAACCTGTATACCCCCGAAACCTGTATACCCTCCAGGACTGACTGCGAGGGTGATACATGGTCTCGCAGTGAATCCGATTGCCTCCATACAGACGGGTCCAAAACGGGTATGGGAGGCGTTTTCTCCCAAGATTTAAACTGCTAGATCTCTTTCCACCTTCCCAATCACTATAGCGTGTTCTATGCGGAAATAATAGCGAGCAATGAGTCCTTGCCGTGGCTACGGTGCAATGTAATATCCGCGAGGGCCATCACCATTTTTACTGATAGTCAAACCGCGATTAAATCGCTGGATTCATCGAAAACTCGCCAAGCCTGGCACAACTCTTCTGATTTTACCGGAGAAGGAGAATCTGAACATGCCTCACGATACGTGTAAGCTGTTAATTAAGCAAAATGTGATAAAGTCTACTAACCCTGCACCACGTGCCCTATCACAAAACAAATGTGGCCCAAGCT
The DNA here is from genome assembly GCA_905220385.1 of Xylota sylvarum. Taxonomy (NCBI): domain Eukaryota; kingdom Metazoa; phylum Arthropoda; class Insecta; order Diptera; family Syrphidae; genus Xylota; species Xylota sylvarum. Next base: position 10,499,239 of record LR999960.1, read on the forward strand.
GGACCTCAAGCGCTCCAATATTCTAATAAGATAAAAGATATCCTTAATCAGCACAATAGTAGTCTCAGTCTACGGTGATGAATTTTGACATGAGGTACCACCACGTTTGTAAACCGTCGAATTTCAGGCTATACAGAGTGGTGATATAATAAATACAACTACTGAGCCTTACCTGGGCACCGTGGTTAGTGCGTTGGATTTTCTAATTTTTTTTTCACAGCCCCACCTCTCGTGAGCGTCTAAGAAACATCCGAGAATGAACCTTTCATAAAAAACCTTCTCAAATTGCCCTTCGGAAACGGCATTAATCAGTAGGTCTTCTATTCGTTTAAAGAATACAACACACACAACATGAGTGGTTGTAAGAAGCTAGGCCCTAGGTCCCATAGACCTGTAGGGCCAAATATTTTTTTTTTAACCTTACCTGGCAATACCATCAGCTCGTTCATTACAGTGAATACCTGTTTATTTAGAAAATTGTCCAAGCGTCACAGAGTTCAGAAAGTCGTATCAAACAGCTTTGAAATAGTCAAGCACTTCGTTTATCTAAGCTTCACAAGAAACCCACTAAACGATATCAGCTGGTAAATCAAGCATGAAGTTTGGAACAAATATTTATCGATCAGGGCTGTATAAATTTATCGGCTCAGATGCTTAAGGCATGTACGATAAAACGGATGCGTGTGCACAAAATAGAAATTTGTTTTAGGAACCTGGAGCTACCTGAAGATCGAACTGGCTGCAAAGACTAAAGCATGACAAATTTAAGTGAATTTCTTTACAAATAATACAGATTTATATCTATTCGTTTTAATCTATGAATTTCTCAAATTTCATGAAGTTTTCTCAAATGTCCGTTGGAAACCTAACCTTACCTATTTGTAAGTCTTCCTTCCCTACTACCCCTTTTTTTACGAGCTAACAGCGTTGCATAGTTATGATTTTATTAGAACAGATCCCTATAACCTCATTTTTATGACCGATTGCCAAGTGATGTCAAGACAGTCTCATTTTGGGATCTTCCCCCAACATCCAGTCCAAAAACATAACGTCCTCTTCTGTAGCGAGAATTTCATACCGAAATGTCTTCAGACTGTTTTCATATCTACCACCTAGGAACAAACCTTAGAGGGATAACTCCTATTTATTTATTTAATGGTTAAAACAAAGACGCTTAAGGAAGTAGGCTAGGGTGATATTAGAGTACGTACAGAGAAATGGGACCATTCCTACGCGCCCGGCCAAAAGCAAGGCTTCAATCTTTTATTTGACGATCTGATATCAAAACAAAGTTCGTGAAGAAACATTTCCATCCATAGTACGAGGACGAAAGGAACTCATCTCAAATAAATTAGTAAGGGAGTTCCTTAAGCCGTTCGTATTTCAAGAAACTAAATAGGAAGATATTATTTTTCTTAGTATTTTCAGAAAGCCTAAAATTTCTAACTAAGCATTTATGCATCAAAGCTTGCCCGCATAATACACATTTGTATTCGCGCTCGCTCATACTATTGTACGCGAGTTCTTTTGCTCCCTTTGTGTGGAGGATTTAGGCCAATGTCACACGAGCTCCTTTTTCCGTGCTCCCATTTGGTCGCGCGCCATGAGTATACAGGAGACAAATAGAACTGTACACACAAGGGCCCAAGACCGAAAAGGAGTCGATGTGGTCGCGCGAACTATTTGATCCATCATCTTCCCTCTATGACGAACTGTAACGCGAACTGTAGAACGTCATGAGGGACACTGTTTTATAACAACCTGAACGCAGACGGACGGACATGGCGAAATCGTTTTCGCTATTGATGCTGATCACAAATATATATACATTATGAGGTCTATCTCGATTATTTCTCTATGTTACAAACTATGTATCAAACTTAATAATATACCCTTAGGTATTTTATTAGTACGCAGAAGAACTTAAGTTCTTTTAAAAACAAATGTAACTAGTAATGTTTGGACAACTGAACGGAAATCCCACAAAACAAGAGGTACTTTTTAGTACTTTTCTAGGTTTTTCTCCATTTCACTCCGAATATTACTTCGTTCATATAGTATAGCAGCTGAGCTATTATTTTATAATATCCCGATTATATCTCTGCCTGAACACAGTTATTGGCTAGTTCACAATAACATTGTGCATTTGACAACTGTAATTTACTTTTACAGCCGAGTGGGAGCCGCTCAATTTGGTAAATATGCCCTAAAATCACTTATTTATTAAATATTTAAAAGAATTACATTAAATTTGCAGTTCTCCTGATAATTAAAGTGATAATCAAAAGAAGCCGCACGTTTGAGGTAAACAAAATCTTCTTTTTCCCTCGAAACATCAAAATTTACTTTCGTACTTGCAAAACCTTTCCATATTTCTTGTACAACAAGTGAAATATTTTGTAATTTAGACTTGAAATCGACAAAAAAATTACCACAAATAATGGACGGACTAACAAAAGCACACATGAACGATACGTACAGTGTTAAATACGAAGAAAAAGAAGTGGACAAACGTGATACTTCTTGGGACACGAATTTGTGCAAAAGGAAATACGCCGAATTGGGTGCTATATTCGAACAGGTTCTCAAGTTGAAGAAGGACAGATCCAGTAAATCAGCTACTGAATTAAAAGCGAAGCGCAATGAGGCATCACTCATGATAGTTTTGTTGAAAAAGGTTAATCGCTTGGAAAAGTATCGCATTCGGACGGGTCGCGAAGTGTTGCAGAAGGAGAAGCTACGTGTGGACAACAATCGACTGCATCTGCAGAATCTCTTGTATGAGATCAGTTACTTAAAGAAGGAAATTCAGCGTTGCTATCAATTTACAAGCTGTGATGAGTACATAAACCTGGTGCCAGAGGAAGAGTTCTATGAGAAGGCTCCGGTTTCTATTTCTAGACCGGAAGCAACAAAGGTATCGGAGCACATCAAGCGACTGGCAATGTTGGAGTGGGAACTGCAGCAGCGTAAGGAGTTATCGTTGCTTTGTGAGGACTTGGTATACCGAAAGGAAACCGAGATAAAAAAGATTGCAAGCACAAATGAGCGTCTTGAGTCGTTTGGTCCATCGTTGGCAACCCTGTTGAAGGCAACCAAGCGATTGCAATCGATACTAGGACTTGATATAGAGAAGGAATGGGATGTTAATGGAATAGCAAAGCTATTGCCACAATCGCTGTACATGTTGTACATGAAACTGGCTTCGTTTTCGCAAACGTTCTGTCCCTCTTTGAACGTGACAGTTGAGGGAACCGAGGAAGATGTTCGTCAATACGAGTCTTCAAAAGGCGAAGATGTCTTTCATGAATACGACCAAAACTCCGACACAGACGAAGGCGACGCCAAACGGAATAAGTACACAAATAAGTCGGAAAACGCCGCACAGAAGAAGAAAATGGACTTCGAGCCATTCCCGCTGTTCATCAAATTCACCATCGGCCGGTGTGAGGAGCCTAAGGGTTACATTTCAATTGAAATCAGATACTTCCCGACACTGGGATTTGTTACTGCAGCGTCCAGCTTGAATATGGATAATTTACCAATGACTGACGTAATATCCTCTGAGAATATCCTCAACTATCTATATGAAGCCGACTCGGGTGACGCCAATCCATCACTAAAATGCAAGTATCAGCTGCATGAACTGAAAGCCGATGAGAGGGAGTGCTTAATGCGTTTAGAAGACAACAAACACGGAAAACCCTACAAATGGGTGCAAAAACTCTGCGGATTGGATTTCGCGGAGCGTGATGCCGACAAAGACATCACAGTCGGTGAGATTGTAAAAAAAATCAAACTACAATGGAGTTCTCGGCTGAACCTCTACAAACAACTCTTTCAATTAGAGAACAAAAGCGTCAACATCTACATGAAGAAGTTCAACTTTATCAACGTCTCCCTATGCAGCAGCATTGCACAGTGGTCGCCGATAACCTGGGAGGATTATATGCAAAAGAATTCCCAACATATACTGAGTCAGAAGAAGTTTGTGGTGTCGGAAAATTTACTCTATCATACGGTGGTCACCAGGGGCTCCTCGAAACTTGAGTGTTTTATAAGTATTTCTCCGAATTTCCCATCAAAGTCTCCAGTTTGGTCGTTTTCCGTTTCGTCGGACGACAAAGCCAGTGGAAAAGTTACTGCAAATGCGCCCAGGAGGGCTGCGATCAAGGACATGGAGTATTGGACGAATTCTTTAACTCAATTTCAGTTAAAGAGCAAATCGACTTTGCTGCTGTCGCAAATGGTGCGCACGTTGTGTAGTTTTGATATATTTGTGGAGACTGATTCGCAGCAACAGAGATTGCCAGAGTTTACACAGGACAAGATTATGTTGAAGTCTCATTCGAAGAGGAATAGAGGGCTTCCCTTCAAATACATTAAGAATTCTGTATTTAAACATTTCTAGTAAGGTAAGAAATCATTGTATTTTAAGAGATAATAAAAATTGTACTCATTTCAATGTTGTTCAAATGTGTGTTTTATACTTTTTGTGTATATTCAAGATCTGATGGTCAGTGAGAAATGTTTTATCGAAAAATAAAGAGAATGACATAACAAATGATTGAATTTGGTTGGTGTAATTTTACTGGGCCCCAAACAGCTGTATTGTGCTCCAGTTTTGTGTGCATTTTAGGTATAGGGCTGGCAACTGCATGAAATTAAATTGTTTGGCTTTACCACCCGTTGTATGTACTTTCACGCAGTAACTACAAGTTCCTGCCCCAAGCGATGCTGCTAATTCTTTCATTGAATATCTCCAGAAACTTCACTGAGCATCACTAGTAAACTTTTGAACTTTCCCCGGGTAAGTCTAACTGCAGTGGATAATCTATAGTTAAAATCTCTAGAACAAGGGGCTTTAGAAAACGAAGAACTATACGATTAAACGAATGTGAAATCATGGACAGCCTAAATGGTATGTAGTTATGGCAAAGTCAGGAAAGGAGAGTCCGCGAAACCAAAGTTGTGCACTATCGTGCTAAGGCCATAGTTACTCTCAGGTAGACTGGTGTTAGAAAGGATCCATTCTGATTGCATACCATCCAGTGGACCAAGGACGCATTGCCTCCTGTAATAAGAGGTTGGGTAGTCTTGTTCTGCCGCTCGCACACAATTTGAAATGAAACCAAGGTTTGAAAAGCAAAACTAACTCTAGGTATTAAAGTCTAAAGCCGCAAGAAATACTGAACGTTGTGATAAAATACTTAACGCTAATACAAATTGATTGAATGGAATTTTGATCAAAGAGGGTAGTTATTAAAAAGCCCACACCTTGACGAATATATATACATACATAAATGCGCTGGTACTATGGAAAGATATTTGTCTTCCTCTTCCAAAAAGAGACCTAAAGTGAAATAACACTAAAACTATCAAACTAATTAGCTTAATTGATAACTCTTGAATTCCAGTAGCCACATTCTCTTCTCCAAATATAGTTAATGACACTTACCTTATGAAACAATAATGTAAAATTATCATTTTATCATTTTATCATATCCATTAGGCAATCGTCTATTGCCACATTTAGAGCTTGATGCAATCGTCTAATTTGTTTTCTGTCCTTGAGAGGTAACACTTACGTCTGTGAGTTTGAAGCATTCCAAGATGTTCATTTTATCTCCATTTGTTTATCTTGTAACGGAATCGATCGTCATTACATTTTGAAAGCGCGATAAGAGTTCTCTAAACGCATAACTATATAAAGTATGAAAATTGTCGAAGAAAATTCATACTAAGTATTCAGTAGTTGAAAAGATGAAGTTCACTTTGGCTTTATTAATCGCTTCAGCAGTCCTTGGCTGTGCACTTAGTTGTACCGAGGAGTCCTGGTCGGAATATAAGGTGAGAATTGATAATACTTCCACATGTTATACATATGTATAAGGAGATTTGAAATTTAAGGGAAAATATAACAAATCATATCAATCAAACGAGGAAGAACTTCGTCGCCGTGAAATCTACTGCGAGAACTTGAAAACCATTGAGGAACACAATGAGCGTTATAACCGTGGAGAGACCACATACGAAATGGGTGTCAACCAATTTACTGATTGGACTCATGAGGAATTTATCAGCTGGGTTGGAGGACGAAATCATCTTCGAAGGCATTAAAATGGTTAAATGATTGAATAAATGTTTATGTGCGGCTACATTTGTGTATTGCTTCTTAGTTAAGTTAAAGCTGTAGTTCGGCGCAGTTGCAGTTGCTTACGACAAAATGTTTGAGGCGTAATACAAGTTCCTCCTTGAACAGTATGTCGAATGGCATCCAGTGCTTATAGTTGTCCTTTTCAACTAAGTCGCTGTAATGATCTTTTGCAAATGGGTATGTTGCACTGAGATCTAGTGGTTTATTGTGACCCCTACACACTATAAGTCTCTATGAATTCTGTTTGAGTGCCTTGTAAACGAGCTTAACCTTAACCAGGTTACTTCACCCTAGAGCATCTTCCCAGAACCAGGAATCTGAGAATGAGAACCAAATCGGATTTTTTGTAGTCTAGTACCTCACCGGATTTCAGAATTTGTTTCGAACTCTTGCTGGACTTTGCAAAATCTGTAAGGACCATCATATATGTACGTACATTCAAGCTCTTCTGTTGTTTGGTTGCAGTCTATTGCACCACTTTCTGCCAATACCTTTGCTATTCTTAAAATCGCTTGATTTGATATCTCTATAGCAGAGATTGGACAGTTTCTCATTGGTCCAGTAATACAGAGACATGCCAGTTTTATAAAGCAATATACATATATGTACATATGTATATCAATCTCAGGATCCTCAGTCTGCAATCCCAGGAGGCTTTTACATATTTTCAAGATCTCAATGAATCTGCTCGATCTATACACGTACTGACAGCGGCAAAGAGGTGATATGTTTAGCACTTTCTTTTCTATAGACTGATTTTCTCTCATTTGTTCGGTATGTATGCAAGTTGGGCTCTCATAAATTAATAGTATGCAGTTGGGCTCTCATAAATTAATAGTGGTCCTTGCTCCTCGTACTCGGTGTAGCTGCAATTTAGTTTTTTTTTTTAAATGTCGATATCCCACCTAATTTTTTCAAGGCTTTTTGCAATCTAATCACGGAAGGATTTCTTGCTCTTGTCTTACAAATATGTATTTCTGATTTACTATGTCAGTGCCACTCTGAGCTATCCAGCTTAAGAGTTTCGGAATCTGTTTTATCTATTGCTGGAACAATCTTTGATGGGTTCATTAACAGAGGTGTAAGAAGCTGCTTTAGAAAAATCATTCAGTCGTAAATAAGCCATTCTGTCTACGAATATTTTTAAGGCACACTTACATATGTGATATGTTGAATTATCATTTCAACCACTCTTGGATTCAGAGAATGTGCTTCTTCATTGGTGCACCCTTATTATAAATCGGTCGATATTTTCTTTTATAACATACCTTTCTACAATGACAATATTGAAAAACGCACTTAGTTACAATGTGATATGTTGACTCGTCTAAGGTTGTTGATCCAGTAATTCACCATAGCGATTGATCCAGTGTAAAAGCCTCTGATAGTATTAAAGTTCTCGGTTAATGTAAGTATGAACGTGGACCCCAATCCAGTACCAACCAACCCTTTTCTAAAACTACCAAACCTCACCTTCTTCCTTCTTGTCTTCCCATAAAGCTCTGACGAAATGCGTTTTTGTTTTCTGCAAAGCAGCTCTCTCGACAGAGATATCATATTGATTAGAATGAAACCTATCACTCTAGGCCCCCGACCTTCTGCACTTGCTGTTATTAATAGCGAATTATTAAGAGACAGAGCGACATCAACCGACAAAATTTATTAAAAGAAAATCTTACGCTCGTTCTACCTGCAATCTCTAGTGATGCAATCATCGTTATCACTCGGGATAAACAACTACCAATTTTTTTCTTAATCATTATTTTATTTTCGCAGATGTGTATAAAAATATACTTTTCACTTAACAACAATAAAGCACAGACTACTGGTGTATATATAAATGCATAAATCTGGCGTAATCTTCCTTCCACATGCCGAGATCAACGACATTTACTGATTGGTGAACTTAGCTGGGCGCTTCTCAACAAAGGCAGTCATACCCTCCTTACGATCTTCCTATAAAACGGGAGAGAAAAAATACCACATCAGTACAAAATACAAGTCTATATCATATCTTTCAACTCACAGTCGAGAAAGTAGCATGGAAAGTCCTCCTTTCGTATTTCAAACCCTCTTGCAATGTAGTTTCGTAGGCAGTGTTCACAGATTCCTTAGCCAATTGAACAATCAAACCAGAATGTGTTCCGATTTTCTCACCCAACTTAATTGCTTCCGCCAACAATTGATCAGCTGGAATAACCTTACTAACCAAACCAGTTTTCTCAGCTTCCACAGCATTGATCATGTTGCCAGTGAGAACAATTTCCATGGCCTTTGATTTGCCAACAACACGAGTCAAACGCTGGGTGCCACCAGCTCCGGGAATGGTACCCAAAGCGATCTCAGGTTGGCCAAATTTAGCCTTATCTCCGGCATAGATAATATCGCACATCATGGCCAACTCACAACCACCACCCAAAGCATAACCATTTACAGCGGCAATGATGGGCTTTTGGCAGCGAGCAACACGAGTCCAGTCGTTTAAGAAATTTCCCATGATGCAATCGGAATAGGTGTTTGGTTGCATTTCCTTAATATCAGCACCAGCTGCGAATGCCTTTTCGCTACCAGTAATGACGATTGCAGCAATGGCAGCATCCTTTTCATAGCCATCAATGGCAGTGCTCAATTCCGTCATCAGACCATTGCAAAGGGCGTTCAAAGCCTTTGGGCGGTTCAGAGTGATAACAGCGACGTTCTTCTTCGCACCAGATACCTCGGTTTTGATGTATTCCAAGGGTTTGACAGCTATAGTTAATAGAAAATAAAAACTCTTATATAAATTTTTGAAATTCAATTCGGCGAAATTTGAACTATAAATGAAAAGGCAAAGATTATGCGGGTCACTGTCTCGTGTCATAAAAGGTGACGGTGATGTGCGTCATGCGCCTTATCAGCTTCACCCTTGACAATGACAATTGAACTTTAGAATAACAAAGTGAGTGTGGAAGTTTAAAAATAAGTACTAGCGGGTCGTAACACATGTGCGCCTTGATGTAAATCTTTGTGTTCTCGAAAAAAAGGAATGACGGGGGCAAAAGGTTATAAAGACAAGACTTTTATCTTCTAGAACAAATAGACAAGTTAGTGCTGAACGTGAAATTTTTGGACGAAGCTAAAGATTTGGTCAGACTCTACTCATGTCCACTATAGTGCCGCAGGTTTGTAAGATATAAGCAGAGGCGTGCGCAGTTTTTTCACCTTTTTTATTCTTGACTGACCACGATTGTCTATGAATTTTAAAAATGTCTAGCACTGCTTTCTATTTCCACTACAATTACTACATCAAAGTTAAAGGGTAGTCCCTGTCAGTCTACGTAACTTTTTCCTTCTAACGTAATAGTGCCCTTTCCTGCCTTGGTTTTAGGAGTTCTTTAAAGAATTCATTGTCCACCATTACTTGTCCTTTTTTAACCACAAAGCGACACTTTCAAGTGAAGCAGGCCCAAAACCTTATTTAAATAATATATTCTACTTAAACGCAGCTAGGCTAATGAAAATAAAGATAATCTAATCTAATTCTTATCGGCTGTATCTGTTAAGATTTTTTGAAGCAGAAAAAATACAACATGGTGCAAGGGTTAAATGTATTTAACAATTGAAATCCATATATAATTTTAATTCAACAACTTTTAAGCTATAAGCTGAATACCTAGATGCATACCTGACCTTTCAAGAGCGTGGGCGTGATTCATTTTAAGCATAGAAACATAATATAATATGTACATATGTATGTATGCAAATCTGATCACCCTGTTCAGCGTAGAGTTATTCCCATTATTGTACATTAAATCGACTGAGCTAGTTTCAAATCTCAGGCAATAGTGTGGAACTTAAACTGAACAGAACGTGGTTTTTACAATTCTAAATTGCTTATAACAGTCGCGGAGTATTTAAATAAAAATGGCTTCTTAAATTAGCTCCCCTTTTCAGGAGGCATGTTTTTTTTTTTCAAATTTAGGGGTAGCAAGATTAGCTATAAGATGGCGAATGTGAGATTTACAATAGCAAGACAAAGGTCATTACATAATCGCCACTGATGCGTGCGGCATAAACAATCAGCGGCAAGGGGTTGTAATTGTTTAATTGACTGTGCAAAGTTTGATCTAGTTCCTTATTATGCAAAATATCAATCCGTAAAGATGACATTGCATATTATTATCTAACCTGGGCGTAATAAAATTGTTATCCTATACATTTATTATGATAAGTAGAATGTCGCACAAAATAGCCGGCAATACGTATGTAAGTATATAAGAAAGCCAACACTTTGAAGGTACTGCACAATGCACCAAAAGTAGTATTATTCGCATTTTATTTAGTCAATATATTAATAATTTGAATATCTTTGCAAAAATCCCATTTTTTATCTTCTTTTTTTTTACCACGCCGCCGATTAGAAGCGTAAATACGAAAAAACAAAGTTACGTAATACCAACGAAGCAACTCCAGCCGGTGGGAGGGGGAACCTCTTTCATAATTACTTTCCCACACATGTGCATATGTATATTTCCTACCCCAACGATTAAAAAGTGAAATTAAAACAACTCTCTTGCATGCAATCGATCTGAATAACATACCACCATAAATAAGTCAATTTTCAAGTTCAAAGTTCAAACTGGCATACAGTATTCAATTTTTAATTTTTTTTTTTCTTACTTTCATTTTCATTAAATTTATTTTATATTCATTATTACCTGCACTGTACAATCGGGGAACTTGATTCTTGGCAGCAACTTGAATAATATTGTGGGCACGGCCGGCGAAAATTTTTGCAATGTTGGCCATAATTATAATTTTATTTATTTATAATCAATTTATACTTCACCCAAACGCTAGGAACTGTGAAAATACACTGCAGATACTAGTGAACATAGAAATGTGGAATAACCACACTTGATTCGCTAGAGAAGAACTCAAACTCAAGAATTGAGAGAGAGAATAATTTGAAGATCATTTCTATTAATTTTTTTTAATTCAAGAGCAGTGTGGTGGAAGGGAGAGAGAGAGAAATGAAAAAAACTTGTTTCTATTAATTTATAAATAACCAGATTGATAGTTCTTATCACAAGACAGGTTCTTATCGGAATAGTAATGTAAACGTAGAACGTAAGAATAATAACTGTTCACAATAGAATAGGTACATATGTAAATTTGGATACAGTCCTTATCATTGGAATAAGGCCACTTTGCATTATTTTTCAATGTCTAGGTGGTCGTGATTGTGTACTTAGAGAACTTGCATTAAGCTACCAAATGAACCAACCAACTGACTTAACTTTATAAAAAAAAAAACAGCAACTTTATCCTGCACCACAATGCAGGATAAAGTTGCTGTCTAAGCGTTATACGTTGGCCTATTAAAGTATTTTTTCCCTTGACAATTTAGTTTTATGTGTTTATTCGCATTTGAGCTCCTGCTAGTGTTTTCCTAATCGTTTTTTGAAGATCAGGCTGAACTTGTTCAAGTTTTCTATAGAATTCGTATTTTCTATTCCATTATACAGTATACTAACCTCACTTATCCATAAAAAAGTGTGAAGTATTGCGCACAGTAATTAAATTACCGGAATTATAACAAAAGTAAAACAAAATAAAAACACTTGTAAATTATTATTATATTATGGTGAATTTAGTTTTCCATCAGCCATCAACAACATAACGTTACGTGTTAAGAGGTAGATACGCAGTTCCAAGTTCAATGCCAAAAACTCAGCTGTGATATTGCAAATTTGTTGACGAACTACATATAAGACAGCGAACTACCTCACTTCACTGGAATTATTCATTCATTATCATGGTAGTCATTGCAAAGCAGCTAAAATACGTTGAATACGGTGAACCGACACAGGTTCTGAAAATCTGTGAGGTGAAAATTCCAGATCCTAAGGATGATGAAGTACTGGTGAAGGTTCTGGCAGCTCCAATTAATCCAGCCGATATCAAAATTGTTGAAGGTAGGGGTCTAATAGGCTAACATTTGCAAGCAATGCACAAATATTTCTGTCATCATAGGTGTATATCCAGTGGAACAAAACCTGCCAGCAGTTGGTGGTAATGAGCTAGTTGCGGATGTAATTAAGGTGGGAAAAAATGTAAAAGACTTACAGTCCGGTGATCGTGTTGTGCCATTTACAAGCGGTATTGGTACATGGACTACTCATGCTGTATACCTGGCTAAGGATCTCATGAAGATATCCGATAAAGTGGGGATCGCTGAAGCGGCGATATTAACAGTGAATCCATGCACTGCCTATAGGATGTTAAAGGATTTTATTAATCTCAAGCCAGGCGATACAGTCCTTCAAAATGGAGCCAACAGTGCTGTGGGTCAGGCAGTCCATCAACTGTGCAAGGCATGGAATATAAAATCGGTCGGTGTGGTACGCGATCGTCCAGAAATTAACGAGGTCAAGAAACACCTCAAATCCTTGGGAGCAACTGAAGTTTTCACCGAAGAAGAGATTCGTACGACAGATATTTTCCAGGGAAAACTTAAAAAACCAATGCTGGCTTTGAATTGTGTTGGTGGCAAGAGTGTTACGGAGATTACAAGACATTTGGACGATAAAGGCTATTTGGTCACCTACGGAGGCATGTCTAGAGAACCTGTAGTTGTGGATACTGGTGCATTTATTTACAAAGACATTACCGTCAAAGGCTTTTGGAGGACAAGATGGACAAAGGAAAATCACGGCTCGAAGGAAAGACCCAAAATGTTTGCAGAGCTATGCCAGTTGATGGAGGAAGGGAAATTTATAGCACCAGTGCATGAGCTTGTCCCAATAGAGAAGTATAAGGAAGCCATCACGGCAATGTTGGACTCCAAGGGATTCACTGGAAAGAAGTACATTCTTAATTTTCAGTAATGATAGAAATTTTGTTTATAAATAATCAGAATGCATTTGTTTTTGTAAATTTATGTATATAAAAACACCATTGTTGGTAAGGTGTGCTAGATAAAAGTACATAATACCACTTCTGTATGTAGTAAATAAGACAATAAAAATGTATTATACATTAAATTGAATAATTGAAAACATTCGATATTGAAGCTTCTACCTCACTACAGATGTTTTCAGTTTGTACAAAGTTCCGTTCCGATCGGATACCATGATAGGGTTGACTGTTTCGCATTTGTGCTCCTGCTGATGTTCTTCATGTATTTAAGGCTAAGAGTTCTCCTGCTTCTGAAGCGGGATACCTGAGTAGCCAAACTAAGTCGGAATCGCAATGTGTGTAATAAGGATTGTATTTAAAATAAAGAATAATTTGATGCCAAATTACTTAAGTGGGAAGGATGTACAGCCATAAAACTTAAGGAAAAATTCTAAATTTAATTAGGAATTTACCGCAACTTGTTTGAGTTTAGATCGATTTCAGTATCAAGCATATAGAATAATCGATGATCAGTCAATTTATAACCAAATTCCTTCACTAGAACATCGTCGAGTGGCCATGTAAAAAAGGTCCTCATCTTTTAAAAAAAATTTTCGGCCCCACATTGAAATTCAGAAGACAGTTCCTTAACTCAACACGTATACGTGCAATGACTTGTCCTCCTCAACATTTCCAACAAATTATGATTTGCAAAGCTTTAAAGTCAACACTCATCGTCACTTACCTCTCTTGCCTTTTCGTTCTAACTTCTAATTTCCCTACACTCTTTTCTTCCACTCCGTCACTGGGTTTATAACTATAAAGGACTTAAGTCCTAAGTCATAAGGTACACTTAAAAAAAGAAAAAAGATCAGTGGTCGTTTTTCGAGATTCGGGCTGAACTCAGTTAAGTGTTCTATGGAATTCTGATTGCCTATTCCACCCTTCAGCATGTTATCCTCACTTATTTATTAAAAAAAATGAAATATTGTCAACACATTAATTAAATTATCGCAGTTATCACAAAATTAAAACAAAACAAACACTCGAAAACTATTTTTATATTATTTCGTTCTTGCATCAGCCAATAAGAACATAACGTTACGTCCTATGTAGAGTTACCAAATCAATGCTTTGTGCGTTAATTTCAGTGCCCGAAATTTCATTTTAGTGCCGACAAAGTCGATTTAATACTGAGGCCTTTTTTTTTGTGATTATTGGAAACCTGCAAAGGGTAGAAACTAAGTGAAGAAGCTAGCAAATACCTATATTAAACGACAATCAAATACCATAAAATATTTACAGCTGTAAATTCATAGCTATAGGGATGCAGTAGGTGAAAACCCTTTTCTGAAGATTTGCGAATTGGATTTAAAATTGTCATGTTTGCCACACTCATATAGCCTAATCAGTATAATATAAAAAAAAAAAACTAAAAAGTATAGCTTTCCTTTCCTTTCGTTATTACCTTAATTCCTTTTTATTATACTTTGAAACCATTTTTGAAAAAAAAACAGTGCCCAATTAACAGTGAACATTTTAAAAGCGGTGCTTAAATGTCAGAATGGCAACACTAGCGCAATGATATAATGTTTATTTGATTAATTTGTTGCCGAAATAAACGAGCAACGTATTACCTCGCTTGATTAGAATTATTTATTCATTATCATGGCAGTTGTTGCAAAGCAGCTAAAATACGCCGAATACGGTGAATCGAACCAGGTTCTGAAAATCTGCGAGGAGGAAATTCCAGATCCCAAGGACGATGAAGTACTGGTGAAGGTTCTGGCAGCTCCAATCAATCCAGTTGATATAAAAGTTATTCAAGGTAGGAGTCTAATAGGCTGAAATTTGAAAGAAATGTACAAAAACTTCTGTGCTTCTAGGTATATACGCAGTGAAACCAATACTGCCAGCAGTTGGTGGTAACGAGCTAGTTGCGGATGTAATCAAGGTGGGAAAAAATGTAAAAAACTTAAAGTTTGGTGATCGTGTTGTGTCATTCACACCTGGTATTGGTACATGGACTACTCATGCTATATACCTGGCTAAGGATCTCATGAAGATATCTGATAAAGTTGGCATCGCGGAAGCGGCGACAATATCAGTGAATCCATGCACTGCCTATAGGATGTTGAAGGATTTTATTAATCTCAAGCCAGGCGATACAGTCCTTCAAAATGGAGCCAACAGTGCTGTGGGTCAGGCAATCCATCAACTGTGCAAGGCATGGAATATCAAATCGGTCGGTGTAGTACGCAATCGTCCAGAAATTAACGAGGTCAAAGAATACCTCAAATCCTTGGGAGCAACTGAAGTTTTAACCGAAGAAGAGATTCGTACGACGGATATTTTCCAGGGAAAACTTAAGAAACCAATGCTGGGTTTGAATTGTGTCGGTGGCAAGAGTGCTACGGAGATTTCAAGACATTTGGACGATAAAGGCTGTTTAGTCACTTACGGAGGTATATCCAGAGAACCTGTGATTGCGGATACTGGTACATTTATTTACAAAGACATTTCCTTCAGGGGGTTTTGGCTTTGGTCAAAGGAAAATCTCGTTTCAGAGGAGAGACCAAAAATGTTTGAAGATCTATGCCAGTTGATAGAGGAAGGGAAGTTTATTGGACCAGTGCATGAGCTTGTGCCACTGGAGAAATATAAGGAAGCTGTCGCTGCAGTGATGGACTTCAAGGGATTCACTGGAAAGAAGTACATTTTTGATTTTCAGAAATGATAAAAATTTTGTTTAGAAGTAGTAAGAATGCATTTATTTTTGTGGTTTTGTTTAAGTAAAAAAAAAAACAGTAAAGACTGTGTCTACCATGGTATCTTGTAAGGTGTGCTGTATAAATGCTGTATGTAGCCAATGACGAATACAAGGGAATAAAAAATGATTGTATATTAAATTGAATATTTGATTAAAACCATTCGATGTTGAGGCTTCTACCTCACTTTAGATGTTTTTAGTTCGCACCAAGACACCATTTTGATCGGTACTCAAAAAATATCATATAAATATATATGATATTACCACACGTTGAACATCTCTCTAGATTTCTTTCTATCAAAAAATTAAGGACCATCAAGTTTCTGGAAACATATTGGGGCGCTGTTATTCGTTGGGCTCCTAAAGTATTTTTTCCCTTGTAGTTGATGTATGTACATATGTATATTCGTCCGAAACTCGAATAGAATTCACATCTTTGGACGGAAGCTTCCGCAACTTGTTTAAGTTTAATAGATCGTGTTCATCGTTAGGTATGTAGATTGATCGACGACCAGTCAACTTGCAAGCAAATGATCTCGCTGAAATCTATAGCTCTGTCCCCCGCCTGTCCGCCATTTAATCGAACTATATATATACGAAAGATCTCTTTTGCACACCCTTTTCTGTTAAAACCTTTTTTTTGGACGCACAATAAAATTTTGAAGTTCGTTTTTTAACACATGTGGAAGGGTCAATATTTCCAACAAATTATGATTTGCAAAGATTCAAAGACAACGCGGATCGCGGATCGCGGATCGTCTTCCTTTTTGCCCTCATTTACTGCTGAACCCATTTTGGCAGCATCCGTTTCAGTACTATCAAACGCACCGGTGACAGCCCACTGAGTTCTATCAATTATGTCAAAATCATCGGCGTACGCTAGTAGTTGACCTTTTAAAGCATTCTGCCTCCGGTGTTGACTTGTGAATGAGAGTTTCGCACAATTCTTTCAAGTATGTTGTTAAAAAAATCATACATCCTTTTTGACATCAAAGGTTTCGATGAGATCGTTACCGACCTTGATGGAGCAGCGAGAATTCTCCATCGTCAATCTGCGCTCCGTCACTGGGATTATTAATTTAAAGGACTTTAAAGTGACGAAGTACATTTTAAAAAAAAGAATGGTAGTCCCAATCGTTTTTTAAGAATCAGGCTGAAATCATTTAAGTTTTTTATGGAATTCTTATCGTCTTTTCACTATTCGGCATGCTCACTCATTCATAAAACATAAAGAAAAGCTAAAATCCGTTTGGAAAGGATAGTATAATACCCTATTATTCCTCCATAGCATCAACCCTAATGAAATCAACGTAGTGAACTATTTTTTTGGATTGGGATATGTACAAGAATAACCCAGAATGGGTCTATGTACATATGTAGATGTTAGTTGCAAAATATCATCAATTTTTAACGAAAACGCAACCAAAAAGTGGGCGTGGTCTGAATACCTATGTACATACTTGGTCTCCATGTTTTTTTTTTCGAGTTAGTGTAAAATATAAAGTATTTCTAAAATGTTTACACTTTTTTAACTGTTTCCCCTTCCCAAAAGCCCATACTTTATACGGTCCATTTCTCTGTGTTACAAGATACGTTTAAAACTTACTATACCCTTAGAACAGGGTATACATATTGTGAAGTATTGTCAATACAGTAATTAACAAAATTAAAATAAAACAAACAAACAAGAAATGTTGTTATATTATGGAGAATCTTTCGTTCTTGCATCATCCATCAACAACATAACGTTACGTTTCATGAGATAATATTTATTTAATTCATTTGTTGCCGAAATATACGAGCGACGAACTAGCTCGCTTCTTTGGAATTATTCATTCATTATCATGGCAGTGGTTGCAAAGCAGCTAAAATACACTGAATACGGTGAACCGACCCAAGTTCTGAAAATTTGTGAGGTGAAAATTCCAGATCCTAAGGACGATGAAGTACTGGTAAAGGTTCTAGCAGCTCCAGTCAATCCAGTTGATATCAAAATTATTCAAGGTAGGGTTGTAATAAGTTAATATTTGAGAGAAATGTAGAAACATTTCTATGATCCTAGGTATATATCCAGTGGAACCAAAACTGCCAGCAGTTGGTGGTAATGAGCTAGTTGCGGATGTAATTAAGGTGGGCAAAAATGTAAAAGGCTTAAAGTTCGGTGATCGTGTTGTGCCATTAACAACCGTTATTGGTACATGGACTACCTACGCTGTATACCCGGCTCAGAATCTCTTTAAGATTTCCGGTAAAGTTGGGATCGCTGAAGCGGCGACAATAACAGTGAATCCATGCACTGCCTACAGGATGTTGAAGGATTTTGTTAATCTCAAGGCAGGCGATACAGTCCTTCAAAATGGAGCCAACAGTGCTGTGGGTCAGGCAGTCCATCAATTGTGCAAGGCATGGAATATCAAATCGGTCGGTGTGGTACGTAATCGTCCAGAAATCAACGAGCTCAAGAAATACCTCAAATCCTTGGGAGCAACTGAAGTTTTAACCGAAGAAGAAATTCGTACGACGGATATTTTTCAGGGAAAACTTAAGAAACCAATGCTGGCTTTGAATTGTGTCGGTGGCAAGAGTGCTACAGAGATTTCAAGACATTTGGACGATAAAGGTTATTTGGTCACCTACGGAGGCATATCCAGAGAACCCGTAATAGTTGATACTGGTGCATTTATTTACAAAGACATTACCGTCAAGGGCTTTTGGAGGAGAAGTTGGGCAAAGGAAAATTTCGGCTCGGAGGAGGGACCGAAAATGTTTGCAGATTTATCTCAATTGATGGAGGAGGGGAAGTTTATTGCCCCAGTGCATGAGCTTGTCCCACTAGAGAAGTATAAGGAAGCCGCCGCTGCAGTGGCGGACTACAAAGGATTTACTGGAAAGAAGTACATTTTTGATTTTCAGAAATGATAAATATTTTGTTTAGAAGTAGTCAGAATGCATTTGTTTTGTTGGTTTTGTTTTTGTAACTTTGTATAAAAAAACACCAGTAAAGGCTGTGTCTATCATTTTACTATTCCTGGTAATGTGGACTGTATAAAGGTACAATACAACACTATTGTATGAGGCGAAGAATGATTACAAGATAATAAAACTTTATTGTATATTAAATTGAATATTTGATTAAAAATGATATTGAAGCTTTTACCTCACAACAGATGTTTTCAGTGTGTACAAAGGCACCATTTCGATCAGTGCACAGTTGAATCTACATACATTCGATATTACCACTTTGAAGATCTCTGCAGACCTGAAGATCTTTGAAATTTCCTTCTATTATAAAACGTATGTATATTTGGTTGTGAATTCAGAACTAGTATTAGCGATCTCAGCTTTAAAAGAATCAGTTTTCTATTATCAACCAATCCAAGACAACTACAAATGGTTGCCTTTGTACCTGTATTATGATACAATTCAGTTGTGTATTAGAGATTTTGCAGTATTTTGTATTTTGTTTATACAAAAATGAACATGTTTACGTAAGTACAAATAAAATGTTTCACAGTAGTTCTACAATCTGAAAGTTAGATACAAACAATAACCAGTTTGAAAGGATGCAGTTTTAATACCTTTTTCAATATCAGCGAAACTATTAGTTGTGCTGAATCTAAATTAAGACCATTTTGATAGATCGCTTCAGAAAAAAAGACGACGCAACAGACAGTTTATAGATCGATGATATTGAAAAAGAGCGCACCGAAGTTCTAAATAAATGCTTTGATATATTCAAAATGTACAAAAATGTTTCTTAGTTTGGGCTGAAATAACTATTTAATCTGTAAATAGTGAATATGAACTTTGAATTGAAACATTGAAAATTAGTACTTACATAGGAGCACTTACTTTTTAGTATTTAGAAGTTCTAAAGGTTTGGAATACATTAGTAGCTTCTCTCTTCATGGTCGTCATCAAAAAATACGTCAATTGTTTTCCATTTTTGTATTTTGTTTAATATTAAAAAGACTACCGACTACTTTTTGAATTTACTTCTATTTATATCGAAAGAACAGATTAAAGTCGCTATCAATTTTCGTAATTCAAGTTGGCTGCATTTAAGTCAACTGAAAATGGCTGTGTTCCGTGATTCCAAAAATTATTTCGGCAAATAGTTCCGGATTAGAGAAATTCGAGGTTGACTCTTGCTTTGCTAGTTGCCCGTTGCCCCAGTCCATGCTACGTTGCCCCCAGTCCATACATGCCATCTCACCCACAGCAGCGTCATCTCATTTCGAGATGAGCACTCATTGAGTTTATGAAAACCAGTGATATATTGATATTTGTTTGTGAGTTTAATCAGTGATTGATTGTCTAGTGCTAAAATAATATTTCTACCCGCAACCTGACCCTCTTTCAGGTCAGCCAACGCATGCGACAGAGCAATCATCTCGGCTTGTTAGACTGAGGTATATTTTCCCAGACCAATAGTTCTAGTTCTTCTGAAAAGATACCTGCCCCCGCTCTCACATTCATCATGGACCCATCCGTAAAGATGATTATATCATCAATTTTCTTTTCTGGAAATGTTCTATCCTCGATAAGAGTTATGTGCTACCTTTCGGTAACACGCATTTTCTTTATTCCATCCATGGGCATATTCAACCCCCTAATCTCATTTTTCACGAGATCCAGGATTTTCCTATGACCGTAGATAATATCGCGCCAGTGACAGTTGGCATGCCGGTGCAGACTGCCGCTTTCTTAAGCTGAATTTATTTAAGATTTCTATGGCATTATTATTATTGTCTATTTCACTATTCAATATGCTATCCTCACTCATCCCTAAAATTTGTGAATAATTGTCAACACAGTAATTAAATCATCAGAGTTATAAAAAAAAAATAAAAAACAAACAATCGTAAATTATTATATTACATTATTGTGAATCCATCGTTGTTGCATCAGCCATCAACAACATAACGTTACGCCTTATGAGGTAATGTTACGCAATCCGAAGTCCAATGTCAAAAACTCAGCTGTGATACCGCGAATTTGTTGCTGAAATATACGACTGACGAACTACTTCGCTTTACTAGAAATATTCATTTAAATAAATAGTTTTAGAATGCTAAGACAGATTTCCTCAAAAACACTTTATGCCATCAAATCATCATGCCATTACCGGCAAATGGCAGTCGTCGCAAGGCAGCTAAAATACGCCCAATACGGTGAACCGGCTCAAGTTCTGAAAATTTGTGAGCAGGAAATTCCAGATCCCAAGGACGATGAAGTACTGGTGAAGGTTCTGGCAGCTCCACTAAATCCAGCCGATATCAATACCATTCAAGGTAGGCGTCTAATAGGGTGACATTTGCAAGATATGTACATAAATTTATGTAATCCTAGGTAAATATCCAGTGAAGCCCAAACTGCCAGCAGTTGGTGGTAACGAGCTAGTTGCGGATGTAGTTAAGGTCGGAAAAAATGTAAAAGGCTTA
Organism: Xylota sylvarum; assembly: GCA_905220385.1. NCBI lineage: Eukaryota > Metazoa > Arthropoda > Insecta > Diptera > Syrphidae > Xylota > Xylota sylvarum. Next base: position 10,520,489 of record LR999960.1, read on the forward strand.
CAGTGCGGTGATCGTGTTGTACCATGTACAACCGGTATTGGTACATGGACTACTCACGCTGTATACCAAGCTACCGATCTCATGAAGATTTCCAGTAAAATTGGGATCGCTGAAGCGGCGACAATAACAGTGAATCCATGCACTGCCTACAGGATGTTGAAGGATTTTGTTAATGTTAAGGCAGGCGATACAGTCATTCAAAATGGAGCCAACAGTGCTGTAGGTCAGGCAGTCCATCAACTGTGCAAGGCATGGAATATCAATTCAGTCGGTGTGGTACGCAATCGTCCAGAAATCAACGAGCTCAAGGAACACCTCAAGTGCTTGGGAGCAACTGAAGTTTTAACCGAAGAAGAGATTCGCACGACGGATATTTTTAAGGGAAAACTTAAAAAACCAAAGTTGGCTTTGAATTGTGTCGGTGGCAAGAGTGCTACAGAGATATCAAGACACTTGGACCATAAAGGCAATTTGGTCACATACGGTGGAATGTCCAGAGAACCCGTGATTGCGGGAACTGCTGCATTGATTTTCAAAGATATTTCCTTCAGGGGCTTTTGGATGACAAGATGGTCAAAGGAAAATTTCTACTCAGAGGAGAGACCAAAAATGTTTGCAGAGCTATGTCAGTTGATGGAGGAAGGGAAGTTTGTGGGACCAGTGCATGAGTTTTTGCCACTGGAGAAGTATAAGGAAGCCGCAGCTGCAGTGTTGGACTTCAAGGGATTCACTGGAAAGAAGTACATTCTTGATTTTCAGAAATGCTAGAAATTTTGTTTAGAAGTAGTCAGAATGCATTTGTTTTGTTGATTTTGCTGGTAGGTTGTACTGTATAAAGGTACAAAACAACACTGTTGTATGTAGTGAGGAATGAAAACAGGAGAATAAAAATTAATTGTACATTAAATTGAATATTTGATTAAAAATATTGATATTGACGCTTCTATCTCACAGCAGATGGCTTCAGTTCATACAAAGCCATCATTTCGATCAGTTTTCAGTTGAATCTATTTTTTACATTCCGTCCTCTTTTGCACACTGAAACAAAAGAGTTGTATATAGCATACATTTTGTCTTCCTAGTAAGACAAATTTTATTTCCAAAAAATGTCTAATACAATGAACTAAACAGTTATCGACTCGCAAAAAAAGACAACTGAATTAGATTTTCCATTTATTACATGACAATGAGACACTAACTTAACTAACTTTACTTGATGAGGTGTAATCAATTTTCGAATTTCAATCAATGAAATCCACAGCTGATAAGTTTCCCACAGAATAAATCAAATATGCATTCATTATTTACCCTTGGTCAATTTACAATGAGACACTAACTTAACTAACTTTACTTGATGAGGTGTAATCAATTTTCGAATTTCAATCAATGAAATCCACAGCTGATAAGTTTCCCACAGAATAAATCAAATATGCATTCATTATTTACCCTTGGTCAGTAGGCTGCGAAAATCTTTTTCACCTACACCTGGCAACGAGCTGCCCACAACACCCCTATTTGTAACAAAATCTTCCCAAGAATTTGTAGTCGGATTGTAGAGTGGTTTCAATTGCACAAAAGTAGCCGAAGTTTCATTCGATGGTTTTGGTTCAACATCCAATTGTACGTCGTCGAAGAAAATATTTTTCTTCGCTTCTTCCGGACCTGGGCTTACAACATTCAATTGCGTTTGTAAATTATCTATCCGCTTTCTTTGCTCCTCTTCACCTCTTCGTGTTGAAGCAATTTCTAAACTTTGCATATAAATATTATCACCAGATGCTTCGGCAAACTCCTCAAAGTAACTCTCCTTGGGATCTTTGTAGAAACTGGAATCTAAAGCTTGAAAACCAAGCCTCAGTAGAAGAGAGATTTTAACATTAAAACACTCTAACCAGCTCTTAACGGTCTTATAAATTCCCAATTGTGCTTGTTCTCCACTTGAGTTCCAGAAATCCAAAATTGTATTCTTGGTGTAGTCGACTAGGATGGATTTTTTTACTTCGGGATGCATTTTGCCTACTCCATCTAAATGACGAAAGGTTATGTCCAGCAGATGTTGTGGGTGTTTAGTGACGAACATTTGCCATTTAAAGATCATTGTCATGAGATTCCAGAGTTTTCCCATTGAGGCCTCATCTAGCCGCATGAGAGAGCAGCAGGCAATGTCTCCCAACATGAATTTGCAGTGCTCCGCTGTTATGAGGCTTCTCTGCTGTTGGCTTCCAATGATAAGACGTTCGATGAGTTTTGGTTCCAGCAAAATGCTGGTTATATCACGAACCACTGTAAGAAGAGGAATGGTTATACCCCATGGAGGGTGGGAACTTAATTATTTTTAGACCTTCAGTTGATTTGTCTTCAGTGATTTTTTGTGCCTTTAGCCTTTGATCGATGACGTATAGCATTTCGCAGCCAAGATTCACGACTAGGAATACATTTGCTTCAGGAGACATCGTATCTCTATTATTGTTTCTACTTTGAAAGGGAATTGAAAATCAATAAATTGTAAGAAGCCTACCACTGCAGAATACAACGTTTATAATAGAACTGAGGTTGTTTATGAGGGAGTTGGTTAGTTGTGTAGGCAGCAGCATATTTGAAGTTGCTATGGTAGAAAAAATATGAAAACAATGCGTTCATTGCTGGTAATACGTCTATTGCGACCAAGTGGGTAGATGCTTCTGCATAATACTTTGTTTTGTGGTGAATTTAGTTTGTGGCGAAAGGTCCTTGAGCGAACTTGGATACTTACCAAACGCAATTCAAAAATATTCGAAAACTTTGATTTGAAGGTCATAGCAAATCAATGCATTGGTTGGCTAAAAGGAGGGAGAGGACGTATGCCGTTTAAATACAACAGATTTCTTTATTTTCATCGTTTTATACCTAACTTTATACTTTAGTGGTGATAAAGGAAGCTGATACTGGCTAAACATAGTTCTGAAACTAATTTCGTACAAGTTTCACCGAGAATTTATGGTTAATGAGAACGAATATAACGATTTCTTTTGTGTTTGTCTTTTATTTCGTGCCTCTTCTGCGGCTGGTTCAATTATGCCAGTAAATGGTTGATATTCGTGCTAGATGCAGTGATATCACAAATGATTTCTTTTGTTTAAAGTGTGTGTTTTCTCAATCCACGTGAGAGAAGTATTCAATCTATTTTTAGTTTTCAAAACAGTTGAAGTTCAGTTTGTATAGTTCCTGAGCTATAAGCAATTTCCCCTGGCGGAAACCATTTCCATATAATCCTGCCAAGTGTGATCTAGAAAATGTACAAACAGAGAGCAACGAACATTTATTCGAATTCGTTTGTTAAATCAATTTGATTTTCTGTGGTGGATGTCAAGGAGACAGTGGGAATTCTTTATAGCATTGGAGATTATATTCTGGTCAGTACTAAGCGAACTGTAGAAGTTATCTCTTCTCTGATAGCTATGTTACGTGTTTCTGACTCACAATCCTCCTGACTCCTTTCTGTGTCACTACACAAGCATCAGCATACACTACGTATACTTCTAGGAAAATCACACTTCAGTTGGGCATACTGTTTATCTCAATTGCTAAGCTTTGCAAGTCTCGGGTTGAAAGTAGGCTTACTACTATTTTTTTTTGCATTTTTAAGACAACAAACGAACGTCACACACAACAACTACAAACATACATATATGCAACCAATAAAAATGTATAACAAAATTTATTTACTTGTTCTTTATACTTCAGAAAATATGTATTTTCACTTTTCTTTCATTTTTGTTTGTTTTGCTTATAAAAAAAAAATTGTCGCAAATAAATAGAGAAATAAAAAAATTGTTAATACATTTCTTTAATACGATTTAAAAATGTATTCTACTTCCGGTTTGTGAATTTTGCGCTATTAAAGTTAAAAATTAATGTGTGTATTGGAAACAAATGTTTCTTACTTTTTTTTTCTTAATCATTTGGACCAAGTCACATTAAGGCATGCTAGGTATGAGTAGTATTTCTGTTAATAAATATCATCTTCGAGTTTTTTTTTTAAACAGAAAACAAACATACAAAATAAAATGATCAAGTCGAAATTTTTTTAAAAATTAAAAATCACTTTAAACATATACAAATAAAAAAAAAATAAAAACAAAATATATGTATATTGCGCGTCGTAGCTGGGCGTATTTACTTTTCTTCTGTTGATTTCTCTTTAACTTGCTTCTTCGCTTTAAGTGGCACCGCATCGACAAGTATATGCAATGCCATTTTTAGACTTTCTTCTGCATGTCCAATCTGTGCGCATGGATACGAGTCGGCATATTCTTGTAAGATTTCACAATATGCTCGATATTTACTCAACGCGAACTCCCAGTCATAGTTCATTAAACGATCCATGTCAGCCTCGTTATTCACGTATGGCACACCGGGTTTTGGTTGGATTTCACTAAACATAGGGAAGGCCCCTTCACATGCTTCACAGCTACAAGTGAAACGGTATTGCATTTGTAGATTTTCGATTCGATCCTGTTTCCGTTGAAGGGCAAAGTGATTTCTAAAACAAAACAAAAAAATACATTTTAAATAAGGCTATGATCTTAAAAGTGTCTTAATCCTAAGAGACTATTGATAAATGTAGTTCAACAAATACAACTAAACGTTTTCTTGTTGCTGATACATGAAAGGAGGCGGTACAACAAGAATTTTCCTAAAATATGGCCAGCTATCGTAACTTCGTGTTTCAGGCAAAAGTTTCGCAATTTATTCAGGAAAAGGTTAGTAGACTATTTAATGACCGTAGGTGACCTAGTTTAAGAACGTTAAAGATTTACCATTATCGTTTACCGTCTTCGTCTTGTGATAAGATCTTATAATTCGATCGGACAGTAGGGTTGCAGAATAATTAAGTTGCTGTAACGAAAGTCGAGTGCAGTATCAACTTGGAGAAGACGGTTTCACAACCCAATTAGATGCCATAAATGGCGTTATTTTACTAAATAAACCTATGAAACTTTTTTTTTTGACGAATAGTGATATACATATGTATGTATACTTAATTAGAATTTCCGGTGTTGGTTTTGTCAGTACGTAGGGGAACAGAACATTTTTCGATCGTTTCGGAATATTATTGTTTTGATTAAATAGGACATCATGTCCGATGAAATATCCCCATACCCACATTTCTATCTGTCCATTGCATCAAAGGATTTAGAATTCTTTTTTATATCCATATCTTAACAAATGAGGAAAATTTTCATACCGAAATCGATGAATGCTTGCTGTTTATGGGAGAAATGCACCTTCGTTTTCAACTGCAGAATTCAGGCCCAATTCATGTTCGGCAGATAGTCATGGGAAGGCGGTCCTCGCAGTAGACGCCCAGTCGAAGCGACTGGTGATGAAGTCTTAAAAAATAGTTAAAATACCTTCTCGAGGAACCATTGATTGACGAAAAAACAGTTAGCAGAGATGATAAACATCTTGAATGTAATATTAGGCATGAACAACGTTCCTGCACCGCCAACACCGCCAACGACAACTAAACACAAACAACGACGGGTGCAAATAAATTTCTTAACAGTACACGACCGATCCGAACAAAATTTTCCAACATGTAATGACACTTGGAACCATCACTTCAACCCAGTATCAATATTACCCGCTTCTACTACACCAGCCTTTACGCAAAGATATGAAATTTGCCGGCGGCGTGCTCATTTGTACGACGAATTACCGGTTTACAAGTCGCAACTTGCAAAGACTACATTCAATGATAGTTGCTTCCAAGTATTCTCCAAACCTGGTCCCCAGTGATTACTTTATATTCGATACATCTGTTGTACAACTGCGAGTTTTACCGATTACGGTTCAACCATTGTATGTAGGAGACACTTCATACAGTTTTACGATGAAGAGAGTGACCCAAATGGACTACAGATGTGCACTTTTCGGGTGCAGTAGCTTCTGCTTAACAAATTGATAAAAACAAACTGTTGTTTGACGTTATCACGGCCAAGCCAACTATATCGGTTTTCAGTACAAACCAAGAGGGGTGGATCTTCTTATGTGTTATGTTGGGGAAATTGAAAACATGCAAAGGTAGCTCAGTTGATAGAGCATTGGCGATGAAACACTATCTGGAGAAATGCTTTATTTTAGAGATTTTCTGCATAAATTCAGTTGTGTTTAGCATAAGAACAGCTTTGCGATAATCTTGGTTTGATAAATTATATAAAAAATTAATAAATTATTATCAGGTTTCAAGTAATGCAACCATCAAACCATGAGTAACGAATGCAAACCAAATATTCCTACTATAATCAACCGATAAAATAAAAACACTGTTTCTGTATAGAAGTCTGTTTTTGTTTCAGTACATTAACGATTCCTTGAAAATACTGTCCATATCATGTGTGTCAGCATGTAGAAAACAACGTAAATTATAATTAAAATGAAGTGATCTTACCCATAATTATCATACAGAACGCCATTGGCCGGAATCGGTCTCAATACAAACAATATCGCCTGCGTTCCCTTGTAGATCCTTATTGTGTTTGGGGCACACGAATGATTCAGTAAACTAAAGAACGCATACGCTCCGCCCGCGAATGTCTGATCATCTTTAGTCTCGTTCACCTGTTCAACAAGATCAATTCCATGCATATTAGAGGGTGACGTTTGCAAATGTCTAAATAGCAGCTCTGTAAAGAAATTTTCTCCATCCACGCCGCCGAGAAAGTCTTTTAATGGCGTGTGTTCAATAACAAAACGCTTCAATACCGCGCAAACAACGGCACGTTGAAAGAGATCACTCGTACTCCGACGCTCCTGATTTGTCACCAGACCATGTATCGCTCGATAGTGCTCACGTGGCGTCACATTACTATGATCTATAGTAAAGGCTGATTGGTTTTGATTGACTGGATCGGCACAGAACGACATGCACTCGTTGATATTGGGGAAGATACTCAGCGCGGTTAGGCACACACGCAACGCGATTTGATGGATCTTATTGAACATCGTAAAGATAAAGTCTATTATGGGACATTCGTACTTGTGGAACGTTGACTGGGCTTCATCGCGACACGTTTCACTGCAGAACATGGCACTGGTGCAGCTAGGACAAGGAATCAGCGTCAAATAGTTCTCCTGCTTGCAATTCGCACATCGAATGTAACGCATCGGAGCGAGTAGGGACGATGCAAATGGCTCTTCGAATGCCACAACATCGCCTACCGCCAAATCTCGATTGGTACAAATGTACCGACCCATTTCATTGCTCGAACGCACCTCGAGGCACTCCGCAATGGATGGAATCACTGGATGCCGATCGTAAGTCATCTCAAATTCGTACGGTTGAATGTCGGCTTCCTGCGTACTCTGCAATTGTCGGCAATCTTTTTCTCTTTTGTCCAATTTGTGTTGAAGTCGTTCAGGATAATTGGCTTTCCTTGCCATGTCTATGTTCTCCAAACACTCCCGGTATCGTTTCCACTCAAACAGTACCGCTGACCGGTTGGCATAACCGATCGATATATTCTCCGAATTCAACTCTGAGAAACAAATGCTTTTATTATACAGCTCGAGCGCGTGGAAATAGTTGCGATGCTTGAGGGAAAATTGCTTGTTACCCTGCATTCGGAATTCCTCGGAACGCTTGTTGCATTTAGGGGCGCGCAGCACACAATTAAGCTGGATTTTCTCAAAGTACTTAAAGTCATGTAGGGTATTTTCAACGAACTTCACTTTGGCATTGTTATCGGGAAGGGAGTTGAATTTACCCGAAGCGATGCCGATAAGTTTCCAATCGGCAAGTTTTCTAACCAAATCATCGCTGATCTCGTAGACGTCCATTGGCGTGTCTTCTCGATTATTTCGATGAAAACTCACTGTGGCTGAAGATTTGTGGTGGGCACCACTAAGATGGTACTCAAGGGAAATGTAAACGAATGGAAAACAATCAAACTATTTCGGTTTTAGTGTTGGAAAAGCAGAATAAATCCGCCGCGAACAATTTTTTCCATGTGCGGTTATGCTGAAGGAATTTTTTTTTTACTTTTTTGACATATGTAAAGACAAAAATAAACGCGAACGAGACTCGTGCTTTGCTAGCTGTCAGTTAAGACATCAAATGTCAGAGGTCGTGTGTAGCGAACCTTTTGAAAACCTTACCAGTTTAAACGATTTTTTATTTCAATTGATAGTTAGTTACATTTAATAGGAGTATACACGCTAAGTGGTATGTGGTCTTGTATCGGTTTTTTTTTGTACTATAATATTTTCAAGCATAGAGTAGGCTATCTATTGGTTGTCCTTTTAAAAAGGCTATTAAAAAACACTGTTCAATATTTTTCAACGATTGTTACTTTATTGAAAAGAGTAAACCTTCTGATTAATTATGGAATATTATTTTATTCAAATGTCTGCCTCGTCTGACTAGGCAGTAGGCCGTCCTGTCAACCCAATTATTCAATACATTTTCGATGGTTTCGACCCCTATTTCCCCATTGTTAGACGGTTTGTGTGGTGCGTAACCCCGTCTTGCTGGAACTGTTCCTCGCCCAAGTCCAAATTCTCATTTTATGGGCATAAAAAATCGGTTATCATGCCTCAGTAGTGCTCTTCATTGACTAACGTTTCTCCCATTGTCGTCCTACAAAAAGTTGTAATATTCTCCGTTGAGCCCACATGACGAACATGGGAATATGTTCAGTTATCAATCAGCAAACAAGTCTCATGAACTTTCATCACAAACTTGCGCACACCTACTGCAGTTGGTGCATTCGACAGAAATCGCTTTCAAAATTCGCACTGTTTGGGCAACACAGCATCCACTTTGGAAGTAACATTGCAATATTTTCCAACGTTGTTCAAGCTTAAATCAATCCATTTCGTACCGCAAAAATATAATACCGAATTTCTGTCAATTTGGTAATATGAGCCGTCAGTGTCAAAATGACATATGTTTCAAAAAGAAACCAACAGATGGCCCAGCCTATACTTCGAAGGAAGTACTTGGTAATTATTACAACAGTACCAGTACAAGTTGTAATAAATACCAAAATACTTTATTACTCTACACGTATGCTACAAATATGTAAAAAAGCGTTCACTCCTTGGTGTAAAAAAATACACTTTTACAACTTTACAAGACCAGATATTTCTACTTGGGTAGTACGTTTTGTGGGTAAAATTTTACGATCGCTTTCGTGGAAGGCGGAACTCGCCCTAAAGTTTAAAAAAAAAAAATCTGGGCCTCTCTAGTTAGCTAACTACTACAATTTGTGGGCATAATTTTAGGGTCGCTTTCGTGAAAGGCGTAACCCGCCCCCAATGTTTTAAAAAGGCCATATGAAATCGTAACACAAAAAAATTGTAAAAGACAGAACACACGAAAGAATAAAATATTTTCTTTCAGTGACAAAAGTTGCGAATTTCTACCGAATGTTGGTTCGGAATGATCGCGGATACTTCTTTGTATGTGCGCAACTTTAGTAGCATCTTCCTTTTCATGGACGTCATCAAAAAATAAGACTAAAATCCTTTCTATTTATATATTTGGTTTAGTATTAAAATGATTACCGACTATTTTTTTGAATCTTCTTCCGTACTTCATTGCATTAGCTCAACTGAATATGGTTAAGTTCCATTATTCCAAATATTTGTTTGGTTGTTCATATTAAAGTTGAGTTGTCAATCACAATAGGGACAATAGTTTCCTCCTCTTCTTCGTCAATGCTAATGGCGTGCCTACCGATAATGAGGTGTACCATAATGACACCTACTTTGCCCTACTTTGCGATGTATTAAGTTGTAAAATGGATACGTTTAACCGTCAGTATTAACACACTTTGACTAAGTACCAACTGGAAGGTGTTGTAAAAGAGCGCAACCTGCTAAAAATAATACACACATCTCAATAAAAAAAAAACAACTTGTTTTGCTTTTTCTTAGTTCATAATTAATATATTTATACAATCTAAATTTCTTCATCCTTCTTTATCATTTCGGAATTTCTCGTTCGATTCGCTATTTAATCTGTTCGATTGTTTCGCGCCATTAATTTTCAAGATTTCTTTCTTAATTTTGGCTGTTTATGATCTAAAATATTGAAACATAACATAAAGTAGACAGGTAAATTCATTTCGTTTACAATTATCATAAAAACTTTTACAATAGTGCTTGTGTAATAATAATCAATATTTGTTTCCATCAGGTATACAGTATTATTATACATTGACACAAAAACAAAAAGATTTTTATTTAACTATATTCTATTACATATAGTTTTATTCAAATGATTAACATTTTTAATTGTTTGTTTTCTTTTTTTATGAATTGTATTTTTGTAGTTGAATAACAATTGCATAATTTTTCTTATCTAAATTTTAAGAATATTATTTTATTTTTTTTTTTTTATTTAAGATTATCAGGGTAATATTCACTAAAACAAAAGAATAGAGGTTAACAGTTTTTTTTATAGCCTCTGCAATTTGAAAAAAAAAAAAAAGAATAAAAGGATAAAAAGAGCATAATAGGACACCGGCTTAAACAAGTTCTGGTTTGATATAAAAATATATATGTACGTATGGTGTGAATGTAAATATTAAGATTAAGATATATATAGACGTAAAACAAGGAGAAACACATGTTACTGATCTGGTTTTCCAAAATCATGCGAATTTGGTGACAAAATTGTTTGCCTATTAAAAAAAAATTCCGTGAAAGCACAAATGTTGTTTTAATTTGTTTGCATGGTTAAAATTAAGTTTTAAAATCTACGTATATTTGATATTAACGGTGAATAGGTAGCGTTTTCTCGTGATGATTATATAGTAGTGTTAAGGTAACATGTAAAGAGAAATTAGAATCAATTCTATTGATAAAATGGCATTAGCAAAATTTTTTGTTCCGGTCAAACAAATCAGCAATATTCAGTGGATGTGTCTTATTAAACAAAAAAAAAGTGAGAGTGAGTTATGTATACTTCACCCCTATTTTTACAGTCGTGATAGTCTGATTCCCATGGTCAATCTATGGAAATACACCCTAAAGTGACAATTCTATCACTTCGACTATAAGAATAAGGGCTACTAAGTGACTCATGAAATAATTTGTTCATAAAATTAAGAAATGAATGTACCCTTAAGGAAATTCCAGTCAGTTCAGCCGAATTGGTAAGTTTTTATACTTTTTGTTGTTGTTTTTTAAGATATATGTATGTTTATAGATATATTTAAGACAAAAATTTAAAACTAGTTATTTTTTTATGTGGATTTTCTTTTGTTTTTTTAAATAAGATATAAAGAGAGTCTTTCTAAAGCTTAGTTCGATTCATTATTAGGCGACTCTTGCTGTGGTTGTAGCTCAGGTTGTTGTTGCTGCTGCTGTTGTTGGGTGTGTTGTTGATGCTTCGGATGTTTGGATCGAAAGTTACGACGAGCGGCCGCGTTGTTATACGGGTGTGGATGGACACTGTAAAAATAATGGCATAGGTTAGATTATTTTCAGTCATATTTGCTAAACAAGTTTAGAGAAACTAACACGAAATACAGTAAAGCAAAGCTATAAAACATAACAAAAAACCAAAACTTGTTGAGGTAGAAATGCAAGAAAACTAAACAAAATTAAAATAATAATAATAATTAAAGATCTAATCGTCAGAGAACATGAGTAATTGAAAATATTACAACAAATTACAGGGGTCAAGGTCAACTACGTACTTTAGCAATACTAAGTCGATCGGTAAAGGAGGAGAGGCTTAATTAAATTCACCTTGTTAGTGTTTATGAATGTAATCTCCGTAGGGCATGTGCGTCTAATGAAGAGTGTCAAGTGTGTGTTAGTGTTTGTGTACTACCCGAGTTACTGTGAGTACAGACAAATGTACCAGTAGGCTAGTTTACTTCTAATCATGTGCAAAGCCTTATTAAAACAGCACACAATATACTAGTTATTATATCCTCTTTTGTTTAGTTTTAATAATCCCACTGTGAAGTGTTGTTAAATTGTCCCGATATTCAATTTGTGAGAGTATAATATAAACGCTAATATAGAGTCGGTATGTTTCTCCGTTCACTCGTACTAAAGTGCTTATTAGTCGGGCGATTGTTTATTCTTGATCATATTTATAGCGATCAACCGGACGGCCTAACCTGGCGCGATATTAGAAATGTCTGTGGACTACAGACAGCCACTGTTCCACAGTACATGGATTTTAAAATTGAATGTGTGCCAAGAAAAAGCCAAATCATTCGTATGCTGTGCTCAGGGTGTCGATCAACCCTATCAACCAACGACTTGGCTTTTTCGGCCTGTACTCAATTTAAAGACCCATGTGCAATACAGAACACATGTCTGTAGCCCCCAGGCATTTCTAATATCGCAGGTGTTAGCAAAGGACAAACACTGACCTAAATTTTGTATTAATGACGATAGCCCGTAGCAACGAATCAAAGACCACGATACTAAGAGAATCGTGTTTTGCTGATTGGGTTGACATGGTGATTTTTGATAAGTAGCGATTGTCGTTTAACCTGAAGTAAGCCCAGCCCCAACCCAGTCGGTAGAGCGTAAGGGTCTTAGGATCGGGGTCGTTAGCTCGTGCTACGCGTTGTGCGCAATCGTTTTAAGCTAGGGTAGACCATGAAGGGAAAGTTAATGCAGCACGGAAGTTCGCATGGGTTTGCACTGACAACTCAAACTGAAAATTTAAGCAACGAGCTACAAATGACGGTCAAGCAGTCTTACACCCTGATTTTGACTATCGTCTGTAGTTCTGCGATGAGTTAAGTACCTTTCCTTATATGATTTCCGACCGATTTTCATTCAAAGCAGAACTCAGTCCATTCTGTTAAATTCTTGAAATAGTTTCGCTTAACAAAAGCCAACCTCGTATTTTCACGACCAGTGAAAAATTCTGAACGCGATTCCATTACACTGTTGGATACGTAAAATAATCTTGGGAAGATAACGATACGATCTGGTTTGTATGAAAATCGGTTGGGTAATCGCCTGGCAGAAGCATTTTTATATATCGCAAAACTAAAAACGACAGCCAGAATAAGGGTGCTAAGTTCCTGTACCGTCATTTGTAGCTCCTCCATGGCCTACCATAGCTGAAAACAATGGCGCCCAACGCGGACCAAAAGTTGACGTAAAGTAGTGTTAAAAGTACATGTTCTAACGTCTGAGGTAACCGGGTTTTCGGGTCATATGTCGATCATGACAGTTCAATCAAATAACCTCAAATGTAAGTAAGTCCTAGACAATTTGAAAGCGATGAGTCCTGTTGAAGAAACTCATCACCAAAATACTGAAAAATCGGGTAAGTTTGCCACATTTTTGCAATCTCTGTATTCTCTGTGAATTATTAAAAAGGTTAGTAAGACAATCGTTCCGAGTTTGTGAACGTAACAAATTCAATAATTCGATTTCTTGCAAAATCGTGGTAAACCTTCCTGATTTTTTCAGAATTCTTGAGCTGGACTCACATCGCTTTCAAATTGTCTAGCACTTATCTACATTTGAGGTGATATGATCGAATTATCACCATCCACGTTGGGCACCATTTCGGTGGACTATGTAAAACAACGGTTGATGACAACAAATCCCGCCCAGCGTTTGGAAGACCGATTAAGACAGCCAGTAGAACATAGTGTTTTAACATCAAAGTAGTATGTACATAAGTGTGAGTCTCGCGTGGGGTGCCATTGGTGTTTTGACCTAGAGTAGGCCACGTTGATGCAAGTGAGCACAATTTAAATAGAAACAAAGAAAAAACTGTTAAGAATCCATTGAAATCTGTTTTGTCTCTAGTCTTCTTCCCTGCAAGTTAAAGGGATAGTTTGCAGTAGTTTAGCTAACTTTCAGTTGATACCCAACTACAACAGTCAAAATCTTACAATAAGACCTCATGTTAAGAACCAATTGCACTATTTAAAGGCAGAGTACAGAAGTTTACTCGTTCTTCAAGAAAACACATTTTCCTCAGCACTCAGAACTTCAAGTCTCATGCTTCGCAAACTAAATTCGTTGTGTAACACAAATTAACGGCCCTTTAAGAGTCATAAAAAGAGAAATTATTTGTACGACATAGGAATGGAAGCCTGAATCAATTTAAGAGTATGAAATTGGAGGCAGCTGACAAATGAACGCGCTGACTAGATGTGAAAGACCTGGTCCGTCTCAGAGGCAATTTTTTATGATTATACGAATATCAGCGAGTGGGTCAGACTAGCGCTAGCGACAAGGAAAACAATGAGACAATTTTAGAGATCACGCAATTCTTGTTTTTAACAGGCATTGAGCAGCTTGATGCGACTTGTAGTGGAAATATGTATGGATTGTGTTAAGTTCCCTAGGATGTGCTGTTCAATTGAGAGACTTAAATTCGAAGAAGTCGACAATGGAATGAAAAACAACAAGCACTCAACCATAAGTATGTATTGGGTAGCGCGATTCCCAACTTATTTTCTTTGTATGTCATGTTGCATGTATATAGTTATTGTTATTGTTTTACGAAGCATTAGTAGAATCATAACTTGTATAAAGAAACACTTTCCGGACACAAATTCGTTTGCTCATAAATATTTACACAATTTACTCTAGTGCTGAAGATTTCAAAGAATTTAGTAACGTGTAACGTAGCATTATCCAGCATTATTTACGCGCAGGGTTTCACACGAAATCAAAAGAGTTTTGTTCAACTTTATCCTTACATTTGTCTACAATATGTTATGTTGCAATTATGTTTTTCGTTTTTTTTATTTTATGGTTTTCGTAAGAAGTTGCTGCAAATTTTCGTTTTGTCTATTTACGTGGATTATACAATCGTGGATTATACAACCGCCAATCTCTATAAACGAGGAATATGTTACTATATTTGTTTCTTCTTTTTTAGAAATGTGTTGTTAATTGAGCTAATCACTGGCAATGGGTTGTTAAATGAGTTCTGAGAGCGGTGCTTTTAAAATATTCCAAGATGGTAAGTGATCTTTATCTAATCTGTTACGTTATTGATAAAATATCGGTTCGGGATGGGTAACAATTTGTATTATCTAAAGCCAATGAGCCAAATCAAAATGTAAGTTGCAATAGCCAGTTGCAGAAGTGTTTTTGAATGGCAACACTGCGTATTGTATGCCGCAGTAAATAAACGAAATCATCTAGAAGGGGATAGAAGAGGATGGTGTACTGAAAACGTTATGAAACGTACTTGTAAACGAACCTGCTTTCATTATCAAATAAAAAATAAAATACTGGGCACCCAAAATGTACTGACATAAAATAAAGCTCAAAAAAATAAAGGGCGGTAGTCGGATATCCAGTAGTAAATTAATTTGTACCCTAATTTGCAAAAAGTTTGACATGCCAAGGTTGATGAAAATATCCAAGCACATTGTTGTTGAAGAGAACTATCAGAAGAATTCGAGATCCAAAGCGGGTTTACATAGCCTTTCGCAAACAGAAAAGAGACCGTACAGAATGCTCTCTTTATTTGCAAAAGGACATCGGGAAAAACTGGAGCCTGAAAACAGCAAGGATCGACTGGCTATATCTCAAGTAGTCACCCTTACATATGGTGGAAATTAACGATTAAGAAGAATACACAGAACATGTTGGCCATGATACCAGGAACAGTCTGTATTGTCATCACCGGTATTCTAACGGATATTAGTGCGGATATAATGCAGCTCACTAACGTAGTGCTCCTTAAAACCAACAATGTAGGGTATAGGTAGCTTCATTTTTAGGGAACCATTTCCCAATATCCCTGATAATTCGGATGAAATCCTTTGTAACCTTGATTTCGATAGATCATGCGAAGTAATGTAAATGACAGGGAAGATTGGTAAACGAATATAGGCTTTCCAAAATAAATTTACAGTATACCCAGATGTCTCTAAACTAGTAAGGGTAAGGAGTGATATAAACCTATAGGTGATTCTTAGACTTCCGGACACATGCAATGTGTTCCTTGCAGAGGTTCTAACTCTACTCAAAGATGCTTAATTATTTCAGATGCTATCAATATCCGACAGAAATATTGCCATCTTCATTGACAGTCAAGTTGCTGTTAGAGGATTATGCACATCTACTCTGCATACCAAAGCATTTTTCGGAGTAGACTAAAACACCTTGATTGGGTCTTTGAACCAAGTTAATGATCTATTCTAATGTAGAGAAACTAAGTGAAATGGTGTAAGTTTTATGTTAACCGAAAAATTTCCCTAGGGATCATGTTGAGCTTACTATGGTGCCTATTATCTTATAACCTAACCTAAACTAGCCTTTCGCAAATATTCTTTTTATTAGTGATTTGTGATTTGCTTAGTTAAGCTCTCTCGGTAGGAATCCAAGGACTTTGATTTGACCCCTAGTCTCGGCTCCAGATGTATAAATATATATGTACATATGTAATATATGCCTACTATCTCATAGGATAATGAAATAAAGTGGACGATTGGGTCGTACATACGTGTACCTTTATGCCGTACGTGTACAAACTATTCAGGATTCAGATTCAAAAGGTATAGAGGCAGGAAAACATCGCTGGACTTTAGATCAACATCACAAATAGTAAAATTGCCAAGCAAATGGTTGACTGAAAAAGTATTATTTTAACTGAAGGTAGAAACGGGCCAAAAAGTAGTATGATTCGGGTACGTTGCCTCCATTTTTCAATTTTTCAATTTCGAGTCCATGTTTTTTATGAAATCGGATATCTCTGTATTTAAAGTGTGTAGAAATTCTCGGAAAAGAGATCTAAGCCAACCAATTGCTCCAAGCTCATTATACTGGAAAAACGGAATACTCGGCGTGTATGCTTCCCTCGTAAGCACCTCGCAAGTTCAACGATACCAGGAGAAAATTCCAAAACTCTTTAAAATCCCAACAAATCCCTTTTGAATTAAATTAAGTGCAAAGCAGATTAAACAGATTTCAGATCTCTCAAACGCACCGCTCTCATCGGTAATAAAAGGTGGGAAGGAAATTTAATTCTGCGTAGAAATGGCGATTTTAAATTAAATTGATTTAAAAATATTATTTATGTAAGTACGAATAGTAGGTAGCAGAGTAGTAGAACTCTTGTTTATGTAATTGTTTTCATATTTTTTTTTTTGTAGTAGTTTAATAACAAACCTTGTTGTAGTCGATGCGCTATTATGACCTGACGTAGTTAGAGCTAACGGCGATGAAGTGGGGGTACGCAGCGGTCTACGCGGTGTAGCCATCGATGCATTTCTTAATGCACGTCTAGCTGCTGATGTTGACGCTTGGATTGGAGTCGGTGTTGTTGGTGTAGTTGTTGTTGTTGTTTTTGCTGATGATGCTGTAGTGCCTGTAGTTTTAGTTGTTGACGTAGACGACGATGATGACAACGACGAAGCGCTACTGGAAGTAGTAAGTGTAGTAGACTTTTTCGACGAGCTGTTTTGCAAAATTGTTTTTGGTTTATATTTTTTTTTTGTTTTTCAGTTTCATTTCGTAAGGGTTTATGTATTATTTTTGGTTTGGTGTATGTACAATTCCAAAAAAATAATGTTTATTTAAAAAAAAAGGCGTTGATGAGTAAAATGATACTAATTTCAATAGTAGTAGTTGTATTTAGTTACTGTTTGAGGATTTTTAGGGAACACAAAAAAAAATAAGACAAATGAAGGATGCAAACAACATTTTCATTTTCCTTTCGATGCTGTGCTTGTGTACTCAAGTATTGATTCTTTTAACCTTTTCATTCTATCGAATGCGATACATATAGATAGAGAAACATAGAAAAAAATGAACGGAAATAAGAGCTTAAAAAACAAATTCAATTCACCAACAGAACATAAAATATGAAACTATTGATTATTTATGGATATATGCAAAAAATATATGTAAATTGATTTCTTTGCATACCTATCTGTCTCTTTCTCTCACTTTTATCATTTTTATTTAACTTAATAATAATTATATCTGCAAAAATAAAGGTGAAGAGATTTTTTTTGTTGAGTGACAATCATCGAAGGAATAATATCAGAGAAATTGGAGTTTGTATGCGTGATTTTTGTTTTCTATGTATGTAATGTATGTATGTGTGTGTTTTTGGGTAAAAAAAAAATATACTGGGCAGCAGAGAACTGCTGAGAAATGACTCGCATTTTGTACATGAGTGTGTAACAAAGATTGAGAGTTAGTAACTTAGGGATGGAGAGCTGTAACTGAATGGAACGCCACGACATGAATGCAGGACAAAACACTATAAACACTCACCTTGTATTTGCCGATGGTGGAGCTGGAAGAGCTGGCAAGGCTCTATGATACTGTCTATGATGTGGAGAATGATGACCGACACCGGTTAACTCAACAGCCGGTGTATGCATGCGAGCCTTGTTGGTGAACTCGCGATCGAAGTTTTCGGCTTCTTCTTCGTCCAGATTGATGAATTCTTGACGCTCTTCGGCTTGACCGGAATGCAAATTTTGCTCCTTCTCAATAATGTGAGCACGTTCGCCAATGTGATGACCAATGGCCATTTTCTTTACACCACTTGAGGAATCTTGAACAGTTTTACGAGTCTCACGAATTCCACCTGGACCAGTTTTGGTGCTACTAGTTGCTTGATAGATTTGGGGACGACCATCAGGACCCGAGGACATAGAAATGACGCTGGATGAACAGAAAGATGCACCATTGTTGCCAATATCTAGAAATTAAAAACAAAATATTAATAGTTGTGGATGCATTTGTATGTGCATAGGTACATACATATGTATGTATCCGTGCATTAATGTAAAATAAAGAGAAGAGAATATTCCATGTGTTCAGGAGAGTTCTGAAGAACGATACGACGTCGTTTACAGCGGCTTAGTCTTTGTCCGTCCACTTTATGGAAAGTTTTACGCAAAGATCTTGGTTTGAAGACTTACAAGATCCAGCTCGCGCAAGAATTCAAGTCGAATGACAATCGTTTGCTCGAATTTTCGAAAAATGGACCCAAAATCAACTGGCTTTGGATTCGCTGTTTTATCGAAAAATTGTGTTCAGCGATTAGGTTCATTTTTGGTTCAAAGGGCATGTCAATAAGCAATATTGTCGCATTTGGAATGAAGATAATCTACATGATTAAAGAAACGCCGTTACATCCCGAAAAATGCACAATTTGATGCAGGGCTGGTGGAGCCATCGGATCATATTTTTTTCAAAATGAGGCGAACAGCGTGTTACGGTCAACAATATTCGCTATAGAGCTATGACTGAAGGAAACATACGATGAATGCATAATTTCGCGTAATGGACTTGTAAATTGGCCTTCAAGATCTTGTGATTTGACACCTCTTGATTATTTTCTTTGGGGAAACGTAAGCTCTGGTTGACGCTGACAAACACACAACAATTGACGCATTAGAAGCCAACAATGTGGACATACGGCCGCAAATGCTTGAAAAAGTGGTCAGAAACTTTGTTTCTCGGCGAAAATAAAACACCCTTTATATACAATAATATTATGGTGCTTACTAATGGATATTAATTATGTATGTACCTCTCAAGAATGTAGAAATCCCACTGGTAAAACAAGATGACGAATGCAAAAGCAATTATCAAAGCACATATTATTTATTGTGTATGGGGATTCCCCAACTTACATACATACATAAGTGCTCGACCCAGATAATTGAGTTAGAATAAGTGGATGTTACACAGATTAGGGAAAGCTTGATACACACGTATTATCAGAACACGGATAATTGAGGTTCTATTGTATATCCAAGGTTCCCTGTCACATACGAAGTTAAAAATAACAATAACCATAAATACATAAATTAAAACAGAATTTAGATGAGATCATCTAGTAGGGGACATACGCACACAATCAGCTCTTAAAGACTAATAGCCTTATATAGATCCTCTATATCTGCTAAACAGGTAGCTGAAGCGATTCTGAAATTATTGACTACCTACAACATACATTCTGTGTCATTGTCCAGCAGAATCTTTCAGAAAAACTCTTCGTCAAATAGAAAGATTAAGTCAATTCCCTTGCAAATCCGTAGACAATATTTGTTCAAAACGGACAGGAATACATTAAGCAATTATGTCTATGTATCTTTACTTCTCTTCTTCTAACAAACAAATGAAATAAGGCTAAGGGTCTAAACACAAAAATGCAATAGCACCATCCAAGACGTGAAGATATGGCTTCGTTAATCAAGTCTAGAATTAACAGATCAAAAAACGGAGGCTGTCCTCATTAACAGCCGCAAGTAAGTCGAGAGCCTGACTATACAGGTAGGAGAACATAGCATCGATTCGATGCCCTTCATAAATACCTACTGGTACTGCTTGATCATAGGCTCAACTTTAGAGAGCACCTGACCCACACAAACGCGAAGGCCAAACGGGCGGTTGCAGCAATATCACGTCTAATGCCAAATATTCGAGGACCCAGGCAGTCAATACTCATGTACGCAGCCCCTATATTGGCACCGGCAACAATAAACCGTGGACCAGAAAGAAACACGGTGAGGTAAACGTTTATCTTACCCAATTCTTAACGGGACATGAAAGTTTCCGTGAATACCTTCACAAATACAACATCGCAGATGACCCATTCTGCCCCCACTGTGAAGGCAAAGTACAGAATGCCGAGCACATATTGCTAGAATGCCAAAAATTTGAACCAGCCAGAAATACCCATGATCGAGAGGTAGGCAATGCGTTAACCCCAACGAGATTGACATGGCTCATGCTATCGACGAAGGAAGCATGGGAGACCGCCAGCAGCATCCTTGTAAGCATCATGCGGGAACTACTGGTGGACAACCAAACCCCAAGAGCCCAAGACTGAAAAAACCCTGGATCATAATAAGGAGAAGACATGACGTCAAAACCTGGCCCTATGAATGGCCTTTGACCGGCAGTACCGTAGGGTTAAACAGGACAGCGTTAGGAGGTGTGTTTTAGGCACGTAAATATGCAGGAGCATGAGTCTGGCATAACTCATAGCACGGGCTATGGAGGATTTCACCCCTCCAGCGCACCAAAAACCAAAAAAAAACAGAAACAGACCCATCCAAACCTTTAGTCTGTTGACAAGTCTTCTGCGGCAAAAATCGCAAGGCTTAATACAATCATCTTTGATTGATTTCTTCTATGCAATTACGGCCGGTTGAAAACCAGGAGATTTGCTGATTTCGGTGGCAGTTATACATCGTCTTCTTTGTCATTCTCTAATGCTCACAGAGTGTCAGATACTTAGGCGGCGCTACAATTCGAGGTGAACCCGGCCATCCATTAACAAGCCTCTTCAGTTATTCCGGTCCTTAGCTAACTGCCTCCAGTAGCGCGCTCCAAGTTAGTTGAGGTCCCCTTCTACTTGTGCGCACCATAAAACCACCCATTTTGGCAGCCTCCGTAGGAAAACTAGCGAATGCACCGCTGTTTTCTACCTGTTTTCAGTCGCACGCTGTTTTCTACCAAATATGTCAATATCATTGGCATAAACTAGTATGTAGTTGCACAGACTTTTGAAAGATTGTGCCTCCAGTGTTGTGTTGTTAGTCTCGCAGAAGTATTAGATACGAATTCCGTTAAGTTAGTTGTTTTTTAACTTACTTTGAGAAATCAGTGTTGATTTATAGAAAATAGACTTGCAATGGAAGAACGTTTTATTATAAACTGTGCTTTCAAAGCCAAAACATAGGAAAGACTCCCTGTGAGATAAATAATTTGAACAGAGACGTGAGGTGAGGGGTTTAAGAGAATTAGTCCACACACATTAGCCCACACTCCGTTCAGAACTATAGAGGGTAAACCATAATCTAAGCAAACATTCCAACGACTTACATATGTACATACATATAAGGACACCGCACATTTTTGGTGCGGAAATATGTCCGTTACCTATGCAAATCTTACTTTTATAGCTTAAAAACTAGTAAACACAACCATCCCCACGTTCGCTAATAAAGATTTAAATAAATAAATTCAACTTTCGAAGCAAACAATGTAAACAATATAGTATCTCTTCCCAACAGCTGTCCCTCCACTATGTCCCATATTTATCCATGTTTTCAACATTGTAAAATGAATTGCAAGGTACGTTCCATGATGCTAGATCCTCTTCATAACCAATGCCTCGACTAGCAAATTGCCGAACACAAACGAGCACAAACAAAGAGAGAATTGCATGTTTGACACTTTGCCAGACGAAATGATTACTCGACTTTTTATCGTGCCCTGCTACCGAGTCGCACATAACCGTATCAACTATTTGATCTAACAAATGCTTATGTGCAATGCATTGTTGTAATGTATTGGTCGCTGCTGTTGACATTTTATACTTGACGTGAGGCTTGTTGACCTTGATTTTGACCTGTTTTCAACTCTGAACTAAAGATGTTGTACATAACCAATCATATGTACATCAAAACAAGTTTTGCCCCCATAACGATCAGCGTACGTGACAGTCTTCCCTTTTTTTTGTAACAATACCTATTCACATTTACTAGACCAACCAAACGCGTGCCTTCAATTTCTTTCCTACTTTCTATTCATTTGTTTTCGTTCCCTCTTTATCTACTTATACACGCCACTCATACATAATTACATCACTTAAAAGCGTCGTGTCAATATTATTCTCATTTATAGCTCTGTTCATCGCCCAAAACGCTCCCCGTTTATGAATAGACCACTTTACTCATCATTTCTATATTTAATCCGGATACAGACACCAATTTGTTTCGAATCTTCCTCCGATGCAGACGGAAATTACTACGTCACCGCTTGACAGAAAAAAAAAGTTTTATCACAACCTGCGTACGCATTCCCAGCGAGTGGATCCGAATGAAAAATCTAGAAAATTCACAACGTGGAATAAAGTTCATGGTCAGGGCTAAGCCACACCGAATCCGAATCAATAACAAATTGCACGCAAAATAGACAACAAAATCATATAAAAAGCTATCAACGGAAAACTATAAATAGAAACAGAGGGAGGCACTTTGAAACTTACCTGCGCTAAGCAAGCGATTCATGTTCGGCATAGCAGGGAATCCAAAGAGGCCACCGCCAAGCATAGGTACACGCTCCATCAAGCTGTTGCCACCGTTGAATCCGTTGTCGAATGGAGTCAGCATGTTGAACGGGTCGGGCATCATCATGGTGTTCATCAAGCGATTCATGTTTCGCATCTGCATGTTCATCGAGTTCATGTGATTTCTGCCGAGACACGACAAACAACCAGATTAGTATTTAAATTAATTCAAAGGGGTTTTATGTAATTGCACTATTTCTTTTTTTTTTCTTTTCTTTTGCTCAACCTGGATGTATGTACATATGTAGTAGGTATGTAGGTAGAGCTTGCATGTATCGATTTTCTGTGACCACAAAGTGGGTACTTTTTGATTGAGTTTATGGATTGAGTATGTCTTACCCCATATAACTGTCGTCTTCAAAATCACCGAGTAATGCTCCGAACAGCGACATGTTTCTAGCGATTTTTCAGAGTTTTATTTTCGAGTTTTATTTAGACAGCGAGATGTTACGCGTGAAAAATTTATTACAACTTCTAGCTTTTTCTGCGACAGACAACTTTTCTTGTTCGTCTCACCTACGTTTTTGTTAACGAAAAATACAAATGGCGGGAGATTTGACGAAGAAAAACATTTATCGAACGAAGTTGGTTGCCTGAGTTTTAAGATAGAGATACAATGGCGTGCGGAATTTCATTTAAAAAGTAAAATAATTTAAAGGAATTTTTGTATGGTTTTTGGTGTGTACAAAATATATACATCTGAGGAATCTTTGGAGTGTCAAACGGTATAACATTATATACTGTCTACCAAATCCTTCTCGCGCCTTGGCGCTGTGAGCGTCTTTGCGAAGTCGTTGTCGGTGGCAAACAAAAGACGGAGAAGAGAGCGTTTTTTCAGACAAGGGAGAGACTATTTCTTTCTTAGATCTAGATTCCTTTAGTAGAAACAATGGTGTCTTCCAGGTTCCGCTATTCACTGGTCGTATGCTTAGTCTGACTGTATACGTGGAGCGGACAAATTCCAACCTTTACAGATATAGCTGCGTGAGCTTCATCATGAATGTATGTATCAGACGAGACATCTTTTGTTAACTTGATTAGGAGTAACATGCATCTCAGATGTTTAGCAAGAAGTGTTCAAAAGCTTAGCCTAGAAGATATCAAGTCCTAAAACGGAGTTCGTATAGTAGCCGCCGACAGAAATCTGTAAAGTGCACAGGAAACTATAACCGATCTAGGGGCAAAGTCGCTATGCCATTGAAGTTGAAGTCTCGTCCTTTGAAAGTGTTACTAAAGACGTTGAAACTTTTATAACAAAGTTCAAGCAACCACTATCAATTGTTCTTAACTCAGCCGGAATAACTAGCTATGGCTACTTGTGGGCACCGTTACTCAAGCCAATGGCACCTTTCATTCGTGTAAAGAATATAACACGCACAACACGAATGCTTGCGAGAAGTTAGGCCCTGTGTCCCATGGACCTGTCGCGCAAACAAATTTGTAAATTTGTAAATTTGGCTATTTATTGAAAATGACTGAAGGCGAGTATGATGATGTCTCTTGATAAAGAAATAATTTATGGTGATCGATGCCAGGCACTCCTTTAATATCGGAAGCGACCTACATAGACTCGGACCATGAGATTGCTGCAACTAAAGTATGTATGCGGATAACATAAAAACAGCGATCACAAGAGACCTTTGAAATCTATTGGATTTTCACGGACTTCTATGTAGCTTGCATCAATTTTGGAACACCAGTGGCAATCCATGAAATTTCTTATTTGATGGAGAATCCCGATGAGCACAAGAGGGAAATAAAGCGGTGCAGCGAGGAAGGACGATGGCCTCGTCAAGCTCCACAAGCAAAAAAGAAGGGAATAACATCGTTCTCTCCAAAAACTTAAGAAGGATGACGAGAGACACGTATATAAAGAGATTTTACGCTATAAACAATATAAGGAATCAGTACTAGACGGCAAAAACAATGTGTCACCGGAAGAAACCCGTTTCTAAAGAAAACCAAATAAGTCTGAATCGTCACGAAATGACTTACACACAGGCACCTCCAGTTTCAGTAAACTACTGCCAAAATCTTTCATCTGTACAGAATGGCGATGGAGAATGCTCACTGTGCTATTAGGGTCGGTTAGGACCTCTTTGACACTTTTGGTGACTAAGGACAGCTATAGCTCCGACAGTAGCAGCATTCCAGCAAAAATTAAACAAATATTGACTCTTGTCGATCGCTGTAGTAACGTCCCAACATAGTCAAAAAACAGGGTCTTGATCATTTGAGGTTGAGAGACGATGTAGATAGACTTGCTTTGGGAGATCGCAGTAGAGGAACTGAACAGAGGAATCAACTGGAGATTTTTGCTGGTTATAGCGACCATAAATCGACAGTACTGTTCAGGACTTCATAAAAGTCAGTAAAAATCTTCTTTTAACAACATAATGAGAATGTTCTTCCTCACAGAGACTATCTAAACATGCAACATGGAGGAAATGCTATAAAAACGTTGCTGACACGACAATAACGGCACAAACTCAAGACGTTTGACAAAAATCATACAAATTATTTAGCATTACTTGATTGTGCCTATATGATGGATACAGGTGAAATCTTGTTTTAAATTCATTTTCCAGGTTCGTCTACTTGTGTACACCACACATACCGGAAAAGAAATTGACGACAGGTTCCGTATTGCTAGAAGAGTAAACAGTTTATCGTTGATTCAAGCAATCAATAGATAAAGGCTGCTTTGGAAAGTTAATAATAGGATCTGCGTAATGATAATCTTCAGATATTCAGCCAGACACAACAGGTGACTGCGCACTGTCTCAGTATCCCCATTCTTAGCACAATAACCCTATCATGGTGTCTAATTTGCTACTCCCACAGGGCTAATGAGTGATTGAATACATAAAATTCAGTTATGCGATTGGTAAAGGTAAAGACACGCTCATTAGTATCCATTAGGTGTCATTTTGCATTAAAACAACATTCAACAAATAATTTTCAAATTCAATAGCCCGTTCTCACCACACAAGCGTTTCGATTACACCCTGCCAATTCGATAACTCCATGTTTGAGTGAGAATACTCAACAATCTACCACCAACTTCAGTCGGCTACTAAGAAATTTCCCCAAACAAAGAGAGAGGGAGACACGCGTTTGTTGTTTGTGCGCACGATCGATGTCGTCTTATCAGTATTTTTTGTATTTAAATTCGATTCAAAACTGAAATTTCTTCCGCCAATAACATTCATGAACCAGTGCACTATCCGGTTCAGTGTTTTGTGTAGTTTATATAATAACTTTTCGCCCAAATAATCGTGCAAGTACCGCCAGCCACGCAACAAGTCTTTTCGTTTTGCGCATCATTCACTGAATTGGCTTGATTTCACCGGGCAGGTGGATGGTTTATCTTTATTGCGGTGCATTCGATTCATCTAATTACAATTCCAATCGAAATCCATTGGGTTTGGCTTCGTATTTCTCATTAAATGGTTAGTTGTGTGCCGACAATGAACTCGACAGTGGAGCGAAAGTTTTTTTTTTTTTTTCCTAGAAACGTCCATTGTTAGTCATTGCTTAGTGAGGACACTTACCTAAAATTGATCGTCAATCTGTGCTAATTGTGTCGCGGGGGCATTGTTTTTTTTTGTTTGTATTTGCAGTCGATTGTCTTCACTAAACGTAAACATGGGCGCATGTTTTACACTGGAACGTGATGAAGAGATTGTGGCACGGAAACGAAGTAACGAAATCGACAGGCAATTGGAGGCTTCAGAAAGGGAACGACCTAAGGTGCTTAAGATACTACTATTGGGCGCTGGGGAAAGTGGTGAGTATTCGATTCTTGGTCATTTGATCTCCTTGAAATCTCTACATTGGTTTGTTGCACCAAAACATGTATATATTCTCTAATCTCTATGGACCCTTAAGGTCTCTTAAGGTCAAAAA
Source organism: Xylota sylvarum (assembly GCA_905220385.1). Lineage (NCBI taxonomy): Eukaryota > Metazoa > Arthropoda > Insecta > Diptera > Syrphidae > Xylota > Xylota sylvarum. The sequence continues at coordinate 10,547,445 of LR999960.1, forward strand.
TTGCAAGCAAATTCTGAAATTCACTCGAAGATTCGATTGCAAATGTATAGCTTTATCTATACTCGTTCATACATTATCGCTTCAATGTCCTTCAGATTGCCGTGTCTGTAGCTGCTTTGAGAATTAAAGTCAATATCAAACTGGGAAATGTTTTGAAAAAAAACAAACACAAATAAAGCGCCCTAAGCCTCTTTCGATTCCCAATTAAGTGAATCATTTTATTTCCATATGGAAAACCAAACAAATTAGGGGCAAGGTAAATGAAAACAAAGATACCGCGAATCCAGGATGAATTTTATGATTACTGCAACCGTAGTAATAAAGATAACGTTTGAATGCCAGTAAAGGTATTCGTATTTATTAAATTATTCGAACTAATTATGGCAATAGATACTGCCGGTAGACAGATAATGCGATAAGAAGGAGTGCGGTGACTTCCGTGACGTACGCCTGTAGGTGCGTGTCAGAAATTTGAATAAACAAAGACTTGTCCAGTGATCGATGGCTTTTTTCTATTGGATTGGCAGATGGAAACGGTTGGCAATGTTGTTCTGAGATGTCTAACCCAATATCCTGACAAAGTTCTCAGAAATTCTTCAGTTCTGTGGAAACAATGATGGAAATGAGAGTTATACAGTCGAACCATGGTGTCAATATCGGCTAATAGTCGAAGATTGAACCTTAAAGATCACACACAGCGCGGTGATCTTTCAACTAACTTTTCTGATTCTCATTTCGGTAGAAAAACTTGTGAGTTGTCTGCTAATCGCTTCACAGTAAAGTGAAACAGTTCCACCCTTACACCTCTTACGTCAAAGAGTAAATTAATAACTTTGCAGATGCCTGCCCTATCTTTTCTTCCTCTTTTCACCACAGCACTGGCACCGAACCTTTTAAGAAGAAATAATTTTTAATTTCAGGTAAAAGCACCCTGGTGAAGCAAATGAAAATAATTCACTCAGATGGCTTCACACAGAGCGAGCTATCAGCATTTCGGCCGACTATCCTTGATAACCTGCTGTCATCTATGAAATACGTCCTCACTGGCATGGGTATACTTCGCATCAATTTGGAATACCCAACGAATCGAATTTACGCAGAGATTGTCCTCTCAAATCCAAGTTGTTTCGACATGGAATTTCGTGTAATCGACAAAGTTCGAATGGCTTTGAAGGTTCTCTGGAAGGATCGTGGTGTTCGTTTAGCTGTTTCAAGAGGCTATGATTATGAGCTAAATGATTCGGCTTTATAGTAAGTTCTTACATTAGATGTTTCATATGTATACCAGTTTTGAAGAGTAAAAAACTAACAACTTCCCTCTCTAATAGCCTCTTTGAGAATATGGATCGAATTATGAGTGAAAAATATTCCCCCTCATCGACTGATGTGCTTAGGGCCCGCGTTCGTACAAATGGAATTATTGAGACGAATTTTCTCGTAAACGACTCAATAGTCAGGTAGGTTTAATTACATGGCATTAGTTAGTAGAAATGCCCTTCATCTAGACCCCCTTTCACAGCATGTACGACGTAGGCGGACAACGATCTCAACGCCGCAAATGGGTATATTGTTTCGAAGATGTACGTGCTGTTCTCTTTGTTGTCGCCCTAAGTGGATATGACATGACTCTCCTAGAAGACAACAGTGTAAACCGCCTCGTAGAAAGTCTAAATCTCTTCGAGCAAATCATCAACAATCGCTGGTTTAAGGAAGCCGCGTTTATACTATTTCTCAACAAATTGGATCTTTTTCGAGAGAAGATCATGTGCACCAACAGGCATCTACGTTTATTCGTATCTTCCTACAGAGGTTAGTGTTAAAAGTCTGATTTTTAGTTTTTCACTTAAGATAAGCTATATTCCTCATACAGGCCCTGATCGTAATATCGATCAAGCAGCACTCTTTATCCAAAGTGAATTCCTCCAACGCAATCACAATGCCCGCAGAGTTATTTGTCCGCATTTTACCACCGCCACGGACACGGCCAATGTTCAAACGGTTTTCCATGTCGTTATGGAAACAGTCCTAAAAGAGAATCTTGGAACTGTTGCTCTTCTTTAAGTGTGCGAGGAAAGCAAATATATAATTTTTTTATGCCAAAATTTAGAAAACTGCCCCTAAGTGTCCTTACAGCTACTTCCCTTAGATTGATCTTCCATTATAATATTTAACAGATTGGGAAATATTTTTTTCAGATCTCATATAAATAATTGTAGCTTAGTTGATGGAATTCTAAAATTTATTATAATTAGTAGTTTTTTTTTTTTTTTAGAATACGTATTTATTAATATTATATATATTTTTTGAATGTTTATTTGTACTTTTTGCAACAGTTTAATGTATAACTAATCAAGGAAAATTGATTTAATAATAAAAAAACGAAAGTATTTACACACCTTACGAATGTGAAATGATGTTTGCGGTTTTATTTGTATGGTGAATAGATTGCTTACGTCTTCAGCTCGATCTAGAAAGAATGTATTTGTCTAGGAGGGGATGAGAAGACCTAATGCGCATGATGGCGGTTGGTGCTACAAAAAAAACTCAATGGAGTAATCTGTACAAATACAATGTCTGTACGCCCGCCAGGGAACAGTTTTTGTCACAGAAAGAACAGGAATTCAGAGCGAGAAAACATTTTCAGATGGTAATATACAGCAATTCGAGAGCATCGTTTGCTAGCATCTCGGATTGTTATCCCAGCGTTATGTACTCACTAGAGAGAAGATTGTAAAATTTAAGTTAGCGCTTCTAATGTGGAGTTCAGGTGTTGGTGGGTTTCAAATGTTTTCAGCCAAAGTGTGGAAGAAAATGAACTACCGAGGCATGTCGTTGCTAGATGTTGTATATTAAATTCTATACAACGATACAACATACTAATTGGTATCAGTTTCGGGTCTGTATATCGACGATGGAACGACGTTTCTTTATAATTAATAGTCAACCTTTGGTAAGTTATGGGGCTTATAACCAAAGCAGCTCCACTGCCTATAAAACTGCGTCATGAAGCCCATACTATTCTACAATATTGTAGTACGGTGGCTAGCGACAGAAAAGAATTATGCGATAAAAGTGTTCACAAGCGCACAAAGATTGGCCTGTCGGGGTAAATCGCAGCCATAGAAGTGATTTTAAACTTATCTAGAAGCAGAAAGACTATCAGCCCTCACCGCGACATGGCTCAAAGCACTTGCTCATTTCGATGATAGAATCAGAACGGGGCATTGGAAAATGCTTAATGCATTAGGGGAATCAACAACTGATCGATATCCTCTATCCTAGATGAACTAAACCTTGCATATGACCGACTACACACCACTGACACTAAAATTTTATCTTAACTTCTGGAAAAATATTCTTCCTAAATATTTATCAGAGATAAAAGCCTGCCTGAAAGACTTAAACGCTTGAAATGCAAATAGCTCTTTCAAATGACTGTTGCAGGTGCTACAGGGGAAAACATGAAGAGGAAAGGATTATCGTCACCTACCTGGATCTCTGTTTGCTCAACATAAGGCCTCTCCACCGCCTTATAATAATATTTTGTTGGTTCATCCACACCTTTGATAGTTTGTTAGTAGTGATAGAGTGAGTGTCTGAATTTTGGTACAGATAGCCACTCTAACTCAAACCTAGACTTAGAAGAGACCAAAGATTTTCAAGTCGATACTCCTTACTTTTTCTGTGACTTTAAACTTGTTTATGTCGTCTTGATCACTACAAGACAAACCCAAGATTCAGGATTCGAAAAAGAGATGACTAAAGTTTGTCTCCTATGAAATACTGAGCCAACAAGTCCAGCACTGGAAAGGCTTCAATCTAATCAACTAATCAAGAGTCAGTCTGATACTGATGGAATTTCTAAAATCCAATACGACTTTAAATATTCAACAACCTACCTGCTGAGAGATTGGGTCCACTCGTATATGTATGTATGTATGTATATCATGCCACATTTCAAAGAAACTATGATTACAATATGTATTCCAAAAGGTGTCTTCCAGCAACTGAAAAAAGAACCAATTTCAAAAAAAACGTAGCCGTCACATATTCAAAATTGAGCACACCTATCCGTTTCTCAATCTCTCCACAATTCCTTACACTCAACAACGCCACAATTGAGCACATACCCCTTTCCCAGCTGACACAGAAAAATGACAACTCGAACTGTCATCCATTGACATTCTGCATTTGTTGATTCTGGTGCAAGTTGCAAAATTTTCAACATATTTCTGAAAAATAGTAGAATACATCATGTTACTCCTTAAACTCGGATTCATCATTGTGTTGGGTAAGTTCACCAACAAAATGAAACCTTAATTTTCACTTAGAACTTCGTTTTAGGTGCCAGGGTGCAGTCAATCGAGATCAAGGGACTCAAAACTATTGTAAACTTCTTAAACGGGGACTTCTTGGATAACAAAAGCAAGGATGATGACGACGCAGCAGTAGCTACTGAGCGTGGCCCTCTAAGGGGAGTTTGTTTCTACAATTTCATCGACTACATTGGCCATCGCTATGACAACGAGTGCAGTTTGTACGACAATGAGATCGTTCACTTAAAGAGTGGACGTCCAGAGGTTGAGGCGCCCATTGTGGTCAAATGCATCCCCAATGAGAATGCGAACTCCACGCTGCTAATGCCTGACTCAGTGAAGGAAATAGTGGCGCTGTTAAAGCCGATCGGCAACTCCACCAAACGAAGTGTTGAAGGTAGCTGCGTCCTTATCATGTTCTACTCGAAGTCATGTCCGGGATGTGCGAGAGTTGCACCGATATTCAACCCACTACCGAAGTTATTCCCTAATCTGAAGATTGCCGCCATTGATGCGCATAAGTTCCACAGTTTCAACACGGAATTCGGAATCGTAGGCCTGCCTACGATTTTACTCTTTCATCAGGGACGTCCGATTGTGAAGTTTTACGGAGACGATTGGGATTTCAGGAAATTCGTCACGAAACACACTGGACTGACGGTGCCTCCGTATGCAACAATTACTTCAGATGATTTCCGGGGTCCTCTGCCGATAGTGGCCGAGGAGAGTCCGGACTACTATCTGCTGCTCGCTTGGGCTTTTATAATTTTCTGTGCTGGCAACTATTTCTCAAAGTCGGCACTGTGCAAGCAAATGATCGAGATGATTCAAAGAAATTGGCGCGAGTCAGAGGCTCAGTTGGAGCACAGTTAGGTGCGGGCAGTGCTAGCTTCGGAGTTAAGGGATATTACTGTTATTTTTTTTATTTTCAAAGTTATTTATTAGTTCATGCAGTTTCAAATAAATGTGATTGGTGTAGATGAGCGAAGTGGTATGTTTTTATTCTTTGTGTGCCTTAGATGGCTAATGTGCCAATGTGGAACAAAAGGCAAGAAAGACATGGATCCTCCCGGCTAAATCATCACCAAAAGTAAGCATTCCTGGATATGTAGATAGTTTCAAAAAGTTTCGTTTAAGACTACTTATACAATCAAACGTATGGATATAATATTTAAATACTCACAGTTTTAAAATGATGATATAGCAGACTGCGTATCAGTCGTTTGAGATGGCTAGGACATGTAGAGCGAATGGATACCAGCGCTCCGGCCCGTAGAGCCTTCGAATCAAATCCAGAGAGACAACGCAGAAGAGGAAGACCTCAGTGTTGGGAAATTTGAAATAGGAAATCACAAAGTGCTTCGTGGCATCATTTCTTAGGAAATATAGACAGAGATTCCTCTTAGATTAGGAAGGTCCTGTTCAAGTCCCCAATTATTCCTAGTTAGGTACTTTAATAAAATACGGAAACTGGACCATGTCCACAAAGAAACTTTAGAAGTTCTCATCGGCCCACTTTCCTGGTAACAAAACAGAGGTAGAACGTTCTATACAAAATCATAAGAGAGTCTAAGTTTTAGTGTCAGGCGATACTACTACCCTCCTTCTGGGGGAGTCTTCTCCAGCGTACCAGATAAAAGTCTTGGAATAATAAAAAATATATGCTAATTTGGCCAATCAATGCCGTGGATCTCTTAGCGAGAGTGCAAGACCTCCCTTGAGGGTCCGTCTGCACTTATGAAATCGATAATGTCTCTCGTCTAAACAGATTTGGCCAAGCCTGATCTGATTCCAAGATTGGAAGACAACGAGACGACTTATTTCCGACAATAAATAAAAAGACACATATTTGGCGCAATAGGTCCATGGAGTCCAGGGCCTAGCTTCTCACAACCATTCGGATTGTGCATGTTATATTCTCTACACTAATGGAAGCGATCTACTAAGTAATGCCATTTCCGAAGGGCAATCTTTTAATTGAGAAGTGGTATGACAATTATGTTTGGAAGTTTGTCAGACATTCAGCCTTGAAAGAAATTTTAGGTGTTGTCTTGGTATCAAACCTCGAAACTGTTGAGACCAGCGCACTAACCAGTGGAATCATGGCGCCCTCGCGTCTATTTCCAACAATATGCTAGAGGCATTTAGTTGGCCTTTCACAGGTCATTGCCAACGATTTCTATAGACGCTGTAGAGACGAGGAAGAGTAAAAGACGATTATTGATACTAGTTCGAAGATTTTAGTGAAATAGCCAGACTTGATGTAAGAACTCTTTTGGGGGTCGATTAATTGTCGACGGACACGGATATGGCCGGTGCTTCCAAAAACCCTGACCTTAATTTTCGTCTGCTTTCTCCTAAGCTATCTCTTCAGGGGGTCGACTAAAGATTAAAGGACTCGTTGATGGAAGGCGATCTAAATAGCATCTCTCTGCATGAGGTCGACTTTATAGCTTCCTTCCATCGACATGTCTCTTCAAATCTCTAGACTAGGTTTAGGTTAGGGTTAGGGTGCTTAAGATACAGACACACTTAGACTAGAAGAAGTCTTTTGTGATGCTGTGGATCTTTTCACTTTGGTTACCTGATCCAGATTAGACCACATCTGTCTTGATATATGTATAACACATCGATGCATTTTCCCATCTGTGGTTGGTCCTACTGAAAGTGTTCAGCTTTATTATAATGAAGCGGCAAACTCAGGTTTTGTCATTTAGGATGGACTCTTTCTGTTTCTATAGCCTCGTGCCCAACCAAGGTGAACGTCAAACTGCTCTGTCATCTACGAGGTAGACAAATAGGAGTTTAAAGCGGGCTTTGACGTGAAAGAGCCCGATTCCAGGAACTTGATTGTGGCCCGATTCCAGTGTCAGTGAAATATTCCTGACAGATATTACACTGTATTTCAAACAGGACAAGTCTTCCTAGATCCCAGATATCTAGGAGGCGGAAAGCCCACCCGCTTTTGGTCTTGGAGCTGTCTGTGTAGAACTGAACTGAACTATGATTCAAGGTCAAAGATGTTCGTTCGGCAGTTACAGTCAAATATCAGTTTCGGTGGGGTATAGTCGATGGGTAAAGTCTGATAGATCGAAGATCGTGGCTTGCATGATAACTGGACCACTGCTAGGGCGCTTTAAGACAGATGCACCACCGGACTTGGGAGTTATACAGCTCGACATTTCCTAGCATATGGAAAAATCGTTTTGACATCGAAATCTGACTGATTTCGAAGAACAATTTGTCTCGTCTGACTGCTCTAGACGGCCGCATCGAACCTACTTCCTCCTGCATGGGCTTTTGTTATAAACTACATTTTCGATGAGTTAGCCTAGTCCTTCGGTGCAATGGACAATTAATCTAAGTAAATTGCATTATGCAAGTGGTTGAAGGTCTAAGGAGCAGCAACTTAGTGGAAATGCTCTTCCTTTTCTTTCTACCTATAGATTGCAGCTATACCTACTCTTACTTACTTACTTAGGTGGCGCTACAGTTCGGAGTGAACCTGGGCCTCAACTAACAAGCCTCTTAAGTTAGCTTGGTCCTTAGCTAACTGCCTCCAGTTGCGCACTTCAAGCTTGTTCAGGTCCCCTTCAACTTGTGAGCGCCACCTAAGGCGAGGTCTTCCTCTACTGCGCTGTCCCTCCGGGTTTGATTCGAAGACTCTTCTGGCCGGAGCACTGGTGTCCATTTGCTCTACATGTCCTAGCCACCTCAAACGACTAATGCGCAGTTTTTTGATTAGGTCGATGTCGCTGTAATACCTACTAACGGCCTGGACACTAGGTAGTCAGGTAATGACTCTCGACTAACTTTAATTCTTTTACTGCTCGGAATTATGAACATGAATGTAATACAAGATACTCTGTCATTTAACCAATTAATTATACAAAACATTAATTAAAACAAAAATTCGACCTTTAAACCTCTGAAAAACTCCAGGTTAAATGAAAGTCCAATTAAAAATGTTCAGATCCTGGTAAAACCGGACACGATAAGAGCACAATCCACCTCATCGTTCTCCTCATTATTCTCACATCATAATGGTATTTCATTTTACATTATATTAAAAAAAAAAAATTATACTTGTCTCCTGCAGCTATCCCTTGGACAATGCACAATCACAAGACAAGAGAGCGGGAGTAAAGTATGATAAAAACCAGGTCAATGAATTATACGATGCTCATTAACGAAGTGAAAGTATTTAACACAAATTCCGCCACAGCATGGTTCCTTTTTTGCATTGTCCTTGCATTTTATTTCACTTAAGGAAAAAAAAAGATGATATGCATAGGAATCCTTTTGAGTAGGGGAGCAAAGGACTCTGTTATTATTATTTTTTGTCCATATTCTTTTAATGAATTTCTAGTGTCATCCCTGAGGACATACAGATCATGATGAAAGAGAAAAGGAAACAAAAAAAAAAAAAAGCAGAGAAAAAGAAACAGAATTCAATTCGCCCCAAAGGAGCTAAAGTAAAATCAAATGTCCTTTGAATAAGATATAATTTGAATTGGAATGCCAAGTGATGGTAATTAATTAGCACATAACAAATCCTTTTTGCAGATGCTTTTGGTTTCACTTCCTTCAATAGAATTCGGAAAGTAAAATGAAACTAAATGAGAAAAAAAAAAGGATCGAAGTGTCCTTTTGCGTAAAAGATTTAGGAGACTGTGTGAATGCTTTCGGTTCGATGTTTATTTTTATACCCTTCCTCAATTTAAATCCCAATGGGTGGGGGTGGGTTCGTTCTTTTGAAAACATTTCCCATTCGAATTTGAATTTAAATGTGGTGGGGGTCCTGTTTCAAATTCGAAATTAATATCTCCCATCATTTGATGTTTTTTTTTTTAGTCTGCTGGACAATCAATTTTGAATTGGATTTGGTTGGAGAGGGTTTTGGGCAAATTATGCATACAGTATAGTCCGCAATTGATTGATGGAACAGATTATTGCGGTTCACCAGTAATTGGGTTGGGATTGGAACTGGACACAATTCGTTATAAACGGTGAATGGTGGGGTTTTTGGAAATATTAAGGACGAACGACTGGGTGTTGGAGTTATTGTAATAGTTATTGGTAATCCAGTTGTGCATGATTTCACAGGCAGTGCAGCACTGGAAGATCAATAACGTCTGGGAAACAAAGCAAGTGTTTTTCAATGAGGAAGATTCGATAATGTATCCGACATGACATAACTGTCCGTACAATGATGATTATGTCATGTGCGTCCAGGCGTATCAAGCGGAAAGGTATTAAAAATGGTGACGTCCTTTCGATGACCAGCCGATGATTTTAAAATCAATTTTTTCCTGTTTTGAACTGTAGTGTCAATAATGCAGATCTGAGTCCCATAGTTTCTATAGATCTCTCCAACCCGCTTATACATATGTCGGTAGTTTTTAGAGAAACTTGAAGATCTTCTGGGAAAGTTAATAGCTAATGACCGGGTAATCTAACATAGACGAGGAAGAGCTCTTCAGGAAGACTTCACACCGTTGGTCAGTGAACAGTAGATCCCTTCTATTCGGGCGGAGAATACATATATCACGCACATCAGGCAATGACTTTGAAAAGGTAGAACCTGTTATGCCAAATATGTATATTTATACTACTTAGGATATAGATTTCTACTGTTCAACATCGACTGTGGCCTAAAAGAATACAAAGTGACCGGAGGCACATCGCAGGAATATGTGCTTGGAACACTATTGTGGGACATAATGAACATACTATGGGGTCATACGGCTCCCAATACCCGAAGGAACAAAAACTGTAGGTTTTCTAGATGGAATTACTGGAAGAGGTAGAGCAAAGTGGTATTAAAACACTAAGGCTCGTCAAACGGTGGCTTACCTCGTCGGATCATAAAGAAAGAAGATATTGTGTAAACAATCACTTTTGTAGTCAATTTTCAATATAAATCGTTCATAAAGTTGTTAGGAGTACCGATCCATACGCGGCCGTCCTAAAATCAAGATAATGTGTTCAAAAGGTTTCAGTTCTCTACAAAGATTAGAGCTGTTACAGACGACCGAATGGAGGTGCATATCTATTATACAAATGGCACAAAACTAAAAATCTAAAGGTATATGAATGTTAATCAAGAGCCTAAATCTAGATTCAAGTTAATTATTCACTTATTTATTAGGTGGCGCTACAGTCTGGGGAGGACTAGTGCCGCAACCAACAAGACCCTACAGACAGCTCGATCTTTAGCCAGCTGCATTCAGTTTAGCACACCAAGTTGATTGAGGTCCTTTTCAAGTTAATCAGCCAGCACCATTTTCTCTTTTTAAGAACAACAAGAAAACCTTGCAGTTGAGTCACAGTCGGCGTTGACGATATAGAAAAACCGCTTCTGCAGACTGTTAAAAGGCGAAGACAACCCAAATTCTGCTGTCAGGCAGAACGAACCATTCAACTTTGATGATGAAAACCAGGACTTCCATCTACCCGACCAGAATGAAGTGAGGATAGCAATATCTAAACTCACGCCCAACCAATCTGCTTGATTGGACGCCCTACCAGCCGAGTTATTTATGGCAGCAGGGGATGCCTTGGTAGAGAGCATACACTAACTTATTTCTACGATTTTGTAGAAGGAAAGTATGCCTAATGAAAGGAACATCAGCATCGTTTGCTCGCTTCACAAGAAAGGCAGCGTATCCTGCCAAACTCGTCAGATTGTGCAGAATGACGATGGAGAGCTGATGACGACATAATTCGCAAAAACAAATCGATAATATGCTGTTAACAAGAAGCGACACAAAACCTCGACGAATCGGTCAGAACGTCACTATAGGCAGCTATAACATTGAGGTAGTTACGAAGTTCGTCTACGTACCTCCTTATAAACTCTGACATCAAAATCAAATCAGAAATTAAACGAAGAGTTACACTTCCCAATCGCTGTTTCTTTGGCCTAAGAAGGCAATTGAGTAGCAAGGCTTAGTCAAGGAACACTAAGGAGACTCTATATAAGACTCTCATCATTCTAGTCCTGCTTTATGGCGTAAAAGCATGAATGTTAACGAAGGCGGATGAAGATAGACGATAACTTTTTTTTTTTACGGTCCAATCTTTTGCGAGAATTTGACAAACATTCAAGAGTTTTGTAACTAATAAAATTTATTGGGTAAGATCGTTCTTTTTATAAGAAAACATTCAAGTTATTCGGTTAAGTAAAATTTAAGTCATAAATCAGCTGTGTAAATTTAAAAAAAAAAAAAAATTTCCAAATTTTGCGTTAAGAATAATAGACAAATAGTAAATATTTTATTGATTTTAAGTGTTTGGTTTTTAACAGATGTGTTACCTCATCAACGCATCATATGATCTTAAAATCGTGCAATTATTTGCATTCAAAAGCGGGACACATTTTGGTATTATTAATCTAATGTTAAGATATCCTAATGGAGGTGGTAAACTTTTATGAAGGCTGGTACATATGTATGTATTGTCAACTCCCTCATCATCCCAGCCCTGTTGTATGGTGCAGAAGTATGGACGTTAACGCAAGCAAAATCTTTGTAAAGAAAATTCTACGGCAGGCTGTAAAAAATGCAGCTACTCTTAGGCCAGAATAGGCCCATTGTGACGGGCGTTCTGCGATTAACGCTGCCACAAGGAGTTAAGGTTATCGGCTTTGCTGACGATATCGCTGTAGTTACCATAGTTAAGCACATCCACGAGGTAGAGTCTGCCACGGATGAAGCGATCGCCAGGATCAAAAATTGGCTAGAGGCTGCCGAACTAGAACTAGCTGACCACAAGACGGAGGCTGTCTTAATAACCAGCCGAAAGATTGTGGAATACGCAAACTTCCGGGTTGGGAGCCAATCAATTAGGTCTAAAGTGGCTTTAAAATACTTGGGTGTAATGCTCGACAATCGGCTTAACTTTAAAACCCACGTCGAGTACTGCAGTAACAAGACGTCAAAGATGCAAGCAGCGCTTTCCGGGATGCTTCCAAACATCGGCGGACCTGGATACGCGAAGAGGATTCTGCTTTCCAGAGTGGTAAGCTCAATACTTCTGTACGCTGCTCCGGTGTGGGCGGGAGCTCTTACAACAAAAGTGACAAAAAGAAAGCTCTCGTCTGCATACAGGCTCTGCGCAATAAGAACAATATGCGATTTCCGGACAATTTCGGACGAAGCAGCCTGTGTTATAGCGGGTATGGTCCCTATCGACATTCTCGCCAACGAAATGCAAAGGGTTTACCTTAGGCGAAACACGAACCGACAAGAGACCGGCGTTACCAGGAGAGTAAAAGCAGAAGAAAGGGCAACATCTGTAGCACTGTGGCAGGCCAGGTGGAATAGCACGGAAAAAGGCAGATGGACCCACAAGCTAATTCCCACAATCGAGGTTTGGACAAAAAGAGCACACGGGGATTGTAACTACCACCTTACGCAATTCCTGTCCGGTCACGGCGGCTTTCGAAAATATCTTCACAGATTTGGACACGATAGCTCGCCCTTCTGCACAGAATGTCCAGAGGAAGAGGAAGACGCGGAGCACGCATTGTTCCATTGTAGACGCTTCGCAGAGGCAGGAATGGACCTACCCATCCCGGAGCTTCTAGTAAGCCGTATGATAAGCTCAGAGGATTACTGGTTGGAGATCTGCTCCTTCATAACGAGCGTGCAAAACAAGCTAAGAAGACTCGAACGAATAAGAAGAGACACAATGGCAGAACAGAGCACATAGCATAAGTTGCTAACCAGCCCCGCGAAGTAATACCTACCGGCAGTCCCGTGGGGAGAGTGGTAGAAGAGTGCTGGGTGTGGATTAGTACGTAGGCGCATTCCTGGCATCGAGCAATTCGGGTCTGTGAATCGTGCATGCTGGTAGCCCGGGCTACTAGTATCTTTAGAAGATTACCACATCCATTGGCGCAACCATAAAAAAAAGGCCCATTGTCCTCAACTACCCGTTGGACCAGCATGAACTTATTATAAATAAGAAGAAGAAGAAGAAATATTCTCCTAGATATAGTTTCCTTTGCGTTAATAGAGCTTGGGAAGGGATTTAATCGCGACTTGACTATTAGTAAAAATTATGATTGTGGAGTGTGTAGTCAGTGTATTTTGGGATTTAGGCATTCTAATTGATTTAGAATAGACGAGTGGCCAGTACGCATACTGGTTCACAAGAGAATTGCTTTCATGCGAATAGCTGCATTTGCAATCACTTGTTTGCAATAGATATACATACATAGAGTGGAAGCAAATGGAACAGTGTACCCACAGCCGTAGTAGGAGTGGTTATCAGGGCTCCACTAATACAGACGAATGTCGTTCCTTGCACACGACTTGTGAGGTTGTATTGGATGGCTTTATCCTGATAAGAGATACTTCGAGCCAATATGTAATTCGAGGTTGAAGTCCGCATTTACTTACAACAGCTTTCTTACCGCAGTACAGAACCATGGTGGCTTTCTTAACTCGCTCCAGGATATTGGGTTTCCAGCTTAATTTACTGTCTAGGATTAGGCCTAATTTGTGAGCACCAGGGAGATGCTGTTAAGTTTCGGTGAAACAAAGTTAGGAATATATATATACTATTATACTTCCTTGTGAAGAGGACCAGTTCGGTTTTCTGAGGAGTTACCCCCAGACCCCATTTTTAGTCCATTTGAAGAGCTTAGAGAGGGCGTTTTGTAGAAGATCCCTAAGCGTGTTGAGGTATTTTCCTAAAACAGCAATAGCAACGTCATCTACATAGGCAACTACATTGCAATCTTTCTTTTCCAGGATTAGAAGCAGTTCATTCACCACTATGTTCCAAGGAAGAGAGGATATCATACTTGCTTGGGGTGTACCCCTACAGACGAACCTCAGAACTGAGATCTCGGCCAGCTTTGAGCTGATGAACCTTTTAATAAACAACTGGTTTACCAGTGCGCCAATCGACTTCTAAATTCCAAGGTTCGGCATTGCGCCTGTAATTACCTCTGGTTTGACGTTGTTAAACGCTCCCTCAATGTCCAGGAACGCTACCAAAGTATATTCTTTGCAATCTAAAGATTTTTCAAAAATGCTGACTAATAAGTGTAGGGTTTCCCTTCACTATACATTTGTATGTTGAGAGACTGACAGACGATTTGGATTAACACTGCAGCGCATATGGGTATCTATCAATTTATCTAGAGTTTTCAGGAGAAATTATGACAAGCTTAACAAACAAAGGAGGATTCAACGAAGACATCTTTCTGAAAGTCAGAAACCCCTAACGAACATAAAAAACAATCTTAAATAACTGCATGTTTTCAAGTTTATTTGTTGTCTCAATTTTATACAATCCTAACCTCGTACATTCCTTGTCATTTTATATTTAAAATTCTTAATTCGAATCTTTTTCTTCTTGGGTCTTGGAATGCAAGTGGCTGACATCAATGCGCCTGTAGTATCATCCAGGCAATCACCATTGACATCAGTAAGACCGCTAACAGTGTCCCAAAAGGTTAGGAAGGCGATCAAAAAGAGCAACCAGATACACAACTTCATAGTGTTAAGGATTTCTCTTCTAATAATCGAAAGTCAGATAATGGGTAACTAATAAAATTTAGTGGGTAAGATCGTTCTTTTTATAAGAAAAGTTTAAGCCATTCGATTAAGTAAAATTGAAGTCATAAATCAGCTGTGTAAATTTAAAAAAAAAAAAAAAAAACAAATTTGCAAATGTTTTGCACAATTTCATTTAGAATAATGGGAGGTTGAACAAATAGCAAATATTTTATTGTTTTTAAGTGTTTGGTTCTTAACAAATGTGTGTTAAAATATTTAAACCACGCGCACTTGTGGTTGGAATTGATGACCTTAAACGTTCATCTTAAAATTATGCAGTTGTTTGCATTCAACAGTTGGAAGGGTTTTGGTAAAGTAAATCAAATGTTAAGTTATCCTAATGAACTTACCACCTCCTTTATGCAGGTACATATGTATTGTCAACTCCATTAACGAATGTACTTGTTTTTATGGAAGAAACATCTTATTCACCAATTAAGTGCCGGACATTCAAAACGTATGTGGTCGGCTTTACTTCAGGCCGCAGTGGCCAGTGAGAAAGCTCCTTAGCTAATTTAAGGATTTCCTTGTAGGAATAAGGCTTGACTTATCCACAGTATGGTTCTTGTCCTATGAACGCGTATTCTAAGCCTTTAGAATAAATGATGATTGCAGCGGCTTTCAGGCAGAAGTCACAGCCATCATACAGGCTGCTAAGATTATAAGCGAGAGCAATATCGTTGGCAGAACGATTACTGTGTATGTAGACAGCCAGGCAGCCGTTAAGGCTCTGGACTCAGCTATAATCAGATCAATGCTTGTGAAGATCTGCAAATCAGTCTTGAATGAGATATCTAGAGCTAATGCGGTGACCATCTGCTGGGTGCCAGGGCATACGGATATCGTAGGAAACGAAAAGGCTGACGAACTTCCTAGGATCGGCGCTGCACCTATCGCGGGCTCTCCCTTTTGCAGTAACCCCAATCAGTTCCTTGCAGAAGAAAATAGAGGATGAAGCCATCGGTCGAGCAAATAGTCGCTGGGTTCATCTGGAAACATGCGCAACAGCCAGGGCGTCGTTATAAAACACGGGTCGTTTCAGGGATAATTACTGGTCATTGTGCCATTGGTGTCCACGCGGAGCGACTCGGTGTACTACATAATGACTTCTGTAGAAGTTGCAGGGACGAAGAAGAAATTCAATCAGTTCGTCACCTGCTGTGTGACTGTCCTGCCCTATCCGTCAGAAGAATGAGGACTCTTGGTAGTTACTTCTTCTCGGATTTGGAGGACTTGGGTAACGTAGGGCTGACGGACCTCCTGAGATTCATATCATTATCTGGGTGGTTCCAATAGCGGACTTTATAGGTTTCCGGGGTTAAATGATTGGGCACAATGGACCCGAACTGCGGTCTTAGTGAGCAGTGACACTGTCACAAGGCACCCATCTACCTAACCTAACCTAACCTAAGCCAGCTCTGATATAAGTAGAGTCCATTGAGTTGGACTATAGGCCATTGAGTTGTCTGACTTTTTGGGAAGATATATGTTCAAGCACCTTCATACCTTTTCCAAGCACCTTCATACCTTTACCGAGTCTTGGATGTTGGATTCAAAGACGCCATATTCAAATCCAAATTCCATCTTCGATCTATCGGTGAATCAATTTAGACTTCTGTGGTCCAGTATCGGAACTCCATATCAGCAGTTTTCACGATCCACTAAGTTTACATCAAATACTGGAATAGACTAATGTGGTGCCTTGGGTCATGCAGGGATTGATGGAAATCCATTGCTATCAAGCGGTACATAGAACTATATCCTTAAAGCGGAGTGTAGTTCCATGTGGTCTTTCCTCTACATTGTTGATCAATACATAGAGCAATTTCATACATCAAATCCATCTATTAGCATCCATTGATGCAGTTGACGAACAATGGGACTGTACTAAATGTAAGCAGTAGAATATAAATCTGAAATCGGTCTGTTGTGAAACATTTGAAAAATCAATCCATAATCTGAATGAAACCATTTGTTAATGAGCTGAGCAAAGTCAAATAGATATATGCTGTCAATAAGAAGAGATTCACAACGTCGACGAATCGCACAGAACGTCACAATAGACAGCTATAACTTTGAGGTAGTTAGGGACTTTGTCTACCCCGGCTCCGTTAAAAATTTTGACAACAACATCACATCAAAAATTTAACGAAGAGTTACACTTGTCAATCGCAGTTTCTTTGATGGCTATGACATGTAGAGCGAATGGATATCAACGCTCCGGTCCGAAGAATCTTCGAATCCAACCCGGAGAGACAACGCACTAAAGGAAGACCGCGCCTTAGGTTGCCGGCACAAGTGGAAGAGGACCTCAATCAACTTGGAGTGCACATCTGGAGGCAATTAACCAAAAATCGCGCTAACTGGAGAGGCTTGGTGGTTGAGGTCCAGGTACAGTCCGGACTGTATCGCCACTTAAGGTCTACTTTCAAATATAGCACAATCAAATGAATTTAGGTCACGTCTGAACTGCCAACTATCAAAGAACTACGTACTGGGAGTTAGAGGTTTGATGTCCAGATAACACTTTTTTTCACGGTCCAATCTTTTGCGAGAATTTGACAAACATCCAAGGGTCTTGAAAAAAACTTAACAAACAAACCTTTCTTTTGTTTTTAGCGATAAAAATAGAGGGAGGATTCAACGAAGACTTCTTTTCTGAAAGTTAGAAACCCTTAACGATACCATAAAAAAATCTTAAATAACTGCATGTTTTCAAGTTTATTTGTTGTCTCAATTTTATACAATCCTAACCTCGTACATTCCTTGTCATTTTATATTTAAAATTCTTAATTCGAATCTTTTTCTTCTTGGGTCTTGGAATGCAAGTGGCTGACATCAATGCGCCTGTAGTGTCATCCCGGCAATCACCATTCACATCGGTAAGACCGCTAACAGTGTCCCAAAAGGTTAGGAAGGCGATCAAAAAGAGCAACCAGATACACAACTTCATAGTGCTAAGGATTTCTCTTCTAATAATCGAAAGTCAGATAATGGGTAACTAATAAAATTTAGTGGGTAAGATCTTTCTTTTTATAAGAAAAAGTTTAAGTTATTCAAATAAGGAAAAATCACCTGTGTAATTTATTAAAAAACAAATTTGCAAATATTTTGCACAATTTCGTTAAGAATAATGGGACGGTGATCAAATAGTAAATATTTTATTGATTTGAAGTGTTTGGTTCTTAACAGATGTGTTAACTCATCAACGCATCATTTGAACAAACTTAAAATCCCACGCGCAATTGTGGTGGGAATTGATGATTTGAAATGTTCATCTTCAAATCGTGCAAATGTTTGTATTCAACAATGGGAACATTTGGGACCGTACGAGTTGTTATCATTAAAATGAAATGAATTAAGTAGGGTTAGGTGAATCGTGTCCATAGTGCACATCGATTAGTTCCCGTGGCTGATACTGCGATCTGAAGGAACTGAACTAACTATCTTACCATAAGGGTGAAGGCTGATACTGCGATCTGAAGGAACTGAACTTACCATGTCAACTCCACTAATGAACGTACATTTTTATGGAAGTACGATACTCTCCTTAGCTAAGTTAAAGGCTGCTGTAGACGGTAAAACGTGGTTACACTAAACATGGTCTCACTAGCAGCAACTGCCGAAGCAGTACTCGCAATTCTAGAGTCTTATATAAATATATGTATATACAAATATGTATAATATTTCTATAAAAAAACCGAGTATGTACTTAACATTAAGAGAAATTAAAGCTGGTGTACCCCAAGGTACTGTACTAGGTCCAGTTCTATATCTATTATTTATTAACGACCCAGCAGAAAGTGAAGAAACTACTAAAGCAAATTTTGCAGCTGATACTGCTGTACTTGATATTTATTTCAAGCCCAATCGTTGGAGAAATAGCCAAGAAAAAGCCAGTTTTTAAAATAGTCAGTTCGCAAACTAACTCACATTTGAAATTTTATCAAAATCGTTGGAGCCGTTTTCGAGAAAATATATTTTTAGTGAAATCGGCCCTTATTAAAGTACCCTAAATTTTTGGGGTTAGAATAAAAATTCCAATTTGCCTCTAGGGATCATTCCACAGACTCTCGATATGAAGTTTGATCCAAATCTGTTCACCCATTCAGACTGTAGCCTCGTGCACAGACAGATAGACAGACAGAGGGCGTTGTCAAACTCACTCTTTTCAATCTCAAGATCGAAAATCTGCACGAATCCAAAACTTACCCTACGTTATAGGTTTTTATTGAGACCATGTTCCAGCGACTACAGGCTGCTAAAGGATTTCCTTGAAGGAATAATGCTTGGCTTATCTCTTAGATTGTCTATATGTACATCGGGACATTTTTCCAGAGACCTAGCCGAAATTGGTGTTCTCAGTCATTAATCAGCGCTGTGCCAGTAGCCCAATTGATGGCTTAGTAAGATTTTTGTGTTATGAATGCCTGTTCTAACCCACCACTGACATATGTCTGTAGATTCCACTAAGTTGGACTGTAGTTCATTGAGCTGTCTGACTCTTTTAGAAGATTATGTATTCTAGGTCCCTTTATACCTTTTCTAAGTTCACCTTTTAACCCCTTTTTTTTACCCTTTTCAAGCGTTAATGGCTTGAATTTTAGCCTGAAACACAGTGGAATACGTCAAATTATCGAGGCATTTAGTTCCTTAACGCTTCATACAAATCTTTTGTCTTTCTTCCACGATCCGTCTTAGCCCGACAGTCTCTCTGGATTTCACGACAGTTCATCCCTGACTTTAATTCCTCGTTTCGCCGCTAGCTGTTTAACAGATATCTGGTCCATCCTCTGGGTTTCTACCCTGTGGCTCTCCAGAACCCTTCTTCTGCTAGCTAGTGCCAGACATTGACACAATATGTGTGCAGCCGTCTCGATTTCCACCATGCATAGTTCATAGATGTCTTCCTCCAGAAGACCCATCTTCTTTATGTGATACCCGAAATTTCCATGACCTGTAGATAACGCTACCATCCATTTCAGTGTTCTTCGTGCTAAGCTTAAAAGTTTTCTATTAGTGGAGCCAATCGGCATTTTAACAGCCACTTTTGCCTGCCTGCAGCCTTCCACGGTTGACCACCATGTTCTGGAGCGGTCCAGTTGCTAATCAGGTGTTCTACCATCTCTCTGCCAATTGCAGCGAATGGTTCCGGACTAGAAAGCTCCGAGGTTGACCCTTGCTTTGCCAGAGAGTCCGCCTCATTTCGAGATGAGCACTCATTGAGCTTATGAGCACATTTCATGCGTCTAATCACTGATTGATTGATTGTCCAGTACTATAATAATGTTTTTACCATAACCTGACCCTCTTTCAGATGATCCGACGCATGCAACAGAGCAATCATCTTGGCTTGATAGACAGAGGCATACTCGCATTTCCCCAGACTAATATGACAAGCTAGCTCTAGTTCTTCTGAAAAACCACTTGCTCCCGCTCTGCCATCTATCTTGGACTCATCCATGAAGATGATTAAATCACCAATCTTCTTTTCCGGAAATGTTCCATCCTCGATAAGAGATCACAAAACGCTTTCGGTAACAAGCATTCTCTTTATTTCATCCATGAGCATGTAGTAGATCTGCCAGCTTTATGTGCATGTTGTCTACTATTCAAAGGACACGCTTTCCTCGCCGTGATCTCCATATGGTCCACCGCAATTCTTTCCATTGATTCCAACAGAAATGACGTTAGCCTGACCGATCTGAAGGACTTCGCTTCCATCACGACACACATTTATTTCTCTCCATGTTACTGGTATGCAGCCTATTGCTAGGCATGTCACATATATAGCCCTAAGTCTTGGTACAATGAAGTCTGCACCCCATTGCATTAAAGCCGGGAAAATACCATCCGGTCCTGCGGTCTTGTAAGGGGAAAACGTTTCTATGACCCCTTCTTGCTTTATAATCGGTTCCGCTTCTGCCCTATCAATTCTGTTTGCTCTTTGTTTCTTCAGAGTCCAGGGCTGATCTGACTTAAGACTTCCCGGAAAGTGTATTTCCATGAGGACTTCATTTGTACGATGCAATGTCTTAACAATCTCCCCCGTTCTATCACGAATGAGTCCGACTTTGGAAACTGCATCGCTGGAGACAATTTTCTGAAGTCTATTGACCTCAGCTGTGTTCCTCATATAGTGTATAGTGTAAAACATGTCTCTTCAAGCATTTCCAGGTGTTACACAATATCTTCTGGTTTGTGTTTGTACTCTGGCACATCTAGCAAGCGTTTTTCTAATGAAGTTTTGTAGGGGTCAAAGCCCAAGAACAGTTTCTAATACGGTGAGCTTAGCACTTGTAATATCAAGACACGGAATTATCTGTAGCTTCTGGCTTAACTGCCATATGATTTCACCATAAAAGTCAGTTCAGCCGCTACTATTCAAGAAATATAGAAATCCCAGATTTGAAGACTGGACAAGGACTGGTATCTATTCCATGGTCATCCTTTTTCAAAAAAGTTTCTTCAATAAGTCAACAAATTAAATCTGTCCTTTACCTGCTGTATCTTCACTAACAAAAGAAAGGGACATCTT
The DNA here is from genome assembly GCA_905220385.1 of Xylota sylvarum. Classification (NCBI taxonomy): domain Eukaryota; kingdom Metazoa; phylum Arthropoda; class Insecta; order Diptera; family Syrphidae; genus Xylota; species Xylota sylvarum. Next base: position 10,568,873 of record LR999960.1, read on the forward strand.
CTTAAATAAAATTGAGGTTATGGAATCTTCAAGACCAGTTTCTTTTTCGTAGGATTCAAAAGTAATAAAAATTTCCACAATCGAATCCTCTGTTAGTTGAAGTGGATAGTGAATAACGTCATAAGGCTTACCTTTACCTTCAAAGTGGAATTGATTGCCGAATGGCCAATTGCCATTCAAAATTATCTATTCAAGCCAGCAGAAGTTTTCGACAGTCAAACGATTTTTTCAACAAACAGGAACAGTGCAAACGTTTATAAATCAGAAATGAATTGAGAAACATGGCTCTATCAAGATTCAGAACACAGGATACGGTCAAGTTCTGTGTAGCAAATAAAGATTCAGCAATAACTGTGCGATATAAGGTCTGTTCGCTTACGCTCCCAAAACAACGAATTTTCACGAAAATCTACGAAAAGTCACGAAATCCTATTCAAGAATCAGGAGAGTTAACGTCAGAGAATTTAAATATTTCAAGCATATCTCAACGGAGGCTGAATAAACGCAACAAAGCTAGTGGATCCTTTGAAGAAAGTCGTCAATCAAATAGAACAAATAAGAAAAACCAAAAAATTGCTTGGATGAAAGTTATTCCATAATTTTATTCATTAAATCCTTTAATAACCTCAACCGCTGACCTTCCTTGTAACTTTGTATTTCAAGTTCTTAATTTTGACTATCTTCTTTTTGGGTTTTGGAACGCAAGTTGCTGACATTAGTGCTCCTGTTGTATCGTCAAGACAATCTCCGTTGACATCAGTAAGCGCACTGACAGTGCTCCACATGGCAAGGAATCCAAGTAAAAAGAGCAACCAAATGTAGAATTTCATTGTTTAGCGATTCTTTGGATTTCTCTTCTCAAGATAGACGACGGATAACTGACAAAATTTATGGAATTAGAAGTAGTCTTTTATAGGTGAAAAATAATTGAAAAAATTGGCAACGAATAGTGTGCAGTCCAGTTGTGCAAATGTTGTGTGCTTATATGTAGTTCTGTTAATAGTAATTGGCAAATACTATTCGCATACATGTTTGCTGACTTCAAATATGTTAAATAATCTGTCATTGGATTTGCGCACTTGATATTCTTCTACGTACATACATCAAAGGATGACATGCGTAGCAGTTAACAATATGTTATAATTCTAAGGTGAATCTAAAAATAATATCAGCACAACTAGCGTCACCCCTTCTTTTAATCGGTATCTATATTCATTGAAATCTTGTCAGCAGATTTTACCCGATTCCAGTTATGATATAATCGTACCAGTGTACAGTAAGTCGTAATGTAGAACGCAAAGCTGATGATACAATCAGCGATCAACGAGGTATTTCAAGGTTTCCTGGCAAGGGTTGTGCTACAAGTGACTTATTTTAATATGTCGGTTTTGTCGAGACCTTTTGCCTCAGTCTTACTCGTCAAACCTCAAAAAAAAAAAAAAAAAAACACAGAAACAAGTTTTGTGAAGAAATTAACAATTCACTGATTTTTCTGCGAATAGGCGAATGATTTTTGCGAACTGTCAAAGTTTATTCACATTCCACACAATGTAGGACGCTGTCCACATTCCCGCAACCAAAACATTCGCGAGAGTTTAACCTCACATTTCTGTTGTTTTGTTCATGGTGGTCGATTAGAGCTCGTAAATGACAAGTAAAATTCGCAGATTGCTACGATCAGATAAAAAGTGGTTTAGAATGAAATGTCAAAATTTGTGAATATTCGCTAATTCGCTTAAGTCCACGTTACGAAACAGCTAACAGAGGCCACCTCCTGGAGAACCAGATTGCAAACTAATAAGGCACCCGGTCCTGACGCTATATTCCTAGAACACAGTGGCAGTCGAGTTGTTGAAATTGGGGACGATGGTGTCATAATGGCGGCAGGCAAGGTCCCAATCACCACTGAACTACTTACAAATGGGTGGAATGATGTGGATTGAACGTTAACCCCTTGAAAACAGACACTAATAGGGAACCAAAACCACCAATCGGGTCCTTGAGACTCAAGTAGGAAGCATGGGGAGTTGAATTTCTACCTGACCCAGATGCTTACTGGCCATGGATGCTTCAGAGGCTACCTGCATAGATTTGGACACGACGTCAACCCCTATTGTCCAACGTGCACGGAAGCAGTGGAGGATGCGCAACATATCATGTTCCACTGCCCACGATATTAGGTAGAACGTAGCCTGCTGGTAAACCAATTAGGCAAGGATTTAACCCCAGATAGCTTCACCAAACAGATGATGAGCAGGGAAGAGGCTTGGGTCGCAGTTAGCGACATTGTGACTACAATTATGAAAGAACAACGAAGACAGGAGTAACAACGAAATGCAGCGCAGTAGGCTGTCAACTTGAATGAACCTAGTACATAAAGCTGAAATCCCCCTCACGATGAAATGCTTGGCGGCAGTGCCGCGAGGACCAGGGGTAGAAGGGGAGATGGGTTTAGTTGGTGGAAATCCCACACTCTTACTGAGCACGGGCTCAGTTTTGTCTTTGAAAGATTCCCACCTACCTATGTATGTAAAAAAAAAAGACTCAAGGGTACGTCTCTTCAAATCTCAGATAAGCCGAGGTACTTGGATTAAAAACCACGCAACCGCATCTCTTGCACTGAAAGGAAATAACTGCGAAGGGTACCCTACTATTGAAATAATACAATATTTAGAAAGTGCCACTACACTTTTACGAGATGGGTATAGCTGGGTACCGACACAGACCGTCTTATATCATCCTCTGACTTCAGCCTGATCGTTAAAACTATCTTCCTCTCAAGAGAGGACTGGGCTAACAGTAGGGTCATTAAGCTAAATGTAATGTCGATCTACACGGATGGGTTAAAAACCGATGTTGGAGTGGGTTCTGGTATCTCACTACGACAGGAAGGTGGTTGACAGTCAAGTCGCTATAAAAGCCATCTCATCTTCAATTGTTAAATCTAGACTTGTGAAACGATGCCGCAGCGAGCTCTTAACACTTATAATGAATCACGTCGTTACACTCTCGTGGGTCCCAGGACACACCGATATTCAAGGGAACGAGGTGGTGGCAAGAAAAGGGTCTGAACAAGACCTAAGAATAGTCGTTAAAATGATTCTACTTCCCTTACAACTTGTTAAACGTAGCATACCACAAACCTTCCTGAGACTAGCCAATGAGAGATGAAGCGCACTCTTATCGTGTCCCCAGAAAATTCTGGATAAAACATGACAAAACTTAAACAATTGCAGTTACGACTCTTTACAGGAATTATTACAAGCCGCAACTTCTTAGCGGCCCACCTAACTAAATACAAATGACCTCTACAGAGGCTGTGCCGATACAAACGCAGAAGTAGTCCTATCCTATGCAGAAACAGGAAAGTGGTCATTCGGCGCCCTGGGCGATCTATCAGGAAAGTCATCACTAATCTTCTAAAATTTATAACAATCTCTGGATGGTTCAGGGAGACCATACAGTCAACTTAAAGTCACTAATTTGTCTTCTTTCCCATTCGAGATCCGAGTTTTAGGTGCATAATCGCAGGTACCCCTGACACCCACCTACATAACCTCTAATTGTATTTAAGACAAAAGAGGCAACAAAGTTCTTTCATGAAAAATTCGCATTTAAAGGGTCTCTCCACGAGTAAGGAGTACTGAGATAGAGTATGGCTGTGTAGTGACGAAGAGATAGTTTGTAAGGCAATGAGATAAAAAAAGTGGTACTAGTTGAAAGTAATCCGAGAAGTAGTCCTTGACCAGTTTTCTAATATGACATGATGCATTTGACTCTAAAAAAAAGTCTACCCCATTTCTGATAGAACCGATTACAGAGCTCTAAATAGTCCGAAGAATTGTGCTACGTAGCTAAAAAACGTTTGGCCTCAGAAAAATTGGATCTTCAACAGAGGATTTGTAGAGGTCGCAATGAACCCTTTGTCGAAGATGGCAGCACTTCCTGAAACAATGTTCAACCACAAACAGACTTGGTGGGAATCTCTCTAGGAGAGCCTTGTTTTATGATCGGAGACATATCCGCCTCGTCGATCGTGAGGTTCTACAGTAAATCCGGATGGACACAGTCTCTCTTCGAACTGGTGAAACCCATTACCACACTATAAGACATGCGTATACATTTCTTGAAATATAAGAAATCTATAATCTGTGGGTAGAGCTAAGGACTAAAGAAACAGACAATCAATCATCAGGATACCTTAATGTAATTTTATCCTGATGGATTCTTCTCCATAAAAGGGTGAATTTAACAGTTACGGTGTCAAAACGTAACCTTAAACGCATAGCAATTGGACTTCATTCCAAACTATGAAAGAACAGATTTAACACTAATGGAGGCGTATGCGTACTATTTTACAAAATTAAATTTCACACTTTCCCCAATGTACAAGCCACCCTCAGGTAGAATCCATTGAAACTTATTCCAACCCTCAACCATTTTCATTCTGTCTGAAAGCAAGCGCAACCAACAACTCTTTCATTGCCGAGAAAATATTTACTCTCGCCTATCTGGCTGGCCATCTCTCTTTATGTTGCAATTCTTTTGGCCTGCTGCCGAAGTGAGAAATGATGAATATCACCTATATTAGCAGATAACCCTTAGCTACCATCTCATCAGGACAAAACAAAAAACCGGAATCACTACTATTTACTTTCTCAACCTTCTCACCCATGTCCTCGGTTCAACTGGCTCAGCAGAATGATGATAGAATGAATGAGTGACGAATGACTGGCAGGATGCACATATACATCACATTCATTAGTTCTCTCCCATCTAGCCCGCCGCCCCATACACATATCCTGTTGAGCATATGCCTTCCAAGATTTAACGATCATCCTTTGTGATAAGCATACGAATGGGACACATGCAAACGTATTTACGTAGTCAGTAATTATTGCCTTGCCTTGGTATCCACTTTTCGTATCTACCCTCTCATCAAACACGGAGAGCCATCATTCTCGACAGGGGGATGTTCCTGCTACTGTTGGTGTTGATGATGATATGACGGTGGCGGCGGGTTAGGTGAGTGGTGAAATTTAAGCGATGCTATCTCTCATATTAATTGCAACACTAACTCCCATGGAAATACATTCCAATTATGTGAAATGGTCGTTCGGCGTGTGTTTATTTGCTAACATTGTGTGTATGCTGTGTTAATTAATTTAATTAATTTTCTACATACATACATACATGTGGATTTTATTTCCCGCAGAGGATCATTGTGCACCCACCGTTTGGGAATGGGGAATAAGGCACGACATGTGGATGCTGTTAATCCCATTTATTTTATCGATTGTAAGGAAAATGAGAAACGAAAAATGGCAGACTAAACGGTGTGTGTTTTACGTTGAACTTAATTATGTAATCTGTCTCGTTCTAGTCTGGGATGTGAAGGATGAAATGCGGATTAGAGAAGTGCCAATTATTATTGAAGTAATTAAATGGATGCAGATCGTTAATATTTGGGGACAGTGTGTAGTTTTACTTCTGAATGGAACCTGAACTTTTGGGATAACAATTCAGTGTAATGTGTACACTGAACGGATAAGACAGAACTGGTACTCTTCAGAAGAAAATATAAGATACCATCCTTCGAATTGCGGAAGTTCGGGTCACGCAAGATACCTTGGTATTGTACTAAATAATAGTGCCTTTCTTCATTTGCAGAATGAAAGCGGGGAAAAAGTGGAACCTAAAGCCAGCAATGATGCACTGGCTATGATTATAGTCAGACCCATCTTTACATAAAATTACAGGCGGCTCACTCACTGTAAAACCATCAATTTGGGGCATAGTTCCATTTTTAGAGAATCATTTCTGTGACAAATCGGATTAAGTCCTTGGCATCCTTTACTTCGATATACCATATGAAGTAATGTATCCTGATAGGGTGGTATAGCAAAGGAATGTAGACCCTTTCGAAATAAAATTTCATTATACACAGATGACTTAAAAATCAGTGAGGGTACGGGATCTAGTATATACATACTTGAGTGTTATAAACCTATAGGTGGCTCTGAGTTTTCCAGACACATGCAGTGTGTTCTTAACATAGGTTCTAGCTGAAATGGAAATAATATCCGAAAGGATTATCGCTATCTACATTGGCAGTCAGACTGCGACCAAGCCACATCGGGAATCAGTGTAGCCATCAAGAGTGTCTCTGCTTCCGTAGTTGGTTACTTTTCTACATGTTCTGCCACTGGATGTATGAATCAAACATATTGCGGAAAATATTATGTAAGTGTCAGGATACAGTGGTTATGTAGATAATGAAATGGCAGACTAACTAGCCAAAAAAAATCGAAATTGAAATTAAATTATCTGAGTAATTAAGCGCACCATTACTGGGTGGAAACTGCAGGTAAGAGACAAGCTAAAACTTCCCTGACTTCCCATACAAGAATAAAACGGGTTTAACCAGGATTAACTTCTAATTAGTCCCAATGCGCAAGCTATCGAAAAATATTCCTGTCCAGACCGATCTGTACCACATTTAGGCTACCGTGCTGGCAGATCGACTATAGACTAAATCTTCACGTTAAGACAAATTTTGGAAAAGACCAACGAATTTCATGTCGAAACATACCATCTGTTTATCAACTTCAAGGCTACGTATGATAGCATTCATCGCTTTGAGTTCTACAAGGCTGAATTCGGAATCCTGAAACAACTGATGCTATGGCGTATTACACTACGTGGTTTGTAGTGTAGCTTAGAAGTTCCACTTCGGAACCTTTCCAGACATGCGCCGAAAGGAGTGGTGGATCAGCTAGTATATAGAGCTGATTTTATCAAGAAATATAATACCTTTCATAAGTCAATCTAACTTCTGAAATACTCAGATAAAATCGACATAATCGGGAGTTCTAAGCAAACCGTTGTACACGTCTTCACGGCAATCGAAAGAAAGGCAAGATATATTGGTCTGTAGGTTAAGAAAAACAAATATTTACTATGGACGAACAAACCAATATCTGTCCACCACTTATGGCAAAATGTCACTATCCACGATACATCTTCGAGGTAATTAAGGAGTTCACCTACGTCGGAGTAAATATTAACTCTATGAACGACACTTTAGTGGAGATACAGCGAAGAATCACCCAGTAAACCACTACCAATACGGTTTGGCAAAGCAACACCCAACACGAAGGACCAAAGTCGTGCCCTACTGAACATTAGTCCTGCCAGTCTTACTATATGGCGCTAAGTGCTTGACGATAAAGAAAGTAGTAGTAGTACAATGAAGGTGAAGAATTGTAACGTGGAAGAAAATCACAGATCGATAAATCAAGTGCTAAGTGATACCATACTTATGTGCAGAAAGTCAAGGAAAAAGTCACAGAATTTAGGAAAACGTTTGTCTCCCAAGATACACATATACAGGATTGGCTTGTACTAAAATGAATAATTTAGGCTGTTCATTGCACAGTAATTCAGACTAGGGAGATAACTAGTTTACAGAAAAGTTCTTAAGTTATGAAAGAAAATTAAATGTTTTGGGTCACTTTGTCTAAGATACCAATTCAGATTTCTGAGGAACCCAATTTTTTTCTCATTCTAAGACTAATGATATCACATTTAGAATAAGTTTCTCATAATACTCTGAAGATAAAAGTAAATGAGTGGCAAATATACAGATGTAGCTGCTATTTACATTTGTAGACAACAGCATACCTTTCGATAGTACTTGCCGGCAAAAATTTGTAAGGCCCACGTAAGCAAGAGGTGTCTCTAACACTAAACGGATAGATCAATTAACAATACAATGAATTCACATGCAAAATGTGGCATAACACCCAGGAGTAAGGGTTACCACAAGGTTGTGTTATGTCTCTGCTACTGTTTTTCTTCATAATCGACACGAAACAGAGAAGAGGTATTAAAGAACTTGGTTATGTAGTCGACATCAAATAGATTTCAGTGAAGAACTTAGATATGAATAGAATTTGAACTTAATTACCTCCGATTTGACCCGGCTTTATTATAAAATATGAACACACAACAGCTGTGCGTACATGTAGACACAAAAGTAACACCAACTTCATAATGCACGAAAACAGAGTTGAGTACGACGCTTACAAATACCTAAACAGCATTGTATTCATAAAAGTTCGAGGATATCTTTGGAAGAAAGAGCTTGGCTATATCTGCAATTCTAATGTTATATCTGTTCATTGGTGGGACTGTGAATTCACAGAACATCAACTTATGTATGTGGGTTTAAACGTCATTGAAACAACGAACTATAATCAATAACTAAGTACACCAAGCTTGACAAATTGAAATGTACCGACTATAACCTTAGAAAAAGTCCAGACGAACTTACAAGAAAGCCGTATAAAAGGTGGCTGACAAAGAAATAAAAATAACTGGAAAGACATGATATAAAATAAAGTTTGTGGCGACAAACAAAGTCTAACGGATGACATTTGTTGCGAAAAAACACTGATGATGACGAAGCTCCAAATATTACGACCTATCTTAGCCAACGAATGTTGCAACTTTTACGTTTTTCAGTTCTGCTACTACCTACTAAGCCAGATGAAGACGTAAAAATACAGAATTAAGTTTCCAAAACATGCACTTTTATCCATGATCTTACCTGCAATCCAAATTTCAAATTATCAGCAAGTTTAACACATATATGGCTTATAGTAGCACTAGCAATTTCTTTAGTTTATCCACCTCCAGATTGTGAGTTTTGAATTTCGTCCAACTTACGAGGAACTTCTCTCTGGCGAGATCATACATTTATCAAAACTATATTCTTATACCAAACCCCTATTTATAAAAAACTTTTCGCTGAAATTCGTCCTTTATTTGTTTTCCACAATATTTACGAGTTTTTGATGAATTTCCAAAGAAAAAAGTCTCTTTCTAAAAATACCCATTCCATCAAGAACAAAATTTCCTTCAAGAAACTCTTGTCAAAGTCAGTAATTTTCCGAAAGTAAATTCCAAGTAAGCGGGAGAGAGAGAAAGAAATTTTATTAAAAAAAAAAAACCAACCAATATCCTTCCGTTAAGTCATATGCAAACCCATCATGGAACACATCCCCTATTTCTGAATAAAATGAAACTTATTTCATCATTATCCAACGGAAGATAACAGTAAAACTTAAACTGTTTCCCTCAAGCAAAATCGATTTGCAATTTTTGAAAAGACAACACAGAACAGGATATAGCCTTCCAACACAAATAATGCAAAAGGGGGACAAAACAAACGACAAACGACAACCAACAAACAAGTGCATACTCCTTCCTTCAATCTCAGTTTTTAAAAAATAAAATTTTCAAAAAAGAAAAGAAAAACTCCTTCACAACAAAATTGAAATGTCCTTTCACTCATCCTTCTCCTCCGCCTCTTTGAAGACGATATGCGGGGTGGATAAGACTTCGAACAGAGAATAGAAATTTCTGCCACTTCATCGAACTAAATTAAATTTGACCAAATTTGCTTTAGGTTAGTCTGTGTGCGACGACGAATGGTCCTGAGTGGAATAATAAATAATAACCAAGCAATTGAAGCACCAGGAGGTGGAGGATTCCTGCGTTTGTGGCCATTTTTATTTTATTCTAATGGACAAATACAAATGAACATCAATTTCTCGAAGTGGAATATGGAACCTGAATGCTGATTGACACTGACATTCGAGAAAAATGGCAGCGCATAGCAAAAGCTGCAGAATAGTGTGTGTACTGTCAAGTAACAACCACCACTGGTTGAAGGTAAGGAGGAGGGTAGAATACGAATAATAATGACAGCAATGATGCCACCACAGGAATGGATGACATCCTTAATAAGGTATATTTGATTTTTGGGGAATTCTCTAGACAAGGGTGAGTGTATGGTGATTGAGAGATTGAGTGGAATATTTGAAATTCTGATCGCAATGGGGATATCGCTCTGAAAGCAGGAAGTGAAGTTATTTGTCATCACCGTGGATAACTTAATTTTGATGTGATTTGAATTTTCGGTGTTGTGAACTTTTAAAGAGATGCTGGTGGAATTTACACTCCAAGACTTTTATTAGTTACGGATATTCAAATTTGTAAGTAAACTGAATCAAGGGAAATTATTCATGATGCTTCCGGAGTTGCCAAATTGACAGCTATGCAAACGAGTCGGACAAAAGCTACAGCTGGGTTTACACTTTCGAGTGACACATGCGATAGATAGATCGATTCATGGTCTTGCAACATGAAGCGCTTAGCTAAATCTCAACTGTAGAGAAATGTAAGCTAGATGGAGGAGATCCAATAGCTGGAAACCTGCTAACTATGCGATGCTTGCGAAGAATTTGGAATCTAGATTGCAAAGATGTCGTTCTTGCAAAGCGGGACAGTATCAAAGCAGATGTTGGATTCCATCCATTTCCATCTCTTCCTCGTCTTCGCAGCTTCTACATATCTCGTTGGACTCTATCCTCTATTTACGGAGCATGACTCCAATGGCCAAGTGTCCTGTAATTATACCAGTAAGGATAAGGATAGAGGATTAATTTAGTGCCAGAAGGTTGTTTGTTTTCCTTTTATCTAATTTCGGTCATAACGTGCGAGAGGTGGCACAGTCCTCCCTATATAACCAGGATGAGTTGGCCTCTTTCTCTATTATTTTCCAATCGGTGGCAGTATGGATGAGTCCGCTTCACTGATGTTCATTTCCGACCCTATTCTTGCCAGAGAAGTTGCCTTCTTTTTATCTTTAATATTGCTATGTCCGGGAACCCAGCAGAGTTTGACTGAATGGCGCCCAATCGTAATCAGTGCATCACGGCATTTCCTAACTGCCTTTGATTTGATTGTATTAGAATTTCTCGATGTTAGAGCTGCTTGACTGTCAACGAAGATGGTTATATTCGACGGGGGAAGGTGTCTGTCTTCTGTGCATCTAGCAGCTTTTTTTATTGCAAGGATTTCAGATTGGAATAAACTACACGCTTCTGGTAATCTGAAAGATTCCTGTTTTTGCAGTGCTTCCGAGTAAAATCTTGCTCCCGTGCCATAGACATTTTTGAGCCATGTGTGTAGACTGTGATCCCTAGATCGTTGTCTATGCTGTTGGACTCTGCTTGGCTTGGGAATAAGATTGGGATATCAAAATTAATGTTTATAATCCGTTGTGGCTGTGAAGCATTCTAAGTTATATTTCCTACCCATTGTCTTTGTTGCGTTTAATATTACCGAAGGTGGTCTCTTTCCACAGGATGGATTCTCTCAATCTGAGAGCTCCTTTCGTGGCAGACCCTTTGATGAATAAGTCCAGGGGAAGACTATGAAGGATCATATACAAACCTGCTTGCGGCGGGCTTCTCATAACTCCTGTGGTGCAGAGTGCTGCGAGCCTTTTCACTTTGTAGAGTTCTTTCATATAGCTCTTTATACACGTTGCTGTTCACTAGACTAAGGAGCCATAGTATATGATGGGTCTTATAATTGCTTTGTACATCCAGTGAATGATGCGTTTGATCTCACAAGCATAGAGAACATTCATTCCTTTCTGTGTCCTTTTTTCAACATTTCTTTTCCAGGATAACTTGGAGTCTATAGAATGACGCCGAGATATTTCGCCTTAGGTGAGAGAATTATAGTGGTGCCATCCAGCTTTGGTAATATGAAGTCGGGTATCTTTCTTCTCCTATCTAGTGAACAGAATAAGTTCGATTTTCTGAGGATTGACCCCCAAACCGTTCTGTTTTGCCCACACAGAGAGCTCTTTGAGAGTAGATTCCATTAGTTCATTGATTGTTGGTAAGAATTTACCTTTAATCAGTATTACTAAGTCGTCTGCATAAGCTATAATTTGGATGCTCTGCTCTGTGAAGATTCTTAAGATTTTGTTGATGGTAAGGAGTCAAAGCAGTGGAGAAAGGACTCCACCTTGTGGCGTGCTCCTTGTTGTCATTTTCCTTACAGAACTAGGTCTGATGGCTGAGTTGACCATCCTGCAGTTAAATCTTCCAACGCTTTTACTATTGAGTTGTTATGTAGTGCATTCTTTCGCATTCAGAGAATGCTCAATTTCCCTGACCACGCACGGAGAACGCACATAGGTTTTGGGAGTTGATCAATCCTTTGTCGCTATGGCTAATTAGTAGTGCTTCGGAGAGCACGATGTATGAGATTCAATTCTCAGACATCACCAACGTATTTTCATAGTCCCACCTCTCGCGAGCGTCTGACAAACATTCGAGAATGGTTGTGAGAAGCTAGGTTCTGGATCCCATAAGTCAATCGTTGGTAGTCGATGGAATTTCGGGCATTGTACTTCGATAACCCTTGTGTTCGTTTATAATGGACACATTATCCAGAGTATTGGAAACCAGCAGTAACTTCTAAGTCGATCGATAAGTCTTATTCCGAACATCAACAAGCTATTTGAAAAGGTGAACAATAAAGCTGTAGATAAGTAGGCAGAGGACAAGTACATATATAATTCCAGATAACAAATTCGGTTCCAAAGTGGGTGTGATACAATATACGTCTCATCGGAACTGGTGTCGAATATCCAAGGAATAAAAGTAAGAAACAATCACGGGAGAAGGACTTCGATACTATGTGGTTAGAAGGCCTATTTTGGAGGCTGACCATAAGCATACTATACTGTTCAGAACGTCATTGTTTGAGGTCTCTAGAGACACAAAAAACGAATTAACAAAACTGCTCTATCAACTTATTCGGTCAACGCTCACATCCTGTGTAGTTCAAAGAGAAAGGGATTAAAGTATTTGAGAGGGCTTGTCTACGGACTTGCCTTCATTTATTTATACTGAATACCAGAGTCCAAGAGAGAACACCTTGTTTTGACTGTGACGTTAAAATGGTCATTAAACAGTATGCCAGCTAAACCGAGGCTTTTATTTGTTCGAGGTGCTAATCATGAAAAGACTATCCACCTGTGGTCTTAATAGTCTTATCTGGCGTTCTAACGCTTCACGGATCGAAGAATTTTAAAGTCTAATCTTTATCATCATAGATAGCCAGCTGATCGAAGTGCGTTATTTGATGGAACGAGTTCCAAAAGCACTGCTCTCTGGCGGACTAAGCAATCTTTGGAATCAGGTCGGTAAAAGACATTCAACCCAAAACTGGCCAATCTTTTGGATCCAACTCCTCTTCTAGCCAACAGGCTAAGACTAACAAAGCAAGATTAGTGTTGTGCTCTTTGGTCACATGCGCGCTACCCTACTGGTAGTATCATCTGCGCTCAGATAATATCGATTCGAAGCTATTATTTTTTCGACACTATGTCCGAAAATACTACCTATAGAGATATGAGTGAATATATCGAAACACTCTGTGAAACCAGTTAGGTTTAAGTTCTCAAAAGAGGCAAACCAGCACAACCGAAATCACTTCAAAACTTTGATCGTACCTACACTAAGAGTCTAAAGCGGGTATTTTTAGTCTTTTGCTGGAAACTCACTCACTTCCTGCGACTCACTATCTTCGGCTATAGTCTGAGCCTGGACTGGGATTTAGCCGAATTTCTAAGGACCGCTCCAAAATCATCTATTCGTTAGGCAAGCATGCCTCTACCGACTGTGAAGAATAGATGAAGAGGTTGGAGTAATTGCGTCTCTAATGAGAGTCAGGCTGCGTTTTTGCGTATTGCTCAACCCATTAACCCATTCTAAAATAGTTCCAAAATGCAAAATTTCTTTCACTTTAGTCGCAAGATTGAATTCTTTCACTCTTGGTTGGGTCCCAGGATTGGGAAAGGGTCACAGGATGATTTTTTAGGAGCATTATTGATCTCACTCCATCTGTACTTTAATAGAGGTACTCCCAATGGACCTTTAGGTCTCCGAGTGGACGTGATGAGTTTTTCCGTCACACATCCCTTCTTCTTAACCTAAGTTAAGTTAAGGTTTTAAGAACTCATTTTCCTTTTGCTAATGCATCTTTGTGACGCTTGTAGAGAAGGGGACGATACTTGAAATCATTTTCTTTGTGATTATCCTGCCTATGCTCGGATCAGGTGGCAGATTTTCAGGACTTATGTGGTGAGTGAGGTCGTCGAGCCGAAGAAATTCCAGTATAATAGGTAAAGCTTTGTCTTGCTTCCTGATATTCGTAGAATGGACTAGTTGGGTTCGAGTATTCCAGTGGATTGTTTCTTAATCCGAAAAAAACTAACAATTCTTTTTCTTGGATATTAGAATGCAAGTTGGTGACATAGTACATAGTACATAGTGACTACTAGTATCGTCAAGAACCGAGTAAGAAGAGGAAAGAAATTTAGAATTTCTACTGGGAACCTATGTAATACAAATGCTGTTCTATTTCAGGCTGCAACTGAAGAAGGCATCTTTTTTAAAAAGAAAAAAAATGACAGATGTTCGATGTGAAAAGTGTAACGAAATCTGTAAGTAAGTCTTAAAAGCCTCTATCAACCCAAAAAATCAAACAAATCTAAAAAAAAAAAAAAAAACAAATCAATTATTGCATGCTTTAAATTTTATTATTAGGTTCCATTATCCAGAAAGGGCACCAAGAAAAGCAGGGGAAGCGAGGAGTGCGCTAACAACAGATGGGTTTTTGACGGTGTTAGTAGTAGTAGTAGTTCTCGAATTGATTTTGTTAGTGTATTTGAAGTTCTTTACTTTGACAATCTTCTTCTTGGGTTTTGGAACACAAGTTGCTGATATCAATGCTCCTGTAGTATCATCACGGCAATCCCCATTGACATCAGTCAAAGCGCCGACTGTATTCCAAAATGCAACAAAGCCTAGCAAGAAGAGCAACCAGAGACTGAATTTCATTGTTTTACAATTCTTTGGATTTCTCTTCTTAAGTTAGACGACAGATGACTGATTGGATTCAAAGTGGATTGAAGGATCCTTTTATAGTGAAAGAATATTGTTAAGAAGATGAGGAAACATATCGAATTCAGTTGTGCAAATTCTGCACATTCTTCTATAAACAATTGGCGAAAAGTATTCGCAATATTTTGTTGACTTTATTTAAAATAAATACGACAAATATTTTTAGCTGTCTGAAATTACGCATTTGAAATTTTTTGCAATACTTGGAGTTATGTACACATGTACAGAATTGCAAAACAAAAGCATGCAGAAAAGTTATAATTTGTCTGAAGCAAATCGAATTATACCCTATCACTTGAAACCCAGTAGTTGAAACGCAGTTGATATTAGATGTGTTCAATGAGGTTGTTTTGGACTGTTCGGAACAGAAAAGTACAGCTTTTGGTGTTCAATGAGGAATTTTCTGTTCTGAACTGATCTGATTCTTGTTGAATGAGGTTGTTCTGGAACAGTTTAGAACAGGGTTTTCTGCACTTACTTTTAGTTAGATTCGTGAAAACTGTCAAAATCAGATGTCATCGCTTTGTTGTCATTAATTTATTAAGTCTTGTGCTAAATTTTATTTCAAATAAGATTTTATTTACTTTAATTGATACCGAATATTACGATAAAGTATTTTTAATTAATTCCTTTGCAAAATTTCAAAATATTTTGGTTTTTCCGATGTAAACAAATGAAATCTTAACAACAATTTGTTTTGACAACTTCATTTGACGTATGGCTGACTGTTCTAACTTGTCTGACGTTTTTCACGAAACTGTTCTGTTCTATCCTGTTCTGGGTTTTCGCAGAAAATTTGCGAATGATTCGTCGTCTTCCGATCAGGATCTATGTCCATTCCGTTTCTGACATCACAAATTAAGATTGTTAAAATGATACCTCAGGCCATAGTGACATGTGAGAAAACTTATTAGTTTTCTAATAGCTTCCTTGTCTATTAAGGATTTCGTTATAGGAATATGGTCCTTTGGATTGCCTTACCCCTTTTCTAGTGGTTTGCATTCCTAAGCATGTGAAGGCACCCCAGTAAGACCACAGTAATGTTCAAATCCTATGAACGCATATTTTGAGCCAGCCCAAGCTAGTTAATCTGCTGATTCATTGCCTGCAATACCTTGATGACCAGGGACTCATCCAAGTTTTTTCTTATTATGTCTGGGAAGGGATTGTAGTGCATCGCAGTAGCATTTAACTGATATAAAGTCCAGTAAGTTGTATGACAGCATTTTAAGTGCTGCCTGAGTGTCCTAAAAGATGTATGTATTAGTGCCCTTCATACCTTTACTAAGGTTCAACTTAGCGTAGATCTCAATAGCATGGAGTTCAGTCTGGAATATGTAGGTTTTCGAGACTTTGGTGTTGAATCCAAAGACAGCAGCTCCAACTTCGATCCCATCTTCAATCCGTCTGTGAACCAAATCAGACTTATAGGGTCCAGTGCCGGAACACCATTAGACCAGTTTGGAGGATCCAATATTTCTACCTCAAATAACCTTCCTAAAGATATGTAGGTTTGCGGATTGTGCAAAACATGTCCTTTTTTGGGAATTGAGTCAAGAATTTTCAGGTGTCCTACATGGTCATCTGGCTTATACTTGTATTCTAGTTGCAGCTTAAGAGCGGATCTAGCGGTTTGTGGGAATGATAGTCCAACATCGGTATCGGTATCGTATGGCAGGTACGCATGATACAGAGACAGGCAATTCTCTGGAGTTTGTGAAGCTTAGTTGTCGTTGTCCGTTCAAGAACTTTTGGCCACCAAATGATGACCGCGTATGGCTGCATCCTACACAAAGGTCCTGCCCTATAGTTAGAAGCAAGAAGAAGCCTAAGGAAATGCCATGAAGTTACAGAACGTGGCGAATTGCAAAAAAGATCCCGCTGACTAGGACCGCAACAGGGAAAGCAAAGACAATTTACGCTAAAAGGGTCTCCTGGAACAAGTTCTGCAGTGAATTGGAGTCCAGAAAAGACGCAGCCAGATACGGGAAATTCCTATCATAGGTACCCACAGTCCTATGCTGCAATTTATAATGATATCGGGTTAGTTCAGGGAGACCGCTTAGCTATTCCAAAGATAAAGAGACACTTTTGTCTTCTTTTTAAGTTACTGCATGACATGACATGACACTATGGATCCATTGGAGATCTTACATCGCTGTGGATGCAGTTTCCCCTCCTACCTGCCTACATACTTACCTAGACATAAATTCTATGCCTAGGTAATCTATATCAAGGATACTTTGTCTAGGACCTAGAAAAACAAGTTTATCACAGTAAGAAGAACAGGGTTAATCAATGGACAAGGGACATCTTTCCCTTGGTATCACAATGTATCTGGATTGATCTGAGTTGCGCACCTAATCTAAGACCATTGAATGCAAAGTTTGGATTTTGACTTCTCTACTTCTCTTTTTTCAAAATTATTTAATAAGTTTAACACACCCTAGGTATCTTAAAACTTTTCAATGCCAAGCACAAATATCGCGTGTGGAACTCTTCGTTTATTCAAATGATAAACGATCCATACAAAAATATCCAATAGAAAACCAAACATTTAAAATAAACAAATTATTGCAAATTAGAGCAATGTCAAATACATAACTCCTAATTTAAACAGCTGAAGTTTTAATTACATAATTATGTAGTTTAAAATATTTTCTATAAAAGAGTGCTCTAATCCCCTAAATTGCATTAGTTATCCTCCATCTGTCTTGTGAATACGAAAAGAGAAATCCAAAGAATTGTTAAACTATGAAGTTCTGTCTCTGGTTGCTCTTTTTGTTAGGCTTTGTTGCAGTCTGGAACACTGTCAGTGCCCTTACTGATGCCAATGGCGATTGCCTTGATGACACCACAGGAGCGCTAATATCGCCCACTTGTGTGCCATCACCCAAGAAGAAGATTGTCAAAGTAAATAATTTCAAATACACTGTTACGAGGAAGGTAGTATCCACCAGCACGCCTACTATTATAAGTACAGTATACGCCACCCCAATAATCGGTACCCCAGCTCTTGCTGGTATAATTATTGGAAAGTGATTGTTATTATGACTATTAATAAACTTTAAAGCAGTCGATATTTATTGTGTTTTCATTCAACGATTTGTTAGTTCCATTTGGTTCGGTTGGCCGAAAGGAGCTTACAAGTTCCGGCACAGTCCGATATTTTATCTTTCATTTCGTGAAGTCTAGGATAGAATAAAGTAGAGGACCGTTTCATTACAAAGTGTGTGTTACCACTAATATAGAACTAAAGAGGTACTAATATCGTACAATTTACAACCTTTATGAAGTTCGCATGAAGAATCTCAACAGGTTATTGAGTCACTCTTGCTATTGAAGACTTTGGAGTCGCTTAAACTCAGTCAACTGGATGATGTGTTGAAATGTCTGAAGTTTCTTTTTCTATAATTTAGAAAAGGCTTCCAAACAAGGACATTCATACTTTAGAGGAAGGCAAGGTTTTTAGTTGATATTTAGATAATCATTTCTCATCCTCGATAACCAAGCAATCTGCCTTCTAGAAGATATGATGACACAAAAATTCCCCTTCAAGCAGTTTTTGGAATCAAGTTACCTCACACTTAAGGTCAATTTTGAACTTGTTTTTGAGCACTTTTACGTAGAGTTATACCCGGCTGTTGATCCGAGGCAGATATGCACTTATAAGGATACATATTGGTTATCAGACACATACTTGGGCAAGATGTTTCGAATTCTTGGCATTGGGATCGATACAAGACACTCTTCTGGAGGCAAGTCATCAGGAATACGAGCCCCTGATACGATAAAAAGAACAATGCAACATAACTGGAGAATGTAAAGATATCGCTGTCCATTTTATTCATAGTTATCGACATCACTTGTAAGAAGTAAAAATAATAGTGATGACAGCATACAACCCTGTCACACTCCATTTGCATGTGCTAATGAATGGAGTATATTGAAGGAATTACCTCGATGAAGGTTCACAACCACACTGGCGGACTCCATATTTAAACTATGTAGGTACTTCAACGTATTCGGAGTTCAGGTCAGTAAAGGTCCATTCACAGCTCAGCGACTTGCGAATGAGCAAACTGCGAACAAGGCGTTTTTAGCACACTTATAAGCACGCCATTGGCAATTTTAATATTTTATAGAATTTAAATTAGTTTTTGTGAAGAAATTAACAAACTATCTAATGCGCTCATGTCATATCAGCCCAACCATGTTGACAGAATTCAATTATTGCTATAGCTAAACTATAGATTTGAGGTATTAAAAGAACATCACTGGAAATTCGTAGCAAAACTTCATCCCAAACAACCAGTTCGAAAAAATACAATTCATTATAAACAATGTAAAGTATAAACCTGCTCAAGTAGTCTTTTTTTTAAACCACTAATATACATAATTAACCGGAACTGTTCCTATTATTAATGGCATGAGCAATAAATCTGAACTTTGCCGTTACAGGTTTCCGGATACACTTTGGTATAAGTGGTACACTAATGTCATCCAAACAATCGCAATTGACATCTGAGGCACTGAGCTGTCAAAAAGCATAGTGTTTCATTTTTAGTTCAGAGCGTTCAAAGGTCTCAATGCGGGTTTTTTTTTTCATTTAGAGCTTGTTTAGAAGGCGCTCTATCAACTCAGCACGAATTGACTGAACATCCTAAGCACGGTGAATTTGACGTTTGACAGGAGGTAAAGCAATGAAAAACCAAGATCGAAAACCATTGAAATTGCACAGTTTTGTTGTCAATGTTGTGTCCACCTTAATTATTAGCAGTTAATAAGTAAATAATTTAATAAGTGTTTTGTTCCTATATAAACACTCTTCCACTGTTTAAGAAGACCAAAAGCATGAATATTCGATTTATTTGCCAGTTATATGACAACTTTCGGCTCAATCGTGTTTCTTAAAAAAAACGGAGCGTTCATACTGGGCCTTGAGCGTGTTCCGTTCAGAACGCATCAAGCTCTATTCAGAGCTCTAAACTGAATAAAAAAAACACATAATGCAACAAAAGTGACCAGAATTGCTGGATCTTTGGATTTACGTGTGTCTTTTGGAAGACCGATGTAACAGAAGTAATGTCATTCTTTGAATATTGGCTTCTATACGCCAAAAATTTTGATTATTTTGATATAAGCCAACAACTATTGCGTGTGAAATTGTATCGAAATATTTTCTGACATAATGCAGAGCGTACGTATTATTTCCGACAAAGATTAATCCAAATACAGTTGTGCATACATGCTGAGAATTGTTTGTCGAAACTCAAAATAAATACCCGTACATTAGAGGTGTTCACAAATTGGTCGTCAAATCGGTATGTTGACCCTAGATTTAATTGGGTTGGATCGTTTGTCAATGCATCTATTAATGCAAATAAAGCAAACATTTACCTAGGCCGTTCTCAAGTTTAATCGAAATGCATACAATGCGGTGTGACTTTGAACTTACGGTAGCAGTAGTATGTCATCTGAACACTCAATGCCTTAGAGAATTATAGAGTTGACTAACCATCAAAAACTTTCCGCCAGGCGGACTGTCTGGTACGAAAATAATTCCGCCAGATGGAGAATCTAAAACTAAGTAATATCAAGAACTGGATTTAGAAAGAAGGTCTTGGAACCAAATAACAAGCCTGAAGGCTTGCATAATATGGAGGGGCGGGTTTAAATGAATTTAGAATGTAAATCGGCTTTAATGGTATTAGGGTCAAACATGTTTTGACAGAATATAGATTGTGGAAGTTTGTCATGGAGCAATTCTAGTCCATTGCCAAATCCGTTGAACAAAAAAAAAGTGCCGGGCGGTGCCATGACATAAGGCCATATTTCAAAGCAAGGCCTTAGGACGCTTTCATAAAGTGACATGAAGCCATATTTGGGGGTATGGCCTTATGTCGCTTTCGAAAAGCGCCCCCATACATATCCCACTTTTACATTTATATATATATATTATATCCACATTGCATAAACAGTAGAATATGTATGGGGGGCCATGGTGCCTCCCTGCAACCCCCCCTGCTTGGGGTTACTGTAGGATTTGGAGTGGATGCGAGATTTTTTAGGAAAAATAAAAAAAAAACATATGATCTTAAGTCTCAAATTTATATGGCCTTACGACGCTTTCACAAAGCGACATAAAGGATTAAAACTGGTACTTCACATTCTGTGCACCCGATCAACGATTCGAAAGCTGAACTCCTTGTTGCCATTGCCAACGCAATTTACTTTGATACACCATACGAAGGAATGTACATTGATATTAAGGATTGGCAAACGAAAGTAGTCCCCCTCCAAAATGTAATTGCAGTACACACAGATGGTTCCAAAACCAGAAAGGGTACGGGTACAGATATATACTCGAGTATAAACCTACATGTGGTATCAAAATTTCCTGTCACAGGCAGTGTGCTTCAAGGAAAGGCTGGTTCCAAGCATATCATCACGTTTAGATCGTTTCAATTCTAAATTGTATCCTGTAACAGCGTAACTTTCTTCCTAAGTTTGGCATGCGGGTCATTCCACCAGAGAATCTTACGTTTACACAAACTGGTTTTATGGACACAACTGTCTTGATAAGAATAAGCATCTACTCGTAGGTCCCCTGTAGACTCGGTAGATGTAACAAGTCTATCTAATCCAGAGAGGACAAGTCGCCGATGCAGATTCCAGTTCGTGGATATATCTAGGAGAAGCATGTGACAATTTGATGGGAATGTCGATTTGATTGATGGTCAGGCAGCGAGGCTTCGTAAGACACATGCCAATTTTCAACAAAGTTGGATGAGGTTGCTGTCTTATCAGTGTCGAATAAGTTCATGGACATATGTAGGTGTAATGTTATCGTCGTCGCCAGTGGAAATACCAGGTCTTTCGTCATGAATTCTGGAATCGGAATAAAGTTAATATTTGTGCTGATTAAGCAGGGCGTCATTGGTACTGATTCCCCACATTTCCGTAGACCTTTAATTGCCAAGTGTAGCGGATGCACCCTCAGCGTGATCCAGGTTCGGCTGTAATACCCTGATGGTGCACATTAATCCTTTTTGGAGGATATAGCTTGCTGGAGTAATTGAGCTTTTTTAGATTCTTTTCCTCTACAGCAAGCAGTGCAGCCGAGTTAGGACGACCCAATGGTTTGTTTTTAACCGATTCGGTGTTCTTCCGATAAGCGTGCCGAGTGGTCCCGGTTATCGGGTGGTATGAACCGGCCATATTACCAGACATACGATGTTTAAAATTTCACTGCCTTTACGGTAGCAATCCACGGATCTATGTAGCTATCGTCTTTTCAGTTCTCTTGCCAGACTGGTGCTGCTGGTGGAAGTAGCTAATCGTGGGACCTGCTTACCAGAATTATCCCGCTGTGTCATCACCTCGTCACTGTTATAACCTATAATATTTTAACCAGTTTCTTTAAATTCATAAATCAGCCTTAAACCTGTCCTCCTATTCGCCCTTTGTCAAAGAAAAGTTGCACAAACTTGCTGAAATGTCATAATTCCCGTCGACATGCAAATGTCATAGTTTGAGGGCTGACAACCTCCAAAAAGAAAAAAAAAATGGCTCGAAATTCTTCTAATGAAACACCCCCACATTTTAAAGGATAGGATAATCTTCTAAAATTAATAAATCCTCAACCAATGCAAAAGGCCAACGCGAAAATTCTTCAAATCAAATCAATCCATTCTGGCAAAATAAAAAATAATTCTTTTTTACTAAAACTTTTCCAATAAAAAACTTTATTTGTTGGTGAGCGCCTTAATAATAAAAAAAAAATAAAATAAAATTTCGCATTCGTCTTGTTAATTTGATAAGAGCGATGAAGTGCGGAGAAAAGTCCATTTCGCGAATTTCCCACCTCTTCGCCTCCTTCCATAGACAGACAAAAATTTTCTCATATTTCACAGCGAATTCATCTTAATAGACCCACTTGAGACTTTAGTCATATTACATGCGACTCAATCTTAATTCGCAACAGACCGCTGTGCCACCCCATCTTGGCAATAAAAATAAGACCAAGGATAACAAAAAAATTATTTCACTTCTGTTTGCGGACGGTCTACTGCCGTTGCCGGTGCCGTTGCTGCTGGTGCTACTGCTTTATCAAACAAAAAAAACAAAAAAAAGAAGGAAAATCCTTACAAACCACCCTGCTCCTTAATAGCAATAAAGTTCTACATCGCGTACCCATTCCAAGGCCACACTTTACATCATCATCAGTCTTATCTCATACACAGGTCTATCGGAGTTGGTCCCTTCGTTCGTCCATCCATCAGTTTTGTGTGTGGGCTGTGAGTGTGCGTCTACGACGCCTTTCGTCCTTTTTCGTTCGTTCGTTGTCGTATTCCTTAAATAAATCAAATTTCGCGCTGGAAAATGAAATTATCCCCAACGCAGATTGTATTTTATTACAAAAGCGGATACACTCGCACAAGTCTATGTAGTAGTTCCCAGTGGACGAGGATACTAGTTAGCCGGGCTGTTGGGCTGTGTTATTGTTGTCGGGAGGATGCTGTTTTTTTTTTCACTTGTTTATTTTACTTACAGTTCCTTGCTCTGCCTTCATCTTTTCTGGTCCTTTTCATCAACGGCTCATAACTCTCAGTCGCGCGTACATTATATTGAAAAAATAGGAATAAAAACTGTGCGAGTTGTTTTTTAATTTTGTTTTCCACTCTGTAATCCTGCGTGTTTTTTTTTTTATTTTTTATTTAGCTAGGACATTTTGCCATCCCCTAGCCGGATGCTAGAGCATGAGGCAATGGAATATAATAATCATTCTCATCAGTGGATAAAAATGGATTTCTAGGTTCATTTTGTATGCAAGGACGATGGGATACATGGATGGCAGCTACGGACGAATATTGTTTTTTGATTTATTTCACAAACTACTCCGTTGAGAATTTTGTAATATAAATATCTTTTATTATACAAAATGCATTTCTCTTGACATGGCTTACTGAATTACTGGAAACAATGCGAACTATGCCTGCATCAGTGGAGTCGATCAATGCGTGGAATTTTTAAATAAGAAAAGGATGAAACAATATTTGTAGTCTATCAAACAAATTAGAGCTCATCGAGCTTGGAAGGTATCCTTATTATTATTCCCTTGTTGTAATTTGATTAGCTGCTTGAGTGGACTTTAAGAATATTGTACTTAGATACGTAACTCGTAGAGTCGCAGAGGATAGTATAAGATTTAACAATATTGCAGAGGTAAGTACCTCTTATTTCATGATGCAGTGAGAGAGCACTAGTCCAATTCAGATGCATGCTGGAACCATGCCAAGCACATGCTCGGGCACTTCGAAGAGCACACCAAAGAGGAACTACTCTTCATAGATCTTAGTGATGAACTAAATCTGAACTAAATGATGCTAGTGCGACCGTTTCAGTGAAGGGATTGCGTTACCGAACGATGTTGACTAAGGTTTTTTTTTGTTTGAAATTGATCCCATGGACGCGGACGACGTGTTTATTTTCAGTAGGACGGTGCCACATGCCACATAACTGGTAAAACAATGGGTCTTTTGCGTAAGAAATTTCCTAGGCGCGTGATTTCTCGAAATGGAGTCTTCAATTGGCCCCCGAGATACTTCAGCATCAGGCGTTCACACCCAAGGTATTTCTAGCGAAAAAAAAGCATGAAATGGAAAAATTAGAACTAACGCAAGAGCTAGCGTTTATGTGGAAGTATTATTCTAGATTATAGGTAGAGAAAATTGTATAAGATTACCAGAGTCTGCGATCCCGCTACTGGTGGAAAGTGGAGGAACTAGAGTTATATACCAAATTCTTCTAAGTGTTCACGTAAGGATCATAGGCAATAGAGCGTATACCAGTTTTCCACAAGAAGTCTGATATGTGCATGAAGTAACATTATGATACACCCAACACTGCAAGCCCATAAACGCAACAACATTTCAAGCGAAATCTTCATCCTGGAGTGTACCATCTGCAACAGACGTGAAATACTTAAATGTAGAGAAAGTGTAAGGGTTCTCACAATAAGAAGATGATAGGAAGCCACTCTCAGGGAAGTGAGTGAAGACCATGTTCTAAAAAGTAAAAGCTATCGAGATTCTTGCAGTTATGTGGAATCCCCTTACCTTACCAAAATTGTGACGTATGACTTAAAAGACTCAACGAGTTCGAAGGCGTACCACAGAACTACGTGGTAGCATCATTACTGTGAAATATAAAAGCATAGGGATGCGGTATCCCCCTTACCTTACCAAAATTGTGACGTACTACTTAAAAAACTCAACGAGTTCGAAGGGGTACCACAGGAATACGTGGTAGCACCACTATTGTGGAATATAAAAACATAAGGCACTCAATACGTAAAGGTTCACGAATTGCAACAAACACACGTTACACTATTAAAGCCGTTCTTATACTTACAGCAGTCAAGTCTCATCGTTTTGCATTTCGAAAGCTCATCGAAAATGCGTTTTGCTAGGAGTTGAACAGCAGCGGCAATACTATTTGAAATACTCTGTAAACGACCGTAGCAACTTCGACAGTGAAAACATACACCCTTAAGAAAAAAGTCAAATTGTAATGGAATATTCAAAAACCCTGAAAAAGGTGTCCCGTTTTACACAATAGTAAGGTATTCAGAGAATTTTGAAGTACAAAATGCGGTACCGCAGTTACCACTGTTGTTCATGGTGGTCATCAGCGATGTACTCCGTGCAGCTTTGATGACATCTTATTGACTACTTTTACATAGGATAACGGACCTTTATCTGACGGCATTAAACCTAGAAGTTAAGGTAAACAAAGTTAGGTTTAAGAACTGACCACTTCTAACATCAGCGCTTAACTCAACATTGCTTGACAGGAATTCGAGAAGGTAACCAATTTTCTATATCTAGAAAGTGTGATCTCGACTAAGTGCGAGTGGCACCGAACTCTAAAAGCTAAAGTGACAGGTAAAACTGCGTTCCTAATCCTATACAAAAATGTTTGGAGAAGCAATGTTGATGTCAAATGTAGACTCATATTGCTTTATGGGTCCATTACTTGGAAACCAGTAACACACGCGATCTGCGTGGTTCTGGGCTAAGAACCTTTAGACATACTATACCAAGGAGAAAGTGACAGTGCACACTCTAAGAATCCGTTCACACGGCAGCAGAACAGTTGAGTTGGAATCAAGCTTCTTGGAACAGAATTGGAGGAAACTTAAATGCGTTGTAGGACTCCAAACAAGATGGCCCGCAGGTGTTTCAGACACCGTGTATCCTTCGAGATGGGAAAGGATTTAAGTCAGAAAGCAAGCACTATTTGTAGCTATATACATACATACATACTTACATATTCATGAACGACAATAATCAAGGACTCATCACAACCAGGAGTGTTCGATTCCAGTGTCAGTGGTGGTGGCGAATATAAACTATTCACCATCGGTAGACATACAAAGTTCTGACTCGACCTACTTTCTGTTTATTTAGTTCAATCCAATTCGTTCATGTACTATTAACAAACTCCACTTCACCAGTCACGTCTAGCATAAATTTTCTCAACTAACCCTAAAGTCTCAAAAGAAGAAAGAATGCAGAAACCAACAAAATAAAACTAACGATCGTTCCAATTTCTATTCTGACACAATTTCCATCACGTTAAATGGGAAAAAAAAAAAGAAATAGTAAACGTACAAACCACCCACAAATAGAGGGAGAGAAGAAAAAAAAAACACAACACAACACAAAAGGATTCAAATCAACGACCTTCAATTTATATCCTTTTTTTTGCAAATCCCTTACCAAGCAATTAATCAATCCTTGCACACAGTAGTGCCACACCATAACGTTTGAGTTGAGACCAAAGCAAAGTCCCATAGCAGCGGTTGGGGCGCCGCACACAGGCACTTCAACATCCAACGAACCAATTCAAATTTGATTCGCAATTCATCGAACCATTAACAAAAGTGAAGAATCAGAAACGAATGAGTGAAACCGGAAACAATGTCCTTCAATTAGTTTCTCCTTTTCTCTTTTTTTTTTTTTTTTTGCTTTTATTTTTGTTCGTCTTTGTTTTTGTTTTTTATACTCTCCTCCTTCCCTGCCATCATGTTTGTATTCGAATGAGTGCACATATAGTTGTCAAGATAAATCAGAGCTTTAGCGCGAGACATGTGTCCTTTCGATGAGAATTGTGAGGAAACTTCGAAAGGATGAATATGGAAAATTTAAGAGGAATTAAGGAATATGATTCACATCTGCTTTTTACAGTGAGAATAATAAAGCCGCGAGGTGGTCATCTACTGAAGAGCCAAGTCACAATATTAGAACGAAACCCATTTTTGGAGTTGAGCTCAATGTACTGTTCAGTCGATCGATATTTTCAATTTACTCTTGATGATGATTTCCTAACAGAAATTCCTCGTAGAACCAACTCGATCAAATACACGGATATTTGCAAAAACCTTGTTACTCCCGATCCTTTCAGGAGATCACTTGTAACACTCAGGAACTGAATTGTAGGGTTTCAGTCCTCAACAAAGCCATGCCTATTTCCTGCCATCTATCCAACCTAGGGACAAGAAGAAGCCTCGATGGTCAATTGCAGAAGTAGGTCCGCTCAAAAATAATTGCAGGAAACTTTTCAACAATTCAAAAAGTACTAGAGTTGCGACTGACTGGAATTCGTACAAAGTATCACTAAATGTATATGAAGAGCCACACGAAAATCTTGGAGGTTCTTTGGAGTGAAATGGAAGAATTCTCTGAAGCATGACGGCTTAGAAAAGTTCTCTCGATAAATCCAATAATTCCCATTTATCTGAAAAAAAACAGGTCGCTCTTGGATGACTTTTAGCGAAGAATCGTTAAGCTTGCTACTCAATACATATTTCCCAGGTATTTCGAAATCGCTTTCGAAAATATAGACTGAACTATACCCAAGATAAGTTTTGACGAAAACTTCCGGGTAACCAACTCTTCTAGGACATTCTGGAAGGAAGAGGTGTTTCTGAAAGACAAGTCGATTTACTTTTTTACAGACGGAAGGAGGTGTTATCTCTGAAAGGCTTAAGCTCAGTCACTGCATTTATCTTCCAAATGATTGTATCGTGTTCCAGGCGGAATTAATGGCAACTAAAGATATCCGCATCTTCTTAGATAGCCAAGCAGCTTGATAGCTGGAATCTTTCTCTAATAATTCGAAAGCTGCTCTAGACTGCGGTTCGTCTCTCTTAGAGATGGTAGAACAGTTTTAGATTCACCATTGTGAAGTAACTTTCTTAAGTAACTTGATCCTTGTCGTCTCGAACCTGGGGGCTGTGATTCGAAAATCCTCTTTGTTGGAACATTATTGTCCATTCGCTTGATGTGGTGGAGTTAGTGCAGTCGACGTGTTTTGGACTACAGCCACATCTTGCTACAGCTCATAGAGTTCGCGGTTGTACATATGTATCTTCTCCTTCATTCACCCTTCTCGCATACGACGAAGAATTCATTCGAAAGTGTTCAATATCTGTGCTTTCCTGCTTATCGTCCAGCACTGGGCAGAACAGGCCCAGAACCAAAGTTTTGTAGAGCATTTCGTATTCCCAGTTAGGAATTTTAGGAAATTTGTTTCGCCAAACCGAAGTAGCAGCGGTTTCCTAGGGTAATTCTTCGTCGCATCTCCACTCATTTGTGGAATTCATATTTACTCCGCGATAAGTGAACTCCTTAACCGCTTCGAAGTTACTGTTGCCAACGGTGATGTTTAGTCGTCGACGGTGGACAGATGCATTTTCGTTTGTTGACCAAACGATGTCGATGTCGTCTGCGTATCCCAGCAGCTGAACAGATTTGTTAAAGATAGTGCCTTCTGCGTTAACACCTACCCTGTGCACTGAACAGATAGTTCCAGCACGAGATTGAAGAGTGACATAATAGCGCATCTCCTTGCCAAAATTCGGTACATGCTTGGAACAGTTTGGAGGAACTGTTGCTGAATTGCACGTTCCAGCGTCACGCGGCACAGCTGGATCAGTTTGTAGAGCTCAAGACGATGAATGCTATCATATACGTCTCTGAAATCGATGAAGATATGGTGAGTCTCAACTTAAAATTCGTTGGTCTTTTCCAGGATTTGCCTTAGTGTGAAAATTTGGTCGATGGTTGATCTGTCTAACCGGCAGCAACACTTGTACGCGCCGATTAGATGCTGCAGATATTCACACAGTATGTTGGATAGGTTCGTATATACGATATTAAGCAAGGATATGCCTCGATAGTTCTTACAAGACACAGAATCGCCTTTCTTTAAGATTAGACATATAGAGCTGGTAGTCCAGTCATCGGGCACGACTTCATTTGGTGCATCCACCCTACCAAAACATCACCACCATGTTTGAAAAGCTCCACTTATAGGCCATCAGAGCCGGCGGCCTTGTTGTTCTTCAGCTTTTTGATAGCTGAGCCAAACTCTTCAAAACAGTTGCTGGAAATGCTGCTTAAACACATCTAATATTCCATGTGCTTCGGTGACTTGGTTTCCTTCACTGTTTTGAAAAGCCTGCGTTCCGTGCTTGAAGCCATCAGCCAATTGTTTGGCTTTCCTAAAAAACTCTTCGATTTCCTTGAGCTGGAAGACTGTGTAGGCTTTTGCTTTTTACGCAGGATCTTCTTATCTCTCCAAACTTGGCTGTAACAAGAAAATAGTCAGAGTCGACGTTTGCCCCTTTGAAAGTTTAAACATTCAGAATATTGGATGTGAGCCTCGTATCTATTAGTTGGCGGTTCATCTGGAGAGCGCGAGGATTCGAAGTCTTGGAAACCTAGTGCTTATTATCACCATATTACGAGCTGCTGTAAAATCGATTAGTTGGAAATCGTTGTCTGTTGTCGTGTCGTGAACGCTGTTCCTTACCGATTTAGCATTGAAGTCCCTGAGTATACTTTTGACATCATACTCCGGACAGGCTCAGTAGGCTCCGTCCAGTAGGTCATAAAAATCCTCGTTGACAGAGTCTTCTGCTTCATCGATAGTTACGTCTGCGCATATTATGTTGATGTTTTGGAATGTTGCCTTGATGCAGATTACAGCCAGGCGATCGCTGATCGGCATAAAGTGAATTATCATTGAGAGTAGTCAATTTCCCACAACGAATCGGAATCCAAACATGCGTAGTCTTTTGTGACAGCCGTTTTTTCATACCTAATCCTATCCATTGTATCCTCTAGATCGTGGTAATATCTGTCTTGTACCGCGTCAAGACAGATTCAAGTTTTTGAGTATCACCAAGAGTGTACAGTACGTTTCAGGTGCATACTCTCAATTCGTAGTGCGTGCACGTTCCGGGTCGTGATATCGAATTAGGGTGTCCATTGTTATCCGAGGCTGGTGTCTCTTTCATAACTAGTTTTCTTTTTACATAGTAAGGAAGTTATCCCAACGGCACAATCCCCAACCTGGAGGGCCAGTTCCATTTTTTCGAACCCCTAGGTCGAGAAGCCGGTTTTAAACCAATGTCAGTAGCCCACTTCGGGGATGTGAGCGCTGCTGTTGGCCCAATAAGAGCTCATTCGCCACCATCTCTTTTCCAAAAAACTGACTTATTCTTTAAAATCTTTAAGTCTTTATCGAGTCCAAATTAAGTGTGCTTATGCTTCTGTTTGAAGCTCTGACGCCACAGTTGACTCCATAAAGACAGTTTGTCCAGTGTTCAACACTCGCGCTTATAAGTTCAGCAAGTCGGGATGGCTACCACTAGGAGGTGAAATAAGCGCAATCGATGCGTAGTCACAGTGACCAAACTGGACATCACCTACCTGTGTCTACCCCATTCCTACAGCATCCAGCCATCACTGTGCTTGATAAGAAGCTGAAATTGGTTTCACGCGTTGGTATGATTCAACTGACCTACTACTGGTCCAACTGTACTAGCGATAGCTGGCAGCCACTTTAACCTAACCTAGATTACTTTGTTGCTCATTGAATGCATTACGCGCTATTTAATTTTCATAAATATGATTGAAGGATCATAATAAGTGTCCCACCCACAGAAAAAAAATTTAAATTAAGTCCCAAAGGTAAAACCAGGAACTGCACTTAACTTTTCTCAGTTGAAACTGTCCATCAGGATGACTGAATAATAACATTTCCTTCGTGTGTCATTCACAGTAGCAAACCAACGTTAAGTAAATATAAATGAAGACAAAGACAGATTTATAATACAAACTTGTCCAAGGATATCTAATTAAATTTGAAGTTTCGCTGACATTAATTTATTTACTTTATCCTGAAGAAGGACGAAGTAAAAATACAACCAATACGAGTAAGTCTAAATAAAAAGCTTGACAAAATCACAAAAGTAAGTGAAAACAGCAACGAAACCTTCAATGCACTCAGGATACTATGGAAGCCGCAAGTATTGGGTTATTTTTTTCTCCTCCTTTCACTATTCTTATGGTTCCCCACACCACTTGTCCTCCCACCAGGAGGATTAACTTTCAAATGCAATTATTCTCCGTCTTCATCGAATTGAAAAGCATTTGTGCATAATAAAATACCAACACTAAAACAACAATTAAGGATTCCAACGAGAAGGAGGAATATTGTCGACCAGGGACCAACGAAAAAAAAACCAAATGAAACATGGGCTTGTATGTATTTTATTTTCAATACTGAAATTCAAATCCAAATCAATTTCCGAATGTTAAGGGAACGAATGGCCAGTGTTTGTGGACGTGGATCAACAAAATCGAAGGAGATGTGTTCAGCTAGAGGTATGTATTTTTTTTTTTCAATCCAATAAGTCGATGTATTATTATTTCCTTCCATTTTTTCGGATTTGTTTTGTTTGTTTGTTTTTTTATTTTTTCTGTTGTTTCGATTATTTGGACGAGTGTGCTCTCAGGATGAATTGCTGGTATGAGTTGGCAGGTATTTTTGTTGTTTTTTTTTTTTTGTTTGCCCTCTTGACCCGAAAACTGCAATCGGTTAAAGTGCATACATACATACATATGTATGCAGAATTCTAGCGGAGGCCCACTAGAGAAACAAAATCAATTAAAATTTGAAGCGGAAATGAAAATTGGAATTTTTTTTTTGCGGAATAGTTTCACTGGAGATTGACGGCGGTTTTTGGGCAAACTCTGACAGAATACAGGTAGACGTCGATGGGATTTTAAGTGAAAGGTGCTTGGGTGGAATATTGAAGTGAATTTTATTTAATTAAGTCTACTACTTGGTTGTTGGGGAATTTTTATGTTCACATTGCTAAACATTGTTATTTGAGTCTGGTCTAAATTTTGGCATTTGAGTACCTTTAGTACCTTAAATTTAGTACCTTAGTATTATAAAGGACCTTTCTAGTTTTAACGCAACGATTTTTGCATTGGCGAGCACCAATTTGATAATTTCAATGGCTGGTTAGAGTCCATTAATTGGTGCCTAGTTGGATTTAGATACAGTCAGGCGGAAGTTAATCTTCTAGCTCCAGGGTAGCACTTCAGATTGAAAGCATACCCAGCTAACCTCTGTAGCCATTTTAAGTACTTCTCCATTCCTTTTTTTTTCAAAAGAAGATTTTGAAGGTTTGGGACAGTTGGATATTTTCCAGTCTTCTTGAATAATAATCGATTCTATGGACGGAATTCATAGGGCTGTAGTGATAGCACTGATCTGCATCAACCGCAACAACAATAGATCGTTTTCGAGTACTCTGTACCCAGAAAGATTATTTCAAAAGATGTCGGTACTCCACAAACATTTACTTGTTTAATGCATATGTACCTGCAGATTTCCATGAACGAACAATCGAGAAAGAGGTCCTGCTTCTACGTTTGGTATCTGTGTGATGTAATTGTATCTGTACGTGCCAATATCGAGATCGAATACTTGGCACTGAATCGATAAATGCTCTTTGGGATTATTTTTTAAAAGGCTATAAAAAAAAAACACTGTTCAATATTTTTAAACGATTGCTGCTTTATTGAAAAGAGTAAACTTTCCGATTAATTATGAAATATTATTTCATTTAAATGAACGCCTCAGCTGGCTTGGCAGTAGGACGTCCTGTCAACCTAATTTGTTAGTACAATATCGATGGTTTTTCATACAATATCGATGATTACGGCCCCTTTTCCACAAAATCTTGACCAATATTGTTCTTGAGTGCCTGAACCATCTCTGGATTGTTCGCAAAGAATCGATCTTTAATGGCACTCCAAACAAAAGAGTCCAACGGCATTAAATCGTACCTCCGTGCCGGTCAAGTAACAATCGATTGTTCGACCGCTTTTGTGGAACGTAGCTCCATCTTGCTGGAACCACAGCTCGCCTAAGTTCAATTTCTGGCCATAAAAAATCGGTTATCATGCCTCGGTAGTGCTCTAAAATGACTATAACGTTTCTTCCATTAACGTCTTGGAAGAAAAATGGGCCAATAATGCCGCCATTCCAAAAACCTTATTAGAAGCAATGCACTGAACATTTACCCAGTTAGAAGTCCCCGCTACCTGCTAGAAGAAGAAATTTGGCAACGCAAAGTGTACCCAAAGTGATAGTGTTTGATAATGAGACAAAATTATCTTCAACTGAGTTCCAGGAGCCAAGTTAGGTTCTGACCGGAGTTTCGTTTAACCCAGAGTTAAATACGTCGTTTCCCAAAATTATGGTGGACAGAAAATAAGACTAATCGTTCAGCATCATGGTAGACAGCACCGAACTTTGACCTTCGGAACCTCCAACCCAAAGTGGTTAAGAAAATTCTTGGTAAATGGTTGTATGTATGCACAGATTAGCAAGACTGTGACGAGGTGAACTCTGTTCATGCAGATGACACTATAGAACTACGACAGGCAAGTAGTGAATATGACTGTCACTATCTCATGCAATAGACAAGGATATTTCTATTAACTTGTTGCCTTAACTTTTGAAGCGTAACCGATGGGCTGAATTAGCCAAAAGTAATGGTAGCCCTAAAGTATTACAGAGATTAACTGGTCTCCCATTCGATTGTTCGAGTGGAACTAACTCAGAGGTACAACATACAAATAAATATACTGACTTGCTGATGACGAAGCTGCAACCTCACTCATCTAGTGGAAGAGCAAAGATGGGTTCAAAGGACAACTCTCTCATTAGAGCGACCTAGAATATTAAAACCACATCCTAGACAAGAAAAACCAGACAGAACACCTTCGAAACACCATTTCCGCTGTACCGAAGTGAAGAAGAAAACTAGCCCAAATACCACCTCGAGCAACTCGAGCAGGAAATCAGAAAACTATTTAATAGAGCCAAAAATTATAGCGAATAGTGCCAACACAGAGAAGCCAAACATCATTCAACAAGGTTCTGAAGAAGTCTAAATGCAAGACGTAGAGGATCTCCTGCGAAACAATTGGAAACTTATCAATGGGAGCTCGGTGTCAAACGTCTTAGTTCAAAGTCGCTTCCACTACTTAGGTTCCCTAAATAAACAAAGTAATGAATTCAGTAGTAGTCTTAGGGAAACCTGCCAATTAATACTCGATGCCCTCTTTACAGGTTTAGTGGATCCATTCAAGAACCTTGTTCTCAATCCTTGTCTGGCAGAGTGTTCACGGTCAACCAAATAAAGTGGGTTCTATCCACTTTCAGTCCATGTATGTAAGTCACCAGGCGCAGATAGCATCTTCCTTGCCTACTATAACAGGAATAAGATTTACTGATACTCCCTTTAGATTCAACTTTACATTAGGCTACATACCTTATACCCAAAACCTGGCATCCACTGGAAAGAGGTGAGCGTAGTTTTCATAGCGTAACCGGCAAATCAGGCGGAATAATCGCCTAAATCCTATTGCTCTATTAGCTAGAGTTTCATCTCCTTTTCCACATAAGGATACGTGTCATACTCGTGATCCTTTGCATGGAAATGAAGTTGCCTACCAACCTGTAAAGTTTACTCATACTCTTTTGCAGAAAGAGGAAAAACAACCTCAGACCAGAGTTACAATTGATCTGTCTGCAGAAGCGAATTCCTGAAAAAACGCTTACAAAGAACTAGTACCGGAATAGGGTTACCAATACGATGACTAGATCATTATTCATGTGCCAACGCCTTTCTGGCAAAAGCTAGAGACTGAATACCAAGATTATTTACTGGTCGCTATAATCAAACCAACTTCAACCCCAACAAACGTCTTGCATCTATGAACAAGGTTATCGTAATCTAGTTTACAGATAATAAAGAAACTGAGGCTGACTGGCTGACAGGAAGAGGCACATGTCACTCACTCGTTGGTGCTGAGGTCTGTTTTGGCGTACCACCTAACAGATGAGTAACGCAGAGGAACTTAAGTTTGATTTAAACCAAAGGTGCCCATCATCCTACCTTCTGCATCAGCCTCTATTTTGAGGGAACGCCTGAAATATATTCACTTCAGCTGAGAGAAAGACACACTTGTTGGGTTTGAGGCCTGTTTTGGCGTACCACCTAACAGTGGGACATCGACTACTGGGCCCACCTTCACGGAAAGACTACTTACGAAATTTAACGTGCTACCTAACCGGGCAATGTCCTCTTAGATACCAACTGTTCTGTAGAGATTAAAGAGAAATTCATTCCTTGTGTATGTCCAAGAGCCGCAAAGAAAGTTCAACGGCAACTAAGGTATTAGAACACAGATCTACATATACTGAGGTTTATCAAGAGTCTTAACGCAAAATATGCCAGGCAATGGAATCCACTACCCCAAGCTGGAAGAAGAGTGGGTCGCATTAAGTAAACTTGCCACAGGATAGTTGAGGAGGAAGCAACATTTTGGGGAATAAGTTCGAAATTGAGATGCCATACGAGGGATTACAAAAACTTAACAAGGCCTAGAGTCAATCGGTTGTTAGTCAGTAAAGGGTCCGGTTACTATAAATTCTTTTGAAGGACAATAATACACATAGTACACTGCACGTAATAAATGTAATTAAATTTTTCACTAACCTGTTTATTCTCTTATATACTCGTGAACCAGTCGTGTATCTAGAGGTAGAACACACGCTCCCTCCTAACTACTCGCAGGATTACCGTTCACAACCTTCGAAGAATCCAAGCTTTGAGGCTGAAAATATGACATACCCAATCCGCTGATCCAAAACCACTTCGAGTGCAGAAAATCACGAGCAAAAGCTGTGAACGACAATACAATACCGTCAGTTAGTGCTGATTTCTTTCTGTTTCTGTGAGGAATACGGGTCCAACTAGTGCAACAAAACATCCAACTTTCCAACTTCAAGCAAAAGGGATAGCTCCACCCCTAAGAATTAACATCTCGACACAATTCAAAGAACATCTGAAGCTAAATCATACGATATTCCACAACCTGTTGATAAGTCCTGTCTATTATAAATCGCCGAGAAGAACTTGCTATGAGACTATATTAGCATCGAGACGGTTTACTGAAACTAGTGCGCAACCAACTCCTAAAAATTTTAAAAACCTTCAAGAAGCGCCATGAAGATGGTTAAGCAATATTTGAATTTTTTCAAAATGGTTGAGTCTTTCCTACGACAAATTGAATTGACGTCCACAGCTTGTTTTGACTATATTTCGGTCGATAACTTCACGGTTGCCATTGGAAACATTGAGACCAAACTCAAGGCATCGAATTAAGATTTTTTTAAGGCTGAGAGTGAAAGTCTCGGTCTCCGTAAAGGTTTTCAGTCTGTATCTAAGCAGAACCTTGACTGATCTGTCTAAAACTGAAATTATTAAAGGTTCATCCCGCTGTAGTCGATTGAAAAAAACGGGCCTCTCCCTAAGATTCCACGGTCTCGGAGATAAGATTGGATGGTTCTCAACTGACGAGTTGAAAACATCCAGCAAGATCAATATCCCACTTGATCGATCACATTGGCTTCTTTACGTCCTATATGAGTGTAGCCTGTAGCAGTCGTCTGCCTTCTGTCTCGCATACTCACGTACAATAACGACAAGTTTAGAGATCCTTTTGTGTGCCAGTAATTTCGAAACCATGTAGAGCATCACAGTAGTCCAAAAAACTGAGACAAAGACTGTGATGTGGAAAAAAAGTATCGTAACGATGACATGAAGGTTTGTGGGTGTAGAACAGAAATATCAAAGCAATTGGCGATCCAAAAAGACCATGCGACAGATTCAAACACAAATTTCAAAGCCTTATGCAACACGTACAACTCTTTCTATTATAGAGAACCTATTCTTTGAGGGTTTCGGCATTCAAAACGGCATGCTGCAAGGCTGACTACTATCACCTCTACTAGTCCTGTTAGTGATTAATAGTATTCTTTGAGCAACAGTGCTTGGAAAAAATGGTTTACAGTAAAAAAGTGCAATAGACTCCAGGCAGTAGTATCCATTTATATACATATAATCTAGCAATCGAAGGTCGCCTTAAACATGGCACGGAACTGCCGAGTAGGATTCCCGGTCTTAGGAATTGACTTTCAAATTATTAAAACGTGTTGCAGGGACCCAAATACGATTCTTCACATCTTTTACCCCACAAGACTCGACAGGATCCAAGCAAGTGAGGAAGTACCAAATTCAAATATTAAGGAAGATATCTTCAGTGAATACTGTGTACTTTATTTTTTTTTCTAGAAGAGTTCACATTTAAGACAAAGGAAGAGTGTCCATCTATGTAAGAAGAACCGTCAAGACAACATTTTTTTCTCCTTCATTACATTTTCTCATGAATTGGATTCGCATTGCAACCGCTAAAAGTAATTACTTTTCCTAATAAATTTCTTACTTAAGATGCACTTGTATTCTGTCCATTTCAAATAATTCTCCATTGCAGAATGCAGTCGGCAAGTATCTAGTAAACATTAAAATTCATGAAGTGGTTACTTTTCCTCTATGTACGTGCCTTACTAAATACAGTTTCCATTTGAAACACCACCAAGCAACGCTTCGTTTCCGTCGATGTGCCGCCATGTTGTTTTGTGAATCTGGAAACCTCACTTCCGCTCTCGATTCGACATTTCACAACCTTAACTACACCACAAGAGAAATGCTAATGGCAAATGGCTAGTCTTCAGGTACACATACATATATGCACACCAGTTGCCTTAGCATGCAGACCACGTACCGAGTGGCTAATTTATTAGACGCGTTGGTAAAATTAGATTCACCCTGAACCTTTCGAACCCTCTTGAAAGAGCAAGGCCGGAGATCTAATTAAACAACATCTCCTGCCAGCAATAGATGGGAATGGATCTCTTAAAAAATGCAGGAACTACGATATTTTTTCATTAGCAGTCGGGATTTTTTCTTGCCAGACCCCAAACCGGGCGGGTGTGTTAATTAACCCGTCGCAAACCGTTCTGAGTCCAGACGATGTCTGTCTGGTCTGGCTGGTTGCTATATATCAAAATTCATCGCCAGACAGAGTCAATGTAAGTCCATAAGACCCTCCACTCAGCGTCAAGTGGAAACATATGAAATGTGTCAGAAAGCTACCCATGTTCATGAGTGCAACTCGAGTTGGAATAGTTTGCCATCACTCCCCATGCCCACCACCTTCTAATCCAATCGGAATGATGCAATAACGTGACCATAAGCGTTGTGCGGAACCTCTCAAGCCAGAGCTGGATGAATGATGGTGGTTATTGTCGCTTTTGGTATTTACCCTGGCTACGCATAGTGGAAACGACAACACTAACCATCCCCCAGGACTCGATTCTGGTGTGTAAAACTGAGAAGGGTTTTGTGTGCGTGGTTTGTAATGAATTTACATCGTTCTGCATCTGGGGGCAGGCGAATATGTTTGCTTTTTAGTTGAGGGGGGGGGGGGGGGGGGGATAAATTGCATATGTCGTGCTCCATCTTCCTCGGCGTTTTGTTTGACAATGCCAAAGGAACACACTCACAGAGCAATGGGGGGGGATAGGATAAACATGGCGATATTAAATTTGCACAACAAATACAATTAAGGATTCAGGGCGATCGAGTGGCTGGGCACAGACCATTGACATGGCGACCGAAGGGTTTCGCAAAGCGAAATAAGTTAACGAATTGCGAATTATGTGGTAAAATTTGAAATGCAGACTCAGATGCAAATTCAATGGTTTTATGCAAATAATTGGACTTGTGGTGTTGGTGCGGTGTTGCTATCGATACTGCATGGTGCTATTGTTTGAGGTTTGGAATGGTGTGGCACGTGGATTGACGTACATAGATTGGATAGTTTTTTTTTTAATTGGACTTAAATAGAATTAAGTCACGCATGTTTCAGGAGGATTTAACGTAGTTTTTGTTGTAAACGTGGTCCCTTTATGTGGTAATTTTTTGTTTTTGTTTTTTTTTTTTAAAGGTTGATAGCCTTTGTACTTTGACATTTGTTGCGTTCGTATACACAGTGCGATGACGGGTAGTAGATTTTGCTGGGATTCTGTTTTTTTTTATCTTGATGGTTACCTGCCTTTAGCTGTGTTCAATGAGGTTTTTCTGGACTGTTCGAAACAGAAAAGTACAATTGTTGGTGTTCAGTGAGGAATTTTCTATTCTGAACTGATCTGATTCTTGTTCAATAAGGTTGTTCTAGAACAGTTTAGAACAGGATTTTCTGTACTTACTTTTAAGTTAGACCAGATTCGTGAAAACTGTCAAAATCAGCTGTCATCGTTTAGTTGTCATTAATTTGTTAAGTCTTGTGGTAAATTTTATTTCAAATAAGTTTTTATTTATTTTAATTGATACCGAATATTACCTACGAGAGAGTATTTTTATTTAATTCCTTTGCAATATTTCAAAATATTTTGATTTTTCCGATGTAAAGCAACGAAAACTTAACAACAATTTGTTTTGACAACTTCATTTGACGTATGACTGACTGTTCTAACTTGTCGGACGTTTTTCACGCAACCGTTCTGTTGCATCCTGTTCTACTCTATTCTAAAATTCATTGAACAAAGCTTTTATACTTTGGCATTTGCTGCGTTTGACGTACGTCAAAAAAATCCACTCTGTCAGTTCAGTGTGAACATTGTCTATGGCGATAATGTATTGTGAAGATGACAAGTAGTATGCGGATAAATTTCGCAAAGTTTGTGTAATTTTTGTCGACGAAGTGCACCTAATCAAAAGATAGTTGGGTTGGTTGTAGACCACGAAACTCGTGCCACGTCAATCGAGAACCTCCACGCAGTAATCAGAACTGAAGGTCAGAGTCTAGGAATACCAACTTGGTGTTATTGAGGACGTAAACGTTTCTGCAGCGAATCCATACACAATACAACTCTAAGGCTTAAAATAATTAGAAATTCAAGCCAGAATTCTAAGCCCCGATAATTCGTCAGTTAGGTTCTAGATTATGATTTAGCGAAACTGTTAAGTGATGAGGCATTCATTTAATTTAATGACTTGAGGGATATAGGAGATTCGTATCCGTTGCAATATGGAATCAAATTTCTTTCCACAGCCAACCTAGACCTTGGCACAAAGTCAATCTTGTCAAAATTTGTAAACACTGTAGTACTTCACTATTCCTTTAAAGTCTTCATCTGGTAATAAATAGAGGATTCCTTTCCATTGAAAGAGTTGCAACTTGATGGATCAACTATCAGATAAGTTTGTTCCAGTGTTAGAAAGAAACTCATTGAAGACGGCCCTAAGGGGATGTATTATAAGCTCAGCTCTATATCACTCTGGATATCATATCTAAGATCAAGCGAATGATATGCTTAATCTTAAAATAAACATCTGCTGCTACTATCAACCTTTCGCTAAATGTTTTCGACAGAGACTGATCATTGATGTCGGCTTTAAAAGACTAAGACAACAAGACGAGAATACCTTTCAAGTTCTGTGCTTAATAGGATAAGTAAAGTCACCTCGACAAAAGGAAGAAACATCCGCTTAGTTTGAAATCTCACAATTATCTGTACGAAAACTGGATTTAAAGCCAAAAATAATTCACTGCGTCTATTTTAATTCCAAGATCCATTTATGCATTTCCAGTAAAGAAAACCTTCATCAAATTTCTATTCGAACGATTTCAAGATAAGTCTGCTTTTGGGCCGCTATACGTACTTGTTAATAAGAGGAATTGGGAGCTCTAACTGATCTGATCAAGGTTCAAATTGGCCGATGCCAAAGGGCGTACTTAGTAATTCCACAGAAGCACCACACCTCTCAGCATCAACGATATGTGATACCAACTTCACACTCTAGGAATAAACCTGTCCATCGCAAATGGAACAATGGTATGCCGAAGGATCAAAAATGGATAACAAAGTCAAAGTTTCGAAGTGCCGAAGTTGCGAAATCTAAATCAATATTCTGTTCAAAAATGAATCGACCATAAACTATCTTCACTGCATCTACTTAGAACCCAAGCTCGCTTGGAATTGCTTGAGCACTTTAAACCAGCTAGATTCCAGTCAAGGGATACTAAAGACATTACAGTCTTAAATGACTTAGGTTATTTAGTGAAATTTGAGCTCAGATTAAGGCCGAGATCTAGCCGACACTGATCTAGAAAAAGTGCGAATGGCTCAACATATGTATCGGAAAGATCTAAGGATGTGAAGAAGAAGCCAAACTTTAGGGATTGACGATCAGGAAACGATCCTAAACACGTCGACATATCTGCAAGTATGGGAATAATCTAGAGGATACTCTCGAATGCTAAAAGGCGATATGACCACACTTTAGAAAAGAAGATAGGATGGAGTAGGTATTGATAGTGTTGGGGGCCACTGCCAGCAGTGATATCATCTCTTTGGATGTGGTTCCGTTCATCATAAAGACTAGGTGTCCATTAGAGAGACTCGGAAACAAGCTAGAATGGACTAGGAATTCTCAAGACTTAGACAATTTTTTTTGCAAGAGACATACTAGTCCGTTCTTATAAGAAGGAAGTTGGGGATTGGACAATAATTTAATGTTGGCCAAGCTTGTCTGGAACATCCTTACTTACTGTGTTATACTAAAGTAATGTCCCAGCTATAACAAAGTGAATAAAAAAAAAAACTAATCAAATAAGTAGATTAAGTCCAGATATTGCTGAAAATATAGCCATTAGCATACGCCAATGGACGACCATGCAGCCAAGTTAAGTATCACTTACAAAACCCAGTAAAGTAAAGGAAGATCCCAGAAATGTCAGTGATTAAAGTGCTATCTATTGAATGTTATGGGTTGGATTTGAATATCTCGATTTATCAACCAACGTCTTGGCACATAACCCATAGGACTCATTGGATTCTTTTGAACCCTCGCTTGCACCTATCTACCTATCCTACTCCAAGGAAGGCACATAGCCTCTAGAACTTATTGGATTCTTTTGAACCTTCGCTTGTACCGATCTACCTATCCTACCCCAAGGAAGAATAGGACTTTCACTACTAGGAGTCCTACGCAGGCTCTCACACAAAAAGTTAGTTTTTTACGTTACAAAATAAAGGACGAGAAGATTCTAATTGTTGGATGTAAAAGAAATATTAGCCTATGCAGCTTGAAGAAATTTCGGATCACATTTTGGAATTTGAAACTATCCCGCAGACGAGTAAGCCACCTCAGAGCCTAAGTGTGATTAATACCAAATGTGCACATCGTCCTACATTCTGTTTTGAGCGAACACCCGAAATATATTCA
Organism: Xylota sylvarum; assembly: GCA_905220385.1. Classification (NCBI taxonomy): domain Eukaryota; kingdom Metazoa; phylum Arthropoda; class Insecta; order Diptera; family Syrphidae; genus Xylota; species Xylota sylvarum. Next base: position 10,611,287 of record LR999960.1, read on the forward strand.
CCTCAGTTGAGAGGAAGATACATATGTACATTGGAACTCAAGCTGTCTTTAATATGAAGTGTTGAAGAGGATATGACAGAAACCAGAAATGTAGTGTAGAAGATCCCCAACTATTGAACAAAAAAGTATAGTCTAACTATGTAGGTCTGGTGCATTTACAACAACAGATCTATTGGATTAAAGGAATAAATCTAGCTTTTCCACCTAAAATCTGAATCCAGATAGAACTTTCATTGTTCTGTGATGTTCACAGCCACGTTCCCAACCAGATGTCCATACCAATACGCATGAAACATTTATCGCTAATGAAACATTTAACAGACTTCCTCCACTCAATTTCCCTGCAAACCATTAAACAATTTATTGATGACTTCCTGATGCCAAATGAAACCCAAAAAACAATCAAAATTCAACTCCCAAGGGCCAACAAGACATGAAAGTCAGTGCAATAAAATTTAACGACACACGCCCAAAAACCCTTATTCCACTCAAATCTTAAGAACAGCCTCCGATAAAATGTCTGAACTTCATGTTTCACATTCAATCAGCATATTAGCATTTCCGCCCAACTACAAGAGTGGGCAACGTATATAAACATTTGTTCAGCGCCCCCTCCGTTCTCAAGTCCACTACATCACCTGGGTATACAAGCTCCCCACCTTTCAACACTCCTCAAATTGAAAATCCGACATAATTCCGTTCAATTTTATTGCAAACATCTTCAAGTGCCATAACTTTTAGGGGTTGTTAGTCCTGAAATCGAAATAACCGCCTTCGTTAAAAATTTACGACCTCTTGCGTCAAGGAGCATTTACCAATGTCTAACTGGCAGACATTGCCAGGAGAGGAATTACCACCGGACTGTACATTGAAGATTTTCAATCCAATCGACGAGTGGCATAATATTTTAATGAAAAACGAAAAGGAAACCGCAAGATCCTGGCAAATTTCTTTATTTCAGGCACAGACAATAAAAAACAAAAAAATTTAGTTTCGTCACGGTTAACCGTGAAAGGACGAATGAATATTTTCCCGTGGGATGAGTTTTATTTTTGTGCTGAATATTCTGTTAATCCTTTGGGCCAACTGGGACCATAATTTATTATTCAATTGCACGAGAGGTGGATATGTACACAGGGTAGTTGGATTTTATATTTCATTTGGAATGCGTTTTATGTCAGCAAGTATGGGATTGCATTCCAGAGATGGAAAGGACTTACCAGCTAAACAATGAGCTGGTGTATCTCTGTTTGAATCATAAATAATTCAGGCAATAATTTATGCAAAACGGTATTAGATTGTTTGCAAACTGTTTGGATTCAGTGTTTGATGAGTTCGAGTGTTTGTCAGACGGGAGGAGCTTTCAACGGGCTAATCGTGCTTTTGATACCGTGATGCATGTTGGGTGGTCCAACACTTAACAGCATGCTTGACTTGACCAAAATTATGCGGTATTCACTAATTGGACCCCATGGAGTACTGTGTGACGCGCCAATAATCACAAACCTTAGTGATGTAGACAAACCCTCTAGATGATAAACTGGTATGGACATTATTCGGACCGAGTTGACGGCTGGTGCTTTAGAGAAAGACGTAGTTTAAAGTATGTATGGATGCCAAGTCATCTCCATCCTAAGACCATCGATACGTGTTGAAGAGCCACGTCCTTGTTGAGGTGTCCCTGCTGTTGACAACATATGGCGGATCTATTTTGATTTAGATTTTGTTATAATCATGCGGGCTCTGCCTTGGGTAAGCTCAACTTCACATGCTTCTCTTGGGAACAAAACTTCTCAAAATAAAACAATCAAGAGAATGATGCAGCTCTCAATGTATCTACCGGCATTGGGATACTGGTCTACCCGAAGATCTCCCCTCAATACTGTGTGCAGATGAGGATTATCCTATAATCAGTCCAATGGAAGAAGTGGCATTCTTATTAGAAACCACTACACCGTCGTGTCACTAAATAACTCCATGCTACCGATTAATAAAATTATATTTGACCGATTTAGTGGAGGTGCATGCAAACGCTTTTTAGCTGCAGAAAAGGAGCTCCCCTTGAGGAGGCCATAATAGAAGTCAAATCCCCCTGTGGTCCGGAAAAAGAAATCGCACAGATCAATCGCCTATGGGTCTAGAAAATAAATAAGAAAAAATAAATTGGCATCTTCTTATCCGAGGTCTGACGATATGAATTGTGTGCCTTCCATGTCTATCAATCCCTCCTCACAAAACAGTTTTAAGGTTGGAATTATTGGCTCACAGTATTACTGTACCATGCAGTGACTTTGAGCAGATGCAATGACTCTTCGTGAATGATACGTGGATTCTTAGTGGTTTAGACGCAATTGGCGGTCTGTAGTCTGTCTGCACTTTGTAAGGGAACATCTTCAAATCTTTCAATAAAAGACGTCTGATCGACGTTGACTGCTCATTTTGCGACATCTTAAGATACGAGACCTTCGGGTACCTCTTCTGTTACATTTTCTTCCAGTCTTTTCGAGGCGACTGGCTCAACGCCTTAGTGTTTAACCAATTGACGTAGGACATCCGGGAAATCTGCGCCGAAATTCATGTTGCGCCAAAATCACTGACGAATTATTCCGTAAAAAGATACATAGTTACGAGTATTTCACGATTTTGAGGAGTATAACGTTCCATGGGTTGTCGTATTCTGCATCTTTGCACATCTAGGGCACATTTTCTGCCACCTTGTATAAAACCCAAAATTATTTCTAGAGATCCAACTACCCGACGAAATATTGTAGTTTCATTCTTATCGTCCTCCTTGGAAAAAGGGATGTGACAGTCCTTCCTTTCTTCTTTACAAAACCTTACAAATGAGTTTTTTTTTCGAAATATTTACTAAAACGAGTCTCTATTCCATCTAGTGATCAGCAATCAAATAGGAATTCTTTGCTAGGAATCATTCACCCTCTTTATCAGGTAAGTATCTGTTATTTTCATCATAAAATACCCTACTTTCAGCCTCCAAATGTTTTGAAACCTTGGTGAGAACTAAACATATTTTCTTTTTTGTTCTAGGATACCCTCTCCGTTCCTGATTTTCGTATTGAAGTTCCAGCGAATTCGGCCCTGACCTCTAGCATCTTGTGTCAAAACAATCAGTTTCAACATGTAATCTAAATTTTTGAGTTAAAAGAAAACGTCATAGAAAACGTCAATCAGAAACATGATTCACGATGAATGTGGAACTTTCATAAATCATCAAGCAACATGATTCCCGATGAATTCCTCTCATCTAAAGTACCAGTAATCATGACAAAACCACACCTATGTATCAACGCTTGATTGTACTAAAAACAACACATAAGCATAAACCATTCCCAGAATAAGCAACAAATTTTCAACAAATCGTCCTACTTTTTCCAAAAAATGTAGATCTCCCTACAGATCGGGGTCAACCTGGGCCTGAAAAACTGTCAAAAAATGTACACATCCTTCTTTTTTTATCAATAAAAACAATTTCAAAACAAAATCTGACATGTTTTCTATAAAACTACGAAATGAGACACCCTGTGCTCATCTACACCCTGCGGTAAGGTTTTTTTTTTAACAAAAAATTAGAAAAACCCCAAACCAAACCAGAAATAAATCCATTTCAAGAGACTGCACATCTCTAGCTTCTCTTTTAGTGGTTGCACATCTCTAGGTACCAGCTGAAAAAAGGAAAAAAAAAATTCAGCTGGGATACCTACTTCTTGAGCATGAGCACCTGGTGTTCTTCGGAAATTTTCGTTTTTTCTAGGAATTTTCGGTTTTTTTTGCAGGTTAATGTCGTGATTTTGTTTATTTTTTGCTAATGTTTGGGGTTTTGAGTAAAATTTTGGGTGGTGGGTGGTGGTTTTTGGGGATAAATTTGATGGTTTAGGGGGCGTGGCTGAAAAAGGAATTCTATCGAAAAAAATAATGAAACACATGACCTCTAGAGATGGATTGATTGAGTTATATTTGGTTAGCTTTTGGGGATTAAACATTCATACTATAGACTTAGTCTCAAGGCTTTTAGGCTACTTAAAGGTTCTATTTATAGGAAGGCTGGCTTGCGGCTGGCTGCCGATGGGAGTTTGACTGATTTCTTGATAATTTTTGTGACTATTCATACGGAATTGATGATTTGTGGAAGGGCTTGGGCTGGTTTAAGGTTTGCACGCAGATCTTGAGGACAGGATCGTTTAAGATAGGATGGTACTGACTTGATGTATGAAAAACGTCTTTGGTTAAATTTGATGGAGCTATGAAAGATTTTTTAAATGTTGATGTTGATGATGTTTTGAGGGTGTTTGTGTGATCAGTCCATGTTTCAGATGTATATGCCGAGGTTTCATTTCAAGTGTCTTTGAGGAATTGGAAAGTAAAAGCTGTCCTTGATGTGTGAATTTTATTTGTAGCATTTGAATAGATGTTATGGCGTGATATAAGCGTTGCTTCCGAGTCTTGTTGATGGCTTTAAGGGTGGCTTGATTGGCTTTAAGGGTCGTTGTAATCAATTTCAATCAGGAACAACGCAACGAGGAGATTTCTCTTCATGGTGGAAGCGATGGTGATGTATCTGGAAGTGTATGAACTATGGTTTTGAGAACTGCTGATTTCTGCTACATATGGAGAGGGTTATTAGCGGAGGCCAAGATTCACCCCGAACTGTAGCGCCATCTAAGTAAGTAAGTAAGTAAGTAAGTAAATAAGCTACAAATGTAAATAAAGGAAAATAATATACCTGCATCTCCACACAGAGTTGAACAGTACTTTTAAAAAAGAATTGCTTTCAACTGGAGTCCAATGAGTCAGCCCTACGAAGATTTATATGGAGCTTGAAGTTTCTTAGTAAAATCACTTACGAATCTCGAACTACTTTCGTAAAGCTTGCAATCTTTCGGTGCATCTTTCATACCAAAAGGCATGCATACTGTCCCAAAATTATAGACTTCTCTGGCACAAGGACTACCTGTAATTATGAACAGTGAGGGTCTTATGAACATCATCGGTCATAGTTTTCTTACACTAGCATAGTTATCAAGTCAAATCTTACCATGCTTTCATTATTTGCGAATTCGAGTCGATTCTCTTGTTGGGTCACATCGTAGGCCAGCAGTCAATGCTTCTTGACACTTGACTTTTTGAAGTTCCAACTGTTTTTTAGGAGAGTAAAGCGTGAGGTTTAAGGATAGCTTGATGTTGACTTGATTCTGCCCTGATGGGCAGATGTTGCTGATTAGGTTCCCTGAAACTCTGCTTAACAACCGGCATGTAACCATAATTCTGGATACCATAGGATTCTAGACTTTATGCAGGATGGTACAAAATTAAAATTCAGACCAGGATGGCTCATCCTAAATTGAAAAAAGGATATTCTATAGATTGGGCTCTTAGAACTAGCTGTAGACAATAAAATTACATTAACTTACTACTTGCAGGACATTGAGGCATCTCCTTGTCAATGAAATTGGCGGATCCAGTGCACAGTGTCCATTGATTTGCAGCCTGGAAAGAGAAAAAGAAAAGCTATCTTAGACCTGTACCAAAAGTCCTCAGATTTGATAGCAGAGGCAAAGTTGAAAGGACTGAGTATTAATTCCACCGAAACTAAAATCCTTAACCATAATAGTCGAATGGGTTCGGACGTAGTCGTACTTAAAAGTACGAATCCAAGCTATTTGTAACCATAATAACTTAGATTCGTCAAGTTTTCGTTCACTTTTGCTCATTTCCGAAACTAGCGAATCCACGAGCACGATTATGAGAGTATGTTATTGCTTGATATTTATTGACATTGAGGTCTAGGAAATTGCTAAGACACCAAGTAGAAAACATATCCAAGTCTTCTCGTCGAAGACGACAGTCAGAGGAGGAAAATTTATGCCTGAATCTTCATATCCATTGCTTAAACAAAGAAATGTGAATTTATAAAGATACGATCAACATCATTAATTGTCAAAATAATTAATAAAGGACCAAGATGACTGCCTTGAGGTATTCCAGAGAAAACTCTTATTGCTTCAAATCGCCTGGCACCGATAGAGTGTGCCCAACTTTGCAGTAGCAGAATATAAATCAGTTTGGTGCTAACTCTGACATTGTATAAGTATTGCGACACCCTCGCGAACGGTTAGAGTAGCCTTTATACCAAAAATTGGTGGAGATGACTACTCCTTCGGGAAGTGTTTCAGGCCTATAAATTTCTCTGCACAAGTTTGTAATGAGGATGCACCCTCTATCTGAGATAACAGCTCGAAAAATTCTGCGAGATTGAAACTGGATACCTAGTTACTAGAATTTAATGGGAGATAGATAGAAGAAAATACACCATGGGAATTTCCATCGTCATAGAGGGCGCTTTCGATGATACAACCTTTGACTGCATGTGTGTCTCTGCTAAACAACATGGGGTAGATGAGACATTGGTATTGTGGATAATGAATACAACTTTGCGGACTGTTGGTACTGTGTTTTGCTAGGGTTAGATAAAGGCTGCTCGCAAGATTGTGTACTGTATCCACTGCCATGGTAAAAGGAGGTTGACGCTCTGTTGCATACTCTCAATAGTTCAAACGTCTGCGCTCAGACATACGCCGATGATGTTGCAATATTTTCTGTCGGGTTATACCTTGTCTGTGTTAACAAGCAGGTGGCCTTATACATAACCGATGAATGATGCACTATGTGCTAAAGGGTGTCGGTATCCAGATCTCCAAGAAGAAATACCAATGTCCATTATGCAATGCTTGTGGAGAGGGCGATGATACTTTGGATTATTTTCTTTGTGATAGTCCTGCATTTGCTCTGACAGCTCGTATTGCATCCTAAATGTTGAAAACCTTAGCCTCATGAATAGTAGAAACTGGTGGCCAGTCCATTCAATGGTAGACATATAAAGCATTTGAGGGAGGTGGTGGTACGGCATAGGGAAGTATGAAGTTACTACGTAAGGAGTTGGAAATACGCTTAATTCTACAAACTGGTCACATGTACTACAGTCTCTTAGAAAGTTAAGAACATCAGGGTATCTCGTCAGAAGATTGACACAAATGATGGAGTAGAAGAACTCAAATCTTGACTTCCATAGGGTTCGGCGCTTGGACCCGTGTTATGGAGCATAATGCGTGATGATATATTGAGAATTAGAACCGCTCTGTTAAACCATAGAATTAAACTAGGTGGTCAGTGTGTGAAATGCTCTTATTAAATAGATTTATATCTCCTTTGATTTCAGACTGTTCCGATACAATAAACCATCCTTTAAAGTTAACGGCTTTCAATAACATTGACCTGAGAATCTTCGAGATCGAGAAGTGGGACCTAATAGCCTCAAAATACTGATGTATTTAGACTATGCCTAACCTACTTAAGTCTAGTTTACTAGTTTCTTCGACTTTATACTTCGAAAGGGATTCTCTAAATAAGTGAGAATCTATCTATTATCCTTATGGTGTGATCTCTGTAGGTCGTTCATAGTCATTTTTCGCAGCCCACACTATCACCCACCAGGATTAATAAAACTCCATCAAAGTAAAACCTCAAACAATTTGCTTCACTAGAGATTGTGCACAGAAAAAAAAAGGAAACACTACCACACCCAAATTAACTTAAAAAACAATCTCAATGGAATTACGAAAAGGTGTCAGTTTAGTTGCCTTACCTATCCTTTGATCCTCTCACCTGATGTCTTTCCACAGAAAATCCACCATCAATGTCACATAATCTAATTTGTGTTACCACATAAAGTTTCTACACCAGCAGAGGTGGCACTTCACCTCGCATGTCCTTTTTCAGTCGCCTAGATATCCATCCCTAGAGTGAGGTGCCTGTGTATCCAAGAACTACACCAAACATATGCGGGACAGTAACGAGCCCATATTCGAATTACTGAAGTTTTAAAATATCTCTCCCGTTAAGCCAATTTATATTCATGAAATTTAAATTGGCACATAATGTTAGTCATTAAAAGTTTTACCATTAAATTTCGTTGGCCCTTCGGAGGATAAAAAAAATCGTGTGAACGGGGTAAAGACAAAAAAAAGGACACTTTAACATATGTACGGTTTTTGGGGATCTTTTCCTTGTTGTTGTCCCTGTGGATTACTCATGCGTGTGGGTGGTTGGGGATTTTTAAAAACCCATTTGCGGTTCAGGGAATACTGTGCATTCTAATTGGAATTAAGGGATATCAGAATTTGCCATTTGGGGTACTCGTATCTAATGCGGTGGATCATTGAATTTGCATTTAGATTTTAAATTATTTTCCAAATCGATGAGTGGTTTACATGAAATGTTTTTGAGGTTTTTCAAAACTTTGCTTTCCGGGTGGGGAAATTATTTTTCATATCGACACTATTACACGCGTATGTGGAAACTTTTAGTTTGCTATAAGGACTAAAAGGAACTAGTGTTTGGAAACTGTACATGGTTTTGTGTACAGGACAAACGAAACGAGAAGTGGGTGTAATTTTGCCTTGAATGTTGTCATGACATAAGTGTTAAATGTGCTACTCCAAATAGGAGAGGTTTCGATACGATTTTGGTTTGGTTTTGTCGACTGCAAACGTGTATTATCGTCTGGTTAAATGGCCCATTCGCCATCAGATCAGTCTATCTGACGCAGTCACTTTGTTCAATAAACGACAAGACTAAATGACATAGTTTGAAACATTCGAAGTACGAACGAAAATTTGGAAAAAAAACTTGGTTATGGAAAGAGTACCGCAAAGGTCTGTACTCGGACCGCTAGTAGTATCTCTGGATATTCTCTGAGCAATTTTAGCTGATACAGCCGTTGTAGTGGTTGTGGGAATCTTGGATAAAGGAATGCTGATCTATGTAGATTAGGTAAATAGATAGATCAGGTAGTGAAACTCCAACGAAATGAAACTGGTAGCCAGAGACAACGCGAAGCATCATTGAGTGGTAGTAGAGATCGCTCGGATGATTGTGGCCATGATGCAGTGGTAGTGCTGTCGGCTATTGAATGGAAGGTAACCCATTCAATTTGTAAAATAAAATTTATAGCCCTGTATTTGTAAAAATAAATAACTACTTGGCGCGACTGATCCATGGGACCTAGGGCCTTAGCTACTCACAAGGGGCCTACTGGTTAATTCCGTGTCCGAAGGGCAAATTTTTGTTTGAGAAACTTTTCCATGACAGATATACTCTCGGATGTTAGTCAGGTGCTCACGAGAGAGGGTCCGTAAAAAAAATTTTAGGCTACGGCGCCCACCATAAACTACGACCAGAATGCGAAAATTCTCCTCGTTCAGTTCCAAGTTAAGTTAGCCGCCCCTTGTGTCGGCTCTCTAAAATACTATCATGGCCCTCCTATATTCGGCATAATCTGCGCAATGAAGGTATCCACACGAGAGGATTTGTTCCTAACGTACTCCAGATGGTCTTTAAATGTAAGCCTTGAGTCAATCATAACTCCAAGGCATTTAATAGTCGATTTGGATACTGTCTTATTCCCAACTACTCTGAGCGTGAGGGTTTCTCGTAGCTTTTTCTGGTAATTAGGACCGCTTCCGTTTTATGTTCAGCTAGCGTAAGGCCGTTTTCGCTGTGTCAAACCCTTTCTTAATAACATCAACAGCTGAGCGTGCTTTTCGAAACTGATAGTGTTGATAGAATGCTGCTTTTTCCATTACTGCTTCTAACCTGTTACCAATGATGCACTCCAGAACTTTTGCAGCCTTGTCCAACTTACATTGAGGGCGGTTGTCTCAACTGATGGTGGAACTGAACTGCATGTAGCCAGCCGAATCGGCAAAGCAAAATCTGCGTTTAGGATCCTAACCTAAATTTGGCGAAGTAATGTCATTAGCTTAAACACCAAGCTACGACCAAGCTACGGAGAAGGGGCATAAACCAATAGGCACAATTGCCACAGCGACGGAAGTGACACTAGATACACTTTCCGAAAAGTTTACAGATCCATAGCTAATCACGCGATGCAATGGAATCAGCTACCTCAGGATGTCAGAATATGCGGTGGTAGAGAAGGAAGCACGGGTGATGGGAAAAATCTGGGCAGAGCTAAAGCATATTGCCAGAAACCGCACACGATGACTCGTATGCGTTGTGGATACAGCACAAGAGGTGCTCTTTGCCCTTAAACATTCAAGACCATTGCTGTGCTATAAAAAATGTTTTTACCTACGGAGAAGAAAGTATATTTAATAGGTGAGCGTAGCTTACTGAAGATACTTGGAATTGGGTTAACGGGCATAAATAGCTTAAAGTTCGGTTCGCAGCTATCGCTCCAGCACATAGGGTCGATCTAGAATCTCAATATCACATAAAACTGGGAGAAGTGCAGCGTAGCCTGCGACCTGAAAAGCCAAACTTCATCAACGCATTGGCCATGAAAACGGAAGAATCAACAAGTAGGGATGACAGCCTATAGAATCAACAAAGAACACTCCGTTCAACTTAACTTTCGGTAAAAGATCGAGATGGTTCTCTATTTATGTCGGATGTGGGAGAAGGTTTTTTCTATGGTTTTGAACCAAAATTGAATCTGGAAAAGTAATATTACTTACGAGCAGGAAGTAGATTAGTTTAGGTTAAAGAGATGCTTTCACTAAGTCACTGTTCCTTTCATTCAAATGGCGCAGAGTTTTCGAGATGAAAGCAACTAGTTCTAGTCTGGTGAATCTACTTATCGAATACCTTATATGAACAACTTCAAAACACATTTTTTTTAACTCAAGGCTATGAGAATCACGAAGACTGTGTCGGAGTTATTGAAGAAGGAATCGTGATGGGGGAGCGCTTGCATGAAGCTACCACGACTCTACTATACGTCTGGCTTTAGGGTTGACGATCTCAATAAACGAATTAAGAACAAAGACAATATATTCTTCATAAGGTATATTCTTCATGATAGAACGTCAATAGCAGTACAACAAACTATATAGGGAGTGCGATGGTATGTGCTGGAGTATAAAACTTATGATATTTAGAAACAATGTTTTTTGTCAAACATGACAGACTTTCCCAAGACAAATGAATTTATCCTTATTCATTGACCTAATTAAAAATGGTTTAACTGACGGTTAAATATGCCAAACTGATGGTTTGAGATGGCAATAGCGCTATACTCAGATGCATAATGCCATTAAATGTAGCGCTCGCAAGTAGAAGGTGTCCTCAATCAACTCACAGATATATCAGTGTAACATCCTTTATTCTTTAAAGAATGATGAGCCCAATAGAATTAGAAGTTGAAAGCAGCTTACAGCTTTAATTAAGTCGTCATATATACAATAACGCTCCAAGCTATTGCCTAGAACTATCTAGGGCTTGATCAGCTTCAACTAATAGGGTATCTTGAAGACTTTAAGAACATTTTCAACTTCTATAGGAATTTGCAGCTCGACTGATAGGGATTTGAAACTTTTTAGTATCCTTAGTCTGTAGAGACTGGAGTGAGTTTATATATGTATGCACTTTGGAACAGATCATATCGAAGGCGTAGGAAATCCTTCAATCAACTTGATGTCCATAGTTGTTTATATCGAAAGTAGTGGATAAATAACAAGCTAGGGTGATTGCACCTAAAAAAAGAGTAATGCTCACTTTACATATGTAAAAAGGTGTATCACCCTCTTGCCCTCAGGACGTGCAGTCTTTTCAGCTCATAGTGTAAATTCACCCCATAGTATTACTGTGTAAATGGACCACGAATAACCCACCACACAGAACCCCTAATTGGAATAGAAAACAAAGAAGGGTTCATTTCCCCAAAGGAACTTACTTTATCCTCGCTAGCCACCCAATCATTTCCTGATAGAATACTGCATACAACTCTTGAATCCAGCAAAAAAAAAGCTACCTGCCAGCACAAAATACCATTCACATAATTAAAAGTTGTTCATTTTCCCATTTCTCCCCGCAGGACATCGTATTGATTTCAAAATCTAAATGGCCACCATCCACCAAACTCAATGGCTTCCGAATAAAAATCCTCTAATTCCATCCCCACACCGCGTGAGTGCAAAACAAAAAGGCGGAACAACTTTTCGAATAAATCCCTTTAAGCAGTAAACTGAACATGATAATCATTTTCCTGTGCTCCCCGCCCCAAAAACCGAAATCCAACTGACTAACTGCCGGCGGCAGTTGCAGGGAAATGACGAGACACATCACCATCCATCCCACCTCATCATCATCATAATCGCCTGGTCTCGGCTACCGAACCCCCTGAAGGATACAGGACCAAAAAAGACCAAAAACAGTGAATATTTGTATTGGAAAGGACCTTTTCCAGCAAAGTTTACTTAAGTCACATTGAGACTGAAAGCCCTTACGAATCTTGTAATGAAAACGAAAAACACTGCGGAGTGGGACCACTGCGGTACAGGATAACACTGCTGGTTTATTGTAGATTTTAGTTTTTCTTACTTATTTTCCTTAAGGACGACAGGACTACGCTTTGAGGAATTTCCTACGACTTCTTTCCTTTTTTTTTTTTCTTTTCCTTTCTACGGGTAAAGTTAATTTTGCGAGAAAAAAAAAACAAACTTTCACCGTTTCACGTTGTTAGCAACTCTCGGTGGACTCGAAAGTTTGTGGAGGCTATCCTAAGACACCCCTCAGGATACATTTGTTGATTTTGTTATACAATTTTGTGCGGAATTTTTAGTAAAAGAGAATGTTCCAAGCTCCAGCTCGGCGGGCTCTGAATGTTGTTTGGATTAAATGAGATTTCATTTCATCGAACTTATGTGCATGTGTGCGTGTGCCTGTGTGTTGGTGGACAGGATAAAAGGATTCTATTATCTTTTTTTTTTGTCACACATATATGTAGTCAGCAAAACAGAAAAGGATTTTAGGGGGGTTTAATTAAATTATTTCGTTTATAAGAAGTTTGTGATTTCCTTCGTTCGTCCTTCGTTGATGATTTTGCATCACGTACACTGCTGTGGTATAATATCTGGAGAACAATAGAATCCTTGTTAAGTAGTAATGTGTGCCATGTGTTGTCAGTTAATGTTATACAGAGATTAGAGCTGACCGAGATATCCGGCGAAAAAGTTCATCCTATTGTCGTCCACAACAAATGTGTTTTCGGTTGTGGTGTGAGAAGATTTTTGAAACGCTCACAGTTTGTAGGGTTTTTGAAATTAATCCAGAGAAGCGAAGGGGATTTTGCTTCTTGCAGTTTGAAGATCCAAGGACCCACAGTCAGATCAAGGAATCTTTTAAAATCAAAACTCTAGACAGTCCAACAAGGAAAACCCAGCTTTCGAGGTGGAATAAACGCCGAATTAGGTACAAAATTTTGTCGAAAGAATGTGTAGGCTGAGACATGTTCTAAGGATATGGACTGAACGTCAAGACGAAGGTGTTCTAGTTCTACACAGCTTCTCATGGGGCCTTGATAAATTAAGCTGATCTGACGAATTCACAACGATATACCAGAATTCCTTTCTCTGAACAACCTCTGAGCTCATTAGGTGTTAATCCTTAAAGATGTTCCGTTTTGTTTTTTACAAACTTAAACAGGAATCATCTTTCCCCATTTAATCATTCATCTCCTGATGAGAGCTCAAAAAAAAAAAAAATGCGACGAAAAGAATAATTATCTCTGAATAAGAATTCTGATTAAAAAAGGAATTGCCTCCCATTCCGTAATTTTTTTTTTTTTCGTTTAGAGCAAATCCTTTGATTCTTGTTATCCTTACCAACAATTTGCTTGTATCCTCCTTCTTTTTTTTGGGTTCAAAGCACACACAGTGGCTTTGTGATAACGCATACAGAAGTTTCTTATAATTTGATCCTTTTTCCTTTGGCTGTGGATTTATTATGCCGGTTTTTTTTTATCCTTGCTTGGCTTTAATATTCCAAGAATTTGTGGTGGAATTAAAGGATAATGAGAACCGTAAAAAAAAAGAAACGAAGACGAACTATTCGGATGATTATTAATTATCTTCACGAAAAAAGGATTCTCTGTCGGGATATCCTTTTCATTTCTTTTGTTTTGTCTCGCCTTTCAACGGGGGTTTGGCTTCCGTTCGGTTGAAATTGGCGTTAATTAAAAGGATTTTTGTATTAATGGCTGGCGCACAAGTTTTTTTTTTTTGGAGTAGGGGAGTGAGATGGATTGTATTAAAGTGTGGTCAGAGGTAGAAGTATGTATGTACATATTGGAGAGTGAGTTTTGGTGAAACGTGATGAAGTGATCAAGTGGAATTGTAATGCAGGGTTAATGTTAGATGTCCTTAGGTATGTAGCTCTGTACGTACAGTGGCGGTTCTTTGGAGAAAGAACCCAATTAGCACTAGGGTGCCCTTTTTTGTTACCACAAAACTAGTGCAAAACCTAAATGATGTAAATTAGACCCAACCCATGGAGGTTAAATAAAGGATTAGGTCTCCAATCCTTTTTTTCAGCTATCTCGCCAAGTCCTCGTCCTCGTCGCTATGGCCGGATATCTGCAAAGGAAGTGATGTATAGATTCTTTCTCATTAATATCCTTGGAGCTTCTGCAAAATGTATTGTGAGGGATACCCAGCTTGGGCGCATGATCCCCGATTGGCCAGTGACCTTTGATCATGGTTACAATTCTGGCAATATCTGGTCTTGATTTACAAATTAGGTCGTTTGACGTAGGTTTGTTATAATAAGGTTATGTCTTTCTTGATATGACACAACTAGTCAGGCTGTTCCATCCGTGATTACCAAGTTGGAGGAAGTGAAGAGGTATATTGCCTCTACGGGATTACGGGACCTAGCGGAATATCGACTCTTTCTGCTAGTGAGCCGTCAAGGGCTGACTTTCATATCATAGTCGATGGTAACGCTTCCATTCTCCCATTCTCTCTGATAAAAAGGATTTCTTGGAATCCTTTCCAAGATCCTACAGTGTCCATATAGCCAGCGTTACAAGTAGCTGAGTCCTTTATATGAAGTTCGAGGGGGATTAGGCGCAGGATCTCATTTACAGCATCTATTGGATAGGACTTCACAGACCCTGTGATGCTTACATTCGCCGATCTGTGTACTTTTGTTTAAGTTTATTGAAATTGTACTTTTTGCTCAAGGTGCCCTTAACTTAACTCAAAATTGGTGCAGGTCCAAAGGCCTGAATATTAATCCGACAGACAAATCTCACTGGACAACAATTCCATTGATCTGTCCAATGAAGCGAAATAGTTTGCAAAAGCTAACGCAAGCTAAATCAACATCTCGTTCTACATTCTAGGTACAACAAGTGTGTGAGTACATGAGGATTTTAAGACATAAAAGTTATTCAGAGTGACCCAAGTTTCAAGATCTCAAAAACCATACTCAAGAGATTTGGATGCCATTGCGGGTGGAAAAATGGTTTTAAATAGGCAAATTCTAGCACCTGGTGTTGAAGCATACAGTCGCAGTTTCTACCGTGGGCTAGCTCTTGAAAAGTCCTCAAGAATGCTTCTAGCAAAGGTTTGTGAAATAGAATGTGCATTGAAATCCCTGCAAAGGAATCTCCATCAATATATTTTCAGATAGTCATACAGGGAGCATTAAATCCTACATGTCAGGATCCAACTTTAGTTGAAACTAAGTATTTTAATTTCCTCTAAGATTTTACGCCCACCAACAAGTTTACCAATACCGTGATTCTATGTTGGATGTCAGTATCATTACATGATGACTCTTGTCTCATCGAAGTTCATCTTCGTTGCACAGTTCAAGAAAATCTTCTTTAAAACCCCCTGCCAGTATATTGTAAACGAAACTTAGTTGAAACTGGCAAGAATGGGTAAGAATACCCTTTAAATCCAAACACCCACAACTGGGTCCAAAGTGTGATCTGCACTAAAAGAATCGAAGGCTAAATAGGTACACTTCAAGGGTCAAAGGACAACAATGACTTTAAAGTCGATGTTGCAATAGTACATAGCTTTGGGCAAACACCTGCCAATTCTTTAAGTTCTAATGAAGGAAGCAATGCTTTGTCCACTTGGCATAAAACTGCAGTTTTGATGTCAATTTTTCTAAAAGAGGCTTGGCACTTTTTGGAAGCAAATATAAGACTTTAAATCTCCTATGAGGCGATCCTGAAACCGGTCCAAACTTCTAAGTTAAGGGCCTCTTATAGGTTTCTGAAAAAGATGAAAGAAAAAGATCCGGCCTCCCTCAGTAAAAGAGACAGGGACCTCATCAAAAAACACAAAAAGCCCATAGCCAGGTACGCACATCGAATAAGCCGTAAGACTCCTGAAATCGCAGTGGCTGAGACAAAAAGAAACTTGCCTTTTGCAATTCCACACAAGGAAACGGTGACAAACCAACGCAGGTTGTCAAACAAGTACGAAACGCCAAAACTGGACCGACCTTAAGAAAAAGTCAGCCAAGACTAGGTGTGTAAACTTGAGTAAAGTAATCAAGTGCAGAGAGTAAGGAACAATCATCTAATTCCAAGATGATTACTACAAAAATTGCACAGAAATAGGATGAAAAAATCCTTTCACCTTCTGCAAATCCCAGTACTAGAAGTGTGTCGCCCCAAAACGAAAAAGATCAGAGAAAAACGAACCAAAGAAACAAAACAAACCCCAACAGACCTTCAGATGGCCGTCCTAGACCTAAAAGATCCAGACGGCAAGATCACACTGGAAAACTGGTTACTGGTGAAGAACGAAATCCTAAAAGCCATGAGGACACACATCGAAGATGTTGATCCCTACGATTACAAATTTGATGGCACTGTATGGCTAAAAGAAGTGAACCGTGGGAGGGAGAAAAACTTAACGTCTTTCCCGCGACCGCATTACCGATACGCTAGAATATTAGGCCATAGATTCCACCTCCCGCTCAACATGACGACGAGTCCATCCTTAAGCTGATGGCAATGCAGAACACTGCCAAGCAAGGAATGGAGAACGGTCCAATCCAAACCAGCAAGAACGGCAAAGCCAAAGTGGGCAAGGAGCTTCTGTTGGCGGTAGACATAAGCTCAGTGGAGTTGTTGAAGCGAGAAAAATGCCTAGTCAATTTTGGAGTGGCTGAGGTAAGGTTCTGGATCCAAAACCAAGATGAAGAGAAGGTATTAGAAACTGCAAATGGTGCAAATTAATGTTCATTACTCAAAAGCAGGCACTGACGATCTTATGCTGTGCATCTGGATGTGGGTTAGATCCAAAAACCGTATGTATTGAACAACCGGATACAGGGTCTAAAGTCTAAACAGTACCAAATTGCACTTCCATTGATACTGCTGTTCAGTTCATGACTGCAAAAATTAATAAAGCCCTTCGAAAATTCTGTTCCATATCTCGTAATCGCAAGCAGACCAAGGCTACTTGATGGACCAGCAAGCTCAAAAAACGTAGAACAGAGATAATAAAATAAACTAGAAGAGAACTGGACCTCCTATAGGCCCGGACCGTGGAGCACCTTTTGTAAATCCATCGAGAACGTAACTAAGCCGTTAAACTACGTAAAGTTCTATCCAAAGATCCATCGGTCTGAACCGTAGCGACAACACCTGGGCGGACACAAGTCAAGAATCGTTAGAACTGTTAATGGTTACAAAACGAAACCATCGTTAAATCCATTCCAAATTCAAATTCCATCTCCGACGACGAAGAAATGAAAGACATCATTACAGAGCAAAAGATCATCGATTACCATCCATAGCAAAAGATTTTAGACCAATTAGCTTTTCCGCCTTTCTTCTGAAAACAATGGAAAGGATAATTGATCTACACGTGTGAAGCTCACTCGATGAGTACAACCTATGTATGTAGCACCCAACATGTTTATCTTAAGGAGAATTCAGTGGAGATAGCCCAATATTACGTTGTCCCAGATGTAGAGTCTTTGTAGTGAACAAAGAATTCATTTTGGCTGCCTTTTTAGAGATAGAAGGATCGTTCAACAACGCGAGAACTGAGTCAAACATAGCAGCTTTAGCAGAATTCGGAGTAGAAGCAAGGATAACAAATTCGATCGCTGAAATGCTCAACAGCAGTAATCAACGAATCGGAAACAGTGCCTTAAGAAAAGCGGTTGCAAAAGGAACTCCACAGAGGGGAATTACTTCTCCTTTGCTTTGGCTTCAAGTTGTGGACAAAATTTTAATGACTTTCAAATCCAAAAGAGTTACAACAGTGGCAAACGCAGACGACATAGTGATCATGATCGATGGGAAACACACGCAGACAATCAGCAATATTATGGAATCTGCATTAAAGGAACTGTCCCCATGGGCGGAACTGAACGGTGTAGGAATAAGCCGAAGTAAAACCAAACTCTTCCTTTTCACGAGAAGGAGGAGAATAGAACAATTTGACCTTCCTAAGTTGAACAAAATATCTCCGAATCTCTCTTCAGAAGCCAAGTATCTAGGAACCATCCTTGATGCGAAGCTTACATGGAAGAGGAACACAGAAGAAAGAATGAAAATGGCTGTACATCAACGCATGCAAGAAAACCTTAATTCATTGGATATCATTGGATACACATACCTACGGTGCAATTGTATGGTGGAATGGAGCAGACAAAGTTACCTATCTTGCTAATCGTATGAAGGTACAACGCTTAGCATGTGCTACCATAACAGAAGCACAGAGATCAACGCCACAGGCAGGGCTGGAGATGATTTTTAATCTTTCTCCTCGAGTTCATGCAAAGCACGGCTACCAAAATTGCGATTCGTCTTAGACATTCAAGTTTATGGAAGCAAAGCTTATATGGACACGGATCTATACTCTAGAGATATAGATTAATTTATCTCGACAGACCAACTGGCTATGTCGTATCTTACATAGACTTTCACAAAAAATACTTCATTATTTTTAGCGACAGACAGACATCCAATGCACAGTGCACATGACTTTCAGCTGACGGGTCAAAAATATACGTAGGAACCGGCGTTGGTGTTTTTTCTCTGAATTTCTCAATATTTATGATTCATCCAAACTCCCGGATGACTGTAGCATCTTTCAAACCGAAGCCTTCGCCATTGAAAAAGCAGTACAGACTATACATACAAAGAAACTAAACCCATCTAGGGTTACAATCTTCGTGGACAGTCAAGCGTCACTCAAGGTACTTGACAGTGTGCTGATCAGATCAAAAGCCCACTAACTACGAACAGACAACAATCGAAAACGAATCGCAGACACTACTGAAACTTCTAGACACCGCAAAATGCTGGCAAAAGACGCAGCAGTTCCCAGCTTCATTAGAAAATCTGACGGATCGTGGGCAGAAAGTAGTGAGGAAGTTTTAGAAACATTAGTTGAAGCTCACTTCCCGGGAAGTGGCACACCAACTGCTTCGACACATAATGTATATTCTGATAACGTCAGGTTATCAACAGAGGAAGAGTTAAATCATCTCATCACATGGAAGAAGCTACGTTCGGCTATAATGTCTTTCGCTCCTTTCAAGGCGCCGGGCCCTTAAATCTCCAAAAATTCAGGAGTATAGTGTAGAATCACCTTCAGATACCGCCTAACGACTACGATAATTGTCATAATTTAGAAGTTGCCAGCTAAGAAACTTTTGTTCGCACGTCAATTAGGGCTTCAGAATGCTAATTTAAATATCAGAATGATAAATTAAATAATATTTGATATTAAAAACTAATGAAGTCCTACCCCGTGCGTAGTTTAACGTAGTATTACGTTTAAAAAGATATTTGCTATGACTGTGTAAACAATAATTTGCTAACATTTATTTGATATTAATAATTTACACAAGTGGTCTCGTAAATATATTTATTTGCCAAAAAATTCGCACTTGAGTTCGACAAACAATCTATTTGATATAAAAGCAAGTAATCCTCTTACAGACAACTATCAGTGGTCCTCCAACTACCGTGTGACAAAGAATTTAAGAGAAATCCAAAGAATTTACAAAACAAAATGAAATTCCAACTCTGGCTGCTCTTGTTTATCACTTTCGCTGGTTTGTTTAGTACCATTACTGCACAAACTGATGCAAATGGAGATTGTATTGACGATGCCGGTGTTGCATTGATACCAAACTGTATTCCATCGCCAAAGAAGAAAATTGTTAAAATTAAAAATTTGAAATACAAAATCACGAGGAAGACGGGTTAAAAAGATGAACTACTCGTTATTGGAAATTGTTAACTGACATCAATAAAAAAATAATTGATATCAATAAAATAATGGATATCAATGAAAAAAAATAATTGGCATCAATAGTGTTTGGTTTTAATACAGTTTTAATTTTGTGTCGCTTAAAATCGAATAAAATCACATTCGTCGTCAAAATGGATTTTCTTGACAGTATACATACTAGGATACTTTGCAACACATTGTCCTTGCATTTTGCGACAACGACTCCCTTTTGTTCGTTCACTAACGATGATGGAATTCCATTAACAGAAGGTGGTTTCCTAATACGAATACAAAGGACCAGTAGTGAGTATGTATGCTTCAATGTAATTCCCTTACTCGATTATATTAGTTCTATTAGAATTGAAACTAATTCCATCCAGAGTGAAGCCCTATTCTTACATTTCATTGTTAAGCCCCACTCCCATTTAGAGGATTCGCTATACAATTTGTACACCTGTACTCAAATAAATTATTCTTCGAATCACTGCAATTCCTTTCGCCTCATTACTCCGCAAAGCATTATTGTACGAAAATCAAAGTCGAAATTCCAGGCACAAATCCCATTTGTGATTTTATTTACCTAACTCACGAAACGCTCTCTCTCCAACTCTCCAACTCCTACTGCTCAAATCACATTGAAATTGCAAAGTTAAGTTGCTAATAACTTTCTTGTGCTTTCTTTGATTCTCTTTATTTCGATGTCAGGACTCAGGAGTCCTCAACCTTTCGCAGGTGTTTTCTTTTTTTTCGATTTGCACAAGGATCAACTTTTTTTTCCAATCATCACAAACTCCCATCAATATTCCTTCGATTTACACAAATCCTGTGTCCTCGTGCTTTACCCAAAAACCAAATCGAACACAGAAAGTAAATTAAAATGCCAAAACAAAAAAGCAAAAACAAAAAAAAAAAGGATCAAGAACAAAGTAATTTTTGATTGAGGAACAACTGAATCCGGCCATTGGAAGCGAACAGAGTCCTGTTTTATTTTTTCAACTGAATTTAATTTAAGTCAAAAAAAAAATAATATCAAAATGGAAAAACTTTCTGTCGCTAAGCATAAATTTCTCCTCTCTCCTCGTTCAGGTAAATCCGGATTGAAGTTTTATTTATTTTTTTTTTGTGTTCAAGAAGGGAAGGAAAAATCGACGAAAGTTTGGTCCTAGCGTTGCCATAACTTCTCATGGTTGTCAATTTCCAAATGATGGGTGTGTTCAGCGGTGCTACGTGAATTTTTTGCACAAATAACCCAACACGGAGGGTTAAGTTATTTTTAATGGCTCACAGTGAACAACATATTGGCTTGAGAATGGCGACGACTAGGATGACGTGGCAGACGTGGCTGCTTCCATTGAATATTCATAAATAATTGTTTATGAAAAGTTTTGTGAAAATATTTCCACCGAGGATATGATGGTTGGTGGGGTATATAATACCACCACGGGGATTCATATCAAATCGTGTTGTTTTGGGTAAACTTTTCGCACATAAACCATGTGATAGTTTGTCCTGTGTAAGGACACTGGCATGGCTTTTTGCCATGACGATGTCGAGGTGGTGGAGTTAAGTAGAGATCGTTAAATTAACTATGAGAGTTCAGTTTGGTGGGATGTAGTGTCAGTCTCTGCAGTGCCAATGTGTTCAGGTTTTTAGTGCATTAGGATTCAGGTTCAAGTTTAGGTGGTGTTTTGCAGGGTCATGGACGTTGGAGCTTCTAAATTTTCGCTGTCAAGCTTAATTGGTAAAGTTGTAGGAACACTTGGTAGGTATTTATTTATAGCCGACATGGCGGCGGGCATGTTATGTGAAATCGAAATTCGGTTGAGTGGATATTATTAGCGGTAACGCCTATGGTAGGTTCACACTTGAAAGAGTATATGTACAGCTGTCTGATAGTTGCATCGGCTCTGGAAAAAATAACAACCAGACTGTGTTCAAAAAATTTAATTATCTCCCTACGCTGAGTTTTAAATTATTTTCAAGTTCAAGGCAGATAAACTACATTCTAGTTCATTCGGTCTACATGGCTTACATACCTATGTCGTGAAGCTGATTAATCCAAACCTTTCGATAGTTGTAATAACGAGGCGGGGTATCGCCGAGGTGTTGGTATCCCCTTCGTAGCAGCTATTGGCACGCTTGTGGTTGCACGGCGTCAGCTCGTCGGACGGGGGGGGATCTTCGCTGCTACTCTAACCTCACTACAACAGAAAATAAAATCGTGCCATTCTTCGCAATCTACTCCATTCAACTTCCTACTTCCACACGTATCGAAAGATGTAATGTTCGATTTTGGGCTGACCCACCTCTCAGTGTAGTGAATACCTACACCACCTGACTACATCATGCCCTGGCTCTTTTGATATAGTCCCTATCTCATAGTCCCGATCTCCATCACATACTCATTTGCAATTCCTCTCTCTCTCGCAGTTTAACCAATCATAACTCTTTAAGTTCAACAAAATACGTATAAGTATATATTCAACATTTTATTGTAATTAATTCTATGCATATATATACGCTTATGCTTCACTACAAGGTTCAATTTAAATTCAAAAAGAAATAACATAAAATATCGCGGAATATCAAAATAATATCAAAAATTAGGTAATAAGAAGACAAAAACAAACTAGGTACTGCTGCAAACTAACAGTGTGCTCAGAAAAAAATTCAATGTAAAAAAAATAACCAAAAAAATAAATGTACCACTTACTTGGTGTCTCCCACGTTGTTGTGCGCACAAAAACGGTGATCATGATAACGATTTTAGTAAGACTTAATAACTTAACGTTTCTCTCTTAACACACTGGTCATAATTATGCATGTATGTAATGCAATTCTTTCTAATAATAGTTATGATATTCATATGAAGATAGTATGTAGATATAAGATTTACAACAATAAAAAAAAAGGTAACTATGCTTTAGACTTTAAAATTTAAACGAAAATTAAAAGTAACAAATTCTTTAAGATCTTTAAACGAAATATGTACATAGATATGTAGCTTTTATATTTTTAGGTTAGTAACAATACTTTATGAATTTAAGGAAATATAGTAACAAAATGAATAGAGAGAAAAAAAAAGGTAACGGATCTGGTGCAGTTTGTTGTGTGTGATTATGTGTTGTTTTTCGTTGTTCTAGCAGGTGGTGAGGAAGGTCAGGTGCTGAATGTCAGGTGATTTTGCCGATTTGTCCGGATTTTGCGTTGACTCTGTTGTATGTATATGAAATTGCGGCTGATATTAGGATGAGTTACGTACGGCTTTTTTAATGGCTGGTGCGTTTCACATACGTATGTACATTGTACATATATGGCAGAAGATTTGCGGGAGCCGGGCTACCAAATAATTTGGGCGAGATGGTGCTCTCCCCGAGGCAACTCTTCTGTAACTCTTGTATGATTCGATGATGGATGTAAAAAGTATATGCGCAAAACTTTGATTATAACAAATAAAGCACTTGATTTATTTAATAAAAAAATCAACACTATTAAATTGCCAAAGGTGAAAGAAGGCTAATCGATCCCTCTTACTGGGGACGATCTTTTAGGCACAACCTCGTGCGTGGGCGGATGTAAGTAAAAAGAACGACGGTTGCTGTTTGACGAGTTATGTTAGCTTTACTCCGAGCAAAGTTAGAAGCATTGTCATGTCAGGGATGTTAAAATACTGGTATTGATTTCCACTAGTATGGAATTCACGACAACACCATAGATTTTCGCGAAGACGTAGTCTTAAGAAAAGATATGGAAAAATGAATTCTAATGCAATATTATAATTATGCAACGTGTGGCTTCGACCCATAACCCTGAGAGTAAGAGTCTCAAACGAATCAAACCGATTTAGCCGGGCTACATTTTAAGATCTTTTGCGTGAAATATACCAATACTTTTCCCTTTCATGTCCTCAATTTCGTACATTGTTTTACCAATTGGTCGAACTATGCGACATTTAAGAAATTTCGAACAAAGTTTGGCACTTATAGTTTTGGTAGCATCGCTTTGGACGAAGTTTCTTCTGTAAACTTCTTGTCCTGGCAGAAAATTCTTGGTCGTTGTCCTCAAATTATAAGTTTTCGAGTTCCGTTCAAAGGCCTTTTTCAGGTGTTCTTGAATATTTGCTCTAACAGTGCTTAGTCGATCTTCTTTGGTAATCAAGTTGAAGTCACCATCACTCAAAACATGAAGTTTTCGCATCAGTTGATACATACTACCATGTGTGATCATCTGGGTACCAAACAAGGAGTACGAAGGTGTAGTTGAAGTAGCTTGGTGAACTGACGTACAAAGAGATTGTTGGATTTTTGGTATATGCACGTCCCAATCACGGTGATCATCCTTAAGATAAGAACGGATTCCTACCAAAATGGACTGATTTACCCGCTCGGATGCATTTGCTTGTGGTGAGTATAACGCGGTTCTAATATGTCGCACTCCGTGTTTTTTCAGAAACTGCTGAAAGTTGGTGGACACGAATTGGCATCCATTATCCGAGTGGATAAATTCAGGTACTCCAAACGTATGGAACACGGAATGATCTAAAAAGTTTATAACTGCTTGACTAGTTGCTTTGGCCATCGGCTTCAGAAGGACAAACTTTGTGAGATGATCTAGTACGATGAAAAGGTACAAATTGCCCCTCTTCGATCTTACATAGGGTCCTAAGAAATCGATGCACAACTTCTGAAACGGTCTCTCAAAACTTGTAAATGTTGTCATTGGTGGTTTAAGACATTTGTTAGAAGGTTTGTTTTCCTTGCAGGTCTGACACTGTCTAACAAAGTTATGAACATGCGTAGCCATTTGAGGCCAATAAAAGAACTGACGGAGTCTGTGAAGAGTTTTGCCAATGCCACAGTGAGCGCATGATGGGGGAGAATGTGCTTTGCACACAAGATCTTTTGTAAGTCCAGGTGGTACCCACAAACGCCATTGGTGAACGGCATCACAATCCGAGACAAAAATTCTTTTTGTAGACCTTGCCGTCAAGAACTTTAAGATCAGGTAGATTCTCACTACTCTTATCAATGGTATTGATAAGTTGCACATACTCATCACACTTAAATTCGTCCAAATCAAAATTTATTGAAAGATCTTGGCTGTCGAAATTTTCTATACTTTCCACGAACGCACGCGAAAGTGTATCTGGCACTACATTTGCCGATCCTTTACGATGCTCAACCTCAAAATCGAAGGCTTGTAATTTTAAAGACCATCTCGCCAATCTTCCACTCAGATCTTTCACGCTCATCAACCATTTAAGGCTGGAATGATCTGTGATGATGGTAAAATGAGTGCCTTCAATGTAAGGGCGAAATTTTTTCACGGCTTGCACAGCAGCTAGACATTCACGCTCCGTTACACTGTAATTCGACTGACAGGAATTCAGTTTCTGAGAAAAAAAGGCGATTGGCTTTTCTTGGCCATCCTCATCAATTTGAAACAAAACAGCTCCTACACCTTGATTCGAGGCATCGCATTGAATCGTAAATGGTTTCGAAAAATCAGGGTTAGTCAAAAGTGGTGCAGATACTAAAGCAGATTTCAAGTTTCCGAAAGCGTCGGTGGCTTCTGGTGTCATGGCATGTCTTTCTTTACATTTTTTCAGGGTGTCTGTCAGGGGAGCAGCTAGACTTGCGAAGTTTTTTATAAACTTTCGATACCAGCCGCACATACCTAAAAATCGACGCACTTGCTTTACTGTCTTGGGAATAGGGAAATCATTAATTGCCGTCACTTTATCAGGATCAGGTTTTATGTGACCTTGACCAACTATATGACCGAGATATTTCAACTCTGTGAAACAAAATCTGGATTTCTCCACGTTGATGGTTAAATTGGCACTTTTAAGGCACTGCGCGACCGTTTCTAGCAAGCGAAGATGGGTCTCAAAGTCACCAGAGATTATGAGGAGATCATCAAGATACACGAACACGCTTTCTCTAAGTGCTGCAGGGATCACCTTATCCATAAGCCGACACATCCTTTGGGGAGCGTTGCACAACCCAAAAGGCATAACAGTGTACTGATAAAGTGGTCTCCCGGGCACAGTGAATGCAGTTCGCTCTCTTGATCTCTCCTCAAGGGGAATTTGCCAAAAAGCATCTTTAAGGTCAACACTTGAAATAAAGTGTGTATCCTTCAGACGGCTCAGCATCCCCTCGATATGTGGAAGTGGATACGCATCCTTTTTCGTTAGTAAATTAACCTTGCGGTAGTCGAGACAAAGGCGGTTTTTTCCAGGTTTCCTAATGAGAACCACTGGGCTACTCCACGCACTTTGACTCTCCTCTATCACACCCAAAGAAAGCATGCGATCCAGTTCAGCATAAAGTAATCCCTGGATGACTGGTGAAACGGGGTAGTGTCGCTGTTTCACAGGCTCTGCGTCTCCGGTGTCTATACAGTGGGTTTCTACCATCGTTTTCCCCAATCCTAATTCAGAGAAAGATGGAAATTTTTTCAATACAGCTTTAAGGGAACGTTGTTGGGCATCAGATAAATCGTGCATGGGAATAGATGAATCAACTGTATCTGAGCAAGAAAGCTCGGAAATCAGATGTGGAGCAACCTTAAACTTTTGCCAAAAATCAACTCCTAAATACAACTTCTGCGACAAGGAGGGAACAAGGTAAAAGTCAAGGGTTCTTTTGATGTTGTTATATGTAACCGGCACATTTATCCTTCCTACGATTCTCTGATCTTGTCCATCTGCAGTTTTTAAGGCAGACTTAAAACTTAATATAGGTACGTTCAGGCGTTTCAATAAATCAAGGCACCCATTCCCAAAGCAGGAAATGGTAGCGCCGCTGTCAAGCATACCAACTACATTTTCATTACAAATTCTAATCAAGGCGTAAGGCCTAGAGTCATAATCTTCAGTCTTACTTATGGTAGTGGATTCAATCAATTGTTGAAAGATACGTCTTTTCTTTTTCCGCTTCCGAGACTTATGAGACTTCTTTATCCGGTGGTCAAGGGCAAGCTCCTCGATAAAAAGTAGTTTGGAACGAAGCTCATTATATCTCTTCAGACGGTCTTCATAACACATGCGGTGGCGTGAGGCAAGATGTTTGTTTGCACAAGCAGAATGATTTACATCAGGTCTTGTTAAAGGTGGTAAAGACCTATCTGTGTTTGTGCTAGCATTTTTCCGACTTAGTCCGGGCTGGTCTGAGTTGAACGAGATTGCCCGGTGGATTTCCCGTTCGTCGTTCGGTTTCCCGTACTCGGAGTACATTTCGGACAATCAGGGGTCGTAACGTTATCCAACCCACAACGGTAGCAAAATAATTTACGCGATGAAGAAGGGCATTGCATAAATGCATGTCCATATTGCTTACAATTAAAGCACTTGAGATGGGCGGAACGGTCGGGAACATGGTTGTCACTAATGGCATCTATGTTCTCGTCATGAAAATCTATCACACAATCGTTATCAACATTTAGTTCATGGACATTTCTGTAAACAAGGTTTGGTCTACTGCGAAAAGAATCTCTGGACTGAAGCATCTTTTCTGTCTTTCTACACTCTTTCCTAAACTGATCTAAAGTAAATATTGGCATTGGATATATGTACGGCACGATTCGGTTGTTTATATTGCCTTTCAAAATATTCAACAAATCGACTTCACTCATTGGTTCTTTCAACTGATTGCGCAGGCTTAAGATGGAATTATAGAAATCTTCAAAAGATTCATTGGATAACTGACGACGCTCCATGATCTGCTTGATGATTTCAAAGTCCGTTTCATGAGTTCTAAATTGCTGCAGCAGTGCTTGCCGTAAGTCTTTCCAATCGGGTCTAGGAGAATTACGCAAAAACTGCCAATACCAGTCAAGTGAAATGCCGGAAAGAAGTAAATGCAAATTTTTCACAACTATTAACATAGGAGTGTTATAATTTTCGGCAAGAGTTTCAACTCGAAAGATAAAGTCTTCCACGGACATTGATTTACACGTCCCGTCAAATCGTATTCCCCAGCGGTCAAGTTCAGGTTTTCGAAATGACTCGCCGTGAGTCAAGACTGTTTGAGGCCATTGCTTGGACTGAAAGGGTTGGCTATACAAAAGATTGTCACGTGAATCTAATTGTGAAGTTGCGCCACGTCGGTGTTGGTTGTGGTCAAATTTAGTTTTGGTCATATGGACAGGAATAGGTATACCTCGTCCTGTTGCACTTTTCTGAAAGTTTCTGTCTGTATTCGAAAAAGTTGTTGGTGTTTCGATTGCATTATCGAGTCGCGAAGACTGATTGAAATTCTTATTTGAAATTGGAAAATTACATTTTGGATCTTGATTTCGAATCCCTTTCATGGTTGTCAACACTGTCTCTTGAATGTTTTTCTTCAAATCATCTTTCAAAGATGACAGCATACTGTCATGAAATGTTTCGAGACTTTGTTCAACACACTTACGAACGTAAGATTGGACTGGAGAGTTAAGTTCCTTATGGTTTTGAGTAGTAACTAACTCACTATCTAAACGGCTACGTTCTGGACTAAATTGGGCGTTTCCATCTGCTTCAAAAGCAGGTCTTTCATGTCTATCTGTTAAGTTAAGGATCTGTTCTAATTGTTGCAAGTTATCGGCATTGTCTGATTCTATATTGAAATCACGAATAGTATCTACTATATCTTGGTCATCAGTCAATAAAGGTCGGTTTTCTGGTAAGCGATTAGATGCAGTCAAAGGTGAGTGCATTACACGCCGTCTGTTATCTTCTATTAAGTTCATGTCAAGTTTGGTTTTAGATTTAGATCTGGTTTTAATAAAATGATTCGCACTAGGTCTATGTTTCGGATTAGCACCTTTCAAATTACTCATGATGAATATATACTAAGCTAAACGAAAATAATCTAATGAAATAATGTAAGAAAAAAATCAAATGATGATACGCAAGCAAAAGAGGAAATGCGAATGGAGCACGTTAGTGTAAGAGATCGGAACAAAATGAGATTGGAGTGGAGAGTGAGTGGAGCAAAACGTTTCTAATATTCTTCAAAACGAAAACGTTAAAACTTGTAGAGATCTATCATTTGGCGGAAACAAGGCACACACATGACAATGCATGACACTCGCTTCTCTGCCAAAACTTAACAAATCCATCAAAACATTCTAAATTCTCACTGATTATAACATAACCGGAAAACTAAAATGAAACTAGGTATAACTGTTGCACGAGTCACTGATAGGACTGACAAAACAAAACGTTGCAAAATCAGTTATCGAACTACGTACTAACTATTTATATCGCTAATAAGTCTAAACTTATGGTTCCCTGGGCGCCGCTGTTCACTTGAACAAGGCTCCAACTAAGGCTAAGTTAGATCTTCAAAAAGCTTGTCCGTTGGGCGCCATTCTATTGTAATAACGAGGCGGGGTATCGCCGAGGTGTTGGTATCCCCTTCGTAGCAGCTATTGGCACGCTTGTGGTTGCACGGCGTCAGCTCGTCGGACGGGGGGGGATCTTCGCTGCTACTCTAACCTCACTACAACAGAAAATAAAATCGTGCCATTCTTCGCAATCTACTCCATTCAACTTCCTACTTCCACACGTATCGAAAGATGTAATGTTCGATTTTGGGCTGACCCACCTCTCAGTGTAGTGAATACCTACACCACCTGACTACATCATGCCCTGGCTCTTTTGATATAGTCCCTATCTCATAGTCCCGATCTCCATCACATACTCATTTGCAATTCCTCTCTCTCTCGCAGTTTAACCAATCATAACTCTTTAAGTTCAACAAAATACGTATAAGTATATATTCAACATTTTATTGTAATTAATTCTATGCATATATATACGCTTATGCTTCACTACAAGGTTCAATTTAAATTCAAAAAGAAATAACATAAAATATCGCGGAATATCAAAATAATATCAAAAATTAGGTAATAAGAAGACAAAAACAAACTAGGTACTGCTGCAAACTAACAGTGTGCTCAGAAAAAAATTCAATGTAAAAAAAATAACCAAAAAAATAAATGTACCACTTACTTGGTGTCTCCCACGTTGTTGTGCGCACAAAAACGGTGATCATGATAACGATTTTAGTAAGACTTAATAACTTAACGTTTCTCTCTTAACACACTGGTCATAATTATGCATGTATGTAATGCAATTCTTTCTAATAATAGTTATGATATTCATATGAAGATAGTATGTAGATATAAGATTTACAACAATAAAAAAAAAGGTAACTATGCTTTAGACTTTAAAATTTAAACGAAAATTAAAAGTAACAAATTCTTTAAGATCTTTAAACGAAATATGTACATAGATATGTAGCTTTTATATTTTTAGGTTAGTAACAATACTTTATGAATTTAAGGAAATATAGTAACAAAATGAATAGAGAGAAAAAAAAAGGTAACGGATCTGGTGCAGTTTGTTGTGTGTGATTATGTGTTGTTTTTCGTTGTTCTAGCAGGTGGTGAGGAAGGTCAGGTGCTGAATGTCAGGTGATTTTGCCGATTTGTCCGGATTTTGCGTTGACTCTGTTGTATGTATATGAAATTGCGGCTGATATTAGGATGAGTTACGTACGGCTTTTTTAATGGCTGGTGCGTTTCACATACGTATGTACATTGTACATATATGGCAGAAGATTTGCGGGAGCCGGGCTACCAAATAATTTGGGCGAGATGGTGCTCTCCCCGAGGCAACTCTTCTGTAACTCTTGTATGATTCGATGATGGATGTAAAAAGTATATGCGCAAAACTTTGATTATAACAAATAAAGCACTTGATTTATTTAATAAAAAAATCAACACTATTAAATTGCCAAAGGTGAAAGAAGGCTAATCGATCCCTCTTACTGGGGACGATCTTTTAGGCACAACCTCGTGCGTGGGCGGATGTAAGTAAAAAGAACGACGGTTGCTGTTTGACGAGTTATGTTAGCTTTACTCCGAGCAAAGTTAGAAGCATTGTCATGTCAGGGATGTTAAAATACTGGTATTGATTTCCACTAGTATGGAATTCACGACATAGTGCATACCGCTCTACAATTAGCTGTTATTTTTTTTCTAATTTTGTCAATTCGGAGCCTCATAGCAAGACCAGGATAATGAGGATCTTACATGAAATCTCCTCATGGAAGGGTTTTCTGAGCCCAAGGAAACTGCGATCAGATTGAGAGTGATTCTTCTCTTCATCAATCTATTTATTGTGATGTTCTATTGCTACCATCGTTGTGATTGTTTTAAGTTCACACTACGTTCTTCGAATCTGTCAATGTCCTAAGCAGCATATACGATTATTTGCACCAGCTTGTGTAATAAATTGCCTCTGAGATTGATAATTCGACCTCCTAGCACCTACATACGTGTAACGTTTATGTAACAAAATATGGTAGAAATTCGAAACTAGAAGGCTGAAATCTACTTCAATGATTTTGAAGCATTGGCACACGCCCGTTTTGAAACCTCCTTCTAAGGGGGAATAACTTCCTAGACAGTCTCTATGCAGTCTGCCAGGAGTCCCTGTGAGATGTATGAAGACAACATGATTAGAATGATTGATTAGAAATTTTAGTCGAAATTTTGACACTGACAGCTCTTATGTGCTTAAAAAATTGACAAAAACAAGACGAAATGGATGGATTCACGCTTGAGAAACGTTAGGAAATACTGCGAAGTTACTTCCAAAGTGGATGCTGTGTTGTCGAAACAGTGCGAATTTTGAAAAGAACGCATACACATAGTAGCCGCGAAAAAAATAGTCGCACCATCAGTGAATAGATGTATATCCGCGCTTGAAATTATGTGCAGCGTATTTTCTAGCTAAACTCCTGCATCGTGTGACAAGTATCATCCAATTTGAAAATTCTGAAATCTTCGAATGGTCCGACTCCACGATTACATTGGCATGGAAAGGAAGTCCATCCATCCATTAGGGACATCCAAACACTAACAAGTACAAATGCCTGGCGACATGTTAGCAAAAAGGAAAGTCCAGCAGATATTGGTTCACGAGGATTAGCAGCACAAGAACTCATCAACAGCCAAATGTGGTGGCATGGACCACAATTCCTTAAGAATTTCTCCTAAAATGATCTACCAGTAGCGACTGTATGCGAAACCGATGTATGCATAAACTAAAAACGAAAATAAAGGGTGTGAACAACGCATCATTTTAGAAGGACAACTTGACACAGATACATACAAACATATTGAACCAGGTGAACACACTACAGAGCCGAAAACTAGAAATTTCGACCAGAAATGTCGAAAAATCGTGAAAACCTAAAATTGCATACTTTTAGGATGGATGGTGGCGTTATCTGAAAATTCCATTTTGTATGGCAAGGGCACGTTGTTGGAAGGCGGTCAGATGGCTAATTCAGCGTTAAAATTGCAATTTTTCAGATGAATGTCAAATTCAGATGAATGACGAACCAACATGCGAAATTTTCTTGTTCAGTTTCGTTCTTTCAATAGAGAGACTCGACTTTCTGCAAGTCAGCTAGTCACTTATAAATATTTCCAGCACTATTCAAATCTCAAACGGCTTGTACACAGTCCTGCTGTATGGCGAAGATACTTGGAATATCTTAAACATAAAGGAAAACCATTGGAAATCCATCCAATCACACCACACCTGACTAGCTAGACGTAGCCCAGCATCAGCTCATTAGACTGACTTAAAGAGATAAGAAGAATTTATCTCAGAGAAGACAAATTCCAAACTCCTCTTTAACCAAAAACACCCTATAATACTTAAGAACACACATCACTTTGAAAGGTTGGTTGTCAACGATGTGCATCAACGTTTCATGGCGGCCAACAGATGATGATGGCAGAAATTCTAAATAAATACTGGATCACCAATCTAAGGCGACTGGTCAAGTTTACGATCCACAAATGCGTACGATGCCATCTCTATAATGTTAAACTGCAGCAGCAATTGATGGGTAATCTTCCAGTAGAACGAGTAACAATATCACGGTCGTTCACGAATACTGGTGTTGATAACGTGGGACCAATAGAGATCAAAATGTGAAAAGGCAGATGTAACAGGATGACAAAGGGATATGTAGCCACCTATCAAAGTTGAGTTAGTCAGGAATCTCACTGCAGCAGCCTATAGAAGTTTTGTAGCCAGAGCAGGCATTTGTACAAATATGTTCAGCGACTGCTGTACACATTTTAAGGGAGCAACTACTGAAATAAAATAAGGACAATAAATTCATTTCCAATGAAGTGGCTGAAAATCTTGCCTCTCAAAGCCTAAAAAGGCACTTAATCCCTAATCGTCGCCACATTTTGGAGGTCTCTGGGAGGCCGGTGTAAAGTCTGTAAAACACCACCTTAAAAGAACCATCGGTAACTTCAGGCAATTGAGATGATGGAAGCGTGTTGTACATTCGACTGGCTGCTGGAATGCGTTGCCCAGAGTGAACTCAAATCAAGCTTTAACATTACCGGCAGCTAGTCCTAATGCACAGGACACAAACGAATGGGCACATAACAACTTGTGCCCTTTGTGCCGTTCTCTGGCAGAACGAAATTTACTCCAAAACAAAAAACACGAGACATTACAATTAGACTGACGATTTAGACACAAACTGTCAAATTTGTCGATGTTTCTGACGTTTAAAAAGTGACGTTTTTTGCTCAACGCGTTCCTTTACTTTTTTTTGTACTTTTGGATCTTTCTGAAAGATTTTGATTCCCACTCTTAGAAGATTGACAACTTGTGAATTTTGGTGCAGAAAGTATGGAAACATACCTTATAGTTAATCGGTTCTACTAT
This sequence comes from Xylota sylvarum, assembly GCA_905220385.1. Lineage (NCBI taxonomy): Eukaryota > Metazoa > Arthropoda > Insecta > Diptera > Syrphidae > Xylota > Xylota sylvarum. The sequence goes on from LR999960.1 coordinate 10,645,148, forward strand.
AGTCACATAGAATCACATTTCAAATGCCTTGACATCGTATCCTTCCCCATCAAAATTTATTCATAAATTATTTATAAAATTTGGAAATCGGTCCTGTTTTTCTAAATTCTATACCTAATAATGACTTCTGAATCTGACCCGGCATGGAATTCTATAGCTTGCTCTCCGGAACAAGAGCAGATTCTTTACCGCGAATGGGGAATCTTCTATACGAAGAAGCAAAACTTAGATGTCGCTGATTTGTATTACAATAAATCGTTGGAACTGAATCCAGATGATCCCAAAGCTTTGTATTTACGCAGTCAGTGCAAACGCCATATTGCCCGGGCAGGAGATGCATTGGTCGATGCACATAAGGCCTTGGGTATGAATGGAAACCCTTGTTTTTTTTTTAACATTAAGATAGTGGTATTGGTATCAATCGTTTACAGCCCTCGATACAATGCGGCAACCCTTCAATTTGGAAGTGTGTGACAGTTGGTATGAACTGAATGATCTAGAAAAAACGAAATGCGAACTATCGACCTTATCGCGAAAATTCATCGGACAGAAAGTCGAAGCTTTCACAAGACGTAAGGATTTGGTATGTACATAGATAGGCTTACGTTCAGGATCAGTGAAGTACATACATGTGTATACTTGGCTTTTCAGTTGACTGAGAACTTTAAAGATTCACTCGGCGATTCGCTGGGATATTTCATGCTTGAAAAAGGCAAACACTTTAATAAAGTTTACCGAAAAATGCTGCAACACCGAAATATTGACACCCGACCATTGTGGAAAATCTTGAAGGAGCAGGAGAAATGCGACGTTCTAAGCATTATGGAGGCAGAGGTGCTTACAGCGAGTCTAAATCGAAGATGAATTGATTTTGAATAGATATTTTCAGCAAAAACTATTATCTCCTAGAGAGATTGCAAGAAGTAAACGAAGCTATGCCATTTTCAATCAGACCTACTTATCGCAAAACTGCGATGATGTTCTATTCTTGAAAGCGTTAAGAACGAATGAGAATCTCCTACTACCGCAGTCCCAGAAGAGTAGACCAATTTTGGAGCCATTAACTAAAAGCAAATACGATACTGTGATTACGTTGTTGGTAACTATTATCATATGATACGACGACATTATTATTCGAAATTCTTCATTCTTACTAGAAAATGCTGAATGCTCGAAAGCCACTCTATTCGCAGAGGGGGGACAATCATCGCAGCATGCAGAGGAGGCAGGATGAGATTCAAAGCTTTCTGTATCGTGTTCAATATCAGGTACATCGTAGTATGCTGAAAATGCTGAATACTATGCGTCAACTGAGAGCACAGCGAAGGCCAGAGGTAAAACCTGTTCACTTAAACCAAGGAATACCTAATGCTTGCTCTTACAGCGTCTTAGAAAATATGTGGAAGAGGTTATGGGCGATTATGTTGTGCTGAAAACCCACCGAGTTATGCCTTGGAAATTTAAGTTTACTAACGAAGTTTACAACATTTTGGCATTGACTTTCTGTGATCAATATGACGATCCAACTAGAGATCTTAGTAATGTTCCACAGAAGGACCGTTTGATAGTATTCCTTAAATTAACAACGGCTGTGGAAAAGGAGCCGAAGGTTTTTGAGTTTGGTAATAGGGCGACTCATGAAATTACGGAGGGTATTGATAAATATGCGGCGTACAAGTATGTACCGAATAATGAAAAAAATATACTTTTTACATCCTCAATTTTTTTAATCCCTCGCAGAGCACTGGCAGCACGGCTAGAGAAACGTTTGAAGTTTGCCAAATATCGCATTGAGAAGGCATATCTATGGCATGAGATTGCCAGATGTGAAATGAAGCAAAATCGATTCGATAGATGCTGCTTAATTGCAGAGAGATCTATTGCAGGTTGTAACACATATGCAGTATCTAAAGTGTTTAATAATGATTAAATGTCTATATTCAGAAGCAAAACGGTGTAAGAGTAATATTTGGATGTTTCATGGCCTAATGATGATCTGTAAGACTCATGCTCAATTGCGGAAAATCGAAAAAGTCTCCCAAACACTGAGTAAAATCACTCCAGTGGTTAAGAAATTAAAGACCCTAAGATTAAGGAATTTTATAAGACGTTGCGTTCAGTTGAACACCTCAGATATTGGTGTAAAGAAAGCACTGGAGGCTTTACGTGCAAGCAAGAGCGGAATGTCAAGAATGTCAATGCGCAGTTTCAGTAGGTCAGAGGAAGGACAATAAAGGAGTTCCAAAACATAGTACTCCATTAGTAATGTAATGTCAAATATTTCAAAATGAAAATAAAAATCCTTAATGCAAATTTTTGTTTTTTGATCCACTTCATATGCTAAAACTTGGGGGTTTAGGGAGTGCTGATGGGGATAGCACTTGTTGCTGGAGGCATTTGAGAATCACCTTTGGGGTTCACTTACGTTTCATTTCAGGATCAGCTGCTAGTTTCATCTTTCTGTCGTGAACCTACTTTCTTTCGTCGCAAAGAGGTCGATGGGAGCCACTCAGAGACTGTGTGGTTTACTATATTTTTTTTGTGTGAATGCATCGGCCCAGATCTCACAGCCGACATTAGTCGTCTACTAATGATCCTCTAGTGTTTGTCATGAGTTTGCTAAGATATGAGGTGGGCTTTATAGTCCGTTCTGGGTTTCGAATCTAAAGATATTCCTAGACACTTCACTGCTGTATATCACTTCTAAACTAAAGTGTATCCTAGTTAGAAGGACTATCTCGGTTTTTTGAGTCGCTAGACTAAGGCAGTGCACTTCTATCCAGTGGTGTACCCGTTTCATTACTTAATTTAGTTTAATCTGGGCAACTTGGGTGACTTGGGTGTACAGCAACTCCTTGTCTTTTAGAAAGTCGTTTTCTTTCACTATCCTTAGGAAATATTGCAGTATCCTGAATGTTTACTTCAGCACATTGAGCTTCTCACCGAGCTGGATTGAGGGCATTTTTTTTACATCTAGAGCTGCGAACACGACGACTTTTCTTGAGTAGTGGACGGTTGTGACTACTTCCCCGATCGCTCCTATTGTAGAGTGACTTTTTTTTTTAAACCATGTTGTCGATCGATTGTGAGCTTCCTGCTCTCTGGATTGCTGTTGTGATTGGTGACTTCAGCATATTTTCGAGGATTTTCTCTACCGTAACCACGAAAGGACGAGGAATCCGTATAGCATTTTCCCTTGCTGATAAGTATCAACCGTTGTTTTTCCACTTTCAGTAGAAGATCCCTTCTATAAAGCAGCGGTTGTACATGCCCAGCAGTAGATGAGGGCAAGTTAGGGTAACTATTTGCAATGCCTTCGCTTAGTAAGACTTAGCGGCTAGGATCAGCTCCCCGTAATCGAATACTGGAATATCTAGTTGTTGGACAGGAAAAATGTCCAGGGGCTTAATAGGATGGGCAAGGAAGAGGTTATCCCCTATTTTCGCATTAATTCCGCTTTTCGCATCTTTCTTCCCAAGAGTCGTTGCTGACATCTCGCCGAAGTTCTTTCTATTTTTGTTTCTTATTCACATTGATGCCCTTCTTGGGCTTGGATTGGGCAGCTTTGTATTCCGTTAATACAGCTTCTGAAGTTTCAGGTTCTAGTGATATCCTCTGGCGACTTTCTGTCTATGGTATAGGCATCTTCTCATGAGAACGGCGATGTCTTCCGTTCACCAATAAATTGACTCTTTGCGTCTATTTCTGTTTTCAACTCAAGGCTGCGAAGGATCGCAGGCCCGATAAAAAAGTAGCACCGTAGCTTCTGCTTTGAATTCGGTTTTCTCGAGTATGGCAACTTCGTCTACCACGGCTATGAAGACCTCCTCATTAACTCGGCTGATCTTTTATTTGGATACTCGTCTTCGGTATATTCCTCGACGGCTCGCTAGTTTTCTATTCTCGTTGACAGTGTATCCGATTGTAAAAGGTAAAGATTCGCAATCGTATTGTAATATCCATCTGAAGGTGGATGTGTTGCCTTCATTTATAACATTGAGCCCTAGTCTGGATGTCATTTCAAGTATTTGTCTTCCTCAAGAGTCTGCAGATTACTTTTCTTCGCCTTCTTGTGACGCTTTACAATTTTCCCACGCAGCAGCAGTAACAGAAGCAGTGGAAAATAATTCATCGTGGAAACAAGAATTGTACCTAGTAGCCGTGAGTCATACCCGGCAACCCAGGACTACCATTCGAAGTATAGGACGAAGCCCTTTTGAACTACTCTTTGGTGTAAGAATGAGGAACAAAGAAGACCTACATATTGGAGATGTCGTAACCGAAGAGTTGTTAACGGTATTCGACCAGCAGGGAGCCTAATTAAGGGAAGAAGCAAAGCGACAAATCGTAGGTAATCAACAGGAAAATCAGGTGTTCTTTAGTAAAAAAAGGAAGCCAGATAGTGAATATGAAATAGGAGACATCGTCACTATACGCCGATCACAGTTTGGTAACGCTATTAAAATTCCAAAAACAAAAAAATCTTGGTCCTTACAGAATAACCAACATTGGAGGTTGTAACGACCGTTATGAGTTGGAAAAGGTCGGCGAGCCGAGGGGCCCAGACGGACGAAGACCAGCGCCGATAACATAATGCCATGGCAAACCTGAAATGTCACAAGAAAATACCTAACTGAGATGAACAACATACCTGTGAAGACACTAACAAAAGAAGAACATACTAGCGATGAATAACAAACCTGAGAAGACCAACATATCCCCAGATTGAGCTGCTGAAACATATTCACTAAGACGTCGAAATAAATGATAGCCGAGTTGTAGGATCAAAAAGTGGTAGCACCGGCCGGCGATTTCACCACACCAGATCAACCGCACATAAGTTCAAGCAGAACTTTCCTCTCATTTTTCGTATTACAGTCTGGCGGTAATTTATAACACTTTATTTTCAATGGAACTTCACAAATTCAATCTTTATTTAATAATTTTATTTTGCAAAAGTTGGTTCACAGCAAGATCTCCTTAAAGTATGGGAAAAGGAAGTCTTTCAGGAAAAACAAGATGGGCACGATACCAACTCGAAGATGGCCGCAGTTGCTTTTGATGTGAAGTTAGGTAAAGTGGCCCAGATATTAGGACTTAATTCGTCCGTGGTTCGTATTAACAAATTTATTGGAATAAGTTCATTCGGAGTATATAGGGCTATTCGGCCCTGATCCTCAATTGAACGTTACTGTTATAATGGTCGTTAATAAACAAAGCTCAAGTGCTCCCACTGTAGCCGAATAGGACCAAATTTTCGACGTCTTGATATCGCATACATTTCCATCAAAATGAATTCATTAATAGTTTATTAAAACTAGAAACCGGTTCTATTTTTCTAAATTATAACAATAATGGGTGGAAATGAACCATGGAAAACCATGTCTTGTTCTCCGGAACAAGAGCAGATTATTTACCGCGAATGGGGATTATTCTATACGAAGAAGCAAATCTTAGATGTCGCCGATTTGTATTACAACAAATCGTTGGCACTAAATCCAGATGATCCCAAAGCTTTGTATTTCCGGAGTCAGTGCAAACGTCATATTGCCCAGACAGGAGATGCATTGATCGATGCAGAAAAAGCACTGGGTATGAGTGGAAACCCCTTTTATTTTGACATGAAAATAGTGATATTGGTATCAATCTCTTATAGCCCTCGATGACCTACGGCAACCGTTCAATTTGGAAGTGTGTGACGGTTGGTATGAATTGAATGACCTCGAAAAAACGAAATGCGAGCTATCGAACTTGTCGCGGAAGTTCATAGGAAAGAAAGTCGAAGCTTTCAATCAACGTATTGATGTGGTATGTAGACAGGATTACGTTGAGCTTCAGTGATATACATACTTATGTATACTTGGCCTTTTAGTTGAATGAGAACTTCAAAGATTCTCTCGGCGATTCGCTGGGATATTTCATTTTCGAAAATGGTAAACACTTTGACAAAGTTTACCAAGAAATGGTGAAGCACCGAAGTATTGATAGACGACCATTGTGGAAAATAATGATGGAACAGGAGAAATGCGACGTTCTAAGCATCTTGGAAGCAGAGGTGCTTACAGCGAGTCTTAACCGAAGATGAATTGATTTTGAATAGATATTTTCAGCAAATACTATTATCTCCTAGAGAGATTGCAAGACGTAAACGAGGTTATACCATTTTCAATCAAATCTATTTGGGAAGAAGCTGGGCTGATGCCCTATTCTTGAAGGGGTTAACAACCAATGAAAGTCTCCTACTACCGGAGTCGCAGATGAGTAGACCACTTTTGGAGATGTTAACTAAAACCAAATACGAAATTGTGAAAAAGTTGTTGGTAACTATTAATGTCTGTTACCACGACATTATAAATCAAAATTTTTCATGTTTACTAGGCAATGCTGAATGCTCGAAGCCCACTTTATACGGAGATGCACCGAATGTGTCCCAGCGGACCGAGGAAGAAAAAGGTTGAAAGTTTTCTGTTTCGTATTCAACATCAGGTACACCGTAGTATGCTGAAAATGCTGAATACTATGCGTCAAATGAGAGCACAGCGAAGGCCAGAGGTAAAAATTGTCCAAGTAAATCAAACAAGACCTAATGCGTGCTCTTACAGCGTCTTCGAAAATATGTGGAAGAGGTTATGGGCGATTATGTTGTGTTGAAAACCCACCGAGTCATGCCTTGGAAATTTCAGTTTACTAACGAAGTTTACAATATTTTGGCATTAGCACTCTGTGATCAATATGACAATCCAACTAGAGATCTCACTCATGTTCCACAGAAGGACCGTTTGATAGTATTCCTTAACTTAGATGCGGGTGTAGAAAAGGAACCGAAGGCTTTTGAGTTTGGTAATAGGGCGACTCATGAAAATACGGGAGCTACTGATAAAACTTTCGTATACAAGTATGTACCGAATAATGAGAGAAATATACTTTTTACATTTCCCCCCTTTCACAGAGCATTGGCAGCACGCCTAGAGAAACGTTTAAAGTTTGCCAAATATCCAATTGAGAAGGCATACCTATGGCATGAGGTTGCCAGGTGTGAAATGAAGCAAAATCGATTCGATAGATGCTGCTTAATTGCAGAACGGACTATTGCAGGTTGTAACACTGTATGTAGTATCTAAAGTATCTAATATTAAATAAAAGTCTATTTTCAGAAGCGGAACTGTGTAATAGTAATATTTGGATGTTTCTTGGCATAATGATGATCTGTAAGACTCATGCTTTATTGCGAAAAATCGAAAAAGTCGCCGAAACATTGAGAAAAGCCAATAGGATGGCTGACACCTTGCAATACCCTACAATAAAGAGATTTTTAAGGCGATGTGCCCAGCTTAACTGGGCAGATATTAGTACAAAGAGATCATTAGAGGCTGCTCGTGCAAGCAGGACTAGGCAATCACTACGGAGTGGTCGTATTTCAACGGAAGATTAGTATAAGATATTTATAGAACTGATCAGTAATTATCAGTAAATGGATATAAACCGCGAATGTGACTTTTGAATTAATGGTGCAACAAGTACGAGTAGATAGTCGTAGTTCTTACCTAGTGTTAGCTACCAGTGTCCTTTAGAGATGAAGGAATAGTTTCTGAGGACTGGATGAATGGTTTTGCTGGGGCAAAAGATGCCATCTATGCATGTATATATGTACATATCAATACAGATGGGTTACAAAGTGTAAGGATTTTTAGGTGATATTCGAGTTTTGACGGTCCAATCGGTATTACATTAGTTGGGTTCTAAGAATTCTTTTGGTACTTAATTGGCCCTCTCGTTTTCTTGAACAGTATGGTACAGTATCTAACAAGGAGTGACGTTATAGTTAAAACCACGATATGTAAGCAGTTCATGATAACAACATTGCAGAAAATGCCAAGTGATGCCACTTAAATATAAATGTATTCAGTATACTGCAGATCTCTGTACAGATTGACCTCCCTTTGTTCGCTACTCGTGGTATCTATCTTTTAACAATTTGAAAACAGAAAAAAAAAAAAATAAATCAAAATAAAATTAAGACCGTTTCTCCTTCAAATTGGAGTGGTAGTACGGCGGGTGAAAACTTATTTGGAATGGGCAAAACATTGTTACCTCTAAACCTACTGGGACAAGCAGCGACTCAACGTCAAACCGTTTCGGATTCCAAAAAGTGTAAGGTGCACAACACAAGCATCTTCTCCAGGCCTTCCAACGTCACATCTAAGTCCTTCAGTAAGGTTCTTAAGGATAAAAGAAATGTGGCAGTGATTGTCAAAAGCGATGTTGGTGGTACCATCGCTGAAGAAAAGTGGAAACTCTTGGCTGTTTTTCTGGATATCATGAACGAGAACACAGGCCCACCTCTGGGTATTTGCGAAAATCAGAGACCTACCATCTTTATAAATAAGACATTCAATGATGATATTCCTAGCCGACCAAGTACTCGCATCTGGAACCCAGCCGAGTCCTTAAAAGTGGATGGAATACTCCAGATCATTAAAATCAGCAACCCAACTTTCAAGCTGGAAAAGCAAAGTACTCCTATGGCGAAGACTGAAGGTACCATAAGATATGTGTTTGACGCTATTACCTTAAAGGTGTGTTAGATATAGATCAACTCCCCCGTTATCCTCTCGATACGACTCCCGATACCGCAGGCTCTGATGCATCACCTTCTATCCCGTCCATGAAAAGTGATGATTCTCAACCGTCAAAGGTCAGACGTGAAAATAGACGATTGTTTAAATAATGTCCTTTTTAGTGAGTTAGTCAAGTGGTTAGTCCAGTGGACTACGGAGCTGAGAGATTCGAAGTTCGATCTTCTGACAACACCTAAAATTTGTTTCACGGCTCCACCTCTCGCGAACGTCTAACAAACGTCCGAAAGTAAAATTGTCATTCAAAACCTTCTTGAATCAAAATTTGCCCTTCGGATACTGCATTAAACAGTAGACCCCTTCCATTCGTATTGAGAATATAACACGTACAATACGAATGGCTCTGGGTCCCATGGACATGTCGCGCCAAAAATTTGTGTTTTTGTTTTAACTCTTCGCTTCGTCCTCGGACTCGGAAGCCATGAATACTACCGTGGCTGACGCTTCTCTATCTGATTGTAGCGATAATGCTGCACTTAGTACCGATTAACTTCCATCACTCTATTACGGCTTTTGCTGGCCTTCTTCTCTTCTTGGTCCAGAACCTTGGATTCTAGTGTGTGGAATCAAGGCTCCTACTATACACTACTCTACATGTTCTAGACAAAGGTCAATCTAGATGCTGAAGCTCGGATACAAACGAAAGGAATGAGCTACTTTACGATTCATTCTACTGGTGCTTTTGCCTATGGATTCAGAGTATTTGGTTCTGGGCCCGAATACCCCAGTTACTTCATCAGTTCTTGATTCATCTGTGTTCCACTTTGTTGTGTGATTGCTTAGTTTGTAGATAGTGGATACATTGCTCCAACTTTTTTCTGTTACTGAGCATGATGTCATCTCTAGGAACGGCCAGGAGTGGTACTTTTTTGAGCAGTGCATCGAATTGCTTCGATGTAATGCACCTATTTCTTCCTACTCCTTCCCTGGCCATTCTTATAATCGTTTTACTTACGCAGTCCTCAACCACAAGATGCAACGGAGTCAGTTCCAATAGTACCTCCATAGCTACAGTTGGATAAGTTCTCATGGCCCCTGTAATGCAAGGCATGCAAGACCTTGCACCTTAATGAGTGTCTTCCTTGTGGTGACCAGATTGGTTCTTTTTGCCCATGCAATCGCTCCATATGTGATCATATATGTACATCCATCTAAGGATGGTCGGGTTTCATTCATAGGATTTGCTCGCTAGGCTTCGACAAATCATTAGAGCCTGCGTGGCTTCCTGATTATCTCTTTTGCGTGTTTTTTCCAGATGAGTTTACTGTCTAGGTTTAGTTCCAGATATTTAACTTTTTTGATTGTTTTCAGTATTGGCAACAAGGCTCCAGGATTTTGCTGCGCTGACCTTAATGACACCTTCTGGTGTATGAGTCTCTGCTGATCTTGTGCTCAGAAGTTCATACGTCCTCTTGGATACTGTGTTGTATCCCCCTTTCTATCTAGAACTCGCACAATTGATTCATGAGATGTGTTGTCGAATGCTCCTTCGATGTCCAAGAAGGCAGACAGTACTATTTCTTTAGCTTCAAGCTTTGTAGGCAAGCTGACGGTGATGAAGAAGAGATGTACGTAGTACTTTCTCCCTTAAATAATTGTCCACAGCCTTTTCCATCATTTTGAGAAGGAACGATGTTAGGCTGATCGGTAGACTTGGGTCTTTTATCCCCATTTTCGGAATATACACTTTCGCCCGGCTCCACTGGTTCGGTATAAAGCCCAATGCCAGACTACTTTTAAATATACTTGCCAGATGTGGAAGTAATTTACCTTAACCCTTTTGTAATAGAATTGGTGTAATTCCATCCGTCATTGGTGAAAGACAGATTCTAAGCGTCCCTGGAAAAGATTTTTGTCACTATTCTCCGGTCCTCTTTCCGAGGTTTTGGTATGTTGGTAGAGACGTTGGTATCCTCCCGGTTTTGCTACCGCCTTATTTCACAGAACTTCCTAGAGCTTTCTCGTTTAGCTTTCCTTATTTCCTTGATATAAAAGGTCAGTGCCATTCTGTAGGTCTGCCAGTCTCCAGCACGCTTCGCTGCGTTAAACAATTTACGCGTTTTGGATCGGAGACAGATTATTGTTCCACCATTGGACCTTATTTCCTCTTACATTTCTGCTGACTGGGCAGCTGGTTTCAAATGCATATGTGATGGCTCCTGTTATGCCCTCCACAGTGTGTTTAAGTTCTAGATAGTGAGCTCTAGCTCTCCCAATATCCATATACTCCAGACTACTTTAAAGAGGCGATTCAAAGAGGTAGTGATACACGTATTTCTGAATCCAAAGTTATGATCCTGTAATCAGACATAGATGACTCACTAGACACTCTCCAGTCCCTAACAAATCTACTCAGGCTGTGGCTCCCAAGTGTGAGGTCTAGTACCTCCTGCCTAGAAAGATGGAGAGTTGGGTAAAACAGAGCATTATCGAGAGCGACTTCGTAGTTACCAGAAACGTTGCTTCTACAACGACCGGCGTCCTAGCAAGCATGTTGGAACGGCACGCATTTATAAACGAATGTTTCGAGCCCAGGAGCTATGAAGAAGCGATGGAATCATTAGATGCCAGAAAGTGGAAAGCGGCGATAGACGAGGAAATTGATCCATCTTAACAAAACGTGGGATTTCGTTTTTCTTCCAGACAACAGAAAAGTGATTGACAACAAGTGAGTGTTTAAAGCAAAGCTGTCCGGTACAAGGCCGACTTCTGGTACGAGGATTCACTCAAAGGGAAGGAACGGAGACTTTCAGCCCGGTTGCCCGATTCGCATCCATCAGAGCCATTCTTGGGATTTCTGTTCCGGAGAACCTCGTTTTGAAGCAGTTCGACATCAAGACGGCTTTTTTGAATAGTCAGTTGGAGAAAGGTATATACATGGCGCAGTCGGAAGGTTATGATGACTGTAGTGGACGTGTATGTAAGTTGACTAAACGCCTTTATGGGTTGAAACAGGCTTTCAGATGTTGAAACTTAAAGTTCACAAAGCCGCTGCAATAATTCAACTTTCGCCCATGTGCAGCGGACTTGTACGTTTTTTCCATCAGTCAGGTAAAGAAAAGGTTTTAATGGCTTTGTATATCGATTTATTGTGGCAAGTGATGGAAGACTTGCGATCCAGCTCATCAAATACTTGCAAACATTTTTTGAGGTTAAGGTGTCTGATGCTGAATACTATCTGGGGCTTCAAATCAAACATAGAAGTGATGGCTCGATTCATCTCAACCAACTCAGCTATTCGAAGAGATTGTTGCAGAAGTTCAATTCAGTGTCAGACTGTCATAATCCGATGTGCTCACCTGTGGAAGCATCGATATTCAAGCATCTTCAGACATTCATGTCGGTAAGTTTCCTTTTCGTACGGAAAGGCTTTAGGAGTTGTGTCAAGACATTTGGACAATTCGTCTGTAGAGCATGTGAACGTGGTAAAACGTATTTTTAAATACGTAAAGGGGACCAAAACTTTATGGTATACTCTTTAAAAATAATTTTACATTTAATATTGATTCTGTTATGCCGGAGATAATGAAACTCGACGATCTACAAGTGGTTTCTTCTGTTTTTTTTTGTGTTTTTTTCAGATTAACGAAACACCAATTTGTTGGGCGTCGCAGAGGCAGAATAGCGTCAGTGTGTCGACAACAGACAGCTGAATATATTGCTGGCCGTGAAGGAGCTAGTGTGGATCAAGTCGTTATTTCAAGATCTTCTTCCTTCTTTATGGATAACCAGAGTGCTGGTGAAAAATCCTCCATTCCACAAGAGGACCAAACACTTTGACATACGATATCACTTCATCAGGGAGAAGTTTAGAGAAGGCCTATTCGACTTGGTTTATATACCAACGCAAGAGTAGATTGCTGATATTATATTTGAATATTTTTGCCAGAAGTTAAAAATTGTATCTAAATGATTTTTAATTCTTTAAAATTTAATGTACATACGTAATATCAACAAAAGTATTAGAAGCACTAATATTAATTTTCCAAATACTACATTTAAGCCAGATTACAGATAAGTTTCAACGTTGAAACCAATCTTCATAAATACACCAATGTAACCAATAAATATAATTATTGTCAGCAAGGGCAATGTTATGTCCATCAGTTTGGGAAAAGCAGAGGTATGCACATACATATGTTAAAGAGAACTGGACCAAGACTAGATACTTGTGGAACTCCTACCTTAACCAATTGATTGTCTGACAGGCTTGACTTGGATTAGAATACTTTAAGCAAACGAATAGTACAAACTCTTTGGGACTTAGTTCACTTGAGACCAATACTATTGGGACTTAATTCATTCGCACTTTGGGACTTAGTTCGTTCTATAGTTGGGCTAGTTAGTTTCTATAGTTCCATAGTTCCTAAAAACCGTGGGAGTTGGTAAACTTATATGTTTCAGTAAGTTCACTGGGAGTTCATAGGTCCATTCAGCTAGTAAGGCAGGAGAGAATACCATTTTAGGAAAAACGCATTGCTCTCAATCGAACATTATGGCTCTAATGGTCTTTAGTATACAAAGCTCCAATCCTCCCACTGTAGTCGAGTAGTATAAAATTTTCGATTTCTTGATATCACATACTTTTCGATCAAAATGAATTCATTAATAGTTTATAAAAATTGGAAACCGGTCCTGTTTTTCTAAATTGTAATAATAATGACTGGAAATGAGCCATGGAGGAACATCGCGTGTTCTCCGGAACAAGAGCAGATTATTTACCGCGAATGGGGATTATTCTATACAAAGAAGCAAAACTTAGATGTTGCCGATTTGTATTACAACAAATCGTTGGCACTAAATCCAGATGATCCCAAAGCTTTGTATTTCCGGAGTCAGTGCAAACGCCATATTGCCCAGACAGGAGGTGCATTGCTTGATGCAAGAAGGGCCATGGGTATGGGTGGAAACCCTGTTTCTTTTGTTTTACATAAAGATAGTGATATTGGTATCAATCTTTTACAGCCCTCGATACATTAAGGCAACCCTTGAATTTGGAAGTCTGTGATGGTTGGTATGAATTAAATGAATTCGAAAGAACCAAATGCGAGTTATCGAACTTATCGCGGAAGTTCAGTGGAAAGAAAGTCGATGCTTTCAATCAACGTATTGATGTGGTATGTTGACAGGAGTAATTTTAAGCTCAGTGATATACATACTTATGTGTACTTGGCCTTTTAGTTGAATGAGAACTTCAAAGATTCTCTCGGGGATACGCTGGGATATTTCATACTCGAAAATGGCAAACACTTTGACAAAGTTTACCAAGAAATGGTGCGGCTCCGAAATATTGATAGACGACCATTGTGGAAAATTATGCAGGAGCAGGAGAAATGCGACGTGCTAAGCATCTTGGAGGCAGAGGTGCTTACAACGAGTTCTTAATCGAAGATGAATTGATTTTGAATAGATATTTTCAGCAAATACTATTATCTCCTAGAGAAATTGCAAGACGTAAACGAGGTTATGCCATTTTCAATCAAATCTATTTGGGGAGAAGCTGGGCTGATGCCCTATTCTTGAAGGCGTTAACAACCAATGAGAACCTCCTTCTACCGCAGTCCCAGATGAGTAGACCAATTTTGGAGACGTTAACTAAAACAAAATACGATATTGTGATTAAGTTGTTGGTAACTATTGATGTCTGCTACCACGACATTATAAATCGTAAGTTTTCATATTAACTAGGCAATGCTGAATGCTCGAAGCCCTCTCTATACGGAGAAGCGGCGAAATTGTCCTAGCAGGAAGAGGAAGCAGAAGGAGATTGAAAGTTTCCTGTTTCGTATTCAATATCAGGTACACCGTAGTATGCTGAAAATGCTGAATACTATGCGTCAAATGAGAGCACAGCGAAGGCCAGAGGTATAAACTATCTAATTAACCCAAGGCGTATCTAATGCTTGCTCTTACAGCGTCTTAGAAAATATGTGGAAGAGGTTATGGGCGAGTATGTGATGTTGAAAACCAACCGAGTCATGCCTTGGAAATTTCAGTTTACTAACGAAGTTTATAACATTTTGGCATTGGCCCTCTGTGATCAATACGACAACCCAGCTAGAGATCTTAGTAAAATTGCACAGAAGGACCGTTTAATAGTATTCCTTAAATTAGATACTGGTGTAGAAAAAGAGCCGAAAGCCTTTGAGTTTGGTAATAGGGCGACTCACGAAAATACGGGGGCTACTGATAAAAATTGGGCATACAAGTAAGTACCGAATAATGACAGAAATATACTACTTTTTACATTTTTTCCCTTTGTAACCTTTCACAGAGTGCTGACAGCACGACTAGAAAAACGTTTGAAATTTGCCAAACATCCTATAGAGAAGGCATACCTATGGCATGAGATCGCCAGATGTGAAATAAAACAAAATCGATACGATAGATGCTGCTTAATTGCGGAAAGGACTATTGCAGGTTGGTAACACATATGTTGTATCTAAAGTATCTAATATTAATTAAAAGTCTATTTTCAGAAGCGGAACTGTGTAATAGTAATATTTGGATGTTTCTCGGCATAATGATGATCTGTAAGACTCATGCTTTATTGCGAAAAATCGAAAAAGTTGCCGAAACATTGAGAAAGGCCATTAGAATGACTGACTCGTTGCGAAACCCCACAATAAAAAGATTTTTAAGGCGTTGCTTTATGATTAACAGGGCAGATATTAGAAAGAAAAAGAAAGAAGCAATGGAGGCTTTACGTGTAAACAAGAGCAGGCAATCATTGCGTGGTGGTGGCGGTATGCAAGCGGACGATTAGTATAAGATTATCAATCATTATCAATAAATGGCTACAAACCGCGAATGTGACTTTTGAATTAATGGTGCAGCAAATACGAATACGTAGATAGTTTCAGTTCTTGCCTGTGTCCTTTAGAAATGAAGGAATAGTCTCCGAGGACTGCATTAATTGTTTTACTGAGGAAAAAGACAAGGTAGGATACTAACCGGATGATAATCAAGTGGTAGTGGCTTTTTTTTCGCAACTGTGGTGATTTTGGACTTTTTCCAAGAAAGAGAAAACGACGAGGTAGTACAATCACCCTTATTATGACTGGCGTTACGCGCACCATTAAAAAACGACAGTGCGATCTCGGCATTCGCATTAAATCATTTTTGCGAGCTTCCTCTTGATCTTCATCATCGCTACTACACCGCAAAAATATTGAAATGCACTCAGGGAAATAAAAAACAATGTAAGCAGCAACTTCAAATAGCAAAATATAAGTCAGTTATTGTCAGTTTTTTCTGTGGAACGTATGTGGAACATAAGTAAAACGACCTCAAGGCGTATCGCTCTCATAACTGATTTCACCACTGATTTTATCAGCTATCTACATGCCTTACGACGACAGTGTTAGTCCGCCATCGACAATTACCTGTTCCCTGGTAAAAAAGGCTAAACAAGGAGGATGGGATCTGCTCATGGGATGCGACGCTAATTCACACCAGTGCAGTGGGAAAAAAGCAGAATCTGCGAGGCTAAGGAAGATCCTCTCCAGACAGACTACGTCTGTAGTGTCACTCAAAGATCCCGACGGAAATTGGACTGAATCTTGTTCAGACTCATTAAGATAACTGATAAGTATGCACTTCCCAGGAAGTGTAACCCAATCTGTCGATAGCACCAGAGTTAGTACAAACACGGAATATGAATTACCAGCGTTGAGTGGGCAATTAAATCATTCTCCCATTATAAATCTCCAGGACTGGATGGTATTATGCCGATCATGCTACAGATTACTGCGAGCACGATTATTCCAGTACTCAACGAACTATTTACTAGTAGTCTCATATGAAGACATATCGCACGAAATTGGATGGAGGTCAAGGTGGTATTTATACCCAAGTCTGGTAAAGGAAGACATTCCAACAAACTTCAGGCCAATCAGCCTTAAGTCCTTTATACTGAAAAATTTTGAGAGATTAGCCGACATTCACATTCGCAGGATATATCCACAGCCCAATACCAAAGGAATAAGTGTTGAGACTGCTCGGCACTGTGTGTGGTTAGCTCAATCGAGAAATCGTTAAAAGATAAGGAATACGCTTTAGCTGCATTCTTGGACATTGAAGGATCATTTAACAATGTCAGAACGCACGTGGTGTGTAGAGCACTCAGTACAACCACAGTACCCTGATCAATTGGATTGCGGAAATTTTTGAGGGTATGAAGTTGGAAGTATTTGTCTCTAGAGGTACCCCTCAAGGTGCACTAAATGAAGTATTCCGACAACTCATGTATAGTGAGCTCGAGACCATCGCTTATCAAGATAGCTGCTGTAAATTTCATAATTACTAATGCTAGGCGAGGTGACTTATTGCGTTTTACGGCAGATCATAGACCTGACGTGCTTTTTTGAACGAAACTAAATTAAACGACAGACATTATTTGGAGTTCAAGAATTACAATTTAATACGAACTGACAGAACAAACTCTATTCGAAGTGGAGGTACAGGGATCCTTGAACGCAAGCCACTTAAATTGAACAACTTTACTTGTCTGGAGACAATAATTATTTCACTCCTTTTAAGATATAATTGTTGCCTGTATCTAATATCAGCACACGGGGCATACGCATCTGGCAGTCAATTTAACTTCGAATTAGAAAAATTGCTTGAAATACTAAGACTAGATAGTTTAATTAACTATTTCATCTTAGCGGGAGATTTGAATGCAAGACACCCAGCTTGGGTGAACTCATCCGCTAATGGAAGAGGCAGATTTCTGAAGCGTTTTGTTGATGAAAACCAAATTTAAATTATATAGCTCAGTTACACCGAGTTATCCTTCTGGAAATTCATATCTTGATCTTTGCATTGCGGACGTGCGTTTGCAAATAGAAACAGTCCAGTCATAATGCCATTGTAATGGTTACATCTTTTACTACCGACTCTGTACTAAATTTTGTAATGCAGGACGAAACCTCGAAACTAAATTCTAGAAGAACTGACTGGTTTAAATTTTCTCGTTGTGCCACCAAGAAATATAGATCTCACCGCCCTTCTACCGAAGCACCTAGTAATATGAATCTCATGAACCAGGAATGTAAGTTATACATATATTGGAAATCTTAATGCGGTGGTATTAGAAACCATAGAATCGGCAGTACCAAAGATAAAAAGCAAAAATAGTATGGAATGCTATCTAAATCGAGAGACACGAACATTACACACTCACAAAAGCTTCTTACTTACATAGATAAATCGTATACGTCCCCAGTTTCAGAACGAATCGAACAAACGAATTCACAGCTCAGCGAATTGCGAATGCGCGAACTGTGAACAAAGCGTTTTAACATATTTATAAGCACGCCATTGTCAATTTTACTATTCCAAAAGAACAGAACTTAATTTATCTATCGATTGGTATAAAAAAAAGTTGAATTTCAATTAGTTTTTGTGAGCGAATGCTTTTTACAAACTGTCAAAGTTTATTCACATTCCACACGATGTAGGACGCAATCCACATTCCCGCGACCAAAATATTCGCGAGAGTTTAACCTTACAATTCTTTTGCTTTGTTCTTGGTGGTTGATTAGTGCTCGTAGATGACAACTTAAATTCGCAGATTTTTGCGACCAGATAAAAAGTGGCTGTGAATGAAATGTCAAAATTTGCGAATATTCGCCTATTCGCATTCGCAGGTCGCTGAGCTGTGAATGGCCCTTTAGAGTCATGAGCATAGAGAATAACATCATCAGCGAATGCTATATAATTATCCACATACCTGAGCATTTCAGAAACATAGATGTTAAAGAATATTGGTGCACTGTACCCTGCGGTAGACCATTGGCGATATTAAAAACTTTAGTCGTCATGTATTGCCTATCTGTTACAACAAATTTCTTCTCGCGGACCATTGAGATTATCACCTTTATGAGGTGATGTGGAAAATTATATCTGATAAGTTTATAATTTAACCCGTCAATCCAAACCGTTTCGAAGTCTTTTTCGATATCCATCAGGCAGGCAGCTGTACATCTTTTGGCATTAAGAAACCAGATTGGTAATAGCATGAACTGACGAGTGTTTTCTTTTGACCCAAAATGATTGCGCGGTATTATCTCCTTTCTTTCGCACGTGAACAATACTGACTTGCTAATAACCACCTCAAAAACCTTCCCAATATTAGGCAGGAGACTAATTGGCCTATAATTCATAAGATCACAAAGATCTTTATTTTTTTTAGTTATTGGAAAAACCTTCGAAGTTTTCCAACAGCTTGGGAAGTAGCAGTTAAGGTTGAACTCCCGAGAATGTTTTAGTCGCGGGAATGTGGATTGCATCCTACATTGTGTGGAATGTGAATAAACTTTGACAGTTTGTAAAAAGCATTCGCTCACAAAAACTAATTGAAATTCAACTTTTTTTTATACCAATCGATAGATAAATTAAGTTCTGTTCTTTTGGAATAGTAAAATTGACAATGGCGTGCTTATAAATATGTTAAAACGCTTTGTTCACAGTTCGCGCATTCGCAATTCGCTGAGCTGTGAATGGACCTTAAGATCGCAGAAATCTAAAATGAGCTCCAAGTTAAATTCAACAACCTCCTCACATTTTGTCAAAATTCGAAGCTGAAAATAAATAACACTAAGTGCAAAACCATACTGTTCCGCATCCCTTTAAGAAGCGGTAGTTCAGATTTAAAACGCAATTGGAAAAACATACAAATATTTGGTGCTAATGGCTATCTCATCGAATCAAAAACTATTGTGAAATATTTAGGTGTTCCTTAGATAAATTTTTATACTATAATAAACACATGCAGTTAAAAATAGCAAGAGCGGCAAGAGCCTTTTCTACTTCAATTGGTTGAGATCTGATGTGAAAGTCATCTGCTACCAAGCTTTTGTGCGTCCAATTCTGACCTATGCGAGTCCAGTATGGTGGAACATAACTCCACCTTACATGGAAAAAGTGCGAATTTTCGAGCGAAAATGTTTTCGAACCTGCATCAGATTGTACAGAAGTGCAGATTCCGACTTTCGACATTATGTTTCAAACAAAAGACTTTTGGATGCTTCCGGTGTGCCCAGAATTGACAATGTCATTTTGGACCTTGCGAGGAATCATCACGCGATCGGCGAATGTTACAGAAAATGAACTAGTCTCTGGGCTTTTTCATCCTAACCCTGAATATTTTAGAAAGTCATTAGTAAATGGATATATGCCACCTGAGGCATTTTTGTATCTGGATGCAAATGGTTATTTATCAGACTCATCAAACATTCCTATCATATATCATGACCCTATGCTCTTGGGGGAGGATAATACTATTCTGAGATACTGCGTGGATGTGCCTGAAAGGGAGTCGAATAATATTGACAGACTAAATCGCGAAAAATACTGGTGGCCTGATTGATTGGATTGATTGATTGAGACTGCGTTGAAGGCAATACCACCGGAAGGTATCACATTTTTCATCGACAGCTAGGCAGCAATAAAAATGATTTCTGTTATCGAAATAAAATCCAAGCTTGTTAAGTGCTGTCATGGAGAGCTTAGGTTCTTGGAACACAGCACAAGGTTGCGATGTACTGGACATGAAAATATTCCAGGTAATGAAAGGACCGACGCGACGCCTTGCTCACTGTAGCCGAGTAGTATCAAATTTTCGACATCTTGATATCTCATACTTATCAATCAAAATGAATTCATTAATAGTTTATAAAGATTGGAAATCGGTCCTATTTTTCTAAATTATAATAACAATGGGTGGGAATGAACCATGGAAAACCATGACGTGTTCTCCGGAACAAGAGCAGATTATTTACCGCGAATGGGGATTATTTTATACGAAGAAGCAACTCTTAGATGTCGCCGATTTGTATTACAACAAATCGTTGGCACTAAATCCAGATGATCCCAAAGCTTTGTATTTCCGGAGTCAGTGCAAACGTCATATTGCCCAGACAGGAGATGCATTGCTCGATGCAAGATGGGCCATGGGTAAGGGTGGAATCCCTCATTTCTTTTGACATGAAGATAGTGATATTGGTATCAATCTTTTACAGCCCTCGATACACTACGGCAACCCTTTAATTTGGAAGTGTGTGACGGTTGGTATGAATTGAATGAATTCGAAAAAACCAAATGCGAGCTATCGAACTTGTCGCGGAAGTTCAGCGGAAAGAAAGTCCATGCTTTCAATCAACGCATAGATGTGGTATGTAGACAGGATTAATTTCAGGCTCATTGATATACATACTTACGTATACTTGGCCTTTCAGTTGAATGAGAACTTTAAAGATTCTCTCGGGGATTCCCTGGGATATTTCATACTCGAAAATGGCAAACACTTTAACAAAGTTTACCAAGAAATGGTGCGGCTCCGAAATATTGATACACGACCATTGTGGAAAATCATGATGGAGCAAGAGAAATGCGACGTTTTAAGCATCTTGGAGGCAGAGGTTCTTACAGCGAGTCTTAATCAAAAATGAATTGATTCTGAGTAGTTATTTTCAGCAAATACTATTATCTTCTAGAGAGATTGCAAGACGTAAACGAGGTTATGCCATTTTCAATCAAATCTATTTGGGGAGAAGCTGGGCTGATGCCCTATTCTTGAAGGCGTTAACAACAAATGAGAATCTCCTACTACCGCAGTCCCAGATGAGTAGACCAATTTTGGAGACGTTAACTAAAAGCAAATACGATATTGTGATTAAGTTGTTGGTAACTATTAATGTCTGTTACCACGACAATTGTAAATCGAAATTCTTCATATTAACTAGGCAATGCTGAATGCTCGAAGCCCTCTCTATACGGAGAAGCGGCGAAATTGTCCCAGCAGGAAGAGGAAGCATAAGGAGATTGAAAGCTTTCTGTTTCGTATTCAGTATCAGGTACACCGTAGTATGCTGAAAATGCTGGATACTATGCGTCAACTGAGAGCACAGCGAAGGCCAGAGGTAAGAATTGTCCAATTAAACCAAGGTTCCTTGGATTCCTTCCTTCCTAATGCTTGCTCTTACAGCGTCTTCGAAAATATGTGGAAGAGGTTATGGGCGATTATGTTGTGTTGAAAACCCACCGAGTCATGCCTTGGAAATTTCAGTTTACTAACGAAGTTTATAACATTTTGGCCTTGGCTTTCTGTGATCAATATGACAATCCAACTAGGGATCTTAGTAAAATTCCACAGAAAGACCGTTTGATAGTATTCCTTAAATTAGATACTGGTGTAGAAAAAGAGCCGAAAGCCTTCGAGTTTGGTAATAGGGCAACTCACGAAAATACGGGGGATACTGATAAAAATTTGGCATACAAGTATGTACCGAATAAAGAGAGTAATATATGCTTTTTATATTTCCTCCCATTATAATCTCTTACAGAGTGCTGTCAGCACGCCTAGAGAAACGTTTAAAGTTTGCCAAATATCCCATTGAGAAGGCATACATATGGCATGAGATCGCCAGATGTGAAATGAAGCAAAATCGATTTGACAGATGCTGCTTAATTGCTGAAAGGACTATTGCAGGTTGTAACACTGTATGTAGTATCTAAAGTATCTCTTAATTAAAAGTCGTATTTTCAGAAGCGGAACTGTGTAATAGTAATATTTGGATGTTTCTTGGCATAATGATGATCTGTAAGACTCATGCTTTATTGCGAAAAATCGAAAAAGTCGGCGAAACACTAAGAAAAGCCATTAAAATGGCTGACACATTAAAAATGCTTACAATAAAGCATTTTTTAAGACGTTCCTTTCAGTTAAACAGGGCTGATATTCGTACAAAGAAAGCAATGGAGGCTTTACGTGTAAACAAGAGCAGACAATCACTGCGCGGTGCCGGTACAACACCGGACGAATAGTATAAGGTATTTGTTATATTTATAGATACAGAAATAACTAATCGGTTATTGTCAATAAATGGCTATAGACCACGAATGTGACTTTTGAATTATTGGTGTAACGAATACGAACCATCCCAAATATCCACCATCTTTTATCGATTTCGAGGCCGCATATGACGGTATCTATAGAGACGAGGTAAACAGAGCCATGTCTAGTTTAGTTTGGGTTTAGCGATAAACAGGGTCTAAACCAAGTATGTGCTGTTAACAAGAAGGGACACACAACATCGATGAATTGGACAGAACGTCACAATTGACAGCTATGACTTCGAGGTAGTAAGCAACTTTGTCTACCTTGACTTTGCTATCAATTCTGAAAACAACACTTCAGCAGAAATTAAACGAAGAATAATTCTTTCCAATCGCTGTTTTTTTGGCCTAAGAACGCAATTGACTACTAGACCCCTATCTCGAACTCTGTATAAGACAGCTTCGAAAGAATATTCTTTGTCGTAAAATTGCGATCAGTCATCTAAAATGTCTACGACATGTAGAGCGGATGGACTTTGGTCTTTTTATACTTTCAGTTTATATTTTGGTATGTACGAGTATTTCACACTTCCTCTAGCCCAAATGGCAGTTTTTAGTGTTCATACCATAAGATTTGATTTTATGTACCACCACGTATCAATATTTTCCAATTGTCCAACATAAAGTTCTACAAATTGTACTGCGAACAATTTTATGTATCCAAGTTAACACGGAAGTAAGACACTCAAAGTACTTTTTTAACCCAGTACTAACTTCAGACAACTTTATCTGTCAAATCAATTGTCAGATTGTAAACTGTCATTGTCAATTTTATGCAGTAGTCTTTGCAATTTGACGCTTCAACAATGGTACCAAATTTTAGAAATTCGGTTCCAAAATTATGATTCTCTGCGCCAAACTTATAGAGCACCAAACTAGAGCACTTGATATAATCGACCATCTGAGACCGCTATTCATCCAGCTTAGGCCAGATCTGTTTCATGATAGAGCACGTGGTGCAGTTTACATGTAGCGAGATTGAGATTCTCCTTCTCCGGTAGAACCGCCAAAGTTGTGCTGCTATGCCTGGCGAATACGTCGTTGTCCATGCAATTTCCTGGAACGTCCCTATGGTCCGGTACCCAAATGAGGTGAATTTTGAATTGTTCTGCCATCTCGTTACGAAATAAGCGCCAATTTAGAGCAGCTTTGGAATTGTAGACCACCGAATCCAAAGATTTAATCGCAGCTTGACCATCGAAAAAATGGTGATATTCCTCGGGGGAATTATACTGTACCTTAGCCATGACAAGGCCTCTTTGATCGTCATTATTTTTGCCTGGAACACGCTACAGTGATTGGAAAGGAAGGACATCTTGCAGTGTAGATCTTGGGAGAAAATACCTCCCCTCACACCTGTTTCCGTTTTGGATCAGTCTGTATAGAGGCAAACGGAGCTCCTATTGCGAGCCCCTACATCACCCTCCCAGTCTGTCCTGGGAGAGGGTGTAATCAGTGGATTCTGGGATAAATTCTAGTTTATTTAGAATAGACAAGTGGCCAGTATGCAGATTGGTCCACAAAAGAATTACTTTCATGTGAATATCCTCATTTGTTGCCACTTGTTTGCAATAGTTATTGAGCTGGAGCATATGGAACAGTGTATCCTTACCTGCAGTGGGAGTGGTCCTCAGTGATGCTTTAATGCAGATGCATGCCGTTCTTTGTACACGAGTGAGGAGGTTGTGATGGCCTTATCCAACGCAGTCCATCAGACGATCACAGCATACGTAAGTATGGGCCTGATAATGGATACATAGAGCCAATATGTAAATCGAGGCTGAAGTCCCAACTTACTTCCAAAAGCTTCCTTACAGCAGTACAGAGCTGTGGTGGCTTTCTTAACTCTCTACAGGATGTTGGGTTTTAAGCACAGTTTACTGTCTAGAAGTAGGCCTAAGTAATTGCTCGTATTTGTGAGTACCAAGGGAATGCCTTTAAGTTTCGGTGGAAGACCATTGTGAAGAGGACCAGTTCGGTTTTCTGAGGAATTAGCCCCGGAACGCATTTTTTAGTCCATTTGGAGAGCTTAGAGAGCACGTTTTGTAGAAGATCCCTAAGTGTATTGAGGCGTCTCTCTGAGGCAGCAATAGTACCCTTGCCCTTTCAGGATTAAAGCAGTTCATTCACCAGTAGGTTTCAAAGAAGGCGGAAGATCACAGCTCCTTGTGGTGTACCCCTACTGGCGAACCTCCGAACTGAGACCTCGGCCAGCTTTGTGCGCCAATCGGGCGATAAATTGTATACGTTTTTCGTTGACTTTAAGGCGTCATTCGATACGGTAGATTGTAATGCAGTACAAGTCTACAAGCTGTAGAGTCGTGCGAAATTTATACAGGGATACGCGGACGGCAGTGTGGAAATGTCGGATTGGTAGCAAGCAACATCAGGAGTGAGGCAAGGCTGCACATTGAGCCCGACCTTATTTGCGTTGTTCATCGAAGTAGTTACTTTTCCGCCAAGAAATATTAATTATGGACGACTTTGTTGGCATATACACCCGAATCCCTGCAGTTAATGATCAACCGGCTGTATCAATATTGTACTCTATGGAATCTCGTTGTCAACTTGGAGAAGTCAAAAGTGATGGTATTCATAAAAGGTGGAGAAAGGAATTGCGCTTTTAATGCGGAAAAAATTGAAGTAGCAAAGGAATATGGAATACAGAAAGGCATCTAAAGGAAAAACTTTCGAAGACTAAAGGCGCAGTCAATGCAACGTGAAACGGCTGTTTTTTCAATAAAAATATTGCTCACAGTAATAAAAAGCTTCTTCGAAGCTGTATATCACGCCGTATTACTTTATGTGACTCAAGTGTGTGTTTAATGCCAAAGAAAAGTGGGAAAGCATGTGAGCTTGAGAAATGGGAAATGCATCTGAATAAGATCTGGGATGTTTAGAAAGTGAATTCAAAATCAGCTATCATCGTTTATTTGTCATTAATTTGTTAAGTCTTTTGGTAAATTTAATTTCAGATAAGTTTTTATTTATTTGAATTGAAACCAAATATTATGAGAGAGTATTTTTAATGAATCTTTGCAAAATTTCAAAATATTTTAATTTTTCCGATTTAAATAAACAAAAACTTAACAACAATTTGTTTTGACAACTTCATTTGACGTATGACTGACTGTTCTAACTTGTCTGACGTTTTTAATGAAACTGTTCTGTTCTATCTTGTTCTATTCTGTTCTAGAATTCATTGAACAAAGCTTATAGTTGCTTGACATTTTAAAATGACATTTTAACGTTCGATATTCGAAACTAAATTCGGAAGTTTGCTTGACATTTTAAAATGACATATCAACTTTCGATACTCGAAACTAATTTCGCAAATTTCATCGCTCGAGTTGGTAACTGTTGCATTCGATTCTGTTTTCTTACAGAGTGCCTGTAAGGATTAGAATCGCAAATCACTTTTGCAAGTATTTGACATTTGAATGGCAATACAGAGTGAGGTCTCAATACTTGCCGCTTCACTTCTATAAGATAGGAACTAAAGCTTGTTGTCCTGTTAGTATGGTCCTTTGCCTTCTTCTTGCATTGGGCATAGACAATTCAGTTTCATAGCTACAGGGAGTCTTCTCAAATAGTTCTTGAAGAAGCATCGGATTGTTAGTGTGATTCATCAGGTCGGGATCAACGCACAGAGAGCGTACATTTACATATGTACACTTCACTTTCGTAGGCTAGTAAGCAAACAAAGGTCAAGTGCTCCCACTGTACCCGAGTAGTATCGAATTTTGATATCGCATACTTTTCCATCAAAATGAATTCATTAATAGTTTATAAAAACAAGAACCGGTTCTATTTTTCTAAATTATAATAATAATGGGTGGAAATGAACCATGGAAAACCATGTCTTGTTCTCCGGAACAAGAGCAGATTATTTACCGCGAATGGGGATTATTCTATACGAAGAAGCAAATCTTAGATGTCGCCGATTTGTATTACAACAAATCGTTGGCACTGAATCCAGATGATCCCAAAGCTTTGTATTTCCGGAGTCAGTGCAAACGCCATATTGCCCAGACAGGAGATGCATTGCTCGATGCAGAAAGAGCAATGGGTATGAGTGGAAACCCCCTTGTTTTTGACATGAAGATAGTGATATTGGTTTCAATCTCTTATAGCCCTTGATGAACTACGGCAACCGTTCAATTTGGAAGTGTGTGACGGTTGGTATGAATTAAATGACCTCGAAAAAACCAAAAGCGAGCTATCGAACTTGTCGCGGAAGTTCATAGGAAAGAAAGTCGAAGCTTTCAATCAACGTATTGATGTGGTATGTTGACAGGATTACGTTGAGCTTAGTCATATATGTACATACTTACATACATGTATCTACTTGTCCTTTTAGTTGAATGAGAACTTCAAAGATTCTCTCGGGGATTCTCTGGGATATTTCATATTCGAAAATGGCAAACACTTTGACAAAGTTTACCAAGAAATGGTGAAGCACCGAAGTATTGATAGACGACCATTGTGGAAAATCATGATGGAGCAAGAGAAATGCGACGTTCTAAGCATCTTGGAGGCAGAGGTGCTTACAGCGAGTCTTAATCGAAGATGAATTGATTTTGAATAGATATTTTCAGCAAATACTACTATCTCCTAGAGAAATTGCAAGACGTAAGCGAGGCAATGCCATATTCAATCAGATCTACTTGTGGAGGAACTGGAATGATGTTCTATTCTTGAAGGCGTTAAGAACCAATGAGAGTCTCCTACTATCGGAGTCGCAGATGAGTAGACCACTTTTGGAGATGTTAACTAAAACCAAATACGATATTGTGATGAAGTTGTTGGTAACTAATAATGTCTGTTACCACGATATGATACTATACTATATATACTACTGTACTAGGGAATGCTGAACGCTCGAAGCCCACTCTATACGGAGAATCGGCGAAATCCCAACAAGGAGAAGAAGAAGAAAGAGATTGAAAGTTTCCTGTTTCGTATTCAATATCAGGTGCACCGTAGTATGCTGAAAATGCTGAATACTATGCGTCAACTGAGAGCACAGCGAAGGCCAGAGGTAAAAATTGTCCAATTTAAACCAAGGTTCCTTGGATTCCTTCCTTCCTAATGCTTGCTCTTACAGCGTCTTAGAAAATATGTGGAAGAGGTTATGGGCGATTATGTTGTGTTGAAAACCCACCGAGTCATGCCTTGGAAATTTCAGTTTACTAACGAAGTTTATAACATTTTGGCCTTGGCTTTCTGTGATCAATATGACAATCCAACTAGAGATCTCAGTCATGTTCCACAGAAGGACCGTTTGATAGCATTGCTTAAATTAGATACGGGTGTAGAAAAGGAGCAGAAGGCTTTTGAGTTTGGTAATAGAGCGACTCATGAAAATACCGGGGCTACTGATAAAACTTTGGAATACAAGTATGTACCGAATAATGAGCAAAATATAATTTTTCCCTTTTTTAATCTCACAGAGCACTAGCAGCACGCCTAGAGAAACGTTTAAAGTTTGCCAAATATCCAATTGAAAAGGCATACCTATGGCATGAGGTTGCCAGATGTGAAATGAAGCAAAATCGATTCGATAGATGCTGCTTAATTGCGGAAAGGACTATTGCAGGTTGTAACACTGTATGTAGTATCTAAAGTATCTAATATTAATTAAAAGTCGTATTTTCAGAAGCGGAACTGTGTAATAGTAATATTTGGATATTTCTTGGAATAATGATGATCTGTAAGACTCATGCTTTATTGCGAAAAATCGAAAAAGTCGGCGAAACACTGAGAAAAGCCAATAAAATGGCTGACTCCTTACGAAACCCTACAATAAAGAGATTTTTAAGGCGTTGTGCTCAGGTTAACTGGGCAGATATTAGTAGAAAGAGAGCATTGGAAGCTAGTGCAAGCAAGACCAGACATTCATTGCGAGTTGGCCGTATTTCAACAACGGACGAATAGTATAAGATATTTGTTATATTTATAGATATAAAAATAAATAATCAAGTCATTTATCAGTAAATGGCTACAAAGAAATTTTGAATGTGATTTATGAACCACTTATGAATAGTCTGTCCTTTAGAGACGAACGAATAGTCTCCGAGGACTGAATTAATGAATCTCCAGAACGACAGAGAAAATACCTGCATTTACCCTTATATCTATCTTGAATCTAGTCTAACTAGAGCTTCAGTTTTTAAATTAACCTATCCTTACAGCTTTCCTTTTCTGCTGCACCTATAGGCTTGCAAACTTGTCCAACTCATGGTTTTGTTTGGTGCTGTAGTTTGTAGGTTTGTAGGTTAGTCAATGGTGGCTTTATTAATAACCACCACATTAAACTGCCATAAGCGGGTATACGTAGGTCTTATGAAAATTATGTGGGGTCTTGATTGTATGATACAATATCATGGTATTGTCATTCTTTGGTTTCGAACGTCAAAGTCGCCAAAAAATTGAAACAGCCACAGAATCAAGCGGCAGGTGATTGCACTGAGTGATACTACATATCTGATTCAAGCGCTTACAGGTCATGTACATATGTTTTAGGGACCATCTGATCATACTGATGCAGTCGAAGTTACGAACCATGACGTTAGGTTCTGAGGTGGAGAAACTGCAAAATATTTAAAGGAACCACATTGAGTTGTCTACTAATTCAAGTTAAGGAAAGAGCAACAAAATAATCGACTTAGGGCTCCTCGAGGGGCTTTACAATTTACCCCAGTCCTCGTTTAGCTTCTTTCATACTATCGAACTCAGACGGTCTATACAAGATGTGCTTTGACGACGGTTAACTATGTTAGCACTTTCCCAGCAAGAAACCCTCAAAAGTAACTCCATTTAATTTACACAACAATTAGCATAGTTTTTCAAGTCAGTTTATTCTAACTACCTCTGTAGATTAGATATCGTTTATAATAGGGACTTCATTCATTCTTAATTATATTTTTTTTAAAAAACTTACAACAATACCTACATACGTATATTTTATTCATATAATTGCTTTATATTTGTGAGATTTTATAAGGAACATTATGACGGAACTATGGAAGAGAATAGCGTTAAGCGAAGATCAGCTTCAAGTGCTCTACCGTGAATGGGGAGTGTTTTACACTCATAAGCAAAAGTTGGATATTGCTGCTAATTATTATGACATATCATTGGGCATAAAGGTATACAAGTAGTTGGTAGCCTTCTAATCTTGGTCTAATATTTTACAGAATGATCCTAAAGCCTTATACCATCGGAGTAAGTGCAAACGTAACATAGCTCAAACGGCGTTGGCTTTACATGATGCTAGAACTGCAATGGGTATACTAAATATTTGTAATATTTGCTCAAGAATTATGAGTTTGAAAAACGTATAATTTCAGTCACTGATCCTCTTAGCCAGCCTTTGAATTTAGAAGTTTGTGACGGGTGGTATCAATTGAATGAATTTGAAAAGGCCAAGTCTGAAGTATTTAATAATTCGCTAAAGTTTAAAGGACTAAAGTTGCGGGCATTCCATCATCGGCATGATGTGGTAAGGATTAATTTGTTTATCTAGAAGACGGTGTTGGCAGACGTAACGTAAAGCCTTATGTCGAGGCTACCAATTAGTGTGCCTATTGCCTGTGGCATACAAATACTGCTTACGAATTTAACAATCTATTGGGGTGGTGTGTGAAATTAGATTAGAGGACACTTACAGTCGCGTAAAGGAACACGGATATACCATTCCAAAGCATGACTGGGCTTATGGAGAATCCTTTCTGAATGTACCCAGGAACCCAGTTTATGTTCTAGTCTTAAATCCATGACATTGACGTCTGTGCTAGGACTATCTAATTTCTTAAAAATCAGTGGAACGTAGTGGAATCTAAGCTATTCAATGGCCAGGTAGAGACACTGTCACAGTATTTGGATACAACAAACGTATTGAACAACTTTGAAGGTTAGAACGAATGTTTGCATTTCATTCAATAAAACCGGCCATGATACACAACATTGTGGGACACCACCAAAAATTCAATAGCAATCTCAGTTTCGTAGAACAGGGTACTCCTCACAAAGTAGGTCATCCTCATTCTAGTTGTATCTAAAGGACTCTATAATGTGCTTCAGTCTCAGTATATGTTTCAGTCTTAAATCCATGCCATTGAGGTCTGTCCTAGGACAAACGTAAGTTCTTAAAAATCGGTATATGTCCTTCTGATAGTCAGGCAGATGTTAAACGTCCAGTTTAGTGGAATCTAAGCTAGTCAATTGCTTTGATGCATTAGTTACGAGAGTAGTCACCCAGGAATTGTACCCCACGAATCTACAGATGCCAAGTTCTTACGATCGGATTCATTCCGTTTGACTTTTATTTCACCAGGTTGAGACTGAAAGAAGATAGACAATGTATTTAACAACTTTGAACCTTAGAACGAATGTTTGCATTACGTTTAATAAAACGGGCCATGATACAGAACATTGCGGAACTCCAGCAAAAATTCAATAACAATAGTCTCAGTTTCGTAGAACAGGGTGCTCCTAGCACCAGCAGCGGTTATACATATGTATGTATTCGCTTGTGCATATGTTAAGGAGAGCTAGCGTGAGGACCATACTTCTTATCTCACTCAGCTTGGAGACTATTCTGTCCCCGAATTACTTGCAAAAGTCCATGGTCTCTGTGAAGTGTTGGTAAGCTGCTACGACTTAACTTCATTGGCCTGCAGGGACATGACCTCATTGGGTTTTTTGAAAATGGAAAACAGGCAGCCGGTGTGTGTGTAGCTCTCAAAGAGGTAAAAACTGGTATTTAGCTCAGTATGAACACCCTTAGACCAAAGAAGGTCAATTCTGTTAAGATTTTCATTCACTTATGTACTTCTTTGATTAATTTCAGCTAAGCGAGAATTTCAATGACACCCTCGGGGATACTCTTGGAATTTTTATTTTGGAGCATGAAAAATTATTCTTTAAAGCTTTAGAAGCTATGAAACAGGAACAGCATATTGATAAAAGACCTTTATGGAAGATTTTAAAAGAACTCGATGAATGCGATGTTCTTAGTGTTCTTGAGAAAGAGGTGAGATGGTAAGAATATATTGTGGAATATGGAATAATGCTTTTTTTTTAAAGGAAGAACTAATATCGCCAATAGAAGAAGCACGAAGGAAACGTGCGTTTGATATTTTTAATCAGATCTACATGGGCAGAAGTTGGATTGATGTTATATTTTTAAAAGCATTAAAAAGTGATCCAAATCTTTTGCTACCACAGTCAAAATGGACAAGGCCATTACTAGAGAACCTTACACAGATTAAATATGATGCCACTATGAAGTTTATGGTAAGTGTAGAGAAGTGTAGAAAAGAGGTTGTTAAAGGTCTACCAATGAATACTTACATATATTCATGATGATATGCGCTCGTTTTTAGTTCTTCTTTTTTTTAGAACTCTACTGTCAAGTAAAAAGAAACCCTAGGGACGTAAGTTCGCTTAGATGAGTAGTGTACTAAGCGGTATACAAGCGTTTGCTGGCGGCAAATACTTGGCTTTACTGTGTACTTAATAGGATTCCTTTTTTTGTAGATGCTGCTTTTAGAGATGATTCTAGTCGTCAGTCAACCTCTCTTCCTCTTAAACTTTACTAATGATCTTATTTATGCTCCAAATCAGAACATCGCATTCATATTTGGGAACTACTTCATTGATTGGCTGTGATACTATGTTTGATGACTAATATAGTTGCTGAAATCTGCAATCATTTGCTTTGCTTTCTTATAGAAATTTTTGATAAGGGTCACGGTTTTGTCCCCGATATCTTTGTGCTATCTTAAACCAAACTACTTGGGGAAACCTAAATGAGTACTGAACCAATGGGTAGCATTGATATACTTTTGCATAACTCTAGAATATTCAATGACAAATTCGTCAGGGTTAAACTAAATAGACTCTCCTAAATGGTAATTGGGATAAGACCTGAGTTGTTTACTGATATGAACATTGGTACATGTAGATAATGACTAATATACTCTCGAGTGTTTGTCAGATGACCCTGGGATAGAGAAGGGGTGTATGTGGCTTGTCAAGCGGCGGTAGTAAGACCGATACTGACGTTTGGCAACTTGGTCTGGTGGCAAGCGACGAAAAACGCAACCAACCTTAAGGTTGGTACTAAAACTAAAACCCCTAGACCTGTTTGTACAAGAATCCGCCGCAAGTAGTGCTCTTCGAATTGGAAGTTGGAAACCCAGTCTGATACGGAACGCACAGATTCTAAAGAAATATGCGGGCAATATAGTATGCACTGACTACTACATAGCCCCCCGTCTTGACTTTAAAAGACCATTTATCACTTATTTTCACAGTAGAGAAGAGTGGCAAGAAAAACAACCACCAGTTAATGGGTCAACGATACCCATCTACACGGATAGCCACCGGCGTTGGCGCAAGTTTCTTTTACGAGTCCCTACTTCTGGGAATTAAACCTTGAACTCCTCCCACTAACGCACTAACTACTAAGCCATAGCTAGAGATGTAGAACGCAATATATGGAAAGGACTGGATATAGCAGATCGAAAAAAGAACGCCTCAAAATGTGTGATTTTATGAGACAGTGACATCTAAACTTCAAAACTCGGTCAAAAAAGGATGGACAATTAAGGGATTCTAGGTGTTACAAACAGCGCTCTCATCCTAAAGGATCGTAGAAAATGCATGTGTGCACCTGTCTACTTAAAAAAAATATACCACGAACGACTGTCTTAAAAACAAAGACATATCGAGCAAAAAGATGTTACAAGTAGAGTTCCACAGGAATCAGTGTGAGGACCGCTACTGTGAAACGAAATGACAATATATTGCCGATCGGGAACCTGAGTACTTACAATCCGTTGTGACTAGATTGACGTAAGTACTTAATAAGTACAGAGTTGTAATAGAATGCGTTTTTTTGGGAATGTATTCAAAGAATTCATTCATTCGTTGAAGTTAGTAGTGAATACACTTGAAATCAGTTGAAGTCAATAGTGAATTCACATATTTCGTTGAAGTCAGTATTGAATTCAAATATTTCGTTGAAGTCAGTAGTGAATTCACTTGAAATCAGTTGAATTCAGTATTGAATTCAAATACTTCGTTGAAATCAGTATTGCATTCAAATATTTCGTTGAAGAAGTAGTGAATTCACTTGAAATCAGTTGAAGGTAGTAGTGAATTCATATATTTCGTTGAAGTCAGTAGTGAATTCACTTGAAATCAATTGAAGTCAGTGAATTCAATTGTATTCCAAAATGATTTCAATTCAGTGATTGCTACTAATTGAATGCATTAATCACTGACTTCAAAAGAATGGTGATGGTGGTGGTGGTTTTTTTTAACTTGATTGCTACAATTAAAAATTTGAATTCTTAATTCTTTTACAACTCTGGTACTTATATTGCATAGAGAACATCTTGTACCTAGTCCTGTGGTAGGACTACCTAAGGCGCACTCATTATTACTGCTCCAATGAGGATAATACCTAAAATTTAAGAAAATAGGTAAAGTCCTTCTATTAAAAGTAGTCCAAACGATGGAAAAAAATGCGATATACACAGACAAGTAGAGCTTTCCATATCGCATCCGAAGCCTAGGTCATAGGAAATAAATGACACAAAATGATGAAATAGCAGCAAAGATGGAACATAGCGTCAAAATTACGACACGAGGCAGGGGTGTACAACATGTCCAAAGCCAATATTGGTTTCGAAGAAAAATAGGATACATACTCAACGTAAGTAAGGAAAACAGCAACCTCATGTTCGTGAACGTCTGACAAACAGCCAAGTGTATAAATATCTCAGAACGGTTCTAAAAAAAAAAACAAAAAAAAATTCCGACTTTTGAAAACTAAATTAATCTGCGCGTCACTTCCATATGTGCAAGACAAATGGTTGTTAGAAGCTCCGGTATAGAGTCTATTCTAGTTTTTTTTTAAGCATAACCTCCTATATTGAAATTCATGACCGAAGTGGATGATTAAGGAACAACAAATGCCAAATCCCAAAGTTAGTTTCGCGGTAGTGGTCGTGGATTCGTCGTGGTTCAGTGGTTAGTTCGTCGGACTACTAAGCAAGAGGTTCGAAGTTCGAATGGGAGATGTGTTTGCTGCCCTAAAATTTACTTCACAACTGTTGAACAATTTGCCAAATCTATTTATTTTTGTTGCCCCCAGTCTTACGGTTTACTAAATTTTTTTCCAGCAAATGCTGCACAGTCGAAGTCCAATTTATACCGAAAAAGTTCGAACGTGTCCAAGCAAAAAATTAGCAAAGAAACGAACCGAAGACTATCTATTTCGAGTTCAATATCAAACGCATCGTAATATGCTTACGATTTTAAAGAGAATAAAATCTTTAAGAACGGCCAAGCAAATCGAGGTAACGTTATAGACTTTTTAAGGCCAAGAATTAATTTATACATTTTTAGAAACTTTGTAATTACGTTGAAGAGGTCATGGGTGACTATGTGGTGTTGAAAACCCGTCGAGTTATGCCATGGAAATTCGAGTTCATCAATGAAGTGTATAATTTATTGGCATTGGCTTATATTGATCGGTATGTTGATACGCCTAGAAATATTAACGACTATAAGCCAGAAGATCGACTGAATGTACTCTTGAAAATGCCAAAGGAAAAGGACAAGGAACCTATGCTTTTTGTATTTGGTGACAAGTCTACGGTTCAGGATCCAGAAGTAGCTGATATGTCATTATTGAAACATAAGTAGGTAGTATCTAGTTTTAATTTCTACTATAGTTTGAAAATTGGGATCACTCAGAGTTCAGTTGGGATCACTAGACCAGCGTTTCACAAAACCGAACGCATAGTTGGCTCTCCAAATCTTCTTCTTCGGTGGCGCCTCCACTAACAAACCTCTCCGGTTAGCCCGGTCCGTAGCTAACTGCCTCCAGTTGCGCATTCCAAGTTTGTTGAGGTGGTCTTCTACTTGTGCGTGCCACCTAAGGCGAGGTACTACTGCGTTGTACCTCCGGGTTAGATTCGAAGATTCTACGGGCCGGAGCATTTATGTCCACCCGTTCTACATGTCCTAGTAAATTTTTGACAAGTTCGATGTATATTTCGTCGTAGAATCTTCTCCACAGCCCATCAACGCAAAGGCGATCGAACATTTTACGAAGAATTTTCGTCTCGAAGCGACTACAAGGTTTCCTTTCTCATCTCTACATGCTTTTGTACGGGTCTTGTTGGCCTGACACGTTCTATTTACCTGTT
Organism: Xylota sylvarum; assembly: GCA_905220385.1. NCBI lineage: Eukaryota > Metazoa > Arthropoda > Insecta > Diptera > Syrphidae > Xylota > Xylota sylvarum. Next base: position 10,680,915 of record LR999960.1, read on the forward strand.
TTACTCGTAGAGCTTACGAGTCGGTATTTGGTGTTGGCGGCGTAGGAGCTGTAGCGAGATTTCAGGATACGCACTCGGAAAAAGTTCTAGCGGTCTCGTGCGATTGGGATAGCCGCATTCGTACCTTGACTGCAACAAGATAGTGATCCGAGGCTATGTTGGCTGCTCGGAAGGTTCGGACATCCAGAATACTGGGGGGATGCCTTACGTCGACCGCAATATGATCAAATTGGCTGAACGCTTCATGATCAGGAGATCGCATTGGCCCCTTGTTAGTATTGAAATGAGCAAACCGTGTGCTTGCTAAAGACACGTTACGCCACGCCGCAAAATGAATAAGCCTAAGTCCGTTGCCAGACGTGGTGTCATGTAGGCTATCCTTGCCAGCTGTCTTAACAAAGATGTTCTCTTTTCTTTGGTGGCGTCGCCCTTGTCTTCTGTGGAAACATGTGCACATATTAAGCCTAGTGCCTCTGCTAATTGTTCGTTTGCATGCCGCCTGTTAAGGGTCCGAACATTCCACGTGTAGATCTGAAGGTCGTTGTCCTTGTTTCGTTTGCTGGGGTCGTCAACAGTCTGATCAACCTTATCCGAGACTCGTTGTTGCTTCGTAACTATTTTCTTGTTACGTGGTAGGGAAGTTATCCCGCTGAGAGGCTACCGTGAGAACACTTGTGCTCCCATATATTCGCATCACTACCCTTTGGCTACTATGTCGGACAGACTTTCAAGGATAAAAAGGATACCCAGGGAATTGGCAGCTATCCCTTGTTTCATAAAGTAGTATCTTTGATGTCAATTCATAAAAAAATTAAAGGTAGAGTGGGCTCACAGCCTTTAAGAATAGGCAGCAGGTCATTTTGGGTCGCAGCATCCTCAAACGTTCAAAGTTATCGTTGTAATTTAATAAGACGGGCAGTACGGTTACTGCTACTTTAGAAGAGCTTTCTTATGCAGCCTTTCTAAGTGGGAGTCAGGGGATGATTGAGTATCATAAGGGAGGATTGGGTATCATAATATGATCCGTTCTAGACGGATTGTGGCTTAATAACCCAAGTCTTCTGTGGGGCGGATGGAAAAACGTTTGCGATTTGTAAAAATGTTTAAAGAAAGGACCCACATATGTATGTATCTGTTGCATGAACTTGCTAGAAGTCATTTCAAACAATATCGTTTCGATAAAAGTCACAAAATAGCCCGAAGGTGTGTCGATGGTAAGCACTGTTGCCTGTTATATTTTCCACAAAGTCGTATGGGTTGCCTAAGGACGTTTTTTACTATCGATAGATACATAGATACATTATATATAATAAAAATTCTGAGTGATTGCATATTTTTCACATTTAGTGTACTGTAGGATTGATGTCTATGTTAGTACTAAAATAAGCTTCATTTTATAGAAAATACATCACGAGAATGGAAAAGCGAATAATATTCTCCAAATATCCAATAGAAAGAGCCTATGTGTGGCATGAAATCGCTAGAAGTCACTTAAAAGAGGCTCGATTCGATGAATGCTGTGTTACTGCACGGCGGACAGTTGATGGTAAGTACTGATTTACTTATACAATCCGATTGATTGGTGCTATAAATAAAAACAATTGTGATCTCTAGAAGCGAAAAAATGTTCAAGTCTGATATGGACGATGCTTGGATACATTATGGTTTGTAAATCACACGCGACTATGCGTAAGATTGAAAAAATCAGTGAGACATTACAAGAAGCCCGTAGAGTATTACCACAACTGGGAGACCCTAAACTTACGAATTATATTAAACTTTTAATATTTATCAATGAACAAGATGCACTGGAAAAGAAACTACAAGAGGAAATTCGAAAAACCAAATGTACTAGACAGTCGCTATCATCACAGCAGAGAGTAAGTAGTATTACATCACATGAATATTAAAGGATTTAATCCTGTTTTTTATTAAAATGTGATGTAAAGGAGTATATTTCTAATATAGAACAACTCTTGTTACTTAAAAGATGTATTGTTTTGTTTTCTGAAGAAGAATGTGCAGATGGACAACTTTTCCCTATCATATCCTTTCATCACCTTACCATCATTGAACAAAAAAAAATTAATCTTCTATCTACGATAAGACAAATGCAAGCATCGAGGATACTATATATATCATTCGCTTCTTGAAATATCTAAAAGCCATCTTAGCCTCTCAAAACAAAAAACAAAAACACCCTGTACAGTGTCAGCCATCTGTGTAGCATGTGGCACCGTCTTGTTGGAACCACATATCACTGATGTCCATCCCAAACTAGTTTTCCCACATGGTGCAATAGCGAACTCCATTGACCGTAACACGATGATCATTTTCATCGACGAAATTCAGGATTTTCTTCAAACATTTGTAGAGCCCAACCGGAGAAGTTTTGGCGCTTCAAATGATTAAGTGGCTTCAGTTCTTAAGTTAATTGGATTTAGCAAAGATCTTCACGCAAAATTCGCCACAATGTGGTCTGAGAGATTCCCAATTCCTATGAATGCAGTGGAATCGACGGATTTGGCTCATTTTGAACTGAAGCACTTACGGCTGCGATATATTTAAGAAAAAATAGCAGCACTATAAGCGGATGAACTCTCTATGGAGGCAACGGTGGCGTCACACGGAAGCAGAAATACACTATCTAGGCCACTTCGACATACTCGGAGATGGTGGCGGATTAACCCTTATTGCACCATTGCAACGGCTGCGCTTGCAAGAGGTTTTTAAAAATCGAACTAGCCCTCCAGACTGTTGGTTGTGACCACGAGGTAACTTCCTTACCACGTAAAAAAGACCTAGTTATGAGAAAGATGCTCAAAAGACCAACCTGCTGATGGGTTGCGATGTCAATGCCAAACTTACGCTATGGGACTACTCGGAAACCAATGAACGCGGTGAGTCTGTATTCGATTACATCATTGAAAATAACCTCTCTTTATGCCATTAAAGAATACGGATTGTTTTAACGGCTGGGGGCATGTTATAGATGTTACACTCTCAATCCAATTTGAAATCCTTCTCAGATCATAACTGGAAATGTAAATCTCGAGGTTAAGACTCCCAAACCTCTCAGAAATTTAAAGAAAATTTACTGGACAAAGTTTGGCTAAGTCATTAAATTAAAGCTCCATAGAATACCCAATTCGAAAATCACTTCAAGTGCACAACTGAACACTACAGTCCAGATTTTCGAAATAGCTTTCAATGCAGCGTATAAGGTCTCGGGTCTAGTCAAACATAGCAGGAAAAACTTCCCTTCTTTGTGGAATGAAGAACTTTCTAATCATCTCAAGTTATCCAGAGAAACCTTAAATATCTGCTACAAATACAAAATATATACAAATTTTTGGCACGACAGGTCCATGAGACCCAGTGCCTTGCTTTTCACTCAAAATTTGCTATAAGTGTAACAACTGGCAACCTAACAAAGACTGCCTTAAAATATACAAACAGTCTTAGATTACTATTACTGCCAATCTATTGAATTCCTAAAGGACTCTGCAAACCTCATTAAAATACTATCCAAGGAACATTCCAACCCATCTCTTCTGAGAAATCTGAATAGAGAATGGACGGAGTCAACTGCAAAATCCCTAGAGCTCCACTTCCCCGGATGTAAAGTTAGTAAAACAGACCCAACTGGCCTCCAAAGCCCGCGGCCAGACATCTATAAAAGGGAAAGTATAACAAACATTGGTGAATCACCCTTATTACGACTGGCGTTTCGGTTCATCGACTCTTGTCGTTTTTGGAGTCGTGGCGGTTTAGTGGCGTTTTAGTGTCGGAATTATGAGAGCGAAACGCCTTGAGTGTCGTTTTATTTATGTTCCACATATGGTCCACAGAAAAAACTGACAATGACTGACTTATATTTTGCTATATGAAGTTGCTACTATTACCGAGAAAAAATTTCCTGAACAGCTTCGTTCCTTACAAATCGCCGGGCTTAGACGGCGTCTTACCCATTATGCTTAACCAAATGCAAAATATAGCGATTCCATGGCTCACGCCGATTTTTAGGAGCTTTATACTAAACAATCATGTATGCCATTCATGAAGACAAGTGAGAGTGGTCTTTATTCCAAAGGTGGGTAGGCGTATTTATTCTAACCTCCTTTGTACTGAAGACTCTCGAACGTGTCCTAGATTACCACCTACCTAGATTACTCTCAAAATCTCAGCACGCGTACCTCAAACGAAGATATACAGAAACGGCTCTTCATGAAATAGTGCGGACTATAGAAAAATCCATACACTATAAAGAGCCTCCTTCCTAGACTTAGAAGGCACCTACAAAAATGTTTGCTCGGACACAGAAGCAATTCTTGAATCCCTTATGGAACTAAGGTTAGGACAAGAATTATTCAGCCAACACTAGGAAATAGGAGTATGACCAAATTTGTCAGTAGAGTAACACCTTAGGGCGGTGTCATCTCACCTCTACTATGGCTCATAGTCATGAAAAAAAATCCTTTCAATATTAGATAGAGAAAGAATCAAAGTAATCGAGTATGCGGACTACATAGTGATACTAGTTCTTTCGTAATAAGCGAAGTTATGGAAAATGCTAAAAAGCTGGTCTCAGTGTTAACTCAACCAAAACTGAACTAATGCTCTTCACTATTTAAATCAAAATATAGAACTTTGTGCTTTCTCTATTGAACGGTCACTCACCTTATCGTCCAATGCTAGATATTTAAGAACTATTCTATATCCTAAACTACCATGGCAGCTAAACATAGAACAGAGAGTAAAGAAAACATGCAGAGTCATCTATGCCTGGAGCAGAACTTTTGGTAAAAAATGGGACCTGCAAAACCAAAACTAACCTTATGGTGGCCGGGTCTAAGAAAAATTTACAACATAACCGGACTTAACAAGGTATAAAGAACAACATGTATAGGTACCACAGGCGCTCTGCGATCAACTCCATCTTTCTGCATGTTTTACCTCTACATCGTCATATAACAAGCATTACAATATATAGCGCATTTCGACCCAGAGTCTGGGTGCCTCGGGACCCCTACAGCTATAGTATCATTCTGGATTCTCTACCGAGAGAACTCGTATTGACTCAAAAGGTCGCCACCTTATTTGATAGCCAAGCTACTATCAAAGCCATTGACTCGGCTACAATATCCTCCAAGTTAGCACAAGAATTCCGGAATGAGTTAGCCGCGGTAGATGGTCAATTCAAGGTAACTTTGATTTGGTTTCCAGGACACAGCAACATTTATGGCAACGAACAAGCCAACCTTAGGTGGACTAGACTAACAGACTGTGTCAAATCTAGGAAGATGTGGCCAAGCTACAATAAAGCATAAACAACTGACCTCCTAAGCAGAACGCGTTAAGATATTACCAGAATAATAGCAATCACCACAAGAAATTGGCCGATAGGAAGCCATGCAGCCAAATTAGGCAACCCACACAATACACATTACCACAGTGGCAACGTTGCAACCGAAAAAGAAGCCCTCATTCACTATATAAGCACTTGTCCGGTACTAGCTAGGGCCAGACAACAAGGACATCGACGAGTCCCGCGATAGGAACAACATTTGGATGTTTTTTTTTATGGAGGCCCATCAACTGGCAAGCTGGCTTCAAATCTGGAACGCAGGCTCTTCGAAACAGTGAAGGAAATCTAGTCACCGAAGCACAGAGAAAAGTAGATGCGTTGAAGCAGGATTTCTAAAAGCTATTTAAAGGGCATCAGGTAGAGAGAGTGATAGGGCAAGAAGAGAACCCGCAACCAGTCAATGAAGAAGCCACCCCCTCCCAGTTTTGAAGAGGTCGGTTCAGCTATCAAAAATCTGAAGAATAACAAGGCCACCGGCTTTGAAGGTCTACCAGTGGAGCTTTCCAAATGCGGTGCAGATGCTTTGGAAGGGTGCATGCACCAAGCTATCAACCAAGTATGGGTGGATGACGCCATGCCAGATAGCTGGGCTATCAGCTCTATAGCCATCTTTAAGAAAGCCGATCCTATGTCCTCTAAGACCTGTAAAGGCATATTCCTGTTTAATGTCGCATATAAGATTCTATCTAACGTACTGTCTGAATCTCTGAAGCCTTTCTGCAGCTAACTAATCGGCACGTTCCAGTGTGGCTTCCGGCCCGGCAGATCAACGATCGACCAAATTTTCATACTAAGGTGGATCCTAAAAAAGACCAACAAATTTCAGGTCGAGACTGACCATCGACTTCAAAGCCGCATAAGAAAGCATTCATAGTCTTGAGCTCTACAAGGCGATGGCGGAATTCGGGGTCCCGGAAAAACTGAACACGCGGTGGAATGCGCAATTCGGAGACAGTTCATTCGAACTATTCCAAACATGTACCGGATTTCGGCAAGGAAATGCGCTATTCTGTGAGTTCTTCAATCTTGTGCTGAAACAGATAGTGCACAGGGCAGGTTTTTTAACACGGAAGCCACTAGCTTGAACAGATTTGTCCAGCTGTTGGGATATGCAGACGCAGACGACATCGACATCATCGGTCGTTCGCAGCTCGCCATTTTAGTGGCTTTTACGGCAATTGAAGAACAGGCAAAACAAGTTGACCTTGAAGTAAATGAGGACAAAGCCAAGTACATATTGCCAACAAACAAAGCAGTATCTGTCCATCACCTAGGACAAAACGCCGCAACAGTAACTAGAAAGTGGTTAAGGAGTTTCAGATTTTGGAGATTCGACGAAGACTTACCCAAGGAAACCTTTGCTACTTCGGTTTGGAGCAATAAATGGGTTCAAAACTCCTAACTCAGAAGATGAAATACTTCCTCTACTATACATCTTACCATTTCTCCTATATGGAATCGAGTGCTGGACGATAACCAGGAAAGAGCAGATATTGAACACTTTCCACAAAAAAGTGGAATATTCCTCCTTTGTGAGGAAGGCGAATGGAAGAGAAGATACAACCGCGAACTCTATGAGCTGATCAAACTATCTATAATCTATAACTGCCAGCGCGCTTTGTCTAGACAACTGGAAGCAGAGTGTCCAGGATCAGCCAGAGACTCCCCACGGTTCGGAAGCCCGTTAAATAAGTAAGTAAGTTGTGGTAGGTGGATTTTACAATTACTCGCTCCCCCAGTATCGCTGCTGATTGAAGATTATATCAGAATGTCCACAGCCACCCTCGCATTAATAATCAATTAAACTCACTTGCCGTTAATCTACATTAAACGAATTTTAATGAAATAAATGAAAAGCCTAGCCCACAAAACAGCCAAAAAAAAAACAGCAATCCCCCCCGAATCAAAACAGAAATTCAATTCAAATTCCGGTGACTAAAAGTCCAGCAATCGGCTTATCGATGATTGGAATTCGGTCCGAAAACGAAGGACTATCGTTCAAAAAAGCGAAATTAAAATTCACCCCAATCAGTCAGACGTAAAGCTCATCCGTCTAATATTAGCATCAAGTAAATAAAGAATGAATTACAGGACATTTGTCCTGTCTCACTGGGTTCACCTTTCTGTCGACTGACTCATCCCGTCCCCTTCGTCGGTAATCAATCGGAATATCCTAGTAGCAAAGTATACATTAGCTCAACACAGTCTCTCCACAGTGCAGGCAGTGTGTGTGTGTTGGTATACCGTTTTAATTATTTTGTAGCCTTAATTAGTGTTCAACCAGGCGGAGGTTTTTTGTCAAAAGCCTCACACTACACACACACATACACACACGTGTAGGCAGTTGTTTGCTTTGCAAATTCGATTTGTTAGGCATGTGTCTCGTCTCGGCGGCATACAGCCGTTTTGGGGGGGGGGGGGGGTCTGGACAAAATGTTGACATTTGTTTCCTTCGTTTTAATTGTGCGACAAGCCTCTGAAGGGTGCTCCGACAGTCAAGGACTCTTTGGGTAAATGATGCTCTTTAGATGGAGTAAATACTGCAAAACACATCCTTCCGTAATGCTTTTAGAAGGATTCAACTCATTTAGGGAATGCATAGCAAATTGCTCACTTGGAAGATGGGGGTAAGATCGAAAGAGTGAGAGAGAGTGAGAGTCCCCTTTGGATGGTTGCCAAAAAAGGGTTCTTTTTCTTTTCTTCCTGGGTAGGGGGTGACGTCCGTCGATATTGTTTTTGTGGCTTCGTGAGATTTGGCACGACGTATAATGGAAAACGACTTTCAAGCTTTTCAATTCCGTTTCCGAAGAGGTTTGTGTTTTTTGGTTTTTTCTTCGAGAAGATACGCGAGATGCCAAACAGGAAATAAGGACTTTCGGTGCACTTCAGGTAATTTTCTGGAAAGACGTTTTATTTTTATTTTTTTTTGTGTTCTTATTCCCTGCTGGTGATTGTTGTATATGTCCAAAGAGGTGAGAAATGGAGAATCTAAGAAAGATTTATTGGCAACTTGATATGGTAGGGGAGGTCGAATGAAATTGCATTTTCTTGCGAAGTTCCTTTCTGTCATTTCCTCTTTTTTGGCTAGCTGTCAGCGGATAAGGTGGATTGCTTGGACAAAGGAAATGTCTTTGGGGTTTTAATCTCTACTTTTAGGATGAGATATATGTACTTTTTGGGGAGAAAAGTTGGGATGCAGTGAAGTGAAGGGGTTGCGAGGAGTATTAAAGATGTAATTGGAGATTTGATGAAAAGGAGTTGTTCAGCCAACAGTTTATTAATAGGGTGACGATGAGGCTTTCGTAGTTGCCTGAGTTCATGTGTCCAACAAGAGAACGGAAGTAACTCCATGTGTGTTGAAATTACGTCTCTCGAAACATCCCTATCGCTGTATTCAACTGACAATTGTCGCATGAACACTTATTAGTTCATGGGGACCAGGGTACGCCATGGCAATAGTAGCTTTTTGTATGATACTTGTGGATGTCCCCATGAGGCACTAGTTGGCAAAACTGTGAGGGGTTTATTTAGAGGCAACCTGCGATCAAATTCAACTTTAAAGGAGTCTTGAGTTGAATATTTTTTTACTGAGCGGGTTTCTGAATCTAGTCACAGCCAGACAACATACTTTGCATCTTTAGGTACAATAATGACAAGCAAGGTGATCTTGTAACGCGTCAGCAATTGAACAATCATTTTGAACTCAGTTCAGCCAACAACGAGTGATTGCTACAGACTTTAGATTAACGTATTTGTTACTGAGACAGACCAGGAACCAGATTTAAGAAACTGAAAAGTTCAATAGTAACTGTTCCAGCAGTAGAGAATGAAAAAGAACAGCGCGGTGTAAGAGATGATAAAAGGAACCGTATCAACACCCTAGAAGCAAAAAATCACAAAAGAATTGGTGATCAGAGAATCACGTAAGAACTGGTGATCAGAGTAACAGTGATCAGAGCATCTGCTAAGATCTGGCGATCAGGCAAACGTGCAGGATCTGGTGATCAGAAAATTAGTCAATAAGTGGCGATCAGTGAAACATACGAGAAGTAGTTATCAAAGAATCAGACGATAACTGGTGATCAAGCAATCATACAAGACTGGTGATCAGAGAAGCACACAGAAACTTGTGATCCAAAAATTAGACAAGGACAGTGATCGGAGAATCCGAGCAGAACTGACTGTCAGGGAAAGATACAGGTACTGGTGATCAGAAAATTGGTCAATAACTGGTGATCAGTAAAACATACAAGAACTGGTGATCAAAGAATCAGACGATAAGACTGGTGACCAGGCAATCATATAAGACGGGTGATCAGGCCATCATATAAGACTGGTATCATGCAATAACTGATGATCAGAGAATCGTACACAAACTGGTGATCCGAAAATTACACAAGAACAGTGACCAGAGAATCAGACAAGAACTGGTTATCGGGAAAACATATGAGAACTAGTGATGAGAGAATCAAACAAGAACTGGTGATCATGGAAACAGACAAACTAAACAGGTGGCCATGGGCTCGTTACATCCATAGTTGGTGCGGTGAAAGTTAAGGCGGAAAAGGGGTACAGATCGTAGATTTCGGGAATTGGTGTTGAGGGATATCATTTGTAGCAGTGCGGGGCTATCGATGTTTCCTGCCTGTAGCTGATGTACAAAGAGGATGTCGGCTATTTCTCGGCGCTTTTCGAGAGATTGTACGTTTATAAGTTTCAGCCGGTAGTAGAAACGGGGTAGATTGAAACGGTCGATCCAGAGAAGATCGCGTAGAGCGAACCGGATGAATCTGCGTTGAACATCTTCAATCCGGAGGGAATGAGTATCGTGATAGGTTGACCCTACTTGGCTAGCATATTAAAGGATTGGTCTAACAAAAGTGAAAAAAAGAGATTTCGTTACATAAGGGTTGGAGAATTCCTTAGACCAGCATTTCACAAAACCGATCGCGGTGTTCGCTCTGCTGATAATGTTATCAATATGACAGCGAAAAGTTAGTTCTCTGTCACAGATAACACACAAATCGCGCAATAAAACGACAGAAGGGACTGGCTCGTCATAGATAAGATAGGATCTTGAGACTGGCGGAAGACGTTTACGGGAATATGTAAGGGCTTGGCATTTGTTGACATTGAGCTCAAGGAAATTTTTTTTGGCACCAGATTGAGAAATTAGTCAAATCAGCTTGAAGTGGGCGAGAGTCAGCGTTGGAGGAAATGTGCCTGAAGATTTTCATATCATCAGCGTAGATAGATAAATAAGAGTTTTTGATAATACAGTCAACGTCATTAATAGACAGAATGAAGATCAGAGGGCCAAGATGGCTACCTTGAGGTACTCCGGATGTGGCTATAAAGGAGTCGGATATTTAGCACCTAAAGAGGACTTTGTATTGCCTTTCTAAAAGATAGGATTTGATCCACTCAATGTAACCCGGTTGAAAGCCAAGTGCTTTAAGTTTAAAAGAATTATTCCAAGCGAGACTTTATCGAAGGCTTTACTTAAGTCAGTGGCAATAACGTCGACTTTTTCCCAACCTTTAAGGCGCACAGAGTGTTAGATACAAATTCCATTAGGTTGGTAGTGGTTGACCTTCCTTTAAGAAATCCGTGTTGGTTTGGAGAGAAGATAGATTTGCAATATAAGAACATAGTATCATAAACAATGCTTTCAAAGAGCTTTGGTATACAAGAAGGTTTAGCAATTGGTCAGTAGTTGAAGATTTCGTTTTTAGGACTTTTTTTTATGAAAGGGGATTATGTAAGAGCACTTCTAGAGTGTAGGGAAAACTCCCGCGGAAGTAGTTGGAGAAGTCTAAGTCCGAACGAGATTTAAGATAAACGCGCCAGAGTTTGTTTCTTCATCATGAAACCATAGAAGAACTGGTGATTAGAGAATGGCATTTCTCTAGAGTGTACTGTATAAACAGAAGAGTAAAAGTTTCTCGAAACCATACAAAAAGGAAATGAATACCAGACTGCGAAACTCTTAGAAAAAGGTAGTAACCAGAAAGATGTATACTTTAAAATAAAAACTTTAAATAAAAGAACACCTTTGGATTCAATTCTTGAACAAGCTACTTCTCATAAGAGAATTAAGCACCGATTTGAAGGACTATCATGGAGCATTTCATCGAGTCTCCATGTTACTTTACATCTATTTATCAATGTGGAGAATTGCTTCGAAGATCTTCGAAGAACTTCTCTTCGACGATGATATTAGCACACAGTAGTGCAAAATCAAAGAAGGAGTTCCACATGCATCAGTTGTAGGTCCCTTAATATGTTATGTATTTGGAATTCTTAGAGATTCCAGGAGAAGACAATCCAACGATATTGCAGTACGTTGTAGATGGATCCCAGCGATGTGGAATGTAATTGATCTCCAATGAGACTTGGTTAGATTGCAGAAGACAGACGATGCACATCAACTAAGCAAACTGCGCATCGATAATTTCTTCGATGCTTTCATTTGACATTCAAAGTTTGTCATTTTAATTTTGGCAATTGCCTGCTTTGTATAAACTACGTTCCGAAACATCAAACTTGTGCAGTGTAAAATGTATGCAAATGATCGAAGTTGCGTTGCAGATGCGCGTCATCGAAATAGTACTACCGCATCGAAACTATTTTTTTACATTTTGGAACTCAACCTATCTATTCATTACTGTGAACTTTGCATTTTGATTGGAACTATACTTTGGTTTGACTTCTTCAATTTGGAAAGGATGCGTCTAAACTTTTTGGTACAGAAGTTGAGTTCTCAACCTAGTCAGAGAATTCCTTGGAAAATGTGGTAGCAATTCTCATCAAGGAAACATTCAAACACACAAATTCCTTCTTGTTTCACCGGTAAAAGTTCTGCAAAAATTGAGAACCGAAAAGGGCCTGCTAGTTTGTCTCAAAGTAATGGATGAGGCGAAGGCTTGTTTCACAGCTAAGTGGAAACAAACTCCGTAAGTACTTTCTCCATATACATACTTAGATGGCGCTACAGTTCAGAGTGACCCTGGGCCTCAACCAACAAGCCTTTCGCCATACGTTGATAAAAAAAATACAAGATAGTACATATCTTTAGTGAGTAAGAAGGCAGATGGCTTCGAAAGTCGTCAGTATGTATTCCGAAAGTGGCGTTTCCAGATCGATGCCATTAATAAATCTGTCATTACAGCTAGAAAATTCATCGAGTGTGCTTCATGGAAACGCAGATGAACACATGAGCGCTTTGGAGAAATATCCTGCAGTATCCAATAAGGAGTGCTAAGGTGCTTTTAGAATATAGCGATGAATAGGGCAGTAGAACAGAAGCGATAGAAAGAGGTAGTCTCACAGGTGACGTTCCACAAGGGTTTGTACTTAGGCCATTACTTTGGAATATTAGTTACGTCGTCATCGATGCGACTGACGGTTCTAAGGACATCAATGACATTTGGTTTCGTTTAAGACACAACTATCATTGAAAATGTGAGACCATGACTTAATGACAATCCTTAGGATATCAACGATATTTGGTTTTGTTAAAGATACAGCTATCGTTGGACCACGACGGCAATCAGTTATTTGAAGACTATTAGGCATATATAGATCTACAGCTGAAAACTGAAATAGTCCTGAAAAGCAGCAGAAAATTATCCATTGGGTACAATGGCGTGGCTTGTATCATCACAGCCATCACAGCTGCAAGACTCAACGAAAGTGGTCTGAAAAATTGCAAAAAGCTGCTCCTAATTGTGTAAGTTCCGTGGAAACGATAGAGGTGAACTATCGAAGCATGAATGAAGAATACTTAATGGCAGTACCGTCTGTAATAAGAGCTGAAAGAGATGGTTCCCACTGAAAAACAAGACCTTGAATCTCATTAAAAATTTATCTTTCAAGCTTGTGTTCCTCAATAATAATTCTTATAAGCCCTTCCTTTATTCCAGAAACTGTCTGGGCTCATCTCCTATCCTTCTTAACTTCAAATATGTGCGGTTAACCAAAAGGAAAACTTTATTCAGTGGAATGCCTGACTTGTCTGTTATTGTAAAACGGAAAATGTTTCGAAACAAAACAACAACCAGTTTAGGGAATTCTCTTCTACTTTCCCTTGTCTGTCAACTGTACATGTATAATAAAAGTTTTTTTTTTTCTTGTTAAACAAAATATTTTACATTGTCATCTCGTCCTCAAAACCACAAAAAAAAAAAACCTCAGTCTCCCAGACTAGTGTGCTCATCGTGTGCACCAGTGATTATGGCGCATGAATGTGATATGCTTCTGTGGCATTTCACATAAACCACACGAGCCTCGTATTTCATAAAAGAAAGGGGTTAGCTCACCCCATAGCGAATAATTTTTGTCAAAATTATGGGGCGTTAAAAATTCTAATTACCCCCTAAAGTCTCCCGCATACAGCCACACTGGCTTTATCTAGATTTAATTCCACACCCTTGTGTCTGGCAATTTACGGGCAACGACATATTTTTCCCGAGACACATTATCACTTCCACACGGAAAAACCCACCCTTGTGTGTTGAGAGAGGGTATTCCCCACCCCATTCACTCCGCCAAACCCCCATTAAAGGCCGACACACACAAAACATTCGAAAAATAGGCACCATAATCCGTTTCACTTCCGCGCCACTTCGATTTTGCTTATCTTTTGAGTTCCTTTCTTGAGATTTTCAAAAAAAAAAAAAAAAAAACCCATACAGACACCAACAAACCGACACGACGATATCAAGGATTTGGATGAATCTAAATCCATTGAAGGATTTTCACCCTCGCAACACATGACAAGTATCAATTTTTGCGATCTTAATTCGAATTTGTTTTTCGTGTCCTTTTTTTATCCTTCCTCGGATGTTTTTTTCTTCTTTTCTCGTTTTTATGGGAATTTTTTTTTTTTTGTATGGAAGTTTCATATGGTTTAGATATGGATGTTAGCGTCATAAAGATATCGGGGATTATTCGAGGGAAGCGATCCGCTTTTGAGAAATATCTCTGCACCAAGAGACTTGAATATGAGGGCATTCAGATTCATTTATGCATTACTATCGCTTCGAATTATACATCGAGATGGTGGTGGTGATGTAGAAGGGATGTGTGGATGCGGAAGGATAATCGTTGACTCAGGAAGCAGCTAAACAAACTGCGTGGGTACAACCATGTGTGGGTGTATTGAGTTGCGGTTTTGTTATTAAAACATTTGTGAGTGAAGTATCTATATTCGCGTTGGGGAATACATTTTTTATGTTCTGAGTGGGAAGGCTTTGTTATTTGGAATAAAGTCGGTGAATTGTTTGCATTAGACTATTACTGGCGAGATTTTATCGTATTGGGAATGCCAATTCTACAACAGATGCAATTTAGAGAGATTCCTTCAGATTATTAATTAAAGATTATTAAATCCTTCTTTAAGTGGACAAGGTAAGCATTCCATGCCCACGACCATGAGAAACAGGAGAAGTAGCTTTTCCGTGTACCTCAGGATCCTTCATCATTTTAGAGAAGCACAAGTAATATGTTTGAAATCGCAATTGAGGTGTCAGTTGACGATTCTGACCTTCAGTGTGGACTCTGAACTGGCTTCATTGCGAATTAGAAAATCGCATCTTTTCTCCTAATATTTCCAACAAAAGAAAGTGCCAGACTAGATCCAAAAACATATAGTAAACAGAGACTGGAAAAAATTGGTGTTCCTCAAGATTTCGTGCTTGGTCCCCTACTGTTGAACGTAATATGGAACGATGTTCTTAAACTAACGACAGCAAGGTCTCTCAAAATTGTTGGCTTTGTTGAAGGGTAGTGGTAGCAAATGTGCACAGTGGCAACTGAGCTATCAGGATTATGCAGGAGTACAGAATCTGTACTTATTTAGTTCTAGGAGAGGCCTTAATTGTATCAGATAAAAAGTACCTATGGGTTGTCATAGCCTCAAAAGTTACATGTCATCGAGATTTCCAATATGCAGCCGACGATGTAGGAAATGGAACATGGGTTAACTCGATGGTATGCACCAAGTATAATGCCAAATGTAGCGACTAGTGGTTGCGTCAAAAATACTCGAAGTTTAGATTGCGTTGAGTGGTTGGACACCACGATAGAAATAACCGGATTCCTAGCATCGGGGACATATGTACATGTCGAATTCCAATGTGGAATAAAAGGCAGGGCTACTGAATTTGGTGTGAACCCATGCCGAAATATGATTCACCATTTAGGGGACCCAGAGATAAAGCGAATTTTGGATTAAACCACAGAGTCTTAAACTATTGAAGAAGGGAAGAGTTTACGTGTTACATACTCCTTTATCCCCAAAAGTATCTATTCATACGTATTCTGACAAATGAAGCCCAAAAGAAGGACCAATAATACAGTAAAGACTAGCCTGCCTCATCAAATGATATGAAACATAGAATTGCTCTAACAAAGAAAGATGGACCAGCAAAACCATATGTGGATATGTAAGATGGAGACATAGGGCTTCAGGATAAACTAACACCGATTCAGATACGACAACAGTGGAATCTTTGTTGTTTTCATAGGATACACTTCGAAAGCGATATACATTAACTGAAAGAAGAAAGTAACTACAAAAGTTGGACAAACACAAAACAATATGGGTTCTACGATTGATCCATAAGGCAGCCTTGTTCGATAGGTTTAAGTGGCTTAAGAACTATTTTTAATCGAACATAATGTTCGCAAAGTATTTCGTTTTGTATCAGCACTCAGTCTACAATGCTCCCAAGTGCTAGAGGGCCGAATTGATTGTCAAGACGTTGGCTTGATATTGAGTAAAAAGATGATATCATAATATGAGACAGCGGATACAATGAATATGTCAAGCAAACTAGGAGCGTCATCTTGTTCTGATTTTAGCAACGCGTTTGAGCTTCCTAAATCTCATTTCCAGAGAGCTCTATTCCTCATCAACTGTTCTGTGCCACGTTTGCCTAGGGCGTCCCACTGTTCTGTCTGCTTGAGTGAACGGATTGCACTGCATGGCGTATTTCGCAATGAAGCTATGTCCTTTTCACAGCCACTTTCTCCTCCGTATAGTTATGCCTATAGGTTCTTGGATTGTTCTCCGATAAAGTTGTTCATTTGAGATACGGCCCAAAAAATCCTCCAGATGATTCTTAAACATTTATTTACGAAAGTTTTGCAGCTTGCGGATGGTAGCGTTGTCCACCTTCCAAGCACTGTACCCATAAAGTAGTACTGGTTCTACGTTGGATCGAAACAGTCGCAATTTGGTTCTTGATCTGATAACATTGCTTCTCCAGATTTGGAATAGCATTCCGAAAGTAGCTTTAGCTTTTTCGATTCTGCTGCGCATATCCAGTTCAGTACCACCACCATTAGCCGAGACCATACTTCCTGGATATAGAAAGTCGTTAATTTTCCCGACCACCAGTCCGGCAATGCTCAGTTGAGCGCTGCTGTTAAAAGTGTCAGGGATTTCGTTTTGGCTGTGTTTATCTTAACTCCCACCTTGTTTGCCTCGTTTGAGATGGCTAGGACATGTAGAGTGAATGGATACCAGTGTTCCGGCCTGGAGAGTCTTCTTATCCAATCCGGAGTGACAACGCAGTAGAGGAAGACCTCGCCTTAGGTGGCGCGCACAAGTAGAAGGGGACCCCAACCTCAACTTGGAGTGCGCAACTGGAGGCAGTTAGCTAAGAACCGGGCTAACTGGAGAGGTTTGTTGGTTGAGGCCCATGTTCACCCCGAACTGTAGCGCCACCTAAATAAGTGAGTAAGTACCTTGTTTGCCTCAGTTTCTAGATTCCGATGTGAAAGTAGACAAACATCGTCAGCGTAGTCAAGGTGTTTAAGGTAAGATGTCATGGTCCAGCAAATTCCGTAGCCAACGATGCAAAGAGTACATCACTGATAACCACCAAGAACAATAGTGGTGACAGTATGCACCCCTGATGTACTCCACTTTGAACTTCAAAATTCTCAGATATCTTATTATTGTTTAAAACGTGACAATTATGAATTTTTCTGGAATGCTTCTTCTGCACAAGGCCAACTAGATAGGATCCCGATTTGAACTGTCGAAAGCCTTCTGGAAGTCAATAAACAGTCGATGTAGCGGAGAGCCATATTCAACGCATTGCTCTATTAGGTATGATCCATAAGGTGTTTATGTGGTCGATGTAGACGGATCTGGCGCGAAAGCCTGCCTGCCAAAATTTATACCAGGAGGACCTTGTTCTTGCATTCACTCTTCTTCATACACACTAACTGATTTGGTACAGTATTTTCCTTCGGATTTAACATGGATACCAAGAGAGTTAGTTTGAGAATCTTGTATTCAAGCTTAGTCTTGGTGAGAATACTTCAGTCTTGAACCTCCTTTAATCCAGCTTCTTTAAGGAATCTAGGAACCCGAGAATGAGGACGAGAAGATATGCATTCTCTTGTAGATTACGTATTTATATGTCTGCGGCGTATAATCAGTCCAGTCAGTTAAGACGCTACCTATCATCATCATATGCCTTTAACCCCGGGTAGGGCATGGGGTGGTAACAAATCTCTTCTATCTATCTCGATCTGCGGCTAGATATTTTAACTGCGACAACGTTATCCTCTGAGTAGCTGCTTCTGTTAAGACTGTTGACCTCCACGTTGTTTTTGGTTTTCCAACTCGACGTGTACTATGAGGATTCCATATGAAGGACTCCTTCGCTATGTTATCATTTGGTCTCCTTAGTGTGCGACCAATCCAGTGCGAATTACGCTATCTTATCTCTACATCCGAAAGCTTTTGATTCGTTTTACGCAACAATTCCTGGTTAGATATAATTTGCAGCCAACGAATCTTTAGGATGTATCGCAGACAGCGATTAACAAAAGTCTGTAACTTTCTTGTGATGTTTGGCAAAACTTTCCAGGTTTCATAGGCATACAATGGACAGGCACGGATTTAATATTAGATTCGAAGAGTCTCAACTTAGTCCGCAAGGACATTTGGTTGGATTTCGAAACCAACAGGGTACCAAAGGCAGCTCATGCTTATTGAACCTGCTCTTAATGTCCGGGTCTGTTCCGCCATAAGATGCTATAAAACTTCTTAACTACCTCGGAAGTAGCTTGACCTCGTCAATTGGCATCTGTTTCAGAGTAATACGCTGTTGTGTGGGGCGGCCTGCGGTCCTTATTTTTGCCTTCTTTCCGTTAATACCTAAACCAGTCTACTCTCTATTCAGTCGTAAAGATTGACGCATGACATCTAGTCCGCTCGGTCTAGTCAAACGGTCTCCATTGGATTCCATGTCTCTAAGATGAACCTACGGTGGCAGTCAGCACATCATTTATCGGCAGTAGAAAGAGGATTGGCGACCAAATATCTCCTTGTCTCACTCCCTGTTGTACTTCGAAAGAGTCGGAGGGCTGGTAGGAATACTATCGAGTCCAGCTGCTCTGTTGGGTATGACAAGATTGATCCCAGTTTTTGATTTCCGGTGTCCGTGCATGTGCATCTGGGCATGTCGAGCAACTGGGGACTCGTTGCTGCATTTTGCTCGCCGGAATTGTCATTAAGCAAATCACAAATATGTTCCTGCCTTAGTTCCTTAGTCGATACTAATAGAGAGCCACCCACATCCAGTCCACAGAATGGTCGGTGTATCTTTTTTGGCCGACAAGTTCGCTGGATCTTCTGTGTAGTTCTCTGATATCACCTCATCATCTTGTGTTTTTCATATTTACCGCCAAGTCGTCCAACCTCGTCCTTCTGTCACGTCTCACACCGTGATGAACTGTCCTATGTGCTATCCGATATCACGTCGAGAGCGTCTATCTCGGCGTTTATTTTTAACTTCAACAACCTACGATGGGCGATTTTGTCCCAAGTGTCTTGGGAAATCCAGGAGCTCTAGACTGTCTGGGCACAGTTTTGGATCCAGCTTCGCTTTGTTTTTGCCCACATCGTGTCAAGCGATGAATCACCAATTTCGTTTAGTGACGATGTTCTGTCGTTCAGGGTGTTGGTACAATTACGACATATGTTGGGGTCGCTTAGAGCATTCGTGTTGAATTGGATTATCCTCGCTGTATCCTTTGACAAGTGATTGTCACTTCCTCTGTTCGTGTTTCTTACATTACGAATATCACTATTGCGCCATGACATGGTCAATTTAGTTCTCAGTATCACCATCTGGAGACCACAAAGTGACCTTATGACAGGTCATTTGCGGAGGGTCCCACCCAACATAAGCCGATGTGCATTACAAAAGTCGACCAGCAAGTCGCCAGTGTCATTTTATGATCCCAGGCTATGCTTGCTTTTTCTGCCTTCCAGGCCCTCGTTGTTCGATCTGAGATGGGCATTGAGGGCACTCATGACCATTATGATATCGGCTCTCGGAACGCTGTTGTATACCGAGGTAAGGTGCAGGTCGCTTCATTTTTAGGGGCGCAGCACTGAATAATGGTGATGTTAAGAATTCTCGAACGAAACCTCGCTGACATTAGTCTCACAGAGATTGACGCCCGGAAAATGAGACCTCACCCTTACAACCTCATATAGAAGAACTGTTTTACTAAGGTATACTTAAAGTTCAACTGTTAAGCCAACATTAGTCTTAAAACTTTGAAGTTCCTGCAATGATTTCCTTGATTTTGATGCTACTTAGTCAGTGCCGTTCCCAAAAGAAAAATTGTCTCCCTCCTAAGGTTCACAATCCCTGTTGTCAATCAATCAACCTCCCCTAATTAATTTGAAAGCCATCGGCAATTACCACCAATCAATAAAACGTCTAAAGCCTCAATGGACATTAATTTCCATCATAAATATTGACAACTGGATTGTTTATTCCCGAAAGGATTCAAGGTGGGAACCACGATGTCACATAACATAAATTTTGCGAAAGCGCAAAAAACTCACCCATCCTTTGCCTGTAAACTTGCTTAATCCTTGTTTACTTGTGCAATTGCTACAGCAATCCCAAACGGTTGTGTATTCCCTTGCACGATGGGTTTTTTGTTTTTTTTTGTGACCAGGGTACATCCAAAACGATGTTTTTTTTTGTATTTTTTTAATTGGATTCAAAGCCATTTTCATTAAGAGTATCCTTGGCCAAAGATCGGAATTATAGAACGAACATATTCTACCGTCGTCGGAGACTCAAGGACAACAGGAGAAACTAAAATAAACTTGTGTATAGAGTCGAGTCCATAAATATTGACATAAAAGTTGTTTGGCTAAAATATTCATCCATCCATCCGAGTGTGCATAATTGGCTGGATGGCTTAAGGACATTGAACAAAGGACTCTGAGGTGGGTCGCTCGGTTAGCTGTAACTTATTATTTTAATAGAAATAACACAGAGAGACCTTGAGGCAACAAGTAAATAAATTTCCAACACAACACAGACGGACACAGACAACGACAACAACAACGACAACGACGACGAAAAGCGTTCGTTTGCACCATAAAAGAAGGTCCTTCTCGCTGGTGTGGCTAACTAAATATTGACACTGGGTATACCCAACCGGTGCCATCTTCTTGGCCATTGTCTGGAGTGATTTTCGAAATACACAAGCCAAGCCAAGGATATGTGTGTGCATACATTAGAGACCGAGTGTGCGAGCGAGAGCCGTCCCATATGAAAGTTAACAAAAGGCAATATTATTGCGACACTATTATTATCTGGGGAGAGACCACACCGGGGAGTTGCTACTGTCGCTTTGGAACAGGCAATTTAAGAGGGTGACATGGAAACTTTGTTATCCCAGGCGGAGGACGGGGTCCAGTCGGCTTTTTATTGTTCGTCTGGAGTGGCTGCGAATGTGGAATGCGAAGGTGAAGGTGATGTGGTTAAGGGAATGGAGTGGAAATGTCATCACATAAATAATATTTTATCGAAAATTGGCAACGATTGGACCGGTCGGTCTTGGCTTGGCCAGTTTAAGTATCATTATAAGATTAATAAATTATGTTTGGAATGTCCCAAGGATGTTAGTAGCGTTGGATTCACTTGGAAAAGTATTCTTTTTTTTTCATTGCCGTCTGGTAATGATTTAGGTATACTTGGACTGGTAGAGGGGAGGTTCAATCTTTCAACTGCAAACCATGGAACAGACAGCAGGCACTCCTAGGTTCGAAGCTGGGCTTCGGGTATGAGAAAGCGTTGGAGCGATTGACGTTAGTTCCTATTGGTACTAATGTGTCAACTGACAATAGAGAGAAGGTATGGGATGTACTAACAAGCACGAGACTACGCTCAGGACCTATTCTCAATAGAATGTAAGCCGAGTTTATAAGAACCCTGAAGTCCTTAATAAGACATAGACAGTTCAGCCGTGAAATATTCTCTACTCTTCATGCCATTTGGACATGTGTATAGTGCTTGAACATGCCAGTAGTAGAAGAGACGACAGCTCTTGTTCCAGCTCTTACACCCATGCTGTAAGGTCTCTTGTGATTCCAGTGGTGGTGTGAGCACATAGTAACCTGTGCCCAAGGATGCAAGACTAGGGGTTAAATCAGTCTCTAACTGAAGTCCTTTAACTTTGGGCTTTGTTGTCTGGGCTTTGGCAGGGTTTTGTCGTAATAGTGCCTTATTCCAGTAAAACCAACCTATGTTGAGGATGGACCACTTCTTACCGTGGGATCAACATGAACTCTTCAAAACCAAACCAAACAAAACAACACAACAAATTTCGAGGCTAGCCCTCAACCGAACACAAAAGACGCAACGACGACATTAAGGACTAGGCGGGTCACAAGGACGGTGGAAAGACAGCTTTATAGGCTGACCATTGACGATAATACTGACCAATGTCCCTCACTGACACGAATTTCACTTCGGTGGGGATTTTTGTTTCGGAAGCTGCAACCGTAATCAAATCTACTAACAGACGATCTGCCGTAGAGGGACGTCCTACTGCGTACGAACGTCGTGAAGAAGGGAGAAGCTTGTTGGGATGAAGATGAGCGGAAGTCTACCAGTTGGGCGAAAGAATACTCAACCTGTTTCGGGAGGGCACTTTTGTGAGAGCTCGGTGGTCATTTCACTCCTTTCAGGCAACTGTTTCAAGGGCTACAGATGCAAATACAAATATTTGGCGCGACAGGTCTATGGGACACAAGGCCTAGCTTCTCACAACCATTCATGTTGTGCGTGTTGTAGGCTTTACATGAATATAAGGGACCTTCTGTTTAATGCCGTTTTCGAAGTGCAGTTTGAGAAGCTTTTTCATGACAGTTATACCCTCGGATGTTTGTCAGATTCTTGCGAGAGGTGAGGCCATTAAAGAAATTTTAGGTGTTGTATGGAGATTGAATCTCGCACCCCTCCCTCCGTAATCCAACGCACTAACTACTTGAAGCACTACGCCCAGGGGCTGCCATCTGAATAGATAGGCACCCTGTCTTTGTTAAGGCAAGTCCGCTTACTACGGGAAGGCTCCCACTTCATACGAGGCGAAGTAGTCAACTCGAATCGGGAGGGCCCTCAACCAGTTCTGAAGGCAGAAGGGATCCGGCATCCAAGAGACGCAGATTACAAGAAGAGCTTTCTAAGACCCCAAAAAAGACCAAAACAAACCACCTTGGTTTCCAAGGCCTTCAATGAGGTTGCGAAGGATCAGCTGATCTTTGACATCATTGATCAGTGCGGAGAACTGGAGCCTTTCGAAGGCACAAGTGACTTCGGAAGTCCTCTCGCACTGTCTGACTAGCCCTACGTTAGAGCCGTCGATCTTTAAGGATGGCGGTTGGCATCAGACTGGTGTCAAATTATTAATTTGCAGCGACAAGAATTCTGCTGACTATATCAAGTCGGCAATCTGGAAGGTCGGTGCTGTGTGGGTTGGCGCCAAACTCAAGGCTGTACATCAATGGCTATAGCCAGAGTCTGGATCCCAGTGAGCCGAAGGATATTCCTCGGCTCATAGGGAACCAAAATCCTGACCTTCCGACGTATAATTGGAAGGTCATTAAAGCTGAGGAGCCAAATCAGGCCGGGCGATTAGTTTCACTGCTAGTCAGAGTCTATTGAGCCCCTCGCTGCAAGAGATATTAGGATCTTATGGGTTGAGACACTCCACCTTTAGGTATATGAAAGGGACGAAAAACTGATTTATGACTGAACTGAGAAACAAGTTGACTCGAGGGGCAGGTCAGTAGTGACCAATCATGTGTTTCGAAGGATTGCAACGGCACAGTAATAGAGGCATCTGCAACAACTAGCACTAGTGCTCCGGTTGATACAGAATAATTTTCATCCTTCAGAAGCAGAATCTGTTAATTTGTTGCTCTGTCTACAAGAAGGTGGAGTAGATATTGCCATTATCCCGGAACCGTGGGTCCTAAGGGACAACAGTATAGCGGATAGATTTTCTTTTCTAAGGAAGTAAGTACTCAGGGCCTGTATTCTTCCCAAGAACCGATCTTAATATGCTCCTACTATCCAATCTCAGCGATACCGACCTCGTTTGCGTTAGTTTGGAAGGCAGTCTGCCTCTAGTAAACCATAAGAGAGTCGAAACCATAAGGGAGTCTTGGAGGAGGGCCAAAGTAGTCTCCATTCCGAAAACGGGTAAGACCAACTACGTGTTTTCTAAAGACTTCTGTCCGATAAGCCTATCCTCCTTTCTAATAAAGACTTTCAAAAGGCTGCTAGATGACCAATTTAGAACAAAATTAGATAGTAATCTTCTATCTGTATCCCAACACGCGAATAGATATGCACTCATTGGTAGGAATCATTGAGAAATCTTTTGAAAACAAGGATTTCACTTTGATGTCCTTCCTTGATATTGAAGCAGGTTTCAACAATGTCGAAACGGAAGCTATATCAACTGCATTTCTTGACTTGAAGGTTGAAAAGTATCTTTGGGTGCTATCTAACCATGTTAGTGTACATGGGTACCGCTCAGGGTGGAACGTCATTGCGATATCGATATCAGTGAAATTCCTTCTTACAGTTAGAGACCTGATGGAGTCTGCTCTAAATAAACTAGAAAAGTGGTTAGATAGAGTTGGTCTCGGAGGTAATCCGTCCAAGACTGGACTAGTATTGTTCACAAGAAGGTATGAATCACCATATATAACTCCTCCAAAACTCAAGGGCATTGATTTACAATTTGCAGATAACGTCAGATAAAATTCAAGGCCGTGCTAGGAAGGTCTCGATTGCCCTTTTCTCATGTAGGAAGGCCTTATGTCCAAACTCGGGTCTACAGCCTAGGATTGTTCACTTGATATACACAGCAGTCGTCAGATCCATCCTTATATACGGACTACTCGTCTGGTGGAAGGCACTGGACAAGAAAAGTAGAATTGCAATACTTGAGAAGGTTCAAAGGCTATCCTACGTCTGTATAACGAGCGCCCTTAGTACCGCTCCTACAGATGCACTGCAAACTCTATGCACTTTCTTCCCGTTGATGTCTCTGGGAAGCTGATGGCAGGTAAAGCATCAGGCATCATAAATGGCCATGACTCTATTGCTACTAAGTCGGACTACATTGTCCCCTATAAAACCAGGATTCCTAGCAAAAGTGCTTAGGAATCGGGAGAAAATTTAAATGAATCAGCGACAGAGATTTCCACAAACGAATCCAAGTGCACTGAATATTTGTATCACCACTCAACTGCCGGACCAATGTAGTGCCGTAAGAATGTAGTGTATTTTAAACAGAAATCACAGCAGTCCGTGAAGTTGCGACCTAGTATTCGATTAACACAATAGACTGCAGCGTTATTGTTTTCTACATAGACAGTCAAGCTCATATAAAAGCCTTGGAATCGCCAATCTTTCGATCCAAGTTGGTAAAGCAATGCCACGGATCTCTTAACGAGATTGCTGTCAGGTGCGACGTATCCCTGTGCTGGGTTCCAGGCTACGAGGATATTCCACGCAATTGAAAACAGGACGATTTAGCTAAGAAGGCTGTAGACCGGAACCGCTCTGACAATAGGGAGGAACCGTCATAAAATCGATAAAATTCCAATTAGATACCGCAGCCATAAGAATGACAAACAGTGGGTTGAACAATATCAGCACATGTGTCTCTCTTTTAAACAAATCTGGTCAGAGTTGGATTGTAAGACAACCAGTAGACTTATTTCCGTCAATAGGACAAATCTGACAAAGAAAGATAGGCGACCTTTGTGGACACTGTCTGGTAGGCAGACATGCCAGAAAGCTTGATGCTCCCTTCAAAGATTTCTGAAGAAACTGTGGAGATGAGGAAGATGAGGAAACCATGACACATCTTCGGTATACCTGACCTACGCTATAGGTCTTCAGAAGAAAAACCCTAGGCGAGTATTTCGATCTAGCTAGACTTGAACTAAGCAACTGGTTTAATGTCTAAACGGCAAATCATGCTTCTTCCGCATGGGTTTACACTAAAACTGATTACCTTGCCTCCTGTTCCATTTGGGAAGTCTATATGTAGGTCTCTGGTGCTCGTAATCCGGTATTTCCATAGTGGTATCACAATGGACTTTCTTTTTGGTCTATGTGTCCCTGCTAAGCGGGGACAACCACCCAATCCAACTAACCCAAGAGTGAGATAAAATTAGCTATCGCCAGTCTAAAGATGAGGAAATCCTGCTCAAACCCGCTAAAGATGACCTGGTAAGGAGCATACAGCAAGTCATCCCTTAAATATGGTCGGAGGACAGTATGCCCGCCGGTTGTAGGCTCAGTACGGTCGGTCCACATAAAAGGAGATCACCTACTCTGCATCGATACAGAAGCATTAGCTATAACCAGCGTTTTATATGAACTTCTCTAGCCGTTTGCTCATGATCTAATCGGTCCTTACCCATGCGACTTCAGAACTAGGAAGTCTACCACTGACCAAATTTTTATATTGCGCCAGATCTTGGAGAAGATCCGCGAAGATACAACGCCTAGTTGTACGTGCTGTACTGAGACATATGTAAGTCTAGTCAAAAAATACGTATCCAACTATTAAGATGGGTAGGTCATGTAGAGCTGATGAATATCGACACTCCAGCCCGTACCGTCTTCAACCCCATACCAGAGGGATCGATAAACCCAGATAGACCTCATCTTTCATGGCGTGACCTGATAGAAGGAGATCTCTGACGACTGGGAGAACGAGATTGGAGACGATGGGTAAGGGATTGGGCCGGCTGGAGAGGCATATTACTTGAGCCCTAGTAGCACCAACGAAAGTAAAGTACCTACGATGAAAGAATTAGGTGTCTTAGAAGGCAAAGAAGAGGACCAGTTATGCATTGAACCTCTGCACTATAATGCTCTGACCAGAAAATGAACAGGAAGAGCAAGATACAGTGATATTCTATCCATCATTAAGAAAGATTCAGAGCCTCTCAGTACTGAGAATGTGCCAACCAATCTGTCCATTCCCCCTTTATCAGCTGTGAAAGTGTCGCTCCCCATTTCGTAAAAGTGTTTCCTTTATTAATGATCAATTCTTGTCAGGTATCACTTAATGGGATTCCCAAGAGAAATTAATTTGATTTATTTATACTGTTAGCGCTCACGCAATGCTTCACACAGCGAGGGTGTGTATTGCACCCTTAAGAACGACAAATTGCCATTTGCACGGCGGTGGCGGTGCTACATGACATCGAGGATTAATTGGAGTCGCAACGTTCTCATCAAACATTTAATCCCCTATTCAGCCTGGCCTCGACATTAATACCAATAGATGCACCGCAAACTATTTGTCAATCTCGAATAGTTGCAATAATCAAGGATCTACCATCTGGCATCAGTTCCTTTATGGTGTGGTTCTGTTGATTTTTCTTCCATCCCTCACCAACAAGGACGCTCTGTCTACGTTCCATATCCCGCTTTTTTTTTGTCGGCATATTTTTTTTTTCCTTTAAACAGATTCTTAAGGTCCTTTGATGATTGCCAACAGAGAGAGAGAGGGTGGGAGTTTATTTCAATTGCATTGAAGAGGTACAGTGGCAACACGAACCACCAACCTATAATTCTAATGCCACAACGTTTTTCGCATTTAAATTGGTTTGACTGTGTATTGGGAGGAAGGGGAGGACACTGTCACACAAGCGAAAACAAGGATTCTATTTGTGTGTGTCTTCTTTTTCTTTTGCTACCGCTGCAGGTTTTTCTGTTTGTTCCATCACCAATGGTTTTGTCGTCCTTTTGGTGTTTTTTCTTTTTTTTTTTTTTGTCAAAGTGCAGAGAAATCGAATTTTGCTTTATACTTTCCTATTTCATTGGAATCGTCTTGTCCTTGGGGTATTTGAAATTGCTTTGACCTGCGGGTAATTTTTAGGAATAGTTTACATTTCACTCGATGAAGCTGTGCTTATGATTTTTTTTCTTTGCTTCCCCCCATCTATGCCGATTTTAAAGGACTCAATCTGGCTGGCAATGGAATTGGGTTTGTTGTCCTTTGATGTTGATGGGATTTTGCAAAAGATGATTCGATTGAGGTGGATTAATGAATATTTGATTTGAATTACTTACATGAATGTTACTTTTTGATTTTAAAATGATTTCAAGTGTGGCTATCATTTGAAAGGTTAGGAAGAACGATTTTTTTTGGGTTTCGGAAGAAGGGATGTGTTGGACCTCCAATGTCACCATAACTCTCAACCGCTACTGGTTGGCATCAAGGTTCGAACTCGATTGTAACGACAAAAACTTGATCGATTCCATCACTGCAGCTGTCAACAACAACAAGATTGTTGAAACTTGGCCTAAGTAGTAATGCTAAGAGAAAGATTAATCCAATCAAGGTCCCTAACATCATTAAGAGCCTAAAACTCCGATATGCTAGTCAACAATTGAAAGCTATTAGAGGAGCAATCGTCCCCTAAGAAGACCTTCCAACCAGGACCTGCTAAGCAGAAGAAGATCAGCTAAGAATATCGTCAATCCTACTGATTTGCCGGTCAACTATTCAAAGCTATTAGAGGAGCCATAGTTTCCTAAGAAGACCTTCCAAACAGAACCTGTTAAGCAGAAGAAGATCAGCTAAGAATATCGTCAATCCTACTGATTTGCCGGTCAACTATTCAAAGCTATTAGAGTAGCCATCGTTTCCTAAGAAGACCTTCCAACCAGGACCTACCAAGCAGAAGAAGATCGTCAATCCTACCGATTTGCCGGTCAACTATTCAAAGCTATTAGAGGAGCCATCGTTTCCTAAGAAGACCTTCCAACCAGGACCTACCAAGCAGAAGAAGATCGTCAATCCTACCGATTTGCCGGTCAACTATTCAAAGCTATTAGAGGAGCCATCGTTTCCTAAGAAGACCTTCCAACCAGAACCTGCTAAACAGAAGAAGATCAGCTCAGACGATCGTCAATCCTACCGATTTGCTAGTCAACTATTGAAAGCTATTAGAGGAGCAATCGTCCCCTAAGAAGACCTTCCAACCAGTACCTGCTAAGCAGAAGAAGATCAGCTAATAAGATCGTCAATCCTACCCTCCTCCTCCTTCTCAACAAAAGAGGCTTGTGCAAAACCCAGACACTTAGACTAGAGGCTTTAGAAATTCGGGCAGGTATTCTTACTAAAACCTCTTGGACCCTAATTTTTATTCACTAACCATAGCACACATATTCTCGGAAGGACAGCAATATCTAATTGGCTTCAGGATAGTATAAGGGTACTATGCTACGTGACAAAGAAGTGGCACAAGAATTGGACAAAGGTGGTCTACAGTCTGCTTTAAATTGAGAATGCTACAGTTCCTTTCAAACTGATGGAAGCATCTAGACAATTGTCTACCATCATGGCATTCAGAACACAATGGTCTTCATGACAACAATAGAAGAGACTGGCACTGGACTAAGAGAACTACAAAGCTACATAGCCCTGCAGAATTCATAACTGAGCATTATAGAGCTTGACATGGAGTGTAGGGCAGCTCATATTAGGCCATTAACAACGTCTCACACTCTATAAACCAAAAAAATGCCTTTCTAAGACCGCAATTGTTCCAGGAATTCTGGAAAGAAATAAGGGATGTCTGAACGCTTTTGGAATTATTTGGCGGTACTCGCATATTGTCTCTGAAAGGCTGCCTAGCACTCGGAACTTAGAGGGAAGTGAGAATTTTTGAAAGAAGATACTGATCCCATACTCAGTCACTTAAAGATTGGCCCGTGGATAGGAGGACGTAACCTCACAAAAGAGGCAATATCTCCGGAGCCCTAAACAACTGGAAGTGCAAGGGCAAGTGCATTTGCCGAAATCCATCTTCTCATCGTCAGAAGTCGCACCATGTGTGCAATCAACTAAAAGTAGAGAAGGTCCTGATAACTCAGCCAACACCTACCGCAAGAAAAAGTCGCAGATTAAGCGCATAAGTAGCACATCCCTGCTGCACGACCAGAAGTGGCTTACGCTAAAACAGAAAGGATCTGAGTAAGAATAGGCAGGGGAAAGGCCAGATGTGCACTATTATCCCTCGGCGGCAAAGTAAATCTACTATTCAACTGGAAGGTCTATAGTCACATTTCTTTTCCCGACCATGGATAGCTAAGCTTCAAAATTCGATGACAGCGTCTTCCATAGTCCTCTCAATCTGCGCCTATTAGAAATAGCCAATCGAATGAGGTAAGAACAGATACTCAACTCCCTGATAGTCTGGACCTTATAACCGCAATCACTGAATTGAAATCATTTTGGAAGTCAATTGAATTCATTTGATGTAAGTTGAAGTCAGTAGTGAACACATACTTCGTTGAAGTCAGTAGTGAATTCACTTGAAATCAGTTGAAGTGAGTGAATACAACTGCAATAATTTTAATTCACTTGATTCCACGGGGTGGATCATATTTATGTTGA
This sequence comes from Xylota sylvarum, assembly GCA_905220385.1. NCBI lineage: Eukaryota > Metazoa > Arthropoda > Insecta > Diptera > Syrphidae > Xylota > Xylota sylvarum. The sequence continues at coordinate 10,711,063 of LR999960.1, forward strand.
TGTCTGAATATAAGACACTTGTCGACGAGATGTAAATTTTGAAGTAGTAAAGATACAGTGGTATTTGAAACACGAATATCGCTCGTTTACAGGAGATTCTGATGTCTTAACAAAACAGAAAGGGTTAAATTGTTCAACCAAGTCAACGAGACTCAATACTCACCATCATCTAATGATTTACGTAATGAAAACTGAATTTTTTGAGAAAGATTTTTCAAGGTTTGGAAACAGATACGGTCTTACATATAAATGATTTCAAATACCTTCAAATGATTTCACTGACTTCAACTGATTTCAAGTGAATTCACTACTTACATCAAGTGAATTCAATTGACTTCCAAAATGATTTCAATTCAGTGGTTGCTAAAAATTGAATGCATTACTCACTGACTTCAAAAGAGTGGTGAATTAAAGTTTTTAAATCCCAATCTTTTTCAGAAAAAAGACTTCAAGACTGAATTCTATAGAATTAACCTCCCAAGAGAATTAATTCCTTTACAACAGTCATTAGTGTGATGGAAAGTTACAACCAACTCCTGTGATAAAGACAATGATGTGGTGGCTTTTATCCGGTACCAAGCAACTTTTTTGTTAATGTAAACGATCAAGAACCTTATGGTTACCTAACTAGAGACACAGTTGTCGATGAAAAATTTAAGAATGCTCAGTGAAAAGAAATTTCTATTACAGAGAACAGCAAGCTTTAATTTGATGGTGCTAGGGACGTTGGAAGGCTGTGACTTGTGGAAACAAAACATCCCTGGGGATCCTTATGTAGCTTATTGCATAAGATTCTGGTTTTCCCTCAACTTTCTGTTCCGTTCAGCCTCACTCATCTCATAGTAGTTTGAGTACGTGTGCTTAGTTTTGATTTGGGTGAATTACAAAACCCACACAGATACTTCTGATTAAATATCACTAATCGTTCGGGATAGGAGCTCAATTTTTACCGGAAATACATACATGTATATATAATGAAGGATATGCTGCACACGTTGATGCCTATTTGAACGCAATCCATCAGTAACTTTCTGTCTTACGAAGGTTTCAAACGTCTGCCAATTTTCGTTCCACCAAATGTTCTAGTTGTATCCCTACCGATAGAAGTATCAAATTCTTACCGGAAATACATACATGTGTGTCTAGTGAAGGATATGTTGCACACATTGATGCCTAGTTGAGCAAAATCCATCAGTAACTTTCTATCGTATGAACGTTTCAAACGTCTACCAATTTTCGTTACACCATATGTTCTAGTTGCAACCCTACCGGTAGACTGAAGTATCACTTCAAAAACGAAGAAAACCTTATTGGAGCTACTCTACTTCACAGGGACTGCTTATTCCTTATGACTCTGGTAGATAAAGATCGAAAGCGCTGTTCAGAAAACGAAAAATATTAAGACTTCCCAGTATCAGGACGAAACCGAACTATTTCGTTACAATCTACTACGAGTACCACAAGACACAAATTCTAACCAACATCCTTGGTTCCCACAGGACAGTATTATCGCCAGCTGTTTGCTAAGGTGATTTAAAATGCCGTAATCCTCTCACGAGACATTCATCATCACCCAGACAACATATGTTTCCAGAATCCTTCCACACAACATTCCTATGCCAGCCAGAAGGTGTCAAAGGAAATAAAAGAAGAAAAAGAGAAAAAAAAATATCCGCCTTCCTTAACACAGGACCGCAAGTGTGTTATAAATCTGTTTCCAGCATCCGTACCTTCACAAACAACAACAGCATTACCACGAATTACAGACTACCCTAGCCAGACCCAACCCGCTCCCTCCCTGGGTGTACTGGGTGGTGTAGGGTGAAAAGTGAAAGTCAAGGGTGCGAAGAACAGCCAGCAGCCCCAACTGATTTTGAATGCAAGAAGCGATCTCCTTGCAGACACATAATTTGTCATAAATAATATGACAGCGAATAAATTTTCGCCTGTTCTGCAAAGTCATTGTTAAATTATCCGCACCTCCTCCGGAATGTTGGTCCCGGCAGCTAGTAGCAGATTGTTGCCACTGAATACAGACCAACAAAAGAAGAAAAATAAAAAAAAAGGATCTATCAATGCGAAACCGTGACAGTGATGTGACACAACCACTGCCATTTGATATGCAGACAACGGAGCTAGGCTAATTTTTGGGCCCAGGACATGAGCAGACTGAACGAGAGAGAGCGAGTGCGAGAGATAATAAATATTAAAATACCGAAGCGAGATGACATATCCCACTAATTTACATAATTAAGGATATTGGTGAACACCACCGCCAATTCAATTGGACGCGCACGCACAATATCCAGGAAGCAAGGACACCGCACGAGCTTCCATTGTATACGTGACGGAAGTTCATAATAAGCGAGTTCCATTAAATTAGACAGCAGTGCGAGAGTATAGCGAATCAGTGTCGATATTAATTATGAATCCTAAGTGCCAATGCTGAGTCCTTTCGATTTATTTTTTTCTCTGTTCAGCCCTCCCCACCAACCCCACTGCGAAGAGGTCATTAGGCTAAACACCCTCAGAGCGGCAATTAAGCTGTAAATTACATTATTAGCACGGAATTTTGTAATTTTCAAATACACACATACATACGTACAGTAGGAGTACGAAAAATTGCATGACTATGGAGCAGGATATCAGGCGAAAAGGATCTATTTCCGTGGAATATTTATGAGTGCGACGATAACATCATGGAACATTTCCGCTGGAATTACCAGAACGGATGTGAAGAGGCATTCTTCCTCGCGCGCACACACACACACAAAGGCGAAAATGTACGGTCAGTTGGGTGGATGATTAATGATTGTGTCCTGTTTTACATTTATTTATTCTCTTCCCTGCATACTAGTGGGTTTTTGTTTTTTTTTTTTTGTTACTGCTGCATGTCCTGTGTGGAAAAAAAGGAGCCAGTGCATGTCCAGTGTTGTGAGTCAAATAAATTAAAGGATTTGAATGGGCGGTTGTTAGTTGTGTTTTTGTTGTTCATCCTGTTGTGGCCTACACACGCAGGCAGGATGGTAACGGATGCAAAAGAAATGCGGACAGATTAATGTTTTCAATGAAACGCCTTTAGTTGATGCGATTTCCCCTCTTTTCCCACACCCCCGAGTTACAGTCTCTGTTTTGAATGTTTGGCTTTGGGAGGAAGCATTTTTTTTCTTTTTAATAGGATCCAGCTCATCCCTTATAATCCTAGAAAGAGCAATTGTATGCTTGGATGCATACTTTGAGAGACCATACCATATGAATGACAAGCGTGAAGATAACGCATCTGTTGTTCGGTGGGGAAGTGAATTTATTCGTTCGGCTAATTGATGAATTACTTTTGCTAGCGCAATGAGATTTGCTAACTCATCACGAATATGATGATTAATTGGAGGATATACATAGTTTTGGTTACCTTGCGAGGAGATAGATGTTAGGGTGCAACAAGTCGATCAATCTTTGTCTGCAAAAAAAGTAAATGGGGAATGACATCGTTGGAAAAATTTACTTTATTCTGGATGAAGGCTGTGATCGATCTGTTTGAAAAGGGGTATGGTTTTTGGTTTAATTAAATAGGTTAGTCCTGTCCTCAGACAGGGAGTATCCAATGCTATTGTATAATGCATCTAAGTCATAGTCTGTCGGGAGAATATAAAAAAGGAATGCACTCTGACAGACATAGGGGATATTTTTCTCTGCAAGAGGTAAGTTGAGTGCTGGAAATCCTTGGACTATTGTTCAGTAATGAGTGCGGTAGACAAGACTGGCTGTATACCTGCTGCGGTACATAGGTCTAATTTCTGGTGGAAGACACTTGAATAAAAATGCTTCAAGATGGCTATAGACGCGCCTCAAGTTTAACTCGATGGAATAGTTTAGTTCGCAATGACGCTATTTCTGTGGCTTTTCCTGTCCGTCAACTTCGAATCAAGTAGAAAGTACCTTCATGGAATGGACATCTTGGGAAAGATTGGAATACTCATACCGTGTTTGTCAAAAAGATACAAAACTTCAATGAAAAAAAGCAATGGTGATCCTGGAGACTCCGGAAGGAATTGAAGAGTTCTCAGAAGCTTCTAGGTTGCGAAAAATACTCTCCAAAAACTCCTTAATACTCAGCTATCTGATACATCTTGGCCACTGAACTATCGCCAGTAAAGAGGAAAATCCACGATATCCTGCCTTGATTGTCGAGAACCAGGACGAGGGACTAGACACTAGCCGCTGCTACGTCTACTCTAACGACAAGGCGAAGAGGAAATCTGGAGGGGTGGAACACAGCATCTATGAAAGTTTTTGGGTTGAAGTTCACAATACGTTCCCACTTGTATCTTGGACGTGTCTTTGTGCATGAGAGATAAGGAGAGAACATGACGGTGTTCCTTGAAAGTGCAATGACTAAAATCGTGTTTACACAGATTAACTTGTAACGCAGCAAATCGACCATAGGTGTACAAAAAATGCATTCGGGGTCTTGACAAGATAAGTTGGGGGCAGATGCTTTATAACGAATGAACTGAATGTCCAAGGACCTGCATGATTGTCCCCAGTACTCGATGCTGAGACAATTCTGTTCTCAAGATGTTGTAGATACAAAAATATCACATCAAAGGGAGGGTGAGCGTTTTGAGACGATTATAGTCTCCAACTACCTACCATATGACTCTATCGACGGCGATCCTTCAAAAGAGCTGATAGAAGTCACTAGATAGGCTGAAACTAATAACATCGGACTGATTATTGGTTGTCATGGTAATTCTCAACATATCGTTTGGGAAAGCAGTAAATGTAACTCATCGTGTCTTCTGACCTCAATATCAATAACATTGGCAACTTGCCTACCCTTGTTACGAATAGAAGACAAGAAGTGATTTATTTGACATCTAACGAAAGAGTATGCGATTCGATCACCCAGTGGCGTGTCTTGGAATCTCTTTCAGACCATCGCTACATCGAATTTCGACTCGGAATCTAAGAAAAGCTGACTGGAGTAAGTATTGTGAATTAATTAGTGAACAAGTTCCTCACATACTGAAGCAAGGAATACGAGAAAACAGTCCAAAAACTGGGCACGGCCTTGACTGAATGTCCAGTCAGAAAGAGTAGAAGAGGTAAGAGTATTCAGTGGTGGAACAGGGAACTTCAAAAACTCAGAAAAACGTCCAGAAAACTCCTAAATAGAGCAACGAAAACTCGAAAGGAAGATGACTGGACCTTGTAAATAAGATTGAAGATGACTGCACCTTGTGTAGCTAGGCTGAATAGGATCCTTCAAAGGGACACTGCACCCAAGCTAAAGTCACTACAGAAATCTGATGGTACTTATACTAACTCTATGCAGGAGGTCAGTGATATTCTGCTTGTGACACATTTTCCTGGTTGTAGAGTGGTGACACCCGAGCAAAATACATTGACTGCAACCCCATGGAAAAATATCACTAGATTAAACTGGGAGTGTGGCCAAACGAGTAGTGAACGAAGAGTCGATCAGGTTTTCCCTGTCGTCCTTTGATAACTATAAAGCCCCTGGGCCTGATGGCATACATATATCCAGTAATGCTAAGGAAGGCTCTATTAAAAATCTTTAGAGCTTCGCTAACTCATGGATACGTTCCTTCATCTTGAAACGCTGTCAAGGTTGTCTTCATTCCAAAAGCTAGAAAGAAGAAAAAGTTTCAGTCTGTCTTCATTCCTACTGAAAGGGAACATATGGTAGAAAAATTTGTTAGATCGGTTGTTCTAAACTTTGTAGACACGAGTAATAATACGGTTAATGCTGTGAATCTACCCTTCAAGACCTTGTTTATAAGATTGAGGATGGACTGAATATAAGGATGTACACTTTGGATATGTTCATCGACATTGAGGGAGCCTTTGATTATGCAACCTTTGAATCTATGTGCAATTCTGCTAGAAGGCAAGGAGTAGATGAAACCATTATTAGAAGGATCTTTTTCAGGCTGTCCCAAATATTGTTAACAACGGAGAGTAATTGGGGCCACAAAATCACGGTTGATGCTGTAAGGGGCTACCCTCAATTGGGTGTTATTTTGCCTCTATTGTTGTCCTTGGTTGTTGACCCACTACTTACTGAATTACTGGATTTGGGAACACACGTTCAGGCTATGCTCTGGTATCGGGTAAGTCTTTAAAAGTGCGATTTGCAACAAAATGCAAATAGTACTAGATAAAACCAATCACTGCTATCCGAGGCATGGGCTATCTGTTAATCCAAATAAAACAACCTCAGTGTTGTTTACTCGTAAGAGAAACCGTGATGGCATAATGTTATCCACGTTGAAAGGTGTTACTCTTCAACTTGCCACAGAGGTAAGATATCTAGGAGTCATCCTGAATCATAAATTGTTGTGGAATATGCACGTTCTTCTGGCAGTGCCGTAGAGCATTCAGAAAAACATGGGGCCTGAGACTGGAGGTTGTGCACTGGCTGTATAGCGATCATAAGACCGATACTCACATATGAGTTGCTAGAACAGCCATAAAGTCTGCGTGTACTAGGCTTGCCCGACTACGTAGAGTAGTTTGTCTAGGGAGAACCTCACGATATGCTCTTAACACTTTGTTAGATTTGCTTCAACTAGATGTTAATGTCCGGAAAGAAACAATGAAAGCTATGTACCGACTTAATAAAAATGGGGTTCGGCGTAAAGAACATGATTTTGGTCACGGAGCTACATACATATATGTACATCTTGAGGTATGAGAACAATGTCCTTTGTTCTTGATACCCTCTGATAATATAAGCCCTTTCATCATGTTCGATAGGAGATATCCTTCCCTGAGAGGGTCAAATGAAAAAACCCTGATGACCTTCTCGGTTCATACATCAATGCCTTCTACACGCATGGCTCCAGTATCTCAAGTGGGACAAGAGCTGGTTGGTATTTGGACAATGCTACCAAATATTCGTATGTTCTTGGTAATTTTGCTACGGTCTTCCAAACAGTCTTCGCAGTGCTAGTAGTTGTTAACTGGATTTTAGATGAGAGATGGCATGGTAGGACCAATCGCATCTGTAGTCATAGCCAGACTGCACCCAGAGTGCTAGAAGCCCCTAAAATCACTTAAAAATTGTCCTGAAATGTATGACTGATAGCGCTTTCTGTCTTATACGGGTACCGAGTCGCACGGGAATACCGGCCAATGAGTTCGCTGACAAATTAGCGAATCTTGGATCGGAATCTATCCCGCTGAGTCCTGAACTTATTATTTGTGCGAGTTTAATGGGAGTTGTGCATTGGATTAACTCCCATATGGAGTCAAACTCCCAAAAAGTCACATAGGTGGAGATGGTCTAGTTTAACTTTCTTTAAAACCACCAAGTGCTTCCTAAAGATGCCAGATAAAGGCAGAGCAAATTTTCCCTCCTCAGTCGGGGACGCAGAGACTGTGGTTACTTGGTCGGGCTTATTACGGAACACAACGCCTGTGGTTATCACATAAGAAACATAGGTATCATCGACAACCCTACGTGCGAAACATGTTTTGAAAGCGAGGACACTATGGAGCACTTCCTCTGTCAAAGTCCTGCTTTTGGTTGACTAAAGACTGCGCATACTAGGTTCCGATGTTATGAGAATGAACATGTTTCATTTTCTTTCCTTATCCGAGATTCTTCGGTTCATCAAAGAAACCAGGAAATTTGGTTAAGATATTCCATGGGGGCAGAGTACAATGGACTGATCTGAGTGCTCGGTCTCAGATCTTATACTGATTTATTCACTTTTCTGATAACTCTCTTGTTACTGTGCTTGAAACTGAAAATACTTCCGATTCACCCATACAGCGACTCAATAACTAGAGTATCTACAGAAATGATCCTCAAATGATATCATTTCTGCTTAGATTCAGCAATCGAAAGACTTAGTGCTTCTTCAGCTTGAAGCCATCATGTAGGTTTGTCAAAAATCTGGTCTACATTCCCAATCTATGGACTGAGTTTGAATTTGTTTTCATACCAAAGGCAGGCAAAAGTTAGTAAGTATGTGAAACCAGAAGTTTTCCGGCCTATTAGTCTATCTTCCTTTAGGCTGTAAACGCTGGAAAGGCTGACTGGTATCTATCTGCATGAGACCAACAATCCAGCTATGATATCTGTGTCCGAATATGCATACACCATGGTAGCCTTCATTGACATTGAATGAATTTTTAACAATGTCATATCAGAACCAGGATAATTCACTCGGAGTTTTGTTTAATCAATTACTTATAGACAGGAGTATTACCACACAGCTAGGCGGTACATTAGATAGAAGGCTTGCCAATCGTGAAACACTCCAAAATGGTATCAATGGCCTAGTAAGTACTAATAGACATAGAAAGGACAAGAACTGGAGTTAAATCTTCATAGAAAAGGTCGCTTTAAACACCCATTTGTCTCATTCGGACATAACGGAGCAGTTCAACATTCAGCTTTCCATGGATGCCATGGACATGACAGGAAACTGCAAGGCTGACGATCTCACCAGGAATGTTACGACTCTATGGATTCTGCCTAAATAGGAAAACCTGGGTATGGCCCTTGCTACAAGTGAACATCTACTAGGGTTGGGTTGTTGTCCCCACTTAGTAGAGACGCACTTAGACTATAAGGGAGGTTCATTGTGATAAACATCTACTAAGGCTGGACGCTTTCAGTAAGAGCAATCACAAATGGATAATTGGCTCGATGTGTCATATATAAAGTCAGATGTAACCTTAGCTGGATCATAGTGTCGGTTGTGTTATGCTAAAGAGATCATAGACCAACTGCATAACTGGTGTTCTCATGGAACACTGTCTGATTTGCTAACATGCTGAAGGGTTGGGCGTTGGGTTGGTTGTAGGGACGAAGATGAGGAGGATGAAACCATCCGTCACCTCTTATGCATCTATCTGGGACTGTCTCAAATAACGCTGTTGCATTTGGAGGCTTTTTTCTTCAATGACCTAAGCGAATTGGAGTCTTTAGACATCATGAATATGATTTGCTTCATAGGAAACTCTGGTTGGTTTGATTTGTTCCTGGGTAGCCATGGTATCACAAACGATCTCTTCCGGTCTAAGTGTGTCTGTATCTTGGTATAGACAGTCACTCTAATCTTATACCATGAGTAACTGAATCTTTGGCAAAACAATATGATAGGTCTGGGAAGAATATCCTTGGTGGGATATTGGATGATGATGAAGCAACTGAAAGGTAGTAGCTCCCCATAAATATTCTGCCCAAATTTGCTGAGGGGAATAGTAGAGCATCTATTCCTTCATACACTATCATGACAGAGTCAAGCACGATACATATTCCAGCAATGATACAGTATAAACTGTTTAAAGCATAAAACAGGTTTGGACCTGGCGGCTTCTTAAATATGGCGGTCAAAGTGGCAGTCCAAAAGAGAGACTGGACCTTTTTATATCGACGATGCAAAGCTACTTGTGAAGAGGATCTTCCCTTAGTAATGGAAACTCAGAAATTGGTGTTGGTACCCATAGGAATCGGAAAATTCTCGAAAAATCCTCGAGCATATCGTCTACAATTGACTGAACGCTGTGGTAGGGTATAGAGTATAACCAGTATGGTTTCAGAAAATCGGGTTCATCTTCGATGTCATAAAGGCGGTAGCAGGTACAAAATACAAAATGGCGACGGACCACAAAGAAATACCGCGCACTTGTAGTGCTCGACTTTAAAAATGAAATTCCTGCCCAGAATGGACAATTTTATGCAGATAGTCATGAACTACTTCAACAACAGAAATTTCAGATACCAGACTGACGATGGTGTTAAGTACTACAACATTACCGCAGGAGTCCCACAGGAGTCGGTCTTAGCGCCTCTTCTTTACAAAATTATGTATGACGGAGTTCTGCGACTAACGCTGTCACAAGAAGTAAAGGTAATCGGCTTGTTGACGATGTCGCCGTGGTTACCGTAAACACCTCAACGATTTAGAGTCCACCATAGATGAGGGAGTCGTCAGGATCACTAATTGGCTCGTGTTAGCCGCCCTAGAAGTTAGTAGAAGTTGGCAAAAGACCTAAGCTGTCGTAATAACCACCCAAAAGACTGTGCAATATGCAAATTGTACGTAACAGCTAACTTGGCATGGATATTACCACGCGTATCTACATAGATTTCGACGCATTTTGATGTGATAATCTCGATCTTGTGGTTGGGGTATAGGCTAGAAATGTAACAGGTACACCATATCAATCACTAAGCGACTATATATGCCATTGTAAGGTTTGTCATTACGGACTACCCTAACTTAGTTGTGAATTCCCCTAGTAGGAGTCTGTTATCAGGAAGCAATCAAATAGTTGCCTGATTTTTAGTCATCTCTTTGGTATGAATCAGATTTAGTCGCTGAAGCTTGATCGTGGAACATATACTTTCTGATATCCTTAGCCCTCTGATCATATCCACCCTATCTTTTGTGTCACAATAGTATCTGCCTTATTTTAAGCCGGTATCTCGAACGACCCCTCTATCCTTAAAGATTTCTACTAGAAGCTTACACCTCACCCTATATATGTATTTATTACAATCTTGTCGATATCGATATGTTTCTAATGAAATTCCCCCAATTAACTACAACCTGCCAATTAAAATGAACATATCCCTTCATCATAACAACATTAGCATGTACAACACCTGGCAGGAACAGACGCATCTTGGACACATAATATCGATTTTGTTGCATATTTTACACTACACGTCAATTCCCGTCACAACCATACACATGTGGTTCCTCTGATTTGCATCTTTTACTCTCAAAAAAAGAAAAGACAAAAAAGGACGAAGAGAAACCACAATCTACTGTGTGGCCACAATATCCTTGTGGTGTAGACAAGAAGAGATTAGATTCAGCAGGTGTCACCGAGTGTGTACTATTATAATCCAGATATCCCAGTCGTACCTGAGACACAACCAACTCAAAAAAAAAAAAAGGAAACCCCCTTCGTTTCATATTTTATCGTGTATGCAAATGAAAACTTATTGAATTTCAAATATCCATTCCGGACCTGGGAAACGGCTGACGCGTTCGCAGTCGACAGGATTTTTTTTCTGTGTGCTCTTTATCATCTGTTTCAATGGAGGCAAATAATTATTTCGAAATAATTTTCAACAAATAAATGAGAACGTATAGGGTACGTAATTCTTTTCAGTTTTTTTGTGCAAAGAAACGAGTGCACTGGTGGAACAAGGACTTACCAAGTATGAGGGGATTAAATGAAATGAACTCAACTTTGAAGGGTTGTGCTTCGACGAATAATATATTTGACATTGTCCTGGTAATAATCAAAAAAAAAAAAAAAAAATCAATATGACGACTGCAATATCGATATCATTGTCCAATTAGGTGAAATATTTTACCCAGAAACATCGTCCTGTACAGAGAAAGGGGCACTTCAATGCATTTTACTTGCAAAACTTATTGGGACTCGGGACGTATACGTACTTTTTTTTTATGGAATTATTCATTTTAGCAATGTTTGGTATCGGGAGCAGGAAAATGATCATAATGACCACTCGACACTAGTAACTTTTTAAAAATGCAAAGCAAGCAGGCACAATTGATTGGAGCTATTTCCCATTTCAGTGGATTTTGTTTAAGCACTGCATTTGGAGTACCTAAACGAGACAAACTTAAATAAGGCCAAGAGACTTTTCTAACAATAGTGGGACAGTAAATCATTACAATCATCTCTACTAGAGGCTGCCGAAGAGGTAAGTAGCAGATATTCGTGCCAAAGTCCCAAGCCAAATCTGAGGTAGATGTACACAATGATAGCTTGACGCCAGCGAGAAAGTAGCCGCGAAGAACAAGAAGACTGTGGTTCCGACAGAAGAAAAAAATGTCTACCTAGATACAAACCCCGGCCTAGGTTCACCCCGAACTGTAGCGCCACCTAAGTAAGATGCAAACCCTTAAGACCGAAACCGAAAAATGGAAAAGGTGGAAGGAGTCGCCAGAAAAAGACGGAAAGACCCAGATGCTTTACTGATTAAAACGTATCCACAAGGAAGGTAGCTAGGTAGAGGGATTGGCTGGATATGCAGTTAGCACTGAGATCATCAACGAATCCATTGTGAACCCCTGTCGTGGAGTAACCTAAAAAGAAGACAAAAAGTTGGTTCCAACGTTTGGAATAGCTAGGCGGCCTCCCTTAATCAACCCGAGATTGTTATAAATCTTAGGATGGTTACTAGTGGCTTTTCTGATAGGTTCTTCAGGTCACCGAAGTGGTATTGACCTTAGAGTCGTTTGTCTGGTTCTGCTTCACGAAATAAGGGACAATCCTTATTTAAAAGAGCTCGGCTAAAATGTCAACCAAATCAGGAGAATGGCAAAAGGAGATCTATTCCTAAAATTAAGGAGCCTTCCAAAAACGGAAAAGACCAAACTTCATACATCCGTGGAAACAGTCCTAGGAACGAGAGTGGAAGTTAAGACCTTGCTCATAGAAGGCAAGGAGACAGGAGATCTGTCAAGCTTTAACCAAATAATTCGAAGGATTCATGAAGTCGCTGGAAAAAGCATACATGGGGACACAGCTAGCGACAGAGAGCCTGCCAGCGGAAGAGGCTGGGTGGGTAGTTTTCGTATAAATATGGGAAATAATCACCTAAACAAAATACTTCATGGACTTTGGACCAGAGCATGCAAAAGCGTGGTGGACTTGTCTTATTGGTCTATTATATAGTCTGACCTACTGTGTCATGAGAAGGACATCTACAGCAATCAAAGCGGCAAATCCTCAGCTTTTTTAAAAATCTTGAGAGAACTGTGAAACATATTATGAAGGTGGATTAGCAATGCTTCACAAGGATAATACGGAAATGGTTTACCACAGTTTGTCTAACACTGGCGGAGCATAAAACTGAAAAGTAGGAACTGTCATCATAACAGTCGGTGGAATTCTCCTTTAAAAATGATTGTACATCGGATAGGTCTAGGATTAGATATCCGAAGTCTTTTGGAATGTTTCCCAGCATTTTTAAAGCAGAGGTTCCCCCACTCGAAATGCGGGTGATCGGGTTCACTCAATAGAAATGCGTCCGATTCAATCTCGAAAAGAGATATCGCAATTCTGTGAGAATGTCTGGCCGCAATCAAGGCTTTGAATTCATATGTAATCAAATCTAGGGAGTACTTGACTAAGCTTAATAGACTGGGACGGACAAAATCACCTTTTACTGTGGAAGTTGATGAATTGGCAAGAACCACTTGGAAATGAAATAGGGGAAGAGCTGGAAAGAGAAGACAAAACAAATGGACTAAACTATGCGATGCCATGCCCCGACTAACATAGGCCAAGGTACTTCTGAGAAACAATAATCAAAAAGAAAAGTGGTAGAACTTGCCTAGGCACAGTTAAGAAGTATCTTAATAGACTGAATATACAAGGCAAAGGACATCGCCGATTCTGCACGGACCTCAAAGAAAAACAACTTCTCATAGAATGTGAAGAAAGATGATACCACCTGTGACCGTATTTTCTTTCAGAAATGGATCTGTCTTCACTGAATCAACTTCCATCTGATACATGAAAGCTGATGGACTAAAGCCGGTGCTAGGTTAGATTGAACAGGGTTAAGAAACCTCCACCAAATCGCGCTTATACTTAATTTTTTTTACAGAACCGGAATATGGCCTTAATTTGGTTCAAGGAATCAACCTCCTCTAAATTCCTAAAGCAGTATCTTCCGAGGTTCTTACATATGTAGATGAGTAATATTCTCTGCGACATGTAGTTCATTATATAGATGACCAGAGAGTATCCCTATCGCACCCCTAACCTGGTGAGAATCTTTAGGTCATATCTGGCCTTAGGCTACACGCCAGGGTGGTGTTTTTACCTAAACCTGGGAAAGACCTTAGTAAAGCAGAGGGATGCACACCAATTTAGTCTGATGTCCTTTTTACTAAAAACTTTGCAAAGAATTTGTGACGAACATATTAGATCAAACCTATCCACCTCATGTCTGAGCATCAGCCAGCATGCTTACACCAAAGGGAAGTTGTGGAAATAGCTCTCACAGACGTAGTTCACACCATCGAAGATGCCCTCAAGTACAAAGAAGCTGCTCTCGGTGTCTTCCTGAATATAGAGGGAGCCTTCAATAACATCAAGCTGAGGGGTATTATGGAAGCCCTATACAGTGAGAGGAAAGTACTTAATAATTAATTTTATTCAACACATGCTATCCAACCGGATAATCACAACTGATATAGGTAGTGAAAGTAGGACGGGTAGAGTTCAGAATGGGACCCCTCAAGGGGAAATTCTTTCTCCCTTGTTGTGGATACTGGTATTGGATGAACTTTTGAAAACTTTAGAAGCAATGGGTTCAAATGTAGGTGTAGCATATGGTGATGACCTCGCAATCTTAATTATGGAGAAACATCTGAACTCACCCATTGCAGCTCATGCAGTTGGCACTGAACATCACGCAAAGTTGGGCGGACCGCCGCGACCTAGGCGTCAACCCTGGAAAGACCAACATGGTATTATTCATGAGAAGATCCAATCTCGAGGACTTCCGAGCACCGCTTTTAGGTAGAGTAAAACTGGACTTCAGAAACGATGTGAAGTATCTTGAGGTCATCCTGGACAATAAGTAAATTTGAAGAAGAAATCTAGAAAACAGAATCACGAAAGCCAGAAGAGAGTACTGGACATGCCGTAGAGCTTTTGGCAAGTCGCGGGGTTTTGAAATCGAAGCAAGTCTATTGGGTTTACACTTGCATCAGGCCCATCTTTTTCTATGGAGTGTTTGTTTGGTGGCCGATGGTAGAGAGGTAGTGCGCCCTTGCCTAGGAATTACCGGATCCCAATCCAGTACCCCCACAACAGCCATTAAGACAATTTTGAACTTACTCCCTATAGGACTAGATGTGAAAAGATCAACCGGACTGGCTGCTCTCAGTCTCAAAACTTTAGGACATTTCAATGAACGCACAGGGATATCTAGAAGGAAGTACAGAGGGCCTATGGATTAGTAAGGCATCCGAGCGACCTTTTAAATAAGGAACACCATTTTAGTACAAGGGACACAGTTCGATTCCCCAAAAAACGAATAATGGCGGCAGGGCTGTGTCGTTCCAAACGAGTATGGGATAGAAGTGTATACGGATGTATGGGTCTAATGCCGAATGCCACCTCTGAATCACGCAGACCATATGGAACAATTCGTAACTGTCTTTCAGGCAGGGATTTTTGCTATACTGAAGGGCGCGGTTCATCCCAACTGTAATACTACCTAAGTTAGTAGGTAAGAAGGGCGCGGAACTACTAGTTAGTACCGGAAACCAAGGCAACTACATTAACTTCTGCTCGGAATTGCTGCTGCTAAGTCAGGCAGCCTTAAAGGCAGAGCGAATCTAAGAATCAACTCGAAATTGGTGAAGGAATGCAAGAAAAAACTTAATATCTCGGCAACCTACTCCCAGGTCAACTCGATTTGGGTAATTGGTCACTGCATTGTACCAGGGAACAAATCTGCAGATGAACTGGCGAGGAAGGGGGCGGGAAACATAGATACACCTACGGTTACAATCTTAGGAGTAGTCTTAAGGGTTGTTAAACCTTTAAATCAACCTTTAAACCTTATAGCACACAGCAGCTCGTAAAACACCACGAAAACATGTGGAAAGGACTGTAAACCTCCAAAGCTGCCAAAGTCATAACTAAGCGCCATGCCGCCATTAGGCAAAAGGGCGCTCGATCAAGGGAGGAGGCAATTAAGACGGATGGTATGTCTGCTGCACCGGATACATCAACCTGAACAAACACGCATATAGATGAGGACTGGTGACATCAAGCACGAGGATGAGGAAGAAAGCCTCGAGCATTCCCTCTGCTAATGCCCCAGATTAGCCGCGGTAAAATAGAAAAACCTGGGAAGACACATCCTGTCTGGGTTGAGTTATTTTCTTCGTTACAGTTTCGGAAAGATAATGGAGTTCGTCAGAAATACAGGACGTTTCCCGGAACAGTGAATCCCACCCAACTCTCCATTCCCAAATAAAACTTCCCCTTCACCTACATCCCGCCCTTATACCTTTCTCTACCAAACAGTCTTTTTAAAGAGGAACACAATGGATCTCCCTTTCAAAGCAATCACCAACCGACTATCCCTATCGCTATTCTCAACTTTGATTTGCTGAGTATTGATTCTCCAGATTTTTTTGCGATATAACTCAGGCCACAAGGCCTTTGAAAATCTGTGCCTTTCTAAATTTGATCATCTTAGGTCGGCTACATTGATGATTTTAGTGGTGGCGCTTTGGTTAGAGGGATCTTGTACCCAAGAGTGTATTTCACAACCACAGTTTCTCTAAGGCGCAACCATTTTTTTCAATAGTTTTTGCTTCTAAATACATGCAAAAAAGTAAAAAAAACAAATAGAACGGGTACTACTACGTACTACTGTGGTACTCCACCGGTAATTGCGTTTTTTTAAACATTTTACTCATAAAAGTGTATCCTGCGTGCGAAACAAAGTAGGTACATATCCTCAAAAAGTAATAAGATACATATCTTAAGAAGCTCGAAGCTCTATAAGACCAGTTAACTTGTCGGTCAGTTGGTTAGTCGGTTAGTTCGGCCAGTTGCACGCTTCTTTATACTGTCTTTATGGGTTATTCTTTTCTTAATCTTTAAATTCTGCAGGGGCAATATTTTAGCACTTTTTTTTTTATTAAATTTAGTGTAGAAGTCTAGGAATGTTGCTGACGTTAACGTCACGTTTTCTTTAGGCGGCTAGATTGTTGTCTAGAAAAACAATAGCTTGAAACAAATAAAGGGGGATCATCAACCATCCTATTACCTGGGAGCCAGATACTCTTCCTTCCATATTCTTCAGGATAAATAATGTTCCCAGGTTATGTGGTTCATCGAGTCCTTAAGGATTTGAACTATAAGAAGTCTTCTGGTTCACGCAGTATATTGTAGACCCGTCCTGAAAAAACACTGCGTAACTTTAATCATTGATAAAAAAAACAGAATGTAGCAATAATAAACATATATGTATGTACATATGTACCTTAGTACCTTAGTGACTTCAAATGACGAACATATAGATTCAATGACGAGCTATATAAGCTCTGCACCGTCTGAGATGGCTAGGATAAGTATAGCGAATAAGTTAGATGATCATAGCTTTAGAGAAAGACTGTTCTTAAAGAGCTCAACTGAAAGGAGATTTTAATCACCTTGGGATGCGAAACTTCAGATAGTTATGTAGAGATAAATTGGGGATGGAAGGGGAAGAATGGAAGGTGGTTTTGTAATCATACCCAAGATGACTATCTCTAATGACGGATATGGTCAGCATTGTTATTCTTACTGTGCGTTCTTTGTTCTATGATCGTTAAAGAGGCAGTCAAGCTCGCAAGATATCACGATTCTAGGGATATACTGAAGATTAGGTTAGGGTGCCCTTGTTGAGAAAGAGAGTTTGGCAATGACGCCATTGTGCCCAACTATAAAACCCTTGAGAAACACATTTTCTGTCATCGATGGCTGAACTAATTCACTTAGATAAGAGTATGAATCCCAGAAGTTTGTTCTGCTCAATGTTTGTTAGATCGCCTAGTTCCAGAAGGAATTCCATACAAACAGTGTCTTTCATTTTGGTGACTAGTGCTAGAATGGATTCTATTTCATCTTCGTGCCTACAGTTCCTACAGAAGTCAGTATGGCGTAGTCCTACCCATGCACCATGATTGCCTATCACGCAGTGTCCTGTCAAAATACCAAAAACTGGACCAAATATCCCTGCGGTTCAGTTTTATGAAATCTACAGATCTCTTCTCTCTGCAGATCTCTTTTTATTGTAGACTGGCCATAACGACTTGGAGGTAGCCCAAGTATGCATTAGATAGCATTGCCTGGTAGTTTCATCGTTGGATTCAGAATGTATTTTTCTGTTCAAAGTGCTAAGCGGTGTACTAGTCTCAGGAAGAGCCCGCAAGGAGCTTAGATGTTCATCGATCTTAGATAGTTCATCCACTTTTTCGTTACCTGGGATAACTATGTGACACTGTACCCACCAGATGGTCACCCCACCCTATTGGCCACTGAGATGTCGTCTAGTATTTTGATGCACATTTTAACGAGTTTGGATCTTACCCATCCTGACTGTAACGCGTTAATATGTAGTAACTGACTGACGGTCAATATGGATACTGATTATTTTACCAAAAATATTTTTCTCGATAATCATGCCCACAGCTTGTTTTATTTCAGTGACTTCGGTTGGAAAAACGCTCCAATAATCCTTAAGTCTGAAAGACCGAGACTCACCGCAGATACCAGCACCAGTAACTATGTATCTATTTTCAATCCGTCGATATATATAGATACACAGCTACTTCATTCTCAATATGGAATATATCTTCATCCCACTCCGTCCTGCTAGGAATTCTGATAAAGCGAATCTCCCCCTACTATTTGATAGTGGGACGATATAGTCCGTTTCTATCCAGAGTCTCGATATATTTCATCGGCTCAGAATTTAGGGATGACGATAGGGTTCAACTAACCTTCGGTCGCAGGCATAGGTGTATCTATCGCCTATGCAGCCAATGAAGGGACGTTAGGGATATACTCAAACTATTCACCCAGTTCTATAATTTTGTCGCACCTGGGAATTCCTAAGCTAATATGGCCAGTATTTGATCCAGTCATGGCCAGTCCCATTTGAATTTGATGGTAGATATCCGAAATTGGGTTAGATGGCCCTTTCCCTTCGTTGTATCATCGTTGGAATGATGATGATTCATGGACTAGGGCTATTTATAGAATGTGTCGTAGTAAACTCAAAAATTTGGGTCGATGGTCTAGGAATATCTCTGACGATCTGAGAATAACTTGAAAACCAACAAAAAAAAGTCCCTTTCCTAGGCAAAAATACGCAATCTACATCAGTCAATTACGTATCGATAAATCCAGGCAACCACACCCATCTCCCCTGTTTAGACGACCTTTAGCATTTCTATCTTAAGTTATTGATTACCGAAACAAAAAATAAAACCCTCCACTGGTTATGCTTCAAAGATCAAGCCTATTAATCTAAACTGCACACGCACACATACCCATATACAGTGGCGTCGCATACACTGAATGTAAATCAACGAAAAATGTTACAAAGTCTTCCCCAATTTACCTTCCATCAAAGAGAAAACCTCCTCCTTCTCCCGTCTAGTGTGGTATGTTACTTTGACCCAATGTCCACCTTTCAAACCTTCATCAATTCTTCGGACCAAAATGGAACCATGAACAGAAGAAAAAAAAAAAAAAAACACGCCGTAGAACCTGCCATGAACTTTTCCAATTTAACAAACCCCATTGCTGTTGGATTTGAGCGAACTTACAAAGTTTTTCCCTTCACACCCCATTGACACCGTAACCCTCACAAATTAATTTCCTTTGAAGTTTCCCATCTCCGTCTCCTTCCGATGTACGCTGCTGGTGCTCCCTCAAGACGAAACTTTTCTGTGCTAATGGCTCTTAGCATTCAAAACGAAAAAAAAGTGCAAAAAAAAAAAAAACTGAAAATGTCTGCTCAATGGATAGGAAGCCATAAATAGTGGCACATAACACTGTTGCTCCCTGGACTATGTTTCGCACAAAGAGACTAGGAGCGCGTCCCTTAGCCGCATGGTTACAGGTAGTTCATATGGCTGTCAGGATCAGAAGGGAAAAATTTTGTCAATGTGAAAAGTTCCTTGACATTTTGACACTTTGTCCATTTTCGTTGACAAATGTCAGATACATCAAAAGTGTGGTAATGTTGTCGCATTTCACAAAGGATACTCGAGGCTCCTACTGCTCCTTTTTCGGTAACAGTCTGTTGGTCTTTATAAATTGACATGATTGTCATTAATTTACACCCAAAATGATTTGAATGCACTGCACTGTTGTGTTATCCTTATTTATGTTAAAAGGACACCACCAGCATTGACAGAACTCTCTGGACCGACAAATGTTTTGAGAATGAAAAACTTTGACAACGTTTTAGTGAGAAACGAAAACTTTTCAAGTGAAATATTGATACAGGATACACAGGAGAAGCTATGTCCTTGTTGTTGATTCAAAAGTCAGAGCGCGAGCGAACGAACATACTGTTTAACTTTTCAACGACTTATGAGCTCTCAAGGATATACCAGTCAGTGCACCAGGAGGTACGGTGAGGTGTGAGGAATTGCTTTAGCTGGGTATGGGTATGGGTAAGGGTTTTTGTTTATTTAACGGAAGGATATGCAGATCCTTGAGTTCTATTGTGGATTAAAGTCCAAAAGTTGCGAAAGAAAAGTTGCGTAGCAGCAGCAGGCTGTGCTACAGTGCTAGTGATGTGCTTCAATGTTTCGGAATAATTTATTTCACTTAGGAGAATTCGAAAGCGGATTACATTTCTTTGCGCAAATCGGTTTAACGTTTGCGAAGGAGTTTAGAAGTTGTTGTTTTATGTTTACTCTCTCTCGGCTCGGCGGCGGCGGGGAGTCGAGTTGCGAAATCAATCAAGAGTTAAGGATAACATGGAACTTTACCGTCAGTGTATGGTAATTTGAAGAGATTTGCATCCATTTGACTATGATGGTGGTGCTGTTGATGGATTCAGAAAAAAAAAGGATTCATTTGGTACTGCTCACTTTTCTGCCAAGTAAAGGATTGCCAACCAACCAACTAAGGTTCTATAAAAGTGTTGTTGGACAGAACTACTCCCTGATTTCTACAAAGTTCGATCGATCGAAGAATATTTGTACAAAGCTTTGGATACTAACATTTGCCCTAGATCGACAGTGGAGCGTCATTTTTACGTCCTTCCCACGCTCTTACTGTACTTTGATGATATTTATCTGCAATGCAGATTGCAACAGAAGTTAATCTAGAATTATGAGTGTCACCACCAGTCACACACGTCTTTGAATACATGTTCTTGCTGACTATGTACCACAAAAATGCTCCTTACGTACATATATATAATGACTGTACAGACAGGACGTAACTATAGAATTTATCCGAAACAATTCCAATCGAACAGGCTTTACAGAAGCTTTGGATATCCAATCTTCCGACGACGTTCTGGCGCATAATTTTTGCTGCAAGTTATTTGGTTTCCACTCTGAGCGTATGACCAACTAAACCGACCCATGTTGCAGAAGTTTTTTCCCAATCATCTGAGTTATATTCGAGTTTCGGACGAATCTATGCTTGATGGACTGGACTGCAGCAAAGATCTAGGCCAATGTACATAAAAAGGGTAAACACAGTCAAGATTGGATGATTGAAAAATAGAAAAAAAAAGAAACAGAATAGGAGAAAATGGTAAACCCTGAGGTATCCCAGCTTAAGTGCAGAAGGGGTTAACCATTGATAGATTAGTCAAAATCACAGTCAATAAGAATAATATGTCAATGCAACACTCTATCGAATGCTTATAAAGACCGGCTACTCGACATGGTAGATACTTTGGTTTTCGAGGAAACCAAGGTCATTTTCATACCCAAGGTTGTATCTTAAGCCCCAAAGACTTACCGCCATCACTGAACTACTACAATCCGAACTCAATACAATACAGAACTGGCCAGATTAAACGTTAACCCCATGAAAAAATAGGTGACCCCCGTCAGGAGAACAATTCGGCACTTTGGACTCAATGGTAGGTTACTCCGAATCTCAGATAAGGTGAGATACTTGGGTTGTATACTCGACCGAACATTGACTTGGAGATGGAGTACATTCAGAAAAGACTGCATTGAGTATCTATATAGGTATAAATGGGCCTATAGATGTCATCAAACCTATTTTATGCTATGGATGCTTAGTCTGTCAGAAAACTGACAAAGATTTAAAGATTATCATGAACTAGGCACTACTAGCGCCATTATAACCACCCTAATCGCAGTCCTTGAAGCTATGTATACTTGACCTGATTCCATTCGACTTGCACCCAAAGGAAGCAAGTGCCCTACGTTTGAAAAAAATCCCAACTTTTGGAAAAAAAGGTCGACATGGGCCAGCTCACATTTGCGAGATGGGTACCAAGACAGAGTATCTAACACCATTTTCTTACTTCTTGAGGCTGTGCTTAGGTTACCAGTGGGATCAGCAGGTGGGCGATCGCTGAACGGCCTACAGATATTTACATAGGTTAGCTGCGAATAACCAATTAGCAGTCCCCGACCAAAAGCGGCAGCATGAAAGGTGTGGGACAAAAACCCTGAGAAGTTTCTGTGAAAGTCATGTAAAGTGTCATGCGACGATACCCGAATGGTGCTGGGGATGTAAAATCAATACAGTATCGCGAACGGAGCTCTCCAAAAATAATCAAATGGAAAGATACGCTAACTATTGACAAGGTACTTCACGGCGAACCTCTTGCTCTGGTCGGTAAGAAAGGGATATTCGTCACGAAGGAGACACAAACCCAAGAATTGGCGCAGATAAAATACTCGGAAATGGCCAAACAAGGCCTCAAAAGGCCGCAAGAAGCCAAAGACAAAACTGAGATATCGCAAATATCATCAGAAACTCCTATACGCAAGAGAGATACT
This sequence comes from Xylota sylvarum, assembly GCA_905220385.1. Classification (NCBI taxonomy): domain Eukaryota; kingdom Metazoa; phylum Arthropoda; class Insecta; order Diptera; family Syrphidae; genus Xylota; species Xylota sylvarum. The sequence continues at coordinate 10,733,625 of LR999960.1, forward strand.
ACGCCACAGGATATAAGAAAGTTCAGTTGCCCAGTTGACTGATGGTGTCCTCTTCATCCATATAGCTTCTACAGAAGTCGTTGAAGGGGTTGCCCAATCGTTGAGTATGTCTTCCTATAGTACAGTGTCCAGTGAAGGTGTTTTTTGTCCCCAGTTGCAAAAAGGAAAAGAAAATGGCTCCTCCGAAGGTTGATCAAACTATGTAGAGGATACCTACACTATAGTACAGGAACGTACCTAAAAAAAATGGAGAAAAGACAGCAACCAGATGTGGTGGTAATCAAAGCCAAAGGAGACTTGTCCTATGCTGATTTGCTCTGGAAGGTTACCCAGAACTAAGAGAATTGGTCCAGAATTTGATATTAAAAATGCATGCAACACAGCAAATTGGAACCATATCCTACAGGCACTCATAGGCTTACAAGTTCCAGGGTATTTCGATAAAATCGAGACGAGCAGAGCACAGGCGCAGAGTCTTAAACCACAACACAGACAATGGATCCAAAGAATATAAGATCACAAGCGAAGTACCACAGGGTTTAGTGCTGGGTCCTCTACTTTGGAATGTCATGTATGACGGGGTTTCACGTTTTTCAATACCTGAGGAGACTGAGGAGAATACAGTCGCGACTAGAAAATGACTGAAAGAGGTGGAAAAGTTAAGCAACTCCACAATAAGAACCGAATGAAACTGGTTAAGTTCGGCTGGCCTCACCCTTGTGGAACACAAAGTGGTTGTGGTTCTAATAAGTGGTTCTTATAAGCAGCAGGGCGAAGGCGGAGATGATAAATATAACTGTGGGTGGCCACACAATAACATCAAAGCCTCACATAAAATACCTTGAAGCAGTATTAGATACGAGGCTATCCTTCAAAGAATACCTCAAGTGATTGAGTCAATAAGCAGCGCATCCTAAAGGTCCTAGTCGAAGATTACTTTTGGCTAGAATAATTGCGTCAATAATCCTCTAAGATTCTATTCTGCAGCACACTAATAGACACGTACCAGTGTGGCTTCCTGCCCGGCAGATCGACGATCGACCAAATTTTCACACTAAAGCAGATCCTGGAAAAGACTAACGAATTTCAAGTCGAGACTAACCATCTCTTTATCGACTTCAAAGTCGCATATGATAATATTCATCGTCTTCAGCTCTACAAGGCGATGGCCGAATTCGGGATCCCGGCTAAAGTGATCCATCTGTGCCGCGTGAGGCTGGAGACACAATGTTACCAATAGACATACTGGAAGTATAGTAGCGGCGACAATACGGGCTAAGGCACTCAGAAGAAGAAGAGCAAGCTGCTCAAACCAGCAGGTACCATAGAGAGAAAGGGTAAGAAGGGAGAAGGGGTTATTGGTTAAATCCTACGCTGTTACTGGGTGTGGGCCTAGTTTCGTTTTTCAAAGAATACCACGCCATAAACACTAAAATGATCTTTGCCTTAAAACAGGACTGGGAAAATGTATAAAATCTCGATCTACACAGACGGATCCAAATTCGATGTAGGGCTAGGTTATGGAATCTACTCTTCGGAACCCGAAATAGCACGCTCATTCAGACTTCCAAACCAAGTGTGGTCCAAGTCTTGTGTGTAGAAGTGGCACAAAAATTACCCATGAGACTACTGTCCAGGAAGTTGATCGATGTCTACATCGATAGTCACGTCGCTATAAAAGCCTACTCATCCACGACAATGAGCTCAGAACTATCATAACAAACCACAACGTAACAGTCTGGTGGATTTCAGGACATATTGGTAGATATCCAAGGAACTGAACTAGCGGACGAGCTATAAAAAAAAGGGTCTGAACAGGACCTGACAATGGTGTTCTACCTCTACTAGCCAACGAGAGATGGATATCTCGTTGTGTCTCCAAAAAACTGTGGATTAAGCTCGACAAAGCTAAAATCAGGCTTAAAATAATGTACTTAGCAATTTTCATAGGGAATATACTAGCCTATGAAGCACTAAGAAACCCGTCCTCGGCGAGTACCATTTCGTATACTTGGACGATCTGTCAGAATAGCCACCAAATTTATGACAATCTCGGGATGGTTTAGGCAGGCTTCAAAGCCACTAATAAATTACTTTTCTTTTTCCCCTTTGAGACCCATTCCAAAACTGAATGTTAACCCTCCTAGTATTATCTATCCTAACCTAGTCATTGATCCCATTTTCACGACTATGTTGATATTACCCCTAGCTGGGGTCTTTGATTACTATTTCCAGTCCATCACAGATAATGCGTTCCACATTCCCATACCCAGGTTCCTCCCACCTAAAACTCGGCATTACCATTTCTATAGAACCGGAAACATTCTCTCCATTTCGACATGACTGTTGCATGTTGACAAACCTCTCTAAGCACAGCTTTATTGTTGCCTTGAGAGCTTCATTCAGGATGTTAACCCATTCAGACGGATGTAGGTCTGTGGGTTAGTCGATCTGTCCTTCTCCTCAAATATTCCCAAAAACAAGTGCAAAAAAAAAACCAATGTAAACTAGAATTTAAATTTACAATACTGAATGCAGATGTTTTCCATACCCCTATTGCTGACCCCAGTTTACCGCGGATGATTGTGATGCGTCGACAGGACAAAAACGGACACCGATACGTCTGCTATTGTTTCAGCTGTCCGCTTGTGGCTTTCACTTGCCATCCCGCCCACTTGACGGCTTTGTTGTCGAACCGCCCGTCATACACCACACATATCACATCCCTGGCAGAGCACAGCTGGATTTAATGGACTGGAAAAGCGCTAAAAACCCGTCCGACCCACCCCCCCCCGTTGTGGGCATTCTGTTCTGTGGGACAGCAACTCTGTAAAATGCATTTTCTGTCAGCTACCATGGTGGCGGCATAAAATACGCTCGTCATCGGTCATCGGCGTTATTGTGAATGCATTATTGTAATTTCCAACTAACCAAGGACGAACCGAGTGTGCGGAGTTGGTCGATAGTTTTTTTTTTTGTTTTTTTTTTTTTACAAGTCCTGGAAAAAAATAAAGGATGTAGTATATCCCGTCGGATTGTTTCGCGGGTGTATAATGATGACGAGAATGCCTAATGAAATGTAAAACGCACCACACGCTGACTGAACACTGATGGATGTTGTGGCACGTAAACGAGGACGAAGCGTTGAAAACAAAGGATCTGTGAAAACTATGCCAGCGGGCGGCAATAGTTTTGTGCAAGTGCCAGGGCATTTGAATTGTTTAGATATTTTGACAATGATTGTACTCTGTTGTCGTGTGCTAATTAATGGCGGATTGGCCAAGGTTCGCTGTCAAATGAAATTTTAAATCGGTTAGTGTGAGTAAATGTCCTTCTGTCGCTTGACCACAAAACAGGCTGGTACCTAAGCGTGGATTATTTGAAACCACACAGTAGTTGACATTGTCCTGATATAAACAATTTTCCTTGTGGTTTAGGTTGGTGAATAGTGTTGCTAGGAAACTAGGAACACAGTCGAGAATTTTAATCAGCGTATTGATTTTGAGTTGTGTGGATTGTAGGAGTATCTTTCGTAGTTATGGGATTTTTGTGGATATCAAGATTAGTTTTGCTATTTTCGCGACATTAATGGATTTTCCATACCACGTCGTCAATTATTACTAGTAACATAGTTGATCCAGAAGCGAACCAAAGGTGATTGCCGCAGATAGGTAGTGAAGATTCTGCATTGTTTCGTACTGAATGAGGATGTACTACAGTTCGTAATCCACAATTTGAAGGAAGAGATACCTACTTCAAATTTATAATCAAATATTATGGGTATATCAGACTTTTTTCAGTAAAGACGAAATAATAGCTGTGATGAGAGCACTCAGATAAAACAAGGTAGTGCGGCACGGTTATATTTTTTTTCGATCTTCTCCACTTGTCTATATCGACGTACATGACCTACAACGATATCGGTCCTATTCCGTCAACCAATATTCGTCAAGTGATCAGGGATGCAAAAACGACAAGCAAAACAATAGTGCAAGGATTAGACCCGAATGCTCACCACACAATCTGGGACAGCAGCGTATTTAATGAGGGAGATGAGTATCTTTTTGAGTTTCTAGTGGAGACTAACCTCATCATCTGCATTTTCTTTGGTTGTTACCTATAGTTGTTAGTCATACCGCATTAACAGATGTAAAAAAGGTACCAACCCCGCTTGGTAGTCCTTCTGAATTGAACATTCAGAGAAAGAGTAGAAGGAAGCTCTTCAATTGGGCTAAAATGACCAATGAGCTCTCGGATTGGGACAGTTATGAGAGGAGTCTCAACGATCTCAGTATAAACATCCGATTTTGGCGGAAAAAAGTACCTGGAAGCTCTTCTGCTCAAACATAGGAAGTACAAATAAAGTCAATGGAGTTAGGAAGATCCTGTCTAAGCCACCTATTGTATCCGACTAGATCAAGAGACCTGATAGAACAATGGTAATATCTAGTCGAGAATTTCTATATTTGCTCCTAGATAGTACCTATAGATACCCATGTTCTAGAAAATATAGCAACGTGTGTCTTCAGAGCGACATTCAACAACATAAAACCATAGGCTCTCAGAAAATTGAGGATTATTGTTAGGATAAGTCAATGGATCAACCAGATCCTAGTCCAAAAGGGGGATCCATTTAAATTTTCGCCATTGCAAATCCATAAGAACAGTTCAGCATGGCATACCACAAGGAGGGGTACTATCACCACAACTGTGGCTCCTTACCTTGAACGAATTGCTCCTCACCTTGAAAAGGAGCGATTCAGATGTATAGCTTATGCAGAGGACATTGCTATAGCAGTCAGTGGGAAACACCAAGACGTACTACATGATTTTATGAAAACAGGCCTGGCAGCCCTGCCAAGCGGACAGCTGCAGACTTGGCGCCAATCTGATGAAAGCAGATCTATTTTTTTTTACTAAAAGGAGATGAGAGGAATGAATTCACTTAAGTTTCTCCGAACAAGTCGAATACTTGGTTCTAATACTTTCCAGGAACCTGACATCGAAACGGAAAATACTTGAATGTATTAGGAAGTCCCTAGTATACGCTTACAAGAGAGCAATAGGGCGCAAATGTGGGATCCGTGCACAAATACTGTACTGACTTTATTCAGCGATAGTAAGATGAATACTCAAATACAGAATCCTAGACTGATGGACAGCCGATGACAACAGTGGAAGACTTGGCTGGAGTAGTAGATACTCGTAGAACTATAAGAAAAGATGCACAAAATTCCTTCAAGAAGAGTTCGCGCGTCCAACGGTCGAATGGGGTAGTTCAAGGACCAACTATACAGGCGAGGCATTTGACCTTGTACTGCTAAACCAAGGAAACAAGGAAACCTTCAATACCGCCAGATTTGGCTCCATCATAGATTTAACCTTTGCCAGTAGATGTATAACAAAATGGCATGTCTCCGATCTCTATACAAACAGTGATCAGCCGTCATATTTGAAACAGCAGAGCCAAGACATTTTCAGTACCAAAAAGCCACTGAAAAGGTACAAAAGTTGGGCTGGAAAAGTAACAATCTTGATAAAGAGGTGCTCGAGTATAGGCTGGGTAACATGGAAATTGTCAGGGGCATAGCTGAAGAATAGGATAAAACTAGTGACAATTTCCCTCACCCGAGGGTGCGACACATCCATGCCACGCAAAGGCAATGGGAATGGTCGAACTCCGGTGTACTGGTGGAACTGCATTGCTAAGCTGATACAGCATTCCTTCGTAGGGGCAGGTTTTGACATCATGTCTTCTCCTTCTTATGATCTTCCTCTTGGGCTCTTGGAGTATGATTTTCCCGCCGACTGTGTCAAAATGCAAAGTCGCCAGTAGCGAGAAAAACGAAGACAAAGAGAAGGTTCCTACGAGATACGAGAAGAATTCTTGAGGAAAAGAAAGGAACTTCGGAAACTTATGAAAAAGAGTAAAGCCGAATCTTTCCAATAGCTAAGAGAAGACCTCCAACGTAACCCATGCGGAGCGCCTATAAGATAGTTATGGACAAACTTAAAAGTGGCACTACAGCTGCACCGACATGACCGACCATGATGAATATTATAGTCAGCGAGTTACTCCCAAAGAATACCAGTGTGCATCTCCACCATTAAAACCCAACCAGATGTGTTTGCAAACCTCTATACAAGATGCGTAACTGAAGGAAAATTCCCTCTGCAAAAGAAACGACAGAAGCTGGTATTCATCCCGAAAGGCGACAAGTCCCCACAGCAACCGTTGTCGAACAGACCACTATGCATGCTGGACACGGTAGGGAAAGTGCTGGAAAGAGTTATCCGCGTCAGATTAGACCAGTACACCGAAGGATACAATGAGCTTTCCAACCATCAATACTGGTTCAGGAAGAAACAGAGCACCACCCATGCGATACAAACTGCATGCGAAGCCATATCTGACACCAGATGGAAAGGACGAAAATAGAAGTACTGCGCTGTAGTTACGCTCGACGTAAAAAATTCGTTCAACTCGGCCAGCTGGAACTGCATTATGAGACCACTGAGGAATATTCGAGTGCCAAACTACCTGCTGCAATTAATCACAAGTTATTATGAGGACATGGACGAAGGGCCGAAAAAATATAAAATTACAGGAGGGGTTAGACAGGGATCAGTACTACCATCAAAGACGTGAAGATATGGCTTCGTTCACGAGGTCTGGAATTATAAGCAGCCGCAAGAAAGTTGAGCGCCTGGTAATACAAGCAGGAGAACACTTTATAGAGTCAAAGCCCTACATAAAGTACCTAGGGATACTGCTAGGCCATAGGCTCGACTTCAGAGAACACAATACGTACACAAGCGTCAAAGCTAACCGGGCCGTTGCCACAATATCCAGGCTAATGCCAAATATTGGAGGACCAAGGCAGCCTATAAGAAATCTGCTTGCGACAGTAAACAAGTCAATCCTCATGTGCGAAGCCCCTATATGGGCACCGAAATAACCCCTAAGGGACTGATACCGTTCTTGTTATCAACGAGGGAAGCATAGGATACCGCCAATATTATCATTGCAAGCATCATGCTGGAACTACAGCGGGGAAATCAAACACCGAGAGCCCTAGAGAAAGAAAATCCTGGATCACAAGAAGGAGAAGACGGGATGTCAAAACCTGCCCCTACGAAGGAATGCACAATGTTGTCCGGCTGTGCCGTATAGGAAATCAGTACAGGGTTAGGTGGGTGTTTGTTTTAGCCACGTAAACATGCAGGAGCATGGAGTCTGGCATATTCATAAAGGCTGTTACCCCTCCAGCGCATCAAAAAAAAAAAAAAAAAACAAGCAGTTGACAAGTTACGTCAAAGAGGCGTGCGATGCTTCAATGCTAAGAAGAATGCAGACAAATAGGAGAACCCCAGTCTTTTGGTGAAACAATCATATTGCGGATCTTTGAGCCAGTAGAAAAAGCCAGCTTTCATTCAGACTAGGTTAAAAAGAATCGTATAATCGATAGCTACCTCCACAAAAGAGTGGTTCTTTACGAAAAGGATATATTGACAAGGGAGTACCTCGTAATCGGCCACGTTCCACAGGGTTCCGTCCTTGGACCAATGTATGGCATAATGTACGATAGTATATTGAGACTGAGAGTCCCCGATGTAGTACAAATGACAGGATTTACTGATGACATGATATTGGTTACGACGAAGCATATAGATGAGTTATAACTGAACCCAAAAGAGACCATCGCATCTGTCAAACAATGGCTAGAGTCAAAGAGTTTAGCTTTGGCAGAACTTAAGACAGAGGCAGTTCTTATTAGTAGTCGTAAATTAAGAGAGACAATGAAAGTCAAGGTGGGGAGTTATACAGTACACCCTAGACTAAGCTTTGATAAACATTTCGAGAACATACCTAGAGTATGAGAGGCATGGACTATGCCAAGAATGGATGAGGCCGCTCTCGGTTGTTATGAGAGAAAAATGCTTCGGGTGATGTTTGCTCCCGTCTGCATAGACGGAGAGGGGAGAAGTAGCTATAATCATTAGCTGTACGAGCTATATAGCGACATCGACCTAGTCAGAAGAGTTCGAATACAGCGACTAAACATGACCAAAGTAAAGCGGATGGACAACAATGCTCCCGCTCGAAAAGTCTTCGAATCCAACCCAGAGGGACGACACAGTAGAAGAACACCTCGCTTAAGACCTCAACCAACTTCGTCTGCGAAGCTGGAGGCAGCTGGCTAAAGATCGAGCTGGCTGGAGAGGCTTGTTGGTTGACGCCCAGGTCCAGCCGGATTGTAGCGCCACCTAAGTAGTATCTAGAGTAATGTCTTCTATTTCGTGGACGGCAACTGAGAGTTGGTTTTATGACTATGTACCATTATAAAGTAACGAAACAGCCCGAGCCGTTGACTTTTGACTTAAAAGCCGAACGCAATCACCATTACATTATGACCATCCACATGGTCACATCTACGGAGCTATTAAAACGCCCAATTTAAGTCAAACGAAAACAATGAAATATTTTCATAAATTCTTATGACATTTCTGTCAGACTTTCGACGTCAATCTCATAGTCTGCACCCTATGGACAACCACCCCGAAACGTAACATAACCGAAATGTAATATATCCTTTTTTATATGAAATGCCATTGACAATGGCAACGTAATTGCACATGTCTCTCACAGTATTGCGTTCAAATGTCAACTCAATTTGTCTCAAGCAATTTTCTCCGTCACTTACCAGACTGACACAACCAAAGGATACCACGGTGGCGTACGTTACCAGAATTTTCATTTCACAACAATCACAGACATGCATTTAAAAATCATTAATCAGAACAAGACGAAAAGGAGCACATCCTTACCGCACACATACGAGCATATAAAACCGAACAACAATCTGTTATCGATGACCCACATATTTCAGCGTAGACTAACCAAACCATCTGAGCAGTATAAATCAAATGTAATCGGAGAAACACTGATTCACTCATGTTTAGCGTAAAATAAATGTCCCAACAAGGACTTTTGTCCTCCGCTAAAGTCCTGCCAGAAGATTTGTTTTCATATCTAAACTTTTAGCAAAACACAAGAAAAATTGGGTTCAATCGAGGGAGCAGCAGGACTTTTATTTTATTTTTTTATTTTTGTGTCGAAGATTTAGGTTTTGTCCCAAACCCAAATAAATATTGTTCGGTTCCTTGAAATAAATTGAGTTTAAGGATATCGCCTCGACCTGTGTGTGACTTAGGAATAACATTTGCAATAAATAAGCCCCAAGGCATCTCGGATATCTCGAAACCATTATTATTCTGATCTCGAATTACATACAAACTGAAGCAATTTTAATTAGATTTACACTCATTGTCGAGACATTCCATAACCATCTCTCAGTGTCCTTTTGCTGTGATCCCTGAGAGATAACCTAGAACCAAAATACATACAAATACATACATACATATATACAAATGCGCATCGAAGTGAAAAATTTCCTTCGGATATGCCCCGGAACAAGATGTTTCACATCGGTTCGGTGTCGTATCCTGCCCCTGCATTCCCACTGTGACAATGATAAATGATAATATTTGCGTGGAACTATTAAAATTCGATTTGACTTAGTCGCCAAAATTTACACAATCAACAGGATGTATGTGTGGGTGCGTGTTAAGGATACGAATGCAATGCATGTTCCATAGACCGCAATGGACAGCAAACATTTCAAGATCATCACCGAAGGATTTATGGGAGCTTTAGCCTCCTGAATACAGCATGCATCCTCACGGAGTACGGACTCCGTCCGATAAGCCAGTGTGTTTGTACTTGTTTTGTAATGCACTTTGGTCAATTCGCATAAATTCCGAACATGACATGCCGAGTGAGAGAGAGAGGGCGACGGCTACGGTGGCGGCCGTCATCGTCGAGCCAAGGAGTATCCTTGTAGTCTTGTTTGCCTGTCACTTGTACAATTCTGACCCAATGTAAAGTGCATTAATTATATACGAAAAGTTCAAGTAGATGCCAGTAAAATTAACCACAAATGAAAATTTAAGTTCTCCCTGAAGATAACATGATTTGTGGATTAAAGTTGCTTTGGGAAACGTCGACTGCTGGCAGGATAACAGTCTAGATGGGCTTAGATAGATGACATGCTCAAAGAAAATGGTTTATAAATAGACTCAGTCTATGTTTTGATTATTACGGTTGGGTGGTCGGTAATGGGACTTTGTTTCTCATTACAGTTCGTTAAATTTTAATTCGATGGCAAGTGACAGTTGACAAGTGACATATGACATCTGGAATAAGTTGTCAAAACTGGAGCGGCAAAGTCAAGCGATGATTGTACATGAAAGGATAATTGTTATGAAATTCGCTAATACCCTGTTACATTCGAATCAGTCCTCATATATGAATAGAATACTGATAGCAAAACTCCTTAAACTTCACAACAAAACAAATCCGTTTGTTTCCACAACAATGCAAAGGATACTCCGCACAAATCAACGCAAAACCTTTCAATCTTCACAAATTGACAATTCAATGAAAAATAGATTTGCTGTCCGAGCAATGCACGACAAAAGAAGAAGAAGGAGCAAAAGAATTCGTAAGGATTACATTCGCCCCCCATACATTCGAGCGCAATATGTTCGCGTCATATCGAATGATAAATCGCAGCGCGCGTCAATTCAGTGTCCCTTTGATGTTACCCTATTCCTATTTTTTTCATTTTGCTGACAAAACCAAAGCAATCATTACTTTTCTATCTGTGCCCTTTTTTTCTGCTTCTATTCGATGAAAGTGGTTAGGTTTTGGCTTCGAATGAGGGAAGACTCAGACGACACACACACATAAGTATACAGGACTTGACAGTTTTGCCGCAATTATTTGTACAACAATAAACACCCACAAATCTTGTTTTCCTATTGAACGTTTTTGTCCGGTCAGTTGCCTTTGTTCGGTCGGTCGGGGATATTGGAAGAATGTTGTTTCTTCTGGACATGAATAATATCCGGTTGAGGACCAAGCTTAGAAGGGAAGCGAAATGAAGACAAGCAACTTAGACAAACATACACACAATGATTTATGGGAAATGTCTGCTGGCGACTTTTATCTGATAAAAATCCATGATAGGACTTTCACCAACAAGTTCCAATCAAAAAAGGGAGGGGAGTGTAGATTAAAAAAAGAAAAGAAAAGGGCAGCAGATTGCTTGAGCTATTGTTAAAGGATTCTTTTGAATGCACATGACCATCAATATGACTGACAGATACACGTGCTATAAAGTGTCCAAGTCTCTGATGTCGGTCCAATGCGACTGCAATTGAGATGACAGGTAATCTGAAGCTGATATGTTGTTTAATTGATTCGATTAATGGTTTCGAGTACGGTTGCGTGTAATGTTTGGTTTGGAAGGATGTAACAAAGCATTTTCGTTCGTATTTGCCTTCGGCGATTGACACTTGAATAGTTCAATCAAAGGGATATGGGTTGTTTGCTTTTTTTTAGATGGATAGGGATGGTTTTGCTTTAATTTTGAAGGAACATGTTTCATTTGCTTACAGATACAAATGTTCGCAAAAAATCGGTAGTTAATAGATTTCCATTTACTTTATTTGAGAGAGATTCTGTTAGTAGATAGACAGTATCTGACAATACAAGCCTTTCCAACAAACACCTATTTTTTGCAGAAATTATCTGTTAATAGGAGCAGGAGCTACAGGAAAAACATTCAGATAGCTTTGATATGTACTTACTTACTTACTTAACGGGCTCCCGACCCGTGAAGAGTCTCTGCCTGAGACACAGCAGCCTTCCACTCTCTTCGATCCCGGGCACGCTGCTTCCAGTTATCTAGACCAAGCGCTCTGGCATCCGCGATAGCTTGATCCTTAAAACGGAGGTTCGGTCTTCCTTGTCTTCTCGAACCTGGGGGCTGTGATTCGAAGATCCTCTTTGCTGGAGCATTATTGTCCATTCGCTCGATGTGGCCGAGCCAGTGTAGTCGACGTGTTTTGGCTTTTTGGACTACATCCACATCCTGGTACAGCTCATAGAGTTCGCGGTTATATCTTCTCCTCCATTCGCCCTCCTCGCATACGGGACCGAATATCCGACGAAGAATTTTTCTTTCGAAAGTGTTCAGTATTTGCTCTGCTTTCCTGCTTATCGTCCAGCACTCGGCTCCATACAGCAGAACTGGCAGGATCAAAGTTTTGTAGAGCATACATTTCGTCTTTCGAGTTAGGAGTTTTGACCCCATTTGTTTCGCCAAACCGAAGTAGCAGCGGTTTCCTAGGATAAGTCTTCGTCGAATCTCCACTAAGTTGTCATTCGTGGAGTTGATATTTACTCCGAGGTAGGTAAACTCCTTAACCACTTCGAAGTTACTGTTGCCAACAGTGACGTTTTGTCCTAGGCGGTGGACAGATGGTTCTTTGTTTGTTGACAACATGTATTTGGTTTTGTCCTCATTCACTTCAAGGCCAACACGTTTCGCCTCTTCTTCAATTGCCGTAAAAGCCTCTAACACGGCGCGCTGGGAGCGACCGATGATGTCGATGTCGTCTGCGTATCCCAGCAACTGGACAGATTTGTTGAAGATAGTGCCTTCCGTGTTTACACCTGCCCTGCGCACTATCTGTTCCAGCACAAGATTGAAGAAGTCACATGATAGCGCATCCCCTTGCCGAAATCCGGTGCATGTTTGGAATAGTTCAGAGGAACTGTTGCCGAATTGCACGTTGCACCGCGTGTTATCCAGCGTCACGCGGCACAGCTGGATCAGTTTAGCCGGGATCCCGAATTCGGCCATCGCCTTGTAGAGCTCAAGACGATGAATGCTATCATATGCGGCTTTAAAGTCGATGAAGAGATGGTGAGTCTCGACTTGAAATTCGTTGGTCTTTTCCAGGATTTGCCTTAGTGTGAAAATTTGGTCGATCGTCGATCTGCCGGGCCGGAAGCCACACTGGTACGTGCCGATTAGTGTGCTGCAGAAAGGCTTCAGACGTTCACACAGTACGTTGGATAGGATCTTATATGCGACATTAAGCAGGGATATGCCTCGGTAGTTCTTACAAGACATAGGATCGCCTTTCTTGAAGATGGGGCATATAGAGCTGATAGTCCAGTCATCGGGCATGACTTCATCCACCCACACTTGGTTGATGACTTGGTGCATGCACCCCACCAAAGCATCACCACCATGTTTGAAAAGCTCTGCTGGTAGACCATCAGAGCCGGCGGCCTTGTTGTTCTTCAGCTTTTTGATAGCTGAGCCGACCTCTTCAAAACTAGGAGGGGGAGTGGATTCTTCATTGACTGGATGCGGGTTCTCTTCTTGCCCTATCACTCTCTCTACCTGCCCATTAAGTAGCTGCTGGAAATGCTGCTTAAATACATCTACTATTCCCTGTGCTTCGGTGACTAGGTTTCCTTCACTGTTTCGAAGAGCCTGCGTTCCGGGCTTGAAGCCAGCTGCCAGTTGCTTGGCTTTCCTGAAAAACATCCGGATGTTGTTCCTATCGCGGGACTCTTCGATATCCTTGAGCTGGGAGGCTGCGTGGGCCCTTTTCTTGTTTTGCGTTGCAGCGCTTTCAAGTGTGCATTTTCTGTCACCTTTTTCCGGCGTACGCATTCATCATCATACCAAGGGCTCTTTTTGGGTGGTGGCTGGTAGCCTATGGTGGTCTCTGCTACCCCTTTGATGATGTCGCGATACTGGTTCCACAGATTGTTGGCGTTTGTGGATGGTGAATGCACAGCGGAGAGTCTCTCACTCAGGCGCTCCCTGTAGGCTCTGGCTACTCCAGACGTGCTAAGGCTTCCAACGTTGAATTTCTTTTTCTGGGCGGTCTGCAGCTTCTTCTCATTGGATAGTCGAGCTCTGAACTTAGCTGCAACAAGAAAATGGTCAGAGTCGACGTTTGCCCCTCTGAACGTTTGCACATTCAGAATGTTGGATGCGTGCCTCGCATCTATTAGCACGTGGTCGATTTGGTTGGCGGTTCGACCATCTGGAGAGCGCCAGGTTGCTGTGTGGATTCGTAGTCTTGGAAACCTAGTGCTACTTATCACCGTATTACGAGCTGCTGCAAAATCGATTAGCCGGAAGCCGTTGTCTGTTGTCGTGTCGTGGAGGCTGTGCTTTCCAACTAATCCGCCGAAGATGTTTTCCTTACCGATTTTGGCATTGAAGTCCCCGAGTATGATTTTGACATCATACTCCGGACAGGCTCCGTAGGCTCCGTCCAGGAGGTCATAAAACTCCTCCTTGATAGAGTCTTCAGCTTCGTCGGTAGGGGCGTGTGCACATATTATGCTGATGTTTTGAAATGTAGCCTTGATGCGGATCACAGCCAGGCGAACGCTAATCGGCTTAAAGTCAATTATCATTGAGCGTAGCCGATTTCCCACGACGAATCCGCATCCTAACATGTGCAGTCTTTTGTGGCAGCTGTAATAAATGTCGCAATTTTTTCCGTTTTTTGCATACCTGATCCTATCCATCGTATCTCCTGGATCGCGGTAATATCTGCCTTGTACCGCGTGAGGACAGATTCAAGTTTTTGAATAGCACCAGGAGTGTACAGTGTACGTACATTCCAGGTGCATACTCTTATATCATAGTCCGTGTACGTTCCGGGTCGTGGTATTAAATGAGGGGGTCCATTATCCGAGGCTTGTGTCTCTCTCATAACTAAATTTTTTTTACGTGGTAAGGAAGTTACCCCGACGGCACAACCCCCAACCTGGAGGGCCAGTTCCATTTTTTGAAACCCCTAGGACGAGGGGCCGGTTTTACACCGAAGTCAGTATCCCGCTTCGGGGATATGAGCGCTGCCGTTGGCCCAATAAGGGCTCATCCGCCACCATCTCTTTTCCAAAAACCTGACTTATTCTTGGAAATCTTTATCGGCCTGAGCTCCGAATATGTCGAAGTAGCCCAGATAAAGTGTTGTGCTTCCGTTTGAAGCTTTAACTCCACCGTTGACTCCATCGAGAGAGTTCGTCCGCTGTCGTATTTATAGTGCTGCAATTTTCTCTTGGTCAACACTCGCGCTTATAAGTTTAGCAAGTCGGGTCCGGATGGACACCAACCAGTACCCGATGGCTACCACTAGGAGGTAAAATAAGCACAATTGATGCGCAGTAACAGTTACAACACTGGACGTCGCCAGGTTGACGCCAGTCAGTGCCTACCCTATTCCTACAGCATCCAACCATCTTTGCTTTGATATGTAGAGATGCAAAATTTCAAGTTAAAGTCCAAGTCCAAGTCCAAGTCCAAGTCCAAGTCCAAGTCCAAGTCCAAGTCCAAGTCCAAGTCCAAGTCCAAGTCCAAGTCCAAGTCCAAGTCCAAGTCCAAGTCCAAGTCCAAGTCCAAGTCCAAGTCCAAGTCCAAGTCCAAGTCCAAGTCCAAGTCCAAGTCCAAGTCCAAGTCCAAGTCCAAGTCCAAGTCCAAGTCCAAGTCCAAGTCCAAGTCCAAGTCCAAGTCCAAGTCCAAGTCCAAGTCCAAGTCCAAGTCCAAGTCCAAGTCCAAGTCCAAGTCCAAGTCCAAGTCCAAGTCCAAGTCCAAGTCCAAGTCCAAGTCCAAGTCCAAGTCCAAGTCCAAGTCCAAGTCCAAGTCCAAGTCCAAGTCCAAGTCCAAGTCCAAGTCCAAGTCCGAGTCCGAGTACAAGTACAAGTACAAGTACAAGTACAAGTACAAGTGCAAGTACAAGTACAAGACTTAAGGTGGCTATCCACAGGCATGCAAGAACGCACATTCTTTGGGTTTGTGCAAACTAGGGATATTCTACATAAGACCTTTGCCATCCCAGTCCGTTTTGAAACATGGACTTTATCGGAAACGGATGAAGAAACCGAGATTGAAATTCTACGGCGAACTAAACCAGCTGTACAGCAATATTGATTTACTTAAAAAACTGCGGACTAGGTGCCTGTGTGACTAGGACATATAGACGGAATGGACAGTAGCGCTCAGAATCTTCGAATCCAATCCGGAACGAAAATAGAGGAGGACTTTGGTGGCGCGCACAAGGAGACCTCCACCGCCTTGGAGTGCCTTAACTAAAGGACAATTGGAGAGTCTTTCTCGTTGAGGCCCAGATTCACCCTAAACTGTAGCGCCACGTAAGTAAGTATTTAACAAAACTCTTCTATGAAAACCCCTTTCGTGATGGAACTTATGGTCCAAAAAATCCCACAACTAATAGTTTGATTTAATCTTCTCTGAAAGGACATGCCAAAAAGTTCAAAGTAGGCACATTCAATGGAACCCTTCTTACGAAAATTCAAACGAATTCCATTATCTGCTACTCAAATATGTATGCAGGTGCTGAATTTAAGCTGAATATGAACTGAATAGATTTCTACAGACATTTTAAAAATTTTTTGTTTCCTTCGAAGAATTTATGCGAGCTGAATAGCTGACAATGGCTTTCTTTTTCTAAATATTTTCTTGCAAACATTGTATCTCGATTGTGAATTTTTAATAAGCACCTACGTCAATAATGAAAGGAGGTTCAACAGAAACGTATTTTTCGCATTCTTGGTAATCACGCTGAATATGAACTGAATGCCACTTAAAACGGCCTTTCTAAAAGATTTCTTCTTTCTTGGAGAATCCTGTCAATTTATTGATTTGGATATGCTTAACAAGATGTCCTTTTGCGAAATTTTTAGCGAATGAATTTTTGATAAAAATATTTTTTTCAAACACATAACAAATCAGATAGGTAGTTTATTGAAAGGACTGTCGTTAAAACTCAAAGAACGTTCAGCAGAAAATTATGATGTCTAACAAATAATATAATATACATGGATATAAACACTTAATTTAAATTTGTGCTGAATTCAAGCTGAATATGAGCTGAATGAAATGTTAAGGCTTTTGTGGCAGTACCAACAAAGTTTTCTAGATATTCGCGAAAATTATCCAAACAACCCATGTCACACTTCGTCAAAAATTAAATAATTACACTGCATTCAAGCTGAATTCAAGCTGAATGCGAGCTGAATACAACTTGGAGGCTATTTTCAACAAATTTCTCCCAAAGGAATCCCTTTTACTTGCGTTTCACGAAGAAAAAACAAAAAAAAAAAAACAAAATTCTGCCGACTAATCCATTGGAATGCGATAAAACGTGACACACAAACATAGACGAAGCAAATCCCAAAGGCGATGTAAGTCATGATATGCTTGCTCTTGAAAAAAAAAAGAAAAGAAAAACATCACAAGAATTTGTACATCCCCAATGTAGGATCTGGAATGATAGCGATGACTAGTAGGGAACTTCCTGAGGGCGAGGAATGAAGGAAATCAAATTACAACATGACAGAGGTGACCGTTGCCTACCATGGTTCGTATTTCCCTGCGAATGCCAAAGACAAGAGAGAGATACGAGAGGAAGTGATTTGATATCCCCGACCATCTGGATTCCTGCTGTAAAATTAGGTCATGCAGCACGTGGTTGGTGCTGCCTGGTCGAATGATGAGGATGCAGAAAAAATTCCTTGGATTCTGGAGGCAATTTAGATGGTTGACTTCTGATTGATTACTTAAGGTAACATTTAGGGCAGGGGGTTTAGTGTTCTTTAAGCAAAGATAAGCGGTAGAGAAATGGACCTTACACGAGTGGGAGTTATTATACGGAAGCAGGGATAGATTGGGTTTTATTGACATTTAATTGGTATGGCGATGGGGAGTGATAGTAATTCTGTTGACAATCGATGAGCTCATACGTGGGTAGTATTTTGTAAGAGGATGTTGTCCTGACGCAAGTTTATCTCTTATTATTAAAACTAGATAAAAGCTGTATTTAAATTGTTTTGCAGTTGTGTTGATGCTGCTTGATGCTGGAGGTGGACAAGAAGTCCTTTTCCTTTTCTGGTAGTGTTCTCTCTGGTTGGTATTCTTGAATTGTAAAACTGTGGGAACATTCATTATTCCTATTCAAGTGGGGGAGCTTTGAAAGCTGAGAGACTCAAATTCAAACAAGTTTTTTGGTACAACTTTAAGGACACTAGTAGAAGGATTTTTTTTTTGAGTGGTTTTGCTACATAACCCAACAAAACGAGCGCTTCTGGTCTACTAATTCTTATCAAAATCGTCCACCATACGTATTTCCATTCACACTCGTTAAACAATTCATTCTCAATTTGCACACAACATAACGAGATCACAGATACTCATCTCAAAAGCGGCAATTCATCCAAACAACAAAAGGACGATATGTAACATATGCCTATCACCTCCCAAACGATTCCAAATGAACTGAACCGAATGAATTTTATTAAAATCGTTTCGTAATCGCTTCGACAATCCCGATCATTCACCGTTTAAGTGCAAAAACAACCGAACGAGCAGAGAATCCCTGCAGATATCTCACGACACACATCTGTTTGCCGATTCAATCCTTGCACGAAATCAAAATTGATACGAAATCCCTTTCGTTTTGGGGTTTCCGCTGATGATGATGCCACACAGCAGCCGGCAGGGGGTGTCTGTCCCAGTAGTAATTCTTAAAGAAAACACGAGCATCATCGTAAAATAATAAACCGTCCTTTTGATGGTTCCTTGAATTCGTCTCCACTGGTATGGAATCCCCCGGCACACATGTGTACACAGACAACCCTTTTTTTTTGTTGTTGGTTGTGTTATCATTTTTCTTTTTTCTGTTCCTGCTTGTCTAAAGGGTTTAATCTTACGCTCAATGATTTCGGGATTCTAAGAGATGTATTCAGTTGACAGCAGTTCACCCCGTTCACCCGGGGCATACGAGACTGTGAGGACGATGTCGTCGTCCTATTACGCACGAGAAAGCATTAGGCGGGCGAAGATGTATAGAAATATGATGAAGCGAGGAGAATTCTGGGATCATGTTTCACTTCAATCTTCGTTTCACTTTCGGGACAAGATAATATCCTTATTCCCTGTGACCCGCTGGGGGTAGAGTAGGTATAACGCCCACATGGTAGTGCCGTTTGCTGCTCTTCATCAATTACTCCTGCCAAATCATGCGTGACACTTTTGTGGAAGATGATGCGTGTGTGCATATGAAACGCTGTGAAAGCCGTTCATGCTGAAGAATTAAATTGATTTTATGTGTTCCATGGGATTCCTTGGGATTTACCCCTTAGCACTAAGTGAAGTGAATGGTACATGGAAATGGGTTGCTAAGGACATGCAATAGTCTCATTCCATTGCTATGTTCACCGAGCGGGAGTGAAAAAAAGGAGAACTAGAGTGTCAAGGACGAAAGGAAAAAGTTTATAATTTTTTTGTATTCGTCTTAGAATTAGTGGTCCTAGCGGAGAGATGTCGAAAGTGCATACTTTTGTTGCATTTTCTTATTGCGGAGTGTCTTTACTTGATGAAGGACATTCCGTATGAAAAGTAAACGTAGAAGTGTTTCATTCGCTCTTAGGTCTGAAACGCTGGTGGAAGACTCCAAGTCTAAAACAGCGAGGCGACCAACTGCCCGTCTCGGCACCTCCAATTGTCTGTACATTTGCGCACCTCACGACCCCATCTTGCCTGGGGTATACCTTGACCACACATCCTAATTCCCATTATGAATGGGTTCCACTAAGACGACTATCTGGTCCACTTCAACTGATCTCGTTTCCTGATGCCACTTAGAGCGACGTGTAATTTCTGAGAGATATTCGTGGTACCACCGCCTTATGAGCTGCGTCATTAGATATTGCGAACGTCGACTATAAAGGCTGCTAAAAGCATCGGCTTCACAAAAAACTCCGATGGCTGTGGTGTCTCTGTCATCCCCAAAAAGCATCGAATTTTGTGTGAACGGTTTCGGGTCCTCTGGGTTCGCAGGAACATGAGTGAGCAGGCGTTTGTTGCTCTGCTCTTGGGCTTCTAACAAGGCGTTTCGATGAACATCTTCTCTATTTGGAGTAGGATACCCCAGGAGTGCTGAGATCTAATATTCATCTCCAAGAACCGTTCTTGGTTAAATGATTAAATTTGCAATTGATAGCGATTTCATACGGTGATGGAACCCTTATGGAACATCGACAGAACTGATATAGTCGCTCATACAGAGAACGTGGGAAAGTGACTAAATTCCGCGAGAATCAAAAAGAGGGAATATTATCAAGCTTCTGAAAAAGGGAAATCCGATGGATTCTGGTAACTGGAGGGGTATGTATATGCGTTCCCCCGGCAAAATAATGGCTGGTATCTGATCAAAACTTCGGGGCTGTGGTGTCCCTGTCACCCTCGCCAAAGAGCATCGAATTCGGTGTGAGCGGTTTCGGGTCCTCTGGGTTCACAGGAACATGAGTGAGCGGGCGTTTGTTGATCTGCTCTTGGGCTTCTAACAAGATGTTTCGAAGAACATCTTCTCGGGGAACAACTCCTTTGAGGATGCATGTTGAAATAAACTCTAATGTATGCTGCGATATACAAAAGGATTTGAAAGGTACTTTTTTATTCAACTTCTCTTGGGTGAAACTCGAAAATGCGACGGCAACCACACCTTAAGTACCTAAGACGCGAGAGAATAATAAAGTCTAGAGATGTAATCTGGACAATGTGGAAACATAGCCCGGGCTAGAAGAACAAGGCAGAGTAGTATAAGGGAAAGCATCGAAAAAGGAGTCTAGAGGGTATCTATCTTAAGAGAAAGTTCCACAAAGTGTCAGACAAAATTATCTAAGATTGGTTTGGTTGGGTGACTGTCTCCTTCCCAAATGAGACAAGAGGCAGGGCAACCAGTTTCGGTGTGAACTCATGCCGAAGAAATATGATTCGCAGTTTAGGCATTAAGTCAGTTTGACTCTGAGACAAAGACTTTCTTTACTTAAGTCGAGTCTAGCTAAGTCGTTAAGAGCTTCGAAGAAGTACTCTCGTAGGGTTTTCCTTCTCAAAGCTAATTGGGCTGAACAGGTACATAGTAGGTGTGTCATAGTTTCCTTTTCCTCCTCGTCTCTACGTCTTCTACAGAAATTGTTGAAGGGAACACCAAGTTTTCTGACATGTCTGCCTACAGGACGCCGTGAGCTCAAAACCACCTTTTCTATTTTTCTTTCTCTCGTAACATCAAAGATACTGTAAGACTAAGAATGTTGAAAGGAAACCCCAGTACACCTAAATCAAAAAGGAACTCTTTGGCATTTCCGGTTTTAAAAGGCTGCCCTTGTCTGCATTTGTTGTGAGTTTCTGAACCCGGTGTTCTAATTTGTTTTATTTACTCTCACCATTCCAGGATGGAGCAGTTAAAGAATACATATTTCGGGAGATTTTCGTCGCATTTAGGACATGCTAGACTTGTCATGATTTTTGCTTATTTAGGGTTCAATGGTGGAATATAAAGTCTGACATCTTCAGTGGTACAAAAATCTACTAATTGGAGCCCTAGCGAGTATCCTAACGTACTAATCCTAAGTGATGACTGTAATCTGAGATATTTGTCGAGAGGAAGGTCGATTCTGTGGAATGCTTCATTCCTAGAAATCAGTTGAAGTATCCCAACGACCGCTGTTACAACCTTCTTAACAATGCATCTCTATCCTGTATTTTCAGTTGCATGTGACTTCCAAAAATAAGTCTGATCCTGACGGCCTTTTCTTTGTGTTTCATCAATCATACGAGTACATAGAACCGGTCCGAAAACATTCCCCTGTAGACCACCACTCCTTTGTCTGTAGCTCCCTCTGCTGGAGATAGACAAACACCACCACGAGTCTCTCACGATCAATGCGAAACGAGGTACGAACGCGTGACAGTTAGAACAAAAGCTCTTGCACTCTTAATTAATGTTTTAAATCAACTCACAGATTAATGACTTAAGTAAAGGATCCTTCTTCCAAACCAACAATTCTTCCCTCTAACAAGGACCATGTCACGTAAATTTTACTCCACATGTACATAGTTTGTACTCGTAGGTAACAGTCATTCTCCGGAGAGCATATCTCACCGTGTCACCTTCCCTTCCATAAAGCAAACTGCAATTCCAGCGACATCATTAGTTAGACAGAGAGAAACTTTAATTATCTTCGTTGCTACGTCTCGCTGTCACCGGCAGACGTCAACTTCATTTTTATTTTCCACAGCTCCCATACCATACCATACCAAAAAAGGTGAATATCCTTACGTATGGTTTTAAGCAATTGGCTGCGATGGAAAGTGCACACTCGTAACGTCGCTACGTATATATGCTCTGTTGATGCATAGTCCTGGAATTTATGGTTTAGTCAACATCCTCACAGCAACATGCACATCCGTATCCGCGCGTTTTATATTCATGGAATTTTAAACGTTCCGAAGCAAATAAACAATATTCTTCAGTACGCAGGCAGTCATCCCACACACATATCCTGATAGTTTTAGCCGGAATGATTTTGCCTCTAGTACACAACAGCCGTTTGCGATTATGAATCCTTCAAGTTTCACGATTCACCGATTGCTGCAGCTGCATATACTACATGTTGTTGGGAGGCGGATGGCTTTTAAAGTTTTAATAGATTCCCATAGAATCGCAAATGGTAACTAGATTTTCCACAAAACCAGGCGCTAGTAGCTCATCAGGGGTTGCCACAAAAAAAAAAAAAAACAGAAAACCAAAAACCCACCCCAAACGATGGAACTATTTCCGGTTACACGATAAGCTATACCGCTGCGGTGCACAGCGGCGGCGGTGATGGTGGTGGCACTTGAAAAGTTTTCGCATTATTTTAAGTACAACAATTAATGAACTCGTCGGTGTAGGTACTTGGTCGGAATGTTGCTTTGATTATACCTGGTCTCGCTGGGGTTCACTGAGGTGTGACTGTGGCACACGGGGGGACCTGGGGGTATCCTTTTAAAATCATTTCGGGTATCAGAAACAGAACTTTATAGTAATTATTCATTTCAAGTGGCGAATGGATTCTGATATTGTATTGTGTGTTGTGGTTGATGGAGGGAATGCGAAGCGAAGCCGCACTGTCAAAGGCAAATGTATCGGTTGTGAAGACTAATTGCCAAAATCGGTGGCGAAAACACGTAGACGTATAATTAGAGGCTTTTCTAGGATTTTGAAGAATAATGGTTGCCTTTTGTTTTGCCACCGTTCGCTGATTAATATGGTGGCGAACAAAGTGAAATGAAGGTTTTGACAATTTCACACAGGGGTTGGGAGTTGACTTGTGCTAGACAATAGGGAATGGGTTTTGCTTCTGCTTGAAGTTTACATACAATGACAGCGACAGGGGGAGGTAGCTGTTGCTTTTGTTAAAGTTTGGAGTAATTATTGTGGAACTTGGCGAAATTGAAACTTCTTCGTCCGTGATTTTCAGAGGACTATGATCTGTTGGATTTTTGTGACTTTGGTTGGAACATTAAGTGATGAGGAGTTATAATATAAACGGGGACAGGACATTTTCATAGGAAGGTTCTTCATGCGTTTCCGACTTAAACTAAGTACACTAAGATATTTAGTAGGGCTTGTGAACTCCATTCAGTAGATGAATGGATGATGTTTGTTCGCTTAAGAACTCATATGTACGTATGTGTCCTTAAGTAAGAGGAAGAGGCGAGTGAAAGAGATCCACAACGCCACACTCAGGTCAATACATTGTAATACCCATACGACCAGGTCGATTTCCTGAGGATTGACCACTAGTCTTTATTTCTTAGTTCAGGTGTCTACGGTCTTCAGCGCATATTCCTATTGTTCACAAAGTGTTGGGAGAAATTTGCCCGTAGCCGTCAAAATGACGCTATCGAATCGATAGTCTTGATACCATTGTACTTGAGTTATAGGAGTACTGTATTTAGGACAATGATCCATATTGGTGGGGATATTACTCCATCTTGAGGGGTACCTCTAGAAGCGTATGCTTCGAACCTTGCCTCGTGATCCATTATAATGTGTCTTTCTTCAAGAAATTCCACAATCCATTTGGTCAGGGTATTGTGGATGTTGAGGTTTGTGAATAATCTACGCTACCTGCGTCCTTGGTCAGGGATTTTTTTGAAGATTGGGTACCTTTCTATATGGCATGACTGTAGGATGAAGGCAAACTTGAAATCTGTAAGAAATCAGCGGCATTCTTGTTGTCTCTTATCACAAAAAGCCGACAATTGACGCCCCAACCATGCTGTGGAACACTTCATTCGTAGAAGAGATTGAATCGTTTGATGTTGAGCCCACATATGGTCGAGTTTATCACCCAAGATTCCTGAATAACACCAAAGTGTCGTCTATTTTCAGTAGGATACCGCAGGAGTGCTCAAATCTAATATTCATCTCCAAGAACCCTTCGTGGCTAAATGATTAAATTTGCAAGTGATACCGATTTCATCCAGTATGAATCGAGTTTTTAAAGTGTGGCTTGAGAGACGAATCGATGAATATACACCAATCAAGTTTCAAATTGAGTGCAGTGTGAAGCGTTGCAAACGTCAGTAAATCGACTCACTTGCTTACAAAACTGAAGAAGCAGTAATCAGGTAGAACAATCTATAACGTCACCAAGGAGCTTATTGGTGACTGGAACCTCAACAACATCTACTGAAGAATTAAATATGTAGCAACCTTCTCATTTCGGTTGGGTATCAGCTGACTAGATGGAGAGAAGAATGTGCTACAGTCCTTAACTACTCAGACGATGGTTATATGGTCTTGAACGCTATTGAGTCTTTCAAAGTAACAAATTCTCAAATTCGCACCAGACCTCCTACTGAAAACCGAAATAACAACAACAATTAAGTCCCTAAAGCCAAACAAAGCGGTGGGTATTGATGGAATCCTTATGGAACATCGACAGAACTAATATAGTCGTTCATACAGAGAACATGGGAAAGTGACCTAATCCCACGAGAATCAAAAAGAGGGAATATAACCAAGCTTCCGCAAAAGGGAAATCTGATGGATTCTGGTAACTGGAGGGGTATATATATGAGTTCTCCCGGCAAAATAATGGCTGGAATCTGATCAAAATGGATGAATGGACATTTAGATCCAATCTTCGACGTCGAATAGGCAGGCTTTCGCACTGAATCCTCGACATAAACATAATAGAACAATTCGTCGAGTACAAGTAGTTTTCGGTGCATCTACTGCTTTTACGACTTCGTCTTGGGCAGGTGAGTCTTTACAAAAAAAGTCATGTCTATCAACATCGAGAAGGCTTTCGAAGGGTTGAGTCGAGATGCTATCTAGTAGGTCTTGGGCAGGAGAGTCATTACAGAAAAAGTAATGGCTATTTACAAGGCTACATACGAGGGTAGTAATTTTTACGTCTTACACAATGGTGTTGAACGATTTGGAAGTCCAAAGTAGAGTCCGGCAGGAGTGTATACTGTCACCGCTGCTGTTCGTGGTGGTATACTTCGTGCAACACTGACGGAAGGTTACTATGGAATTCGATGGATTATGACATCAACTATGCCGACGATGTTTGCTTTCTCTCACATGGCTTAATGGACCTTCAGCTGATGGCCCAAAATCGAGAAGCTGAATAGAAAAACAAAAATATTTAGCGCGATCGATCCATGGGGCCGAGGGCCTAGCTTCTTTTATTCTATTCTATTCTTCTTGCATTCTTTACATTAATCGAATCGGCCTACTGTTCAATGCAATGTCCGAAAGGCAATTTGTTATTTGAGAATCATGACATACATACGTACAGTATGGTCCGTTCTAACCGCAGTTTCCCAAAACTGCTTGTGTTCCACAGAATCGGAAAGGCAAAAGCTGTGTTCCGAATACTATCCAAAGCCTGGAGGAGCAATGTTCTCAGGACAAGAACTAAGCTCCAACTGTTTCGCTCTAACGTATATGAGTGCAGTACTTAGAAGGTGGATACCATAAACAGACGCAAGCTATGTATATACTTTCGTAAAGAATTGTCTAAGAATCATCTTCAGGATTCAGGAACAACTTTACCAGAGAACAGGCCATGAACCTACAACTCCATTGCGAAATATGACATGCAGTTGAATCCGATTACAAAGACATGCAGAACTGTGGCACGCCCTAGGCAAATGTGGCAGAGATAGAGAAGGAATCAACCTCTTTGGGAGTCCGTTGGAAGCAGGTCAAATGAGTTGAAAAACTGATGATGACGTGTTATAGGCATTGTTAATGGCCTATTCTCCTCGAGGAGCGAAAGAATTTAAGTAAGTCAGTCAGTTGAGAGACCATAATTATATGTATAGATGAAAGAAGACGGATGCCTTCTCGCAATGAATAGCTTAAAGACAGTTCCTCGCTTATTAAGGGTAATGTCGATTTTAGTAAGCAAAACATTGGTAAGCTGTCTGGCCTGGTCCCTTAATATTCCACCATCCGACCGGAAAATATGAGAAGGTCCAGTAAGCTGCTTCTTTTTCTGTGTCACGAGCCTTCGCAGGAGTACAGGTACTTCATTTCTAGTAGTCTTTCAATATTAGAAAGATTGCTAAGCCGATAGGGCTTTAGATGGTTAGGATGGTTCTTTAAACTTGGAACACAGAAAGTCCAATTAGTTCTACCTTGACAGACTATAGCAACATCTGGAGAATCATTAAAGATATACGAACTCAAGTTTCCTTTTAACTGAATTTAAAGGTACCGTAGCTTCTAAAAATAGCACTCAGAGGCGTGCTTAGACTAGTAGGACTTCTGTTTATATTCTGTGCTCTAGAGTTTATGGATGTTAAAAAGACTACCCAGTCTCATGTGGATTTTTTCAAGTTACTCATTCCATTTTTTTATCACATTACTTCACTTGAAGAGGAAACGTGTTGTAATTCGGCCTTCCGTTACGGATGTGTAACGAAATTCGGTGGATGTTTGAAGCCTTCGCAAGGTAGGCAATTATTAATGGTTTTTGTTTATTTAGGTACCAAAGTGTTGGGCATATCTCCTACTGTGGGGTTCGCTATACTGAGTGGAGAAGCTATTGTCGACGGAATTGAAGTGGGGCGGATAGTTGGAGTAAATTTTGGTATTTGATTGACGTTAGCATTGTCCGATTTAGATGCAATAAACATCTTTCTTTTGATCGAACAAGTGTTGTGAATTTGTTCAAACGTTCTCAAACCGGTGGACCTGCCCAAAAACCTTAACTTATTGAACAAGAAAGTCTTAAGGACGCCCGAAAGTGTACTGAACTTCCGCTCAAATGTCCAAACACTATACAATGTCTGAGTGGGGTATTTTAATTAACAAGAAGATTCAGAGGATGCCAGAAAGCATACTGTATTGAGCGGACTATGAGTGCTACTGACCCTTCTTCTGTTCAAGCACCCACAAACTATACACGTCTGTTTCTGTTCGACCGTAACATCAATCTACCCAGATCGTCTACAAAAACCCGGCCTACGCCTAATATTTTTATTGTTTCAAGTGCACAAAGTACCTTTTACGTAGTTTCTTAGTGAAACTTAACCCTTTCGGCGTCAGACAGTTTAGAGTAAAAAAAACTCTGAGGTTTCTCAACTACCAGACAGACGGGTCTAAACCTCAACACTTACTGCCAACGATAGCCTGGAAGTGGACGTTCCGAATTGTTTATTACTGCCATATCAGCTGTCTAGAACAAAGAAGCTTCCAGACCTAAGAACTCTATAGCTAACTCTGTCAAAGATAGTTGAACGAATGTAGCCAGTTGACCACCACTGTCAATGACTGGAGACAGTATTAAATCGTTTCCTTAATTCCTAAAGGCCATTCAAGGGCCAATAGATTTCCTCTAATGTGTCATTGCTCCCACTTCCCGAAACCACCACATTTACACAAACCACCTAAATTCCCCTCTGACCCACTCGCTTAACATACCGCAACATTCTTAGCCCGGCTATCTGATCAAAATCGTTATACCAAGTACCAGACGTTTGCCATAAATCACTTTCGCTCTGGACGCTATGTAGCCTGCTCCTTCTGGTTCGGCGGCGTAGTTGTTGCTGAAGGAAAATTTATTCTGTCCTGCCAAAGCAAACAGCAAAATAAAAACACAAAACTTACTACACAGCAGCCCCACAGGAGGTGAAGGAAAGAATGGAAACAGTTAAGGGATACAAATCATCGGGGGTGTGTCGCCAACTCTGCTCGTTCTTATTTATTTTATTTGTTTCTTTGGTTAGTTTCTCTTTCTTTGTTCATATACCTGAAAGGACAACACTGAGGAGAAAGAAATCACTAGGTGGGTACATAGATATGTAAGTATGTGGCGGAAAATGTCAGCCGGGTACACTGGGCGCTGATAAATGAACCTGAAAGGTTTTCCGCCTTTTTCCTTCTACAACACACTGACAGTCCTCTTTTCGCGTTTTTTTTTTTTTTTTGTGTTTCTTCCTTGTGTTCTGCTTCTTGGCAGCTGAGTAAGTAGGTTCTGCATTTCTTCTATTGTGTGCACGTCGTAAGTATTCAGCACCTTATTGGCCTGGTTCTTCTTGTGTCCCAACTCCCCGTTCAACAACAAATGACTTTTAATGATATTAAAAAGGAGGGCGACACTTTTTTCCCTCTCTCTGTCTGTGTGTACCCATCATTCTCACTTTCATTATATTCTGTTTGAATGAGGAAAGAATCGTTCACATGGAAAATTGTTTTCCACAAGGTGACTACAACGTGGAACGTGGGCGGCTTGGGGTGGCAAAAAAAAAGTCCTTACAACAAGCGAAAATAGAATTCCCTGTGTGGTCCATTAAATCGTTGGTATTTCATCATAATCAACTCTCTTCGGGGCTTATACAGAGCCACAAGGTGGTGGTGCTTATGAAAAATTGTATATATGCCATTAGGGAAGCTGAAGAATCCAAAACAACACACACACACACCACACCTGATCCTTTGGAGATGTCTAGATGGAGCAAGGAGAACATGGGAAAAAAATTGGCAAACATTTGCCAAAAGGAAATGGCGAATGGTGTGAATTGTAAGGAAATTTGTGTTGTGTCACACTTGGAAGGCAGTAGGTAGGTATATGGAGAGTAGCAGCAACAAAATAAAAAAAAAAAACAAATAATTGAGGGGGTGGAGCGGAGCGGTGATGGCAAGCGGAAAATTGGAAAATTGATATTCAAAATGAATTCGAATGAATGAGAAATTTATGCAAAGTAGCAAGTTATGTGTCAGGATATAATTATTCATTGAATTTTATGTTACACAAATTGTGACGGTACACATGAGCTCTGGAGTGTGTCAAAGGGGGTTGACTATGCATGGTAAGTGAATTTGGTGAAAGTTTAATGGTGACCTCCTGTCCTGAAATGTCATGCTTGAACTTTTGATGATTTACCTTCAAATGCAATTCCAAAATAGAATTACTTTTCCAAATTCAGGAATTTTGATGAACTTTAGCGACTGACAATCACTGTCTCCTAAAAATGCGACCAAAACACTTCTCTACACAACCGACTGATATAAACCAAAATACTTTGCAACTAATTTACTTCAAAATTCTGTTCGGAAAAATACAAAAATTGACGAAAAACAAAAATTTATTTGCCACGCGGATCAAACGCAACGAATTCATACAAAGCACTGAATTTTTGACAGCTGCTGTCATGCATCACATCAATTCACACACTCGTTGGAGAGTTTAATTGAGAATGGAACTTTTATTGGACGCCATTTTGTTTGTGTAGATGGTTTAGCTTTTATAAATTTCTGGGTACTCTGTCTGGCGTTGACTTAAGAAGCCGGGATTGAATGAGGTGGTCTCAGATCTCAACTGTTCCTCTTCTCTAAGTATTTTCCGTGGGTGTCCGCTGGTAATGAATTATGCAGGTTCACCAGATTAGTGTCAAGTAGGTTAGGTTAGGTAAATGGGTGCCTTGTGACAATGTCACTGCTTACTTAGACCACAGTTCGTGTCCATTGTGCCCAATCATTTAACCCTGCAAACCTATAAAGTCCGCTATTGGAACCACCCAGATAATGATATGAATAACAGGAAGTCCGTCAGCTCTACGTTACCCAAGTTCTCTAGATCCGAGAAGAAGTAACTGCCAAGAGTCCTCATTCTTCTGATGGATATGGTAAGACAGTCGCACAGCAGGTGACGAACTGACTCAATTTCTTCTTCGTCCCTGCAGCTTCTACAGAAGTTATTATGTAGTACACCGAGTCGCTCCGCGTGCACACCAGTAATTATCCCTGCAACGACCCGTGCTTTATAACGACTCAGTTTCACCAGAGAAGTTGAGCTCTTCTTGCTGATGCCCGGCCATAGGGCCCTGGCTGTTGCCCATGTTTCCAGATGAACCTAGCGACTATTTGCTCGACCGATGGCTTCATCCTCTATTTTCTTCCGTAAGGCCTGCGATAAGTGCAGCGCCGACCCTTTCCTAGCAAGTTCGTCAGCCCTTTCGTTTCCTACGATATCCACATACCCTGGCACCCAACAGATGGTCACCGCATTAGCTCAAGATATCTCATTCAAGGGCGATTTGCAGATCTTCACAAGCCTTGATCTGTTTATAGTGGAGTCCAGAGCCTTAATGGCTGCCTGGCTGTCTACATACACAGTAATCGTTCTGCCAACGATATTGCTCTCGCTGATAATCTTAGCAGCCTGTATGATGGCTGTGACTTCGGCTTGAAAGACGCTGCAATCATCGTTTATTCTAAAGGAGTTGTTTATTCCTAGGGCTTCACAATAAACTCCGGCTCCCGTCCCAACGTCCATCTTAGAACCGTCGCAACGGTATACATAGAACGCCAGCTCCTTCTTCTTCATGGTTCTTCGGCACTTCCAGTACATTCTGTCAGGAATTCTTATAGCGAATCTCCTTTCAAATGCTAGCGTGGCGTCCATCAAACAAAATTGAGGCATTGCCGTACAGGCTCGATGACCACATTCGGCCTTCCCTCAGTTTCACAGCGGTTTTAGCCGCCAGATTGCCACAGTATATGTCAAGCGGAATGAAACTAAGCATGGTTTCCATTGCTGCTGTTGGTGTTGTCTTCATTGATCCCATGTAATGTCAAGTAAGACTTACACGCATGTATTTAATCCTGCGAAGTGGTCATTGAGAACGAGGTAATAACTGACATCAAATTCCCTGTGGTGTGATTTTTATAACCGTGCCGAGGAATGGAAGATTGGGGGTTAAGGCAATCATAACGAGCTCCTATCGCCTCGTAAGTAGTGCCTTCCCTTAGTATGCCGGTAACATACATAAGATAGACAGTTGTTAATCTAGCTGATTTGCATCAACAGTCCTCCATCTCTTGCCTGGATAAGGAGGATGCTGACAAGACACTCAATGACACAATCGTAAGAGAAAATAAGCGGGCAGGAGCAGGAAGTGAGCAGGCTAGTACTCTCCTTCGGTAGATAAGGGCATTGGTGGGAGAACTGGTACGTCCACTATAGTAGACAAGGGAAACGGTGAGCTGGCTAGCACTCTCACTAATATTGAGAAGGATAAGGTGCCGATCAAAGGAGGTATGCCTCCTAGCAAGATTGGGAAGGGGAAGATCTCAGCTGAAGTCATCAAAGAGGCGTTGCAGAGAAAAAGAAGCAGATCTGATGATGTCTTTGAACCGAGTGTGACAAAAACGGTGAAGGCTAGTATATCACCCATCCTGCACCCGATGTATGACCCAAATAACGAGCGCCTTGTTGCTATCACTCAACGAGGAGGAACCTTGCGGTCGCCTAAGTGGGTTGCTGTCGAAGAGTAGTTTTAGGATGCTCTGCTTAAGAAGAGCTGTACGTGCCGTAAGTACATCCTTTGCAAGAATATGAAGATAAACCCAGGATAGACAGTATTGAAGGATGCATAGTCTCTCTATGCATGTATCTGCTGGGATGCGAAATTGACAAACCCACATGTAAGATATACAACAATTGTTTATACTCTCGATTCCAGCGGCTCTAAAACCAAAAAAAAATTACAAGTAACTTCTCTTATACTGAAAGCAATGTCATCGAGATCTACTAGGACAGAAAAGGTATTGTTGATGTAGTCCTTTTCTGTGGGAAATGATGTCTAACACAAAAGAGAGCGAACTTCAAGTCGACGGTGCTGCTGGCTGCTACGGTCGGACTTAAGGCTGCTGCCTATGGGAACAAGTTGTCCACTGACTTCCTCAGACAGATTACATCGGAGCTTGGCGAAGTGTGGAGCGCGGCTCAACGTAAGTCAGAGACTTTAGCTAAGTACACTCCGCCCTAAGCATGAGTCTGGGTTTCACTGCTACTCAGAGAAATTGGTTGCTCTCCCTTCATATGCAGGGAACTCAAAGCTAACACATTTACAAATCGAATAGGTACTCAGGTAATGCTAGTTCCTCGATAGAGAAAGAGGTAGTGAATCTCGTCACATGGCAGAACTAGCTTTGTGCTATTATGTCAATCGCATCTAACTTTCGAAGGTCCAGGCCTTGATGGCATTCTCCCAGCTATGTTTCAGAAAACCTAGCAAAAGTCAGGTACAGGCTTAGGCAAATCTTCAAACAATATTTAGGGTTAATCTACATACCAGCAACGTGGACGGAAGTGAGGGTTACCTTCGCACCCAAAGCAGGTAAATCAAGTCACAGCCAAGCGAAATACTGCAGACCCATTAGTCCCTCGTCATTCCTTCTCAGGACACTAAAGTTTCTCATCAATCCTTCTCAAGATACTAGAGACACTTTGTTCGCTACAAATTTACGGATAGGTTGAAACTCGCGCACGTCCAGCCGATACAACGTTCCCTTCAAACTACCGACCCATAGTGCTAACATCTGTAACCTCTTAGGTAAAGCTCTAAGGAAAGCAGTATAAGTTTTCATCTTATAATATGTCTTCAAAGAAATTATCTTCTAAATGACCGTCAGTACGGTTTTCGTCAACAAGGTTCCACCAGGGAAAAAGTAACCCCGGACCTTCGCTGGAATCATCAGTTTTTCGAAACTACGAAAAGTGGCCCTAGGTGCTTCGGATACCTCAAAAGGTGTGAACGTATTTTCTCGGCCCTGCAGACTTCCTTATACCCTATCTTTTTCTCCATCTCTGGTATTATAACTTTAAAGGACTTCAGTCCTGAGTGATGAAGTCTTTACTTAAAAGACCGATGTTTGTCTAACGAATAGTGAAGTCTTACAATATGGTCACCCTAAACTCGACTAAAATGCATTCCTACCACATGAAAAACTAAAACTTATGTATGTCGTGGATGTGAAGATGAGGAAATCCACGAGGATACAACCCACTTTCTCTGTCACTATCTAGGCCTCATCCACCTCAGATTAAAATTTTTTTAGGCGACACTTCTATCCAGTAGACCAGTGAACGAGGTCTTGAACTACATCGAATCCAAATTACAAGTTCACAATAGAAGCAATCATATGTGTAGAACTAGGATTAACCTACAGGCAATGGACAGTCCCTGGAAAAAACTCAAAAACTCCAGATAGATGCCCATCACCTTTTTATGTATTTTCAGGCCGGATAAGACGGCATCCATAGAGACGAGCTATACAGAGCCATGTGTAGTTTTTGCATCCCTGTCAAACTCGTCAGATTGTGCAGAAAGGCGATGGAGAATTCTCGCTGCTCCATCAGAGACCTTTGATGTCAACTTTGAGTAGTAAAGACCTATCCCGAACAACAAAAGAGACTCTGTATAAGACCTTGCTTATCGCAGTCTTTCTTTACGGCCCTGAAGCTTGGACACTATCTAAAGCGGATGATGATATCCTCGGTCGCTTCGAGAGAAAGATTCTTCGTAAAATTTTCGGTCCCGTTTGCGTTGACGGGCTTTAGAGGAGGAGATTCAACGACAAACTATACGAGCTGTACAGCGACATCGACCTGGTAAACAAATTGAGCATCAGTCGTTTAAGATGGATAGGACATGTAGAGCAGATGGACACTAGTGCTCCGGCCCGAATAGTCTTCGAATCTAATTCGGAGGCACATCGCAGTAGAGGACGACCTCGCCTTAGGTGGCGCGTACAAATAGAAAGGATCTCAACAAGGACCGAACTGACTGAGTGGCTTATTGGTTGAGTCTCAAGTTCACCCCGAACTGTAGTGCCACCTAAATAAGTAAGTAAGAACCTATCTATCGTATCTCCTGGATGGCGGTAATTCCTACATTATACCGCGTGAGGACAGATTCAAGTTTTGATCAGCATCAGGATTGTACAGAGTACGTACGTTCCAGGTACATACTCTCAATTCATAGTCCGTAAACGCTGCGGATCGGGATATTAAATGAGTTATCCGAAACTGGTGTCCGTTGTTATCCGAAGCTGGTATCTCTGGCATAGCTAATTTTTTTTTAACCTTATGATGAGGGACTGGTTTAAACCGATGTCACACGCTTCGGGGATCCACCGTTATCGCTGAGTATGTCGAAGTAGCCCAGATAAAGTGTGTTTCTACTTCCGTTTGGAACTATGACGCCAACGTTGACTCCATCGAGAGTGTTCGTCTGCTCTTGTATTTATAGTGCTGCTATTTTCTCTTGTTCAATACTCGTCCTTATAAGATCAGCAAGTCGGGTCCGGATGGACATTAACCAGTATCCGATGGCAACCACTAAAAGGTAAAATAAGCCGAACCGACACGTAGTAACAGTTACAACACTGGACATCACCAGGTTGTCTCCAGTCAGTGTCCACCCTATTCCTACAGCATCCAGTCATCAATACTTGCATTTTGTTTAAGTTGGTTTGGTTGAAGTGGCTGCCAGCTCAGAAACGACAACACACTTAGACCAGCAATAGGTTCATTGTGATACCACATGGATCATAGAAGAAAGTTTCTCTCTACCTACTTGTTAAACCATTTTGAACAACTGATGAAGCCTAAAAGGCTCTTGATATCTAAGTTCATCGGAACGCCTACTACTTACTTACTTAGGTGGCGCTACAGTTCGGGGTGGATAACATTTTGACTCACTGTTGTTCTTACTATTAAGAATTTCCTTGATATAAACCCAGGGGACCTTATCCTTTGTGCTTTGGCAAACACTGATAGAAGGTATATTTCGAATTTTCTACTAAGCACCGTCTCCGACTCTAGTCCTTTAAAATAATTTTCTATTCGACAACAAAGTACCAACTCATGCTCAAAACTTAACCAGCCTATAACAGTAGCATAGCCACGAGAGTATCAATTAGTACTTTCAGCGAAGTTATGACCCAATTGCCAGTGTATACACTTTACCAGTAATTTCATTTCTCAACATTGAATTTCAATTTAAAATTCCACTCGGCATTCTCGACACTTGAAAATATTTTTCAATAAAAATTGCGCCAGAGCCTGAAACTGGGAAAACGCAAAAGGCAAACACAAACATTCATTCATTAAAATTATTTAAATATTGGACAAGTGTCGTACACACCCGTGCAGCGAACACAAATTCATTAATTGAGTTTTCAATACGCTTCTCCTGCGCACATACATACTTTCACCTTTTCCTGCAGACATACTGTTTTCCGCCATCTATTGGCAAGGCGAGTACGATCGTGGCAAACATTAAAAAAGTTCCAGTTTTCTGGAAAATAACTGAAGGACCTCTCCAAACGTAGTTGTTGGAAAATTTTTCCAACACCGAACGAACATCAAAAGTGGGTCAGGATGCTACTTGAATTTTTACACCTAAGGATAAATCTCTCGATAAATCCTTAATTAATTAAAATATAAAATAAAAAAGGAAAAACTATTAAAATTATGTCAGGGGGGGGGGGTTTTATTGTGCTTACCAGCGCCGGCGGATACATTTACGACTTTTAGTGTTTTTTCAGTGAGCGGGTGGGTCAATTGGTTAGCGTTACAAATACCGATGAACACCGAAGGATTAAGCTTTTTAATTGAAAAATTGCAATCCATCAAAAGCCAGAGAGAGGGATAAGAGCGAACCAATGAGATTGATGGCTTAAAAATGAAATTAATAATAATATTTGCGGAGGGCCAGGTAAAGACCGCAGTGGAAGCGGTGATGCACAATGGATTGTAAATATTGTTTGATCAAACATGTACGAAAATTACACTAAGGAATTAAATTAAACTAACTTAAAGCAGAGGCATTGTAAGTCCTTCAACTATGACCACTAATCTGGTCTCAAATGCATTCAAGACTGCCAACAGAATACCAGAAGAACTGAGGGCGATATCAGCGCTAGAACTAAGAAGATAGTACAATATTGCAGGCGGTGTTCCTCAAGGCTTCGTGCTAGGTCCGCTACTCTCCAACTTGTTGTATGATTACACACAAAAATCATTCTGTATAGTAACCGATTTTTTGAAGGACCATGACTACAGCCTTGCGAGAGCATTGAAAATCTGCGAGTGGTTGTACTTAATACAGACTTCAGGTTAAGTTGAGTACTAAATAGGTAACAGTGTCTGAGCACATAGCCTTAGGCTTCGACAAAATGTTCCCATTTGAAGAAACATAATACAGACCGAATCTGCTCTCAGTAGACTAACTAAATAAAGAAACGCCAAACGTCATGGACCTGAAAACCTATAGACGCGCACAATCAGTGTTATTCTTCCTATGATGTGTAAGTAAAACCATAAAAAATTGGTAGCGCCGATTGAAACTAAGGACGAGGAACTACACACCCCTTTGACGAAACTGACTATCTGTCGAGAAGAATGAATAGACCAAGTGTTATCCTTTTTTTTATCGACTATCTATCAACGAAACTTGGCATTAAAATCACCGATCCACCGGGAGTCCTTACTTACTTACTTAGGTGGCGCTACAGTCCGGGATGGACCTGGGTCTCAACCAACAAACCTCTCCAGATAGCGCGATCTTTGGCTAACTGTCTCCAGTTGCGCACTCCAAGTTGGTTAAGGTTCTATTTCACTTGTGCGCGCCATTTAAGGTCGTCGGAGCGTTATTATCCATTCGCTCTACATGTCTTAGCCATCTTAGACGATCTTAGATCTAAGATGGCCACCGGGAGTCCATGACATTTTATGTACAATCGAGGCAGAAACTCCCACAATACAGGGGCAGAGGAGATCCTATTTAGCGAGGAGGGGACCGAAATAGGTACATACATGTTCTTCCCAACTTCAACACGAATTCGGAAGCAATTCCTTCGACAGATAAGAAAGAAGAGATTGAGCTGTGTATTGCCACTTCGTAAACTTGTGAACATAGCTTAAGGCCTCAAGTCAAGGAAATTGGTTAGGGAATACCTTTGGACATGTGCTGCTACAGGAACCATGCCTCTATGATAAATAGGAACACACACCCACTTTTGCTGGGAGGGGACCCTAATGCTTATTGTAGAAAATGGAAAAGTAGCAACAACGACGCTAGAGATAAATGTCGTTTGAATTTAATCCATGATTAAAGAAAACCTATATTGTTACATAGTTAAGACTCAATCGAGGTGAAGAGTCTATACCACCAGAGCAACAGCAGCAGCTCTGACAGATTGACACGACAGATGACAGATGGACACGATAAAGTGATGATGAGGATACAGCGGGAAAAGCAGTTCCTAATGGTAGGCAGCCAGCAATAAAGGAAAATGTCAAGTCCACCCCAAAATCCGACGGCTCTGAGGCAAGTAAAAAAACTTAACTGGAGCGTAAGATGGCCGAGGCTAACAAGAAGGATTTCGGTTCGAAGTTCGAAGATAGAACCAAGCACGATATGTAGTGCTAGCGGGGCAATCTGGAGCTCACTGCAACCATGTAGCTTCGAATAAAGTCAACTGGTCGAAAGGATCTTAGGCAGAACAGGTTATTGAATGTAATCGAAAGACTGGGGGCTAAGCTGCTAAGGCGGAGTCATCATACTATATTGCAAGGATCAGTTATCGTATAAAACCCCGACTGCACTGCAAGCAGTAACCCCAGAGAAGATACGTTGAATAAGCACAAGGAAAAGCTACATGTCCGAGGTATGAACAAAGAAGAGATCCTTGACTTCCTACGAGTCCAGAATCCTGAATTTGATATGAAGAGCTAGTCATCGGCGACGAAGAAGGTAAAAATGGCACCAAAGGGTGCATCATTTTTAGGAAAGAGGTGCCTCAAGTAAAATGGTTCAATGGACGGAAAGGTCATTTGTGAAGTTATAAACCACACCCAGACTCTCGGACAGGCAAGGAAGGTACTACCAACCGATTTACATAGACCATCGACACTGAACCTGAACCACCACCATATTGTTATACATTTTAGGATGGTTAATGGTGGGTAGTGACAGAAACCGCTAAGGTCTTCGAAGTGGTATTTCGCTAGGACCGTGTTGCTAGTTCTGTACAGGCTTGGGCATTCGCTTTGGAAGTGAGATGTGCTCTCTTCTGCGTTTGTATCGCCACAGCCTCGGTAGAGGTCTTCAGTGTCTCGTCGCATTTGTCTTCGATGGGTCGCTAGAAGATTGTGGCTGGTAATAGTCCCCGTGAAGCGCACTAGATCTAAAATTAGCTTTGTCTTGGTATTGTCATGTTTTGTGCAGAGTTTGCTTGAGACACGACAAGATGAGCTCCATCTCTCATTAGTTAGACTCGCGAAGGCTATATATATGGATTTAACAAGACCTAGAGCGGTACCACCTCTGGCAGGTCCTGCCTGTGCCCCTTTCTTGCTAAATCGTTCGCCTGTTCGTTTACCTAAATACCTCTGTGTCCTGGAACCCAAAAAATTGTAACGTTGTGGTTTTCTGTGGGTGCTGTGAGTGCTGTGAGTTATTCAAGTTTGGAATAACTTGTGAGTTATTCAAGTTTGGAATAACTTGTGAGTTTTCACAAGTTTGGATTTGACGACTGTGGATGAGATGGCCTTCATAGAGACTTGACTGTCGATGTGCATATATGTCGATCATCTTTCGATGATCAGTTTCGTGGTTAGTTCTCGTGACGCTTCTGCGTTTGCTAGTACCTCCGCTTGAAACATACTGCAGTGGTTTGGACGACTAAGTGAGCGAACAATTTAGGGTTCAGATGAGTATGTGTCAGAGCCTACTCCTTCATCATTTTTGGACCTGTCTGTGAAAATCGAGATATTGTTCGGGTTGATGGTCCTGCCGTTTATTTAAACCTCCTTTGAGGGAAAGGTAGTTTTAACGTTTAGGCTGAAGTCGAGGAGTGGTGATATATAATCTGTCTCCGTACCCAAGTGTGCCCATCTCGCAATAGTGCGGTGGCCCTATTGCCAGTATTGGATTGCTTCAAGCGAAGGGCACTCTTTGCAACTGTTTCCTTTAATGGGATCAGTGTTAGTAGGGTTTGGTTTGAAGGGCTGCAGTTGGCAGCTGATTGTCCCTTTACGTGCTAATCTTTGGATCCTGGTCAGTTCCCTGAAGTAAGTGACCTTGTTTGCTGGAGACTACCAGACTAGGCACTAAGAGGAATAGAATCGGTCTGACGATGGCTATATAAATCCAATGGGTAATGGCGGGCTTGAACCCCCTTTCTTTATCAAAGATTTTTCTGCACGTTTAGAAGGCTATAGATGCCTTCTTTATCCTTTCTGATGGGTTTTCTTTCCAGGTCAACTTACGGTCGAGTATACAGCCCAAGTATCTCGCCTTATCTGAGATTTGGAGGGGTGTGCTGTTGAGTCTCAAGGGCCCGATCTGTGGGACTGTTCTCTTATTAGTGACGAGGACCACCTCTGTTTTCAAGAGGTTAACGTGTAATCCACAACTTTCAGTCCATTTGTGTGGGGTATTTATTTATTTATTTATTTATTGACCCCACTTCGCTCCAATTTCTTTAAGATTCCATTCGTTAGCAGTATCCTTATTAGAGTGGATAGGACCTCACCTTGCGGGGTTCTTCTAGAGGCCAGTGCATGCATTTGGCAGCCACACAGTTCTGAATTAATGTATCCTGTCTTGAGCATGCATTCAACTTAGTTTGTTGGTTCAGTGCTAGTCACATAGATTCAGATTTTACATTGTTGAAGGCTCCTTCTATATCCAGGAAGGCCGCTAGCGTGAATTCTTTGTGGTGGACTGAACTTTCGATCCTTGTTACCACCTCATGCGGAGGCTGTTCGGCCTTTAGTATAGGCGTGTTGGGCTGCAGACATATCCCTAGGACTTAGTTTGGAGGGAATATGTAGATCGATAGGTATTAATCTTTCAAATGTCTTATGTAGGAACAAGGTAAGGCTTACCGGGATAAAGTCTTTGGGCTAGTATGTGAGGGTTTACCTGCTTTGGGTATGAAAATGACTTTGACTTCCCTCCAGGCTCGACTAATACGTGACCGAATAAGACATTCGTTTGCCACCGATCTACTACCATACTAGCGCTCTTAAAATCCTCCAAGATATGGAGAAGCCCTAATAGAAAGGGGTTGCTCCTCTACTGTCAAATGACAAATCAAAAAACTGCCATTCAGTGATCAAAATCCGTCTATCTGCCATCGACCTTCTATGTAATAATTCCAAACTGTCTGCCAAAATAAAAGTCCCTCTTCAATCAAAATTTTATCGAATGTCAAATGAATTCCAGTCCTGCGTATCAATAATTCACTGAGTCCTCATCGAATATGATCCCTTCGACAAAAAAAAAACGCAGAATCTACTCAAAATGTAACATACAGAGGAGAATCCTACCAACCACCACCAACCTTACTCAATCACTTACCCCAGGGACAAGGAATCTTTTAACCAAACCCCCGTCATCTAATTTTAATGGCATCCAGGCATACACCGGTTCAAACGTACACACACATAGCTCATCCCAGCACCCGACCCAGGTTGTCTATCCCACGATGACATTTAAGCGGATATTGAATTATCGATCCCGGTTTCATATCTACCTCTGAGCACATCCTGTCTATTGTGGAAATCCTGTATATCGATGTCAGTCAGTGTAGGGATGGGGACAAAAAAAAAAGGAACAGCGCCTATCCTCATCTGTATAGGCACAGGGCACAGAAGAGACCAAAATGATGAAGAACCGTTTACATGTATCGTTTCGTAAAAAGGTGCGGACGGGTGCTTTTCAATTGGTTTGATTGGAAAAACATTCGTAATAAATGTTAATCCTTAATTGGATCGGCTTTTCGGGTGAAGCGTCATGGATAGAGGTAGGACGGGCGGGCGCACACAGTGAATTATTAATGAATTGTCAGGAATTGGCCGAGAGCGTTTTTCATCGGAGAATTAAATGCGCGGCGCACCTGAACTTGAACGAACGTCTTAAAGGACTTTAACGATGGTGATAGCAATGACGACGACGACAACGAAGACGACGACAACAACAGGCCAACCTAGGGCGCGTGGTAAAACGGAAAATTAATTAGCTAAAGTGTACACTCATTTACAATCCTTACTTATCCTGATTAAATATTTACCTTTCCTGGATTGGTATACCTATCCTTAGGTTGTTTCTAAAACAACCTCCTACTCGATACACAATTACCAAGTAGTGTTCCGTTTTCTTTGCTCCTTTTTTGCGGCTGGTATCCTTGGTGCTGATGTAATTTGTTTTTCTGTTTAGTTTTGGTGCTTTTTCTGCTCTCCGCATCTCTCTTGTTCCTTTCTTGATTGATCCAGGTGGAGATGGATAAACGTCGGCGACAGTGACAACAAACTCTTGATGAATGATTAAGGAGTCCAAAACCGTTCCCCCTTGCCATGAAGTGGCGGCCTAATTGTGGGAATTAAGGACTTTGAACAGGTGATGGTTTATTTGGCGATAGAGAGGAGACAAACAACTTACTTTGGAGAGAAGATTTTAATTCTTGGAATTTCCCAACAAAGTCCTTGTTACCGGAAATGATGACAGTTGGAGTCAAATTACCATTTGCAAAGGAGAATGATGGAATTTGTGGATTTCACTTGGGTTGGCGGTTGGGGGGTTTTGAAATTGTTTATGAGTTGTTGCTATCAATAGGGAATGTTGCTTGAGGTTATGGTGTATGGAAACGAGGTGCGATTGATGAAGGACTTCATTAAATGAATGTCTTTGGGGCACAGTTTGGCGATGTGAAAGGGACTTTTGTATGTTGCATTGACGCACAAATATGTGAACTGACAAGGTAACGTTCTCGGAGATGCTAAGGAGACTAAATTTTGCACTAGTGCATTGGAGGCAATTAATTGTTTTGGTGAGATTATTAAGGACCACTTCGTCCTCGTGGTTATTGCTAACAGTGGTGCTAAAAGTAACATCTCTCTTGACTAGTGGAGAAAGCCAGTTTCACTTTTGGCTATCAGTTTTATTGAGATCATTAAGAACCAATTGAATTCACCTCTTCCCTGTTGTGACTGGTAGAAGGGTCAGGGTCAAGCTGATTGGGTGTTCCGACTTAATAGTAGCGGAGCTATCCAATTCGGTTCATTCTTTATTAAACATTAATTTAGACAAAACAATCGATTAAGCTACATCAACTCCTCAAGCCTAGAATGCTGTTCTTCTAATACAGCCAGAAGTTGGGTGTAAAATTACGTTATGGAGCATCATAAGAAATCAGCGGAGTCTCAAACCTAGATTGCAGGTAATCTAGTCTAGGTACCCATCTATCTTTTTTCACTAGACTTACTGGTTAGTGGTTAGTGGTTAGTGGATAGTGGTTAGTGGTTACTGGTTAGTGGTTAGTGGTTAGTGGTTAGTGGTTAGTGGTTAGTGGTTAGTGGTTAGTGGTTAGTGGTTAGTGGCTAGTGGTTATTGCTTAGTGGATAGTGGCTAGCGATTCATCGCCTTCGTCAAGACGTCACAGAAAGTCAGAGGTAAAGGTAAATCGTTACTCTCAAAGCCAGGGGAGGAATTTGTTTCAGTGAGCCCGAAAACTTTGTAGGGAAGCGTTTGGGAGGAATTCACATCTAAATTTTTGAGTAACACCCACAGTGTACAATGCTCTTACGTTGTAGCTATGGTAGGTAGGTAGAAGTGGTGCTTCTGAACCCAATTAGTACAGTTGTTCCGTTTTGATACTATGACTCCTGTGACACATATCAAGTGTTGGCGAGTAGAATCTAAGTAGATGTTGTGTGTCCCTTCTTCTTGACAGGATATACTTGGTCTTGCCCTCGTTTTCCGCTAAACCCCTTCTGGTAGCCTGTAACAGCACTCTGTGTTCTACCAGTAATAGTGTGGAATTTCCAGCCACTAAACCCACCTCTCCTCCTCGCGGTACCACCATGAAGCATTTCATTGCGAAGGGGACTTTAGTCGTAGGTACTCGGCTCATTCGTTGGTTGCCTGCCTCACTGCGTTTCGTTGTCGGTTCTGTCTTCGTTGCTCCTTCATAATGCTTGTCACAGTATCACTAACTGCTTACCAAGCCTCTTGTCTGCTCATCATCTGTTTGGTGATGTTGCCTGGGGTTATGTGCTCACCCAGTTAATTCTCTAGTAGGTGCCGTTCTTCATGATATCGTGGACAATGGAACATAATATGTTCCGCATCTTCCACTGGTTTCGTGCACGTTAGACATTATGGGTTGTCGTGGTGTTCAAACCTATGTAGGTAGGCTCTGAAGCATCCATGGCCAGTAAGCATCTGGATCAAGTAAAAATTCAGCTCCCCATGCTTTCTATTAATCCAAGCGTCTATGTTGGGGATCAATCCTTGCGTCCAGTTGCTTTTATCAGAGTGATGCCATCTCTTCTGCCATTTTTCCAGAATTGTCCTTGATGGTACCTCAGTATCACTTCGACTCGTCACTGAAGCCATTGTCCTGCTGGCATGGTATTTCCGTTGCGCTTCTTCTTTAGCAAGAAGGTCTGTTGGTACCAGCCACTATACATGCTGCGTCATAGGTGGTTGTTCGAAAGGCCCTCT
Organism: Xylota sylvarum; assembly: GCA_905220385.1. NCBI lineage: Eukaryota > Metazoa > Arthropoda > Insecta > Diptera > Syrphidae > Xylota > Xylota sylvarum. Next base: position 10,777,241 of record LR999960.1, read on the forward strand.
CAATGCGGTGATTCTAGAAGCTCTCTCAGTCTTCTTCCTGTACAATGTTGTCTTCCTGGCACCAGCTCATATTTGCAATCTCTTCTCGTGGTTTGGTCCTCCGATAGTTGGCATGATCCTTGCCAGAACAGCCGTTGCCTTTGCTGCCTTTTCACCTGTATGCTGTAGGTGCTGGTTAAAGGTTAGCCTTGCGTCTAAAGTAATGCCAAGGTACTTCAACTCTGGTTTAAAAACTATAATGTAATCGCCCACGGTTACTCTTATAGTCTCCATGACTTACCTGCTGATGATGAGCACTATTTCTGCCTTTTCTTCTGCAAGTTGTAGACTCATATGTACGAGCCAGTCCTGGATTATTCCGATATCTTCATTGCTGTAATGCTCGAACTCCTCAAGGAGTTTGTTCACAATAATGACTGCTAAGTCGTCGGCGAAGTCAATTATTTTGAAGGGTCTCGGGATTCCAAGTTTGAGAACGTCATCGTACAATAGATTCCACAGTAGCGGACCTAGTACGAAGCCTAGAGGAACGCCGCTTGTAACGTTATATGTACTACCTACTTCCATCGTCGGTGACGTAGAGCAGTATCCTATTTCTAAAATAGTCCATCATTACCTTCTGTAGGTATTCTGGTACTCTCTTGGCGTAAAGAGCTAGGAGGATGTTTCTCCAGTTTACGATGTTGAAAAAGTTCTTGACATCCAGCGTGATTATTGCGCAGTACTGTTTACTACCGCCCATCACTTGCTTTCGGAGACTTTTTTTGCGTCATAAGCGAGGATTGGACGTATTACAAATGTATATATCCACAGGGTCAATTTTGTTACCAGGCGCCGAAGGTTCTGTTGCAGGTTTAGAACGATCTAGGATGACTCCTAGGTACTTAGCACTGGACGATAGGGAGAATAACTGACCGTTTAGTCGTTGCAGCTATAACTTGAGGACATTCCGGTTTGTATTGCTATTTGAGGACATTCATTATTATTCGATCATATATGGTAAGAACGAGAGACTATTTAGATCTCTTCTTCAAAGTCATAGTGTCTCCAACCTCAGCTATTTGTTAGAGGTAAGGTAGATGCCGGTTGTTCCACCAGCAACTTCTGGGTGATTGCATAGCCATCTATGTACGATTATTCATTCTGGACACGTTGCTGTCAATGTTAAGGACAACAGCCTCTCATATGATTGTTTTTCTCTAAATTGATAAATAATGTGATGCAGTTTTAAATGTACCCACCTCCCCGGTTGCAATTTAAAGATTTATTATTCTCACTAGCTGCTGTAACTTTAAACTCGCATTTGGCTGTCAAACGTGATGAATATTCCCTTCCAATGGTTGATTGCTTTCCTAACGTTTTTATCTCGGACTCTGCACACGGAGAACAATTTATTTAAAACTCTCTCGTGTCCTTTTTCCTTGCGCCCGGCTACCCAACTCCAGCCGATGTGAATCAATCTCGGCTTTGAAATGCGAGTTAAATAACCACTCGTGATAGTTTTTTTTTTTTTTTGTTTGTTTGCGGGTGGGCAACAGGAGTACACGCACCAAATCTATAAATCAATCCTTACACCTCCTTTGGAGCAGACCGTCGTTATTCTCGTCATGGGGTTTTCCCACCCCGGATTCGATTGGCATTCTTCTGCTTTTACACACGGAAACTTGATTTCTCTTTTCGTTTTTTTTTTGTTGTCCCAATTGAGTTTGTTTTGTTTGGGATTCGTCCTTTTTCCTTTTTTTTTTTTCATTTCTCTCTCTTGTTTGTTTGATTTCGGCCAAATCGAATTTTAATGGCAAATACATTTGTCTCTGTCAAATTCTTGGACATATTGTTGTTGTAGGACATTCATACATACATATGTATGTATATATACTGAAGGCGGCTGTGGGTCTTATATGGTTTTGGTAGTAAATCAGAGAAACATCATTATCGTTGTTTAGGTGTCAGAGATAATCTTGTGGTGAGCAGTGGGTTCATAGAATTTGGTGGACTGATGCGAGTGGATTCATGAGAGGTTGACGTCGTCACCGGCTCGGCGGTGGTGGTGGTAGGTTTTGAAATCAATTTTCGAATCGATGATGATGTGGTATGCTGTAAGGACTTCATATTAATTAAGCGGTTTTAGTAGTTAATCATGGTCGACGGTAATGGGTGGTGATGGGGTTTTGTTAAGGAATGCAGACAAAGGAATATTTCTGACAGGATAGTCGTATCTAAGACAAAGAGAAATAGTCGGTAAAGGATGAAACAAGAAAAAAATAATATTTGCTGTTTTTTTTTAGGAAAGTATGGATGATGTCTTAGGTTTTAGGTTCACAGTACCTTTGTATCGTAGATCCACTTCCATATGAGATACTCATGTAATAGCTGCCTTGAAACTAGCCGAAGATAGGTTTCCATACAAGAATCCACTGTAAGTGGTGGATAACAGTAGCCAAAATACATAGAAAGTAGCCAAAACAAAAAAAAAATCAGTTTCAAAGCCTATCATGAACCAAGCCAGGCTTTAACATTTCAAAGTTTAAGGTTCAATAAGTAGTCTGACGATAGGTCTGGCTAATTGAATCCGGTTTGTTGAATACGGTCTGTTGAATCCAGTCTGTTGAGATCTCCCCAACTCCAAATTTAGTCCAGAGTTCTTCAAAATAGTTTTCAAGAAGTCTCTAAAGAGGTATGAAGCTTGGAATGTCAATTAAACCAGCTAGCCAAGACACAGCGATCAAACAGAACATGGTGCTAGCAATGTACCAATAGTTCAATCGAAGGGCACACAGACAAATGTCGACACAAACTCGAGACTCGGAGAGGAGAAACACAAGGAAAAAAGGAAAAGATTGTAGATAACATAGCCCAAGTCTGAATCCAGAGTTAACAAGGATCACTCAGTAAAAAATCGGGCTTGGGGCGATGTGTTGGGCAGCATATCAAACTGCCAAGTGGGTGATTATGCTTGAAACAGCAGAAAATATCAAAAACTCTTGGAAACTTCATAAAGATTCTATATACAGCTTTTAAAACGTAATTGTGGGTCCCTTTGTTTCTGGGAACGCGTATAACATTCTATAAGGGTCTGATCTACTAAAAATGTATTCAACCGACATCTGTCAAAAGTCCTTAAATCTGCAACTGTAAGTCCTGTCTGATGTAAAAAAACGATAGGATGGGAAAAACTTATCCAACCGTCAGTCTTTTCTACAAGAAAATTGAAAAGGATCATCAAAAGCAGATTTGAAATACCTGTCCATCGATATGGACAGAGAATAAGGGTTGAATGACAGTTTGGTTGAATGTTTTTAAGAACATTCATTGCTATGATCTATAGACTTGTAAACATATCTCGACACGATTTGCATCCAAAAGCGCAAATCCGAAACCTCTGTATGGGGCGAAACCAGCTTAAGAATCGATAGACGCCTTCTGATATACGTTCTTGAAGATGTTAGTCAGAAGAAGGTACGTGGACAGAACCTTTATACTGTACCGAGTTGTCATAGAGACAGTGGAACAAATCTAACATTAGTTTGTAGACAATTCCAGGAAGAAACTGTGGGTAACTCTGGAGACTTTTATGGCTTAGATTCCTTGATTTCTTTGACCATGAATCCAAATCCAATTCGACTCATTCTATCTGGTTAGCATCAACTACCTTCTGTATGATGGTTTAGGTATAGGTAAGAGAAGCTACCTGCACAAATAGCACATCTTCTTCTTAGGTGGCGCTACAGCTCGGGGTGAACCTGGGCATCCAGGTTGTGTGTGCAGACACACTTAGACTAATAAAGCCAGTATTGGGCTACTCGAGGCTTCTTAAAACCATCCGGAGCCTTTGATAATGTGAAGGAGGATCTTGACACCTACTGACGCCAGTTCACCTAAGTTGTCAAAGAAATGGGCTCCTAGATGGTATAGACTTTGTTTTGGACAGAAATAGGCACGTAAACTGGAAATGGAGAATGGTTTCTTCCTCCTCCTCGTGCCTACAGCTTTTGGAGAAGTCGTATGAAAAGAGGCCTAGACTTTTGGCATTTTGGCCTATCAGTCAGTGTCCAGTAAGAACACCCATTACGTGACTGATCTGTGATCGCTTCAACAGGACCAACTCAATACTACGTTTCAGACCAAGCCCATGCTAGATCTGTCTCGAAATGTTACAAGTAGATGCACCCATCCATAGTTGGTTTTGGTAAAATCGTCCAGCTTTAGTAAGAGTTTACAAGTAGCGAGGGGCATACTCAGATTCTGCCACTTCGGCATGATCCTATGGGTCGCACCCTGTCTGGCGAGCTTGTCAGCCTTGCAATTCCCTGCAATATCTTTGTGGTCTGGCATTCAGCAAATGTGAACGTTGAACTGCTCAGTCATCTCCAGAAGAGACAACCGGCAGTTTAAAGCGGTCTTTGAAATAAAGGAACACGATTTCAGGGTTTTGATTGCCGCTTGACTGTCAGTAAAAATGTTAATATCTCTGACAGTCAGGACAAGGCTTCCTCGATCGCCATGTTTTCCGCTCGAAAAAAACTACCATGATCTGGGAGGCGAAAAGAGAAGCTCGGATTGAGCTTATCGGAGAAGGGACCGTGTAGTCAGTCTTGGAGTCCGTGTAAAAGTGGACTAAACTGTCCTTATGAGAGGGAGCAGTGACCCGGTCACTTCGGTCACGGATGCTCGAACGGAAGTTTCGGTCAAATAATAGAGTCGGAGCGGCGGGGTGCTATCGGTTTTTTCTGGGGTATCTATCTTCGAGGAGTGGTGCTTATGATAGCTAAATCACTTTGAGTCGAAAAGCAGCACTCGAAGTCAATTGCTTGCCAAAAATATCTAAGGGGAGCAGATGCAGTATAATGTCTAGCGGCGCTGAGGGAGAAGTTCTTAGTGCACCACTGATGCATATACCTGCGGACTTGTAATGACCCAAATGGGCGGATACCAGCCAGTAATTGATTTCCTGCAATTCCAGGTTGGTAGCCACTACATCTTGATTGCTGTAATTAGAGAGTAAAAAATTGTTAAGATGGGTCTTCGCAAGGATGAATGATCTCGGTTTACCTTCAGTCTTTGCGCAGATGAGAGTGTAGTTAGAAGTCTTGAGTTCACATACCCGATAGCCAACTATCCATAGCCTTTTGTAAGTTAGAGAATAAGGGCGGCAGAAGCTGGTTTGGAGTGGTGAAGGTTATTCTGAACGATTCGCAGCATAAGAGCTACCAGATACCATTACCAATCAAGAAGGAGTCCAGAAGGATCCGTCAACCCAAAGTTGATCCCCAGGAGAGATGGTATAGGTGATAGAAGACCAGAATCAGCTGGTTTTTCAGGGGCGCCTTTCATAACCATGTCCTTCGACAAGGTTCATTGTCCGCTTCAGTCGGGTTAGAAGATTCCCTTTCCAGCTTCTTTTCGTCGCACTTATAAACTTTTTGGGTAATTGAATCGAAACCATAGTTAATTACTCCTTTAAAGGATACCAGGAGGGCCAGAGACTCCTCATTGATGACAGTAAGGACAACTATATATGGTAGTCTTCTTTGGCCTCATCAATTTTGGCAATCTTCCAATTGTGAGTGGGCAACTGGGGATTGCTGACTTTTAGGATCTTCAAAATAACTTTGGCAGGCTCAGTCGGAATCATGGCATGGTTCCTTAATCGATTACGAATACATTCCTACAATCCCGGCAGGAGGGTGCAGGGCCGGACAATCCGAAAGTTAGTGGCGATTAGGAATACATTCCTTTTCCACTATCTTCAACTGTGCCCCTGGCCACACGGTTTTATAAAGGTCCTTAGATCTCTGATCGGCGCAACTGATGAGTTTGACGTGCCCTTGACACCAGCCACAATACCGGCAGGTGGGTGTAGGGCCGAGATTTTCCCGTAGGACTTGAAGGAAGTTGATGGCGAGTTTATTTTTGACCTTCCTCCACTTGTCCACATTAATGCTGTTTTCAATAACACCAATCTCCAAGTGTTCCTTAACCACTTGGTTGAAGGGCTTGAAGGTAATTGTGGAAGGAATTACATTTGTCCTCTTTACGAAATTAGGAGGCTCATTCTGAGAGCTGTGGGACTTGGACGTTAAGTCCTTGGCGGATGAGTCGGGGGTGAGCTGAACACGCTTAGATGCCTGGCTTAAGGAAGTCTTGTGCATCTGGGTACTCTCTTGCTTCGGGATCGCTTGTATATGGTGCAATAACTTAAAAGCCAGTCGAAGATCCTGATATGAGATCTTGGAGGGGGGATGTTTTGTGAGCTCGAGGTTATACAGTCAGTCATGGAGAGGTAATTGAGAAACCGATGAAGGTCCTACGGAGAGAAGTGGCTACCAGTGTTCGATAGTCAAAATCATAAAAATGACGGTACCCTTGAGGTGATTTATATTCTATAGATACACAAGCAAGGGAGATCCATGTGGTTTGTCGTCTTACGCAGACCTCGGTTCCACCTTCGATATCAAACGAAGAAGATTCCTTTTTCATTCACCAACCTATAGTAGCTCCATCAGGCTCAAGTCAAAATATATACCGACCACATTATTACAGATACCTTTTCTCCTTTTAATATTCGAGATAAAACCTTTTCTCCTTTCTCCCCCCATTCTGTGCAATCCCCATGAGAACAATCAAAAGGTAGGCACGCTTGGTACCTAACATTGAAATCATCAGAAGCCGCCTAACAGCAACATTTCTACAATATCAGCTCACTTGTACTATGAATTCTGTCAGTTAACCAACAAAGACATCCTCGAAATGTCCTCTTCACTCAGAGATGTACATACGTACACACAAAATAATATCAAAGTGACATCCTTCTCATGCCGCAGATTTCAATGAATAAAAGCCTCACGTGACACTGGAGAAAGGAATTTTCTCTGTGTCCTTGCTGAATATTATCTCAGACGAAGGATATCCACAAACGGATTCCCTAAATTGAAGATGTTTTGCAGCGCTTTCATCAAATCTGGGAAAAATAGGAAAAAAAGGGACACTTCAGACGAAACCAATTACTAGAAACAAAAGGACATAAGTACAACTGACAGTATTTGTTCGGTATGTGTGTGTGTGTATCTTCTATGGAGTTGGAGAACCCTTTGAAAGGGAATCCCTTATATTTGAACAAAGCTAACAACAGGACACACGCAGAGATAAGGAAAAAATCCGATTTAGCCCCTTCTTAGACAAGGAGTCCTCCCTCTGCTGTTTAGATTCACATTACGCGTTCCGTTTCGAATTTTACTTTGTCCCACAACTTTGTCCTCAAGGAGACCGACTGAACTCCTTCCTATGAGCCTGAGTGGGTGGCTACTTACTTTTGGTTTCGTCCTTCGTCCGTAGAGCTCATTTTTTTGGTGCACACATTTTTATTTTGTTGTGATTCCACCCATCAGTGCATTCTCCAAATGAGGTGGGTCGGTCGGTCGGTCGTCTGCTCCTTGTTGGTCAGTCCAGTCCGTTTGGTAGTTGTGTTGGTTACCACCCAGACAATGTAAGTTTTTTCTTTCGCTACTCGGTCAAATGATTTATTTAATACCTTGAAAGGAAGCATATTTCCTGAGGTTTATTAGCTTTTGTTAGGAAGTCGGGGTAAGTCCTTGGAGGACGATTCCTTTTTGCTGAATGTGCAATGCAGTTTGAGCTATTTGCAGTTATGAGTTATATAAGACGGTTGAACACAATGATTTCTTGTGAGGATTTCAGATATGACCATTACTGTGGATTGGAAAGCGAAGGACGGAAGGAAAATAAGCTGTAGAAGTTTGCTCTCCTTCGATTGTTTTGCCATTGCCTCGAGGGTAGAAAAAGAATCCTTGGAATGTTGTTTATTGTAAAGGTTTCTCGAGTTGGAAGGTGTATACCGTTCCCACCCTCAACTAACAATGGGTGAATGGAAAATCTTTTCATCTTGTTAATCAGGAAAGAAAAATCGGTCTTAGGAGGAGTTTGGAAGAGAGAGATCTTGGAACAATTAATAGTGCCACCAGTTCGGTTTCGGAGTAATGGAATTTTCTAAAAAGGAGGTCAAAGCTCCTGGGGTAATTTAATATTGATTGGATTTATTTTTTCTTAGATTTTGAGTGAATGGTTGAGGTTTAATTAAGTGAATGGGTTTGAGGAATACTCAGTTGAAGTCGACTTGTTGTACAGGTGACTTAGTTAATGGATGTAGGAGGAAGGTATACAACAAGAGGTGTCATTTTGTGTTCACTGCGCTAAGGATCCGCTTTGCTTTTTATGTATCCACTTTTATAGTTGGTACGCACCCTTTAGTCTGTTCCAGAGGCTGCTGGATGACACTGAAACCGACGCGCGGAAAAGTAAAGTCGTTATTGTCGGTGACTTCAACGCAGGAAGCAGAAGGAGAGACGGAAGAAGACGAGGTCTTCTCGAAACATTTACACCACTAGATACAAACCTAGTGAGCAATGGTACAAAAACACCTTATGAGAGCCAGGTAGAGCGTCCATTATAAACATTATTTTCGTGAGTAGCTCCCTAGACCAAAGCACAGACTGGTGAGTTAGCTATACCCTATACTCAAGACTATACTCAAAGCGACCACCAGTCTAATGATCGATTATGATCGAAATAAAGAACAAGAAATGCTGGCAATGTCCAAAGCTAAAAGAACCGAAATGGAAGGACACTGTTTTCGACAGAGAGGTGTTTGAGGAAATGATCAGCACTCAACACCTGAATCAGCTCAAGAACTAGAGCTGTAGTTGACGGATATGGTGACCTCCGCGTGCGATGCGTCCATGTGAAGAAGAAGATCCAGTTCAAGTGGATCGCCTTGCTACTGGTGGAACGAGGAAATCAATCAGCTGACGTATATGCTGACCTCCGCGTGCTATGCGTCCAAGAAGAGGACCCAGTTCACGTGGATCGTCCTACTACTGGTGGAACGAGGAAATTAAATCTCTTAGAGCAAACTGCCTGCAAGAAAGGCGCAGAAATCAACGCTCGAGAGGCAGGTCGGAGCTCAATCAGAAGCTAGAGACATGTACAATAGGGGATTCACAATGGACCTTTAGGTCTCCGAGTGGACGTGATGAGTTTTTCCGTCACACTCCCGTTCTCAACCTAACCTAACCTAGAGACATTTAAAAATGCCAGGAAGGCTTTTAGAGACAGCAAAACAAGATGCTTCAAGCAATTACTTGATGTAGCCGGCATATACCTGTGGAGAACTCCCTACAGGATCGTAATGATGAGGCTCATCTTACATGTCCTACTATACTCGAGAACATTATCACAAAACTGTGTCCACACCGACCCACGATCAGTCTCCACATGGGCAGTGCAGCGTCCCGAACACCAGAGAAACTCCATCTAGCGTGCAGAAAAATTGCAGTTAGCAAGGCACTAGGCCCGGATGGAATCCCGAATAAAGCCCTGAAAACAGCTGTAAAGACAAAACCTGACACTTTTATAAAAGTCGTTCAGAATTGCCTAAGAGAAGGGATATTTCCAGAGCACTGAAAGCTACAGCATCTGGAGCTGCTGCTACCCAAGGGAGCAACTTCATCATATCGCCTCATTTGTCTACTGAGTACCATGGGAAAGCATTGGAGTACAATGGGCTGCTACTGATAGTCGAGGAAAGAGGCTATTAGAACGCTATAAAAATTATGGTAGATATCGCTGTCGCCGCCATAGAAGGAAGTAGATGGCGGTGGAGAATATAGGAGTTCTGCGCTGTAGTTACACTGGTCATCAAAAATGCTTTCAATTCAGCAAATTGATCATGTATAATGGAAGGAATGAATATTCCAAACTATATTCTTAGGGTAATATGGAGTAACTTTAAGAATAGGAAGTTAAGGTATGAAAGCAATGAAGGTGTTGGCAGGCGTTCCGCAAGGATCGGTGTTAGGTCCCCTTCTGTGGAACTCAAGAACAAAAGTTATAGGCTTTGCGGACGATATCGCTATTGTAACAGTTGCGAAACATGCTCACGGGGTAGAATCAGCAATAAATGAAGCGATTTCAGAAATGGAAACCTGGTTAGAGACAGCAAGCCTGGAGTAAGCGGAGCAGAAGACGGAAGCAGTTCTAATCACAAGCCACAAAGCAGTAGAATATATCAATGTGCATCAATGGAGATCAAGTTATTAAATCACAACAGGCAATCTAATACTTTGGTGTAATGATAGATAACAGGCTGAACTTTAAGCCGCACCTAGAGTATGTAGTCGATGCTCGAACATCTTTAGCGAGGATACTGTCAAACGTCGGTGGACTTACATATAGTTGTAGAGTCCTATTGTCCAGAGTAGTAATCTCAGCATCACTATACGCATCACCAGTGTGGGCTGATGCTATGGTAACAAGAAAATCAAGACAGATATTGTCTTAGGACAATTTGCGTCTATATAACAGTGTGGGATAAAACGTCATATGTAGTAGCTGGTATGGTACCCAACGAGATCCTGGTCGATGAAACGGGTATACGTCAGGAAACTCGTGAATCGACAGCATACAAAAAATTAAATACAAATTCTTGGAGCGACAGGTCCATGGGACCCAGGGCCTAGATTCTCAATCGAAAGCATAGATGAGTTACTAAAGCAGAAGGAAGGGCGATCTCAATGGAAATGTAGGAAAACCGATGGGATGACGCCACAACAGGCAGATGGCGATAGAAAAGTAGGAGAGGTGCACTACATATAATATCACCCAATTCCTAACCCATCATAGTAGAAAGTAACTGCACAGGTTCAGGCACAACAGCTCGCCTCTCTGTCCATGCTGCGAAATGCCTGAAGAAGACGTAGAATACGTGATGTTCCAATGTCCACGCTTTACGTCAAGATGTACAAACTTTGCGGACCCCAGAGAGCTTATTGGAGATATCATTCAGTCGCGAGAGAGCTGGCATCAAGGGTATGCATATGTATATGACCAGCGTCCAGGACAAACACAGGAGAACCGAGCGCCTAAGAATAAGAAACGGAGAAGAACAGAGTGGTGAGCCTTAAAGGCTAACCAGCTCTTGGAAGTAATACCTAAAAGAGTGTAGGGTGTGGATTAGTGCCTAGACGCATTCCTGGCATCGAATATTTAGGCTTGCGAATCGTGTATCCTATTAGCCCGGGCTACTAGTATCTTTAGAACATTACCAAATCCAATGGAGCAACCAAAAATAAAAAAAAATGTTGGATGACCCTTTGGTAGGTCCTCGGCCCTCGATGGGAAATGTCCTTAGACCAGAGAAGGTCCATTGTGCTGCCGATGTTTAAGATGGGTGGTTCACCCTCTTACTGTAAGAACTATCCACTTCCTTGTATGAAGGAGCTAATCTTAGCCATGCAGGCGTTGTTGAGATCGTTTAGATTATTGAAAAGGTATTCGTCTAACGTAGCCTTCCTACTATTAGCGAGTGCATGACACGTGCACAGGAGGTGACTGATGGTTTCCTCTTCCTCTTCATCTATACAGCTTCTACAGAAGTCTTTATAGGAAATGACCAATCTTTGAGCATGTCTTCCTATAGCACTGTGTCCAGTGAGAGTGTTAACTATCTTGGAGAGAGTTCCTCTCCAATGTCCAATGGACCAGAGCACCCTAGCGATGTGACATCGGTCGAGTTAATGTCATCGATGGTTGGCCTTAGTCTCCGAGTCGGCGTTAATAAGGTGTTTAACGCGCGCCGGTGACGTTTATGCTATTAAGACCAGAGGAGCCTCGTCTAGCTAGTTCGTTAGCCTCACAGTTTTCTGGTACGTCACAGTGACCTGGTACCCAGCAAAGTCTAGGTTGGCTGATCGTTTGCATAAGAAAATAGGGCTGACCTGAAGCTTTAGGTCCAAGAAAGATACACATCCAGAAAGGCAGATATTTTTCGATTTAAAACTTGTGTGGTTGTGGCTTGTGGCTTGTGTAGAAAAAGCAGCTCACGTGGATTCGCCTTTATGGTGGAGTTCCTCGCCGTGTTTAACCCGCATTGGATGGTCTTTAGGTATCGCGCCGAGTTCTTTTCTGACGAATGGGCACTTCCTGGCACTTCAGCGCTGCCAGGATTAAACCATTGCATCACTCCGTCATCTTAGCTATACTTTTTAAAGACCAGTGCGGTAAGTGCTGTCACTCGATCGGTCACCATTCGTCTCGATACACCAAAATATCCGGAGATGTCCGTAAGCACATTGAGAACCCCCTTTGTGGTCTCCGCTTACATGGCGCGTAACACCACGTACTTCTTGTAGTTGTCCACTATTGCGAGTACGTACCTTTCCCTCAAGTGAATGGTCCCAGATGATCGAGGTGTACTCTGTGGAATGGCTAGGGTATTCCATCTGCGTTGAGCAGCTCCTCTTCTTTCTTTCCACCTTTTTGTTTTGCATAAGTAGAGTTCACGCATGCTTTAATGCATTCCCAAGTGAACCGTTGCATTCTTGGGAACCAGTATATCTCTCGAGCGAACGTCTTCTCATCCGCTAGGTGATGTACGTTGTCATGGCAGAGGTTTAGGATCCCCCAGCGGGTTGAAAGCGGAAAGTCTTTCTTGCAGCTGAAGTTTCCATGGCGTTGATGCGGGCGACTTCAACTCCTTAATAACGGCGTGCAGTTTCTTGTCCTGCCACTGCATTGTCGCTAGACAATCATCATCAGTGATATGCATGTTAAGTACATACAGTGCCGCCTCTTCCATAATTTTCTCCTCTTCCACTGGTTGCCGACTAAGGACGTCTTCACATGCCGCCTTTTTTCCTGGCTGATGCACTGTTTCGAAGGAGAACTCCTGCAACTTGAGCCACCATTTGCGCATACGTGGTATAGTCTTTAGCTTGTCCTTAGAAGCCACAATCGCCTCACTGTCTGCGACGACCTTGAATTCCCTGCCCAAAAGATGTACCTGGAATCGATCCAGGCTGTTCACGATTGCTGAGACCTGTAGCTCATAGGAATGGTACTGTTTTTCCTCCTCGAACATTTTCCGACTGTAAAATATCACGCAACTCTTCATCTTTCTTTCCTTTTTGGAACAGGAACCCTGACAGCCTACGCGTCTGTATATACCTCGTATTTACAGTCGGGATCGAATAGCACCAGCACAGGTGGATTGCACAAGCCATTGGTTGTCCACTGGAACTCCTGGTCAAGACATTTTTTAGTCTATGCGTCGGTTGTTTGGTGGAGGTAAGTATGTACCCTCTGCACGAACCTTCAAAGAACGGCCTGTATCGGCTGCACGGGAGCTTACGCGATTACGCCTGGCTCTGCTCTAGATGCTCTGGTTGTTTTATCTCCCCTTGATACTGTCATCATGGCCTGCACTATCAAAGCAATCTACCGTCTTAGACGGGGTACCTTTTGGTATCATCCGCACTACAGTTTTGATGAACTTGCACGGCACTTATCCTATGGCCCTGGTTCTATGGATGTGTCGTCTGATGCAATGACAAAGGAACTTCGGCTGCTGTGCAAATTTAAAGTCGACTTTCTTTGCTTTCAAAACCAGTTTCCATCAGGGTCTGAGATAGGACTGGGCTGTAGTCGAATCTTCACGGAAGGCTCCAGAGCTCAAAGGTCAAGGGTCAGGATCTGGTATTTACGTGGAGACCGATACCACTAGTCTCACCACTCACAAGGCAAGTATGCCTCTGTTTTTCCAGCGGAGATCTATGCTATCTTGGACAGCCACTATATTGCTAATTGGTGGTGGAGTTGGAGTATTTGTGTTTGCAGTGACAGTCGGGAATGCAAAACAATGCTGAACTCTTTGACTCTTGTCTAGGTCCCAGGTCACGCTGAGATTGAGAAAAATGAGATCTCTAATGAGATTCCTAAGCAAGGGTCAGAAGATGATTTCTCAAGACCTGAACCTTCGTTGGGTCTTCCTGCGTTTTCGATCAGGGGCTCTATTGACAATTGGTTTTCCTACGAACACAATTGTGTGTCACGGATATCCAGGATGCTGGCAGATTGCAGGACTAATGCTCCTGAACGTTACTTATGGAGAGGGCGATGATACTTTGGATCGTTTCCTTTGTTATTGTCCCACTTTTGCTCGGATCAGGTGGCAGATCTTCGGTGATGATATTGTCTTCTCATCACTGGAGTGGATTGTCGGCATTCTCTGAAAGTCGAAGAAATTCCAGTAAAATGGGTTATAGTAGACCTTGCTTCCCTTATCCTTATCCTTACCACAGACCCAAAAGCGTACTCTTTGAAAGCCGTAGTAGTTTAAAAAGAGATTGCGCCTGCTTTACTTGACGCATTGTAAGGACTTGTTGTCTAAGTATAGGCCTGAATAGCACCAGTTATATCCTAAATGCTTGATATCTAGAGTCCATTGAACTGCAGCTTAACAAAAAATTAAATCGTTCGAAACCTCTCCTATAGTCCCAACTCAATCCCAACTGCTAGGGAAAGCACATTTATCAATATGAATACCCAAAATCAATCTACAAACAGATCAAACATTTTTACAACCCTTGAAGACCAGGCCAGCCACTTCAGGCAGAAATATAGTGGAATGCCACTTAAAAGTATCAACTGAGCCATGTCCCGATCACGACAAAAGCACTTTCCTCTGTCTGCCTTCAAAATTTTAATCCAAAATTGCATCAGCCCGTGAAAAGTGGTTCTCCATCCCTTAACTGACCCCACCCCAACCTTATACACCAATTTAAGTTATATTGCCCCCATGCGTCGACAATGCATCCCCGATCCATCAAATCGATTGACTTCTCCCACAGGACGTCTATCGGCCTCTCCTAGCGGAGCAATATTACCCCGTTGGCCAAGCGATAAATCGAAGTACTCATTGACGGTCGTTGGAATTAATAAATTTCCACCCAAAACAAGGAACATATTCTCTGGACAGCAAACGTTGTCGGTTCATGCAGCAGCAGCAGCAGCAGCACCAGCACCAGCATCCCATACCACAACAGATACATCGCAAGGAATAAATTTCATCCATATTTCACTACGACATGGATTTTTCAACGCGAACTAGCAAATAAAAAGGAAATAAACCAAGCTAAACCCAATGCATCCTTACACCACCCTTACACCCACATCTCTCACTCAACAGTGCAAAAACTATTTTGACAATAGGGTGAGTGGTTGTTTGCGTTTGTTGCTCCTGCTGCATCATCAAAATGGTTTTTCTTTTTTGTTTTTTTTTTTTTGGTTTTGTGATGGGAATTGTTTTGCATAAAAAAGGGACACAGACAGGACTATGGACTCAATGTGCACTGTGTGCGCTACAAATCACCAGAAGTCGATATGAAATCCAACCCATTCCACAGCGAAAGGGTATGGTTGGTCCTATGGTTGGGTTTGTGAATTTGAATGTCAGTAGTTGGAAGGACGAGAGTCGTATTTTAAATCTTCAATAACCACTTAATTTCCTTTAGGGATACTTGCCTGCCCACCAGCACTATGCCAAAGCTGTCCGTCTATCCGTATTCTCAGACCTAGGATGCATTCTGTGTTTGAGAGCATCACCACCATCCTGCCTGCTCCTAATACAACTCTCCTAGGCAAGACAGAGGAATCAATTTATTTTCGGTCTCTGCGAACACTAAATTGGGATTCTATGTAAATTTGATTACCAACCAACCAACCAATTCCACTCCAAACCCCTTCCCCCACCGAATTGAATTGTTGGTCCCTTATGCAAAGAATAGCACATTGGGTTCCTGCAATGATAAATGCCCAAGTGTAGGGGTAGGTAGGGAGGATGTCCTTGCATGGAGTCTCTTAAAATTCAAGAATCGATTCGCGGTTTATTGGAAAACCTCCCTCTTGGTTCACTTCACAATGCAAATGTCCGATAACATCTTGTTGAAGTTTTCCCCGACTTTTCGAGCAATGACGACATATTTCATTCGCATCAATATGGTGAGTGTGTTGAGTATCCTTGCACAAGTTGCAAACAAACTTTTATGCGCAGCAAAACGAGCAAACAGATCAGAACGGGGACATAGACTTCCTTTTATTTTTTATTTTTTTTTTTTGATTTTGTTGGCAAAGGCTTCGTATAAATTTTCTTTATCTTAAGCATGTGGTCAGGAGTTGAAGAAGAATTTGCATGTCCTTGCTGGTGCAGTGTGTACACATCAACCTGACTGCAGCTTAATCGAATTCAATTTTGTGAGGGCGGCGTACGGGCTAGTCTGAAACACTGAGGTCGGTTGGGCCGAGTTAAAGGACCTCTTAAACAATTTGCTAAGACTGAAATTTATTTACACTTCCTGATGCAAGAAGGTGCACGCCAAGAGTGACAAATATGTGTAGAATGTGTTCCACTTTGAAATTAGTTTTGAATGTAGCAGCAAAAGTTGCTAACAAAATTATACAAGGTGGCGAAAATTTCCTTCGTGGTTATGGTAGGGTAAAAGTTTTGTGGTTAGACAGCTGTTGTCGAACTTGATGAATGTTAGGAGATAATACATTTAAGGGGTAATCTGTGTGGAGCACTTACAGCCTGGATTAGGGATTTAGTTTCGACCTCCAGAGAGCCAGATAAAAAGTATCTTTTGATCGGATCCTGACATACACAACTTCTACATATTCAAGGGCTCAAGTACACTACTTTTGAATTATTTGGGAGACTTATACCCTCAAACCGAAACCGAGATTGCAGTTCGCAGCTGGGAGAATGGACAGTAGATGCATACATATATACCATAGTGTTGCCGAATTAAAAAGACATAGCTTAGACAGTTACAGAGGCATTCCATGGCCTTTGTAAAGATCTCTTCGAAGCCACTCCAAAAGAACGACTAATTTCAAGTCATACTATTACTGCTCTCAGGCATACCCGTCAGTGCTAAGTTCAAGATGTCCCTCATCCTTGCCATTCACATTCCACCAAATACCCAGATTTACCTTAGGCAAGCACGTTAAGCACTTGCCACCAACCAACACATGGCCAGAAGATGAAAAGAAAATAGAAAATCCATTTTCTCATACCATCCAACCAACTATCTCCCGACCGACACATCTCAAATGAACTTGGAATGTCTGCCGCAAGGATAGATACACATCCTGCAGGCAAGGTATAGCGAATTGGCGTACGCTGCTTGCCACCAATGCACTTGAACAACACGAAATTGAAGTGATACGTATTATTCGTGCTTCTCTTCAAAACCGTGTGTTCCTTATCCACACACACACACACAGGACTACCAACTAGCTATGCGATTAGATTTTGTTTTTTTTTTTTTTTGACCAAAAGTGAAAGGAATGCTCAAACAGCAGACAAAATGAGATCCGTGTTCTGGTTTTGGTCTTCATAAGGACGATGGAAACGCGAAGAAATTCAACTAGGTACGTGACTGAATTTCGTAATTGGAAATCCTTTCGTCGAAATTCTTTCGTTGCACCGCAAAGGATGTATTAAATATATATTGAAGAGATACGTTGTTAACCACCATACCCAGTGCTAAACTATTTCAACTTGCTATTGCTTGTGGGAGTATCTATGTTAGGTAGTAGCAGCAGTATGCATCTCAATCGCTAATGTAGTGGAAGTGGATTTTGGGGCCAAACTTGTGGAAGCAGGTGTCTTTAGTTGCCAGAAGAAGGTTTCCTTTTTAACAGGAAAATTGAAGGACATCGACATGTGCTATTGCTTCTACTGCTGCTTGCATTGGCGGTTAGGGTTAATCGATGAAATATGCGATCCAAGCAAGGAATTGTTATGTTCCTTAAAGAGAATTGTCATTATCTAGGATTTGGTCATGTCGTGGATGGTGGAAACACAGAATTTGAAGAGATTATCCTGAACTGTATTTGGACTGCCGGAACGTGCTATTGTCGACTGTTGTAGCTAAAAGGGAATGGTTTTCAATTTTGCTGGCTTAGTGTGGAAAAGTCAATGAAATTTTGATATTAAATGCGACGGCAGTGAGATGGATTTTGTGAAAAAAATAAAATTTTATCGAAGGATTTTCGATTAAATAACGATAACATCGTGACCGGACTAAGGGCACACAAACTGCATATATGCAGGGCGACACTATGTCCTAACAATAGTTAACAACTAGTGAAGCATAAGTAACAGTGGCGGATCGGTTGTACCGAAAGGAAATACAGATTCTGACCAAAGATCGGTAAGACTTCGCACACCTTAGAGACCTCAATATCCCAAGTAGTAGTTTGAGCCACAACTGCCTGGATATGACACAGTTGACACAGACACCCCTGCCATCTACTATCAGCTTGTAATAGATGTTGTGGAAAAAGTCTACATTCAAGGGCCCACAGCGACACATTCGCCGCCTCCGTAAGGGCAGATCCCCGTCTTGCTAATTCATCAGCTCGCTCAGTTCCCTCTATGCTATATATGCAGCACCTAATGGAGACTGATCCTGTTTTTGATTCGAGGATGTAGTGGCAGATACAATAGCTTTAATAGCGGTGTGGCTGTTACTGTGACCCGGCACCTAAAGGAGACTGATCCTCAACCGATGAATCATCGAGGCGAGTTCCTCTTCGCACGGTTCTCTCAGCTTGGAGGATGTGGTGGCAGATACAGTAGTCTTGATACCGCCTGGCTGTCAATAAGGATGGCTATGGTGTTAAGTCGTGTGGTGGTTTACTTGAGTAGGCGGAAAGCCTCACGTACAGCAAGAACTTCTGCCTGGAACACGCTGCAAGAGTCAAGAAGCCGGTAAGGCATGGACATGTTGATCAGAGAATATCCTCACCCCTACGCCACACTTCATTCTAGAACAGTCGGTGAAAATTGTTGTTTCGAACTCATTTGTCACTACGCCTGATTCCCACTACGCGCTGGTTGGGAATCTCGCTGTAACGTCGTATCTGAATACTCTGGGAGTTATACAGTCAGTTGGATTAGCTACAAAGTCTCGTGGTAACAGATTCAGGATACTGTTGTAACCATAAGGTATGGTACTCCAGCATCCGCTTTCTTTTAAACTGAGCGCACTGCATGAACATAGGAACATAATGTGAAGGTCTAGCGGTAGAAGGTGCAAGGACTTGTTCTCATGGCCCCAGTTGCTCCAAGAGCCGCAGTTCTTTGCACTTTGTTGATAAGTTTGATGTTGTATTCATTCCTTAACGCAGGCTACCAGACTAGCGATCCATATGAAAGTACAGGGCGCACCTGAGCCGTGTACCTCCATATGACCATCTTCGGGCGAAGTCCTCATCTTACCACATCATCCGCATACGCGACAACCCTGACTTCATCTATGTCAAGTCTACACAGGATTTTATTGATTACCATAAGAAAAAGAAGAGGAGCTATGACCCAGCCCAGCCGAGTTCCTCTTACGACAGATATGGTGGAACTGCAGTTACCGACGGTCGATTGAATGATTCTGGTTTGTAGCATAGTCACTATCTATTTGCTAATAAACTCTTCCACACCCAGTTGGATCAGAGGTTCCTGATTCGATACAGTGCTGGCATTACTGAAGCCGCCTTGAACGTCTAAGAAGGTGGCTAGCTTATATTTTCTTTCGTTCGTTCCTTGGTATATGCGTGCTGATATTTGGTATGTATGTGTCCCAGATACGTTCCAACGTCTTTAAAAGGAAAAAGGATAGGCTGTTGGGTCTAAAATCCTTTGCGGATTCATGCCCACGCTTCCATGCTTTCGAAATAAATACAAAACGAACACGTCTCCAACTCAGTGGAACGTGGTTAAGGAAGATACAGCCTCTATAGATAGGTACTAGTCATTAGACTACCTGATCCAATGTTTTCTGCAACATAACCTGAAGAATGCCGTCAAGGCTGAGAAAAGCTATTAATAGCCCAGGTGGTACTAACTTCTGTAATTGATGTCTTAATGTCATTCTAAGATGAGAATTGCACGGCCTGAGGCATTGGTGTATGAGCAATCACATTTTTACATCCTGGAAAGGGTGTTTGCATTAAAAGCTCCAACGACTCTTTAGAAGAGTCCATCCATCTCCCATCCAACCTTTTAATAAAGGACGGGCTGGAGTGTTCCTTGTACAAGATCTTACTCAGTCCGGCAGAGTCTTTTATGGTTTCAATGGACTGACAGTAGTCCATCCCGGCAAGAGATTTGGCTCTTTTAATGGATTTCTTGAACGAACTGAAGGCACAAGAACTAAACGTAGTCTCCTTCTCGGAAGAAGATGTGGGTGGCGGAAGGTTTCTGGCACCAGTGTACATATATTGTCTGAAACGGACAAAGCGGATGACAGGTGCGCTCCTGCCTCTGTGCACCTATGTGCGCCTTTCTGACAAAACTGCTACTAGTAGCATTGTGTCTATCTAAAAGGCAGTTAACACAGGTCCCAGCACCAGTGGTCGGAATGTGGCTGCAGAGGATAAAACTAGTGGTAAGAAATTACTCGTATCCGAGGGAAAGAGAAGGCTTCCTCCAAAAAAGCTGCTGTTTCTACCCTGACTATATGTGTAGGGAAAGCTGGTGATGATCACAAGATGACCAATGCGGAGTGCGAACAATGCAAAAATCATCTATGGGATGGGAGGGCTGTGCACTGAAGCACAGAATCCTTGTGGTGAAGTGCGTCATTGAATAGCTTAACAAATTGGTGCCGAAAATTCCACTCATATGGGCCACTCCCTTTGTGGTGTTTATGCCTCCAAAGAGGACGCGTGCCTTCTGCTGGATTCCGTGGAATTAAGGAATATGACGGAAGTGTGCGAAGGGCGGAGCTTCGAGTCTATGTCAATGACATTTACCCAGATAACTTTGCATCTTTGCAAGGCTGCTACGTACGTTCTAAGTAATAGACTTTCCGTGGTTCGTAATCGTATAACAGCTATACAAGAACCGTGAGTGTGGACTAAACGCATTTGTGGTTTTGGAGGTGTTCCGGGTATCATGGTACTCTGTGACGAGCGATCTGAAAGATGGAGAGCTTGTCTAATTGTACCAAACTTTCTCTTGGACAGTCGTATGACCAGGATTTGGTTGCGTCAGTTATAAACTACGAAGCAAACGGAGAATGGGAAAGTAAGTTTAACGCAACGATGAATTTTTCGATTCCCCAATTGCTTCGTAGCTTATAGCTGCAGCAACCAAATCCTGGTCATAGGACTGTCCAAGAGAAAGTTTGGTACAAACTTCTACGATACATCACTGGCATTGGAATGTGTTCATAAACTCAATGAGTCCTCATCTCGAAATGAGATGACATTGCTCTGTGTGAGATGGCACGTAGGGACTGAGAGCAACGAAAAGGCAGACAATCTATCAAAGCAAGGGTCAACCTCGGAGCTCTCTGGTCCAGAAATATTCGCTGCAATTGGCAGAGGGATGATAGAACACCTAATAAGCAACTGGGCGACGGAACACCAGAGAAGGTGGTCAACTATGGAAGGTTGCAGGCAGGTGAAAATGGCTATTAAAATGCTGATTGGCACAACTCACAGAGAAGTTCTAAGTTTAAGGCGAAGAACACTGAAATGGGTGATAGCGCTATCAACAGGTTATGGAAATTTCAGGTATTACCTAAAGAAGATGGGTCTTCTGGAGGATGACACCTGTGTACACCTGGAGGAAGTTGGGACAGCAGCGCATATTACTAAAGCGTATTACCTAAAGAAGATGGGTCTTCTGGAGGATGACACCTGTGTACACCTGGAGGAAGTTGGGACAGCAGCGCATATATTGCGTCAATATCCAGCGCTAGCTAGCAGAAGAAGGGAGGTCCTGGGAGCCACTGGGTAGAAACCCAGAGGATGAACCAGATTTCTGTTGAACAGATGCTAGTGTTGAAACGAGGAATCAAAGTTAGAGAGAAAGTGGAGAAATCCAGAGAGACTCTCGGGCTAAGGTGGATTATGGAAGAGAGACGAAAAGGGACCCAACACTGTGGTCTGGTTCTGGATTTATATTTTCTACGATTCAATAATACCTCCGTCGCGATGGTAGTTATCGGACTCATAGAGTATTGAGATTTTCAAGAAATGGTATTACTCATGTGCGTAGATGTTAATGCTCCGAATATACTCTGGGGCAGCAGCAAATGCAATGTACGAGGAAACCAGCTCCTATACTTTCTACTATCATCTGACAATGTTGGTTCTAAAACAATCGAGATTCAAGATTCTGTGGATGCACCCTCTATCTGAGATGCAACATGCATACTGACGTAGAAAATCCTGCGAAATTGCGCGTCAAAATCTAGTTGCGAGAGTTGAATGGGGGCTCGTTAGGAAAGAATGCTGTATGGGCATTTTCATCGACATAGAGGACGCTTTCGACAATGCGACATTTGATTGCACGTGTGACCCTTCTAGGCAATACGGTGTAAATAAGACATTGGTATTCTGGACCAAGGCAATATTAATGAATAGAACTTTGGTTGTAGCGGCGGACTGTAGCTGCTATGTTATGGGAGGTGTTAACAGAGGCTGCTGGGTTAGGTCTCCACAGCTATGGTGTTTGGTAGATGACTCTCTGGTGCACACTCTACGAAATATCTGGGAGCGATCCTGGAAAAGAAACTTGTTTGGATGAAGCATGGTTGAAGACATCCAAGGTGCTCTCAGTTTTCTGGCAGTGGAAAGGTGCTGTAGGCCAGACATGGGTTTTCGCGAACGTATGTGCAGCTTTCCCGAGTACGCTCTGCTTTAGATGCTCTGCTTGATTTACTTTCCCCTTGATACCTTCATCAGTTAGGTGGGACATACTCTTTTTATGAACTTAGAACTCGATGGAGTTTCTGGGATAATTTGATTGTGGCTTTAAGTTCCACTGAACTGAGATATAAGTTCATTATGGATTAAGTCCCTGCGCCACCATCCTGGCCATATCAATGTATAGGATATCCTTCTCTAAAATTCATGCTTCAGTAGGTCTAAGAGGGTTAATGTCTTATATACATTCTTAGTTGTTCCCTATAGGGTCTTATTTTTCCACATTTTTTCGTCGATGGAAGTGAGCGCCATGTTACGGTCAATGGAGTTTGTTATCGTGCCATGTTGGAAGACCAATTTTTGGACAGAATTGGATGGACTTAACATCAGTGATATGTGATTCCAACGAGATGGTGCCACATGCCACATATGTAGCTGGTCAAACAATTGATCTACTGAAGGGGAAGTTCGGTAATCGGGTAATCTTGAGAAATGGTCCGGTAGAATGGCCACCTCGCTGATGAGATTTAACACCGTTGGATTTCTTTTTTGGATTCCTTCCCAGGTGTTTCTATCTTAGCCCTCACTGTTGCAGGGCATTTACAGAGGAAGTGCTGAAGACTTTTTATTCTTCCTCGCATCCGGGCAAGTGGAAGTGTTCAGGTTGATGTCTCCGGTGTACAGACCGGCCATATGTCTTAATTGCCTCCTACCCAAATTGATGGCCCTTTTTTGTCTGCCGGGATCAAGAACCCTCACTATGGCAGCTTTTCAAGTTTGGAGTCCTTTTCATATGCCTTCGAGGTGTTTTGCGAACAAGTTAGTCCACGTTTTCCATCCCCTTCCTCGCTATTTCATCTGCGGCTTTGTTTCCTAGCAGATTTTGGTCCATTGCAGACCATTTTCTTGCAAGTTCTTCAGGTATCTCATTCCTGGTTATATCCTTGTGACCAGGGACCCAGCAGATATTTATATTTTGCTGTGAATCGAGAATCTTAAGTTCTTCGCGAAAGAGTTGGACTTGATTTTTATGGCAAAAATAGCAGCTTCATGTAAGAAGTTATCGAAGGTAAGCTATAACTCCTGCTATCGTCGTGGTATCCAAACTGGATATTCCCTTCAATAATCATAATAATAGGAAAATGTTCACAAACTTGAAATAATAACGTTGCCTTGTGAATAAATGAATGTTACCTTGTAGCAATTTAATAAAGCTGACTATCCCAATAATGAAAATACCACTCTCCTTCCTTTAAACTAACCGATTCCAAGGACATCAGCAATCAAAATGCATCCAAATAACCCACAAGAGGAAATTGAATCCATTAGAATCGACAATTCTCTCTTTCTCTAACTCTAATGTGCATATTCAATTTCCTCTAACGATCTCATTCGATTTCCATTTCCCCTTTCGTTCGACAAGAAGGAAAAACAATCTCAAGCGCAAAAAGGATACACAAACGCTTAACCCGAATCGCATAAATGTGTGTGCAAATCGCATATCCATACCCCGGGTTGGTATCCTTCATTTTTATTTCAACAAAGATAACAAGAAACCATACAGAGAAAATCTTATAAATAAATAAACAAATAAATAGATACTCAAAAAGGACACTCGCCGGATATTACGATTGGGCACGTTTTAAGAATTCCAACACTTAATGTCTTTCCAACGAAAAAAAAAAAAAAAACGTAATTCTCAACTTTATTTGTCCGATTGTGTTTGTTTGTTTTTTTTTTACATCTTTTTTGATGCATATGTTAGGAGGTAGTAATTTTTTTTTTGTTACTTACAACAAGGACTAAGGGTTACGAACAGGGCCTACGAACGAGAAGGGTTGTTAAATCCTTTCTTTAAGCATTTTTATTCCTCTAGTCCTGCTATGGTTCACTGACATACATTCCATACAAATAAACACAAGATAAAGATGTTGAGTGTGCATTGTAAATAACAAAAGGATCTCCTCGACTCCTGTCGCTTCGTCCTTTTTTTTGTTTTTCATAAGAAATAGTTGCTTATATTGTTCTAGACGCCTAAATTTGCATGAAGAATTCTCAAGAAGTTGATGCTCCTCGGTACATACCACTGTTGTGTGGAGTTTCTTTCAGACATTCAAAAGGATTCGACATCCTTTTTTTTTGCTATTTGCCATGTAGAGCAATGGCCTGAAGGAAAATAGAGCCAACGAACGTAAAGTATAAAACTGGAAGAGAGAATGAAAAATGAGGCTTCTTTAATCGAAGACACTTGAGGGGGATCCTTTTTTTTGTTGTTGCTTTGTTTGTACGCAAGTCCTTCGTATTCATAAAAGAATAAAACATATCAAATTAGGAGCCTTCACACATAAATACATACATATCTGTACATATGACAACGACGACGACCCTCAAAAGGTTCACTTGAATTTATTTTTCTTTTTGGTATACATACGAGTATGCATAATCCTATCCTTCGTCCTTTTGCGCTCTTACGATGTGTGTAATTTAATTGAGATATAAGATATTAGTAAAATACTAGATGGGAGGGAGACCGGGTGAATTTTCGGGGCGTCAGGGTCAGTTTTATGTTAGGCTAGGGATTTATGTCCTTTTTGTTTTGCGTATATACAAATGGAGCAAAATGTGTCGTCCTCTCATTCATTGAGTTTCAATGTTTGCCCTAAGTGGGGATGATTGTTTTGTAAATATAAATAATGTAATTTCGAGAGATAAATTCTGTTTTTGTTTCATTGCGTGTAGGTGGAGGGTGTTAGGAGGCTCTTTTTGCCAAAAAGGATTTCGGGTGCGGTAATGGAGGGTTTCATTAGGTACTAATTGGCAAACATTTGCATAAGTGATGACGAGTCGGTAGAAATGGATTAATTAGCATGAAATGAAGCTTTTAAGTACGTATTAGCTACATAGCAATGGCGGAAGAGTGGCCTAGTTTTGATGTTAAAAACCTTAAATTGTTATGACTTTTGTGTGGGGGGTATTCACTTTTGGGTATTTCTGGGAGTATTCTTCATTAATTGGATTTATTATTAATTAGGGGTTATTGGGGGATGAAATTGATTTAAACCTGGTGGGTATAAATTTTTTCAATATAATTGGGTATTTTGTTTGGAAATTTCTTGGATATACTCCTTCAGGTGGTTCAGAGTCTGGGTGTTTTGAAACAACTCCACAATAAGAGGTTAAATGAGGCTATCTCGTAGACTATACTTGGAGAAGCTCCCTGCTGGAGCACTGGCAAGCAACTGGTCCATTGTACTACCAGGAAGCAAGACACATTTTCACTGTATCTGTGTCAGAACTTACGAAGGCACCTGATACAAGCAAAGGCAGGACAATGACAAAGGAAATATCCATAACTCCATAAACCTCATATTGAAGATAAACTTCGACAAACTTTATTTAACCTTTTATCAAAATCAACCACGTTCTGCCAATGTTCAGGAAAGAAGAAGGAGTCGAGCCACTTGGTTCGAAATCCTCTGACACCAGAGGTCGGTACAGTTTTTGCACTGTCCGAGTGTATATCGCTGTTGTCGTCTTAATCGTGGCATTTCTTATCAGTCCATCGCTACCCGAATGAACTTCCACCACTCGACCCAATCGCCAGTGAGTCGGTGGTAAGTTTTCCTGACAAATAATGACGATATCACCAACTCGGATGTTGTCCAATTTCCTCTGTCACTTACTTCTTGTTTGCAGTGTCACCAAATTGTCCTCGCTCCATCTTTGCCAAAATGGTTGATGTACTTGTCGCAACCTTGATCCGGTTAGACGGGACCCCATCAACACTAGGCTCTAGCATGTTTAGGAGGGGGCTCCAACAAGAAAAATCAGCCGGCGTCAAAGCTAATCTATCCTCTGGATTGTAGTACGCTTCGATACGCCAAAATCGCTAAAGTATGAATCTGGTTGTACTACATAATTTGTCCGCCGAATAAACGCACCTAACGATGTTTTGCAGACTTCACCGCAGCCTTCACCTTTGTGAGGAGCGCTGGGTATAATAAAGTGCCAATTAGTCCCCACACTGGCTAGTGACTGCTTACTATGATCGCTATGCTAACCCTCTTGCAGCATACGGTTCACACCGACAAATGCAGCGCGATTCTCACTGTAGGGATCTTCACACAACCTCATCTGCTCATAAAATGAGTAAGAACGTCTAAGAACGCTTGTGAAGAGAGGTCATTCACCACCTCAATATGCTTGAGTCTGGTGATATCGGGTCAGCCATCAACCACTTCGGGCCATGTCTCCATAAGCGATGTGTCAATAGATTCATTGTATTGTATACCACTAGATCAACTGAATTTTGGGCTGATCGACCATAATTCAAATGCTCGGGCGACGTCAGTTCCTGGATTTGACGTACTCGGTTAGAGACACATAGCTTAAGTGTGGTATGTGGGTTGCGCAACCAGCATAACACGATCCGAGGGTCCGATCACAAGTAGTAAGGTGCCCATAAGTCCCAAGGCTACTCGAACGTTTTCCAGGGTGACACAGGTGCGCTGCATAGAGCTCTAGGCAATGGATGGTAGCCACCTTTGTTTTTCCTCATCATGGTGTTCGTTCCGATGCAGATACACAGCGACCAGCGTCGCAACTTTGAGGCTGTGAGATATGTGGGTCCTTCTTAAAGTCAGTGGTCTTTGTATATATAACAGATGCATACACACGCAACGTAGCATCACAAAAGTCGTGGAGCGCTGTTAAAAATTTTTCCATCCTCCATTCCCAGTCATTGGGGCGCCCGAGTCCATTGCGAAATTGAAGCTATTCTGATCGGCCACTGTTCTATAGTTGTCATACGCGCATTGATGAAGTCTGCATTGTAAAGACTGTAAGCCATCTTATAGGTGACAGTTGTTAAACGATAAATCCCGATGTATTCGGTGGGTGATCCTTGCCAGAGAATACGCTGCAAGTCCCTGGGTTGAGGAGTTATCAGTATCTACCGGAACATTTTTTCGATGTCGCAAGTGAAAGATGATGTTGATAAGTGAGTCCTGAATCTTTGGGCCCACTATCTGGATGTCATTTAATAAGACCCCGGAACTTGGTTGTAACAACGTGATGTGGGATATAAAACTAATTTATCATATGTCCAAGCTCAATGTATTCAGTCATGAATACCACGAACTTGTCTCGTAGCTCGATGTTGCCAGCCAGTCATCGCTTCAGGTAATGAAATTGTCACAATGCTTCCATATATGAATCTCCGAGATGCACCATGTAACGTCAATCGTTCATTCGAGAGTGCATTACTGAGAATATGCAATCACACTCATCGTTTCCAACCTCATTCTCGGGCATTTCTTCCAAATTTCAGAAGTTTTGGATAAATTTTGGATTTGCATTCACTATGGCATGTTCTGAAACATCCATGGCTAGTAAGGATCTGGGAAAAGTGGAAATTTAGCTCCTCATGCTTCTAATTAATCCAAGCTTCTATATCTGTACTCCCGACGCGTTGATTCTGTGCGCTGCCTCAGTATTTTGCCTGTAAGATTTCGTCTTCATGGGACCAGCCTATATATGTATGCATGGGCGTCGTAGAGCTTATCGAATCTACTTTGGCTAAGAGCATTCTATGCTTTGGTTTGTCAGCTTTTTCAGCTCCACACTGCAGGTATTGCTTAAAGGTTAGCCTTGCGTCTATAGTAATGCCAAGGTACTTTAAGTCTGGCCGATGCTGCTGATGAGGACTACGTCTGTCTTTTCTTCTCTTGTAGAACTATGCATACTATCCAATCTTGGACCATCCCGATAGGTTCATTATAGTCATACTCCAACTCCTCAAGAAGTTTGCTCACTAAAACGATTATTATGTTGTCCACGAAGTCAATTATATTCAAAGACCTGGGGATGCTTAGTCCGAGAACATCATCATCATTATTCATTAGATTCCACTGTAGCCTTGAGGAACGCCGCCTGTGGTGTTATACTGCTTCGTTCCTTCGTCGGTGTCGTGGAGCAGTATCCTATTTCTAAAATAGTTTAGGTATTCTGGTACTCTCTTGGTGGTAAATGCTCGAAGGCAGTTCTTGACATCCAGCGTGATAATTGCCCAGTACTGTTTACTCCCACTCTTCCATTACCTTCCTTCAATAGATTTTCATTATGTTCACGATTTACATAGTCGATGGTGTCGATCGTAGAGCGTGCCTTACGGAAACCACACGCTGGTGAAGTGCAAGGTCTCCAGCCTTATCGATTGTGCTCTTCAATCTGTCACTTATGATGCTCTCCAGTAATTTCCCTATGGTTTTCAACATGTGTAGGGGCCTATACGATGAGAGATCCTGCGATGGCCCTTCTTTAAGGCAAGTGTCGTATATATGTAGGTATCTGTGAAGATGTGTGGGCCCCAATTGTTTGATATTTTTAAGGCAATGTTGTGGATTCCATTGACAGGAGGCGCTCTTTAGTCCTTCATTTTTACGCAGACTTGCAGAACATCTTTTGTGGTCACCGGGGGTGTTGGTAGGCCTCCATCATATTTAACCTCTCCGTTTATTCCTGCATGTCCTGTGGGAAAAGTTCAGAAGCAATGTTATCAAGAAAAACTGTGGAAGTAGGCGAGGATTTTCGGTCACCCTTCAACTTCGGGTGTTCGAACTGTCATTGTCCAAATGCTCAGGGATTAGGGCTTGGCTCATATCCTTTATTTTAGCACATATGATGCGCACTGAGAGAATGTTGGCATTTGACCTTATGCGGCCGCTGAAACATGCTTTGAATCTTCGGGTTTGGTTGCACTCATTTAGGGCATAAGTCGTCATATGATGCTATTAGGTCGTCAGCATGGAGGCCTTTTCTCAAGCGATCTTCTAGCTAAGCAATGATGCGATTTTTTTTCTACTAATGGGATAGTACAGGAGAAAAAATGAGCCCTTCACGACAGAGTCCTCTTTTAGTATGCATGGTAAGGATATGGTAACTCTCTAGTCTCTAGGCTAATCATTCAATGGGGAGACGTCGCATCACACTCTGGATTAGAAAGTGTGAATGCTGCTTGCATGCTGGAAGTATTTCTTTTGTGCCTCAACTTGGGTCGTCGCATCAACGTCAAGATTTCTATTAACGTGACGTTATGTTCTGATTCCTACCATCACCTCCCTCAAGCTAAACTTCTATTCATCACTCATACACCATTAATCGAACACATCTACCCTTATTCAGCAATTTATCATAACCCTCTGCCCACTTACATATTTAATTACACGACTTTGCACCTTTATTCCCGAATAAAAATGATGTCTGAAACATTTACCAAAAAAAATAAGTGATAATCCTTTTTGTCCTGCCTCGAGTGCCTGTCGTAAATTATGTCCACCCGTGATATTATAATTTAATTCCGCACTTTCGCTTTTATATCGTCGTCATCGTCACAAAAAAGGACCTTTTATTAAATTATTTTCACATAAGTGAACACACAAAGCAAATCCAGATCCATGAATATCCTTTTGTGAAACTCACAATGACACTTTACGTGGACATTAGTTCCACACACATAACTGAAACAAATGCAAACGAGAGAGGAAAAAAAAACGAAAACGAAAACCAGAACGACAAAAGGATTCAGTGAAGAGTTCAGGAACAACAACAAGGAAAAAAAAATGTTTCAATAAATTATCCCAGCCCGTGTCATTTATATTCCTCTTTCACGACAAAATCCTTTTTAAATAAATTTTTCACATTTTTTTTTTTTTTGTTTTTTTGTAAAATGGAAGTTAAGAGCCCTCCTTTGGCCCCAATACTGTCAACGTTCCCGTCCATCTACCGTCAGTCAGTCAATTAAAAATTCATTTTTGCAAGTGGTCGCGTAAAGCACACAGCATTGTACACATAAGTGTGCGACGGATGGGGAATCCTTGCAATGTACTATGCGACGCGCGCCCACTTATTCAATTTAATTTGAGCGGAGCGCTTCGGTATTTTTTTCTCCGTTCGCCTTTCATCCGATAGTATGCCACAAAGATGGCAACGATTTTTCAAACAGGATTTTCATTTCATAGCAGAAGAAAAATCACCTTGGAGGCTGGGAAATGACAAGCCAACATCAATTGGCACTTTCGCAGGAGCAAAGGCGGCACGGCTCGCACCCTCTGAGTTAAAGGTGCAGGAGCATAGCTGAGAATTCATTCTTCCTCCGGTTTTTTTTTTTTGTTAAAGGTTGGCGGGTAATTTGTTTTCCCACAGAATGCGGGAAGTGCACGCTCTTTCGTTTCTCCTTGGGATCGTTTGGGAAATTGCATTTGCAAGGTTCTTCCGTTTCGTTTGCATTCGCAGATTGAATTGCATTTTTGTACGTTCCGCCGCGTACCGTTGTCGCCGTTCGTCGTTGCCATGGGCGGTGTACGGGGTACGTTTGCTTTTCCTTTCGTTTGAAAGGTGTAAAATGAATGATTTCAGTGAAAAGGATTTCAATTTCTTTACAGTCACAGGGACGAATGAGAAAGTCCTTCAAGAGAGTTTAATTTCAGCCAGACGTGTTCCGGCGTGAATTACCTGACACACAAAATGAGAATCGAGACAACTGGCTAACGCTGTCAGGCAGGGTGGCTCAAAGGCGATATCGTCGTCGAGGTTGAAAACTAAATGAAAATTGCATTTCAATGAGGGTCCTTCAGATGTAATATTTTTTGTCCGGGCCAATGAGCAATGCTTCCTTTTGAATGCTTCATCTAATTGCATGGTTTCATGGGTTCGCTGTCAAAATGTGTCCGATATTCAATTACTTAGTCCAATTTTGATGTTGTCGCTGGAGACGGTGACACTACACAGTTGGTGGTTTTCTGTCGCCATAACTTAGAAAGGGGTCGTCTGTCCACGTATCGGTTTTTGATTGAATTGCTAGTTCGAAAGGATTCTCTATCTTCATTCATTCACTTGTAAACTGAAATGAAGACAGGTGAGGAGATGTACGTGGGGATGAATGAAATCAGCGGATGCGGGTTACCATTGACAGGAAAAGTGACATTGATCCTGTTCACGAACTACTGAAACAGCTAGTGGTGTCACAGTCTTTTGTTTGAGTAGATCATTGTGAAGGAAATTCAGGTTGGCCTGTCCATACTGTCATTCGGCTTTAATTAGTGGAAATGGTCGTATCTGTTAAACATTTTTTGACAGACGTCAAATATTTTTGACAAAAGTCAAAGATCGCGCAGCTGTTGTCAATAAAAAGTTTATCTACATGAAATAGGTAGAAAATAAATCTCATGAGGCTTCAGATGCGAATACTAATTAGCGTCAAGGCCCTCGATTCGAACAACATGGGACGCATGTCAGGCATAGCATTTTGACAAGAAATTGACAGTTCTGACAGGAAATTGAATATGATCTGAAAATATATAGCAAAAATCTCCTTTGCAACAGGTTTCCTTGATTGACTGATAGTTCCAAAATGAAAGTCCCTATACCAATTGTTACGAGTATTAGTGGATTAGTCTTAGATTATATATTACTGAACCGAGTATAATCAAACCAACCGGAGCTTTTATTAAAGCGAAGTAGGCTCATGACGCCTAATGACGCCAGTTCGTCTAGGTTGTCAAAGAAGGGAGGTCCTAGATGGAGTAGTCTTTTTTAAGACAGAACTGGACACGGCCATAGGAGGTGGAGAATTGTTTGAAAAGAGAAGATGCTCGTCCTCTTGGCATGTTGACCTATCAGACAGTGCTCAGTGAGAACACCGATAGTTATCTGTGACCGCTTTAACAAATCCAACTTGGTACTATGGTTCAGATCAAGCCTAGGCCAGATTTGTCTCGAAATGTTGCAAGTAAAAAGATTTTCGCATCTACAGTTGGTTTTGCTAAAAGCGTCCAACTTTAGTAAGAGTTTACAAGTAGCAAGAAACATACCCAGGTTCAGCCACTTCGAAAAGATCCTGTGGGTTGTACCTCGGCTTCGTCAGCTTTGGAATCCCCTGCAATTCTCTGTGGCCTAGCATCTGGCATCATAGGTGAATGCTATATTGCTCAGTCATCTCCAAAAGAGACAAATAGCAGTTTAAAGTGGCCTAAGGAAATGAACTAGTACGATTCCAGGCATTTGATTGCCGCTTGACTGTCACTTAAAATGCTACCATCCCTGACAGACATTGCATTACATTGTAGCCAGAACAAGGCTTCCTTCACTGCCCATATTTTCGCCTGAAAGACGTTACAATGATGTGGGAGGCGGATAGAGATACTCAAGATACTAAGCTTATTCTAGAAGTGAACTGAACTGTCCTGAGGAAAGTTTTTTGGATTTGCTTTGAAGGAGCGATTGGTGCCATTAATCGTAGGAGGGTCAATGAGAGTATCTTTATGTCCTAGAGATCTTTATGATTAAGTGGATAAGTTCTGTTTTGATGGACTTAACCCCTAGTCTGCGGAAAGCATAGATGCGCTAATGATCTGGCATAGGTCGATATCAATCAGTGTTTCTAGTGTTTTCAATAGAAAGGATGATAAGCTGATAGGTCGGAGATCTTTTGGTTCCACGTGCGAGCGCTGGATATTAAAATAACTGCAACCTCAGTCCAGAGTTTGGGAATGTAGACCTGATTTAGATAACCAGATATGATGACTTTAAGCCAAGGAAGCACTATGTCTTTCTATTGCTAAAGATCAGCAGGTATGAAGCTGAAGTATGAAGAAGCATTTCAGTAGTATTTAGCCACCAGGAGAGAAGTTGACTTCGAACTGAGATACACAAACTGAGAAGCTATCAGGAAAATATGTGTCCAGTAGAAGGTCGGTGGACTCCTTACTAGAAATTTTTCAGTGGGAATCTGTCTGCATTAAGTGACTGGGTATGGGAGTCTTGAGACCTCGAAGGACTCTTCTATCTTCTAAAAATCTTCAGAGACGTCATTTCCCCTTTTTAAGTGAAATTTTGTACTTTCTAAGAAACAGCTTGTAAGCATCCCAATCAGCCGTCTCACCGCAGCTTTTAGGTATGTGGTGTCTCCAGGAACGTCAGTTTTCCTTCCTCAATGAAAATTTTGTATTTTCTAAGAAACAGCTTGTAGGCATCCCAATCAGCCGTCTCATCAGAACTTTTAGGTAGATGGTGGGCCCACTTATTAGGCAGATACTAGCCAGTAATTGTTTTGCCGCAATTCCAGCTTGATAGCAGTCTTGACTATTTCTTGATTGCAGTCCTATGAAAATAAAAGGATATAAAGATGGATCGTTGCAAGATCTCGCTTTACATTCAGTCCTTGAGTAGATGAGAGCATACATAATTAAGTGTCTTGAGTTCACATATCCAATAAGGGTTCCTGGATCAAGACTATGTCGTCCCTTTCTTTGGTGGGTCGGAGAATAAGGGCAGCCGAAGACATTTTGGAGTGATGTAGATTAATTTGAACGATCCGCAGCATTAGAGCTACTTCTCAGTTCAGATACGTGGTACCATTGGCATTACACGAATATGACGTCAAGATGCCACTTTCAAGAGAAATGCCAGCAAGATCACTGTCCATCAGAGGGAACGGGTTTGTCAGGGATGCCGATTAACTCTGTGTCCGTCGACAAATTGTCGACCTCCAGGAAAGATGGAACGGCGCAAGGGAGAAATGGGTAGAGAGAGACCTAGTTCAGCGTCAGCTTCAGTCAGCTTAGAAGATTCCTTCTCTTGTGTTTTTTTCGTTACCCTTATATAATATGCGCAGTATTAAGCGTGCTGTAATAAATAGTCAAGCAGCTCTTAAAGCATGTCCCACTAAGTGAAATCCAAGTTAAGCCAGTGCTACTTGGATGTTTTTCTATTGTAGGCAATAGGTCTGCGGTCTAGCTATCTAAGGCCAACTGAGCTAATGCGTTATTAGGATCGAAACTCTTCTGAGAGAAACTTATTGCTTCGTAAGACACCATCTAAACAGGCTCTACCCATCTTTCGAGATAGAGTAGAAATTCTGTTTGGAAGAAGTGATTTTTGTCATTTTTTGAATCATTGGCGGCGTATTCTCCTTAGGGGTACCGTGGCTCAGGGGTTAGTACATCGAACTATTAAGCTGGAGGTTTAAGGCTCGAATTCCAGATATCACCAAAAATTTATGATCTGCTGTCCAGAAATATTTACTTGAAGGCGACAGTTTGTGGGACGTATGAGTCTTGACTGTGTTCACCCTCAGACCGAGTTTGATTACTTCGACGTAGAAACTGGACACTGTTCTATGGACATCCATTATGCTGTATGAAGGGAAGTATTCTTCGTTGACATGGTTGGGATATTGAGGCTATACTCTACGTTGCTGTTATTAAATATAGTACCATCAGAGCTGTATGTTGAATACGACTGATTGTGGTTAAAACGAATGGCGGGGAACTATGCCGCCTTGTAGTACTCCACTTTAGATGTCGAATTCCACTGGATAACGAAGAAGTGGCGTACGAAGTGGATAACGAAGAGTGGCAGTGCTTCAACTCGAATTCGTAGGGTAATTACTTTTCAGCTCTTGTGACCAGTGGCAAGCCTTCTCGGTCATACTTAAACCATCCTACTAACACAAGTCTAAATGTTGGCTTTAATGCCGAATTATTATAAGTACCAAAGCTGACTCAATACTGAACTTGTTTCAGTCAGAAAAGGATCGCTTTTATAGTCGCAAAATAATACTGCCTCTGCAAATAGGTAAACAATTGTCCATAACTAGGTCACATTATTATCTAGCACGCTTTTGAGATGCCTATAAAAAAAAAATATCTCTTAATTAAATTTAGGTTAACAAATAAAAAATTAGATGTTTGCCAAACAAATATATGATACACAATTTATTTACTTACCTTCGAACGCGAACTTTACATAGTATTCTTCCAAATTATACAACATAATGATTTTAATTGGCAGTCTGTACAAACAAGAAATGAGTTCAAAATTTTTATATAAAAGCTCAGCCAGAATCACTATTATTTATCAGTTTAACTTTAACTTTCATTTTGAAGAAGAAAAGAACGACAAAGCATTAAAAAACCATGAAACTATACATGTGGATTCTATCTTTAATCGCTTTCGCAGCCCTTTGGGATACTACCAACGCTCTTACAGATGTCAATGGTGATTGTTTGGATGATACAACTGGAGTTTTAATGTCAGCAACTTGTGTACCAAAACCTAAAACTAAAAAAATTAAAATCAGCGGTTTAAAGTACAAAAATAAGAGAGGTTAAATATAAAAATTGTATAACACAAAATTTTAAATATTACGTAAATAAACGAACATACATACATATATAGCATTTTTGATAAAATTATTAAAACTATATACTGATGGTTGAATTTGTTACAAATACAAAAAAAATCAGGATCTCCGGGGACTATATGAATGCTTGCTGATGCCTGTAAGACATCCGCGGCATTCTAGAAAACACTGAACACACAACTCATGGACCATTATAACCTGGATGAGGAATTCAACCTGCTGGGCTTCGGAAATATAATTTTCCAACAACATAAAACATACAACTATCACCTACTTGCCCTCCTTCCTATTATCGTAAATTTCGCTTCTTATGTATCAAGATAAAGGCAGTTCTTCTTCGCTCTAGATCCTTCAAAAACTGTTCCACCAACCTTTCGCTCCACTCTCCAAACAATTTCTAAGATAGGTCAACCTTTACTTACTTACTTAGGTGGCGCTACAGTCTATGGTTAACTTGGACCTTCATTGACAAGCCTCTTCAATTAGCCCGGTCCTTAGCTAATTGCTAAAAGGGAGATTCAAAAATAGAACAACATACGCAAAAAGAGCAGCCTGGAAAAACTTCTGCAGTGATATTGAATCAACCAAAGACGTTGCCAGACTCAGAAAAGTTCTGTCAAAGGTGCAAACAGTTCCGGGATTCTTCAAAAAAAACATATGGCTCCTGGACGGACTACTGTTCTGATACCGTAAAAGAACTCATCTACACCCAATTCCTGGGCTGCTCCTTCACCAACTTACACCCCAAAGAGAGGGTCAGCAGTTTAGAAACTCATACGACCGCTCAAATAATTGACGAAAAGAAAATAGCATGGGCCATTGAAACCTTCTCCTCCTATAAAGCGCCGGGACTCGATGGGATTATTCCCATGATGCTACAAAGCTAAAACGCATTTCCGTTCCATGGCTAGCAAAGATTTTCACATGTTGCTTAAGCTGCACCTACATAGGTGCCCAAATCATGGAGAGAAGTTAAAGTAATTTTTATACCCAAGGCAGGAAAGCCCAGCCCACACCACAGCAAAGGATTTTAGACCGATCAGTCTAGAAAGAATACTAGACATATACATTCGTTCCAAACTTAACCCAAGGGACATCTCACTTGCCAAGCATGCCTATATGAAGCGCCGATCAGTGGAGACAGCGCTACATGAGGTGGTTACTGAGAAATCACTCCACCGTAAGGAATATGCATTAGCATCTTTCCTGGACATTGAAGGGGTCTTTAACAATGTAAACCTGAAATCAGTCAGATCAGCACTAGACCAGATGAAAGTGAATCCTACGCTATCAGATTGGATTGAATGCATTCTCAAACAGCGTTGAACGCCCTAAACAACTGGGCCAAACACTGTGGCATCGGTCTAAACGAAAGACAATCAATTCAGACACAGCACCATCACCAAATGGTCAAATATCAACTTACCTTCCGATTACATTTCTTCCCACACGAACTTCAGCCTTAACCTCGACTCCAAATTTCCCTCTAGAGAGAGCTGGACAAATGGGAATGTCATTAATCCCGATTGCACATCCATCTTCACGGATGCGTCAAAAATGGAAGAAGGTACGGGCTCAGGAATATTTTCAGAGTCACCTCCAATTGCCCGGTTCTTGAAACGGAAGTTTATGGTATAACCGAGGCCTGCCGGGACCTATCCACTCTGAATAACAACTTACCTATCGATTTCTATATAGACAGTCAAGCAGCCATCAAAACCAGCTCTAAATTGATCAAGAGATGCAAAGAGGAGCTTGAATCCCTCAGCTCAAAGCACAACATCACGCTATACTGGATTCTGCTACACATGGGCATCCACAGGAATGATGGCCGATGAGCTAGCGCGAAAAGGATCAGAATCAAAAGACCTAGATCACTCAGTCCTAATGTCCATTAGCCTGGATTTTCTCAACATGGCCAACATAAGGTGGAGAATACTCTCCTCATGCCGCGTCTTGAGTATGCTTTGGGCCCAATAAACAGAAGAAGGACTAGGGAACTTCTATTGCTGAAAGGACCACAGCTGCGTCTCATCATAGCTATTCTCTCGACATTGAAATGTTGGCCCACCTCAGAAGAATGAGAGTTACCACCATCACAGGCCAGGGCTTCACTTAGTCTGAATCCTTTTTTGACATCAAAGGTCTCGGTGAGATCGTTACCTACCTTTATGAACCAGCGGGCGTTCTCCATCATCATTATGCATAAACGGACGAGTTTGGCAGGAATGCCAAACTAGACATGGCTTTGTATAGCTCGTCCGTATAGATACTGTCATTATGCGACCTTAAAATCGATGAAAAGATGGTGGGTATCGATTTGGATTTCTTGGATTGTGGACTTTCCTGGTCTGAAACCTCTGATAGGCGCCGATCAGGATGTTGACGAAGGGTTCAGGCGTTCACTTAGTATGACAGATAAGATCTTGTACGCGAAGTTAAGGAGACTAATACCTCTGTAATTGACACAATTCAGGGGTATCCTTTATTGTGGATCTTGTGGTGGATTCCATTCATCAGACATACTCTCATCTGACCAAAATTTAGAGATGAGTGGTCTCTAAAAAGTCAACTTCAGCTGCTTTGAACAACTATACCTGTAGGCTATCAGGTCCAGCAGCCTTGTTGGACTTAAGTTAGGATATTGCCATCCTCACTTCGTTTTGGTCAGGTGGTCGGAAGTTTTGGCTATCATCATCTAGGTTGAATGGTTCATTCAACCTGACAGCGAAATATTGGTCATCGTTATTAGACAGTCTAGAGAATATGTTTTCTTTATTCTCAGCGCCAACTCCGACACTACTACAAGGTTTCCTTCCTCGTCTCTATAAGCTTCTGCACGGGTCTTGTTGCCTTCACATGTTCTTTTTTCCTTTTGGTAAGACTTCCATTATTCTTGGAGTATAATCTCTCAATATCTTCGATCAGGCCCTTCTCGTGCTCTTTGTCCTTCATTTGGAGAAGCCGATGTTCTTCCTGTCTTTTCTGCATGTAATGCTCACAAGCAGCTCTTGTATAAATCGAGGAATAAAAAAACAGAGTCGGGAAAAAGCTACAAAAACCCGACTATACTCCAACTTTATTTCACTCTATACTCTACACGTCTTACTCTAATGGGACTCTGTACGAGACGGAGCTTGACAGCTTGCTTATATTAAATAAAAAAGCCAATACGTGAGTGTGAAATACGACTCATGGATGAGTGATTCGATACAGTTCTCGTCCTTCTTTGCATCGCCGTCAAACCACGGGTTTTTTGGTGGTGGTCGGGTGAAACCAGTCACATTAGTCACTGATGGAATGGTGATAACGTTGCCCACTGGTCTTTGGCACTTGATGCTGGCGGCATAGGACTTCATTGAGAGACTTCAGGATAAGTTACCATAAATATTGGTACAAAACCTTGCCAAACATAGCTGCAATCATAGTCAAAAGATCTATCATCCCTTTTCAAAATCCTTTGCTTTAGAATATGCAATCTATTTACTTTCATTCATGGTATGAGCACCCTTTGTTATCTTATCATCCAGGTGCGGTAATTCTTCCCCACACCTAATTGGATTTGGATATTAATTTTCTTCAAATGACCTGCGTTCTATATATGTTTTGACGTGTTTACCCAATACGCCACATTACACCCCCAACGGAGCGCATAAAATATTTTCCCCATTACAACAATATTATACATAAATACAATAGACATTATCCTGGGCAAATAATTTCCCACCCTAATCACCTCATTTGCAAAATTGCACGCAGGAAAAAGGATTTTGCGCCCTGCAATAACTCAATTAGTGCAGTAATTCCAAGCTGGACCCTATCAAGCCCAGTCGAAACAGTCACGTCCTGAGGACATTAATTCAATCATAATTAAGTGAAATACACCCCGAGTGATATACCTACACATACACACACACAGTTAGTGCAAAAGCCTTAACCGAGGAGGAAAAGGGCAATTAAACTCTGATTCATTACGATTTCCATAGAAAATGTCCTGCATAAATTCTAATTTGTGAAGTGTGCCCCCCTTAAGACAACGCGAATGGTCATTAGGTTAGCCAGAACGCTAGTTGTAGTGTTGGCCTAGTTTCTGGCCACCCTTTAAACTATGTACTACGGATTCAATTTCTTCCGGCAAGATTCACTTTCAACTCGACGGCGATGGAAGGCGCAGAGCAGCTCCTTCGAGATAAGTGGTGGCCAAAACAATGTGACAACAAAAGTCCTCAAAGGAAAAAGTTGATAAGTAGTATATTTTTTTTTTTTAGAAACAAGGCCAAGGGGGTATTCTAATATCCTGCAGCGCTATTCGGTTAAAATTTCAACCAGAAACTTTTGCGAAAAAAAGGATATTCTACAACTGAAGGGATCTAGAGTGGGCTATGCAAGTGTGCTATACTGGCAGTTTGCCTCTAATTACGTGGTTTTATCTTTAGCACTTTTGGGGCTTGAAACTTTGTCAGTTCTGGCAGAACAATAATGAAACAAAAAGCAATAAACGAGAGGGAAAAACTACACCCATACCATTGCGTTGCGTGGGCAGGAACATGACAAAAAGTTGTATCAAAGAATCATAATTACCCCCAGGGATGTGTTGACGAGTAATGGGGTGGGAGGGGGATGGATGCGATGGTAGATTTGACAGTGCCCGCTTGCTGGGTATCATAATTTTCTGACAGACAAGAGATTATGATATTATTTTCTTTTCCTTTTGATGGACAAAAGGATTATGATGTGTCATTGCGATGACTGCTACGAATAACAGCGA
This sequence comes from Xylota sylvarum, assembly GCA_905220385.1. Taxonomy (NCBI): domain Eukaryota; kingdom Metazoa; phylum Arthropoda; class Insecta; order Diptera; family Syrphidae; genus Xylota; species Xylota sylvarum. The sequence goes on from LR999960.1 coordinate 10,817,776, forward strand.
TTGTGTTGAGTTGGATGATGACGACAATGCACAAAGCTTGCTGGGAGGATAAAAATTATACGAGGATTAGGCTGTGTATGTGTGTGTGTGGCATTTGATTGGAATTAGTGCAGTGAATGGAGACAATATTGTAGATTATTATTTATATCCTGGTAGCATTTATCAGAGAAAAAATGAAAGTATAGTAGAAGCCTTTGATGGTATGAAACATTTTTGAAGTTCGCCGTTGCCCGTTGGTCATGACCAGAGACTTAACTATGCCATGCTATGGAAACCACTTACGATATAATAATGTTGTGGAAGTGCTACCTTCGGATTTATGGATCAAAATTTTGAGGGTCCTTCGATACTTTTTTCCCTCAAAATTGAACTGAAAACATTCCAAATCTATATGGTCGTCCAATAAGAGGTGTCATTACAAATTTCGTGTCATTGTTCAACTGTGGACATTCAACTATAGTTGCGTTGACTTTTGATAAGTAAAAACTAGGAGGTTATTAAATATGGGTCGATACGTGTTAAACTAGTGAAAATTCACTACAAAAACCATTAAATTACCGCGACACAAGCCCTACAACTGGTGAAACAATGGTCCTATTGCGTGACAAATATCTTGGACGTGTGTTTTCTCGAAATAGCGTGACGCCTTTCCCATAATTCCCAGCCGCTGTTATTTCTTTCGCCATAAATTGCAAGTCGATCTATGTACATGTACAATCTTCGGCTTCGATTTGGGTCTCTTCTAGATCTTTGGAGAAGGTTCGATAAAAGATGCATTATTCGAGACGGGCCATCGTACGTCGAGTCTAGTTTAGGGTAGCGGCGAGCTTTTCGTTTGGGGTACATAATGGGAACATAAATCCCATTTTTTCCTTTTTGGACCTATGTCCCATTTAACTGAGAACATGCTGCCCCATGCTACCCCCTTGCTTGGGGTCACTGTTGGATTTGGGGTAGGTGCTGGGTTTCTTTATATCCATGTTTCGCATGTTTCGCGGGACATAAGTTCCGCAAAAAAAAAGTTTGGAACTTATGTGCCGGGGACTTATGTCCCTGCGCCGGGTTATGGACGATCCAAATTCAACAGGAGATCATACCTGGTCTTCATTCTCCTTCCAGACTTATAGATTTGTTTCCTTACATGCTCATGAGTAATTGTTACATGTTCCTGCAGTATCTTCGCACAGCCGGTTACGTTGAATTCACCATCAGGAAGGCTTCCGAAAAGCAGATTAGGAGGTGGAAGTCTGACTTCCCTTCCAAACAACATCGCATGAGGAGATTCCTTAATGGTGTCTTGTTGACCGGCTCGATTGGCCACCGCGAAGTGCGGAAATAGTCGGTTCCAGTCATCTTGAATTGTGCGATTCATTCCTTCGACTAAACCATCGGACTGAGGGTGCAGTGGTATTGTTGTTAATGCCCAATATTTTCACCACAAATCGGAATAAAATGTCATCCTTCATCCGAGTCTAGTTCAGTGGGTACACCAAATCAGCTAAAAACTTTATTTACTAATTTACGAGTCACTGTGTCTGCAGTTTGACCTTTTATTGGTAAAATCTCAACCCACATAGTAAAATAATTTATTACTACATAATCGTGGCCAATCGTGACAGCCAACCTACCGAGGATATCCACTGCAACACGTTGTAAGGCATATCTGCTGTGCTCTGGGTTTGCCCTATTTTCAAACCACACTTGTCACACTCAGCGCAGTAAAGTTCCACGTCTTTCCATGCCCCGATCCAGTAAAAACAAGTTCATACTTTTTCAAATGTTTTACCTGGGCCAAAGTGTCCTCCAAAATGTGAACCATGAAACACAGATAACACCTTTGTTACCAGACTCTTAGGCAACATAGGAAGCAACCTGCAAAGGGTAGCCAAAGCCATACTGTGTGAACGCCTGAAACCCTTCATCAACAGCCTGATCGGTCCCTTATCAGTGTGGTTTCAGACCTGGAAAGTCTACAATCGATCAACCGATTCACACCTCGGAAAATCCTGGACAAAAACCCAAGAAGTCCAAATCGATACCCACCACCACCAGCTTTTCATCGATTTTAAGACATATGACAGCATTTATAGAGACGTACTATAGAGAGCCATGCCTAGTTTTGGCATTCCTCCTAAACTCGTCTGTTTATACAGAATGACGATGGAGAATCCTCGCTGCTTCATAAAGATAGGTAACGATCTCACCATGACCTTTGATGTCAAAAAAAGGATTCAGGCAAGGTAAAGCGCTGTCATGTGACTTCCTCAATACCATACTTAAGAAAATTCTACGAAACTCGCAAGCCAACACCAAAGACCCAATCTTTCAAAAGTCATCATGACTTTGACTGAATCAGCTTCAACACTATGCACCTTTCGATTAGACTTCATTAGAAATTTCATTCCCGAAAAAAATCACTGATTACAACCAATAATTACAAATAGTGGTGACAGTACGCAGCCTTGTTGTACTTCGCTTTGGAAGACAATTTCGTCGGATATCTTACCTCGTAGACAGGCTTAAAGAGGACTTACACGAAAGTGAGTATCTTCTGAAATCAGAAAGATCTGCGTCTACCCAAGGAAGTCGTAAGGATATGAATATTTTGAAACCTAACACCGAGTGACATTCAAGCAACATCAAGTTCAAATGTTGCTTGATATGCCGGTTAATTCGCCTTTATAGCAAAATTCGTGACTAAAAAAGTTCACTTGTGCAAATATTAATAAATGCCAACAGTTCCGGTTAACTATGTTGTTTTTATCATTTTCACAGAACTTCTCCAAAAATTTTATTTTAAGTTAAAGCAAATAATGAAACATACGCAAGCAGAACCAAATAACCAAAAACGTCTAAAAGGCCCCAAAATAGCATTGTTTCTAAAGAGGACCGTCAATATTTACAAAACACTTTAAATGCGGATGTTACTATTGTTCAAAACGTTGCTGGCTTTCTCGTACTTCGGTTGAGGTCATCTGTTAGAAAACCTGCATGAAACTGAATTTGTAAATTTAAACAACCTACAGGTTGAATGACAGCTTATTATCAGACAATAGAGGAGGACGATGGCGCCTGAGATGACATGTACATAGAAGTGGAGCTCAAGGAATTTATAGTGCGGAACTGGTGGCAGTTAATTAAGGAAATGCTTGTTGGTTGAGACCCAGTTTCACCTCGAACCCAATGCCACTGATTGTAGTTAGTTTTGTTGTGTATAAAGCAAACTATGGACAAGGTACATACAAAGCTGGCATCATGTCCGTAATATCCTTGTAACCAGTTTCTCTGTGTTAACTTCTTGTTTCCAAATATAGACGTCTTAAACCATTATCAGAGCACGGTACGCAAAAGAAAAAGATAAGCCTAACTTGTACTTACTTTTCATCTTATGGTCAGGAGTAACAACTCACGTCACGACCTGCACGTCACGCATGTACTTACACAGTTTAGAGTGAAGCTTAGCCTCAACCAAGAACCCCCTACAAGCTAGCTCATCAGCTAAGTTGATTGGAATCGCCTTGGTTGAGGGTTGCTCCTTTACTGTTGCTTCAACCTACTCCCTCTGAGTTACGAAAAGGCTGAATAGATGCCATGAATTCGGTCTTGGTTATCTGGTCTGAGTAGATGAATAGAATATAATCCTTGTGACAATTTTGTTTCTAAAAAGATGTGTCCACAAAAACGAATAGGCCACCGCACGTAACCAGACATTGCACAAGAGCGTTCCAAATCCAGCAGAGCGTACCAAACCCAGCAGAGATGGAAAGCACTATCACTCTGCCCTTAGGAAAACAAGCTTAAAACTTTCTATACGTAGATCGACTATCCAAGCAGAAGAAGTTGCAAACTGCCCAGAAAAAGAAATTCAACGTTGGAAGCCTTAGCACGACTGGAGTAGCCAGAGCCTAAAGAGGGTGTCTAAGTGAGTGCCGCTTACCACCGATGTCGGAATTTCTGCAACAGATGACTTTCCACCAGATCCATCAGAAACAAAGACTTTGAGGCTTTGAGTACTAAGGAGTCAGATACCGCCAATACATCGGCGCGTAGGTTGGAGATGAGTTTGGATCCGGTAGCCATCCCATTGTGTGATGGTTCACTGCATAGTTGGCTCACCTTCAGAGATACGTTTGAAGCTCTGGTGCACACGATAGACTTTCCAGAAGCCTACAAACTTGGAAAATTGCGACAGGCTGTAGATCCGACGAATGAGGCGAAAAATACTGTCTTGCTCTTGGTAACCTTTCTTATTTTGCAGAGCTTATCATCGACCCTCCAATTGAGACAGTGCTTGGGTTACGTTGAGACCTGAGCTCTTCTTCAACATTGAACCGAAGCAGTACACTAGAACTCCAACTAAACAGCAAGTGCTTAGTGAGGTGGCACGACTTTTTGACCCGACTGGGGTACTGACGCCGGTGGTCATTAGTGGCAAAATATTTGTCCAGACTCTGTGATCAGAAGGCATCATTTGGGATGTTCCTCTACCAAAAGATCTGAACCAAGCGTGAGTTGAATTTCGCAGCGGGCTCCAAGCTCTCAATCGAGTTCGAGTACCCCGGTGGTTGGGTATAGAAAGAGGGAAGACTACGACTCTACATTGCTTGCTTTGACGCCAGCGCCCATGCGTATACTGCTGTGATCTACACAAGGACAAAGGGTTACTACGATAAAACATAGATTTCACAGCTTACGACTCACACCAAAGAGGCCCCACTTACAGGTGCCACGATCCGTCGATTAGAGCTCTGTGGAGCCCTTCTTTTGGCTGTAATGCTGGACAGCGTTCGCACCGCTTTGGAGTTGAGGGACGTCTCTTACTATTTGTGGTTCGACTCAAGAATTGTTTTATGCTGAAATCATGCTCTGAAACCATATGCATCAAATCAAGTACGCCATATCCAGGAGCTCACAGCATCGAATAGATGGTTTCACGTCAAATCAACTCAAACTCCCGCTGATTGTGCAACCCGCCGCATAGGAGCAGAAGAATTTTTAGCACATCGCTTGTGCTAGCATGGCCCGGACTGGCTAATGGCTGACCCAGTACCTATACTGGCATGATAACCACTTAACCAGGATGAGTTAGGGCAAGTGCAGACCAAAGAAAAGATGTCAGTGCTCTCGACAGTGGTCTCAGTGTGCTTGGAGCTTATGACACAGCGCTCGGACGGTCAACTCATACCACTAAGGGAGTTCACTTCCACGACTTTTACACATGGTAGCATACATACTGCGTTGGTGGCCAAAACGACGTCACCGACGAGGTGGAGGAGTGAACTTGACGATTCCCTTACAGCAATCATCTGGACAGAGCAAGGTGGCATTTATGTTGATTGCTCTCACTAAATCCCTCCATTGACGGAGATGGTATTCTTCGGGTTGGCGGTGGGCGAATCAACAAGGCATCTGTTCCTGAAGATCAACGATTCCCTATTTTTCTACCAAGGACCGGTACACTGGTGCAGTTACTGGTTAAACAAGTTCACGACAGCACGTTGCATGGTGGCACGCAGATCATGCTCCAGACCCTTCCTAATCCCTACTGGGTCTTGAATGGTAGGCAAGTAGTTCGGAGTTATCTGTACAATTGCGTTATTTGTCGACGTCATCGTGCTGGAATATTAGTACAACCGATGGCTTCGTTCGAAGCAGAGGGTAATTACTGCGCGTCCCTTCTTGGCTTTAGGTTGATTATTGTGGAACATTCACGCTACACATCGGAACCAAGCGGTTTCGGACGATAATTAAAACAAATGGAACAAAGGCAATCCACATGGAGGTGGTTGAAGATCGCTCCGCACAAGCATTCCTGGATGCCTTTACCGGGTTCTTAAGCCGACGAGGTCCATGCCTAGACTACAGCGCGAACGGCACAGCGTTTGTGGGAGCCAACCGTTTGCTTCAAGAAGGCTTAGCAGCTTGGCAAAATGAGTACAGTCAACAATCCTGACATGGGAACCAAATGGCACTTTATCACTTTCAGCACTCCACATCAGGGTGGTCTGTGGGAGGTCGCCGTTATGTCAGCAAAGTACCATTTCGTAAAATTGGTCGGCGCACAAGTCCTTTGGCATAATCACCTTGGCAGCACGAATCGAGGCGTGAGGATTGAACCTCGAACTCCTCCCTCCGTAGTCCAGAGCCCGCAGCAAATAGGACCCTGCTCTCAACTAATTTCGATATTCTGGTGAAAAAATATTGAAGCCTTGTACACCATCCATGATTATAACCGGAGTACACCACCTATAGCCGGTTCTAGGAGCTATACCTAATGGAAGAACTTCGATGAATTATTCTCTTCAAAGCAGGCACTGTTCCAAGGATATTGAAATACCTCAAGCAAGCTATACGATAGATAGAAAATTAGGACAAACGATATGACTTCCATTCCCGATTGTAGTGAAAAATGAATCTATTCTCATAGAAGTATCTCTTCCAAGATCTTAGCTATAAATCTCCTTTCACCTTCTATCAAACTTCATAAACAATTCGTCCTGTCTTACCCGTGTTGCCATTAAACATTTTGATACATTTATTCCGATGTAATGTTGGCTTTTATACCATCAATTCCTCATTTCACACGACACCAACGGGAGAACGAAGACGTACACCCCCTTACGTGCGACACCTTTTAAGTACCTCTCCCGCATGGAAATAAATGGGTTACGACCATAAAACCTCGTTTTTCAATTGTACGCGGAAATTTCCAATTCACTTCACATTTTATTGCCGCACGCAATAAACTTTTATCGTTCCGCCTTACGGCTGTATAAACTCTAGAAACCACACCGCCCCCCACTCTCGCCCCCTGCAAGGATCGATTTTCCATTCATCTTTAACCGCAAAACTTAAAGTTAAAGCTGCAAGGTTCTCCTCGAACAACGCCATTAGACGAGACTGAAACTAAAAACCGATTGCAATTTGTCTGCTCCCTCGGCAACGGCCAAACCCGTCCGCCCATCGTCCTTCTAAATACTTCACCAGCTGGCTCTTTGGTTGTGGATGTGGTTCCTTTTTTTTTCCTTTTTAATTGCCACTTAATACCTTGTCTTCGATAATTGCAGTCGGAAGTGCAAGTCTGAGTCTCTCTTTCGCCATTGCAATCGATTATGGCTGAATGCAGTCGAGTGAACACAACAAAAGGATACAATTATTGTAACTCCCTCCCCTGGGTTGAAAGTGTGTAATATCTACAGTTTCAGGGTTCGTTTTGTTGGCCAGCACTCATAGTGGTCATAATTATCGCTTTCAATGTGTTGTCCATTAAACTCGTTGCGGAGTCCTGTGTGAAAAGGATATAATTTCCAATTCATATGGTGTCTGCACCCTGCTACAGATGGGTGTCAGTACAACACGCCCACGTTACGACCGAACAAAATGCATTTACGTAAGATATGCCCCCCCCCCCCCCCCCCCCCCCCCCCCCCCCCCAGTCGGGTTTGGAAGAAAAGGATACTTTCTCTCGGCTATTATGCCAAATGACTGTGTGCTACAATCACGTTTTGATATTTCCTTTTTTTTTTTTATTTAAATTGGTGAGAAGGGAAAAGCGAATACAAAAGAAAGCAGAGAGATGCGACACGTGCACTTTTACCTTCGTTCTTAAGGACATCTTAAGATGTACACATACAACTACCATATACTCATGCACTACGCCATAATTAGAAACAGAATTTCGGAGATACTTTAACCTAAAAACGAAGAAAGGAAGGAAGAATATGTTGTTGCTGGCGGCGCAGGATCAAGATATGTGCCACCTCCTTGATGACAGGCGATTCTGAGATAGACTGCATGTAGTGTGTGGTTCCAATTTCTCATTAAGCAGAGATAAATGTATGTTTGGTTCATATGTAGGACATCACAGATAATAACTGAAATTTTCCATCATAATAAGGACGACACCATAATGATGGTGTAAATATGTTACCTCAATTTGTTCGCACCCATAAACGACCGGCAGGATACACAATGGCATATGATGGATGAGATCTAAATGAATAGGGGGATGATGGCGAATGCCTGCAGGGATCCGATTTCAGGGCTTAAATTTGTTTGGTTTATTGAAACTAGCAGAGTGATTATGGGAGTATAGTGTTTATTGACTGACGGTGTTTTATGCAAAAAGGACATTAGGGAATTATTATCATTATTTTGAGGCACAAAAGCTGTTGGTTTATTACTAATGACTGTGTACCTCATGTGGATATTTCATGAGGTCATGAGGTCGAAGCTGAATTAGATTTGATGGAATCAACTTATCCTTCGGTGGTAAAGCAGATCCACCCTAAACTAGTAGTACACAGGAACTAGTTTTACAAAAGTGTTAAAGGAACCTACTTTCGATGCGATAAAGGGGTTCAATTAAGACCAATTTGTAGGAACTGCAAGTGACTCTTTAACTAGGCTTAGCACTCAAAGAACGTCTTAGATAAGGACTGGGGATATACATACATATATCAAGAACAAGGAGCGAGGTTAAGGTTGTCTTCTTGCCAGAGGCTGGTTTCACAACCGCGAAAGGCTTTAGACCAATAAGTGTCAGCTTGGAGACCTATCTCCAGTACAACATGCTTACATGAAGGGTAAGCTGCATTATGTCGTTTACTAAATTGAGAAAATGCTGAAAGACAAAGAATACACACTAGCCGCTTTCCTGGACATTGAAGGAGCCTTCATGACTCGTACAAATCTCGACATAGACCATATTCTAATCAAGTGGATAGTAAGTATGCTAGAGCGAACGAATACTAAAACTAAACTAGGAAGAACCCAGTTAGATGTAAATGCCTTTACAGGCACACCTCAAGGTGGAGTCATCTCCCCTTTTCTATTTGTTTTCGTTCTCAACGAAACGTTCTTAAAACTTAGGGACAGCAGAACGGAATTATCTCTCCTTTACTATGGGTTCCTGTTCTCAACGAAACACTTCTAAAACTAGGGAACAGCAGAACGAAAGTCAAAGCCTTAGCGAATGATGTGGTACTGCTAGCAACAGGAAGCTCTTCCAACTTCTTTCAACTCTTAGTGAGCACATTGAAGGAACCCTAAGGATCTTGGATACCTGAACCAGGAAATGCGGATTGGCAATAAGTCCACAAAAAACAGAATTGATACTGTTCGCAAATAAGAGGAAAATACTTTAAAACTCACTTCAGTTGGAGGAATTGCCCGCAGAATCTCTGACAGCGCCAAATACCAGGGACTAGAGAGGCCACGCTAAGATCCTTCAGGAGTATGCCCTTCGAATGTACAACAACAGACTGCATGACGCCTTATCTTCATAAGACCTCTTACTAAAATGGAAACTGAACATTGAAGAATGAATTAAGAAAGCCATGATATCCTTGTACTAGTGTAGTAGAATTTTCGAGCGGACCAAGTCCCAAAATCAGCCTTTGGATGTACTGTACTTATCTAAGTATGGTTGCAAGCCACCAGCAAGGCTACCAAACTAAAGGCCATCACGAAAGTACAAAGGCTAAGGTGCATAGGTGTTAGCAGTGCAATGAGAACAACATCAACGGTAAGACCCGAGGTCATCCTCAACCTACTCATGCTAGACTTTTTAATGGAAGTATCGGCAGCTACAACCGCCCTAAGGATGAGTTTATCGAACACTTGGAGACTGGACGCATCAGGCCAGGCTTAAATCACTCAGGAGTATGTAGGAAATGTAACAACAACAGACTAAATGCCGCTTTATCTTGCCTTTATAAGACCTTTTACAACCCTCAATCCCAGTAGAGAGGAATGAAAAGAACGGGGAAATACCCAGAAGTTACAGAAGTTTATACTTATGGGTCCAAAATGGCTATCGGTGTAAGAGCAGGTATATTTTCTGACATCTAAATCGGTCAGACTCTCGAACTACAGTAGCGTTTTCCAAGCGGAGGTCCTAGCACTGACAATAGCTGCCCTTGAGACTGTGATGAAGACACTATCACGTGAGGATATCAACTTTTCATCGACAGCCAGGGAGCGATAAAAGCAATATCTGCTACAGAAATACAATACAATCGAAGCTTGTGACGTGCTGTCGAGAAGGGCTTAAGGATCTTGGAGCACAGCATAAGGTGTTAGACTCTCCTGGATCCTTGGTCATGAAGGTATACAAGTGAATGAAAGGGCTGATGAACAGGTTAGGAAAAGCTTGGCACTGGACCTAGAGCAAGCCGATCGCACGGTGAATATCCCGCCTAGTACACTTAGGTACGAAGCGGGAAATAAGGCTCACAACATGAAAGCAAATAATAGATGAAGTGGCCTCGTCTTAGGTGGCGCACAGAAGTTGAAGGGGACCTGAACAAGCTTGGAGTGTGCAACTGGATGCAGTTAGCTACGGACCGAGCTAACTGGAGAGGCTTGTTCGTTGAGGCCCAGGTTCACCCCGAACTGTAGCGCCGACTAAGTAAGTAAGTAGGCCTCTATTTAATAAATGAAGAACCGACAGACTGACACAAAAAGATAGGAATTCCCTATCCCTAACTACCCTAATAGGAGTGACCATGGTGACACAACACTCTGCGGTACCACATGAGGAAACTACGATTTACCAATGAAGATCCTTGTAGAGAATGCAGTGATGAGGTTGTTCAAGAAGAAACTACGCACTGCCTGTGTCATTGTCCAAGCTACTGCCACCTAAAAAAGAAATTCCTGGGAGGATACTTCTTTTAGGATATTGAAGAACTGTCCGATAAACCGGCGAACGACACCTCCAGCTATAGTAAATCGACAGAATGGTTTATCTATATAATTATCAAACCCTTATGGGCAGCACAATGGATCTATACTGACAAGAGGGGTGCCTGTCCTCTTAGTCAACCCATCTACCTAGATAGGGACTCATAGAAAGAGTTAGATGAGAAAGTTAAATTTTGTAGAGTTCCCTTAGGGTCGGTACTCGACCTGAACTTATGCTCATCGACTTGTGAGGCATGGCAGTTTTCCATATCTCAATATACATGCACAAGGCAACTTGGCCAATCACATTGATCACGTTACGATGAGTGGAAATTACTCGAGTAATGTCGCGATAATAACCATCACTGTAAGGAAGTGTTAAGTGTCACTAAAGCTTTCGAGAAGTCCTCCAGCAGCAATAGCAAGCGCAAAAGACTAGGGTGTATGCATGTCCGATAATTGGAACCTTAGCAGCATATGCCAGATTCAGGAGAAAGGGACCATGCGACAATTACAGAGGATTAAGTCTTCTCAATATCGTTTTAGATAGGGCGGCACACTGTGATGCAGTTTCTTCAACCAGGTACTGGGGAAATTAGTGCGAACTTTCACAAATCAGTACAACTACTTGGTTACGCAAACGACGTTGACATCATTGGCAGAACAAATAGAGCAGTCACTTGCGCCTTCGCTCACACAAGACTACTCTACCAACGATATCAGCGCAGAAATCCAACGTAGAACAACACTTGTCAATGTCTGTTACTTGGCCTTAGAAGACAACTATCCAAGCTATATAGGACCCTCATCATCCCCATTCTGCTGTATGGTGCAGAAGCATGGACTTTGTCTAAGCACCTGCAGGTGCCGAACTTTACCGACACTGACTTGGTCAGAAATATCCGTGTACAACGATTAAGACGGCTAGGTCATGTGTAACTGATCAACACCAGTCCTCTAGCCTGATGTATCTGCGACTGTAAGAGTACGAAGATACGACTCTAGGAATACGAAGTGTACGACTTCATCTCCGTTGGAGTGCGCAAGTGTGGAGGCAGCTGGCTAAAGATCGTGCTGACTGGAGAGGCTTATGGGTTGAGGACATGGTTCACCCTGAACTGTAGCGGCTTCATAAGTAAGTAAGAGGGTCGATACTATACTAGATCTAATCAACAACTACGACTTAAAGAAATTGGATGACTCAAAGGTTAGTCGAATACCCACTTTACTGACACCGAACTTATTATATCTTTTGGGCAACCTTACTCTTTCTAATCAGAGACCTTATATATGGTACTTTTCTCAAAGATATACTAAGTAAGGCCCACAGGTTATGGAAGGTTATGAAGGTGGTATTCATACTCAAAGCAGAAAACGGATTCACGTTTGTCCTAAAGAGTCCACGTTGAGCCCTGGTACTTTCTCTAGTACGCAACATTAAAGGAAGTTTTCAACATCGTCGTACTTACTTACTTAGGTGACGCTACAGTTAGGGGTGAACGTAGGCATAAAAGAACAAGCCTCTCTAGCTACCGCACTTCTTAACTTAATAACTTCTGCTACGCACTCCAAGTTATTTCCTCTACCGCGTTGTTTCTCGGAACGTTGTAGATCAGAGCTTTAATGTTCATTCGCTCTACGCATTCTAACCATCTCAAAGGACCAATGCCCAGTTTTTGACAAGATTGATAATGCTCCTAAAATTCGTCGTGAAATCTTCTGCTTCAACGCAAACAGCATAGAATACCTTTCGAAGTATTTTTCCCAAGATGCCTTCATTCATCGTCGAAAGAGTCCACGCTTCAGAACCTTAAAGATAAATTGGAGAGATGAAAATATCCTTTCGTACTAGGGACAATTACTCGGACACTATCAAGTCATATGTTGGAGGCTTCTCACGGCGTTTTCACCAAACCCTGGTGGTACATCTATTTGAAGACTTTTAAGTAGAGGACCACCTCAAGGTGGTGTCTTGTCACCCTTTCTATGTTTTGTAGAATAAAACTGCCAAAATGGTCGATTGAAGAAACTAGCGAACTGTTAGTCTGGATCATAGTAAATATCTTCCATTATTTTAGCCTTAGGAGGTTATCAGTTCAGTCGCACTCGAGTCTTGCTCTACTCTGAAACTACATATCTATGACTATGACAACTACCTTCAGGCAAAATCGAGAAAGTCTATTAAATGAATGGGGCGTCCCAATTAAAAACCCAATTGACGGATGGATGTATCTACTTTTATTCCTGACTTACAAGCTTAACGTTCCTCTCCAGATGCCCTTTATTTGTGAACTTAGAATGCCGGTCAGTTCTTTTTGTGTTCTTCTTCAAATAAGGCTTCGCAATTTTCCGATTCGATTTATTTTACCACCGTTGGCAATTTAGGCAAGTATTACATATCAAATAAGGATATGCTGACTATTTTAGGATTCGCCTTCAGATCTGTCAGTAGAGCTGCAGACTAGAAAAATTGATGTAACGAAATCCGGGATGCTTTTGAAGCCATCGTACGACAGAATATTACAGATGGATTTTGTTCATTTAGGTGTCAAAGTGTGTGGCATATCCTTCACTGCATAACTATGTATGATGATGACTATAAGTATGTATGAGGTTGGAGGGGATGCAGATGGAAGAGCTGTAGTTTCGAACGCATCATCAATTTAAGAAGGCGTCGTGCAATCTCGCGTTTACTAAAATAAACCTTTTTTCTTCGGGCAAATATGTACTGAAACTTATTTAGAATTGTCGCTATGGTTATTGTCCTGTAGAAAAAAATTTCAGCTTTCGTTAACCAAACAAGTGCTGGATCTTTACAATAGTTCATGAAAGAAGCTTCTAAAATCCCTTAAAAAGATTACAAGTCGTCAAATCCTATTTATTTAATGCCAATGAAGTTGTAGATACTCTCTATGGAACACTCTTAAATTGTCAGAGGGTGGGGATTACGTCGATATAAATTAAGTATAAACATCCCTCGGTATCAAGGCCACCATTTCATATGAAGTTCAGTATCTAACATTAGATACTTCACATTCCCCTTCAGCATTATATAATTATCTAAAGCTCTTAAAAAATCCTCACAAAACACCATTGTAACCAGGTGTGAATGTCTTCATGTTATATCAAAGAATATACCTATGTACGAGTCGTAACGTATATTACCAAACCAACCCTCTGAGCACAAAGTATCTTCACCATGGTACCAGTTGCTCCGAACAACTTCAGTGCTCTTACTAACTAATATCGATACCAAGGTATCCGAATTTAATTTGACAATTTCAATCTTCGAAATCCACCCAGCACATCAGCACCATCTCATCAACAGCTTCATCATCTCGCCACTCCCTCTCCCTTGGTGACGAACTTTTACGATCTCACGATATGATTACCTTTTTTTTTTATGGCCCGCCCCCTCCCAAGACGTGAGCCCACTCTCCATTTATCCGGGGGAAAAGTTATTAGGTGCAAAATTGTTCCCTAAGAGGTTCAATTTAATCCGCTTTTACGTTATTCTCTGACGAAAAAGAAAAAAAAACCAAGAAATGTTGAAAAATGTTTCACTCCTCTCATTTCTTAATTGAGTTCTTATGTCGCATTTTGCGCACAGATACTTCCCCGTTGTTCGAAAGCCCTTAATCCATGCCGAGTATAAAAATTTGTAATTGTTTCGGGTTTATGAACGAATACATGCAAGAGGATGTATCTCATATCGTATAAAGCAGCTTAAGATTTACGCTTATTCATAGTGAATGCAATTTTGGAACGAGATTTGGGGTAGGTTGGTGGGTGGATTTACATTTTATACTCGCAAGTACAAGCTCATTAAAAGCCTTTAAACAGGTCATGAATGGAAAGGGAGTGTGACTGTACTTACGCTTACATGATGCTGAGGGATTACGGAGCCTTGCTGGATGAAAGTTGGCGATTTTCGAGGATTTTCAGATTTCTGTCGTTCGGTTGTTCGTAGTTCATAGAATGACAGTGCATCCAAACAAACATGGGGACCATCTATGTTGTCGGTCCAATGGATGCAGTCTGAAATCCTTGCCTACCGGTCGTATTGAATTTAAAATCATATACCCAACGCAAAGGAATAATGCAAAGCGGTGTTTGGATCGACCGAATGCTGTGTATGTCGCCATACTGTGTGTGAGGAATATCCTTTTGTAGGGGGGTTCATCGTATCGTTCTTCGTATGGGTGTTGTTATGTTGACGGGGAATTTCGGTGTCACTATTGCGAGTGGCGTCCGGGGTAAAATAAGGGAATGTGGATTAGATACTTATAATATGCAGCTATTGATTTGGGAGTCAATGTAGTGTCTTCATCGTCATGTATGAGTTTGGCAGAGATGGCAAAGCTAGATGTTACATTGAAAGCTCACCCCTATCGATAGTGTCAGAGGCGGCAATGTAATAGAAAAAAAAATGATAGGGTGGTAGACTTTCCTGGCCTTAAATCAGTCTGATAGGGACCAACCGGGTTTTTGCACATAGAATCTTGTAAGCGACCTTAATGAGACTTATTTCACTAGGTAGACCCAGTAGTTTAGAGGATCACCTTTCTCGATGGTCGAACATATTGTCGTCGCACCCTATAAGTCATCTGCGCTGTTTTGAATAGCTCAACGCCGGTGCCATCAGATTTAGTCGTTCATCCAGGTCGTTTTTTGTCACCATCCTGACTAAATAGTCCATTCTGTCGCAGGTATACACAAGGATTGGAGACGTTTAATCAGACAAGCTAAGATCCTCTACATTATGGTAGATAAGTGTACCCATATCGAACAGATCGCCGAATATGTACCGATGAGATACTCTGTAATCGTTTCTTTTTTAAAGAACGTTAAAAGTCAGAAACGACCTCCCACAGGGGTCGGTCTTTGTACCTCTACTGTTAAGCACATATCTATTGTCGGGAAATCTCCAGTAACGTTTGAGAAAACAATTTAGTGAATTGAAGGAGTACACTATGGTCAGGAATATTGGTTGAAACATCAAGTAAGCCTATGGATAGGACGTCCAGAATGAAGCACGAAATGGAAGTATAATATGAAAACATTGACAGATTACTTCATGGTTTCAAGTCAATATGTCTAACAATATCAGTACATGTTTCTCTTCTAAACAAATCTAGTCATAGCTGGATTGTAGGAAAACAAGGACGAATCTGAGAAATATAGTTGGCGCCCTCAACGGGTACTGCAAGAAGGCTTTTTGCTACCTTCAACAATTTTTGTAGAAGCTGTAGAGACTGGAGCTAACTGGTGAGGCTTGTTAGTTGATGCCCAGGTGCACCCTGAACTGTTGCGCCACCCAAGTAAGTAAGTGCAGAGACGAATAAGATGAGGAAACCATGACACATCTTCTGTGCACCTGTCCTGCCCTATCGGTTTTGAGAAGGTCCGAAGATCTTAACGATCTAGCTATACTAAGCAAAAAGGATGGGATCTGCTCATGGGATGCGACGTAAATTCACACCACACGCAATAGGGAAGCAGCAATACAAACTCCCACAGTGAGTGCTTATTTGAATTGTCATCGAAAATAACCTTATTTTAGCTAATAGGGTTAGTGAACCTACTTTCGTAGTTAGAGTCCCTCGAATATCGACAGCAAAGCAGAGGAAATCACTGCTGTCTTCAAAGAGACTTTCAACCTATCATGTCCGGGGACCAAAAAGAACAACAAGAAATCACCTCCATAGTGCAGTAAATAGCTGGCAGATATTAGGGGAGTAACCAGAAACCTCCTTAATGTGGCCAAGAGGACTAAATCAGACATAGACATGGATCAGTATAAAGTCAGCCAGAGGAAGTTAAAAAATGAGACTCAAAGAGCTAAGCACCGCTGATGACAGCAATTTTGCGACGAAATGAAGAGAACTACAGAATCTACGAAGATCTTCTCCAGACAAACTACACCTAGAGAGCCAATCAATGATCCCGACGGAATTTATACTGAATCTTGATCAAATTCACTAGTATAAGTACGCACGATAAGTACGCACTTCCCAGGATGGTTTGCTAGTTCATGGGAACAATATTTGTAGAACTAGGGTTAACCAGTGGGCAAGGGATCTCTCACCTATGGGTATCACAATGGGTCTGTATTGACCTGAGTTTGACATTGTGGATTCTTCCACTCGCCTAACCACGTACCTAACCTAACTTAACTAGACTAGCTAGACCTAGTTAAACTTAAGAAAAATAAAAAGTTTCGTCATCGGGTCAAAATGGTTTGATACCTGAACGGGGAACCGTACTTCTTCGGCATGGGTTCACACCGAAACTGGTTGCACTGGGTCCTATCCTATTTGGGAAGTTACTATGTGGATCTTCGGTGCTGGTAATCTGGTTTTTCCATAGTAGTATTACAATGGACCTTCTTTTGAGTCCCTACTGAGCGTGGACAACTACTCAACCAACTCAGCCTTCATGTCAATACGAGAGCCATAAAAGGTGGTCAGATACTGAAGGAATACTAAAAGTCATGTCAAGTCAAAGTCAAGTTCTGTTTACATACTAACTTTGGAATCTCTTCCAATGCAACAGGACTGGGGGCCGACCTATTATGGTCTGTCTATTTAATGTTTCCCAAGTGCCTGGATGCCAATGAAGAGCTTGTCTCGCTATGTTAGAACTTAGGTATTTAAGGGTATGTCCCATCCAATGTTGCTCGAAATTTATTAGTTGTTACGTCTAGTTTTAGGCCAGCATCACGTAGACTTATATTTAGAATAAAGCTATGCAGACTACATCCAATGCATATAAGCTATCCCGGCTAACATTTCCTATTGTACTCTTAGATACTCCAACTTTCTTTTCCCAACACTGAATAGTCCTTGTTTGCTGTCGATCTTTGGTTGCGAAAATCTCTGTTCTCTCTACATCAATCTACTGCTCATCCAACTTGTTAAATGTTTCATATAGTGAATGAGGAATATTTGATTATAACTTCTTCAACCTTGAACGGTCCCACTGTACATGGTAATGTCATTGTTACCCTTTTCGCTGGAATTTTAGCTACCAGACTGCATCGTTAATGTCTGGAAAAGCGTCGCAGGAAGGTATTCAGTTCGGATATTCTTTTTACCATTTTATCGCCAGCTTCAGGCGATGAAGACAGTTCCAAAGCAACCTGTCATACATATGTGTATATAGCTGCTTTTTTCACATTTCCTTCTGTCCCTGCTAGTACAAGGACCATGTCGTCGTTGTGTCACGAATCTAAATGGCAAATCCTTGTTTTTCCAATTTTTTTTTTTTTTGTCATAGATACTCTTACCTACCATGTTGAGAGTTGATTCCCTTTACTCCTGCACTAAGTCCTGGCTATGGTAACCCAGGATATAGAGTACATGAACGTCATTACATATCCGGAACACGAAATATTTTGAAACATCCCCCATGGCAAGTGGTGTATTGGTCCATTATAGGGGAGGAATGGTGCGTTACAAGTTTTTTTGTTATTTTTTTTGTTTAGTTGAATTAAACAGAGCTACAAGTGTAACATAGTGTGGTGTATGTACCTAGAGCCAGTAAAAAGTTCAACATTGTAGAATTGCCAAATTAATCCCGACAGAGCAATCCACGAACGAGACAGAGAGCCAGCAAGTAGTAGATGTGTGTATCTGAATTGATTATGTATTCGTAAATAGGCCTTTAAAATTCATGAAGCTCTGCTATCTAAATGCAAATGATGTGCGTGCGTGCGGTATGCGTTAGATACTTTTAGATTTTTTTACTCTGAATAGCAGATTCGATGGTCTGCTTTGATGATTAATGATTCCTTAAATGTCTAGTCGGCAGCTGCCTATCGGGTGTGTACTACGTGGGCGAGTAACATTTTGATTTTCAATGAAAGTCGGTTATTCGGAGAAATAATAAATTAGTAATATTTGAACGAAGAGATAAATATCAATCAATAGGGAGTTCAAAGAAATATTTGACTTTTAAAATAGAATGAAACAGGAGTGGGTGAAATATTTTGGCATCTTTTCTATTTATGAATTTAAGGCACCTTGTATCTTAATAAGTTTTTAAATTCAGGTAGAGAGCCTTCCATTAGACTCTGTCTGTCGGTCTTCAGCATTGCAACACTGTCCCTTTCTTACATTATGACAGACACGGTTTTCGGTTAATTCTATTTGGAACAGAACACTTAAAAATATATCACCAGATAGCCAAGAAGCTCTAAAAGCTTGCATGGCCTTTCCCACTGCAATATACTTGTGGTATCATCAAGCAAACATCTGAGCGTTGGGTTGGTTAGGTTTTTTTTCTTAGAAAAATGTATTACTTCACTGTATGGAATGCCTTCTTTCAATGAAGTGACACACGCTACCCTAGTCCCGCATAGAATCAATTCTCACCATTTTGGAATGTCGGAAATGAAAATAGTTTCACTTGAGTAAATATTTATATATAACCATCAATAACTATACTTAACCAGGTCAATTTTGAAAGCAAATAACCAAAAATAAATACAACAGATACACCGCAATTGAGTCAGAACCATATTATCCTAAAATAGCATTGTTTTAAAACTATTAAAAGGTGTTAGATACAAACATAGATTGCTCCAGATTTTTCATATAAAAGCTTAGCAGCTACCACATCAGATTATTAGTTAAAGTTCAACTTTTTCTGTAAAAGAAACCATAATGAAGTTCTATCTGTGGGTCTTAGCTATGATTGCATTCACATCCCTGTGGAGTACCATTAGT
Organism: Xylota sylvarum; assembly: GCA_905220385.1. Taxonomy (NCBI): domain Eukaryota; kingdom Metazoa; phylum Arthropoda; class Insecta; order Diptera; family Syrphidae; genus Xylota; species Xylota sylvarum. The sequence goes on from LR999960.1 coordinate 10,837,191, forward strand.
GCTCTGACTGATGTCAATGGAGATTGTCTTGATGATACAACTGGAGTCCTTATGTCAGCAACTTGTGTACCGAAACCTAAAAAGAAGAAACTCAAGATATCGGGACTGAAATACAAAAATAAAAAGAAGACCGGTTAAATTATATTTAGATATAAATATTTGAAATAAAATTAACTGAAGTATCTGCTAGTATCTGCAGAGTATCTATATACACTTTCTTTATATATTAGTATGTAAAAATTTGTAAACAACAATTAAGGATCTTTTTTTCATATAATGAAGGGTATTGCGCCAAATGCCATCTTCATAGATACCAGGATCCCGAGGTACTGCCATGCACGATTCGGAGATCTGACGCGATTCCTTTTGTATTTTCTTTTTTCGTCACTTACCCGACCATATCGAACTCGCTTACTTCGAAGCCTTTTCATTTCTTCATATGACGTATATCTTCAGAGAGCTTACCGTCGTAAAAACTGTACGAAATGGACTGGTGACCTGAGACGGTGCACGTAAGACTAAACTTTTGCAGCACTTGTCAATATTTTAACTTTCGGAAGTAAAACTAGTCGAAGGCGCTTCCAAGGCTCTGGTAAAACACCCTTGACTAGTCACCTTCCTACTGTTTAGACGAGGAAATAGGGTTTCAATTATTTGTCGAAGCAATACGGGGCACGTCAGCGACTATAAACGGGGGACTTTTAGCCTCATTGATATAATTTTGCAAGCCTTACCGTAGACGTCGTTATTAAGTTGTTCACAGAGGTTTTTGAAGCAAAGACGCTTGCTACACTTAATCGCTTCTTTTAACCTGGTTCTCGCTTCTCTATATCTATTTCGGGCGGATTCAAGTTTGTGTTCATCAGCCTTCCGGGTTCGGGATCTGCACGCTCGGTGACATACCGATCTCAGTTCGGCTCTTAGTTGAGATGGTACAATCCAAACACTTTTAGAAATAGGCCCCGATTTGATACCATGGACAATGGTTGTTTTATTTTGAGGCTAAGCGAGTTACAATATTTGAATTGGGTATGGGTTGTCGTGGCAGCCACATTTAAAATAATAAAGGTCCATTGTGAGATCATATGGATCCGAAATCCTAAAATAATACTACCCTAAGATCCAGGGTAGTTCGACTCAACCGACTTAAAGTGTGCAACTAGAGGCAGTTAGCTAAGGACCGGGCTAACTGCGAGACTTCTTACTGTAGGCCCAGGTTCACCCCAAACATCCACCTAAGAAAAAGAACTATGAACCAGCAGGATCTTAATATAGCTAGAAGCGCTAGAAACTATTGATGTTAGCATTAGCCAATTCTCTCAAATTTTCGAAGAAGTCTACACCTAAATGCAGTTTTCTACGAACGGAGAGAGCTTGTTATGAAGCTGAAGTATAGTTTCCTCCTCTTCTTCGTCCATATAGCATCTGGAGAAGTCATTAGCGAGGAGACCCAGCCAAAAATTCGGTACCCCATAATGACACCTACTACTATTGCTATGAGTGATCTTCTCTGCCTAATCAGGCAGTTGCATCATTTCTGATACACCTTGGGCCCGATCTGTCTAGTAATGAGGTACGTCTGCCGTTTGGTCATCTACGATTGGTTACTCACAGAATCGATCTTAAGCAACAGTTTAACTGTAGCGAGAACCATGGTGATGTTAGCCTTATCCGATGAAAACAAAAAGGTTCGTCGGCCATACCTGGAATATCACTGTGTCACCCAGTACCCAAACGAGGTGCATGTTAAATTATTCAGCGATATCGTTAAGAGAGCCACAATTTAGGGCAGTTCTTAGTTAAATGTGAATGAATGTGTTTCAGAGATCGCGGCTTGCCTGTCCGGATAAATAAGGATATCCCGATTGAATATAACACTGTACTTAAGCCACGACAAATCCTGTAGTCGGCAAAACGGAAAGAGATACTTATGTTTCAATAGTTAGAGAAGACGCCTCCTTTTGCGTGTGGATCCCGTGCTTTAAAACGACAGATCCTCCTTCCAATCCACTCTTGAGGGTATACGTGTTTCAAAGTTCTTGTCGAATAGAAGTAGCCGAAGTACATAGTCGGTGTCTTGCGGAGGGAATTCAAAATCGTTCAGAATAGAGGACTGTCCAGTTCTTAGACAAGACCACTGATATATAGCCTTCAAACGAATGGCTGCACAAGCTGCCACTTGTTTACCAGACAGGTGGCAAGTGCAACAAACTATCCACAGGTGGTGTTAGGGTGGTTCTCAGTGCTCCACTGATGCATAGGCAAAGCGACCTTTATACAATAGGTTTGGGTCAATACTGCAGTGAATTTGATCTCAGTTTTTGGTATCAAAACCACGTTGACCTCTACCCAAATTTTGGAATATGGACCAAATTCACGCAACTCCTGAAGATTACCACCAACCAGGGGAGGATAAGATCCATAGTGTGTTGGATTTCAGTGGAAAGTACTCGTATACCATCTTGCACTGGCGATTTAAAGGGCGTGAAGCTGCGTATTGGCCAAAGAATTTTGCTCTCAGTAAGAGGATTCATTGAACTGCATTACATAGATACTGCAGGATGCAGGAGGTACGGAAGTGATAAACCATTAGCAGCTCAAGGGATTCAATACTAGAAGTGGCCCAGGTGTAATCCGTTTTTCTCAGATGACTAGATGTCTTGGAGAAGAAAGCTAGGACCTCTGTGAGCTTTGGTGCCTCAGAGATATTTTCTGTTCTACCACAATAGAGTCTCCAAGATTTACGTTGGGTCTTCCTTAGATTGACTTTGTAAATTTTGAGGGCCTCTTTATAAAGATTCCTAGATGAAATGAGATTGTTTAGCTCGTTTGTCAAGCCGTCTGCAGTCACTTTAACGAGTTATAGTCTCCTTATTCCACCAAAGAGGTCCTCTAGGTTTGCTGGTTGGGCAAATGATTGATACTTCATGAATAAGGGCGCCAGTTAAATCCTCTACAAGTGAACGAAAATAGTTTCACTTGAGTCAATATTTATGTATAAATATCAATAACTACACTTAACCAGGTCAATTTTGAAGGCAAATATCCAAAAATAAGTACAATAGATACACTTCAATTGACTTAGAACCATATCCCAAAATAGCATTGTTTTTAAGCTATTAAAAGGTGTTAGATACAAACATAGATTGCTCCAGATTTTTCATATAAAAGCTTGGCAGCAAGCTCATCAGATTATTAGTTAAACTTCAACTTTTTCTGTAAAAGAAACCATAATGAAGTTCTATCTGTGGGTCTTAGCTATGATTGCATTCACATCCCTGTGGAGTACCATTAGTGCTCTTACTGATGCCAATGGAGATTGTCGTGATGATACAACTGGAGTCCTTATATCAGCAACTTGTGTACCGAAACCTAAAAAGAAGAAACTCAAGATAATGGGACTGAAATACAAAAATAAAAAGAAGACCGGTTAAATTATATTTAGATACAAGTACATATTTGAAATAAAATTAACTGAAGTATCTGCTAGTATCTGCGGAGTATCTATATAAACTTTGTTTATATATTAGTATGTAAAAATGAGTAAACAACAATTAAGAATGTTTTTGTCATATAGTGAAGGGTGATCACCTAAGCTGGTAGGAAAGTGGATCGCCATAAGCAAACGTAGATCAAAACCGTCGATGAAGGGATCTCACATGCGTTGTAGAAGTTCAGAGTGGTAACCCGGCTTGGATAGCGAAAAGTCCGTCTTTACAGAAAGTTACATTTCATATTTTAGAAATTGACCTCAGAAAATAGGAGCAGGATCCCAGTGTGTCGGATTGACATTGCCTAGGCTTGGACGATGGCCAAAGCCGCCTTCATTTGAAAGTCAAGCTTTAGTGCAAATAATACTAAAGCAAATAGCATTAACAGAGTTTATCGTCAAGTGCTATTGAAATAACCAGAGAGTTGTTCAGTGAAATATAATTCAACTGTGTGCCCTACAATGCCCAGGATGAAGCAAATTCGTCGCAGATTGCCCTAATGTGGGGTAAAAACTGACATAATACATCTTGACTTACGTAGTTAGCATCAGACCAATTGCAGCACAACACCTTCCTTATGCCACCTTTCATACTCCGGTCAATCCTGATCGATTTTCAAGCAATATTATAAGAAATTTTGTTCCCATTACTATTTTCTTAAAAAAAATGGGCGTGGCTCTCACCATTTGTTAACAAAAATTAGTCGATTCTCATGAGATTTACAGGAAATGTAGATCGTAAACAATACCGTGAGTAACTTGGAATGGAGCAGAAACGATATTTCTAAGAAAACGACCCTAAAAAGTGGGCGTGGCCCTATGACATATTTTGTTAAGTGAAATTTTTGCTTTTTCGTAAAAATTTTAGAAAACTTATGTGTAGCACATATTCCAAATAGTGACCGTGAACGTGCTAAGTTGCATCTTTCTAAGTCAACATCTAGGACATGAAATTGTGAATTTTATCCATGTCCTTAATACAGAGGACATTCAAGGCTAGTCACCGTCTAATGTATTCTAAGATTTCCTACAGCTTTGTTGGATCTATTTTTTCTCATCTCGACCAATTTTTGAAAAAAATGATCTTAAACTTTTTAAACCTTCGTCCAGTCTCCGAAGGTTCTAAGCCATGATCAACATTCTGAGTGTCGAAATGAACATAGAGAACTCTAAGAGCAGGTCTGTTCTACTTCGCCTAAGATCGATTGAACTCATACGATGGTTCTATCACATATTTGGCCATTTGTGCTGTGCACATCATATTTTTCACATGAATGGAATGCCGAATCCGAAGAGAAATATTTGTTTAAAATGCTGTTTCAAGACAGTTATACATTCGGATGTTTGTCGAACGCTTGCAAGAACAGGGATCATCAAAAATTAAATACTCCTTACTGGGCATCGAACCTCGAAATACCATTCAGTAGTCCAACGTATTAGTCAGTGACGTATTATTGAATAAGAAAGTACATAACATCGACCCTTGGGGTACTCCTGTGACCATCAGTAAATTTTTGACACGTTAGTAGTTTTGTCACTGCATACATATAGTTTAGGCCAAGTTTAAGTATTAGTATACCATATCCTTTCCTCAGCGTTGACTGTCCACCTTGTAGTGCTGCTGGGGCTTAAGTAGGGCCGAGGATGTTGGTAGGATCTATACTCCAGCACAGTGCAGAGAGGAAAAGGAGGTAAGGCAGGTTCTGAAGCAAGTCCTGAGCAGCCAGAAACATCAAGACCCGCTGTACGTCGTCGGAAGATGGTCGAGGTGAGATCAGATAATGAGGATTAGTCCACAACTTCATTAAAAGATTAGCAATGCATCTTAGGGTCTCAAGTGACAATGATACTTTGAACCATTAGGCACTCTAAGACTGACACATCATATATACAAAAATGCAGTACTAGTTGAGGTCCAATTAAGAACTCCAGTGGCACACCGCACATAATGCACAAAGAGAGCATTAAGTAGGAAATAATTTGTTTGACTGTTCGTCCTAAACTGGCCATCTTTCTTTACGCCATACAAACTGTGAACTCTTTGCAAAATTCCTTTTAAATTAGGTCATCTAGGCAGTCTACCATCACAAGTCATACAACCCTTTAGAATGTTGAAATATTCCACTTCAGGCATTTAATACTCCATACTCCTAACTTTTGTGTCTAAATTGAATGAAACTTCCTAATTTAATTTCTTCTTCAAACTCTCCCTCACCCCCTTAATGCCTTCAGATGACAACAAGAACGTATTAAGTTAAAATTTTACGGGTTCTTCTAAAACATTTGCTTAAACTAATAACTTGCTGAGGGTATTTTGCAAAATTATTTGTGGTCAGTTTTGTTTGGCATAACTTTGTGATATAACCCTCTTAGGAATTGACCTCAGAGTCGTTTCAAATTTGAGATACATTTACCATTTGAGTTTAAATTGATAAACTGTGAGTATAAAAGTCAAACTTAAGGTAAAAATAAATAAATCGAGGCTAATACCTACTGAAGCTTACATAAACAGATCGCGGTTCATTTAACCGAATAAAAGTGGCTGAATAAACAGGGCACAGACATGTGTTTACATATGTATGTTGACATTTACATTTGTATCTGCTCGTATGTAATTACAGTAAGCAAACGTTTCTTCACTTGATAGTAGCATCTGTGCAAGTTCATCTGGGTGGGATACATTGCCATGTGTCAATTAAAATTAACAGCCAGCATCTAACAGGTGTACTACCGATTAGTATTGAGAAGGATTGTATTTTCTCCCAAAGAATTAGTGACAAGGAAATGCTTGGAATAGATGGTATAGCAAACGGTGTACTGGTTAGGTTAGATAAGGTTTATAGGTGCTATGGCTACTCACTTAGAGCGACAGGATTGGGTCCATGGTGCCCAATTATTTAACCCAGGAAACGCTGAGAAGAAAATCGCTTTATTAGAACCACCCCGATAGTGATATGAATTGCAGGAGGTCCATCAGCACGACATTACCCACATTGTCCAAGTCAGTTAAGAAGTAACTACCGAGAGTTCTCATTCTTCTGGAAGAGAGGGCAGGACAGTCACTTAAATTTCTTTAACGTCCCTGCAACTTCTGCAATAATCGTTGTATAGTACACCGAGGAGCTCATGAATACCAATGGCACAGTGCCTCAGTAATTATGCCAGAGAGAACCCGTGTATTGTGACAACTAAGCTTCAATAGAGAAACAGATATCTTCTTGTGTAGGGTCGACCATAGCTCCCTGGCCATTGCACATATTTCTAGATGAGTTCATTGTCGATTGTATCGACCAGTGGCATCATCCTCTAATTTTTTCTTTGGGATTGCAACACTGAGGAGAGCTTACGATACATGCAGCGCCGACCCTTTTCTTGAAAGTTCATCAGACCTTTGGTTTCCTAAGATATTTCCAAGATATGCCCTGGTACCCAGCAGAGGGTCACCTTATTGGTTCTGGATATATTGTTTAGGAGTGATTTTCAGATGCTCACAAGCTTCGATCTAATTACCATAGAGCCCAGAGCCTTAACAGCCTGAGCAACGACAGTGATTTCAGCTTAAGATACTCAATAATCGTCATTTATTCTAAGGCAACGGTCTGTTTCTAGAATTCCGCAATATACCCCAGCCCCTGTGCCCTATTCAGAAACGATCTGCAGCCCTGAGTGTGAGGTTTTCTAAATATGGGGACTAGCGTAGCGATGTTTGATTTCTGCAAAACCCCTGAAATGATTATTAGGCTTGGATTCAATTCCTTTAAATATGTTCTTGGTTTCGAATGATGACTCTACAGGACAGTATCCGACCGACCTCTTAGTGTTGCTGTCGTTTTTAGTTTCTTAGCTTGAATAGGTTATGAGAATGGATCGAATCGATTCCTTTTTTGATGATTACAAGAGTTCATGACTTCTTTTTGGAGGAATGCCTTTAGCCAAAAGATATTTGAAAAATTTCCGACCTGCTGTAGAGAGTTGCTTTTTTAACTTTTTGGATCTTTTGGTTGAGAGCTTGTCGAAGAGCAGCATCATGAGTTGTCGAAAATGTGCGAAACAGAGAGCCTTGTCTGATCAATCATTGACGACTTTTGCAAATTGTACCCGGACAAAGATTAAGTTCTGGAATCTGAAGGCCCTTCTAGGCTATGTTAAAGAACATCCTCACAATGTCTAATTCCTACAAGTAGAAACCGAGTTCAAGCGGAACAGCATAGAAATTTTAGGACTAACTAAGGTGGTATGACGTGGGTGAACTCCAGTTCCTAATAGGTTAAGAACTGTAGCGATTTATTCTCTCCATCTGGTGAGTTGATCCATTCCTCTACCTTGGCGTACGATTCGAGAGGCTTTTATACCGAAAATTGGTTGATGTGACTACTCCCTCGCTAAGAGTTTCAGACTTATAAGTCTGTCTTTCTTCTTGTTGAAAGCTTGGGGGGACAAGTCGGTATTCACATGCGCAGGTCTGCACTGAGGATGCACTGAGATGCAGCATAGATACTAGCGTGGATAATCCTGTGAATCTGAGCTTCAAAATATGCTTGCTAGAATTGAATGCGCGCTCGATAGGAAGGAATATGCCATACGCATTTTCACCGACGTAGAGGGCGCTTTCGACAATGTGACTGTGCTAGACAACACGGAGTAGATGAGACACTGATATTGTTGATCAGGGCAATTCTTATGAACAGAATTTTGATTGTAGGTGCGGACTGCGGCCTCCATATTATAGAATGTGTTCATAGAGGCTACCCGCAAGGTGGCGTTCTGTCTCCACTTCTATGGTACATGGTAGTTGACTACATAGTCAGTACGCTTAGGCATACGCGGATGATGTTGCCATTTTTTCTGTCGGATCATGCCTACAGACTCTCTGGGCTAAAGTGGAGATAGTCTTAGATATGGTCGATGAATGATGCACTAGAAATAGGCTTTCAGTCAATCCTTTGAAAACTCTCTTCACGAGAAGGAGGATTGTGATCTGTCTGACTCATCCAATGCTAAAAGTGGTCACTATCCAGATCTCTGATGAAGCAAAATACCTGAGAGTGATCCCGGGATAAGAAACTTCTTTGGTCAAAGCATGTCAAGTCGAAGACATCCAAGGTGCTTTCAGTTTTCTCGAACTGAAAGGATGCTTTTGGCAAAACATGGGGCTTATCACCAAAAAAAACCTCTGGATTTATATGGCTATGATAAGACGTATTCTAGCTTCTGCGTCGGTTGTTCGGTGGAGGGGGATTTCACGTAAGTATTTGACTGTCTTCTGTATGAAACTCCAAAGAACGGCCTGTCTCGGCTGCACGGAAGCTTTGCCGAATACCTTCCCTTGATACTTTTATCATGGACTGTAGTATCAAAGCACTTTGGTATCACCTCCAATGGAGTTTCGATGGGCTTGTTCGACACTTATCCTATGATCCTAGTTTCATAGATATGCCGTCTCATGCAATGACACGGAAACTTCGGTTGCTGTGCAAATTTAGAGTCGACGTTAAGGACTCGTTTCACCCAAAGTCTGAGAATAAACTTGGCTGTAGTCGAATCTTCACGGATGGCTCCAAAACTACTCAAGGGTCCGATGCTGATGTTTAAATGGAGACCAACATCACTAGACTTTATGACTCATTAGGCAAGCATGCATACATTTTGTAATCGGAATTCTATGCTATACTAATGGCTGCCACAAAGCTGGATATATTATTGAGAAAAGGTGGCGACAGCAGGCTTCGCTTGAGGTCTTGCTTAACCCTTATCTCGTTCCAAAATAGTTCGAGAACAAGAACTCTTCAAATTCGGGCACAAGGCTGAGTTCTTTGACTCTTGTTTGGGTCCCAGGTTGTTTGCTAACCAAAGCTCAGAGGATGATTTCTCAATACCTGAACCTATGTTAAGAACTTCCGCGTCCTCGGTCAGGGCCTCCATTTAAGATTGGGTTTCCCACTAACGTCTGTAAAATTCTTGCTGTGTCTCAGCAGAAAAGGCTGTAGACAACTTATTGGCGTTCTTATGGGAAACTTTTCACGGTCTGTGATACCTGTGGAGAGGGCAACGATACTGCGAATCATTTCCTTTGTTATTGTCCTGCCTTTGCTCGGATCAGGTGGGAGATATTCGATGCTGATGTGGTGAGTGCTGATACTGTAAGGCCCTCATAGCTGAAGGGCATTCTCGGTTTTCTCCAAAAGTTGCGTCTGAGTGCTCCAGGTGATTGTCTACCAGAGAAGAGTAGTCACAAACTCACTGGGTCACAAACCAACTGATACTTAACCTGTCTTATGGCGCCATTCGTCCTCTCCGTTTTTGATTGCCCAGATGGGACCATGACGAGGTCGGAGTAGGGCATACTAGCAGAGCTGTTAGGTTATCGCCTGCTCCAGATTTTTCTCGTTATTTAGCAGTCAGTCATTTTCATAATCAAGGGAGTTAATTGACCTCCATACTGAACCGCAGAGATCTATGGCATGGCAACAGCTATTACCCCGTACCTTGAGAGCCTGGAAAAAATAGCCCTTCTAAACAGACAAGGATAGGAATGAAGATAGGTAATGAATATGCTCCTATACTTTGATGTAATACTGTGATGGAGTCTGTTCCTATATTAAAGAAATGTCGAAAATAATGAAGATAGAGCAGAACATCAAAGGGTAAGAGCCAAACAAAATCGAACTCCTAAGAGACAGAGAAGCATGTGCACTGTCTGAAGGTTGGGAACTTTAAGTTGGTAGGAGTCTAGGGGTGGATGATGTATTACCTACTCATAAGGCAAAGGTTTTCAGGGGCGTTTTCTAAAGACCTCTCTAAGTACTCATATCGCATTTCTTATCATTTGTAATCACATGACAGCCCTGAAGGCTTTTATTGCTAGCTTTTATTTGCAGGGATCTTGATTCCGACTGTACTGCCCACTATTTCTCAGCAATAATTCATGCTCGTCATCTGCTTCGTAATGTTATCAAAATTTACGCCATTACCCAATTTCTGCACCAGTAGGTGTCGATCTTAGATGTACTGCGACGCGTCCTATACCAAGTTGTTCGATAGAGTATGCATACTCTCAACGTATCGACTCCGGAACGACGGATTGAGGTATCATAACTTTCATCGTCCATCGACATATATCTTGATTCGACAGAATTTGCAATGCTCCTTGGAGCTGCTTTGACAGCTGTATGAGGCAGTTGTTATTGAAAAGATTACCTTGTAGCTATTTCTCTGTCTTGGACGGCACCCTGATGGCTTTATTGGTCCAACTTCTCAAGAAGTTTGGCTAGGATAGGGATTACTATATCGTCAGTGATGATATCCGGGTTCATTGTGTCATGACACAACTGGTTCTACGGTAGAGGACCTAGTGTGGATCCTAGGAGAACGATATGTGTTACACTGTACTACCTAGTTTCATTGTAGCATAGCAATATCCTAGTCTTCGTGAATGCTTGCAGGATGGTTCTCTAGTTCACGCTGTTGCATACGGTTTGATGTTAAGTATGATGATGGTGCATTATGGCTTAGTCCCGACTTCAACTTCGAGTGTTTTTCTCATCGTTCTGACGACTTTTTCAATGGCGTCGACTATGAACCCTGCACTTGTCTGTACATTTCAGGACCACATTATTGTTGCAGAAAATTTGAGTTGAAGCGTTCATTGCCATGTTTTTTCTTAAGTTGATCCCGAGAGCTATGATATGGTTTCTCTTTTCTATAAAACTTGTGAGAATTCTGTCAATTGCCAGTGGCTAAAGTATAGGTGAAAGGACTCCTCCCTGAGGTACCTCACCAGTTGTGATTTTCTTCACTTTACTGGGATCGGTAGAGAAGTCCATTTAGTGAGGATAAAAGACTTAAATGCGGTACAATGCCACCTGCATGTTTCTACTTATTTAACTGTCTGTTTAATCTGCTTAGTACCCAATACTTGCATCCCCTCACAAACAGTTCCCCATGGGGGTGGATTTTCCTCCAGAAATTTCCATAAACAACAATTCAAGTGCTTTCTTCTTTTTTTTTTTTTTTGTTTTCTATATTTTATCCATGAAAATTAAACAAAACACAAAAACTGATTAAAACCTCTCTCGAGATTTTGAAAGGACTTTCTCGAACATTTTTCAAACGCCATTTAATTAATATTACCACCCGTCCTCCCCCATCACCCCCTGACTACGGCGACGAATTGTTAAATAAAATTTGTGTTTGCTTTGACTTTTCCCAAATAGCACTTGATGAGGCTCGAGTATTCTCTGATGAGAATTTTAGCTCGAGAACAAGGATAAATCCAAAAGGGATACAATATTAATATTCTCACATGCCATGGCATAGCATAGCATAGCATATGTGCCGTATCGACTGTGTATACATATAAACATCGGAAGCGGCTGAGACTGCTGTGCGTCAGTGTTTTATATTTAAATTCATTTTGGATATGAAGAGGTTTATGTTTTATGAGCGAAATGATTGAATTTAATTATGCGCTTGAGATTGCTTATTAGGGCGGGATGAGAGATGATATAGGGAGGTTTTGTTTTTTTCTTGCAAATACTTAGGGGATGTTATTAGCTTTGTTGTAAGTGTTTAATTAAATTTATTTGCTTTAGTGGGGAAGATCCTTGGACCCAAAGTGGAGGCGTTTCAGATTTAATTTCAAAGCAGATCATACAAGGAAGTGGGTTGGTGGTTGAGCTTGCAAATGTTTCGATTAGTCTTTAAGACTTGTCTTAAGTGGTAGTAGGCTTCACATGCAACATTGGTTGACGACTAAGAGTCTTGAAACAGGAAATCAAATAAAAAAGACTGGCAGGCCAACCTCAGAGTTGCCGAAAACACTAACTTCATAGCTCCTTACGGATCTACATAAGTTTAAGGAAAGCAGCATCTGATAGTATTGGACTGTGATGGTGGTAGATGTTCATGTGATCGACAATGGAACCATTCAATGAAAGGCTGGTAAACTGACCTGAGATGTAATTTGGAGGCTTCGAGAGGCTTTGAGTAATGTTTCGGTATTGGTTTTATTTAGTCGCTACTAAGTGGCGTTGTCTAAGATCTTGTTCCAGAGAGAAACTATGTGTTACTTGACTGTTTCGAGCAGATATCCGTATACCCATCCTGCAAAGCACAAAGAAAAATATTGCCATGGTTGTATATTGGTTGTATTTTAAGATACAAGGACTCTCATTAAAAATAGTTGGAATGAACCTTAAGCTGACAAATTGATGTTAAGTTCAGTGAGCTATGCTTGTTCCGAGCAGTGATAGCCGTATTAGACTAACACTAAGCTCTGCAAAAATAATGTATTTCACTTGACTGGCAAGAACACTCTGATCCCGGTGGTATAGCTAGGTCTTTGAGGACTGCGCCCATTTGAAAGGGAGTTAGGGTTCAAATAGAGAAATATCTGGATCATTTAAGGTTAGGACAATTCAAACCTTGACAGGGCTTGGTAAATCTAGAGGATTATCGAACTTGAGGTAAAAGGGAGCTCAAGTACACACGCTTCCGGTTGGGAATTGTATTGAGTTGAATCAGTCGAACGTCATCGATTACTACATTATCGGGGATATAGTCAAACTCCAACATATTGACGACTTGGTATGAGTTTACGGTTTGGTTGAATTGGATGATTCTTCTAACGCTGATACCAGTCTTGTTTGTTGGGTGGACAGAGGGCAAGATTATCAGGCAGGATATCCCGCTGTGGTGCGCCTGCTACCATTACATCTGATCGAGGTATGCAGTTCGAGAGTCAACTATTTAAAGCTCTAGGAAAGCTGATTGGAAACGATACAATTCGAACGACAGCGTATCATCCCGCATCGAATTGGATGATTGGACATTGGCACCGCTCTTTCAAAACAGCAATGAGATGTCACGACTCGACGTCGTGTACTGAATTGTTGCCGACGGTCTTACTCGGTCTACCGACCGCCTGGAAGGAAGACATCAAGGCAACCATTTCGAAAATGGTACCCTTCGAGGAAGTTTTACTGAATTCTCAAAATTTTGTGGAAAATTTCCGAAAGCAGATACGCCAGGTTCAAGCAGCACCAACAGCCCATCATTTCAAATGCATCATTCCATTCCAATCTTTTCACAAAAACTCATCTTCTATATCCTCATTCTGGTGGTAGTTGACATTTCCTGTTGTCTTCTAGATTTATTATGTTCTCTGGTTTCCCAATATAGTCTCTACGGTTAGCTTTACCAGAAACTCGGCAATCTCTCTTTGTAAATAGACATGCTAGTTCAAAAGAACATCAATATCAAGGTTTCAGTAGAATTTCTCATCTTTTATATTCTTCTTCTTCTTCTTATGTGGCGCTACAATTCGAGGTGAACCTGGAATTCCAATAACAGGCCTCTCCAGTTAGCCCGGCACTTAGTTAACTGCCTAGTTGGGCACGAGCTGAACGAGCGCATCCTTTTTCCTCTGCATGACTTTCCACGAATTAGCCTGCAAGTCGGCATTTTACGTGGAAATCGTGGCAAGAATTTTCTCCGAGGAGAGCTCCAGACTTTGTGGAAAGAAATCACGGACGATGTGTGGCTTTGAGAAAGATACTTGTTACACCAGCGTCAAGCTCAATTCACTCTTGATTCTGATCCTATCGAAGTTCCAGTGCATCTACCCAGCAGTAGCACTGTTTGAGCAGACGAAAACTAGCCATCCTGATCTGAGTTGCGAGGCGGAAAAATACCACGCCACACGCCGCTATTGCTCATCTCAATCGAGATGTCTATGGCCGTCTCTTGAAAAAGTGTCATTTGCTCAGTTGAGAGGGGTTGCAGCACTAGCCACTTGGCTAAAAGTGGGGACATCAGGTGTGGATTCTACCTTGACATTCTTGGCAGCCGATGTTGATGGCGTCTGATCTTCAGAACTAACGCGCTTGGCTTCGCGCAGAGTGGGTGGGACGGAAGGGGCAAATCTGTCATAAGTGAGAGAACATTCGCTGCTTTTGCCTATGTGCCTATGCGTAAAGCATGTTAGAACCGCCTTCGTTCCATCGAATTCAGTTTAATGAATCCATCTGTTGTTACTGGATCTGTTGGAGGCCGTCTAGAATCCTCCCAATGGAAGAACTTCCGGAAACAAGTGTGGAAATATGAGAGTCGGAAGTGGCTGATTCCACCTCCTCGACTCTAACACCATCGGAAGATTTAGATGGGGTCCTTATGGCAACGTCTTCTGTCATAGACGTGACAATAGTCCACAAACTCAGTCATTTCCATCAATGATGTATATCCTTACGGAATTTAATTGTAGCAAACGGAGTCCTTAATTCTTGGGAGCTGGCAGAAAATTAAGGACACTAATGCAACCACATGAGCAGTCGCAGTTTTTTCAGACGGCTCACATTTACCCAAGCCTACCGCTCGAATCATTTTTATGTGCCAGACTGACCTAATGCAAAATTTTGTACAACGTTACCCTTTTCAGCTTCAACACGTAAAACCCTCTACCTCCTCTGTACAAAATCAAGTTCAAAGAATTTCCCCGTGACACAGTTAAATATGCAAAACGACTTAAGTCCCACCCCCCGCCCCCGATGTTTACCACTAAATACCATTCTTATGAAACCAGAACTCAAATGAAATGTACCACTCGAGCGAAGCACTCCGACTTCGAGTCCTTGTTGTACACATCCAAATGCAAAATGTATGCAAGCGCTTCTTTCGATTCCCCCCCTGCATGTTGGGAATCCTTCAAGCCTTCAACTTTAATTAAACACTTTCCTGCTTTCTCTTAAATAATTTTCCCAAGTTCTACTCCTCGTTTCGTGTTTGTGAATAGTTTCGTCCTGACTCCTTATGTTGTTCTCGAAACTTTTCTCGACATTTGCTGCACATATCTGGATGACGGGCGGGGGGTAAGTTGCCTGCACGATTCATAATTTCTTTTAATTAAAACTTAGCTATATGCGCTTTGTGCACAAAACCCCCCGAAAAATATTGCAAGAAACCCCAAGGACTGCAGGATAATACTCATACCATCGACTGTCGCCTCCTGGCGTGTGCAACGCGAATTGCAACATTTGCAACATCATCATTATCATCGGCAACCACTCCTTTACTGGTATTCCCCATTGTTATGCTAAGTACTGCTAGAGGGGACATTCTGTATTGGCGGTGATATGGGGGGGTGGGGGTGCATATAGGGGTGTGGGATTCTTTTGAATTTTTGTATTCAAAGGACTACAGCTGCAGGTAATGCAGACACTTGTTAACAACTTTACGTTCGGGTTAATTGTTGCTTCAGTAAAGCTGGGCATGTGAGGTTCTGGGTGAAGTGGGTGCTGCCAGATGGTTCCTAGAGGTGGAAGCTAGGTATCTCGGCTAATGGGTAACACAGAAAGGGAATTCTTCGAATTTGTACGAACGTAATGGTGCTTTGTTGCACCTGTGAATTTTTCTTTTCGTTTTGTAGCCTCGTAAAATTATCATCAATTTAAAATTGTTACCCCTAGGGAGGCAAGGGAAAATGTGAAAGTGAGAGGTTGTAAGTAGCTTTTGAATGCACATCATGGAGAGGGTTGGATTGTGTAACCAATGCAAGATGGTTGCTCTGTGCTTTAAGTGAATTATGGAAATGTGAAAGAAAATTCTTTGGCAGGTCTTACTTAAAAGATTGGGTAAAGTAAGAGTAAAGATTGGGTTTACAGTGAGAATTGACCAAAGGATGAGAGGGTGTTGTGTATTTAGACAATGTGGTACCATGAAACACATTATCTGGGGCCTATTTCATAAAACTACTACAGTAATAATTATTTGTGAATTCACTTGTAACTTGTAAATTATGTGCAAATTTTTGTTTCATAAAGAATGCCAATTCACTAATAACTACAAGTATGCCAGGCCTGAATCCACAAGTGAATTTACAACTGCGGCGAGCTTTCCTGTTTCATAAAAGTATTTGCGCAAAAAATTATTAGTGACGGACTTGTAACTACAAGTGAATTTCTTACAAGAGTAGAGAGACTAATATTTGTGCTTGTAGTTACAAGTTTAAAAGTACAACACTTGTAGTTTTATTAAATAGGCCCCTGATTGATAAAGATTTCCAAGACTAAGACAGGTTTTTGTTAAAGAGATTGTGGCTTATGAACTCTTGCCCCGATGCGGATTAAGATAAAGAAGGTACCACTAAACGTTTGACAGCAGGATTTGTAAATGACAATTAACTTTGTATCTGTCAGCTGACTGTCAGAAGAATCAGTCTCAAAGCTTCTCTTGCAGACACGTGCAACAACTGAATTAATAAATGAATCTTTGACTATTAATTAAGTGAGTTTACCTTCAATATAGTACATGACAGTGTCAGCACGAAATAATTCGCTGTGCTCAAAATATTGTTTACAAAACAGTCGAAAACTAAAAAAACATATTCACTTGTGTAAATATTTGTAAGTCAAAACAATGGCATTAGAATTCGGTCGGTCTATTCCTTCCGGCTTGGATTGGAAGCTTCTAATTTTAATTTGGATCAGGTTATATAAATATTCCCTATAAATCAAACAAATATTTACCCAACTGCCATCTGTAACATCAAGTTTACATAAAATTGAAATGAGATCAATTTTTGCATATAAAAACTCAGTGCACTGCTTAATAAATTATCAGTTAAACTCTATCTCTCCTTCCAGGACTAGAAACGAAAAAAAAACATCTGAAACAATGAAAGTACTCTTTTGGTTGTTGGCGTTAATCTCTATTTCCACTTTGTGGGATACTGTCAAAGCGGCTTCTACCGATGCTAATGGAGATTGTATTCTCGATACAGGAGTATCATACATCGCCGGCTGTATTCCAAAGCCTAAGAAGAAGAAGATCAAGATTAAGGGTTTGACATACAAGAATAAGAGAGCAGGATAAATATTACATAGTAATTTTATATGAAAAGAGTTTTAATAAAGTCAAAGCTAAAGTTTGAATAATATTTTTTTTCAATAATTTTTTGAGATATATTGGCAGCAGTGAATGGTTTAGATCTTGGATATTGTCCTTTCTAGGTTATCAAACTTCGAAAGTCTGACACTGAGACTGTAATCAGAAACTATATAAGATTTATGGCCGCTTAGACTAACTTTTCTTCAATATCATGTACACAACAAATTAAAGATATGTTCGATACTTACCGCAGTTCGTAAGGCTTCCATCGTAGACTATGAAGGGCAAATTTTCGATCCTCAAAATTTTAAATCTATATCTGTGGACTATATCCACATTTTGATGCAGCTCATAGAATTCACGAAACACGGAATCTATATGTAATATCGGAAGAGTTTAGCTACTCGAAGCTGTCAGCGATACGATCCACATGCGATAAACGATGTAGATGCATCGATATGCCTGCATCCACATCGTTTTTTCGAGCAGCTTCTTCGATTATCCAACGAATTTTTCATTCGAAAGGGTATTTTCTGTTTCTTGTTACATCACTCATAGACTTCATCCATTGACAGATCGATAGACGATATTGATATCGATCGCGAAAATGATATCGATGTCGATATCGTCTAGGTATTCCAACAGATGCCGTATATACTATCTGCTCTAAAATAAGCTCGAAGAAGATGCATAATACAGCATTTTCTAGCTAAATCGGGAACGTAATAGAAAAAGTTCCGATAAGCTGCATCCTTCATCGATTTGTACAGATCTGAGTGTGGAATAGATTCATATCCGGCCTTGAAGTCTATGATAAGTTGGTCTTGTAGAAGATTGCCTTTGGAGTGAATATTTAGTAGGGCGTGGGTGGCACAAAAATGGCTTCAGGTACAAACATATAGATAATGTTAATACTCCTGTTACTGGGTATACTACCATCCACCCTTACTCACATTTTTCGCTTTTCAAAGGCTGCATAGCCTTTTCTAAGTTGGGTGTGAATTGAACTTTTACTTGTTTTATCATTCTCATTGGGTAAGCATACCCTTTGGACGGTTTTTGGTGGTAGTCGACGATTGAGGGGTACTTTCATACTCAGAGCACTTTCTCTTGATCCGAACAACGGTGGCATTAAGGTCTAGTTAGGCCGAACTGTGTAGTATAATCCCTGTATGAGGTGCTGCGACATATTCGAAACCCAGGTCTATAAAGATCTTCAATACTGAACCAGGGTTTTGGAAAAGAGTTTTTTTTTGGCGAATGAACCCTTAATGGGCCAATGGCAGCACTCATACCCCGAAGTGGTTTACTGACTCCGGAGAATTCCGCCCTCATCCTAGGGTTATTAAAGGGAACCGGTCCTCCAGGTTGGGGATTGTGAGTTGGGGTAACTTCTCGACCATGGAAGAAATACGTAGTTCCGAAAACCACTAAAGTCTCGTATAAGGATGACTTCACGGTAGATGACTCAAGCTCGTCGTGTGCTCTACTAACAGAAGCCTGTAGAGATGAAGAAGGAAATCTTGATGAAGTTGGTGCTAAGAATACAAAAAACGTCTTCTCTAGACTGTATAATCACGAAGACCAACATCGCGCTATCAGGCAGAATGAACCATTCAATCTAGACGATGATAACCAAATCTCCCGTCCACCTGATCAAAACGAAGTGAGGATAGCAATATCCAAACTTAAGTCCAACAAGACTGCTGGACTTGGTGACTTACCAGTCGAACTGTTCAAAGCAGCTGGAAATGACATGATAGAGAGCATATTCCAACTCATTTCTAAGATTTGGTTAGACGAGTGTATGCCTTATGAATGGAATCTTACATTGCGCACAAAATCCTATCTACCAGATTGTGTGAAAGTTTGAAACCCTTCGTTCTGGTTTCAGACCAGGAAAGTCCACAATCGATCAAATCTTCACATTTCGGCAAAGATCCTGGAAAAACCTCTGAAGTCCAAATCGATATCCACCATCTTTTCATCGATTTTAAGGCCGCATATGACAACATTTATTTAGACGAGCTATATAGAGCCATGTCTAGTTTTGGCATTCCTGCCAAACTCGTCAGATTGTGCAGGATGGCGATGGAGAACCCTCACTCCTCCATCAAGGTGGGTAAAGATCTCACCGAGACCTTTGATGTCCAAAAAGGATTTAGATAAGATGACGCCCTTTCATACGATTTTTCAACATCATACTTGAAGGGATTGTGCGAAACTCACAAGTCAACACCGGAGGCAGAATCTTTTAAAAGTTTGTGCAACTTCTAGATTACTCCAAGGATATTGACATAATTGGTAGAACACAGCGGACTGAAGCGGAAACCAAGTATATGCTGCCAACAAGAAGGGATACGCAACATCGACGAATTGGACAGAACGTCACAATCGACAGCTATAACTTTGAGGTAGTAAGGGGCTTTGTCTAACTCGGCTTTGCTATGAAATCTGACAACATCTCAACAGAATAACTCTTGCCAATTGCTATTTCTTCGGGCTATCCCGAACAGCTAAGGAGATTCTGTACAAAACCTTGATCATCGCAGTTCTTTAAGGCGCTGAGACTTGGACTGATGAACTGACGGATGACATATCCTCGGTCGTTTGTATAGATAAATTCTCTGTAAGATATTCGGTCCCATTTGGTTTTAAGGACTTTGGAGGAGGAGATTCAATGACGAACTGTACAAGCTGTACAGCGACATCGATGTAGTGAAAAACTGTTCATTAGTCGCTTGAGATGACTAGGACATGCAGAATTGACCCGCAGAGTCTCCGGATCTAAACCAGTGCGACAGTGCAGTAAAGAAAGACCTTGCCTTAGTTAGCGCGCATAAGTAGAAGGAGACCTCAATCGACTTGGAGTCTACAATTGAAGGCATTTAGCAAAGGACCGCGCTAACTGCAGCGGCTTGTTAGCGGATGCTCAGGTTCACCTCGAATTATAGCGCTACAGAACAAATTTTATCCGGTCTCTTATTATGGGAAGAAACTTCCGTGGATCTTGTATTCCCGAAGCGCATTATCGACATTGTTCCGAAGCACATTTGTGGCCAAAGAATTGGCCACAAATGCGCTTCAGCCAAAGAATATTCACATGCCCTGAACTGGTACAAAACTGATTTCACAAGGAGTGTGTAATAGAATAGGTTTTCCAGAAGACGTTTTGACAACTTTGATATCTACTACGCATATGGATTAAGAACTTCCAACCTATAGAACTCAAATCGATAACAAATATAGAAACAAAAATTCCAATAAATCGTTCAAACAATGCTCTTACAATTAAGCGTCGAAAGAAATCCAAACTGAATCCAAATCGAATCCAAGAGCAGCCTCCTGGTTTGCCTTCTGTGCATTTGACAAGTGCCACCAAAGTCATAAAAAGAAAAGAAAAAAAAAAAATTCCAAACATAATTTACCAAACAAATTTCCCTCTGCACGTGTCCAAACTTCTTATTCCCCCTCCGACCTGCTGGTATACTACCACTCCAAAGGATAAACCTATTCACACCCCATTCCACCCGGCAGACATATTCAAAACAGAATTTACCACCGAAAACTGAGTCCTACCACCTTCCACTCCTCCACCACCCCCGCCGACTTTTATGTTTTGCACAAATAAACGCTTAAATCATGCAAAAACAAAATTCGTAAGAAAAAAAAAAAAAAAAAACTGAAAAGAAGGGAAAAAAATTGGGCAATATGCCAATTTGCGCATTTTACTGTTCATCCCGAGGGATTTACCCTCTCAACCCACAGCCACTACCCCCGACACACAAGAGGACTCTCATCCTTTATTCGAAAAGTAATAATTTTCAGTGAAAGAAGCGAAAGCAAAAGAAACTTTCACATCATTGATCCTTGGGGTGAAGTTGGAAAACGAAAAGACCGCAACCTACCATACATACTATAGAGTATATCCGTATGTATCTTCCTTGAGCTGGAAACCACTTCAAAAGTTTACCCACCCCACCGACCGCGCCATTGTGTGTGGTGCGTCTGTCTGTTGTTGTCCATTTGAAAATTGCCTATAAGAGGATTTTCGCCCATTTAGGCAAATTTTCATACCTATTCTGGTTCTCAAAGGACGAAACCCCTCAAACCCAAAGTTGTTGCTAGTTGTTAGAAGCTTTAAAGGTTTTACGAGTGTGTGGGGCATATTAAACCCGCTTAAATTGTTTATAAATCCGCTTTGGTCTTGGACGACGACGACACCCGCCCACCCGCACTCCCCATCCGACAGAACTTGATCTCATAATAGAGAGAGAGGGTAGCAAATAATCATAGACCAGAGGGTCCATCTTTTTTAAAGATGATTGCACCCCTGCTGATTTTTACCATCAACAACTCTACCATCGGTATGTCTCCTTCTTTCGTAAACATTTTTTTATTTTCCTTTTTGTCTTTTTTTTTCGTTGGCGGCCCAAGCGGAAATGTTTATTTTGTTACTTCCTGTTATCCGCACTAGACCCCCCTAGCCACCACCCACCCAGTTTGTATATAGTCCGCATAATAGCTTCTCCATTTCAGCGATCATTATTACTTAAGAGGACCTCCTGTGAGGATGAAAAATAGAAAGAAACGACGATGGAAAAGAAAATGAAAAAAATGAAGAAAAGTCCTCGAAACGATGAGACCTGCTGAATCGAACTGCTATTGAAATTGAAACAGGAGAAGGCGGTATTACCAAACCTCCTAGACTCAATATTAAATTACCGATGAATCGAAGGAATGGCAGCAGGAGTAGGAGGTGAATAGACTTGAAATTGCCCAAGGGTGAGATGATGCATATTTTTTGTACTATTGCCATTGAATGCTGATGTCTTTGGCAGACAGTATTCTCGACTGAAAGACGCACAGGAATGATAAAAAGCTTTGAAGATGTCCCTGTAATTTGTAACGACGATGAATGCAAAGGACACACGCACAAATAGTAGCTCAGTTGCATGAGTACACGAGCCAAAACAGTTTCAATGGGCGTATTGATTTTATTACCGATTTTCAGTCTATTGCCTTGGAAAACGAAAAAAAAAAACAAAATGAAAAGAAAGTATCTATAGCAGCGGCTGGAGAAAAGGTGGGCGAAAATGTGATTTATATGAACCGGCGCGAGGCGGAAGGAAATTTTAAATAATTTTTCTTCTTTTCTTTCGATGAATTTATAATACTGAATGTCAGTGTGATACACAATCAATTGAGAATTGTGAAGAAAGGGTGGTTCTGGTTTTCGATTTTCCTAGAAGTCCTAAGGAAGGGCAAGGTGTTGTTTACATATACTATTTCTAGAGGATTGTTTATTTAAAGCAGTTCATTGGGTTGCTAGAAAATCACAAATTTAGTGGGAAATAAACTCACATTTTTAAAGTGACATTTTTTCCCACCGACAGTGAAAGTAATTCCACTTTAAAATGAGAAATAACCTCACCGATATGTAATGCATTCCACTTCCTAATAGCTGCTGCAAAAATACACTCACGGTCGGTGGGAAATATTTTCGCTGTAAAATTGTGAATTAATTTCCCTTCAAATGTGAATTAAATTCCCCTGTAGAGTAGATTCCCCTGTGGAGTAGATTCCCCTGCAATTATTTTTTCCGCGCCATTCTTTGAACGATCACACCTTTCAAAGGCTTTAGATTGGCAATCGAAGAATATACCCATTCACCCTGAATTTTACCCTGACGTTTACCAGTACCTCATTTAACACGTGAGCAGCTAAAGTCAATTGAGGTATCTTTACTCACCGTCATGTCGAAACCAAGCGAATAAGCACGTTTACTTCAGGTGCTCCCGATCCGTGAAGAGTCGCTGCCTGATATACGGCAGCCTCCCACTCTCTTCGATCGCGGGCACGTTGTTTCCAGTTGTCTAGACCAAGTGCCTCTGGCATCCTCAATAGCTTGATCCTTAAAACGAAAGTTCGGTCTTCCTTGTCGTCTCAAACCTGGGGGATCGTCTTGGAAGATCCTCTGGCCAAGTCAGTATAGTCAACGTGTTTTGGGTTTCAGGACTACATCCACATCATGGTACAGCTCATAGTGTTCGATATTGTTTGATGGTGAGTCTCGACTTGAAATTCGTTGGTCTTTTCCAGGATCCGTCTTAGTATGCAAATTTGGTCGATCGTCGATCTGAGGGTCTAGAAGCCACACTGGTACGTGCCGATTAGTGTGCTGAAGAAAGGTTTTCACACAGTACGTTGGATAGGATCTTATATCCGCGCAGTGATATGCCCTATAGCTATATATACAAGCCTTAGGATTGCCTTTCTTGAAGATGGAGCATGCAGAGCTGATAGTTCAGTCATCGGGCATGACTTCACCCACCATGACTTGATGCATGTCTTCGCAATGGTAGTTGATTGTTGACAGGTCAAAAATGGCGTCAAATTTAAATTGACATTTCTCTTTGGATGATTCTTTATTTGGCCCATATTAATGAGTAACAAGTATCTATAAACGACAATATTTTTCGTTATAGGTGCTACTAGCATCTTGTACTAACAACATGCCAGTGGGATCCCATACCATCAAATAGGCAAAGAACTGATCAAGTCCACAGCCATCTTCTAGTATCTAAGGCCGCTACCCCTATGTTATAGAACATTGCTCTGGTTTGAGCATATCGCCCTTACTTTCTAAACTTCAGAGACGACATACCGTTGATGATGAAAAGACGAGCTGCTATAAATATATGTTGACTAACCTGATGTGTACCTAAGAGTGTCAATTAGTCTTAGGACCAAATTTTTAGAAAGGTAGGGCACGTCCATGATATACCAATTCCTCGCTTTCTCGCTTACCAACACAGAGCCAGTGCGTATCTAGTCGGTCTTTTCTTAGGTCAAGATCGCGGAACTTTCACTCATGGAACTGCGTTGCCAAAAACTGAAAGAACGTCCTTAAAAGCAGGTTACCGGCGGTAACAAGAATTAAAAATTCATTCCGGTAAGAGCAGGGTAAATCTTGCTAAACCAGGAAACTAATTCAGTATCAACGCGCCCATTCAACACTGGCTTTATTTTTAACCGGCGGCTGGAAAACAAGAAGCTGGATTAGTGGAAACTTTGGACGTATCTTTAAGTATCAAAACTATCTATTGGCAGCTGATTTGCATAGCAACTATTCCTAATGAACAAAAGTCCGTTCTAGGACTCATAGCCTTTTTGAAAGAGATTCGTTCTTCATCCTAGATCAATCGATGGTAGCATGTAATCAGTAGTTGCTGTTTTACTAATACCCCGACATCTAAGATACAAAGGGTTTCGTTAAGGTCCGAACTGAAGGTCTTTTTTGGAGATGTCACTTGTAGCTGGGAAAGATTAGTGTTCATTATGCAATTCAGGCTATTTGATAAAGAGGAACATAACTAAGCAGGTTTCGATACATTTTTGTAAATTATCACATAGCTTCAGAGGGCCCTCTTCGAAAAGAAAACCAAGAAAAATCTTGTCTAGAACGGGACATTATTTTTAAAGATTTAAAGCGTTTGTCCTAAATTTAAACCAATTTCAGTGTAGAAGGGTGGTAGAGAGATATCTCCAAGGTTCCGATGAGTAGATGTTCACGATGCATAATGGAGGTAGACATGCAGACAGATCCAACCCTTACCCGCAGTTAAAACAATGACGGTCCCATAAATCCTCTCACATATTCTCAGCCTTAATCGTCAAAGAAATTACTTTATCATAAGCGTCAAAGTAATTGAAATAAATTAGGAGAACTTTTTTTTTTTATGGCAGACCAGGGGTAAGTAAGCTATTACCTTAGGGTATATTTAAGTTCGTTCATTTTAGAGACAATCCCGATCCCGATCCCGGCGATTCAAGACAAACTGAGTAAGTACTTCAGAATGGAAATGGATCATTTAATACATTAATTATTTTTAGCCAACAAAATACCGATGCAAATGAGGATAGCGATGCAAATGGGGATACCGATCCAAATGAGGATACCGATCCATATGGGGATCATGATCAACCCTCTTCGACGGATCCTGAGCAGTTACCGAGACCATCGCCGACACCAATAATACAGTAAGTCTAACAGACTGTGAAAGACTTAAGCTTACATATTGATTCCTTCCTAGGATAGCCGAACAATTGCCAACCATCGAACCCGTGCCAACTAGGTCGATATTAGTAAACCGCAGCAGATTCACAACCTTATCGGAATCATCAATCGATCCGAATGATATCCAAATGCACTATAGTTCCGATACGGGTATCTACAGATTCTATAAAACCCGAACAAAGGATTCGAACCATCGAAACTTGGCTAAAACCGAGGCTTTTGTAAGTCCAATACACGATTCATATGCCACTCTATATTATTGCTTCCAGATTTACATGGTAATACCACCAGATGGAGGATATGCTTGGCTTGTATTGGCCGCTGCATTCTGTTGTCAGATTATCGTGGATGGGATTCTATACTCCATCGGAAGCCTTCTACCTGGAATTGGAGCAGATCTACAAGTGACCTCTAAGGAGACCGCTTTAATAGCCTCCGCACAAATAGGTATACATTGCTTAGAATATGATACCTTTCAACTCAATCATAGGTAGCTACTTACTCTCAGCTCCTTTGGCTAGTGCATTAATAAATAAATTTGGCTTTCGCCCGGTGGCCGTAACTGGAGGGATGGTGTCTTCAATGTCCATTCTTATAGCCAGCTTCTCGCAGAATGTAGAAATGCTTGTTGTCTTCCAAGGAATCATTGGTTTAACCAAAGCGACTTAGGTTTGTGTGCAGTCTTAAGGCTAATTTTGTACTTATTTTAGCTGGCATGTCCATGGGTATGATTTGGATGGCCACTTCGCTGATCATTAACTACTATTTTGAGCGCTATCGAGCGATGGTGTGTGGATTAGCATCAGCGGGATCGGGAGTTGGTATGATACTGATGAACTTGCTGAATGTAAACGTAATGGAGTTGTACGGTTGGAGTAATACCACTCGTGTGCATACTTTCCTCCTTTTTGTTGCGGGGATGCTAACTATGACCTACAAAGAGGTGGAACCAACAAAACTTGGCCACTATGTCGAGGTAAGTATCCATACGCTGACTGTCCGATTGAATTCCCTTCGTAGTTCCATGCAGATATAGACACAGAAGATTCGGTTAATTCTGTCGAAATTGGAGTGCAGGACTATACTCAGTCATCAATGACCTTGAAGAGTGAAGTTTTAAAAAGCGTAACCAGTCTAGCTACTATCGGGAAGATTGAAGGTCGATTGGGTAATTATGAGTAATATGTAGGTGTGGCTAAACCAACATTTGAACGTGCTTCCTTCATCTTTTCAAGACATACTAACTCCACCGGCGAAACGGTCCTTATTTAGCCGTATCTGCCCTTGTTGTTCGAATATGAGAAAGTTGTCCTCTACTGATAGCAGACGTTTCATAATCAGGCACGACCCCCTTGACCGAAGTGACATATTCTACGACGGTAATCCGGATTACTCTCAGTCTGGTGTGCCAGAACCAAAGGATACGGATGATATTGAAATAAGTCCAGGAAATGAATACAAGGTTTGACCAGACAAGTCGAAGTCTACAAGTCTCGTCTACAATCTGATCTGATCTTTGTTTTAGGCTCGAACAATCATGTATACATTCTCTGTGATACGTGTACCTCCACAGATTGAGGAGGAGAAACCATGGTGTCCTCAAAAAATCAAAACGGCAATCCACGCCCTTCTCGACTTGGCTCTCCTGAGATTGCCCGAATTCCGATTGATATTACTCGAGAGTCTTCTCTATCCAATGGGATACAACATTCCATATGTCTATAGCGCACGTAAGGTCCGATCCCGGGTTTCCATTGTTTGATTAATAGCTTGCACCCCTTGCAGAACGGGCTGAAATCGAAGAGGACATAGCAAAACTATTGCCTGTCGCGATTGGTGTTACGAACATCGTGTGTAGACTGCTCATTGGATTCCTTGCTTACAAGATAACGTTTCATACGGCTTACCTATCCGGATGTGGCATGATTATTGCCGGTTCGGTAACCTTCTTAAGTGCATTCGTGGGGCAGAGCAGTATATGGTTCCAATTCGTGTATGTCATGTGCTTTGGTCTAGGAGCAGGTAAACACAATGCATTGATGGTGAATTGAATTGGACTTGTAATGGATTCCAGTTTACAGCAAGTTTTTCAACTACACGTGCGATTGTTTATGTGAAAGTACTGGGCTTGGAGAAGCTTACAAATGCCTATGGACTGACGACAATGGTAATGGGGATAGGTGCATTCATTGGGACAAGTACAGCGGGAGCAATGAATGACTGCTTTGAAGGGTATACAGTTACATTTGCCTTTTCCGGAACAGTTATGACAGCAGCAGGAATTGTAAAGGTGTGCTTGCCTAAGTTTATTATGTACCGGGATAGGCTCGAAGCTAGGAAGGCTCAGAAAAAGGTGCGCTTTGCTGAGACTTCAAACCGCAGAAAGTGGTTGAAAAAGTGTTGTTATTGCTTTTATAGTGAGTAAACTATTATTATTATTTTTTTTTTTAATTTTTGTAAATAAATTGTGTATGTCGGTTAATGAATAAGAGCCGTATGCACCATGTAGAGCTCAAGTTGAAGGATTATTGTATCTATTTGGTCGGTTGGCTGTTTATTGTTATAAATTGAATCGCTCATAGTTTTATCAGACTGTGCATGTTCCTTTGGTACATAATTTTCAGAAATTTAGAAAATATGACTTAAAGAATAGGCATACGACTCTCTACCTTTAAGCCGGCAACTTTTAACGAATCCTCCCCGGTAACTACACGAAAAGTATAGCATAGCTTCATGACTGAAGATGATTTTTCGATGAAATTCAGGATTTTCCTTAAACTTTTGCCAAGCCCACCCTGATATTTTAAGGGTGTAGGCTAAGATCTTTATGCAAAATTCGGAACAATGTGGACTAAACACTTCTGGTGTTATTCAAAAACTTGAATCTGTCCTCACGCTGTACAAGGCAGATATTACCGCGATCCAGGTGACAAACGTCGACTCTGACCATTTTCTGGTTGCAGCCAAATTTAGATCTCGACTATCCAATAAAAAGAAACTGCAAACCGCCAAGAAAAACAAATTCAACGTTGGAAGCCTTAGCACGACTGGAATAGCGGTAGCCAGACCCTACAGAAAGCGCCTGAGCGATAGACTCTCCGCTGTGCATTCACCATCAACAAACGCCAACAATCTGTGGAACCAGTATCGTCACATCATCAAAGGGGTAGCAGAGACCACCATAGCCTACCAGCCATCACCCAAAAAGTGCTCTTGGAATGATGATGCATGCGTGCGATGGAAAATATGACAGAAAATGGACACATGCAAGCGCTTCAGCGAAAAACAAGGACAGCGAAGGAAGAGTATCGACCCAGAAGAAGGGAGGACAACAAGACCCTGCGTAAAAGAAAGAGCCTACACAGTCTTTCAGCTCAAGGATATCGAAGAGTCACGCGGTAAGAACAACATCCGGATGTTTTAGAGGAAAAAGCAGGAACTGGCAAATGGCTTCAAGTCCAGAACGCAGGGTCTTCGGAACAGTGAAGGAAACCTATAAGCAGCATTTCCAGCAGCTACCTAATGGGCATCAGGTAGAGAGAGTTATAGGGCAAGAATAGATCCCGCATCCAAGTCAATAAAGAAGCTATCCCCTCTTCCAGTTTTGAAGAGGTCGGCTCAGCTATCAAAAAGCTGAAGAACAACAAGGCCACCGGCTCTGATGGTCAACCAGCAGAGCTTTTCAGAAATTGCGGTGCTGCTTTGGTAGGCTGCATGCACCAAATCATTAACCAAGTATGGGTGGGTGAAGCCATGCCCAATGACTGGACTATCAGCCTAAAAAAAACCTCATCTTCCAGAAAGGCGATCGTATGTCTTGTAAGAGTTATCAAGACTATCCCTGCTCGCATATGTATAAGATCCTATCCAACGAATTGTGTGAACGTCTGAAGCCTTTCTGCAACATTTGCAGGTACCAGTGCGGCTTCCGGCCCAACAGATCGTCAATCGACCAAATTTCTAGTCCAGACTCTATCATCTCTTCATCGACACTTCAAAGCCGCATATGATAGCATTCATCGTTTTGAGCTCTACAAGGCTATGGGCGCTTTCGGAATCCCGGTAAAACTGATCCAGCTGTACTGCATGACGCTGGAAAACAAGCGATACAACATCCAATTTGGAAATAGTTCCTCCAAACTATTCCAAAATTGTACCGAATTTCAGCAAGGAGATGCGCTATCATGTGACTTCTTCAATCTTGGACTGGAACAGATAGTGCGCAGGGTATGTATTAACACAGAAGGCACTATCTTA
Source organism: Xylota sylvarum (assembly GCA_905220385.1). NCBI lineage: Eukaryota > Metazoa > Arthropoda > Insecta > Diptera > Syrphidae > Xylota > Xylota sylvarum. The sequence continues at coordinate 10,866,899 of LR999960.1, forward strand.
AATAAATCTGTCCAGCTGCTGGGATACGCAAACGACAACGACATCATCGGTCGTTCCCAGTGCGACATTTTAGAGGCTTTTATGGCAATTAAAGAACAGGCGAAGCGAGTTGGCCTTGAAGTGAATGAGAACAAAACTAAGTACAACAAACAAAGAAGCATCTGTCCATTGGCTAGGAGAAAACGCTACTATTGGCAGCAGTAACTTAAGGAGTTTACCTACCTCAGAGTAAATATCAACTCCACCAATGACACCTTAGTAAAGATTCGACGAAGACTTACCCTAGGAAACCGCTACTACTTCGATAACTCGGAAGATGAAATGCATGCTCTACAAAACTTTGATCCTGCCAGTTCTTTTGTATGGATCCGTGTGCTGGACGATAAAGAGAAAAGCAGAGCAGATATTGAACACTTTCGAGAGAAAAGTTCTTCGTCGAATATTCGGTCCCGTATGCGAGAAGGGCGAATGGAGGATATGATACCACCACGAACTCTATGAGTCGTACCAAGATGTGGATGTGGTTCAAAAGCCAAAACGATTACGTTGGCTCGTCCAGATCGACCGAATGCGCAATAATGTTCCTGCAAAGAGGATCTTCGAATCACAGCTCCCAGGTTCAAGACGACAAGGAGTATCGGATTAAGCTATCGCATATGTCAGAGCACTGGGTGTATACAACTGGAAGCAGCGTGCCCGGATTCAACGTGAGTGGAAGGCTGTTGTGTCTCAGGAACAGACTCTTCTCGGGTCGGGAGCACGTTAAGTAAGTAATTTTGTATTAAAATGCAATATTGTTATGCCCATAATGAAAACCCTTTATTTAGAGTTATAGAACCTATGAAAAACCTATGGATCTTCAAGCCATCACGAGGCGATTATCAATTTATGGAAATTTTTTAAAGGCTTTTCTGAAAGTTCTTCTCAATCCTGGAAGAAATGTCTTACTAGAATTTTGTTTCTGATTTGACAGAGTGCTGGGCAGTGACAGAGGAAGTGTGGAGTATCCTCTGCATAGGTCGTCCATGCTGAGTCTCATCTTCTTTGTGTTATATGTTATGTCCGGTAATTATACTCACGAGAGAGGATAACAATTTTTTACTCATTTATAGGATTTTCTCGGTTTTTTGCTTGTTGTAGAGTGGCAACATTTTCCTGGTTGTGATACAGGAGTCGAGCGTGGTCCATCTCTCATTTGCTGCTACAAGTATTTTGTTCCCAATCGCTTGTCTCAAGTTACAGGGTGGGATTTTTACTGTAGTGTCTGCTTCGTTTAGTTCAAGTGATGATCCTTTCCTTGTCAGTTCATCAGCTCTTTCATTTCCCGGCACACCTTCATGTCCGGGAACCCAGCAAAGTTTTACGTTGTGCTGGGCGCCAAGAACCTGAAACTCTTCGCGACAGTGACCTACAAGCTTCGATTTTATTTCAATGGCAGAAATCGCTTTTATTGGCGCTTGGCTGTCAATGAAGGAGGTAATATCAGCGAGTGGTAATGCCCTCATTGCAACCTGTTTAGCAGCTGTTGTCACTGCAAGGACTTCAGCTTGGAAAACTCTGCTGTAGTCAGGGCGTCTGATCGAGAATTTCGGAAAAGAAACCTGCTCCAACGCCGGTGTCCATCTTGGAACCATCCGTGTAGATGGGTATCGTTGACCCATTAACTGGTGATCCATTAACTGATGGCTGGAAACCATTCTTCTCTACTGGGAAAGTAAGTGACGAATGGTGTTGTAAAGTAAAGACGGGGGTTATGTAGTCTGTGCATACAATATTGCCCGCATATTTCTGTAGAATCTGTACGTGCCCTATCATCCTGGGTTTCCAGCTTCAAGTTTAGCTTATTCGAAGGGCACTACTTGAGGCGGATTCTTGTACAAAGAGATCTAGGGGTTTTACGTTGAGTATTCTTTCCAGCCCCATTGTAGGGGTGCTTCTCATTGCCCTAGTGGTGCCAATGCAGGCCATTCTTTGAGTTTTTGTCATAATCTTAAGGTTGGTGGCTTTTTTCGTTGCTTGGTCTTACTACCGCTGTGTAAAGCCACATGATGATTTTAGGGATTGGACCCCAGATTTTGCCGAATATCCTATTGCAGGCATGATATGCTATCATTGCTTTCTTTGCCTTTTCCTTTATGTTGAGGCTACAGTTTAGTTTCCTATCTAGGATGACTCCCAGGTATTTGACGTAGTCGGAAACTTTTAGCTGAGTCCTCTCAAATGATGGCATTTTGAATTCTGGTATTGTCCTTTTGTTTATAAAAAGAATCAATTCTGTCTTCTGTGGATTGACTATAAGTCCGCAATTCTTGGTCTAGGTATTGAGGCAGTTAGCTAAGGACCGGGCTAACTGGACAGGCTTGTTGATTGAGGCCCAGGTTCACCCCGAACTGTAGCGCCTAAGTAAGTTAAAATAAGTAAGTAGAGAGGATAGTCTAGGTACCATTGTCAGATACATTCGAGTCTAATAGATTATTAGATTAGAATGTGGTTTTATTTCATTGATAATTGTTGGATACCAGAGATACAAAACAAAACATTCACAATAGTTGCATGGCATTTGCCGTCAGCCGGAAAGAGATAAATTTTATAAACTTTAATTCAAATTTTAAAAATTAGTTATGTAGTTTTTAGCAGAGTATTTAGGTTGATTCAAAAGTTTTTATTGATAATTTGATTACGATATTTTAAAACTGTCCTTACGTAACTAACGTAAGGCTCCCACAGAGCCTGCAACTCAGTTTTCCATGAAGCGGTGTTATCGGTGTCTAATTGTAAAGGGTTTTCCAATAAGGACTTGACAACTTTTTTTTTAAATAAAACGCAAACTATTTGAGATATTTCAAAAACTTTATTATCGGCTTGAAGTACAATCAAAACATTTATGAATGGAACTCAACTTCGTTCATATGGCCACCGCGGGCACGTTTACAGCGGTAAGTGTGAAAATGTCATCAACCGTTGAATAGTGTTTCCAGAATCCAGCTTGAAATTCGAATTACGAATTTAGGAATTTTGTGAAACGTCTTAGCAAAATTGCTGTGAAAATTTTCATAACCGAGTTTAAAAAGGATATTCCCCGATAGTTGCTCGCATCTTCTGCATTCCCCTTCTTGTAGGTAGGAAAGATTATACTTTTTCTGAAGCTTTCTGATGCTACCCCTTCGGTGAAAATTTGGTTATAGCATTTTGTGAGCTTCTGAAGAAATTGCTCAGAAGAATATTTTAGAAATTCGTAGGGTATACGAACTTCTCCTGTCGCCTTGTTTAACTTATAAGCCTTGATGACTTCTTGTACCTCTACTGATGTGATCTTGCGGTCTAGATCAGCGATTACCGTATAAGGTAGACCGAACATGTGCTGATTTGGGTTGTTTGATGGGTTCAGTAAATTTCTGAAGTGTTCTGCCAATTTCTCAGTTTCAGCTTTTATCCGGGTACGACCAGTGAATACTCCGTTATTTAACTTCCTTGCTAATTTCTAAAGGCACGACTGTCCCTAACTTCCGCTATCTCCTGCGCGTTATATCTTGCCAGTACTGTCTCTGTTTTTCCTTACAGATACTCTTAAATTTTCTACTTGCCTGGAGGTATGTTAATTTAGCTGTTCTTTTCGCAGTTCTAAGGCAGGTGAACGAGTTTTTTCTGGCCCTCTTGCATTTCGCATCATACCATGGATGAACTTTTCTGAATCGTCCCCTTGGTTGGTAAGTGCTCGCTTCATCTACTATACAAGACATCAATGCATCTATTCCCCGATTCGTTTGGTAGCGTTGCGCACAGTATTCTTTCCATATTAGTTTAGGTAGCAGTTGCAATACAGATTTCTCCTTTTTCTTTTGCGTGTAAAATTCTGTTCTTATTATTAAGGGCAGATGGACGGAGTAAGGATATCTCCTACCTCAAGGTCAGTCACACACCTTAGCCACTCTTCGCGGATCAAGCAATAATCTATCGTTGAGGACGTGTTCCCTCTGAAGAAGGTTAGAGAGCCGTCTTCATCGCATTTGGTTCGGCCATATAATAATAAAATTTTCATAATCGAGTTTAAAAAGGATATTCCCCGATAGTTGCTCGGATCTTCTGCATTCTCCTTCTTGTAGGTAGGAAAGATTATGCTTTTTCTGATGCTACCCCTTCGGTGAAAATTTGGTTATAGCATTTTGTGAGCTTCTGAAGAAATTGCTCAGAAGAATATTTTAGAAATTCGTAGGGTATACGATCTTCTCCTGGGGCCTTGTTTAACTTATAAGCCTTGATGATTTCTTGTACCTCTACTGATGTGATCTTGCGGTCTAGATCAGCGATTACCGTATAAGGTAGACCGAACATGTGCTGATTTGGGTTGTTTGATGGGTTCAGTAAATTTCTGAAGTGTTCTGCCAATTTCTCAGTTTCAGCTTTTATCCGGGTACGACCAGTGAATACTCCGTTATTTAACTTCCTTGCTAATTTCTAAAGGCACGACTGTCCCTAACTTCCGCTATCTCCTGTGCGTTATATCTTGCCAGTACTGTCTCTGTTTTTCCTTACAGATACTCTTAAATTCTCTACTTGCCTGGAGGTATGTTAATTTAGCTGTAGTGGTTCCTGTTCTTTTCGCAGTTCTAAGGCAGGTGAACGAGTTTTTTCTGGCCCTCTTGCATTTCGCATCATACCATGGATGAACTTTTCTGAATCTTCCCCTTGGTTGGTAAGTGCTCGCTTCATCGACTATACAAGACATCAATGCATCTATTCCCCGATTGGATTGCAGTTCAGACCTATCGGTCGTGTCTAGAGCCTGGTCCAGATTCGTTTGGTAGCGTTGCGCACAGTATTCTTTCCATATTAGTTTAGGTAGCAGTTGCAATACAGATTTCTCCTTTTTCTTTTGCGTGTAAAATTCTGTTCTTATTATTAAGGGCAGATGGACGGAGTAAGGATATCTCCTACCTCAAGGTCAGTCACACACCTTAGCCACTCTTCGCGGATCAAGCAATAATCTATCGTTGAGGACGTGTTCCCTCTGAAGAAGGTTAGAGAGCCGTCTTCATCGCATTTGGTTCGGCCATTCAGAATTGTCAAACCAATCGACTTGCACATTTCAGTAAATTTTGTAAGTTCTACAAAAGTTCTATCCAGCTCCAGTATGAAACAGCACTGTGAGGTTTTGCTTAGACACACTATTAGACACTCGAGTCTAATAAATAGTTCTAATAGAAGCTAGGTGTTTGCCAAAAAATCAAGTACAAATGAATGTGAGTGTCATAGTGAGTGCTCTACCTATGCACAGCTGGACTGTTTTCCGGACTTTACTTACTCTATATAAATAACTAAACTTAACTGCATTTGGAACCTTCTTTTTCTATGAAGTAAAACGAGATAATACAAGTGCTTTAACCTCATGGAAGAATAAGACGTTTATAGGTGTTCTAATGGAGTTTTGATCTAGCAATGTATGTATGAACCTCAAGCTTACCATAAGATTTTAGAATTCTCTCTAATATATAATAATAAAACAAACTCGATTACTTTATACAAAAATTTATATATATTTTTATTTTTCTCGATTTTTTTTTTTTGTTTACCTTGATTTTTATTTATACACTACAATTTTACAATTTATGTTTTTTGCTGTTTTGCGGTTTGGTATTTCCATTTTACATCATTTAATAATTTTTTTTTATTTTATTTTTTACGGAACAGAAAAAATTATAATCAATAAGGTACAGTATCTACAATTGTTGATGAAATTTATCTCATTTAACTTTTTTTTTTTCTTTTTGTGTTCGCATTGATAACTACATCATTTTGTTTTGGTTTTTTTTTTTTAATTTTAATTTAATTTGATTTGGTTGTTTACACAAGACAAACAGAAATTATATTTTATTCTCATTTTGTACGATTGATAATAATTTTTTGTTAGTTTTTCTTTTCTTTCTTTTTTTTGTTTTAATTTAAACTTTATGAACAGCATTTCGAATAATGTTTATCTATATAATTCTTAATTTCTTTGGTTTTGTTTTTTTATGAAAATATGTGTCATTCCATCATTACTTAGGGCGGTAACCAGTACAAATATTACAACTATATTTATTTTTTTCATTTGAAATAAATGTTAGTTTTATTTATTTTTCTTTTAATAAATTAAATTTTAATGATTATGCTTACACAATAAGCTTATAACTAGTTTATGAATTATATTTTTTATTTGTTTTTCGATTTAGTATTTTTTCTGTGGTAATGCAAAGTTTTTTGTATTTATTTTGAATTTTTTTTGTCGGGTGAAATTTTGGTAAATAAAATTTTGAAGTTGTAGGTTTTACCACTTTCTTTGTTTGTTTTTAATTTTTTTTTTAAATAACTACTTAATCGAATTGAGAGTTGATTATATTGTCAAAAGTCCTATCTTAATATTAGAATTTGGGGGCTGCGATGAATTTTGTATATATATATTTGTTTTTTTGTTTTTTTTTTTTATGGTAAAGCATAAATTTTGTGTTACAAGTTTTTGGTTTTATTTAATTTGCTGCAGTTTTTAATAAACTCAAATGATAAAGATTTTGTTTTTTTTTATTCACTGGTTTTTTTTTTTTTGTTTTAAATTTTTGTTATTTATTTATATTAAATACATTGTTTTGTTTTTTTCAATTGTTTACCTTAAATTTAAATTTAATTACGTTCATGTGTCCGACCTGTGAAAAAAATAGAAAAAAAAAATAGAATAGGGATTTTGACTTAATCTGCGAGATGTTAGTTAGAGGTTTTATCTAAAGACTAGCAAAACTTTCTTTACTGAATTTCCTTCGATGGAAGAAGACGTCATAAACCCCAGTAACATGTCCATAGGACGATGGAATAGAGGGTAGATGGATAAGGCTCCCAACATATGCAAGATTCTTTTACGCTGAAATATTTACTCAATTTACATAATTACCTAGACTTTTAGAGATCTATGCCTCATCCTCCATCTATCACATCTGCACTGATCTTAGGGGCTTATCGGAGTTTATATGAAACCCAGTGAGCTAACAGACACAACTTATGCAGTTCTACCCGCAATGGAACTTGAAAATTCATTATTGTTCTGGACTTTTAAAAACTATCTCTAGGTTCACAGCACACAGCATTCAAGGAAACTGTGCCTAAGGTTTACAAAAGATAAAACAGTAGTTCAACTGACATGTGTAACAAACACTCTATAGAGGTTGCTGTGGGTACAACACATGCAACACATCCTTTAGCAGAACCAATCATGGGAGGATATTCATCCAATGACGAATTATCACCGAAGCCACCACAAACAAGATGGTTTAGGAATACTTTTACTCTTCTCTATTTAGAAATCTCAACAAGCGAGAAACTCTGTGGATTCATAGAGATCCATGTGAGACTCTCGTCACCATTATACAGTGTTACGCGCCCACGGATGGTTCGTCTGAGGAGGAAAAGGAGACATTCTACAACCAGATTATAATGCAACACCTAACGGCGACATTGTAATAGTGATGGGGGACAACGAAGGGCTCAAACATATTATGGGACGGCACGGATTAGGGCACCGCAATGACAACGGCGCCTTGTCATAGGTGGCACCATGTTTGAGCACAAAGCCTACCATAAAATCAGTTGGGTGTCAACTGACAGGCAAGCAACCTCCAACCAAATTGACCATTTTGCCATCAGTCGCCGTTTTAGAAGTAGTCTTCTAGATGTCCTAAACAGACGAGAAGAGGACATGGGGTTGGCACGAGATCACCATCTTATTATAGCTACTGTCCAATTACGCACTGCCGCCGTTCGAAGATCCACCGGCATGAGAACGCTCAGGTTCAACATTGACCGGCTTAGAGATCCCACAGTGCGCCAAAAACTAAGGGACCATCTCCCACGTGCAGTGGAAACAATCAGCAGCTCACTGCCCGCCACCATCCAAGACCATTGGTATGCTGTGAAAACTGTTTTCAAATCAGGTGCTAAAAGGATTGTCGGTCGATCGCAAGGAAATCATAGAGCGGGGCTTTCTGAGGATATCTGGAGAAGGATCAACGAACGAAAATAGCTAAGAGCTCAAATTGCAGCAACTCCAGCAGCAGGGAGGATCGAGCTAGAGTCCCTATATCGAATGAAGATGAGAGAAGTGCAGCGTAGCGTGCAACGTGACAAGCGCAATTATATCAAAGCAGCAGCGAGGTGCGACAGCAGAACCATTTATAGAAGCACCAAAGAGCTAATAGGTGACCGAAACTCTATTCAACACCCAGTGAAAGGCTTAGATTAGCAACGAACCTAATATCGGATGAGGATCAGCTCAAGAGATGGAAGGAGCATTTTGCTTCAATTTTGAACAGAGTATTCGCCAGCAGTATGCACCCAAGTCAAAGCACTGAAAACCAATAAGGCGGTAGGACTTGATGGCATACCCGCGGATCTATTTCGAGCTGCGCCAACTGCATCGGCTGAGCTACTATTTCCACTTGTTGGAAGTCAGGTCCATGACAGGTCTATAGCTAACCACGCGATGCAATGGAACTCGCTTACTCAGGATCGCAGAATACGCGGCGGTCTCAGAAGTACATGGCGCAGAACAGTCGAAAAGGAAGCACGGCAATTGGGAAAGAGTTGGGGAGAGCTGAGGCACATTGCCAGAAACCGCATAGGATGGGGCGTAGGCGTTGTACAGGTCCTATGATCCACAAGGGGATACAGGATATAAGAAAAGGGTACAATGCCCAATATTTGTGCACTTTTCACAACTATAGGTACTGAAGGCAAAAAGTTGATGTTTGAGGTTCAGGAAGAAAGTAAGTACAAGTAAGCAAGAATGTGGTCGGGGCATAATTAAACCACATTCTAAAAAAGAAGCAGATTTCCGACAGCCACGCTCATTTTTTCTAGGAATACGGCCTTTCCCTACAAAAAGTGGGTAGGTATATACTTAATTCTCAGGGTAGTGGGCAAAACTTCCTGTTCTCTAAGACTTCCCTGTGGGCGCCCGCTGGTAATGACTAATTAAGGTTGGCCCAATTAAGTAGTGTCAGCTAAGACCTACACGCATATACTTAATCGTGCGCATTCGTCATTGAGAACGAGGTAACGACAGATGTGAGCTTTAGAATCGTGCCGAGAGATGGAAGACTGGAGGTGAAATCAGTCCTAACGAGCTCATGAGGGCGACCTAGCAGAGGTCACAGTATGTAGTGCCTTAGCTTAGCATCGCGGAAATCTAAGGTCGAGAGTACAGAAGAGGGACCACTCTCTACCCAGTGATGATGCAGGATGGAACTGAACTTTGATCTAGTTGATTTGCATCAATAGTCATCCATCTCCGGCCTGGCGAGAGAGTTGTACTAAATTTTGCTGGTCAATGACAGTGAGGAAGCTGATAACATACTCACTGACACTAGAGTATCAGGAATTAAGCAGGCTAGTACTCTTACATCATTAGATAAGGGTATTAATGGAACTATAGTAAATAAGGGCAGCAGCGATTTGGCTAGCACTCTCACTAATATTGAGAAGGGTAAGGTGCCAACCAAAGGAACTGGTAGTGCATAGGTAAATACTCTGCTGCTCCCATATTCTCTGAAGTCGTGCGGACAGGTGGCAAACGGAACGCACACAAACTGAGCAAGATGGCTTTCGTATCTACAAAGTTCCTTATGAATGCCACGATATCTTCGTTGCTTGAGATGTAAAAATAACTTAAAAGTAAATTCTAATTGACTAACCAAGTCCATACTCAACACTTACCATCTGCTTGAGGAATGAGTCACTATAAGCAACATTCTTCCAGTAGGATACAGTCACATGAGTTAAATCCTACTTCATATCTTCTACCACAGTATATCACAGGGAACCTCTCAAGACATCATCAGATATGTTTCAGCTTCAATTTGACTTTGAAAAAACTGGCAGATACAGACTATCTGGATCCTTTCATACAAGATTTTTAGACAGTTTAGACAGTTCCAGCCTAGCTTACCATACCGTATACAGTTGAAGGGCTAATAGTGCTGCTTTGACGTAAATTCGAAAGTACATAGCGTAGGATTGGACAGTTCGGGAGGTATGACGTAGGTTCCCTAAGTGTGTGGTATAGAGTGTAACACAACAACACGACCGGGCCAAGGAAGTCTTGGCTGATGAGGCGGACAGAAAGTTAGCGGCTCAAGAGAGCAGAGGTAGTGAGGAGAAAGATTAGGGGCTATCCATAAGTGGGGGTAGGCCTCAAGGAAGGAGAGACCTCAGCTGAGGTAGTCAGAGATATGTTCCATAGCTAAAGGAGCAGTTTTGATGACATCGTTGATCTGAGTGCGGCGAGAAATGTGAAGGCTGGTACATCACCCTCGGTGCATCCGATTTACGACCCTCCGGAAATAAAATAGCTGATGAACTAGTAACAAAACGGTCGGCAATGGACCAAATTCAAGCACTTCAGTGAATCAAACCACCACTCTCCAACCTCAGGGAGAGTGTAGAACACAAGATCCTAATGACAAACAACAGTAAGTGGAAATCGCTTACCATATGTGATATATCAACGAAGCTCTAGCAACGATATGACAAAGGCGGAACCAACGAACTTCTACAAAATGACAGGAAAACGTTGCCTATGTTGGTAGCTGCACTCACTGGCCATAATCTCCTAAGGAACCACATGGTGAAACTTAAACTCAATGATGTCAACATATGCAGAGGATGCGGTGACGAAGAGGTTCACGAGGATACATCTTACTGCCTGTGTCACTGCACAAGCCTATGTCAATTGAGGAACAGAACACTAGGAAGATATTACTTCCAGGACTTAAAAGAACTATCTGATGTCTCACTAGGGTTTTCAGTCATGTTTCTGAGGATATAACAATGGCTGGAGACCCTATTTACCAACGAATAGTGAATTCCAGTATAGGAAATGGGACCAAACCAGAGGTCCACAAGGATCTAAGTGCGTTGAGGTGGAACCTTACTCAACCTAGATACCTATACAAAGCGCAAGTCAGACCAAGCTTTGGGTATTTTCCTCACATTTGGAGATCGACCTCAGAAGCTCCGATGATCTAACTCTTACGTACATCCTTCCCCCACATAATGATTCACCGCAAGGATGACTAGCACCTATAGTACAGATATAACTATGATCGATAGAAAGGCGATATTTGGGTACCCCACCTGACAGCCTGCCAGGATATGTGGTCCCTTTCGTTCCTGGGGTTGATGAGCACACTTCGCCAACATTACAACAATAAGTTACAGCTTTTTAGGTAGATAGGTAGAAAGAGTTGTATCAGCATGGCGCCATTTTAATAACATAACTCAAGTGACCTATAGGATGTAACAAGTATGTAAACTAATAAGGATAGGAAAGATGTGTGACGATTATTCAGATCCACCCCGTTACATTAAGGGAACCATCAAGGGTAGATCCCCGCTTTGCTCATCATCATCAGCTCGCTCATTTCCCTCAATGTTACTGTGACCCGGCACACAGAAAAGACTAATCCTGAACCGATGACCAAGAGAGGCAAGTTCCTCTTTGTATTGTTCTATAAGCTTCGAAGATGTGGTGACAGCTTGGCTGATAATGAGGATGGCTATGAAATGGCTCCTTAGTATGCCCTGAAACAGCTTCGGGAACGTAAAATTTCAACCCAGTCTGGCGTTACTGCCTCATTGATCAAGATCCAAAACATATTCACAAATACCTCACGGATTCCATATCTATACAACAAGGAGATGATACCCTAAGTCCAATACCAAACAAGCTACCATAACTCCTGATTAAAACGTCTCAAAGCCTTCAATCGTCAAAACTTCAATCCACCATCCATCATAATTCAGAAAACTGAATGCATAAACAAAATTTAAATAAAAAATCACACATCCTTACCAATTGAAATAGGTCAAAGGCGAATGGCATCCCTTCTCTGAGCCGCACCATTTGGACTCCTGCAGCGCCGGGCACGGTCGTCCACCTCTCTTGCCGTGTTTGATAATCTTTCGATATCGGTGCATCTCACCAATGCCACAGCTTTTGCTGCACGTACTCCATTCGGACCAATGGCTAACGCGACAATCACGTGACCGGCGTCCGGATACACGTTTTTTATGCTGTTGCTTGTTGTTCCTGTTGTAGTTGGACGCGATACTTTGTAAAATGGCATTCTTATCGTTTTTCGGCACAACATTTGTTGAATTGTAACTGAAACGAACAAAAAAAAAACAAGGATCCAGTGAATACGGATACAAAAGTTACCTAACAAAATAATCTCACAAATTACAAGGAGTCGATGGTTAAATCCAATGGAAACGGATTGTCGTTCCAAAAAAAACCAAACAACACAAACTTACAAAAAGGATTTTCATTCAAATGCACATAAAGAAGGAAAGAAGGAAAAATCCTTCAAGTTTTGTTCGGCAAACTTTAACACAAAAAGGAATGCCGGATTGGGAGCGAGTCCTTTGGCGGCGTTAGTGGCTATATTATTTGTCCTGGTTTTGCTTTCTTTTTTTTTTCATGTCTCTTCTGGTTCATTATTCATTTCAATCGAAAGGATTCACAGAGGGAGTTTTTTTCAGTTTTTTTCAGTTTTTCTCTCCTTTGTTTTGTTTGTCGCTGTTATTGTGTAACTGACTTTTATTAATAGTTGAGAAGGATTATTTTTTATTTTTTTTTTTTTCTTTTCTCCTTTGTGATTGTAAAGAAGGCAAATAATTTTTTTTTTTTTTTTTTTAAAAACTTTGTATAGGGAATCAAAACAATTGCTAGAGATGCATTGAAATGGAATTGCGACATTTTATTGTCGTGCCTTTTTGTTTACTTCTATTTGCAGATCCTTTCAGTAGAGGAGTTTGTATAGTTTTTAGTGGCATTCAATTATTTTAAGCGAACCCAATGGGAAAGACGTTTTAAGGACAATGAAATGAGGTTGAAAATATGGGATTTCTTTTGCAAAATGTATGTAGTGTGAGGGGAAGAAATAACTTTTGAAAGGAGGTCAGTACGGTTTTTTTTTATGTCATCAAATACTAGAAGCATTGAGGCCGTTGATATTGAAAGGTGTCCCGACTATCGTATTCGACTAAAAATGTCTGGAAACATCCTCGTGGTTGGCCATCGCTCGAGATATCGAAGTCATAAGACGTGTCCTTTTCTGAGTGGCAATCTTGGTCTATACCCAGGAATAAGGACGATTAAGATATGTAATAGTGATGTAAGACTACTACTATCTTTGAGGTTCAAAAAATTCACAGATGTGGTGAACTCCATCATATGGGAGAAGCACTGTGGTCCAGTTTGCTACTTAGAAAGAAGTAAAAAATGTATAAGAACCCTCTCTACAAGTAGGAGGAAAATACTTGATACGAGCTCATTGACTTCTATGTTCTATTTTCACAGCCTTGGCTCTCAAGAGCTCAAAGTGAATTATGAACCACTGTGCCTCTATGTCCAGTAAAACCGCACAGCAAGAGGATGCCCACAAGTTCATTGGACCCTAATGTGGAGCCTTGTTCTTGATGACCTACTTGATAATTTGACAAACCATGGCATCAACTGTCAGGCATACACCGATGACATAGTTATTATTGCCTAAACCCTATGTGATATTATACAAAGGGGACTTGTAATAACTCAAGAATGGTGTTTGACTGCTGGGCTAAGGATAAACCCGACAAAAGCTACAATAGTATGTACCTTTCATGAAAAAAACACAATTTGGACGACTGAGAGCGATAAGGTGGATGTAGCCCGACCAACTTTAGATGGATGTATATTGCTATTATGAGACCAATGATCATACATATATAGACCGATTGCGTGGACAAAAGAACCAATCTGGCCACCACGAGGGAAACACTCAATAAGATACAAAGACTGGTATGTCTCTGTATTACAGGGGTCATGAGAACTTGCCCAATTGCATCCATGGAGATACTATTCGAACTGACTCCTTTGCATCTTGTGGTTGAAGAATGTGCAAGTTAAATGGTTCTGTGAATAGGAAAGCGAAGAATCACTCCCGACCTTTTCTAGAGACGATACTACTAGAAGGTTCAACTTTTCAAAGAACTCCTGGCCTTTCCTAGCGACGATACTTCTAATAGTATCAACTTTCCAAAGAACTTTACTAGCAAGCTCAACAACAAACAGATTTGGAACAATAAATCCACCAACTACAAACTGAGCAATCACACAAAAAAGTTGTACACAGATGGGTTAAGAACTGATAAAGGAACTGAAGCAGGAGTATTCGGGCCAAATACTGTGAATCCATAGGAAAAAATACAAGCATCTTGCCGGTTAATCTATTCCATAGATGTGTCCAAATCAGTCTTGATAGAAACCATGTCAACTGTGATATAACCATAATGTCAGACAGCCAAACTGGTATCATGGCACTTGATTCCTAAGTCATTACGTCTAAATTTGTATAAGAATCCCAGCAAAAACTTAATGAAATTGGTAGAAGATACCCTCTGTTGGATACCTGGCCATGTGGGAATAGAAAGTAATGAAATGACCGACTCCTTAGCAAGAAAGGAACCTTCAGAAACCTTCATAGGTTCTGAACCATTCTGCGTAATAGGGGATCATACCCTCAAAGAAGAATTCAGGAAACTAGAGAGGGAAAACAGGGTAAGAACTTGGAATAACGAAGAAAGTTCTTGGGAAATATAACCGCAAAACATCGGACGCATGCATCAGCATGATGAAGAATAACGTTCGTATCTTAACGGGCTTCTAGGGGCAGTTCATGCCAAATGGACCTAGGAACGTCGTCCAATTCGGACTCTTCGAGTTTCATGCCAAATGGACTTAAGAACGCCGTCCAAACTTTCAACTCGATGCCCAAGGAAATGTTTGATTGATGTTTTTATACGTGGACGATCTCTTGTGGCTTCTGTACACATCGAAGAGCTTGAAAGAGATCTACGTAGAAGAACTTGAAGATCAATGTCTCAAAAGTGTATTTGGCGTGAAGTCCCTTTCCTGACACATCTGGTAAACGAAAATGTATTAAGCCAGTAGAGGCTTTCCGGTGTAACGTGCAGTACAATTTTTAAAATATTATGTGGAGGGAAGGCGTTTTGTGATCCTAACCGACAACAAGCCTATAACTTTAGGTTTACAACAAAATGTTGAAAAGGCATGCTGGACTATATCGTACAGTTTAACACCGATATACGGCATCCGAAAGGAGAGCACAACATTGTTGATGACTTGTCACGTTTTCGGTTTGAGGAGGTGAGTCAAGAACAACTGAAAGATACCGAGCTCCAAACATATTTGGAGTAAGGTAAAGAAAGCTTTTCCAAATATCAAACTGCTTCGCCCTTTCGTGCCTGAATCATTTTAACACCGAGTCATCGAAAAACTTCATAGAATCTCTTATCCAGTTGTGAAGGCGACCATCGCACTCATCAAACTGCTTTGTTTGACCTAAAATGTCGCAAATCATCATTGAATTCTACAGACAATGTACACCGTTCTAGAAATTCCAGAAGTTCAATGCCACAACAAAACCGAATTAGAAGACTACGATGATCCAGCATAGCGTTTCGAACATGTGGATATCGACCTCATATGTAAGCCCTCTACCGCCTTCCAGAGAAGACCGGTACTGTTTAACCATGATCGATCCCTTTTCGATGTGGAATGAAGCTGTACCGGGCTTTCTACCTGAAACACTGACCAGATAATCTCTGGATCTCACGCTTTGGTATACCAGGATATATAAATATAGAGTGATTTAGGACGAGAGTTTGAATCCAACATACTCCTTACCACTCACAGGCTAACAGGATGATAGAGCAATGGCATAGAACACTTAAGATCGTCAATCAAGTGCTATTCAAATGAGAACTAGTGTAGTTTCCTGCCAATCATTCTTTTGGGACTACATGCAGCATGCAGTGAAAAGCGGGACAAATCTGAAAACAGCTGAGAAGATCTACGGATCAAACAGCTGATCTACTGAGATGATCTACAAATCTTATAGCTGAGATGATCTACGGAGAAGAGCTTAAGTTTCCCGGCGAGTTTTTCCATCCAAAACCAGTCATTTCACAGCATTCGAATTTTTGAAAAATCTGAAGACATCGATGTCCACGTTGAGCCCGATTCTTGTTGCATACACACAGGAGTACTTTAAAATTTTCGTTCATCCGGGTTCATCCAATCTTTAAACATGTAGCCAGGCGTTCGTTCATTGCGATAAAGTCAAAGGTCCATTGATAGCTCCTTACGATGGATCTTATGTGATCTTCAACAAAGGTGACAAGCTTTTCAAAGTGAATTTTCGAGGACGATCGAGAAACGTCGCTGTGGATAGATTAAAAATTCGAGACAGTCAAAGAATGGATCAACCTAGGCTCTGTACCTATATAATTCTAAAAGCGACGCCAGGAGATACACTATACCCTACTACTGTTTGAATTATAAGGGAATTATGTTGAGGTGATTAATGATTAGGTCATACAGAGAGTGTTTACACTTATCTTTTTTCCCGAAAAATACAAGTGAAAAGTGTCCTTATCATCCTTAGATACACCCATCAAGAGATAGCTGGTAAATGATTGTGAAAGGGAGGTGTAGTATATATAGACCATCGGTTCTTCAGTCCATCTTTTACACATTCATACCTTTCGATCGCAAAAAAATTAACCAGAATACCTAGTCATATCTACCACAAGTTATCTACCAACAATTCCGGCAAAATTCCACGTATCCTTCAAGGTCATATTCCGTTCCAAATCCCAGTGTCAAATTATTTCCAACATAAATTTCATGATTACACACTACTTGTCACGAACATCCTTGAACTCATATTCCACGTTTTACATTTTACTACTCTGCAATCTCATTTCTGCTTCTAACTAGTTATCCTAGTTGACAGCTCCATTTGCATAAAATTTGTTCTTGTACCCCACCCTACTACATACACATTCATAAAAGCAATTCACATGTATATGCTTAATTTACTTTTATCGCCTTGAGACAGATTAAGTGATTTTTAAAACTGACTTTCCAATTTCATGTGATGATGCTCTTAAGTGGCGCACACATTACGTCTCCTTATTACTCGTTTGCAAACAATTTTTATTTTTTTTTTTTATTTTTTATATTTTTAATTAAACTTTTCAATTTGAAAAAAAAAAAAAAAATAACCGCGCTGTTTACATTAAATTTGTTCGCTCTTAGTCTCGGTATTGCTCTCAATTCAATTTCCAATTGCATGAGCAGTACTTTGGGAGGGAAAAAAAAAATTAAATCCTTAAATGTTTATTTCTCTCTCTTGCAAGGCAATATCCTTATCCAAGGACATGATTTCATTTGAAGCGAATCAATAACAGTTTAACGATAGAGCGAAAGCGAATAATAAGAAAACAAACTCCTTAAACGAGGACAAAACGACGACGTTGTCTCCCCCTACAAGGCCCAGCTCCTTGAATGTGCAATTTGCACACAAGGACTCGTCTCGCACAGTAAGAAGCGGCGGCAATACAAAGAGAAATAATGGTACAAAATCTTCTACCCTCTTGGCATGGTGATGAAATGAAAGCATTAGAATTCCGGTGCCACGCTCGCGAAACGACGATTGCAGAGCAATGATAGGAGGCAATTTTTTAAGGATTTCACCTTTCAGCACGGCAAATGGCTGGCAATAGAAATATCTTACCCACACTGTGGCAATGGCATACACATTTCAGAGATTAGCTTCTAGCTTTTAGCTTTATTGCTAATTGCCATAGCATAACACCCAGCCGTTGGCGTTCAAGGACTACTAGACTCCAACTCCAAGAGCTAAAAGATACTACTTACGTTGGATTCATTTTCGCCAACAGCTGCGAACGTATCCGATCCCTTTCTGTCACAGACCCAGGGGTGACAGCCCCTACCTCTGTTTGTCGTTCACGCTCGATACTCGCTGACAGTTCGTTATTCATTTCGACGTGATTATGCTCGGATTCCAGGTGTGTTTGTGTCTGTACCGTCTCGTATCGGCGATCGTCCTCGACGAAATTGAACACCTCGCTCAGTTCGTATTCCTTTAGCTGTAACGAAATAAGAAAAAAAAAAAGGACGCGAGAGAAAATTTTATAATAAAACACAAACAAATTAGAAAGTGAAAATGAAAGGAGAGAAACTCATTTTGTGTCGTTGTTATTGGAGACGGTTTTACACCTATACACCGCCTTCTATCCTGTTTCAGGACACAGAGGGAAGAATCCGAGAGAGAGAGAGCGAAACACAATGTTGTCATGTGTAGGGATAGGGAATGGGAATGGAATTCCTTTAGCCAGTGATGCCATGGAATTGATTTGTGTGAAGATTTTCGATTTTTAAAGGATTTTCACTACTGGATTACGCGATTGGAATTTTAAAGTGAGTGAACGAGGCTCTACTCCTGACACTCCAGTGGATGATATTCGCACGGCATTTGCATGAATTAGTAAGTGCGAACATGCAATTAAGTTACAAGGATATACTTGAACAATTTGGATCGATATGAGAATTTCGTTGGTTGGTATCTTGTATGCGTTGTGAAGTGAAATGGCGCATATGAAGTTTGGTTTTTTGATGAAGTGGCTGGCAATCAATATTTTTTCACTGATGGTTTGGTCTTTATTATGAAAGGGATACTTAAGCTTTTGTTAAGGGGATACTATGGGAATAAAATTCAAGGGGATTTTTTTTTCATTTTTAATTTGGATTCAACGGAAGTGTCGATTGGTTTGTGCGATGTGGGGAAAGGGTTGTGCAAGTACGCCAAAGCGTTGCATCTACTTTGATAGTTACTGTATATAGAACAGATTCCGTGCCAGTTTAGACACGGATTTGTCATCAGAGACAGATGACCCTGAAATTGTTGTTTGGTCTCCGTGTCCACATGGCAAACTTATGCAGAATATCCTTTCTAGGAAATCAGGCCATTTATTGCAGAAAAGTATCGCAGACCACGGAAGGGATCGATTCTAGTCCCAATCTCCAAATGTCAGTACAAACTTCTTACAATTCAAGATTCATTAGAGCAATGTACGGTCTACTGCTTAAGAACCCGTCAACCATATTGAGTACTTTACTGTCAATCGAGCTCTGTTTTTGAGCTCTGTTGTGTTTGAGATTTATTCCATCTGAGGAAACTCGTGAATTGCAAACAATCGATTTGGACCACTACCATGTTCGAATGGGAATATAACTACACCTGTACAAAGTGCCTGATCCTCATGTAGGTTTAACGATAAGCCCCGATTACCACTGTCACCAAACATGTGACTTATAAAGCGACAACTTGTTAAAAGCCACCCATCGTACCAAAGCCAAAGCCATGCCATGCCATCTCATCTATGAAGGTTAGTAAATGACGTACGTACGTACGTAGAAATATTTAACTGACATTCACTCCACTGAGTTGGACGATAGTACTCTAAGCTCTACCTGATTGTCTGAGAAGATATGTATTCTACCGTCTTTAATACCTTTTCACTCAATGGCATGGACTTCAGCCTTGATTACAGTGAGACACGTTTCCATGCTAGGGGTATCGAAACATTGGTGTTGTGTCCAAACACGATAGCAGCTGTTCAAGTGAACCAAGATTTGTAGAGGCTATTGCCCAACAATATCTTCTAATGCTGCCGTACCACCTGTAATATCGTCCAAGTCAATTTTCTAAACCTCCTGTAGCTTAGTTGCCTGTTTTTTTTTTCGGCCACCAGACGATGGTGCCGATGATGTGATAATGAGTATCTTCATCATTTTAGAACTAAGACCCCAAGTTTTGCCATATAGGCGCCTACTGGCCCACATGGCCCTAGTGGCACGCTCGGTGGCGGACTTGGTATTCGACTTAAGTCGTTTGTATAGGGTGATGCAAGGATATTTTACCTCACGGGAGATAGACTAATGTGGGACCTTTGATGATGATAGGTTCGAGACTGACCTGTTTCGTTTTTTTAAAGGCTACTAAGATGACCTTGCAAGGATTGATGGAAAGTCCTTATATGTTGCACCATGCAAGTAAAGCTTCCTGCATGATGCTAGAAATGCATAACAAACCGCGATGTAGTCTAATCTATGTAGATCGACTAGAAAATTGTCGATACGGGAAGAGAAGATTCCTCCTTGAGGGCAGCATTTCATTGAAGTTACACAGATACTCCTCCCCCGGTGGAAGCATCGAGCATGACACATATTCATTAGTTGGTAGAATCTTTGGTACCTCTGCTATTGATTGCTCTTGCCACTGAGCCTTCAATCTCTAGGAAGACTTACTTGGGTGGTGCTACAGTTCGGGGTGAACCTGGGTGTTTCTAGAAAGACACATCAAGTTATTTCCTTGTAGCGAACTGCTCCTTCTATATTTTTTACGAAATGGTGGAAAGCATCTTCCATGGACTTGCCTTTTTTGTTTGTGTACTGACTCGAATGCAGATGGGTAGACAGATTTAAGCGGCCTCTAACGTCAAAGAATCTGTCCATTGTTTTGAGCACAAATGACGCTAGACTTATAGGTCTATAAGATTTAGGCAGCTCAATAGTCCTTTTAGCTTGGAGATGTACATTACATTTATCTGTCTCGAGGTGATCGGGATGTAACCCCTTCTAAAAACGGCGCTTTATTTTCAAAAAGTAGCTTAATTTCTTGATATTAAGGCTGCTTTTGATAGCACCAGATATATCGTTTATTTAAGCACCATCCATCTTTAAAGATGTATCTGTGCTGGTTTCAACAGCCCCGTGGTGTTATCTTGCCTCTCTAACAATCACTTGGTGTACATGATTTTCTGATAAAAGTAAGCAACCTATGAAATTGAGTTGCACAAACATAAAGGCAATGCATGCGAAGTCCTAGTTATAAGGTGTCTGACTGGTGTGGTAGAGAAAGTCCTTAAAATAACCCTAGCAAGGCAGTGACTCTACCTTACAGGAAAAGTAAAAACCGAACCTCTGCTATAAAACTAGGTTTCACGTTCCGATAAGTTGTTTTAGATACAAGACTGAACTAGAACTCCCACACTAACGCTCAACGTATTTTTTTGTTTTTAAATATTAGCATGCGCCTTAAAGTAGACACTCTTTTAAAACAAAATAAATGACGCTTAGATTGGAAAGGAAAGGTTTGAGACTCAGGTATTCTAGGTTTCATTCTGCCTTGCGAAGAGGGGGATGAGGGTTTTCTCTATAAAGCACTTCCTCTTGATCCAGGCGGCAGCGGACGGCTGATGGATATTAGTGCTATCTCCAATACTGAGTAAGGGTGTTGGAAAAGAGTTGGCGGCGGAAGAATCCTTAATCGGCCAATGGCAGCGCTCATATCCGAAGCGGGTTACTGATTCCACAGAACCCGGCACCTCGTTCTAGGGGCACAAACGGGAACTGATCATACAGGTTGGGGGTTGTGTGTCGGGTTAGCTTCCATTCCGCAGAAAAAATCATTAATTACGAAAAAACCAACCCCCTTAGATAAGGATGATTGAAGTGTTGACAACCCCAGGACACATGATAAGGACAACGACTTTCGAATTAGCACTTAGAATGTTAGGTCACTTAACGGACCACGTTTAGTCAAATATATAGCGGAGGCCCTGCAATGCTGTAAAGCAGATGTAACTGCCATCCAAGAAGTGCAAAGTGCCTACTACGGCGATTGCTACCGACAACAGAACAGAAGTAGCGCAGATGCGGCTTTGTTATTGGAGACAGACTTAGATAAGAAGTCTTGAGTTTCAGGCATGTGAACGAGCTTCTCGTAACATTTCGCATCAAGGCTAAATTCGCTAACATTAGCCTGATATGTGCTCATATTCCACAGAGGAGAAAGATGACGATACCAAAGACAGCTTCCACAAGCTCCTAGACAAGACGTACGAGCAGTGCCCTAGTTATGATGCTTAAATTGTCCTGAACGATTTTAACGCAAAACTAAGAAGGAAGGGCATCTTTGGTAGTACTGTGGTACAAAGCATAGCATAGGGATGTACGACACGACCTCCTATGATAGATACAGGCTAATCGACTTTGGAGTGGGCTACTTGCGGTATCTAGCACGCGATTCCCACATCTCAATATTCATAAAGGAACAGGAGATCTCCGGATCAGTCAACCATCAACCAGATTGATCACATTGCGATCGACACAAGGCACTCTTCCATTATGATGGATGTCCAAACGTTCCGAAGAACGAACATCGAGTCGGACCACTACCAAGGTATGAATGCGGATATCCAGAACATCTTGAAGACAAGGAAATACTGTGAGGAAGTTTGACGTCGGACGACTACTATCGCAAGAGATTGCCAGGGCCTCCTCCGATCAATTATCCCCTAATTTTTCAAGTTTCACGTCGGAAGAGTACAAGCGCAACAGATTGCCAGAACTTTCTCTCATCCGGTATCCCCTAATCTTTCAAGGGGTGCAATGCCGCAGCATCATGTACTGAAGGGCTACACTGCCAAAAACTCATCAGGGATTCCGCATCTGTCGCAACGAAAATCCTGGTTCGACGAAAAATACCAGCAAACAAATGCAGAAAAACAAATAGCATACAAAGCGGCGCTGGATCGAAGGACTAGAGCTGCTCGCGAGCTCTAAGAGCTGAAGAGAAGGAATGAACACCGGCTTCCAGAAGGAAAAAAGGACCATCAGAAGCTCGCGATTGAGGAAATTAAGAGATTCAATTGCAGGAATGAGGTTCGGAAGATTTACCAGAAGGTAAAGAGAACATGTCAAGGCTACAAAGTCAGAACTGAAGCCTGTAGGGACGAACAAGGAAACGCAATCGATGTTGAGGACTTCTGCAGACTGTATAACGGCGACGATGACCAAAATTCCGCTGTCAGGTAGAATGAACCATTCAATCTGGATGATGATAACCAACATTTTCTTCCATCCGACGTGGATGTAGTTAAGATAACAATATCTAAGGTAAATTCCAATAAAGCTGCTGGAGCTGATGGCCTAACTGCTGAGTTATTCAAAGGCGCGGGGAATGACTTGGTACGGAGCATGCACCAACTCATTTGCAAAGTATGTTAGGACGAAAGTATGCCCATTGAATGGAACCTCAGGATGGTTTGCTCAATCCTTAAGAAAGGCTACCCTCCAAATTGCGCCAAATATAGAGGAATAAGTCTTGTCAGTTACCTATGTGGTTCATATCGGCGTGCTTTTAGGACAGGAAAGTCCACCATCGACCAAATTTTCACACTACGGTAGATCTTGGAAAAATTCAAGAAATTTCAAATCGATACTCACCACCTTTTTATCGATTTCAAGGCCGCCTACGACAGTGTCCATAGCGAAGAGCTATATAGACCTATGTATGTCTAGTTGTGGCATCCCTTCCGAATTTGTCCAGTTGTGCAGGATAACGATGGAGAATGCACGGAAAAAATCTCACCGAGACCTCTGATGTCCCCATAGCTTTCTATGATTGCATTTCTATTCTAAAAGTGACATCATACCACAAACTTTGGATCGACTGACTGATATCTACATAAGTATGTATATCCCCTCCAGACAAAAGCCCACTATTTTAGACTGAGAGGCTGCATTTCAATTAGCCCCACATTGTTTATCCAACAATTAGTACACATATGTAGATTTGGTGACCCACAAATACCAGAAGCAATTTGCCAACCCCTCAATAGACTTACCAACCAACCCCAACACTACCCCCTCCCAAAACAATTGAATTAATTCTGCGAACAGATGAATTAGACCCGTAGGCTATCGCATACACATACGGATACATTCAATAATCCACAACTATTCCCCAATGGCGAATGTGGTATCCAAACATTATAAATGGATCAAAACATCAGCGGATAATACCCCCAAAATATAAATGAAATCGTCACCCTCCCGCCCTAAATCAATTATAAATCTCCAAACCTTAATTGGGAAATAATTCTCCACGCAAACATAATAATTTCTTCTTTCGGCTCTCTCTCTCGTAACAAATTATATTATTTCACCCTGCAACGCATAATAACAGCTAATCCAGAGAGCGTTGCACCCCCCGGGGGTCTAATATCAAATCAGTGTGGTGGTTGGGGGTGGCAAAGCGAATCGAAAAAAAAAAACCAAAACACACAAGAAAACGATGAAATGATCTAATAAAACCCAGCGAACGCTGTTGGCCGTAATTATTTATTAAACCACCCTACCATCCCCATCCCCATCCCCATCCCCTCCATGTATGTCCTAGTAGGATACACTCATACATACCTTGATAAACTGAAATGTGGCCATCGGAGGTAGGCGTTTACTCTTTGGATAGAAGAAGCTCCCAGCCGGATGGGCTGGATATCTTGATGTGATACGATAAATAACTCCTTGCGGGCTAGTTGGCCAATTGGGGGCGGTGAATGTGAATCCATTATCTGTGCCAGCATCTAGAGGATCCATTTCAACGGTAACTGTATCGATCCAGGAGCCTCCAACGCATAGCTGCAAAGAAAAAAAAATACCAAGAGCATATAAAAAGGATATTCTGGTTAATCTGTGCTTCGCAAAATCCTTATTAGACAACGTATACGTATCTATGTATGCCATGTAGTGCGCGGCATAGTAATAAGAAATAAATGAGTGCATATTAAAAGGGGGGAGGATGTGTTCAAAGAGTATACAGGCTACATTCTCAGTACGGTTTGGTTTGAGGCAAAGAAATATTGCACCGTAAAGAGGCTGCTGATGATGATGATTATGGCCAGGGGACTATTAAGCGAAATGTGCAATTTCGTACTCTGTATGTGTGTGTGTGTGTGTGTGTGCGTTTGACAGGATGTTCGTAGATTAATGCTTTTTCGAACCCAAATCTGCGATAGATTTGCAATTAATGGAGATGGATTTTATTTAATGCTCTGGCAGGGGTATTAATTGATTTCAGATGATGATGCTGAAGCGTTTCGGAGCACATGTTATGAGATTTCGATAAAAAGTGCTTAGTGGCAGTTGGGGGAAATTGACTGTACCCTGGTGGTGATTACTTCTTGTGGCGCATTATGGCGGACGTTAAGGTGGTAGTTATTCCTTGTAATATACTAAGTTGCCAAGTCCTTTAATGCTTACACAAACAGTAGAAATATTTTCCAACAATCAAGATTCGTTACCACTATAATATAGTGTTAAGGGCACGAGAAGTCCAAACCAGTATGGTGGTCAGCCGAGCTTTTGACCTTGCGCAAAAATCCACCAGATCCTCCAGTTCTCCGACAAATCTGTTTCCCATATAGGGAAAGCTAAAACTTTGGAGGTTAGGACAGTCACATAGTAGGTATGTCATAGCTTCAGTTTCTTCCATATCATGACAGATCCCGCAGTAATCTGGTGATCTAATGCCTAATCTGGCAGCCATTACACAGTTTCCAGATAGTACACGCTAGCGGAAGGAGCCTTCCTAGGAGGATCCTTCATCAATGTAAAGTCTGAATCGACTAGCATTGGATCAACAAAACATACACCCAGTAATCTCAGACTGGGTTGAATGCATGCTCAAGACGAGACACATCAGATCAGAACTCTAGAGACACCTCGCAATGTAGGGACCTATCCCAAGCCTCCCATCCCAAATCTCAGATAAGTCGAGATACCTGGGCTGTATGTTCGACCTCAAGCTAACTTGGAAAAAAAAACATGTCAGAAAGGACGGCATCTATAGCCTTCCAAATATGCAGTAAAATCTTTGGTAAAAAATGGAGGCCCAAGCTCGTCAACATCCACAGGATGTACACAATCATCGTCAGACCCATTCTATCTCAATCTCAAAGAAGGTAGTAAACCTCAAAAGGTAGTAAACGACTGCAAGATCCATCATCGTATAGGCCTCTATGTATGTTGGACACCATGGGAAAAATACTTAAACGCTGGATCGCTTGCAAACCACCAGAATGGTTTCCGTAAGGCACGGTCTACGATCAACGCTATTGACGAGGCGTGAATACTCCTAGTAAACAGTACCGCACAATTATAATGCTTGATGTCCAGAACTTCCTCAATACCGCAAACTGGAGACACATCTTTCGAGCTCTTACTGGCAAAAGAGTACCAGAATACCTGCAGAAGATAATGACGAACTATTTTAGAAAAAGGATACTGCTCTACAATACTGACGATGGAATGAGGCAATATAACGTCGAATTCGGCATTCCTCAAGGATCCATACTAGGTCCGCTACTGTTGAATCAGTAATCAAAATAATTGGCTTCTCCGACAAAATGGCATTGTAGTCAACAAACTCCTTAAAGAGTTGGAGTATGACTGCAAAGAAGCTACCGGAAGAGTCCAGCACTGCCTATAACTTGCAGAAGAAAAAAACGAAGTAGTGGTCATCAGCAGCAGGCGAGTCATGGAGACTATGAGAGTAACCGTTTGCAAGCACATCGTAGCTTCTAAATTCGATCTGAAGTACCTTGGCATAACCACAAATGCAGGGCTAACTTATAAGCAGCACCAGCAGCATGCAGCTGATAAGGTAGCAAAGGCAACGGTTGAACTAGCAAGGATTATGCCAAATATCGGGAGACCAAGAGAGTTGCCGCATCAATAATGCTCTACGGATCCCAAATATGGGCTGGTGCCATGAAGACGATATCGTACAGAAAGAAGACTGAGATAGCTTACAGTATCAACGCATTAAGAGTGTGCAGCGCCTTCCGAACAACTTCCTACAACGCGGTATGTGTACTGGCAGGCATGGTACTAATAGACCTTCTTGCTAAAGAATATATACTGAAGTACCACCAAGGACAATTCTGGAAGAATGGCAGGAGAGATGGTGTCCCTCTAATAAAGATGCCCAATATAGACGCTTGGATTAATAGGAAGTATGGGGAGCTGAATTTTTATCTGATCCAGATGCTTACTGGCCATGGATGTTTCAGAGGCTACTTGCATAGGTTTAAACGCGACGACAACCCCTGTAGTACAACGTGCACAGAAGCAGTAAAAGATACGTAACACATCATGTCCACGATATCATGAAGAATAGCATCTGCTGGTAAACCAAGTGGAGAGGACCCTAGAGAACCCTAGATAACTTCACCGGACAGATGATGAGCAGCGAAGAAGCTTAGGAAGGTGTTAGTGACATTGTGCCAAGCATTATGGCACAGCAGGCTCGCAACAGGAATGAGCTTGAGTCGAGTACCTAAGGCTAAAATCCCCCTATTGCAATTAAATGCTTGACGGCAGTGGACACACTTGCGTACCAAGACAGATTACATTACAATTTCGGATTGGTTTAGGAAGGCCGCTTAACTATACCAAAGCCACATTAGGTTACTTCATGAAACGGTTCACAATGGATTCATTGGTGATCCGAGTGTTGGCTGCATATGCATACTCTCTAATACAGTATTACATGTATATAATACAGTGTTACATGTTACCAACTAATCTAGGTATCTGCTAATTCTATATTGAGACTAGAGAGTCACGATCCACACAATTTTGTTCAACGGCAACGCAGTCCTCAATTAAAACACCCAACATAAGGCACTGCTATACAACACTGAAATTCTAGGCGGCATGCCCCAAGGTTCCATACTAGGCCTCGCACTTTCCAGTCATCAAAGTGAACTAGCTTCAAGGCATTTCTTATCGCAGCCAACATGTTGATTTGAGATTATGTAAGTTGATATGTATGCGTCTACAACTTGCAGAACAAAGCCATAGCCAAAGTAGGGACAATCAGCAGCAGAAGAATCTAGAAACTAGAACTACAAGAGTCACCAATAAAGCTGTTGTTTTCTACCCGGAGTTAAAGTATCTAAGGACAAATAACGATTTAAGGATACTTTTTGAGTGTGGCAGCAAAGGAAACAGCAAGAATTAAGTTAAGCATTGCCGGGTCAACGGGCTAATGCATATAAAGATGAATACTGTCACCGAAGAAAGACGAAGGCAGGACCCTGAATCATTGCAATGAAGGAGGAATGGATATGAATCACCTTTCACACAAGTTTATACGATGCAGTATGTCCTGCCACCTTGCTTATCGACCTTTTTGCGAAAGAAATGCCGACAAACAACGGGATCAACAGTGGTACCCCGAAGCAATACCCTATCGCCATGAAGGGTAAAAAGTTTGGGTTCGTTCTGAAAACGACA
This sequence comes from Xylota sylvarum, assembly GCA_905220385.1. NCBI lineage: Eukaryota > Metazoa > Arthropoda > Insecta > Diptera > Syrphidae > Xylota > Xylota sylvarum. The sequence continues at coordinate 10,894,998 of LR999960.1, forward strand.
TATAGATGAACAGAATGATCCCGACCTTTCTTCTAACCGCAGATCTCGCAGGACTCAAAAAGAGGCTCTTCATGGGTCGGGTACCCTTTAAGTAAAGTAAGTATTAGATCTCACAGGATACAGATTCGAGTACGACGATAAGTTCTATTTCTCAACCTGTATGGAAACATTCGACGACACGGAACAAGTAATGTTCCATTGCCTGCGGTATAAAGAGGAACGGCATTTTCTGATCGAGACAAGGGTTGAGGACTTAACTTCTCGAAGTGTAATAAAAAATCTGCCTTTTTAGTCGATGGAACTACTCGCAGGTCCTTCAATGTCTTTTTGAAGATTCCAGCCATCTATGTGAAAACTAAAATACTCTTCGCCGAGTTATACCTAGAGAAAGTCGATGGTAAAGGAGAGATGGGATATGATCAGTCAATCCTCACAAACGTAAGGCGGTTCCCTGTACGAGAAGACGAATCATGAGCGTTCTGATTGAGTCAAGGCTGAAGAAACATCACTACATAGACCTGGAACAAAGCCAAAGATCTCAATTACTCCGGCAAAGTAGATTTCCCAAAGAGGATTAATAACCTAAGACGCGTATTCCAGAAGAACTGGTAGAAGTTCCGACCGAAAGGGAAATACAGAACCTCGTGCGTACGTCGGCATATTTGCCCAGCGATGACGGTAACATTCCGCCAATAGAAGTCCAGGAACTTATTCGACACTGCTAAGATAGCTACCTCCACTACATCATACGTTGCGATGCCTATGCGCATCATGAAGTCTGGGGCAGTAGTGCCCTCAATATCTTTTAGAATATCTCGTTAGTAGTCGTCTAGGTATTTTGAATGCGATTCTCGAATGCGATTCTCGAACGTGCAAACTAGTCTGATGGTGTTCCAGCACTGGATCCTAGATCAGCCAAAGATCTAGGTGTGATCCTGGATGAACCATATTTAGTCTCAGTCCTCTAAACCAATCTCAGTTTTCTGGTAAACGTAATTATAAATGGGTTCTTCAATGATGTGGGTTAAGAGTAAACGTTTGACTCGAATATTGGACCAAGTTTCGAAGGAATACTTACACTGCTTCTCTAGCCGAACTCTTTTATCAAACTCATCTCCTTTTGATACATATTCCAATGGCACTACTCCCAAAGGAATGTATCACCTTAGACGGTGTGAATTTTGGTATAATCTACACTAGAGCTTCAATGATCTTGCAATGGCCTTAACTAGGTATGGTCAAAAACCAAGACACGATTATTCACAGGAGGCCCATATACTATATCTATGCTATACCGCACTATACTAAGACCCTGAAGGTGCAGTGCGATCCATAAAATCGGTTGTACTGGCTCAAATAATTTTTCCAGAATCACTCAAAGCCTTCTACATCCATATCTACAAGAGTGGACGCTATATCTTCGTCGACGTGGCACTATCCAAATGTGAGTTCAAGCATTAGAAAGCTTTATCTAAATCTCCTGATTTGATTACCAATCTGCCACGTCAATCGCGAGGCTCTACAGTAAAGCCTTATGCGTCTTTTCTGCTAGAAGTCTTAACAAGATCTATGATAGATGCAAAACAATCTGTGTGCTACCATATGCACAGTCTGTCCAAAAATGCATAACATTCAACCACTTCATTGAAATATGAATAAAAGTCCGGACACTTGAGCGTATACGTAACATTTTTCCCTGTATTTACTGAAATCTCATTGAGCAACCACCAAATGTCCTTCGACAACAAATGTTTGATTACAATCTCGCCCACACCATGTATAAGTAATTTTCATTCATTTCGGAACTACCACTTCCTGTATCTCTCTAAGGACTCATCAAACCTGAAATGACTATAAGGATGAAAGAAAAAAAACCTTCTAATTCGATTTTCCACCATCATTTCCTCTCTCTTAATCGGTCCCTAAAGGAGGCAGAGGCAGATCCAGCTTACCCCTCTCTTCATCCTGTGCACACACACACACAAAACGCACAAGTAAACTGATTAAAATCTCAATCTAAGCGCGTATCCCAAATGAATACAAATCACACTGTTACATCAATTGCAATTCACTTGATTTTAATTTGATTGTTCGTTCTCCTTACCCGACATAATGTCCTTCCGTAGTCATCATCGTCGTTGTCGTGGCATCCTCTCATTTAATGATAATCTAAAACCAAACCCACAACAATGGCACTCTCTGTCGTACATACATACCTACAATCTAACCATCCACCCACGACCTTATATGTGTATGTGTGTGTGTTGGGTACGTACCTGAAAGGAATCAACTCCAATGAACCAATCCGGTGATGGAACAATACGCGTCATTAGGGAAACCAAACTGTGATTGCTGTCCACAAAGAATTTCGCCTCACTTCGGCCAGCTCCTGCAGTGATCGCCGACACTGTAAATTCATCGAAAACGCTTCGCTCAGCATGCGGATTCGATGTGGAGGAGGATGAAGATAATGAAGCGCCAGATCCTGAGGATATCGTCGTCGATGTAAATGTTTCTCCTGTTCCTGTTCCTGCTCCTACTCCAGTGCCTGGTGCTGCGGGTGATGACTGCGATTGCTGCGTCTGTGATGTAGATGATGATGTTTCGAGGATATCTGATTTGCCAGTCTCAGCAAATTGCTTAACGCCCGCCGAAGCTTGCTGTCCTATGTGGAATAGCGAAAACGACGAGTCATGAGTTCTTCCTGCAAAGAGAACAAAACACACAGGGAAATCAACAATCGTTCCTTTTAAAACTCATACAAAGGAAAAAGGATATCAAATGGGGAAAAAGAAGATTACTTTTGCTGCCATATCCTGTTTATGACATGAAAGAGAACTGTCATCCTTGAAGCGGATGCATCAAAACAAATTAAGCTAATCCTGGAAATTCCGAAATCATTTGTTGCGTCATTGCTTATGTGCCCTACTTGATACTGGGTAAGGGTGGACCCTCCGCACATGAAGGATAATGAAAATTGGCTCAAATATGAAATAGGCACAAAAGGATACAATACCCTCCTAAGGCTGACGGATGAAAAAAATCACAGTGAAGAGCTGGGTACACACCATTAGGAAAATTAAGTCTCAGCTATTCGTACCGCCGCCCTCATTTAAGGCAGCAGCCTTCTACAGTCACCTCCACCTCCACCGCCGTCATGTTGTTGATTGTAAATTAAAAGTGCTTTCACTTAAACCATTCCCGAATTTTCCCGAGCGCGGACAAGAGAAGATCCATAAAGAGATTAAAAATCCAAAAGTTCAAAAAGAATCCCAAAGATAGGGATCTACTCTCTGTATCTAGAGAGAGGATAATGTTTTTTTTTTGTGTTTTCATCGGGGTGAGGTGAGTGAACTGTGAGAGTCAAAAAAAAAAAAAAACGTTGTTTATCCACTCTCGCGTCGTCGGTAGCACAGGAAGTTTCGCTACAATTCACTAGAAGTCCTTTTTTTTTTTTCCTGTGTTTGAAATTTTTTATGCTGTGTTGTTTCCGGACCACTTGATGAAAATGAAAAATAGGCTGAAGGACCTGATGGATGCTGTAATACGGTAATGCATGCTCCAGTGTACTTGGGGTTCTGTGCTTCAAAAAAAAAAAAAAAACTCTGCCAAGTGGAAGGGGTTGCGCAAAAACTTTTCCACCCTCGAAGAGTGCTCTCTGGTGATGCAATGCAAAGTTTTACGGGCATGTTTGGTATTTGGAATCCTTTTTTGTTTTTTTTTTTATCCCGATTTTCATCACAGGGTACAACGATGTAAATAATGCGGTTTCGATTATCTAATGAAGTTAGGAGTTCAAGGATGAATAATTCATTTATTTTTTTCTTCCGTGCATTTACTAGTTTTTCTTTTTGGAGGCGAAAAGGATGCATTAGGTGATGTGGATTTCACTTACGTAAGCCGAGAGAGAGGATGTAATTGAAATTGAAATTTTTTGGATGAGGGAATCTTTAGAAAGGAAAATGTGCAGGACTTGATGTTTTCAATGAACTGAAGGTAGTTTTTGAAACTAAGTAATACCAGCGAACTGTCACAATATAGTTGATCCTTGGTGCATGATGCATTAGAATAATTTAAAGTAATCCTAGTGAGTATGTACTAGAGGGGATTCCAGCATTCAAAATGTAGGGCAGGGAGTTACTGTCTTTTTGGTTATAAGAGGACCACACAATATCTCACTGACGTAGCTTTATCAGGACTACAATGAAACAATAATTTTAAAGGGATATTTTTAAACAAAACTTTGTTAAGCTTGTGCCAGCTGACATGTAACCATACAACCAATTGGAGTGGAGATTTTCAAGAATTTGTCCAATAAGCAGATCCAGATAATTTTATTACAGTTGGCGACTTCAACGTGAGGACTGGTACAAAAGGATCTATTGATGTCCAATTATGGAACTCGAAAGACGCCATTCTTTATGGAAGATATTGGATCATTTATCATGAACGGCAGGGGTTATGGGAACGTGATTTGTGAATACACATTCATGAGCAGCAGAAGTTCATCAGTCATTGTTTATTGCTATCCTTCATATGGAACAGTTGATTCCATTACAGAATTTGTGGTAGGATGTCGAACACTTAATAGACTCTATCGAACCTGACGGTCCGACCGAGGCACCATCAGGTTCGAAAGACTCTATTAAGCGACACACTTTCGGGACTGCTCGAGTACATATTCCTTGCGAAGTTTGCTTGCATTGCAGATGAACCCATCGCTGATCAGTGAACTTCCATGATTCGCCCCAATCGCCGGTGAGTGAGTGGTCGATTATCACGCCTCACCAAAACAATATCACGAACCCTCTCCTCGGGGTGCTGTCACTTCCTTCGTATTGGAAACGTCACCAAATACTGGTCACTCCACCTTTACCAGAAATGTTGATGAGCTTGTTGGAACCACTGCCAGTGGAATATCAGGGATGGTTCTGGAACTGCTATGAGAGGGGCTTCAATGAGGAGGGCCAAAACGTCATCTAGATCGTCATGAACTGTATGAGTGGACATGAATTCAGTTTGCAGAGTTTGCAGTTGACTGTACTACATGAACTCCGGCTAACCGAATTAGATGACATTTCGCCAACTTCACCGCAGCCTCCCATAGTCCACGTCGATAAGGAACACTGGGTTAACTGAAATGCCAATTAGTGCCCTTATTTGCCGAGTACTGTTGATTATGATCACATGTCCAAGTTGCCAAGTCCTCTTGAAGAATGAGGTTTGCCCCAACCAAAGCTGTAAGATTGTGGCTGTACAAATCTTGATAGGGTCCATGTCGGTTTGATGAATCGTGTATAGGTATCGCAGAAGGCATGGCTTTGCTAGGTAGGTCTTCTCTGTGGAACGAGATATTTTTATTTCAGCACAACAATTCACCACAGAGCCAATAAACAGACGCCCAGTGGAGACCCTATGTTTTGGTAATGATGCCATTTACTGAGACAGAACCCTGCTCTGATGACGAAGACAGATTACGCAAAGGTGCACATATGTCCTTACAGCTTGTCTTAGGGACGAAGACTTTGGCAGAATGATGTTTGATCGACCCCCCACCCGTGAAATTCTCCCTTATCATCCAGAAATAGGTTAAGTGGAAGCAATTGACTAAAAATCGATACTGTGGAAGTATTTTGAAGGTTAAGGATATCAACAGAAAGTAGGTATGTACCTTGTTCTATGAGAATTAACATTTTCAAAGCTTCATCAATTTCTTTAGCATTATTTAGAGCATTTCGCAATAAATGAAATCGATTCGGTGTCCACCGTCGAATTCGTGCAACCGTTCTTAGGAGCTGAAGGACTAAACATCGCAAGCAAAGACACTCGTTCTTTATTCTGCACAACAAAGCATTCCTCCTCGTTAAGCTGATGAGTGGTGCCTGGACTAACTGGTTCATTCACCAACCACTCTGGACCATGCAACCACAGCTTCAAAAGTTCATCGGCTTCAATGCCATGACTGGCATTGGTTGAGTGCATGGAGACTATTCCGGAATGTTGGCCATGTGTCTGCCAGCTCTGTAGGAAGTGGGATATCCCAAGTGATACCCGCGGACCATAGTGTTTGTATAAACATCTTCGAAGTGACTATGACTATGGGCCAGTTCGCTGAGCACAACGTCCATTTCGTTGGAGATTTGGCTGATTGGGCTATATTCATGATGAAAAACAGTTCATCCCTTAATGGATCCCACCTCAAGTTAAGCACCTAAGCTGTTGCAGAATCAATCCACCTATTAATTGTTGAATTACTTCAAGTCGATTAGAGTTCCACTTACGCAGCCTGAAGTGTCCAGCCAAGAGAATCCGATTAGCATTGGTCACCAACAACAGCGCCTCTTTAATAGTTTATAAGTCGCCCATAGAAAATATCTTTCAGGTTTCGTCCCGTATCGTCTACCCTATTAGGGACTTATAAGGGTGGACCACTAGTCCACAGTTAACATACGCACATTGGATCAATGCACGCACCACATTAAATGGACTACAAGTCATGTCATATGTTACCGTGGCCAACTCATATACGCTAAGATCTTCCTCGGATGATTGATGCCAAAGAATACGCTGGAACTGGCTATGCTCTGGAGCTACTAGTATTTTGCGGAATATTTTCTTCACATCTTCGGCGAGAGCTACAATGTAACGACGGAAGCGAAAAATGATATTCAACAAGGAGTACTCGATCGTAACACCAGTACTTGTGCGTGATGAAGTATTGAATACTACTCTGAACTTTGCTGTCACAGCGTGATGTGGTATAAAAAAAGCCGCTGGTGTTTACAGTGGCTTGGCTAACATAACCCATATGACCCAGCTGAGCATATTCGTGCATAAACGCGATGTAATTCTGCCGCAAATCGGCATTTCAAGCCAGTTAATGTTCAAGGCAAGAACTATGGAACTCTCGTAAGACACCTCGATACGAATCCCCAAGCCTGTGTACGTCCTGAGAAAATGGTATGTAGATTACCTATATATCGGCCATGTCGGCTAAGGGAGTGAGCAATCATAGCCCTATCTTAGGGGCCTCTTCAAAGAAGTTACGAACCAGCTCTTCCAATATGGGTTCATCCTCGATCACCTGAGCCCGAAATTTGTGGAGGGATGGCTTTGATGTGGTTGCTGTAGAAGTTGGATCAAAAATAACCCATCCCGACGATGTCCCCTTTAAGGACCAAATCTCACACATAAGATCCTCAGACTCAACCAATTGAAGGCCGACTAAGTGATCCCATAGATCTACATCGGCGAGTATCGCTGGGGTTATCGATGTGATCGATAGAAGTACTAACACCTCTAAATGCAAAATAAAGTCCGTATGGATGGACATAAGCTCAACACTGCCATTTGTACGGGTATGACCTAATATGCCAATGCCTTCAACATCTACCTCACATTTTCTCCTGCGTAGATTTAGTTCATAAGCTAGACGATCCGGTATAAAACTCACCTGAGACCCAGAATCACAGATGATACGAGCGAGATTCTACTTATAAAGACTTCCATTACTAGTGCCAGCAATATAGTTCGTTCTCCTCAGATAAGGCAAGTTATTACGGGATCGACTAGTCACAAAGGTGATTGCCTCCACACTGGTATCGCTGATAAAATGTCTTCAGATTGTAAAACTACTGATGAAGGGACTGTCTAAGTAACAGCTTCCCAAAGATATTAATAGAAAGAAGATCGAGCATAGTTTCTAGTGCACCTATGGAAGTGATTGTGTGGGCTTCCATTATGCAGACGCGGGATAGCTTTTGAACCTTCTCAAGTATTGCAATGCTGCTTTTCTTATCCAGTGTCGTCCATCAAACTAGTACTACTTACATATGGATCTGATGACTGCGTTGTATATACAGCGAACAATCCAGGGTTGGACACCCCAGTTTGGGCTTATAGCCTTCCTACATGAATAGAGGGCAATCGAGGCCTTCCAAGATGGTATTGAATATTCAGTTTTTAACTGAATTTTTTTTTATCGAAAATATCCCTCAAATATGTATCTGGCGTGGAGGCCCAGGTTCACCCCGAACTGTAGGGTCACTTAAGTAAGTTAGTCAGTATCTTGCATGATCTGTTAACTGCAATTCAATACCCTTAAGTTTTGGAGGAGCTCCGTATTGTATTTTATACCTTCTTGTGAACAATGCTAGTTCAATTTTGGACGGATTACCAACACTATGCGGACACCAACACTATCTGTCCACTTTACGAATTTATTTAGAGCAGACTCCATCAGGTCTCTAACTATAAGAAGGAATTTCCCTGCTATCGCTATCGCAATGTCGTCCGCATAGGCTGTGAAGATTAAGAGTATCTTATGTACTACCATGAGCCACAATAGTAGTGTAATACACCGCCCTGGGGTATACCGACCTTCTGATTAGACCGCACCCCAGCTCAGCAGGGATAAACCTGCTTTTAAGCATTTGCTTGATCTAATAGTGAAGATAATTGTCAACTTTCAAGTAAAGAAGTGGAGCAGATATATCTTGAAAGCTCCTTCAATATCCTCGTTTTCATAAGATTTCCCAATTATTCCTATCAACGAGTGCAGGGCAGTCTACCTATTTTTCCTTCCGAAACGCATGTTGGGATACCGATAAGAGATTGCTATCGAATTTTGTTTTAATATCGATCAGCCTTTTTAAAGTCTTTAATAGAAAGGAGGAAAGGCTAATCGGACGGAAGTCTTAAAAGGGTGCTCGCTAGGTCTTACCGGCTTTCGGTATGAAGAAAACCTCTCAAAGCTCGACAGCGTCCAAAAATTTAATAAACGCCACATGGTCCAATTTTATAAAGACCAAAAATATCTTTTCAGTTTCTTCCCTAATGGGTTAAACTGCTTTAGATGCACTGCGAGTAGAAAGAATGTTTTTCTGAAGTCTTGAAACGATCTGTAAGTTGCCAAAGAAGTTCTTATACAAACTATTGAGGACTGATTACTTTTACGATTTAAAACCACTTAAGACGCTTCTTAGTGAACGAAGATACACACTGCGGGTGTAAAAGATACAATGAAAGATATTATTGTAAAACAAACTTATCTCCTTCACTTCAGGAAGGTTCACTTTGTAGTGATGCTGAAAGGGAACCAATGCAACTAACTTTAGGATATTGTCCTTTCGAATACACAGAATTAAGTAAATCAGACAATGACACTAATGTCGTCCAGCTAGTAGCCATAGACTCATTAGTCCATCTAAAGACCCAAAAGAGATAATAGAATGCAAACTGTATTCAGAGTTGATAGTTACCATCATCAATAATTTGTAACTTTGTCGAAATCTCCGTCGATCGGAACGCAGTACCTAAATTTCGATGAATTCAGTTCGGCTCCTTACTATGCATATGCCGGTTGTTAAATAGTCTGTCAGTAATTTATCAAAAAATCACTTCATAGCCTTTTCAAAAAAAGCACCTTTTAGGTAAGTCCTTAAGAAATGCATGAACACTAGGGCGTATACGTAGCTTTTCTTTCATATATTTGATGAAATCTCATTCAGTAGGTAAAAAATGTCCTTAGGCAACAATTATGGATTCACCCATAATCAATAGCACCTTTCATTCTTTTCCCACTACCACTGACTGTATCTCTCAAAGGACTGATTAGGCTTCAGAACACTCTGACATTAAGTAGTTTTACTTAGAAAACCAAAGGAACGTAATACTCAAGAGTACGCCACTCTTGTCACACTGAAGAGTGGCCATCAGCTGTGAACTTACAGAAGTATGAATCTTCTTCCTTTTGACAACCAATATGTCCAGGATGGCTAGGTACTGTACGATGCAGATGTAACCGCTATCCAACAGATACATTGGATAGGATCAGGTATGTAAAAATGGAAAATTGCGACATTTATGACAGCTGTCACAAAATAATTGACTTCAAGCCGATCAGCGATCGCCTGGTTGTGATCACCATCAAGGCAACATTCCAAAATATCTATTAAAGCTGAAGACTCTATCAAAAAGTTTTATGACCTCCAGGACGAAACCTACCGAGCATGTTCGGAGTATGATATCAAAATCATACTTGGGGACTTCAATGACAAATTCGATAAAGTATCTTCAGCGGATTAGTCCACGACACGACAACAGACAACGGCTTCCGAATAATCGATTTTGCAGCAGATCGTAATATGGTAATAAGTAGCCCTAGGTTTCCACCAGCAACGAATCCACCTGGCGCTCTCCAACCAATCGACCACATTCTAATAGATAGTGTAACCAGTCATCGCGACATCATCAAAGAGGTAGCAGAGACCACTGTCGGCCACCAATCATCACCTAAAAAGAGCCCTTGCTGTGATGATGAATGCGTGCGCCGAAAAAGTGTGACAGAAAGTCAGTCAGTTTTGCTGCAGCGCAAAACAAGGGCAACGAGGGAAGGGTCTTGAAATTGAAGAAGGGAGGAAAACAAGATTCCTACGTAAAAAGAAAAGGGTCTACGCAGTCTCCCAGGTCAAGAATATCCAAGAGTCTTGCGATAGGAGCAACATCCGGATGTTTTAAGAAAAGCCAAGCAACTGGCAGCTGGCTTCAAGTCCGGAACGCAGTCTCTTCGAAACAGTGAAGGAAACCTTACCGAAGCAAGGCAATAGTAGATGGGTATAAGCAGTATTTGCAGGGGCTACCTAATCGGCATCAGGTAGAGAGAGTGATAGGGCAAGAAGATAACCCGAATCCAGCCAATGAAGAATCCATCCCACCTCCTAGCTTTAAAGAAGTTGGGTCAGCTATCAAAAATCTGAAGAACAACAAGTTCGTCGACTCTGATGGTCTACCAGTGACGCTTTTCAAACATTATGGTAATGCTTTTGTAGGGTGCATGCATCAAATCATCAACCAAGTATGGGAGGATGAAGCCATGGCCGATTACTGTACTATCAAATCTGTATGCCCCATTTTCAAGAAAGGCGATCTTCCGAGGCATATCTATAGCCAACGTACTGTGGGAACGTCTGAAGCCTTTCTACAACATCGACATATACCAGTGTGGCTTCCGATCTCGCAAATCGAAGATCGACCAAATTTGCACACTAAGGTAGATCCTAGACAAGATCAATGAATTTCAAGTCGAAACTCAAAATCTCTTCATTGACTTCACATATAGCGGCATATGATAGCATTCATCGTCTTGATCTATACTAGGCGATGGCCGAATTTGGGATCCCGACTAAACTGATCCAACTGTCTCGCATGATGCTAGAAAACACGCGGTACAGCGTACACCTCGGAAACAGTTCCTCCGAACTAGTCCAAATATGTATGTACTGGATTTCGGCAAGGAGATGCGCTATCGTGTAACTTCTTCATCATCGTGCTGGAACAGATAGTGCGCAGGGCAGGTCTTAACACAGAAGTCTACAATAAATCTGTCTAGCTGCTGGGATACGCAAATGATATCGAGATCATAGGTCGCTCCCAGCGTGTCGTCTTAGAAGCTTTTACGGCAATTGAAGAACAGGGGAAACGAGTTGGCCTTGAAGTGAATGAGGACACAACCGAGTATATGTTTTCAACAAACAAAGAGGCTTCTCTCCACCGCCTAGGACCAAACGTCATTGTTAAGGGGTTCACTTACCTCGGAGTAAATATCAACTCCACGAATGCCACCTTAGTGGAGATTAGACAAAGACTTACCCCCAGGAAACCGATACTACTTTGGTTTGGCGAAGCAAATCAGTTCAAAACTCTTGACTCGGAAGACGAAATGCATGCTCTGCTGAACATAGATTCTGCTAGTTCTGCTATATGGAGTCCAGTTTGCTGGACGATAAGCAGGAAAGCAGAGCAGATATTGAACACTTTCGAGGGAAAAATTCATCGTCGAATACTCGGTAGCATATGAGTGGACAGAGAATGGAGGATAACCAACACAACTACGAACTCTATGAGCTGTACCAATATATGGATGTGGTCCAAAAAGCCAAAACATGTCGAATACACTGGCTCATCCATATCGAGTGAATGCACAATAATCCTCCAGCAAAGAGGATCTTCGAATCACAGCCGCCAGGTTCGAGACGACAAGGAGTACCGAACCTTCGTTTTAAGGATCAAATTATCGTGGATGCCTTGGTTTAAACAACTGGAAAAACGTGCCCGGGATCGAAGCAAGTGGTATACTTTCTTTGGTACCACCATTACCGAGCATTAATATTCTTTACGTGAAATATTTTTCTAAGCCCGATCTGTAGCTTGAGTCCTTAAAAACATGAAAGTCTGATAAACATCTGAGGGTATTTTTGCTTCTACTACACTTTTGTAAGTCACCACCTCATAATAAACACTGTATACACCCTCACTAGACATTGTGCTATAGGAATACATGCTCAAAGTTTAGGCATCCCCTACAATGGGCAGCACAATGGGCCTTCTCTGGTCTAAGTGCATTTTCCCATCGAGGGCCGGTCTTAACCAACCAACCTCATGATATAACCTGAAAAAAAAGACTGATATGTCTAAAATATATTCCGAAAGTTATGTATCCTGCCTTCCTTGCGATCTTCCGACAATATCTCCCGCTTCATTGGGTGAAAATATTTGTCACTTGGCGGTAAGTGGCGTATTATTAACGCACTTAAGGTTCCTTAGTCGATCGACGTTGTAACCTTCTTACTGCTGCAGTACGTACGTATATAGTTTGGGATTGGCTAACATAACCTAGCCGTGAAGTCCTTTCCCATGTATTCTTCACATCTATGTAGGACGTTCATGAGGAAGTTTCTACAACGGATATCCCATTAAAGCACACAAATGGAACACCATAGATACTTCAAATGCAATCCTTTGCTAAAACACTCAATTTTCATTTAAATTTTAGTGAAATTCATTCAATGTTTTCCCTTAGTCACTCCCTCTTGACTTTGAAACCACAAACTCATAATATTTTATCCCCACTCCGACAGCCGAGTCAAATCTTTTTCGTTCTCCAAATCGATGCGATGAACACTTAGCAGACCAACGCTTCTACTACAATACTATTCACCAGCAGTCGTTAAAATTCTCCCAAAGCAACTCAGAGCAGTACTGTAAGGTCACAAAAGGCCTTTTTGACATTCACTCCGAACCCTAAAATTCCCTGCCGACTAGAATCAAAAGCCAAAATACCAATTGCATGTCAATCGTTGCAGATACTGCACCGACCGACCCCCTAAAATGTATTCCAATCAATTCAATTGAATTCCCTGCCATAGGTCGTTTCATTACTATGAAAAGTACATCGCCCATCTAAGCACTTGGGACTTTCGTCCCCATTACCAGTCAAAAAGGATCGACCAGGGCCTATAAAATACATTTGCTTACCTTCATCAGGTCCTATCCCCGACGAATGACAAAACTACACTCCCGGAGACCTTAATGGAAAACTTGTGTTTTTCCTTCCGTTTAACAGCACCTACACGACAACGACGACGATGACGATGACGACGACGACGACAGAAATTCTCGTTTTCCCAATGATTATTTCATGTAGACAAGGAGGGGACGGCAGACTAAGAGTGAATATCCTTCCCAGTACACCACGAACTTCATTTCGGAACAACATTACAGCCGGCTCCACACAGGCACGCCAACCAAATAGGCAACATTCGGTCTCACAGTATACATCACGCAGCAGCCAGCACAGAGGAAATGTTTGAAATTGTTTTTTGCACCCCCATTCTGTGGTGGGGGGGTTGCAAAACCATATCCCATCCCCCACTCACCCCCCAATCGCACGAGATGGATGGAAAGTGTTCCAAAGTCAGCTTTAACAGCTTTTACATGTATGTCAGGTTCTTATGGGTATGGGCTGGCTGCTCAGTGTAATTTGCACATAAAAATATGCTTTGCCATCAAACACACGCTCTTAACCACACACGAACGTATACCATACACTGTACACACTGAGAGCAGGAAGGAAGGATGAGTTTATTATGCAAACCGTCATAAGACTTCACAGTACTTAGCGGCACAATTAGCTTTGAGCTGTAAGCGCTGAGTAGATAGTGACGAAGGTACACCTTGTACCAGTATCTGTGTCCTTGAGGAGGTAGGTGGTAGTCTGGGGTGGTATAGAAGGCGCATCACCATCGCGTACAACCACATAAGTGGGTGTTATTATTGTCATTATACGAGAGGGAGGTTTTCTTTTCGTGTAATGGATCCGTTTTATGACATCAAAGTGACACTTTGTGTAAATTATGCACAAAGAGGACACGTGTGTGCTTTCAAATACATACCACCACCACCCCATTCTCAACCCCTTGGCCTTGTTAAATGATGATTTTTATTTTTTTTATTTTTTTTTATACCATTGCCCCACATTGACATAATTGAATAACGTCATGTATGTGAAATGAAACGACAGTTACAACAAATTCGTTTGCTGCTGCTAGCAAGCAAAGTTGTCAAAGTATGCCAAAATATTTGAACAAGGATAGCCCCCCCTCCCCAAACACACACACACAACTATGGAACACTAGTGTCAGTCGATGAGAAGAAAAAAAATTAAAAGCAAACATTTCCACCATAACTGGCTAAATAAATGTCATGCCCAAACATTCATTCATATTTATTAAAGTGCATGTTGCAGCCATCAGCATTACCACAACCATTTGTGCTGTTGGTCGTATCGTCCTGGAAAAGTGTTCGCATTTTGGGTGCTATGTGCTTGGGTTTGTATTTTATAGTCATGTTTCCTTTCTTTTTTCTTTTTTTTTGGTTTGTATGTCTATGTGGGATTGGTGTGTGTCCAAGGGTGGTTGGCTTTAAAAACTTCCCCCCAGAATGAAGAGAGAAGGAGAATCATGACAGAAATGAGTAAAAAATGGAAAATATTTTAAAAGGATAAAGTTTTCCTGTAGTTATCCTGTAGTTTTTGGAAACAGATTTTGGCAAATAATATGTGGGTTCACTTAAAATTGCTTCTATTGTGGGGGGTGTGGCGGTTGTATTATTACATGTTAGAGGTGTACAGTGTCATGAGATGCATTGAATGGACCACAGAAATACTCTTGTATATGCATGTGTCATGTGTCAAGGAGCGTAGTCATACTTTTGGATTTAGTTTCTGTTTAATCTCAGGTGTTCTTGGGTATTTGGGGGTCTCCTTTCAATTGTTCTTCAGTATACCCGCCTTGGTTACCTAGTACGAAGTCGCTAGTTGTAGTGTCGGTCCTGGATCGTATCATGTCATCAACTTGTATTCTCCTCATGTCATTATTTCTTCCGATTTCCATAACATTCCGGTGTCATATATTCTGCTGATCTTCGAATGACGTGGCCACACCATCTTATTGGACTTTCTGCGATTTGGCTTTATTTCAAATGTGGCGCGGATATGTTCGTTCTGTACTTTGTCTAGCATCGTTACACCACCCGTCCATCTCAACATTTTCATGCAGTTTTTGTTCTTGATGTTTCCTTAGTGACTAGCATTCGGCGCCATTAATCTTGGCTAATCTACAAGCTGATTCATATACCTTCCTTTGGACTAGAATTAACACTCTTTTATCGCACAACACTCCCAATAGCATTTTCCACTTCATTCATCTGGTTTTCGTGCAATGGTCAACGTCTGCGTCGATATTTTTGTCCTTGGAGACCATCGAACTTAGGTACTTGAAGCTGGAGACCTTATTTAGTGGAAAACCTTCCAAGTAAACTGTGACACTTAGGGCTGGATAGTCAGAGAACTCGCACCGCAAGGATTTAGTTGATGCGCAAGCCTCTCGACTCCAAAACCCTCCCCGTGTACCTGTACAAGGTATACGTAACTAAAACTCCTCCCGACCGCTCGGACTCTGACCCACCCCCCCGGGACCGCTGTTCGCATTACTTCAGGGGGGTTGTAAGCATATACCCTTTCGGGGTCACTCTGTCTCGCGGGATTGCTCTTCTTCTCCTTTCTTTCTTCTGAGAATATGTTGGGCGTAGGTGCAGATTTGGTTCCAGTTCTGCTCTCTGGCCAGCATCTTTTCGACTATGTTGTCTGGAGTGATGATACCAATATTTCTCTCCAGTTCTCCCCTTTCGGCTTCCCATCTGCTGCAGGTGAAGAAAGTATGGTGCGCGTCGTCTTCCTGGGAGTCCCCGTACTCACAGGCTGGGCTGTTCGTTTTGCCAATCTTGTGGAGAAAGGCGTTGAAGTATCCGTGTCCGGTGAGTAACTGGATGACGTAATAATTAACCTCACCGTGTTTCCGGTCATTTCACTCAGTCACATTCCTGATCAGCCTCGCTGTCCACCGTCCTCTGGTTTCCGAGTTCCAGCGTTATTGCCACTTCTGTTTCGTGAGCTCTTTAGCCTTTTCTGTTGCCGTTTCCACTCCGACTTCCGTCCTTTTGTCATAGACGTACTTCCTTTCTGCCGCTAGAAGGTGTATTGGGTTTACTCCTGCGATAATAAGGACGGCTGGTTCCGACACCGTTCGATAGGAGCTTGCCACACGTAGAGCTCCGCGTCTTTGCACAGCTGCCATCTGCTTTCTGTACTTTTCCTGTTGAAGCGCGTCTGCCCAAATTTCACATCCGTAGAGGAGGATGGCGTGCGTTGTCGACATCTGGAGCCTTCGCTTGCTGGCCGTTGGACCACCTACGTTCGCCATCAGCCTACTCAGTAACGCGGTCACTTTCGACGCTCGTTCCGCCGCGTTCTTTATCTGGTGCCAGAAAGTAAGTTTGGTATTGAATGTCACACCCAAATCCTTCACGGCGTCTTTGCTTCTTATTTCTTCTTGGCCTATTTGGAAGACGATTTGAGTCCGGATCTTTTTCTTCGTCAAAAGAACTATTTTGGTTTTTTCTGTAGCCAGACTGAGACCGTGTCCGTTCATCCAAAAGCTTACTCGTCGCATAACCTGGTTTAGCTTCCGTTGTGCACTTTCGGTGTCTTGTGCCGTTATCACCGCGGCGATATCATCTGCATACCCAACCAGGAGGGTATTTTGCGGCATCTCCATGCGAAGAATGCCATCATAGGAGATGTTCCAGAGGTCAGGTCCCAAAATCGATCCTTGCGCTGGTGAGGTCCGGAGGTGTCCGGAAGTGACTTGCATTCTTCGTTGGCCTTCTGTAGTCTCATAGATCAGCTCCCGGTCCTTGAGGTAGTCCTGCACCATCCTCAAGAGATACACTGGGATGTTGAACGTATTTACGAGGGCGTTCAGCATGTCACTCCACCTGGCTGAGTTAAAGGCGTTTCTGATGTCTAAAGTTGCCAATAATACGATCTGTCTTGAGTAGTTGCTTCCCTGTTGAGCGAATATGGTAGCCTTTACTACTTCTTCAATCGCTCCGATCGTAGAACGGCCTTTTCTGAAGCCGTACTGTCTTTCTGACAGGTCTCCTCCTCTCTGTACTGCAACGGTGAGTCGCGGTCTCAGCATCTTCTCCAAGAGTTTCCCTGCAGTGTCCAGCATACACAAAGGTCTGTACGCTGATGCAGAGTCTGAGTCTCCTTTACCTTTGCTGATCAACACAAGACGTTGTTTCTTCCAACTTCTGGGCAAGACTCCTTCTTTCAGGCAGCTGTTGTACATGTTCAGCAATAGTTGGGGGCATGAGTGGGCGATTACCTTTAGCACTTCTGACGGTATCCCGTCAAGTCCAGTGGTTCTTCTGTTTTGTAGCGTTTTCACTGCTAAACACAACTCTTCATCACTAAAGGGTGGTATTTCCTCTCGTAGGGCTAAAGTGGTGTCGGGGGGCCTGAGAGGATGAGTTGGGAAAAGCTTGTCCATAATACCCTTCATCTTTTCTTCGTTAAGGGCAGGATTGGCCGCCTGAGCTCCAAGCTTCCGCATTACAATCCTGTAGCCTAGTCCTAGATGGCCTTCTTGAGCTCGGATCTTTTGGCTCTGAACTCCGCTAGAGCTTCCTCCGCAGACTCAGTGTGCCTTCTCCTTCCCCTGGTGACTTTGCGTCTAAGATATAAACATCTCCTGCGAAGCGCCGCTATATCCTCCGTCCACCAATACACTGGGTCTTTGTTTCGATTGGCACCGTTCTTTCGTGGCATTGAGGCGTCACATGCCAACCGTATTAGTTGCATCGTGGCTTCAGCTTTTGTTTCCACAGATCCCTCTAATTGAAGTACGGCATTTTTTCCATCTTCAATTTCAGAAGTCAGAAGCTCTTCGTTTAGTCTATTTACATTCCACTTCGGAGTCCGTGTTTGGTTCCTATTAGGAGCTCGTTGGTTACCTTCTAGATCAAAGACGATGTATTGATGTTCGCTGCCCGTATAGTCCTCGATAATTCTCCAGTTTTGAGTTCTTGCGAATGTGGATTCCGTGGCGAAGGGTACGTCCGGGATGGTGCCTTCGCAGCCAGGTATCCTGAAAGTGGGCGTGTTTCCTACTTTCCTACACTTTCGCTTATTATCACTGTGTCGTCTGCGTAAAGTATGTGCCAAGGGGTAGGTCATTCAGCTGTGAGATAGTTCAGTACGACATTGAACAATAGTGGACTAAGTCTTGAACCTTGGTGAACTTCGATACCATTCTCGAAATTGTGCCTACAAGTCCTTTGACATAGGTTGAGATATCGTGGTACATATCTTTGATCATGTCCATTGAGGTCTCCTCCTATGTACTTTTCCTCGCTTAAGTGGAGGGACTACATAAAGTCGTCGAGGTCGTTTCCAAATGTCTCCTTCTCCGTGTTGGTACGTCGAGTTTGTGGAGCGTAGGAGGAGATGATGTTCATATATGGCTTGTCAGATGCAATTCGATCGCTGACTCAGTTGACTTCTAATAGTATGTATTTTGCACTGTCGTTTGTTTTGATTGTAGGAGTTTGGTTTACTTTCTTACGACCGGTTACCACCTTACATCCCTGCTACCTAGAACGAGGTAAGCCCCCGTTGACTATTTGGTTTTTCTGCCGATTTTCTCAGTACGACATCCTGCCTGATGTCACTGTCTCCCATTAGCCCAATCCTCAGAGTATCTAAGCGTCCTAATGAAAGTTCTGTTTGTTTGTTCATCCAGTAAGTCGAAGTACTCGAATGTGTCGAAGAAGCTTTACCAAGTTTACCCCGTGAGTCGAAACGGTGTACCAGGGTATGGCCCCTCAATCCACCAAGGTCAGCTTCTTGGAACCATAGGTAAATAGTAAGTGGTTTGATGAGAATCATGACCATCCAGTTGCTATGACTTGCATAGTTCAATGCTGGACAGATTGGGGTATTATCATTCTTCTAAGCGCAGGGCGATATTTTATTTGAGAAGCTTTTTCATGACAATTATACTCTCGGATGTTTGTCAACGTTCACGAGGAGCCATGAAAGAAATATTTAGATATTATCTGGTGATCGAACCTCGAACCCCTCGCTCCGTAGTCTAATGCACTAACCACTTGAGCCATGTCGCCCATCGCAGGTATCAGGATCCACAAAATCAAAATATTATCTTTGTTAACACATGAAATCCTTCGTTTACGGAGACAAACTACAAAAACTGTTTGACTATTCCGGATGGGGATAGAGAAGGCTGACTGCTCTATCAAGGTAATTAACGACTTTACCAAGACTTTTGACATCGTAAAGGATTTGGATAAGGATTGATGCGGCTGTCACCAGGCTACTCATGGTTCTGGCGAAGAACGTGAACAGAACCAATTATGAACAAGAATGTAAGATTTGCTATCAAATCTGAAAACATCATTTCTCGCCGGCCTAAAGTATCCATTGCAGGTGAACAGCGACATGTCTAGGAAGTATAGACCGAATGGACTCTAATGCTAATCCCCACAGAATCTTCAAATCAGGCCCAAAAAAAGACTTTGTTTCAGATGACCTACACTAGGAGAAATAATTTTTTAAGATCTCTGCTATAGGTTGCTAGGATCGGAATTGGATTGAGGATTAACTTGAAGAATAGCGAGATCAGTTTGACAGAGGCTGCCGTTCCAGTTCCACCGCCAAAGAGGAGAGATGTCAGTCTGGGAATGAATATGAGGAGCTGAGGGACCTACCATCTATATTGGATTAAAAGTAGCAGTCGAGAGATCATTTATAAAAAATAGGAAACAGAGGCGGAGTCAAAATGGAGCCTTGAAGGACCCCAGCATTATTCAACTTGAATTAAAGCTAGTTTCTAATCCATTTAAGAAGGAATTCGTTGATGCTAAACGCACGCATTTTCGACAAAAAAAGTTTGATGCTGAACTCTGTCAAAAGCCTTTAAGAATGATGCAGAGTGTAGTTCCACTTTTCGGTGAGATATAAAATGAAATTGCAAATGGAGAAGTTTTCGTGACTCAACATATTTAAAAATTTTAAAACGGTTCGACAGTTTCTCGTAAATCTTTTGCTAAATGCTTCTAATGAAATCCTTTGTTGTTTCTGACATTAAAGAACTATCTCTGTAAACTCACTAACATGCATAGATACTCAAAATGGATACGTGGTCTACCCTGCACTGCATCCACTCCATATCCATTCAGCGAAACACAATTGTTTTCCTTCAGTTATATGGATTCCTTTACGCCTCACGAAACCATCTTTAAGACTCCTATTCCATTCTGTATCTCCCGTCACCTGGTTCACCCGAGCTTTTATAGCAAATTCCAGAATCACTCCACCCTTCAAATTTCAGTAAGTACCAATTCCTTTGCCAAAAACCTGCATTCATTTACTTTAAACTCATTACCCGGGAGAATGCTCCTAAAAGTATACTACTCCCTCCAAAGTTCATGCATATAAATTTGCACGCTACTGATGCGAATTCCGTAACCAATCCTTCACGAGGTATCTAGGTCAAAATGAAAATACCACCATAACCGACTCGAATAGTCAGCTCGTAAAGTTTTCCAAACACTAAAACCGAAACAATTTTACGATCAACAAACCCTCCAACCAATAATAACAAACAAACCCCTCCATCTCTCTGTGCATTCGCAATGAATTCATTCCATCCCCGATTAATAATTAATTTCTCCTTTACTTACGGGAAAATCTAATTCCGGATTTATTTTCTATTCCGTCATACCGTGCGGCAATCGATTAAATAAACTCCTACTTCAGTCAGCAAAGTCAGACTTTGCAATAGGGTAGCAGTGGCAGATCGAAGAAACCACCCCTAAATCCCCGAATTCAAATAAAAACTCCACTACCAAGCGTATGATGCGGAGGTTCGCCTTCTTTCTTGCGGGTGGGGGGCAAAGCAAAAAAAAACTATTGAATGCGAAAGGAGATGTAATAGAGAAACATGAAGATAAACATTATTAAAAGCTCACAAAAGGCGACATGGTGGAGGTGGTTTGGAGCCTTCAACACACCGACGCGCCTTCGATTTGGTGCAAACAAAAAAAAAAAAAAAAGGAAGAAAGATACTTTCATCGACCCTGTTTCCTTCGCCGCCGTTCTCATTGACGAAATCCTTCACATGCACAAGGAGATATTTTTATATTGATGCGCAAGGGTTTCTTTCCCCACTGATGGTGGGTGGGTGTGGGTGATGGTGAAGCGACAAAAGCTATAAAAAAAAAAGTCACAACATTCGGTTTGGTGTTGTAGATGAGTGGGTGGAACGTGACTGAGTTCAATAAAACTCTTCGTCCTGCTGGTGCTGTTTGTATCCACCAAGTAGTTTGGCGTTTATTCAGTTTTGTGTGACATAAGTAAGTAAAAGGGAAATAAAACTGAAGCCGCTGCTGGGTAGTGAGAGGAGCAGCAAGGATGGCATGGATGGTGTGAGGGCGGTCTGATGATGATGGCAACATTTTCGTGCCTTGTACATGATTACGTATATTTTTTTCTGTTCGGTGGCATACACGATCGTAAACACCATCAGGTGGCATCTACGGTGAAGTAATTTTTACTGCGTTTATGTGATCTGAATGGGGAGATATGACGATGACAGCAGGGGGCGGAGGGAGTTTCGGGTTTTATGGCAACGTTCACTTTAACTTGATTGGGGCGGTTTTATGTAACCAGCGGGAGAACCATAGATACATGTTTTCTTTTTTTTAGACTAAGTGCGATGTAATTAGCATGTGAGTGAAGAATAGGAGTGGTGGCGTTTATTTAAATCAATTTTCAGAAAGAAAATTCATGTATCCAGGAGGAAGAAGAAAAAGTATCTAAGACTAAGATCTTGGGGATGAAACAGAATTCAGTCCAACTGATTTGCACCGCTCATGTTAGACAAAGCTCTGCTAACTCATTGTGATATGACATATACATAATTGGGTCATCTAAAGATCTCATGATGCAATGTGGCACAAACGCCTTGTAGTGGGAAGGAGACAAGTAAGGTCAGCTCTTCCTCCCTGATGGAGCCATTATGTTTCAAACAGAGCAGGTCCTACATAGAATGTATTCTCATTAAAATCTTCTTTTAAGTGATTGAAACCAAGACGAAACTTACTTTATGCTCTCAATACGTATTTGCTCAGTTCGAACCCTGGGTGGGTCGATAGGTTTGTTTCGTCTATCATCCTCAATGAATGAGTTCAGTCCATGCCAATAACCACAGTATTGAAGGCGTAAAAATGTACTGCTTTCAAGTTAGAGAATCGATAAGTAGGAACATATAGAGGTTTTTGACCCTGCTAAGGCAACTGTTGAACTCCCCTGCCAAAAGAATTGGCTCCTTTCCCAACCTTAGTACCAACGTGTCTATGATCCATACTTAGAACGGTTTACTTTAATGATGTACTATACATACATATGTTCATGGTTTGACCTTCCATTTAACACGATGTAAGCTGCGGTGGCGATTGTAAGGATTCACGCCTGAAAGACTGCAGCTTTGAGTAGTCTTAGGATCAATAAGGAAACCAACTGACCTAGAACCAATCCAACCAAAGTTCTTCTAGCGATCTCTGAGCTATCCAGCACCAGTCTACGAGATCAGCCCTCTAAAGCTGGCTTTGTAAGTTGCTGAGACCACTCTCTAGCTAACCACCATTAGGTCTCTGATAGACTTCGATCTGTCGTACACCTAGCAATCTTATTTAGTGTGGAACCTGTCTGGCTTAACTTTCAATACCGAAATGCAAAAGAGGGGGGCAGACCAAGATAACCACGAGATTCGTTGAAGCTCACAGATTACGTTAGCTTATGAGGTTTTAGGCTTTAGGCCACAGTACAACAACTTCACATACTAGATACGGTTTGGGACTTAATTTCGAAGTTTTGCAGAGATATCTTGAACGGGTAAAGTGTCTGTATGTCCAGAAAAAAAAAATTTGGGTAAGGTAAGGCAAGTGTCCTTAATGTTTGTCACAGTGTCGCTAACTGTTTCCCAAGCCTCTTACCTACTCATAATCTGTCTGATTATGTTGTCTGGTCACCACCACCTGGTGACGTTATTCATGATATCGTGTACAATGGAACATAATGTGTTATGCATCTTACACTGCTTCCGTGTACTTTGGGAATAAGGGGTCGTAGTCGTATCCAAACCTATGTAGATTCCAGAGTAGCAGAGGTAGTACGGAGCCTTGGGGAACGCCGCCTGTGAAGTTATACTGCCTCGTCGGCGGTTGATCCACGAAGGGATATATCTTCCATCTTTAGCTGCTGTACATCAACGTCTAGAGGGTGTGGTTACCATCCCATTTCTGTCCACAAACGCCAGAGGAAGAACTCTGGCGTTTGTGGACCGTGTACCTGTCATTGTGGTAATATCGACTTGTTATTTTAATTCCTCCTGTGTGATGCTGGAAGGCACGTAGCAGCTTCAGAAGTGTATCCCATTTCATCATTCTCTCTTCGAATGCACGTTGGCTGCCATATCCATAACGCTGCTTTGCCGGAAGCATCCGCTATCCGCACACCCTCATTTAGTTGCTTTTAGGGCTCGCTAAGTATTGCAATATCCACATCGTACTCTTGGACCGTCTGTGTAGGTACGTCCTGAGCTGACTCGCAATATTTTTTTGGGCTGAGAAGACAATTGAGTGATAAGCCATTCGATAAGCTTGGACTCTATCTAAAGCGGGTAAAGATAATTTCGGTGGCTTCGAGAGAAAGATTCTTGGTAAAATTTTCGATCCCAAAAAACGTCTTATTAACGGATAATGTCTGCTTTTTTGAAGCAAGCATCACTTCCTATGCTTCGGCTATATTGACAATCTAGCAAACGTTTCAGAAGTTCCTCCTCCTCCTATATGGCCCTATATCGTCACTTCCTCCCGCTCTGAAATATGGTCGAAATAGCCATGGAGCAGACCCACATCGTATTGCATATACTAATCATTGGATCATGGTAGTCCTTGAGCATCTTTACCCAGCATTCGCTAGTAGAGACCATTTTAAATGTCCTTCCTAGACTATTGGTCTCAATTGACAGCTCTGAGCTGGATGTGTAACTGAAAGCAACAAACATGTAATAGTTTCCCTCAAAGGAATAATGCGGTTTCAGAAATATTTATGACACTACTTTGTCCACTTAGCTTGAGATAGATACATCAAGCCTTGACATATTTCAAAACTGATTTAAAGATCCCGTAGATTGAACTTCACTCGCTATCCCCCAGCATTGATCATATACATAAATACCCTGGGACAAGTAGGTACAAAGTGGGATACTGCAAGGCTGTATACTATGACCAATATTATTCCCAGTGAGGATCAGCAGTTTTATTCAAAAAGCATTGGCTAGGAAAATCACGGAAAAAGATGGATAATTCCATTTCAAACATGATGCGCATTTACGTGATTTTCTATCAGCGGATTCACTGTAGTATGAAAAATGGATCAAGCACCGTGAGGGCTGAAGATTGAAGCTTCCAGGTTCACTTGGCAGGTAGTTCCACTACTTTTTCTCTATCGAGTTCATCGTTTCAACTGAGAATGCAACCGAACTGAATGTGGCCAACAGAAACGGAAAAGTTTAATGCTTCCTACGGTGTTTGTAAAAATTTGAAAAGACCAATGGGGCCAGTCATAAATCACAAATTAGGGTTCAAACATAACTCGTTTTGCTCTAAGCTAATATACGAGTACTACAGAACTCTTGGTCTTTGTGAATATGTTGGAGAATATTGAAACCTGTTGCAAAAATTAGAACGTTCATAAATTCGTATCAACGGCTAGGATATGTGAGATTTTAGGGCAATAAAAGACATAAAAGGCATAAATCAAAGCATACCTCAGGGCGTTTGCTTTCATATTCTAAATTTAAAATGTAATACATTGTACGTATGCACATATAAGGCGTGTGTATGACATCAAAACTCACACACGTAGTAAAGGGAGTGCCTAGAAATCCTGTTGTTGGTACAAGTAAACATTTACAACTCGAACTTACTGCCGTCACTCTATTACGAATCATTTATCCTTAAGCAAATGTATCAGAAAGGCACACCTTAATTAATGCAAAATGTAAACAAATTTACTGAATGGAACTCAGAAACTCCTCCACTGTACGATAGGAAGATAATACCCAAAGATATTGCCACCATTCTCCAGTTGAAAGCTAGTACCTAATTCCCATTTAAAATTTTCTGAAAATTCATAAGACAGAGCAATGTCTGCTTCGAGTATGTGTACTTGGATTTTCCCCTAATCCATGAACATACATTGAACGAGACAGAAAGGAATCATTAGCAAATAGTTGCAGTTCCCATTACAACGCCAGATATACCAGAGACTTGCTTATCCACAAGAAACTTTGCCCCCTGCAGGATACGTTTGATAACTCTCCCAACATTTCCAAATTGCAGCATAAATATGCATTCAAGCATGCATGAGTCCATAAGGACCTCCAATACAAAGAGACTAGAATCCAAATGAAAAGGTAAATCCAAAAGCGACTACTAAAGGACGAAGTGAATTCCTTTTAGATGAAAGCCCCCACTGCAAGCATGTTTTGACCATCAAATATTTATGTACATCAGACGTCAATAATATCCCCGAGATTACCCCCGAGTAGGTGCTCCAATGAAGCGGAATGAAAATTCGTAAAGAAAGAAAGGGTACACGCATTCCTCAAATTAATTTACCATCATTCATGTCAGACATCCAATCGAATCGGGGGGTGGTCTGCACTTCAATATCTCTTCAATGAGAATTATGATCTAGCAGATATACAGATGTATGTAGCAACATAAGCTTTGAAAAGTATCCTGAAAATTTGAAGAGTTCTCCCATCTTCAGGATAGAATAGAATGCTCGTCGATTGGATGCATCCCATTTTATAAGTATAAACATAAAACTTTTGTAGTTGCCGTCCGTCCGTTACCTCCGGCCGGGCCTATACTCATGTCAAAAGATTCACTCAACTAAGAGTGAAATAAACAAACTGTAGGACAGCGTACGAAGGGAGATAGATACTTGGCGTTCATCGTTAGAGTTATAGAGCTCGAGCTCACACCGAAAGTAAAAACAGCGAAATAATAAGGGATGCAAGGAATACGATATGTATGTGTTCGTGTATGGACAGATGCAGTGAATTGTAGAGCAGAAAGAATCTGCACAAATTGAAATGTATGAAAATTGAAAGTACCCCTTCGTCCGTAGGGTACAAGTGGGAGGTTATAAATAAACAAGTCACTTAGGTCCTTATGTGGCAGAATGTTGTTATGCACAAGGTTTGAGGGTATGCAGCAGAAGCGAAGCAAGGTTAAGAGTTTGTTTCTTGTTGCAGGCACACTTGAGAGTATGGTATTTTAAATAAATGAAAATAAAAGTTAAGGACCAACACTTGAATATTGCGGGCTTTCAAGCGAATTTATTTTAAAAGCGATGATTTGATTTGGAAATGAATTCAAGGGAGTGCTGATTTAAGGGTCAGTTTATGGACTCTTATACATTTTGAAATGTAATGGTTTTTTGATTGTATTTCGTAGGAATGGGGTTTGGACGTTGTTTCTTGATTGCGATTCGTTTAATCAAGATCTACAGAATGTTGATGCATGAAACGTTGTTGAAATTAAAAGTGTTTATAGTATATTCCTCTATAAGGACTTTAATTATTTTTCCTCTAATTTTGCAAGACCTATTCCTACTCATAAATTGGTTCATATAATGATGTGAATGAACAATAATTGACTGTGATTTATGGTGTCAAAAAGGATCCCAATAAAAGAAATTTTGTCCTTTAGCCAAAAAGTATGCACTTAAAAATAAAGTTGTACTTCTGGTAGCCTTGCTATAGGCAACACTTTTAATCAGATTTTCTTTTTTATATAAACTCCGACGAATGTTCTTGCATCTAGTTACTGGACTGATTAGCAGAGCTCAGTAAATTAAAGCTAAACCCAGTCTACAGCTCTTAGTCTCGGTGCAGTGGTTAATGACTCTCTACGTGTAGAGTATATGGTTAAGTAGATCAAATAAGATATCTAAAAAAACATACATTTCGGAGTTCCGGAACTTTCACTCAAATTAGGCTCACAATTTTGAAGAAGCAAAAGAAACAATGATCCCCCTAGTCATCGGGTTTGTAATTGATGATACAAAATTTCGGAAAATACCGCAGATCGCCGAATCTCAATCACCAATACGTTGGACAACCAGGAAAGGCTTTGCGGTATCGACGACACGACGAAAGATAAATCATTTGTTAAGAAAGTCATTATCACGCAGAACAAGACAAGATATCGATGGCAACGATGCCCTAATAGGAAGCTTAAGTCGATAGACGCTGCCAGTATTTGGTGGAATGTGATTAGCTATTACGCAGATTCATGGAGATGAAGCAGCTCTAGAGTTTATTTATAACAAGAAAGCATTGTTTGCAAAGAAATCTCATGGAGCTGGATATAATAGACAGGGGAAAGTGAAGAGGCAACTATTTTGTACATTCACCCAACAGATCCTCGGTGAGAAAGCAGCTTAAAGGTGTAGTTTCTTCCGAATGAAAGGTCTCACAAATAGCAAAGTTGAATAGGGTTGGGTCACTAAATAAGAAATTTTTCAACGAACTGGCATTTCTACGTAAAAAAGCAAAACGGCCGTACAACGTAAATTCACAAAAAATAGCAATGACTGGGAAGGAAAGCAAAGGAAGATTCAAAAACAGAATGACATACGCAGAGCAGCGTGGAAAAACTTCTGCAGCGAGATTGGAACCACCAAAGTCGCTGCCAAACTCAAAAAATCCTGTCAAAGGTTCAAACAGTTCCGGAGTTTTTTACATCTTGAAAGCATTTATCTTTACTCACTGCTCTGGTTATTCCTTCACCAAGTTACGCCCCACATAGGGCATTAAACAGTAGGCCACTTCCATTCGTATAAAGAATACACCACGCACAACACGAATAGTTGTGAGAAGCTAGAGCCTGGGTCCAATGGATCTGTCGCGGCAAAAATTTGTATTTTGATACCTCCGATTAAGGCACAGTATTCATAATTGAGGCAGTTAAGGAGGTCTTCTCTCCTGTAAATCGGACCTACATACACTAGTCCTACCAAATCTAAGAAATCAGTTGGTGTATGCTTTCTACCAAGACATCACCCGTCGTTTGGTCAAGCCTTGGATTTTCTGATGATGTCTGATAAATGATAATTATCTTCTCAGACTTATAACGCAGCACCTTTGGCAGCAGGACATTTGATGAACAAAATCTCTATTTCTCATACTATCCGGTACTACAAGCCTAAGTACAAATAATTGATAAAGCAGAGGGCTACTGTCACACCTCTAGAGAAATTTGCCATTAGCTAGATCACAAGCAGCCTAGCTGTATGGTCTTTTAAGAAAAGGCACAACGATAGTGTCTTATTGATCTACACTAAGGCTGGTCCTCTTTCTGAATTAATGATTCTGTGACAACCTACCAGGCTTCAGCTTGGAAGTATTACGAAAACCTTACTATTACACTTAAAAATTCATGATTTTGCGCGATTAATGGTTAATTTTTAACTTACGCCTAAGAGTATGCACTCCTTTATGGGATAAATTAGAACTGAGGAGAGAAGAAAGGCTAGATTTTATGGTGTACTGGCTGAAACTCAAGTATCATTAGGTTTCAGACTGTATTCCATGGGTGATACCTTAGTTCGAGGTTTTGTATCTAGGTGGAGTTACTTAGGTGGCGCTTCAGTTCGGAGAGAACCTCGGCCTCAACTCCCTCCAGTTGCGCAATCCAAGCTTGTTTAAGTTCCCTTCTACTTGTGAGCTCTACTTAGGGCGAGGTCTACCCCTACTGCGTTGTCCCTAGTTACGGAGGAAATTAAATTAGTTTTGATGAGATCTGAGCGTACAACGTTCCTATGTCCGATATATGTACGATCTGTACTACTACACGGTTTGATAGTTTGATGAACTGCTCTTGATAAAGCCGTCTATATCCGACTCAATTAACAAAATCAAGTTTCGATCTATTAAACTTTTCCAACACTCTAGTGGATCGACCGCGATCTAAGACTCCCACATCCCTTCGGTATTGTTTAACAACTTTGCGAAGTATAAACCTTTCCACAGTTCATAGCTCAATTGGTAGATTGAGTAGTAGAGTAGAGTAGAGTAGAGTAGATTAGTAGATTGATCCCCTGCCTTTTATATTTATTTTTCTTTTTGAATAATACTTTGACATTCAAACTGCTATAATGTATGTGAGGACAGTGGTAGGTATTTGACTTGAGCCTAAAAGTATACAATTCTTTTAGCAATTGCATGGCGTATGTAACTCGAGAATTAGGAGGGAAAACAGGATAGATTTTCTGATACAATGGTTCACAAAACATGTATCATTTGGTTTCACTGGGTATTAACTGGGGACGTTATTTTTCGTAGGAGTCTGTAAAACGTTTTTGCATTCAAATTGCAGCACAAGTTCTGGGATTTCACTGGACTGATGGCAGAATCTGCACAGAATTTCTTCCGGTATACGTAGTTTCCTTATGGGATTCTAAGGTCTACAATGCCCAGGTAGGAAGCCAATTAGGATACGAAGGTTATTCTCGTTCATGTTGATGCTTGCTTTGAATCTTTTCCGATTATGCTGCCATATAACTTTCTTGGCTTGCCTCATGCTTTGAGTGTTATTTCATGTTTTGGCCCTGTTTTCCCTCTCTAGTTTCGTGAATTCCGCAGAATGGTTCAGGGATAATGAAGGTTACTGATACTCACACATTCCTCGGATCTGCACTTGGACTATCACACTCTCCTAAAGTGTGAAACTGAAACCAAAGAAACAAAAGATACTTTTTTGAGGTGAAACACTGGTTGCAATAACTTAATTCATATTTGGCTGTCAATAGTTTTGACAGATGTTTTTTTTTATTTCAATATATCGAAGAATATGCTTTTCGAGTTCGAAGTCAGCAGTCAACAGCCAGGCAAGTCGGCTTTCGTGTGAAAATTCAGAATTTTGTTGCACTTGCAAAAACTGAGAGACTAATGTATCTAATGTATCTTATTTCACTGAAAACTCCTGCAAAACTCAAATTACTAAAGCAAATATGTACACATGTATCAAGGAACGCTATTAGTTGTTTATATTTCATAGACTTCTAGGAATAACCCCTTAACTGATACAAAACAAAGGCAGGAAGTCTATTTTTAGATCCAACCTCGGAACGACATCCGGTCTTTGGTTACGCGTGTTCCGCACAATAAGACTCCCAATTATTCAGCACTTTTCGGAAAACATTTTCGATAAATTAAAAAAGAAAGAAAAAAAAAAGCCATTAGCTACCTTCCGTATACTGTCACACACTCCACTCCACGTGACACAAAGTGACAACTATACGCCTTGAGTTTCCATAACATTCGCGAATTTGTTTTATGAATTAGAGCGCACGTCCTAAATATGTATATACCGTTGGTATATTTACATGTAAGTCCTTGTGCTGCCAACTCAGCACCACTGCCACATACATTGACGCTCTCAAGGTGGCTGACAGTATTTTCATTAAATATTAAGCACAGAAAGAACCCAAGGAAGAATCATTAAACAGACAGAAAGGTGAGCGACAGCATAATTCCACCTGTCGTTCGGAATCCGTGGACGTGCTTCGCGTCCAAATGCTAGATTTTTTCCTTTCGGTCCCCGAAACGAAAGTATTTTTAGGTTTTTTTTTTTTTTTGTTCGGTTCGGTTGCGTATACGCAACCTGGTTAGATATTAATTTGATTCATATCCATGTTCTACATTTCTTGTTGTTTTTGGCGCGCGAAATGTGTTCCGAGAAAAATCAATTTTCCATGTCACTTGGCTCTGACATGTTGTTCCTGGCATCGGGCCAAAGTTGCTCTCGGTTTTCAGGCGAAAGTACTTCGAGATGGCTTTTGTTTTATTAATTTGTCCGTCCTCTTTCGTTTGACTGGATTTAATTAATTGGGAATTGTCTAAGCATATTCTACATATGTACCATATGTGTGTCATAATTTACTGAAGGGTTGATTTGAATGAGATTGAAGTATCTCAAGACGTACCTATGTTAGGCGCACACCTTTGGTAAATTGTTTATTTTGTCATAAGGAGCATGTATCTAAGATGAGTAATTTTTTTTTTCTACTTTGCTTTGTCTCTGCAAAATATTGAGTGGGCTGAGTAATTGACTTTTTGACAGGCAGGCGGATAGATTTTGGATTAATTTTCTAAAGTAAAGTGTGGAATACATTTCAATGAGGTGGTGATGATGGTTAGAGTGTTTATTTAATACGAAGTCTTGACATTTTCGATTTTCGACTTCGTTTTAGCACTTTTTTTTTAACTGGAAATGCCGACGTATGTATGTATAGATACTTTCTTTTTTTTTGTTCTCCTGCCCTTGAGACAGAGTTCTAAGAATTCGTTAAACAGGGTTTCTTGTTGCTTACATTTGACGTTCCTAGAATTACCAGAGTTTTAAAAGGATTGCACAGTTCGTTTGGTTTTCAAGCAAACATCACACTGTCTAGAGGATGAGGATTTCAAAAAATAAACAATGCAGTAACTTTGGAGCTCGCAGGTGGAGTGGGTGTACTTTCCAAATTAGTGTCTTTGTTATCCACTTTGACAAGCAACCTGTGGACTAAGTGAAACGTTTTCCCTTCCCAAGTGGGACTTTTCCTCTAGATGTTCCCTTGTCTCCAGAGGATGGATTTGAATATGATTAGGGTGTTTTTGATAGGATTCATTTCTTCTACATACATGCATGGGTATGTGTATGCTTAAAGCCTCTGCTGTAGATACGAGAGTTCATGTGCAGTCTAGTGTATCACTTACTGTGTACCAATCTCTAGATGAATCCTTTCTTAAACGCCAAGATAGCAAAGGAGGACATCTTTGGTAGGACGATTGGTAAGCACAGCCTCCACGACACCAAGTCCGGAAACGGACTTAGGCTTATTGACTTCGCTGCGGGGCGAAACGTCACCATAGCAAGCACACGGTTTCCTCATCTCAATATCCACAAGGGGACATGGCGGTCTCCTGATCATCAAACGGTCAACCAAATTGATCACATTGCGATCGACGTAAGGCATGCCTCCAGTATTCCTTCTTCCAGCCAACATCGACTCGGATCACTACCTTGTTGCAGCCACGGTACGAATGCGGATATCCCTAACGTCACAACAAAGAAGAAATACTGTGAGAAGATTTGACGTCGAAAAGCTGCAATCGCAAGAGATCGCCAGAACCTTTGCCGAACGCGTATCCCGAAATCTCGCTACAACTCCTATGCCGCCATCATCAAATGCCGAGGACCAATGGCAACACTGCCAACATGCCATCAGAAGTGCCGCAACTGATGTACTGGGTTTCGCTCGACCACCACAAAGAAACCCATGGTTTGACGAAGAATGCCGGAAAGCAAATGCAGCTAAACAAGAGGCATACAAAGCGGCGCTGCAAAGAAGGACGAGAGCGGCTCGTGAGCTCTACGAGCAAAAGAGACGGGAAGAACATCGGCTTCTCCGAAAGAAGAAAAAAGAGCACGAGAAGCGCGCGGTCGAAGACATTGAGAGATTATACTCCAGGAACAATGTACGGAAGTTTTACCAACAGGTAAAAAGAACGTTTCAGGCCAACAAGACCCGTACAGAAGCCTGTAGAGATGAAGAAGGAAACCTCGTAGTAGAGTCACAGTCGGTGCTGAGAATATGGAAAAATTTCTTCAGCAGACTGTATAACGGCGACGAAGACCAACATTCCGCTGTCAGGCAGAATGAACCATTCAACATAGACGATGATAGCCAAAACTTCCGTCCACCTGACCAAAACGAAGTGAGGATAGCAATATCCAAACTTAAGTCTAACAAGGCTGCTGGACCTGACGGCTTACCAGCCGAGCTGTTCAAGGCAGCTGGAAATGACCTAGTAGAGAGCATACACCAACTCATTTCTAAAATTTGGTCAGATGAGTGTATGCCTGATGAATGGAATCTCAGCACCGTTTGCCCGATCCACAAGATCCACAAGAAAGGAGATCCCCTCAATTGCGCCAATTACAGAGGTATCAGTCTCCTCAACATCGCGTACAAGATCCTACCTGCCATATTGTGTGAACGTCTGAAACCCTTCGTCAACAACCTGATTGGGCCCTATCAGTGTGGTTTCAGACCAGGAAAGTCCACAACCGATCAAATTTTCAGACTTCGGCAGATCCTGGAAAAAACTCAAGACGATTTTAAGGCCGCATATGACAGCATCTTTAGAGACGAGCTATACAGAGTCATGTCTAGTTTTGGCATCCCTGCCAAACTCGTTCGCCTGTGCAGGATGAAGTTGGAGAATTCTCGCTGCTCCATCAAGGTCGGTAACGATTTCACCGAGACCTTTGATGTCAAAAAAGGATTTAGACAAGGTGACGCGCTGTCATGTGATTTTTTTAACATCGTTCTTGAAAGAATTGTGCGAAACTCACAAGCCAACACCGGAGGCACAATCTTTCAAAAGTCTGTGCAACTACTAGCGTACGCCGACGATATCGACATTATTGGAAGAACACAGCGGGCTGTCACCGGTGCGTTCGCTAGTATTGAAACAGAAGCCGCCAAAATGGGTTTAGCGGTAAACGAGGGCAAAACCAAGTATATGCTGTCAACCAGAAGGGATATGCAACATCGACGAATTGGACAGAACATCACAATCGACAGCTATAACTTTGAGGTAGTAAGGGACTTTGTCTACCTCGGCTCTGCTATCAATTCTGACAACAACACCTCGGCAGAAATAAAACGAAGAATAACTCTTGCCAATCGCTGTTTCTTTGGGCTGAGAAGGCAATTGAGTAGTAAAGCCCTATCCCGAACAACTAAGGACACTCTATATAAGACCTTGATCATCCCAGTCCTGCTTTATGGCGCTGAAGCTTGGACTTTATCAAAAGCGGATGAAGATATCCTCGGTCGTTTCGAGAGAAAAATTCTTCGAAAAATATTCGGTCCCGTTTGCGTTGACGGGCTTTGGAGGAGAAGATTTAACGACGAACTATACGAGCTGTACAACGACATAGACCTAGTCAAAAAACTGCGCATTAGTCGTTTGAGATGGCTAGGACATGTAGAGCGAATGGACACCAATGCTCCGGCCCGAAGAGTCTTCGAATCACACCCGGACGGACAACGCAGCAGAGAAAGACCTCGCCTTATGTGGCGCGCACAAGTTGAAGGGGACCTGAACAAGCTTGGAGTGCGCAACTGGAGGCAGTTAGCTAAGGACCTAGCTAACTGTAGAGGCTTGTTAGTTAAGGTCCAGGTTCACCCCGAACTGTAGCGCCACCTAAGTAAGTAAGTAAGTTTGGGCTTATAAGGTAGCTTAAGTCATATCATGCATTATTCTTTGCCTTGTTAAAGCTTTAGAACACTAGTCTACGGCCCCTATTGCATGAAAGGGTTCTTAATAGATTTGCTTTTCAGATAGTTTTATATAGAAGGTGCATCAGGCTAATCAGGGCTATGAGCGTTACAACTATCCCTAACCTCGTTCCAAGTTCTAAGTATAATTTCGATTGCTAGACAATCTCTTAGAGCGCAGAGTAGATGCCACCTTATGTAGTATCAAATGCAATTAAGATAGTGTGCGAGAAAGGTCCCATAAGAGCCTTGAGATTTGAGACCCTTTCTACCGCATCTGTAGTAGTATTTGGAAAGGTCTTCGCTCTTACTGTCTATTTCATGGTGGCCATATCCGAGGCACTGTTACCGGTGACAGTGGTCTGTCCTCCATGCCAGGGATAGCCTCGTTAAATTGGTTGTTTTCAAGCAAAATGAAGGATTTAGGTGAATGGTACCATCTGTACTCCAACAGGGGTAGTTGGACAGAATTCAATAAAATTGATCATTGTTGAGCTTGTCTTGAGCTGTATATTTTCTGCAGATACTTCACTTCTATGAAAATTCTAACTATGCAATCCGTGCTGATAAAGTAGGAAATGTTAGGGACTCAATCCAGACTCAAAAGTATAATCCCACCAAAGTCAAAGTCATATCAAATCGACTTCAATCGACCATGGTTTATTTTTTGAAAGCCATAAATCCCCAGACATTATTGACTTTACCCTTAACGCTCGAATGACTTTAATCGCCCATTCCCGACACCCGAATTCAATCTGTGTGAACGTAATTCAATTTACCAACCAAACCATCATCGAGAGAAACTCTCTGCAAATTGCAATGCTTACCTACACGTATGCCTAGCGATGATGCTTCGCAGAATTTCATTAGCAAAACGCTTTCGCGTCAGCCACTTTCGCGTCAGGAGTGTCCTTTCCATCCGCAAGGCGATGTCAGCTAAATTCTAGGGGACACACACCACGATCACAAGTCCGTAATCCATAAATTATTCAATTCGCAACCCCTGCGAATTCGCTCAACTACACGCCACATACACACACAGAGATAGGCCAAGTACCCTTGCACACTAATCTAATTAGAAATTAATTTTGTTTCGCATATAGCCGCTTGGCCGTGCGCAACCACCCTTGGACCATTAGTTGATGGTGCCACCCCCGCTGACTGTGTGCGAAGTCATAAATTTCGAGTTGGTTAAACGTGAAAATAAAGTGATGAAATAAAATGTCCAAAAAGGAAGCGGCTATAAAATTCTGTCATTCCACCCCTTTGGAGAGGCGGGTTGTGGATTCCATTCCATTCCTTTTTCGGAGGGCGCAGGCAACTACGCTAATCCTGTCGTGTTCATCCGTCTGTACTGCATTAAAGATGAGCGATAGGGTGGAGGAGCATGGCTATAGCCTACAACTCCAATGAAAGTCCAAAGGGCGACACAGGGACACACTAAAAATTGCATAAAGGGTGTGTGTACTGCGGTGAATATGCTTTGGCAATATTAACGTCGTCTCCCCTCGTTCTCTGTAGCTGTGTGCCTCACTACGGATTACATGGGTTTTGTATCCTGCACTCTATGTATCATATTGGGGGAGCAGAAAAAAAACTGAACCACCCTCAATTCGCACAGTTCAATTACGTAATGCGAAAAAGGTACAGTTTCGTGAGCGGGGTTGGCATGCAGGACAGGCATTTAGATAATGGAAATCCGATTGAGGCGCACTTTATTAAGGGAGTCGTCACCCGCCTCCGCTCCATTCTGCCCAAAGAGAATAGAGTGCATGGAAAGTTCTCCTTTTTCTTCTTTTTATGTCCCTTAATGGTGGGAGGAAGTGCTTTGGAATGGGTTCCTTGTAAGTCGTAAAATGCGGTTTTTCTTAAAGTGGATCGTGAAAAGTTTTCTCTTTTTTTTCTACTTTTTGTGGGAAAGAAAGTGCAAAGTTTTCACCCCTTAAAAAAACCCACGGGTGGAAGGGTTTAAAAGCTGATTACATATTTAAATTGTATTTAACAGAAAATTGGATTATTTTCGTGAACAAATCGCTCTCATTAGAGTCGAAAAGGGTGGAAATGGAAAGTAAAAGAGAAAAGGGGTGAATATCATTTGCAAAGTCATCTTCTACTCCACCCGCAGTGTCTCTGTAACGGTATAATGGGACTTTGAGAGGGTCAACATATTGAAGGGGTGATGGTTATGAATTTTATTGAGTTACCTCATCACTTGCATGCGCTATGGAGTCTGTTGGTCTGCTCTGGTTGGGGTGGTGAAACACTTTAGGGCGTTTTAAATGACTCAATTTTCAAGTAAATCTTATTAGTTTGCATAAAGTTGTAGGGTTTCAGAATGTTTCATTATAGATGCCTGGCATGACACTTTGCAAATTTTGTAGGTTTGCAGAATTCATTGAGGGATTTTGCCTCCTCAAGAGGGTACAACTTTTTAACATCATGAATCAGTTTGTCACCAGTTCAACACTAACCTAAGTATAACACAAAATACTTGGCGATATCCTATTAACCTAAACCAAGCTGGTTTCTACTGTAGTTAGTCTTGATCACACAATCTTAAAGAAAATCTTGGAGGCTAGTCTATGAATCGAATGCAGATTCTAATGAAGCTTCTACACTCCGCACAATGTTTCCAGCCATCCTATTCTGCAAAAAGCTCCAGTTAAGATTCCTAAAAGGATCAGAGAAATTTGTTTACCTATACATTGCCTAAGGCTTGTCCACGTGTCTATGGCATGGAGGGAAGTGCGGGTGGTATTCATACCTGAAGCAGGTAAACCAGATCACACTTCAGAGAAAGACTACAGGACCCATTAGTCTCTCTCGTCATTTCTCCCCTAGACACTTGAATTGCTTCTCGATATTGACATAAGAAGCAAGTGCTGCAACAGAAAGCTCAGAACGACTATTTAAAAGGCACTTTGGTGGAAACGGTGTCCTGGAAAAGGCAAATGTCGAGGCACTGCATTAGGGGGTTATCTCTTCCCTTCTCTGGGCTCTTGTCATAGATGCCATACATATAATAGAATAAAGCAACGTAGTGTTAGTTCAGAGTAAATTCCTAGACACTTTAAGTGAAATGATGGAATTGGCTCTTAATAGGTTCGGTAAATGGGCTGAAGAGCGTGGGCTTCATGCCAATTTGAAAAAAAAACTGAACTAGTACTCTTTAGCAGGAAATACAAGATAATACCCTTCAAACTGCCTAAGCTTGCTGTGGTGGAACTTCACTTCCAAATCGCGCATGATGGTATGGTATTAGATAGAAAGGTAAACTGGAAACACTTCGCAATGTCCTCTTCATTTGCAAGAGGACAGGGGAAACAATTGGTATCTGAAACCAACAATGATGCATTGGCTGTACATCATCTGTCAGACGCATTCTTAAAAATGAGACCCTTATTTGGAGGAAGGCTATGATTAAGAAGAATACAAGGGATATGTTGACCGGGGTACAAAGAGCAGCGTTCATTGCCATCACTGATGCTCTACGGCCTATGTCCATGGCTCCACTCAAGATGTTTATGTACCATTTACCACAGGATCTACAAATAAGATTACGAGCAGTTCTCACTGAGGCGGCGCTTTTCAAAACCAGCTCTATTTTCAAGGAACCATTCTCCAACATCCCTGACCATCTTCTTCGACTACTTACCTTGCTACGGTGGAGAAGCTCAGTACGACCTTAGAACTTATGATTCCAGGGAGTGATTGCAGTAGGATCACCCAAGCTGTAAGGTCTCTGGAGGAGGGTCCAAGCTGAAGAGTAGTAAACCATAGCAAACCCTGCCCAAAAATGCAAGGCTGAGGATTAAATCAGTCTCTAATGAGCTCTTTCAAGTGTTTGACAGGGCTTATAGTGCCTTATCCCAGTAAAACCGGCTAAGCTGAGTATGGTTCATTTCTTACCGGCTTACTCGTGGGACTAACATGAAACCTTCAAAGACAAACCAAACAATATTAGGCAACACAACAAATTTCGAGGATAGCCCTCAAGCGAACTTTGACATCAGCGACTGAACGAACAAGACGTGTCACAAGGACAATGGAGAGACTGCTTTATAGGCTGAGTATTGACGATAATACTCAGGGATCCATCGCCCTCACAAAGACGGATTCCTATTCGGTGGTGACTTCTGTTTCAGAAGTTGCAACCGCAATCTCGTCTGACAAAAGCCGATCTGCTGTAGCAGGACGGCCTACGGCTTTTTATTAGCACAATCGTATTGTGAAGGCATACAAGAAACGGCTCAAAACGATCTTTGCAGGTCGGCAAAGTACGTCCTAGAGCGTCTCCTGAAGAAGGAAGAGGCTAACTGGGTTAAGAATGAGTGGTTGGGCGAGAGCATTTCTTGACGACAACCTGTAACCAACTTGTTTCGGGAAGGCTGGAGGCTTTTGAAGACACAAGTGTCTTCGAGCATCTTCTTCCAGTCCTTGGCTAACCTCACGTTACCGCCGCCGACTAGCTTTGAGGATAGCGGTTGACAATAGACTGCTGCCAAATTATTTATTTGCAGCAATGAGAAGGAAGGCCTAGCTTCTCACAACCATTCATGTGGAACGTGTTGTATTCTTTACACGAATGGAAGGGACCTACTGTTCTATGCCGTATCCGAAGGGTGATATTTTATTTGAGAAACTTTTTCATGCCAGTTATACTCTCGGATGTTTGTCAGACGTGGGAGGTGGGACCGTGAAAGAATCTTTATATTTTGTCTGGAGATTGAACCTTGAACCCCTCGCTACGTAATACAACCACTTGAGCCATAGTGTCCTCATAGCCCATTGATTGTGATACCTGTCAAAATATAGGCTCTAGTTTCGTATTTGACTGAAGATATGAAGCCGATTCCCTCGAGAGGGTCAAAGGTAACAAACCGATCAAGCTTCTTTAGGATTACACTTATACCGTCTATACTAGCTTAAGTACCATACCTACTTTTAGGGCTGATTCAAAAAATTGTACACGAGAAGGTTCATATTTGGGATTCTGACCGTAGTGGAGGTTACAAGATTGACCAGCAGGGTATCTGTATGAGTTCCAGACACAATCGAAGCTCCTTCAAAAATCTTAGAGAGGATTGCAAGGCAAAATAAAAACCTCAAGACTATATGCTGGAACGCCTACAACACAGAACAGCAGGAGGGGAAAATCCAACTAGTCTTCATTGGCGTGATGCTGAACGAGCGCGATAGTCAAGTATAGTGCGGCTTCTATCGCGTTAAAATAATGGAAAGAGAGCACTTTCAGAATCAGAATCACGTAACCCAAGAGGGGCGTATTATATACATATGCCGTAGGGCTTTTGGTTAGAGGTTAGTATACTGGATTTGCATCGTGAGGCCCATGAGGAGTGTTTGTATGGTGACCGATAGTAGTGAGCTCTTTCACTACTATTGAATATTCCAGGAATTACCGAATCTCAATTAGTGAATTCAGCAATGAATTCACTTGAAATCAGTTGAAGTCAGTGAATTCAATTGAAATTATTTGAATTCATTTATATGTACAAACGTATCTGTTTCTAAAGCTTGAAAATTTGAAAATTTTTCACAAAGAATAAAGTTTTCCTTATTTAAACCATTAGACGATGTTGAGTATTGAGTCTCCTCGGCTTGATTGATCAATTTTACCTTCTTCTGTTTTGTTAAGACATCAGAATCTCCTTCAAGCGAGCAATATTCACGTTTCAAACACCACGGTATCTTTATTACCTCAAAATTTACATCTGGTCCACAAATGTCTTATAATAAGACATGAACATCAACATGATCCACACTCAGGAATCAAGTGAATTACAAGTGAATTCACTACTGACTTCAACGACTTCAACTGATTTATAGAGAATTCGCTACTGACTTCAACGACTTTCAACTGATTTCAAGTGAATTCACTACTGACTTCAACTTACATCAAGTGAATTCAATTGACTTCCGAAACGATTTCAATTCAGTAATTGCTAAAAATTGAATTCATAAATCACTGGATTAAAAAAATTGGTGAATTATGTTTTTTTAAATCCCGATCTTTGTTAGAGAAAATACTTCAAATCATTTCCAGATGAATTCAATAGAATTAACCTCCCAAAAGATTTAATTCTTTTACAACTCTGCCCTGAGGCAGAGATTTTTGCTATACTGAAGGACGCAGAACTGCTTCTCAGTACCGGAACCCAAGACCACTACTAGAGCCCTAAATGCATTAGCAACCCCAAGAACCAATTCGAAGTTGGTGAATGAATGCAATGAAAGATTTAATTTCTTCGTAACCTCCTGGCTGGTTAACCTGATTTGAGTCCCTGGTCACTGCAATATACCAATGAACGAAGCCAGGGAAGGGAGCGGAAAGCATATATGTTCATGACCATGGTTACAAAATTAGGAATAGTCTTAAAGGTTGTTAAAATCCAATACAGCAGCTTGTTCGGAAAAAATTACGAAAACATGTGGAAAGGACCTGCAAACCTGCGAAGTTGTCAAAGCCACGAAGAAGAAGACAAATGAGAAGACAATTAAGACTGATAGTCTGTCTATACAACATTTGTTAACAGGGGGCAATTTTTATAGGCACTGCGTTCCAAGTTACAAGGTAATGTCAGATGTGTACAGACCAAACCTAACCTCTGCCAGCTCAGCAAAAGAACAAACACGCCTACGTACTGTGACTGATGACATCAAGTACTTGGCCAGAATTCGAGGAAGAGCAAGAAAGCCTCGAGCACTTCCTTTGCGAATGCATGCAACACCAACACCCGAGGTGAGTCACGCTTTGAGTACTTAGTAGGCACCGACCTAGTAGTGTGTAATAAAAGAAAAAGTCCCTCCTTTATTACAAAACCCCGGCAGGAGGTATTAGATGTCACCTTCGCTTCTATGAACATATACAATGCGATCTCTAGGTGGACTGTATCCGACAGTCATTCCGATCATCGCTATCTGGAATATGAACTAGAAACAAGCGACAACTATTCACCATCAATTTTCCGTAATCGACGGAGAACTGACTGGCCAAAACATAACAACATTTTTTCAGCTAAACTATCCAATAGTGTGCACACGATACCAACCACACAATTGGAACTAGACCAGCTCAACACTGTTCTCCGCCCTAAACTCAGCACTAAATGAGTCTTGTCCCATTACGACAAGGAAGGTAGGCGATTGTCCATATAAGCAGGAAAAAGTTTAACAAAGCCAAATCAGCAAGGCTACCCACGGATTGGGACATCTACAAGCAAATCCTGAAGAAGTTCGAAGCTGAAATTCGGAAAGCCCAACGTATATCCTGGCATAGCTTCTGCCAGAGTATTGACAATACGTCTCAAGCCTCCAGACTGCACAAAGTCCTCACCAAACCACCAACCGTGCCGAGTGTCCTCATGAACCCAAATGGATCATGGGCAGAATCTGATGAAGCTTCGCTCAACCTGCTTATGGCCACTCACTTCCCCGGCTGTACGCCTATCCCTAATAATGCTCCTGCTCTGATAAGTATCGCACGTCCTGCCCAGGCTGAGCTATCTTAGACGGTATAAGACAGTACGTTTCTCGAAACAGTGAACTCCATCTTACTTTCCATTTCCAAATAAAACAACCCTTCATCATTCTTTACCAGACAGTATCTGTAGAGGGAAGTACAATGGGCTCAAACAGAAGCCTACGTAATAAGGACATTCTCATCGTCCTAAAACAACCAAAAAAAGTTCTGCTTCTGTGTGTCTTTTAAAATTTTATTCACAACAAGAAACACATGTGTGTATTAAAGAAAGAAAACAAACTCTTTCCAGGAAGAGAATACAAAACCCACCTCTTGCCCACTCACATTCCAAATGATTGACGCAAGTTTGAACCTTTACAGTTCACTCATACGCCTCCATTCGAAAATATATAATTTCCAACCTTTAGGGAACATTCTAAATATAAAAATTATTCCATCCTTAATTACAGTATTATTTGCGCAATCATCATAATTCCCTCCCTATCCCCTATCCCCTATCATGAGAAGAGACATTCATTTTATAAGAAAAATCTCAACCACAGTCATCGTTGCCTATAACGACCGTAATTGTTCATCCTTAATTAATTTCTCAAACATTCCCTGTTGGCCAGAAAAATCCCACCAAAACGAAATAAAAAAAAAAGGCAAAACCGCCATGATAGACGTATTTTTTAATTGAAATTTCAATATAAACCATAAAACAAAGCAAAAAAAATAAAAGTCCCTAATCGACAATTGTAGGGCGATGCCAGAAAAAAGGGTGACCCTTGGGGGCCACCGCTCCATCTGACTTGACGACACGGCTTTTATTTGTATTTTTTACCAAACCCAACTGGTTTTCGTGGAAATTCATATTTTTCTCGTCCACTTTTGGCCTTTTTCCTTAACTTTCTTGTTTAAGTTTTTTTTTTTTTTTTTTTTATTTTATTCCTTCGTAGGTATGTCCTT
This sequence comes from Xylota sylvarum, assembly GCA_905220385.1. NCBI lineage: Eukaryota > Metazoa > Arthropoda > Insecta > Diptera > Syrphidae > Xylota > Xylota sylvarum. The sequence continues at coordinate 10,938,122 of LR999960.1, forward strand.
TAGTTACAGCTTTCACTTTGTCGCGGCGTGCTAATTCAAGCGAAACGTCGTTGTTGTCGGACAATTTGCGGTGGTTTTCATTTCTCTTTTCTTTTTTTGTTTCATACCGGAAACCTCCTCATACCCTTAAGAAAGGATACATTGTACTTTGTAAGGCAGGACGATGGTAGGAATGGAGAAAAAGTGAATCTGATTTGTGGCGGCTGATTTCGTTTTCTATTTCTCTGTTCGTTCGAATTTTTTTTCTGTTTTTTGTGAAATCCTTAATATCCTTTACGCTTTCTTTTTGTGGCGGCAATAAAATGATTTCCTTTACTCAGAACATTTAAATAGAAAGTTTCGAAGGAATTTTTGTAATTATTCTTATAGCGGCTGCTGACGTAGGTAAAAATGGCAGTTCGGGTGGTAAGTCCTTTCTGCGGTTTGTTTTAGCAGCTTAGGAGATAAATTTAAATATTTTTTTTTTTTTGTGGGTAAAGCTAACATAAATTTAGTCAATAAAAGTTCGAATGAGATTAATAAAGGCAATTTCTAGAGATAACATTTTGTAGAATTGATCCGGCTCGAAGGACCACATTTCAATTACCATAAATCTATTTGAAACAACTAAAGTTGAAATTGTAAAGCACGTAAGTTTGTAGTATTATTGTGGCTCTTGGAGGGGCGCCTTTTGGTCTTATTGAGTTCAATTGAAGATACTCTCCGAAATGTCAGACAGAGTCAAAGTTTTCTAATCGATATAAATTGTTTAAAGCAAGTTAGAAACCATTGTCAAATGCGTTCATCAGAGTTGTAAAAGAATTAAATCTTTTGGGAGGTTAATTCTATTGAATTCATCTAGAAATGATTTGAAGTCTTTTTTTCTTAAAAAGATTTGGATTTAAAAAAGCATAATTTAGCATTATTTTGAAGTCAGTGATTAATGAATTAAATTTTTAGCAATCACTGAATTGCAATCATTTCGAAAGTCAATTGAATTTACTTGAATTCACTACTTGAAGTCAGTAGTAAATTCACATATTTCGTTGAAGTCAGTAGTGAATTCAATTGAAATCAGTTGAAATCAGATTCAAATTTTGAGGTAATAAAGATGCCGTGTTGTTCGAAACGTGAATATTGCTCATTTGAAGGAGATTCCTGATGTCTTAACGAAACAGAAGAAGGTAAAATTGATTAATCAAGCCGACGAGACTCAATACTCAACATCGTCTAATGGTTTGAATAACGAAAACAGATAGGTTCGTACATATTGACTTCAAATGAATTCACTACTGATTTCCAAAATGATTTCAATTCAGTGCTTGCTAAAAGTTGAATGCGTTAGTCACTGACTTCAAAAGAATGGTAAATCAAAGTATTTAAACTTGATTAGCAGTCTTTTTATACCCTATCCTAAGGGTATATTAAGTTTGACACATAGTTTGTAACATAGAGAAATAATCGAGATAGACCCTATAAAGTATATATATTCGTGATCAGCATCAATAGCGAAATCGATTGAGCGATGACCGTCCGTCCGTCCGTCCGTCCGTCCGTCCGTCCGTCCGTCCGTCTGTCCGTCCGTCCGTCCGTCCGTCCGTCCGTCCGTCCGTCCGTCCGTATGTCACCGCTTTTTGGGCCTTAAATTTTGAGCTAGGACGATGAAATTTCATATCTGGGCTTCTGAGGAAAAGATACAGTACAAGTGTAAAAATTTTTGAAATCCGCCCACTGCCACGCCCAATTTTTCATAACTTTACTAAATTATATGAAACCGAAAAATTTTGTTAAGACCAAATATTTAGGCATTTAGATTCCCTACAATCCACCCATACAAAAGTTTTGGCCACGCCCACTTTTTGGGGGCGTTTTCATCACAAAACCGATTTTTGGGCCTTAAATTTTTAACTAGGACGCTTAAATTTCATATCTGGGCTTCCAAGAAAAAGATACAGTACAAGTGTAAAATTTTTTTACATCCGCCCACTGCCACGCCTACTTTTTTATAACTTCACTAAATTATATGAAACCGAAAAATTTTGTTAAGACCAAATATTTGGGTATTTAGATTCCATACAATTCACCAATAGAAGAGTTTTGGCCACGCCCACTTTTTGGGGGCGTTATCATCAAAAAACCTATTTTGATAAAATTTTACATGTAACATCCTCAAACGTTCGACATTATAGCTATATTTGAGTACAAAATGCAATTTGGCCACGCCCACTTTATATAGAGGAGGATAGGGTATCAGACGATCCGTTCCAGACGGATTGTAGGTTTTCTGTATGTTTTAAACTTGATTACTCCAATAAAAAATTTTAGTTCTGCGAATGTATTCCCAAAAGAATGCATTCTTTTACAACACTGCCTTAAGCCTCCCATACACATGACACCAAGTGCTAACACATGTTGCAGAGCATCGAAATGTTCCATGTGTATGCCTAGGTGTTAACACCGACTTCTTGGTGTTGACACAAGTGTCAAGAAAATCAAAACATTTTGATTTTTGTTTTTGCGGTGTCAACGCATGTGTCATGTGTATGGAGAAGTGTGCGAACATTTTGTTATTTTCCGTGCAATCATGGTAACGTTATCATAAAAGTCTTACCTCTTATTGTGCGTTGATCGTGTTTATCATGAAAAATCATTTTTTTTTGAAATGATACAAAGATTTTTGAAAGGATTTTATTAAACTATACCGAGAACATATAGTTTATAGTGTCATAGCTTATGCGGACGACATTGCGATAGCGATTGCAGTAAGGTCTCTAAAGGAGAGTCCAAGTTAAAGAGTAATCAACCTGATACCAGTGATGGTGTGAGCGCATAGCAAACCGAGCCCAAGGATGCAAGGCTGAAGATTAAATCAGTGTCTTCAAGTCGTTTGGAAGGGCTTGTCGTAATAGTGCCTTATCCTAGTAAAATCGGCGATGCTGTGGATGGACCACTTTTTACCGATCAACATGAACTCTTTTAAAGCAAAACAAACAAAACAAGACAACACAACAAATTTCGAGGCTAGCCCTCAATCGAATACAACTAATGCAATGACGACATTAACAGTGACTAAACGAATGACGAGACGTGTCACAAGAACGATGGAGAGACAGCTTTATGGGATAAGTACCGACCTCACTGACATGGATTTCGAATCGGTGGGAACATCTGCTTCGAAAGCTCCGACCGTGATCACGTCTAACAACAGACGACCTGCAGCAGGCAAACGTCCTACGGTTAACAAGAACCATAAACCCAGTGTGAAGGCGTACAAAAAAACAATGCAGATTTGCAAAGTACGTCCTAGAGCGTCTCCTGAATAAAGGAGTAGGTAACTGAGATGTAGATGAGCGAATATCTGCCAGTTGGGCGAGAGCTTTTCTCGAGGATAAGATTAGTCAGCCTGTTACCAGAAGGCACTCTTGTGAGAGCTCGGCGGGTCCTTCCCAAATCTACCAGCGTACTTTTCCAGGGGTTGCCATTTCAAAAAGGAAGGCCCTTTTTGTTGTTAAGGGAGGCGGAAGAATCATCTCAAACCGAATCTCGATGGTCGGCGCTGTGTGACCTGACAACCAACTCAAGCCTGTATATCAAGCCGAAATTTCAACTCGGCCTAGAGCCAAAGTCTGGATACCTCTTGACATCCAAAATTCTGACCTTCTGACATACAATTGGAAGGCCATTAAAGCTGAGGAGCGGAATGAACACGGAGTCTATTGAACCCCTTACTGCAAGAAATTTAGGATGTTGTAGGAAAGTCTTGATTGCCCTCTATTTATGTAAGAAGGCTTTAGGCCCAAACTAGGGTCTCCACCCCCGGATCGTTCTCTGGATATTCACGGCAGTCGTCAGACCCATCCTTATGTTTAGAATACTATTTTGGGGGACGACACTGCGCGAGAAAAGCAACATTGCAATACTTGATATCTTTGGGAGGCTGATGGCGGCTAAAGCAGCACTACGACTTAGGGAATCATTGCAACTGGCTCGTGAAAATATGGGCCACGCAATCATCCTAAACGGCCATAATACTATCCCTAGTAATTCTGACTACATTGTCCCCTATCCTGTCTTTAACGTCAAATATAAAACCAGGAATCCTAGCAGAAGTGCCAGGGAATCAGGAGAAAAAAAAATCTGCGATAGAGATTTGCACAGACGGATCCAAGACAGCGTCTGCAACAGGTGCGGGAGTATACTCCAGGTGGGCCGTATGGAGAGTATGAAATCGCGTCCTTTGAAGACACATTGCAATATCACTTCCACTATTCATCGCGTTGTTTTCACTTCGGGTGTCAACACCCAGGTGTTTACACTTAGTGTCATGTGTATGGGGGGCTTTAGGGGTCAATCCTGTGGATCTTTTCACCTCTAGTTCTGTAGGGAGTAAGTTCAACATTGTCTCCATAACTGATGTGGGGGTACTGAATTGGAATCAGGTAATTCTTGAAATATTTGATAGCAGTGAAAGGGCGTATTTCCTTATTACTATTGGTCACCATACAAACACTCCATAGAGTAGGATGAGCCTGACGTGACTATGCAAATCCAGTATACTAACTTCTAACCAAAAGCCCTACGGTATATAAAAAACGTCCATCTGGTTTTCGTGATTCTGTTGTGGTTTTTGTTTTGCCCCGCAATCCTCTCTAAGCTTTTTGAAATATCCTTGATTGGGCTTTGGACCCATATGGATATCCTGCTGGTCAATCGTGTAAGCTCCGCTACGGGCAGCATTGAACTACTGACCATACTAAAGGCCCATAGATACAAGTCGATTTGATATTTTGACTGAAGCATCATAAACCACGTTTTGCCGACAGCTCCTGGGAACTACAAAAAAATGTTTGGAGCCAAACTCGATTTCAGTTTTTATCTAAATCCGGGATCACCCTTTGGAACCTAAAAACAGTAACAAGTTGAAATATTATACCAGGTGACTTAAAAAGCACCCTTTCAATGTAGACATTCCAACAATACGATTTTCTCGGCTGCTCCTGATGTTAGCTGCGGTTTGTTTTGACGTTTCAACTCGCCTATACTTGTCATTTGATCATGAAAAAGGACACACTTCAACAATGTTTGCAAGCCTAACATCATTTCTGTTGAAAATAATGGAAAGAATTGTGGTGGACTATATGGAGAGCACAGCGCTGAAAGCGTATCCTTTCAGTAGTAGACAACATGCATACAGAGCTGGCAGGTCTACGGAAACAGCGCTACACCAGGTGGTACGCGTTGCGGAAGAGGAGATAAATACCGGAGGCATCGCAATGACCATAATAATGGAAATTGAAGACGCCTTCGATAACATATGCTTCGAAAGTCTGAGAGTAGCCTTAGAAAAACGCAGGGTTACCCATTGGTGGTGAGATGGGTGGACAATATGCTAAAAAATAGGGCAATAAATATTCAGATGGGAACTTCAAGACTTAGAGGAAGGGTTAGCAGAGGTTGCCCGCAGGGAAGTGTTTTATCACCTACTCTGTGGAATATAACTGTGAACTTTCTCCTGAGAAGACTTGAAGAGACTGGCATCCACACTGTGGGATATTCCGATGATATAGCAATAATGGCAAGAGGTAAATTCATGAACATCACAGTAGATACCATGAGAAATGCTTAGATGGGGTCCAACGTCTGGCATGTTTAAGGATCGCGGGTGCAATACGGACGACACCAACATGCGCAATGGAAGTGATCCTAGATATTCTGCCGCTGGACTTATTTATTAAGAAAGTGGCGGCGTCGACGGCACTTCGGCTGCACCGGGATGCCAACTGGCACTCGCGCGATTAGGGAGTTGAATATGCCCATGGATAGATTAAAGAGAGTGCGTGTTACTGAAAGGTATCACAAAACTCTTATTAGAGATGGAACACTTCCGGAAAAGATTAACATCTGGGCAGCGGCGGAACACCAGAGAAGGTGGTCAACCGTGGAAGGTTGCAGGCAGGCGAAAATGGCTATTAAAATATCGGTTGGCACCACTCACAAAGAGGTTCTAAGGTTAGGGCGAAGAACACTGAAATGGGTGGTAGCGTTATCTACAGGTCATGGGAATTTCGTGTATCACCTTAAGAAGATGGGTCTTCTGGAGGACGACACCTGTGAACTATGCCTGGAGGAAGTCGGGACGGCAGCACATATATTGTGTGAATGTCCGGCATTAGCTAGCAGAAGAAGGGAGGTCCTGGGAGCCACTGGGTAGAAACCTAGAGGATGAACCAAATTTCTGTTAAACAGATGCTAGCGTGACACGAGGAATCAAAGCCAGAGAGGAACTGTGGAGAAATCCAGAGAGACTCTTGGGCTAAGATGGATCGTGGAAACTCTCGAATATGTATGTATATATATATATTTGCAAGTTATTCAAATTTTGTATTAAAGTTCGCATTCGGGACGATGACTTTAGGTACTATTTTCATCGCAGAACATTCTTGACGATAAAGCTCATTTCTGGCCCAACGACTTTCTCAATAACTAAGACTGGGATGATCAGGGTTTTGTATTTCTTGTTCGAGAGAGGGATTTACTACAGAACTGCCTTCTTAGCCCATAAAGCAATAATTGGCAAAATCTCAGCACTGGTGTCATTGACTGAGTTTATAGTGGACAGTCCAACTACAAATACAAATATTTGGCGCGACAGGTCTATGATCTCATAGCTCTCATATGACATGTTCATTACCCTTCCAAGGTTGTCTACTGCCTTGCCTATAGCTTGGGGATTGCCATTACGTATGTATCTATGTGTCCTTACAACATTGAACACCCTCTTCTGGTTGTTCACCTCACCGTTCAGACATTTCCATTAGAAAAAAATTGTTTACTCGTGCCGAAGATTTACCTCAAAGTCTTCGTCGTAGTTCACGACAAACTCCACGAATTGGACGAGTATTAACCTATAGGAAAAAAATACGACAAAAATTATTTTTCTTCTTTATGGGAGTTTGTAAAGAAAAGCCTTTAGCAAGAATTTTGCTCCTAATTAGACTTAGTTTAGTACCACCTTATCTCCCACCACTCCATCGATATTTCCCAATACCAATTCAAAATTGTTGTAATAAACTTTCCATGCAATAATGAAAACCACCTGCCAGAAACACTTCCACTTGCCGGCATTCAACTTAATGCGTAGACACTTTGTGGCCACCTCTAATTGGTGCTTCCAAATCAATTTGCCTCGCTCCGAGGTGAGAACACTGAAAAGACCCTTAATTAGGAGAGAAAATTGGTTTACTTAACTGCGGCACTGTTGGAAAATTAATTTCAATCTTTTACCCAAACGCACGCCACCTCCTCAGGGAGACTCGCAGAGAGAGAGAGCGAGAATTTCATAAGACACCTCCCAACAAAAAGTATGCGCGCCTAATCAAATATTTCCTTTTCCACAGCACACAAGTCTCCCGACTTTATTCATTTTATATTTGACTCCTTCCAGGATCTCTTTCGAATGTCTAATGTCTACTGGCAAAGGGAAAATTAACGATAAATAATTCAAAAGCCTCGCAACAAAATATGGGAAACAAAGTGTTTGCTATGTTTCCACCCCCACACACACACACAAACATAGACATATCCTTAGAACAACACAGACACCAGAAAGTAAACCCTTTTTCTTTGGTTATACTTACTTATATATTAGTCCTGTTGGGATATCTGCGTCAAACAAAACACACATCTCTCCCACTTAAGTTTGCCTTCGACTTCGATTTGTTTTCAGTCCTTGTTCTATGATTATTATCCTAGTCCTAGTCTATATGTGGTCCTTGCACAAAAAAAGGAACAGAAATGAAAAACCAGGCGAGAATATGAAAATTTTGCAGTATTTTCGGTTTTGGTGGAATTTTGCTCGGAATAATATTCCGCAACATAACATGTGTGCGTGTTGTACATGCACTTCCGATCCATACCGTCATCGGTGGTGGTGGTAGGGTCCTTGTTTTGCTGTCGGTACACTGTTATTTGGAAAACTTTTCACCGTGCGGTGAGCAGGATGGGTGGGTGGATTATTTTTTGTTTGAAATGTCTCAACGCTCCTTCTCTCTCTCTCTTTGGGTTGAATTCCTGTTCAAACTTAATCCTTTTGAAACTTGGTTTCCTCCATGCGGGGTACATGGGCGCTTGCAGGTACATATACATATATAATAATTATTAGATGGTTGTATCTGTATCGTTATGCCGAGCAGGAACAAATGAGGAGGAAGGACGAACAGCTTTAGGCAAATATCCGGAAGCAATGAGTGGAGATTATCGCATAAATTCAATTCACTTTATTTTATGTTTGGTTTGTTCATGCATATGTATGTATAATCTGCTTAGGCAGGTGATTGCATTCATGTGTTCTTATGGAGAGAATAGGGTGCCGGTGATTTGCTAAAGTTGTTCGAGTTAAAAGTTGAATTGATTTTCGTCAACTTTGAATTCTAAGGATTGTGGTTGTGGTTGCGCTATATTCGTACATCTGTGGCTGATGTAGGATCAAAAGTTGTGGTCCTTGACAAAATAGAAAAAAGGAGAATATATACATTCTTTAAAGGGATTGTAGAATTTCTACTTATCCAAATATGTTCGACTTTAAGGAAAAAAATAGTGATTGGGCCCCTTATCCAAATAAGACCCACAAAGTCATAAGACCAGATGGTCTAGTAGCTTTACAAAACAGCAGGATGACTGTTTCGATTTCGGAAAGGCATTTGATAGTGTCAATCGGGAATGTATTTGGCATTCCTGATAAATTAATAACTATTATAAAGGCTACATACGATGGATCCACATGTCACGTTTTGCACAGAAGAAGGCTGTCTGAGGAATTCAAAACCAAAGTGGGGTTCGGCAAGGCTGCATTCTTTCACCAATATTGTTTCGATGTGCGGCTTTATCGACGGGAAATGGAGGAATTCGATGGATTTTTCCTTCACCAAAAGACAGCAAATATGGAGACGGAAGCTGACATCACTGGGCTGAAAATTAACTCGGCAAAAACAAAAATGATCAGCCTAGGACCGAACTCATCAACTCATATATGTACGTATGCATTGCTGGACAACCGGTTGAGAGAGTACAGAGTTTCCAGTACCTTGGGGGTATTGTCTCAACTGATGTCGGAACCGAACTGGATATAGCCAGCCGAATAGGGAAAGTAAAATCTGCGCTTGTGACGCTATCCACAATTTGGCGTAGTAATGCAATTAGCTTAAGTACCAAGCTACGACTGTTCCGTTTCAACGTTGAATCCGTGCTATATGGATGTGGTACCTGGAGAGTGAGCGCTACTATCACGAGGAAGCTGCAAACGTTCGTTAATAGGTGCGTAAACAACATCTTAAGGATTTTCTGGCCACACCGTATCTCTAACGAACTGCTTTATCAGAGAACGGGTCATGAACCTATAGGCACAACGATACAACGACGAATGTGGCAGTGGATTGGTCACACTCTCCGAAAAGGTGACAGGTCCATAGCTAACAACGCGATGCAATGGAACCCAGAAGTACATGGCGCAGAACAGTCGAGAAGGAAGCACGGCAATTGGTAAAGAGTTGGGGAGTGCTGAGGCACATTGCCAGAAACCGCACACGATGGCGCGTAGACGTTGTAGAGGCCCTAGGACCCACAAGGGGTTATCCCCTTGGACATAAGTAAGGATGCCTGATACAGAACTTTGAGGTAGTAAGGGAATTTGTCTACCTCGATTCAGCTCTTATAATAAGATTTCAGCAATAATTAAACGAAAAATCAAGACCTTTGAGTAGTAGAGCCCTATCCCAAAGAACTAAGGAGACTCTATATAAAACCTTGATCATTCCTGATTTATGGCGCTAAAGCTTGAACTCTATCTAATACGGATGAAAATATTTTCAGTTGCTTCGAGAAAAAGATTTTTCGTAAAATTTGGAGTAGAAGGTTCAACAATGAACTATATGAATGTGCTGTACAGCGACATTGAATTAGTCAAAAAATTGTACATCAGCCCTTTGAGATGGTTAAGACATGTAGAGCGAATGGACAGCAGCGATTCGGCCCATTGTGTCTTCGAATCAAACTCAAAAAAACTCAACCTCAACCGACTTGGAGTGTGAACTAACTGGAAAGGCTTATTGTTTGAGACCCAGGTTCACTCCGCACTGTAGCACCACCTAAGTAAGTAAATACGATGCCTGATGATTGGAACCTAACCATCATATGTCAAATTCACAAGAAAGGAGACCGCATCAACTGCACCAACTATGGAGCAGAGTTTTAAAAGAATGCATTCTTTTGTGGAATGCATTCGCAGACTTCATAAAAAAGAATTCAAATTTTTTATTGAAGCAATCAACTTCCAAAAAGATTGCGTTTTCAAAAACTTAAATTCACTATTTTTTAAAGTCAGTGATTAATGCACTCAATTTTTAGCAATCACTGAATTGAAATCATTTTGGAAGTCAATCGAATTCACTTAAAGTCAGTCGTGAATTCACAATGAAATCAGTTGAAGTCAGTGAATTCATTTATTGATGAGGGTTTGTAGTCATATAAGTTTACTTACGATTTCAGGAATAAGGACTTACCTGAAAATAAAAGAACAAAATATGTTTGATTAAATTTAAATTTTAGTTTTAAAAAAAAACTATAAATATGGAAATATATGAATTAGATCTCCTCATGGAGGTATTTTCAAACATCTTCAAACTTTGGTAACTTTGCTGGTAACATCATGATATGCTATCAAGGTACGACATCATGAAATGCTTTATTATAGAATCCTGAGCTCCTTCTGACAGTGATGCAAGCACTTCAATACTAACAAAGTTTTGTTTATTTATCTTCGACCATATCCGCTCTTATTTTGTTACTCTCTAAGTTTAGAAAATTAGACTCGTTACCTTCACAGTCTTCGATAGTGAAACCTAGAGTCTAATAACTAAAATGTTTCCATACTTTATACTACATGACTATAGTCTCATGTCTTGCATGCTGCTTGTTCACAAGGTTGTGTAGTGACCAAGGTTGTCTAGGTCACGCATCTCTTATGATAGCGTCTATATTAAAGACTAGAATAAGCTATTACTAGACTTACGCAAAATAATACTAAGAATGAACCACTGCGGTACTATACCGCTTATAGCTACGATATCCGGTGAAAGTTTATCAATCCACAGAAGGTTGGCATTTTAACAAAGCTCTTTGTCAGACTCTCCTTCCTTTACATGCTTACTGCGGAAAGCATACCTTGATGATCTTCTTCATTACTTCTGTACGAGCGACTAATTTCGAACCATATCTCAAGCTTAACAAAGATCCGACGCACGTAGAAAACCTCAATGAGATGTCTGTTCTTGACCAGCTCTATGAGTTTTCCCTTGTAATTGCAGTTAGAACTTGTTATCCTTTCATTGGCATGCTTAAACGTTGTCTGTAAATAATGTGGAGTCTTCAAACAAAGCTTCAACTCGTCTTCTTGAGTCACTAGTTCTCGTGGAATATTAGCAATCGATTGTGAAATCTTCGATCTCCTCGATCTTGTTTGAAATATGTTGGAAAAGTCTGACATAAATGCGGTAAATGTAGCTATGTAGGTATGCGGTGTTTCATTATTCCGATGCATAAACCACTGAGTCGTGACACGCACCAATATACAGATTTCTCAACCTTAAATCAAAAACGATGTCTCCCAAGCTTGAGGACCTAATTAACATTGCGACTCTATAGCAGAATGTAATGGTATGTACTTTCCCGGAGCGGATGGGTCGCTGTGAACTACCAAGCGTAGGGCATTTATAAGGTGTTTTAATTGGGTTGGATACGAGCTACCTTTTGTACCCATGTACGTCTAGATGGCGTTGATTAGAGACAATCCGATAAGATCGGAAAAGTATAATAAAAGCCTATCCAGACCCTTAAATTCTACTTCTCGGACAGAATCCCGAAGAACAAAATCCCAAAAATCCAAAATCCCGAAAATGAAAATTTTCGTATGGATTTAAAGAAACTTTAACTTGACCAACAGTGACTCCAAGCAGGGATGTTGCAGGGGAGTAGCATGCCCCTCCTCCATACATATTCCACTGTTTATGCACAAATCGAATTGTGGACTTATGACCCCTGCGCCGAAAGGATTACATACTTTGTAACATTGTTATATTTCGTACCCAACCGATTTTTTCGGGATTTTTTGGATTTCGTCCTTTTCGGGATTTTGGTTTTCGGGATTGTGACCCTAACCCAGCCTTACCACCTGGAGCTTGATTTATACAGTCAATTGGTAGCTTCATTCTCTCAGAGTAGCTTTCAGCTGATATTGGGCTACCTATGGAACAGATGTACATAAATATGTTTCGCGAGGCTTATTTGGGTTGAATTGATCTTGTTTACACTTACTTATAACCCAGCCTTGCGTGCAGGTCTAATTCGATGCTTAAATTTAGACTGAATGTCCGTGACACTATCTGTGAGACAGAAAACAGATACAAACTGGCTAAAAATACGTTTCACGTTATACGTCTCACTGTCAGATTACATTTCAGCCAGGACAAGGCTTCCTTAATCGCCATGATTTCCGAATGAAAAACGTTACAATGATCTGGGAGGGGAAAAAAAATGCTCAGATTAAACTTGTCGGAGAAGACACTACAACCTACCCTCTCATCAGTCTTGGAGCTGTTCGTGTAGAAATGGACTGAGCTGTCCTCAGGAGAGGGAGTAGTAAACCATTCACTATACTCATGTGGAAGTTTCGGTCAAATAACACGATCGCGGAGTGGTCCTCATGATACCTAGACCACTATAAATGGGCTTTGCTTGCCAAGAATATCTAAGGGAAGCAGGTGAAGCATAATATCCAGCGCCGCTGAGAGAGAAGATCTCAGAGCAGATATACATGCAGAACTTTGCACTTTAGATAAGAGATTTAGTTAAGAAGCCCCTAAAAGTGCCGGCCACCAGGCAATCACAGCATACACTATAGTATAGGCTTGAAAACTCCATTTTCACTGACAGTCAAGCTGCAATCAAATCCCTTGAATCGTGGTCCTTCACTTCAAAGGCCGCTTAAAACTGCCGTTTGTCTCTTCTGGAGATGGGTGACTAGTTAAATATTCACTTATACTATGCCAAGCCACCGAGACATTGCAGGGAATTGCAAAGCTGACGAGCTCACCAGACCCGTAGGAGCCGAAGTGACAGAACCTGGGTACGCCAATCGCTAGTTGTAAACTCTTACTAAAGCTGGACGCTTTTAGCAAATCCAACTAAGGATGCGAACATCTCTCTACTTGCATCATTTCAAGACAGATCTGTAGTGCTGAGTTGGTCCTGTTGAAACGATCATAGATCACCCACGTTATCGGTGTTCTTACTGGACATTGCCGGATATGGCCTCTTTTCAAATAATGAGGAGGAAGAAACCATTCTTTACCTCATATGTACGTACCCAGCTCTGTCCCAAAAAAGACTACATACTCCATCCAGAAACTCCCTTCTTTGAAACTCTTAAATGAACTGGCGTCAGTAGGCGTCGCGAACACCCTTCGCTTTATCTAAAGCTCTAGTTGGTTCTAGTTAGTTCAGGGTAGACAAATGGTATCATCACAATGGACCTTTATTGGTCTGTATTGTGTCTGACAACCATTCTAACCTGAAACCAAAAACCTATGTACCATTACTGCCTCTTCACAAGATCGTTCATCATGATTGTGTAAAGTAGAGGTGAGTGAAGCGAACCTTGATGCACTCCATCACTAAAAAGTTGCCGCTACATAGTTCAGAATTTTTGTATATTCATGAGTGAATTCTTTACAAGATTCCCAGTCGAAATCGTCCGTTCCTTCTATAACAAAATTATTAAGTCTGAGTAGCTACTCAAAACCGAACTAAATCAGGTCAATTTCTACTGCAGGTGGTCATGTAAAACTCAATTGTATGATTAACCTCTTCTAATTTTTTTTTTTTTCTACCAATGACCCCCTGACACCATTCAACTGTCTACAGCCAAGAACGGGATACGCTTAACTCCACTGCATTCCTTCGTTTAATGACACTCAAAACTTTACCATACTCGTACACCCAACCTGTAACAGTTTTACATACAAAACACCACCCACACCTAGTCCTGACCAAGTTAACACAATTTTCCTCTTAAAAAAAAAAAGTACTTTAACCTCCACCAACTTTTAGATACTTTTGAAATGAGAGAACAGAAAAAAAAAACAACTTAACAGTCCTTTGAGAGTAGATGACCGACTTACGAGTAGTACCTACTTTACAGCTTACCTCGAGTAGGTACTCACTTCTTAATTATTTACCCAACGAGCCCACCCAGTGCCCCAATTACAAACTAATTTCTTTCGCTTGTGCCTACCTGGTCCTGGTCTTATCACTGAAAGAGCAGTACCACCTACTACTCCCAGGTTTTGGTAAAGAGAAATAAATTCAATTAATCCCGCACCTGTCAAGTTAAAAGCTAACATTATTTGCCTTCTTCTTACAGTCTTTCCAAGTAATTCTAATCCTAGATTAAAATATTAACAAGGACTTTTCAGTTCGAAGAGATTCTTTTGCCTTTTCCCTTGTGACACTAAACAACAACAACAACAAACACAACAGTAACAGCAACAAAGCCAAACGAATAAAAATGCAATGAAAGAGAGAGAGAGAGAGAAGGAAAGAAAAAAGAAAATTAAATTTTACTATTTAAAGCCGACAGGGATTCCGCATTAAGATCCTTAGCTCACCCTCGCGCGCTGAGTGGGTGGTAAAGATTGCCCCTCGGGATATGTGTGTACACCTTTTGCTGGGTAATTGGAAGATTTTTTTTCCTTCTTTCTCTCCTCCCTCTCCATCATCTTCCTCTTCTCTGTTTCTATTCACTTTTTTGCATTAAATTATTCATTCACGTTGTGTGGGGTTTTTTTTCCTTCGTAGATGCAGGGATTGGTATAACCCACCCACTATCTACCACAGAAACGGGAGAATCACCTTTTCAACAAACTATTGTAATAATTTTAAATTAATTCACCATAAAGATAAGAAAAGGGGAGACAAACCAACCACCCACCCACCCGTCCATACACACACACAGATACGCACAAAGAACAAGAGAGTTCGGGCCACTATTAGGTGGAATAGCTATAATGCTCCCTTAAGTAGAAGTTGTTGCACCCTTCTGGTGCTTGGCTTCATTTTTTTTTTTTTTGTCCTGTCCGTTGTGGTCGGTTAACAATGTAATAAAAAACACTTTTAACTCAAATACATACATATATACACACACCTAGTATCGGGGCTATGGTGTACCGGGTGTCAGTAGTCAGTATTAGACTCGGGTCTAGCATTTCACTTAATGGGGGTGAAATCGGTTCAAACGCAGCAGACGCTGCTCCGGCTCTGCTCTGTCAGTTGGTGTCACTCGAAATTGTCTTTGTTTGAATAGAGGGTAGGTATATGTATATGGGTACTATAGGGGGATGGTGTAGATTACAGTTTATTTTATAGTTGTGTTTTCTTTATCTTTCATTCGAGAGGGTGGTAAGAGTTTTGGGTGTGGGTGTTGCAATGCATTAAAATCAACTTAAAGTGTTGCTGGCAGTTAACTCGCCACAGAAATCACTGTGTCAATTTACTTTGTATCATTAAGGGTTGAGTGACACTTGAACAGAAGGTGGAGGTGGTGGTTGAGTGGACAATAGAACAGAGATAAACAAAACGATGCAACTTGAATGGAGGAATGGAACAGTTAATGTGTGTCTAGAGGCTTTTGTTAGAGAAATTCCTATGGGAATATAAAGTTGAAAGGCTTTCTTTGTTTGGGGCTACAAGGGCTAGAGAAGTCGGGTATTTAAACGAATTTAAGTTAATGAAACTTTTCAACTAAAACTTAGTAATGGAAACTCTTTAAATGCCATAGAGTCGTGTAGCCGTGAAACGATTGCACTGGCGTCCTTCTGATTAAGAGAGGCAGGTTCTTACACTTTGTCCACACCTTCGATTTGATTTGAGAACTTTGGTGAAAGTAATATTATCAAGGACACCATAGACAGGGTATCTACATGAAACTAGGTAGAGAATAACAAGTCAACAAATTAATTTTGAAACTTTAAGAATTGTGTGCATATGTAGGGTCTAATCCTACATCCTTATTCAGGGTCGATCTAATTTTTTTGTACTCAAGGAGTTATGAAAGCGCTTATAATCTTAAGAGACATATACCGGGTTGCAGATACAAAATCACTTGCGCCTAAGAATATACCTTCTTTTTAGTGAATTCTTTAGCAATTTTTCTAACCTAATGGTTTGAAGCTTAGGTGGTTTATAAGGACCTAGACTCATTAGTTAGCATTATTGGAAAATCTTTAGATTGCAACAAACTCATTGTAAACGTATTGCGAAAATAAATATATCTATCTATCTTTAGATTGCAAAGAATGTACTTTGGTAGCGTTTCTGGACATTGAGGGAGCGTTTAACAACGTAGAACCTTGGAATTGAAACGCCGATTGGCGCACTGGCAGACCAGTTCCATATTAACAGGTTTATCAACTCAAAGTTGGTCGTGCCTTAGTTCGGATTTTCATCAGTAGGGGTATACCCTTCTTCTTTGGAACCTAGAAAAACTGCTTCTAATCCTGGAAGGGGAAGGGTGCAAATTGCCTTACTATTGCTGTCCCTGGAAACACATCAATACGCTTAGGGATCTTCTGCAGAACGCCATCTTTAAGCTCTCGAAATGGACTACAAAATGGGGCCTAGGGGTCGAACCTTAGAAAACCGAACTGGTCCTCTTTATAAGGAAGTATAAAATCCTTAACTTTGTTTCACCGAAACTAAAAGGCACCCTCCTGGTGCTCACAATTACGGCCGAGTACTTAGGCATACTCCTAGACAGAAAATTAACTGGATACCCAACATCCTAAGATGTACAAGATGTACACCACGGCTCTGCACAAGTGTAAGAAAGCTCTTAAATGTAAGTGGGGATTTCAGCACCGAATTGTATATTGGCTCAATGTATCCCTTATCAAGCCCATATGGTGTGATCGTCTGGTGGATTGTGTTGTATAAAGCCATCCACTACAACACCCCAAGTAGTGTGCCAAGAATTGCAAGCATCTGCATTAGTGGAGCCCTAAGAACCACTCTAACTGTGGCTATGGACACACTGTTCCACATGCTTCCGCTCGATATCTACTGCAAACAAGTGGCAGCAAATGCGGCTATTCGTATGAAAGTAGTTCTGGACCATTCTGCAAACATCTATTCTAAATAAACTAAAATTCGTCTCAAAATACACTGATTACACCCTTCTTCAGCTCCTTTTTAACAAACAATTCGAAACCTACATACATAACCTCCAGGACTGACTGGGAGGGTGATATAGCGTCTCGCAGGAGATCCGTTTGCTTCTATACAGACCAATACGGAAACATGAGTGAGGGCAGATTTTTTCTCCCAAGACCCAGAGTGTAAGATCTCATTCCGTCATCCTAATCACTGTAGCGCGTTCCATCCAGAAATCATGGAGATAAAGGTGGCTCTGTCGTGGCTAAGGTACAATGTACTATCCTCAAGGAATATCACAATTTTTATCGAACGTCAAGTCGCGATTAAATCCCTGAGTTTGGTCACCTTCAATCGTAGTGCTCATTCCGATGAGAATGTTGCCGCTGTGGCTAAACATGTTGCAAAAGATGGTCGCCGTGACTCAAGTGGTTAATGTGTTGGACTACGGAGCAAGGGGTTCAGATTCAATCCCCAGACAACACCTAAAATTTATTTCACTGTTCCACGTCACGCGAGCGTCTGACAAACATCCAAGGGTATAAGTGTTATAAAAAACGTTTTAAAATTGTCCTTCGTTCACGGCACTAAACAGTAGGTCCCTTCCCTCGTGTAAAGAACATAACACGCACAACATGAATGGATGTGAGAAGCTAGACCCGTCGCGCCAATTTTTTTTTTTTTTTGCTGAAGATTTCGCGGATGAACCGCCAATGTCGACCAGATGACGTGCCACGCAATTGTCTATTACATGTTCGTCTGTGGAGCGCATTTTAGGTAAAGAAATGAAAGTGTTCCCCCTACAAAGTGCAGACAGTCCATCAGACCCCCAATCGCGTCTAAACTACGCTTACGCTCTCCTGAACCTCAACGACGCAATGGACGATTTTCGATCGAAATTGATCACGGATACTTTATGGATACGTAAACAAACAAAATTTGCCCTTCCTGGGTACTGAGAACCGACATATCAGTAAAGAAGATCCATTACATCCACTCAAAGTCACTGAATTGGGCGCCATTTATGGCGGAAGTGTGGAAGTCCTCATTTTTTTGAGGACGCCGTGGGTGACTGGTGAGTGACACAGAACTATGATCAACGTGTTTTTATTGAAGCAAATTGATGAATTGGGACTAAAGGACATGTGGTTCCAACAGGACGGTGCAACTCCACACATAGCTCATGTGACAATGGACGTTTTGAAGGATGTGTTTCCGAGTTGCCTAATGTCTCGTTTCGGTGATTTGCAATGACTGGCAAGATTGCCCGATTTGACCGTTCCAGACTTCTATTTTTAGGGTTTTTTGAAGTCACGGGTCTAAAAAAATAAGACACAGACTGTGGAAGCTCTCATAGGTAATATCCGACAAGAGTGCGAGTGCTTATTGCCCGAAGTTCTCGCCAAAACGATTGACAATGGCCTAATAGTCATCAACAATTGCAGAGTCCACTTGACCGATATCATTTTCAAAAAGTAATGAAAAAAAACTTAAAGGTCCAAGATACAGCAAATATCATCGGGTGCTTTTTTTTAAAAAGTCAAACCCTCACCCTACACATTTTACGAAATATATTCACAGAAACCCCCTCCCTACAGATGATTAAAAATCCGTCACATGTCACACACCTGCCATACAACGAACATATTTATTGCCATCCATCTCATTAATCAACTCTGAACACACACACTACACACAGAGAGAGAGAACCAAAAATATACAATTTGCTGACGCTGTCAAAAGAAAAAACCCTAGAACGCCAGAATATGCCAATTTCAACGTCGTTCCTTCAAAAAAAAAAAAAAAAAACAAGAAAGCACATTGAAATTCGCTGACATCTTTCTCATATATGTCGGCAGCACCAAACCCGGTACAGATACTGTCACTCTGGGTACCACTCTGGCATCATCAGGTGTGCACTACAGTCATTGCAGCATAGATGTACCATAAGTGTATGGTATGGGTGAGTGTAGTGCACCCTTCCAACTGACACCATCGGATTGAAATGTATGAATTATGGTTGCATGTAGTACCACACATCTCTGTTGCACAATATGTTTCCAAAAGCGCTGCGCCGCTGTACCCTCCACCTCCCGAAAGAATGTCAGAATCATAAAGCGGATAGGTAACTGATGTGCCTGGCAGGTGGGTTTTCGAAACGAAACGTGAACGCTTGCCAAAAAGTATCTTTACCAACAAAAAAACGTATCTTTACCAACAAAAAACAGAAAAACCACCCGAAAACGGATTTCAACTCAAATGTACATTGAATCGAGGACGAATTGAAGAGGATTCATACATTTAGCAAGTGTGTTTGCAGGATTGCAGGTGCAAAATGAGGTCAGTGTCCCCAAATCAAAAAAAAAAAGAGGAAAAGTACCTCTCTGGGATTTTCAACAATCGCGTAAGTGCAAAGCTGACACCGCACAAAATTTGCTCTAAAATAGATCAGAAGCAGAAAAAAAAAATAGAAAACCGTTTTATTTGCTAGAAAATTCTGACATGGGGTTACACGACAACCGACCGACGAGGTAGGAACAGCGCAAGCGGAAAAGCTACTAAAGCGTTCCCATTCTCCATGAATGCACAATAATAAAACTTTTTATTTATAGTTCAGGTAACATTCGGAGAGAAAATACTTTCCAACACGAATCGCACACCATCCCTCTGTCAAAGAGAAAAAAAAACACACGAACGGAAACAGAAAAAACAAAACACAAAACAAAACCAACGACCAAAGCACTAGCGCTGGTAACACCGGCGACAAGTTTCTCTATCCATATACAGAATCCAACTCCAATCCTCGTCGTCCCTCAATCGAATAAGGCCGGTCCGCAACCATGGGGTTGGAGGGCTAGGGGCTGCAATTGATGTTTATAGCGCCGAGAATTTTATGACTCCATCAAGTGTAAGCACCCACCATTGGGCGCCGCAAAAAAAAAAAACCATCCAGTGTGCCTGTGTACAACAAAAGCGCAACAACAAACTCCCTCAACCGTGAACTTAATTCGAGAACAAATAACTGCATTCTAGCCCGTAAAAACCCCTGCAGAAGGGGTTGACGACGACGGTTCCGTGTAGGTAGGTGGTTGGCGCTGCACATGGCAGACGAAAACACTCTTTGGCTCATTATTGTAATTACAATCGCATTCATGGCGCTCGCTGCAGCAGTAGAAAAAGTTCCACGCGGAATGTGTCTGAAGGGCTGGTGTTCCCTTTTTTTTTTGTTTTTGTTTTTGGTGAACTGGCGCGACCTATTCCGCTTGCAATTAGTCGAAGACTGATGGAGGGAGGCGGAGGTGGAAGCGCTGGCGGCTAGGGTTCAATTCAACTTCTGCTACCATAACCATCTGGCGAAGGGGTTTAGTTTCTGAGAAACTAAATTTTTTTTTTAAGCGAACAATCTCTGTTGGAGTGAATTGAATTTGTTCAGAACTGAAAAGTTCTTGCCAGGATGTCGACGAACAGGACGATGAAGACGTCTTGTGATCCTTTTTTGATGTTCATGGTTCATTTAGAATTAAGTGCGTTGTAAATTTCAACCGGATGGGGTTGGGGAAATTACTTGGAATAGTCGGAGATAAAGTAAAGGAACTTGCGTTTTCTTGAAAGGGTACGAACGTAGTATCTTTTGAAAGCAGTCTCGGTACAGTGATCTGAAAATTACAGGACTTTACTATATCAGTAGCTATTGCAGTTAAATTTGTTCATGTTATGCTGGTTATAGTATAGTCCTGCAGGGGGGAATTTTATAACGAAAAAGTAAATTGCTTTGAAATATGACATGACCCGGGTTCCTAAAGAATAATTTATTTAAAGAATTGCTTGCAGAGAAGCATTAGCTGAGTTGAGAATGGAATGAGGTAGGTGTGAGCAAAGTTTTCACATGGCAATCCATCCTTTGTAATAGTCAAAAACGAATGAGTGATGAGAGAGAATAAAACAAGCTTAATTTAATCCTTTTGAAGGCTGTATAGTATCTACATCATTATTGTATCTTATTAGTGCATGGTTCTACTATACAAACCCTGATCAATCACTAGGTATCTACAAGAATGGGCGTAAGCCTTCGAGGTGGAACTCTGATATAAGTGAGCTTTAACGTGCAGGCAGGAAGGTGTTTAATCAAACAAAACGCTCTAAGGTCCCACTTGACTGTGATCTCTATAAGAACTAGAACTATCCTTTCATGTTAGTCTGGGGAAATATACCTCAGTCTATCAAGCCGAGATGATTGCTCTGTTGCATGCGTTGGATCACCTGAAAGAGGGTCAGGTTGAGGGTAGGAACGTTACCGTAGCACTGGACAATCAATCAGTGATTAGACGCATGGAGCAAACAGATATCAATACATCCCTGGCATTGGAATGTGTTCATAAGCTCAATGAGTGTTCATCTCGAAATGAGATGACGCTACTCTGGGTGAGAGAACTGAGGGCAACGAAGGAAGACTCTTTTACTCTTTTTCAGCAAAGCAAGGCTCAACCTCGGAGTGCTTTGCTGCAATAGGTAGAGGAATGATAGAAAACCTAATTAGGAACTGTGTTACGATGGAACACCAGCAAAAGTGGTCAACCATTAAAGGTAGCAGGCAGGCAAAAATGGCTACCGATTGGCACCACTCATGTACCAAGATGTGGATGTAGTCCAAAAAGCCAAAACACGTCGATTATACATCAAGCGAATGGACAATAATGATCCAGCAAAGAGGATCTTTGAATCACAGCCACATGTTCGAGACGACAAGGAAGACCGAACCACCGTTTTAAGGATCAAGCTATCGTGGATGCCAGAGTGCTTGGTCTAGAGAACTGGAACCAGCGTGCCCGGGATCGAAGAGAGTGGAAGGCTGCCGGGTCTCAGGCAGAGACTCTTTACGGTTCGGGAGCCCGTTAAGTAAGTAAATTGGGACCAGTCATAGAAAAGTTCTATGTAAGCGTAGGGCGAAGAACACTGAAATGGATGGTAGCGTTATCTACAGGACATGGAAATTTCAGGTATCACCTAAAGAACATGGGTATTCTGGAGGATTACACCTGTGAACAATGCATTGAGGAAGTCGGGACGGTATATTGTGTCAAAGTCCGGCGCTAGCTAGCGGAAGAAGAGAGGTCCTAGGGAGCCACTTTGTAGAAACCCAAAGGATGAACCACATTTCCACGAAGAATCAAAGCCAGAGAGGAACTGTGGAGAAATCTAGAGAAACTCTAGCTAAGATGGATCGTGAGTAGAGACGAATAGGGACCCAATACTGTGGTCTGATTCGGAATCTCTCTAATAAAATTTTTATATAAAAAATAAGAGAGTCGAATTTACAGAGCGGAAGGACGTTGTCGACAGCTACCTCGCCTACAAATACTCGGGTCTCAATGGTATCTTGCAGTGGAATTACAGCAAGGTTTTGATTCTTCAAGTCCTTGACTCCACATTACCTTTATACGTTGTATCAATTTGGCTACACTCCTAGATCGCGGAGGGTGCCAAGGAAGTTTTTATATCGAAAGCCGGTAAGATCTCCCATGCATCCACTAATGACTTCGAAGTTTAAACTTCTGTTACACCCCTTGATCCTGGAGAAAGGCCAAAGTCGTCTTCATACCGAAACCCGGTAAAATCACGCATGCATCCACTAAGGAGTTTGAAGTTTACATCCCTAGATCCTAGAGGAGGGCCAAAGAAGTCTTCTTTCCGAAAGACGGTAAGATCGCCCACTTACATCCTAAAGACTTCCATCTGATCAGCTTGTCCTTCTTTCTATTAAAGGCTTTGATGTCTATATTAGAATAATTTTGGATAGTAATCTCCTATCGGCATCGGTAGAGACTGCATTTTACTCGTTGGTAGGAAGCATTAAAAAAATCTTTTGAAATAAAGGATTTCACAAAGGCGTCCTTTCTCGATATTGAAAGAGCTTTCAGCAATGTTAAAACAGAAGCTAAATCTGCACTTCTTGACTTTTGCTATTAGATCAAACAAATGCTTAAAAGCAGGCGTATCCGTACTGATCTGGGGTGATGTCTAATCAGAAGGTCGGTGTACAGGGGTACAGCCCATGGCAGAGTATTATCACCACTATTGTGGCTCATGGAAGTGAATGAAATACTCCTAATCTTGACTTCAGTATCATAGCCTATCCAGATGACATTACAATAGCGATATCAGAACAGTTCCTTCTTACAGTTAGACACCTGACGTAGTCTGGTCTAAATAAACTCGCAAAGTGGACAGATATTGTCGGTCTCGGAGTTAATTCGACTCCGAAACTGAACTAGTATCGTTCAGAAGAATATATGAACTACCACATATGTATAACTTCTCCAAAACTCAAGGATATTCAATACCAATTTGCAGGTCACGCCAGAGAAAAAACTCAGTTGGAAACTGAATATTCCAGACCGTGCTAGGAAGGCCTCGAGTGCCCTTTATTCATCTAGGAGAACCATAGGTCTAAACTGAGGTCTCCAGCCCCGGATTGTCATCATATATACGGCAGTCATCAGACCCATCCTTATATACGGACTAAAGCCACATTGCAATACTTGAGAAGGTTCAAAAGTTATACTGCATCTGAATTAGGGGCGCCCTTATAGTGCAGCGCTATTGTTCTCTATATTAGATAGTCAAGCTGCGAGAAAAGCCTTGGAATTGGCAATAATACGATCCAAGTTGGTAAGCGAATGCCGCGGATCTCTTAACGACATTGCTGTCAGATGCGACGTATCACTGTGCTGGGTTCCAGGCCAATAAGATAAGAAGAGTGCCGACCAGAACCTCCCTAACAATAGGGGTGAACTGTCTGCACCTATTAAATCGATAAAATTCTAATTAGATACCGCAGCCATTAGATTGGCAAACAGTAGGTGGAACAATATCAGCAGATGTCTGTCTTCCAAACAAATCTGCCAAGAGCTGGATTGTAGGAACTTATTATCGTTAATAGGAGGATAGTTGGGGTCCTCAACACAGCTTCCACAACGATTTCTGTGGAAGCTGTAGAGATGAGGAAGACACAACCTTTTGTCCTGCCCTACCAGCTTAGAGGAGGAAAACTCTAGCCGAGTACTTCTTCGAAGATCTTAACAATTCGGCTAGACTTACCTCAAGCAGAATAAAAATCTTTGCCACCGGGTTAAACTGGTTTAGTTCCTAAACGACGAACCGTTCTTCTTCGGCACGGGTTCACACCGAAACTGGTTTGCTTGTCTCTTGTCCCATTTGGGAAGTCTCCACGTAGGCTCTGATGCTGGTAATCCGGGTTTTCCTTAGTGGTAACACAATAGAACTTCTATTGCTCTAAGTGTATCCTTGCTGAGCGGGGCATCTGGCATCTATCCAAGCTAACCCAAACCCAATTTATAGTAACTTCCAATACAAAAGTGTATAGCAGCTGAAGTGGATTCGGGGAAATTAATTCATGAGCATCTGCTTCACATTGGATTAGGAATAAATTCAGAATTTTAAAGCAGAATGATCAATAATTTAACCCAAAATTTAGCCCGAAACTGATGAGTTCTTTTGACTGGTTTCTCTGAAGTGTTCCTATATTTGAAAGGTACAAGCAAAACCAACGGTTGAGCAACTTGAACACGACGATACGGACATTCGTTTCTTGCTCTCCTTACAAAGAAATGCAGATACGGCATGCTTTCGGGTGTCTTCGTTTTGATGACACATGAGTCCATCAGTAACTTCATGAAGTGAAATGATGATCCTTTGTCATAATGGTATGCCACTTGATGTCAAAAAGTACATTTATACGCCTATGCACTTGAAGTAGGTCGCCCTCCTCCAAATATGGGATCAAACCAAATATGTTGCCATTTTCAACAAGTAGGTCGCGCTTCTGTTAAATACTCTCATATGCGAATGTGCCAACTTTTGCTTGCCGACATAATAATCGCTCTGATTCATCTACCTAGCCGATAGACAACTCTCCTCTTTGGCCTGATTTGCACCTACTGACACTTACAAACCCGACCATTCGGACTACTACTCTCTTCAGTTTCAAATATTTGGCATTTGTTGAAGTACCTATCAAAGAACGATTTGTACTGCGCTCATATGTACATATGTAGAAGTAACTTTGGATGCAATTCATCCAGACATAGGTATGTACTTAGCCCCGATCTCGCCTGGCTCTCCAGGGAACTCTTCTTTGCGAAGCCAGAGGAAAGATGGACCGACTATTTATTGTTGATCTGAATGATTGGTGTACATCGGGTCTGTGTTGCTTTATCTGCGGGACACAAACGCTCTATTTCCAAATTCGATCCAAAAATAAGCAACCGCGCTGAACACCTCTTCACTGGAATCGATGATAACTTTGAAGAACAGTTTTCTCAGCTGAGCCGTGGACAAACATACTGCCTCAAGGCGCAGAAATTCGGTTTCTACTTCTTCCACAGCTGAAAGAATTCCAGGGGCAATGAACTCATCCTTGACAATCGCACATCTCTAAACGAATCTCAAAACTAGTTTCGAGTAGATGCCATCATTCTAAAGGAATCAAAGTTGGACATCGTTAAGCATAGTAGCTTTCGCTTTGTGGTTCATCATAACGTCTTGGAGAACTGGTACCAGCGGCGGATAATCTCCAGGTCGTTTCATGAGGAATGAATTCAATGACTCGTCGTTAACCTCAACGGCTGCGTACATAACTAATCGTATCTCAATAGTCTTATTCAGATTTTTCGCTCCAAAATGTGAAGATACCACGTCCTGGAGGTATATTAATACCCTTATTACAATTTTTCACCCCAAAATGTGGAAGATACCATATCCTGGAGGTATCTTAATAGCCTTATTCGAATTTTTTACCCTAAAATGTGGAAGATACCATGTCCTGGTGGTATCTTAATAGCCTTATTCGAATTTTGCACCCCAAAATGTGGAAGATACCACGTCCTAGAGGTATCTTAATAGCCTTATTCGAATTTTGTACCCTAAAATGTGGAAGATACCATGTCCTGGTGGTCCTAACTTCAACTTTAAGGCTTGTTACCTTCCTGGCACAGCCCTTTCGAACATAACTTGCAATAATATCTTGATGAGCGAAAGCGAACTCTGGATCACTGGTGAATACTAGTACAATTATGATATTCTAATAGCTTTCAAGAACATCGAACACAACTTACTTCAGCAATAAGTCTGTCTGGTTGCAATCTTTGATCCTAACGATTGTATTAAATTGTGCTTAGGATTTCCAATGATATTACGACCACCGTAAAGATCACTCAAAAGTTCTTGAACGATAGATACTTTCTAGACGTGTGTCTTCCTCCTTTTTCTGCTCGTAGGAGGGTTTCGAACTATGTACCACCAAATTTAGATTCAACAACTTTTCTAACCTACGACCATGCCTGGAAACGATGTTATAAGACCTTATCAGGTCGAGACATCAAGACCCCCAAACGTGTTAAGTATGAATGGTTCGCCGTTTTATTGAATTAAAATATTTTCCGAAAGGATATACACACCCATCCTCAGATTCCTTCATGTTCTGGAGAGAGAGAGTGAACCTCAATGCAATCTGTGGGTCATAGGGCATAGTACAAAAGATTTTTTTGTGGTGGAAGTACACCATAATGTCATCTCAAACTATTCGCCCTAATATGGTCCAAAGGGCGCTATAAAGATACATACATTCGATTATGTCATCCTCTATTAGACCAACTCAATAGGGTTTCAACAGTCTAGTATCTATACCTACATATTGTAAGCCAATTTCGGGCTACATGCTTCTGAGAGCCACCGCTTCCAGTGTAGATGAAGCTATCGTTTTTGGATCTAAAAATTCCCAATGTCCTTGCAATTTAGAGCTGCAAATGCAACTAGCACTCCGGTGATATCCTCGTGTAT
The DNA here is from genome assembly GCA_905220385.1 of Xylota sylvarum. Lineage (NCBI taxonomy): Eukaryota > Metazoa > Arthropoda > Insecta > Diptera > Syrphidae > Xylota > Xylota sylvarum. The sequence goes on from LR999960.1 coordinate 10,965,215, forward strand.
ACTAGAATGCCCAGCTTAATAGTTTCCCTATTAACCGTTTGATTACCCCTAAGGGTCTTCAAGTATATATACTCATTAGCCTCATATTTGATCCGCATCTACTACAAATTTCAATAGAAATACCGACCCTAAACATCCTTTGTTTCCTCCGAATCCTGTTTGAGGAATTTAATTAGCCTTTAACGTTCAGATATTGCATTTTTACATCCACTCATACCTGTGATATCTAATAACAAAATTAATTTTGCTATCCAAAAGCGAATAATCTAATTATCCTAGGCCAAATGCGAATATTATGCACGAGGATAATTTCCGCTAATCCGATTCCGTAATTAGCTTCAGATTCATTTTCAGCCAGATGCCCTAAATTCATGAATCTAAGTACATGCCATGTCGCTGCATAGTGTAGAGATATGAGCCTCTGATATTGAAGCTCGCCTGGGAAAAACAATTAACCTAGATACTAGCACTGAGTACCAAAATGGAAGAGAGGGTTACGAGAGGATGCTACTAATGAGTGTTGCGCGCTCAAAAGAATTTTCATCCGAAAATTCCAAAAATTGAACATAACGTCGAGCAAAACCTTAATCGCCATTGCAACCCGTTCTATATGGTAGATGGGATGGTACAGAGATACATACATACACACTATCGAAGATAATCCAAAACGAATCATAATCACATTAGCAGTCCATAGAGAGAAAATCTGTTCGATGTGCCGCATTGGTTTTGTTGGTGGATCTTTCGCTTTTCGCTGCCTCTGCTTCGAATTTTTCTATCCTTTCCCTCTATGGATGGTTCAATGAGATACTCCAACGATAAGAGGGATGTATCAAGCGGGGGAAAATATGCTTGGAGGATTAATCATGAGAGATACACAACGATTGTTTTGCTTTTATTGGAAGCGCTTCCAATCAGTATCTGTATCTTCAGTCGGTATCTGTATCTTTTATTTTTTTTTTCTTTTCATGTTTCCACTTTGATGTTTTTTTATTTGTTGCATATTTTTTTCTCTATATCTCTTCCATCATCTGGTCGTATCTCGAATGTGTGTGGCATCACAAATCACGGATGGAATCTTTGAAGGGAAAGTCATTAAAGTTATGAAAACAAAACTAGATGGGAGTTGTAGATCACCTCAGTGTACACCTTGTGGATGTTGTTTGTTTTTAGAAAGAGGAGGGGACAGATAAAAAAAAAATCAGGGAATAAAATTCTATCGGTTAATAAAATATGAGTTTATGACCCAGGGGACATACTGGGGGGAAATTAAGGCTTCACATGTAGATAAATGTTTCGAAATGTGTTTATAGGTCAATTTATATTTAAAGTTTATGAGAGGGAAAGATTTTTAGAACGATTCGGCGCCAGAATAGTTTATCCGGCCCAGTGATGTGACACAGAGATACTTTTGTGAAGATCAAAGGAGTTGTAAAATAGATTAGAGTCTTGTCTTTAAAGATGAGAATCCTACCTTTTATTTCGAAATATGGGCCATACTGGAGATGTTGTTCCAATTTCTTTGACTCATCGTTGGTGGTAGTATAAATGAGGGGATGAGACTGAATTGTCACTAAAGATAAACTCGATAGATATCGTCAATAGGTTTCAAGTACAGTCGAACTTATTGTGCACCATATGGGACATTTCATTAAATGTGAACCTGAGTTCATAAAGGATTTTTGATTGAAGATCTTTGATAAAAGATAATTGCAGAATAACCCTTAAACGCTCAGAATAAGTCACTGACTCTGCGTCAAAAGATTGTGAACAATTGTTCTCTTACGGTCGTGTATTCGGATGGGGAGAGGTCAATGAACGCCTTATAACAACCCGCATCAAGGCTAAATTCGCCAACATTAGCATGATATGCACGCACCCGCCACAGAAAAAAGAAATGATGCTACCAGAGAGTGTTTCTACGAGCTCCTCGACAAGACATATGAGCAATGTCCTAAATATGACGTTAAAATCGTTCTACTTGATTTTTAACGCCAAAATAGGAAGGGAGGACATCTTTGGTATCACCATTGAGAAGCATAGACTACACGGCACCACGTCTAGGAACGCACTTAGGCTAATTGACCTTTGAATTCATCTTTTCCGTTAGCTTATCCCTCAATCTCTCGAGAAGTCCTATGCATTAAGTGCTGAAAAGCAGTGGCATTGTTGCCAAGAAGTCAAGTTTCAGCAGAAAACACCCCCACGAAACCCCTGGCTTGATGAAGAGTTCTGGCAAGCACATGCAACGAAGGCCTACCAGGGGGCAGCGAGGGATGACTTGGTCCAGAACATACACCCATACACCCATTTCCAAAATTTCGTCTAAGGAAAGTATGCCTGACTGAATGGACACAACGGCATGTCTTGTACCATGAATCGCTGTCAATTTTCAAGGATGGGTCCAAAACCGAGGACGGATTCGGTGCTGGAGTCTTCTACGAACACCTCTCCTTTGTCCTTCCAAACTATTGCAGTGTTTTTCAAGCCGAAGTCACCGCCATTCGTAAAGCATCTGACGGACTTACGGTTAATGCAGTATGAGCATCGGATATTGTCATATACATACATCGACAGTCATGCAGCCATCAAATCCCTTGCATATAGCACAACGAGATACAAGAGATACGATAAGATAGTTGGACAGTCTAACCTCACCCTTTGCTGCGTACCAGGTCACTGTGACATACCAACGACTGTGACGAACTAGCTAGACGATGGCAGCAACTCGACCAATGTCACACAGCTAAGCTACTGTGGCCGACTTTAAATAAAACCAAGGCCATTGGACTCCTAAAACATAAGAGAAGAACCCTCTCCAAGATAGTTAACAGATTAGGCATCCCCTACAATGACTTTTGTAGAAGCTGTATGTACGAAGAGGAATCTCGTACTGTCTGTTCGGATTTCTCCACAGTTCTTCTCTGGCTTTGATACCTCGTGTCAACGCTAGCATCTGTTTAACAAAAATCTAGTTCATCCTCTGGGTATATACCCAGTGACTCCCCAGGACCTCCCTTCTTCTGTTAGCTAGCGCCGGACATTGACACAATATATGCGCTGCCGTCCCGACTTCCTCTAGGCATAGTTCCAGAAGATCTATCTTCTTTAGATGATACCCGAAATTTCCATGTCCTGTAGATCTCTCTCCATTAATTGCAGTGTTCTTCGCCCTAAGCTTAGAATTTCTCTATGAGTGGTGTGAATCCGCATTTTAATAGCCATTTTCGCCTACCTGCAACCTTCCACGATTGACCACCTTCTCTGGTTTTCTGTCGCGGCCCAGTTGCTAATTAGGCATTCTACCATCCCCCTGCCAATTGCAGCGAATGGTTCCGAACCAAAGGAACTCCAAGATTGACCCTTGCATTGCTAGAGAGTCCGCCTTTTCGTTGCTCTCAGTCCCTACGTACACTCTCACCCAGAGCAGCGTCATCTCATTTCGAGATGAGCACTCATCGAGTTTATGAAGACCAACAAACCAAAGTGTGCCTGATGAATGGAACCTCAGCATCGTTTGCCCGATCCACAAGAAAGGAGACCCTCTAGCTACATTAACTATAGAGGCATCGGTCTCCTTAACATTGCATACAAGATCCTGTCGGCCTTAGTGTATGAACGTCTGAAACTATTTATCAATCATTGACCCCTATTAGTGCGGTTTTAGGCCCGGTAAGTCCACATCTGACCAAATATTCACACTACGACAGATCCTGTGAGTAAACCCAAGAAGTCCAGGTCGATACTTACCATACTTTTCTCGATTAGATCCTGCCAGCATGAACAAGAAGGGACACACAACATCGACAAATTGGACAGAACGTCACAATAGATTATAACTTTGAGGTAACTTTGGCAACCTCGTCGAATATCCTTTCGTCTTTAGAAAATACCAACGAAGTCGATGTTTGTTTCTTTCTATCATCAATTAGTCCTCTTCAAATTGTCTGCCCTTTCCATATTGCTAAAATGGATATCTTCTGACCGGATAACCGTTTTTTTAATGTCCGTTTTAGGTCCATCCTTTCGGGTTCTTTTCTGGCTACCTCTGGTTTCCCACAAGGCAACCATCTAGGTCCACTTCTTTTCATTCTAATTATAAACGATCTAGGTATAGTGAATCATAACACACTCCCACGTCTCGCTGTAAGCTGATGTTCAAATTCATTTCTTTACCACAAGACTCGAGTCTCCTTCAGCAAGACCTTGATAGTTTTTTCGATCTGGTGCCTCAAAAATTACTTAGAGCTTAACATCATTAAATGCCAATCTATTACTTTTTCATGATCTTAGCATATTGTGTGATATGGTAATCGATTTCCATTTGAACATTGATGAGATACATAATTCTTAAAGCTAACTCATCATTTGGTTTTGTCAAATAGTGGTCCAAAGAATTCTCCAACCCTTACGTGACCAAATCTTTCTACATTGCCTGTGGTCACTCCCTCCTTGAAAATGACTGTCAAGCTTGGTTTTCCCTTCAGCGAATTCACGTGTCCGGAATCGAGAACATCCAATATCGTTTTCTTCGATTTGCTCTTCGAGACCTATCCTGGAACGACCATCTCATCCTGCCGCCCTCTTAAGACCGCCTCAACCTCATTAACTTAAAAACCCTTGAGAATCATAGAGACGTACATAGATGGCATTCTCTTCATCCATCGGCTCCCGTTAGGTTCCAATACTAACCCTTTGATACCTCCATGTTGCTTCACATAATCTGATGTCACTATTCTGGAGTTGGATATCCATTAAATTTTTAGACACAATCCATTGTCAACGATATGTCAATCAGGTGCCACCGCATGACCAGCAGCCTTAAGAACAACTCGGCTATCTATCAATGCCACCACAGACACACTATGTAGCCATGTTTGAAAGTTTTTTTTTTAATTAATTGACTCCGTCATCCATCATGACTGCTCCTGCCTTTTTTTCAGTAGAAATTCATTCTCTATTCAAGTCCTGTGATACCTTTTAGCATTGACTAGCACTATTTATATCCCTTACACAGGGATGTTCAGCACCTTTAATTCGTTTTTCTAGGAATCAGAAATTCTAGGATATTTTCTGCCAACACCAATTACCATCCCGATGGAAATAAAGTCTCGTAAATAATTGTGTTGTTTTCCATAAAAAATCAAAAAGCCATATTCTCAGAATCACATTGATAGGTGATACCTACCTATGTGTATAATCCCCAAACATTCTAGTTAACCACATCCGAAGGCCTTGACACGATACAGTTGTGTATACTGAAAGATTGATCACGTATTCTTCTACATGGCTTCCTTGCGGACTAATTCAATATTAATCGAAATTTCTTTGAATTCGTTCCATTTTCAAAAAGTGTGCAAGGCTTACAATGCCGGTTGTCCCTGACCCTAGTAAGGATTGTCCATATTAAAGGAAAGGCACTGTTCTTGACACCACTACTTAACAACGTTCTCCATGAAATATCCACCCATCATCAAGTCTGTTTAACAAAGAGATGGATTGGAATGGATTGGAATCCGCTTGAAGAATAACGTGGCTGCTGATTGTCATTCCTTGACAATGGCTTTTCTATGGTACAATGGCAGTTGTTTAGTTAGATGGTAGCGTTCACTACTAATTCACTCAAAAAAATATAGTAGAGAAACTACTACCTTGTGGTATGCCTATACCTACGAATCAACTTTCACGTTGTAGCACTGGCTTGACCTTCCAAATGGTACAAAAAGTGTTCCTTAAAAAAATACGAGGATCTTCCTCCTGAACCCATACGAGACAATTCCGGATCACTATATCTAAATGGTACAAGGCCCATGTAAATGGTCACCTCCTTCGCGAATTCAAGTTGACCAATGCAGGTACCAGACGATTTGAAACTATCAAAAGGATGCTACACCATATTTGATAGCCTCATCTGTGGCCACAGCCGGTGCAGCATATCAGCTACGCCGAGTTTTGCGACTTAGATCAAGCTCAACCTTCACAGGCTAAGCTGTAACTCCGTCTCCCTCCGTCTCAGTGTAGATACCGTCAGGTTTTCTAAGTGACTCCGGTTTGATTGGTTTGCCTCTTTTGAGAACTTTAATCAACCTACTGGCTTCACCTAGCGTCTTGATCTTTTCACAAAAATCGTTGGATAAAACACTTTTTGACAAATTCCTTTTGTTTGGATCGGAAAAGGTTCCAGTCTCCATCTAAATTTGTCTTGAGAGATCGATTTAGAAGTTTCTGCAGTTTTGGGTTCCAACATGGAACTAGCGGTCTACAGGGCGGTCTCTAAAGCGTAACCAGTTAGATTTTCACGGATTGCTCCTCTCCAGCAAAGTAAGGATAAACAGGAACACCTCCGAAAGAACCAGTCCAGTTTGTAATCGACTTTAAGTACCGGTTAGATAACGTCAAGTCAATCTTATTCTCTTGTCATAACAAAGATCGACTGAGAACCAACATTGTTAATGATCATGTCAGACGAGAGTAGAAAGTCTAGGAGATGGTTTCCTTGTACGTTGCATTTACTGCTGTCCCAGGCTGTATTCTGAGCATAAGCATTTGCGCAAATGGGTAGTCCCATTTCCCGAGAATTACAATACGCTATGAGTTCAATAACAACCTTCAGAGGGATGAGGTATTATCGAATCATAGGGAAAGTAAGCTGACGCAACGTCGAAGGTTTTGCATTCTTAGTCTTAAACTTAAGCTCTGTCTCCGTCTTGCATATCATTGTAGAGGGTTAAAGCGATTAAAGAAGTCTTAACTTGGTTTAGGTAAAACGTGATAACTGCTAGGGATATCCGCAACTTCTCGGTCAGCCAAGCAGCTATCAAATCCTTGGAATCGATCTCTATAAATTCTCTCGTAGCTCTGGACTGCCGTTCGTTTCTCACGGAGATGGCTGAGCAGTTGAATATTCACCTTTGTTGGGTGCCGAGGCATAGTGATATTCTACGGAACTGTAAGGCCTGTATACCATCGCTACATGCAAACCAAAATTCAAGCTGGATACTATCGAGAGTACAAATCTTAGCTGGACAAATGAACCAACAAAACAAATTTGACCAAAGATAGATTTAAAAAGCTCTAAGAATTTGATTTCGTTCAACAGGTTGCATATGGCACTGCAATAGGTGCCACTGGACACTGTCTAATAGACAAGGATGCTTCAAGGTTGGGCCATTATAATGATTTAGGCGATCTGATAAACATGGATATCAAGAGCATCTTACGCTTCATCAGAAGTTCAAAATGGTTTACGAATAGGTACAGAAAAACTTGTCTACGGACCATGTGGTACCACAATGGACTGATCTAAGTGTGTTGACGTTTCTGAGCTGGCAGCCACTTCAATCAAACCAAACCAAGACGTCTAGACATTTAGTTTTCTTATAATTCACCCATTTTTATAGGGTCACGCCCACTTTTTCGCTGTTTTTTCTTTGAAAAATTTATTTTGTTAAGATTTTGAAAATAGTATATGCCACAACTTCAAAGTTATCACTCAAAATTTACATAAAAAATTCAAAATTATTTTTACTATGACTAATGAGGTAATATAGGTTGATATGGCAATTCGTTCCAAATGAATTGGTGTACAGAAATGCTTTCAAATGGTTGATGGGTAGGTATTAACCTTTTCCATACAAACACCATAAAAGTCGTCGTAAAACAACGATGTGTACTCCCATTTTTGAATATATATTACTTCCGGTTAGATACACTCGATGTCATCATCATCATCATCGCTAGAGGTATCCAAAATTTATAAACAAACCCGAACCGTTCCCATTAATAATAATATTTGCAAGACCCGAGCAAACAGAAACATAAAACACAACCGTCTACATGGCGTCATCTTACAAAGAAAAAAAAAAGAAAAAACTGAAACAAACTTTTAGCTTATGGACAGTTTTATGGAACGCATGGCTTTCGACTTTTTTTTATTATTTTTTGATTTCCTCGTCATAACAAGTTCAATGGCCGCAACGCGTCGTCGGAAAGTCACCCCCGCTAGGCATCTTCCCACGAAAAATAAACCACCCTCATCCATGGGAAACCACATGAATAATTACACACTTCCCAAAAGTCTCTGGTCTGGCATTGTGTGCAGTGAAAATGGTCGGCAAAAACGACGAGACTGCACAAAATGAACAGGAAGACGACAGGAAAAGAGCAAAATTGTTGCAAAAAAATTTCAAAGTTTTTCGGTTTTTTTTTTTTTTTTTGAAATAAAAGTGATTCAATGGAAGCGAGAGAGCAGAGAGTACACCCACACTCAAATTGGAATTGAATGAAATGTCGCAAATTCTGGGAATTGGTATTTGAAAAATCTTGCTTGGAAATCGAAATGAGTATCCGACGTCTCTGAACAGTTAACGGATGAGCTATATAGTATCTACGACTGGTAAATTGATGAAAGCTGGTGATTCGCAAGTAATGTATCTCTTGTGATACATTCGACATCCCATATTAACTGCTATCAACGAGATTGGAAGGTTCAAAATCAGTGGACTTATAGCCGTAGAGTAAGTAACCGAACCTAACATAGCCATAGGATAATCTAGATACACCTAAGCTGCTGAGTGGATTGTATTATGTCCGTCCATTTATATTTAAGTCAAGGAACTCAGCGGGCACATACTTAGAATGAAAGAAGGTCCATTGTGATATCACTATGGAAAAACCGGATTATTAGTATCGGAACCTACATGGAGACTTCCCAAATGGGACAAGAGACAGAGCAACCAGTTTCGACGTAAACCCATTCCGAAGAAATATGGTTCGCCGTTTAGACATTAAACCAATTTGACCTGGACAAAGGTCAATTCTAGCTAGATTGCTCAGATCTTCCAACAAGTACTTGCTTAGGATTATCCTTTACAAAGTCAAAAGGGCAGGAGATATAGACAGAAATTGTGTCATGATATCCACAGATTCTTCAGAAATCGTTGAAGTGACCACTAAGTCTTCTGGAACGTCTGCTTACCAGGCATTGCACACTAGACTTTACCACTTATTAGGCAAGCATGCCTCTGTTTTTCTAGCGGAAATCTATGCTATACTAATGGCTGTTGACTATATTCTTAAGAATAGGTGGCGGGATCGCGTCTGCGTCTTCAGCCATAGTCTGGCTGCGCTTAAGGCTTGGCTCTACCCTGTAACCCGTTCCAAAATAGTTCGAAAATCCAAGAACTCTTTGAATTCGGTCGTAAGGGCCAACTCTTTGAATTTTGTCTGGGTTCCAAGTCACTCTGGGATTGAGATCTCCGATGAAATTGGTAAACAAGGCTTAGAGGACGATTGGGTTTTCTGCGAACAAAATTCTGTGTTGCAAGGTTCTCTAGGGTGGAGGCAGACCCGTTCTGTAACCCGTTCTAAAATAGTTTGAAAATCGAAGAACACTTTGAATTCGGTCGCAAGGGCCAAGTCTTTGACTTTTATCTGTGTTCCAAGTAACACTGGGATTTCAGGAAATGAGATCTCCGATGAGTTTGCTAAGCAAGGCTTAGAGGATGATTTCTCAGGATCTGAACCTGCGATGGATTCACCTGTGTCCTCAGTCAGGGCCACCATTGGCGATGGGGTTTCCTACGTACACAATTATGTGTGGCACGGCTTTCCAGGAAAAATCAGCGCCATTCTTGTTGTCTCTTAGCAGAAAAGACTGTAGACAACTTATTGACGTTCTTACGGGACACTTTTCTTTTGCTTAGTATCTTAGTGTGCTAGGATGCTTGTGGAGACGGCGACGATACTTCTGATAATTTCTTTTGTTATTGTCCACCTTTTGCTCGGATCAGGTGGCAGATCTTCAGTGCTGATGTGGTGAGTAAGCTCCTCATCGCTGAAGTGCATTCTTGGCTGTATCCGAAAGTCGAAGGAATTCCAATAAAGTGGGTAATACTCGATTTTGTTTTCTAGTATAACAATAGACCAGTTGCATTTGGGTGATCCAGGATGATGGAACTAAATGTTCTTACCCATACTGAGGATAGGGTAGATTCATTAAAACTGCGCTATACCAGCTGACAGAGAGCTGACTATTTGGCTTTCTAGACGTAAAAGGATCATTTCATCTGAATCAACCAAATGGATGTATGGGCTGCTAAGTATAAGAAGTATAAGATCTACCAACGTCAACACAACAAGAGTATCTTCGGAAGCTTCATGGAGCTTGGTCCTAGATGAACTAATCGAGTCATTATGGGAGAGACACTCAATAGCTAAGGTAGTGAAGAGCAGCTTAACATTCGGAGATGCTTATGGTATTGACTTCCTTAAAGCTCTGGCTCACAGTGCTAATGCTGTTAGGTCTAAACTGAGAAAACTTGGAATATAAGACGAATGCTTAGCAGATTCTGCAATGAATCCAGCTAGACTTCGGAACACATTCTAAAATCTTGTGTGACACTGACCACAGACCCGGTTCTCATCCTCGGATGCCTTAGAGAAACTGGAATAGAGAGGGAGCTCTAGGGTGAATTATTTTTGCCAATAAATTGGTTATTATCTGGAGAAAGGTTACAAAATACGCGAATTTCGGCAACTAGAATGAAGTTGAGACAAGCTGCTACACACGTAAGCATAGTAGAGGCCATTGTAACAGCAGGTTAATGTAGGTGTAGATGATAATGAGTTGATAAAGATCTTTTACTCTTATCGATGAGATCCTCGAGTAATGTATCGAGTACCTCCTTTAGTCCATAAGCTATGACGAACCAGAGTATCTGAAGTGGAACTAGAGTATCTGAAGTGGAACCAGAGTATCTGAAGTGGAACCAAAGATAAACTGCTTCTACAAGGTGAAGCACACCATCGAAGATTGAATAGAAGTCAGTGTCCAAGACAGATTTCTGTTTGTTGTTTATCCTGCGGTATGGTGGGTATGGCGCTCCATTTATTTACTAATTTTAACATCCCTGCTCTTGCTTAAGTCACTGTCGACTATAAATGAAACGAATAATTTTGTTAGTACTACAAAATCTAGACATAGGTTCATACTTTAAGAATGCTGTCGTAGGCAGCCTTCCAATCGATGCACACATAGTCAGGATCGATTGGACCATCTTTGGTTTTTTTTTTCAGGATCTGCCGAAGGTGGTTCGTGGGCATAAGCCGCACTGATGGCTTCAAGCGTTCGTCAGATAAAATCTTGTACACAATCCTGTTGCCTCTGTAATACTTGTGGTGTATCTCATTTCCACATTATGTACTTCTACCTAATTAAAAACCCCAATTGAGCAGACGAAAGACGCGTACCAATGAAAGGTCAGACATTTTCCTGTGTCCTTGTTGATTCACTTCAAAGGCTTTGGCATGTGCTCTTGATTTAATTAAATTTCACAAACAAAACAACGATAATTACCTACAATTTGCTTTGACCGAACGCAAAGGTCCTTGCTTTTACCTTCGAAGGCTTCATTGTTCCAAGAATAAATATTTTCCATAGAACCCCTACCGGTGCTATACCTATATCACCTATCAAAGTACAAAATCACTGCTTCACTGAATATAAAATCAGCCTAAGATCAAAGTTATTTGCCATTTCACTACCGAGACACACAAAGTAAAGACAGTCAATTTCAGTGACACTTTTCACCTGTCCCCCAAAATCTAAGCCAAAGCCAATACAGCGAAAGTCATAAAATCCTTCCCTTTGTGTCCTTTGATTTATTTTCACTGTGAAAATCATAAAAAAAAAAAACCATCCCACCCCCTTGGCAGGATATGCAACCCATTTGACCGTTTCATTGACACAAACAATCAAATAAAAAGAGAAAAAATAATAAAGTTGTAAAAATGTTATCCTTGCTGGGTGCTCCATCAAAACAACAACATTCTAGCACCAGTACACCTTCAAAGGGAATTTTTCACTACACCCACCCACTCACAGGGGGAAAAACAACTCAATGTGGAGCATGAAGTGTGAGCAAGTAAAAATATTATTCAAAGGGAAAACTCTGGAAAATTGCTAAAATAGCATGATCTCCGTGGCGCAGGACGAAGGGGAGCAAACTGCATAGTCCTGTTTCACCTACATTGCCATTGCACTCCGCTTCCACTGCCTTTTGTTTTGTCTGGGGATATTTTGTAAATATCCTCATTTGTCTTTCAGGGGTGGTGGTGGTGATGGTGGTGGTGCCAAAGCACAGATCGACAGACGGGACAGAATGGTACGTATCTGCGTAGTCTATATGTATCTTGGGACTTTTCCCTGGTCCCCGGTTGACAGAAACAAGAATGATAAACGAAGAATACAAACAAAAAAAAAATCGTCGTCCCTCTTGTTGGGGACTTGGCTGCCTTATCGCAGAGGAAAAGGACGAAAAACCTCCGCAACCGAAAAACATCATTTTCTCTACCTTGTTGCTTTTTATCTTTCGTTTTTCGTTTCGTAAGGGTGGGTGGTGGTGGTGGTTTTCCATCGAGATTCTCCTTTGTTCGGGGTTTTTTGTTTTGTATTGTTGAACCAAGTGTGAGGGTGGTGTTCAGGGAAAATATGCTTGTATGACGGAGGTTTCGGGGTTGATGGTATTTTACGATAATGAGACAACATGTTTTTTTTTTTTTTGCCTTTCCTATCGGTCCCCCCTTATCGTGTTGTTTCCCTTCGATAAAGTGATGAACTTGGCTTCCAATCAATTCCCAGACCCGTGCCCCGTGTGCCACTGTGTGTGGCGCAAAATATTTCAATTCGGTTTCGTGGATTAGAAGTCAGAATGAGTTCATCAGGAATTTATCGACCTTGGCGGAGTCGATTCCTTGCCATTTTACTCGGTGCGGCTAGATTGAGCGGGTAATGGTGTGCAATGCTTTGAGGGAATATTAAGCTCTATCATAGCATGAAGGATAATGGTAGATGTTGAGAGGTAAAGGACCGCAAATTATGCTTTTTTATACTTTATTGTTACATTTATGTATGAAAGGGGATGGTAAAATTTTGGGAAGGGATACTTGTAGGGGAATGGATTAGGTGATTGAATTTTGACTTATATGGGGGATGATTGGGACTTTAAAGGTTCTAGTACTTAGTCTAGGGTGACGTGGTTTGAAGTTATAAAACTAAGAGGGATTCGCTGTTGAAAATGATCAAAGCTCCCTATTGACATACCTACCCGACGTAGGTGCAATCCGAATCAGATCACTGGAGATCACTCCATCTTTTTAGCGAAAGTAAATGTTGATCATTACTTTAGCATGGCCAAGTACAAGATACTACAGGGAGAGACTGGAGGAAAACTTTGAAGAATTCTAAGGACATTAAGCGTCAATGATCAAGGGTGACTGGGAATATGGGACTTCAGTATATTTCCTCCATCAGCTGCAGTCTCTTGCAACAGCTTTCATACAGTAATAGAATACAAATATGGATCAATAAAGATCTGATGGTATTGTGATGAACCGTGCCTCACAGCTCAAGGAAATTCTACAAAATAGCCAAACAGATTACAGCAGGCTTCAAACTTGTCGTCGCGTATAGCTTTCCATCTAGCGTACCTACATATGTGCCAATGTCTGAGATATACCCATCGGAAAGTACCAATGTATCTATCGACGATAAACTAAGGAAAACTCCACCTTTTGCCTTTCCTTTCCTCATGCTAAAGTCAACTTAGTTGCTGCATAGTTTTATGAGACCGTATTACGAGATTAAATCCGACAGTCTCCTTCTCTGTGTGAAGCCTTCTGACAGCCTTTGAGATTTTGGTTCGGTGGTCAATCACTGTGATTACCTCACTAGACATTTTCGGGCTATCGGGATCTTCAACTGGAGACTGACTACGTTTTTAAAATAGTAACCGACACCTAAAAGTATACACTATTTCAACGTAAATTTGACGGGTTTGGAACTTAGGTAGAGTTATGTTCCAAAATATGTCTCATGGTTGATGTTTGGACTAAGCGGAGAGAATTTGTTGTGAAATTTTGTTTTCCATTTCAATTAGATACAATATGGGTTATGGTATGGTAAAAGTTTGTAAGCATTTGTTCTTAGTATCATCGTCCAAATTATACGCCATTCTTCATTGTATTTGAGGTAAAACGTCAATTCTTATAGTATTCCACTTTTCTGCAACTAGTGATGTAAAAGGACATTGCCATAGATAGAAGATATCCCTCCAACTATTACGCAGAGCAACTTTTGAAAATTCATGGTCTTCGAAACAGGGTGAGATAACATAATTAAGACGAAATTTTAGGCAACTTCTAGTCACTCTTTTAGTCTGTCTGAGCCTCTGTCTTCTCCCAACAAGAAGGATACAGAAACTTTAATCCATCACGGCTTAGTTTTGTCATTTATTTACTTAACTGGCGCCCAAATCGTGTAGGGTATGCACTTGAGATACATATAACACCGTTCCTTTCTCTTCGATTGCGGGTGGGCTGTAGTTTTCCAAATATTTTCTGGACCTAGATTTGGCGTTAGGAGGCCTAGGTTTACGGCAAACTGTAGCGTCACCTAAGAAGAAGATGCGCGATCCCACCGATATGTGGGCCATGGATGTAACCAAACCAATGTAGTCAAAGTGTTCTTTTTAAATACTGAAGAAATCTGCTATAGTCTCTTCCTCATCTTCATCTCTACAATTTCCGCAGAGATCCTTGGGGGAAATTCCCAATCTTCTACAGTGTTTGCCTGTTAATCAATGATCCGTCAGATCTCCTATTATAGAGCAAATGCTTTTGAATCTAATTGAGATAAATCTGTTTGTCCTTCTGTTATTCAAATTGGTCTAAACAAGGGACAGGTGTTGATATATCTCCAACTGGCATTGGCGCTTCTGATCGCTTCAGTGTCAAGATCGTATTTAATTTTTTCAAAGAAGTCTGGACTCATATATTCTTCAACTAGTTCATTCTGGGCTTAACGTAGGAAAGGTTCGGAGAAAGTTCAGAAATCTAGACTTTCAAAACTGCCTGACTGTCAAAATTGGTTACGATGCTAAAGCCAGAGCAGAGAGATCCGGAAGTCAATTGGTGATTCTTATATCAGGCATGTTGGGATCCCTCTGTATAAATCCTCGATGTTAAGTTGTTTTAAATTTGAAATTTTACTTGAAATCCGAGTTTAATATGTAAGTACTTGTCCATGCCAATGTTATGTAGTCATAGTGCTGCTTTCGGAGCTTACTTTCTAATGGAGCAGTTGGTTCTGTTTCTATTCAAATGGAAACCCTAATCCAGCGAACGAACTTATGAGAAGCTTTCTGGAAGCAGAAATGGATTGACACGGTCAACGAACTCGACTTCAAACACTCAAGCTGGAACGCATGGAGCTTTCTTCGAAAATTAGGCAAGTTAAAGCCGCCACCTGCTACAAAAACAAACATCGATCTCAATAGTGTAGCAACCCATGATTACAAGGCACATCAACCAGCAGTGCAAAAATTTACGAAGAAACACAACACCATATGCCATCCATTCAACTCGCATAATACAGTCATCTGCAGCGCTTCGTATGTCCTGCAAAAGATCAATGATCATCGCGCTCCTCAAGCCAAGCAAACAGGCAGATGTCCCACAAAGCTAAAGTCTAATTGCTCTCCTATCAATCGGCCTCCTTGAAGGCATGATACAGAATCAAATAGCCATTGATATAGAAAAAGTTATCCCGGACGAGTAAGCAGGCTTCAGGAAATCCAGAAGCTGCACCGACCAAGTATTGGTCCTGACAAACTTCATAGAAAACGGTTTCCAACAGATAAAATGAAAACCTTTATATGCTTCGAGGATCTAACAGCAACCTACGACACCATGTGGATTAAGGTCCTCTTCTACAAGCTTCTCTAGATCATCTCCAGCATAAAAATCAGCAACCCAATATGCGCGATGATCAGTCTAGCAAAACTGTTCAAGAATAGCAAAACCAGGAAGCTCAACAACGGCCTTCCACAAGGGTCCGTGCTCGCCGCTATACTTTTCACCATATACACCTGCGACCTAACAAACACATCCTCGCGGAAATTTAACTATGCTGACGATATGGCGTTTGCATTCCAACACAAGACCTTTGGAACTCTGGAACTGGTAGCGACATAAAACCTGAACCATCTGTCAGCATATAGCAAGAATTAGTGCCTTTAACCGAGCGCAGCCAAAGCGAAGATCTGTTATTTCCACCTCAATCACCGGAAGAGAACTGCGAGTGCTGTTTGTATACTTACATAAGTCACAACTTTACTCCAAAATATCTGGGTATCACCTTAGACCGAACTCTGACATAGAAGCCATATCTAACCAAAGCGTCTCAAGAAATAAAGACGAGGAACAACGTGATCAAAAAACTGGTACCTCCTGGGTGCCTCTGCTCTCTCTCTCCCCGGTTTATTCAACTCCAGACTATGGAGTCCGAGTTTGGCTAAACAGTTGCTACACCTAAGATCATCACCAGTTGAATGGCTCTCATACTCTGCAAGATAGTCCGGTTTGATCTTTGAAGGAAGCAGGCCTCGATCAAAGAATTCCATAAAATCCGAGGAAATCTGAGAATCCCCCCTTGTAGAGATATTGGAATCCCCCTCTGTAGATATATGTATATACCACCACCCTAAGACTACCACAAGACACCCTTCAATACAAGTCGCAAAAAAGTCATGGGCTATTTCCGGCAGACAAAGCCTAAAATTCAGAAACGATAAAGAGAACCTGAATTTGAATTACCGAGGAAAGCGTGGTGTCACAGAAACCGATAGATTGGGTTAAACTACTGACTTCACCTGCCATGTGGCGCTTACTTTCAAACCGCGGAACACATCCTGCTAGACTGTTCAGAGCTATCATATATGGGTAACCTAGATGATATCAAGGTTAGGTTAGGTAACTTCCCTACCACCGAAAACGACAGTAGAAACGAATAAACCAAAAGCCTCGTAAAAGGATGATCTCACTGTTGACGACCCCGTCAAACGAAACAAGGACAACGACTTTCGGGTCTACACATGGAATGTTCGCGAACCCTTAACAGGCCACGTGTAACTACACAACTAGCAGAGGCCCTAGACTGCTATAATGCAGACACCACTGCAATCCAGGAAGTGGAATGGGATGAGCCGCGCAAAAGGGAGATGAAAACTGCGAAATTTACTATAGAGAACAGCATCAGCGCTTATTTGGAAGCGGATTTGTCAGGCAAGAATTCTTGAGCTTTCGACACGTAAGCGAACGTCTTATGACAATCCACATCAAGGCTAAATTCGCCAACATTAGCCTAACATGTGCTCGAGCTCCCACAGAGGACAAGGACGACGTCACCAAAGAATGTTTCTACGAGTGTTTCCTCGACAAGACATATGAGCTGATGTCCTAAATTTGACGTCAAAATCTTGTTAGGCGATTTGACGCCAAACTTGGAAAGAAGGACATCTTTGGTAAGACAGTTGGTAAGCACGGCCTATACGACACCACGTCTGGCAACGGACTTCGGCTTATTGACTCCGCCGAAACATCACGGTTTCCTCATCTCAGTATTCATATGGGAACATGGCGGCCTCCTGATCATGAAACGGGCAAGGCACGCCTCCAGTATACCTTATGTCCGAATCTTCCGAGCAGCTAACATCGACCCGGATCTCCACCTTGTTGCAGGCAAGTCACAAATGTGAATATTCCAAATGCCGCAACAAAGAACAAAAAGCTGCAAGATCGCCAGAATCTTCGTCGAACACGTATCCCGAAATCTCTCAACGACACCCATGCCGCCAGCATCGAGTGCCGAAGACCAGTGGTAACCGCTGCCAACATGCCATCAGAAGTGAAGCAACTGATGTGCTGGGTTTCACCCAACCGTCATCAAGAAACCCCTGGTTTGACGAAGAGTGCCTACAAGCACATGGAGTTAAACAAGAGGCATACAATGCGGCAATTGAGTAATAGAGCCCTATCCTGAAGAATTAAGGAGACTCTGTATAAGACCTTGATCATCCCAGTCCTACTTTATGACGCTGAAGCTTGGACTCTATCTAAAGTGGATAAAGATATCCACAGTTTGATCCTGTTTGCGTTGGTAGGACATGTAGAGTGAAAGGACATCAACCCTCCGATGAGAAGAGTCTTCGAATGCAACCCGGAGGGACAACACAGTAGATAAAGGCCCCACTTTAGGTGGCGCGCACAAGTGAAAGCGGACATCAATCGACTTGAAGTGCGCAACTCGCGGCAATTAGCTAAGCACTGGGCTGATTGAAGAGGTTTGTTGATTGAGATCTAAGTTCACTCCGAATTGTAGCGACACCTTAGTAAGTAAGATGACATCTGAAGCTTGTCAACAATGACTACATCTGTAAAATGTATATCTATGTATTGTAGACTCCACACGCTAAAAAATAAAAAAAAGCGGAACCGTGTTTATTAACATTTAGGTCACCTTTCGCTTGATAAAATTATTTCGATCCAAATCACACTTTATCTCGAAATAAATTTAGTCAGAGTGCGCTATAAAAAAAAACTGATGTGTGTCACAAGACAAGGCTATGAGCATTTTATAAATCATCACCTAAATTACTTTCTCTATAAACTAAAAGCTTATTCAACCGAATAATATTTTTTTCTTTATAAAAAAAAGAATACTATTACTCATTCACTGAATAGAAATATTTATATACTCACTATAGTAGCTATAGAGGTATATTTTAGCAGTTAAATATATTTTTTATGAAGCCTTCCACACTTAAGCCATCTAAAACATTCCTTTACTTTTGCACAATCGCTTTATTTTATGTATAATGTTATAGTCAATTAAATTTTATTTAAAAGCAAACAACAAACAATCTCCGTGCCGCTTTTTTTTTATTATCATCCATGTGCTCGCGCCATAAACTCGATATCCGAAAATATCTTCTAACCACACGACATACGAATCCATGTATCTATCTGATGTTAACACAACCCCATCTCGGCTTAAACCAAAGAAAATGATAAATAGATATTCATGACTTCACATTAATTAAAAAAAAATTAACAAAATCTTCCCAACATACATATGTATATATGTTTCAAAACATTCCATACATTCCGATAAAAGTGTCTTCCATCCAATTAACAGAGGAAATTTCTATTGTATTCTTGATCTATTTATATAAAACGAGCAATGAATTTATTTCTACTAAATGGAAAGCAAAAAAAAAAACACTATTAACAAAAAAAAGAGCGACAATAACCTAAAAATAGGAAAAAGAAAATGTCTTCGTGAATAAATAACAACCCGGCAACCGGATAAAAACCGATAAAAACGGTCACACTGCGAACAATTAATTTAATTTACAATCAAGTGCATCAGGAACAACAACAACAACAAAAATAAATAAAAAAAAAAAAAAAAACGAAAAACCAACGACTAAATGAATAAAAATTACAGCGTAATTAATTTAAATACCATACCTACCACACGAACACACCCCTCGCCACTAGCAGCCGCCGTCAGCAGTGCGCTCAAACAAGCGCATTTAATGTGATTAGCGAGTGTGTATTGGTGGCGATATTTGTTGTTTCGTGTATCAATTATTCACTATCGTGATCCTGCCTTTTTCCATGAAATATAAAACCCTCACCCTGTAGCGATTCTAATGCAATTAAAATCGTTATCGAACTTCTGTAACACCACAGCAACACTGTACCGTACAGATGGGCTATCAATTTTATATCGAATAAGGGTTTACGACCACCCACCCACCCATATGGGATGCACTTGATTCCTAGGTAAAAGGTTTGAATAGCTTTATAAGTGGACGATTGGTATGGTATGGGCTAATGGTGGAAAATTTATTTTCCATTAAAAACCCTACCCCCCTGGTGGTCGAAAGAGGTACCACGCCGAAAGGGGTGGCAAATTACTCTGCCATATTTTGCGCGGACTTACCCATTTGTTGCTTATGTAAATAATTAATATGTAATAAATAATAATAATATTACTATTAATGAGTTCGAAAACGACCCTTCGTAGCCGGAGGCGATGCAAATTATATTTAATTGGATAGAATATTCCAAATGTGCAACGAGTTGCAGAATTTATGGTAAATTTGCTGTTTGGAAGTTTTTTTTGTTTTGTTTTCTCATTGAAACGCATTGGTGGTGCGAATAAATCGAGGATTATCCAGTTTTATGGGGTTTTATTCTGACCGAATTGTTGAGTAATATTAGATTAATTAAATCAGGCTAAAGCTACAATGTTTCGAACAAATAAACGAACATTCGTTGCATCAAAATAGTCTGAATAAGTCATGTACTCGTATTTAATCCGATACGAGTCCAGTTTTTCGTCCTGTCATTATTTGACATGTAATGGATTCGTTAATCTTTAAACTTCATAAATAATGAACTTCTGTGCAAATAATAATTTTTTGACACATGTCAAATTGTGATTGGGCCATTTGTTGGTTTGTTTTTGAATCATATGTTATTTTGACACTGACAGCTCAAAAAATTGACAGAATTATATTATAACTTAGTATTATATTTTCGCGGTACAAAATAGATCGAATGGAACACTTGAACATCGTTGAGAAATATTGTAAAGTTACTTCCAAAGTACATACATAGATGGGGTGAGTTCCAAACTGTATCAGATGCGTCATAAATTCCAAAAGTCAAATGAGAAAGTTTTGACAAAGTCGCAAGTTTCTAAACGTATCCGAAACATTATTGATGCGCATCAACTGAGCAAAGTATGCATCGAGAATTTTTTCTATCCCATGTCTATCCGTCTATCTGTCCATCCATACGTGACCACTTTCTGGGCTCTAAATTTTCAACTAGAAGGATGAAATTTCATATGGCTTTTGAGAAAGAGAGCAATTCAAGTATAAATCCACCCACTGCCACGCCCACTATTTCTTCACTATTTTACCTGAAATCAAAAAAAATTTTAAGACCAAATATCTACATTGTCTTTAGCCACGCCCGCTTTTTGGGAACGTTTTCATTAAAAAAATAAATTTTCATGAAATTTTTCATGCAACATCCTCAGACGATCGAAGTTATCAACTTTTCCAAATGAATTGTAGCTTTTCTGTATGTTTTAGTTTCGTCTTCTTTAGCAAGATTTCTTACAATAGGAGACGATTGACTCAGGATACCACCGCTGAAGGATCTTTGGATTCAGATGACATCGGTGATGGTCCACAGATTGGTAAAGCTAGCGACGATGGAGCTCTTGCTTTATCACAGTTCAGCCACACCATGAATGTGGACTCCGAAACTGAGGCTTGATTGATAGAAGAAGATAGAAATCCAGAAGCCGGATCGGTACCCAGAATGCCAAGGGGAGATAAGAGCGAGAGAACCCAGGAGGAAATATTGAAGAACGGCTACCGAACGTTTTTGCCATATCTGCGTAAGATGTAAGGAAAAGACTAAATAACCATGGCGGATAGGAAGAAGTTGCTCATGAACAGGCATCGGAAACTGAAGACTTCAGTTAGATTCAACTCCCCGACGGACCTGCAGGCAACCATTATCGACCATTCCGACCCAGACTTGAAGATAACAACCCATAGGTAGCTGGAGGTGGAAATGAAAATTCTGCAGGCCACCATTGGAGAAGAGGTTTGGGATGACGAGGTTGTCTTCGACGGGGCTAGATAGCAAAACGGTATCAAGGTGGCAGACTGCAAGAATAGGAAATCCACAGATTCCTTCACGAGTGTAATCAATAGCATTAGCGAAGTTTGTCCAGGTGTTACGTTGGAGACAATACCTCTGTCTCTTCGTCAGTTGATTTCACTGTCGACTTCTCTCCCGATTCCGGAGGATGATGCCATTCTAAAACTAATAGACAGACAGAACAAAGAATTGAACAGTGAAAGCTGGAGGATCATATCTTCAGCCACGAGTAAAAGAGGTACCGGAAAATAACATTCTGGTTATTGACCAAAGGTCTCTTGACGGTTTAAAGAAAACTGGGGACAGCACCCAGTTCGGAATGGATACCTTGAAAGCGAAGCTATTCCATGAAGTTCAGAAGCTACTGACGATTTGTTCCTTTTCATGACTGAAAAAGACGTGGATATAGTTTTGTTGTGGGAAGGCCTGCAAAAACTTAATGAACTAGCTAGGCCACATGGGAATAGAGGGTAACGAAATGTCCGACTCGCTAGCAAAAAAGGGAGGATCAGAAACCTTCATAGGTCCTGAACCATTCTGCAGAATAGGAGAACATAACCTCAAAAGAAGAATTCAGGAAAGAAGAGAGAAAAAACTTTCTTCTTTTAACTCCCTACAGCTCCATGACTGTGGTACCTTGCGTGCAGCGGGACAAAATGTTTGCTCCTATCGTCCGCCTATATGCCATACGACGAAAATGAACCACCACTGGAAGACATACGCTAAGTCACGCAGACGAAATCTGGCTATTAGATGTGAAACTAATGGCCTCCATATCCAATGAGGAAGTAAGGCTAGCAACTCTGTGTGGGTAAAACAGAACGATTTGGAGGTTAATTCTCAAAAAACTGAACTTATTCTGCTCACTAGGGCAACTTCAGACTTTTAAAGCTAGATGGCACCACAATAGATCTCTTATCTGAGGCGAAGTATCTCGGCGTGATTCTAGAATCCAAGTTATCCTGGAAAAGAAATGTCGAAGAAAGGACAAAGAAAGGAATGAATGCTATAAGAGGGCCCTCTGAGAGGCTGGGGATTGCAACCGCGCATCAGCACTTTTCCAAAAAATGTTCATTGATCATGCTACGGGAACGATCGCCATTAAAGAAATAAGGTCCAAGGTTGACGCCGTGGCTTACACCAAATTGTTTTTACAGTCCCACGTCTGGCAAGCGTCTGGCCTACATCCGGAAGTGCAACTGTCATATATAAGCTTCTCAAATTGCCATCTAGACGTGGCATTAAGATACCCCTCCCATTGGTGTGAAGATCTTAACATGTACAACACGACTAATTGTGAGAAGTTCGGCCCTCGGCCTTAGATACGTACGCAGTTTCAATCCTGCTGTCTTACGAAGTGAATATTAAGAAGTCAGACGACAGTACCAAGCTCCATCTATGATTGCTGTGAATAGCTAATTTCGTGATTTTGTGGAGTTGATGTCAATGGTGAATGCCTTGTATATTACTTGTCTATTAGAAGTTAATTGCATGCCTGCCTGCTCCAAGTCAGACGCGAGAGGTGAGGCTGAAAAAAAATACTTTTGGTGTTGTCTGGGATTCGAACCTCGCATCTCTAGCTCTCTTTACAAAGTTTTAAAGTTGAGGCTGAACACGGAGATTAAATCAATATTTACCTTTCTGCTCCATGTGTGAAGGTTACTATGGAAGGCAGCCCACAACTTGATATCTTACATTTTCGCTCAAATTTTACATTACCTACTTAAGACAGCACAATGGACCTCCTCTAGTCTAAGCGCATTTTTCCATCGAGGGCCGATCTTACTTAAGAGCTCATTATTACCAGGGTCTTTGTTTGACCTTTAAAAGGAGTAATAAAATCTCGAGGATAAGTAAAAACGATCAAAACCTGGCGTGAATCTGCCAAAGACTTCAACTTAACTTAATTCCTACTTAAAATATTAGGATGTAGGCCCTAGTCTTCGGAATACTCTCTCTAGATGAGAGAGATCCAAATATCACCACGTATATGTACATCGGACAAGGCAAGTTATATAAAGTTGTCGTTATAATAAAAAAAACAGAGAAAGTCCCTACCATCTCAGATGATCATAGGCTCAGTTTGGTTCGATCTAAAGGATATCTGCCCTCTGCCTTCGATAGAGACCTTCAGCGACATGACGAAAGACTGTGATCACATAAATCTTCTACAGACCCTCCTTAGTTATTCGTGATAAGACCTTTCTATCTAGGAAAGTAACTACTCAGTCCAAAGATAGATTTTTGAAGGAATTTTGCTATCACAAGTGATGACGGAACCTAGATGGACAAAGTTTCTTTCTAACTTTATGCTCTACTCGACGGTTTGATGATTATCAATTCAGGCTTTTTGGGACTTCGCTTAAGTTGAAGAAGTGTGATGGATTCTCGGTTTTGTTGATCTAAAACTAGAGATGCTTCTGTAATCAGTACAATGCCAGTGTGGGTCTCTGTCATTTGTGGATCAAATCAGAAGACGAGGTTGTGTTGATGAGGAAGTTATTTAGTGTAGGATTACTCCTTTATTAATTAAAGACAAATCCTTTTGTATTCTCTTTATTCACTAATTCAATATAAATATTAACTATTAACTATGATCGTCTGTTTATAGCGTAATATGTATATTGTTTGTTTGGTCCGATTCTACATTAGGATAGAGGACACTGTCCAGATCTAAATGATGAGTTCTTCCAGGATATATAATAATCGTTTACTAAATCAGCCATTTTAGTTAGCTTAGTTTCAACTTGAGATGAGTTTAATTAAATACATATGTATATCTTATACAATTCTGTAAAAATAGGACCCTAAGTTCTTCCCGACTCTTCTATGGACATCAGTCCTTCGCTCAATACTTTGCGCTTGTACTTGAATTCCGAGCTAGATATCGCAAAGACACTTTCGAACTTTACTAGTTTTACTTCAAGGAGACACTGTCTCAAATCTCACTGTCCTCGGTCCGGCTACCAAATGGTATCGAAGACAACTAAATCAAGGATTGGCTTATAAGACAAAATTTACTAATGTCCATACACCTGATAAGTCGAAACTAAACTCATCACAACTCCAAGATCAACAACACAAGCAAAACTCTTTAAAGCTCCTTAATGTAGGCAATAAAAATTGTAGTATTACATTGCAAATACTACAATAGATGACACTACCGTAGTATTACATGACAAATACTGCAATAGATGGCACTACTGCAGTTTACAAAACCGACGTAAAACTTATGAGAACTATCACAATCTTCGAATAACTCCGACAACCATATTGTGGACAAAAACTAAAACTTTTTTACTTCAAAAGAATTGCCTCAAAAGGGAATGAGAACTTTTTCTATTCTTCGAATTCTCCTTCACTTACATATGTATTTTCAGAAGAATATGCAAAACCACATCGTACACCGCAGTGTCCTTAAACCTTCCTGCATCTGTCTAGCAAAAAAAAAAACATTTCCGGTAATCCCTACAAACTAACAAACTCAATTTACCTTCTCCTCTCTAACGTGTGCGATGCACACATTCTTCCTTGACCTCCAATTCATCCCTGTCAACTGATACATACATACATTCCCAATTTGGTACACATGACAAATACAAAAAAACAAAAACAAATCTTTTACAAATTATAAAATGTCCTGCAAAACCGAATGCAATTCCTTGAAATCGAACAAAAGGACAAACAAATAAGAAACAAATCGCTTCATGATATCCTTGTGAGACATTTTGTAATCCTATTTTGCAATTGTCCAATGCATTTTTGTATCCTGTTTCGTATATATTCTTAAGAGTGTGTATGAGTATGCTTTGTGTATCCACTCAACGAGTACACTGACCATAAAGGACTCTTACTGATTTCTGATTCTATACGTAATACTTTCTTGTGGTTTCTGGTTTTCTTTTTGCTGTCTTGTTGATCTGAAAGACATGAAGCAATCCTTCTTAAGAACCACATAAGGATACATAAAATAAGGATATCTCTATTATATTGTTGAACTAACCCCCATCTCTCCAGTTAAGGGATAAGCAAAAATACAGAACAGCAGTAAAATAAAGGAAAACTAAAAACGAAACGAAACGAAAGAAATAACTGAAAACTTCAAGTGGAAAAAAGGATTTCTCATGTTTGTGGCATCTCATCGTAGTCGTCCTCTTAGTCGTCGTCATCGTCGTCGTCGTTGTTGTATGTAGTCGGGGAAAATGAATGCGATTTGTACGTGCTTATCTCAGATTTTCTTGTACCGAAAAAAAAAAAAAAAATAGAAAAGGCACTCGCCGAGGAGGGAAATCAGGACACTCGTCCTTTCTTCCATTCTCATACATACTTCTATTCTTTGGTTGGAAAATTGTGCAAATAAGGATGAAGGATTTTCTAATGTTCATATGGAAGTGTATTAATGTTCACTTGGTCTGGTTCCGCTTACCCTCTTTATTCTTTATTCCATCGACTTTGTGTTACTGCCGCAATGGCAATAAAAACTAGTATCAGGGATTTGTGGGGACTTTTTTTCCTATTCCCTCCACTTGCTTTGTGTCGTTCGTCCATTTTGGATGAATAACTGCTGGGGAGTTAGGCGATGACGATAAGACCGACTGAAGGTCCTTGAAGTGCGTTTTGGGTTAGTTTTTCGTGCGGCAATTATTACGGAAGGGTGGCCGCCGGCCGCCACTATTGCCGGATGATCCTATGTGTTTGTTTGTTTACGTAGCGTGTATTATATTTCATCGCACCACTAAGCTGGAAATTGATTGTTGTTTTCGTTTACACATACACACACAACCATTTACTGTGGGCTATTCGTTTTGGTATAGTTTTCGTTAGGCCAACGGTGGTGTGTATGCGAGTACTAAGGGGGGTAGTCTTAGACGGAAGGATACGGTTCGATTGTTTGATATGATATTTGATATTTTATTCGTAGCAAATTGATTAGGTTGATAAAGGGGTGTGAACTTGTTGATCAAAGGTGCCAGAGAGTGGGGGTGTGAATACTGGAAGATGGAAGTAGAAAATATAATTAAGAACTGTTTACTTTGTATCAATTCCTAAGGTCCTTTGAAATATTATCTAACTTGGCAGTGGTGGCAGCGAGTTTTAGAAGCTGACGTTAGAGATCAATCCGTAGACCTCCTTAAAATTTAGAATGTATTTCAGACACTTATGTACGTGCGAGAGTTTGTCAATAAATCTGGGAAGATCTAAAGAAACAGCTCTCCCGAATGGTATAGGTACAAGTACTTAACCATTTCCCTACAAGCACAACACTTAGGCATGAGACTACTTTTTCCAAGATCCCTACTGAAATTTGTTATCCCATCCTGGGGCCTACAACACACCAACAAGCCAAACTTCGAACCTTATGCGAAAGACATGAATTATTCTTCATTCAAGGAAGACTGAGAAAAATGTGAAATACCGGAAAGTTGTACCAGATATTTTCTCAAAAACGCTTTTTGCTACCTACGTTGGGAACTGCTGGTAACTAAAGAAGTTTGTCGACATTTCATACATAAAGCCATGAAGTGTCAGTAGCACTTCTTAGACCAATTCAATACCTCTAGTAAAAATTCCATAAACAAGGGTTCCCACAAAACTTCTTAATTCTTTTACCTAGGGCTCCGAGTATTCTACCCTTACTTGTTCTCCGGATCAAGGTGTTCTATCAAAGTGTCGATTTAATGCTTCTGATTTTTCTGTTTTGATAGCGCTACGAGATGCTGTTGATTCTGCATTTGAGTTGGTGGAAACTATGTCTACTGGTATAGAGCTGGTATATCCAAAGTTTGCTTGTTGTCTAACAAAAGAAATTCTGATACAGGGGCATTCCTGTTGATGCTTTCAGGATATTCTTAACGAGATCTTCATGTGAGACCGAATTAAACTAAGTGACCGAGAACTGAAAATATCATATGGACGAGAGGACGGTAATCGTAGCAGTGATTTTAGATATCTGGACAACTTTCGAAACCCTGGATCGTGAAATTCTTTTAAAAAACTGTATAAGTATGGAACCACATCTAATCAATCGATAAAAGTCGATAAAAGCATCGCGAATACAATCCAAATGAAAATAGGAGTTCCTCAAGGTACGACATTAGAGTGTGTAATTTTTTTTGATACACATTAATGGGATGAATTCGTTACTCAAACATAGAAAATTGCGTTCTTTGTGAAGGTTGTACTCCTGACTATTCTTGGAAATAATGTAAGCGTAGCTGGGAACTAAACCGAATACAAAAAATTAGTACAGAACTCTCTCTGATTAGTTCAGGGACCACGGATGCAGTATTGAAACTTAGTACAACCACTGCAGCACAATCTATATCCTATCATCTTCTCATTTTAAGCTTACGTCATGGAACAGAGTACATAGGCGTAGGCTGGGTCTTGGTTTAATGGGTTGACGGGATAAAAAGAAGGTTGCATCCTTCACACTTAGATCGATGTAGATTCGTTGTGATGCCCATGCTATGGAACCTATAGTAAACTATGGATTTTCAAGCCATTCCGAGGCGTTTACGAATTTTGGTAAGTCATTCATAGACTTGCCAGAAAGTTCTTCTAAGTTTTGAAAAAGTTTCTTATAAGTATTATATTTCCAATGTGCCACAGTCCTGGGCAATGACAGAGAAAGTGTAATGTGTCCTCATATACATCCTCGTCACCCCATCCTCTGCACAGGTCATTTGTGCTAAGTTTCAGTTTCATTGTATGATATCTTAGCATGTTGTGTTCAATGAATATACCCACAGGAGACGATTTTTTGCTCAATTGTTGTGGAGAGGCCACATTTTCTTGGTTATAACACAGGAGTCGAGTACTCTCCATATTTCAATTCCTCCTTCTAGTATTTTGTTCTCTATGAGTTGTCTCGTGACATTCCTCTCTACTGGGAAAGGATGTAACAAATGGAATCATAAAGTCTAGATGGTTAGCTGTGTAGTCTGTGCATACATTATTGCTTGCAAATTTTTGTAGGATCTTCGTCATAGTGGGTTTGCAGATTCCAATTTGGCTAAACTGTAGAGCTCTGTTTGTGACAGACTCTTGTACGAAGAGATTAAGGGGTTTAAGGATTAGTATAGCTTCTAGGCCTCTGTGGAGGGCGTTTTTTAAATTTTAGTCTATAAAACTATAAGGTTTGTACTTTACATAGCTTGCCACCAGACCAAATTATCAAAGTGTCAGTATCGGTCGATGTAGAGCCACATGATAATTTTAGCACTAGGACCCCAGGTTTTACAGAAATAACCTGTTGTATGCATAAAATGCTATCGTTGCTTTCTTTGCTATTTCCCTTATATTGAGATTCCACTTTAATTTCCTGTCAAGGACAACTCCTAGGTACTTTTCGCTGTCAGAAATGTTGGCATTATTCTTTTACTTACATAAAGGATCAGTTGAGTCTTTTGCGGATTAACTGCAAGTCCAGATATTTACCATGGATAAGGCGCTTTCTATTTGGTCGCTGATAGTGATTAGGAAATTCCATGTTGCTGGCAATGCTAATCTTCATATGCTACTGCTTTAACACGTAATTTACCACAAGGGGCGAGAATCCCACCTTGAGGAGTTCCTCTAGATGCTGATACTCTAATTTGTAGACCTACTAATTATGAGTAGTACTAGTAATACAAGTTGACTTTACCACTCTGGACCAACAACTCCTGAAGGTCGTTATACAGAGATCTTTGCTGAGTCAAACCACCTCACTCAGCTTGTGAACAAAGCCATGCAAACTCCCGATGTTGACAGCCAAAAGTATTCAATCTCAGTTTCCGCTCCGTTTGGTGTCAGCTAGAATCATGTATCAGCACTTAGTTAACAGAAGAGGGTATCTTCAGAGCTTAAACCATAACAAGAACTCTGGTTCAATCAAAAATTGATTGATGGCGATTGTCCACAATGATTAAAATATCACTCACTCCCACGAAAGAGCAAATTCCACCATTCCCATATACTTCTCTACCACCACCATTACTAAATCCGGTTAAATGTACCTTAGGACAAATATTTTTTCGAACCCGCTCAGTAGCTCGAGTCCTAGAAGACGTCAACAGTAACAAATCCTTCCAGGAAACTCGCGCATATCCAGCCGATTCCTAAAAAAAGGTGACAAAACCTTCCCTTGAAACTACCGACCCATAGCCCTGATATCAGTGCTCTTTAAGGTCTTGGAAAGCATTGTAAATTTCCATCTTATGGGATATCTTGAAAGAGACCGTCAGGTCAACAACGTTCCACAGAGGACCTTATGGTGTATCTAATAAAAAAATGGAACCCAATTATTCACCATCACCGTTAATACCGAGAGGCTGCTCCTGATATCGCTAAACCTTTCGGTGGAGTGTGGCACAATGCCCTCTTAAGTAAGATTCCAGCTTATGGTGTCGGTAGCATCTTCTTAAAATGGATAGCAAACTTTTTGAGTCATCAGTCAATAGAAGTTGTGTTTGACGGATATACTTCTGTGCTGGTGTACCCCAGGGTTCAATCCTCTCTCCGACCCTGTTTTTAATATTTCCATACATCAAAAATGCAGTGCCGTCTCCTATCTCTGAAGCGGAATACTAATGTAGCCAAACTAAGAATGAATGGAGTTGATATTGAGGAATCTAAAACCAATTGTCAATGCTTGGCATGCAAGTTACCCCAGATCTTCACTAGAATCAACAGATTTCCGAAGCTGCGGGAAGTGCTGCTAGGTGCCTCAGATTTCTTAAGAGGTGTACACGTACACGCTCATAAAGCTGGCTACTGTCTATAATGCTCATATTCGTCCGAAACTCGAATACAACTCACATGTTAGGGCGGGAGCTCCTGTAACTTGTCTGAGTTTATTAAATCGTTGAAATCTAGTATCAGGCATATAGACGGATCGGTGACCTGTCAATTTGCAACCAAACTCCTTCGCTAGAGCATCGTTGGGATACTTATCGGTTCTGTACCGATATAGCGGTCTCTTCCGCACTCCCTTGTGTTTTGAAACCTATTTTCGGTCGAAGAATGAAATTCAGAAGCTCGTTCTTTAGCCACTGAACACGTATGTATATGGAATGACTTGCCCTCCTCAATATTTCCAACAAATTTTGATTTACAAAGATTTAAAGTCAACGTGCATCGTCACCAACTTTTAACTTTCCTATACCATTTCCTGTCACTCCATCATTGGGTTTATAACTTTAAAGGACTTTAGTCCTATGTGATAAGATACATAAAAAAAACTTTTGACTTTGGTTTGGACAATGTTGTAGATCTTTTTTTGCATGCCGGGCCGAAGATGTAGTTTACTCCTAATGTAAATGTCAATTAACCTCTCAAGGGTTTTTAAAATAAGTTAGCTTAGGCTAATCGGTCTTTGGTAAAGTAGCTGGCTTTACCAGTCTTAGTTATAGAAACCATATATCCCCTACTTAAGCTGCTTAGGAGTATGTTTTTCAGGAGGGATCAGGAGCATTTTTGTAGCTTAATATGAAATGTTCAACAAACATTCGAGAGAATAAGTATCTTAAGGCTGTCTCTCTAATATTATCTTTCGGAAAGTATAAAATAAATATCCGCGTGAACTGTGGGCCCTACATGGATCGATAAAATGAACGTATTTTCATATTTTCTTCCAAACTTTGATCGTAGCATGAACGATGATGAAATGTTTTATCCGACGGCATAAGTGAAATATCTCAAATGAACAGAAGGACTTCTATTATTACGAGCAGTTCATATCTTCGCAAATAAAGGCTTATCTCAGCTTTGAACATGGGCCTCCCCTATATGAAGACTGCGTTGGAAAAATAGGAAACTCAGAGGACTCATTACTCCAACCAACATATCCTTCTGTTTCGTTGGAGCTTGGATAACTTCCGCTAACTTATCAACTCCTTTACAGTCTGCAGATACAAAATATATCTTTAGCTTGTTTTGTTATACAGTTTTTCTCTAATCTCATAACACAGCTCCTGAGTGCTGTATAGCAACGACGATGTGTCGTTTAAATTCCTATCAACCACTGACGGTTAGGGTTCCATCTTGCTTATCTTCGAACCAAAGAAACGATGGAACCATTAGGATTTAGTGAACGCGATGAAATTCCTCTTGCACTAGTGTTGCCTCAAATACGGAAGCTGTGCTGATTGCCGAAAAAAATGGACAAAAAAATTTGTTTATCCACGAGTTAGATTCCAACCAATCCAAGACCGGCAGATCCATATAAGATCCAGGGCCTAGCTTGTCATCAATCAATGAAGCATTAAAATCCAATTGCATACCGATGAAGTCGCTTAAAATGTTGTATAAAATTCACTTAGCTGAGATTTGTAAATGCTGTAGTTCCGGAGCACGATGACAGTGCAGCACATGTACGGTTTCATCCAATTCCTAGGTAGGCCAAAAAAAAATTCCCTTGCCTACTCGGTAAACCAGTTGGATCTTCTGATGAAACGTAGGAGACTTCTAACGTCTGTGTTTATCAAATCGCCTGGATTGTTATAGTAGAAAGCTTCTAGGTGAAGATTCAAACGAGCTGGAGAATGGTTTCTTCCTCCGTGTATGGAGGAGCTACTAGACTATGCCCGGTGATGACACCAATATGTCGTCAATTATAGGAGATCAACTTCTTAGAGCGTTTCAGATCCAGCTTTGGTCAAATCTGTTTAATCGCTATACACGTTACACCACTTGTTTACTTAAAGTTTGGTCTTTCAACAGAGCATCAGTATATGTATCTAAAAGACCTTTCCAAATCTGGCGAATTCATCAGCCTTAGAGTTTCTTGAAAGGTCCTTATACCCTGTCATCGAACATAGGTGAATGATACCACCATTTCTATGAGAGATGATTGGCACCTAAGAGCTATTAATGATTTATTAGTCAATGCTTCCAAGGACTTGAATGTTGCTTTGCTGTTCGAAAAGATGAGGTTTACTATAGCCGATATCACAGATTTCTTTAGCCAGGATACTTAAAACTTTCTTTATCTCCATTAAATGCATCTGGAACATGCTACAATAGTTTCCAAAACGAAGGGAGAAGCTAGGGTTAAGTCGATCAGAATCAGATACTCCACCTAACTTGAAGGTCTTCCAGGACTACATCTTCCTTTCAGAACGACCTCTACAATTTGGCTATGTTTCCGTAACACATTTCGATGGGTGGGCCATCTTTTGGTTTCTTTTTAAAAAGATACTGTTCAGTATTTTTGAACGATTGGTACTTTATTGAAAAGAGTAAAGCTTTCGATTAATTGTGGAATATTATTTCATTCAAATGACTGCCTCGGCTGACTTGGCCATCCTATCAACCAAATTTTTCAATACCTACATTTGCCATGATTTCGGCCCCTATTTCACGAATAGCTTGACCAATATTGTTCTTGAGTGTCTGAATCGTCTCTGGATTGTTCCCAAAGCATCGAATAGTTGACCAATATTGCTCTTGAGTCTCGATTTTTAATGGCACCCTACAAAACAAAGTCCAACGGTGTCCAATCGTACCTCCGTGCCGGCCAAGCAACATCACCAAAACGACTAATTACACGATTATTGAACTTAGTGTGCAATAAATCGATTGTTGGATGGCTTGCTTGGAACCACAGCTCACCTAAGTCCACCTCCTCAATTTCTGTCCATAAAAAATCGGTTATCATGCCTCGATAACGCTTTCCATTGACCATAACGTTTTTTCCATTGTCGTCGTGAAAGAAAACTGTGCTAATAATGCCGCCATTCCAAAAACCTGCAAAAAGCTGAAATATTCTCCTTTGAGCACACAGGACCGAATATATTCGGTTATCACAAACTTGCGTACACCATCCGCAATTGGTGCGTTATTTCGACCGAAATTTCTTTTCAAAATTCACACTGTTTTGGCAACACAGCATCAACTTTGGAAGCAATTTTGCAATAGTTTCCAACGTTGTTCAAGCGTTCCATTTGATCTATTTCGTACCGCGAAAATATAATACTAAGTTATAATATAATTCTGTCAATTTTTTGAGCTGTCAGTGTCAAAATAACATATGATTCAAAAAGAAACCAACAGATGGCCTACCAATACATATTTCTTTAGCAGGATACTTAAAATTTTTTTTAATCGCCATTAAATCCACCTGGAACACGCTACAATACATTCGAAAACAAAAGAAGAGGCTAGGTTTAGGTCAACAAAAACTTCCGGGACTACATTTTCCTTCCAAAAGAACCTCTAAAATTTTTCTATGTTTTCGTAGTACATTTTGTATTTAGATAGAAGACGTACGGTATAGGGATGAAGAAAGAGCGACCAAATTCCAAAAAAGAAGCAATAATATACCACCTTTCGGGGTGCCTCTACTTACAGATCTTCTAACTGATGTTCCCCCCACTTTAAGTTAATAATCCGCACAGTTGGCAGTCAATTGATCAATTCGTAAAAAGAACTATTCGCATGCCTTCAGATCCGCTGATGTATTGACATTGTTGCAGCCGCTTTCTATATCCAGGACTGCTACTATTGTGAAAAGTCGTTCCAACTGATTAACCTTTACGATATGCATGCTGAGCCCCAGACTGAAGTTTAAGCCAATACTGCTAAGTCTAAGATCTTTTGGATTGACATCCTAAGTAAGAGTCCATTACAATCCACAACTAAACTTTGTTACATTCGACAAACTATAAGCAAATCAGCTTCAAACTATGTACGCCCTTGTCGAGTATGAATTTCAAGTAACGTCAAACAGAAACCAAATTTTCATAATAAATTCCAAAAATATCCACATTAAAGGTAAGTATACTTTAAATAAATGGCAATATTTGCTAAATAGAATAGTTAAAGTTGAATACCAATTTTTTTCTTAAATATAGTCATAGATACAGTCCGAAGATGTATCGCTCTTTATGGAAAACTCATTATAGATGTTATAACCTACAAAACACTGCCCAGATTGTTCGACCAAATGGATTGTACTGCATCCAATACATACATGTGTATGTCTATGGATACATGATACACAGCAATATAACCTCAAATAAAATAAAAGTACCTCCACACACAAGTCAAATTAATGAAGCAGCATAGTGTGTTCTCTATGTTCTTTGTAATTAACTCATTACCCCATTCGTATGCAGGAAACTTCCCACTGTGTAAATGGCGTTACTGATTGATACTAAAATATAAAAAGCCTGCAGTTGATTGTAAAAATCGTCATCCTTCACTTACTGCAAATTGTTTTCCGCAAAATTTTCCTTCAAGTATAGCTATTCTCAGAAAAACAATCCAAAACTACATGATAATTAGCATTCACTCAAATTGTTTATTATTATTACTGCAGACCAGATTAATACATTTTCCAAGAACCAGTGCTTTAAAAATAGAATCCACCTATTAAATTTTGATTTTACTGCAGCAGCAGCTACTTAAAGTCGGAACCAAATAAACAGATTCATAGCACTTGAGCACTCCTCGCTCCTCTATCCTACTATAACAAGTGTTTTTCAAAATGTGTAATACAACACTGTTCAAGATCCTTCTCATCACAAGCAGTGCATTCAACAAACAAAACAACATCCCCCCCTAATTATCGACAAGTATCTGTAATACCCAAGCAAAACAATTTAAGCCATAAAACAACCCCCAACCCCCCACTTGGAAAGGCAAACATCCCCGGTAACCCAACCCTCGGTAACAAATGAGTACGAGTACATACCGATAGTTTTAGTCCATTGCGCTGGTGGCCTCCAATCGGGATAGTGCTTTGGGAATAAGTCTCTCGTCCAATATGTATGCAGGACTACTTTATATACCACCAATCGGTCCAGGGTGCACCCACTTAACGAGGTTGGGGTACCGGATACCCCATCCGCACTGTTATCCTTGTAGTAAACATTTTTCCTATTCGGTATCTGCTTTTGGTTGTAGTTATAATTTGCGGTATAATTCACAATTGCATTGTCGATTTCATTATTCTGATTGGCAACCGAGTACGCGTATAGGGACGAAGGAGCTGTTGCTACTGTTGCTGCTGCATTAGCAACAGTCACGGCAGTAAGTAATATAACCGACAGATACAACACGGCACTTGGCAAGAACATTTTCTCAAAGGATCGCTCTTTCATTTTCAACAAATCATACATATTTTTTTTTTTCTATTGCTCTTTTACACTATTGACAAGGATCACATATCCTTAATCAAAACACTTATACATATATAAATAATGATGGTCGACTATAGTCGATTTTATTTTTCCTTTCTTTTCACACAAAATATACACCGAGGGGCGTTGGAAAATCTCACTTTTTAGAGATTTATCCTTCACACAGAGTGCACAGATATGAGATGAAAAAAAAACGAAAAAAAAACTTCGAAATATCTCCAAACTAGGAGGGCGGTATCTGCATCCGTATCCGTTACAGAGTCGAATTGAACTGAATTTTCCGGACTTGTGTACGGATTTTCATTTGACAATATCGTTCTGTTGTGGTATGGGAATTTATTCGAAGAAAGAGCGAAAGAGAGTTTTCGAAAGTGGGGAAAGTATCTCTCTGGATGTCGGTCGGGCTGTCGCCGCTCTCTGGTTCTTTGGGGGTTTCGTGCGGTTTTAATGGAGGGAAATTTTCTACATTATGTGGACTGCTGACTTGACTGGTGTTGGTGTCACCCCTTTTTTGTTGGCGATCCCATCGAGCGTATACGCAATGTGGGCGATGTGGTTGAAGGTGTTTATTACCTGTTGTTATTATTGATGAAATTTATAGGGAGAGTGGGTATATAGACTTGAAGGGTTGGGTGTATATTTTTTTCGTTACAGCTTTTAAAAAAGGGTCAATCGATTGATATTTTACAATCGTCGCCGGAGGGATTCTGGGATATTCGGTGAATGGGTTGGGGGTGGTTCTATCTTACAGTCTCAGTAAGGAGGTTTATTTTTTTTTATAAAAATTAGCAACTGATTGCTCTTTTTTAAATAAATGGGCTTTGATACATATTTTGATCTTTTGACCCTCAATGATCTTTTGTAGCATAAGGCAATGAAGTATAAATCTATATAGTTTGTCTAGAGGATTTGTACATATCTTGGACTAAACCCAGACAGTAAATTCATCTGGAAAAAACATACAGAAGAGATAACCAGGAGGACTCTAATGATTTGCTAGAGAATAGCGAGCAAATCCTGGGATGTACATATATTGCTATTGTGAGACTAATGATCACATATGGAGGGATTGCATGGGCAAAAAGAATCAAACTGGCCACAACGAGTGACACACTCAATAAAGTGCAAAGATTGGCATACCTCGGTATTACAGGGGCCATCAGAACTTGCCCAACTGAAGCCATGGTGGTACTATTGGAATTGACTTCTTTGAACCTTGTGGTCGAAGAATGCGCAAGTAAAACGATTCTAACATAACATAAGGATGGCCAAAGATCCATCGAAGCAATTCGATGCACTATTTAAAAAGCTACCACCTGGCCTTTTCTAAAGACGATGTCATTAGAAGGTTCAACTTTCAAAAGAACTTTGTTACCAAGCTCATGCCTGGTTGCCTGAGTCTGGTCTACATTCACAAACTATGGACCGATGTTGAAGTTGTCTTTATACCCAAAGCAGGAAAATGGCCAAGGAATCTCCAACCTATCAGCCTATCGTCCTTTCTATTGAAAACACTAGGAAAACCGATTGATATCCAACTACTCATCCATGCTCTCTGCGTTCCAACATACGTACTACAAAGGCAAAACAGTTGAAACAGCCTTGCACTCGCTAGTGCTCATCATTGAAAAATTACTGAGCATCAAGGAATTTACCATGGTCGCGGTTCTGGACATCGAGGGGGCTTTAACCATGCCAGATCTATGTCAATCATAGATGCACTTGCAAGCCTGAAAGTCGGTTCTTCGCTTGGATTATCAAGTCACAGCTGGTCGGTGCATCGGCTAGAAGACGTGTTATTTGCGAAACTCCTCAGGGTGGCGTTCTGTCTCCTCTTCAATTGGAATCTAGTGATCAACAGGCTGCTATTGGACATAGGAAAGCAGGAAAATGGCCAAGGAATCT
The DNA here is from genome assembly GCA_905220385.1 of Xylota sylvarum. Taxonomy (NCBI): domain Eukaryota; kingdom Metazoa; phylum Arthropoda; class Insecta; order Diptera; family Syrphidae; genus Xylota; species Xylota sylvarum. Next base: position 11,002,834 of record LR999960.1, read on the forward strand.
CCAACCTATCAGCCTATCGTCCTTTCTATTGAAAACACTAGGAAAACCGATTGATATCCAACTACTCATCCATGCTCTCTGCGTTCCAACATACGTACTACAAAGGCAAAACAGTTGAAACAGCCTTGCACTCGCTAGTGCTCATCATTGAAAAATTACTGAGCATCAAGGAATTTACCATGGTCGCGGTTCTGGACATCGAGGGGGCTTTAACCATGCCAGATCTATGTCAATCATAGATGCACTTGCAAGCCTGAAAGTCGGTTCTTCGCTTGGATTATCAAGTCACAGCTGGTCGGTGCATCGGCTAGAAGACGTGTTATTTGCGAAACTCCTCAGGGTGGCGTTCTGTCCCCTCTTCAATTGGAATCTAGTGATCAACAGGCTGCTATTGGACATAGAAAAGACTGGATGCAAATTGATTGTCTATACAGATGACATTGCCATCGCCGCCTCTGGCAAACAGCTTGATACTCTCAGGGAAATCCTCCAATGTGCTCTACTACGACTTACCAAATGGGCCTTAAAATGCGGACTAGTGGTTAACCCCCTGAAAACCGAACTTCTTCTCTTTATGAAGACCCTTATTGGACCTCTCACGATTAATAGCCCAGGCTTGATCTGAAACGTTATGCTCAGTTGGTCCTGTTGAAGCGGTCACAGATCAGCCACGTTATGGATGTTTTTATTGGACACGGTCTGATAGGCCAACATGCCAAAAGGCTGGACTTTCTTTTACACCACTTGTACATAAGCTTTAGGCATGAGGAAGATGAAGAAACAATTATCCACCTCATATGTACGTACGACTAGCTCTGTCGCAAAAAAAGACACCTCCATCTAGGAGCCAACTTCTTTGAGAACCTAAGCGAACTGGAGTCAATAAGCGTCGCTTTATCAAAAGCTCCGGTTGGTTTTAATTAGTCCATGGTATCCAATTGGTGCGATCCATGTGTGATGCCATGTACTTTTATTGGTCTAGGTGTCACCCTCTCTAACCTAAACCTTTTAGTCAAGTGACTAGTGCTGTCAGGTTAGGTATTGTCCCAATCGACTTGTCTTCTTAACTGAGCAAATGGCACTTTTCAAGAAGCGGTTATAGACATCTTGATAGAGTTGAGGAATAGTGACGTGTGGTCGTATTTTTCTGGCTAGTTTCCGTCTGCTCAGACAGTGCTACTGCTGGGTGAATGCGCTCAAACTTCGAATGGATCAGAGCCAAGAGTGGACTGAGCATGACCCTGGTAGAAGTGGGATCTTCCCTAAGCCACACGTCGTTCGTGGGTTCTTTCCACAAAGTCTGGAGCTCTCCTCGGAGAAGATTTTAGCCAGAATTCCTGCACCAAATGTGACCATGGAAAGTCATACAGAGGGATCCACCTCGTGTTGGCGAAAGATGACGCCTCGACGAAATGGCTCCACATTCGACCAACCAATGGATAAGGGCCATGCTTGAAAGTCGAAGTATTACTTCCTCCTCTGGGGGAGTGTCAGATCGACAATCTCCTAGTCGATCTAAAGAGATCAGAGTACATCGCCATTGGTTATGCGGATGATTTGGCGATTTTTATTAATGATTAACACAGCATGACCATTTCTAGTGTCATGCAAGGTCTTGGAGTGGTGCAGCGAAGATAGACTATCCATCAATCTTTGCGAAACCGTTCTAGAGTATTTTACAACATGAAAACTGGTCGCTCTAGGACCTATCACCATCGAATGTACCACTCTAGCCTGTTCCAGTGAGGTAAAGTATCTCGGTGTCACACTTGATAAACTGCTTAGCTGGAATCCTCACATCAAACCAATTCCCAAAAGGACATGTTTTGCACTCTCCCTGACATCATGGTCAGGGAGTACCGCTTCGGTAGGTTATTTGAGGTAGAAATATTGGACCATACAAACTGGACTAATGGTGGCTGGAACCGAGAGGCCTGGTCTGGTTCACAGACGGATCGAATATGGAAAATGGAGTTGGAGCTGGTGTCTTGGGACCTAGCACTAAAGTCTCCAGGCTGAATTCCATGCCATTGAGATATCCGCTAAGATAAACCTTAGTAAAGGTATTAAGGGAGCTAGGATATATATCTTTTCAGATAGTCAGTCAGCATTTCAAGCACTGTCGTCCAATTTAGTGGACTCTATATCATACAACAGGTTAAAACTCGATTTGGGTCTCTGGTCCAACATCTGGAAAATGTCTGTATGTATGCACGTATGTTCTACCAAACCAAAGTGTTTCTATAACTGACTTAGAAGACATTATACAAGGAGGTATGCACAATAGATACATACATCCAGTCAAAGTCAATTCCTGATGCGGACTTTGGGCATCTCCACTTGCAATCCGTCGACCTTAGACCCAAAGAAGATGTTGACCACCAAGATACAAAAAGGTAATACTGCGCGTAAACACAGGCTGATGATGGCTGATTGTGGGAAATACTTTGGTTAAGCCCTATACCTCAAGACCTCAGAAAATGCATTTTAGAGGTCAAAAGCATGCTAGACAGTCGTTAGAGATGTAAAAGCCTCTCCTATGTATATCACGTTTGGATAGTTAGATTTCTGTCATCGGCGTTGTTAAGATTTATGTTGACCTCGGCATATTGTTGACGGTGTCACTGGTTTTTACACTGGTTTTCTAAGTGTGAACTGCCTAATTGTGGCAAAGGACTTTTCGACTCTCCTTCATTATATGCATTAATAATCGGTAAGCTTTGCCATACAGGTTTTAGGCTGTTCGTTGCTTTAGTAGCATCTTTCGGACTTCCCACAATGTTTTTAAATCTCTCGTGGTGTTCTCCATGTAGTGTAGATACCATGTTCCCTGGAGCATAACTACAATCGTTCTACAGGGTGGCATACGACTACATTGGCGTGATTCCTGCTCGCCTATATGATGGCTGATCTGTACCTATGAAGAATCATCGTCTACCAAGATATAGATTTTTAAGGCAGTATTTCATCACAGATATGCGCTCGTAAAGGTGATGTTGACTATAAGAATCCTCTTCAAAAAGGAGCTTATCGCCCCATTGGATCCTCTCTATTGTATTCAAAACAGCTGGTGACAGGTTCTCTGTATTAGATTTTCCTAAGCTGTACCGATTACATCCGTTTCGTTACAGAATAATAGCTTTGCCATTTTCAGTCATAGAATCTGGACATGTTATGCACATAGTTTGATCATTTTCTTAGTTTTCTGTAATCTAACTTCGGTCAGATGGCTTTAAATACCTTATCACTTTATGGGGGAGACCGTATATGGGCAGCTATTACCCTAATTTCATCCAAAACAATATCCATACCTTCCTTATTCTTACTCTTTTCATGCTACTAAAAGATCAACACAAACTAGTGCAGTTCTGTTCTTTAAAAAGTACTGAACTTTCCTTGAGTTCAGCTAGAACCCCTACTATACATAGGAACTCCCACAATTTAGGAGCCACAAACAGGACTTTTCTGTCCGGTTTCGAAGAGAAAATACCAACCCAACAGCTGTTATTGCATTCATCTGACAGTCGTTTCTTTCAGAAGGAAGTATCAAAGATCCCTTTACCTATCATAAATTGACTGAGCTTAAAGCAATGCCCTAACTTATCCGCCTTAGGTAGGTGCAAACTTGTATTATACAGAGGCTCACATAGCATTACGGGCAGAATGTCATCCAGACCAAGGGATTTTCAAAATGCTAACTACCGAAACTTATGAATTCCTAGAACACTACAAGAAGGAAACAGTGCTTCCACTAGGCTCTACACCATTTTTTGACTGCGTTCATCCAAAACATCAGAGCTATTGTATCAAGACAAAATGCTTAGACATACTGCTTGATTATAAATTCGACTTAACAGATCATTTCTTGGTCTTCAGGCTTTTGTCTTCCTGTTCGAACTACACTGTATCCCATTGCCCTTTTGAAGGGAGGTACTCGTTGCTGTAGAATTGCCTCAGAAAATGGAGCAGAAGCTGGCATCTTTAAGTGTATCCACATCCATGATATTCTACTAGCACCACAAGATTCTTGTTTGCTACCAATAGTAACGTGTCATTGAGAGAACTTTAACCTATATTCCAACACTCATTTGAGATACTACTCTTGCTCTGGAAACCATACTAACTTTCATCCGCTTTCGCCCAAGCAAGATCCCAGATTCTTCGCTTGTTCCACACGAAATGAGACGAATCCTGGTCTCATAATCTAAGGTTTAAAGTCTAAATTCTAAGTATCTAAGATCTAAGGTCTAAAGGTCGGTTGCAAAATGTGTATTTAACACCACCGCACCGCTTTGCTCCGCTGCACTCCAATTCGCTTCTCCATTCTTAGAAATAAGGCAAATAGTAACAAAGCATACTTAAGGAGTTCCAATCACTTTCTCCAGGCTCCTTGTGCATCTCTAACCCCACACTGTAGGTACAATTACAATCATTGCTCAATTTTTCTACAAAAAACCCAAGTTTTGTAAATTTGCCCCTCGACAATCCGCACCTACACCACCAGTCACATAATTTATCTGTATCTACATCATTATGCAGCTAACCACACTACAAAAAAAAAATAGACTTCATTGACCCACTCACGAATGGTATATTTCCAATCGAATGAACCTACAACCAACAAATTACCTTTGATATGGCAGTCGCCTGCCGTCCGTCCCTTGTACCATTCTATTTAATTAAATTAATCGTCAATTAAAAATGTCAATATAAATCATCAATTAACCATGGACGCTGTGCGCTTTAATTACAAGTAAAAGTGACCACCCCGGGGTCAGCATTGAAGTCTTTCGATCAAATTTTGGTCTCACCGAATCCACACCATCCACATTCACATCCACACCCTCGAAAGGGAAATTTTCTCGAGTAAGTTGGGGAAAAACATAGAATCGACGCGCTATTCTCAGTGGACATGCGCGCTGTGGATGTGGATTTCGAAAATTCGCAGATACACTCATCGAAGATAATTTCGCCTCGAAGTTGACAATAAATCCATTGGCATGTGAGTGAAGTCCTCCCACCTGTTTTCCGGTTTTGTAGGGATTTTTCGCCGAGAATTTCTCCCTCATTGACTCGTTCCAGGTATATTCTTTTTCCGTCCGCAACTCTCAGGACATGAAGAGAGATGCAATCTGTTTGTGTTTGATAAAGGGTATACCAGGACCACCAGGCCGGGATTGAAAGGAACGAAAATTGCAATTACAATGTGCAACGAGCGCAAGAAAAACAAAACGAGAAACTGGGTAAAGAGCTGCTATTCCTGCAGGATATTCTCTGTTTTCCTTGTTGAATTGTTTTCTCCGTTCTCTGCGCGAGGATCCTGTGCAACACTGCAACAAGTATCTATGTATATAGTCATCTTTTTTTTTTGACACACATTTTGTGCTTTAGAGTGTGCATCCTGTTACTGGTTAATAGTGGTAGTGCGGTGGTAGTGGTAGTACTACACTTTTTTTTTCTAAAATGTTAATGAGAAATATTTTCCACATAATTACGCAGCATATTTGCGGTTTGAGGGATGGATTTGAGGGTTATGACTTCCTTTTTGAATGGCCATTAACATCGCATTTGTTGAAGGATTCCAACGCCACCACCCACACCCTCGTACTATCTCACTTCGTGCAGATATGCACTCAAGGATGCTCGCAGTACTTGTGTGTGAGTTTTGAAGGAGCAACCGTGCAAGGTCCTTTTGTCGAGTGTTAATGATGATGATTATGATTGCATTGTTTGTGAATTTATTATTATCGCGACGGAGGTGCTTTTGTTTTCGAAAAAAAAAATAAAAATTTCGAAACGATGAAGTGGGTTAGCCGGGTTCTGTGTACTATGTGTCCTTTCTCTGGGTCAACTCTCTTAACAATCGTGATGAGGCAATTATACGAGAGCGAGAGGTGTTTTGCTTTCTCATTAGGAAGGGATTCCAACTTTTAATTAGGTAAAGTGAATGAAGTGAAAACGGAATTTCCGGTTTCCTGAAGAATTGGCCAAGTTTTGTGGATTTAATTTAGTCCGCTTGTCCCCCTAATGAGGTTTAATGGAATTTTTCTTTGTAAGTAGGTTTTAGTCTTTTTTTTTTTTTTAATTTATGAAAGGACATGATTTACAAAAGGTAGATAAGGGAATATATAATTTTGGAAAATTGCTTTTCGTACCGAAGAGATGATGTAGTGAGTTTTGTAATTAAAATTTTGAGAGCAATTTGGAGTTTGAATTGTGTAGTCAAGGCGGGAGTTTTTGTCTTGTATGCTTAGGAAGTTGTAGCTCCTTGCCAGAGGTACTAGATGACTTGTTTTATTATCCGTATCCTTTGTAGGACATAGGTACTTGATTTGGTACCCTTTGGTAGGGCATTGGTACCAGGCATTGGTACTGGTACATTGGTTACTAAAGTTGGACTGCACCTAACAATTCGGTCTGTCGGTGAGGGTGTAAAGTTAAAACGTTGATTTTGAACGTCTTTTTCGAAACCTCGTCCTTTTAGATATCAATTTTTAGAGTACACACTACATTATACGACTGGTGCAGAAGCTGTCACTTATTTTTTATAAATATAATTGAAAGGTTGCAATTAGAACTAAATATCCAGAGGCAGTGTTGGGATAGTTCATATATGCTCCACTGATGGATATGCAAGCCGACCTTTTTACCCGGCTAAGACGAGTTTGGTGGCAGGCTTTCTCAAAACCAGGAGGAACACGCTATACGTTAGTATAGACCTGATGACGTATACATAGAAACAATACATAATTCGTGGCTGAAATCCTCTAGGGGAGAGCGTACCAAGTATTGATGAAAAAATTGAAAGTCTTTCGAGGCCCGTCCCCCATAGGCACAAGATGTATTGCAGCAAATATTTGAAGGGCTATTCCCAAAACAACCTGAAATTCAACAGGAGGACGCGTCGCCTTCAGTAGTCCAACAAATTCCTAGGATAACTCCGCAAGAGATTCTTGAGACATGCAACAGGTTGGGAAATAAAAAAGCCGGATGGGATTCCAAATGTAGCCCTGAAATTACAAACATTAAGACGATTAAGATCAGAATGGACCTGTTTGTCGACATCTTTAACGTCTGGTTGAGTGAGGGAGTTTTCCCTGATCTATGGAAGAAACAGAGACCCTACCGCCTACCGCCCGCTCTGTATGTTGAACACGGCCGGGAAAATTCTGGACCGCATCATCGGTAACAGGTTGAAGAAGCAGGACTATCACCACATCAGTACGGATTTCGAAAATAACGTTCGACTGTTGATGCCATCAAGTAAGTGGTTGACACAGCGAAAAGGGCCGTAGACCTGCATCATAACACTGGACGTTAATAAAACGTTCAACACGGCGAGATGGAAACATACCCTTGAAGCGCTTCGATATACATATAAGAGTACCAACTTGCATCAGTGTTGATCTATAAAACAGATGATGGTGTGAAGCAATACGCAGTCATTTGAGGAGTCCCGAAGGGCTCGGTCCTGGGACCAGTACTATGGAACCTAGTGTATGATGACGTCTTTTGTCTTGAAATACCAGGCGAGGCTGAAGTCCCCTTCATGATGAAATGTTTATAGTGGTACCGTGGGGACCTGGGGCCAGAAGCAGGAGGTGGTTTTAATGGATTAAAGTCCCACACACAGGCTTTCAATGCTTTCCACCTTTCCTCATCTTCAAGGATTAGAAGCAGTCACCGCTCGGTTCCAAAGAAGAGGAGAGAGCACCCTGCCTTTGGAAGTGCCCCCCCTTTAAGAACCTTCGAACTACGATGTTGGCGAACTTTAAGTTGATAACCCTGTTTGTTAACAGTTGGTTAACCAGTTGATTAATCGGTATTCTAACTGCAAGGTTAGGAAGGGCCCTCGTATAACCCTAGTAATAGCCCAAACTTCAATTTTTGTTAAAAACTCCTTCGATGTGGAGAAATGCTACCAGGGTGCATTCTTTGCCATTTAGAGATTTTTCAATGATGCGTACCAGTGAGTGTAGGGCCATTTCAACCGATTTCCCATTGCTATACGGATACTGGGAGACTGACAGTAGGTTTGAATTTCTCCAGAGTTTTTAGAAGAAAAAAAACTAGATATATAGGCAGATTTATAGATCTGAGATCTTTAGGATTAGCATCCTGCTTCAGGTTGATCAAGATTTTGGTAAATGGATTAGATCCAGACAACTCCTCCAGCAGATTACATGCAGCTAGAGGAGGATAATTTCTACAGTGTGTTGGATTGGAGCAGCGGTTATGCCATCTGGCGATTTATATGGCTTGGAACTACCCAAAGAATCTCGCTTTTAGTAATAGAATTCGTTGAGCTGCATGGCACAAATACAGATGATACTGGACCGCATCACCACAATCGCCTCTAACACATTGCGTTTCCCTTCATCTGTGCCCAATTCCATTCGTGGAATAGGCACCAATGGGGTAAGGGGACCGTTTGAGATATCCAGAGCCTACAGAGCAAGCCAGTGAACCGCATCATCGCAATCGCGTTCATATGCCTCCGAGATTCCTTGTTGATTACGTTGAACGCAGTCCTGGAAACTCTTGTCGGTTCATCTAGCTTGGTAATCTTCCAATTACTCATCGGACGAAGAATGTTATTAACCTAAATTATCTTAAGGATTATAGAGGTACCTAAGAGGTCACCTCAACGAGCTATTTCCTTGAATGAATGTCAATCCGATTCAGTGAAGACTTAGCTTTCCGGCAGACCAAAAATGTCCTCCCTTTCGACCGCAAGATGATTCTTTCCTCATATTTCGGCTTCACTGCTCGCTGCTTAGTGCTCTTGAAATCCTTGAAGAGGGATATGGGTATTGGAACTTGACTGATGTGTTATAGAGTCTGGCAATCCTTAATACGTTTACAGAAGCTTTCAATAGGTTTATCAGTCCTTTATTCTTCAGTAAGGACTGTTATTGTTTCATTACTTACTTGCTTATGTCCTGTATTCCTTTATGGCCTACGCCCCGTCGTGTCCTGTTTCTGGTAATATGTGTCGGCCCTTTCCATCTCTTCCCATTCAGCGTCATTTCATCTCTACTGTTCTGCGCCATGTGCATCTAGGACCACCTAGACCGCTTGTTCCATTGCATCCCGTGGTTTGCTGTGTGTCCAAGCCACTACCACTTCCGTTTTTGTATAGTTGGGCCTATATGGGCCAATTGGACTGGATACAACCAGTTCGGTTTCGCCATTGGTTGCGACAATATTCACAAGGTATTGGAAGCTGTCTACTCAACCGATTGTCTAGCAACACATAATGAGCTAATGAGCTTGATCCCAGGCTAGTCATTATTGTTTTCCCATCTTTGACATCTGCTTTCCTCTCAACATTTGCTACCGCTTGGTGAAGTTTCATTATCCTGTGAAAGAGCAGGCACACATCGTCAACGTAGTCGAGGTGTTTGAGTCCGAATATAAGGAGTCCTTTCCCATCGACAAAACAACATATCGCTATAAAAGCAAAACAGTATTGGTGAAAAGATACAGCCTTGGCGAGACCCACTTTTTACGACGAATTCCTTAGACAGCCTATCTCTATGCGAAAAGTGACCCACCAGACCCACAGCACTTATGTAGTCTTGAAAATTGCTATTAACTCATCTAGAATATCTCGCTTCCCAAGGGACTCCAAATAAATTCCCGATTGACACTATCAAACGCATTTTCAAAATCGATGAATAGCAGGTGAACTGGTGAACGATACTCAACGCATTAGTCGATGATGATCCGAAGGGTGTTAATGTGGTCGACAGGATTATCCAAAAGTGGAAAACTGGTGGTTCAGCATCTTTTTAGTGTATCTTCGACGTGTTCTTTGATTCCCAACAGCATGCAGCACGTAGATACCTCGCCAATTTTCGCATTAACTGCATTAGGTTGCCTCTTTTAAGGAGCTTGACGATCATTCCCTTCTTCCATCATTCGGAAAGCTGTCGACCTCCCAGGCTCACCCAATATGTTAGTGCAGTAGATCGGCCTATACAGTGGGTGTTGCACGAAATAGCTCGGTAATGATCTCAACCTTACTAGGGGATGTGATGCGAATACGGGTATATCTTACCTCGGACACCTCAATTTGACTTGGGTGCACTATGGGTGCTTGCGAATACCCGTAGCAAAATGATCCCTCCATCTTCACCCGACATAAGCAAAGAACCGTCTAAGCCTTTCACCGGGTGTTGGATAGAACTGCGGCCACCTATCAGCTCTTTGCTGATTCTGCATATGGTTGTGGTACTTCTTCTGCTGCAGTAGCCCGCGCACTGATTTATTTGCGCTTGTCATGCCGCATGCTACGCTTCACTTCCTCATCTTCATGCAATATAGGGACTCTAGCTCGGTCCTCCCTGCTACAAGAATTGCTGCAATGCGAACTTAAAGTTGTTTTCGTTCGTCGATCCTCGGAAAGCCATGCACTATGTACTCGTATTCCCTGCGATCGACTCATAATCCTTTCAGCACCTGATGGGAGAATGATTTTTGCAGCATACCTAAGAATGGTCTTCTATGGTGGCAGGCAGTAAGCTGCTGATTGTTTCTACAATACGTGAGAGATGGTCCTTTAGTTCTTGGCACAATGTGGAATCACTAAGTCAGTCGTTGTTGAGCCTGGGGATCCTTGTGTCGTCTGATCTTCGAACGACAGCAGTCCGTAACTGGAAAATCGCTATCATAAGATGGTGATCACGTACCAACCCTATGTCTGCTTCTTCTAAAACGGCGACTGATGGGAAAATGGTCAATTTCGTTGGAAATTGGTTGCCTGTCAGTTGACACCCAGCTAATTTTGTGGTAGGCTTTGTACTCAAACATGGTGCCAGCTATGACAAGGCGAATTGAGTTGCAAAAATCAAGGAATCTTTCACCGCTGTCGTTGCGGTTGCTTAGACCATGTCTTCACATAACATAGTTGAGCCCTTCGTTGTCATAATCTGCCTTGCCGTTGGTCATAGCATTAAAAATGGCAATCAACTGGTTATAGAAGGTCTTCTTTTCTTCCTTAGATGAACGATCTATTAGAGTGTAACAATGTATACTGGTAACACGACGTATTCTAGTCTGGAATCTGGCCATTAAAACCCTATCACCGTGTGATTGCCGGAAAATAAACCTCCTTCGTGCTGTGATTTTTTACAGTAGGACTTCCGAATGGTCTTCCCTGGTAGATGAGTGCAGTGTTATGCGTCCGGGATTGGTACTCGCAATCTAACTATCTTATCTCGATTACTACCAATATGATCAGCCTATAACGCATGAAATCATATTCCAGTAGAAGGAATCTGGCGTTCTGTGGTCTTTCACTCTGTAAGTCGAGAGGCGTCATCACATTCCAGAAACCAATCTTTGTCCAGATACGAAGCCAAAAATCGTCAACGTTTTGTCATTCTTTATCCAAAGCAGTGTGTTGGTTTCGGTAGCGCCTTTTATTTCGGTAACGTGGAATGCTAACCCAGGTAACCTAATCTAGATTTATGACTCTAGACAACCCTGTACTCGCAATTTTAGCCTCCAGGTACAAGGATTTACACATGCAGTTGCCCGAGGACCACCATGAGGAGGTAAAGCAAGCGCTACAATAAAAACTTCATTGTTGCGCTACTGGTCCATTCCATGTTTTAGGTGATCAATCCCAAAATTGACATTGTGCTTTTATTGCCTCATGTTCTATTATTTAATGAATGAATGAAAGTCCTCTACTTCCTGAAAAGTGGACAAAGTGTGGGTCACATGAACTTAATGTTGGTCCCAGTTCGATAATGCTCGCATCGAAATAGACAAAGTGAATCATTTAGATAATCCCTCCTCCAACAAAAATTACGAAATGCTTCACCACCTGAAAGCTAAAACAAAGAGCTACGAATCCTTAACGAATTCTCTGCATTCTTACGCCCCGTCAGCAACGGATTACCGTCCTGTCATATATTAAGCCAACACTAAATAACCATGAAACTGTCACCTTATGTTTCTTAAACGCATCAACAAGAGTACAACAACATGAAAAGCATTTAATAGCTAATTTAAAAAGCTTCCTAATCCCTCCCAACGCGTCTGCCAAAAACGAAATCGCCTTGAACCAATTTAACGATTGCCACTCAGATACAAAATAAATATCTGTGTGTGCCTGTGTGTACTCGCTTTGACAACCTACATCCCGTAGGTGTACGCTACGGATACGTGATTTGAATATTTTTCCGTATTTTTGAGCAAAATTGGCGCCCAACGCGAAACGCAACACGTCACGCTAGAAAGAAACTGTCTCACAAATTGATTGGAAAAATGTATCTCAAGTTAAAAAAAAAAAAAAGATGAAATACCGGCAACACATTCATTCTTTCAGGCCAAAACAACACTACCGCTGGCACATCGGGTGCAAATTTGCAAATTTGAAAATTGAATGTCATTTGTGTGCGACCATTCTCCCCACTGTACGAATATGTATCTATGTGTTGTATGGATGAGTTGGACCACCCCTAGATATGAAATCCACTCTTGTACAAGCACACCAAAGTGTGTAGCCGGGTGTTTTTGATATCCGACACGTGACTCATTTCAGCATTCAATTCGGAGTCGTTTTTCATGCCATCATGCCGGATTGTATGAGTATCTGATGGTTCCGGCTCGTAGCGCAAACGGCAAAATTAATTTGAGCCTCATTTTTCGGGGCGCGCACTGCTCCTTTGGTATCTGTAGATACAGATACAAGTAGTGCTGCTCTGTCATTATTCACATATCAGCATTCGAACGTGTGGTCCTATTTTTAGAGGAACACTATAGTGGTCCATAATTTCTCGTCTCATCTCGAGGTTGGATTTTAATAAGAGCGCACAGCGTTTGTTTGGCTTTTGTTTAGATCGCTTTAATAAGGACACACAGGCGACACAAGCAGAGGCGCTCAGATTTATGGTGAATGGAATTGTCAGACGCTAATTAGTTGATGATTTGAAAGATTTCCACGATTGCGTTGGTTTTTTCGTTCGTTTTTCTCTGGCAACCGTTGCGTTGTGTCGAGGAAGAGACATTTCCACCGTCTGTCGGTCGGTCGGTAGTAAGTCTTATGCTTCATGTCGGGGCTGGTATTTTTAGTCGCTCTTGTCGGCGGTGGTGGTGGCGGTGGCGGCGGCGATGTCTCTGAATCATTGCAGAATGAGTAGAGATAGTGGTGGCCAGCGGGCTGTGGGTGACACATGACTTAATTAGTCACACGACGATGATATTCAGTGAGTGTGTCAGGTCTTGCCGGTAGGTAGGTATCTTTCCCCCGGAAACAACGACTGAATGTTGTTACTCTCAGCAGCTGAGGAGGAGTGAGAGGAGACTATACGATGATGTGACATTGACTGAAGTTTCGTTATGTTCCACACACACATGACTGTTGAAAGGTGCGAGGTTGCATTGCCAGGCTAAAAATAATGTCAAGTGGTGCATTTATTTTGGGCGGGTTTACGATTGTTTTGGTATGTTTTAGTTTATGAGTCTCCACATGGGACATATGCGGGAAGTGTGAGAGATGTCAAAATAGCTCAAGAGTTTTAGATTTCAAAGGAATTGTTAATTTTATGGAAATGTGACCGATTTAGGTAGTCATATGCAATGATTTGTGGATGCCACTTCTGACATCAGGTAACTAGTTTTGTAAATATCTGGCTTAAGGGACAGATATTTCCTCAGTTGCTCTACATCTCCTCTTGCATATTATACTCTCTAAAGGACGGTCAACTATACCTACCATGCGCTGTACATAGCAGATTTAAGTTTAGGTTTAGGTTTAGCTTAGAGAAGCTCCAAACACTTAGACTAATAAAGATCCATTATGATGCCATGAATCGCAACAATTTGGCTACCCGGGATTCTGTAAAACCAACCAGAGCTTTCAATGAAGTGAAGGAGGCTCTTGATGCCTATTGACCCTAATTGGCCTAGGTTGTCAAAGAAGTGAGCTTCTAGATGGAGTAGTCTTTTTTGGAACAGAGCTAGGCACATACATAGGATGTAGAGGTAGTTTCCTCATCCCCACAGTTTCCGCACAGTCTTTCGGACTGTTGGCCTATCGGACAGTGTTCAGGAAGAACACCGATAACGTGGCTGATCTGTGATCGCTTCAGCAGGGTCAAATCAGGACTACGTTTCACATCAAGGCTGGGCCAGATCTATCTTAAAATGCCGCAAGTAGAGAGAGTTTTCCATCTACAATTGGTTTTGCTAAAAGCGACCAGGTTTCGTAAGAGTTTACAAATATCGAGGAGATCCTATGGGTCGTACATTGTTTGGTGAGCTCGTCAATATCTCTGTGGTCTAGCACCCAGCATAGGTGACTGTTGAACAGCTCAGTCATCTCTAGAAGAGACAAACAGTTTAATGCTTCAAGTAAAGGAGCACGATTCCAGGGATTTGAGTGCCACTTGACTGTCTGTGAAAATGCTAATATCCCTGACAGGCATTGCATTACATTTCAGCCAGGACAAGGCGTCTTTGATCGTCATGATCTCCGCCTGAAAAACGATACAATGATCTGGGAGGCGGAAACACACGCTCAGATTGAACTTCTCAAAGAAGGCATAACAACCCAACCTCTCGTCAGTCTTGGAGTCGTCCGTGTAGAAGTGGATTGAACTGTCCTCAGAAGAGTGAGCCCTGTCCCATTTATTTGGATCAGGAATGCCCCGGCGGAAGTTTCAGTCAAATAACAGGGTCGGCGGGGTGTAGTCAGTATCTTCTGGGGTAAAATTGAGGAGATCAACGATCGAGGAGTGGCTCACATGATACTCCACTGTCAAGAATATCTAAGTGGAGCATGTGGAACATAATGTCCAGGGCCACTGATGGAGAAGTTCTCAGTGCACCACTGATGCATATATGCACATGCAGGAGGAGATTGATAGGATAAGATTGATAGGATAAGATTGATAGGAGATTGAGGTGAGTAGCCCTTATGATAGCTAGACCACTGTAAAGAGGCTTTGCTTTCCAAGAATATCTAAGTGGAGCTTGTGGAACATAATGTCCAGGGCCACTGATGGAGCAGTTCTCAGTGCGCCACTGATGCATATACATGCAGATCTTTGCACTTTAGATAGGAGATTGAGGTGAGTAGCCCTTAAGAGCCGGCAACCAATCTGCATCCAGTCCTTTCTATGTCCAATAGCTGCCCGTTGATCACTAGATTCCATAGAAGAGGAGACAGAACGCCACCCTGAGGAGTTGCGCAAATATGACATTTTGTAGCCGATGCACCGATCAGCTGCGAATTGATAATCCAAGTGAAGAACCGACTTTCAGGCTTGCAAAGTGGATCTATGATTGAAATAGATCTGACATTGTTAAAGGCTCCTCAATGTCCAGGAACACGACCATGCTAAATTCCTTGATGCTCAGTAATTTTTCAATCATGAGCACTAACGAGTAAAAGGCTGTCTCGACTGATTTGCCTTTGCAGTACGTATGTTGGAACGCAGAGAGCATAGATGGGCTGATGCTCTAGCGTAGGTGGATATCAATCAGTTTTCCTAGAGTTTTCAATAGGCTGATAGGTCGGAGATCATTTGGTTCCATGTGCGAGCATTTTCCTGTTTTGGGTATAAAGACAACTTCAACCTCGGTCCATAGTTGGGGAATGTAGACCAGATACAGACAACCACACATGATGGCTTTAGACCAAGAGAACACTATATCTTCTGATTCTGAAGCTCCGCCGGAATGATACCATCTGGCGAAGAAGCCCTGTGGGCTTCTATGGTTTGAAACTGCCCATGGCCCAAAAGACCTTTTCAGTGGAGTAACTAATTCCGTGGAGTTGCTGGAACGTTGTAGAGAAGGTGGTTTCAAATTGAGGTACAGCAACTGAGGAGCTATTAGGAAATTGGGTGTAGAAGGTCGATGGGCATTAGATGGCTGCATAAGTTCATCTAATGTCGCTACGAGAGATAGATTCTTCGTAAAATTTTCGATCCTGTTTTCGTTGACGGACGGAGAGATTCAACGACGAACTATTCGAGTTGTATAGCGACTTAGTCATAAAAAAACTGCGCATTAGTGGTTTGAGACGGCTAGGACAAATAGAGCGGATGGACACCAGTGCTCTGGCCCGCAGAGTCTTCGAATCAAACCGCGAGGTACAACCGAGTAGAGGAGGACCACATTTAGGTGACACGCACAAGTAGAAGGGGACCTCAGCCGACTTTGAGTGTGCAACTGCAGAGTCTTGTTTTTGCAGTCGTTCAGCCCGAACTGTAGCAACTGGAGGCACTTAAGTAAGTAAGTCAAACGAGTTACTCGACAAATCAAAACCAGATATTGCAAGACCTTTATTTATGGTATTGTGTTGGGTATCTTTCACAACACTTTCTATAGAAGCTAGAAGGACATAAACAAGAATGAATCTCCAGTGAGGACTAGGCTACTCACTTTAAGCAAACCCTTCTTCGGAGATCTCAGAGAGATAACAAAATATAGGATTGGAGAACTGATCCTGTATCTTAATTCCATGGGCTGGGTTTGACTCCTCACTTTCTTTACAACCATTACACTCTCTTTTACTTTTGTGCACGAATGTGTGGTAACAAAACGGAGCAATCTAGCACTAATTGGGTTCTTTATGAACCGCCACTAACCTAAAACAGTCCAACTAAAGCTCTATGTGTCCTTTGGCAACTTATTCTTGTTGTTGGAGCATTGCAGTTAGACTCAGATCTGGGTACTAATCAGCCCTGACCTAGGTTCTGGCAGAAAAAAAAGTAAAATAATTTGAGATCCGAAAACACCCCCTTCAATGATCCTTCCAACCATAGTACTGCTTCCCTTCACACTTAATTTTCTATCGATCACATCTGCTCAGCTGCCAAGTATTTAAAAACCAAACATCTTAACCGCACTCAATTGAGCTCACTCCCCCTTGAAAGATCAAACCAATTCAAATTAATTAACCAAATTGAAACAGTAATAACTTATTCGCAGCTCCTTGCAACCAGTTTCAAGCCAGCTCCCATCAATCATAGCTGCACACAGTTTCAAGAGCTCCGCCGCGCCACCACCACCGCAGAGGAATAAATCAAATTTACCAGACCCACTTAAACAGTGTTTTCCTTATGAATGCATCATTTCACGCCGGCCCTTAATAACTCACTCTGCACTTGAGAAACGCACTCAGGAGCCACTTCAATTTCGTTCCAATCAAAACGTCTGATTAGTGCGCACTTCACATCCCACATCGCACATCGTATAGATAGTGTGTATAAAATGTACGAGGATATCGTTTCACTCACCCGCCTGACAGGCGGATAAACTTCGACGGCAAAGCAGTGCACCTCAATCGGTCTGATGTTTGCACTATATTCCGAGGCGGCCACCATGCCCCCGGGCTCGTTAGTTTTGATGGAAATTGCAATCTCATTAGGGAGACCAGAAACCAGGAACCAGGAACCGAAAAGTCGAAAATGCAACCACGAGAGCTAGAGAGAAAAACCCATCGAGACGAAGAGTGATGGCTCGAAAGAGGCGGATGTGCATTCCTTTTGAATGTTTCATTCCTTCAGAACAGACACATCCTTTGGGGGATAAGAGGAATGGTATCTTTCTTCTCCTCTTTTTTTTTTGGGGGAAAGTAGTCTGCATTGACTGAGTTTCTACGAAGCTTGACAGGTGGGAAATCCGATGCAGGTACTACGGTCCTCTGGAGGATCTAGCTAGCTTGTGGCAAAGGAAAAACCGTGTATCCTCCAGACGTTCGCATAATGATATCCTAATTTGCAATTGAATTCGAATGAATAAATTTGTTACGATTGGCTGGTTCTGTTGAGCTTGCCTCATTTTTTCGTGGAATTAAAGAATATTTTTAAAATTCACTTCTTCTCGAGTGGATGGCAGTATCTCTTGTGTGTGTCTTCTGTTGTTTAATCAATTTAATAAATCAGTTTCACGGTGATGGGGAGGTGTGCTTTGGCATTGTCTCTTATAAGTGTGCGCAACGATTTATGGCTGACAGATACCGAAATAAGCTAAGAATTAGAATGGAATTCTTCTGGATGCATCCGACATAGACAGACGTGCAGCCGAAAGTTTTATTTTGAATCTACGATTGCATTTGAATGAAGATGACACAAATTAATGGTTTCCTTGGAAAGTTTGGACTTCCACAGTGTCACCTGACCTAATGGGAATAAATTTTGGGACATTTATAATTATCGTTGGCATTTTTATATCTCGAATATCTTATTGTGTCTTGTCTAAATAGAATTTTACGATTTAGGACTGAATTCACTGGGAAATATTTGCCTAATCTTTGACATATCTTGGCAATGGGTCGGAGTAATTTTTTGATTCAATTTCGAAAGTTGTACATCAGTTTTGTAGTCTCAAACACATCTTCAAGTCAGACAGTCTCAGTATCTCTCTCAGTACTAGTAGTAATGTTAGTCATGATGCCACTTCTGTGACTCTATACTTTGCACCATCGTATCGTATATCATCTCCTTCATCTTACGTTGACATTTAGATACTTACCTTACTTCAAAACCATTTCAATATCAGTGTCAGAGTTGGAAATACTATTAGGTATCAAGAATGCCTTTAACACCGCAAACTGGAGAAACATCCTGCGAGCATTTGCCACCAGAGAGTACCAGAATACCTGCAGAAGATAAAGACGATGAAACGTATATAACGTCACCGCAGTATAACGTCACCGGCGGAGTTCCTCAAGGCTCCATACTAGGTCCACTACTTTGGAATCTAATGTATGATGACGTCCTCAGACTTGGAGTCCCAAAGATTAGGAAAATAAGTGGTTTAGCTGACGACATAGCAAGCGTTGTAGTAAACAAACTTCTTGAAGAGCAATAAAGCTATCGAGATGGTCTGGCTAGTACGCATGGGTCTACAACTTGCAGATGAAGTAGTACTCATCAGTACGAGTCATGGAGACTATAAGAGTAACCGTGGGCAATCACGTTGTAGCTTCCAAATCAAAGCTGTACTTTAGCTTTTTGGTATTACTATAGATACAAGGTTAACCTGCAAGATGCTGCTGAAAAGGCAGTAAAGGCAACGGCTGCACAGGCATAGATTGTGCTAAATATTGAATGACCGAGACATAAGAAGAGAGCAAGATTTGCCACATTAATAATGCTCTACGGCTCCCAAATATAGGATGGTGCCGTAAAAAGGAAATCGTACAAAAAGAAGACTGAGACAGCCTACAGAGCTAACGTGTTGAGAGTATACAGCGCATTCCAAACAACTTCCTACTGGCATGGTATCAATAGATCTTCTTGCTAAAGAAGCGCCACAGAAATACCGTGCCAGCAGGAGAACAGCAACAGCGACGAGTCGAAGTGATACTGAAGTACCACCAAAGACAAGTCTGAAAGAATGCCAGGAGAGATGGTGTCACTCTGATAAAGGCAGATGGACGAAGAGATTGATGCCCAACATACGCCTAAATTAATAGGAAGCGTGGGGAGCTGAATTTTTACCTGACCTACCTACATATGTTTGGATACGACAACGACCCCTATTGCACGGAAGCAATGGAGGATGCGATATTACATAGAACGGCACCTACTGGTAAACCAACTGGAAGAGGACTTAACCTTAGAGAACTTCACCATACAGATGATGAGCAGCGAAGCTTGGAAATCAGTTAGCGACACTGTGACAAGCGAAGACAGGAGCGACAACAAAACGTAGCGCACCAGGCTTCCAACACGAGGGAGTCGAGTACCTAACGAAGTCTCCCCCGCGATGAAATGCTTGACGGAAATGCCGCCTGAACCAGGGATAGAAGAGGAAGTGAGATTAGTGGGTGAAAATTCGACACTATGGACCTGAGTACACCAAGCAGTGAAATCCACCCAGCCAGTTAGGCAAAAATGTGGGGTGACCTAAACCAACCATGACGAAGAACGGTCGAAGAGGAATGGTTGGTTGGTTGGTTAAGACCGGCCCTCGATGACAAAATGCACTTAGACCAGAAGAGGCCCATTGTGCTGCCGATATGTAAGGTGGGTGGATCACCCTCTTACTCTGGGAACCATCCAATCCTTTGTATGAAGGAGCTAATCTTAGCCGTGCAGGCGTTGCTGAGATCGTTTAGATCATTGAAAAGGTATTCGTCTAATGTAGCCTTCCTAGTTTTTGGCGAGTGCAGGGCACGTGCACAAGAGGTTACTGATGGTCTCCTCATCCTCCTCGTCCAAAAAGCTTCTACAGAAGTCGTTGTAGGGGATGCCTAATTTTGAGCATGTCTTCCTATAGCACAGTGTCCAGTAAGGGTGTTAACTATCTTGGAGAGCATTCCTCTCTTATGTTTTAGGAGTCCCCTAGACCCGGTGTTATTTAGAGTCAGATTGCAAAGGTCGAGTTGATACCATCGATCACTGGCCTTATTCACTGCGTCAGCGTTGGTAAGGTATTTAGAATAAGACGTTGGCGCCTCGATGTCGGTGACACTTATGTTATTTAAACGAGAGAAGACTTGTCTAGCCAGTTCATTATCCTCGCAATTTTCTGGTACGTTACAGTCACTCAGCAAAGGGTACAGTACAACTACAGTATTTTACTGCCTTGGATCTCGTTGTGCTGGATGCAAGGAATTTGATGGCTGCCTGACTGTCGATGTTTATGACAGTATTCGATGCTGATACTGCATTAACCACCAGCCAGTCAGTTGCTTGACGAATAGCAGTGACTTCCGCTTGAAAAACGCTGCAATAGTTTGGAAGGTTAAAGTAGAGGTGAATATCTTCGGAGAAGACTCCAGCACCGACTCCATCCTCGGTTTTGGACCCATCCGTGAAAATTGACAGCGATTCGTGGTACAGGACATCCCGTTATGTCCATTCAGTTCTGTCTGGTAATGAGGAGTTATAGCCCATGCTGAAGTTGTATACATTAGCAGGTGGTCGGTGACCTGTGGAAGATGGCGAAGCATCAGTAATATTCTGGCATGTCCAATGTGTTGCTCCTTCCATTGTTTAGAGCTTCTCAGCCTTATTGATGAGCAGGCAGCTAATTGTTTGCTGACGATGTCGATTGGGAGTAAATGGAGCATGGTTTGAAGCGCTGCAGTGGGAGAGGTTCTCAGTGCACCAGTAATACTGAGACATGCAACTCATTGGATCTGCTCTAATATAATTAGGTTGGACTTCTTCTATAGGGCGGGCCACCAGACCTATACTCCGTACATGATAATCGGCTTTATTACCGTGGTGTATAGCCAGTGCATAGTGTTTGGTTGGAGGCCCCAGGTGGAACCAGGGTAGCCAGGGATTTCCTGGCCCGTCCGACTATGTTTTCCCTCCAAAGAAGCTTGCGGTCAAGGTTTAGGCCACTAGATTCCCTAGTAATGGAGACAATACTCCCCCTTTGGGGGGTACCACGTTGTGCTTGTCCTTTAACATTGCTACTTCCGAAGGACGCAGAGATTACCCTGCAGCGTATGCGCTATAATGCTGAAAGCCGTCTGGATTTGTGCCGGAAAGATGCCATTTGGCCCCGGGGACTTGAAGGGCTCGAAACTGGCCACCGCCCACTTCAGTTTCTTTTCATTTATAAGTTCAGGAGGTAGCGTCGGGCGTGCGATATTTATTAGAGCAGGAGCATTGCTAGGGATAGGCGTGCAGCCGGGAAATGAGTATCTATAAGCAGGTTAAGCGATGCTTCATCAGATTCCACCCATGATCCATTTGGGTTCATGAGGACACTCGGCACGGTTGGTGTTTTGGAGAGGACTTTGCGCTGTCTGGAGGCTTGAGACGTATTGTCAATACTCTGGCAGAAGCTACGCCAGGATATACGTTGGGCCTTCCGAACTTCAGCTTTGAATATATTCAGGGTTTGTTTGTAAATATCCCAGTCCGTGGGTAGCCTTGTTGATTTGGCATTGTTAAATTTTTTCCTGCTTACGCAGCGAAGATTGCTGAGTTCTGCATTCCACCATGGCGGACGATTGCCTACGGTAGGATACGACCAGCGTATAATCTTACCGAAATATATAAATTCAACATAAGGAGTTTAAAGAACTGCATGAGATGGTACGTCAACATTACACTTTGGATAACCAGAGCATTGGAAAAAGTAATTTCCCATCAGCTGATGAAGTACGTGCTAAAAACATCCTAAAAGTGACTGTGAAGAGAGACGGAAACGCGTTCAGTAGCGGATTATTGTGGAGGTACGACGATGTGGTTCTACCAAATAGCTACCCTATGGCTTTCAAGAAGTCGAGGTGCTTAGAGAAGAAGATGTCACTAAACCCTTCTCTGCTTCAAACGATCAACGGGCAGATCGACAATCTGTTGGCAAAGGGCTACGCCAGAAAACTCACATGGCCAGGGATCGACGATCAACAATCCGGGGTTTGGTATTTGCCCACCTTCATAGTGAAGAACCCCAACAAGCCGGGAAAGGGGTGCGATTGGTATGGGATGGCTTCTACACAGGGCATATCGTAAAACAGCGTCCTTCTTAAGGGTCCAGACGAGCTGAGAGTCCTCACAGATGTACTTCAAGCATTTCGAATACATCGAGTAGAAATGTTTCACTGTGTTGTCGTGCGAAAGGAGGGTCAACAGTCTCACAGGTTCTTGTGGTGCTATGGCGAGTTGGACCGACAACCAGATGTTTACGTGATGCAGGTGTTAACCTTCGGAGCAACGTGTTCCCCAAGCATTGCACAGCACGTCAAAAATACGAACGCAATGGCAGCTGAGGCGATAATCCAGTATCATTACATAGACAACTTGCTGGATAGTGTCGATACAATGGAGAAAGCTATCCAACTCACAAAGGATGTTAAGTATGTGCACTCCAAAGCTGGGCTCAACATTGGAAACTGGTCATCAAACTCTAAGGAGGTTTTGCGAGCCCTTGACCAGCTTGATAGTGCAGCGAAGACATTTCAAGAGGTTCCAAAGGAGATGAATTGCACCACGAAGGTTCTGGGACTCTGAGCGGAAAACGAATGCCAACGAAGCGTGAACTTCTTAGAGTACTAATGTCTATCTATGACCCTCTAGTATTTCCATCATTCTACCTTGTAAAGCTGAAAGTGGTTCTGCAAGAAGTCTGGAAGTCGTGTGTTGCTTGGGATGAAGTAATCCCCAATAATATACAAACCAAATGGGAAGGATGGCGTTGTTTGTTGCCAAGTGTGGAAGATGTTTGTGTTCAACGATGCTACCTACCGACCGGTTTCAATAGGATGTCGTCGGACGGTAGCATATTTTCGATTCCAGAATGGGCAGTCAGTGGATTGTGTAATGGTCAACGCCAAGAGTAAAGTGGCTCCCTTAAAGCCACTATCAATACCACGTTCAGAACTACAGCCAGCGCTGATGGGATCCCGAATGGCTAGTGCAATAGTAAAGACCCATGATGTTCGAATAGAGAGGAGGTACCTGTGGACAGATTCTAGAAATGTCCTGTCCTGGCTACAAACTGACGCCATATGTCATGTTCCGGGTTAGAGAGATCTTGGAAAACACTAAACAGGAAGAATGGAGATGGTTTCACACAAAAATGAACGTCGCGAACGAGGCAACAAAGTGGACAAAGGTACCAACTTTCCATAAGAACGATCGATGGTTCAAAGGTCCAAGTTTCTTGCACGACGACGAGGAAAGCTGGCTGACTATACTTGAAGCGGTTGATATTCAGAAGGAGGAGCTAAGACCACATTATCTTCTGCTGACAGACGTATTGGGCAATGGTCCTTTTGTAGACGTTCATCGATTTTCATCTTGGCGGCGCTTACATCGTTCGATGCCTTGGGTGACTCTTTACATCGACATCCTAAAGGGAAGAAGAGGAAGTTTGCTGGTGAGTGAAAGAACTTTATCAACGGAGGATATTCCATGAGTAGAGGCAATCATCATACAGATAGTTCAGCGAGATAGATACAACGACGAGATGGAGTTGCTGAAGCAGTCGAAGATACTTCCTAGATCAAGTCAGCTGTTTAAATGTCCCCCATACATAGATGATGAAGGACTCCTTCGAGTAAAAGGAAGAAACGACAGTGCATGGTGTAGTGAAGACG
Source organism: Xylota sylvarum (assembly GCA_905220385.1). Lineage (NCBI taxonomy): Eukaryota > Metazoa > Arthropoda > Insecta > Diptera > Syrphidae > Xylota > Xylota sylvarum. The sequence continues at coordinate 11,026,868 of LR999960.1, forward strand.
ATACGAAGTGCCCTATCATCATGCCAAAAGATCATCACGTAACGCTATTGATTGTGGATGGATTTCATCAACGTTTGCCAGGAACCAGTAGTCAACAAGGTACGGCAAAGGTTTTGGGTACCGACGCTTATCAAATCAGTGCGTCGAAGATGTCAACGTTGCAGACTTACTGATGCAGTTCCAACGTGTCCGGAGATGGCACCGCTGCCGGAGGCTAGACTAGCAGCCTATGTGAAGCCCTTTTCGTACATTGGGGTGGACTACTTTGGTCCGGTCATCATAAAAGTTGGTAAGAGGACTGAGAAACGTTGGGTAGTCCAGTCTTCCTGGCGTCACAATAGTTTAAGAGTTCAGACTCTGCTTATGATGATCAAGATGGTATTGCTGCATACAAACAAGATTTTTTATTCAAATCAAAGCCACAAAGTTGTACCAGATTGTTGCCACTACCACTGACATACCGCATTTCTTTCTACGGCTTTCCGTCACCACAAGTATTGGAAAAGTACAATGCCTCCCTTAACAGAATACCATCACGGCATACGAGTACCACCTCATGGAATTCCGATTTTTAGATGCCATTACCTACTGACGCGTCAAATTCCACAAAAAGATTGATTGATGCCATAAGATAACAACACCAAAGGTGTTTGGTGTAAACCAACTACACACAATACACTCCCCCCAATGCCACCATTACCAATCCACATCCGCATCCGCATCCACATCCACCCCCACCCACCCCCACAAACATACAAAAAACATAACAGGAGTCTTCCTCCATTTGTTGTCGTCATTTAACAAATTAGGTCGAGCTCATATTTCTCATTATCAAGGTTTTTTTTTTTTTTCATTTCTTGTGTCAGACGCACCCCCTCTTCCTGTGGGTCGGTCGGGTGGAAAGGGAACAAATCAAAAATAAAGGCATAAATTATCCTGTCACAAAAATATTTTCTTTCTTCTCTGCCTCCCCTCCGCAGACATAGGAAGGAGTCTCTATCACTCGACTATGTTACACTCTGTTCCTGACAAAGGAAACTTGGCTCCATCCCCCACCCATCCCATTTTTTGGGGTGGGTGTCATGTTTTCTCGGAAAATATTACTTCCGAGTGAAATCTGAGATTTTTCATATGCGTACGGATGGATCGAGGTAAATTGAGATTTTAATAAAAAAAAAAAAAAAAATAATCCCCAGGAGGTGGGTCCTCGGCCATTCAACTGTGAGAAATTTACAACCTGATTCCAATGCGGCGTCGGGGGTGTAATCGTATCTCTAACTAAAGTGCGCTTTGCCTACCGATATACAGAAGGGCGGACGACACCGACAACGACGACGACGAAGACGTGTATGTAATGTGAAATGTTCGTTTGACAGATTTATTTTGCCAAGGTTATGCCATTTGACTGTTGTCAGGTTAATAACGGTGCACTGGGCGTGTGGGTGGGCGGAAGGATGTGTAATGTGTGTGCGCGCGCTATGCATGCCACGTTGCTTAGGGTATTTTGGGAATTGAGTGGGCTCCGATTCGGGTGTAACTAGGTCGCATGTGAGTGGGAATAGTGTTGTACATCTGTTGCGATTTAGATGATCAATGGGCCTTAGACGAGAGCCTATTTATATCCTCGAGGGGGGACTTTGAAGATCTAATAAATTAAATTGCTTTTCTGTTAGGGGGGGATGTTTTATTTTTTCAAGTTCTTTTGTCAGAATTATGAATGAGGGGGGAGTCGTGTGATCTTTTGGGACGTTTTGTTAATTTTTAAAGCGAAAAATTCCGGATTCCCTAACACGATTAAGGACGGATTAATGGGGACATACAGGGTGAGTGTCCCCGTTCAGCAGGGACATACATTGTTCAAAAAGAAGGTCCATTGTGAATCACTCTATCACTATGGAAAAACTGGATTACTAGCACCGGTGGGACAGGAGTCAGGGCAACCAGTTTCGGTGTAAAATATGGTTCACCGTTTAAGGATTCAACCAGTTTGACCCACTGGCACTAGTTTTTATTTTGCTTCAGTCAATCTAGCTAGATTGTTAAAATCTTCGAGGAAGTACTCTCGTAGGATTTCCTTCTCTAGATCGATACACAGATTGTTAAGATCTTCGAGGAAGTACTCTTGTAGTGTTTCCTTCTCAAGATCGATACACAGATTATTAAGATCTTCGAGGAAGTACTCTCGTAGGGTTTCCTTCTCAAGATCGATACACAGAAGATGTGTGTCAAGTCTAGCTGAATTGTTAAGATCTTCGAGGAAGTACTCTCGTAGGGTTTCCTTCTCAAGATCGATACACAGATTATTAAGATCTTCGAGGTAGTACTCTCGTAGGGTTTCCTTCTCAAGATCGATACACAGATTGTTAAGATCTTCGAGGAAGTATTCTCGTAGGGTTTCCTTCTCAAGATCGATACACAGAAGATGTGTGTCAAGTCTAGCTGAATTGTTAAGATCTCCGAGAAAGTATTCTCGTAGGGTTTCCTTCACAATACACGTGAACAATCCTAGGCCGGAGAATCCACTTTGGACATATAGAGTGATGACTGGAAGGCAATCGAGGCCTTCCTAGCATGGTCTTGAATGTCTGGCGTGTCCTGCAAATTGGAGTTCAATAACCTTGAGTTTTGGAGGAGTTATGTATGGTATTTCATACCTTCTTGTGAACAACACTAGTTCAGACTTGGACGTATTAACTCCGGAACCGACACTTTCCAGCCACTTTGCGAGTTTATTTAGAGCAGGCTCCATCAGGTCTCTAGGTTGGGTGGTTGGTTGGTTTGGGAGAGTAAGGATACCCTCAACAAGTAGGCCGGCGATTGGGCCCGTTGTGTTCTCCTCTAAAAAGACTGTAGATGCCGGTGAAGTTTGATTTGGGGATGAAGAGTTGAATGAGGTGCACAGTTCCGGGAAACGTCCTGTATATCTGACGAACTCCAGGATCTTTTGAAAACTGTAACGTCTAATATAACTCAGCTCAGGCAGAATGTGTCCTACCAGGTGTTTGTATCTTAGCGCCCCTAATGCGGGGCATTCGCAGAGGTAGTGCTCGAGGCTTTCTTCCTCTTCCTCGCACCCCGAGCATATGCTTGATGTCACCAGTCCCTGTCTGCATACGTGTTTGTTCAGGTTGATGTATCAGGTGTATAGACCGTCCATCCATCTTAATTTTCTCCTGCCTAGATCTAGCGCCTTCTTTGCCTGAAGGCTGCAGCGGCGCTCGGTCTTACCTTTGGCAGCTTTCTAGGTCTGCAGTCTTTTCCACATATTTTCGTGGTGTTTTGCGAATGAGCTGCTGTATGCGATTTAAACATACTCTATGTTTCCTGCCCCTTCCTCATGAATTCATCCGCAGCTTCGTTCCCTTTTATATTTCAGCGACCAGTACTCAAACGTACTGTTGAGTTGTTTCGAGTTGATTCTTGGATTTGCTAGTGGTTTTAGGGCTTCCTGACTGTCCGAGCAGTCAGGTAGTAGATCCCCGCCCACAAACACTTGCGTGTTTGGGGAGTTCCAAAGACCGGGCAGTTGGTGGTGCCTCTAAAAATATTCCTGAGCCCGTACCTCCTTCCATTTTCCTTACTTAAAGATCGTCACTTAAAAGATCGCACGGATGCCTTACGAGCCCAGAGGCCGCCTGTACTTCCTTCCAGATAGCCCTGCTTGTGTTCCATTGCCATTGAAATGTCCTAAATTTTTGAGTCTAAGAGCAGTCAGTCCGACTGATGTTTTAACCTGTAGTCCTATAGGGAGTAAGTTAAAGATTGTCTCCATGGCTGCTGTAGAGGTACTGGTAGTGATGGTAGTGATGGTAGTGATGGTAGTGATGGTAGTGCAAGAGTGAGAGGAAACTCTCTACTATCGGCCACCATACAAACACTCCATAGATTGAGATGGGCCTGACGATGCAAATGTAAATCCAATAGACTTGCTTCGGTTTCAAACCTCACGTCTTGCCAAAAGTCCTACGGCATATCCAATACTCCCTTCTGACTTTCGTGATTCTGTTTTCTAGATTTCTTGTTCAAGTTAACTTGTTGTCCAGGATGATCCTAAGATACTTTACATCCTTTCTTCGGTTCAGTTTTACTCTCCCTAACAACGGTGCATGGAAGTCCTCTAGCTTGTATCTTCTCATGAAAAGTACCAAGTCGGTCTTTCCATAGTTGACGCCTAGGCCGCAGTGGTCCGCCCAACTTTGAATGGTGTTCAGTGCCGACCCCTCCACCTATTCTTTAGGTTTAGTTCATGATCGATTCCTAAAATTTCGACAACATTGAAGTCGGTTCTAAGGGCGAAGAAAATAGATTTGAAATTTGCGCAGCAGCCAGAATCCATTAAGTTTAAAACGAGAGATAAGCTCGATAGAACTCCCTTTGATATAAGTATCAAGAAGTTCTGGAAACAGCAGTTCATTCTTTCGAATTTGGTCCCGTATTTACGTGAAGTACCTTCTCTGACACAATCTATACATAGCTTATCAGAGAATCATGTGTCATAAGCTCTATTTCCTGTCAAAAGTATCCTCATACTCTCAGAGGACTACAATTGTTTAGCATTTTCTGTATAGAGTAGGTGATAACACTTCACCCAGCGGAATGCCATTCTTATTACATCATTTGTGCCAAACCGCGATCTGACTGGCTGAGTCTGACTACTCTCGATCCTTCTTTTCATAAGGAAGCCAAGTCCTCTTCGGTACCGATCATGTCTATAGCTGAGTCTGAGTTTCAGTACTGGGGTAGTCCTTCTTCGTATCGATCATGTCTATGGCCATCCTCTCATCGTTCCACAGAAGATAAAACCTAATGGGAGGCTCAGCTTTAGATTCACTAAATCTCTCTACATTGCCTCCATCCATCCTAGTCTCACCTGGTAATACATTTACATTTTCACTTCACAATGCTATTTTCAACTACAATTTGTCACCTCTAGTGCACTCCGTAGAGTCACGTCTCCTTCGTACTCACTTAAATTTGACCCAATTCAAACCTTCCCAGTTAAGCCCCAAAAAAAAGGGAAGGCATCTCCACCTTTTCCTTCACTTGACTCAAAGGCTCTGTTTCCAATTCGGTGTTTCTTCCATAAATCATCCGAGAGTCCCACGGAACCTTTCCACGCTTTAATTTTAAATTGCAAATTTCTATTCTTTTGAATTTTATACATAATGGATGTGAATGTCCTCTTGACGCCCCGCACACCATCGGGTGCGGGCTAAAGCCCCGAGGACAATGATGATCTTCTGCTGGGAACATAATCTCCTCGCTTTCGTCATATAGTCATCCACTACGCCGGCAGAAGGGACCTTGTGTCAAAAACACTCTTTCCGTGTTCGCGCGATGAATGAATGAATGAATGAATGAATGCATTTCCGGACGAGGACAACTTCATTTTCTTTCCTTTTTTTGGTTTTTTTTTTTTTGCGGGTGAGCCTAAGAAGACACACTGAAGACAATGAATCCTGCAGACGAAGGGATATATATTAAAAGACTTGCTCGCTGGTGAGATATGAGCTCTCCGCACAAAAGGATAATAATTCATTTCGTGCTTTGCCTCCTTCTACTTATTTTGGTTTTGTCCTTTCGTCGTTTTTTTTTTGTCGTCGTTTTTTTAATCCTTTCTAAGCGATGTAAGTCAGTATAACACAATGCGAACATGAATAGGAGAGATATAGAATCCTTTTTTTATTCTCCATCCTCGGTTTATATGTGTATTTCTTTCTTTCGTTGAATTTTATGACTTTTTGTCGTCCTGTTTTGCTGGGTGCATCGCTGGTGTAATGCACTCTGTGGACTTGCTAAATAGTCATGCATTCCAGGAACAGGATATATGAGAGTGTAGGTGTGTGTGTTTTGTTGTTGTGCAGCAGTGTGGGATGTATCCACGGGTTTCGTTATGCCCGAGATGGCAAGGAGGGCATAGTGAATAAAAATGTCCTGGATGAGGGAGTATGTTGAAAGAGAATTGTTCCCTGTTCATGGCAGCAGGAGGAGTCCTTGGTATTTGTTTTTTTTTTTTCTCTTTTTTTCCTTGTTCTACTGTGTTTTATGTATATTCCCGGCGATGTGGTTTAACTTCTGGCAATTTAAGTTTCAGTTAAAAATGAAAAAAAAATATCCTGGATGCACATTGTGTACTGAACAGCAACGGTGGTGTGTTAAGGGTTCGTGGTGTATCTGGCATGTGATATGGGAGTCAGTTCGGGTGAGCTGGGTGCAGTTAAATTGAATGCGTGTTAGGAAACTGTGCAACGGATAATATCGTAAAAATACAAGTCAAAAGATTCTCGCGCATAAATATGAACTGAGTTTCTGTGGATCCTTTTTCCGGTATGCACACATAGTTTCTTGTAACGAAATTGCTCTTGCTGGTAACGTTCAGCTATGATAGTTTCAAATAGGGAAATTCTAAAGATGTGAGATGTGGTGGTGGTTAGTTCATGGAGTGAAAAATCCTTGCAATTCGATTAAAGTTGTAGGAGATTTAATGGTATAGCCGTCGAAGTAGACTGAACGAAGCTAAAATAAGATTTGGTTTGATTAACACAGTTTTGTTTTGCATCTTTTCAGGACTTCTAGAGTACCTACGTACATACATATGTCTACCTTCGCTGGATCCGCATTTGCCAATTCCATATCATGCCAGATACTAGGATACTTACTTACTTAGGTAGCACTAGAGTTCAGGGTGAGCCGGGGCTTTAACCAACAAGTCCCTCCAGAAAGCACGGTCCATAGCTAACTGCCTTCGGTTAGGCACTCCAATCGTAGTGGAATCTCCTCCTTCAAAGCTTGTCAAAGGTTAGGCAACCAAATATCTTTCGAAGATCAACCGAAATGCGAAAATTTGATCAATTGCGCACATTTCTGTCCTGAACTCGTGTTGATAGGGACCAAACAGGTCCTTGACGAAGGGTGCCAAACGTTCACATGCTCTCTACCAAGTCACATCAAGCTGCTGACATGTTGGCAACGTTACCACTAGTCTTTGGAACTTGACATAGATTTCGGGATTTGTTTGGCGACGATTCTAGCGGTCTCTTGCGATTGCAGCTTTTTGACGTTAATTTTTCTCACTGGTTGATCTGTCACCATCTAGATCACGAGACCACCATGTCCCCTTGTGTATATTGAAAAAAAGAAACCGTGTATTTGCTACAGCGACGGTTCGCTCCTCCGCAAAGTCAAGAAACCTAAGTCCGCCAGGCATGGTGTCGTGTAGGCTATGCTTACCAACTATCCTACCAAAGATGTCCTCCTTTCCTACGTTGGCGTTAAAATAGGTTTTGTCGAGGAGGTCGACAAAACATAACCTATGTACCTCTTTGGTAGGTTTGTCCTTGCCCTCTGTAGAGCCATTATTGACTGATATTGGGGAATTAACCCTTGATGAGGATTGTCATAAGACATTCGCTTACGTGACGAAAGCTAAGCACTTCTTATCTAAGTATGTCGCGTTGCTTCTGTTCCTATAGCAATTACCATAGCATGTGTCGCAGTTGTTCCTACCCATCCCATCGCATCAGGAAGGCCTGATACTTGGTAGAATCCCAGTCATACCTCTTCGAAGATCCTAGCGCTGCCATCGTGCCGTTAAGACTCTTCCACCACCACTTCTATTTCAAGACCCTGTCTCAGTCTTGAAAGGTCCTTATTGACTTGGGTTCCGGTTACGTCTAAGTAGCTTAATAAGGTATCCTCTAGTCTGGCTATGGATCAGGTCCAGAAGAGATGTTTCGCCTATCACTTGTGTGCAAAAGCTAACCCAGGTTGTTAGTATTCCGGGTTTGAGTAATCAGCTCTACGTATGAGGTTAGACTCAGCATACGCTCAACGTTACTTAGGTCGCGCTGCAGTTCGGGATGGACCCCAGGTCCACCAATGTTGGTTTACTATCAACAACTATTCAGTAGGCCCCACGTAGAGCTGGAGGTGATGATGTACTCCTGCCCACCAAATGGACTGGACTAAGCCCCAACAAAACAATCATAATCCTTTCGGAATCCCTATTCTTTAGTGATTTGGTATCTTAGTTGCGCATGTTTGGTTCGTGTTAAGATTTTTGCGTTATTTGTACTCAGATTCAGAAGAAACAGGCGGGTTTGTCAAGACAGCGACTTTTAAAAAGACCATTGCTGGCTCTACCTTCAGAGTGGAAGAGTGGAGATGATGTACCAATTTTCAGCAACGAGTCTGTCAATTCGTTGGTATTCGGAGTTAGCAGTGATATAATGTACAAGGACCAAGTTCCTCCAAACCCTTTTTAAAATTTTCGTCTTTGGAGTGTCTTGGGTGGCCGGGTCAGTGACATTCAACTGCTTGATGGCGAAAGTGTTTGCATGAGTAGTTGAGTATCTGCTTTAATTTTGCAAGAGTCTAATGGAGTCTAGTGGAGTCTAGTGGAGTCATCTATTCACTACAGATTCCAGACCCCAACCCTAGCACTCTCGAAGCAGTTGGATCAGAAAAAGCCGAAACCAGAAACGGGAATAAAGTTTATGAGGGAGACCCATTCCGGGACCCAGAAAGCAGTAGTAAGTTTGCAAGGATCGCCAACAAAGTCCTAGCCGTTGCAAAAGTCAGAATCGGTTGGGTAAATTGCCGATTAAGAAAAAAACCGGCCTTGGGTATGGCCGTGCAATGGACTGTAAGAACGAATACCAGTCCGAACACTGCTAGAGATGTGGCGGAAATGGTCACAAGGTAAAGGATTGCTTCTCAGAGCCGGAATGCATGCCCCGTAAAGTGGGCAAAGCACTAAGCAAGTACTGGAAGCATAAGATGCCCTGATTTCCAACTTGCGCTGAACGCTTCCCAGAAGCGGACACGAAGGTTATCCAACTATCTAAACCTCAACCATTGCGAGGCAGCTCAGGACCTGCTTAAACAGACAATCCGAGAGTACGATGTAGATATCGCAATACTCAGCGAGCCCTACAAGCTTCTAAATGAGGGTGTGTGGACAGCAGCGGATAGTTCTGGCAAAGTAGCGATATGGTCATAAGGCCAACACCATTCTCAGAGAAAATGACGACGCCCCAGGTAGGCTTCGTGTGGGCCAAAGTAAATGGCATATACGTCTTCAACTGCTACGAGCCTCCAGAAAAAACTGAACAAATAGTTGACAACATTACAACGACTGCAAAAGGAGGAAATTGTATCGTAAAATGGGGTTCACGTTCCACAGGCATTTGCATCGTTAGACATTGTTCTCGTTAATGAAGGTATCACCTTTGTGAGCACGTATTTGGCCACAAATACTGCGTGACTAGTATGACCACCAGAAAATCAAGATTTAGCTACGGCCCACTCCAATTGAAAATAGAAGAGAACAGACAAGGCAGCCGCAGAAAAGGAATGGAATCCACACACTCTAGACGTTGAAGTACTCCAGCTAATGATAGAAGATGTCCCTTCGCGGATCAGCCACCGACAAGGTTCACAGCTCACAAGACTGACAAGAGACTGACATGCAACAGAAAACAGCAAACGCACAAGGGACACCAGTATACTAATGGAACAACGAGATCGCCAGACTCCGCGCAGAGTCTCGCACGATGCGCCGCTTGTACCAGCGTTTCATTCATAACCGCCCGGAGAACCTAAAAAAGTGAAATTAAAGACGTATTGCAACGAAGCCGATCAAAATCCGTGGGGAAAAGTCTTTCAAGTGGTGATGATGAAGTTAAAGGGTGACCGCAAACCCTTGCCTATGTCCACAGTGTTTCTAGAAAACGTGCTGGCTGTACTTTTCCCACAACAACAAGGAATGGAAGAACACGTGGCATTACCAACACCTCTTGTCACCGCAGAAGATGTCTTGCAAGTCTGCGAAAAAATCAAGGACCAAAAAGCGTATGGCGTCGATGGAATCACCAACATTACCCTAAAAGCAGCAATCAAATGGTGCCCACACATCTTCGCAGACATATAGTAAGTACTTGCCCCAAAGAAGAAGTATTCCCCGGCCAAAAGATAATAACCCACCGCATGATTTATCATCGTATATATGCACCTATGTGTGATACTGGAACACGTCATAAGGGACAGATTGGAGAGTGCAGTCGATGAGGCTGGGGAGCTTGCAGACCACCAGTATAGTTTACGTAAGGCTCTCTCTATGATTGACCCCATCAATGAAGTCGTTAATACCGCAAGAATGACGGATTATTTTAGAAATCGGATATTGCTCTACGATACCGATGATGGAACGAGGCAATATAACGTCACAGGCGGGGTCCCTCAAGGCTACGTAATAGGTTCGCTTCTGTGGAATCTATTGCACGATTTTGTTCTCAGTCTTGGAATACCAAGATCTTCCAAAATAATTGGCTTCGCTGTCAACATAGGAATCATTCTAGTGAAAAAACTCCTTGGGGAATTGCAGCATGACTACAATGCAGCTATCGGGATGGTTCAGGACTGGCTAGCATGAGTCTTCAACTTACAGAAGAAAAGACCGAAGTAGTGCTTATCCGCAGCAGATGAGTCATGAAGACTATTAGAGTAACTGTGGGCGATCACGTCGTAGCTTCAAAATTATAGCTGAAGTACCATAGATGCAAGGTTAACTTATAAGCAGGCTGCCTGGCAAGGATCATGCCAAATATTGACGGACCAAAACACAAAATGAGATTGTTCCTAGTAAGACGGCTCCCAAATATGGGATGGTGCCACGAAGATGAAATCGTGCAGGAAGAAGACTGAAGCTGCTTACAGAATCAACGCGTTGAGAGTATGCAGTACCTTCCGAACAAACTCCCACGATGCAGTATGTATAGTGGCTGCCACAGTACCAATAGACCTTCTTGCTAAAGAAGCGCCACAGAAATACCGTCCCAGCAGTACAACGGCCATAGCGAGTATCGAAGTGATGCTGTAGTATAACCAAAGACAATATCGGAAGAATAGCAGGAGATATGGTATCACTGTGAGATTGATCCCTAATATAGACGCTTGGATTAATAGGAAGCATGGCGAGCTGAATTTCTACTTGATCCAAATGCTTACTGGCCATGAATGGATTCGATGAAAAAGTTTGAGTGGAAATCCCACACTGTTACTGAGTACGAGCTCAGTTTCGTCTTTATGAGATTTTCAGGGTCCCAGAAACGAATCCACTTTTTATATTGGAACCACGTAACATACGGAAAAGGCTTGACAAGTTCGAGAGATGTCATTCGATGCAATGTACTATATGAAGATCCTTGGAACCTAAGTTTTGAAATGAAACTGAAAATTTTTGTAGATTCATGCCATAACCATGTAAATCGCGAACCGTTGCTTATACTCTTTCCAATTTTCTTACACTAGTGACTTCGTAAGCCTCTTATGGAAAAATAGGTCTGCCAACCAAAGTGAAAGGATCATTTCTCGATCTCCTCTCAAGTTCTGGCGGCAGGCCAAAAGTGTTCGATTTGTTCTATCGATGGTTGGGTCTATCTGAGAACAACTTGAATAGCTTCGCCATGTACCTATAAACCCACCTTGTTCAAGGCATAACTCTTGACTGTTAGAATTTACGGAGAGGCCTGTAGTAGTGCACCGTTTGCGTACTCCAGAAAAAGCATATTGCTGGACCACTAAAAACCACGTATATTGCAGAGGCAATCACAGCAATGCTTTGATCTTGTAGGTCTAAGGAAGCTGTCTAAACTCTGGGCACCCTCGGAATGTTTACTTCGATAGCGTAATCAGTTCTATTGTATATAAGTCTACTAAGGACTAAGGATGTGTCCGTTGATGAAGGCTTCAGTAGAATTAAGAGGGGACCTAACGAGGCAGAGTGTGAGATTTGAAACACTTTTCTGGCTTCCCATCCACTCTGCAGTGACGCATTACTTACCAATAACAGATTCTCATCTCATTTCCGAGGTGTACAGACCCTTACCTCCTTTTAAGAATTAATTTTAAAACTCTCGCCATTGAATAAACTTTGCCAGCTTAACCATTTATGCAGTTTCCACTTCCTCTCCAAGGTATTAAACATCAAAACTCCTTGAAATCGAAAGTCTCTCTCTCTCTCTGCAGCTGCATCAACAAAACCTCCTTGCCACATTTAGTTTGCATAAATTAATGGCATCATGAGCCCTTTTTCCCATTTTCCACTCCGGATACAACAACTCTCCGTACAGACTGCCCTAGTTAACATGCCACACAGCATGCATGCATGCCAATGCACTACTACTCTGCCAGTGAGCGAACAGGGATAAGCCCTTGCACTGTAAACATGTGTAACCCGGAGTACCACCCCTATTTGGGTATTCACTTCAATCGTACTTGACATCTAATTTACATTAAATGCTCCCCACACACGCTCATATAATGATTCAGTGTGCGAATTCCAGGAAATCCCCAGGAAGACATTTCGCCCAGATTCTTCCCAACATCTCTACTCACAACCATTCGGCAACGTGCCACCCTCCCAAGTAGTCCTTGTTTACCGGAAACGTGCTTAATGTAGCATTATATGAGCTGTATAAATATGTTGATGATTTGCCGCATGGATGAGTGGAATGATGAACGAAACTGGACCAAGAGCCCAGGGGCTCTGCTCCTTTACAGTTTCACCTCATAAAATGCCAATAAACCAAGTGAGAGAGAGGGAGGAGAGACCAAAGACCCGATATACCAGACAAAAGGAACACATCTGGTGAATTGGGTCAGTACGACACGTTTGATGTAGAATTGTTGCATTGCTATGCGGTTTTTTGGTTTACTTCTTTCGGATTCTATGGAAGTGATAGACTGAGGATTTTAGAATAGAAAGTCCTTGCTTGCCATTTCGAACTAGAGTGCTTCTCTCTTTGTGCGTAAGCCCTCCTCATACACTGTGTTCTATTAAGAGAGTTCAACATCTTTCACACATCTTCCAGCACTTCGCTGAGAAGCCTTGATTGGATCGATTTTTTGGTGAAATTCCTCACCGAATCTCAAGGGGGTCTTGAGTAGAATAATAGGAAACCGCACGACCAACTTGTATTTGCAAATCTTTTGCGATCCAGGTACATGAAGGGCGGTTGACACCATAAATCCTGCCCAGATGGTAAAACGATGGGAAGGATTGAGAGAGGAGGGTGCAGTACACGGGATAGGGAAACAGTGGGTGGACGTATGGAGTAGATTGCTCTTTGTCTTGTACAGCAGACCACAGGATGGTCACAAACATTCGGGAAACGGTAAAGAACAAATTTCCAGTTGTTTGTGCCGCCCATGGGGCTATTGTTCAATTTAAACCTTGATTGCCACCAACAGTCAGGATATTGAATAAGCAAACTACCAGAAAATAGGCTCAGATTCATCCATCCACACTTTACCGTCCTGAATTCCAATAAGCCAAGCCACAGTTGGTAGAACTTCCCTTAATTCTTGTTTGTTGAAAGGACCGCATGAGTACCAGTCAAAGCTATCAGTTCCGAATGTTCAATTTTCGAGTGGGACCCATTGCATCCGTGAAATGTACTACCAAATGCTTATTCAACCAAAGGATAGGAGTCCACAAAAGTTTCTCTGACGCGATGGCAATGAAGATGTACCAAATGTACTTTCCTGTCGTCACTGTAAAGGTAAAGTCCAAAACGCCGAGCCCGTCCTGCTGAACTGCAAACAATATGAAGCAGCCATTAATGATCTAGAACAAGTGATAGACAATGAAATAACCCCAAGGAGACTGATATCGTTCATGTTATCAACGATGGAAGCATGGGACACCGCCAACAGTATCATTGCAAGCATCATGCAGGAACTACGGGGGAAAAATCAAACACCGAGAGCCCAAGAGGAAGAAAACAGTCCCGCAGTACCGTCGCGGGAATCAGGACAAGGTTAGGAGGTGTTTTAGCCACATAAACATGCAGGAGCATAGACTCTGGCATAACTCGTAGCACGAACTACCGAGTATCCATAAAGGATTTCACCACTACACCGCATCAAAAAACCAAAAAAAAAAAAAAAAAACTGACGGCTACTAGTAGATGCTTGTCATGACCTTTATCAGAGCTTGTTCGGCTTGCGCAACCCAATACGTCAAGTCTACAAATACCCTGGAACATCGTGACACTTATGCCACAGCTGTGAGGTCTATCCTGCTGCACCATTACGTGTTGATAACTTCGTGGATAGTTTTGTGTCACCAGATAAAGCCATGAGTATCTCCAAGCAAGTTCGTGGATTCTGCTACATCCTCCAGGGCACACAATACTTCTGTGGAGTTTGAACTTGAATCTGGCATCCTTATCAATTGCACGAACAGTTGCAATAGACCCAGTTGCAAGATACTTGGTATATGTTTTGACAGCCCCTGAGTGACACCTTTAGAGAACCAGCTGAGGTTCCATCGGGTTGATTCTGACGTTATCCCTGGCAAGAGATGTCCTACTGAGAGAGACCCACTGAGCGTTATCATATCGGTGTTTGATCCACTGGAGATCCATGAGCCTAGTTTATGTCAAGACCGAGTGTGCACCATTAAAATCGATGACCATACCACGCCTCGAGCTCCAAGCTGCCGTTCTTGGTACTCGCTTGATGTAAGCGATCATCGAAGAACACATGAACCTAGACGTCAACCGATGCATCTTCTGGACCGATTTCAAGACAGTTATCAAGTGGATTGGCTCACTTAGTAGCTCACAGGGTAGCTGAAATTCTTGCCTCTACCGAGGTGTCCAATAGTAGGTGGCTGCCTATCCAACACGATGTCGCTGATGAAGGCACATTGCCATTGCACTAGGCCCCCTTACAGATACTATTGGTCGTCATGTTGAGAAGAGCTGGGTGGCATTGTTTACATGCCTTGTCATCCGAGTCGTTCATCTGGAAGTCGCTTGTGAACTGCTAACAGACGCATGCATTTTAGTCATCCGCAGCGGATTAGCAGCGATAATGGAAAAAATTTCGTAGGATCAGACCATCAGCCTAATACGTTCAATTGTGGCCGTATTCAAGAGAACGCGAATGGCGTTGAATGGGCGTTGGAGTGCCCTAGCAACCCATCCGCAAGAGGTATCTGGAAGCGCATGGTTCAGTGCGTAAATGAAGTACTACGACAGGGAATAGTAAGAGATTAATACAGATGGTAGGGAGGGAATGAAAAGAACCTAAAAGCCTCCATTCATTTCTTGGTTCGAAATGTTCTTTGGAGGATTTTTGAATTTTTCCTTATTATCTTCTAAAAAAATAATCGTTCATGTACATGTATACTAAAACAACTGTCGGTCTCAGGTCTTCCAAGGACGTCTTGGAGTCTATAATGCACTTGGTTAGAGTTTGATTGATCTTTGACTACGGTGGAATCATTCTTGACTAAGGATGTTGTAGTCCTTTGATGTAGAATACATACTTTAAGACTACAGCTGGGAATCCTTATCTAGCCTTATGGTCATACACGAGAATTATTGTTTGATTCTGTCAACCGCTATCAATTATATTTTGGTTTCTCTGTCGTAGCTGGTGATAGACATCTTTTTATGGCAACAAGTTGAATAGTGACGCAGTAGGTATCAGGATTATCGACATACTTTAGTCCGTTCTTCAGAAAGAGTGCGAATTGTCCTAGTTTAAAATACTTGATGACACTTTAGCCAGTCTCTATGGAGCAAGTTTCTGGAAATCAAATATTGGTATCCTTTAGTACCACAAACATCTCAAAAAATGCTCCTTCTCCGAAAATCCTACAGTTCAAGTGCTATTTAGGGGAAGCCATCTAAATCTGACAAAGATTACTCAAAAATTCTTGACTAAACCTATGCTGATCCATTGAAAACCTCCTCGAGCTTAGACAAAAAAAAAAAACAAACTTTTAGCGCGACAGGTCCATGGGACCCAGGGCCTAGCTTCTCACAAACACTCGTGCTGTGCGCGTTACATTCTTTACACGAATGGAAGGGGCCTACTGTTTAATGCCGGATCCGAACGGCAGTTTTTGAGAAGCTTTTTCATGACAGTTTTTACTCTCGAATGTTTGTCAGACGCTGGCGAGAGGTGGGGCCGTGAAAGAAATTTTAGGTGTTTGTTTGGGGATTGAACCTGGAACCCCTCGCTCCGTAGTCCAACGCACTAACCACTTGAGCCACGGCGCCCACGAGCTTAGACCATCTTAGAATAATTGACCAAGAAGTGTACCAACTTAAATCCTGAATGATCCTCCAACAGCCATCCATCAGCAGCAGTCTAACAATTAATCATTCGTTGACAATTGTCACTTCATCACTCCGTGTATCCTTGTTCATATAGTTACCTAAACTGAAAAGACTTGGCCACAGATAAAACTCCAAGCATCATCCTGTGATATGCCACAAAGAAACCAATCTCTACAGTTCCTTTCTAAGTCACCTCGGTATTCAAAATTGGAAACCCCGCCTGCACTTTTGTTCTCCTTATTGATGGTACCATCTCCCGCAGAAGAACAATGACAGGCAAGCACATCGCATATAAACTGCAAAGGAGTGGTGAAAATCCTTTAATTATCCTATAATTTCCCGCTTTTCTTCGGTCTTCTTTCGTCCTGTTTTTTTTTTGTTCGAAGATTTCCCATGGCGCTTTCATCATTTTTTTGCATTCAAAACCCGCCTTCATCATCAGAACCATTATCATCCTCATCAACATCATTGTCACCATCGTCGCTTTTGCCATGAAGACAGAAGGCAGCGACAACGACAACGACGACGACAATGAGAAAAGAAGCAGAGCAGGAACAATGAACAGAAAATACCAAGCGGAACAAAAGAGAAACGACGACGACATCGGGCCAACAGTATGCCAAGGATAACAATGCGAACTCCTTGTGACAATAATACATCATTAGTTGTTTCAAATTCACCATCATCGATTCAGTAGCTTGCCGAGAATGGATCTCTGGTAATAAGGCGAAAGATGTTACGGCATCATCTGGTCCTCTGCACGCGATGTTAGTTCAGATTAAGTGGATTCCTCAAAGGACACAAAGTTAAGGAAAAAAAAAAAAGAATAAAATCGATGACAAGGAGCTAAAAATCCTTTCTCCTTCAATTCAAGTTTATTCATCTCCAAAGGCGCACAGTAGAACAATGCTCCTGGAGTCAAGGCATCGCGTCGAGAGCAAGGCACATAGTTGGACTATTAATCACCAGACCTGGTGCTGGATTCCAGCATCGATAGTGAGTGCTACTGAGGAATATGGGCAAATGGAATGCACTTTGGCAAGGAGGGTTTCGCTCTTAACCACGTTTGACTGTAAGAAATGGCTTCGATTTTATCACGGGCTCTAGTCGCTTTTAGCTTTTGATGCAGTGGGCCAGGCCTCCGCCTTGGTGCGTCGGAGAACAAGAAAAACTCATTTAGAATGATTTATTCTGGACGACGGGGGGATGGTAGGAGGACGATTGGATTTGTGTGAATTCTTACTTTGAACTTGGATTCCCCAGTGCAATGCGATTCGCGTTGCTCTTCAATGGAATTTTAAGCTTCGATTGATGCGTTTTTAGCTGTTGGGAAGATGAAGTTAAGGGAGCGAAGCTAGTCGTGACATAATGAGAAATGAGAAGAGATTCATGGAATTATTTTGCATCGGGTATATGGCATCCTGATGGAACAATGGACCAAGAATGGCTAATGAGCTAAGCGGAACGCTTTGACAGGCTAATAAACGGACTGAGGTTGATTGGATCGTGAAGTGGTAGCTGAAATGTTCTGAAAGGGATGTAGGAGAAAGGATTTAGTCTTTCTTGAGAAATAAGATGCCGTACAGTAGAACTGTGATTCTTCGCTTGAACTCTGTAGTGGTTTAATTTTCAGAATTTACTCCTTTTGCCTCAATAATAGCGTACAACCAGGGACTGCACTCTATGTTCTTACTGTGCCTTGTGGTCAAGGCCTCAGTTCAGAGGTTCGTCAGTAGGGGTACACCACAAGGAGGCGTTGTATCTCTCTTCTTTGGAATCTAGTGGTGAACGAACTACTTCTAATTTTGGAAGCTGAAGGTTGCAAGTTAGTTCTCTATGCAGTCTCAGGGAAACAGCTCAATACACTTAGAGATCTTCTGCAGAACGCTCTCTCTGGATGAAAGAGTGCGGCTTGGGGGTCAATCCGCAGAAAACTGAACTGGTCCTCTTCACAAGGAAGTATAAAATTTTCAACTTTGTTTCATCGAAACTAAACGGCGTCCACCTGGTGCTCACAAATACGGCCAAGTATTTGCATAGGCCTCATCCTAGATAGCAGGGCTGTAAAAGAATGCAATCATTGTGGAATGCATTCCTTGACGTCATACTAAGAATTTAAGTGGACTTGTTTCAATTCAAAGACTTCAAGTTAAAAAAAAATAAATCAGCATTCAGTTTCAAGTCCTGATTGAAGCAAACATTTTCATTTCATGAATGCAATCTTTTTGATCGCTCTGCATTTAGTGAAGTCACCTTGAAGTCACAAGCATTCAATGCATTCAATGCATTCAATACATTGAAGTCACTGAATGCATTCAATTTGTTGAAATCATTTGAAGTCTTTGATGTTATTGAATTCAGTGAATGCATTCAATTTTTTGAAGTCATTTGAAGTCTTTGAGGTCTTTCAAGTCAGTGAATGCATTAAAATTAAGTCATTTGAAGTCTTTTTAAGTCTTTGGTATCAAATTTCCCACTTGTTGACTACCAAAACAATTCTTGTAGTATCCGCAGACTTGTTGTTACATCTTACATAAAATTTTAACAGTTCTTGAACTTCACTTGTTTAACAAGCACTTGTTGTATTGTGCTAGAGTCTAGCTGAGTTTAAATCCCTCGATTCGATCACTTTCAATTTCGCAAAAATTCATCTTATTTGGGTGCCGAGTCATAGGGACATTCCATTCTATGCATAGTCGACGAACTCGCTAGGTACGTCACAATTCTGTCCCAACATGCCCTGTCGCTACTTGCAAACTTTTAATCAAACAAAATGCAATAAACGCTACTAACCCTAGGTGATCGAACTGCACCACGAGCTCCATCACGAAACAGATCTGTCCCAAGTTGGATCTCAAGCGCTCATACAGTCTAATAAGACTAAAGAGATCCTACATCACTATTCCTACTATTGTACATAGTATGTGTCACTACGGGACACTCCATCATTAGGAGGTTTACCCTCAGGCTGGGCCTCTTGGCAAACGATTTCTACAGAAGCTGCATGGATGAGGAAAGGACCATTTTTCATCTTCTATGCACCTACCAAACTCTCTACTCGAAGAAAACTGCACCAAATACTTCTTCGACAGCCTCTACGAACTCGCTTACATAAGCATTAGTCACCTCCAGTGCGTTAACTATTTAAGAGAATGTGATTCCATCTATCCTGGAAAATTAACTCTCTAGGATCTTCTCTATTCTTCTAGGAAAAGGTGTGCTGAGACCAGTAATACCCTTCAATTGGCCAAAGGGTACTTAGGTGGTGCTATAGTTTGGGGTGAACCTGGGCACTCAACTAACAAGCCTCCCCAGTTAGCTCAGTCCGTAGCTAACTGCTTCCAGCTACGCACTCCAAGTTTATTCAGGTCCCCTTTTACTTGTGTATGCCACCTAAGGTGAGGTCTTCCTCTACTGCGTTGCCCCTCCGGGTTTGATTCGAAGACTCTTCGGACCGGAGCATTTGTGTTCATCCGCTCTACATGTCCTAGCCATCCAAGGAAATCCTTATATGGTTGCCAAAACTTGTCCTTAAAGCAGTTATTGAAGATATCTCTGGTAATCTTCCTAAGAAAACGTTGAGTTTAGCATGCCTAATGACGAAGTGTTATCAATCTGGATATTGGGAAGCCAGATACGGGTCCTAAGACTCCTGGTGATATCTTTAGCGGGGATAAGCGTTTCAAGCCATCCCACACGTTACTAACCTTAGTGACGCACTCGCTGAAGAAGTCCTCGGAAAATTGGTCCTCACACCTGATTAGCCGATACTCCCTGACCAACTCGGTGAAGTCAAAACATGGCAGAGGTCCCCCAAGGGAAATCGGCCTCGATACTACCCCACGCTTCACTGACTGTCTTGCCATCGAAGCAGCGCTCGTCCACCAAGGCGACTTGCAGATGGTCTCTAGCCACCTAGAAAAAATGTTACGTCATTTGGGTAGTGCAGGACGCGGATGTACCCGGTTTTTATTCCATTGAGGTTGAGGTTGAGTCTTTGCGAACTTAGACTTCTTTGCCTCACGGTTAGTCATATCCGAGGAATTGTTGGGGGGAGACGAAAGACTCCTGACTGGAAGCTAGCAACTCGTCTTCCGAAGAGGAGCCAATGTTGTTTTTTTTACTTTGGGCCCACGAGTAGGTTCGGAATGGAGAGTCCGTCCTGGCATATAAGGCATTTATACTACCGACCTCGCCTGGCATCGATAGGAACCGTTGCCAACCAGCACTGTTTTATCACCCGCTGGTCATGTGGCCCTTGGTCCGAGTGCCTGCACACATTGGCTGTGAGATTTTAGGGGTTTACTCCTCACCTACGTCTTAATAAACTGCAGCGCACGATTGAGTACATGCGTGTAAAATCTTGGCTGACACTAAACACCTGAAGGGTGAATAGCCATTTCCAATGTGCGCCCAAAAACCAAAGACCAGAGATCCAAAGACATTAGTGCCGGGCTTTAAATGCTCTCTAGTCCTGACGCGTTATTACCCTCATCTCTGCTGGATGCGCTTACTAGCTCTGTAGTGTTGAACGTCAGTATCATCTACTCATCTATTGCAGTTTCTCCCGCAAGGATCAAGGATCGTTGTAGAGGAAATTAGAAAGAGACTATTCTGGGGATTAAAATTTTTCGAGTTTTTTAACTAATACCAGTTACCCCTTGACCGCCATCCTTATATGGGTGACCGTAGCGGTTACAATAGTATATTACCTCGGATTGTTTCTATCACGGTATGTGGGTCTTCCATGGGCGTCGTGGCTCAGTGGCTAGTGCGTCGGACTACTGAGTGAGAGGCTCACGGTTTGATTCCCAGACAACACCAAAAGTTCTATAACAGTCCCACCTCTCGCGAGCGTCTGACAAATATCCAAAACAAAAAAAAAAACTTCTTAAAATAAAAATGTAGCTTCGAACACGGCATTAGACAGTGGGGCCTACTATGGAGCTTAATGGATGTGAGAAGCTCGGCTCTGGTTCCCGTACTTTTAATTTTGTAGATCCATTCTATTGGACTGTCGCCCTTGGTTGGTTGTATGATTGGTTGAAACCGGCCCTCGATGAGGATGCACTTTGACCAGACGAAGGTCCATTGTGCTGCCGATGTATAAGGTGGGTGGATCACCGTCTTACTATGGGAAACATTAACTCCTTTGTATGAAGAGCCGTACAGACGTTGCTGATATCGTTTAGATCATTGATCAGCTACTTGACGAATGGCAGTGACTTCGACTTGAGAAATGCTACAATAGTTTGAAAGGTTAAAGGAGAGGTGGATATCCAGGTCTTCTGAGAAGACTCCAGCACCGTTTCCATCCTCGGTTTTGCACTTATCCATAATAATTGACAGCGATTCGTGGTTCAGGACATCGCATTGTTTTCATTCAGTTCTGTTTGGTATTGAGAACTTGTAGCCCGTATTAAAGTTGCGTTCAGTATTCAGGTGTTCGATGACCTGTGGAAGATAGTATTTTGGCATGTCCAATGGGTTGCTGCTTCCATTATTTGAAACTTCTCAGTCTTATTGCTGAGCAGACAGCCAGTTGTTTCCTGACGACGCCAATTGAAAGTAAGTGGAGCATGGTTTTGTAGCGTAGTAGTGAGAGAGGTTCTTAGAGCACCAGTATTACCTAGACAAGCGACTTGTTGAGTTTTTTCAATTGTAGCTAGGTTGGCCCACCGGAGTACATGGTGTATCGGATTAATGTTGGTAGGGTTGTAGAACCCAAGTGGAACCTATTGCAGCCAGAGACTTCCAGGCACGTTCGACTATGTTTTTTCTCCAAACAAGCTTTAGGCCTAGGTAGGTGGCACTATTTGAGAGGATAAGGGGTCTGTCTCTTAGCTTTGGGATATTAAAGTCATAAAATTTGTATTTTCTTGTGAACAGGACCAGCTCAATCCTCGTCGGATTAATGGAGTGGCCACAGCTCTCATTCCACCTTGTTAGTTTATTGAAAGTTGACTGCATGACATCCACCAGTGTCTGCGGGTACTTTTCACTTACTATGTAGTATAGCGACGTCATCTCCATAGGTGAAACGATATACTTTGCATCCATTTTTTTTCTATAATATTTTTAGAAAGGCTTCGTTGAACACTAGATTCTGTATAAAACTTTGATCATCACAATCCTGCTTTATGGCGCTGAAACTTGGACTCTAGCATCATATCTAAAGCGGATGAAGATATCCTCGGTTGCTTTGAAAGAAAGGTTCTTCGTAAACATTAAAATGTTGAGCACTAGATTCCATGTCATCTACCTTAATCACACTTTCTTTCTTTTTTTCAGGTACCCGTTAAGTTTCTTGTCTGAGCTTGACGCCTTAATCCCATTTATATCATTGTATCTTCATTGAACTTCTGATTCTTATATGCTGAGGCAATGGATCATTTCTTAGTCCTCTTTTCCAGCATGACCCTCGTTCTTTTGAAGTTACTTCCTTCAAGGATTCATCAGGATTCATGTGAGCTTATTCAAATATCTGAGGGCAGTTCAGTAATCCGCCTCCTGAACACCCTAGTATCCCACGTTTTCGGGTATGGCAGTGGTACTTCCACGTATTAACGTTCACTTGGCTATTTCGTACATATAAGACGAAAGAGGGCCTACTGAAAACTGGGTATCAAGGAGAAGGGTTAATTTATTTTCACAGGACATTCTCTAGTTTTTATCTGGTTAGGCTTAGGTTTAGGTTGAGTAGGGTTATGAGTTTCTCATAAGATACTAGGCACCATAGTGGGCCAATCGCGATCCCCAGCTTTGATCTGCTTAGATTAATCAATTTTCCAGATTTTTTTCGATTAAACTTAAGCCATAAAGCCTTAGAGACCCTATGCCCTTTAAGTTTGACCATCCTAGGTCGGCGATAATGATGTTTTTTTCGAGAATAATTCTCTTACCCACGGCCATTGGTAGTCTGATGACTTCAAGTATATCACTTACCGGCAGCTCTGCTCCTTTTTTGGCCAGTACATCGGCATTTTCATTACCCTCTATGTCACAGTGTCCAAGAACCCAACATAATCTGACTCGGTTCTGCGAACATAATGCCCTAAACATTGTGGGGCAACTCCTAACTAGTTCGGATGTAGGGGGATGTAGGACTCTAGCCTGACTATCAATGTAGATGGCGATATTCTTGTTGAATATTGATCCCATCTCAAGTAGTTCCGCAGCTTTGAGTAGGGCCAAAACCTCTGATATCTCTCGAATATACTCCTGACCCCATACCCTCCCTAGTTTTGGAACCATCCGTATATCTTTAGATTTCGTTTTCGATCGAAACTTCCTTGCTTTGTCAATCCTCCCTATATGGGTACATTACTCCGTAGGGTGTATCGAAGTCGAGTGTACCAAGACTTTCACCTATTTCGTCAGGGATGTTGGGAAATGATCCCTAAAGAATAGAGCTACATATGTCCGATATAGCTAGATTTGAAGAATCCTGCGTTAGTGAAACGAATCGCACTGTTACCTGCCTCTAATTTTATCTGTAGATCCAATGGTACAAGATACATAAAAGCCTCGAGTGCAGCCTTTGGCCAGTGATGGCAATGCAGGCTATTCTTTATCAACATATCCCTGGTGTTCTTTTTAATCGTGGCCTTCCACCAAACAAGAGCCCCATATGTTAGAATGGGTCTAACTACCACAATGTATACCCAGTGCATCATTGTCGGTTTCAGGCTCCACTTTTTTCCCGCTGTCCTCTTGCAGATGAAGAGAGCATTTTTAGCCTTACGGACTCTTTCCTGAACGTTAAGTTTCCAATTTAGTTTACTATCTAGTACCGTACCAAGATACTTTGCGCGATGCGAGAATGAAAGCCTCACTCCAGCAAGCCTAGGTAGTTTGAAGGGTGGAATTTTATATTTCCTGCTAAACAGTACTAGTTCTGTTTATTTCCGGATCGACGTGTATTCCTCACTTTTCAGCCCATCTTCCAAGTCTGTTAAGGGCTTATTCCATCATATCGCTTAATGTATTTAGGCATTTACCCTGAACTAAGATCACCACATCATCCGCGTAGGCAGTGACGTTAAACCCTGTACCCATAGATCCTTGAGTATATCGTCTATGACAGGAACCCAGGGGGGTGCCTCTAGTTACCGATTTCCTTATTGAACTAAGTCCGAGAGTGTGTTTGATATTTCTCGTGACGAGCATTATACAGAGCCAATTGGCAATGCTATGCTCGAGATTTATCCTTTCCAGAGCACTATGAATTGCCTCCCCTCTTACGTTATTGAAACCCACTTCAATGTCTAAAAAGGCAGCTAGTGCGAATTCCTTATACTGAAGGCTGCTTTCTATTTTTTCTACTACTTCTTGTAGAGCTGTTTCTACTTTACCCTTTAAGTATGCGTGCTGAGCCTTGCTTAAAAACCGTTGGAACACTTGTTTCTTATATAAATATGAAGAAGCCTCTCCAGTGTCTTGAGGAGAAAAGACGAAAGACTAATGGGTCTATAGTCTTTTGCTGAAGTGTGGCTTGGTTTACCTGCTTTGGGTATAAATATCACCCGCTGGTTGTTTTATACAGAAAAGGACTCCACGCCTCCTTCCTGACTTTCTAAATCTCTAACTTTAATGAAACCTTAAAACATTCTCATAGAACTTCCTACTCTCAGTGACTGGTGGTATAAAACCTGTATTCACTGGTGTGTTTCAAAAAGGATATCCCAGCTCTTAACAATTCGTTAGTGACGTAGATTACATCATCAGCTTCCCACGATAGGGTGGTGGTGGGATCTAATCATCTATTACTTATTATTTTCCCTTAGCTATTCACCCATTCTAAGAACTAAGAACCTTGCTACTCAATTATAAAGAAAAAAAAAACAAACAAACAAACCACTTAAAAGCTTAAAGCCCCCCAACTAAGCAAAAACGACACAATCACATAAATATTAAACGCCTTTCCCAGACATATGGAACCACAAATTCAAGGAATTCGATTGACTCCATATTACCTCATTACATATCAAAGGAGGAGAATTCACTACGTAACTCCTTAAAAAGGATTTAATGGCACAGAAACCGAATCAAAGTATTCTTAAACCGCACACATACACACCCCGAACATATTTTCCTTCAACCTCTGCTCAAATTGAATTTCCATCTAAATGGCTTCCCGATCGCATATCAGTTCAAATATTCTAAGAAACCCCCAATTCAAGGCAATAACATCATCTCCAGCATTATCCTACGACAATATATTGGTACTCTTGGGAGAGATAAAAAAAAACTATACACACACACACAAGCGCGCACGAGTCCTTTAGAGTCCAAACAGACCAAACAGACCAACAAAAAAAAAGGACAGAATTAGGGCACAGCTAAAACTGCTTTAGAAAAACGAAAAAAAAAACCCGAAGGAGATTATTCCAAGTCCTTTCGAATAATATTTCCCACTCACACACACACATCCATCGGATCGAAGAAAATAAATGAAAACACTAAATTAAGGGATGCGCCAGCCGGGGATTTTCACCCAAAACTGAGGAAAAATAACCCGACTTGGTCGGAGGAAGGAACGCGAGGAGCACCCAGCACCATGTGATACTGATGGGTAGCAGTTAATACACTTAATGACCTCGATGATTTTATTGATGAGGCAACACATGGCACTGATGTTGAGAGATTTTTCTCTCTTCCAAGGATTTCGGTGTTTCAAAGTCCTGGTGTCGATGAAGAAAAAAAAAAAAAAAACGAAAAATTATGTGGGTTGGGTTCGGGTCTAGAAGTAATATGAACCTCTGGCTGGGAATTTAATCGAAAATGGTCATATTTGTCACGTCATTTCGGAAGGATTTTCACTTTGCGAATCAACTGCTTTGGGAGTGGATGATTATTATTAGAGGCTTTTACGAAGGGTAACTGTTGCCGGGAATTGTGTGTGTTAAGTGGGTGTGGAGTGATATTCATGGCATATGGTGTTGGGGTTAACAAAGTTCACTTTTCATTCAACAAGTTACGGCTGGGCAAAGTACCTATCTCAACAATCAAAGATATTTTAGGATAATGGGGGAAGGGACCTCTTAGGAGTGAAAAAAAATGGTTCGAGGGTTAAATCGATTAAACTCAAGGAAAACCTACCTTTTAGAACGTCATTCTTCACCATGAATCCCACTATAGAGAGGGGATATTACAATTCTCCGAAAAGATTGCTTAACACCAGAGTCTGCAATAGAAAGGAGGATAGGCTGATCGGACGGAAGTTTTTATGGGATGCATGGCACTCCGTATCGGCTTTCGGTATAAAGACAACTTTGGCCCTCCTCCAGGATCTAGGGTGTAGCTGAGGTTTAAACAACTCCTAAAGATAATGTGGAGCCACGGGCTTAGAATATCAAAACGTTTCTGTAATTCCACTGGAAAGATACCATCGAGACCAGCGGATTTATACGGGAGGAAGCTGTGCACTGCCCACTGTATTTCCTTGGGGGTGACAACGCCCTCTGGCACTGTAAATTGGATTCTCATTTAGTTTTTCTACAGAGTGTACTGTCTCTGTTTTCCTACCAGGAAAATGGGTGTCCATAAGAAGCTCTAAAGCTTCCTTGCTGGACATAGTCCAGTTACCATCAGGTTTCTTAATGTAGCTAGGAATAATTGGAGATTTGGATAAGATCTTCCTAATCCGGGATGTATCACTAGTCTTTTCTATATTTTCACAGAAAAGATGCCGAGAGGGCCTTTGTGATATGCTAACCCTAGACCGCTTTGCTTGATTAAAAAGCTTCTTACCTTCAAGTCTAATCTTACTTATTTCAGAATTTCACCACGGAGGCTTACCCCCAATCTTATGTCTACTGATTGGGCAGGCTTCACGTAAGGCTAAATTCATTGCTCCTGTGATTGCGTCCACCATCTGATATACTTTCGATGGTGAATGTGGCTGGGATAAAGCAAACCTGTTGAGATGACTTTTCAACTTCGTATTATAGATATCCCAATCCGTTCCTAAAGACAGATTTTGAGGGAGTACTGAAGTCAATAATGTATAAAACGGTGATCTGGTGACCTTAATTCCATCCAGTTCTTGACGCTAATATTGGAGGAATCCGTGACAAAGGTAACTTCTATGACTTCCTGCCTATTGTTAGTAATAAATGTGGGATGTGATCCCTTATTACAAATTACGAGGTTAGTTTCCATAAGTAATCAAATGGACACTCACCTGCTACATGATGAGCTTTAGCGTCGCTACACATGACAAGAGGGTGGTCTTCCTTTTCGACTTCACTGACCACTAGTTATTTAGCAAGGAATACCATATAATTCTTTGCCCTTAATTCCGCTATGCTGTTGTCCCTTAGGACCCACGGTTCCTGGATGAGAGCAATATCTTCAACAAACTAGCAGAGGCTACTTTGGAATGATGAAGATTAATCTGTATCAGCCAAAGTATTAGTGCTAATTGATACAGACGCCTCTATTACTGTGGTGTTACAATCCTCCGAATCAGAGGACTGGTCACCACTACCTTGCTTATTGGGAAGTTCTGATCCAACATCATCGATAGATGGCAGCGCTTTTGACACTGTGGTGCTGCAACGTCCCGAAATAGAGGGTTGGCCACCACTGACCTGTTTTGCGTGAAGCTGAGACTGGGATGAATCAATCTGTTGCTCAGCTACGCCAGAAATCCATTTTTATGTCCCTCTCGTAGACCTTAAGGTGGAGCGTCTTCAACCCATAAAAGATCCTAAAATCTCTTGCGGCGACTGAGCCCCTAGTTGTAGTAGACTCCGGGTTCAGTAGTAGCTCCTCAGCTTTTACGATCTTCCAATTGTACGTCGGAATGCCAGGATTTTGGATCTCTATGAGCCGAAGAATGTCTTTCGGGTCACTAGGACCAAGAGGTATCCAGACTCTGGCCATTGGAACAGCCTTGAGTTTGGCACCAGGCCATACAGCACTAACTTTCGAAATAGCCGACTTGATATAGTCAGCTGAATTCTCGTCGCTGCAGATCAATAATTTGGCACCAGTCTGATGCCAACAGTCATCCTTAAAGTTCGGCGGCGCTAGTGTTTTGTTAGCTAGGCAGTGGGAGAGGATACCCGGAGACACTTGTGCCTTCTAAAGCCTCCAATTCTCCGCGCTGAATTGATCTTCCTCGTGACCCTGGTCAATGACCCCAAAGATCAGATGATCCTTTGCGACCTCATTGCAGGGGCTACAAATCGGAATGGTTTTCTTAGGGGTATTGGAAGGATCCTCCTGTGACCTGGGTAAGCTCCCGATGCGAGCTGACTACTCCGCCGGATACGAATTGGGAGCCTTCCCGTAACGAGCTGGCTTCACCTAGCAGCAACCGGGGGCTTTCCTTTTTCGGATGTTATTCCCTGGAACAGTTCAAGGAGTGGGGTGACCTGTCGAGCTCTCACAAGAGTGCCCTCTCGAAATAGGTTGGCTACTCTTGTCATCTAACAACGCTCTCGTCTAACTGGCAGACCTCCTCTCATCCTCATCCCAGTTAGCTTCTCCCGTTCTGCGTTTCTTATACGCTATTACACCAGAGTTTTGGTGGTTTTTACTGGCCGATGGACGTCCCGCTTCAGTAGGCCGTCTATTGGCAGACGCGATTACAGTTGCGACCTACGAAACAGAAGTCGCCACCGAATCGGAATCTGTGTCAGTAAGGTTGATGGAGCCGTCAGTATTATCATCAATGCTTAGCCTGCTTCTCACAGTTGTCGTCGTCATTGTATTGGCTTAAGGCTTAGCCTCGCAAGGTACGTTTTCTTGTTTTGTAAGATTTGTAATTGGAGTGTTCATAATTGGTCACACGACCATCCTCAGCATAGGCCGTGTTACTGGGATAAGGCACTACTACGACAAGCCCTGCCAAAGCACTTGAAGGAGCTCTTTAGAGACTGATTTAACCCTCAGCCTTGCATCCTTGGGCACAGTTTGCTATGCACTCTTTAGCTTGGACCCTCCTCCAAGGACTTTACAGAATAATTGACCCTACTGCAATCGCTCCCTGGAATAATAAGGTCGTACTGAGCATCTCCACCACCGCAAGGTAACTAGTCAAAGGGGATGTGCTTAACACCTTACTCTGATAATTATTACTATGTCTTCAGCATACGGCTTGACAGGTTATGACTTAGGTTCTCCTTAAAGGAAACAAAATGTTTCCATGTGGACAAGGTTTTTCGTTGTTTTGACGAGATAGTTCCAAGGAACGTTTGTGAGGTCTTAATGGCCTCAAGGAAACCGGTATTTCAGTCAATTCGGGGGCTTGACCGTGACAATGTAAAGCTTTACGCCAAAAAGGTCGTAAAGAGAATTCAGTGGTGGAATGTGTTCACAGTCTTACACCACTCCATTTGATTGGCTTTAGAACTACAGCCTTCAGCCATTTCCCTGTTTGTGGATTTTCTCAGTTCCTGGTATTTGAACTTGAGCTTTCATCCCAAGGCTATTTCAGGTACAACGGCATCCTTTCAGTCTGTAAAGTTCAGCATCTCCTGTGGATACAAAGAGTATTGCTACCTGTTGAACATCAAAGTTAGGATTAAATTTGTACTCCTCTACCTCTTGAATGCTGTAGGAATAGGGTTGATACTGAGTCACGTCCAGTGTTGTAACTGTTATTGCGTATCATCGGGTATGACTTGCTGAACTTATAAGCGCAAGTGTTAAAGCGAACGAACTCTTTCTATGGAGTCAACGAACGGTGCCGTCACAGCTTCAATCGGAAGCATAAGCATACTTTATCTGGGCTACTACGACATATTCGAAGCTCAGCCCAATAAAGGTTTCCAAGAATAAGTCAGGTTTTAGGAAAAAGGATAGTGGCGGGTCAGCCTTTATTGGGCCAATAGCAACGCTCACATCCCCGAAGGGGGTTAATGACATCGGTTTAAACCGGCCCCTCGTCCTAGGGGTTTTAAAAAATGGAACTTGTCCTCCAAGTTGGGGGTTGTACCGTACCCAGACGACACGTAAGAAAACTAGTTATGAGAGAGACACCAGCCTCAGATAACAACGGAAGGAGGATCATTTAATATCACGACGCGAAAAGTTCACGGACTATGAATTGAGAGTATGCACCTGGAACGTACGTACACTGTACACTCCTGGTGCTACTCAAAAATTTGAATCTGTTCTCACGCGATACAAGGCAGATATTACCGCGACCCAGGAGAAAATTACGACATTTATTACAACTGTCACAAAAAGCTGCACATTCTAGGTAAGGATTCGTCGTGGGAAATCGGTTACACTCAATGGTAATTGACTTTAAGCCGATCAGCGATCGTCTAGTTATGATCCGCATCAAGGCAACATTCCAAAACATCAGCATAATGTGTGGACACATTTAGAAAAGCCAAACAACTGACCCGGAACACAGGCTCTTCGAAACAGTGAAGGAAACCTAGTCACCGAAGTACTAAGAATAGTAGATATGTTTAAGCATCATTTCCAGCAGCTACTTAATAGGCATCAGGCAGAGAGATAGGCCAAGAAGAGGGGAAGCCTCATCCAGGCAATGATGAAGCCATCCCCCTCCCTATCTTGAAGACGTTGGCTCAGCTGTCAAAAAGCACCCGGTGCGTTATTTTTTGATTGGAACTCTTGTTGTCTTCTTCAGCGTACTGGTCAAGTCTGTCACGGTTAATTCTTTCCAGAACTTTTTCTAGTAGTATTTTCTGTATAGCAATGGTTGCTCTGGAGGCTTGTCGCCTTTCGAGACTGATACCAGTCTCTGTCGTTTCCATTACACAGGGAACTTTCCTTCTGCCAGGCATTTCGTACAAAGGTTTTACAAACACCTCCAGTTAAGTTTTAATGGATTTCTTTAGGACGAAGTTTGGGATCCCGTCCATTGCTGGTAAAGTTATTTTTTATTGACCCCTCTGCTTTCAGAACTGCTGCAGTTGCGACGAGTTGTATTGTTCTGTACCCCTTTCATGGTTGGCAAGTTAAGCATACGCATGACGTTAAGGGAATCTCTAGCCGGTGCTCTTTGCTCAGTACCCTACTTTCCTAAGAAGTGAACTCACCTGGGTCCGCTAGTAGATTATATAAACCCAACGCTTGTCTTTAGTTCTATTCTTATGTTATCCAGGTGATACCACGAGAAGATGGCGATGCCTTTTTTCCCCACAGCTTCACTTGTTCATTTTGGCAGGGCTTTGTAGCCTTGTTGGTAGGTATGTAGGCTTCGGGAGTTTCGTTAAAATTCCTCTTATATTGCAGCATATGGTTGCCGACACTCTTCATCGAACCATAGATTTAGTGAAACCTTCTCCACTAGATGGTGACGGCACAGGACCATTCAACACCATGGAGGTTGAGCGACTCATGATCGGCAAAAGTTAGAGCAATCTCGATCAGCCACGTCTTAACCGTCACGTTGAAGTCACTTTCCTAAAAATTTCACAAAATTTTGTTCAGTTTCTTTGCTGACTTTTCGTTTGGTGCTTTGGTTTTCCAGAGTTTAGTTCTCCAATCAGTATATATATACTTTGAAAGAGGCACTTTTGCTGGGCTCCAGCCTCGAGAGTCTTCGAATCCACCCCTGAGAACGACGCAGTAAAGGAAGACCTCGCATAAAGTGGCGCGCACAAGTGGAAAGGGACCTGAACTGACTTCGTGTGCGAAACTAGAGGCAGCTGACTGAAGATCGAGCTGCCTTGAACTGTTGGTTGACGTCCAGGTCCACCCGTACTGTAGCCCTATCTAAGTAAGTAATTAAGTACTCTTGCAGAAACACAAGTCGAATGTTATCTGCTCCTATCTTGATGTGCAATCCAAACAGAACATCTAGAAAAGATGGAACTTGTCCTGTAAAATTCTCCTCATAGTCAGTATCTACTTATGCAGGTCAACATGGGTACCAGTCCTTTTTTAAGTAGAAGACGCTGACTTTAGTGTCTTTGATGAGCGATTTCAGTAATTGATGTGACCTTTCATGACAGGTTACTCGTGAATCTAATCTTTTTGTTGAAGAGCTTTACAATCTTTTTGTAAGAACCGCTCTTTTTTCTAACTCTTCTCTACTAAAGGTAGCACACAGTCTGGAATAGATCCCTTGAATGTAAACAGAATCGATTCCGTTTAGAACTTAGACTGCAAGAGATTACTTGATTCCTCCAGTCCAATTTGTAAGACTTCCTAACTACCTACCGCGTACGACAGATAGGTCTTAAAAGTAATGTAGTATGCACTCCCCCTTGTGGTATACCACTTTTTTGCATATCTTTCTATTGTGATTTTATAGGGATTCTAGCAATGCCTAGGTTCACCGAACTTCTTCAAGTGTTCACTGGTCCCTAGATGGACCTTATAGGAGATGATTCTTCTAAAATTTTTCTGTTCGTCTAAGATGTATAAATAGTCTTATGACAATCATCGCCCCCCATTAAAGCACTCTAACTTAAACCATAAATTATAAATCACTTACCCATTGCAAGTTCCGAAATTAAATACACAACCTGATAGCCGACTATTCCCTTTAGAACTCTGCACTCCAAGAGATTGGATATCCAAAGAAATTCCATCGACCATAGAAATCAATTTAAGAAAACATCACCACATTCCATATACACACGTTGCCATGCAATAAACTTCAGCTTTCACTTCCATCTCTGGTGGTCTCTCTCTTGTAAAAGTGCTCCTTCGGAATCATTGACCACTTTAAAATAAAATAAACTTCTCGCTGTCAACTCCAAGGGAATTCCCGAGTTCAGATTTCAATTTAATCTTCCCCTCAGTTCCGATATTGAGAAAAATCGTCAACCATTACGCCCAGTGTAAGGGAGTGAGAGTTGCTCACCACTAAACCGGTCAATTACAGTGAATGTCCTTCGAATGGCATTGCACCACATGTTGCAACTTCTTCGTTTGGATTAAATTGAATTAAATTCATGAAATATACCACCACCACCACTACCACCGACTGGACTGGTTCGTTTCCGGATATTCAAGATTGCCACACAAATAAACAACCTCCTCCACCCCAATAGACACTCAATATTCCTTTTCATAATATTTATCTAATTTTATTGAGACTTCCTGGTATACTCCTGGTATCCTTTCTCGCAATAAAATTAAATGGAATAAGAAATTAGCATCCACTCAACGTCTTCAAAGCATAGCAGCGAGCAACCACGTTCGATGTGTTTGCCTTAACCACCATCACCACCATCACGAACGCACACCATGTGCAGCAGCAGTCCTGATGCACTTTAAAGTCTGCTGGGCTCAAGGGAGCTGAGCAGAAGTAAATAGGGTGCCAAACTGTACAAGTAAAGAAGAAGGTCCTTGAGATATTCTCTCTTTCTCAACTGTGTGTGTGTAAGTTTATGTGGAATTATGCGCCTTCATCTTGAGTCCTTGATGGCTGACTGACTGACACGAATACGTGTCACATGGAAATCCTGAATAAGTTGCGGGTGTCCATGATGAATGGATGCGATGATGATGACGATGACGATGAGAAGAAGTGACTTTTCTGGGTTGTTTGGTGCGGTTGGTGCTTTGATAATAATAGACATCAACATGGAAGTTTCTTGATATGCCTTTTGCCTGAGTATAGTGGTGGATTTTGTAAGAGAGACTCTGTGTGGAGGAGGGTTTCCTTTAATGACTCTAATGAGCTCGATTTATTCTTGGTTTTGTGGGTGGCGAACATTGATATTGATTATATAGCTACTTGTGGTGGAACAAAGCAGACGGCAATGAGCTTTGAAATATGGCAGGAACTTAAATGGCGGAAGGGACATTTGGATATGCTCCACCAGGCAGGGGTGGGATTTAAAGAGGCTCTGGGGGGGATTAAGTGGTTCGATATGTCTAAGCAAAGCAATTTCTTGTGGCGTCACTTTTGAGCTATTCGTTGAAAGTTGTGCTCCATCAATAGTTGGATTGGTCCGGCTCTTTGATGAAGGAGTGTTGAAGCTACAGAGACGTATTATTGGTGCTCTGTATTAGTACAACCCAGTTGTGAGGGTTCCCTATGCCCTAATGCTTCTTAGCTTCTCACAGATTTCGAGGAAAAGCAAGTGGATTGTATCTAGTACCTACATACGCATCTGTTATTGTCTTACCTCTACCGGGTTGTCTTCCAGTTCCGGGAAGCAGCTTGCTGGTCTTATTCTCACATTTTTTTTCCTTCTGCAGTAGTCTACGACCCTTTGAACTTCTGCTGGCGATGTACTTCTGCGAAGTGGTCACTGTCTACTTTAATGCGGTTCTAATCGGTAGTTAAGTTATAAACTCTGAAAGAGTTCCTTTTGTCCCAAATTACCTGAGAATCCTTTCCAGGCATACCGCTACATTTATCAGCTACTTGATCATTTCTTCATTCAGGCAGGCTACTGTGTAGTAGCAGGTATGTTCTCAAGTATGTACATGTCTTTAAATTGTAGCTCGCTTTCAACATCTAGGTCCAACTCTTCTATATATGGCATCCTCAAGCCTTACAGTACCTTTTGAGAGAACACCCACTCGCTGATTTCTGACTGGTGTCGTATGGCTTGTGCCAAGAATGTAAGGATGGGATTCGGCTCATCTGATAAATTCGCACTTGCCCTATCATTGCCCATTCTAAGCCCGCACTGGAGAATATTTCTGTTGCCAGTTTCCAGTCTTCTCCGAGGTCTTGGTATGTTGGTCCTGCTCCTTATAATCTGTACTCGGAAGACTGCGAGGAAAATGAGTTTCTAATAGAAGTCATGCCCTCTGTCCCTCATTTTCGGTGAAGCTGCCATCAGGCATACCTGCTACTGTCTTACAGAACCTCCTATGGCTTTCTCGTTTGGCGTTTATTACTTCCTTGTCATAGGAGGTCAGTGCCATTCTGTAGCTCTGCCAGTCTCCAGTACGCATCGTTGCTGTGATGGTTCTTGTTATGCCCTCAGTGTGTTGCAGTTCTGGATAGTGAGCTGGAGCTCTCTTCTACTCAGGCTGTGGCTCGCTAGTGTGTGGTCTAATACCTCCTACTTAGCTCGAGTTACAAAGCGGCAATTAGAGCTTCTTACAGTGCTACACAAGGCGTAGCTGACTTCTAAAACACTTCTGGTTGATCCCCTTCACAATACACCGATGCGATGATGATGGTGCGCCATACTCCTTCAGGCTCCAGAGATACCTACAGAGGCACCAAGTCTAGAGTAGTGTATTCTGAAAGTAGAACAAAACTAAATTTTTTGTTTATAAGAATGGAAGCGCTTGGATTAGGTGATCGGATATCCCTAATTACGTTCGCATTCTGGCAGTTCTTTGACTGCTACTCTCAAGATCTATTTGCTCCCAAGTTAGTATGTCCAGTTCCTTAGTTGTGAAAATCCGTACTATTACAGCAGATGTCGCTATAGTATGATAAATGTTCACCTGGGCTATTTTTAATCTTCTTTCTTCCTGAAGTAACACGTCCCTCAATGTCGATAACCATCGTGTCATGTCCCTCATACGAAAGCGAGCTCTTTGAGAGGGCACCCTCAACTACCTAATCAGCACAAGAAGCACGTGCTTCAACCCGCTGCGGATATGTTTGCTCCGCTCTGGATTGGACTTGATAGGGTTTGACCCACACTCTCCTCCGACTTTTTGAGTTTAGTCACAGTGACCTTTCCGAACCTGTAGCTCAGGGATTTGTTTTCGGCCCTTATGGCATCATGGAACTATTGATCAATTCCAAGGCCCAGTACTTGTCCGGTTTCCTCTTTTCGAATATGCAAGACCTTCCACGGTTTGACGTTCAAGCCGTCGTTTTGCTCTTCGAGGAGTGTCAGTGTGGTTTGGTCCTCCTGGTCAGAGCTGGGCACTTGGTATCGCCTTCCAACACTTCGCAATAAGATTCACTCTCTTCCAACTGCTATACCTGGGTACTGCCATCTTCAGTCATTCCGAAGTCGGACTAATAGCATCCCAAACTTGAAAAGAATGCCATGGAATTTGAGCCTATCCTCCCATTCTAAGGCTATTTTATGAGGTTATCAATACATAGCATTTCCCTAGAATAATCGCAAGGCAGAACTGCCACCTGCTCGGCTGCTGCTGTCATGACACGCTTCCTTTGCAGCCGTTACATAACTTCTGCCATATGAGATCCCAGCGTGATTAACTGGCTTTGCCTTCGACCTCTCCGACTTTTCAACCACCATTGACTTCTTCTGCACGTTCGATACAGGAGGTGAAATAGAGCTACAGCCCCTTTTCGCTACAAGTGTCGGTTCAGAACCAGGCTTAGCATTTTGTTCTTCTGCCTTCTATCTTGCTTCCTCAAGTGGAAAGCCGTTTTCAAGGTAGCGAAGGTACCATCCGCTGCCAGCACCGCTGAGCCCCTTCCGAAGAAGGTCATCTTTACCACCGGGCTGCCCCGAGAGTGGCACCGGTGGGCAGAAGAGCTTTTCCTTTTAGCCACAGCTCCTGAAGATTGTGGAGTCACAGGTTTACGATTTTGGCTCATTGCTATCTCCGTACGTACAAGGTCGAGAGGGTAAAGCTTAGCTCCCATTTCCCTGGCAGCTTCGAAGCGTTTTGCCACTATTTGCCTCGACATAGGAACCTTTGAGGTGGTTGTAGTTTTTTGGCTTTGGTTAGGTTGCACTTGCCTATTACTACTACCTCGGCACGTTCCAGATCGACAAGCGAAGCCTCTTAAGCATTTTTTGTGTTTTGGATTCATTTCGAGTAGGATCTTCTGCCAGAGCCTCTCAATAACGCGGTAAAACCATGGTTACTCTCCAATGCGTCCCTATATCGGAGAGGGTTCGTTAGAATAGATCCGGTATATCCTTCTGACTGCAAACCATCCAATGGGCACGGGTTGCTTAACACCCAGTGGGGGATAGACTTGGTTCGCCAATCTCATCAACCTTCTGACTAGAGCAGCCCTGCCAGGGACCATTGCTAGTGCACCATCACCAAGCAGTGCTGGCTTTTCAACAGGCTTTGTGAATCAGTTTCAGTTCAAGCCCTCGCACCACGCCAAGGTGCCTATCCATGCGTGGGGACTGGAGTGGATAGGAACATTATATATCCTTCTACGGTTTGTCCTCTTCAGGTTTTAAAATTGTTTTACTGAAGCTATCCCGGGAAGTGAAAACCTTTCTATCAATCAGGGTGATCTCTCTTTCTTCCTGCCACCAGCCCTGAGAGTCGTGATCATCGTTTTGGATGACACGCTGCAATTGATCTCTCATTTGATTGGCGGTCATGTCCCGGAACTGAACGCCTTTCTATCAATCACGGGTATCTCTCTATCTTCCTACTGCCAACCCTGAGAGACGTGATCATAGTCTCGGATGACACGCTCCAGGTCAACTCTCATCCGGTTGGCGGTCTTGTTCCCCATATCTTTAAACTTTTGCTTGAATCTTGTATGTGTCCTACCTGTCATATCAGAAAGTTGTTCGGTCATATCAGAGCTCCGCATAATATCGTAAGGCCATGGTTACTCTCCCATGTGGGCTGGTTTTAGATAAACTGTTCGAATACAGTTTCGCGTACTAAGGGAGAGACAGTTCTTTGTTCGTCACTCCTCAGTCAGCTTCTGCGTCCAAGTGAGTCGTTGCAACTTTAATGCTCGCATTGCTGGTTTATTAACTTAGATTGTGAACTATAGGGGCTGATAGGAGCTTTCTACAAGGCGGCAATTTGTCCCCTCTTGCTTTGCGTATGGTAGTGTACTCTGTGCTAGACTAATCCCTTGAGATTGTGAGCCATAAGATGCTTGAATAGCACACAAATATTGATGGTTTCGGACGTCCTTCCCAAACTAAGAAAGATGTTATGTGGTGTCATCATGCAACGAACGATTTGTCTCTGAGAATTTTCTCGAACCTAAATCTACCGTGGGTCTGTCAGAGTCTTCTGGCAGAGCTTCCATTGACGATTAAGTCTTTTCTAAACGTGATGAATAGAAGAGTGGAAGCTACACACACTGGCATTATTCGTTATTCATCAAAGTGTAGTCTTATGTGTCTGCAACACGTGTAGAAACGAAGATTGGTTACCTCAAGAATCTTTCACTTAGTCAGCGGTTCCATTTGTCTGATAGAAATCCTTTCAAGTTTGTCTACCTCTAGATCCTTTGAAAAAAAAAACTGCCAACGTCATCCAAAAAGTACTACAAACTACTCCTCTCCAACCGTCGTCATCTTGTTCATCAAATTCAATCCCATTCATCTATGACACCTTCAACGCCCACGAAAATTCCAACTAAGCATTCCGACCAGGCACAGTGCCTAATTACTCCATTCAACTTTTAATTACCGTATTGTTGTGTCTTCCACCATTTCGCGCGACGAGCAACAAAAGGACTCCAGCAGCACCATCCTGCCGTCCACCACCACCAAGCCCGAACATAATTACCATGATGAAGATGTCGGCTGTAAACACGTTCCGTGTAAAAGAAACGCCAACAGGTGGCACTGATGCTGTTAGCGGGAAAATAATAACTCATTCTCTGGCCGGGCCAAAAGTGGCCAAAAGTGTGCTTAGTCAAAAAACTTTTGTTTAACTTTATCCGAATGAAGTTTAGTTTGCTAAAGAAGAGTATCGGCACGTGAACCGGGCGGGAAGTACAGTTTCATGGACTCCTCCACCGAAGAACTAGAAGAATTTCATGTAATTAAGAAGCATTGACAGTCGGCATGGAGTTTGTCTAAGAATTTTTCTCCTTGAGGGTAGTTTTGGGCCATCTCTTGTGGCCTCTTTGCATCACACCCGTCTCACACCGGCTTTGCCAAAGCCGAAGGACACACTCACAGTTTTGTTTGTAAATTTTTTTTTCTTCCTCCTTTTTCTATACCCATGTGTGTGTCGAAGGATGGGAAGAGAAAAATGAATGAAAAGCAATAGAAAGGAGGAACGTGTTTTTTTTTTTTTTTTTGATAGGAAGGAAGGAAACTAGGTTGAAACTTTGTCAAGGCAGGATAATGGCAGGGAATTCTTCTTCTTCTTATTATTATTATTATTATTATTTTTTTTTTTGAAAAGTAACCAACCCTTTTGTATTTTTTTTTTTTTTTGTTGTCCTTTGGGGAGTTTTCTGACGCATATGCTTGAAATGGAAATTCTCAGAGAACGTGATTCAGATAGAGAGAGTCTGGTAAGGACAATTCCATTCTAGTTTGTCCTCGTAAAGTTTGAAAGGAGTTTTTTTTTTTTTGTACTCCTACTCAAGGATAAGATGGCAAAAAAAACAAAAAAAAACCCGACGGATGCGGATGAGAGACAAATCAAAAGTTTTCGATGTTTTTTAGTGAATCGAGGAGCGCACATTGTAGACTGTTACCAATGCCACGTTATGTTGGTTTGATTTATATGGTTTATCCTTTTGTGTCATCGTAGAGAAATTGAAAATGAATAGTGTATGTATGTACGAGTACTTTGTATAAGTTTTGAAAAAAAAAAAACGAATATAATCAACTAGGTTGAGAAGAAGTTCGTTCCAAGGAGCGATATTTTTGAAGGAAATAGGCTTCGTTTAAGGTTATACGATGTGATGACCACAAATTGTGTAATGTTTTGTAGTTTAAAGGATCAATAGGCCATGTGGATTTTATGTGACATTCAAGGTTAAGAACTACTTGACTGCAAATGTATAAAAAGTTGAATCATATTAATCATAGAACACTGAATGCGATGTTTATTCTATTCTCAAGTTATATTGAATTAAGTTACTTAATTGCTAAGGTGACACTACAATTCGGGGTGAACCTGGGTCTGCGTAGATACGTAGGTAATTCAGCTAACACTCGGATCACCAATAGCTCCATTGTGTACCCCTGTCGTGGATTTTTACACATTTTAGTTAGTGCTGGCTTTATAGATTGGCCTGATAGATTGTCCAGATCTATTGCCCCAGTGCCGACTGCTTTCTGATATTGACTAGGTTCAGGCATTCGGATAGAAAGTGAGATGTGCTATCTTCTGGATCTGTACTGTCACAGGTGGGCCACCAGGAGGTTCCAGCCGGTAGTAATCCCCGTAATGTGTAAGTGCGTTCTAGTAAGCGCTAAGATATGTCGTGTTTTGTCCAGACTTTGGTGAAGACACGACAAAAGGAGATTGTGATCCATCTCTCATTGACTAGCCGCAGGAAGTCTTGTGCTATGCTGGATATAAAAAGTGCTGGAGAAGGTAGAACAAAGTTAAAAATCATTGTCAGGTCCTGTTCAGACCCCTTTCTTGGTGATTCGTCTTCGAACTTGCCTGTCGCCTATATGACAACTTTGTCTGTAAATGCAACAACTCGGACCCTACTCTGTTCTAATTGCATTAAAATAAATCCTCCTTGCGGGGTTCCTCAAGAGGCCCCTGCATGTACTTGACTGTCTGACAATTTTGATTATTCAGTGCAGGATTACTGGGCTTATGCTTTGTTGGTCCAATGGTTGGTTGGTCTTATGGAGTCAGATTGCCTGATACGGAAGGCTTCATCTATGAATTCTTTGTGGTAGAGTTGCTACCTCTGCATACAGGCCTGAATGTGCAAATCTATTAGCCTTTCCAATAAAAGTTTATGTTTGGCCATTTGCTCGTGAGTTGCCCATGAAGTGGATTGTGTAACCCATTCTGTCTCCTAGACATACTACAATGTTAGATACTAAGACATTGCACCCTAGAAAGTGTCATAAATAGGAGTTCTAGGGCTATGATGCATGATTCCATTTAGGATCCATCGAAGTTTTTACTGAAACCTGGAACTGTGAGCACCTTTAATAGGAACGTTTAGAGATTGCTTCCTCAATGCGTGTGTTGCTTCAATGGGACCTTATTCATCTTTTCCGTTTGTTAGGCTTGCACCGTAATAGAAGTGGATGCGTCTGGCATCGTTTAGTGGTATCCGATCATAAGGGAGTGAGTCTTAGAATTGGGCCTTTTGCTGCGTCATTGTTAATAGCTTTAAAAAAACTGTGGATCATTCGGTGTCATGTTGGTTTTGTATTTTTAACTCATGAGAAGTTTGACAAGTAAGAGTGGAGGACAATCCTTGCTAGGAGATCTTGAAAGAGCTCGTTGAGGTGTACGTACGCTGCTACGCTTACACCATCACTGCAATCAGTTAAAGAAAGTCGACAAGATTTCAATGAATATGCAATATGCATCCAACTAAGATGTGATACTAGTTGAGCTAATATTGTTTTTAGGTTCAGCTACTTATTGGTGATCAAAGGGTAGTGATCCGAAAGAAGGAGAACACAAGCGTTCTCACGTTAGCCTCTCACTATCAACTCGTACTCTACAACTCCATTATGGTGTCTACTGGGTTCCTAGTACCTCGACTGGAGATTGGGTTACCAACCCCTTTTGAAGATCGTTGGTGGCAGCAGATGAGAGAGGTGGAGAAGTGCTTTTCACTAAAGCAACTCCTCTTGTTCCAGATTGCAGTAGACGAATTCAATCGATGTAATCAACGGTGGCGTCTACCAGTTCCAGTTAGGCCGAACTATTAGTGTTATCCCTATATGAGCTGCTTCGACATACTTGAATCTCAGGTCTGCAGGGATCTCCAATACTAAGCCAAGGCGTTGGAAAATAGTTGGTGGCGGTTGAACACTTAATGGGCCAACGGCAGCGCTCATATCCCCGAAACGGGTTACTAACTCCGAAAAACTTGGTCACTCCTCCTCCTCCTAAGTGTATAAAAGGGAACTGGTCGTCTAGGTTTGGGTTTGTGCGTCGGGTTCCCACCATGAAAAAAACCATTACTTAGGAAAACACAAACCGACTCAGATAAGGATGATTCCACTGTTGACGACCCCAGCAAACGTGATGATAAGGGCAGAGACTTTCGGATTTGCACGTGCAGCCAAACAATTAGCAGATGCCCTGGACTCCTGAAAAGCAGACATTACCACCAAGTATGATGGAACGGACCGGCCAAATAAGGATGAAAAACAGCGATATCTAATACGGCAATAGAAGCAGCAACTATTTCGTTACGGGTTTGTTATTGGAGACAGACCTAGACAAGAAGTATACCTTCGCCAACATTAGCCTAATATGCGCTTACGATACCAAAGACAGCTTCTATATGGAGATCTCCGGATCAGTCCACCGGAAACCATATTGATCACATTTCGATCGACGCAAGGCACTCTTCCAGTATGATGGATGTCTGAATGTTCCGAGGAGCGAAAATCGACTCAGACTACTACCTTTTCATAACTAAGGTACGGATGCGGATATGCAGAACATCCCAAAGACAAGGAAATACTGTGAAGAAGACACAGCAGGAAGAAGAAGGAGCATGGAAGGAAGCGAGCGATTGAGGAAATTCGGAAGTGTTCAAAGAAGATACAAAAGACATGTCAAGGCTACAAAAGCAGAACCCAAGTCTGCAGGATATGGAACGTTTACTTCTGCAGACTGTATAACGTCGACGATGGTCAAAATTCTGCTGTCAGGTAAAATGAACCATTTAGCCTGGACGATGATAACCAACATTTCCGTCCACCCGACCTGGATGAAGTTAAGATAACGATAACTAAGCTGAAATCGAATAAAGCTGCTGTAGCTGATGGCCTGACCGCTGAGCTATTCAAAGCAGCGGAGGATGACTTGGTAGGAGCATGCACCAACTCATTTGCAAAACATGGTCGATCGAAAGTATGCCTGATGAATGGAATCTCAGCATTATTTGCCCGATCCTCAAGAAAGGAGACCCTCTAAACTGCGCCAACTATAGAGGAATAAGTCTCCCCAACGTCGCCTACAAGATCTTATCTGCTGTTCTGTGTGAAAACCTTTTCTCCTGCAGTCTTGGTCCATATAAGTGTGATTTTAGGCCAGGAAAGTCCACCACCGAGCAAATTTTTATACTACGGCAGATCTTGGAAAAAAACAAGGAATTTTAAATCGGTACTCATCACCTTCTTATCGATTTTAAGGCCGCCTATGACAGCATCTTTAGACAAGAGCTACATATATAGAGCTACATGTCTAGTTTTGGCATTCCTGCCAAACTTGTCCGGTTGTGCTGGAGCGCGCTGTTCCACCATGAGCTGTACGAGCTATATAGCGACATCGACCTAAAGTCGATCCTCAGATCAATTCAAATACAACGACTATTATGGTTGGGTCATTTAGAGCAGACGGACAACAATGCTCCGGCCTGGAGAGTCTTAGAATCTACCACATAGGGACATCACCTAAGGTGGTGCCTCAAAGTGGAAACCAACACTTAAGCACGCACGAAAACGATCCCGATTTTTGCCGTTTAATCATTTTCAGAGATGAGGCATATTTCTGGCTCAACGTCTTCGTTAAAAATTAAAAGTGTCACATTTGGGTAGGTCAACAACCTAAAGCTATTGACGAAATGACATTCTACCCACAAAAACGACTCTGTAGTGTAAGTTGCTTGCTAAAGGGATCAATGGCTCATACTTCTTCTTCAATGACCCTGGTAACACAATCACAGTAAATTAAGATCGCCACCGAACCATGTTCATAGATTATTTTTGCGAAGAAGATGACTAGGAGCATATGTGGTTTCAACAAGATGGTACCACATGTCACTCAGCTGACCAAACAATGGAGTTATTGAAGTCGAAGTTCGGGGATCGTATTGTCTTCAGTTATAGATCAGTCACCAGGACTTTTTTGCTTGGAACTTTAGCGATTTACGAAATGAAACTATGTAGGTATCACTAATTCAATTATTTTATTCGTGAACTAAATTACTGCTTAACAAGTTACTCATTTACTCAAACAATTAACGGTAAGAAATATAATAATATAAAAATATACCACCGAGCCACATGTGTGACCACGCCGACGCGCCAGATAGAAAAGAAGAAGAACGAAAATAGTTTTTCTGCAGGAAGACAAATCCAGCGACCTGCAAAACGATATGGATGGTCGAGTTGCGATTTAAGTG
Source organism: Xylota sylvarum (assembly GCA_905220385.1). NCBI lineage: Eukaryota > Metazoa > Arthropoda > Insecta > Diptera > Syrphidae > Xylota > Xylota sylvarum. Next base: position 11,070,866 of record LR999960.1, read on the forward strand.
GATGTGCGAAATTAACGATTGAACGTGATTATTGATTTGAACCTGAGCGATAACTTGATAATCATAAATCGATAATTTCGTTGACGCACAGAACTTTTGCAAGTCCATGGTCTTTGTCAACACGCCAGTGACTATAGACGACTTCAGAACGAACATCGAACGCTGTAGCAATTGGTTGTGGATGCTAGGGTTTTAGTTTCGAAAACTACGAACAACTTTCCTGGACTTGATTTCATTCAATATAACAACTTCGAAACTCATCATTACCAAACCGTCTGTACATCTAGGAATCCCTAAATGAATTCAAAAGCTAAAAGGATTTTGAACAAAAAAATAACACATCCATTCGATAACAATAAAAATTCCCCTTTTGTCACATATCCTGGGCGAAAAAATCAGTTCTAACCACCAGAGGGTTAAAAATTTAATTACAACTCGCCAGCAGGACACAACTCAAATTCCTTGTACTGACTTTCCATGGATATTATTTCCACATCCACGAAAACTAGAAAAAAAAAAAACTATTCCGATGTGTCCCCACTACCACCAGCACCTTGGGAAAGTACTATTGTTACCATCAAAACTTATTGTTAGCCCCGAGCTACATTTGCAATAAAAACTTTCAACGTACACGCTCCCGTACGGGCACTGCTGGAACGCACTTTTCTACTTCTTTTTTTTTTTTTTGGTTTCCATTACTATACATACATATATGTATGTAAGTCCTTGTACAACAGCTCAAATGTACTCCCAAGCCCATGGGCGGTGAGCGGAAATGAACAGAAAAAAAAAAAAACAAGAGTCCCCACCAAAGGAAAGTTTTCCACTTCGTTTTTAATGCGAGCGCTCCTCTGCGCGTCTTTGAGCGTCACTCAGTTGGCAATATTGTTCGTGTCGCATTAAAAAATATTTTCTTCCATAGAATACCTACAAGTCCTTAATTTTGATCCCAACCAACGGAGTTTGAAACATTGGCGGCGGTATCGCGTCGTCAGTCATGAAAGGGATTTTTGAATTTTTCTTTTCTTGTCTTCCATAGGAGTCCTTGTGTACGTTCGTTCCTCGAGAACACAATCCATGGAACGACACACAGAGAGAAGGCATGAATATTGTACCCATCTGTGAAAATTGCTGGAAAACTTATGAGTTTGTTGTTAGCAAAAAAGTTTGTTTGGAAATCTCTTCTTTTTTTTTTTTGCATTCAAGTCCTGCAGACATGCAATTCACTGTGTGTACTTCCGTAGGACGAGGTGTGGGACAGGAAAAGATGATGATAAATCCAACCAACTGCGGTTTTGCACTCATGCATGCGTTAGAAATGCAAAAAAAAAACAGAAAATAAAAAATAAGGACAGCTCCTTCATCCTCTCAAGGGTAAATGAATGCTAATGCGATTTCTTAGAAGAGCATCACATCAACCCCAACTTAGTTTGGTTGGTGTCTCAAGTCTCAAGTCTCAAAATGAGGGATGGGGACGAGTTCATTAAATTAGCCTCAGTTGACTGATTCTCTAGTGAATTCCCAAATGGGAGGACGAGTGTTTTCTCGTCGTCTATTCGTCTCATGTGTGCCAGCTGTTGGGCGCTCCTTGAAAGGACTCTAAACAACCTGACAGTTGTGTTGTGTGGTGAGTTGCAAGAAGGTTTTGATGTGTGATGATGTGTTTAGAATTAAATTAGGAAAGTTTCCAAAAAGGAGAAGGCGTTCAGTTTCTTTTTTTTTTTTTGCCTGGTCCTTCCTGTATCTGGAGTGTATCTGGCGCTGATTTAATGAGCTTTGTACTTTGTTGAAAGTGTTAATGGGTAGGAGTACAAAGTTTTCTTAGAAATTGTTCACATACCGAAGTGATAGCTGTATCATCAATGACAAAGGATTGCCATTTCTACACACAAAGTCCCTGAACCAATTAAATCGTTCTACCTCTTAGTTAAAAATCAATCTTGACCTCCTGCCATTTATCCGTATCTATGTAGTTAGACTTTGTTAAGTTTTGACTTTTTAATTGACATTGTGTGAGAATCTCGTTCTCAGTCCTTTGCTTCACCACAAAGTGGTAATACGCGCGAAGGACTTTCGTCTCGATAATGCCTTCAACAACGAGTACTTGTATCTCAATGAATAATTGGAAGCCTTGAATCGAAAATTGAAAATGTCAATAAGAAACGAGACGACACGACTTGGTCTTTACTCTGCGGTCGAGACGAATAGATTAAGGAAGGGAAAGAGGATACAAAAAAAAAGTACTAAGCAAAAGGATTCTTTACCCTCCTGGGAGAAGGCAAATCGAAATTTCGAATTTCAATCCAAGCAAATCGAATTAAAACTGAGTAATTGCATTTGAAGGTGGTAAACACGGGAGCGGATTCCAATCGAATGTCCTTTTCAATAATTCTTGAAAGTGGTTTTATAGATTTCAATCGTCAACTAGTGTTACGTAGATAAATAGGTCATTGTTAATCCACCATGAAGGAGGTAATATGTACTCCTTTAGGTTGTATCTAGAGATTCTGAATTTATTTACTTGAGTCTGATTGCTGTTGATTTATGTATTTGTAGGTTGTTTAGAGCGATAGATTTATTTTGTCAATAAAAATGCGATATAGCAGGAGAACTAGGGCCCTGAAGATTTTATGCTTGGAATAGCCATCCCTAACAAATTTATCTAAATTGTCAATGAATGAGTATCTCACCACAAATTACCCCAAAATCAAGGACCGGGGAGAAGGAATAGTTGTCCGAAAAGATAAGTCTTGGCCTCAAGATCCAACTTGCATCTACAACTCTGTGGTATATACTTACTTTCTTAGCTAAGTGGCGCTACAGTCCAGGGAGGACCTGGACCTCAACCAACAAGCCTCTCTAGTCAGTTCGAACTGTAGTCAGCTGCCTCCAGTTTCGCACACCAAGTTGGTTGAAGTCTTTTTCAACTTGAGGGTGCCACTTTAGGCGATGTCTACTTCTACTGCGCCTTTCTTCTGGGAAGAATTTGGAGGATTATTGTCCATCTGTTCTACATGACCCAGCCATCTTAATCGTTATATTCGAACTCTTCTGACTAGGTCGATGTCGCTATATAACTCGTGTATGTTTGTATCTTCTTCTCCACTTTCTGACTATGCAGATGAAACCAAAAATTACCCGAAGTATTCTTTTCCTATAACAACCGAGAGCGCCCTCATCCATTCTTGACATAGTCCATGACTCTGCGCCATAGAGCGGAACTGGCATGATCAGGGCACAATTGCCGCCTTAGCGCAAAGAAGCAGCGATTGACAAGAGTTAATTTAAGTTTGATCTCAGCCTTGGTGTCAGCTATTATGTCAATGTCATCGGTATATGCAAGCAGTTGCACGGACTTTTGAAAGATTGTGCCTCTGATGCTGACTTCTTCTTTCAAGAACGATGTTGCAGATATTGCATGTTAGCGCGTCACCTTGTCTAAATCTTTTTTCACATTGAAAGTCTCGGTGAGATCCTTCCCGACCTTGTTGGAGCAGCATGCACCCCCCATCGTCACCATTCATAATTGAACGAGTTTGGTAGGGAGGCTTAAACTAGACATAGTTCTATATAGCTCGTCTCTATACGTACTTAACTTCCTTCATGGTTTTCTCACCAATAAAAGCCTCATTTGGAGTACCTCAAGGCAGGCATCTCGGTCCCTTTTTATTTATCATGCCATTTAATGATGTTGATCGTATCATTGTAAATTCACATTTATCTGTTTACGGAGATGATCTGTACGAAGATCATCTGAAAATATTCAGGCATATATCGTCCTTCTCTGAGTGCCTTCTACTCCAGGAAGACTTATGTATATAGATTTTCTACTTGGTCATGTCAATGACTGTCAAGGAATAAAATATTTCCGTAAGCGTGCTAAGTTTAGCTCAACGCGGTTAAGTTTAGCTCCTTCCTACGAAGGATAGCTTCCCAAGAACCTAAGTGTAATGAGGTGAAGTTTTTCTTCCCTTATCAATCCAGCAGCTTAACCTAACCTAAGCCGAAAATAATTTTGGATGGCCTCTGTGTAAGTGCGGTTAGTATGGATATGCAATCAGCTTCGCGTCAAGTTCTATTCGAAAGTGGCAATGAAGCCCTTGTGTGAGTTACCTGAAGAGGGGATTGTCGATTAGGAGGCGGACTATGATGCCGACAGCACAGGTCCAAGTACAGTCGGCGACGGTGCTGCCGCAGAGCAGGTGACTCCTGATGGCGACAACGATACTGAAGCAGGAACTCAATCTACCGATCGTGAGGACACGATCATTGAAGGATGGCCGAACTCTTAATCCCGCGATACGCGTATAAAAGGAGGCGATCAGGTAAGGGCAAGAGAACAGTCGGTACAGAACAGTAGTTAGAGTCGCCATATCACTAACCTGTCCGAGATGAGGAATATACCAGTTGATGCTTAGTATTTGAAGGAACCGCTCTCACATTGAGTGTCTGTCACAATGATAGACGAAAATGCAGTCAATAAGTGAAGAATATCCATCACAGCTTCGAAAACTGATAGTCTAATCGGTGAGCTTTCAAAGCTACAAATACAAATTTTTGGCACGATAGGTCCATGGGCCCCAGGCCCAAGCTTCTCACAACCTTTCAAAGCTGGAGGAGACTAAAGATCAGCCGTAATTTTTTGTCGGATGAAACTAACCTCAACGAATTTAAACTCAGCCTGATTCTGAAGAAGAGACTTTCGAATCCCTGTCAGAGTATGAGAATCCGAAAAATTGATCATCAACAATTCTGAAATACCAAGACTATAGCTCTAAACCTTCATGATCAGGAATCTAGTAGAGTTTTACCTTAAGCTGCTTTCTTACAGCTCTTCTCGACAGTATTCTACAAGCATTGACTGGCAGCTATCGCTTTTATCGCTGCCTTGATGTCGATGAAACAGGTGATATATTCACGTGATATTGCCTTTATCGCAGTCTAAGTAGCTATGTATTTCCTCCGCCAGGACCTCTGCTTAGAAAACGCTAGTGTGGTTCGGGACTCTAACAGATGTCCATCTTGGACTGACCTACATTCGCTTAGCATTTCTCTGTTTTTGCATTCCTTTCTATTCGGATAGAGGCTTGTAAAAGGTCTGGTAAGATCCATGAATGCTACATTACCTACATAATCAGACATCATCATAGTATGGCTTAATATGTTCGCCCACCAGCTGATCCTTAGGGCGTTTAAGGCTGCTTATTCTTTTATAAAACAGTCTAGCGCAAGTGGGCTGAGCATGGCCTTGAATTCTGCCTTTAGTGTTGTTCTCATTGCACTGATAGCTGGAATGGACGCTAGCCTTTGTACTTTCATGATCCTTTCATAGGTGATCTTGCTGACAGCTCCCTAGGCTACAATAGACATATACATGCAAAGGATGATTCTGGGACTTGTTCCCCCAAGTTATGCACGAGAATATATCGTGACTTTCTTACCCCCTTTCATTGACACTGATTTTCCAAATTTTTGTAGATCACTAGTCCCAGGTAGATGGCGCTGTAAGAGGATCTGAGTAGAATGGCTCCAATAGAAGAGATTTGAACTCTGGTATCTTCCTTTTCCTGTGGTATAAGGTCGTACACGTTAAAAAAAAAGGCTATTCTCAAAAAAAAACCTTAAATCCTTAAATCCATCAACTTATTCTGTTAGAAGTGCAGTTTTGCCATTCGAGCCTCTAAGATTGCTTCCATTAGTAACTGTCAACCTCCATTAGAAAGTAAACTTTCTACAAGAACCTCCATTTTAAGTGAGAGGATTATTAAGATCTAATCCTTTCTTTCCTACTCAAAGGCTCCTTCTATCCATCTAATCCGCTCGTGAAGAACAATGGCAAAAGGACTGACCAAAAGCAGTACAATAATCAGGACATTTTTAATTCGTTTGTTGGGGATTTGTTCTCTTCCTCTTCGGACAGACAGATGTATCTATCCTCTGTCCATTTAATATTTGACAAGCTAAAAAATAAAAAGAAAAAGGATGCACTCAATGTTGCGCACAAAAACTTAGTTGTTTCCCGTTTTTATTGGTGAAATCCACAGGATACACACAATTGCAGTTGAATGCAACGAGTAGAGTAAAATTTCTGAAATTTAAATAACAACAGCCAAGCAGTTAGTTATCGTTAAGGATGCTTGCAAGTGGTGTCTGTAAATTATTCACATCCGTAAGCGCGCCATCTATTGTGTGAATAGAACTCCCCCAGCGCGTTGAGATGATGCAGGAACAGCAGCAGTAGCAGAAGCTGGAGATTGATAAAGACGCAACGAAAACATCCTTCTCACTGTGAAGCGCGTCCTTATTTTTTCATGAAAATAAGATTCAATTCAATGGCAAACGATGGAGATTGCGTCTTCATGAAAAATTTACGAATTGATTTCGCTTAGACGACAACGACGACGACGGAGGATGACGACGATGACGATGACGACGATGACGATGACGATGACTACACAATATATGTACCAACGACGACTGACTAGGACTAGGAAGAAGATGAAAAGAACACTCATTCGTTCCTTCAGGATTTCGAATGATAAGAATGTTGATGTGTTCTTTAGAAATTGTGTGCTTGCTTGTAAGGTACTCCACTAGGACTACGACGAGAAGGATTGCTTTGCCATTTATTTTTTGTGTCCTTTTTTTTTTGCCTTGCGAAGCTAGCTGTATTTGGAGCATGAAATCAAATATATGTGTGTGCGGGGGATATACTACAGTTGCTGCAATTTCTATTAAAAATTTACTCTTCCCTTTCTCTTTCTCTTTCTCTCATTCTGGAAGTACCAAGAGAGGCCTGCGGAAATGGGAGCTACCCCCAGCTTGGGAGGACAATTGAATTGGAATTTCGGTTTTAATACAGGAAGTTAGTAGCTGTCAGAGTTCAGGAGAGGAGTTTTGCTGTTTTTCCTTGAATATTTCATACACTGTTGTGGGATTACTCTTAGGTGGTGGCTGGGAGGTTGCCAGGACGAGTGGGCAAGGGTGAATTGGATTAAATTTCCCTGGGAATCTTCGTAGATTGCGGTCGACTTTTGTTGTTCTGGGGGGGGGAGGGGGAAGAAGAAAATGTCAGAGATGAGAAATCGACATGTAAGTGGGCGTGGAGCAGTGCTGGTGCTTCGAAAGCTAGTTCATAAATTATTAATCAAATGCAATCCGGGGAATGTAATTTAAAGCATTGTGGGTGATTTTGATTAGTTTTGTGCAATGAATTTGTTCATTTTTTTTGTTAACTGCATGCGAACATACATATGTACATATGTGTAGTTGATTTGGAAAAGAAAAACACTTGAATTATGTATATACGCGGTGTAGATACATAGAAGGACATGGTTCTGACTTTGATGTGGGCAGTATTTGCAATTGAGAAGAAGTGGAATCTATGCAAGGCGCTAGGGAGTTGTGGTATTTTGATAAGAGGGAAGGAATTCATTTGCTATTAGCATTCTACGCCATTGCAGAGTCTTCCAAGTCGAAGTCAGTGTTATTACAATCTACATAGCTAGACAGGTAGTAATCAGGTTCATTGTGGTAGGCTTCCGTAAAATCTATGGAAGTGCACATTGAGATACAGACTACTGCTGTTCTAAGCTGGGTGCCCGACCATTTCAGCATCCCGAGAAATTGCACAGCTGATCAATTAGCTAGGCAAGGCTCATTCCATGTCACTCCACCAATGTCATTTGTTGAAGGCCCAGCTCATGCCGATGCGGTGAATAAAAGTAGATGGACACATCTAGGCTACTGCGATACTGCTACGCTTCTCTGATCAACCCTAGATTGCTGTAGAACGAAGGTCCTGTTGCGACACTATCATGAATACTATCACTAGATACTGCGTTATTGCCAGACATGCTCTGAGATTGGGCATTGTTAGCAATGATTTCTAGAAGGGCTGCAGATGCTATGAGGGAGATATCCTTCACATGTCTATATTAGAGAGGCCACTTTATGAGATTTCTTGATCTAAACGATCTAAGTGATCTAAACAAATATGACTTCACCAAAAAGAGTAGATGGTTCTATGAGTAGATACGGATTGAAATCCCTCTTTCATAGTGGTATCATAATGGAGCTATGTTGGCCTAAGTGTATCTCATCAAGAACCACTTTATATCACATATCTGACGGAGTTCCTCAAGGATCGGTATTAGGTCCTATCCTATGGAACATTATGGATGATAGGGTTCTAAGGTTTGGAATCCCAAATGAGGCAAAAATCATAGGCTTTGTCGATCATATTGCAGTTGTTGTTGAGGATATTGGAAATGAATGTATCTGAACGGTGGATGGCATCAGTCCAGTTAGAGCTCTCCGAACATTAAGAGAGGCTAGTACGGCCCAAGCAGTTGTAGGAAAAGAGAGGCAATCACCATCAGGGAAGGCGATCATAAGATAACATCACAACCGGTTACCAAATACCTAGCTGTGATGATCGAGATCGACGCGGGACTCACTTACAAGGAACATCTTTAAAGAACGTTCAACAAAGCGGCTCGAGTGAGCGGTCCCTTAACAAGAATAATGACGAATATTGGAGGACTCAGATAACAAAGGAGATTAGTTCTGTCAAGGGTTGTGCTGTCCAGTCTTATGTATGCGGCACCCATGTCAGCAAAAGCAATGATAAACACGTGTTACGTAAAAGGAATAAACTTCGTGCACAATGCTGTGCTTTTTGGGCGGTGTAAGACGAGGCTGTATGTGTCATCGCGGGAACGTTACTAGTGCATATCTAGGCTAACAAACTACAAAGGACCTACGATGCCAAAATTTAGGAACCCCGAGGTTCAGTCAAAGATATCAAGGTGGAAGAAAGACAGTGAAGCGTGAAAGCATGACAGGAGAGATTGAACTAGTCTCCGAAGGGAAGATGGGCCCGTCGACTTATACCAGATATTCAAAAATGTATGAACCGGCAACTGGGAGAAGAAGATTTCTAACTTAGGTAGCTCCTATGCAGGCATGGCTGCTTACAAGCGTATTTGAACAGTTTTGGGATTAATGAATCTCCTTTCCTTATGGCTGGTTGCTGCAGGAATTGGGTAGACACTGACTGGCGTCAACCTGGTGATATCCAGTGTTGTAACTGTTACTGCGCATCAATTGTGCTTATTTTACCTCCTAGTGGTAGCCATTAGGTACTGGTAGCTGTCCATCCGGACCAGATTTGCTGAACTAATAAGCGCAAATGTTGAATAAGAGAAAATAGCAGCACAACAAATACGATAGCGGAAGAACTCTCTCGATGGAAGCATGAGCACACTTTATCGGGGCTACTTCAACATATACCGAGATCAGGTCGAATAAGGCAGGTTTTTCGAAAACTGTGTAAACACTGTACACTCCCCTTGCTACTCACAAAAGCTTGAATCTGTCCTCATGCGGTACAAGGCAGATATTACCGCTATGCAGAAGATAAGATGGATAGGATCAGGCATGCAAAAACAAGCGCTGCAGCGGAAATCAAGGACTGCGAGAGAAGAGTTCGAGCCAGACATAGCGAGGACAAGAACATTTTGGACCTACACAGTCTTCCAACTCCAGGATATCGAAGAGTCCCGTGATAGGAATAACATCCGCATGTTGTTTTTAGGAAAACCAAGCGACTGGTAGCTGGGTTCAAGCCTGGAAGGCAGGCTCTTCGGGAAAGTGAAGGAAACCTAGTCATCACTGCTTCACTAGAAGTGCTTTAGCAGCCAGCTACTTAATGACAATCAGATAGAGATAGTGATAGGGCAAGAAGAGAACCCGCATCCAGTCAGAAGAATCCATCCCCCCACCCAGTTTTGAAGAGGACGACTCAGCTATCAAAAAGCTGAAGAACAACAAGGCCGCTGGCTCTGATGGTCTACCAGCAGAGCTTTTCAAACATGGTGGTGATGCTTTGGTAGGGTGCATGCACCAAGTCATCAACCAAGTATGGGTGGATGAAGTCATGCCCGATGACTGGACCATTAGCTCTGCATATATGCTCCATCTTCCTATGTCATGTAACAACTACCTCGGCATATCCCTTCTTAATGTCGCATATAAGATCCTATCCAACATACTGTGTGAACGTCTGAAGCCTTTCTGCAGCACACTAACCGGCACATACCAGTGTGACTTACGGCCCAAATTTTCACACTAAGGCAAATCTTGGAAAAACAAACGAATTTCAAGTCGAAACTCAACATCTCCTTATCGACTTCAAAGCCGCATATGTATGATAGCATTTATTGTCTTGAGCTCTACAAGACGATAGCGGAATTCGGGATCCCGGCTAAACTGATCCAGCTATGCCAGCTATGCAATTCGGAAATAGTACTGGATCAATCATGTACTGGATTTCGGCAAGGAGATGCGCTAGCATGTGACTTCTTCAATCTCGTGCGCAGGACAGGTCTTAACACGGAAGGCACTATCTTCAAAAAATCTGTCCAGATACGAGACTATATCGACATCATCGGTCGCTCCCAGCGCGTTCCACCAAAGAGGATCTTCGAATCACAGCCCCAGATTCGAGACGACAAGGAAGACCGAACCTCCGTGTTAAGGACCAAGCTATCGCGGATGCTAAAGCGCTTGGTCTAGACTACTGGAAGTAACGTGCCCAGGATCGAAGAGAGTGGAAGGCAGCTTGTCTTTCTAGGGTTCCGTTGGTGCAGGGGTAACATATAAACTGCGTAATTTTCGATACGTTCCTATTTTCAAGTAATATATTGGAACTAAAGTGATATCTAGTACTTCCTGCATCTTTCTGGTAAGGAAAGTAGGATCATTACCCTTGTTGCATATAATGAGGTTACTTACTTACTTAGGTGGCGCTACAGTTCGGGGTGAACCTGGGCCTCAACTAACAAGCCTCTCCAGTTAGCCCGGTCCTTAGCTAACTGCCTCCAGTTGCGCACTCCAAGCTTGTTCAGGTCCCCTTCAACTTGTGTGCGCCACCTAAGGCGAGGTCTTCCTCTACTGCGTTGTCCCTCCGGGTGTGATTCGAAGACTCTTCGGGCCGGAGCACTGGTGTCCATTCGCTCTACATGTCCTAGCCATCTCAAACGACTAATGCGCAGTTTTTTGACTAGGTCGATGTCGCTGTACAGCTCGTATAGTTCGTCGTTGAATCTTCTCCTCCAAAGCCCGTCAACGCAAACGGGACCGAATATTTTGCGAAGAATTTTTCTCTCGAAACGACCGAGGATATCTTCATCCGCTTTTGATAAAGTCCAAGCTTCAGCGCCATAAAGCAGGACTGGGATGATCAAGGTTTTATATAGAGTCTCCTTAGTTGTTCGGGATAGGGCCTTACTACTCAATTGCCTTCTGAGCCCAAAGAAACAGCGATTGGCAAGAGTTATTCTTCGTCTTATTTCTGCTGAGGTGTTATTTTCAGAATTGATAGCAGAGCCGAGGTAGACAAAGTCCCTTACTACCTCAAAGTTATAGCTGTCGATTGTGACGTTCTGTCCAATTCGTCGATGTTGCGTGTCCCTTCTGGTTGACAGCATATACTTGGTTTTGCCCTCGTTTACCGTTAAACCCATTTTGGCCGCTTCTGTTTCAATACTAGCGAACGCACCGGTGACAGCCCGCTGTGTTCTTCCAATAATGTCGATATCGTCAGCATACGCTAGTAGTTGCACAGACTTTTGAAAGATTGTGCCTCCGGTGTTGGCTTGTGAGTTTCGCACAATTCTCTCAAGAACGATGTTAAAGAAATCACATGACAGCGCGTCGCCTTGTCTAAAACCTTTTTTGACATTGAAGGTCTCGGTGAGTTCGTTACCGACCTTGATGGAGCAGCGAGAGTTCTCCATCGTCATCCTGCTCAGTCTGACGAGTTTGGCAGGGATGCCAAAACTAGACATGGCTCTGTATAGCTCGTCTCTATACACGCTGTCATATGCGGCCTTGAAATCGATAAAAAGATGGTGGGTATCGATTTGGACTTCTTGGGTTTTTTCCAGGATCTGCCGAAGTGTGAAGATTTGATCGATTGTGGACTTTCCTGGCCTGAAACCACACTGATAGGGCCCAATCAGGTTGTTGACGAAGGGTTTCAGACGTTCACACAATACGGCAGATAGGATCTTGTACGCGATGTTGAGGAGGCTGATACCTCTGTAATTGGCGCAATTGAGGGGATCTCCTTTCTTGTGGATTGGGCAAACGGTGCTGAGATTCCATTCATCAGGCATACACTCATCTGACCAAATTTTAGAAATGAGTTGGTGTATGCTCTCTACCAGGTCATTTCCAGCTGCTTTGAACAGCTCGGCTGGTAAGCCGTCAGGTCCAGCAGCCTTGTTGGACTTAAGTTTGGATATTGCTATCCTTACTTCGTTTTGGTCAGGTGGACGGAAGTTTTGGCTATCATCGTCTAGATTGAATGGTACATTCTGCCTGACAGCGGGATGTTGGTCTTCGTCGCCGTTATACAGTCTGCAGAAGAAATTTTTCCATATTCTCAGCACCGACTGTGACTCTACTACGAGGTTTCCTTCTTCATCTCTACAGGCTTCTGTACGGGTCTTGTTGGCCTGACACGTTCTTTTTACCTGTTGGTAAAACTTCCGTACATTATTCCTGGAGTATAATCTCTCAATATTTTCGATCGCGCGCTTCTCGTGCTCTTTTTTCTTCTTTCGGAGAAGCCGGTGTTCTTCCCGTCTCTTCTGCTCGTAGAGCTCACGAGCAGCTCTCGTCCTTTTTTGCAGCGCCGCTTTGTATGCTTGCTGTTTAGCTGCATGTGCTTGCCGGCACTCATCGTCAAACCAGGGGTTTCTAGGTGGTGGTCGGGTGAAACCCAGCACATCAGTTGCGGCACTTCTGATGGCTTGTTGGCAGCGTTGCCACTGGTCTTCGGCACTTGATGCTGGCGGCATAGGAGTAGTTGAGAGGTTTCGGGATACGCGTTCGGCGAAGGTTCTGGCGATCTCTTGCGATTGCAGCTTTTCGACGTCAAATCTTCTCACAGTAGTTCTTCTTAATTGTGGCGTTTGGGATATCCGCATTCGTACCTTGGCTGCAACAAGGTAGTGATCCGAATCCATGTTGGCTGCTCGGAAGGTTCGGACATCCAGAATACTGGAGGCATGCCTTGCGTCGATCGCAATGTGGTCAATTTGATTGGCCGTTTGATGATCAGGAGATCGCCATGTCCCCTTGTGGATATTGAGATGTGGAAACCGTGTGCTTGCTATGGTGACGTTTCGCCCCGCAGCGAAGTCAATAAGCCTAAGTCCGTTTCCGGACGTGGTGTCGTGGAGGCTGTGCTTACCAATCGTCCTACCAAAGATGTCCTCCTTTCCTATCTTGGCGTTAAAATCGCCTAGAACGATTTTAACGTCATATTTAGGGCATTGCTCGTAGGTTTCGTCGAGGAGCTCGTAGAAACATTCTTTGGTGGCGTCGTCCTTGTCTTCGGTGGGAGCGTGAGCGCATATAAGGCTTATGTTGGCGAATTTAGCCTTGATGCGGATTGTCATAAGACGCTCGCTCACGTGTCGAAAGCTCAAGACTTCTTGCCTAAGTCTGCCGCGTATAACGAACCCACATCCAAATAAGCGCTGTTTCTGTTCCCTATAGCAATCACCGTAGTATACGTCACAGTTTTTCATCCTCTTTTTGCCCGGGCCATCCCATCGCACTTCCTGGATGGCGGTGATATCTGCATTGTAGCAGTCAAGGGCCTCTGCTAGTTGTTCGGCTGCACGCGGCCTGTTAAGGGTCCGAACATTCCACGTGCAGATCCGAAGATCGTTGTCCTTATTACGTTTGCTGGGGTCGTCAACAGTAGGATCATCCTTATCCGAGGCTCGTAGTTGCTTCGTAACTATTTGCTTTTTTACGTGGTAGGGAAGTTACCCCGACGCACAACCCCCAACCTGGAGGACCAGTTCCTTTTTTTTTTACCCCTAGGACAAGGGGCCGGATATTCCGGAGTCAGTACCCCGCTTCGGGGATGTGAGCGCTGCCGTTGGCCCATTAAGGGTTCATCCGCCACCAACTCTATTCCAACACCCTGACTCAGTATTGAAAATCCCTATAGACCTGGGATTCGAATATGTCGAAGCAGCTCATATAGGGATAACACTAATAGTTCGGCCTAACTGGAACTGGTTGACGCCACCGTTGATTCCATCTAGAGAATTCGTCCGCCGTCGCCTGAAGCAAGAGAAGGTGTCCTAGTGAGAAGACACTCCTCCCCCCTCTCTCGTTCGCTGCCACCAACAACCTTCCAAAGGGGTTGGTTACCCAATCTCCAGTTGAGGTACTAGGCACCCAGCAGCCACCATCGTGGAGGTGTAGAGTAGGAGTTGATAGTGAGAGGCTAAGGCGAGAACGCTTGTGTTCCCATATGTTCCGCATCACTATCCTTTGACCACCATATAATGAGGTTAGTCTCCATTAAAAAATCAAAAAGACACTCACCGCCGCTACCCCAGATTGTATGGAGAGCAATTGCGTCTCATCCGTGCACTATTGTTTTATTAGTCCTTTTCGCAACCCTGATCATTTAATGAATATGGGTTGACGGAATGGGACCGATATTGTCGTAGGCCATGTATGTCGATACGATCCATACACAACCTTGGCTGTCTTAGGTTGTGACCTTATCACCTTTCAATAATTCGCTCAAACAGTGCATTTGATGAGTGTTTAGCGCCCTTTAGACCATCTGGGGATAGTCAGATTGCTGTATACATAGATATAGGGATTAGAATATATTCGTTGACTTGTAACTGTATCACGTACTGCTGCCGTTGTCTTAAGCAGTATACCCGACAAAAATAATTAATTTCCTCAAAGACTCCATGCTTTGTCCAAGTGGGTACATCAATACTAATCATTTTTCAAGATTCATTCGCATTTATTTCTTGTTCAAAATTTGACACGTTCAGAAAGTCAAATCAACGTTAGACTTATTTCAAAGGGATTGAAATCACTGTTATTTTTCACAGTGATTTATAAATAACAGTCACTTCATTACAGAGTTCAATAGCTTGACTAAAATTCAATTACATTATTCCAATTAGCATCAAACTCCACTCCACTCGCTCAGCAGGAACAAAATCCCCATATCAGTCATCATAATTGCTTGCACAGACTCCAGCATCGTATCATACATATCACTTGTATAAACGATAATAATAATTTTGCGAATCTGAATAATAAACCAAAACCCTCTCCGACATAATATAAACTGAGCATTCTCAAGCCCTCTCCAGTTTGGTCATAAAGCTACATACATACGGGCGCCCGCCCAAGAAGAACCCTTACACACTGCCACGACTCAAACGAGCAACATTATAATTAACAGGTCTCACATATCCTGTAACTAAAGATAGCAACCATCGTATATCATTTTTGGAGTCTAATAAATAATTTCCACTCTGAAATTGTTGTCTCGAACTCAGAGAGATACACAGTTGAACTGGTGCCGCCACCAGCATGGTTCTCACTTTTAAATTTCACCTGTATATGCGCCACAATCTCTGTATCTAGAGCGTGTATATGATATACCCATGCAAGGGTTGACTTTTGCCTGGAATCCCCATGGGATTTCATCATCATTTCGGTAGAGGTTTTGGTATTCGTTTCTAGAGACAGTGAGTGGATGTGTACGGATTCAGTGAGAGACCGACCATCCAAACCGGAGGACTAATTTAGAAAACCCTTTACACTTAACCCCTTTGGATCAAAAGTACCACAACTCTGGGGAGGCATTTCCAAATTTACCGTACCTTCTACATTGAATGGCGCCCAACAAATGTAACAGTCGCACCACACACATACTCGTACTCACACAATCCGCAGGATGAGAAAAAGGATTCCGCTGTATGGGATTCGGCAAAAACGACGCAGGAGCAAAAAAAAAAAAAAAAGGCTTAAACCATGTTGCTGGAATTAATGGAACTGACATGTATTAATATTCATGGGCTTATTATTATGTGAGATGATGGCTGTTTTTTTTTTTTTTTTATTGTAAGGGAGGACGTTTGACAGGTGGATGGCTCAAGTAAAACCTACTCCGCAGGCACACCATGGGATGACAACTGCGTAAAGCGATGTAATACGCTAATTTTGTAATTTCGATGCTCGAATTGCTATTTTGAAGCATTCGCAAGGGGTGACAGTCACTCTGGTGACGATACGTCAGTTGAGTATTAAAATTTTATTTTGTAAATTAAAATTCATGGAATAATAACAATCCTTCGCTAGGCTTACGCTTAATGAGTGATGATAAATTTAATCTGACGTAATTAGAGTTTGCCGAAGGCTAATGCGGGTTTTGTGTGCACCAATCCTGGTAAAATGTCAAAGGGTTTCAGAAAAAATGTGACATTTTCAAGCGATAGATACGCGTATTTACGACTTATTTAGGTTTTTTCACCGATTCCTACGCCGCCTTCCACTCGCTCCAATCCTAAGCACGCTTCTTCCAGTTGTCTAGATCAAGCGCTCTGGCTTCCACGATAACTTGATCCTTAAAATGGAGGTTCGGTCTTAATTATTTTCTGGAACCTGGGGGCTGTGATTCGAAGATTATCTTTGCTAGAGCATTATAGTCCATTTGTTCGATGTGGTCGAGCCAATGTAGTCATCGTATTTTGGCTTTTTGAACTACGTACATCCCA
The DNA here is from genome assembly GCA_905220385.1 of Xylota sylvarum. Lineage (NCBI taxonomy): Eukaryota > Metazoa > Arthropoda > Insecta > Diptera > Syrphidae > Xylota > Xylota sylvarum. The sequence goes on from LR999960.1 coordinate 11,087,491, forward strand.
TCTTGGTACAGCTCATAGAGTTCGCGGTTGTGTTTTCTAAACCATTCGCCCTCCTTGCATACGGGACCAAATATCCGACGAAGAATTTTTCCCTCGAAAGTGTCCAATACCTGCTCTGCTTTCCTGCTTATAGTCCAGCACTCGGCTCCGTATAGCACAACTGGCAGGACCAAAGTTTTGTGGACCATGGATTTCGTCTTCCAAGCTAAGTAGGAGTTTCGAACCCATTTGTTTCGCCTATGTTGCAGCAGATGTAGCAGCGTCGAATCTCCACTAAGGTATCATTCGTGGAGTTGATATTTACTCTGAGATAGATAAACTCCTTTACCACTTAGAAGATACTGTTGCCGACAGTGACGCTTCGTCCTAGGCTGTGGATAAATGCTTCCTTGTTTGTTGACAACATGTACTTGGTTTTGTCTTCATTCACTTTAAAGCCAGCTCGTTTTGCCTGATCTTCGATTGCCGTATAAGCCTCTAAGATGGCGCGCTGGGAGATAATGTCGATGTCAACTGCGTATTCCAGCAGCTGGAGAGATTTGTTGAAGATAGTGTCTTCCGTGTTAAGACTTTCCCGACGCACTATCTGTTTCAACATGAGATTGAAGAAGTCACATGCTAGCGCATCTTATTGCCAAAATCCGGAAAGAAATCCTTGTCAGTATAAGGCAAAATTACGACAGGACCTTGAAATGGATCATAGTTGGGTACATGATGTATACAACTATATCGACTAAGATAGCTGGAACATAGCAAAGGGGGATGACTTGGTAAGGAGCATGCACCAACTCATTTGCAAAATATGGTCGGAGGAAAGTCTGATAGATGAATGGAATCTCGGTTCTGTGTGAACGTTTGAAACCTTTTGTCAGTAATCTGATTCGTCCATATCAGTGTAGTTTTATGCGAGGAAAGTCCACTATCGACCAAATTTTCACACTACGGCAAATCTTGGAAAAAATCCAGGAATTTCAAATCGACACTCACCACCTTTTTATCGATTTTAAAGCCACTTATGATAGTATCTGTAGAGAAGAGCTATATAAAGCTATGTCTAGTTCTGGCATTCCTACCAAACTCGTCCGGTTGTGCAGAATGACGATAGAAAATGCAAGTTGCTCCACCAAGGTCGGTAAATACCTTACCATGATGTCAAAAAAGGACTGTAGGAACTACTGGAGGCTGCTGGCTATAGATCGAGCTGGCTGGAGAGGCTTGTTGGTTGAGGCCCAGGTCCACCTCGAACTGTAGCGTCACCTAAAGAAGAAAGAAGAAGTAGAGATCCCAATACGGAACCTTGGGGGACAGCACAAATAATCTTGTATTCGTCTTCTATTTCGTAATGGAAAATGTATCTTCTAGATGTATTCTGACACATATTTGAATATTTTTCTCGGAGAATGAAGCTTGTTATATCTTTTTGTTATAGCGTTCCCTCCAGGGAACTGTCCAAATAAATTCCTTAATGGTGTCAATTAGAAATCATATTGAAGTGAGGACATTTCATCTAGAATTAATTGCTTTCTTTTCTTGCATGTCATGGGAAGACTTAACGTAACAACAGGTCCTGAGAAATCTTCTTCTAAGACTTATAAAGCCTTGGCACCCAGACAAGAATCAAAGACTTTATCCTTGCAACCTAATTCAACCGAATTCAAATAGTTATTACGTTTTCACACTATTTTGAAAAGAGTTAAAGTGTTTAACACAGCCTGACTGTCAGTACAGACCCAAACAGGCTAACTCCTCCACCTATTCTTAACAATGAACCACGTTTGTAGGGTAAGTGTCGCACAAGGTTATCGAAACTCTAGTGCGGATTCCAAAAGTCACCACGTCTAAGATTGTCTACCTTGTCGCGCTGTAGGGGCTTAGTACAGACAATGACTGTCGAAAGTTGCTCCACAGAGGAGACTGAAGCGAAAGATAATTATTACCCAACCCTGTCTCCCTCCTGTCTTAGACAGCACAGTCTTTCTCTTTCTATGAGCTTGATCAAGGTGTTGTACGACCCGTACTGATAATCGACCACGCTGAGGGCCCTTTAGGGGGCCCGCATCACCTTGCGGGCAGCTCCTATTAACACCTGCCATAACAAGGCGGCCATAGTCCGCATCTACAACCAAAATGCTATTCATCAACATTCCTCTGATCCACAATACTAATGTCTCATCTACCCCGTGTTGTCTAGCAGATTGACACATGCAATCAAAAGGCGCATTGTCGACATTGTCCTCTATGTTGATGAAAATACCCATGACGTATTCTATCCAATCTAGCGCGCATTTAATTCCAGCAACTAGGCTTTCAAGCGCAGTCTTAAAGGATTTTCCACGCTGGTATGGATGCTCCATCCCAGATAGAAGGTGCATCCTTTGTGTAGACCTGCGTTCGTGAATCTTGACTAGTTTCTCCAAGCTTTTCAGCAAGAAGGAACAGTCCAAGAAGGACCGACGTATAGATCTGAAACTCTTAGTGAGGTAGTAGTCATCTCATATAAAAGCCAGTGTCACACAGCCAATGAAGATTCTCTTCACAGTTGACCGCGTCACGCGGCACAGCTGGATCAGTTTAGCCGGGATCCCGAATTCGGCCATCGCCTTGTAGAGCTCAAGACGATGAATGCTATCATATGCGACTTTAAAGTCGATGAAGAGATGGTGAGTTTGGACTTAAAATTCGTTGGTCTTTTCCAGGATTTGCCTTAGTGTGAAAATTCAGTCGATCGTCGATCTGCCGGGCCGGAAGCCACACTGGTACATGCCGATTAGTGTACCGCAGAAAGGTTTCAGATGTTCACACAGTACGTTGGATAGGATCTTATATGCGACATTAAGCAGGGATATGCCTAGGTAGTTCTTACAAGACATAGGATCGCCTTTCTTGAAGATGGGGCATATAGAGCTGATAGTCCAGTCATCGGGCATGACTTCATCCACCCATACTTGGTTGATGACTTGGTGCATGCACCCTACCAAAGCATCACCACCATGTTTGAAAAGCTCTGCTGGTAGACCATCAGAGCCAGCGGCCTTGTTGTTCTTCAGCTTTTTGATAGCTGAGCCGACCTCTTCAACACTGGGAAGGGGGATGGATTCTTCATTGACTGGATGCGGGTTCTCTTCTTGCCCTATCACTCTCTCTACCTGCCCATTAAGTAGCTGCTGGAAATGCTGCTTAAATACATCTACTATTCCCTGTGCTTCGGTGACTAGGTTTCCTTCACTGTTTCGAAGAGCCTGCGTTCCGGGCTTGAAGCCAGCTGCCAGTTGCTTGGATTTCCTAAAAAAAACATCCGGATGTTGTTTCTATCGCGGGACACTTCGATATCCTTGCGCTGGGAGACTGCGTGGACCCTTTTCTTCTTACGCAGGATCTTCTTCTCCTCCCTTCTTCTGGCTCGATACTCTACTCTCGCTGCCCTTGTTTTGCGCTGCAGCGCTTGCATACGTGCATTTTCTGTCACCTTTTTCCGACGCACGCATTCATCATCATACCAAGGGCTCTTTTTGGCTGGTGGCTGGTAGTCTCTGCTACCCCTTTGATGATGTCGCGATACTGATTCCACAGATTGTTGGCGTTTGTGGATGTTGAATGCACAGCGGAGAGTCTCTCGCTCAGGCGCTCCCTGTAGGCTCTGGCTACTCCAGACGTGCTAAGGCTTCCAACGTTGAATTTCTTTTTCTGGACAGTTAGCAGCTTCTTCTCATTGGATAGTCGAGCTCTGAACTTAGCTGCAACAAGAAAATGGTCAGAGTCGACGTTTGCCCCTCTGAAAGTTTGCACATTCAGAATGTTGGATGCGTGCCTCGCATCTATTAGCACGTGGTCGATTTGGTTGGCGGTTCGACCATCTGGAGAGCGCCAGGTTGCTGTGTGTGCTACTTATCACCGTATTACGAGCTGCTGCAAAATCGATTAGCCGGAAGCCGTTGTCTGTTGTCGTTTCGTGGAGGCTGTGCTTTCCAACTAATCCGCCGAAGATGTTTTCCTTACCGATTTTGGCATTGAAGTCCCCGAGTATGATTTTGACATCATACTCCGGACAGGCTCCGTAGGCTCCGTCCAGGAGGTCATAAAACTCCTCCTTGATAGAGTTTTCAGCTTCGTTGGTAGGGGCGTGTGCACATATTATTCTGATATTTTGGAATGTTGCCTTGATGCGGATCACAGCCAGGCGATCACTGATCGGCTTAAAGTCAATTATCATTGAGCGAAGCCGATTTCCCACGACGAATCCGCATCCTAACATGTGCAGTCTTTTGTGACAGCTGTAATAAATATCGCAATCTTTTCGTTTTTGCATACCTGATCCTATCCATCGTATCTCCTGGATCGCGGTAATATCTGCCTTGTACCGCGTGAGGACAGATTCAAGTTTTTGAATAGCACCTGGAGTGTACAGTGTACGTACGTTCCAGGTGGATACTCTTAAATCGTAGTCCGTGGACGTTCCGGGTAGTGATATTAAATGAGGGGCTCCATAATCCGAGGCTTGTGTCTCTCTCATAACCATATTTTTTTTTACGCGGTAAGGAAGTTACCCCGACGGCACAACCCCCAACCTGGAGGGCCAGTTCCATTTTTTGAAACCCCTAGGACGAGGGGCCGGTTTTAAATCGATGTCAGTAACCCGCTTCGGAGATGTGAGCGCTGCCGTTGGCCCAATAATGGCTCATCCGCCACCATCTCTTTTCCAAAAACCTGACTTATTCTTGGAAATCTTTAACGGCCTGAGCTCCGAATATGTCGAAGTAGCCCAGATAAAGTCTATGCTTCCATTTGAAGCTGCGACGCCACCGTTGACCCCTTCGTCCGCTGTCGAATTTATAGTGCTGCTATTTTCTCCTGTTCAACACTCGCGCTTATAAGTTCAGCAAGTTGGGTCCGGATGGACACCAACCAGTATCCGATGGCTACCACTAGGAGGTAAAATAAGCACAATTGATGCGCAGTAACTGTTACAACACTGGACGTCGCCAAGTTGACTCCAATCAGTGCCTACCCTATTCCTACAGCATCCAGCCAGCTTTTTAACTCAAATTGTATAAAATTACTCTTAAAACTGAATTCATCAAAATCTATAACATGTGTTTCAAAAAGAACAAAAATATCGAATTCATTAATATAATTAAAAAAGTCTGTACTTCAGAGTTTATTTTTTAGCCCTGCTACATTATAACTTTATATAGGTATTACCGAATTATAGGAAAAGTAAGCTGACGCCAGGACGAAAATTTTCCATTCTCCGGTCCTTTCATAGCGAAAGGAACACACGCATCCTATACACCTCACCCTACACTGCCCTTCCAATCTCAATTGGTTGCCAAGACACTCAACATCTTCTGACAAATAGCGATATCTGAAACTCGTTGCTAAAACCAGTCAAACCTCAACGCTAACTATATTTCATAAACTCTATCCTAATCTCCACATGAATGTAATCCATCTAGCCTCCCTTGTTGGCATGTTATGCGTCAAACATCTCCATGAACATCTCATGTAACATGTCATTCTGTGTTTTGTTGTACGTAGTACGTACCCTCTTGTGATCCTAAATATTCATAACCCGCAACATGTAACCTTACTAAACTAATTACGCGATGAAAATCTCGTGAAATTCCATTTGTCACTCCCGCCGACAATTTGCATAGAATCTTCCCAGTCCTGGTTATACGATGTACGTACCGCTGATCACATTCAACACATGAATAAATTAAATTAGTGGCATCCCACCCCCTCCTGTCAGCCCGCCGCCGCCCGTACACATTCATCATACTAAAACTTTAACTTAATTATCACTTGCCCGCATCTTGGTGCGTCGCGCTTCGTCAGCAGTTCTTTTCTTCGGAACACCGACATACACTAGCGACGCAACGCAAGCACAAGCACAAGCACAAGCTAGTGAAAAGTTAATTCGCATAAAATCACAATTAATCAAATCAAAGTCCCTCTCTGTCCCCCCGTCATCCTTTCCAATTTCAGGTGAAATCCCATATAAACTCGTACCTAGCGCCAGGAGGAAACCCATCATTATCAGAGAACTCAGTCAGTGTGTCCTTCCTTGATGCTGGTGTTGACGGTGTTGTAAGGAAAAATCTACAAATGTAATTAATCTTGAAAGGGATGACTACCGCCCTTAAAATCCTTTCCCTTCAACAAATACTCACATACCCGCGTGTATGTATCTGTGCATTTGTCGAAGGCTTCTAGAGATAATGACGAAAGTCGGATTGTTGGCTATTACTACTCGAGAGTACTACCAGAGTTTACTAGTAAACGAAACGAATTTATGATTCATATTCTAAAGACGGGGTTGGTTGGCAAATTTAAAAGGGTTGTGCACATAGCACAGGGGACACCTTTTTAGGGAGATGACAACGTCAGCATTCGTATAACTACGAACCGAATGCTGGGTGCAGAACTCCACACACACACACACACACACACACACACAGCTGAACATGCAAAATTGAATAAGGACTTAATTAATATCCTTTAACAATGCGCAGCAGATGGGGTTTTTTGGATGGACTTTGCCAAAAGTCAAGTTAATTAAATTTTGCTAGAAAAGTTTTCTTTTGCGTACACCGGCATCGGCGGCGGCACTGGGCTTCCGTCGTCGTATAGCATCCCCTTGACTCCATTCTGGTTGTCTATATGTGTGTGTGTGTGTCTGTATCTGTGACTTTATACAAGCGATAACGATTTTTATACTCCGGATATGAGAGGACGATGATGCTGATGGCAGTGAGTAGCGTAAAAGTTTTTCGAACAAAAAAAAAAATAAAAAATTAAATTTGTGAAAATTTTATTAAGGAACATTCTTGCTCATCGCTGTTTGACAAGGTTTGTCCAATCCGGGGTGGGGATGGAGAGTTTTAAAATAGTTGAATGTCCAAAGTTAAGGTGAGAAACTATGCATAGAGTCCTGCAGTTGCAAATAAATTGTTTGGAACAACCTTCAAAGTGCAGTTTTAACAAATTCATTTAATTAACTGTCCGTTTAGGATGAACGGAGCACTGGAATGGAATGTGTTCCTTATGAGACCAGTGAATAAAATAATGCCTTGAAGCAACCCTTACTCTTTCCAATGGCAGCAGAAATTTTCACAGTTGCTACTAGGATTTTGTCAATATTTTCACTTTCATACACAAGCCATCCCTTAAGTTTTAAGTTCGTTCAGAACTAACAAGACTTATGTGTCAATTTCAAACGTCATCTTCATCTCCGTGGAGCCTGAGTGGTGGATTCAAATATTATTTGGGCAATCCCTCCTACATCCCTTCTATAAGTGGCTAGTGCGTCGAACTACTGAGCTGGAGGTTCGAGACTCGAATCCGATACAACATCAAAAGGTTTCTTCATGAGTCCACTTTCGCGAGCACCTGACAAACATCAGAGAGTAAAACTGTCATGAAAAAGATTCTCAAAACAAACAGTGGCCTTCGGACAGGGTATTAAACAGTAGGCCCCTACTAGAAAATCGACACAACGCCTCGGATAAGGACTGATAACACGTTGACGACCTTTGACTATTGTACCCGGACTGAGATTGGTTTCTGGAATGTGAAGACGCTCCTTGACTCCCAAAGTGAAGGACCTCAGAACGCCAGATTTCTTCAACTGGAACATGAGTTCATTCGATATAGGCTGGACATATTGGGAGTAAGCGAGATAAAGTGGTTAGATGCGAGTGAGTACCAATCCCCAACGCGTAACACTGTATTACTCTACTCCGGAAGACCATCCGGAAGACACCGTGGATATGGAGTTGGACTGCTGTTGACACCCACAGCACGCAGAGGCCTAATTTCTTGGCAGCCACACGGTGATAGGATTTTAACGGCCAGAACGGCCAGCAACCTCCAACCAAATTGACCATTTTGCCATCAGTCGCCGTTTTAGAAGTAGTCTTCTAGACGTCCGAAACAGACGAGGAGCGCACATGGCGTTGGCACGAGATCACCGTCTTATGATAGCTACTGTCCAATTACTCACTGCCGCCGTTCGCAGATCCAACGGCAATTACATTAATGCGCTGGCTACGGAAGCAGCAGCGATGTGCGACAGCAGAACCGTTTATAGCATCACCAAAGAGCAATTAGGTGGCCGAAGCTCTACTCAACACCCAGTGAAAGGCTTAGACGGTTTGTTGCTAATATCGGATGAGGAGCAGCTCAATAGATGGAAGGAGCATTTTGCTTCCGTTTTGAACAGAGTATTCGCCAGCAATATGCACCCAAGTTAGACTAAGATATCCGTGGTAAGAAATTCCGGAATTCGCACCTCAACCCCCGTTAAAGAAGAGATCATTACCGCAATCAAAGCACTGAAAACCAATAAGCCACCAACTGCATCGGCTGAGCTACTGTTTCCACTTGTTGGCGGAACCTGGGAAGCCGAGAGTTTTCCGGATGAGTGAAAGAAGGGAATGATCGTCAAGCTCCCTAAAAAGGACAACCTAATGCAGTGCGAAAACTGGAGAGGTATCTTCGTGCTACCTGCTGTGGCTAAAGTAATAGCTAGAATTATCCTGGAACGAATCAAAGAATACCTCGAAGACACACTCGACGGTGAACAAGCAGGTTTCCGCTCTGGATCCTCCTGTGTCGACCACATCAACACCGTGCGGATCATCATCGAGCACATCGATCACCACTGCACCTGCTGTTCATCAATCTCGAAAAAGCGTTTGATAGTGTCAATCGGGAATGTATTTGGCTTGCATTCCACAGGAGAGGCATCCCTGATAAATTAATAGCTATTATCAAGCCTACATACGATGGATCCACATGTCACGTTTTGCACAGAGGAAGACTGTCTGAGGAATTCGAAGTCCAAAGTGGGGTTCGGCAAGGCTGCATTCTTTCACCAATATTGTTTCTATTGGTGATAAGCGATGTTCTAAATGCGGCTTTATCGACGGGAAATGGAGGAATACGATGGACTCTTACATCCGAACTGAAACACCTCGACTACACCGACGATGTATGCCTACTGTCTCACAGAATAATGGATCTTCACCAAATGACAGCAAATGTGGAGAGGGAAGCTGACATCGTTGGGCTGAAAATTAACTCGGCAAAAACAAAAATGATCAGTCTAGGACCGAACTCATTAACTCGTATATGCATTGCTGGACAAACAGTTGACAGAGTAGAGAGTTTCCAATACCTTGGGATTATTGTCTCAACTGATGGCGGAACCGAACTGGATATAGCCAGCCGAATAGGGAAAGCAAAATCTGCATTTGGGATGTTATCCACAATTTGGCGTAGTAATGCAATTAGCTTAAGCACCAAGCTACGACTGTTCCGTTCCAACGTTGAATCCGTGCTGCTATATGGATGTGGTACCTGGAGAGTGACCGCTACTATCACGAGGAAGTTGCAAACGTTCTTTAATAGGTGCCTACGCAACATCTTAAGGATTTTCTGGCCACACCGTATCTCTAACGAACAGCTTTATCAGAGAACGGGTCATGAACCTATAGGCACAACCATACAACGACGAAAGTGGCAGTGGATTGGTCACACTCTCCGAAAAGGTGACAGGTCCATAGCTTACCACGCGATGCAATGGAACCCCCTTACTCAGGATGGCAGAATACGCGGCAGTCCCAGAAGTACATGGCGCAGAACAGTCGAGAAGGAAGCACGGCAAATGGGAAAGAGTTGGGGAGAGCTAAAGCACATTACCAGAAACCGCACACGAAGGCGCGCAGGCGTTGTAGAGGCCCTAGGACCCAGAAGGGGATACAGGACATAAGTAAGGCAGGGATGATAAAGGCCTTATTAGTTCTCTTCACAGGACCTCGGTACACAATTATCTCTTAAAAGGTAAGTAACAAGCGTCTAGATAGACCAAATGACTAAAAATTATAGCTGGGTATCGTAAAATTTTGATGATGACAAGGATAATCAAGTATGGTTGGTTCGTTGTTGAAAACCGGGACCTCGATGGGAAATGCACTTAGACCAGAAAAGGTCCATTATGCTACCGATATGTAAGGTAGGTGGAGCATCCTTTTACTGTAGGAACCATCCACTCCTTTGTATGACAAACATTAGAGATCGCCGTGCAGGCGTTGTTGAGATCGTTTAGATAATTGAAAAAGCGAGTGCAGGGCACATGCACAGGAGGTGACTGATGGTCTCCTCTTCCTCTTCATCAATACAACTTCTACAGAAGTCATTGTAGGGGATGCTAAGTCTTTGAGCATGTCTTCCTATAGCACAGCGTCCAGTGAGGGTGTTAACTACATATAGATCTTGGAGATGCCAAAGCAGCCTAGCGATATGACATTGGTCGATATAATAATCAATCATAACACCTAGGTATTTGACACCCGATTTGGATGTTATGTCATGCCCACCTACTCACATATGTAGCTCAAAGGAAAGTTTAACCGTGTTTATAACCATAGCTCAGTTAACCCAGAATGGGCGCGTTGTAATACCACAGGATCTAGACCTACCCGTTCTAAACCTACCCGTTGAATCAACATGAGCCTATTATAAAGGCGCTGGAGCCGGCTAATGCTTATGTTACCTAGTTCGCCGAGGTTGTCAAAGAAGTATTGTCCTAGATATATTTTGTTGTTCTTTTCCCTGTAACCCTTGCCCATATGGCTGACACTACGACCTAAAAAATCCTATTGTATCAAGAAGGGTATAGTTAAACCAAGAGACGTACCACCTCCCTTATGAAGGATAATATGTCCTTACCAGCAGAGTAACCAATGTCATGCTGGGCACTAACAGAGAATGGGCTCAGAGGATTTGTCATCTTCCGAGTAGAACCTACATTCCGTTTCTGGGCACAGAATGAGCTTATTAAGGTGATATCGCAGGGGACACTGACCTGTGACAAAACTCACTACCTTTCTAGCAAACGTTTTTTTTTAGAGGCGGAGAACTTTAAATTGAAATAGAACAAAAACAAATATTTCTAATATCCATGATATTGATTTTATTTGACAGATAATTTTATGGCATTAATGTTTGGATATGATTTTGGGCTTATGCCTTCCGCGGCTGTCGCGTACCTTAAGAAGGGACGCGCTGTTATGTGATTTCTTCAACATCGTTCTTGAAAGAACTGTGCAGAACTCACACGCCAATATCAGAGGCAAAGTCTTTCAAATGTCTGTGGAACTGCTCGCATATGCCGATGATATTGACATACATAATCGGAATCGGATTAGATGTGTTTAACGGTTAATGAAGGCGAAACAAAGTATATGCTTTCAACGAAAAAGGACATACAACATCGACGCCTCGGACAGAACGTCACCCTCGACAGATATAACTTTGAGGTAGGTAAGGACTTTTTTTTTACCTAGGATCTGCTATAAATTCAGACAATGACAACAGATACAACTGGAAGCAACTGGCTGAAGATCGAGCTGACTGGAGAGTCTTGTTGGTTGAGGCCCAGGTTCACTCCGAACTGTAGCGCCACCTAAGTAAGTAAGTAAGATACTCTTGTAGAGGTCTCAGCCCTACTAGCAAACCTAGAGGTAAATTCAGAACACCCTGGTGGAGTTAGAAAATTAGAACCCTTCGAAGTGACAAGTGACTACAGATGGCTCTTCAACAGGGTCAAACAGTCTCGCGACTTTCAATTTTGGATCCTGTATAAAGAGGTCGTCAAAGTTTACAAAGCCAACCTAAGAAAGGGTCAACGTAAATCTTGGAGACTCTGAGGCATCAAGGCTTAGATTCCTCTAGTCATCTGAAAAGAACGAATGGCCCCTGGACCACTTCTTCCATCGAATCCCTTGAGCTGTTAAAGCATTCTCATTTCCTTAGCTGCTGCGATGACATGGTGTATCCTTTAGAAATACCTGTAGTATCCGTGACATGGAGCTGGATAAATCTTAGTACCAATATACCCTGATTTTTACAGATACTCAGGCCGTGATCAAATCTCTGGAATATTTCACATTCAATTCACAAACTGCTCTATTTGAACTGTTGATCAATTCAACATTCTCCACATTTGGCTGCGGGGACACAGTGATATTCCAGGAGATTCCATTGCCGACGAACTCGTGGATAAGGCAAAGATCATCGTACCACTTGCTACACTCTTGCGACCTGAGAAGACCTATTGTATCAAAAGAGTATTACTAAGCCAAAAGACGTTCCACCTCCCTTATGAAAGATAGCACCTGTGAGAAAGCTCACCAGCTTTATAATACAATCCTCGTCTAGTTTAAGGATTTCCTTGAAGGAATAAGGCCTGATTAATCACTTGGATTGTCTCAGCACCGAGACATTTGCCCAGTTGGCCAGACGAAGTTTGTGTTCACAATCGTCTATCAGCGCTGTGGCGGTAGCCCAGTTGACACCTTAGTAGGGTTTTGGTCCTATGGTCATTTGATGACCAGGGGCCCAACCGAGTTTTACCCTGTTATGTCTGGAAAAAATATACAATCGTAGTGCCATTAATACCTTCACTAAGGTTTATCCTAGTCATCTGCAACCCTGTGAACTATGCCTGGAGGAAGTCGGGACGGCATCACATATATTGTGTCAATGTCCGGCGTTAGCTAGCAGAAGAAGGGAGGTCCTGGGGAGCCACTGGGTAGAAACCCAGAGGATGAACCAGATTTCTGTCAAACAGATGCTAGTGTTATCACGGGGAATCACAGCTAGAGAGGAACTGTGGAAAAATCCAGAGAGACTTTCCAGCTAAGATGGATAGTGGAAGAGCGACGAAAAGGGACCCAATACAGTGGTCTGGTTTGTAATCTCTCGAACAATATATATATATAAGGTTTATCCTAGGGCAGATCTCAATGGCATGGAGTTCAGCCTGGAAAACCATGGGACACATTCTAGGTATCGAGACTTTAATGTTGGATCCAAAGACGCCACCTAAAAACTCCAGTTTCCATTTTCCTTCCATCCTTCTGTGAACCAGACCAGACCTCTAGGATCCAGTGCCGGAGCACCGTTTGACCAGTTTGCGGTCCAATATTTCTACCTCACATAACCTACCAAAAGGATAGTTCAAAACATGTCCTTTTTGAGAATTGAGTCAAGAATTTTCAAATGTCCCACAAGCTTAGTTTATACTTGTATTCTAGCTGCAGCTTAATAGCGCATCTAGCAGCCGTCTTCCTAAAGAAGATTTGCAGAGGAGAGAGCCCAACAACAGCTTCTAATGCTGCCGTAGGGCAGGTTCGCATGGCACCCGTACTACGGAAACATGAAATTCTCTGCACCTTGTCAAGCTTAGCTGCCGTTGTTCGTTTAAGAACTTTCGTACCATCATCCAATGGTATGCATCCAATGTATCATTTGTTTATTTAGAACCAAAGTTCTGACGTAATGGCGTCTACTGGCCCACATGGCTCTAGTGGCACGCTCGATGCCAGACTTGATATAAGAATTCCAGCTAAACCGTTGGACAAGGATTAAAAATTAACTTACTGGCCATTTCCCTAGACCTTTAATTTATCCGCAGATAACCCAAGGTTCTTGGATAAGACCAAGGATTATGGTTATCATTGTCGATTTATCCTAGCGGATGTCTGTAACACCCTGATAGTGCTCATTAATCCTCTTTTCGGAGTAATCGAGCTTCTTTAGAGCCTTTTTCCCTATGGAAGCAGTCGGGTTAGGATGACGCAATGGTCTGTTCTTAACCGACTCGTCTTTCTTCCGATAAGCGTGGCCAGTTCCGCCGCTTGTCAGATGGGACGTACCGGCCATATTACCGGACATACGAGGCGCTTGGTTTGATGAACAATATCTAACTATATGATGCAACACAATGGATGCAACCACTGCACCAAGGTTGGTTGTCAAAAATGTGACACAAGACAGTCGAGGAGAAGACACTGCAATTAGGGAAGATTCGACGAATAAGTGTCCTTGGACTTGAAGTAAGAAAACTGACTATGACTATCAGAAGCAGAGCAGGCACCACTTTTCTTTTTGCTACTGCTCACAAAGCAATTAAATAAACACAAGCAGATGTAGATAGACGCAACTAGAAGTACATACATATGGATAGACACCTACAGTACAGATATAAGCCATCTTCTTTGATTGCGCCGCAATTAACCTGATTCACAGCGCTTCCCTCCAGACATGCAAATCACAAAGAAAAAAAAAATTCATAAATACCAGCACTATGAGTGCCACCTTCCATCAATTACCATTCGTAGTCCTTTTCCCAGTTAAAGTGGTGTAGTTACTGCTGGCTATGCTAACTCAGCCTCTAATTAGAGGTGTTTCCAGTTGCCTCTGAGGTTTCATCGGAATTAAATAGCAAAACAAGATTAGATCAGGGCCTTTGATTGCTCTTCCTTGATGTGGTTTACTACTGATTCATTCCACAAAGTGAACTGTTTATCCACGTACCCACCCCCTAAGGTGAGAGACTAGCGACTTCCTTTTCAATGTTCGAGTCTGTGTGAGGATGTTTTTTTTTTTTTTAATTAAAAACCACTTCCATCAACTAAAAGGCGAAAATAGAAAAAAAAATTTAGCTGAACTCACATAATTACTTTCCCCTCTTTGTTAGACCACAAAGGAGCAACGCGAATGGCTATAGTACACAAAAGGATCTGTAACCATGTTGCGAGTAGAAATGTTGCGGTTTCGGGGTGAACCACTAAAAAAGCGCAGGATACACATATGAGTATCCTGAATGGGGTAATTTTTTACGAATTATTTCATAATCAAGTCCAGGCAAGACCAGTGGCCTGTACCAGAAAACTACAAGTATTGTACCACTAAGTTACAAGTAAACTTAACACTTAACAATTGTATACGAAAGCTTTAACAATTGGGAAATTGCAAATTACGTGTTTGGAGCACAAAAATTCGACGTTGTGTATATTGATAGAATTTTTTGTTCTTATAATTGTAGGAAAAAAAATATTAAAATAATTTAATTTTTCAGGTTTCTTCGAGGTAGTCGGCTGGCACCCTTAGTTGGCGTGAATGCGGTTTTATAAGATAAAATTCGGAGTCTTTCGAATGGATATAAGAAATAGAATAAATAAATATATATTTTTGTTATTGGTTGTAAGGAAATTGTATTAAGAATATAATATTATAGATCTCTTCCTAATGTTGAGAGGGAAAAAAATTTAAATATTGTTTATCGTCAAATACGTAAAGTAAAATGAAAGTATTATTTAAAAAATTATTAAATACATAAATATACGGATCTTAGCTTGTCGGTAAAATATTTTATTTAATTATAAAATGTTATTATATTAATTTATTTTATTTTTTAATTAAAAAAAATGCACTTTTACCTCTATATTTCTTTCCCCATTAGTGCTGATTCTTCTTTAGGTGGCGCTACAGTCCGGGGTGGACCTGGGCCTCAACCAACAAGCCTCTCCAGCCAGCTCGATCTTTAGCTAGCTGCCTCCAGTTTCGAACACGAAGTTGGTTGAGGTCCCTTTCCACTTGAGTGCGCCACCTAAGACTAGGTCTTCCTTTACTGCGTCGTTCCTCTGGGGTGGATTCGAAGACCAAAAATCACCCGAAGAATTTTTCTCTCATAAAAACCGAGAGCGTCCTCATCCATTTTTTGACATAGTCCAGCTTCTGCGCCGTAGAGCAGGACTGGGATGGTCAAGGTCTTATATAGGCATACTTTAGTTGTTCGAGAGAGGGCTTTGCTACACAATTGCCTTCTTAGCCCAAAGAAGCAGCGATTGGCAAGAGTTAATCTTCGTTTGTTCTCAGCGCTGGTGTCATTGTCTGAATTTATAGCAGATCCTAGGTAAAAAAAAGTCCTTACCTACCTCAAAGTTATATCTGTCGAGGGTGACGTTCTGTCCGAGGCGTCGGTGTTGTGTGTCCTTTTTTGTTGACAGCATATACTTTGTTTTGCCCTCATTAACCGTTAAACCCCTCTTAGCCGCTTCCGTATCAATGCTCACAAAAGCACTACTGGCATCACGCTTTGTTCTTCCGATTATGTCAATATCATCGGCATATGCGAGCATTGTACGGACTTTTGAAAAATTGTGCCTCTGATGTTGGCGTGTGAGTTCTGCACAATTCTTTCAAGAACGATGTTGAAGAAATCGCATGACAGCGCGTCGCCCTGTCTGAATCCTTTTTTGACATCAAAGGTCTCGGTGAGGTCTTTCCCGACCTTGATGGAGCAGCGTGCATTCTCCATCGTCATCCTGCACAATCGGATGAGTTTGGCAGGGATGTCAAAACTAGACATATGTAGCTCTATATAACTTTTCTCTATAGATGCTGTCATAGGCGGCCTTAAAATCGATAAAAAAGTGGTGAGTATCGATTTGAAATTCCTGGGTTTTTTCCAAGATCTGCCGTGGTGTAAAAATTTGGTCGATAGAGGACTTTCCTGGCCTAAAACCACACTGATATGGACCAATCAGATGCTGAGGTTCCATTCATCGGGCATGCTTTCGTCCGACCATATTTTGCAAATGAGTTGGTGCATGCTCCTTACCAAGTCATCCCCCGCTGCTTTGAATAGCTCGGCTGTTAGGCCATCAGCTCCAGCAGCTTTATTGGATTTCAGTTTAGATATCGCTATCTTAACTTCATCCAGGTCGGGTGGACGGAAATGTTGATTACCATCGTCCAGATTGAATGGTTCATTCTGCCTGACAGCGGAATTTTGGTCATCGTCGCCGTTATACAGTCTGCAGAAGTGATCTTTCCATATCCTAAACATTGACTGCGATTCTACTATTAGGTTTCCTTGTTCGTCCCTGCAGGCTTCGGTTCTGGGTTTGTAGCCTTGACATGTTCGTTTTACCTTCTGGTAAAACTTCCGAACTTCATTCCTGCAATAGCATCTCTCTATTTCCTCAATCGCGCGCTTCTCATGCTCCTTCTTTTTCCTTCTGAGAAGCCGGTGCTCATCCCTTCTCTTCTGCTCGTAGAGCTCGCAAGCAGCTCTGGTCCTTCTGTGTAGCGCCGCTCTGTATGCCATCTGTTTTTCTGCATTTGCTTGCCGACATTCTTCATCGAACCAGGGGTTTCGTTGTGGGGGTCGAGAGAAACCCAGCATATCAGATGCGGCATCCCTGGCTTTTTGGCAATGTAGCCACTGATCTTCAGTATTTGATGCTAGCGGCATAGGACCTCTTGAGAGATTAAAGGACACTCTATCGGAAAAGGCTCTGGTGATCTCTTGCGATTGTAGCTTTCTGACGTCAAACTTTCTCACAGTATTTCCTTGTCTTCGCGATGTTCTTGATATCCGCATCCGTACCTTGGCTACAACAAGGTAGTGGTCCGAGTCGATGTTCGCTCCTCGGAACGTTCGGACATCCATCATACTGGAAGAGTGCCTTGCGTCAATCGCAATGTGGTCAATCTGGTTGACGGTTGACTGATCCGGAAATCTCCATGTTCCTATATGAATATTGAGATGTGGGAATCGCGTGCTAGTTAGTACAAGATTTTGCCCCACTGCGAAGTCGATTAGCCTGAAACCGTTATCGGAGGTGGTGTCGTGCAGGCTATGCTTTCCGACAGTACTACCAAATATGCTCTCTCTTCCTAGCTTTGCGTTAAATACACCCAGGACAATTTTAAAATCATAGCTAGGGTACTGCTCGTACGTTTTGTCTAAGAGCTCGTAGAAGCTGTTTTTAGTATCGTCATCTTTCTCCTCAGTGGGGGCATGAGCGCATATCAGGCTAATGTTAGCGAATTTAGCCTTGATGCGAATTGTTACGAGGCGTTCGTTCACATGCTTGAAACTCAAGACTTCTTGCCTAAGTCTGTCTCCAATAACAAACCCGCATCCAAATAGGCGCTGCTTCTGTTCTCGGTAGCAATCGCCGTAGTAGATATCGCAGTTTTTCATCCGTCTTTTGCCCGGCCCGTTCCATCGCACTTTTTGGATGGCGGTAATGTCTGCTTTACAGCAGTCCAGGGCATCCGCTGTTGTTCGGCCGCACGTAGTCTGTTAAGGGACCTAACATGGTAGATGCAGTGACACTACTGGTGGTGGAGTTGCTATCTACTGTAGATCGAATATGAAAAGCAAAATTATTGGTAAATCGTCTGGTATTGGAGTGGAATACGAGTTTATTATTTTGGAAGTCTCTGACGGAAGTGCTAAGTGCATTGTATGTTGTGTGTACCTGTACACACCTAACAGAAGTTTTTCATCCTTTTTTTGATGCAATTGCTGAATTTTCACCTATTTATGAGCATATTATGGTTGGTGGTGATTTCAACACTGATCTTCTGAGAGCTGATTTACGCTCGTCTCAATTGCTCGATGATATCTCTTCTATTGGGCTAGTAGTTACGAACTCGCACCCTACTCGTTATGCTCCTAATTATACCCCAAGTCTACTTGACCTCTTAATTGTGTCAAGTCCGCCTAATATTCTTCTTTTGGACCAACTGTCACTCTGATCATGAACTTATTTTTTTCACATACGACATTAATTTCTCCCATGCCATTGTACACTTAACTTTTCAATTTAGAGACATTAAATCTATGGATATAAATTCACTTCACTTGGATGCGATTACTTTGCGTTGGATTAGTTGTATATAAGTTAATGATGATAAGTTAAACTGTGTACAAGCACTTATTAATGATCTGTATGACAAGCATGTACCTCTGAAGACAGTGTGCATTCGAAATAAAAGCTGCCCGTGGTATATGTACGTCTGAGAGGTACATTCGTCAATAAAAAATCGTCGTAAGTCATATCCTAAATGGAAAAGGGATCAAAGCTCTGTAAACTGGAGAACTTATTGCCAAGCGGGAAACCAAGCAACCCATGTGACCCGATTAGCTAAAAGAAGCTTCTATGCATCTAAACTGAGTAGACAGCTTTCCTCTAAGAAACTGTGTAGACAAACTTGCGAAACATTGGGGTTGGTAATCCAAATATGGTAAATATTGATCCAAATATCCTTAATGATCATTTCATAGCCAACACTGTTAGCCAATCTAACTTTGTACCTAGCAATGCAGTTCCCACTTTGCTAGGAGGAAATCAGTTTCAGTTCGAGGCTGTTACGGAACATGAGGTTCTGGGAATTTTTAAAAGTCTCAGATCAAGTGCTGTTGGGGAAGATGGCATACCCCTTCAGTTTTTGAAATTTATCATTCCTTATCTCTTAACTCCACTTACGCACATTTTAAATTATTATATAACCTCATCAACGTTTCCTCTTTCTTGGAAAAAGGCCAAAATCACCCCAGTTGCAAAAAAAGCAAATCCGTCATTACCAAGTGATTATCGTCCGGTTAGTATCCTACCTTGTCTGTCAAAGGTGCTTGGGCAGATGGTTCATCACCTTGAAACACAAAGCCTTCTGTCACAATTTCAGTCTGGTTTCAGAGCTAATCATAGCTGTTCCACAGTGTTTCCTTTACTTGCATATTTATAGTCTCAATTCATGTCTCAATTCCAAACAATTGAATGCTTTTCGCCTTGGTTTTGTAGTTAGGCTCGATGGTAGACGAGCACCTATCTTTGGTTAGACGTGTTGTTTTTGGTCAATGTTAAGCAAGGCTTTGCACAATTATCACTGCAAGAAGGAGATGTGATTTAAGTGCCCTGACATAAGGCCAGCTGACATAAGGGCAAATTTTGAGATTTATCTATACTAACTGACGGAGATTTATCGCCTAGGGCTAGTTTAGTTTGGAAGGATATCTCGGAGTGCCGAAACTAAATCTCGCGATTAGTATAGGTTTTTAGCTAGTTTACTTAGTTAGGAATTAGGTTAGTGAGGAATTAGATAGCTAGACATTAGCTAGAGTCAGAGGAGAGGTGATATTCTCCTGAAGACCGGTTGTAAGAGGGACGAAGGTTTTCTCCATACTGACGGATGGAGATTTATCGCCTGTAGGATAGCTTCATATATTTGATAGGGCTAGTTTAGTTAGGAGGGATATCTCGGAGTGGTGAAACTAACTCACGCGATTAGTATAGGTTTTTAGCTAGTTTAGTTAGGTCCTCCCCTTGGATTACCGCCTTGACGTTGGAGGGGAGGCTTAAATTGTACAATAGCCCCATGGGCGTTACAAACAACTGGAAATTGTTTTCTGTACCGTTTCCCGAATGTTTGTGACCATACTGTGGTCTGCTGTACAAGACAAAGAGCAATCCACTCCATACTTCCAACCACTGTTTCCCTATCCCGTGTATCCATAGCATATTCTGGGTTCATCTCGATAGGGTCTTGCTGGATAGTTGTCTTCTTAGGCCATAGTAACAGCGATTGGCGAGTGTTTTAATCTACGTTGGATCTCCGAGTTGATATCCTTGGAAGAGATGATACCAGAGCTTAGGTAAACGAATTCCTTTTATAACTCTGTCCAAAACGACGATATTGTGACTCAATATTCGTGGACAGCATCACTTTCCCTTAGCAGCTTCTGATTCGCTCACAGTCTCTTCGGAAGTGGATATAGAAAGACTGCCGAAGGGATATATCACTGTAACCAGACTAGACTTGACTAGAAAAAATTAGTAAAATACCAGATGATTCCGATCTGATCTAGTTCCTGTGATCCCTCGTTCGGAATAGGGAGTCAATAACATATACGCGCCATCTTACGCGGTTTTCTGTGCTTGAGTTCCCTCCAACTCTTTCCAAGTGTGCTAGACAAAAAAAAAATACAAATTTTAGGCGCGACAGGTCAATGGACCCAGGGCCTAGGTTCTCACAACCACTTGTGCTGTGCGTGTTATATTCTTCACACGAATGGAAGGGGCCTACTGTTTAATGCCGGCTCCGAACGGCAGTTATTTGTTTTGAGAAGCTTTTTCATGACAGTTTTACTCTCGGATGTTTGTCAGACGCTCGCGAGAGGTGGGGCCGTGAAAAAAATTTTAGGTGTTGTTTGGGGATTGAACTTGGAACCCCTCGCTCCGTAGTCCAACGCACTAACATCATTCCCAAAGCAGCCTTTACTTTCCCGCTCTGCAATTCCTCGACCTTCTGTCCAGCAATGTTAAGGTGGGAGAAACAGCTCGAAGGGGACTCGAAGGACTGTGGTTTTAGCTGCATTTACTTTAAGTCCCACTCTACAGTCTTCAGCTTCCAGAGTCTGTCTCATCTGGTGTAGGTCCAAATCCCTGTGTGCAAGCAAGTAGATTAAGACGTTTTAGGTAAGATATTATTGTCCATTGAACACATCTGCTTTCCTTCGACAGTGCTGCGAGAATAACATCGCTTATTATAACCAGAAAAAGAAGTGGCGATAAAATACAACCCTGTGGAACTCCTCATTGGACTTCGAGATTTTACACCTTCGTATGTAGCTTTTCTAAAAGCAACAATTTTAGCAGGTATACCCCTCCTATGCAAGGCTTTCCACATAAGCTCCCGGTTCACGCTATCAAAAGCCTTCTCGAAATCGATAAAAAGTAGGTAGAGCGCAGACCTATACTCGACGCATTGCTCTACGATGAACCGTAAGGTGTTTACATACATATATGATAGGTGCAAGAGGATCCAGAGCGATCCTTACACCGAGCTTCAAAAATTGAGTTTAAATACGCTTTAATCCTGTTCAGAATTATCTTCGCTATTATTTTAGCCACTGTCGGCAGAACGCATATCCGCCGCCCATTTCTGTAAGAAATCAAATGACCCCTTTTCGGCAGCTTGGCCAATATCCCCTGATTAGACTCCTCCGGAAGACGCTCATTTACCCATGCATTAGCTGTGATATGTCTCAGTAGCTCTGCCGATGTATTTGGTGAAGTTTGCAAAAATTCTTAAGGACCTTTGTCATGGTTGCAATTTTTTGTTACTTCAGATGTTTCATGTTGGTTCGGGACACTCGCGTTGTCGTCTCCATGGTTAAGCACTATCACAGAGTGCCCCATCCATCTTCTGAGCTGATCCTCACCCGCTATAAGTAGGGAACCGTCCACATTTTTTACAGGATGCTGTTTGGTACTGCGTCCCTTTGTAAGCTCCTTGGTAACAGTATAAATGATCCTACTGTCGCAGCAGTTTGCTGCCACTTCCGCTTGTGCCGCCATTGATGTAGTTGCACTCATCGCAGCTTACACTATGCAGTAATTCCTTTCTTGTACTGGGCTTCAAGTTCAGATTTCCCTGCTGAGGGAGTTGATACAATCTGAACTTTGAGTGAAATACGCTCATGTGCTGTGGTTTATCTGTCTTTTACCGATAAACCTCTGCGCTCCGGTTGTGAAAATATTTTTTCTCCAAGGCTCCTAAGCTGAGATGATCCCAAAATTGTTGACGCACTGCGTGATACCGAAGTCTATTGGTATTGTACATGGGTATAGTGAGCATGTTGGCAAAATTGCTAGTCACGGATGCACTACGAAGGCGTAGTTTACCAACCATAAGATGGTGATCACGCTCCATTTCGAACTGATCTTGTGGCCAAGCAGAGTGGATCAAATAGAGTACCTCCAATGATTAGGTGGTTGGCGTTGCTAAAATCGACTAAACGCTCACCATTGTCATTTCGGTCTCCAATGCCATGAACACCCATTACGTGTCTAATGGCAATGTTGGCGCTTCCTACTTTGGCATTGAAGTCTCCTATTATATCACTGTTAGGCGTTAAATTGTAAGAAGCACCTAATTGATTATAGAAGCTGTCCTGTTCATCCTCAGTCGAGCATTTCGTGGGTGCGTAGCATTGGATGATGGTTACCTTTCTACAGTACAGTACTCTGGAATCTAATCGTTAATATCCGGTCATTATAAGACCTTCACGATAAGAGCCTCTTTCGTACTGCTAATGTTAACATAAGCCCTAGACCGGACTCCCGCATGCTTCCATTTGCTATATCCAGAGTAATAGTGTGTCTGTCCGTATCCGAGTCATTTGTTTCCGTTTCGGAGGAAGAAATTTTTTTATGATTACGGCTCGCTGGGCCACAGATCAACTGGCACTTGTCATGTTTTATGACGCAGGACACTCACCATTTATCCTTTCCACTTCGCAATCTCCGAAAAGACTCCCAGATGGCGTCACGAGGAGGCGTGAAGTAGGGCTTACTAGCAGAGGTGTAAGGTGTTCGCCTATAGAGGCTCTTTCTCGTTTTTTAACGAACCAACAGGATGTTACTTCTACGAGGCCAATACTAGTCATATGCCGGTTTTTAAGAAGGTAGTTTTGGATCAACAAAAAATCCCGGAAAATCAAACTATTCTGGCTCAGGGACAGAATAGAGTTCAGAATGTTTAAAGAGAATGTTTCTTCCCATATGTGTCAGCTCTGCAATTTTTTGATCACTCTATTGTCCATTTAATAACATTTCGAAACTCCGGTAGTTCTCCACAAGTCGGAATTTTAAGTCAAGTTTGTAGTGAACTGCCTATCCATGAATAAAAGACGTTGCATGAACCAAGGACATACTCTGTTGCATCCCGTGTGATAAGGGAGTCGTAATTCTAACCCTCTAGACCTTTTAAAGCGTCGTTCTTTGTTTTGGTGTTGGCTATTCATCCCCTCACTCACAGTTTCACCAACGAAAATCTTTTGTATTGAAATTTCAATTCTATTTCCATTTGATGAATAATTCAAATACAAAATAAATCGTTCGTCCTGCAACGTAACTAGAATGGTTGATAGTTTGAGGACCAAACATATTACTATTCCTGCATAGGTAACCTATGCACTACATACACAAGTACATATGTGTGCAGTAAATCCAATGAAAAGCTGATACTTATACAAAATACAAAATCGTTTCATAGTTGATGTTTGCTGAATTCGATGAGGAATTAATCCCTTTTGGAGTGCACATGAGTACATTCCTTTTTAAAGTGGATACATTTTGTCATAGAGATTTAATTTTGGTTTAGTTTTTGTTTTTGTTAAAGTTTACAATTTCAAAAATGTTAAAGTTTAGGCAATATTTTTAAAGTGCGACCTACAGACCTTATGAATTACACTTGAATGGCACTATTTGAATAGGTACTGAGGTGTAAGCTAGTAGTTGCACAGACTTTTGAAAAATTGTGCCTCCGGTCTTGGTTTGTGAGTTGTGCACAAACCTTTAAAGTATGATGTTGAAGATGATCAGGTGCGTACCTATAGGACAAAGTCTTTGAACTATCCCTATTTTGCAAAAGCTTCAAGAAGACTCACTGCGTCCTCGTGGCGGCCGCTGGGCAACGGTTCTCATGCTCTGGCTCTTCACACTCCAATCGAAAGGAAGTCTTAGATATGACTTTTGTGTTTGAACAGAGCATAATAATGATTAAGTGGATAAATAAACAAAGAAAAAACAAAAAAAAAATACAGAAAAGCTACAAAGTGCTCATGGCCAAATTGCATTTTGTACGCAAATATGGCTATAACGTCGAACGTTTGAGGATGTTACATGTAAAATTTCATGAAAATCGGGTTTTTGATGAAAACGCCCCCAAAAAGTAGGCGTAGTCATAACTTTTGTATGGGTGAATTGTAGGGAATCTGAATGCCTAAATATTTGGTCTTAACAAAATTTTTCGGTTTCATATAATTTAGTGAAGTTATGAAAAAGTGGTAAGTGGTTACTAAACTTGTACTGTATCTTTTCTCAGAAGCCCCCATCCTCCTAGCTCAAAATTTAAAGCCCAAAAAGCGGTGACATACGGACCGACGGGCGGACGGACGGACGGTCATCGCTCAATCGATTTGATACCGATACCGATCATGAATATATATACTTTATAGGGTCTATCTCGATTATTTCTCTATGTTACAAATTATGTGTCCAACTTAATATACCCTTAGGATAGGGTATAAAAAAACAGAGCTCTGTTGAAGTTGCTGACTGGAGAGTCTGGAGATAAGCCGTCACTATCTGGTCATTGTTAGATACTCTTCAAACTACAACTATCTACTCGTGGGAAGGAGGAAATCAGTGAGGAAATCAATAGAGGAAATCAGTGAATCATTTCACTGAGGATCTCAACTCTATAGAAGCAGTTGACAATGCAGTCGATGCACTGACCGGTTCCTTTACGCAATCCATTGAGAAATCCTGCCCGGTCAGTAGACATAGCGGTAAAAAACGTCTACCATGGTGGAATGATAAAATAGCTAAATAGGGCTACTTGCAGGGCACCACTCTTAGCGGACTTCATCTTGAAGTGTCTGGGACTTGAGCCATTGTTTTCAGGAAGATGAAGGAATTGTAATCCCGCTATCCATCGGCTATTCGCCCTAAATTTTGGCCGATATATGGCTCGTGTAGCATCGTCGGCAATGTTTAATTCGGATGGAAACCAGCGCGAGTCTAATGGACTCGATGTGTCTAACAGCTCTGCTACTCGGTGTGCGATGAATGGTTTATATTTTCGGTGGGTAGACCGAATCCATCAAATGCAGTTTTTGTATCACTCTAGAATACTACCCCCGAAGTAGGCACATCGTGATTTGCACACCAAGTATCCATCCAGCTTGGTGTGCAAATCGGCAAGAAATCCGTAAGGGCCGAAGATTGCCGGCCTTTACGATACCCAACATCTCTCTCTTCGTCGATGGTTGCGTTGCTTCTAACATATCTTGGGGAATTTTGTGAAACTTGAGGCGAATGTGTAATGTATCGTTTTCGGTGTCCCAGTACATCCCAAGTACCTATTCGACTTCTTTGATCGACTCTAAACTAACAGATGGCTGAGCAGGATACGATGAATTATTTAGCTTTGATTGAATTGCCATTTTGCTGCTCATGAAGCTACGAAGTATGAAGCCACACGCCGTATGATTTATTTTAACTTCCAGACTAACTTGCTCAGTCTCGTCTTCACTAGCAAAACTGCAGACATAATGATTGTCCACTATTCTTCTAACAGCTTTCGGACAATCTTTTTTTAAATTCCATGGCGTTTTTATTTTTTATATATTCCGCCGGACAGGATGAACAAGTGGCCCCATAGAACATAGATATGATACTAATCGGCTGATCTACTTTCCCATTTCTCCAGAAAAATCTTTGGACATCGCTTTTATATTGGGGAACATACCAACCACTCCCTGACGAAACTTGAACAAGACTGATGAGACTGGCTTGGCTTGATCCGGGCCTTTGAGTAAAATCGAGTTGAGAGAAATACCAGTAACTTCATAGGCTGCGTCGAAGACTACTTACTCAAAGTTTCCCAGGCTTATGGTGGCTAGTTACTCCAAAATGTGGCAAATACCATGTGTGGCTATTAGTGGACTCCACTTCCCCTGGTTGCAGCTGTCTTGCATATAATAGGGCAAACTCTAGATCTCTTCTCACTTGGGCTTCAATATTATGGAGACGTGTAGTTGCTATCTTGCCTTTGACCGTGGCCTACTGCGGAATGTACTATTTTGCTATTGATATTTTGCTCCATAAGAACGAGCTATTTGGTAGAAGTCGATACGGAAGTTGACGGGCATAGGCTATCTGGTAGATTAATATCATCGTAGCGCCAAAATAAACCAATCTCGAAAAGTTTCCCAATTCGTTATGTTGTTGACTCCAAAATTTTTCGAGCTCGGCTGTCTTCAAGAGACTCTAATAAAGTATCGACCCAGCGAACGCCAAACCTTCCACGGTAAAATATGCCTTGACCACCTTGTCCACCTCACTGAGCACCTTTGCTTCCTTGATGCGCATAACCACCTGTGAACTGCTGTTCTTGCTGAAACCCACAGGCCACCCATCCCTGCTTAGTATGTGCGGCCTATCAGGCCTATCATAAGTATCGGTCTTGCATTTCTGTAGTTACGGATGGGGACATCCTTTAGGTGGTGGAAGCTATCCTTGTGGAATAACTGACTAGGTAGGCTCAAGTTTTCACAGTTCTTACGTTCCTCAAAGAAAAAGGTTTTCCGAAACCTTGTACTTAGACAGCTACCTTTCTTGATGGTTCCGTTACCACCTTGTCACTATACCACTGTAGTTGTACATGACCTTTGAGTGCCAGCTCGTTCGCCACTCCTTCCTCTAAAAATGGTTATCGAAGACCCTTCGTCAAACATCGCATAGGCTGATATTTCTCCTTGTGGACCAGACAGTGTCACTGGCAGAATTTGAAACAGCTGCTAAATATTATTTCGCAATTGGCATGTACCTACATATATACATTCGTACTGATGCCTGGGAAGGCCTTGGGCCAGGTTTTACATTTAGTTCCTGAGTGGCATGGAAGTGGTTTCGACTGCTGGTGTACATATTTACATGGAACAGCGGAGACCCTTGCGCATCAGCTTACCAGCACCATCACCACAGCGTGCGATGCACCAATCACTAAAAGAAGAAAAACAGCAGGAAGAAATCACCGTGTTACTGATGGAATGAGAATATAAGGACAATTCGGGCAAAATGCTTACAAGCCCGACACAAAGTCCAGCGAACAGCCTGTTTCTGCCAAAAAGCGGGCATTAATCTATGGGGCTGAACATACAAAATGGTGACAATGAAGCTATAGGGGTATAGAACCCCTCCAATAACATGTCCAATAATGCTGGGATCCTTAGTGGAGCACCTTTCTCTAAAGACCAGCTACTATGTCCAACATCATAAGAGAAGTCAATTCAGAGATATTCCACTAATTACTTTGGAGGAGCTGCTTAAAGCATGGTTAAGGTATGAAGTTAAGACGGCTCTTTTCATAACGACAATGCAAAAGTGCCTCGAAGAAGGAACCACGCGGTAAGACAAGTGATGAATTTACCAGAGATACGAAGAGCACCGGGTAGACCAACTAAAACCTGGAGCAACATCATAAAAGAACAAGTGGGAATGGAATGTGGATGACCAGACAACCCAGGACAGAACAGCCTGGCGATATCACACAAGAAGATCCGACCCTAAATAGGAGTAAGGCTAGGACAAAGAAGAGGAAGAAGAATAGAAAACGACCGTCTAGTTTGTAGCCTTTCAGACAAAGAGTCAAATATCTTATTCCCATGTATCGTCCTGGGAAGGTGTTTGAAACCAGCACTCTGACCTATCGAATAAATTTCAAATACGAAAATATACCTCTTAAGTGGAAAGATACCTCACTAGCGGCCATTGGCCGTAGGTAGGGCTAACTGGTCAAAATTCAATAGAGAACTGAGGAAGTCAGTGAATCACTCCACTGAGGATCTCAACTCTATAGAAGCAGTTGACAATGCAGTCGATGCACTGACCGGTTACCTTACGCAATCCTTTGAAAAATCCGGCTCGGTCAGTAGACATAGCGGTAAAAAACGTCTACCATGGTGGAATGATAAAATAGCGGAACTTTTCAAGAGTAGGATGGAACCTCGCTAAAGAGGGGGTCGTCGAGTGGTAGGTGGAGAAAGAAAACGTAAAACTCCTCAAGAAAGAGATTAGGTTCGCAAAGAGAAATTCTTGGAGATCCTTTTGCACATCTATAGAATCAACGAAAGAAGCGTCCCGTCTACGGAAGATCCTGGCCAAGACACCACCACCGGCATCCAATATCAGAAAAAGTGATGGTACCTGGGCAGAGTCACATGAGGAAACGCTGGATATACTTCTGAGCACCCATTTTCCTGAATGTACATCAATCTCCGGAGATGATCTACCCATTCCAGAGACGACATTAGAAATAAGCGCGGAAGAGGTGGGCAAAATAGTGGATTAAGACAACATAGCTTGGGCAATTAAGTCATTTGCTCCATATAAGGCTCCAGGAATGGATAACATTCGACCTGTGATGTTGCAACAGTCATGGATATTGCCATTACATAGATCAAGCGCATCTTCACGGGATGCCTTAAGCTGGGATATGTTCCTAAAGCATGGCGGGTTGTGCATGTTGTATTTATTCCCAAAGCGGGAAAAGCAAGCCACACAAATGCTAAAGACTTGAGACCTATCAGTCTGTCGTCTTTTATGCTAAAAACACTGGAACGTTTGCGATGCGGGCAGCTTACACAGAGCTCGGCTGAGCATCGGTCTCTCCAATTGGATTACTAAGATGCTTCAATCGAGAGTTATATCTTCATCGCAAGGAGATGTATGTAACTATCAGGAGAAGCGTCTGCAGAGGAATCCCTCAAGGAGGAGTCTTATCCCTGATAAGAATAATATTGAAGGAAAACGGCTTCAACTTGACGTCCTATGCCGACGACGTGGTTATCCTGGTCTCGGGGAAATTCCCTACAGCGAAAGACTCAATCTCGCACTACAACTAGTGGAGAATTGGGTTAGCAAGCAAAGGGAGCAAAGGAGTGAACCCTTCAAAGACGGAGGTGTCCAAGTATCAGTGGTACTGAACTAAGTATCTCAGGTTCAGCCCGATACCTGGGTGTAATTCTAGATTCCAAACTAAATTGGAAGGATAACACTGCTAAACGCGTCAGGAAAGCAAGCGTAGCTTTCTACTCTTGCAAAAAGGCATTCAGTAACACGTGGGGTTTTAAGCCAGCTGTGGTGTACTGGATATACACGGCAGTCGAAAGACCCATTCTTACATATGGTTCACTGGTATGGTGGACGGTACTGGAGAAGCAATACCAGCTTTCTAACCTCACCAAAATCCAGAGGGCAGCGTGCATCGGAGTCATGGGATCAATGAAGACAACACCAACAGCGGCAATGGAAACCATGCTTAGTTGCATTCCGCTTGACATATATTGTGGCAGTCGGGCGGCTAAAACCGCGGTAAGACTGAGGGAAGGCCGAATGTGGTCATCGAGCGTGTATGGCCATGCCTCAATTTTGTCCCGATGGGGAACTACCAGCTGTTTGTCAGATACTGATCACATGGCCCCCACGCTAACATTTGAAAGGAGATTCGCTATAAGAATTCCTGACAGAATGTACTGGAAGTGCCGAAGAACCATGAAGAAGAAGGAGCTGGCGTTCTATACCGTTGCGACGGTTCTAAGATGGACGTTGGGACGGGAGCCGGAGTTTATTGTGAAGCCCGAGGAATAAACAACTCCTTTAGAATAAACTATGGTTGCAGCATCTTTTAGGCCGAAGTCACAGCCATCATACAAACTGCTAAAATTATAAGTGACAGCATTATCGTTGGCAGAACGATTACTGTGTATATAGACAGCCAGGCAGCCGTTAAGGCTCTGCACTCCGCTATAATCAGATCAAGGCTTGTGAAGATCTGCAAATCGCTCCTGAATGCTAATACGGTGACCATCTGTTGGGTGCCAGGGCATATGGATATCGTTGGAAACGAAAGGGCTGACGAACTTGCTAGGAAAGGATCAGCGCTGCACTCATCTCGGGCCCTTCCTTTTGTAGTAATCAGTAATCAGTTCCTTACGGAAGAAAGTAGAGGGTGAAGCCATCGGTCGAGCAAATAGTCGCTGGTTCATCTGAACACATGAGCAACAGCCAGGGACATATAGCCGGGCATCAGCAAGAAGAGATCAACTTCTCTGGTGAAACTGAATCGTTATAAAGCACGGGTCGTTTCAGGGATAATTACTGGTCATTGTGCCATTGGCGTCCACGCGGAGCGACTCAGTGTACATAATGACATAAGGACTTCTGTAGAAGCTGCAGGGACGAAGAAGAAATTGTGTCAGTTCGTCACCTGCTGTGCGACTGTCCTGCCCTATCCGTCAGAAGAATGAGGACTCGTGGCAGTTACTTCTTCTCGGATTTGGAGGACTTGGGTAACGTAGACCTGACAGACCTCCTGAGATTCATATCATATCATCTGGGTGGTTCCAATAGCGGACTTTATAGGTTTCCAGGGTTAAATGATTGGGCACAATCGACCCGAACTGTGGTCTAAGTGAGCAGTGACACTGTCACAAGGCACCCATTTACCTTACCTAACCTAACCTTCCCTAAGCCATACATAGTAGGTGGGTTCTTTCCATAGAGTCTGAAGCTCTCCTCGGAAAAGATACTTGTCACAATTTCCGCGCAAAATGGCGGCTTGCAGGCTAACTCGTGAAAAGTTATTCAGAGGGAAAATTATGGTGTGCTCATTCACCTCGTTTTGGCGATTGACAACGCCTTAATGAAATGGCTTAACACCTGTAAATGTAAAGTTAACTACCGCTTAGACTGGTTTATTTTGATGTTCATTTATATTGTCAATTGTAGATGTCACAATTTTTCGTTTAGCAAATATGCCAAATCTGTCAAATCGCTGTACGTAATTTTTTTGACTTCTGTACTTTAATACATTTGGCATTTGACATCTAAAAAGTGGACGTTGGTTCCTATTCGTTTACTTTTTCGTAATTTTGTCTTTTTCTGAGAGAATTTTAGCCCCACTCCTTGAAATTTCACAATCTATGAATTTTGGTGCAGAAAATACCTGAACAGACCTATAATAACAACGTCGTTGGGGGCGACCTCTACACTGTCATCGGAGGGTAAAACTGTCAAACTGACAGGTGTCTGCAAATCGTCTGATTCCTGCATGTTTGAAATGTGGTCTGAATGCTTTTAAAAAAGAAAACTCGAAACTCTCTGCTTTATATTCAGCCGCCAAAGAGTTTTGTAAACATTAAATTAAATTAATCGATTTCTGCTTTTCATTTAAATTCATGTTTAAACAGTGTCTCTCGACGGAGATCGAATGAAGTGATTGATTAAATACCAATTAAATTACCGTATTTCGAATTTTCTTCTTTTTTTTTTCTGTTTTGTGTTGTTTTATTAATTCATGTGTTGATGATTATTTGTTTAACAGTTCAATAAAACGAAACTTCCAGCTCGAATAAATCAAACCTTATTTGTCAAAAGAGACAAGGTAAAACAAAAACGAAAATTTTCGGATTTATTTGCCTCACAAAACTCGCGCATTAATTATCGGAAAACATCACAATACCAATGGTATGGTCGATGGTCGATTTGGATTTTTTTAATTTTTCAGTCAATCACACCGAGGTATTCATTCGGGTGGTGGTGCATCCCTGTGGGCATTGAGAACGTAAGGCTTATTGGATCGATTCCGCAGGGAGAGCCGGCACACTACTTTGCGTTTTTAACACTTTGATGGTCCATTAAACTCGGACTACCTCAAATGGGGTTTAGTTTGAAAATAAATTCATGAGTCCTGCCGCCACTTAGGCAGATGGTTGCCGTGTGCCAGGACAATGGAATATTGTGTTATGTTATGTTA
This sequence comes from Xylota sylvarum, assembly GCA_905220385.1. Lineage (NCBI taxonomy): Eukaryota > Metazoa > Arthropoda > Insecta > Diptera > Syrphidae > Xylota > Xylota sylvarum. Next base: position 11,119,522 of record LR999960.1, read on the forward strand.
TGGGACAGTTTGTTTCCACTCTCTGTTAAAAACGCGTCGATAAAATTCAATTACCCCGCAGCGGGGTTAGACTGTGTTGCGTATGCAAAAATATTAACAGGACAGGATATGTTCTTGGTTGAGAATTTTACTGAGGCATTTTTCAATTAAAGTTGTCAGATACAAAGTCAATCGGGGGAAAGGACAAAAAAATCACAGGATATCTTCCAGCGATGATTAAATTTTTTCTCAACCCTTCCATACTATTATACTCAGCGGTGGTGGTGGGGAAAAAATGTAAACATTTTGATATAAAGTCAAAATTGGCATCGTCCATTCATCATCGTCATTATGGCAGGATGTCGAGATATGCTACACACACACACACACGCGCACATACGCTCGTTCACTCACCTGCACAGGCAAATGCAATTAATCACCTTGTCCGGGTTGGTTTCTGGTATTTTTGTGTAAAGAGATGGGAAATTGCAGCGAATAAATGTAATTTAGTTTTTAATTAAATGCCGGGGATATCTGATTAAATGTCCAGCGGAACTGAACAGGGTGAGGGCACCGCCACACTCGAGGAGACGGAAGGATATCTGTTTGACTTGTTTAATTACATTTCTTTTTTTTTTTTTTTTTTGTTCACGTTCAATTGCATGCGGGTGATGGCTGTTGAATGTCAGGATGGTTTTGCCGTTTTCTTTTTTTTTTCGGAAATTTCATTCGCGTGAGTGTTTCTTGTGTTTCTACAGAGCACCTACGGAAAATGACGGCTTTTCATATATTTTTTGTGGTTTTAATTGCATTTTACTGGAGTAGGGACATATGTATGTTGTTTGGGTTCATTTGGGTTTATATATATTATTAGAAAGAGTGCGAACCAGACCACAGAGTCTCTCTTCCACAATCCATCTTAGCCCGGAAGTCTCTCTGGATTTCTCCACAGTTCCTCTCTGGCTTTGATTGCTCGTTTCAACTCTAACATCTGTTTGACAGAAATCTGGTTCATCATCTGGGTTTCTGGGTTTCCCTGTGGCTCCTCAAAACTTCCCTTCATCTGCTAGCTAGTGCCGGACATTGACACACTATATGAGCTGCCGTCCCGATTTCCTCCAGAAAGTCCACCTTTTCGTTGCTCTCAGTTCTTACATGCCCTCTCACCCAGAGCAGCGTCATCTCATTTCGAGATGTGCACTCAATGAGTTTATGAACACATTCCAATGTCAGTGATGTATTGATATCTGTTTGCTCCATGCGTCTAATCACTGACTGATGATGATGTTTTTACTCGCAACCTAACCTTCTTTCAGGTGATCCATCGCATGCAATACAGCAATTATCTCGGCTTGATAGACGGAGGTATGGTAGGTAGGTAGAGCTGTTTGAGAACAACTCAAATGACCTATCGGATGTAAAGAGGGTGTAAACTATAGGGATAAGGGAAATGACCACGTTACATTGAGGAAACTGATGATATCCCCAATACTAATCGCCGTTAACTCTACTAGGTTGTCAAAGAAGGGTTTACCTAGTGTGCGCTGTATGGCTCTGCCTAGAGCTGGACACTTGCAGAGGAAGTGTAGTATTTTTTTTTCTTTCCCGTTAGCGAATGCCTATTCTAGCCGCATGAACCCCGATGGGCCAGTAGCCAGTACTAATTGCCAGAACTCTTGAGATATCTGCACGGTTTCTATTTAAAAGTTATTGTGATCTATTCCAGTGGTAATTTGGTCACATCCGCCTGGATATGACACAGTTCCTCACCCCCTGCGATCTGCTGTCAGCTTTTAATAGATATTACGTAGAGAAAGATATAGCAGATTCTACCTTTAAGGGCCCACAGCGGAACGTTCACCACCTCCATCAGGAAACCATCAAAGGCAGATCCCCACCTTGCTAGTTCATCAGCTCGTCTAGTTCCAGTTCTTCTAGATACCTGCCGCCGCTCTGCCATCCATCATGGACCCATCACCAATCTTCTTTTCCGGAAGTGTTTCATCCTCGATAAGAGTTTTGTGATACCTTCCGGTAACACGCATTCTCTTTATACCATCCACATACTTCGATTGCCCATGTAGGTGTCGTTCGTATTGCACCGGTGATCCCTAAACATGGCAGACGTTGGACCCTATCTAATTGCTTCTTTATAGTTTTCTGGGAAGCTTTTTGCCACCATACAACTGACGGATATGTGATAATCGGTCTAACTATCATAGTATACATCCAGTATGCTGACCTCGGCGAGATTCACCACCTTAGTCCACATACTCGTTTGCACTGATGAAGCACACTTTTCGCCTTTCTAATCTTCCCTTCCACATGGAAGTTTCAAGTTAGTCCAGCATCTAGATGTACATACACCCAAATACTTAACCTTCTTGGTCACAAGAGTGTCAAGAGCTGAAATTCCAGATCTCTTATCTTCCCTATGAAGATGATTAGATCTGTCTTTTCTGCGTTAATGGAGAGCCCTTGTCATGGTATCTGCTGTGATGTTCATGAATTTACCTCTTGCCATTATTGCAGTCTCTTCAAGTCTTCTCAGGAGAGAGTCCACAGTTATATTCCACAGAGTAGGTGATAAGACTCCTCCATGTAGGCCAACCTCTGCTAACTCTTCCTCCAAGTCTTCAAATTCCCTTCTGAATATTTATCGCCCTATTTTTCTGCATATTGTCCACCCATCTCACCACCAATAGGTTGACCCTTCTTTTGGGAGAAACACCACATTTGTGGTGCTCCATGCTACCGGTATGTAGCCTACCGCTAGGCATGTAACGTATATACCCCTAAGCTTTGGTACAATGAGGTCTGCTGCGAAAATACCATCCGGTCCTACGGTCTTGTAAGGGGAAAACGTTTTTATCTCGCCACTGACCACTTCTGATGTTACTATCCGTTCCGCTTCTACCCTATCCATCCTGTTTGCTCCTTATTTCCTCAGAACCCAGGGCTAATCTGACTTCGGGCTTCCAGGAAAGTGCATTTCCATGAAGACCTCATTTGTACGACCCAGTGTCTCAACAATCTCCCCCGTTCTATCGCGAATGCGTCCGACTTTGGAAACTGGATCCCTTGAGACAATTTTCTGAAGTCTATTGACCTAAGCTGTACCTCTCATATACGAGCAAAATTTTCTCCATGACTCCTATTTATGTCGTCGCAGCTTTACTTTTAGCTCTTTCTTCTTTGCCTTACACTCATCCCTTCTAATGGCATGATTAAAGGCTTTTCTCACCTCCTTCTTAGAATTTTAAGTTCCCTACACTACTAAGGTGTGCGATCCTATTCATCTACAAAAGTAGGTGTACACGCCTCTTGGTCTGCATTTTCAACAGTTGATTGTAAATGCTTCAGCTGCGATTCTGCAACTCATCTCATCTTTCGGTATTTTGGGTACCCTTCCATTCAGTTTATTTCGTAACACTTTCTGGTATTTTACTATGTCGGTGTTCCTGGGAATCCTGACATTTTTTCGATCTTTCTTTTTTTTAGATACGTATCGATCGAACAACAAATGAGATAGCTCTGTGGTCCGTCATCATTGTCTGATCCATTACCTTCCAATTTGATATTTTATCAAGCATTCTATTACTACACAGATTCACGTCAATAACTTCCTTCGTCTTGCATCCACAAATGTTGGTTCTATTTCTCAGTTGACAATAGTTACCTCTTTGGACACTACAAACTGGAATAAAGCTTCTCCTCTGTAGTTATCGTTGGTGCTTCCCCACACTGTACTGTATGCGTTAGCATCCCAACCAATCACTAGATCTTCGCTCCTATCCCTGCAGATATTCACCAGAGACTCTAACTCTTTTGTTAGGGGAGGCTCTAGGTCAACATTGCTGATGCTTTGCTGTGGTAGAGGTTCAAATGAATCACTCTATGTTTATCCCGGTGCGGTTCAGGTTGACTGACCTTCTGTTTCCTGTGGTCTTGATTGATGAACATTCTCGGACTCAGGCTGTCCATCACCTTCTCCACTTTCCGCCTCTACCACCCTGACTTTAGCTGAACTGAAGGAATCGGTATCAGTTTTCAACCGTTTCCTGTGCCCTGCCTCTTCTGGGGTGGTTTCGGCTAAATTAGCAATCATATCAGTCAATTTATTGACCCATATGTCACTATTTTCCGAGACAGATCCTGCCAATGTCTCCCTCTCGCCCCTTTTCAAGTTTTGCTTAAGCTGCTTTCGCAGCCTCCGCTCAGAATTAGGGTCTGTACCGTCATCTTTGGGTTCGGCTTCCTCGACTAACCTTTTGGCGCCTTGCAGCATCCCATTGTCCATCGACATCGAGGAATGTTCAACTGAATCCTTTGGTTTCCCCCAGAACTCAATTGTCCTCACGAGCTCTTCCGCTGTCGATCCCGCAACCTTCCATATTGCCCTCTGATGACTCGCTCTGTTTTCTATTATTTTTAAAAAATGGGTACATAATGGTCCCACGAGCCGGGGAGAAATCACAAACCAGGTAGGCAGAGATCCTCATTACCTACCCTACTCAACTAGTATACAACAAAGGATTGAGCTGCCCCTGAATAGTTACCACTACCGGTTCAATTACCCCTAAACCCTGTATTCCAATAGTATCAGCTCCCTCTTCGTGGCGACTTACAACCTTGGAGTTAAGGGTTGTTGGATCTTAGTTTTCGATTCACATTCAGCTCTGCCTTGTATGTACATATGCACGTATTATATAACATTGCCTGTTAGCTTCTTCGTTGGGTTCAGTATCTACATATATCCCTGTTCAAAGTGCTAAGCGGTGTACTAGCCCCAAAAAGGCCCTGGAGCTTAGATTTGACCCTACCTTTTATTACCTTCGATATCCATGCGACCATTCGATATCCACTCAGACGTCCTCCAGTCTTTTGAAAAATTCTCCTATCCAGTCTAAAGGACCGATTTGTATTTCGAGACTCGCAGTAGACACCAGCATCAGTACCTACATCCATTTTGGAGCCATCGTTATACATAGATAGCTAGCTCATTCTGAGTCATTCTTTATGCCTTCATCCCACTGCTCCCTACTAGGAATTCTGACAGTAAATATCCGACTATAGTTTGATAGTGGGACAATGTAGTAAATTTTCTTACGGCGTTCCGATATACTGCATCGGTTTAGACTTGAGACATGACCATAGGGTTTAGCTTAGCTTATCATAGTCCGACTTCTCTTAGTCTTAGCACCGTTTTAGCTGCCGAGCTAATGCAATAGATGTCAAGTGGAAGAAGATTCAGTATTGTTTCCAGGGCTGTTGTTAGCGTTGATCTCAGCGATCCCATCATTCCAAACAATCAAACCGTAGGTTAAAATGGGTCCTACCATCGCAGTGTATAGCCAGTATCCCGCTTCTATCACATGGATACCCCATGTTTTCCCGAATGCTCGCCTGCATGCGAATAGTGCAACCTAACCCTTCTTGATTCTACGATTGTCTATGTGTTCTTTCCAGAATGATGTGAAAGCCTTTAACTACAAATTGTATGACATGACTAAGCGTGGTTTAAATATCATCTTGGAAGGTATGTCCATGTTAATCCGATTGACTTCATTCACATAACAGGCCTCACAGTCCTTCAGCTATGTTATCGAGAAACCCAGGGCAAGTAGAAATCTGTGACGGTCATCTTATTAATTGTTTTAGTTACTACATGGTAGACCATAGATTTTGATTAACTCTGTGGAACAAATCCATTTATTTTTGTGGACTTTGTACTTTGAGGACTTGTTGTAAACTCTAATAGAGTGTTAATGTGTCACAGATTGTATGGAGTGGGCCATCTGTTGGTTTCCTTTGGAATCATATGTTATTTTGACAATTTTTTTGGTTGATGCGCTAGAGGAATTCCCGGAAGCTTCCATCTCCAGTTAGGAGTTGGGTAAGGTCTATGTTCGACAGCCGTTTTTTGAGCTGTTCCATCGCCGTTTCCATTCTATGTCCGCAGTTGCTCTGATGGCTTTTTTATCCGCGTTTTTTTCATTGTATGTTAATGCTGCTACTTGGCCTTCAGCTCATCCCCCGATACCGTTCTATATGCGAAGCATACTTTGAGCGATGTTCTTCTATGCACAGAGTTTATACTTCTCATGTACTTGATCTAGTTCAACAAGCCTCTTGCGTTAGCTTGGCTAGCTGTCTCCAGATGCGGAGTCTCAGTCAGTTGTGGTACTTCTCATGTACGAACTTGTTGCTGTTGCCGATGCCCGTATACCTGCTGCATACATGAGGATTGACTTACTCACTGTCGCAAGCACATTCTTTATTGGATACCTGGGTCCTCCAATATTTGGCATTAGTCTGGATATTGCGGCAACATCCCAGTTAGCTTTCACGCTAGTGTATGTAATGTACTCTCTGAAGTTGAGACTGTGGTCTAGCAGTACCGCTAGGTACTTTATGTAGGACTTTGACTCGATAGAACGTTCTCCTGCCTAGATGACGGTTGCTCTGGGGACTTGTCGTCTTTCGGGATTAATACCAGTCTCTGTCGTTTCCATTGCAGAAGGAATTTTCATTCAGTTAGGCATCTTGTATAGATGTTTGCAAACACCTCTGGTTTAGTTTTAATAGATTCCATAAGGACGATTTTTTGGAATACCGTCCATTTCTGTAGCCTTATTGCTTTTCATTGAGCCCGTTGCTTGCAGGATTTCTACAATTGTGACGGGTTGTATTGGTTCCGTATCCTCTGTTATTATGCGGGGGCAATGCACACTGGTATTTCTTGGGAATAACCGGCTGACTATAATATTTATCATGGTCGGGCATGAAGGTGCAGTTGCCGTGCCGCTATTTCCACGGATTACATTTGGAGGTTGGAAAGATTCCGTTTTACTCTTTTTAATAAGTTTCCGAAGTTTCTTTCTTTTCCTCAAGAATTCTTCTCGTATCTCTTCGGAGTCTTCTCTTTGTCTTTGTTTTGCTAGATGCTGGGGCCTTCGTATTTTGAGACAGTCGGTGGGAACGTCATAATCCAAGAACCCAAGAGGAAGATAACCCTGGATCATAAGAAAGAGAAAATATGATGTCAAAACCTGCCCCTACGAAGGAATGCCGTATCAGCTTAGCGATGCAATCGTTCCACCAGTACACCGGAGTTCGACCATGCCCATTGCCTTTTCGTGGCATGGATACATCAGAATACTCCGGTGAGGAAAGGTTGTCACTTTTTTGGCTTGTTCTTTAGCAGTGCTCCTGTGAATTTCTATGTAACTCAGCCAATACTCGAGCATATCTTTATCAAGATTGTTACTTTTCCAGACCAACCTTTGTAGCTTTTCAGTGGCATTTGGTACTGGAAACGTCTTGGGTATCTTGTTTCAAATATGATAGCCCGATGGTCACTATTTGTATAGAGTTCGGAGACACGCCATTTTGTTTTTCTCGCTATGCATCTACTGGCAAAAGTTAGATCTATGATGGAACCAAATCTGCTCCATTTCCTGGCTTAGCAGTACTATATCAGGGCTTGCAAACGCATCCTTAAGGATAGTGGTTGGTCCTCAACCTACCCCATTCGACTGCCAATGCCTTAAAGCCTCCGGCTACAATCGCTTGTGGTTTTCCTCGTACATCAGTCACAAGTACGTCCAACATCTGTTGGTACTCTGCCATGGTTATGCTCGGTGGGACATAATAGGAAGGTTTACTCTTTTCAATAAAGCAACAGTCGTTGAAAAATTAACAAATGGCCCACCCAGTCACCAAGTGAGACACACAAACTTTCTTTAGTAATATAATATATTTTTGTTGTTTTTTATCTTTTTATTTTATTTAACATTATTCTTAGTGCATTTGGTTGTTGCATCTTTTGCATCATTATACAATAAACAGTGCTGTACAATATACACATATAGGTACATTATCATATAAGTAAACATATTAAATTAACTATAAATAATAATAACAATTAATAATTTTACTATATTATCAATAAAAGATTTTAAATTTATTTTTTTTTTTAATTCATTTGTTTATTTTATTAAAAATCAATTTACTCTTAATACTTAGTCTTAAATTGTTTGTTTCTTTGTATGTCAGCTATTTTCAACGCGTTATTTTTTTTTTTTGCTATAATGTTATTTTTTTATTTGAATATTCTATATGTTATATAATAAATATATATTTTTGTATATATATATTTGTTTTGTATGTATGTAGAGTGATTGATTTTATATAGGCTGATTGAAATGAGGCGGACTTTTTTAATATCATTTAGCTTCATTATTTATTTATTTATATTCTTTTTGTTTATAGGTACAACTAGTAAATTAGATTATTTATAATACAATAATACTTATGTTTATTATCTTTTTCTTTTTTTACCTTTTGTATAATTTTATAAATTACAATTTGAATTTTGTTTTTTTAAATAAAAATGAATATGAACAATATTTTTCACAAGATATTATTGAAATATTGGTTGCACATTAATTTAAAAATAGTTTTTTTTTTTTTAATTACATTTAAACAACGCTGAATTTAACACTCAAAAAGAAATAATATTTTTGAAAATGTTTCTTGATTTAAAAAATATACCCCTACGGGAGAGATTTATTGCTTTCGCTTTGAAAATACATGCAAATTTGTTTGTTTAAATTTGTTTTTTAAAGGACAACAAGATTTTTAACTCACGAATGTTTAGGAAGAAAATAAATATGTTTAGCAAATTTACAATAAAAATATTTTAAATTAACTTGGTTTATATTAAAAAGTGAAATTCTAAAAATTTCGCTATTAAAAGCGAACCCTGGATTTCCTTTTTTTTCGCATTTATTTATTCGTTACATTTTTTTTTCTATCTTTGTTGTGTTATATCTCCTTTTCCAAGCGCAGTTGGTTAATACTTTAGTTTTGAGGACATCTTAGGTGTGACAAGAAAATCCGAGCTTACCACGAATGCTAATCTTGGATCGGGATAGACCAAGGACTGGGGCGTATACGCAATGTAAAAATGTTCCTTGTTAAAAACTGAGAGCTTCTAATGTCTATCGATAGACTTTATTTTTGGTTTATGGTCCTATGTACATATGTATATACCAGGACCTTTTTTAGTATTGCAATAAACGTTCAGGTATATCCCGAGCCTTATATATACGAACCTTAACTAACTACCCCCATGACCAATAGAAGCACACTTAGAATTACATAGAACATAGCATTCTAATGCAAGACTACATGACATGGGTACATCGGGAAGGACTGCTTATTGACTTTAACAAATATTTTGGTGCAATCGTCCCTAATTGGTGAATTTAGTTTCACCTTGTGACACTTTTATTCAAACCGATAGAGAGGCCCAAGACTACCTAGTGCTCGGTTACAGAGGCTTACTCCTTAACACACTCGACTACGATCGGAGCAAAAGTTTGCTTTTACTATAGACAAGGCCTTCGAATCTAAGTGTTTATAATGGGAAGCGGAATGCATTATATTACTCTTATGTCAATCCTGACAAGACACTGCATTATCGACAGACAAGCTGAACGACTAGGACTTGTTTCAAAAGATTCGTATCGAAGCTTTGATGATCGAGCGAAGGCAGAAATGATATCGCACTTCTTTTGCTCTTGTTCAGATCTATCAGTTCACAGAAGGTTCATAACCCAGAGAGTTGAGTCGATCTCAAGACTGCCTCTGGTTTGCAGGAAATGCCCCCCAAGTGTCCTTTGCTCTTGTTCAGATCTATCTAGTTGGGGGTTTCATAACCCAGAAAGATGAGTCGGCTTAAAATCTTAAGACTGTGTCTGGTTAGCAGGAAATGCCGTAGAGCAAACGCATTTGAAAATAAAGCGCAAAAACTAGGATGGAAGGTAGGGTTAAGCCTTCGACATAAAGGAAGTTCAAAGATGCTACGATTGCAGAGCCAACAACTGAAAAGTCGAAACAAATTATGGCCCACATTACTAGGGCATGGGATGCATCTATGCCCAGGAGAATGGCCACTCGCAAACACATCCTTCCATCTATTCTATTCTGTGCTTTTCCAGCGGGCTAGAGGGACGCCAATGCAGGTACAAAACAGCACGAAAAGATCATAAAAAGGTAATCCAAATTAGTAAACGCAGGAGCTTCACCGAACTGTGCAATGAAGCTGAAGAAAATCCCTGGGATATGGCGTACCAGGGAGTATCCAGATATTCTACTTAAGCGAATATTGGATGAAGAAATACGGGTAGATCCACAAGTGATTCCAATGGTGACAAGAGAAGAAGTAATAGAACCCTCTAACGAATTTGGGGACAAAAAAACGCCTGGGCTGGATGACATTCCTAATGTAGCTCTAAAAACTTGCGATTCATATCTGACCAGAACTATGCGCAGACGTATACAACACATGCTAGAGAGAAGTAATGTTCTTAGATCTATGGAAAAGGCAAAGACTGGACCTACTTCCTAAGGGAAACAAGCTATATTTGCTGGACTCCTGAACTTGCAAGTTGACAACTATCTTTGGCTATAGGAGCGAACAAATGTATAAAACAAGGCTTATCCATGCTTAGCTGGGGTGCTCTCTAACCAGAAGTAGAGTATTATCACCATTATTGTGGCTCATGGTAGTGAATGAGATGAGGGTATTGAATTCCAATTTCCGGATCATGCCAGATACTTGGGTGTAAAAAAAAACTGAGTATTCAAGACCGTGCTAGGAAGGCTTGGATTGCCCTCTATTGCCCAACCGGGGGTCTCTAACCTCGAATTTTCCACTGTATATACTCTACAATCTTCAGACCTATCATCATGTACCATGTATTAATCTGGTGGACGGCACTGGACAAGAAAAGTAACATCACAGACTATTCCGTGTCTGCATTATGAAAGCTGATGGCGGCTAAAACAGCATTACGGTTTAGGGAATCCTTGTCATGGAAATATAGGCCACGCAAGCATCCTAAATTGCCGTAACACTATTCCTAGTAATTCGGACTATATTGTCGCCTATCTGAACTTTAACGTCAAGAATTAAACCAGGATTTCTGGTAGAAATGCTTGGGAATCAGGAGTAATTTTAAACGAATCTGCGATAGAGATTTACACAGACGGATCCAAAACAGCGTCTGGCACAGATGCGGGAGTTTACTCCTGTGTATTGGACATTCGCACTGCCGGACCACTGTAGTGTATTTGAACCTGAAGTCACAGCAGTTCGAGAAGCAGGGACTTGTCTTCCCATTTATTCGATAGAGTGCAACACTATTGTGTGCAACCGACAATAATACGATCCCAGTTGGTAAAGTAATGCCCCGGATCGCTTAACGAGATCGCTGTCAGGTGCGACCTATGCTGGGTTCCAGGCCACTAAGGTAAGAAGGATCCTGACCGGAACCTCCCTGACAAAAGATGTAGGAACCGTCAGCACCTATTAAAACGATAAAATTTCAATTATGGGACAAAGCCATTGGAATGGCAAATTCTCTTCTAAACAAATCTGGCCAGATCTGGATTGTAGGAAAGCCAGTAGTTTTATTTCTGTCAAAAGGACAAATCTAAGAAAGACAGATGGCCCTCTCACGGGGCAATGATTGATAGGCAGACATGCCAGAAAACTTGGGACTCCCTTAAACGATTTCTGTAGAAGATATAGAGACGAGGAAATGGGAACCATGACACATCTTCTATGTATCTATCCTGCCCTATCGGCTCTCAGAAGAAAAATCCTAGGCAAGTACTAGTCTAGTCAGACTCGACTTAAGCAAAATAAAAAGCTTCGTCACCATATCAAACTGGTTTAATGCTTAAACGGCGACCCATATTTCTTCGGCAAGGGTTTACACGGAAACTAGTTGCCCTGCCTCCTGCACCATTTGAGAAGTTTCTATGTACATGTCTGCAGTGCTGGTTATCTGGATTTTCCATAGTTGTATTACAAAGAACCTTCTTTTGATCTAAGTGTGTCCCTGCTTAGCGGGAACAACCACCCAACCCAACCCAAACAACCAATATTCATAACGAAAACATTTTGCCCGGTTTTGCTCAAGGCTTAATGAAACTTTCAAACAATGTGTAGGGTCAGGCTACATACCACCAGCGTGGAGGGAACTGAAAGTCATCTTTATACCTAGAGCAGGTAATACAAGTCATACCCAAGCAAATGACTGAAGACCCATTAGTTTCTCATCAATCCTTCTCAAGATACTAGAAAGGCTTCTAGATATACTCATCAGAGGCAAGTGTCCCATAGGCAGTTGTGAAGCTCATTATGCATATCTTAAGGATAAATCAGTGGAACCCGCATTACATGAGGTTGTAGGAAAGATTGAAACTAGCCTTCATTACAAGGAAATCGCACTAGCCGCATTCTAAGACATAGAAGGCGCTTTCAGTAACGTAAAGCGGAAGGCCATTAAAAACGTCCTGCAAAGTTTTAAAATAGAGCATAGCATTACCAACTGGATTTACAAAAGGCTCATCTCAAGGAACACCAATTCCACTCTCGGTTATAGTTCAATTACGAAATTCTTTACTAGAGGAACCCCTAAGGGAGGCTTTATATCCCCCTCCTCTAGGTGCTAGTCATTGATGGAATACTCAAGGAACTAACTAAGACAGGAGTAGGCATCACGGAATCATGATGGCATCAGCTCTTAACAGTCTTGGCAAATGGGCTAGAGATTGTGGACTTCACGTCAACCTGGATAAAACCGATCTAGTACTGCTCAGTAGAAAATACAAGAGGCCCCTTTCAAAATGCCGAAGCAGGATGGAGTGGATTTGTCCCTTGTCCCTTTCACATAGCTCAAGATATCTTAGCATGGTACTGGATAGGAAACTAGACTGGAAACTTAACATTCAGGAAGAGTCCGCAAGGCTTATACTGCTCTCTTCATTTGAAAAAGAACAACGGGGAAGAAGCCTGAAACCAGCAATGATGCACTGGCTATATATTATGATAGTCAGACCCATCCTTTCATATAGGCCTCTTGTATGGTGGAAGGCCACTATAAAGAAGAATTCACGAAATACATTTGCCAAGGTGCAAAGAACAGTCTACACTGTCACGCCTGCACTCAAAATGTTTCTGTATCGCTTACCACCTAACCTACAAATAAAACTGCAGGCGGGTGTGCTTCATTTCACTAACGTAGGGCTTTTCAATTTCAACAATGAGGGACATAGATCCATTCTTAGGAAAACACTTCCCGATATCCCTGATGAACCGGATGACATACTCGGTACCCTCGACTTCGATACACCGTACAAAGTAATATACCCGACAAAGTGAGATTGCAATTTACACAGATGGTTTCAAAACCAGTGGGGGCATATCTCTAGAAACAGGTAAGTAACTCTGAGACTTCCAGAGATATGCAGTTCCAAGCAGAGGTTCTAGTTGTGCTCAGGGCTACGGAATTACTAGAGATGGGATCAATATCTGACAAGAATATTGCCCTCTACATTGATAGTCAGGCTGTGCTGGAGGCGTTAGAATCCAACATCATAAAACCAAAATTATTCAGGAATTTCTGCACAACGCTTAGGACACTGCGATATAGAGGGAAACGAAAGGGCAAACGTGCTGGCCAACATAGGATAATAGGTTCCACAAACTGCAGAAATAATGAAAGTATCCAGATCGCGGTTGATAATAGCGGTAGGGATTCTCTTGGGTCCTTGCCTTCTGAGGAGACATGCCATAAGAATAGAATTGTCAAATAAGGATATATGCAGATACTGCAGTTTTGGAGGACATCACACATCTACCCTGGGAAGGCCAAGGCATTCCTGGGAATAGACCTAAATACCTAGGTAAGTACTTCTTTGAGTTTTTGGCAGATCAAATGCATGGAAGAGATGGTTTAGGTTTAGGTTTGTTACATTCGTACACGTTCGTATATACTCGTATAAATGAATTCATATAATTTCAATTGAATTCACTGACTTCAACCGATTTCACGTGAACTCACTACTGACTTCAAAGAAATATGTGAATTCACTACTGACTTCAACTTACATCTAGTGAATTCAATTGACTTCAAAAGAATGGTGAATTACGAATATTTTTTAGAAAAAAGACTTCAAATCATTTTTAGATGAATTCAATAGAATTAACCTCCCAAAAGGTTTAATTCTTTTACAACTCTGCTACCTAACACTGATTGAAAGATATATTTATGTACAGTATACAGTCGAAGCTGATAGTATTTAGTTTGCTACATATTGATAATGTTTAAAAATTGTATAATAGCAGTCCAAAAATAAAGTCAAAATGTTAGTCCCTTAGTTTTTATATGGCGGTCTATGTTTCTCATTCCGATGTGACAAGCAAAAGTCAACTGTTGGTCAAACCAACGTTGAAGCAAGACGTCACACTATTGCAATTGCGATAGACTAGAGACAGTCCAAAATTTCCTTGTCAAACCTAAGATCTCCCATTGATGCTAGCTAAGTGCGATACGATTATTTCTACTTTCTACACTCCATTCTAGTACATTCTTCTATTTTGTTTGTTTCCGTTTCTATGATTATTTATTCTACATTTACTTCCTACATTTTGATATCTCCTATTCTTCGTTATAATATTATATAATGTATTTGTTTTTATATTTTGTTTTCTTTATACCGTTATATGTTCCATGCTCTATATATATGTATATGTAGTCCCGTTCTAACAATTAAGCAAAATAAATATTTCTTCTTTGTTTTATACAGGCAGGCCAATACTGGAGATATGTTTTATGTTTATAAGTTTTACTTTTGTTGTTTCCCATTATCATTATCATTATCATTCTTTTTTTTTTTTATTTTTTTCGCAAATTATACCGTTAAATATGCAAATGAAACGTCAAAAAATATACATAACCTCAAAATTTATCTGTAATGGATGGCATTTACTGCGCAAATGGATTACGTGGATTCGCTCCGGGGATGTCTAGATTCCCGCCAGTCGTTTGATAGGTTCCGTAGCTATTTCCGGTACCGTTTTGGGGATTCATTTCATTTAGCCTAGTGTTGGATAGTGCACGAGGTATTGGATTACTGGGCACACCATGTGGCGCCAAATGGGAGGTTTCTTCAGCCACCTGATGAAAGAACGTATTTTATAATTATTTTTGATGAGTGACAGTGGAAACATTTGTGTACTAACCTGATGAGGATCCTCTGTGGTTGGAATCTCTGAAATGAATCCATGTTCTTTCCTATAAAAGTTGATAAATATAAATGCTCCTAGCACCACCAGACACATGACTCCGTATCCTCGGAAAGTCGCTGTAGTTCCGTAATACGTGACAAACATTCCGCCGATAATCGCTCCACAACCTCGTCCCAGGCCATGGTGAATGCCCTGGAGAACACCCTGAGCTGAGGCTCTTAAATGCTGTGGCGTATTGTGAGCTATATACGAGCACGATGCGGCCCAAACAGCGGCATGAGTGATGCCCTGCATGAATTCGAACGGCAACACCCACCATGGATTCCGCAAATACGAAATGTACAAGAATCTCAGTACGTTTCCAATCAAACCGAGGCATAAAACCTTGACGTGTCCTATTTGCGTGATGAGACGGAAACTGAAAAAGTATGCAAAGATCTCAGAGACGTGATTGATCACGGACGCCACACCGAAGAGCGTTGGCGAACCTCCATAGTCTTGTAAATGCCAGAAGAGGAATGTAAAAATAAGGCCGATACCGAAGCCCATAAACCAGGCTACGAACAGGAAGGATGCACACTTCAAATCCTTGAAATGCTGCAGCACTGACATCCATTCGGGCATTTCTTTCGTTGTTTGCGCAAACATCTTAGACTGGGCACCCAGGTTTGGTTGATGGAGGGGTGCTATTCCACTGGAAGCACCCCCACTACCCACGGCTAGGGAAGGCAGGTTTAACTGGGCGGCAAGTTGATTCTGCATTTCATCCTCGGCACTTCGGTTTGGATCCACATTATCCGAGGGTTTCTGCTCTGTTTCGGTATAGTCGTACTTAAAGGTGATCTGTGTGGCTGTGAGAATGGCACAGGTCATCAGAACAGAAAATGTAGCAAAGCAGATCGTGTAGTTTTTCTCCTGTCGCTCGGGTCCACAGGGATGATCAGGAAACGAGGTCGAATGATCCAGAGCAATGCCGACGAAGAACATGGAAATACCCCATCCTAAGGAGCCAAACATACGTTGGTGTCCATATTTATCCGCATCTTCTCCTAGAAGGGTTATGACTGCCGAATCAGCTAGAGTGATGGCTGGAGCACTGAAGAATTCTCCAATAAGAATCAGCAGGAGCAGGAGGAAAAAAGCCTTTTGAATATCCTACAAAAAAAACAATGTCTATAGACGAACGGAGTTTAGACCGCTTGATCCTTACCGGAGTCCGATAGACCATAGAGGAGAAAATCGGGCTGACATAGTCCCTATGATGCTTGTCATCGTAGTTCGACGCGAACGTCACTCGAATGGGGGAGATCCCAGCATCGATATAAGGGAAGGCCGAACGACGTACCCTAAAATTAAACTCAAACATCAGACTCAGACTATAAAATTGGAGTAGAGCCACCTACCTTTTGACAGGTTCCTCAGGCCGATGAGCATGTTCCTCATACAACTCCGTACTAGTCTCAAAGGCTTCGAATGGTGATACATCCCTCCTAACTCGCGTGGTCGTCAGAACAAAATCCGTCCTATTTCGCATCTCAATGCATTTCACAGCTTCGGGCTGGATAAATCCTAAAGGCAGTGTGAATAGTACCCAACAGGCCAGAGAGCCTAGTAGCAATTTTTTCCCCTGTTTACACCTATCCGCATATGATCCCCAAAATGGTGCCGACAAAAACTCCACGAAAGGTCTCATACCTATCAGGATACCACACTGTCCTGGATTCATACCCATTTGTTTAAAATACACTCCCATCAGCGGAAACAATGACCCAAAAGCCGAGTAAAAAAAGAAATAGAAGCTCTTCACCACGAGTAACTCCTGGTCGACTGGTCCAAAGAACATCTCAATAACATCAGATCTGCCACGTATTTTATGCGTCGCTTCCTTTGGCTCAGGATACCTAAAATCAAAAGTAAAACTTAACAAGAGTACTCTCTAACCCACACCTCTGTACTTACAATGATGGATCAACCTCTCCCTCAGCCTCGACATCTACTCTCGGTCTAGCTTTTACTCCGTAAGGCTGTTGAATGCCCCCACCGCCGGCACTTTGTGCATAGTCACCATAACCACCGCCGCTGGTGTCCTGCCCATACCCACCGCCATAATTACCGGACTGGTCGTAACCCGCCTGACCATAACCTCCTCCGGCTTGTCCATAGGCGCCACCACCACCAGCCGGCTGGCCATAGCCTCCTCCACCACCGCCATACTCATTTCCATATTGATCCATTGGTGTCCTGTGGTGTGCTTGGTGTCTCTTTTGTTCGGCCTCTGCTGCTTACAGTCTCTATTGTGCTTGATCTCGGGGACGGACGATTAAATTCCTTTTGTTGCCGTCGTGCCTCGCTGAAGTGGATTCTATCTCTCGGGGTCGTGGTTTTCTTTTGTATCGCTCTATGTCGTCGTTACAATGTTTTTTTTTTTGTTTGTTTGTTTGCTCCAAAGGTGTCCTGTTTATTTGTTCTTGTTGTCGTCTATTTTACGGTTGCTATTCAAATTTCATCCTGGGAAAAAGGAAAAAGAAAAAAGAATTGTAAATTAGTTTTGGACTACTGACCGGGTGGTAGGCTTATAACTTTTCCTAAAAGAATTAACAGTTTGAGGATAGAAATTTGTATTCATATTTGAATGGATGGTAGTGTCCTTGGTAAGGAGATTACTTTTATGCTACACTGACTATTCCATCTGGAATTTTTTTCTACAGAACTTTTTGTAGCGACGGGGCTTAAATAACTGTAAGGGTAGGTACTTAAGTGTTCATCCAGCTCCAAGGAAATGTTGCCAGCTTGTTAGCTTCGAAGTGAAACGTTTGAAAATATTCGCTGCCTTTCCAATACTTATACGTGCTTACCTACCTAATGGGTTCCTGACTTGTAACTCGTAAGACTTGCCTCGTAAGACTTGCCTCATAAACCTTTCAAGCTTCATCCTAGGAAATAGATCAAATTTGTTGAAAAATAGTGCCTTCCGTTTCATTCTAATATTGTGCATGTTTGGTGTAACTCGAAGGACTTGTTTCCAAATTCCACAGTAAACCGCGGACCACGTCATGTCTAGAGAAACTAATGGAATTTCCAAGTCAGTCACCGCGAAAAATAGTTCATAATGCCCGTATTCTACTACATGCAGCTTCGATTTTTAGGTTTCTTAGTTTAAGGAATTCATCCAACATTATGTTCCACAGTAAAGCTCCTAGCACGGAACCTTGGGGGACGCCGGCCGTTTTGCTATACATCTTCGTGGAAAATCAATCAGCCTTAGAAGAACGCCGGGTTAACAGATTAATGGTGAGATGTCTGGACAATATGCTGAAAAATAGGGCAATAAATATTCAGACGGGGACTTCAAGACTGAGAGGAAGGATAAGCAGAGGTTGCCCGCAGAGAGGCATTTTATCACCTACTCTATGGAACATAACTGTGGACTCTCTCCTGAGGAGACTTGAAGAGACTGCAATAATGGCAAGAGGTAAATTCATGAACATCACAGCAGATACCATGACAAGGGCTCTCCATTATTGCGGAAAAGACAGATCTAATCATCTTCACAAGGAAGAGGAGCGATCTGGAGTTTCAGCTCTTGACACTTTTTCGGATTGGATCTACGTGTGACCAAGAAGGTTAAGTATTTGGGTGTATATCTAGATGCTGTACTAACTTGGAACTTCCATGTGGAAGGATCAGAAAGGCAAAGAGGGTGCTTGCTTGAGTGTAAGGTTGGGAATCTCGCTGAAGTCCGAATACTGAATATGCTCATGATGATAGTTAGACCGATTATCACATATGCATCAGTTGTATGGTGGCAAAAAGCCTCCAAAAAAAACTGAAGCAGTTAGATAGGGTCCAACGTCTACCATGTTTAGGGATAATCCGGAAAGAAGATTGGTGATGGGTCTATGATGGATGGCAGAGCAGCGCCAGGTATCTAGAAGAACTAGAACTAGACTGTCATATTAGTCTGGGAAATATACCTCCGTCTCATAGTAACATTGAGGGAAATGAACGTGCTGAAGAACTAGCAAGGTGGGGATCTGCCTTTGATGGTTTCCTGACGGAGGTGGTGAACGTCCCGCTATGGGCCCTTAAAGGTAGAATCTGCTCCATCTTTCTCTACGCAATATCTTTTAAAAGCTGACAGCAGATGGCAAGGGGTGAGGAATTGTGTCATATCCAGGCGGATGTGACCAAAATACCACTGGCATAGATCACAAGAACTTTTAAATAGAAAGCGTGCAGATATCTCAAGAACATCGGGGTTCATGCGACCAGAATAGGCATTCGCTAACGAGAAAGAAAAAATACTACACTTCCTCTGCAAGTGTCCAGCTCTAGGCAGGGCCATACAGCGCACACTAGGTAAACCCTTCTTTGACAATGTAGTAGAGTTAGCGGCGATTAGCATTGGGGATATCATCAGTTTCCTCAGTGTGATGTGGTCATTTCCCTTATCCCTATTACATAGTTCACACCATCTTCATCCGATAGGTCATTTGAGTTATGGTATTAAAACGACGCCTTGCTGATACAACCAGTTCTACCTACCTACCATACCTCCGTCTATCAAGCCGAGATAATTGCTGTATTGCATGCGATGGATCACCTGAAAGAAGGTCAGGTTGCGAGTAAAAACATCATCATCAGTCAGTGATTAGACGCATGGAGCAAACAGATATCAATACATCACTCACATTGGAATGTGTTCATAAATTCAATGAGTGCACATCTCGAAATGAGATGACGCTGCTCTGGGTGAGAGGGCACGTAGGAAGTGAGAGCAACGAAAATGTGGACTTTCTAGCAAAGCAAGGGCCAACCTTGGAGTTCTCCCGTAGAAGATTGCAGACAGGCGAAAATGGCTATTAAAATGCCGATTGCCACCACTGATAGAGAAGTTTTAAGCTTAGGGCGAAGAATACTGAAATGGGTGGTAGCGTTATTTACAGGTCATGGAAATTTCGGGTATCACCTAAAGAAGATGGGGCTTCTGGATGTTAACACCTGTGAACTATGCCTGGAAGAAATCGGGACGACAGTATATATTGTGTCAATGTCCGGCACTAGCTAGCAGAAGAAGGAAGGTTTGGGGAGCCAGACTTCTGTTAAAGAGACGCCGGCATTGAGACGAGGAATCAAAGCCAGAGTTCAACTGTAGAGAAATTCAGATAGTCTCACGGGCTAAGATGGATCATGGAATAGAGACGAAAAGGGACCCAACACTGTGGTCTGGTTCATAATCTCTCGAATAATATATATGCAGGATCCCCTTAAGATCCTATCCCACATATATATAAACCAACAGGTGAAAAGAACGTGACTAACCAAAAAGACTCACACAGAAACCAGTAGAGATGAGGAAGGAAGCATCGTAGTAGAGTTACAGTCGGTGCTGAGAATATGGAAGAACTTCTTCTGCAGACTATATAATGGCGACGAAGACCAACAACGCGCTATCAGGTAAAATGAACTATTCAATGCCATGGCCATAAAAGCCACAATTTCCGTCCACTTGATCAAAGCCAAGTAGGGAAAGCAATATCCAAGCTTATCTAAGCTTAAGTTATGCGCACAAGTAGAAGGTGACCTCAACCGAATTGGTGTGGGTAACTAGAGGCAGTTAGCTAACGACAGGGCTAATTCGGGAGGCTTGTTGGTTGAGGCCCAGTTTCACACAGAACTGTAGCGTCACCTAAATAAGTAAGTACGATCCCCTGAAGACTAGGCATTAGCTACATGTTTTGCATCTTTTGTGTAATTCTTTCTATAGAACATGTATGGTCGCAGATTTTTTGTTCCATTGCTTGGCTAGGTGCCCAAGCTCAAGACATTACATTTACCTTCACAGGTTTACCCAAATGCAATTGAGTTCCATTCTAGGTCTAGTTCATGTCTAGGCAAGTTGAAGCCAGATTGGGTAGAGCCAAAATTCGCAATTTGTGTAATGGATACATGGTCTGAAGATCACCATATTCTTGACTGCTCGTCATTCAAGTCGAAACCGGTTGTGCCAGAATATCTGAATGTAGAACGTCGCGATATCAATCTCAAGTGTATTCGCTGTACAAGTTTAGTGTTCTCATGTATCAACAGGTCTGCTGGGGACTGGGCGCCAGTTTACTGGGATAGATCGAATAGTTCCCATTATCAGCTCCCATTAGTTCCCATTATTTACCCATACCTACAGAGTAGAGAGGATACACAAAGAAAATGCACACCCAGCCTACGATAGCCCTGTTAAATTTTATTTTATGTTGTTTAGGGTGCTGATTTCAACTGCAACGTTTATAAGATTTTCTCATAAGTCAGTGATCTATCCAGTCTTAGGTGGCCTGCAGACGCTAAAACATGGTTTCAATAACAACCCGCAGACGATAAGACCAAGGTGCCACCAACTCATGCAAACATAGTTAAGCACAGCTCACCATTTGTCAAAATTTACCAAGTACATAGTTTTTTAATGGTCCCAGCACTATCCCAATAACTTTTTTGAGTAAATTTTGACAGACCAGTGCGCAGACAGTTGAAGATGGTATCACCCACAATCATCGATAAAAATAAAATTCATCGACGGGTTGAGTCTCAGGGTACTGTTTTTGAACAGGACTGAAAGTTTGATATCCGCTACTTGTCTTGTATAACTCGGTTTTTGGGTAAGCTCGGGCGGAGTAGCCTTCTTAAAGTATAGGCTACGTAGGGCTAGATCTACATTGAAAGATTGTTCTGCGATTCAAATAGGTTTGTGTTGAATAACTATGGCTAGGTTATCAGCAAATTTCTACTTTTTCGAGATGGTTTCAGGCAAAGCAGCGTTACTAAAACTAAACCTTTTGAAAAACCGTGGTTCAACATTCTGGCTTTATTTAATTTTCCATTCACAGCTACTTTGAGTAGACGTTTTTTGAAGAATTTCTTTATTAGCCGAGCTATTTCTAGAAACGGGATGACTATTAACAGTATCCCTGTATAGAATCCCCCTCTCCAACACTATTATATGCAGCAGTTAAGTTACTGAATACAGCGGAAATTTTAAGACCCTTTTCGAAACCAGCTTCGACGAACGTTGTTAGAGACAGCTCCTGGTCTTCCGAAAAGCTACTTAGGTCCTAGGCGGAAGCTGACTTGCTCAAAAGTCGCTAATACAATTGGCTATCAGCCAACAGTGCCAATTAGAACCACCGATTGCGGCCTTAAAGAGTTCAAATTGACCGGTGGCGTTCCACAGTTATCCGTTCTGGGGCCACTACTAAGGAAAATGACGTATAGGGTGTTTTTTTTAGAGGTATAAAACTTCCGATAGGGATAACTGTCATACTAGATGTTATACTAATAAAGTATGTTTGACATTTTTTTCAGTATACTTTGGCAAATCACCATGGAAAGACCAGAACAACGTTTACAAATTGTGGAAAGTTATTTCTAAAATTGGCGCTCCGTTCGCCAAACTTATATCATCAAGTTTACGGTGCGCATAATCGTCCATCTGAGCAGCTAATACGCAATACTAGGGATCGATTCATGACCACTTTTACTCTTTATGATAATCATGAGACTCTTGAGACTCCATTACATCCCAAAAAAATCACTTTTAGTGTGGTTTACATGCCGAAGGCGTCATCGGCCCATTTATCTTTAAATCCGAAACCGGTGCCAACATTACCGTGAATGGCGAACGCTACAGGCAAATGATTCGTAATTTTTTTATTCCTCATGTCATTGAAAATCATTTGGAGGAGAAATGGTTCCAATAAGACGGCGCAACATACCATACAGCGCGTGCAACCATGACTTTGTTGAGCCGAATGTTTGCTGACCGAATCATCTCAAGAAATGGACCTGTGAATTGGCCACCTCGTTCGTGTGATTTCACATCTTTGGATTATTTTTTGTGAGGGCTAGTCAAATCTCTGGTCTATGCTGATAAACCATCAACGATTGATCACTTAGAAGGCAACATTCGACGCACTATTGACGAAATAAGACCGGGTATGCTCGAAAAAATGGTGCAAAATTGGACCGACAGGATGGCGTTCCAATCCGCAGTTGCGGAGGCCATATGTATATATAAACATTTAATGCCATGAAATTTGTGAGCTAATAAAGCGTTTTATTTTTAAAACAAAGTTCTATGCCTCTATAAAAAAAAAACACCCGTTATAATGGAGTATTACGGCTCCCAATTCCAAAATGATCCGTAATTCATGTCAATTGTATTTTTATCGTAGTTACGGCCTAACTGCTGGTAGAGACTCGACTCAGGGCGTAGTCGAATCTGAAGGACATTTTTTGTGTTTGGAAATGGAACCTCTATCTAACCATTACTTTCTACTGTGTCTACTTTTTTGGTTTATGTAAATGAATACCTATGCTTTAGATCCTACATTATTTATTGTGAGCCAGAGTAGTCTGTAAAGACTAGGTCTGTCTAAGAAAAGCTATTTATATTTAGTGTTAGTTCAGGACTCGATTTGTTAATGTGCTGGTTTGGCTAGTAAAAGCCGAGTGAATCACAGCAGTCAGTTCTTCGACGGAACGTTTAACTACAGTAGGTACTTATTCCTATGATACTTGTATAAATCCTTGCATTATGAATCGAGAGAAGTCACGGGTACAGCTCAACAAAGTAACTAAATCATTCATTAGATACGTTTAGTGATTCAGAATAAAAATTTGCTTTCCATTAACCAACCAACAGTTAACAACCATTAACCTGAACCATATTTTCTTTTATTGCAACGACTATCTCACTTGGCAGCGATAAATGAATACTGAGGAACAGGTACCTACAGTATTATATCTCATTTTATTATGCTAAGCTTTTATTCGCATTTAAACTCCCTGACCCATGAAGTAATCCAATAAACCCACTCAACCTCAAAGAATTCCAAAGAAATTGCAAATTCCATTTTAATATCCTTAATAAAAAAAAAGAAGTCCTCTCTCCATCCTTCGTGCATACCAAAATGTCTAAGGATTATCTCAAGATGCCTTCTCTTGTTTTTTTTTTTTTATTTTTTAACCAAGTAATCAAAATTTCGACAGCCATTAACACATTTTCTTACATTATTCCGAAAGATCCTTCAGATCTTCCATCAATGTCAGTCGAAATACAAAAGGATCCGCTGGTAGGAGTGTATTTTTTTTGCCATCATTTCGCATAATTTACTTGTTAGACAAACCTTAACAGCCTCCCATTGTATTCGGTACATTCGTAGCTTTAACGTGCGAATTCAATTGAATTCATCAACCCAAGCGCTCACCCCACAAACTCAAGTCCTTATTCTTTTCTTTTTTTTTCGATAAATCGAATACCAGATGATAATGTTGATGACACACAAAAAAGAAAAACTGAAAATCGATACCTCAATGGAATGAGAAAAGAAAAAAACAAAAAAAAAACGCATAACTGTGCCAAAACCTTTTGACATTCTTGAGTAGGGATCCTTGAAGAAGGCACTTTCCTGTCGCACGCACTGTTTAACATCGCGGTTATGTACGAAGACAGCCCTAAGAGGAGGATTTTCCTCGCCAGAATACATTTGTGTTGTCGTAACGCTGAGTGGATAATGGAAGAGAACTCCTATTCTTATGGAATGATAAAGATACGCATCCTTCAAGCTTGAAGATTGTAAATGTTAATTTCCGTGGTGGTATGATGCAGAATGGTGTGTGTCTTTTCGCCTTCCTCCTTGAAGCAATTACATAAATTTTTTTTTTTTTTTTTTGGGAAATAAACTTTGTCTCATTTCGTTTTATTTCATTGTGTCTACATCTTCGTCCTGGGATTGAAGTTTTTTTTTTATAGAAGGACATACATATATGTATGTATATACACTTAGAATGTATCTATCTTTATTGACCCTGACGGATAGGTAGTACCAAATAAAATTTTCATAATCATCATATAAACCTAAATACTTACGAAATTGTTATATCCTTTTCGACTAAATATCCTGTTAGAACATTTTTTTACAATTTTCCGAAAGAAATTATGATTTTTTCACCGTTTTTTTGCACTCAAAACTCACAAGGACCACACATTTTAGGGAAAATTATTTTTTTTTTACATTTTCTTCCACGCACGGAGTTTTAAATTGAATATCCTTAAAAGGATTCTTTTCACAAGTAGTTTCACTAGAGTTATGTTTTTCTTTATTTTACAAAGCGAATCGATTAAGTTTTGAGACTATTTTCTTCTCTAGACGGAATATTTTTCTAACGACAATGGGAGCAGTAGCGCCATCATGCGATCGATTTTGTAATGTAATGAAATGAAAATTTCGTTCATCCACTTTTGGCTGAGTAAGCTTGAGCAAAGCCTTATATTTGTGTTTGTGGATGTGTGTGTGTGTGTTTTGTTTGCCTGTGATTCGATTTCCCGAGAGCGTAACAGAGCTTTAACAGAGCGCGGATATGAACGCAAGGAATGTCTTAAGAAATGCGTAGCACAGCAAGATAATGGTTTATGTGTTTGTTTGCATAGGCAAATGACCCACCCACACTTTCAAGGCTTTTGCTAAAGTGTCACAACTGTGGGTTGGAGGGTGAGGAAGCACATGACTGTAATGGAATTTGTGGGGAGAAGCACGTTGCTCTGTTTTGTTCTTAAATCTTGTGGAGGTGTACGATGCAGCTGTACTTTTTTTTTGGCGAGTTCAAATGTAGCCTTGTCCTGTTAGCAATCTGGTCGGCGGATCAATCGTACTTTACGTTACGTTATTGCTTTTTTTAAGGTCCGGTAGGTAGGGAAAAGACAATCACCCCTATTCAACGAGGCGTTTTACTAAAGCGTCGATTGTCGTTCTTCAAGGAGTTTCGTTTTTTAAAAGTTATTCCACAAATTGAACGCCACAAAACGCCTTCGTCGGTAAGTAGGTATATACTCCACATACAATCCACTCTTAAAAAAGGAAACGCCTTGAAGAATGGCAATAAGCGTTTTACGACATTTTAATAGAACGCCATGCGGAGTAATGGTGAATACTACACAGACCCCCGCGTCATGCAGACTGAGTTAGCTGATCAAGAGGTTATCGCCAGATATCTACATAGATACACAGTAAGAGACTGAGCTATTTATGAACCCCTGTCGTGGTTAACCTAAAACGAAGACAAAAGTTGGTTTGTAACTTTGGGATAGTTAAGCGTCATTCCTGAACCACTCCAATATTGTTATAAATTTCAGGATAGTTAATGGTGACCTTCCTGACAGGTCGCGCAGGTCTTCGAAGTGGTATTCGCCGAGGGCCGTTTTTCTATTTCTGCAATGTCTTGGGCATTGGCATAGGAAGTGAGATGTGCTCATTTCGGAGTCCGTGTCGTCACAGCTTCGGCAGAAGTCATCAGTGTCTAGTCGCATTCTTTTTCGATGAGCCCCCAGGAGGCTCTGGTCGGTAATAATCCCCGTGAAGAGGGCTAGGTTGGGACTGTTAAGCACTAAAATTTGCTTGGTTATGTTTTGTCCAGTGTTTTCTAGAGACACGACAAGATGCCAGTGCCCTCCACCTCTCATTAGCTAGTTTCACAAAAGCGTGTTTTAAATTGGATTGAACAAAAGCTGGGGGCGCAAGCATGGAGGTAACGACCATTCTGAGGTCCTTCATAGCGGCTTGACTATCGATATATACATATGTATGTCGATCATCTTTCTGAAGTGAAGTTTCGTGGATAATTCTCCTGCGGGTTCTGCGATTGGTGATACTTCCACTTGGAACACACTGCCTTGGTTTGGAAGTTCAATCTGTCTCGGTACCTAAGTGTGCCCATTTCGCTATAGTGCGGTGACCCGTGTCTTCCAATGGTTGAATTGTTTAAGGCGTGGGGCACTCTTGAAGCTGTTTCCGTTGGGTGCTGGTCTAATGGGATCGGTCCCAGCATGGTTTCAACGACTGCAGTCGGTGTGGTTCTGATAGCACTGGTAGTTCCTATACATGTTAATCCTTGTATCCTGTTCAGTGCCTTAACATATGTGATCTTATCTCCTACAGGGTCTGATAATGGCTGTATACATTCAGTGGAAGATGACGGGCTTGGGCCCTTGAAGTATTTCGGTGATGGTGGGTATGAACCTACCTATCGCCATTATGACAACGTCATCCGCGTATGCGACAACTTTGTTTTAATTTTTTTTAAATTTCGTACACGGCCAATATCCATACTTACTTACTTAACGAGCAGAGTCTCTGCCTGAGACACGGCAGCCTTCCACTCTATTCGATCCAGGGCACGCTGCTTCCAGTTGTCTAGACCAAGCGTTCGGACATCCGCGATAGCTTGATCCTTAAAACGGTGGTTCGGTCTTCCTTGTCGTCTCGAACCTGGGCGCTGTGATTCGAAGATCCTCTTTGCTGAGGCATTATTGTCCATTCGCTCAATGTCGCCGAGCCAGTGCAGTCGATGTGTTCCGGCTTTTTGGACTACATCCACATCTTGGTACAGAGACCAGTATACATACATAGTAGAGGGGATAGGAATCCACCTTGCGGGGTATCTCTAGAGGCCAGTGGATGTACTTGACAGTCACTCAGTTCCGAGTTGATGTGTCTCGTATTGAGCATGCATTCAACCCGGTCTAACCCAGTCTGAGATTCCTGGTTCTATGTTTTGTTGGTCCAGTGCTAGTCGTATGTACATATACTGTGCGAGGTTGATTACATCTACTATGGCAATGCACTAGACGAGGAAAACTCCTACAGCGAGCAATGGTTCTTCTTGACTTGCATCCAGTACTAGTTCGCACCTAATTAAGCCACTACACCGCGACGAGGTGTCTATTCATGGTAAAGGGAATTATCTCTATCTCTACCTATCTGCACATGTACATACTGTTGCTCCAGATATCTTTTTAACGTGTACGTATTTTTTGCACTTCTATAGCTTCCTGTGCTCTGTGAGCCACTTCTTTCATGGCTTTGACCATTGAGCACCATATTAGTGCTTTGGTAATCCTCATAAAGTCTATATTACTATCATGCAACACGCTGCAGGTAGTTCTCTAAAAAAATCTCGCTCTCGCTACCGTATCCGACGGATCTCCATGAAACACTTTTTATTTTCCTTGAGGAGTAATAACAATTGTTGGTTTTTCTGCTGAAACATTCCTTGAATCAAGCATCAGTTGCAAATGTTTATAAACAATCCTGATCGGGCGAGGTCTTCCTTATATTTCCAAACCATTTGGTACTTAGAATCGCTTGGAGTTTACAATCAATTCATCATCTAGTGCAATGTCTTGTTGCCTTCACGATTTTATAATAGAAATCGATCAGAGTTTTCGCTCGGTAAGTACTTTGTTTCTTCATTATAACCTGGTATACCATCCACCAGGAGTTTTGGCATGTTTGTTTAGATAACCTAACAAAGCTTCTATGCTTACTATATTGATCCTTCCGCTCTTTGAAGCTGTTTCCTTCCCTAGATCTTCAGTATAACCTTCTCGTATGATAACATTCACCGCATAGCTGCTCCGCTGCTGATTATTGAAACCTAATGCACCTGAATTTCTAACTACTATACTACAACCTCTATCCTATCTTCTCATTACGTAAATCCAAAGAGAGTGCATACTGTTAGGTATAGGTTAAAATCTACCACTCGGGATCTGTTCTATGTACATTCTAAGGCTAACTCCTTGAGGAGCAAGGAACTGCTAACAAATGTAAGGACTATAATTGAAATCACCCTGACTTACAGGCGCTACCTCAAAGTGTGCAAGATCTTCCAATAGGCAGCTGCCATTCCTACTTGTTTCTGGACAGTCCCAGTCCACTCTCAATGTGTTAAAGCTACTTGCTATAAAAGTGAGACTTGTTTGGGCATAACAACTATAGACATGAATCCTCCTAATTTGACTGGAACGAAACCACGGTTTGATCTGCTCACTATTTCTTGAAATAGAAGTTTTTGCTAATCCGAATCCAACCGCTCACGTATTTCCCTCGAGTTTCCTATACAGTTCACTGAAGGTTTCTACGCCTAAGGATAGGCTGATATTCTTAAATCTGATATGAAGGCAGCAGCTTAGTCCAGAGAAGAAATGTCGAGTAGACATTTACCTGATTTAAACTCTATACAGTTAAGCTTATCTGTTCTTACCTAATATCGAACACGGCGCAAAAATTTCGATTACATCTCCCAACAAATACTCCAGTCCCATCTGAGAAGTAAATGCCTAACACTATAAGTAAATCTTCCTTCCTTCCCTATCCATTACGTCTGCTTGTCGTGAAGCTTTGTTCATTTTATTTTCCACTCAATTCGAAATCAAAGGAAAGCTTAACACAAACACCATCAACACAAATAAAATCCTCCAATCCATAGAGGAAATTTGAGTCATGCGCAAAATTGAATTATAAAAGCTCAAACGGAACTTGCTAATAGCCTCCGTTTCGCTCTGTCATTCTCTCTCTCTTTTTCTCTGAGAGAGTCAGGTACAAAAAATACTCGTATACCTGGCTGTTAGCCAAAGATTACTTTATGTAGATAAATAATGCGAGCTTTATGTTAAAGACCTACATACATGGATACATAAACAATATGCGAAATGGCCATCAGACATGTTGTTGGCATGGGCATGGACTGTACCATAGAATTCACCCACCTGTACCATAAAGTGGGTCGAAATTAATGATTGTGCCGTTCATTCATGAATCAACGGAAAACGGACGAATAAATCCTTGATTTGGGCATGCTAACGGGTCCCACTGCGGTAATTTGAAGCGTCCACCTGGATATATGCCTTAATTGATATGTGGTGTAGATAAATACATAAATAGATGGAATTTTGTGGGAGCCTATTGTTGACGAATTTAATGACCAGTTTCTACTATTCATGGGGATTTAAGCGTGAATCTTGTTTGTCTAATTAATGTGCAACAAGTGGAAGGATATGGCTTAACGTATTGATCTGTGGGGTGGAAATACGCATACATACATACACATGTATGTATCACGGTCGAAGCAACTTTGTGATGGCATGGCAATATTAATCGAAGCAAGTGTGTCGAACAGGGATTTATCGTGACGTTTTCGTGTAGGAGTTATCTAATTATCTTGGACATCTCCTACAGCAGCTTTCCATAACAAAATCCCTGCTAAACAACCTCTACAAAAAATACATCCTTGACCAGCTGCCTTCAGATTCTAGTGAAAACTAAAATTGTTTAAGCAGATTCGACGTCTTCGACATTCATAACCCTCATCCACTCTTGATAAAGTCCATGCTTCCCATAGAGTACAGAGTCTTGTTTAAAGCCTCTTTAATTGTTTAGGATAGGGCCTTACTACCCAATTGGCTTTTGACGTCAAATAATAGAGGTGTGAGTGTCTGAATTGATAGCAGACTTTGGTTAAGTTAGGTTATGTAAGTGATGTCCTAGAAGAAATGTCTTCCGAGGAATTTGTTCCTTAGACTACAGAGGGCAGGGCGATGATAAAAAAATAGGCTGTATCCTCATGAATTTCTTTGTCTCTGCAACCTCTAAACAGGTCTTCCTCAGTTATTCTTGGTTTTCAGGAATTTTGAAAAAAAAGTTTCGGAAACCCTATTGCTCTCGCTCATTTTCCTGTCCGTCCGACCCTCCGTAACTTCTAAACAATAAATGCTATAAGGATGATATTTGCACAGATTGTGGTTTGGTTTGCTTTGGTGGAAGTAGCTGCCAGCTCAGAAATCCCAACACACTTAAACCAGCAATAGGTCCATTGTGGTACCACATGGTTCATAGGAGAACGTTTTTCTCTAACTGCTCGTTAAACCATTTTGAACTTCTGAAGAAGCTCAAGAGGGTTTTGACATCTATGTTTATCAGATCGCCTAAATCGTTATAATAGAAGGCTCCTAAGAGAAGCTTCCTTCTACGGGAGTGGGTTTCATCTTTATCTTTTCATCCAAACAGCTTCTACAAAAATCGTTCGTAAAAGGCTCAGCCTTGTAGCATGCTTGCCTATTAGACAATATCCAGTGATGACACCTATTGTAGTGCCATGCAACCCGTTGAGATAAATCAAATTCTTAGAGCTTTGACCAAATTTGTTTTGTCGCTAGACATGCTGGTCCACTTGTCCACCTAAGATTTGTACTCTCGATAGCGTCCAGGTTGAATTTTTGTTTGCAAGTGGCGATTGGTATACCTAAGGTGCCTTTGTCCGGAAAGATGGATAAAGTTGTTCCTATTCTGGCAAGTTCATAGGCTGGAATATCACCATGCTCGGCATCCTGCTCAGCCATCTCGTGAGACACGATCAGCGGTCTAGAGCTACTAGAAAAATTTTAGAGATCGATTCTAAGGATTTGATAGCTGGTTGACTATCCGAAAAGATACGGATATCCCTAGCAGATATGACGTTTTCCTTAAGCCAAGATAAAACTTCTTTAATCGCCATAATTTCCGCCTGGAACACGCTACAATACTTTGGAAGACAGAAGGAGGGCTTAAGATTAAGACTGTCGGATAAAACACTTCCACCAACTCCATCTTTGGTTTATGAGCCGTTAAGGTAGAAGTGAATCGTCTCATCTTCTAAAAGTGGTTCTTCTTTCCAGAATTATCTGGAAGGGATGGATGGACGACGAAGTTCTTATCAAAATTTAGACGTGGTGTGGTGTAGTCCATGTTTTCGGAAGAGATTTTGAAATTATTCAGAATGGAGCAGTGGCAAAATTATTTTCTTGACCACTGTAGGTTAGCTACGGTGCGAGTTACTGCACTTGGTGCCATTTGGTCCCTAAATATATCCAGGGGTATCAGATGAAACATAATCTCCAGTACCGCGTTGTGCCTAAAGCACCGCCCATGCATAGACAAGTTGTACGCTGGATCTTACTTACATAGATAATCGCGGGTTATAGCTTTTTCTAAGGCTGTCCAATAAATCCGTATGTGAGTATCGATCTAATGACTAAGATGTGGAGCCAGTGATTCGAGGTTGTAGACCCCATTTATTTCCAATAGCTTTTTTGCAAGAGAAAACTGCTACTGTGGCTTTCTAGACTCTTTCTTAAATATTAGTTTTCCAGCTTCACTTCCTATTTAGGATAAAACCCAAATATTTTGCTTTATAAGAGAAAGTTAAGCTGATACAATTGAGAGAGGGAGGATCGACTTTTTTCAAACGAAGACTTTAACATGCACTCAAGGAAAGGACTGCCTCCAGAAAACACGTGTGATCCAAATAAACATCCCAATTGTTCTTTTTTTCGTACAAATGGACTTAGCTCAACGACATCTGGCGTTAAAATGACATAAACGAACACGAAATTTTGCAATCATCCAATATCAAACATATCTACTGTTCCCAACAGCTACTTACTTACTTAACAGGCTCCCGAATCGTGAAGACTTTCTGCCTGAGACACGGCAGCCTTCAACTCTCTTCGATCCCGGACCCCTGTTCGAGTCATCTGGATCAAGCGCTATGGGATCCGCGATTGCTTGACCCTTAAAACAGAGATTCTGTCTTCCTTGTTGTGTCGAACCTGGGGACTATTATTCAAAGATCCTCTTTGCTGGAGCATTATTGTCCATTCGTCAAACCAGTGTAGTCAATGTGTTTTGACTTTTTGGACTACATCCACATCTTGGTACCCAACATAGAGTTCGTGGTTGTATGTATCTTCTCCTCCATTTACCCTTCTCGTATGTTTTCCTACCTTTCCTACCTGTTCTGCTTTCCTACTTGTCTCGGCTCCATATAGCAGAACTCACATGATCAATGTTTGAAGAGCATGCATTTCTTCTTTCGAGTTAGGAGTCTTGAACCCATTTCTTTCATTTCGCCAAACCGAAGTAGCAGCGGTTTCGTATGCTAAGTCTTCACCGAATCTCCAATATAGTGTCATTTGTGTAGTTGATGTTCACTCCGAGATAGGTAAACTCCTTAACCACTTCGAAGTTACTATTCGCAACAGTGACGTGTTATCCAAAGCGGTGTAAAAATTCTTCTTTGTTTGTTGACAACATCTACCTACCTGGTTTTGTTTTGTTTCGGTTGCCTATATGATAGCGCACTGGAAGCGATGGATGATGTCGATATCATCTGCGTATCCCAGCAGCTGAACAAATTTGTCGAAGATAGAGCCTTTCGTGTTACCACCAGCCTTGGTGTTCGAGATTGCACATTTCAGCGTCACGCACAGGATTATTTTCGCCGAGATCCCAAATTTGGTCATTGCTGTGTAGAGCTCAAACCGATGAATGCTGTCATATGCTGCTTTAAAGCCTTGAAATTCGTTGTTCTTTTTCAGGATTTACCTTAGTGGTTTACCGGAAGTCATACTAGTATGCGCCGATTAGTATGTTGCAGAATGAACCAAAAGCCATGCGACCATCAACTAATTTATATAGAAAGACAAACTGGCTCACTGTTGGCCGAGGGTGCGAACTGTGAGACAGAGCAGAGATTTGACAGACTTTTGCAAAATAAACTGCATTGTCTCACTGTTTCATTGTTCGCACAGTTTCCCTATGGGTACTTTTTTAATTTTTAATCCTTTATATTCGAGTTTTGAAGTTTTTACTTTGTAACCTGAACCTAATGTGTGACAAAAAATAGTCCACTTGTTGACAAGCATGGTCATCTGAAATAGGAAAGAGTACAATTTCTCAGGGAATGTCCTCCTCCTACACTGTAATGATATATTTATGTATATATCCACCTGAAGAGCACTTTCTGTCTGCTCTCAATCCCAAAGAAAATAGCCCAAACAACTTCAGAACTCCCACCCTCCACCAATAAAATATTTAAAATCATAATTCTTATAAAATTTTGTTCTTTTTCCATCGGTATCCAATACATTTTTCTTTATTATTCTGACATGATTATTAGTATATTTGTTGTTCTATAATTAATATTCTTACTTAACAATTGGTTAGGAAATACATAAAAAAAAAATACGCCGCACACCTAAAAATCCTTCACATATAAATAAAAAGGCCATTTATTTCCAGTTTGTTGTTAAATCTTTTTCTTTGTCTATAATATTTTTCTTTATAATGATAATTTGATGTAAACTTTCAGCCAAAAACACGTTTTTTTTATTTATTTTTTGATTACTTATTGAAAAATTTTTAAATTCTTGAAATTCGACAGAAATTGAAAGAAAATATAAAATGGAGTTGTGTGTGTTTTTTTTAATTAGTTTAATTAACAAAAAATTTAATAAAAAAAATAATAATATTCATGAATTGTTACAGTTCGGACAGAAGAAGGAAAATTTTTATGTTAATTTATCTGTAATAGAATTCGATAATATCCCAGGATAAACAAAATAAAAAGGTTTTTTTTTTGTATTTAAATAGAAATTAGTCCACAGATACTGGTAACATCTATGAG
This sequence comes from Xylota sylvarum, assembly GCA_905220385.1. NCBI lineage: Eukaryota > Metazoa > Arthropoda > Insecta > Diptera > Syrphidae > Xylota > Xylota sylvarum. The sequence continues at coordinate 11,153,939 of LR999960.1, forward strand.
AGCTTCTTAGCCTTCTGATAGAGCGTGTCGACAACTTTGCCCATGCTTTGAATTGTCTCTAGGACGCGTTCGTAGGTCTTGTCGACGGTGGTTTCTTCGAATACGATAAGTACACCTTCACCTTGGTCGAGGATACCGCTGAATTTCTTGTCGAGAATCATTTGTGACAATTTCTTTTCCACTTGAGGCATGGGAAGCTTGATGCATTCGGCAACATGTGAAACCTGAAAATAGGCAAGTGGTGGAGATTTAGTTTTACATTTTTTTGAGATGGTGGTGATTTTTTTTTTAAAACTTAAAACGAATTGATGCTTGCGATTGAATGGGAATAGGTTTTGGCATTGTATTCTATTTTCTATTTCCTATATCTTCCCTGATAACTCTTACATTCAACAAACTAAAGACGATCTGAAAGCTCTAAATTGTTGCTCTTTTTTATAAATCTAAATACATAGTCAGTCTTCAATATTAAATCTCTACACTACCAGCAAAAATCCTTTTCTTTTCGTGTAGTGACTGGTCTCTGGTGGTGAATATTATTCTTATTTACTGATGAATTGACAAGGAAAGGATCACCGCTTGAACTAAGAGGCAGACACTACAGTAAACATCCCACCCTGTAATCTTAGACAAGCAATTGAAAACAAAAGAAAACAAAACACTAGTAGCAGCAAATGATAGATGGAGCAGGCTCGACTCCTGTCTTACAACTAGGGAAATGTGGCCACTCTACAACCAAGAGAAACTTACACAATTGAGTAAAAAATCGTCCATGAGGATACCTCAAACTTCCTCCGTCACTGCTCAGCACTCACATTAGAAACAAAATTCTGGGAAAAGGTTTCTTCCAAGACTTAAAAGAGCTTTCTGTCAAGTTATTAAAAGATTTGCATAAATTCATAAACGCCTCGGGATGACTTGAAAATAATAGGTTCTATAGTATAGCAAGTATAACCCCTAGAGCATCACAATGGATCTACATACAAGTATGACGGGATGCAAGTTTCGTCAACCCATTAACCTAACCTAACCTATTCTTACTTTAGTTAACAATGTCTGAAATAGATTTTAAACAAGTGGTGCAATGTGCAATTCGGAAATAGATCCAAAGTTCGTCAAGGAGATGCATTTAATACTGTAACAGATAGTCCGCAGAGCAGGTGTTAACACGAAAATCACTATCTTCAACAGACCTGTCCAGCTGTGGAGATAGACAGACGACATCGACATCATCGTTTGTTCTCAGCGCCGTCATAGAGTGTTTTACGGCAATTGAGGAACAAGCGAAACGAGTTGGCCTTGAAGTAAATGAAGACAAAACGTCACTGTTGCCAAAATTAACACCGAAGTGGTTAAAAAGTTTACCTAACTCGGAGTAAACATCAACTCCAGAAATAAAGTGAGATTCGGTAAAGCAAACCGTTCAGAGTTAGTTTAAAACTCCTAAACATGCATGCTCTGCAAAATATGCATCCTGCCAGTTCTGCTATAATATATGGGGTCGAGTGCTAAACGAAAAGCAGAAAAGATATTGAACACTTTCGACAGGAAACTTCTTCGTCGAATATTCGATCCCGTATGCGAGATGAGCATACATTACCCTATTGGCCAAAGGGTAGTGGTAGCGGACGAGAGGGTCATGATCCAGGTGTCAGCGGACGAATTCCCTAGATGGAATCAACGGTGACTTCCAGTCAGGCCGAACTATTAGTGTTATATATGAGCTGCTTCGACATACATATTTGAATATCAGCTCTATAGGTACCTCCAACTCTAAGCCAGGATGTGAGAAAAGAACTGGTGGCGGATGAACCCTTAATGGGCCAACGGCAGCGCTCGTATCGCCGGAGTGGTTTACTGACTCCGGAAAGTCCGGCCCATTACCCTAGAAGTATAAAAAGGGAACTGGACCTCCAAGTTGGGGGTTGTGCATCTGGGTAACTTCCATACCACGCAAAAAAACAGTAGTTACGAAGCAACAACGAGGCTCGTATGAGAATGACCCCACCGTTGACGACCCCAGCAAACAAAATAAGCACAACGACTTTCGGATCTGCACGTGGAATGTTCGGATCCTTAACACGCCGCTTGCAAACGAACAACTAGCAGAGACCCTAGACTACTAGAATAAAGACATCACCGCTATTCAGGAAGTACAATGATGGATGGAAAACTGTAGCCTACATACATATGTTTCAAGGACTATGGGGATTGCTATATGGAGCAGAAGCAGCGTTTATTACAGGCAAGAAGTATTGAGCATTCGACACGTGGAGCGAGCGCCTTATGACAATCCGCATCAAGGCTAAATTCGAACCTAATATGCGACCATTAACCTAATATGCCGGCATGCCACCACAGAGGACAAGGACGAAGCCATCAAAAAATATTTCTACGAGCTCCTCGACCAAACATATGAGTAATGTCCTAAGTATGACGTTAAAATCGCGGAAAGATAGGAGAGGAGCATATTTTTGGTAGGACAGTTGGCAAGCAGCCTACACGACACCACGACTGGCAACATTGCGATCGACGCAAGGCATGCCTCCAGTATTCTGGATGTCCGAACCTTCCGAGGAGCTAACATCGACTCGGATCACTACCTTGTTCACGCCAACGTAAGAAATCGGATATCCTAAACGCCACAACAAAGAAGAATTACGATGAAAAAATTTAACGTCTAAAAGCTGAAATCGCAATAAATCGCCAGAATCTTCGCCGAACGTGTATCCCGAAATATTTCAGTATCAAGTGCCGAAGACCAGTGGCAACGCTACCAATATGCCATCAGAAGTGCCACAACTGATGTCCTGGGTTTCACCCGACCACCACCAAGAGATCCCTGGTTTGACGAAGAATTCCGGCAAGCAAATGAACTATACCAGCTGTACAGCGACATCAACATAGTCAAAAAACTGCGCATCAGTCGTTTGAGATGGCTAAGACATGTAAAGCGAATGGACACCAGAGCTCCGGCCCGTAGAGTCTTCAAATCAGACCCTGAGGACCAACGCAGTAGAGGAAAACCTCGCCTTAGGTGGTGCGCACAAGTAGAAGACAACCTCAACCGACATGAAGTGCGCGACTGGAGACATTTAACTAAGGTCCGGGCTAACTGGAGAGGCTTGTTGTTTGAGGCCCAGGTTCACCCCGAACTGTAGCGCCACCTAAGTAAGTATGCGAGAAAGGAGAATAGATGTGAAGATATAACCGCAAACTTTATGAGCTGTACCAAGATGTAGATGTAGTCCAAAATCCAAAAACCAAAAACACGTCGACTGCACGGCTCAGCCATATGGAGCAAGGATCTTCGAAACCAACCACCATTCGCTGAATGTATTGTACACTGCCATCCTAAAGTACGGCTGTCTAGTCTGGTAACCTGCTGCCGCTATAGCCGCAAACATGTACACCCTCATAAGGTTCCAACGTCTATCGTGTTTGGGTACCACCAGCGCTATTAAGACAACACCTGACCAAGCTCTTGAAGCAATGCTCGGACTTTGTCACTGAATGTCTTCACTAAAGAAATAGCGGCAATTGCCCGGTTCATAAAACTTTCCAATCACGCAAGTGTGTTCCAAGCGGAAATATATGGAATAACCGAGTGCTGCAGGGACCTATCCACTCTGAACAGCAACAATCCTATATACGTCTACATAGACAGCCAACCAGCCATCAAAGCCATGACATCCATCACAATCAAGTCAAAACTGGTAAATGGATGCAAGGAGGAAATCAAATCCCTTAGCTAGAGGCACATACGGACTTCCACGGGAATGAAATGGCCGATAAGCTAACGAAAAAAGGATCAGAATCAAACGACTTCATAGCTGATTAGTCGGTTCTAACGCCCATCAGTCTTCTCATGTCCAAAATCGCCTCGGATTTTTACAATATGGTCAACATAAGGTCTTCTCTTGCCGCGTCTCTAGAACACAACAAAAAAGAACCACAGCTGACTCTCCTCGTAGGTATCCTTAACACCAAAGATCTATGCAGAGGCAGAGGTGATATAAATGTTAAGGAAGACACAACACATTTACTCAGCTTTCCTCTGATTTCTCTGGTATTACACACCCGCAGTTGGAATCGCAGCCGAAAACACATTCATCGTTGTTTTCATAAGCATGTACTCTTCGTCTACAACTGTCCATTTACGGATATCAATACAACTGATGCCGCGGAAGGTAATAGAACACCAGCTTATTCTCTGGCACACCAACCAGTTCTCAGTTTGAACATCGCCTTTATAGAAAGAGCCTTCGAGTGTAAAGCATTTCCTGGTGTAACTGCAAGTCTTTGTCTTTGTCAGAACAGGCATCAGTTAAAAACAACATAAACTCGGCACTCTAACAAGTATTCCCTAAGCAATCCACGATGTTAGCCTCATTGTCCGACTACTACTCGCACAGCACAACTCATTAATGCATGTGTGTGACTCAATTTCGCCTTAGTCACGCTGGATACTATAATTATTGTGAAAGCTTTTTATTTTTACTTCAGTTTCGAATATTTCTTGTCATCTACCCCACCGCCATTACAACGCAGAGACAAAGACGCGGCCTTCGCGCAGCGACACAAAGAAAGAGAAATTAACAACAAATGACGACGTTCGTCTCTATTTTTAGCACTCACCTGCACTCTCGAATACGGCTCAATGATTCTGCATAGATTCTGTTCCAGCATTGTGTCGTACAATGTACCCAAATGCGCCTGCACAATGACATCCTCGGCGAGTTCTTTCTTGTAGTCCTTCAATGCCTGTTGGAAATCGGCCAGAGAGCGTTTGTGCGAGGCCTCTGCAACCGATTTCATTGCATCGATGTCCCTCCCAGAGTAGGTTATGGCCTAAAAGATGCACCAAATTCCACAGTTAAACTGTTAATATTCATTACCTCACTTAATACGCACCAACTTCCCGCTGATAATCTGATTAACATCGTCCGACTGTCCCAGCATAATCTTGCACAGCAACATGTACTTTAGCGCGGTCAATGCCCTACCAGCATCGACACTATCGAAACCCTCGAATGCCTCGTAGAAATAAGAGAATCCGGTCTTGAAATCCCGCTCATCGGCTGCGTGCAGTATGCCTGACTGTAGATCTAACGCGCCTTGCACCTTTGGAGGACAGTAAATCGCGTTCGCTGTAGTTCGAGCCGACGTCAGTGCAGCCCTAGCCTTCGGCAAGTTACTCAGCGCATGGTATGTCTTCGATTCCAGCAACTGAACCTCAACCAACAGATTCTTGTCATCCAACTTCTTCAGTTCCTTCAGCAGTTGCGAACCCAACTGCAGCGCCTCGGTGTACAAGCCCGTGTCAAAGTACAAAGCAATCAGACGGGCCTCCAATGACTGCCGCAAAAACGTACGTTTCTCCTGCTTAGCCCATTCAATACAGTCCTTACACAGTTGCACCTCTATACCCGTCCCAGCTTCCATATCGAGAAACAAATCAACCAAAGATCTCACCAATTTGGCCGCCTTAGCCTTGCTAATCAGACTTAGGAATGGTCTCGTCACCTTAATGAGGTCAGCCAGCTCCTTGGCCTTTCCCTCCTGTTTGTAGAGTTCACCCAACTGCAGGATGCCCTGCTCCTTAATTCGGATTAGCTCCTCATCATTCTCGGCGACCTCCTGCTCGCGAACGATTTTATTCAGAAAGTCGATGCCGTGTTCGGGACTGCGGGTGGATAGCTCTTGCGCTCGCTCGATTTTCGTAGCACCGGCCATTATATTTTCTGTTTGTGAATTTGCGTACGGATTTGTGAGATTTTCTATAGAAATTCGATTCGATTTTGCACTGAAATTTTTGAAGATCCTTTTGTGAGCTTCTCGTGTTTTCTTTTGCGATGTCGTCGATTCGTTTTCTTTCTTTTCTTTTCTTTCTCAAAAAAAAAAAAATACACTTGTGTGTCAATACGTGAATTGCGGTATAAGTGTGGACGGACAAGCGCTAGTCATTGCATTCAGGTTGAACAACTGTGAGAAGTTGAAGGAAAATGGAAAAATTTTGAAGGAAAGTTTAATGTGATGGGCGCACTTTAGTTAGTAGGTGTTGGAAAAATGTGTTTTTTTTTAACCGACCAGAGTAAAAATTAAAAAATCAACTATTTAAAAAAAAATACAAAATACGATAGGGGCTTAAGATCCATGGGACCCAGAGCCTAGCTTTTTGCAACGATTCATGTTGTGCGTGCGAATAGAAGGGACCTACTGTTTAATGCTGTTTATGAGATATAAATGGCAGTTTATGTTGACATTTAACGTAAATAGATCTTGATTGAGTTTCAGTGAAGATTTTAGTATCCCTGACAGATATTGTATTAAACTTTCATTAGGACTCGACTTCTTGTTCGCCATTGTCCATCGTACTGTAGAGCTCGAGGCACTGAATATATGATAGTCGCCTTCATGACTTGCTACGTAATTGGTGTTCTCATGTCTGATATGCCATCACACTAAAACATTGGAAAATTTCAAATTGAAATTGAAGCAGATGGAAACCATCCTTCGGACGCCTATACACCTATGCAGGCAATACCCTGTTTTTTAAGCGCAGATCCATGCTATCCTAATGGCTGCCGACTGTATTGTTAGCAATAGGTGGCGGGATCGGAATATCTGCGTCTGTAGCGACAGTCAGACTGCGCTTAAGGCCTTGCTCAATCCTGTAACCCGTTCGAGAACACAAGATCTCTTTGAATTCGGTTGCAAGGCTGAACTCATTAATCCCTGTCTGGATTCCAGGTCACACTGTGATTACGGGAAATAAGATCTCCGATGAGATTGCTAAACAAGGCTGAGAAGGCAATTGAATAGAAAGACCATATCCCGACCAACTAAGGAGATTCCACATAAAACCTTGATCATCCCAGTCCTCCTTTATGGCACTGAAGCTTGGATTCTATCACAAGCTGATGGAAATATCCTCGGTCGCTTCGAGAGGAAGATTCTTCGCAAAATTTTCGAGGAGATTTAATGACTAACTATACGAGCTGTATAGTGACATCGACCTAGTCAAAAAATTGCGCATCAGTCGTTTAAGATGGATAGGACATGTAGAGCGGATGGACACAAATGCTCCAGTTTGTAGAGTCTTTGAATGCAACCCGGAGGGACAACGCAGTAGAGGAAGACCTTGCCTTAGGTGGCACGCACAAGTTGAAGGGGATGTAACGAAACTTGGGGTGCGCAACTGGAGATGCGCAGTTAGCTAAGGACAGGGCTAACTGGAGATGCTTGTTAGTGGAGGCCCAGGTTCACCCCGAATTGTAGCGCAACCTAAGTAAGTATGTAAGAACCTGCGTTGGGTCTTCCCGCATCCTCGGTCTGGGCCTCTATTGACGATTGGGTTTCCTACGAACATAATTGTGTGTAGCACGGCTCTCTAGGATGCAGGCAGACAAAACGTATGCTCCCGAAAATCTATAAAAAATCAGAGGCATGGTTGCTGTCTCTTAGCAGAAAAGACTGTATAGGCACTTATTGGCGTTCGTACGGGCCACTTTCCTTTTGCAATCATCTTAGTGTGATAGGACACCACTGTCTGCGACGCTTATGGAGAGGGCGACGATACTTCGATACTGATCAGGTAAGTGCTGATAAGCTCCTCATCGCTGAAGTGCATTCCCGGCTTTTTCCGACAGTCGAAGAAAATCCAGTAAAATGGACCAGTTGCGTTTGAGTGCTCCTAACACGACATTATAAATGTCATTAGTCCTTACAAAACTATCAACCACCAGATGTCGGCCCGCTCGATAGAGTCTTGTTGTTACTTTTCGCGCGTTTTTGACTAATCATTTCCTGAACAAGTGATACTCGCAACATTTTATTTATTTTCCCCCATCAACTCAAACAAAAATCACTTGTTTCTACTTCTCCACTGAATTCACTCAGTATTAATACGAATTCAAAAAAAAAAAAATTAATTTCAACTCATCAAAGTTGTCACCACTGTAATAGAGAATATTTTGTTGTAGTTATTTTTTTTTCTCCCGCATCAAGTGCGCAAAGAGGTTTCCATTTTTTTTCGTGCAATCTCGTTGTCGTGATAAAGTAGACTAGTGTTCGCCGCTAGTAAATTTTTCTCGTCGTCCGGCGTTTTGTTGCACCTCAAAACAAAAATAAGAAGACGAGCAAAAATTCTCCCATCAACAATTTATCCTCAAATCGAACCAAAATTAGGTACTTACTACATGCCGGAGAAAATGAACAGACGCATGGTAAATTCACAATAATTGGTGTTTTTCTTTAGTTTTATCCTATTTTTCATTGCTTTTTTCCTGTTTTTTCTCGAGTTTGAATGGAATTTTCTGGGTTTTTTCGTTATACTTTTGTTTACACACTCCAAACAACGCCATGGGAATGGATATTTGTTTGTGTTATTGCTTTCGTTTATCCTAATATATTGATTAAATATCTCGTTCACCGGCGTTTGTTCTGCAAGTTTAAAGAAAAAGAATTGTGTTCCGAAAAGATTTTCCTCTTCAACTTTCTATAAATAGCGAAAATAGAACTAATTTTACACAAACAAAAAAAAAAGTATGCAAGTCGTTCCTAACCTTACTCAATTACAGACACCGCGCAGCGCCAGTCGAAGCGTCAGCAGATCCCCCGTAAGAAAAAATGGAAGGAGGTAAGAGCTCTATTTGTATACATTGTTAAAGAGTCTGTTAAAGTGCTTTTAATTATAGAAAATCCCCAAGCTATTCACGTAGCCGGTCCAGATCTCGGACACCACCGCCTCCACCACGACGAAATGGTCGCCGACAAACGGACAGTCGAAGTCGTTCCAGGTATGTACGCCTCGAGTGCGTTTTGTCAGTTAAAATTTTCTTATGAAATCCGTTCCCAAACATTCACAGCTAAAAAAATGTTCAATTTTCAAGAGCTTGCGTCAAAAAACTTTGTTTAGCAAATTTTCACATTTCAAAACAAAAATTACTCTCAAATATATCTCTCTCTCAAAACATCAAGAAACACAAAACAAAAAAATTTGCAAGAGTACAAAAATTTACAGAAAAATAACTTAAAAATTATTTATTTCGTCCTCTCAAAAGGTCGCACTCACCGAGGGATAGGCGCAGGTCGCGTTCTCGTAGTAACTATGGGTCTAAGCGACGTTTAGGAACAAGGGTTGGTAAAATTTTTTTTAAATATTTTTTTTGAAAAACTTGTTATTTTATTTGTTTTTCTATATATTTTAAGGAGAAACCATTGCAGAGTAGGTGCTTGGGAGTGTTCGGATTGAGTATTTATACAGATGAACATAAAATACGCGACATATTCACTAAGTACGGGAGGATTGAACGGATTCAAGTTGTGATAGATGCTAAGGTGAGTTGTTGCTTTCGGTTTGAGGGTCTTAATATGCCAATGATATCTGAATTACTTAACTTGTATAAGATTTCAAAGTTATGTAGCACGCATTGGCTAGAAAATAATCAGAAAATATGAGTAGAGTACTCTGAAGAAAGGTGCTCTACAAAAGGCTTTTTGTGACAATACCGTGTTTCGTTGGGTCCGGTATTAGGGACATGTTTAATAACTTTTGTGCGAATTAACACCCACGTGTAAGAAGCTATAATCGGTTTTCATTTAGCGTAGTGTGTCATGCTATTGTGGCTCCTATTCATTAAGTGCATTTGACACATTTGGTCTGCTTGTTGTCAACGTGAGATGTTGGCAAATTGTGAAATAAGGCGCCTACTTCGTTTAAAAGTGTTAAGTAGTTGAATAAGCAAAACAAGAAGTAGTTATTTTCATATGGACATTCTTTTAACTTTTCACACGGAGAGATGAGATTGAGATTGCCTATATCGGTAGTACGCGCCGTGGCTTAGTGATAAGTGCGTCCGAATACTGAGCGAGGTGTTCGATGTTCGATTCTCAGACAATTCTTTCACGGTTCCACCTCTCGGGAATGTCTGAGAAACACTTGATAGTACAACTGTCATGAAAAATTTTTTCAAGCAAAAATAAAGACAGCATTATACAGTAGGCTCCTTCCAATCGTGTGTAAAATATATGTAGCATACGCAACACGGCTAGTTGTGATAAGTTAAGCCTTGGATCTCTTGGGACCTGTTGCGCCAACTATTTATTTGAATTGTTTTCATTGACGATCGGTTAATGTAGTTACTGTGGAAGAAGGTGTTTGCTTTACGATATGTTTCCATTTAAAAAAATCGGTGCTCAGACTTGAATTATAATTATTTTGATGTTATGGTAGGTACGGAGGTTGTCTTTGTTTCTCCTCATATTTGCAGCATCTGAAGAACTCATTGTAGGGATAGTTGGTTGGTTGTAGGGGGTAACCTTTTACTTAACATTTAGCGCTCATATCAACCCATTGTGTTACCCACGTTTAGGACTGTAATTCAGTTAAAATATGGATACTATGATGGTGTGGGAGATGTTGCTGTTCGGAAACATTGAGAGAATAAAGTAAGGTGACCATTCGTCCCCGATTTTTAGGGACATTCCCAAAGTTGGCTCCCGATTTCTAGTTTCCAATCGGTGCTCTCACCTTAATTATAATTATTTTGATGTTATGGTAGGTGCGGGGGTTGTCTATATCTCGTCACATTTACAGCATCTGAAGAACTCACTATAGCGATAGTTGGTTGGTTGTAGTGGGTAACCTTTTACTTAACATTTAGGGCTCATATCAACCCGTTGTGTTCCCCACGTTTAGGACAGCAATTTAGTTAAAATTTGGATACTATGATGGTGTGGGAGATGTTGGTGTTCGGAAACATTGAGAGAATAAAGTAAGGTGACCATTCGTCCCCGGTTTCCAGAGACAGTCCACAAAGTCGGCTCCCGATTTCAAGTTTCCCAATTTCAAATGTTCTGCAAGTAATATTTATTTCGACAGCGGGGAGTAGTCAACTGCAAGCGGACACATTGTTAGCTTAGTTGCATTTAAAATAAACGTTCATTGAAAGTTTGGCGGGAAAACAGAATACTTCTACGACGCTTCTACCTGTTTCCATTTTAAAACTTAAGACCGATCGCCCTGCGACTACACGAAAGTTGTCTAAATTAACGATGTCTCATTTGACTTTTGGAAATTATGACTTTACATCTATTACGCACCTTTTTTGGTTTAGCTTTAAAATATATATCGGTGAACATTTGGTTGTCACCAGCACCACAATTGTTTAGGAAATGATTAGTTAACTTAGTTGCAATTAATTTGTTACACATTGTTTCAGATTACTAAATTCCAAAACGTCATGATTCACAACGCAACAGAATGCGCATCGCAACGTGAATGCATCGCGCATTTTGATTGAATTTAGGAAAGCAGCCATAATGTAGTGGATGCCGATCTGTTCTTCTGCATTAGGCAATCTACAATGAAATTACATTTGTTGGCTGATAGAGGCATGTTGGTCGACATCGTCTACAAGAGTGGTTCTTGCTAATACTCAGCTTAAACAATGTCTTGGGACGTTTTTTATTTTTTGTGCATACTTTTTGAAAGTTTTTATTGCCGATTGTGCTTTTTTTTTTATTCTTTGGAGAATTGTGTTCCGCCCCCTAGCCTCAGGTATTCTTTCTGAGGTGATTGCAAGATATTGGTTTGAATTGTCGACATCTTCTGCATCTAAAGCAAACACAGAATTTCGTTTGGTATTCTGAAGACTGTTGGCGATGTCCGTAGACACTGTGTCTTCCACTGATTGTAGTATGTTAATGTCCAAATTTATCGGCAATAGACCGACTGAAACATTTTCCGTTTTGTGTTGTTATTCGTCCTATATACTGCAATTTATAAAAAAAATACTTGGATGAACTGTAGAGATTCTTTTTCTTTATTTAGCGAGCAAACATCTTTCGAGAGTTGGTACTACCTTTGATGTCATATGCATCTTTATACTCGTAGATGTCAGGGTTTAAAGAAAAATAGTTAGCTTTTAGTCTGGACATCAAGCAGTGTAGTTTGAGCATAATTTTTGGGATCTACGTCCTATTTTCTGGCGTAGACTTGCGGTACTATCGAGAAAAATGTAGCCACAACGAATATTGTCTTTAGCCCTACATGGACCTTTTAATTTTGATATTCTGACAGATCAGTACCGTACCATGTGTGGATGTCGATCATTCTTCCATTGTTCATAGACATACATATGTATGTAATTCTTTTGATCAGGGTTCATGTTATTAGGACACTTGCTGTTAGCTTATTTGAAATGAACGCCCCTTTGATGTCTAGAAATGTAACAAGATGAATTTCCGTTTGGTTAGCTGAAGTCTATTTGCAATTTTTGCGATTGATAGCTACTTTAGGAGGTACATTATGGAAAGAAATGAAAACCTTCTATCTCACAAATATACTTGCCATTAATAAGACGAACTGGCACGCTGTTCTTCTAAGTTACCCGATTACAGTACCATGAAGTAATTCGATGAGTTGACTATTTGTTTCATCGTTCGGTTTACTGAGTCTGCATTGGAGAGGTTCTGTATTCTGTTTTATGTCGAAGAAGATCATTACAGAATTTCTTGGGGTACTATAGAGCGCTAATCTCTTTGAAATTGTGATACTGATCTCAAAGATTAAAAAAAAAAGTCCAAGAAGTAACAAGTCTGCTAATAGTCTACGCAACTTGTCACAAAAAGAATAAAATAACTACTCTTTGCTTTGTATTCACAATTGGTACACTTATGCATGGGTACGAAGAAAACCTGTTGATTTGTCAGTTGGAAATTCCCAGTATTCTTAACAATAGCTGCACAGTCGTATATCAATATCCATATTAACATGAATTCTAGTTTTGTGAAGTAGAGAAATGCGAACTTTATTCATTAGTCTGCCACTTAAATTCATTACAATAGAACCAGACTATTGGTGGTGGTGTCGTATGAACCGAGAGGAAACTATACATGGGCGCAGTATCTACAAGTAAATCACTGTCGGGCCTTGAACTCAAACTACTTGACACATCAGAGTTGCGTAACTACGCTCGCACTTTGAAAAAAGTCTGGTTTGTGCGCGTATTTCTTGGCTGGCGAGCCCAGACACACGTAGTAATGCACGCATGTTTGGAAATCCATTTTAGGCTGTACTGAATTTGTTGTTTTGCACACCACCACATTGTTTTGCACACCGCATGACTCACAAAGCGCTCTTCCTCTCTATACCCATACAATTGATACAATTTTATTTTCTGTTTCTTTATAGACTGGACGATCCAGAGGATTTTGTTTTGTATACTTTGAAGAGTTAAGCGATGCGAAAGTCGCTAAAGATGCCACCACTGGAATGGAAATTGACGGACGTCGCATTAGAGTAGATTATTCAATTACACAGAGACCTCATACACCAACACCGGGCGTATATATGGGCCGACCTACAAGGTGAGTTTAAAAAATGTCTTTTAAAGTATAAATGTGTCTAAGTTCTTGTATGTTTTTATTTTTTTGTACAGCGCGAAAGAACACCTCGATTCTTCAAAAAGGTAAAAGCAATAAAAAAAAAAAAAAACAAAACAAAAAAAAAAAAAATTATTTCAGGTGTTCCATTGCCAATAATCATAACGAAAAGAAAATGTATTAGCTGATTGCAATTGTTTTTCGCTGCAACTGTGCTCAGTTGATTCCAATTTCTAATTTTATTGATATTTAAACATTATTCTTCGTATCGTAATCCCTCATTTGTTTATAGTTCTCTTTTCATTCAAGTAAGCAGTCATACACCATTTTTTATATGTACATATGTCAGGTCTAGCTCGTGAAAGGGGGAAAAAGTAAAGAACAAAACAAAATTATCGGTTAAAACATGGTACAACGCAGACTCGTATGTCCGTAACTTCGCGTCGCGTTTCATGTTTTGGGTGTACATACATTCCCATTCGAGTTTTACTCAGGCACTACTCTGCAAATAACTGCGGAGAAATAAATGCAGTGGAGTTGTACCATGAACTCGGCGGCCAGTTGCAGTTTCGGAGACGTTGCCTATAAATTTAATGCTGTGTGGTTAATGGTCCCACGTGAACGGCATTAGCTGTGACAGAGTTATATTCATACAGACCACTAGCCAGCCACACCAAAGCTAGGTTGCATTTACTTCTTATGATTTCCCAAATACCATATGCGGCAATTTCGTTCTTGCAAAATGCAATTTTCTTTGGTTATTCATTCATTCCAAGAACTCACGCTTTAATTCTTTTATTACTTAGGCAGCTGTGTACTTGCTAAAAATACAAATATTTGGCGCGACAGGTTTATGGGACCCAGGGTCTAGCTTCTTACAAACATTCATGTTGTGCGTGTTATAGTCTTTACATGAATAGGAGGGACCTACTTTTTAATGCCGTTTCCGAAGGGCAATTTGAGAATACTCTGGATATGTGTCAGACGCTCGGGAGAGCTGTAGCCGTAAAAGAAATTTACATTTCTCACCAAACATACGGATTCTTATCTAGCTGTTGTCCTGTTGCAATTATTGTAAATATTTGGGGACTATTATAGGCGAATATGGAGTGATTTAAAGCTTTTCAATGGGTGTTGGTTCAAGCTAAGAGCAGGTCCTCAGTCCAATGCCAGCTTTTCCTTATGCTGGGGATCCGTCTCTAAATAACTACAAAAGCTATGTAATCCATCTGATCTATTGACAATACATTCTGCTCTGCATAAATCAGTCAATGTCAGTTTATCACCGTTACAGGGGTTGTGTTCAGAACTTTCACGCTGAGTGCTCACTATTTGAGTGAGATTTCTGCAGACTTGAGATCTATTCAGATTTTAATGTCCGTAGTAGTTCCGCATTATGTCCAAACATTCTACAGTGACTAACATGCTCAAAACATTCATAAACGTAGCAAAAGAAGCAATGTGTGTTAGATCACGATAGTACGATATTGGATTGATGCAGGCTTCAGCAACAATGGCTTATTCTTGTAATACTCCATACTTTAAATTTATTACTTTACTTATGTATGTCTTAGGGCCTGGGGTCTACAACGTTTATGAGACATCGTGTACGGTTTCTAGCACAATGTGATCTCTCTCTAATTTATCCACTTTTCTTTGTTTATGGGTTCCAGACCTCATCTCATAGGGCATCCTATTTAGAACTACAATTAGCCCAGAAAATCCTAAGTTTGTTTCGATGTCAACGATTGACGAACGTTAACAGCTTTCGCGTGATAGAAGACATTTTCCAAATGCTTCAATCATAGAACAGCTTAGTTAAATCTTTAGGCGCAACAGTCGTAGCTAATAGCATTGCTTCTTTATATCTTGCACAACGTACCAAGTGCTGGCTCTGCCTGCCCATTCCATTAGCTATATCCTGGCGGTTCTACCTTTACTCACAAGATATATGAAGAAAAGTATCTTCTCTCTATCGTTTCTTCAAGAATATTTACTTGACTTTTACTAATGGATTAGCTCTGAGGCTGATGATGAGTTTTGTTTTGGGATTTCTATCTTCAACTCTTCGACGATTCTTCGTCTTTCAATACGTGCTGTTGTATGGTGGTCATTCATACTCCAATGTGATAGTAAGCATACGTTTTCAGGCATTGTGTTGTATAAGTTTTCATTAAATTCCTACGTTTTCCGTCGACAAAGCAACACATAACTAAATCCCAAATAGAAACAATATGCTCTAGTGGCTGATGATTTTTCGCACAGTAAGGCTTACTTATAGATTAGATTAGCAGAGTATAACCCGATTTTTAATTTTACTCATAAACCCATTTTATTTTAGTTGAAGGATCCTCAGATAATCAGTCGAGATTTTTTGGGTAATGAGGAACGGAACCTAAAAAGAAAAGCTTCAGAACTACATTCATCTGCCAACTGCGACGTGCTGTCTCAGACGTCAGTGTGTTCATATTATAAATAGCTCGGCAGTTACCTTAACCGTACGATTATTATCGTCCACATTGATTGATTCATTCTATTTGCATTCCTGTGAATATTCCTATGGAATATAGGATTTTGTATAGTCTGACGGACAGCTTCCGACCAGGGCCAGATCTTAAGTAACTCCAATGAGGGACCTGAAATTTCAATGTTCGTTAAGGGTTCTCTCTCTTTTAAGACCATAATAAGTCTTGAAACATGCAAATTTATGAGCTTCAAATGTGACTTAACTAATCTCACAATAATTTTCTCATCTTATTGACGATCTCTGTCTAGACAACGTTTATTTCATGCTATCGTATACGACTTTAAAATCCGAAAAAAATACGGTGAGTAAAATCAATGTTAAGGCAAATATAAATACTCTCACAATACGGTGTCTTATACCCGATTTTTATGCGACTGAAGCCGCTACAAATTATGCTAGAAACCAAACCGTTTGAGCTTGTTACCAAGTCATCTCTCGCTCCTTTGAAGAGCTCGGCTTCTAAAGAGTTATCTCCAGGAGCTTTTCTTATAATCGCCTAGTCCAACTAGAATGGTTCACTCTGCATTACAGCGGAATATCAATCGTAGTCGCGGTGTTCCTTTATCAAAGACAATGCTCAGAGATATTGGAATTTGTTTTTCCCATTTTAAATCTCCCTAATTTATAATTGGGACGCCCTTTATTTTATCTTTCTTGATTTTTACAGATCCTACAAAGATAGAGAATATCATGACCGCTACCGAGATGATTACCGCAGCAGGCGAAGGTCTGGTTCTCCATACCGCGACAGAAGGCGACGCTACGAGCGCAGTCGGAGTAGATCCTATTCTCCACGTAAAAAGTGAATCATAAAATAACCGCTATGTATCGTAATAGTGTGTCTACTTGCAGGACGTTCTCGGTACTAGCTCTCAAATAGTAATATCCAGCTGCTGAATCATTAACAACATTATTATTTATCATAACAAGGACTTCACACAATATGTTTCTATTATTATTATTACTATCATTCTCTCTTAATTGTTCTGTTCCTTTTAATTTTATTATTAGTTGTTTTTTTCACACGTTTTTTTAATTTCGTGTGGCATAGAATTGAATTTTTTTTTTAGGTTCTTCCCTCTTTTTTTTTTAACTTTCTCAAAGCTCTATCTAACTGTTAATTATTGTAAGATTTTTTTTATTTGTTTCTCTACAAACCTCCCATTCACACCACAACTCATTTCTATTTATCGAGAGAGAGAGAGATAGAGAGAGAAATAAAGAAAGAAAGAAAGAAAAAATACGTCCCAACCGATTGTAGTGGACTATTGCCCTATTATAAATAAATAAATAAAGAAACGCCCGTCTTCAGCGATGGTTAACCTTTCGGAACGTCGCGCGTTAGATAAAATATTTTTATATAGAACTGCCCATGTGGGCAAAAAAGCAAAAAACCATTCATTTCAAGCAAGTATATAATATAAATGCTCGTACGGCAAACCATTGAATGTCGTAGACAATATATTTGGTCGCCTTTTTTTTAATTTTAAATTAAATCTTAATTGTAACATAAAAAAGAAATTAGAGATAAAAATTTAAATAAACTTGGAAATGACTGTGGTTTACTTTTAAAAATATATGTATGTATGGATATCGGATTTACATTCTCAAGTTGTTGATGTTGTTGGCTGTCGTGATGTCTTATAGGCGATCTCTAAAGTTCCTTGGATGGTTTGCATATCGGTTTCAATGCTGCGTGCCCAATTCTCTACATCACCGAGTTCCTGTAAAAGAAAAGTTATGTTTTGATCTTTTGGAGTTTTCTTTCAATTGTGAAGGTTAGCACTGCGTGAGAGATTGGTATAGGAAAAGGGTGTATTGTGTGCTGTATTTTGGAACAAATTCATGTGCTCCTAGCAGAATGGATTGGTTTAATAGGGTGTAAAGAATGTACTTTCTTTGTGCAAATTCTCTTAGGACACTTAACAGCCTTATGGCGACGGTTGGATCGCGATGCAACTGATGGAACTCTAGATGTTTGGAACAAGGAGTTTGGATTGGCATGAAGTCTTATTTTTCGACGATTGGATGGTTTTTTTTTCTTCTGTTTGCCATCTAGGGACACATCCACAACTTTCTGGCAAAAAAAATATTAGTAAATTCAAAAACCGTCTAGCATTTCGTGGTAAATATAGTGAAAACCTTGTAGCTTTGTAGATTCGAATACGTCCTATGCTACCGACATCATACTAGACTTCCTTTTTCGTTAATCTCTGTCATAGTGTCTGATCGGAACGAAATTTTCTCTGATTTGTAGCAAATCGTAACATTTCTTATTATGGTAGGTATACGTTCCAACACTCACATGGAACAAATTCTCCGAAAAGGGATGATGTACAACGTCGCACGACGACTACCTGCGACGTTTTGCATTTTTTTCTGTCAGTTGTGTTTTTTGCTCAGAAGTTCTCCGATAGATATTCGTCGCTGAGAATTTTTCCGATTTTTCGTGGGGTAAATACAATATTTATACGCTTTGGCAATTTCTGTACGAAAATGGATACTAGGATCGTGTCATGTATTGCAAGCGGGATTTTGTTACGATTAGCAACTTTTCGGAACAGATACCATGATAGGTCTGAGTATAACTCGTGAGCGAATGAATCCGAGCATCCTTTGCCCGAGCCTTAAAAAATGAGATCCATCTCTTCAACATTGATGTGAAACCTTGAAACCATTCGTCAATAAACTAAATGGTCTTTATCACTGGTTTCAGGCCTGAACATTTTCATCGCCGACCCAATATTTGAATCTCAAGAAATACCAAAGAAAGGAGACCATTCCAAAGAAGCTTCGACAAAATTGGTGATGACGTAAACACGTAAATCTTGGAACCTTCAGAATTATTACTTTCAACTATTTGAAACTCAAATGTATCCGAAGCATAAATGCATGGGCTGGTAAAGTGGCGGTTTCGGCAGTAATGTAATGACATATGGACCGCAGATAAACATTTATAATCCACTAATTGACATAGTAATTCACATAAAAAATCATACGGTATGAGTAGAGTTCTTCATGAATGTAGCCCAACGTAAGAACAACTTATCCAAGTGGACACTCAATGATTCAAGCTTATAGCATGAAAACCGCACAACCTTACAATTGCCCCAGATCCCGAAAGATGTCTTCAACTATGATGCACAATCTAAACCGAGTGACAACGTACATACATACACATCTTATAACCAACAGTGCTCCGCTTCAAGTTCCCCTCCATATTTACCTTCAACGCACTGCTAAAGTTATCAATAAGTTGCAACCACTGATGTGTCTGCTTGGCAAAGTTTGTCGCACCCACATGCAATTGTTTTGCTTCTGCATCCAATCGCTTTTGATTTAGGTAAGCTTGTGCAACACTATGGTAAAATACGCTTTAGTACAATACTTAAGTTTTTGTTTTCAGATTACATACCCAACATTCAAATGATCGACAAGAGCCTGTGTGAGTTCATTGGATGATTCAATTGCTTCCTTGCGACGGATTTCTTAGCAGAAAAAAGAAGGAAATTATAACATTCAGTGAGTCAAAGATTTTGTTTATTTATTTTGTATACCTTGCTCTTCTTTCCGTTTCGCTTGTTTAGCTTGATGTTCTTTTACCATTGAATTAAGCATTTTCTCGAAATTTTATTTTGCAAACTTTCTTCTGATAAACAAAGTTGAATGAAATTTTTTCCGATAAACGTCAGAAACATCTGGGTGATGATAAATATAAAGTATACTATGGAATTGACAGAGGGCAGTGTGTTCGTTTGAAGGTAAACGGTACTTCCGGTTGTGCTGTTACTTTTTGAAAAAGCCATATACAAATAATCTTTTGTTTTATACAAGAGTTAGCGATGATATTTATAAAATTTTGTTACAAAGTGGGTTTTGGAAACTGTAACAACTTGAGAAAGTTGAGAGTGGTGGTGAAATGAAAACATTGCATTCATACTTATATAGGATAGAAGAAGTACGTCCGGTCACATGACGCAGCAGAGAAAAGGAATTAAATTTATAAATGAAATGAAAACAGATTTCCAAGAAACTTTCAGAAATGAAGTGGAGAAAGAAAATTAATAAAAAATT
The DNA here is from genome assembly GCA_905220385.1 of Xylota sylvarum. NCBI lineage: Eukaryota > Metazoa > Arthropoda > Insecta > Diptera > Syrphidae > Xylota > Xylota sylvarum. The sequence goes on from LR999960.1 coordinate 11,173,929, forward strand.
CAGGGAGAACAGTAGATGTGGATCTTTAGACGGATCTGTCGTTAAATTTAGACAGAATAACCAGTTGGTCCGGACGCTCCAGAGTCCAGAGGTCATTAAGTATAAAGATACGTGAGAAATTTTAAAACAGTAGCAAATGTCAAGCGAATGCAATTTGAACCTGATAATTTCTTTGCAAAAATATGGTGGTACCTATGAATGCGCTAATTATAGTACTATTTGCATCCATGCCTATTATGCATTAGTATTAGTCACAAACTCTAAGTCAAGGTCATAGAAAGATGTGATGGAAAAGGAATTTACAGAACGAACAAATGTTTTTCCATAACAGACTTAAAACCACGTAGGTACTCACCTTGCCGACCATTGTGGAAAACAATCATATCCATCGTAGAACCCGTCACGTCAGAGGGAATGATTAACTTAAAATAAAGAGAATTGTACGAATACCACAAGTGAATCATTCATATGGACGTGCAAAGCAAATGGGACCAAAAATCATCCGAACAATTTTGAGTTCAAAACGATAAAGGATATCTTCATATGTATTTGTTAACGTCCATACCTCTGCGACATATAGGAGGACTACACATGTCTGCGCATCAGCTTATCTGAATCCTTTTTTGACATTAAATGTCTCGGTGAGATTGTTTCCGACCTTTATGGAGCAGCGAGCGTTCATCGTCATTCTGCATAATCTGACGAGTTTGGCAGAGATGGGTCCATATAGTTCGTCTCAATAAATGCTGTCATATGCGGCTTTAAAATGGATAAAAAAAATGATAAGTAGCGATCTGGACTTCTTGGGTTTTCCCAAGGATCTCCCGTAGTGTCAATATTTCGACGGTTGTGGACTTACCGGGCCTACAACCGCTCTGACAGGGCCAATCAGCTTGTTGACAAATGGTTTATGGTGCTCACACAGTACGGCTGACAGGATCTTGTATGCAAAGTTAAGGAGACAGATGCCTGTATAGTTGGCACAGTTTAGATGGTCTCTTTTCTTGTGGATCGGGCAAACGATGCTGAGATTCCATTCATCAGGCATACTTTCCTTCGACCAAATCTTGGAAATGAGTTGGTGTATGATCTCCACCAAGTCATCTCCTTAAATAACTCTGCTGGTACACCGTCCGGCCCAGCAGCCTTGTTGGACTTGCGTTTGGATATTGCTATCCTCACTTCGTTCTGATCGGATAGACGGAAGTCTTAGTTTTCATCGTCCAGATTGAATTGTTCGTTCTGCCTGACAGCGGAATTTGGGTAGTCGTCGCTGTTTAACAGTCTGCAGAAGTGGTTTTGTCATATCCTTAGCACCGACTGTGACACAACTACAAGGTTTCCTTGCTCAACCTGACTGTATAAGACTTATTGAGAGGTTGAGGGATACGCGACCGGCAAAGATTCCGGCAATCTCTTGCGATTGCAGATTTTCGACGTTAAATCTTGTCACAGTATTCCTTGTTGTGGCGCTTGGGATATCCGCATTCGTAAATCCAAAATATTTGCCGCTTACAAGCAATGTCCAAAAATAATTCGTATGCTTACATGAGATTACTTGCAATCATTTTCCACCAGACTAAACTTACGGTCTTCCGTTTTTCTTTTATCAAATAACACAAATCTGTTCCAATTATAGTTAGAAAACATTTCTTTATTTTTTATCATATTTGTTTTTTATACATTTATACAATAAAAATCCGTTAAAACTTTTAAGATGAAACAATACAGAATACAACATAATAAAATTGTTATTTCAGCTATAATATCCGCTTATCACAATTTTTATTTATTTTTTGTTTAAATTATGAAAACAATCTGAAAACAGAAGAATGTTTTTTTTCTAAAGAACACACACCGTTACTTTTACAATCCTTTGGTATTTGCTATCAATATTATTGCTAAATGAAGTATCATTCACCTTTCTAAAATTGTTCCATGATTTATGCTAAAAGTGTTTTTTTTTTATTTTGTTTACACTTTAATTTACAAGACGAACGATAAATTAGTTTATTTACATATATCTTACATAGAGATACATAAACATAATAATATACTTTATGTTTATGATTTTTTTTATACAAAAATAAATACATAAATCAATTTGTTGCTTGATTATTGAAGTCCAGTATTTGGTTAACATATTGTTTTGTTATATAACTTAACATTTTTTTTTGATTAATTGGATTTTTGTTAACAATTGTAAATGGAGCTTGTGTAAATGCTTCTCTAAGGGCGCAACTAAGATTTTGTTTTCTTTTAAATCGTTTGTTATGTGCTCTTGGGATGATTACATATGATTTAGGTGAAAAGATAAATATGTTTAAAATGAAAAAAGCTTAGTATTGCCTAATTAAATATGTATGTACATTCATATGTTTGTCTCTGCTCAAAATTTATGTATTTCCGAATTATTTATGGTTAGCAACAAACTCAAGCAAAGTTTTCCGGCTACGGATCTTTGTAAGCCTTTTTTAAAACTTCACACTTCGTTATAGAATACGAAAAGTCACCCTGTTTGATAGCTAAGCGGAAGAAGTGACACTATAAGGGTAACATAACTGACACCTTCTGACCTATTGCTCTTCGAGATTATGCGATGATAATGTACAACTAAGGACACTAGATCCAGCCTTTAGAATAGAAAATATTTAGCCTACCTATTGCAGTGTCCGGTCATGATAAACTTTCCTCATTTATGTTTCAGAAGTTCTATATACATACATACATATATGTATATGTATGTACGTATGGTTTTTCTTATTTAATACCGATCATAGTGTAGCCTATCGGTGTTCCATTATCCTAAATGTCATAACAATAATAAGCTACATTGGCGCTTCGATGTTGTTGATGCTACCGCTATTAACCTTCAAATTCCCTGGGATGTGACTTTGGGCTTCACTCCATAGTCCTACTCTAATGTCAAATCATTCGAATTCGTAAAATTGCCACTCCGTAATTCTAATAGCAAATTTCAATTTGCGAGAATCAAACTATCTTACGTTGTCAACTTCAATTTCAATTTCTTTTCGGAAATCTGGCACTCTACGTAACTAGTTGGCATTGGCGTAACTAGATGACAAAGGTCCCCGAGGCATCCTTCCAAACACAAATCAACTCAATGTCTTCTCAATGCTAAAGAATTTGTTGGAAGAGTAATTATAACATCAAGTAAAATTTGTCCAGGTTAAACAACTTTTGTTTAATTACTCCTATTTGCTGTTCCGGGGGACTGTCCGTCCTTGTACCAAAGTAGCTACGGTTTGATCAAATGTATACAAATACACAAGTGATTTAACAGATTTCATAAATTAGTGCAAAGAAATTTCTTTCTTACTCTATTAATTTACGAAATTTGTGCGTACTCGAACAGGATTTCGTGAACTTTCGTATAAACTTTCGTATGTTTTGGGAACGTACACGAACAGACCTAATACAACCAAAATCCACAGACAACCGAAGAGACAACTAATAATTTTTAGTTGGCTCGTATTGACAGATGATTGACAATTGGATGTCTCAAAGTTGAGATCGATAATACTAATTCTGTATTTATAACCAAACTACAGCTAAAGTTGTCTACCATAATGAGGGCAATAAATAAAACACAAAAAATCTGAAACGATAGTTGCTTGACATTTCAAAATGGCATTTGAACTTTCTATACTCGAAACTAAATTCGCAAATTTCATAGCCCAAGTCGGTTCCTTATTACAGAGTGCCCTGTTAAGATTTCAATCGCAAATCACTTTCGCAAATATTTGACATTCGAATAGCAAAACGGAGTGAGGCCCCTGGTACTGGTCTCAGTGCGTTGGTGATGCTGACACATGCAACTAACTGAAACATTTTAGTAGTAAGTACTACAAGGTAGTCCAAATTTGGCTGAGTTGTTTCCAACAGCTTAAGCTAAATATGAATTTTTTCTACTACTAGAGTTACCGAGGCGACTGCCGTACAGCCTACAGCGACGAAATAAGAGGTGTACCGTGATCGGTACGAAATCCTTCATGCGCTCATGCCCACGCCTGCTACCATTCTTCGAGACTGTATAACATGCTCTAACAGGGTGTACATAGTTTCTACAAAATCGTAAAAGTAACTCCCTAGCACTATTAAATTTACAAGAATCCTTCAATTTTGTATTTTTTAAGATTCATTTTAAATAGGAACTTCATTGTGAAGTGCTTAAATAAAAAACAATACTAATTCTTTAAAAACAAATCCATAAAACTTCCTATCAATATTATTTCAGTGATGATGTTACTAATTGTTCTATTACGCATCAATATTAAATATAGTTAATTTATTTCTATTACTTTGTGCTATTATTATTTTGTAATTTTTGTGCATATCGATCGCCCTTAAAAAATTAGCTCCATTTTAATTAATATTACTAATCAAAGCTATATAACTTAATATTTTTGCTAATATAAATTTCAACTAAAAAATAATAAATATTTGCTTTTTGGTTTCCTGATTGTTACTATTTTTCATTGTAAATTAATATCGTTTATTTATGTCTGTACTATTGTTTACCATTGCTGATTCTCCATTTGTTGTTGTGCGTAGGCGTTTATTTTCGCTTGTATAGGTGGCGCTGGTGCTCTTGATTTACGGGGTGCTTCTGTAGCGGCTGATGGTATTGGAGGTGCTATTTAAAAGTTGTTTGAGGAAAAAAAAAGTATTTTTTCTTTAGACTATGAGAAAGTAATTTAGAAGGGGTTTGTGCCAATTTTTGGTTATTTATTCGAAATTGATGGGAATTACATACATATGTTGAAGAGTAAAGAAACAATGCAAACTTGCAGAACGTTTAAATGCTAAAGAAATGAAGAAATAAATTAAACAAAATTACAATGAAATTATGAGAAAGTAGTAAATCAAAAAAAAAAAAACATTAAATCGATTTCAACGTTGATGAGTATACACGTTCAGTAGCAATCATGGTGGCACTTAAGCGTATTTGCTGAAAAGAATCAAACATTTTGTTTTTATATAAACGCGCTGATCTTCAGTAAGCAACGGTGGGTCTATACTATGAACTTGGTACAAAAATAAGTACTACCTCTGCTAGCTATAGCGACAAAACTTGAAGGTGCCGTTTGTCGTGTAGAAGTGTGGTTACAAATGGCCACATTTGATAGGCATGATTTCTTACTCGGTAAATGGTTTGTGAATGTTCACGTCGTCGTTGATCCATGCATATGTACATATGTATATGTTACTTTGACGAACAAATTAAAAAAAAAAAACTTCCACTGTGCGACGTTTAGCTGTCCGGTCTCTAACTCCATTGGATCCCTCATTGTGATTATGAGCTTACCTCTGATACAAACCCACAAAGACGCCCGATAGAGTCTACGCAAGCCCTTCGATCTGAAAAACCTAGGCCCTAAGCCCCCTCAACTTTCAACTCAACTATCACTTCCAGCGGAATGTCTTCATTCAAGTCATCTGTAGTGGAGTACAATAAGTTTGGTATACTGATGGCTGTAAAATGGACAGTAGATCATAAGTATTCGAGACATCTGTCACTAAGCTCTCGTTTAGTCTAAGCAAATATTCTAACTTTCTAATAGCCTTTGAAGTAAATGACAGCTTTAAGGATTCGCAGTGCCACATTGTTGCATCATACCCTTTGTTTTCACTCCATCACTGGATTTATTACTTAAGAACAGAGAACTGTAGTAGTGTCATTTAAGAGAAAGGGTGCGCTTTTTACCTGACATATTAATTGTATATTCTGAGTGGATGTTACATAGCAGCTATTGTGGGTTCCAATTACACCAAAACTCTCCATATGCGGCCTCTAGATACACGAATAGGTATGTACTCTTATATGCAATTAAGTTTTGACGAACTTCCCTCTACATACGCGGTGGTTGTACGCGAAATGAAAATGAATGCATAAACGCGCACTTATTCCTGTTTAATAATTTTTTTTTCTGTTCTTATGCACATCGATTCTTTTACTCCCAAACAATACATCCATAAAGGAGTTTACGAAAATGTACATATCTAAATACCTCAAGCTTTTCTAACGATGCTATAAGGTACAGATGAACCTAACAAACTCAGTCCTCCGGAGTTTTGGCATAAGCACAACACTGAATTTAACAAAGAACTTTCAACCCTTCTGGTGTGACATAAAAAAGAAACGATGAATGCAGTTTGAAAACCCCCACTACTGAATGCAGTGTAGAAAATGTTGCCTTTACTCTGAAGACGGATTCGGGTGGATGCCTTTCAAGACCTGGAGCTAAGTGATATTAATAAGATCCTAGAAACGCACGATGATGAGCTATCAATCTAGAAACTGATAGACCTGTAAGGGTAGCACGAATCGGGTGAAGATAAATCACATTCAGGAGGAAAAGGTAACCAACTGAGCATCAAAAACAAAAATCAATAATTCCACCGATAGTCTAAAAATAAAATATTTATCATCAAATTTGCTATCTTTGGAACGCATTCCTAAATTTGCATACATTCTCTAGTCTCCACAAATGCGAATTCTACATACGCACTGGTTTTTTTTGGAACGCATCCTTCACAAATGTGGAGTATTTAGTGTATAATACTTTTCGCGGATGATCCTTGGATCCTCAACGCAATGACGATGCTGCAATGAGGGCTAATCTGAACAGGGAAGTGAACGCCCGTCGAGTCTGAAACAGGATATTTTTCCTGCTTTTGGTATGAAAAACACCGCTCTGCACAAACTTAGAAAGTGGACAATCTGAACAATTGGGAAGTGAACGTCCGTTCAAGGCACACTGCATGGCAATCGAGTTTGAAACAGATGAAGAAGTTTAAGTAAGCCGTTAACTTATTTACGTGTGAATTATCGATGTTGGATATTTTTTCTGCTTTGGGTATAAAGAACACCTCTCTGTATAAACTTAGAATGTGGACTTCTTTTGGATAAACATTCCCTCCAACGGGTTCTGTAATAGGGCTGTATATTTGTTACATTTTTATTGTAGAATACATCTTTCCCTGTCTTGAGTATGGGCAATGAATACCCGTTTAAGGTTCTGTAAAATAATTGCAATAACATGACAATAGAAGAAGTCACAGGCGAATGTTACTTGAAGATAGTTGGTAAAGCAACTTTCTCTCTTCCGGAGTGCGTTTCCCAAATAAGTGTAACGAATTATTCATTCTGTGCGGCATTGAACATTATTCAACATGAAAACGTGAGTTCTGCAATAAGTGTTAATAGCCACGTACTTTGAGTGAACCATAGTGAAAAGTTTTGTGTCTGAAGTGCCAATGACATGGACGGACTAAGCATTATTATGAGAAGTATTCTCGTTGTTCGCGTATATTATTAATTAATCAATTCATTTCCTCAAGTGAATTTGCTAATTTCAAATTGAAAAGACTTCTGCACAATACCCGTAAGCCAATTACAAATAAATTAAGGACTGAACAACATCCTCCACTCCATAATTTAGCGACACATTTTTTTTTTGTTTCAAACGTGAGAATAGAATATTAAAAACGAAAAGAGAGAATGTGAAATAAAATGTGCCATGCCAACCCATAAAAAAAAACAAGAAGAAAGGAGCAATAACAGAACACAACAAATGTCTTTTACAAACAAACAGAGATAATAAAACAAATGCAAATGAATGTTTTTTTTTTTTATCATATGAATATTTTTTATTGTTATGCCATTTTTAATTCATTTATCTATTTCTTTTGTTTCTATTATTATTATTATTATTATTATTTATATAAAGCATGCTTTGTTAAATGTTAACAAGAAAATGAATAAAAATAAAGAAATGAACAAAACTAAATCTATTCATATTCCATGTGTATATAAATTTAATAATAAAAAAAGTTTTCTTCATTCTTCTCCATTAAAAAAAAAAAAACTTATAAAAACTAATTCGGTACAAATAGTTGTATAAATTTCTATACAAAACATTAGTTCTTTTGATAAATGAAATAATAATAATAATAAAAAATAAATGGTTAATTTTGTTCTTCTAATTCTATAAAAAATAATAATAATTATTAAATAACAGGTGAATAATTGTAATATTTATAATAATAATAACGAATAACGATGATCGAAAGCTAACAGTACAAAAAAGGAAAAACTAATCAAAGTTACTTCTTCAGTTTCGAAAAAAAACATACATATTCTACTTCTTTGTTTCGTTATATTTTTTTCTGGTTTTTCTCTTTTTTGTTTTTATTTTTCTTTTTTTTTTACATACCGTTAGTTGCTTTAACTGCATTACGACTAGGATACATTTTTTGGATGTTTAAGAATGGTGGCGGAGCCGGAAATTCGGTGACATTATGAAATCGTTTAGCGAATTTCGATTCTAAATCAGTCACCAATCGACTAACCACAGAGTTGCCACTATTATTTTGACTGTAACTGTTGGTGTTGGAGTTGTTCATAGCGCTTGCTGCTATGCCCGGTGTTATCGAAGGCGTGCGCATCGATGAGTGCCTCTGTGGTGGCACTGGTGGTGCACCGGTCTGAAAGGAAAAAAGGGAAAATTAATTTGGTTTCTTTAAAAAAAAAGTTGTTATTTGCCCTTGAATGCTGTTTACTTTTCAATGACCAATGTGCACTAGGTAGTTACCCTTTCTGTCCCTTACGTTTCCCTACCAGAGGTTACCCAGACGTTTAGATTAATACTAATTCATTTCCAATATTGCGGTACTGTTTTACTGAAGAAAATCTCGAGAAAACTTGTCGCATTCAATGGTAAAAGACGTCGCATCTTTTCAGAATACCTTGTAATTATTGAGTCGATATGAAATTGGTTACATTTTAAAAGAACATTACTCCTATTTGCACTCATAAACTATCGAATTTACTGTAATTATTTTTGCATGTCGATATAGGCATACAGGGTATTCAACACTTAAATGCCAATTCGCCGTAGGATGTTTCTTTGGGTCGAGAAAACAAAAAAATATTATTCCCTGGCATGTAATATTTAGAGATTACACGATATTTGACATTATATCTTTGAAAAAAGTGTAGTCTGACAAACATTTTTACTGAAACTAGTTATTTATTGAATTTTCTATGACCCAGTCATATAAAGTTTATACGGTCAGCAGAAGACTTGAAAAAATTTGTTATTTATAGAAAATAACTTTAAAAATGGCAATAAGATATGATTTCAATTCGAAATGTTAAGGTTTTGTACTGAATTTGTTTTGTTTCTCCAAATAATGAGTTTAAACAGAACTTCTCTTGATCAGACATATAAACTTCGTTAACTTAAGTAAACAAAAGTTGTCTATTTGCGTACTTCCTAGTTCAAATTGCAATAAGTGGATAGAACCTTTCGCTTATAGTGTGACAGGGGGTAAATATATGTAGATTCCTCAGACGATTCTATTTTCTTCGCCTCGCACTAAGGAATCATCTCACGACGGATTGTTATTTAAATGTGTAGCGCAGTGTACGCAGAAGTATTAAATGCAAGATTCTTGCACAGATTATGTAGAACTTTGAATTTTAGACATACTCGGTGCTATTCTTCAAAAGATAACCGTTATTTTGAAGGAACAAGCGAAATAATAGCCGGAGAGAGCTAAGCTAGTAAAACTTTTTCGTGATTTTTTCAATGAAAACATCTTGCTTCTTGAGGAATGAGGAACTCTGCCGAACCTGTCCCGACCAGTTTAGGGGCTGAAAAGCCCCAAGTTTGTAAAAAATATTTTCAAAAAAAAACTTATAGTGTCACAATCTGAATCTTTTCATAATGAATTGTTTCATGTACTTGGCAGAACAGTAGGACAGGCGCAAGACTGTGGTAGAACCACTGAAACATTAAAAAATAATAAAAAAATGTCACAATACAAATTGAGACGCTCTGCAGAAGTGTTATGCCCGGAATTCTGCTCAGCCTTTACAGTCAAATATTCAGCAGAATATAGTAGATGATATACCAACAATTGACTTTGGACAAATTCAGTTCAAAATTTACATTTCTCTGTCATATGCCACAGGTTCCATCACGATCTCACGCCCGCCTAACACGAAACAATATGTTTTGCAATTGAGATTCACATGAATCAATCAAATTCAGATTGAACACAAAGTTTTTTTCCAAGATTTTCTACACTCTTGAATGGCATTTCAGCACATAAATTTCCCGGACCAGATTCGGAAGAGTTTAACTTCTGAAATTTATCCGACCAGGATAATCAAACAACAAAAGGCAAAATTTTGTTGACGAAATAATGTGAAACAAATTCACAGCCCTTAGAGTAAAAGGAGCAGAAGACAAGTTTTCTCCACAAATATATGTATGTATCTACATACATACGTATTCGTATATCATGGTGAAGAGCTTTCCGAGAAATTAGTCCAGAAAATTTGTTTTCGCTTTTGTAATAGTCAGTTATCATGGAGGTGGCATGTCGTAAATCCTCCTCTATCCGACTTGAAAATGTGGACAAAAACACATAGCTATTCCAAGGCTTACACTTTTTATAACGACAGAAAAAAGGCCGGTTTTAATATCGTATATTCGGAAAGATTGATCCAAAGGCTCTTCAAGGAAGTCGCCTAACCAATTAAAGAAAACCTCATTGGAATTGGTCTAATAGGATAGAAGCTAAAGAATAAGGGTGATTTTCTTGATACCACGTGGTACGGACTCTGATAATAGCTGAGAAGTCTTTCGTCCACTGCTCTTGGACTTTCTGCTTTCTGAAATTTTTCTTTTCTTGATTAGGGGACTTACTTGAAGAGTCTTTGGGTTAATCTTTCCTAACATGCGCTATCAAAATCGTCCCTTTTTGTCGTCGTATTTACAAACTTGAAAATTTTAAAATACTAATGTCTTTTGCTTACAGGTTGGATACTTTAAAAGATAAAGGAGGAGCTCATTTTTGTAAGCTAATATTACAAATTCGAAATAAAATCTTTTGGACTAACTTTTTAAAAAGCTCTTTTCCATGATAGACCGACCATATGCGTATGTACATATGTATGGACATTGGGGGACATTTATCTTCTGCTTCTTTCGCTTGTACTTTCAAAATAACGATACATTTGAGAAAATAGAATCAGCTATGTCTGGTAGTCAATATTCTACACAATCTGAACAAGGGTTCTAAATCTAACATTTACAGAGGATGTGCACCATGCTCTAATGCCAATCCGCTGGGCGATGATTCCTCAGGTGGAGTCAAGGATAAAAAAATCGTATAGGTAAGGAAGGGGTGGGTTATTGTCACCAGTCTATTACGTTATAACTTTAGATTTAGAGGTTTCATCTTTTTCTTGTTCTTAATCTTTAGAACTAGTGTAGTTATAGTTAGAACAACTGATATTGAATCCAAGACTGTTATATAAACAGGTCATACAAAGCTTGTAGGTCTGTTCGATAGGAGACTCGTTATTTGGAAAAACATATTCAGAAATAGCAAAAGATAAGATTTGAATTCAAAGCATTAAGGTTTCTTTTTTTTAGTTTTTTCAACAAATAGCGAATTGAAACAAATCCTTTGACGATGCGGAGGTACAAACTTTGTATCGACATGTTTATAGGAACTTCATCGGATCAATTAAAGTTTGGCTAACTATAGGAGTTCTAAAGTTAAAGTTCAAAAAGTAATGAAATCGGATTAAATCGGATTTTCGTTTATTACGAGTAAATCGGTTATAACGGGGTATTAGACGGGTAATAAAAATCCACCCCTTCCTATCCTCTACGATATTTTTTTCTTTTTCTTGAATCTTTCTGAGAAATAATCCCCCGGCGGATTGGCATTGAAGGGAAACCCTATATGTTAGGGGCTGGAAGGTGGTGACACCGGAGCAAAAGAATTTCCTTAAATTCAAGTATCATGTCTGGTTGCCCACGTATACTCTGTTCCGGTGTTACGTATGTAGGTTTGGGATAATATTTCATTTTCAATTTTCAGCAGAGTTTTGGGCAAATTATGTGGAATACACTTGCTGATTCTTTTGGAGGATGTACATTTGAGGGATTTGATATGTAGGTTAAAGAATTCACACATGAAAAAGAACGCACCTAAAGTCTTACCTCTTGGGTAGAGTGGAAACAGACTTTACAGAAAATTACACTAAAGAATTTTATAAAGTATCTGCAAGCAGTTATAGAATTCGTAAAATTAACTTCTATAAAGCGAAAATAAAATTGAATACTGGTGGTACTTTAACTCAGACATCCAGTACATCGCCGAAGCACTTTGAGAACGAAACATTGTTGTTTTAAGTAAAAAGTGAAGAAATATGAAAAGTCACGTGTAATTTCTCTGAATCTACAAACATGCAGAATATGTACATACAGCGCTCAAAAATATCAACAAGTGCAATTCTCATAATTTGCAAAAAATGCTGCTGAAAAATACGACACAATGAAACATTAACAACAACCAACCTACATAACACAGGAATCAAGATTCTACGAAAATTTATTGCTCTTGCTTCATCCGTCCTTGGTTCCAGTTCTTATGATGACCTTCATCCTGTCTCTCTCGTTCTCTACGGATTTCTGCTAAATAGCTTCTTTCGTCGCTGTTTTGAATACAGCTTCTGCAGGCACAACGGCTAGTGTTGTAGCAAGTAACAAGCAACTTTCTTGATGAGCTCGTTGATGCTGATGGTTTATCTATTGCTCTTGCTCCATCCGTCCGGAGATCCTTTCATCCTTGGTTCCAGTTCTTATGATGACTTTCATCTTGTCTCTCTCGTTCTCTACGGATTTCTACTAAATAGCTTCCTTCGTCACTGTGTTGAATACAGCTTCTGTAGATACTACGGCTGGGGTTATAGCAAGTGACGCGCACCTTTCTGGGATCGTTGATGCTAATGGTTTCCTTGAACTTAAGGTTTCGTGATCCTTTTATCGGCTTGAGCACGTTTCCTCAATTTTGATTAAGGTCATTGTAACGCGATGTTATGCTAATTTTCCACAAAATTTGTTAGCACGCACATACCGAGGCTTCTGATTAAATATAACTATTGGTCGTAAAATTAATCACGCGGGCCTTCTCGAAATTGTACTTCAACTATCCACCCGAACCATCAATACCGCGCTAGGTAGGTAGATAGAAGTGGTGACTGCATATGCAGCTAACAGTCGGATAACTAATGGAACTATTGTGAACACCGGTCGTGGAGTAACTAAATACTGCGCTATGTCCATTAGTAACTATCGCATGAAGACTCAACACGTCTACTGAATCCTCTGGCCTGTACCTTACAAATTGCTCCGGCTTGGGAGGGTCAATATTCTACTTAGATATGTATATACAGTAGAGTATAAAATTCAAGAAAATGTTACCAAGAAGCTGTTTCATAAGCTTTGTTTAAATCCAAAAATAACGAAAGGAACTGTGTCACCTAGCTATGAGAGAGAATATTTGTGGTTTATTGATGCCAGTGATACCACTGTTCAGATTATTGTGGGTACAGATCCATGGCCAGTGCCGTGTGGGTGCTAGACGCGCTAGTGCATTTCAGCACCCACACCTATCAAATATTATCCAAGCTGGTCTCTACAAAAATTGAAGACCATTCTCTTCTGAAACAAATCAAAGGTAATGATTGTTAGAATGAATAGTTAGAAGACCGGTTAGTGAAAGAATTGCCGCACTCTTCTGCAATCAAATTATTAATTTGAGAATATTTTTCATTTCAAGGGATGGAACGTCTAAAAAGAATAGAGGAACAAATGAACCGATTCTAGTACCAACATATCCTGGAACATACAAGGCTGCCGTACGCTTCGTTTGTGATTTCAAAAACACGACGATGCAAAACATATAGTAAGAAACGTACATAGTTGGTTTCAATAAAAAAAACCTCGAGGTAATCAAATGGTATCCCATCAAGAGACCGTAATCCCGTCGATTACGGGGTAAACAGTGAAAATGAAATTAAAAGAAAAACTAGTGAAATCTTAACCCAAAATTCACCGGGGACTACAATAAATCCAAGGAAATCCGAATGTCATACCACACCACGTAAGTACATACGAGTACAGCACTGAGTCAGGATAATGTACTCGTACTTTACTGCAATAGGTAAACAGAAAGATCTCTCCATCAATTCGTTGTGAAGATGGCTAAGCATCTTACTGAATTGTGAGGAATATTTGTAAAGGCACATGTTTACAACTGTTCCAAAATATGGGTCACTTATTTGTGTCGATATGCTCAACGTTCATTTCAGAAGACCCCTTACCATCTTCTGAAAAGAGGATAAATCCCTAGTTTTTGTGATTAATGAGTACTGGTGTATGTGTACCCAAAGCTTAAAGAGATACTATTTACATAGTATTTAGGGATGAAGAGTAGTCGTTAAAGAACTTCATTCAAACTTTCTATACCAAGAAAGACAGTAAACATGTGTTTTAATCAATCAATCAGTAAGCAATTAATCATCACCACTTAGTCTGCATCTAACCAATTAAAAGCATTTTCCAATATGTGTCATCCCGATTGAATGGTTTAATTTGTAAACCCCTACCAACATTTTTGAAAGCATTTGAAGAACTGACTCATATGTTTAACCGCATGATGACTGCAAAGCGTGATCTAATGTCAGGAGCACTGCGAAACCGCACTGCCAATTATTTCCATTTTGACAAACGAGGTCACTCTGTCACGAAGGTACTTGATTTTGTTTTTTCACCGAACACCTATACCCTTGACATACACTGGGACACACTGGATTTGGAGATATTGTTGACCTGCTTAGTTTCATTCACCCACTCAGGTAAATATTTACAAAAGACAATTGTCATAAAAAGCCCGTGGGATGTGTGTGTATTCTATTGTATTTCATTCCCTTATTTGCCCTTCCTCAAAGTCCATGACATTTAAAATTTACTACCGCAGCCATAGGTATTACGATTCCCAAAATCCATTAGCATTACCCATCCAAGGACTAGAGATAAAAGTCGCGCCATTTTTATTATTTCTCCATGTTTACCTAATATCAATCCTTTTTTTAAAAGCAACATGAAAAAAGCTTTAAAATTTGCTATTTCTCAAAGACCTTGAACCAATGAGGGTTGTCCTTAAGTAAAAAGGCACTTTACATCTACCTCTACCCCCTCGCGCACATCCCAGCACTTTCAACCCTTCTTCACATTCCGCCTACACGACACTATGGGCACGTTAAACTTTGTTTACCTTTTTCGATCGCATTTTGTTCGACCCGCTGGTTTAACCTTAATTCACAACTTTTCAGGGCTAACAACAGCGCACGATGCTTTCCAAATTAAATTTAAATTAAAAGTTAAATTTAAGTACACCTTTTTTAGGGAGGAATTTCAGCAGAACCGTTATCACATTCCGAAAGTGGAATAAACACTGCGACCTGGTAATTGTCATCCCTTTACGTGAACGTGAAGTCAAAAACTCTTCTGCTTCTCTGATAAAATCAATAGAATAACGCTCTTAAGAGAGCGCTGAGAGAAATCAGAAATGGAAGAGTAGTTGTGGAAATATTATCCAGCTTTTTCTCTTCCATAGAAAGAAGGGTGGCTAGAGTGTTGCCGATTAACTCGAAGAATGTTCGCACAGGAGACTATTCGATTCAGTTTTGATTCTGGAATCGAGAAAACTTAAGGCTCCAAAATGAAACAAACGATGAAGTTCAAAGAGACTTGGACTATACATTCCAACGTATGCCGACTATAACGATGTAATGTAATAGTTTCGGGCAAATGTCATAAGTTTATAATAAAATGCAAACTGCCTTATACAAGACCGATGACTGGTGCAGAAAGCACGGACTTTGTAAGTAGAAGGGTTGGAGACGACTGAGAAGGCGGGAGAATTCTAATAGAACACCAATAAGGATTTTGACGGTCACTGATAGATGGGACGGATCATTGAAAGAACTTTTGGTACTATCTGGGAGTCGAATCTTGAACTCCACAAAATGAGAAAACTTTAAGGAATAATACGTGTAGTGAACGGGAAATGACGACTTATTCTTTCGAAAAATGTCATACATTGCAAAACAGCGTGGGTTCAGTGGTTGGGACACCCACATATGTAGTTAATTGTTGTCACTAAGCTTTGTTTCGTCTGCCACGAGAGGACATGACTTCGGGATGTACTTATGATGATTTGCGATAATGTCAGCATTGTTGTTATATTCTTTCGTTTGATGAATGTAACAGAGCGTGCTTCTTTGAAACGTTCAAATGGGAAAAAGCTAATAATATTCTGAAGGCTTTTTATAGACGGTTCTGGTTCAGAAATATGTACTTTTGTGCCCTGTGCGAATTACCGACGGCGTTTCCGATGGAATTAATTTACATACTTTAATTAGGAAGTTAAATAAGTAAAGACATATGGTGCGCTAAAGTCTGCCCTGACAGACTGTACTAAAAGCTCTTGAGACTCCAATAAATCGTATAAAGATTGTTCTTGAATATAAAAGTAAACTGAGCATGCTTTCTGAATGAAATCAGGTTGACTCGGCTTTGGTTCTGGAGTTAACAAAGGTCTTACATGGTCTATATTCATAAAGAGAGGCATGGTCTAGTTAAACTCCTTGCAAAGTTAGTGCTTTGTGAAGGGGTATAATTTAGAACACTTCGAATTTCTTCTCAAATTGGGAGCGATCCCAAGATTAATTATAGGTCCGTCAGATGTTCGTCATATGAGCATCATTTGAATTATGTATGAAAGACGCAACGTATGACACTATCTCAAAAGCGAACGACCACAAACCATTTCTACTGTCAATCTCTTACAACTGTGGGACAGGTATTATGTAAGCACTTGCTTCCAACCTCTACTACACCTCAGCAACACTAAACACATTTCTATTACAAACACTTCCTCACTTTTGAAAACATCTATTTACCTTCTCTTCGAAGAAAAACTGGGTCGATGCACGAGGACACGACGTCTTTATGTTAGAGAGAAAAAAAAAACAATAACCCAACATCCTAGTGCACTTAGGGGAGAACTTTTGGCAACTTCTTTTGTTACGTTCGAAGAAAAAAAAAAAAAAGTCTAATAGGAAAAAAAGCTACTCACATTAGTTGATGATTGTCGTTGAGGAGGCGGTGGCGCTGGACAAGTCCTATGCGGAGGTAGTGGTGGTGCTGCTCCATTTTGTTGGGTGGCTGCCGTTGTTGCTGGCGTTCTACTGTTGATGGGTGAACTTGTTTTCAGTGGCGCTGGTGGTGGCGGTGAGTTATTTGACGCCGTACCGATAGAGGATACATTATTTTGACTCGATTTGAAATGGTCTCGCAATGAGGACACATTCGGTGTGAGGCTGGAGCTTGAAGTCGAATTACTTTGTGTCGTGCTCAATGAAAGATTATTAAGGTTCGTGTTCGACACACTTCTAGCTGGAGTTGGTGGTGGCGGTGGTTTGACAGCGGGTGGTTTTGGTGGGGCAACTGTTGGCCGGCCTATAAAATGGTCAATTGATTAATGAAAATGATAACTCGAAACGAATGGGAATAGATACTTACCAATGGGTGGAGTTGGCGCTTGCCGGATACTAATTGTTTCCTGTGACTGACATAGTTGTAAGGGGGTGCGCATCGTTGCAAATGCCTGGGTAGTTGGGAAGACAGGTCCACCAGGTGGCGCAATTGGTGGGGATCTGAAAATTTGTTTCATTAAATTTGTATGAGACGCATAAAATGATTAAGAGGTAAGCATTATTATTATCTTTATATTTTGTACAGAGTATAGTATATACATATGTAGATTTGGATTTTATTAAGCTTGTGTGCATACAGATGTACATCTTCGCTGTTTACATTTACTTTTGTGAATATTTAACTGAATTTGATATTAAGTCGATGGCAGAACATTAGAAGAACAGACCGAATTGAAATAAATGTATTCAAAGCACTTACTGTAATGAGCCACGTTCATGGATACACGTACAGGTACGTTGTTAGGTTCTGTCAGTAATGCCACGATAACGTTACTAAAGTAATGAAGTGTTAAGTAGTTTACTGACAGGAAAGACTTAGTATTTGATTAACAAAGAGGGATTGAAACCCTCTGAATGCGCTTTATGATCCTTTGACCTGGATGTTATGTAATCACGAGCAAAGTTATAAGTATGTACTCGGGTACATATGTATACCAGTAACAGCACATTAGTAATCAACAAATGGGAGTTGCTATCAAGACAAACATTTGTAGATAATGGGTGAATGTGTCACTTTAGAAAAAATTATATATTTTAAAACAACATTATTCATGTCCGACTATCAAAGATTACTCTGATGTAACTCTACTCATTTTCAGGGTCTTCACCCAGCAACAAACTGTGGGATCGACTTAATACAATGAAATACAAGTTTACGAGATCATGTAGTTTTCCAACCATTTGAAACATTAACAGAAGTAACGGATGATTTTAAGCCATAAATCTTTCAACAACCGTGATCTTCGAAGCTATACTCGAAGCTATATTTAACACAAAGATCTGCAAAAAGTAACCTGTTTCTGAAACGATCTGAGCGCTGGGAATAGGTTGGGTTGGGTTGGGTGGTTGTCCCCGATCAATAGGGACACACTTAGATAATAAAAAAAGCTCCATTGTGATACCAATGTGTATAAGTTAGAGAGAAATAAAAGTCCGAACGCGACGTCGACTAATCGTTGTTGAAGCCCTGTGGACCCAGGTGACCTGAATCCTTATATAAATTGAATTTAGACCAAGCGAAGCGAAGTAACTTAAAGTAAAGAATAATGAAACATTCTTAAATGTCACTACTTCATGAAGAAGCGCCTCAAAACTAATACACACTGCTAAATAATAAAAGAATAAAAAGCAACTACAAGCATTATGTACACATACCTCGGCGATTTCATACTATGATGCCGAGCTACAGATGATTTCTGTCCATTGGAAGCTGCCACTAATTGCTGAATACCGGGAGGTTTTGGTGCAAAATTCGGTTTACCATGATTTGGTACGAATTTATTCGCTGGAGGCACTGGTGGTGTAGGTGCTGCATTTCCACTTAATGCCGGTGATCCCGGCGTTGGTGATCTACTGCCACTGACTCCTCCGAATAGGGTTGATTTATTTGGCGCTAATCCACTCAAGCGCTGCTGTGTCAATGTGACTGTTGATGTTGTTGACGACAATGATGTGGATGATGTTGATGATGTTTTCGTTTGACTACTCATACTATTTACAAAACTTGAACTACTTCCTAACGATAAACTAGAATGATATCAAAATATGATTTATAAGAAAGAAGACACGCACACCATAGTGTATAGATATTAGCCAAATTAAGGTCAATTTTTTTTTTATGATTTTCTTATTCTAATGAAAAAGGACATTTTAAAGAGACTTTGTTTCAACTTACTTTAAGTTTGCAGCGTTTTTCCTTACTGAGATGCTGCTGGTAATTTTATTACTTCCGCTACCACTACTGCTGCTGCCCTCTGATAGCGTGGGTGATGAGGCTTTCGTATTACTGCCGCCTCCTCCACCGACTATTGGACTTGATCGCTGTGAATTTAAATTATTGCTCTTCTCCAGCACCGAGTCGGAAGTACTCTATGGGGGGAGAATAAAAAAAAAAAAAAAACAAAATAAAAAACGTTGGAAAATTAGCAGAAAATCGAGAGAGAACAAAATGAATTGAAATTTATTGGTGTGCAAAGTAAACAACATTGTGTGCTCGTGTGTGTATGCGGTATGGTGTTGTTGTGGTTTAATTAGGGTGTAGGAGTATAGCAGCTGTTGGGCTGTGTACATTTCTTTTTACCAGAGAAGTTATGAAATGATAATATAAAGTTTCATCGTGTTATGATAGAGGGTGACTGATATTGATATACCCATCAACATCTTTCAGCGCGCAGTTGAACTGTGCAAGGTGAAAGAAAAGAAAAATGTAAGCAGTACAGCATGTCCTAGAAGTACGAAGCCGAAGGGAATGGTAAACTCCTGTGCAGTTGTGTACGTTTTTGGGTCACCAGACTTAAAAAACGCAAAAGAAAAAATTACTTTTTGCTTTCAAAGACATGTGATAAACTCTGATTGTGCTAATTAATAATGAAGACGTATTATAAAGATCATACCAGATCTTTAGGTCTAGACAACTGAAAGCAGCGGTCCCAAGATCGACGAACATAGAAAGCCTGTTGTGTTTCAGTGCTTATTAAATGTTACGCATTGGTACGGACAGATCTGCTTATATCAATGTAACCTCGTTCGTAGCATATGTACATGTATCTATGTACGTATATCAGTATTTATTTTGTTTCCGTAACACGATGAACTCAGTCTCATGCATCATCGACGCTATTTTGGGTGAAATATGCTCTATTTTTCGGTGAGCTCCCTGCCAGAACTATGCAAAGTACTTTCACAGTCGTGTACGTGATTTCTATTACATCATCGTACCCCTAAACCAATACTTGCAATGAAATATGGACTGTTTGTAAGAAATTTGTACCTACTAATGGCCCTAAAAGACTACTACTTAAATCTGCCGTCCCTGTTACTTGTCAACTTATTGCAGAATAGCTGGCAATCAATGCTCTGTTCGATAGAAGAAGAACCGTGGGGCATGGCTCATGCTTACTAGATCCCATTACTCAATTCATGGAAACTAAAACAAAGCAAACGTGAATATGGTTTTATTTCCTGTCTGAAGTTTCCTGGAATACCCCTCACGACTAGAAATATCTTAAACACTCATGCACCTACGTCAATTCTTTCTTTCATTCTGTACATGCAAAGTACCTAAAAGTGCAAACACAATGCCTGCATCATAACCCTTATCATCAACGTAAAGTAACCACATTGCTTTCCGTAAACCTAAAAATGTCCACCCCCATCAGCAGCATTTCAATTCTTAGTATTTTTACTCCTCATACGTTAGTTCAAAATAACTCTCCACTACAGTCAAACAATTCTCTCTCTCCCCACACCCAAGGAATTTCACGAGCATCATCATCAAGCCGCCATAAAAAAATATGTTTATTTTTAAATGACGTCACATAAAAATTTGAATCCCAAATTCTATAATTCATGCAGAGTCGGAAAGGAGACCGATGAAGAAAACAAAACAAAAAAAAAAATAATAAAACCCACCCCCTACCATACCAAATGACAACAAAAATAGCTTTTGCACCCGCTGAGCTGTTTTGGATACACCGACAAAGACAATACACACTAACACAAATGATACTTACAGATGAAAGATTCTTCGGTGGCGCTGCTGGAGGCTGTGGCGGTGGTCCTCGATTTGTCCTTAAATTTGCTTCTGTAGCGTTTACCTGCTGTTTTTGCCTCTTCAGCGTCAGATGTTTTGTCAGTTCGGCATTAAAATCCATTGGACCGTTCGATGAGGGTGGACTATTCGTTGTCGTCGCTGTTGCTATTGTTTCAGACTGTTGCTGTTGTGCTATGTTCGATCGAGTGGAAGACGGCGAACTACGTGCTCCATTCACCGGCTTTAATTTTGGCATCGAAGACAAACCCTCAAAAAGGCCACCTAACTTTGGTCCACCGTTGGCTATAACATTGCTATTACTCCGTTTCGGAGAGGCAGTTGTTGTTGATGTAGATTTGGGCGTCGATTCGTCACATATCTAGAAGGAATAATATACATTTAGTACAATGATAATGTACATAGGGTATAGTGACTTACCTTTCCCGATAGGATTGGTCCACTCTTGTCCACCGTGACAGCCTTCTTTAATTTGGCACCTTTTTGAATGGATTGCAGAAGAGCTGATCTCATGTCTCCACCACCTGCAGCGTTGCCCAGTTTCAAACCGCCCATCGCTGGTGGTGGAGGCGGTCCAGGCGGTGGCGGTGGCCCCGGTGGTGGCGGGATAGCCATCTGGAAAGAGGAAAAAACCGCATGTAACCATTTTTTTATTTTCATTTTTTATTAGTCTATAAGTCATAGATTACTGTGACATAATTTTATTTATTGTTTTTCTACAACTTGATGTTGCCAATTCGATAGCCCACTCAAGACCCAATTAGTTTTTGTTCTATCAAGAGTGTGGGTAGCGAGAAATTTATTTCTCTCGCCAAAATTGGTTCGATCTGTTTTAGGATTAGCCAGAGGCGTTAGAAGATTGTTCTACATCCACGACTTGTTTAAAACAAAAAATAAAAATAAAAATTAAAAACCACTTGAAGATAAAATGTCAATGTCCGATCTATGGCTACAAAGGCACAAGCATGGAGAGATCAAGAATCCCCGTCTTGACCTTGATATATCTCTCGTTTTCTTATATATGGAGAGATTTATAGCATGCGTGTGGTGTACGGATAAGAGAGGAAGAGTCATAATTTTTACTTTATTTATTTTGAGATAGTTAAATGCGGTTATTTATTTATTTAAAAAAAAAAGAATACAAAAGGAATTTAAAAAAAAAACGTGTTTATCAGCGTGATTGTTGTTCGTTTTATGAAACTAAATTGTAGAGGAGGAGCATACGAAGAACGTAACACGGAAAAATTCACGGTTGCCGTTTAAATTAAGACAAAAAGTTATCCATTCCCTGTGAGTGGGGTGTTTTCACGAGACAGGGACTTGTGATAAGAGGGTCACGAGTTAACTAGGTCTTTGTTTTTAGTTGGTTTTTCTCACTGCAGAATATATAATGGTTTTTGTGGGACTTTAGACGCATTTAGGGTTAGTAGGTGCCTAGAGAAGCTAAGTACCTTCCAACTCTGCACGCACTGTGTACGACTCTTTAGTGAAGTCAAACGTTTGGTCTAGATTTGAACTCTTAAAAGGAGACCCAGGAGACCAAGAAGACAAAACATACAAATTTGAAGTGAAGTTCAAAGAAAATCATTCAGGCTAAACATTTGCTTTTCCACAAATTCTACCACCCCTTAGCTACCTTAAAGAAGTGGGAGTTTTTAGGTTGATGGACCTTCTTAAATGAGAAATCCCTAGTGCTGTTGTTCACTTTCCCAGTTGTTGGAAAGTTGCTCCTGATCTATTATTTCAGGCAACTCAATAACAATGTGCGTTTCAAAGTAAACAGGACTTTTTATAAATAAGACCAAAGAGTTTTTTGGCAAAACCGATTTGTTTTAATCAAAATACCCCCCTTTCGACACAATACAGCGATTTCCAAGGTCTAAAAGCATGTCGAATGAGTGTTTTAGATTGTCGGTCGGTATGTCCTTCAGGATGTTGGTGCATGCCTTGTGGATGGCTTCTATTTCCACAAAACGCTTTCCTTTCATCGGCAAATGCATTTTTTCGAAAAGGTAATAGTCACACGGTGCCAAATCAAGTGAATACGGGGAGGGTTTGATAGTTAAAATACGAATTTTAGTCGAAAAATCGGTTACAAGTGCCGATCTAGGATATGCGCGACATTCTGGCTGAATACTTCACTTCACTTTTGACTTCTCCAAACGAGTCAAACGATTTTTTGGGTTTTGACTCGTCTGGCGCCTTCCACTCGGTACTTTGGGGCTTGGTTTCTGGTGTGTACTAGGTGTACTAACATAGCTGGATTGCGGAAGAGCTGAAGGTAGTAACAATGTCCAAAGCATGAGAGAATTTCTTCTCCAAACCTTTAAGAGATTGATTCGTTGTACAATTGTCCCCAGTCGACTCTCAGTGTTGTCTAGGTTACTACATACATCTGTACGTCAAAAAAGTAGAAACCGAATGCATGATCTGCCCACGTAGACCTTTCTGAAAGTCCCGAACTAACTTCGTTTTCGTGGACAAATATAAAATACCTAGTTCTGCATAATATTAAAGAGTGCATCTTCTTTGAAGCTACATACTCTAATCATTTAGGGAAAATACTAAGATCTCCATGTCTATAAATTAGAAACCAAGCAAATAGCAGCCGTTAGACTTGAAGCCACCTCAGTGTGGCCCAGTATACGTAAAGGCCACGCCATAGATTTTTACAATTTAGGATTGATTTTAGAAAATACAGAGTACAACGTGCCGAAGTTTTGTTTTAACAAGAAATTGTATGCCATTGGAAGAGTAACTGAGATTAATGTTTGTGTTTCTATCTCATTGGACGTTCGTTAGTGGGGTTTGCTTTGATCGCGGCGTCAATAGAAAAATTATCCTGATGGAATCAATGGGGACATCCACAGTCCCAACTAGCATTAAGTACTTAGTGGATACCCTTTATGGGGTTTTCGACAGTATTTGAACAATGTCGTATGTCCGAAATAGAGAAGAATGACATTTTTGGTAGAACAGGTTACAAAAACTGTCAAATCTAGTACACAGATGTGTGAAAGCACTTGAAAAGTATTCCAAATTGTCAAGCTATCCAGGCTGTTGTACATAACATTAAGCAAATTTTCCAACACAGCACAATATATAACTCTCATACCTTGCACTGCTGATTAAAATTCTGACTTTCAGTTTATCCATTGTCATTATTTACCGTCAAGTGAGAACAGATGGCACCTTCTTATAGAAATGCAGTAGTCGCCTTAGACAAAACTAAGGTAACAATCTGTCATTTCGACTACGGTAATAAGTTTGAAAGAGGTCGTACTGACCTGATCAATTAATCAACAAGCACTTTTCTCAATTCCACTATCGGATATCAATCTTGATTTGGTATCTGTTACAACACTTGACAAATTTCCAAGCCGGTTTCTACCATTTTTGCTTTAGATTTGGTTAACAATTTGTCTCACTTAAGTCACATGGAATAGGTAGTGCGTTTGTCATTGATAAATTGATTTAAAATTCCCAACAAAATTGTAGAATCAATAGCCAGCCAAGGCAGCTACTATGTAATTGAACTCATTAGAGTTCTTAAAGGTCAACCTATAAAAATGCTAAAAGACTACACATTTGCATAACACACTTTGCTTTCAAAATAACATAAAAAACCGAAAACAACGCAAACATAACATTGAATGTCTAAACAATCGACGCGCGTATCTCTTGTTTTTTTTTTTTTTTGTAAATCTTCAATAAAAACGAAAGTATTTTTAAACATACGCAACCTTTTTGGTTTTCGGTGCTCCCATTTCGTTGTTTTCTTCTTTTTGTTTGCGATTTGCGTATAAAAAAACTAAATTTGCAAATTAAACAAGAAACCACTTAACAAACACCAGGCAAGTAAGTGCCAATAATTAACTAGATCGCAACGCAACAGTTCGCTCAATCAATAAAAAAATAAAAAAAATAAAAAAACTAGATCAGTACTCCACTTCCGATCGAACCGGGAATGAACTACTACAACTCTACCGTTCAACTGGTAAATCAAATCTGCTCACGCCGGTCTGAATGTGTATTTCGATCGCGCAACAAACTGAAACATCATCGTCGAGGAGATCACACACAATATCGCACACCACACAGCGCAGTGGTGACATCAAAGAGGGGCACACAACGCCAGAGACGAAGACCGCTAGTATACGAGTATAAGCATAAGCTACCCCAGGGCCTATGACTAAACTGCGGTTTATTAAATCGCGGAAAACTTGAAACTCCTTTTTCAAGCTTCGCATGAATGAGTCAGACTCAGAGTCAACCAGTCAATCCAGCCCGACTTACTTCCACTGCGATTGTGTGACCGGAGATTTGTCATTTGGTAAATATTTACGGAAAAATAAATTCAAATTTTAATGAACTCATTGAGTAAAGGTTTTTGGTAGAATTCTACGTCAATCAATGTCGTACGTGGAGAAATCTGGGAACAGGACGACGACACGCCGTCATTTAAAGGAACGTCTATATGGAAATCCCTAGACCAAAAATAACTCATATGAGTACATAATGTCGGCAATTTCCGCCGGAAGGCTTTTAATATCCACTGAGAACAAATAAAGGTATGCTTTCACGGTTCTATCTATTGTATAACCGCTAAACATTTACTCCATCTATGACGCAATGGGCGTCTATACTGAATTTAAATTTCAATCAAACTTGTTCAATATACTAAACCGTAACCCACCACGCATCGATACACCACAGCACACCACCGTTATACTTATACTCGTATGTTTGTTAATTTAACGAAAAAAAAAATCTGTAATCACAAGTTTTTTACATAATTTTCGTTCGCTTCAATGGAGAAAAGTCAAACAAGACGAAGGCAAACAGAAGAAGAAAACAAACTACCATTTCACCTGTTATCGATGTGACCGGTGATTAAAATTCATCATGGCCACCATCCGCTCGCGCTGACTGGTGGTGCTTGGTAGGCTAGCATTGTTCATCGTGCTGAATGTCTATTACTTGGTTGTATACCCAACCATAAGGTATTCATGGGCTGTGAAGTTTGTTTTCTATTTTCAAAATTAGTTTTTCGCAATTTGCATTCAAACGACAACACCGAAGGAAGATGAGAATGATGGCGGTGTAGCAGGCGGCGGCGGTGATGGCCGTTTACTTTTTTTTTTTTACTTTCGATTTCTTTTTTTGTGGTTGTAACGTGTTTTGAGTATAAACAAGGTGTGTGACATATGGTTAAAACTGCAACATTGTCCAGAGATGGAGGATTTCTTTTGTCAGACTCATGCACCGGAACTGGTTATTCTTAGCCACGACATTGTTTAGTCTGTTTTATTCAGAAAATACATACATATGTATGTAGACAGGAGTTTAACATACGACGTCACTTTTTTTCCTTCCTTTTGTGGATCGGCCTTAAATTTTGCAAATGGCCGTATGTACTTTTGTGTGAAGTATGTACTTTTGTGTGAAGTTTTTTTTTGACAGATAACGACTAAAGCGATCGGAAATGTATCACATGCGGCAATTATATCCAAAAGAATGCATCTATTGTTCTGACGCTGAGCGAAGTACGCGACAGAGTCAGTCCTCCAGATCCGAAGACAATCTGGCGTCTAACCACTCGATTCAAACAAGAAGAGACACTCGCAGATTACATTTAGAATTACAATTATCAACATTCTTAGCATAAAAGCAAGAGTGAGGCTTTTGTGGATTTCAGTCCCTTAAACTTGAATCTTAAAGAGCAGACCTATGAAAATGCTGCCTTTAGACAGATGTAACTGCTTTACATTTTACCTATGTCCAGCTTTCGGTCGCATTAAGATAGTTACCTTCTGTAAAAACTCATTCGCTTTGGGAAGGCTATGGGCAAGTCCCCCTACCGGCAATCGGTTTCTTCAACAAAGTTAATATAATGAAGATAATGGTGGTCATTTGCGCATCTTATGCCATCCCTGCTTTGTTTAAAGAGGTTTTTTTTGAGGGAAGGAATTTTTTTTTTCGGATGTTAATGTCCCTGGAAGAGATTCCGGTAGAGTAGGTGCATATATGTAGCTCTTGAAACTATTTGAAATGGCTTTCAATTCGCTCCAAACTAAATCCTAGGTATACGTCTCCAAGCCAACATGCCTATATTTAAGGCCGATCTGTTTAGACAGCCCTGCATAAAGTGGTAACAAAGATCGAAATTTCACTTCACCACAAATAGTTCACTTTAGCGGCCTTCCTAGATATTGTAGAAGGAGCCTTCAACAATGTAAAATCCGAATCTATATAAATAGGATTGAACCAACAAAGCGTGGACCCAGTAGTTTCAGACTGGGTTGAATGCTTCAAATAGGAGGAAAGTTGTTAATTAAGTGTTAACCGCCTGAAAACAGAGGTGGTCCTCTTCACTACATAACAAGAGAACAACCTTACAGATTGGGGGTTTGAGACTCAACGGTGCATCCATCCAAATCTCAGACAAGGCGAGGTACTTGGCCTGTATACTCAATCTCAAACCGACTTGGAAAGAGAACACATCAGAAAGGATAAGAAAGGTATCCATACCCTTCTGAAATTGCAGCAAAATTTTTGGTAAAAAAGATTGATGAAGATATCGGAATATTCTATCATATGGGTGCCTGATCTGGTGACCCAGAGCTGACAAGAATCCAAAGATTAGCATGCATAGTGACTACCAGTGCCATCAGAACCACGCCAACTGTAGCCTTTGAAATTACTCTGGCACTGATTCCATTAGAATTGGACCAATATTTGAAATAACCCAACTTTTGGAAAAAGGGCGACACGGGTCATCAAGCTATTACGAGATAAGCACACGTGGGTACCGAGACAGACTATATATGTACCATCATTCCACGACTTCAGCCTAAACGTTAAAACCAGCTTCCACCCATGGATAAGGAGGGAAGGTTAGGGAGTCCTCGGCCATCGTACCGAACAATATCTCAATTTTCACGGACGGGTCAAAGACTGATTAAAGAGTAGGGTATGGCATATACTCATGTGAACTCGAGATTGCTCGCTCACTCAAACTTTTAAACCACGGTACTGTGTTCCAAGCGGAAGTACTAGCAATCGCATAAGGGCACGAGAACTATCCACGAAACTGCACTCCAGGAAGATGATCGACATATATGTATGTACATTGACACTCAATGCGCCATGAAGCTAATCTCTTCCCTCGTCGTCAAATTCAAACTTGTAAAACGACGTCGTAAAGAACTCAATAGTCTTACAGGAAATCACGATGGTACACTCCTTTGGGTTCCACGGGTATTCAAGGGAACGAACTGCCGGACGATTTAGCAAGAAAGGGGTCCGAACAGCGCCTGACAATAGTCGTGTGATCTGTCCTACCACCCCTAGCACTTGTTAAACCGAATACGGAACAAGCCTTCGTGAGACTAGCTAATGAATGGCGAAATCACGACAATGCTCAAAGCAAGGAAATTCTAGGGCTTTATAGACCCAAATGATTTAGAAAAACGAATACCACTTCGAAGACCCGGGCGAGCTGTCAGGAATGCCACCCTTTAACCATTCTGAAATTTATAACAATCTTGGGTTGTTTCAGGGAGGCCACTTACCTATCCCAAAGCTACAAACCATTATTGGTCTTCTTTTTACGTTACGATCGGTTGGTGATCCGAGTGCTAGCTGCACATGCAATCACCCCTTCTACCCACCTACATACATATGTACCTAAAGCGAAGTCTGAAATAACGGCCTGAAAGATTCTATCTAGCTAGGTGATCATCATTTTCCTTTCTGTGAACATCTCTGGCATTGGTATTCACCATAATTTGGCTAAATTTTTAGTTAAGTTTTGTAGAAGACTTATTTTCCAACAGTGCACTACACTAACTCCTTAGTCCAAATAGGGCAACCTGTAATACCAAGACAGACTAATTTTTGAAACCATCGCAGTTAAGGAAATAAACTAAAAGATTCTACCGTACATTCAACAACAGGCTACCATGGCATCTCAACTTGCGAGTCCCAGTTGTCTTTAGGACTCAAATCCTAGATATTTAACCTACCTAAACCGAGGGTTCGATAGAGAACCGAATCCAAGTTGAGTTTACTTCTTCTCATGAAATGTACGATTCCTTTGTTAGAATTAATTGAGAACTTTGTCTAACGCACTCTGTAAAGGGCAATAATAGTACCAAAGCCTAGGTAACGTAACCCTACTCGTAGATCGTATAAGTACAACAAGTGATCACAGTGAGATGGATGTGATTCCTTGATGGCACTTGTGATTTACCTAATAACCGCTGGATCGAATCACCTTCAATAGTGAGGAAGCAGACTTCTAAGAGTGGTATGGTGCTTCTAAGTGTGGTATGCTGCTTCGAAGAGTGGTATGCTGCTCCTAAGATTGGTATGCTGCTTCTAAGAGTGGTATGCTGCTCCTAAGAGTTGTATGCTGCTTCTATCTCTTTGAACAACCGGTAAGGTCCCTTCTAAAAATCAGGCTTGGAGTACAGATATATACATCTAGAACATGTACCTCTGATGTCAAACCCTAGCTTAGAGGTAAACACAAGATTTACCAAGCGCCAAGTCTGTGGAATGTGACCCAGGCTTAAGCTGGCCGTCAATAAAGATTCACGTGCAAATAGTATGAATTATGGACCGACCTCGCGTTGGTTCAAATGAACCAATTTTCGAGACAGATCTGCAGATCTGTATATTTTGTTAATGATATCGTAGACGTTGACTTCGGTACTTAACTTGAGGAAAATACTCGCAATGCTTGCTAAAAGTCTGAATAAATCATACACTACAAACTTCCATTAGTATTTCGACAACGTTCGCAGAATAAAAAAAAAAAAACTTTTTCAATTGAAATGGACTTTCCGCCCATTCTCAAAGTCGTGACTCACCGACATCATTAAGATTTATACGTAAACACGACCACCAATAACCTTTCCTTTCGATCGAATTCAATGATTCAGTGAACTTGCTTTCAACATCAACTTCATCGGACAAGAAAAATACCGTAAAATAAACAAAATATGTACTTGTAGAATTTTTTCAAAGCAGAGCCACTCTGATAATAGTTAATGAGTGATTCATTCCATGTCGGCCGTCCCAGATAAGATAAGATTCACTCAAGTATATAAACCTTAAGCATTTGTCCTTCGATAAAGAATTAAATTAACAATTTAAATTCTATAATTAGCCACAATAATGCGAACGAGTGCAATAGACTATCTAATGTTACACCCTGTATTGTGTTCACTTAAATTCAGGTCATTCGCGTGGTTTCTGATTCTGACCAACTAAACCAAATTTTGTCGTTTCTTTCGAAAATTCAAAACAAAACAAGCAACGGAAAGCTGGGGAAAACTGTGCTAAAGTTCGAATTCAGTTGACACAATTCGACAGAAAAGAACAAACGAACACAGCTATTATCGTCTGGCTTGTGTGTGTTCGATTATAAAATTCAGTTATCGGCAGTGAATACTTCTGAATTTGAGGAAAGAAATTCGCATCTTGCTCTTAATTTTCATTTAAAAAAAAACTCAAAAAACACTTCCACAAAAATTTCTCATGCTAATTTAGCGAATGAAAGTGGTTTGGATGTTTTGAGTCAGAACCAGTTTAGTGTCATTTGTGTCAGTTCGTTTTTTTTGGTCGGTGTGTTGGTGTGTTAGTTCGGTTCTTTATGCAAATTGTAGATCTATGACAGCGATTATGGTTTAATTAACAACACAAATAAAAAAAAAAAAAAAACCTACTTTATTTGTTTCTATTCTTTTGGTTTGGAAAAGATGACAGAGAACGTTGTTTTAATGGTCTCGTCTATTAGGATCAGTAGAACAATGAAACGTGAAGGTTAGAGATACTTTCAGTTTTTTGGTCGTCGATTTGATTTGAATATTGATAGGAAGAGTCTGTGGTATGAATTTTGTATTTCATTTAGTGGACATTTTAACAGTTTATCACATTTTGTGTTGTCCATTGACATTTGAATTGTCACTTTCGAATTTCGATTCTTGTAGTATGCCTACACCCGTAACGCATTCGATAGAGTTAATCAGTGCAACCTTGAAAAGAGGTGGCTTATGTTATGTAGATCACGTTTGTTCCGCCTCATCTTTATGGTGCGATATTTAAGTCGTATAACGGGTTTAGGCATAGAGCGGTTTAAATATGTTGTTGAAACTCCGGTTAAGCTTATGATGAAACATAGATGTGAGTTGGGAACATATTTGGAATTTTTACAATACTGGTTTGATTCAGAAGTATTAGTTGATAGCCCACGCTTTTTTGTAATCAATGTTTGGGAATTCTTGTAATTGATGTAGTCGTTTAATTTGATTCAACCGATTAGGCCTAATATAAGCAAATTAAATCAGATATCCTGCTGGAAAACCGCTTACATTCAACAAATTTAAAAAGAAAAGAAAATAAATGCTTTCCTCAGAATAGTAGTTATAAGCGCCTCCGAGTATTATGCGGTTGAAAGAAAAATATCCTAAAGGACAAAATACTGGTCTAAGTCAGCGGTGTAAAAGAAAGCAATAATTGCAGAATGCATTCATTGAAGTCATACCAGAAAAATATTGATATGTTTCGGCTTAAAAAAGTTTGAAAATGATTGTTCTAATTCAGTTTAAAAGACATGATTGGAACAATCATTTTCAGCAAACAAAATGTTGCTGAATTGTTTTTCAATCATTGAAGTCACTTTGCAGTCAATAGCATTCATTGAATTCATTCAATTCATTAAAGTCATTTGAAGTCACTGGGAATGCATTCAATTTGTTGAAGTCACTTGAAGTTTTTGAAGTCTGTAAAGTCACTGACCTGGCAGCCACACGAGCAAGTTGCAATATAATGACACTTTTTTACGAATGCATATAAACTTTTGCTACTTGCCCGTCAACTGATATGGAATTTCCCAAGCCAGTAGTGAAGCAAGTAATTTGACAGCACAATTTAGAAATGAATCCTGAGAGCAACTGAAAACAATTTGTTTGTCAAGTGGCGTGCAGTCCCCATCACAGAAAATACACAAATAGGAATGAGAGAAGTCTTTAAAGTCATTGAATGCATTCAGTTGTTTGAAGTCATTTGTACACGATGTACATATGTACTCTCTGACGTCAAATGGACGAAAACTCGTCTCAATTCGTGTGATCGTCAACGTAAAACGCTGTCAACGCATAGAAAGCTGCATTGACGTGAACTTCCGTTTCGTAATAACCCTGTTTCTGTTGTCTCTAGCATCCTTTCATCATCGATGTATGTAGTTGTATTTACCTGTGCGTGCTGGCTGGACCCAACAATTGTAAGCGTATTTATTCTTAGAATAATCTCTATCACAATGGGTCTGTATTAACCTTAGTGTGGCATTGCGGATTCCTCCACTCGCCGACCCACGTACCGTACTTAGAATAATCTCGGAGTGTAAATGCAAATTATTTAGGTCCACACAATCGAGAGTAATAAACACAAAAATTCTTACGGTCTTTATGTCAATTTAATGTCATGACTCATAGTTCTCCGTGACTCATATAGAATGACATGTATTGCCATTAACATTCAAACGTAATGCAGCAATACCGTAACATACAAAAGAAACATGGAGATTCCTCTTAGTCACGAGTATTCAAAAGAGCTTTTGTCATCATTGTATTGTATTGTCATTCTAGATTTATGTATGTATATTGAGGTCTTTGTCAGTTGAGATCAAGAAATCATTTTGACAACCGTGATTTTCCTTTCATATCATTCTTGTGAAGATCATTCTAGAACATTGTAAATGGAAAACAATTAGAAACAATTTTCTAAGATTTTTCAAAGTTAGCTTTAGAGTAAACAATATCAACTATGTCTGTACGAAAATTAAATGAATGTAGAAAATTAAGAAGAATTTTATACTCCTTTTCGTTCCAGAAGCTGATTAGATAACTAAAAGGCTGTATTTTTTAGGGAAATAGTCTAGGCCAAATGTAT
This sequence comes from Xylota sylvarum, assembly GCA_905220385.1. Classification (NCBI taxonomy): domain Eukaryota; kingdom Metazoa; phylum Arthropoda; class Insecta; order Diptera; family Syrphidae; genus Xylota; species Xylota sylvarum. The sequence continues at coordinate 11,207,111 of LR999960.1, forward strand.
TCTTTAGCAAAACTAACATCTTAAACTGCAGTTAATTCCTCTCTTAAGACCGAATCCGTAAAGCTGCTAGCCCAACTTACTCTACCAGATGAAAGGCATCACATGGACGGAAGAACGTTGGGCGTAAGGAGCCAAAGCTAGCGAGTTTTATATGCTACGGAATAGACAAGAATCAAGAAAAACCTCTTGGGATACCAGTGGCGTTAAGCACCTTTTAAGATTCGGCTGAGTTCCAAAATGTAAAAAAAATAGTTTCGATGCGGTAGTATTATTCTTTTGATGCGCATCTGCAACGCAACTTCGATAATTTGTATACATTTTACACTGCACAAGTTTGATGTTTTGGAACGTAGTTTATACAAAGCAGGCAATTGCCAAAATTAAAATGACAAACTTCGAATAAAAAATAAATTTAAATGAGTGATTTGAATGTGAAATGGAAGCATCGAAAAAATTATCGATGCATAGTTTGCTTAGTTGATGCGCATCGATAACGTTTAGGATACGTTTAGAAACTCGCGACTTGCGAACTTATGACTTTGCATCTATGACGCATCTGATACATTTTGGAACTCACCCTTCCTTTGGCAACTAGACTAAGTTGAACAAGATCCTCTGTATGAGAGTACCAGTACAGAAGGAATTATGGAAGAACTTATTAAATGGGCAATAAACTACATACATACATATCTACGTGTCACCGTCCAGGAATCTACAGGAATTCAAGGATTTTTCCATTAAACGCAAAAGATTATAAATAACCATAAGTATTTCTACATAAACTGTTTTAGGTAAACATACATATGTACCTGCTATAGCTGTAAAAGAATGCAACCATTTTTGAGTATAATTCTTTTGAATGCTTCGAAAAATGTTTCAATACAATGACTTCAACTTAAAAAATGTAAATCACTTCATTCGGTCTTGATTGGAGCAATCATTTTCAGCAAGTGCTGAAGTCAATGAAATCAGTGAAGTCACTAGCATTCAATCCATTGAAGTCATTTGCAGTCACTGAATGCATTTAATGTGTTCAAATTAATAAAATTCTTTGAAGTCTTTGAAGTCAGTAAATGCATTCAATGTTTTGAAGTCATTTGAAGTCTTTAGCTGATTACAAAAAAAACTTATGTTGGATACCTAGTCATGTGGGAATAGAAAACAATAAAATTGCCGAAATTGCGTAGCAAGATACTTTCGATAGTTTCCTTCTTTCTTTAGAAAAAAAATGAAACTTGGCAAAATTATGAGCCAAAGTTGTTAAAAGTTCCAAGAATTCCCTATTTAGGTCTCATACGACGTTATAAAAATCGACGGTTTGGCATGCTACTTAGGCAGAAACCTATCTAACATTTGAATTTCTTTGAAATAATTTTGGGTAAAGTCCCTATTATCCACCCCACCACTGAGCTAACTGGAGTATGACCGAACCACTGCAAACAGAGTACCGATTGTTGGATGACCTTAGTATGCACAATGTGCGTCATTGTGCAATATCTAAAGTACTTCTACGTAAATTTTCAAGCCATTTAGATTAGATAAGGTCTTAACTGGCAATACACCATGTCCAAACATTTCCAACTAACTATTTACCCAATCTATTTGCATTTCTTCCGTCATCTTCCTCATTAGTTTATTGCAGGTTCTATCATAGACCAAAGTCATTCATCATCATTTAAGAAAGACATTCTCCAGATAAGTAGATAAGTCTGACAGAATTTCTTCCAAGTTTCGCAGAAAGAAAAACATTTACGCCGAAGTTTTATCTAGAAATCTCACTCATCCAAGTGATATCATCTTTTCTAACCCGATAGCATAGATGGTCTAAAAATAAACTCAAGCGCCACTCAAAGCAACAGCCCCTCCCAAATGGTCCACTTCGGGGCGATAATGTCAAAAGGTTTCAAAACATCTGCTCCACTTCAGCGATTAGGCGTGCAAAAAGCCGAACACAAAAGGAACACGAGCCGGACGACGGACAGTACTTCCTCTCACTGGCGAGATGTAGCCAACTTGTCGAGGTCCATAGTATCTGACGCAGTCGCAGCAGCAGCAGCAATAGCACAGCAACTGCATGAGTAATTCTGTTCGCTGTTTTATTTATTTTTATTGTTATTCTCTCTCTTTATCCCTTCCCGCCGGACTCAAGGTTCTGTAGTGTGTGTGTTGGAATCGAATTAAAATCGAATTAAGATTCTTGATTAGTAATAGCAGCAGACAACCGACCATATTGGCAGCATCAGCAGTAATCGGAGAACCAGCTTGTTACATCACATTAGCGAGTGCGAGCTCGTCTATAGGAGTGCTGCCAGCGTATACGCCCATGTGCGCTGTGTACGTACTAAGTGACTAATTGACAATGTTGACATTGCTCTTTGCTGTGTTTACATTTGCATATGGTTAGCTCACAGCTCACATACTCGTACTATCTGTTGTTTATAGACCCTCGTCGCTCTATAATGTAACGCAACTCACACCAGAGTAAACATGGAAATAAAATTGGCATGACTCTCTGGTGTGTTTGGGAAAGAAAGTGAATTGTGTTCAATCGCACGATCAATGCAAATCCAAATTTTCGGGGAAAGGCTCTATTGAGAGGTGAGTTACCTTTGATTAGGAGTTGGTGACACAATGTCAACACATGACATCAACCTTCCGTTCTGATGTAAGAACGATGTCAAATGAAATGAATTTGATGGTTATCTGACAAGTCTGCACCCAGTTATTGTTTGGCGGAGCATGAGTGTGTGACGATGGGGTTTGGAGGTAACTGCCCGGAAGTGTGAGAGATTGGGCATTTCGTTATTGATATGATCACGTATAGTAGAAGTGCGATGCAGGAAGTTATGCCTGCACTTCTGGTAGTTATAATCTTTGTTAATTGTTGTTAAACTTATAGCACGTCTTGGGTTCTATGGTGGATAGGTTTGTTTGATTTATGATTTAGATTTAGTGAGGCCATTCATTATCTTAATGGATGTATCCACGTTTGTGCGGCAGTTTCATGAATGAGGGTCAGACATTGATAAAGTTGAAGGTCGTCTTGTAACTGTGTTTATGGTGGACATGCATCAAGTATTTATGTACTATTTTCAGACACACTTAGTTTGGTTTTGACATATCAAAGGATTAGGGAATTTGTCTGAACTTATCATATATTTGCCTAGCTATTCCAAGTTTCATCAGCAACAGTGTCCCGCAAGGTTGTATATCGTTGCCACACCATTTTTATTATTGTAACACCTCTTCTCTAGTGGTCAAAGGATAGTGATGCGGAACATATGGGAACACAAGCGTTCTCGCCTTAGCCTCTCACTATCAACTCCTACTCTACACCTCCACGATGGTGGCTGCTGGGTGCCTAGTACCTCAACTGGAGATTGGGTAACCAACCCCTTTGGAAGGTTGTTGGTGGCAGCGAACGAGAGAGGGGGGAGGAGTGTCTTCTCACTAGGACACCTTCTCTTGCTTCAGGCGACGGCGGACGAATTCTCTAGATGGAATCAACGGTGGCGTCAACCAGTTCCAGTTAGGCCGAACTATTAGTGTTATCCCTATATGAGCTGCTTCGACATATTCGAATCCCAGGTCTATAGGGATTTTCAATACTGAGTCAGGGTGTTGGAATAGAGTTGGTGGCGGATGAACCCTTAATGGGCCAACGGCAGCGCTCACATCCCCGAAGCGGGGTACTGACTCCGGAATATCCGGCCCCTTGTCCTAGGGGTAAAAAAAAAGGAACTGGTCCTCCAGGTTGGGGGTTGTGCGTCGGGGTAACTTCCCTACCACGTAAAAAAGCAAATAGTTACGAAGCAACTACGAGCCTCGGATAAGGATGATCCTACTGTTGACGACCCCAGCAAACGTAATAAGGACAACGATCTTCGGATCTGCACGTGGAATGTTCGGACCCTTAACAGGCCGCGTGCAGCCGAACAACTAGCAGAGGCCCTAGACTGCTACAATGCAGATATCACCGCCATCCAGGAAGTGCGATGGGATGGCCCGGGCAAAAAGAGGATGAAAAACTGTGACGTATACTACGGTGATTGCTATAGGGAACAGAAACAGCGCTTATTTGGATGTGGGTTCGTTATACGCGGCAGACTTAGGCAAGAAGTCTTGAGCTTTCGACACGTGAGCGAGCGTCTTATGACAATCCGCATCAAGGCTAAATTCGCCAACATAAGCCTTATATGCGCTCACGCTCCCACCGAAGACAAGGACGACGCCACCAAAGAATGTTTCTACGAGCTCCTCGACGAAACCTACGAGCAATGCCCTAAATATGACGTTAAAATCGTTCTAGGCGATTTTAACGCAAAGATAGGAAAGGAGGACATCTTTGGTAGGACGATTGGTAAGCACAGCCTCCACGACACCACGTCCGGAAACGGACTTAGGCTTATTGACTTCGCTGCGGGGCGAAACGTCACCATAGCAAGCACACGGTTTCCACATCTCAATATCCACAAGGAGATCGACGCAAGGCATGCCTCCAGTATTCTGGATGTCCGAACCTTCCGAGCAGCCAACATGGATTCGGATCACTACCTTGTTGCAGCCAAGGTACGAATGCGGATATCCCAAACGCCACAATTAAGAAGAACTACTGTGAGAAGATTTGACGTCGAAAAGCTGCAATCGCAAGAGATCGCCAGAACCTTCGCCGAACGCGTATCCCGAAACCTCTCAACTACTCCTATGCCGCCAGCATCAAGTGCCGAAGACCAGTGGCAACGCTGCCAACAAGCCATCAGAAGTGCCGCAACTGATGTGCTGGGTTTCACCCGACCACCACCTAGAAACCCCTGGTTTGACGATGAGTGCCGGCAAGCACATGCAGCTAAACAGCAAGCATACAAAGCGGCGCTGCAAAAAAGGACGAGAGCTGCTCGTGAGCTCTACGAGCAGAAGAGACGGGAAGAACACCGGCTTCTCCGAAAGAAGAAAAAAGAGCACGAGAAGCGCGCGATCGAAAATATTGAGAGATTATACTCCAGGAATAATGTACGGAAGTTTTACCAACAGGTAAAAAGAACGTGTCAGGCCAACAAGACCCGTACAGAAGCCTGTAGAGATGAAGAAGGAAACCTCGTAGTAGAGTCACAGTCGGTGCTGAGAATATGGAAAAATTTCTTCTGCAGACTGTATAACGGCGACGAAGACCAACATCCCGCTGTCAGGCAGAATGTACCATTCAATCTAGACGATGATAGCCAAAACTTCCGTCCACCTGACCAAAACGAAGTAAGGATAGCAATATCCAAACTTAAGTCCAACAAGGCTGCTGGACCTGACGGCTTACCAGCCGAGCTGTTCAAAGCAGCTGGAAATGACCTGGTAGAGAGCATACACCAACTCATTTCTAAAATTTGGTCAGATGAGTGTATGCCTGATGAATGGAATCTCAGCACCGTTTGCCCAATCCACAAGAAAGGAGATCCCCTCAATTGCGCCAATTACAGAGGTATCAGTCTCCTCAACATCGCGTACAAGATCCTATCTGCCATATTGTGTGAACGTCTGAAACCCTTCGTCAACAACCTGATTGGGCCCTATCAGTGTGGTTTCAGGCCAGGAAAGTCCACAATCGATCAAATCTTCACACTTCGGCAGATCCTGGAAAAAACCCAAGAAGTCCAAATCGATACCCACCATCTTTTTATCGATTTCAAGGCCGCATATGACAGCATTTATAGAGACGAGCTATACAGAGCCATGTCTAGTTTTGGCATCCCTGCCAAACTCGTCAGATTGTGCAGAATGACGATGGAGAATTCTCGCTGCTCCATCAAGGTCGGTAACGATCTCACCGAGACCTTTGATGTCAAAAAAGGATTTAGACAAGGTGACGCGCTGTCATGTGATTTTTTTTAACATCGTTCTTGAGAGAATTGTGCGAAACTCACAAGCCAACACCGGAGGCACAATCTTTCAAAAGTCTGTGCAACTACTAGCGTATGCTGACGATATCGACATTATTGGAAGAACACAGCGGGCTGTCACCGGTGCGTTCGCTAGTATTGAAACAGAAGCGGCCAAAATGGGTTTAACGGTAAACGAGGGCAAAACCAAGTATATGCTGTCAACCAGAAGGGACACACAACATCGACGAATTGGACAGAACGTCACAATCGACAGCTATAACTTTGAGGTAGTAAGGGACTTTGTCTACCTCGGCTCTGCTATCAATTCTGAAAATAACACCTCAGCAGAAATAAGACGAAGAATAACTCTTGCCAATCGCTGTTTCTTTGGGCTCAGAAGGCAATTGAGTAGTAAGGCCCTATCCCGAACAACTAAGGAGACTCTATATAAAACCTTGATCATCCCAGTCCTGCTTTATGGCGCTGAAGCTTGGACTTTATCAAAAGCGGATGAAGATATCCTCGGTCGTTTCGAGAGAAAAATTCTTCGCAAAATATTCGGTCCCGTTTGCGTTGACGGGCTTTGGAGGAGAAGATTCAACGACGAACTATACGAGCTGTACAGCGACATCGACCTAGTCAAAAAACTGCGCATTAGTCGTTTGAGATGGCTAGGACATGTAGAGCGAATGGACACCAGTGCTCCGGCCCGAAGAGTCTTCGAATCACACCCGGAGGGACAACGCAGTAGAGGAAGACCTCGCCTTAGGTGGCGCGCACAAGTTGAAGGGGACCTGAACAAGCTTGGAGTGCGCAACTGGAGGCAGTTAGCTAAGGACCGGGCTAACTGGAGAGGCTTGTTAGTTGAGGCCCAGGTTCACCCCGAACTGTAGCGCCACCTAAGTAAGTAAGTAAGTAAGTAACACCTCTTCTCTTCTTTACCAGCAAGATAATATTAATCTTTAGCGATTCGCCACCATGACAAAGATTAGATGGCGCTAGTGGAGAAAAACTTCTCCCGGTCAGACTTAAGACCCAACCACAATAAACTCATGTGGGATTACCTTTATGTCAAAACTGAACTAAAAGTCCACTCAATTTCTATCAAACACTATCAAACTTCATAATCTGTTAATTTTTTTACATTTGGTTTGGGTTCAGTGCAAGGAAAATAATGGAAAGTAAGCAAAAGAAATTAGAAATAATAAAATGATTGCATCATTGGAATTCTGGAATTCAAAATCTTTTTGTGTCAGCTGTCAAATTTCCGTACTGAATATCCCATTTCATTGAGACTTTCCATTAGTAGAAGTTAACGAGAAAACTTGACGAAACCGAGCATAATCCCATTTCATGTGACATTTCATTAAGCTGGCGTAAGCTCATCGAAGTCTATTTTGGTTGGCCTTTTAGACTTAGTAAAGGATTTTTCAAATGTAACGCCCCAATAGGATTTCTCGGCTATGCACGAAGTTAGCTGCGGTTTTTTTGACGTTTCAACTCGTCTAAGTTATCCAAAATTTTATTAAGGAAGGTAGGTAGGTAGATAGAACGGCACGCGGATGACCAATGGATCCATTGTGAACTCCTGTCGTGGATAACCTAGAAACGAAAACGAAAATTGGTTTACAGATGTGGGATATCTAAGCATCCTCCCTGAACCCACCCGATATTTTTATAAATTTCAGGATGGTTAATGGTGGCTTTCTTGACAAGTCGCCCAAATCGTCGAAATGATATACACCGAGGGCCGTTTTTCTAGTTCTGCACAGGCTTGGGCATTCGCATAGGAAGTGAGGTGTGCTCTCTCCTGCGTCCGTGTCGCCACAGCCTCGGCAGAGGTCATCAGTGTCTAATCGCATTCTTCTTCGGTGGTCCGCCATGAAGAGTGCTAAGTTGAGTCTGATAAGCGCTAAAATTTGCTTGGTCTTGGCATTGTCATGTTTTGTCCAGAATTGGACAAATTGTCTTGTCTGGAGACACGACAAGATGAGAATGCACTTCCTCTCATTAGCTAATCTTACGAAGGCATGCTCTATATTGCATTTAACTAGAGTTAACGACCATTTTTAGGTTCAGTGCGGATCCCTTTCTTGCTAAATCGTCCGTCCGTTCGTTTCCCTGAATGCCGCTGTGTTGGCATTGTCGTTTTACAAGTTTGGATGTGACGACTATGGATGAGTTGACCTTCATAGCAGTTTGACTGTCGATGTATATGTCGATCCTCTTTCTTGTGAGGATTTTGTCTAATGGGATCAGTGCTAGTATGGTTTCAAGGGCTCCGGTCGGCATGGTTCTGATGGCACTGGTTGTCCCTATACATGCTAATTATAGGGACGTGGTCTTATCTGCTACGGCCCATCAGACTAGATACCTATAGGATAGAATGGGTCTGATGATGGCTGTGTACGTTTAGTGACTGATGGCGGGCTGGAGTCCTCATTTTTTATCAAAGATTTTGCTGCATGTATGGAAGGCTATGGATGCTTTCTTTATTCCTTCTGCCGTGTTTTGTTTCCAAGTCAGCTTACGGTCAAGTACACAGCCCAAGTATCTCGCCTTTTCTAAAAATTGGAGGTGTGTGTCATTCAGTCTCAAACTTAGAGAAGCTTAATTAAAAACAAATATGTTAGGTGGGACATAAGACCCAAATTGAATTAGAGTCTTATGTCCCAGTTAAGTGGGACATAGGTCCCAAAAGAAAAAAATGGGACTTAGAGTGGTGGTTCTTGGGAGAACCCAATTAGCGCTAGAGTGCGCCGTTTTGTAAACTTCATTCTAAATTCTTTAAGATTCTATTTACGACCAGTATCCTTAGTAGAGGGGATAGGACCCCACCTTGCGAGGTAAATGTTATCTCCAGAAATGCACCAGTCAATTGACCACCTCCTTCGTGTGAATTGATGCCTCTAAACTTTTTTTGTTTGAGGCTATTTCAAGTCCATGGTCTATGCTGATAAGTCAGAAACTTTAGACGACCTCAGCACCAACATCGAATGCATAAATGCCGGAAATATCCTTAACAACTGAAGGAACTATTAACTGTCAACTAAAGTCAAGTCTTGTTTCTGATCTTGTCTACCAAATTTCGAATTTGCCGAATTTTTAAGAGTTAAATGCTTACCATTTGGTGATGGACTCTACCTATTACACACAGACTCAGACAAGACATAATCCTATTGACTTGTCTACCTCTAGGTCAGGGATGTCTTTTTTTTTAATTGACGAACAAATACGTTTTCGTGCACCTTCAAAGTGCACATTGCTGCTGAAGTCATCCACATTACCTAACCTAAGGTCAGACTTTTTTGACAGCTGACATTTTGACAGTAAACAATTCAACACGACATCCTCGTGTTACACCTAATTAGTGGCTAATAATGCCACCCCAAAACTTATCATGTTAACGTCCCCAAAAAAGCCTTAGTCACTCCCCAAAAAAAACATTCCTGAATCTTTTGGGGTAGTGCTGTCATAACCTCCTCACATGAAAATAATAATAATAATCATAAAGATAATAACATTAAAATTACCGCACACAAAAATCAATAAGCTTCGCCATAAAAAGTGGGGAAAGAACAAAACAAACTGTCAAAATTAGACAAAGCACCATAAAAGTTAGCGCGTGTATGTCACAGCTTGACCAAAGGAGGGTGAACGTTTTACCACGGCGCTTAATTGATATGCCGTCCGTGTCTCGAAGTGAAAGATTCGTCATCCTTTTGTGAACGTCATTGGACTGCTCTTTGTAGTCGAATTATCACTGCCAACTGTCAGTTGATGTGATTTATGGACGACCTTAGTACAAAAATTTTCATTGCTTTGTCCCGTTCATATATGTATGTATGTACTTACGCTTCAAGAAGGCCTTACGACCATTGACTTCTAAAGCTTAAAATGCAAATATTTCAAGGCAGGCGCCAGTTTCATCAAACACAAGTCCAAATCACGAAACAATTTTTTTTTTTGTTTTCAATTCCAAATCTAGAAACAAAAATAACTCCTAGCCGACTCGTAGCACAGAAAAACCGCCTTAACTGGACGACTGTACGGTCGTGATATCTTATCACAAGCAAATTACACAGATACTCGAATACGGATAAGATATGCTTTTATTCAACTGTTTTTGTTTGGACTAAGTTTCCGAGAATACCGCAAAAGGTGGTGTTGCCAGATAAAGCTCTCGTAGGTTTAGCAATGGAATTTGTTTGAAACAAAAGCCCTCAGAGAGTGCGAGGAAGTATTTCAGAATTTTATCATGTAAACTGTGCGGCTTGGTGGTGACGGTGAAGCCAGCCAGTAATTGAATCACATAACAAAACCGCAAAACTACGTTTCGGTTTCGTTGTGAAACAGGTGGGTAGAGGAGAACGGCATTCGGAAGATATTTTGTATCCACCTTGGTTGGGGTTAGATGACAGCTTCGAATTATAATTGAATTTGTGGGCGAGCCCTGTACTTTGGGACATGTTGATTATTTATGAGCAGTAACTATGTAAGTAATGAGTCATTAAGGGAAGTTTTTAATGTACGTACATAGTACATAGTATGAATTCCTTGTTGTCGGAATTGGAAGCGTTTGTACTCGAGTGTGATTGATTTTGAAATGTGTTTCGATGGTAGATCACTAAACAGCCATCAGCGTTGGCTTAGGGACAAAAGTAACCAGAAAGATACAAAAGGATGGTATACCTTCTATAGCTGCTTTGATCCACTTGAAGAGAGAGACAGGATTATGTATTTTGACGGAATCTAGAGCGAAAATCTTGAAATCGTCTGTAGGAATCCCGATATTCATGTAAAGAACCGGGCAAAGTCGTCAGAATATTCAACTCATACTTAAATTACTAATTGGACTCAATATTCGGTTTCAACCTCTGTGAAAGATTGTTGTTGAGGAAAGGTGGTCTATCCATCAACCAATGAGGGATGCAATTGAAAGCATCAGAGCTATCTATGAGGTCACAGCTATTCAGAAGCCCAACGAGAGGTCGAAGAAGTTAATGAGAAAGAGCAACTCCCCCTGGCTAAAATTAGTACTCGAGTCCAAGAGGAAGCAGACCACATACACCGAAACTTCTGACCCAAAAACGGAAACAGAATCTCTCTAATGTGAATGATGCAACGACCAATGTTGAAATCTCAGCAATTCGGGATAAAAGCAGTGCCAAGAGCTAAAAATAGGGGACAGCCGAAAGTAACTTTAAGAAAAACGCTGTCAAGGAGACTTAACAAATCCTGAAGCCGATGCTACTCACAATACGAAGCTGCAAAAAATGAAGCAACCGACGCTATCGTCATCGAAGCGAAATGGAACTTGTCTTACCCGTAGATCAAAGCAATTGGTAACGCGGTTTCCAGGAGCAACAGGGCCCAAAAGGGAGATAATGATCAACAATAGGCTATAATTTAAAGTGCGCATGTAGACTACTCGACTAAAAAGGCGTCCCTAATGCAAGCAGGACTTCTCCGAATACTGTCAGCAATTCCCCGAATATTGCCAGCACTTCCCCCTAATGCAAACAACACTTCCTCGAATACCCATTCCTCTGGGTATCCTAGAAGGATTTTGAAATCCAGTTTAGTCAGTTCAGTCCTTTTATACACTGTCCCCGGTTGGGCGAGGGCACTAGCGACGAAGGAAACGAGAAGGAAATTATCGTCAGTGTACAGACTCTTAGGTAGTCAAAGGGTAGTGATGCCAATATATGAGAGCACAATCCTTTCCTTAGCAACTCCTACCCTACACCTCCACGTTGGTGGTTGCTTGGTGCCTAGTACCTCGACTAGAGATTGGGTAACCAACACAATGGATCCGTTGAGATCCGAGTAAGGCTGCACACTTCATTAGTGCAGTCACCCCCAAAACCTACCTAAACCTACCAACCCAGACGAGACAGGGCGAGGAGTGTTTTTTCACTTAGGACATCTCACTAAGACGAGTTTTCAGGGTCGAATCGTACTCTGATCATAAAATTATTGAATTTTTCTTAAGCTCTACCTGTGTTTCTCCTAAGCCATATAGGAATCCCAGAAAGGATAACTCGGATGTCTTCAGTAAGAAAGTGAGCAAGTGAGACTTTCAAAGTCTCTCGGATATCGACAACAAAGCCGAGGAAATCACTACTGATTTCAAAGAGGCTTTCAACCTAGCATGTCCGGAGACCAGAATGAAGAAGAAAGAATCACCTCCATGGTGGAGTAAAGCGCTAGCAGGATAGTAAGCAGGAACCGCCTTAATACTGGTAAGAGGACGATATAAGACATAGACTGGGATCAGTATAAAGCCAGTCAAAGGAAGTCCAAAAATTAGCGCAGAAAGTTAAGCGCCGCTCATGGCAGCACTTTTGCGATGACATTAAAGGAACCACAGAATCAGCGAGATTAAGGAAGATCCTCTCCAGACAAACTGCGGCTATAGGATCACTTAAAGATCTCAACTGAAATCGGACTGAATCTTGTTTAGATTCACTGAGATTACTGATAAGTACGCACTTCCCAGGAAGTGTAACCCAAGATGTGGGCAACACTAGAGTTAGTACGAGCATGGAATATGAATTACCAGCGGATTTGATCTCAGAGGAGAGAATTGAGTGTGCCATTAGGTCGTTCTCCCCTTACAAATCGCCAGGACTGGACTGTATCATCCCGATTATGCTACAGAGTACTGACTTCAGACCAATCGGCCTTAGCTCCTTTATACTGAAACTTTTTGAGAGACTAGCTGACATACACATTCACAGCAAGCTATGCCCCGAGGATATATTCACCGCCCAACATGCCTACACCAAAGGTAAAAGTAGTGAGACAGCTCTGCACTGTGTGGTTAGCTGCATTCTTAGACATTGAAGGAGCGTTTAACAATAATTTGATATCCACAATACTCTGATCAATTGGATTTTGGAATTCCTCGAGGAAAAACATATCATAACAAAGCACGAGGATACGAAGTTGGAAGCTTATGCCTCTATGAGGTACCCCTCTAGGCGTAGTAATCTCCCCATTACTATGGGCCATTGTCCTAAATGAAGTACTCAGAGAACTCAGGTACAGTGGTGTCCAGACTATAGCTATGACAAGTTCCCCCTACCCTCAGTGAACAATTGGAAGGTGTCTTGAAGACCCTGCATTATTATTATTATTACTTGAAGATGGGGTATGTTGCTCTGCGACCTGTTGGTCTATTGTGCCCCCAGCTAACACCTTGGGGAGGTACATGCCCTCATTAGAGTTCCCTCGCATTTGGATCCTCAATACTTAGACCAAGATATGCGAACTAGCGGTCAATCCCTAGAAAGCGAGCTGGTGTTACTTAGTAACAAAAAAAAAATTCCTGAGTTTGCATTACCATTCCATAGGGGCACTCCCATTAGAGTATCGGACAGCGCCAGATACCTAGGCCTCATACTTCACAAGAAACTGAACTGGAGGCCTTCCTTAATCTACTTCCGATGGATATCTTCGTTCAAACCTCGGCTGCTATTAGCGCCCTAAAAATAAGTCAGTCAAATAAGTGGAGACAAAATACGACGGGTCATTCTATGATCCTGAATATCTAGGAAATGTTTCCACCAGGGATTACCTGTCTTGATACCTAGATTGGAAGAGACCCTTTACAAGCTCATTCCCGAGCAAGAGAAGAATGGAAAAGAGGTCAGCTTACACATAACATCTCTGTCTTCACGAATGGATCAAAGATATATGTAGGCGAAGGCTCAGGTATCTTTTCTGAACTATTGGGTATATCCAAATCAGTCCACCTCTCGAACCATAGCAGTGTTTTCTAAGCGGAGGTCCTAGCATTGACAATAACCGCCCGTGAGACAGAGTTGAAGGCAATACCACAGGAAGGTGTCACTTTTTTTATTAACAGTCAGGCAGCAATTAAAGAGGATTCTGCTATCGAAATAAATCCAAGCTTGTGAAGTGCTGTCCTGTAGAGCTTAAGATTCTTGGAACACAGCGCTCTGATGGGTCCCTGAACATGAAAATATTCCAGATTATGAGAAGGCCAACAAATTGGCCAGAAGAGGTTCAGAATCGGTGCTCGTGCTCATCCCGCCTTGCACAATGAAGCTCGAAGCAGGGGTTAAGGCCCGTAGGCAGCTTTTATTCCGAGGCCTACGAACTCGCAAAGCATGGCACAACTCTGTCGATTCTACCGAAGAAGGAGAATCTCTACATGTCTCTCGCTACGTCTAAACTCTTAATTAAGCAAAATGCGATTAACGCTACTAACCGCAAGTGGTCGAACTGTACCACGTGCTCTATCATGAAACAGATCTGGCCCAAGCTAGATCTCAAGCGCTCCAATAGCCTCATAAGACTAAAGAGATGCTTCATCAGCACAATAGTATGTGACATTATAGGACACTACGTCATTGAGAGGTATGCCTTCAGGATGGGTCTTCAAGCAAACAACTTCTGCAGAAGCTGCATGGATGAGGAAGGATATGTGTCATTACGGGACACTGCGTCGTTGGAAGGCATGCCTTCAGACTGGGTCTCGCGTCAAACGACTTCTGCAGAAGCTGCGTGGATGAGGAAGAGAAATGAACTATTCTTCACCTCCTATGCACCTACCAAGCTCTATCAACTCGAAGGAAAGTACTAGCAGAGTACTTCTTCGACAACCTTGAAGAACTAGCTAACATTAGCATTAGCCACATCCAGCACTTTATAATAAGCTCATGCTGCTTCAAGGGTAGTTGGAGGACTCTAGATCCTGTGGTATCACAATAGGCCTATTCTGGCTTAAGTGTGACTGCACTTGCTGCAGTTTGCTAATCGAACCACACGTTTTCTTTTATCTATTTCCAAAAAACTATCGCTGCTGTGAGTCTACCCTAATTGAACCGACAACGGCTTCAATATTAACTACAATAGATTCTCCAAACAAAGACTAAGCATTTATTACAAGTCGTTTTCGAACTTTACTACCAACTTGCTACGCAGTTTTGTTTTTTGTTACTTACTCACTCGTACGTGATAAGGTTAAAACACACGTGCCTGGACGTAAATAGTTAGAGATGAATAATGCACAATACTTAAACAATATACTAACCAGTTAAAGCGAGATGTGTATTCAATTTATAAACATCTACAAAGTCAGTAAAAATATGTACGGGGGGTGAGCCTGCAAGGTTGTCTAGATGTTTAGCATAACTCGCTTCTAATATTCTACTTTGGTATGCAAACTAGCCTACTAGAAACTAGAATAACATACTGGACGACTTCTCAATCCATTTAGAAAACAAGCACAAACGCCAAAGCTGAATCGCTTCACTTTTTGGCTATCAAAGCCTAAAGAAAAGTCCGCCAAGGACCTTATGCACAAAAGATGAGTGATCCTTTCAGAATTTGCAAACTCATTTTTTTTTTTTTTTTTCCAAACAAAAGCAAGTGAATTTCCTAAATTAGCAACGATTACTGCATGACTACGCCTCTTTTTCTGCACCATGAGCCCTCTGTTCATGAGGAACTACTGACTACCACAAACTGACACGACACTTTCTTAGTAGAAACTCCTTTCATTGAAGGAAAAAGGAAGTCTCCATTCAAAACTTTTTCCCACTTCTTGTCTTAAGGGATACTGCATAGGCATTTCCATAAACTAGGAGAAGGCAAACAGGAGGAAAGAAAACGAAAAAAAAAAAAAAACGCCAACATAAAAGCCCACTTAGACAGACACATTAATGCATTTAAAGCAGAGTCCTTGCCCTGAGCCCAAACGACTTCCTCTACAAGACACGAGTTTTAATTAAAAAAAAAAAGAAATAAATATGTATGTACCTCCGACCTATTTGAAAAGAATTCTTCTTCGACTTTTACGGCATTGAAAGCCTCACGTTTCACGTTTATTGAATTTGAGGCAAAACGATAAACTGCTGCCAAAAAAATCTAAAGCAAAGCGTGGAAGGGAAAAACTTTGCGGTACTAAGTCTGGCACGAACTGGGCTAAAAGCGGAAATCATCCATTTCTGCATTTTTATTTATTATTCAAACCCACCCCCACCCACTCAAAGAAGCTCATTCGACTTGGTTCTCCACCTCCCCATCCGCGTGTGGATGGTGGTGTTTGTTTTTATGGCTTGTTGTTAGCGACCCAGATAGAGGTTGTTTGCCCTGAAACGTACTTTGTGTAGCGCCTCGTTGTCTAGGGAAAAGTTCAATGCCATCAAAGGATTCTCGCTTGCGCCTTGAGGGTGGTCAGGGACTCAGTTCACTTATGCAATGGAAGTAATTTTTCCTCTAATTGCGTGTCGGTCCGCACTGATTCATCGCAAAGATTTCTTGGAAAAATCTTTAAAAAAAAAAAAAGAAAAGCCAAGATCCGTCAGTGAATCACAGCAGCACACACCGTACGGAGAAAGATACTGCAATTAGTATTCCGAGGTAGTGTGCTGGTGAATGGTTATGAAGTGATTGCATGATCGCAGTTCGATATACTATATCTGTGTGTGTGAATGCGCTTGGATGCAGTTTACTGATGCGAGAATGATGCTGCTCCATAGACACACAAAATGAGGAAATTTCGAAACACACCGCTCACCTACTGACCAGTTTTTAAGTGGCGGAGGTGGCCAACTGAATTGGACACACAGACAGCCACGACACGAGAGTGAAGTGTTTTTTTTTTTTTGTAAATTTGTAAGACTGTTGATAGGCATAACAACAATCAAGAGTGTGCGTGGTCCAGTCCAGCCACTTCTGTAGCTCGCTCCCACAAGATTACAATTAATCAATAAATGATTCGAGGAAATAATAAATAATAATCACTTGTGTTGTTGCTTGTAAAGTGGGTGGAGGAGGGCAAAGAGAGAGAGAGAATGGCTTGCAAAAGTGGTTAATGATATTTATTTACTTAAGGGTCTCTGGGTTAGTGATAACAACTTGTGGTTGGCAATGTAAATAATGTTATCTACTGAGATATACTTGATTGGAATATTCCGTAGGTGGATGTAAAGTGGTGTTCCAGATTTGTTCCAGTCTTTGTCTCTTAGTCCAGCTTGAAGTTGGAGTAGATGTCAAGTGACATTCAACATTTCGGTGACACAGTGCTTGGATTCTCTTAATTCATGTTTTCTGTACAAAACGTGGAAGTAAGTGGGTTGACTTGGTATTAAACCATAAAAATTACTAGGTCAACGTTAATGTTGTTTCGCCTTTGGAATGCTTTAACCTAAAAGCTATTATGAGTGTGCCAGTGGATTTTGTGGGTTTATTTTGTATATTTCTAGCTAAAACTAGTACATCAAGGCCTACGACGAGACAAGGGGATCTCGTTTGAGTGAAATGAGTGAATTCACAGAGGTTTTCTTCAGCCAAGAAGTGTTATTCACTACTGCGACACTATAGGAAACAGAAGACACAGATGGTGGTAGTTAGCTGAAGGTAGTTAGAAGACTTGCCAATACGTACATGTGAAGCAGACTAGATGAGGACTGGGAAACTTACAAAACGACCAAAATTAAGATTAAAAAAGTTGACCAGGAGCGCTAGTAGAGGCACATGGAACGGGTAGAGCACCCAACCGCACCCAAGCAGGGGAAACTCTCGAAATGTTAATGAGGACACACATTCCAGAATGCTTCGACGAATCGTCCCAAGTATCGTATACTGGTACATAGCCCAAGGAGCAAACATAGGAAGAAGCTTGCCACATCATAAACTCCCAGAAGACAGCGTGGGCGATTAACTCATTCACTCCATACAAGAGAGCAGGGAAGGATTGCTCTATTGTATTCCCCAAAAGTCGAGAATTTTCAGAGCATGTCTGGCCTTAGGCTACACGCCAATTCCCTGGCAGGAAATAAGGATGTTTTTTTTTACCTAAATCAGGGAAAGACCTTAGCCCAGTAAAAGGGACATATACCAATTAGTCTTACATCATTTTTATTAAAAACTCTGGGGAGGAATGGTGATGAACAAATCAGATCAAATTTACCCACCTCCTCTCTTTAACTAACAGCGTTAAAGGCTATTCTGACTCTGATGTAAATTCATCCTTCAACGGAGCTTGTTTGTTTGGAATGGGCCACAATGGGGTGTGAACTTAGACCAGGAAGAGATCAATGAAGCAGGCCATGCAAATCAGAGCCCTTTGTGGAAATCACTCAGATCATTGAATATTCACCAAGTCTAGCCTGCCTATTGTTACCGACAGTGAGTCGCGGGTAAAGAAAGTTACCAATGGTTCCTTCTTCTTCTATGCCTCCGCATGTTTTGCAGAATTCGTTATGATGAGTGTCCAGCCCTGTGATGATGTTGGTTATCATGGAAAGGGTTTTTCTTGTATATTTCAGGACTTCGATAGACCTCCTTTTATTTAGTCCCGGCAATAGTAACCTAACGATGTTGCATTGATCTAGGTGGCAGATAAGATATTTCACGAGAGTCATTGGTGCCTTAATACAGGCCTTGTCGGTCCAGCTTTACATTTCCCTTAGATGTCACAGCGACTTTATACCAAGCAAACAGGGAGATTATGTTACCAGCTATCTCATTAAGACATACACGTGCAGAGCTAGATACCAAAAATTTGATGACTGTTTGACTATCGATATACATATGTACATTGCGATAGCCTATGGGTAGTCAGCATAACTGACGACATATAGCGGTTTGAAAAACGCTGCTGTGGTTTAAGAGGTTAAGGAAGAGGTAAATATCCTGCTCGATTGAGAAGAAGATAACGCTCCATTGTGTAGAACATCACGGTGCGTTTACTTTGATTTGTCTGATAACCAATGTCTGTAGCCTAAGTGCTGGAATTGAATTGATATGATTCTGGTGTGACCAATGTGCTGTTTCAAAAGTTAAAATGTACAGGATGGTCCGGAGAGATGTTCTCAGTGGGCCAGTGATGCTGAGACAAGCAACTTTAGTCTACTTTAGAACATCTGAGAACAAATCACAGTGAATTGTTCGCAGTACCACATTGGAATAAGAGTAAAATTTCTACTAAGTGATGATGAACATTATTTATAAGACATATGCACCGTGAGGTAGCCTGATGGAATCTTATGACGCTTAAGAGTTGCGGTTTCTAATTTTTATGCGTAATGACTGCAGCTCAAATTTTTTTTGGGGCTTGCCACAATTCTATTTTAACAGATGCTGTAATGCGAGGACAACTTTTAAATTAGTCAGGGTGACTTAAAAATGATTCACTTCTCTGCTTAAGTCTACATCATCATTCTAGTTATACCCAACTTTGACTTCATTTCATATCATATGCAGGCATGATGTCACTTTCTTTCGCTGATTATCAAATTTTGCAAAATTTCTTTAGAGTGCTTGCAACTCTAATTATCTTTACAGATCATTGTTTAAAAGTCCCTTACACAATCATGTTGTAAACGATGGGTAGAGTTCAGTTCAACAACGTCAAGGCTACTTTCTAGGTGACCACTAGTTATGTAGGGTTAATGCATTGTGTGTACATAATTTGAACTACGACTGGCCCCGTACCTACACATTTGATTGTATTCAGCTTGTTTTATTTGTTTGAACATATTGTGCGCCTATTTTTAGCCACTTAAGCAAACATGAGCATTTTAAGTGAATTGTTTATGCTCTCAGATGAATTTGCTTATGCGCTAATTATAATAAAATGTGATATCACGAGGAAACGAATTAAGTTGTTTTTATTTTTTTTGAAGAAAAATTCCGAGTGAATGCTAATGTTGTAAATTTAATTTATTACTTTTTTTATTTTTAAAATAAGGGCCTTACAAGCTCGGATGTTTTAATGAAATGACAGTGATGACTGTCCAATATGAAGAGAAGCAAAACCGAATAGGAATCTATATAGCACTTTTGGGAGGATCGTGTTTTAAACGAATCTGGACTAATTGCATATTTGGCTCGGCAGATCCTTGTGAGACATGGGACCTAGCTTCTCGCAACTATTCGTCTTGTGCCTGCTACATATATTCTTCGAAGGGTCTACTGTTTAATGCTGGATGAGCAATATTATCTGTATAAGAATAAAGCTGCGACTACTCTTCTCTAATGTAGAGCTTTCTGAAAGCAGTCCATGGAAGGTGTCTACCGTTGTCACTTATAAGCTGGAAACCTTTGTAAATAGTATACATCTACACAAGGATATTCTCTTAATGAGAACGGCCACGAACCTATCGATATGATAATAAGACGAAAGTCACACCTTACGGCGGATGGAAATTCTGTTGGAAAAAATGCCATGAAATAGAATCCACTAACCTAAACTGGTAGAAATGTGGGCCGCCTTAAACAAACTTGGTGCAGTTGAAGAGGAAGCAAGGTCTCTGTGAATAGGTTTGAGAGAGTTGATATATATATATTGTTCGAGAGATTACGAACCAGACCACTGTATTGGGTCCCTTTTCGTCTCTCTTCCACGATCCATCTTAGCCAGAGAGTACTGCAACTATAGTCGTTGTGCAAAGTGAATGAGCCTAACCGGACCTACTAGGTATAAGGTTTCAGTTCTTACGAATATCCCCACGTGAATCCAACGTTTATTGGCTTACTTAGTGGATTAAATGTCCATGAATCTTTGCGGAGCTAAAACAAAAATCTCAGAAAAAAGAAGGACCTCTTCCTTGTAAGTTCGGCTACCTGGATATATTGTCTTCAGTGGTGGTTAGTACAGACTACATGCTGCAGTGGATGTTAATTCTTAAGACATCTCCAAAAAAGAATTTGTTTGGTGTACCACAGGGTTCAAAGTTAGGACCTCTTTTATTCATACTTTTTACGAATGAACTCCTTCATGTATTTCAAAGAAGTACAGTATTTGCTTACGCAGACGACATAGCTATCGTTGTCAAACATGAGTGCCTCAAAACCGCGACGACGCTAATGCAGAATGAGCTCGACAAACTTGCAAGATGGTGCCATGACAACGGTTTGGTAATCAACGCCGACAAAACCAAACTTATGCATATTCGCACACCTTTCCAGCGTGATGTAAGTGCCATAAATATTTTTCTGCAAAACGATGGATGTCCTACAACAGGAAGAAGGCAGGTAGTTGAGGTGGTCAAAACTATGAAATACCTTGAATCATCATTGACGACCGCTTCATATGGCAAGACCACATCAACAAACTTAGTTCAAACCTAAAAAGTGCTATGTTTTGCAATGGTACATCTGAAAAGATACACTTCTATCGAAGTTCAAAAGCAGGTTTATTACTCGCTATTGGAATCCAGATTAAGATACGGGATTCTAGCATGGGGCAATGCTTCGGAAACGCATTTGAACAAACTCATGAGTATCCAAAGGCGACTGGTAAAAACAATTAATGCTAATAATGTTTACTTCAAGTTTTTAGATGTGAAAGGTATCTTCAAAATGACGGTAACCTTAGAATACTACGATGACTTCCATTTACAACAACCAATTCAACACAACTTAAACACACGAAGACGAGCACAAGGACTGCTTAAAATTCCAGACACGTTTAACATATACGGCGGAAGACAACTCCGCTTTATAATACCAACTATATTGAATGAAATACCAGCAAATCTAAAGAGCATCCTAAATTACAAAAAACGCAAAAAAGAACTTAAAGCACATTTTGTGAACTTAAACTATTTATGTCCAAGTTAATTCATACTTTAAAATTGAAAAGCTAGCTATAACTTCCAAACTCTTTATGAAACAAAATTATTTACTAACCACCTGCAGACAAGCAATAAGCTTCGCAGGTAACCTAAATATTTGTAATGTGTTTGATAAAGATAAATAATAAATAAATAAATAAATAAAAAAATAATTAGTCCAATACTTAATCCATGATGGGAGCGGCCCCCCTACCTAAACCATCTCATTTTTATTTTGAATTTTAGGGTGGTTTTAGGTGGCGTGTTTGCTAGGTCGCTGAGGTCGTTGAAAGATACTTTTCCCAGGATTGTGTTGTGTTGAGGTTTGGACATACGGAGAGGAAATGTGTTGTGTCTTCCTCTACCACTGTATCGCCACAGCCTTTGCTGTCTGTGGTGCAGATTTTTTTCTTCTAATGGGCCCAAAGTTTGCTAGAGACGCGGCATGAAGATAGTGTAGTCCACCTTACGTTGGCCATGTTGTGGAAGTCAGAAGTGATTTTGGACATGAGAAGACTGATGTGCGTTAGGACCGAGTGATCTACTGTTAGGTCATTTGATTCTGATCCTTTTCTCGCTGGCTCATCGACCATTTCATTCCCATGGAAGCCCATATGTCCCGGAATCCAACAGAGCGTAATGCTGTGCCTCGAGCTAAAATATTTGAATTCCTCTTTGCATCCATTGACCAGTTTTAACTTGGTTTTGATGAAAGTGATGGCTCTGATGGCTGGTTGGCTGTCCTTGACCAGTTTTGACTTGGTTGTGATGGAAGTGATAGGTTTGATGGCTGCTTCGCTGTCTATGTAGATGTCTATTCGATTGTTGTTGTTAATTGGATAGGTCTTGGCAGATCTCGGTTATTCCATATATTTCCGCTTAGAGCACGCTTGCGTGGTTGGCAAATTTTATGGACCGGACAATTGATGGTGCCTCTAAAAATATTCCTAACCCGCACCTTCGTCCATTTTTGACATCCGTGAAAATGGCGGTGGAGTTAATGACCTCACCATTTGTCCAGCTCTCTCTAAAGGGGAATTTGGAGTCAAGGTTGAGGCTGAAGTCCGTGTGGGGGTAAGGTATTCCGAAGGCGTGTTGATGTTGGACCACTTTGTGATGGTGCTGTGCCCGAAGTGGTTGCTTCACCACTTCCAGGTTTGTTGGAGGCGTAGGGCGCTCTTCGTCGCTACTTCTTTGGTGAAGCGGTCCTCGGGCAGAGCCCAAGCATGGCTTCAAGGGGCAGCGGTGGGTATTGTTCTAATTGCGCTGATGCTACCCAAACACTCTAGACGTTGGATCCTTGTGAAGGTGTTCGCGTGTTTGTGGCTATTGCGGCAGCAGGTTACTAGACCAGATAGATGCACGTTAGGGCAGGTCTAACGATGGCGGAGTATATCGCGTGGGTGGTATGTGGTTTTGTCTCCCATTTGTTACCGAAGATTCGTGCGTACAAGTAGGAGGGGCTAAGAACCGGGCTAACTGGAGATGCTTGTTAGTGGAGGCCCATGTTCACCCCTGCCTGTATCGCCATCTAAGCAAGTTAGTAATTACAGGCTACAGCTAGGGTTTTACTTGACGTTGACACTACTGGACGTCTTTTCTTTATTTCCTATCACACCCAACGGAAAAGACTGCAATAGTAATCGGAGTTAATTGTTTGACCCTTGACAAGGTAATTCACCACTACGATTTCCTTTGAGTCCCAAAAACAAATGCCATTAACTTAATTGCCGATAATTTAACTTTAGCTTTCTTCGTGGCTGGTGATCCAGATCTTCTCCATTCTTTTGACCGCAGATTGGTCTTTGGATCGATTTTAAATACTCTCAAGACATTGTCAGTCGTTTCGGGACTCATTTTGTAGAAAGCTTTGAATAATCAAATCTGTTTTGAATTATGTTTTGGTTCCCTTGATGGTCTTCCATAGTGTGGCTTTAGGATTCGACTTCACACCGCTAAACATGTCACCATATCTGCATGGGTCTGCTTGCCACGATGATCGTTTTCTTTTGAATTTTCTAAGCACTGCAATGCAACACAGGAATGAAACTTTATTAAATCACTTTTAGAATATAGTAAAACGAAAGGGGGAAGTACCAATTTAAAATTTAAACTATTTATAGATGCCCGCGAAATTTTCAATGCTTCCTACTACATACTTACAAGCAAGCATAGTTCATTAGGTGTGCACTCCGATAATGTATACAGAATTGTAACAGCACGAAATCTGGATGAAGCGTAGGTATTAGTTATGTTTCCAGAAATAAAATCTAACTTGTGGGTTTCAATGCGCATTCTTTTCTCAGAAAAACCTCGCTTATCAACTATCAAATCACTGATTTTTTTTTTTGTTTTGCAATCAAATGTCAGAAAGATTATCAATTGTTGGTGAAATCATTGCCGTCATATGACATTGTTATCTACACCGACACTGGCTAGTAATAAAATGGAAATATCAACAGCTGTCGCAAATCCTTTACATATGCTTATGATCGCTGGATACTCGACCACAAGGGTTAACAACTTTCGGTCAAATTATAGAGTCAGGCAAGGATCAGAGAACGAACTCGCTTTTGATTTAAACCAGCACATTGAATCATTGGAGAGAAGTAAGCATAAACATTTCTGGCGTGCGTCAACTACCCACATCGACGATGTGGTAAAGCCGAAGTAGGACCAATGATTCCACAAAGCTATGTCGACGGAGTGATCACACACTTTCATTACGAAACCAACATTGTTAGGACGGCAATTATTGTATACATACATTGATAACCAGGAGGCCGTCAAGGCGCTAGGCACTGCCATAATTATATCAAGATAGGATATCTAGAGCCAATGTGGTGACCTAATGTTGGGTAACCACGGAAGGAAAAGGTCTGCGTTACATAATTCACAGACTTTCTTCTTTTCGTAAATTCCTCTCAGCTCCATAGAAAAGTCTGTTGACATGAGGAAATCTAAAGATCGCTGGATAATCTTGGATATATGCGAAATCATCTTGGCCATTTAACAAAGACGAAGATAGCCAAAACGTCTATCCACTTCCATCTACTTACGGCATTTTAGCCAAGGTAGCTAAAGCAGCTGGAAATGATCTAATAGAGAGCATACACCAACTCGTTTCTAAGCTTTGGCCAGACAAGTGTAGGCCTGATGAATGGAATCTCAGCACCGTTTACCCGATCCATAAGAAAGAAGACTCCCTCAAATGCGCCAACTGCAGAGGTATCAGTCTCCTCAACATCGCGTACAAGATCCTATCTATCACCCTGTGTGAACGTATAAAATCCTTCCACAACAACTGTATTGGATCATATCAGTGTGGTTTCAGATCAGGAAAGTTCACAATCTATCAAATCTTCACACTTCGGCAGATTCTCGAGAAAACCCGAGAAGTCCTAATCGATATCCACCATCTTTTTATCGATTTCAAGACCGCATATGACAGCATTTATATAGACGAGCTATTTCTAGGTTTGGTAGATATTTTCTGCCAAATTTATTCGCCTGTGCAGGATGACGATGGAGAACGCTCGCTGCTGCAGCAAGGTCGGTAACAACACGCTGTCAACAAGAAGGAACACACAGCATCGACGAATTGAACAGAATGTCACAACCGACAGCTATAACTTTGACGTAGTAAGGGACTTTGTCTACGTTGGCTCTGCTATCAATTCTGAAAACAACACCTCAGCAGAAATAAAACGAAGAATAACTCTTGCCGAACGCTGTGTCTTTGCGCTGAGAAGGCAATTGAGTAGTAAGGCCCTATCTCGAACAACTAAAGAGATTTTGTATAAGACCTTCATCATCCCAGTCCTGTTTTATGGCTCTGAAGCTTGGACTATATCTTGGAAGATATCCTCGATCGCTTCGAAAGATATGAATATGCTGTGTTACCTCAACGGCTTCAAACATTTGGAAGAACTTTTCTAGACGCTATACCAACTCACACCTTGAACTTTAAACAAGCAATGGTGTGAAGGATAAGTAATACATAAAGATTTGTATTTTCCAAACTTTATAGCACCTATTTGAATAAATGACCGCTTTAGTCACTTGATCAGCCTTTACGATGCAAATGCACACCTTTTGTCGTGTCGTCATGTCGTAAATGCTCCGATTTCATCTCTGAATGCTTGTAGGCACACAATTCCATTCACTGCACATCATTATAAACCGTCAAGGTTGTCAGTTAATAAGCTGTACGTATGCAGTATCACAGCCGAAATTCAAGGACGTTAATCTTAAACCATATTAGCAGGCATACGGAATGTATTAAAGGTGCATAAAGGTAGGTACACGCTTTACAAGAGAGGGATTACTGACAAATTGGAAGACATTCATGATGGATTTATGAGATCTTCAGAGACAACTTTCTAGTGAATCATCATCATTCTACACCCAGATGTTTCGCTTAATAAATGGACGTTACCTCTTGTAACAGAATGAATGCCTTTCTGACCTCATAATTAAGAATACATTCGCGCAATAAATGCAATAAAATTGTAGAAAGAAAAAAAAACCAGCTTAACTAACAAAAACTCACCTTGACTGTGTTGTTTCTTGCTTGCTTGCTGCTGGTGTGTTCCCGCACTAGGTTTTGTGCACTTTGTGTATAATCTGCTAATTCTACGAATTCTCAAAATTCGTAGACACAACAACAAAGGGTGACACGAATAGAAAATTTAAAATAAAAAACAAAAAACAAGCAAAAGTTACGACAAAAATCCGAGATAACTTTCGCGTTATTCACTATAGGGGGGACCGCGCCGTACCGTATGGAATTAATTAACTTTTTTCCACTCGAGGAGATTACTCACTATCGAAGAGGAGACAAATTTATTTAATTTTTCACTGAAAAACTAGCAAAAATCTTATATTCTCCGACGAAATACCAATTAAAGACGAACCAAACCAAACCAGAGGAGCAATTTCACATTTTTCTCTTCTTTGTCGAATGCGCGACGAGTGGATTTTTCTTTCATTTCTTTTTTATCTGCAGTTTCACACTAGAATTTTGTTCGTTTGCATGATTTTTATCGAGAGACGTAATTGCTGGAGTTTTTTTTTTTTTCCTAATTTGCGCAATTTATTGTGTCAACGCGACGAGAGTTCTTGTGCAAAAATTTTGGTCAGTTGATGGGAAAATTTGGCATTTTCCCCCGAAACACTGTGCAGTAGGTAGACCGACGAAGAAAACGGCAAGGAGGAGAAAAAAACAAAAATGGAAATTTTTTGACGTTCTTCGCGTTGACATTCGAAGGAAACTTGAAGTTTTCTTTTTTTTTTTGCGCTGAGACCTCGTAGAAATATACGAATTAAAAGTATCGCCGTTTGTCACTGTCTGTCGTTTGGGGTTGAATTCGGATGGCAGTTAAGTTGTGTGCGATAGAGCGAGAAGAATGGATTTGAATTTGACAGAATTTAACGAAGAAATGGAATGGGAATGGAGATAAATGTCCAAACAGCTGTTTGGCAGTGAAGTGGGATGTGAATTAGGTATAAAGCGTGCAGAGGTGGTTAGAGAAAATATTCGTTTGGGATGTATTTTCAAAAAACCAAAATGAGTTTAGAAAATGCGTCGATTTGTGGAAAAATAAAGGGTAGACGTACATACAAAAACGAAATGGCGTACTATTGCAATAAAAATAGGCTTGATGTGTTGGATGGATCATATAGTCGTAGTATCAGAAGCCTTGCACGGGTAGTGTAGGTCGTTGAGTAGGTCTTCATAGTAGACAGCTCATGAAATTATTTCCTATTCATCTTAACGAATGTCTAACATCTGAGCGTGGGCAATTTCCAGACGACAAGGAAGACCGAACCTCCGTTTTAAGGATCAAGCTATCGCGGATACCAGAGCGCTTGGTTTAGACAACTGGAAGCAGCGTGTTCGGGATCGAAGAGAGTGGAAGGCTGCCGTGTCTCAGGTAGAGACTCTTCACGTGTCAGGAGCCCCTTAAGTAAGTAAGATCGAAGAGAGTGGAAGGCTGCCGTGTCTCAGGCAGAGACTTTTCACGGTTAGGGATCCCGTTATGTAAGTAGGTCTGTGGGCGCCGTGGATCAAGTGATTAGTGCGTTGGAATACGGGACAAGGATTTCGAGGTTCGATCGTGAGCATCTGACCAACATCCAAGAGTACTACTGACAAAAAAAAGCCTCTGAAATAAAACATTGCCCTTCGGAAACATTGCCCATCGTAGGTCTCTTTTATTCGTGTAAAGAATATAACAAGCACAACACACACGGTTATTTGAAGCTAGGCCCTGGGTCCCATGGACGTATCGCGCCAAATATTTCTGTTATAAAGGAGACCAACATTCATCATCATCATCATGTAGCCTGTCTTGTCCAAAGTCGGACGTAGGCCTCTTCTAAATGTTTCCACTCTGTCCTGTCTTGTGCTTTGAGGATCGAGTTTTCTGCTACTACTCTCATTATGTCGTCACTCCAGGTCTTCCTCTGTTTCTCAGATCTTTCCTTGGTCTCCATTCTGTCAGTCTCTTTGTCCACCTGTTGTCTGGCATTCTCGCTACGTAACCTGCCCATCTCTACTTTGCCTTCTTCCGGTCCCTCCTGCTTATTTCCAGCATCGCTTTCTCCATCGCTCTTTGTGCTACTTTGAGTGTGGCAATAGTATGTCTTGTTATAGAGATAAGGTCTCAGCTCCGTAGGTCAAATACTCTTCTTTTCAACCGCATGGCTATGTCGTTCTTCACAATATTTTTCATTTTACCAAAGGCCGGCCAAGCCTAGACCGTTACGACTTATGCATTCGTCGAAAATATTGATGCCTTTGTTGTCCTATTGTAGGTTTTCGAAGGCGTATTCCAGGACCGCTGTAAAGAGCATTGGTGAATTAGAAAGTACTAAAGTGGCTAACGTTACATTGATCTAGATGCTTCTATCAGTGGTTAGTAGTGAAGACAGGTCGCAGAACTGAGAAACTTAAGCGTTTGCGTCCATCCGCTCTACATGCCTCTGTACACATTTTATAGTTCGTCGTTGAATCTCCTCATCCAAAGCCCGTCAATGTGAACGGGACTGAAAATTTTACGAAGAATCTTTCTCTCGAAGCGACCGAGGATTCGCTTTAGATAGAGTCCAAGCATCAGCGCCACAAAACAGGACTGGGATGTTCAAGGTCTTATACAAAAGCTCCATAGTTGTTCGAGATAGCGCATTATTACTCAATTACCTTCTCAGCCCAAAGAAATAGAAACTTGGACGACCATTTGCCTTTTATATCCCTATGACGAGAGTTCGGGTCAGTAGCCCACTTCGGAAATTTGAGCACTACCTTTGGCCCGTTAAGGGTTCATCTACCATCAATTCTTTCCACCAGACCTGAGATTGGAAGCAGCTCATATACAAAGGACACTAGATAGTTCGGCCTAACAGGAACTGTGAACGACACCGTTGATTTCATCTAGAGAATTCTTCCGCTGCCGTCCGGATCAAGAGGAAGTTCCCTAGTATGAAAAACACTCCTCCCTCTCTCGTCTGGAGGACGCAATAGATCTAAATATTACGGGGCACTGTGAAATTAAAACGAGTACGTCTTCCAAAGAAAGATGCGTCTAATTATAATCAGTCCCATGTCTGTTCATATGGGCGGATGAAGAACATGATTCAACAGTGAACTGTATAACCTATTTAAAGATGTGGTTGTAGGCCAAAATGTTAAGAAGTGTCGGCAACATTTCCTGGTTAAGATTTTAAACAAAAGAATGTTATGAATTTATAAAAAAATAAAAAAAACTATTTAAGAGTCCTTGCTTTAATTTTTTTTCCAATTTATAAACCAGCACTCCACATCTCACCAAACTTTCGTTTATCACAACCACACCTACCTTCACATCGCGTAAAACACCAATCTGTCAAACTTTGACAATCAGCTGTCACTACTTCTAGTTCTAACTTTTTTTGTTTTCGGAAAATTAGGAAAAAATAAATTTCTGTTGGAATGGCTGGACGTGAAGCTGCAAAAAGGGCTGTACAGCAAGTTCGTCCAATTCTTTCCGTTGACCGTGAAGAAGCACGGAAACGTGCGCTCAACCTCTACAAGGCATGGTATCGCCAGATTCCTTACATCGGTATGCATTCCCCTCAGTCTTCCTAGGTTATGTGGCCAGGAATCGATTGTTATGTAAACGCTATGCAATTCTAGCGTTCTTTCAATTCTCTTTTCAGTAATGGACTACGACATCCCCAAGTCGGTGGAAGAGTGTCGTGCGAAACTTCGTGAGCAGTTCATCAAGCATCGCAATGTAACCGATATTCGAGTCATCGACATGCTAGTCATTAAGGTGAGTTAAAGCTGTCCGCTGGTTATCTTCTTATTTGTTTATGTTTTTTCAGGGTCAAATGGAGCTGAAGGAATCGGTTCAAATCTGGAAACAGAAGGGTCACATTATGCGCTACTGGAAGGAGTCTGAGGAGCCAAAGCCAACAGATTTTCTATCGAAATTCATTCAAGGACATAATTAGCTGGGAAGTTTCTTGTGATTTGTTTGCCCGCGGTGGGCAGGAGTAGAATAATAAATGTGTGTCCACGAACGATACGAACGTTAGTGTCAGCGCCATTAAATGAAGTTAATTACTAAGCAAGTGTCTTGTGTCTTGGTTGGGTATGGGATAGGTGCAGTTTTGTTTCCGAGATCATCGATGGTTAGTCATTGGCGTTTGTTTGGTTGAAATTCGATCAACTTAAGAGTGGGTGTGCTCCATTTGCATAAAAATGCCAAATCTTTGGACACAAAAGCGGCTATATGGCGATGTGATTCATTGCATGAAACTTCGAGGGAAGTATTGCAATCGAAAAGAAGGCTGACTGCAACTGATTTGTCAATAAATACTGTGACATGATTCGGTTTTCCGAAGGAAGTTAAAATAATGAGATTAAAGACATACAATTGAAAACAGAGGAATGTTGCACAAACTATAGTGTAAAACTGGATGAATTCACAGCCCTAGTCTTCTTATACCATCGATCTATAGATCCTTGTCTATGTCTTACAATTCTCAAGATAGATATGAAATATCTACTTAGCACCCAATTTTCGCAGAGTAGGCAGATAGGCAGGCGCTTAGTCTTAATGGTTAGTACGTTAGACTACTGGGCTATTTAATGAGTTTTTTCACGTCCGAGAGTAAAACTGTCATGAAAAATGCTTCTCAATACAAAAATTGGCCTCCGGACACGGCAACAGTGGGCACCTTTCATTAATGTGAAAAATATCGGACGCAGATCTCCAATAGTTGTGAAACATTTTCTTCGAAACAGAGAAATGGTACTTGTTACGGGGTCTAGTATTTTTTACATACTACGATCACTGATTAGACTGGTGGCAAGGATTACGCAATAATGTAATCATTTGTATTATTATATCACTGGACATTCAATCAGTGCATGGAGCAAACAGATATTAATACATCACTGACATTGGAATGTGTTCATAAGCTCAATGAGTGCTTCTCTCGAAATGAGATGGCGCTGCTCTGGGTGAGAGGGCATGTAGGGACTAAAGGCAAAGAAAATGTGTACTAAGTAGCCAAGTCAAACTCGGAGTTCTCTGGTCCCAAACAATTAACTGCAATTGGCAGAGGGATAGTAGACCACCTAATTAGCAATTGGGCCGCAGCGGAATACCAGAGAAGGAGGTCACCGTAAATATGATTATATCAAAAATCTTCTTTTCCGGAAATGTTCCATATCCAATAAGAGTTTTTTGATACGCATTCTCTTTATTCCATCCATGGGCATATTCAACTCCGGAATCTTGTTTTTCCCGAGATCCAGGATTTTCCTATGTCCATCGATTACCTATACCGCGCCAGTGCCAGTTGGCGAAGTGACGTCGTATCTGCTGTGATGTTCATGAATTTACCACTTGCCATTATTACAGTCTCCTCAAGTCTTCTTAGGAGAGAGTCCACAGTTATATTCCACAAAGTAGGTGACAAAACTCCTCCTTGCGGGCAACCTCTTGTAACCCTTTCTCTAAGTCTTGAAGTTCCCGTCTGAATATTTATCGTCCTATTTTTCAGTATATTGTCCACCCATCTCACCACCAATGGGTTCACCCTGCGTTCTTCTAAGGCTACTATCAGACTTTCGAAGCATGTCTTATCGAAGGCACCTTCAATGTCCATTATTATGGTCATTGCGATGCCTCCGGTGTGTATCTCTTCTTCTGCAATGCGTACCAATTGGTCTAGCCCTGTTTCCGTAGACCTGTTAGCTTGCCTGCTAACCTGACCTGCTGTCGCTTTCAGCGCCGTGCCCTCCATATGGTCCACCACAATTCTTTCCATTGCTCTGTTCCATCGGTCTGAAGAACTTCGCTTCAGTTTAATCCATTTTTCCCGGTTTTGGAAGAAACACCACATTTGTTTCTCTCCATGTTACCGGTATGTAGCCTATTGCTAGGCATGTAACGTGTATACCCCTAAGCCTTGGTACAATGAGATCTGCACCCCATTGTATTTAACTTCGAAAATACCATCCGGTCCTACGGTCTTATAAGGGAAAATAGTTTTTATCGCCTCACTGACCGCTTCTGGAGTTACTATCTGTTCCTCTTCTGCGCTATCCATCTTAAGACTTCCCGGAAAGTGTATTTCCATGAGGACCTCATTTGTACTATCCAGTGTGTCAACCATCTCCCCCGTGCTTTCGCTAATGAGTCCGACTTGCTTTTAGCTTTATCTTCTTTGCCTTATACTCATCCCATGATTCAGGATCATCCCTTCTCATAGCATTTTAAAGACTTTTCGCACCTTCTTCATTAGAATCTCAAGTTCCCTACACCACCAAGGCGTGGGGTCCTTTTCATCTACCAAAGTGGGTGTACACGCCTCTTGGTAAGCATTTTCAACAGCAGATTGTAAGTGGTTTTAGGTATTTTGGGTACCCTTCCATTCAGTTTATCCCGTAACACTTCCTGGTATTTTACTTTGTCCGTGTTCCTGGGAGTCCTTACATATTTTCGATCTTTTTTCCTTTTAGATCCCTATCGAATATCAAATGAGATGGCTCTGTGGTCCGACATCATTGTCTGATCCATTGTCTTCCAATTTGATATTCTATCAAGCATTCTATGTATTACTACACAGAGTCACGTGAATAACTTTCCTTCGTCTTGCATCCACAAAGGTCGGTTCTGTTCCTCTGTTGACAGTAGTTAGCTCTTTGCACACTACAAACTCGAATAAAACTTCTCCTCTGTAGTTTTCATTGGTGCTTCCTCACACTGTATAGTATTCCCCCATCCCTGCAGACATTTCCCAGAGACTCTACCTGTTTTGTTGGAGGAGACTCTAGGATGTCATACGGCAGGTATGCACATGCCATGACAAAACTTAATGTATCTCCTCCTACTCGCACAGTGACAAGATCAGGGGGACGTACATAGTTGCGGCAGCATAACCGTTTTAACTTCGTGCCTCACCAGTACACAAGATCTAACTCTTTCGCCAGATCGCACATAGTGTAAAATGGCAATACTTTCAGGTAGACCTCTAATCCTTCATTTGAAGATCCAGGGCTCCAGCAGCAAGGCAATATCAATCGACTCCTCCACAAAACATCTGGTCAACATTGCTGATGTAGCTTTGCTGTGGTGAAGGTTCAATTGCAATAAGATAGATAGTATATGTCACAGTTTTTCAGCCTTCTTTTGCCCGGCCCATCCCATCGGACTTTCTGTCTAGGGCAGTCTAGGACTTCTGCTAATTGCTCGATTCCACGCGGCTTGTTAAGGATCCGAATATTTCACATGCAGATCCGAAGGTTGCTGCTGTTGGAGATCCCTATAGACCTGATATTCAAATATACATATGTATATCAAAGCAGCTCTTATAGGGAAAACACTAATAGTTCGACCTGCCTGGAACTGGTTGATTGCACATAGGGAATTCGTTGGCTGCCGCCTGGAACAATAGGGGGTGCCTTAGTGAAAAAGAATGCCTCCTTGGTTGGTTAGCCAATCTGCAGTCGAGATACTAGACACCTACCAGCCTAGTCCAGTAGAGTAGGAGTTGATAGTGAGAGCAATCGTGAGAACGCTTGTTCTCTCATATACGATTATTCGCATCGCTACCCTATGTCCACTAATTCTAACACCAGAAGCAGATAAAAAAAAGTCCTTCCACCACAACCGTAAGAAGATCGAAAAGCATCTAGACGTTTCAGATGATCTTAAACGGCTGTTTGACAACGAATATATACGTTCTGTACATCTTTCGACGTGACGGAGACTAAGAATGCTATGTAGAGGCTAGAAATATATTACTCCACCTGTCGCAAGCTATAATAAACTCTAATAAGCCCGACTTCTGGGTTAAACTGAAGGTCACCGTAGTAGATCTGTTTAGGTGGTTAAGGGTTTATTGTTGTAGGTACAAACACTTTACATCAAATTTTAGAGGCGAACTGGGAACGTAAGACAAGTACTCTTGAGGTTTGTGGACATTGTTTGAAAGTCTAACAATGAAAATAGAAACAAAAAAAAAAAAAAAAACAATAGTTTGACACAAGTACCTACATCTCTCATCTCATTTAAATACTGAAGTTCCAAGTTCTGTTAACAATTCTCTTATGAAATAGGTCGTTAAATATTTATTTCACAATTCGTTTCAAAGCTCTTTATAAACATGTACTTCATCGCATTTGTGTACGAATGTATAAAAAGTAACGAAAATTGTGGACGAAATGAAAACAATTAACACCTCAAAAAGCCACAAGTGCATAGCACCTGAGTCATGTCAACAAGATCAAAGCTCTCCAATAGGTAAACTCATTAGAGCGATACTTGAATTGTTAAGTATTCATTGAAAAATAAAAATAAAAATAAAAAATAATAACAAATACCTATACTTAGAACGAAAAGTTTGTTTTTTGTTTTCAAAACAGAAGGGGGCAATAATAATCTTTACTAAGAAACATGCAAACCTATACAATAACAGAAAGCTTTGTCAGACTTAAAGAATGCAAGATAAGGCGAGTATCTTAAGCCTTAAATAAGCCTCAACAAATCAAGGTTAAGTGAAACAGGGTAGGTTTTAAGTGAATGCTAGTGTTTCCGAAATCGTCATGAGTAACTCACCAGTAAATGAGATGACTCACTTGCACGAAAGTAGGGAAAGAGAAGTTTAAAAAAATGTGAGCAATTGCTTTTGAAGTTTCGAATTTGAAAGAAAATCAAACATAGATGAGTTTCAGCAATAGCTGTGTTCAATGAGGTTGTTCTGGACTGTTCGGAACAGAAAAGTACAACTTTCGGTTTGCAATGAGGAATTTTCTGTTCTAAACTGATCTGATTCTTGTTCAATGAGGTTGTTCTAGAACAGTTTAGAACAGGATTTCCTGCATTTACTTTTTAGTTAGAACAGATTCGTGAAAACTGTCAAAATCAGCTGTCATCGTTTTGTTGTCATTCATTTGTTAAGTCTTGTGGTAAATTTTATTTCAAACTCGTTTTTATTTATTTTAATTGATACCGAATATTACAGACAGAGTATTTTTAATTAATTCCTTTGATTTTTCCGATATAAACAAACGAAAACTTAACTACAATTTGTTTTCACAACTTTGTATTTGACGTATGACTGACTGTTCTAACTTGTCTGACATTTTTCACAAAACTGTTCTGTTCTATCCTGTTCTACTCTGTTCTTAAGTTCATTGAACAAAGCCAATAACTCACAACACAGCCTTATCCTTTTCGAATAGCAAACGTTTGTGAGTCTGATGTAGATCCTTTCTCCAGAAGCTGACAATGTCCGACTAGTAAGCCAGATGAATTTTTGTGATAATAGGGACGCCTGTATCTTTAACACATTACAACTTGACAGCACAATAGTCAACAAATCTACTTTAGGGGTTACACAAATATTTTTATTTACCTGCTCTATAGGTATAGGTACTTATTTCGACGATAGTTCAAATTTCTTTTATTCTGTTGAAGAGGTATTTATAATCAATTCAAGGTAAATCTAATCAGTACATAACTAATAAAAGAACTGATAAAAAAAAACCTGTAATCAGTCAATCACGAGAACTATTTATTTGTATAGAAATGCTAATGAAAAGCCATTTCATTTTATGGCACTTTTATTTTGTTTACCCCTAAGCTTACCGAATCTAGTTCTACAATTGAATTATTTACAGTTCATGTAATAGGTGTTTGAGCGTAGAGAAAAGGAAATTCCTTTAGACCGACGTATACGTAGGATATAGTCTATCAAGGTGCTGTCAATTGATAAGAAATACGGCTTAGTATGCGGTATCACGGATAAGAATTAATCTTCTTGATGTACTACACTTTTACTTAGTTTTCAATATAAAAGTTCTTGGCTTTTATTCAATACTAAAACTGAATAAATGATATCTATTAGACGCAACAATCGAACAATACATACGAGGGGCTATCACCAGAGACAGTCATACATTTCAGCAACTAAACCATTTAGGTGCGATAAGGTGGCGGGGAAGATTAACCGTGTTCTCTACATAGACGCACTTGTTGTGGTGTTAGGTCAGATTTCAATGTTTTATATAAATCTAATGATAGCTACTTAATACAAATCCATATCAAGCACTGAAGAAATGCTCAGCAAGGATGTTCGGAGCTGCAATTGAACTTTCAGCTCATGGCAATTGTGCCCGAGTCTTTCAAAGACAGAGGAATGCTGTTACCACTTATTGAACCAACTAGCGGATGCCAACCTTACAGTCTCTTCCATCAATGCTATCCTGAGCCTGATGCATAATTCCTACCTAGGAGTCAAGCTTGACCGGTCTCTAACCTACATACAAGCAAGACCTCACTAATGCTGCGGCTAAACTTCGCACTTGAAACAACATCATTCAAAAGCTACCTGGATCTTCGTGGGGAGCGAATGTGTCTCAGTGTCCCAGAATACTGTGCCCCGGTGTGGCTGAAGAGTGTTCATGTCAACAAAATCGATGTCCAGCTTCACACCACCAAGCGACTGATATCCGGTACAATACGATTTACCCCTGTTGACTGGCTCCCGGTTTTCTGAAGGATTGGACGGATCAGCCCCGATAGACTATAGACAAATCGTGCCAAGCACAGTTCTGATTACAAATGATATTGTGTCTATTTCATTACACACACACCGGAGATTTAAGTCGAGGAACTCCACTATAAGACATGCAGGAGTGTTGACTGTAATCGGCTTTAACGCCCAAGATGAATGAACCAGAGAATGGTCATCCTCAGGGGATAATAAAACGGCTCTCATCTCAAACCCATCTGCCAAAATCCCTGGTTTCAACACATTTGGACAGAACTCAATAGGGTTAGAACAAGCTCTGTTAAATGTGATCATTCTCTCTATCGATGGGGCATCCTTGACTTACTAGCACGGAACGGCTGGAGATGACTTGGTAGTGAGCGTATACTAACTCATCTCTAAAATTTGGCCAGACAAGTGTATGACTGATGGAACGAACCTCAGCATGGTTTTGCCGAACCTCAAGAAAGGAGGCCCCTATTACTGAGGTATTAGTCTCCTTAACATCGCGTTCAAGATCTTATATTGCGTGAACGTCTGAAACCCTTCGTCAGCACCCTTATCGACCTCTATCAGTGTGGTTTCAGGACAGGAAAGTCTTTCTAAAGTTTGTGCAACTAATAGCATAGATGGTACAGATTCAACGATGAACTACACAAGCTGTACAGCCATATCTACCTAGTCCAAAAACTAAGTATCAGTCGTTTGTGATGGCTAGGACCTGTAGAGCGAATGGACACCAGTGTTTCGGCCCGTAGAGTCTTCGAACCTAAACCGGAGGGACAACGCAGTAGAGGAAGACCTCACCTTAGATGGCGTGCGCAAGTAAAAGGGGACCTCAAGAGACTTGGAGATTCTAGCTAAGAGCCGGGTTAACTGGAGAGGCCAAGATTCACCCCGAACTGTAGCGCCACCTAATTAAAAAATCCAAGCAGCTCTGAAAGCCCTCATGTCCCTTGACATTGAGTCTAAACTGATTTGGAACTGTCTTCAAACCCTCCTACAGCTGGCCGTACACAAAAAATTGTATTAACGTTGGCACCGGGATATGTAGGTATCCCTGGTAATGAGGCTGCGGACAATCTTGCCAGATATGGTGCCCAGTTCCCATTTATTGGCCCTGAACCCTTCTGTGACTTACCTGGTACCCCAGATAAAGATAGAGTTACTGGGAACCAAACGAAAAGCTCTGTTACTGGCTTAAGGCATGCCAAGAAATTTTTAAAAAAAAAGAACGAAAGAGATTCTAACAATGATCAAATATAACACTAAGATCCTGACGGACATCCTAACTGGTCATTGCCCTCTCAAATTGATATTAGCCAATTGAATACGTGTCAACTACATATGTCTTAAGGACCCTGAAACTTTCGAACATATTTTATGTAAATTTCCCGCCATTGTTCGAACTAGACTCAAACACTTGCATAAAGACTTAACCTTCCCTTCTGATGTCACCTCCTCCTCAGTTCAAGGAAACCTAAGCTAGGCAAAATCTCTCAATGTCTATAAGGGGATGGCATAAAAGATCTTCTTGAGGCTATTTCAAGCCCAGGGATTATTTGGAATTAGTTCTAGTTCTAGCTAGGGGCAGGGCCTTAAATGCAGCCTGACTATCGCTATAGATTCAGATACTTCAGCCCTTACAACTCTGGTTTGTAATATGTATGTAAGTATGTATATATCATGGCCTGGTCACATTGGAGAGAATGGAAATGAGGAGGTCGACAAACTGGCAAAAGAAGCACGACAGCTCATTTCTTAGGACCAATAGTCCTATGTGAGGCATATATACATATGTACATATTATCCGAGAAGAGCCACAAAATCAAGGAATCAAGAGAGGTTTGCGAGCTCTCTGAATTAAAAGATACTTTCGTCAAAAATTTAAATCTTGAATCAATCTAAGAAAGAACAAGGTACTCTTGATCAGAGGAAGGCTGTCATCGTCCTCATCCATCAACTTTGTTGTGCAAACAACTAAAAAGCGGATCAAAGAACGGAAGGGCATCGTCTGTGACTCTCTTGTAAGTTTCCGGAAGCCAAAGTAGACAAAGTAAGACTTTTCCATTTTCTTTTCAATTTTAGAGGTCACTTAGTTTCTCTTTCGCTCAAAATGCCAGTCCACCTCAAGTTCAAAGCCAAAGTCAGTA
Source organism: Xylota sylvarum (assembly GCA_905220385.1). Lineage (NCBI taxonomy): Eukaryota > Metazoa > Arthropoda > Insecta > Diptera > Syrphidae > Xylota > Xylota sylvarum. Next base: position 11,245,781 of record LR999960.1, read on the forward strand.
CCTAATCGAAAACACGACAATTTTCTAATTTCTAAGTGAAAATTTGTCGCGTGACCAATTGCCACACTTACAATTGTGTATAGGCTACTGTAACAACATTCACGTTCCATGATACCGATTAGGCTACGTAGCTACGACGTGATCATATTTTGTTTTCCCATATCTACTCGAAACAATCTTTTGTACATAATGCGCAGTAGTTCCACCTGGCACCGGGAAAGTGATAACAGTGCACCAGTTCTTCAAAGTTCAAAGATATCCCGACATGACAGTGCGGATACAATGTCTTGTGTTTAAACAACTGACCTCTATGTCCGATTCCCCGCAGCCATTCCTCCCTTCAAATGACTTGTTTAACAGTCATGACTAATTTGAATAGATCAATGAATCATAACCATCTTCTCACCTGCGCCACACTAGCAAAGCACCCTGACGTCAGTCAAGAAACAAGCTTTTAAGCCATTACACTCGCTTACACTCTCCACTGCGCATTGTGGGTGTCGCTGTCGATTTCCACTGAACTTCGACTGATGTCTCATTCTTAGTCTAACCGCGTTAGCAGGTGGTTCCGATAGTCTTTAAAGTTTCTCACCTTTTCGAGTGAAATAGCAAAAGCTCTAATTAGACGTTCGATTTTAATCACTTTCAATTGTCTTTCTGTTTTTGTCTATCTCGGTTTTTATAGTTTTTGTATCGCGATACGGCTCGCAACCATCGATAAGATATATAGAATATTCCCTTGTCTTATCGCATCATAACTAAATATACCCACATAGAGAAAAGCTCTCCGTCACCCCCGACAACCACTCCCTCCCTTTAGGGGTTAAAGATAAACAAATCGATTTGCTTTTGGATTTTCGCAATTTTCTAACGATACTGAGACGTGCGTTCACAGTAATCAACGAGTCACGGACAAGGGTAGCGCGCAGTTCTCTGGATACCAATCCAAAAGATACACAAAAGAGCAAAAGAGAAAGGAATTTTGTTTTGGTTTTTTTTTTTTTTTGAGTATCTTTCCAACTAACCTACCCCCCTTTTAAGAAGAAGGTAAGTTTAACTCCTAATTATTATAATTTTTCCACCCGTATCTGGTGGGTTTGGTGTCTTTCGTTAAGTGTGCCAGAGTGTGGCCCTGATGTAATAAGTGACCGCGTGACCGCAGCTAGTATAACGTGTGTGTAATGTATCTGCAGTGTGTTGTGGTTTAGTTTTTGCGGTTTTTGTGAAATATACATACTATCAGTGATTTTTGGGGGATTTTCCTTGCACGCAGAGGGTTTGGTTTATCCAGGAATAGATCGACGAACTATTACTAACCCAAGCGTCATGTGATTGATTTTCTAAAAAAAAAAAAGTATTCAGGTTCGTCGTAGTGAATGAATTTTCTAATCATAAATTGATTATTATTGTGCCGTTGTTGGTATTAATATCTGAGGTAATCTATAAAATACGAACAAAACACAAAAGCTGTTGGAACGGGTAAAGAGTCGTTCAAATTTCCATCCAACTGATATAAATAATGATATACCTGCACAATTGATGTTATCAAAATATTTTGGTATTGTAATTATTATTTTTTCTGTTTCTATTGAAATAACGTTGTATACCAGTGATGTACAGTGGGTTAAAAGTGTGGCGGTAATAGAATATTTATAGATTTTAGGTAGTTATATAGTTTTATATGTTTAAGAGGTTTTTGTGTATCTTTTAGTCAACAAATACAGAAAGTATGAAAAGGTTTTAATTTCGTCGATGGGAGGAAGGAAATAGACTCTCAGGATATCGGTTATCGGTTTGATTCGTTATCGGTTATCGGTGGATTCAAATCATCAACGTTTAGTTTTTAGACTTTTAGTTAAAAATCTTTCTTGGTGGACGGATAATCTTTAGTTTGAGTCAATTTTAAGTGCAAGTGCACTTTGGAAGCCCTCGAACTGAAGTCAAATATTTGATGTATGTGTAGCCTTTTATGTATACATATGTAGCATCAATATTAATCGTGTTGTCGGTCTTTTTTGAATCATCCTGCACTCTTAGAACAACATATCAGATCTGAAAATATGGCCCAACAAGTCTATTTATTATCCAAGGCTTAGCTTTTCCCAGTCAATTGGGTTGTGTTTGTTTTACTTTTCCCCATGAATGGAATTGATGTACTTACTGGTTTATTACATTGCACTTGTAATCATTATTCTGAAAGTTATACTCTCGAATGTTTGTCAGACGTTTGCGAGAGGTAATATTTTCTGGGATTCGAATTTTGGATCCTCGCTTTGTAGTTCGACACGATATTATTATTTGAAAATGGGGTATGCTGCACTGCGACCTGTTGGTCTATTGTGCCCCCAGCTCACACCTTGGGGAGGTACGTGCCCTCATTAGAGTTCCCCTCGCTTTTGGATTCCTTTCGGAATCATTTTGAGGGTAATGCACTCTTACTACGCCTTGGCAGAAGAAATATGTCCTAGAGCACTCTCTCTAATTCAGTTTCCTTTAAGAATCTAAGGATGAGAGCTGAATCTAGTGATGGTATTTCTTCATCTGATAATTGGTACTTACCCAAGTACTTCAGTCTTTTGTGGGTCAGTGCCCCACAAGAATTTGCAGAGTCCTTCTTCATATATACCTAGTTTCCTTAGGTGCTCCTTGAGTTTACAATACCCCGTTAGGAAGCCCGTTAGTATACGAAGGTTATTCTTGCTCATTTTGATACATGCGTCGAATCTTTTTCGGTTGTATTGCCCTAGAAGTTTCTTAGCTTGCCTCATTCCATGAGCATTATTCCAGGTTCTTGCCCTGTTTTCTCTCTCTAGTTTCCTGAATTCTTCTTTGAGGGTATGATCCGCTATTCCGCAGAGTGGTTCAGGACCTATGAAGGATTCTGATGCTTCTTTTCTTGCTAGGGAGTCGGCCATTTCATTACCCTCTATTCCCACATCGCCAGGTATCCAACAGAGGGTCACTTTGTTTCTACTACCTAGTTCATTAAGTTTTTGCATGCATTCCCACACAAGTTTGGAATTAATGATATAGGAGCCAAGTGCCATAAAAGCAGCTTGGCTATCTGACATTATATTCATATCACAGTTGACATGGTTTCTATCAAGAATGATTTGGACACATCTATCTATGGCATAGATTTCAGCCTGAAAGATACTGGTGCTTTTGTCCACGGATTGAGATTATTTGGTTCTGGGCCCGAACTCCTGCTCCAGTTCCTTCATCAGTTCTTGATCCATCTGTGTACCACTTTGTTGTATGATTGCTCAGTTTGTAGATGGTGGATACATTGCTCCAACTTTTTTTGTTACTGAGCTTGGCAGCAAAGTTCTTTTGGAAGTTAAACTTTCTAATGATATCATCCCTAGGAAAAGCTAGGAGTGGTAGTTTTTTGAGGAGTGCATCGAATTGCTTCGATGTAATGCACTTATCTTTTCCTATTCCTTCCATAGTCATCCTTATGATCGTGTTACTTGCACATTCCTCAACCACAATGTGCAAAGGAGTCAATTCCAATAGTACCTCTATGGCTGCAGTTGGACAAGTTCTGGTGGACCCTGTAATACAGAGGCATGCCAGTCTTTGCACCTTGATGAGTGTCTTCCTCGTGGTGACCAGATTTTTTCTTTTTGCCCATTCAATCGTGTCATTGGTCTCACAATAGCAATATATGTACATCCACCTAAGGATGGTAGGGCTACATCCCCAAGATTTGCCCGCTAGGCTTCGACAGAGCCCGCGTGGCTTTCCTGGTTATCTCTTCTGTGTGTTTTTTCCAGATGAGTTTACGGTCTAGGTTTAGTCCCAGGTATTTAACTTCATTGACTGGTGTCAGTATTGTACCCGACAGCGCTTATTGGGCTCAGACTTTCAAGTTTTATTTTCTATTGGAGTTTTTGCCGGATTAAGGCTTAGCTCATTCGTCAAACACTCGACACGATAAGCATTTAACTACGTTTCATACAAAGTCTACAAAGTCTGCATTTTTCCGTCAATGTTGGAGTAAAACTTGGAATAAAACACAGTCTCCTTCGACAAATCAGGGTCTTAGATCTTTTACCTTAAGATCAACATTTGTTGCAATGTTGGTTGGCAATAGAAAACTGCATTTGATCTAACTTCGTTGCCTAGTATCTTGATTGCTGTTTGAATAACTATGAAAATTGTAAGCCATAGAGGATTTTTTTGCTTGTATAGTCTGTACTGTAGTACTATACTGTACTGAACTGTAGTTCAGCCGTTTGTCTTAAAGCAATACAGACATTGGCAACACCTCCATTCTGAATAATTTCGAAATTATTTCCGAAAACATGGACTATACTATTCCCAAGTTAAGTTTTGACAAAAACTTGCAAGTAACCATCCCTTTCAAGTCATTACGCGAGGAAGAGGTGTTTCTAGAAGTCAAGTCAATTCAGTTTTATACTGAATCAAAAACTAACAACGCGTCTCTGATAGACATAATTTCAGTCTCTACTTCCATTTTCCTAATCATTGTAGTGTGTTTCAGTCGGAATTAATGGCGATTAGGTTAAGGTTTAGGTTTATGGATGCCTTGCGACCAAAGGGAGGTCGCTACTCACTTAGACCAACAGGATTGGGTCCATTGTGCCCAGTTATTTAACTCAGGAAACGCTGAAAAGAAATTCGCGGTATTAGAACAACCCCGATAGTGATATGAATCGCAGGTGGTACATTAGCTGGACATTATCCACGTCCTCCAAGTAAGTGAAGAAGTAACTACCGAGAGTTCTCATTCTTCTGGCAGATAGGGCAGGACAGTCACGTAGCAGGTGTCGGACATATTTAATTTCTTCCACATCCCTGCAACTTCTGCAATATTTATTTGGCGCAATAGGTCTATGGGACCCAGGGCCTAGCTTCTCACGACCATTCATGTTGTGCGTATTATATTCTTTACATAAATAGAAGGGACCTACTGTTTAATGCCGTAGGGAAGGGCAATTTGAGAAGCTTTTTCATGGCAGTTGTACTCCCGAATGTGGGGCTGTGAAAGAAATTTTAGGTGTTGTCGCTCCGTAGGCTACTGGTCTAACCACTTGATCTAGGTGAGTACTTCTTCGACAACCGTGGCGAATTAGCTAACATAAGTATTAACTACCTCCAGCGCTTTATATTAAGCTCATGTTGGTTCAACGGGTAGTAGAGGACACTAGATCCTGTGGTATCACAATGGGTCTATTCTGGCGTTCTGCAGTAAAATGGCGATTTAATGGCAACGTTAGGACCCGTTCATCGCTATAACGAACAATCCGAATAAATCTGTCAACGTGTCTCAATATCGTTGACAGAGTGATTATACGGTCAAATAGCCAACGCGTTGACCCAAAAATTAGCGTCAATGGGACAATCAACGTAGTCCTAAACGCATTGATGGTAGTTTACTTTGACGATACCGATTTGACCGATTTGGGACAAATTTTCTCGTCATTTTGACATTAGAGAGTCAACGCGTTGACTTATTTCGTTGACAGTGTAATTGTAGCTTAATCAAAGCAAATTTGAAAGAAAGGTTGCTAAGATACCTAGTTTCATCTTTTTGTTTCATTTCATCCTGTTGGATGTTTGGGACAGATTCCGAAATTATCCAAAGATCACCTTTTGAATGGACAAAATCCAACTTTACCAAGTTTGAAATACTAGTCGTTTTCGGTGACAGATGACAGACTGCTTCTAAATAATTTTTCACATTAGATTGGAACAGGGGCTTTTTTAAATCTTCCAGCTTAATTGATTTCATAGACAACGACTACAGTTTTCCTGTGGTGATCATAGGACCGAATCGTAGATGATTCTGTTTGTAGATTGTTGGCACTGTTGGTCCATAGAAGGAGCAGTACTTTATAAGTATTGAAACGCTATTCTATCTAGTGACTATCTTCAGGCTAACGCCACTACCTCAATCTAGGTACTTCAAAAGCCCAAATATATAAGTAAAGTACTTAAGAGCCATTGCAATTTGTCAAGTACCTATTCTCATTTTATTAGATATTAGATTTGATTATTAGAAACACTTCTCTTGGCCAAAGCAAACAATGTAAATACTTTCCTTGAGGGTTATTGAAGAATATTTAAATGTACTTCACATATCCAGGTTGTGGAAGAAGTTAGAAATGTTCTTTCTGATTCAAATTTGGGAAGTATTCAAATAAGTAATGGTTACATTAAACTCTTCCCCAAACATTTTTCAAGAAAATGGAACTAGTCCTATTCTCCTTTCTCACGTAGAGCCTCCGGAAGAGTAAAACAACTGCGTAAGCTTTTTCACTGTCCTCTTCTGAACTCTTCCGAGTAGGTGGAAAACAGTTTTTGTCCAGTCCGTCTCTAAAAAAGACGAATCTTCTTCTCCCTCCAACTACCGACCCATTGCACTTACGTACCTTCTTTCCAAGGTGAAACCACTTTCTGCATCATTCTGGTGAATTTGAGATTGTTGCGCTTGATATTTTAAAGGCATTTGGCATTTGGTATTGGATAAGAAACTACCTTTCGAAACATTCAATTCAAGTTGCTGACGTCCGACAAGGCTATTTTCATAAACGAACTCTTGCCTGCTACTTATAATCCAATATATTCCTTCGCAGACGACATACAGTACCCTCAGTTTCTCATATTCGTTCCCAAACTCACGTGCCTGCCCTGCGGCCGTAGAACTGGAACAGCAACGTATGATAAGGTTATTAAATTCCGATCTTGACCGCATAATTGAGCGGAACAGAGTGGAATGTAATGCTTAAAAAACTGAATGCTGTCAGCTGTCACTTAAGCGTAACCTAAACCCTTTGTCATTATCAATGAATGGCACTTGAATCTTTGAAACCGAAAACCCTTTCATCCATTGTCTTAACAACCATCTGAGTTGGAATGACCACATACTCGAATCCGCCAAAAATGCTGCGAAATGTCTAGGATTCCTCAAACGATGCAAGAAGTTCTTTAACCCATCAACATCGTTCAGCGACCACTTTTTCCTCGTAAAACACGTCACGCTTTAAATGCTCATCAGTATACCTTCAAGCCTATCTTTGGACTTATCGTCAAGTATACCAAGTTCTATTTTTCCCTCACATTATAATCCACAAACATTTAAAACCAACGTTCATCGGTATCTCCTATATTCTCTTCCTAAGCGTAGCAACTTGACCGCGTGAATTATAAAAGAAGCTACTAAGCGGGAGGTTCGAGGTTCAAATAGAAGACAGCACCAAAAAGTTATTTCGCAGCCCCAGCTCTCGGGAACGTCTGACAAACATTCGAGAATAAAACTGAAAAGCTTCTAAAAAAAACCATAAATTGCCCTTCAGACACGACATTAAACAGTGGGTCTCTTCTATTCGTGTAAAGAATAGAACACGCACAACATGAATGGATATGAGAAGCTAGGCCCTGGGGTCAATAGACCTCTTGTGCCAAAAGCTAGCCCTCAATCAGTATCTAAATGCGACCCCAGACGGTTCAAGAATTGAAATGGAATATGAGACAAAGAAACCGCGTCATTTTAATTAAAGTATTAACGAATTTCATCATTTATAAGATTATAAATATCATACCACTAGGTGTGGCCCCCTAGTTTCTATATTAGGCATCAACTTTCGTACATTCTAACTTTCGCTTGACACGTGCCCTAAAGAGTGACAATACCGATGTTTAATTGCACTCGACAATGTTTGCTAGATAGAGGGTAGATAGAGCCATAATTTGTCTGTACACTAATAACAATAATCATCTCATATTTTGGGAAATCAATTTCGAATAGAATTGGTGAAAATGATAAGATTTTGGCAATAATGGATCCGATATCAATTTGTTGTTGTTTTAATGAATCGTTGTATGAATGCGATTCAATCTTTGTTTCCAGGTCGTAGAAGACGAATCACTAAATCATGTCTTTTGACCTTGAATTCAATAATATTGGTATCAAGCTGACTTTTGACACGGATTGGGTTGGTGTCCCCGCTCAGCATGGACCTGCTTACACCAAAAGGACGTTCAATTGTGCTAAAAAGTATGCTTGACTTGATTACCAAATTGAAACATCGGCTAGCCTTTGAAAAGCCCTTAATATTAGCTGATCAAAATCCGAGAAGAGCTGGAATAGACATCGTAAATAGGTTGTGAACTATGTAGGGAATGAAACTTACGATACGTGACTCAGTAAATTTCTCTAAATTTCGATTAACAAGTTCGACACAGATTTTAAGTATCTTAACTCAACGCATTAGTATGCCACGCATTGTTATACTCTATATCGAATATATTATAAACTAGATTCTTTAATTAATTTATGTTATATCTCGGTTAGATTCCACATAATCGTAACTGACATTTCTGGTTGACTCTAATTGATTGAGTCCAAAATGTCAAAGTTGCATTCAGATAATTAAAAACAAACCACAATCAATCCTCATAAAATTAGATTTCTCAAAGCACATTCTATTCATTATCTAATCGAATGTAGCTATTTAACAAAAACTTAACTTTGCATCAAAAATCGATCGGTTTTGTGCAAATGTATCGAGTCATCCTCGAGTCGAAAGTAAGGCGATTAGAACCGGTTAGATACGTTTTTTTTTTAAAGTTCAAACGAAATATATATTTGCAATGCAAATATTAATTTTGTATGCACATTAACAAAAAATGAGGAAGTAAAATATTTTGTCAACACTCTTGAAGTCATGTCCCTTTTTATATCAATCATACTCGTACGCAGTTATAAATCAATTTTTGAAATAGAAAAACAAGATATGCCTACCTCATCAAACTTCCATTGACCTTCGTCGCACACCTGATTTTAGGGCATTTACACTGTAGTCTGTGTGGCTTATCCAAACAAAAAACCTCACCATTAGCCCAAGGTAACAAGAGTCAGCAATAAAATGAGATACATAAATGAAAATAGATACGAAAGTACACAGTACAAGTGAACGAAATTAAAATGTGTTTCAGCCCTAGGGTAAGTTTGAGACCATTGAGCTGTGATAAGTCGTGTGAGGTATACAGTGTGTGAAAAGCTATTTGAAAAGAAATTTTTGTAGAAATTGTTGTTCAATTAACACGTTGGCTGGCATGGCAGTGTATCACCGGTGATCACATGAAAAATCACCGCAGAAATATACATGTAAGTACACCTGGAGAAAGATTTTTGATGTGATCACTGGTGACCCACTGGCTTCTGGGGGTGATTTTTGTTGCGATCAGCGGTGATCCACTGGCCTCTTGGGGGTGAATTTTGTTGTGATCACCGGTGATACACTAGCAGTCGATGTGCTAAGACGAAAGGGGGTTTGTTTGTTAGTAAGCTTAGTATGACATACAATAAGGGTGCAACGATCTAAACGAATCGCCAGGAAGTAGAAAATTATGGACTCCTGGAGCAGCTAAAGCCTATATCGACCATCTAAGTGAAACGCTGTGCTACTATGCTAACAATCAGATGACCCAAAACTAGGGTGTATTCCAAACAACCTGTGATCTACGAGTCACCAATTATAGACTGATATCATATCCATGAACAAGTAAAGCAGAACAAACCAAGGGCTGGTCGGGAAAAGTATAGGAAAAGTAGAAAAAAAAATCTCCATTGGAAAAAATCTCCAAAAATTTAAATCCAACTAGCTATTATCTCCGGAGAGAAAATATTTTTGGACAAAATCTCCAACGAAATGAACTTTTTTGCCAAAGACTCCACGAAATCTCCAAATCTCCAGAGTCCATGTGGTGTCGTGACATAAGGCTAAATCACAAAATTTAAAGAAACTTCCAATACACCCAACCTCGCTCCTACGTCAAATCTAACAGTGATCTCAATCAAAGGGGTTGCAGTGAGACAGCATGCCCCCCATACATATTCCATTGTTTATGGATATAAGTGACATAAAGCCGAAATGGCCTAATGTCGCTTTATCAAAGTGTCTTAAGGCCGTGATTTAATTGAATGATTCACTAATTGAACGTCCTTCTTTTGGGGATATTCGATAGGGCATTTTAGCCCTCTCTTTAGCGATTTTGCGGCTGGGGGTTTCAAAATGGAGATTTTGGGGTTGGGAATATCTTCTTGGGGCTTACGTCTTGTGGAAAACCACCCTAACCTTTCAAAACTTGTGCAACACAGTAATTGAGAAGTATCAGTTTGGCATGGTATGGTGTTAGGGATTCTACATATGCTTTGCTCTGTGCCATCTTCGAACTTTCTCTATATCTATAGTGTCTGATAGGTCAGGTTTCTCTGCAGAATAGCGAGGTTAGTCATAAAATTGGCGACAATCACTTTCATTGGACCAGAACCCTTCTATGGATAGTAGGTAACGATAAGAATAAAAAATCGGAAAAGCTACATTCTTTAAAGAACTGCCGAGACTTAGGCAGGTAAAGGTATTCCTGGAAAACTTTAAACAAAGGATCATCAACGAAATAGGAAGAAGACCTGTATATTTAAGGTTTTCTAACTTTAAAAGTTGAGGCCTAAAATACATCTTTTTTTTACGTAGGAAGGTGGGAATCTTTTAAAGACGAAACCGAGCCCGTACATAAAAATAGTGTGGAATTTCCATCCACTAAACCCACCTTCCTTTCTATCCCTGATCCTCGTGGCACTGCCGTCAAGCATTTCAACGTGAGTGGGACTTCAGTTCATAGGTCATCAGCTCATTTGTGTGGCAGCCTGCTGTGTTGCATTTCGCTATCGGTCCTGTCTTCGCTGCTCTTTCATAATGATTGTCACAATGTCGTTAACTCCTTCCCAAGCCTCTTCGCTGCTCATAATCTGTTTGGTGAAGTTGTCTGTGATTAAATCCTCTCCAAGTTGGTTTAACAGCAGGTGCAGTTCTTCGTAATGTCGTGAGCAGTGGAACATGATGTGTTCCGCAATCTCCACTGCTTCCGTGCACGTTGTACGTCGTGTTTACACCTATCAGGCAGGCTCTGAACCATCCATGAAGAGTAAGCATCTGGGTCAGGTAAAAATTCAGCTTCTCATGCTTCCTATGAAGCCAGACGTCTATATTCGGTCAACCGCTGTGTCCACCTGCCTTTATCAGAGTGACACAATCTCTTCTGCCATTCTTTCAGACTTGTTCTTCAAAAATACTTCGACTCATCTCTGTTGCCGTTGTCCTGCTGGCACAGTATTTCTGTTGCGCTTCTTTAGGAAGAAGGTCTACTGGTACCATGCCATCCACTACACATGCCGCGTCATAGGAAGTTATTCGGAATGTGCTGCATACTCTCAACGCGTTGGTTTTGTAAGCTGTCCAAATTTTCTGTCTGCATGATTTCGACAACGTAGTAGAACCAGAACGAACGCAGGATGTTTTTCCAGTTTGCGGTGTTAAAATCGTTCTTGCAGTACTGTTTACTCTCGCTTTCCATCGTCTTCCTTCTATAGCTTTTTCGCGGTATTCATGACTTCGGCGATAGCATCAATCGTAGACTGCGCCTTACGGAAACCATACTGGTGATCTGCAAAGCCTCGAGCCTCATTGATTGCACTCTCCAATCTGTCACTTATGATGCGTTCCAGTATTTTACCCATAGTGTCAAACTTACTGTGGTAGTTTGCTACATTTTGGTAAGAGGACCAGTCTTTGTGTCTTCGACTGGTCGGGGAATACTCTTTCTTTGAGGCAAGTGTTGTATAGCAGATACATAGCTTTTAGTGTAATGTTAGAGATTCCATCGACACCAGGCATCTTTTGGTACTTGATTTTTGCGGAAACTTCTGCAGTGACGAGGGGTATTAGTAATGTGTCTGTTGTATTTACCCTCTCCGTTCGTTCATCTATTTCTTCTTGTTGTGGAAAGAGTACAGCCACCACGTTTTCAAGGAACACTGTGGAGATAAGCAACCGTTTCGGCCACCGTTCAACTTCATCATCACTTGGTAGGCTTTTCCCCACAGGATTTTGGTCACCTTCGTTGAAGCTTCTCTTTTACTGTCTTTAATTGGAGATTTTAGGTTTCTCGGGGCGATCGCCTGCGTTCTCTGAAGTGTTGGTACAAAATACATCATTGGCTAATACTTGAAGATATGTCCATAGAACTATTAAGTCTTTAATATCAAAAGCAAATATTGAATTTGAAAGTGTTGTCCAAAAGACACTGCTCACATTTAGCGAGCATTCAAATAGAAGAATATATGAAGTCCGTCAATCCGTAACAAGACAGCATTCTGTCTAAGAGTTAGGCCTAGGAGCTCCTTACACCAATATCTTTAAGACGTTCATGTAAGGGACTGAAGTTCTCAAGACATGTCTATTCAGTCTGAGCAGATACTTTGCATTACTTTATTTTGGTCTATCTAGCTACAATATATTGAAAAGTAAGGTAGCTGCTGAACCTGTCCTGGGAAGGGTTTCAGCTGTTTCATTAATTTGAATGCCAAAGTGTCAAAAATACATCCAAGATCTCAATGGTAATCAATACACCAGAGCGGTCTTCGAAAGCAACTTGACCTTATGAGCAAATGTACAAGATTCTGCTTTTAAGTCTATTCTTTTCAGCTTTATAGGCAGCAGCTATGTCTACAGTTGTGCTTCGCTACTGAAAAGTCATCTCATGAAATGCCATGTACTAGGGAACAGTTTTGTCTGTATGACTATGTCACCTGGCTTAAAGAAAAAGCGGCTTCAAAATGCTTTTTAAGTTTACGGAGTAGAGTAACCCTTTCCAGTGACTCGATGTGTTATTGAAAAGTCTATCTAGCCTATCACTCCTTTACTGTGACCTTTACTGTCAACTACAAATGTGAACTTGTGAAGAGTGTCCTTGATATTTGTGAAAACGGCAAAAGCCAAGATTTTGTGGTCAAATGCACTCCGCGCACTCCCTGTCGGCTATAATAGTGCCGTCTGCGTAGACTTATGTATCTATTGGAAAAGTGTGATGCTGATACCTCGACAATCCTTCTTTGGGGTTAATAAGTCTATTAAAGATAATGTATCCTAAAGCCTTACTAAAAACTAGGGTGCTTAGCTTACCAATAGCTTGGGAGTGTGTTACCGTGTAAGCCGTTTTTGCATCGGTGTGTCACAAGCTTTGAATATCGCTTCTGTTAAACTTGTCACACTTTATAAATAGGGGGGTAGTTATCAACTTTCTAATCTTACTACCTGTAGCTAATAAGTTTTGGTATGTCAAATCAATTTTATGTCTCATTTGCCAAATTAGAAACACTTGTGTGTACATATGTTAGACGTCTGCTTCAATGACTACTGATAACAACCCTTAAATCATGTCAGCTTTCAAATTCCTTCCCTAACTAATAAAATGTGTTTACACATTCCGTGTGGAATTGCACATCATATTCCAAGCTATACTCGTATCTACTATCCCCAGACATGCCCAGTTCATGGCTAAGATAAATGTAATCACCTCACACACTCACCCTGGCTGATGTCTCACGTGCATATCTGATTAATTGCCGATGGCCGATTGATTCGAACTGAATATATGTACATACATGTCCACCATTATATGATTAAGTAACTTGCAATTGGTCTCGTGGACTTTTCGCTACATATCGAATGAATAATGAAGCTAATTGGCTTTTGACGGGTTTTCCACCGGTTGAGTGCAATATGTGTCTACCCTGTCATTATCGGTTGCAATAAACTCCGCAAACAGATAACACCTCTATCGTCCAGTCACTTGATAGAGGCTACAACCTGCCAGACATATTTAATAAATTCCAATCACGACTTCGTGCGATGCCAACTGATTCAAATGTATCTTTGCTTTTTTTCATTGCAGAAACACTTAACAGAAAAATGTCTGACATCAAGCCAAAACTGATTCTCCGCCCGGGTGTGAACATCTCCGATAAGTCTCCATCACCTTCGACAAAACTTATGCTGAGCCATGGCAAGCCTAACTTTACTATTAATCGTTCCAAGTCCAAAGTCGATTCACTAACACCCCCAACGCCAGCGACACCAGAGGCATCACAAGTGGTGTTGAAGAGCACAACATTCAATGGATTTGTAAAGCCTGCCAATTTAAACCTCTCCACCGAGAATGAGGTCAATAAGGTGGTTCTACGACGAACAAGGCTACCGGAGGCCGGTGACAGACACGTCGTGCAGGATGTAGAGCCAGAGTTTATTAAGGCTCAGAGGAAAATTGCAGAGCGTCTTGCTAAGGAGAACAACTTGGACTTTGAGAATCGCAAGAGTGGGTACTTTACGCATGTCATGATGTCACCAACATCGCCCACCAAGCCCTTTGAACTACCGGTCATCGAGAGTGCAAAGATTCAAAAAGCTAAAGTTGTGAATGCGGCTGAAGTTGTTGCGGAACCGACACTAGCTGCTGTAGTGCCGACTTTAGCTGCCGTGGAACCTACACTATCTGTAGTGGAACCAGCGCCAGTTGCAGTGGAACCAACAATAGCTGCAGTCGAACCAGCGCCAGTTGCAGTTGAACCAACTGTAGCTGCAGTCGAACCAGCACCAGTACAGATCCCCGAGGCAGTCGTACCAGAACCAACACAAAATGGCGACCTTATCCAATTGAATGGAGTAGATGCTGAAGAGGATAAGCAGGCTGACGTTATTGTAGCCGCCAAAGCCCTTGTAGAGGAAGTAGTACAAAGTGTACCAGAAGAAATTACAGCACCAGTGCTCATTCCAGAACCAGTCCAGAATGGTACCCTACAAAATGGTGACAGCCAACCACAAGAAAATGGCCATGCTGCTTCGCCTGATGTCAACTTTGAACCAAAAACTGTAACTTCCTTCTCTAAAGAACTGTCAAACGAGCCCAATAACTACCCAGACACAGTAAAGGTCACCAAAGAAGGCCAACCTGCTGATACCGATTCGGAATTACTACAGGAAATGTCAAAACTAAAGTTTGACATTAACGCTGACAGTGAAGACGTCAAAGTGACACCTGTACTTCGAGTTGCTGAATGAGAATACCGAATAGAGATCGAGTTTCTTCAACAACTATTATTCCTATTTGTTATAAATTTGTATTATTGTTATTCATGATTGTTGCTAGCGCACGCAGTTTTTCTTTTCGCCTTTATTTGTTGTTAACTGTAAATACTGTTTATTATTATTTAATTTGATAGAAATGCCATAAATTGTCGACGGAAAAAGAAAAAAAAAATGAAATGTGAAAATGATTCTTTCATAATGGACAAATAAAAAGAACTGTAATGAGATGAAACGTCGATAATTGGTGTTTTCCCTTTTTTTCTTCTTTTTGATTCTTTCTCTCCGTTCTTGTTTTCTGTCACAATTCGACATGGTTCGGAGTTTTGAAGTTTCATTTTCAGCAAAGATGGCGTCAATGTACAGATTCTTTTGACATTTAATTGATTATATTTTCGATTCCATGGCAATGTCGATGGTGATGATGACGAGGTGGAAAAGGTGTCACGAACGATTATATGATGAGCAAACAGGTGACTTGTCGGTTCGTTGATTGATGAAAGAAAAATTATTTAATCGAAGCGAAGCCATATGGCGTGTGATCGCATGGGTATTTGTCGTTTTTTTTGTCTGCGCGCAGCGCCGTCGGAATGTCAATTAAATCAAAGCTAATTGAAAGAAGGCACATTTTTGTTATTTTTTATTTTTATTTTGACAATTAACACTCAGAGCAGAGATGGATTATGGGCGCGGTGAATTGTCTTAAGAGGGAAGTGGACTCAATTTGGGAGTGGAACACGTCGAGAGGTGAGGTAGGTATCGTCGACAAGTGATAAGTATTATGTTTGCCGATTTATTTTTATTGACTTTGGATGTCATTCACTTTTGTTTTGGGACAGTGTCTGTGGTAAGAGATATCAAATTAGAGGTCGTGCATAGTTGTGCGTAAGGTCGTGCATACTTTATTATTTCCTGATAGATTAGGAAACTATCATGATAGAAGTGGATGGATCGATGTCTTGATGTACGAAGGTTAAAATCGAATGCACGAGTAATAGTAAAGTCAATATCAAGGTGCTTGCCTGAGGCCTAAACAGAGTCCAGTATAGTATCATTGCATCTTGGAAATCCTTACTGCTATTTTCGAATCGTGAAGCGCAAACTAATTTAGACAATCAAAAAAAAGGCCCTAAGTGGATGAAAAGAATCGGGGAATTGCAGAGAAAATGAATGAAAAATGGTCTCTTCCTCGTCCATGTAGATTTCACGAAAGTCACAAAGAAGTGAAATGGAGGCCGATACGAGTATTAAGATAAGAAGGATGGGCTGCATATTTCCTGGTAAATAGAGCTAGTAGATTGCTGTGATAGTACAGCCCATGATAACAGTATCAATGGGAGGTAAATCAAGCAGAGCAGACCCAGCGGTACTCGAGAAATCTCCCGTGTAGCAGAGACAGGTCGTTCTTTGACTTGACATGCTTTGCCCGAAGAAGTTTCTTATCCAGAATCACTCCCAGATATTTCCCTTCATCTGAAATATCATAAATAGTGAAGAATTTTACCACTCGCTGAGTCAGACTGTTCACAAGCCTCCTTCTCGTAAGGAGAACAACCTCAGTTTTTTAAGGATTGACCGAAAGACCATTCCTTGTGCACCATTTATCGACCATGTCTAAGGCTATCTGCGGTTAGCACAAACTGTCTGTAGGCATGACACAACAGAAAGTACGGCAGCATCATCTGCGTATGCCTGAGCGTAGACCTTTGAACAGAGAGTCAACTATCATGCTCCTACCATTGGATTGGGCTACCGCCACAGTGCTGAACACAAACTTCGTCTGGCCCACTGTGAAAATGTCTCAGGGCTGAGACAAATCCAGCGATTAATCAGACCTTATTCCTATAAGGAAATCCTTAATCTAGACAAGGATAGTATTAGAAAGTTGGTAAACTTTCTCACAGAAAACTGTGGTCTGCGGTATCACCTTAACAAACTCAATGTGTGCCCATTGAGTTGCTTATTTGCTAACAAGAGGAGAGAAAACATCGTCTTCCTTGAGTACCTCTGTCACTAAGACAAAAGGAAGATGTTTGAAGACCATCTTCACTTCGTTTCACAACTTAGGTCTGAGGACTGAATCCGAACATCATTTGAAGGCAGCCTACCAGTCAGAGAGGGATATTATCCGCGATTAGGCCCTGGTGACATGGAAGATTCAAAACTATGTATGTTTGTAAGTATTGCCCGGAGGACATTTGTTTCCCATTCAAGTTGCTTAAGATTAAGAGCAGCCTGGGAAGTTATTGTCGAACAGTAGTTCAAGGAAGGTTACTGAAGAAGAAGTCTTTACGGAGATTCCCTAAAACGGAGTCCTATCGCCACTTACAAGGCTCTTTGAAGTGGACTAGTTGCACTAGGAAGCAATTGTTTCAACGTATATTCATTTTCAGAATGCCTCGGATGAATGGGTTGAAGGTATAGTCTGTACCAATAATGAGCTAGCTATCTATACAGACGGATCCAAAATGGATGTAGTAAGTAGGTACTGGTGCTGATGTCTACATATGTACAGTGCGAGTCTCAAAATACAAATCGGTCCTTCAGACTTAAGGATGATTGTAGCATCTTTCAAGCCGAAGTCACTGCAATAAAAGAAACTGGGGACATGACTGTCGAGGGAAATATGTCTGGTAAAGTAATCAGTATCTATGTTGACAAGCAAGCAGCCATTAAAGCGTTAGAGTCAGCATCGGTACGGTTCAAGTTGGTAAAATGGCATAAAAGACTGGACGACATATCAATGGCCAATAGGGTGACCCTATGTTGGGTACCGGGATATCACATGGATCTCCAAGGTAACGAAAAAGCGAATGAAATAGCCTTAGCAGGGTTATACCTAAGATTTGCGTAGGCGTTTCCTGAGGCTTGCACATTGCTTAGCACTTTGAACAGAGAAACGGATACTGAATCCAACGAAGATACAGCCAAATCATTGTGGCCAGTCTATGACAAAAAAAGACCTCCAGTCTTTTGAAACTCAGTCGCAGGGATATTTGGACAGCTGTCGTAACAGGATACTGCTATGACTACCCTATAAAGACTTCTGTAATCCATTCGTCATTTGCTATGTGATTGTCCAGCACTAGCCACTAAAAAGAAAAACAGTCTTGGTAGCTACTTCCTTGCGGAACTGGACGATTTAAAAAAAACATTAAGCTAAATAAACTCCTTAGATTCATAGATGTATTCGGGTGGTTTAGTTCACCCGTCGATGACTGACATTTAGGTTCTCAAGGGTCAATGGATCATTGCTAGTCTAAGTGAGCCGTTGGTAATTCTATTGTCAACAAGGATCTAACCCAGGAATGGTCGGAATTATGAAAATGATTTTGCAAAGTCTCATTGAAGATACAACAAACAAAGCTTTTAGTGACAAATAGCAAAGGTTTCGAAAAATTTAATGGATCTGAGAAACTGAAATCACGACAGTAGCAGCAGTTGAAAATCTCTCTACTCGGAGGAAACAAACATGGCGTAGTGACTGTGTTCATTGTTTCCAGGCGTAAACTTGTTATCTACACAATGCACTTCAGTTTAGGGCAGTATTCAATAAACGTGTGTAGGTAGAAGGATCACATTCGTATATCGCGAATGACGAAGATTATGCTTTACATAACAATGATCCACTCAGTAAGCAGGAAAGTAAACCAAATTTTTCGAAGGACATCTGAAATCTGTCCAATTTTCAAGTAGAAAGTATGGAGGAGAATATACATATGTACATACTACTATCGGCTCTAGCAAAATCTGAAAAGTCCGAAAAGCTAACTCATATCGACTACATTGAGCGATTGGAAATGGAAAATCATCGAATTTCAGTCAGGTCAGAGGATGACCAGAAAAGTCGGATTTCCACTTTAACGATCGATTTTGAAAATGCAGTGTTAAACAGTATCAGGGTTTCACGCAGATGTCTTAGCAACTAGGCTACGTACGATGGCACCAAGGTAGGTTTACATTCAAGATCCAGAATGATGTAACACAAGGTTGCATTCTTTCGCCAATATTTTTTCTAAATAGTGTTATGAGATGTCTCATCGCTTTGACAGATATCGATGTCAAAACAAGAAGCCAACACAAAATTATCATATATTTTGGAGTGACCGGTCCAAAATCCTTAAACTTCGGAGAAAAATCTAAAAGATCTGAGTAAGTTCAAGGGTCTCTCAGTTTCTCAGCTTCAGGCACTGTAAGGGTGCTTTTCGTAAGACATGGGGCTTATCATAAAAAAAAGTCATCTGGATCTATACGGCTGTGATAAGACTTTTTCTAGCTTATGCGTCGGTTGTGTACTTTCGCGTAAGTATATGACTGTTTTCTGCACTAAACTTAAAAAAACGAAGTGTCTCGGCTGCATGGGAGTACGCCTGGCACTTCTCCAGATGCCATATTTGCTTTACCTCCCCTTGATACTTTCATTATGGGCAGTACTATCAAAGCAATCTACCGCCCTAGACAGGGTGGCTTTGGTATCATCTGCACTGGAATTTCGATGACCTTGTGCGATTCTTTTCCTATGATACTGGTTCCATGGATATACTGTCTGATGCACTGACACAGGAACTTCGGCTGCAGTGTAAATTTAGAGTCGACTTTTCTTAAGTTCAGGACTGGCTTCGGCTAGAGTTTAAGACTGGTCTGTAGTCGAATCATCACTAATGGCTCCGAAACTAGTCAAGGGTCCGGTGCTGGTGTCCGACAACAATATACCTCACCACTGTTTTTCAAGCAGAGATTTATGCTATCCCAATGGCAGGTGACTATATTGTTAAGAATATAGTCGGAGTCGGAGAATCTGCGTCTATAGTGACAGATCGGCTGTGTTTAAGAACTTTCTCAACCCTGTAATACATTCCAAAATAGTTCGAGAATGCAAGAACTCTTTGAATTCGATCGCAAGGCTGAACTCTGTGACTCTTGATTAGATTCCTAAGCAAGGCAAGGCATGACCTGAAGCTGCGTTGGTTCTTCCCGCGTTCTCGGGCAGAACCTCCGTGAACGTATGTTTCCGAACGTCAATCAGAAATCAGCGAAATTCTTGGTGTCTCTCAGTAGAAAAGATTATAGGCAACCTTTTGGCGTCTTACGGGACACTTTCCATTTGCCAAGTATCTTAGTGTCCTAGGCTTAAGGGACACCACTGTCTGCGACGCTTGTGGAGAAGGGAACGAGACTTCGGATCATTTCCCTTGTTATTGTCCTGCCTTTGCTAGAATTAGGTGGCAGATCTTCGATGCTGAAGTGGTAAGTGCTGATACTGTAAGCCCCTCATTACTGACGTGCGTTCTTGGCTTTCTCCGACAGTCGAAGAAATTCCAGTAAAATGGGTAATACTGGGTCTTACTTCCTGGTAGTACAATGGACCCGTTTCATCTGAGTGTTCGAGTGAAGAGTATCCTAACCCGACGAAAGAAAAGAAAAAAAAGAATGCAACCTTACCGCATTCCATGTTGTACCTCAAAATGGTCATGCATCTCGGCACTGTGCAAGACGTACAAAAAATTGTAAAGAAATGGACAAATTCCTAAATTTTCGGACAGAAATCAGGGGATAATAGTGCCCGATGTATCAACCGTCACACTAGCCGTTCTTGACGTTTTCAGTAACCCTTTACATTAATTTCAAAACTGTTTCCTAATTTACGAAGATTTAACACTTTTAACACCTAAAACTAATCCAATAGCTAGCACTATTACATCTAAATCTTGTTCAAGTTATGAATGTAAAATGAAGTCAATGATTGCGTGTAATACTAGAATCAACCACTGTCACCCCGAAGAACACAAATTCTAACATTGTTGAGTCATACCACCAAGCATTCACAAAAACGAAAACAATATTGGCCAAGTGTCCTTAAAATGAACAATCCAAAAACAATTGAAAACTTCCCCAATTTGGAACGCCCCAACCTAGCACTAAGCTATCATCACCATCAAAATGAATCCAAAAACCCTACAAAAAAGGATTCACACAACACTTGCCCACTATACGCAACTGTGTTGTGGTTCATGCTTCCCTATGGCAGCGCACCTTTTAGCTACATAGGGTTGAAAATAAAAAACACCTGTCTACCATGCAGTTCGTTTTGTTGTGGCCACCACCAAAAGGGTGGTTGTTTACATCCAGCCCGTTGAATCGATACACAACGCTTGACTGAGTCCACTACACAAAAAAAAAACGACCTCAACAACCTCAAACTATCTGCCACTCAGTAGTCCAGTTGTTAGTAGCCGTGTTTCGACACACAACTGCAAGGCGTTAAATGTAAAATTAAAACTAAAGAGAGTCCTGTCGCGTTCATCTCTTTAGTATGGATTTGAGCTTAAAAGGATCACAGGTGAGAATACTGTTCTGGTGTGTGTGTTTGGGCAAGAGTCCTTTTCAAATTAGTTCAACAACGCTGACCTATTGACAGATAAATTTAGTCTCGCGGCACAAGCCCAAATCGCTGAATGTTAAGTTTACGTCAGTCCTTCAACGACCTGGTTCGGCCTCGGTATTCCGGAGAGGACGTACGTCACCATTTTTAAAGAGACCACAGTCTGCGGATGCAAAGTTCTCACGGTGTTTTGGCGGCTCTGGAGGAGGACACTATCTTGAAGGAGAGTGCAGTGGAAAGCTAGTGAAAAATGTGAGAAAAGGTTGCGTAATGCGTGTGACTGTGTGTGAGTATGACATTTTTTTTTCTTTAGAAGCGTTACCTATCGGTGTCCTCGTCGAATTTGTTAAAACTCTTGTTAGAGGAGCCGATAAAACGTTCCTGGTTGTGTCGGGATCAATCGGATGACCAGCAGTCTGAAGCAAGTACATCACGGAGGAGTAATAGCTACAACAATCTCAGCAGAGCACGAAAGGATTCACTGGACATTAGCAGTCAGGAAGGGGACTATACCGCATCAGCGAGGTAAGTGTCCCATAGCCATTTCGAGTCCCATAAGTCATTTCGTGTCCTGTTTAGATCTCCAATCCATCAGCTTCCTCAGAGGATGAACCCATCATCGTCTCTCTCGAATCTCTGTAAAGAGAAACCCTGCCAATCGTCAGACTTTTGGCATACAAAGAAGCCTGATCTCCCAGGTCGGGTATCATTCAGTAAACCATCGGACAGTCAGGATATCGACATTCTCAGTGACTGTGACAACGCTAAGCAATCCTATTTCTCATACTCTGCCAAAAAGTCGGTTCATTTCGGTGCCAGTAGTGAAGTCCAAGCGGAGACTTACGAATATCCCAAGTGTCCATCGGACAACTGCTCCTGTAGCACACGTAGCTCGTCCACTGCCAGTGTACATGATTCACCAAAGAAATGCGAATACACAAACCAACCATCGTGTTCAACAACCATTGAAAAGTCTAACAATCGCGAGACTTCCTCTCAAGATAGTGACGTCATACGTCAGTATAAAAACGCAATTGGCGAACAGTCTTCAGAGTGCTCTTCCATAGTTAAGAATATTCTTCAAGACTTGGAGCCAAAGAACTGTCAGCTGAATAACATGGAACCACTGCCATCTCTTGGTCATTATACTCGATTGGAGAAACAGAATAACTTCTCCGAGGTTAACAGCAAAAATTCCTCGATTGAGATATACAAGCAGTCTAAGAGGAACCTCGTTTTACCTATAAACTCTCCAGATGCAGCTTCAAGTGAGTCGGTCATAAACAATTACTTGAAAGTGGCTGCTACTCCGATTGTTCCAACAAAGAAGCGATCTAATACCAGACCCCCTTCGGCGAGTAAGGAGAGAAGGTCTAAATCGGCATCTAGCAGTGAAGCTCGTCTACCCAATCGAATTGTAAAGACTAAGAAATTAGCAGGAACCTTCCGAGAGGATTCGAACTTGGACGAGTTTCAGTTGGACAAAGTGGATAGTTGGATGTCAATTCAGTTGCCAGGTGAACGTGTCGCTGAAGATCTGGAAAAGTTCTCTAAAGACAGTATTGATGGCGATGAAGAATCATCGGTTCAGGAGAGTTCACAATGTTCGAAATCGGACGATAATTCTCAAGATGATTCGACATATGAGGAGATTGTGTCGGTCATTAAGGAGATCGAGGAGGATAAAAAGAAAGGTGCAGGACAAGATGGACAATGTCAAGACCATTTAAATAAATTCTATTTCTATTCCAGATAACCTTGCAGAAAAGGCTTCGGACAACGACCTGAAATTGAATGCCATAGCCCAGTTGGATCATATAGAAACTGAACCTTCCACTTCATCCACCTCGGCCAAAGTCAAGTCTCCTGATAAGTATAGGTATGTCTTTTAAAAGATTCTTGAATTTCATTTGTAATGACCGATTTATTGACAGGGACATCTTAACCTACTTAGACGATGTGGAAAATAGTTGTGACAAGACTCTTCTTGAAACCCGACGGTCCATTCCGGAGTCAAATCGTTCGGAGATTGAGTTTGTTGTAGAGCCAGATATCGCCGAGGATGTTCCCAAGTAAGTAGAAGTTCTATAGAACACACCACTTCTAACACTATCTGTTCTTGAACGCAGTGAATGCTGATTGTTTTGTGTGGGAGTTGTTCTTAAAATCTGGGTCCAATTGGAAAACTATCCGCGATATCCGTGTGACAAAACAGAAGAATCCACTTCTGACACTTACTAAACAAGTCTGATAAAATTTTTTTATCCAAAGTCTTGCCAAAACCGAGAAAACCGCCAATTTGGGGGTTGTTCGCAAAATACGGGTAAAATTGTTAAATTATCCGCGATATCCGTGTGACGGAAAAGAAGCATCCACTTCTGACACTTACCTACTTAACAAGTCTAATAAAAATCTTTTATTCAAAGTCTTGCTTTGCAGAAGACCGTCAAAGAATGTAGTGAAACTTCAAGTACTAGCACTATTTTTTTAACTCAGAAAAAGTTGTAATGAATCTTCCACTTCTAACACTATTGACTCCAATAAACTATTCGAAGACATCTCATCCAATCTATTGTACATACTTCCTACTCTACCCTACCACATCTAAAAAAAAGGTTTCAAGATCTGTTCATTGTTGCATAACTGAAGGATCAACTAGGACTCTAGATAGCCCACTTCTGACACTATTGTATGCAATGAGTCATACAAGGCTGGCTCGTCCAATCTACCTACACTTCAGACAAGTCCAGATATTTCTTCGATGCACGTAGTCTGCTGACACTGTCTCTAGTTGCATGGGCAGAATATTGTCAAGGATTGCCCACTTCTAACACTATTTTGGTAAACGTATGCCAGTAACTCGAAAATTAGTTCTTGACTTATAAACACAGGTCGTCGTTTCAAAGATTCCTTATCGCGATACACTACCGGTCACTCCTTTAGTTTTCTTGCCTATCTTCTCGATGACAATCTTCCTGCCCTCTTGCGGTAATCACTGATATCCTTTGAATTACTAAGAAAGCAATCCCACTTTGCATGTCACCAAATTATGAAAATCTTTCTTTAAAACCCAGAGAATCCTCACAACTTTCCTTTAAAGACTTTCAGATCTCTTAATGCTTCCCAATCACCAGTTAGCCCGTCGTGTTATCGGTCTAAGTCTTCGTGCCAACGAACTTGCCAACGCTGTACTCCTATCCAAGGAACATTTAATGAAAATTCGTAATGAAAAACAAAAAGGACTTCGTAACGAGAAACAAAACACAGCGAATCGCTTGAAAGAACAAAAGAAACACTTCGAGGGAATAGTTGCACGCCATCAGGGCTTCATTGAGCAGGTAAGTACTTCAGCCATAGCAATGGGGGGCGGGTAGATAAGGAAGACAATAATTTCACAAACAGCATCTCACAGCTACTTAAGGACAAAGGTTCGTTGTGTGAGAAGGTCGCAGCACTTACACGACGTCTTGAGAGTCAAAATCAGGCATGGGAGCATAAATTGGAAACTGAAGTGGCTCGTGTCAAGGAGACAACCCTTGCCGGTGAGAAAATTCGTCGCGAACGTTGGGTGCGAGACAATACAAAGAAGATTAAGGTACGGATGCATTGTATTGTATCCTTTCTTCTGTTTGTTGGGAACTTTATGATTATTTGTGTTAAATTACTTGACAGGAACTGACGGTGAAAGGACTGGAAATGGAAATCAACAAAATGACTTGTGATCATCAGAGGGAGATTACAGAGTTGAAGAGAGCTCATCAGCAGCAATTGTTGGATGCTGTTGAGGAGGCACGCCAAAAGCATGACCATATAGAGAATACCATTAGGGAGTCGTGTGCACAGGATCGTGAGGCGATTATTGAAAAGGAACGGACAGTGATTAGGGAGAGGTGAGTGTTAGAAGTGAAGAGATCAAAACGTAGCCTTTGATTATATATTCAGGTATGAGAGACAGCTGGAGGAGGAACGTTCTATCTTTGATGAACATAAAGCGAAGCAGTGTGAAGATTTCGCAGCAGAACGGGAACGATATCAAGTGGAATTGAAGGAGAAAGAGGGTGCAGTTCAACGAATTAAGCAAGACATGCAACGTGAAATGGAGACTGCAGTAGAGAATGCAACCGGTGAATTGGTGGACAAGATGTCGAAAATGGAGGAGAAGTATCAGGTGAGTTATCTATAAACGATTGTTTCTATTGTTTTATATGTAACTACCCATACCCGATGAAT
The DNA here is from genome assembly GCA_905220385.1 of Xylota sylvarum. NCBI lineage: Eukaryota > Metazoa > Arthropoda > Insecta > Diptera > Syrphidae > Xylota > Xylota sylvarum. Next base: position 11,271,347 of record LR999960.1, read on the forward strand.
ATTCAAAGGTTTGAGCAATCTGCTGTTTATTTTGCAACACGCTTGGAAAATCTTTGACTTCTTGGGAAGCTGATTACAATATGTTAATGAAACTAGTCTGTTTTATGTCAAGTCAGGGGTTTTTTTTAAAAAAAAAGTACAGCTCTTATCTCCAGCTAAGTTAAGTAACTAACGTAGCTCACAATGTACATGACGAGATATAACTCGTGCATCCATGCGGACTGCTATTGCGCAATACTATTTCGCACTTCTATATCAGCTCAAGTTTTACGAGTATAAGTGGTATGTTAGATTATAGGTCGGAATTGCAGTAATGTGACAGATGTACAGATAATATGTGACAGATAACATGTGACAGATAACTTGTGACAGATAACATGTGACAGATAACATGTGACAGATGACAGATAACATCTGAAACTAAGAATTCTACTCCGCCTCCGTGTCGTCGTCGTCGTGCTTTAGCTCTCCTTAACTCCTACCCAGTTGCCGTGCCCCTTTCTCGACTGTTCCACCATATGGTTTTCTAAGTCTGCAGGGACAAATCACCTATTCGTCCAAGATGGATGTACCCATTTGACAGCTGTCACTGAATCAGTGAATTTGAATTGGTACGTAATTTGGCTGCTAACTGAGTGATACATTCTTGCTCACCAGATAGCAAGGTTGTAGGATGAAAGATTTGAAGTTGATTATATAATATACGTGATTTATGACCGCAGGTCTTTTGGCATCCCGTATTAACAGGTTCCATTGGAAAGCGTGGTTAGGCTGCTTTCCAAAATTTAACCAAAATACGCATTGCGACGGCACCTTGCATTGGTGATGCAAATACACGATGCTTTCAGGATGCGATGCGCATTCTGTTGCGTTGTGAATCATGAGGTTTTGTTCAAGTCCTACCGCCTTTTGCTTTTCAGTACTTTGATCGCGCTAGTGTTCTCATCATTACTGGGGTTGTGATGCCTATTGGGTTGTTTCTTACCTCAGACACCTCTGCCTGAATTCAGTGCATATCGCTAGCGAATATAGGGTTCTCAACCAAAAGAAGGAAAGAACCGCATTCATTGGTTATTGACTGGTGGTGCGAGCACTTATCAGCTCTTTGGTGATTCAGTTGACAGTTCTGCTGTCGTAATTGTTGATTCTTCTGCTTCCGTAGTCAGCGCATTTATGTAGTTCCGCTTGGTAGGTTGCACGCTAATTTTCTCATTTTTATGCGGTGTTCCTTGAACCTTGCGAGCATTTATCAGTTTTTACCGTCGATCCATCCTTGGAAAGCCACATCCATCATATGTCTTCACTGCGATAGACCGATAATTCTTTCGGCATTAGATGTAAAAACAATGTTCACAGCCAACTTGCGAAAGATGGTCCCTTAATTGTTGTCGCACTGACGGATCACTTAGTTTGAGCTTGGACATTCTTATGTTGTCGTGGTATCTCCGAACAGCAGAGCATATTTGGAGAGTAGCTACATGTCACTCAGCTAACTTTACGCCATGTTTTTGTCCTAACATGGTGGCACCTATAAGAAAACAATTGCCATTGTCATTCTCATTGCGGTTGCCTAGTCCACATTTCTCAATGACATGCCTGTCGTAATTGTCACTATCTACCTTGCCACTCAAATCACCCATTCCTATGATAATGTATCCCTTTAGTATTGCGTTGCGTTGAAGACGGTAAAAGATCTACTTCTCATCATTAAACGAAGCATCCGTTGAGGCGTAACACTGTCCAATACTAGTCCTAATAGTACTTTAGTCCGGAATCCTATCAACATAAGGCTGCCAGGAAACTAGGCCATTGTGTGATTTTGGTGTTGCGAACAGTCCCACACCATATTTACGACAGGGATATCTTAATCGACTTAGACGATGTGGAAAATAGTTGTGACAAGACTCTTCTTGAAACTCGACGGTCCATTCCGGAGTCAAATCGCTCGGAGATTGAATTTGTTGTAGAGCCAGATATCGCCGAGGATGTTCCCAAGTAAGTAGATGCTCTATAGAAGCACTTGCCACTTCTGACACCATCTGTTTTGGAACGCAGTGAATGCTGATTGTTTTGTTTGAGTGTTGTTCGTAAAATATGGGTCCAATTGGAAAACTATCCGTGGCATCCGTGTGACAAACCAGAAACATCCACTTCTGACATTTACTTAACAAATCTAATAAAAACTTTGTATTCAGTCTTGAAGAAAACCGTCAAAGAGTCTAGTGAAATGACAACTGCTAGCATTATTTTGTAACTTAGAAAGAGTTGTAATGAAACATCCACTTCTAACACTATTGACTTCAATAAACTATTTGAAGATAGCTCACCCCATCTATTGTACATACTTTCTACTCTACCCTACCACATCTAAAAAAATTGATTCAAGATCTGTTCATTGCTGCATAACTAAAATATCATCTATGTAGGATTCTAGATCTCCCACTTCTGACACTATTGTTTGCAATGAATCATACAAGGCTGGCTCGTCCAATATATGTACATACTTCAGACAAGTCAATGTATTTCCTCGTTGTATGTACGTTGTCTTGTGACACTGTCACTAGTTGTGTGGACAGAATATTGTCAAGGATTGCCCACTTCTAACACTATTTTGCTAACCTGTGCTAGTAACTCGTGGTTTCAAAGATTCCTTGTCGTGATACATACTGGAACCTGTATCACAATGGATTTCCTTTTGCTCCCGTGTTACACATTGGAGCCCGCCTTTATTTTAATTTCGTTTATCCCCAAAATCACCAACCTAAAACGCAAGAACACTTGCTCGAGTTCGAGGAATCTGGAATTGTGAGATCCTTCTTCCTCCTTCCCAGTCAGTAGTCTTCCGATCAATCGCAATACAGAGCCTGTGCTCTTGACAGCACTTGATAAATGGGCATGGCATCTACCTTTAGGTGTTCCATAGCGTTTTACATCTTCATGCGTACAATGCTAAGAAACAAGGACACTACATTGCTCCACTAGATAATAGGTGCATGAAAATATTTACATCTCCCCTTACATTTACAGAATCGCGTCAACTCAATCGAAAAGCAATACGAGTCTGATTTTGAAATCTGGAAAAAGGATTACGAGAACGAGTGCAAAATGCGTCAAGTTGAAAGTGAAAATGCCATCCGTCAGCACTATCGTGCCGAAAGAGATCGTCAAATAGACGCCATTGTCACAAGAATGGACACCGAAGCCCTCAAGCAACAGGAAGACTTTGATGCCAAAATGAAGTAGCCTTCCGGTTAAATGACAAAAGAACGAAATTAATCCCAATTTGATTACTTAATTGCAGTCGCCTCAAGGAGAAATACGAAAAGGATATTCGTGAAGCGGAAATTGTCGAAAAATCACTTCGTGAGAAATACACCGATACCAGGACCCGTCTCGCCGAATCCGATGCTCAAGTACGGAATTGCCAAGCTGAACTCAAACAGTTGCACATAGAACTAGATCATAGTAAAAAGGTTAGTCAACTTTCAACCCCCTCTGCCTAATGACATTTTAATCCATTTCTGTTCGTTTCCGTCCTTCAGATGTGTAATGAGTTCCTGGCCGAACGAGAACAGCTGCGGGACAATGTCCGTTCGGAAATTGCAACTGAGGTGGCCACCCTCAAAATGGAACGAGATAATGAGATTCAGAAGATCCACAAAAGGTAACCCGATGTTGCATCTTGTTAACGAGAGACCATTTGCCTTAATTAATTGGAATTATATATTTTTCTTTTTTTTTTTTTTTCATTTCTCTGTCTGTCTCTGTGTGTGTGGGGTGGTTTTTGGGGGTGAAAACAGAGTTCAACAAGCCATCGAAAAGAAGGATACAACAATTGAATTACTGCAAAAGGAGAACGGTGCGCTACGCGAGAGATGCATCAAGCTTGAGGCAATTATACGCCAGCAAAGGAAGGACTATTGTGTTAAATGAAATTTCCTGATGACGATGATGCTACAGAGAGATGGATGGATGTCCTGATTGTTACTATATATAGGAATATCGCGGATTTTAATTTAAATTTAAGCGAGTTTTTCTTGTTTTATATTCTCTATAGCAGCGGATTTATATTAAAATGATTGCAAAATGAAAATAATTAAAATAATAAAAAGTTTATCTTTTGAAAAAAAGGTTCTTTCATTAATTTGATGGTGTGTTCCTGCTGCCGTGATGGTTGTGATGAGATTTACGCTGAAGAAGATGGTAACAAAGTTTTTTTTTGTAATAAACTTTGTAAACAGCACTGTATTGAGTTCAAGGTTGTATTCATTAGTTGCCAGGACTACAAGAGAGTAACTAAGATAACGATGGGACATTGTAGCTGTTTCGATAGATAGAATTATACCAACGTTTCTCTTGAGGTGAGACCCTAGTGTTGGGTGAAATTAAGACTTAAATAGCAAGGCACATATGCACTTCCTCTAGGGGGGTTGTATTCCAAGACTCTCCAAGGTAAACTAGTATTGAAAATTCGAAACTATGATAAATTGTACAGATCTATGCCGGGTCTAAGATTTCGGCAGAATCAACAAGTAGTATCCACAGATTAAACAGATAGTCTATGGACGCAAATGGACGGTCCTTAATTCCGCTCACATGATTCCTTATCCGTGAATGCATGTAAATAAAATCTAAGAGTCACAAACTTATTGAGTTTCCATTAGTGTGAGCTAAGTTAAGTAAGTGTTTAAACTACTCTCTTTACTTTTTATGGACGTTACGGAGCAGTTCAACAGGTTCAATAGCTTAATCCTCTTTTTAATTGACATCCATCTATAGAAGATGTAGAGAATGAAGAGGAAGTACTTTGTACCTGCCCGGTCCTGTCCCAAAGACAGAAAGACACCGTAACCTAAATCTAAGCTGAGACTAGCAGTTTACACTAATTTTGATTCCTCCTCAAAGATTACTAAGTCTGAGTGATACTTTTGAAAATAACGACAGCATTTGAAAGCAGTTTGTTTGGTACAACAAACACCATAAAACTGAAGTTTTGATAATCTTGGGCGACACTTATTCTGCTTCTGCTTCTAGTACATATGTATAAACGTCCGACAGATTGATAGATCATCAGCTTTTGCGCAAATTCATAGCCGACTTTCCTTGAAGTCAGTATTGGTTCTAGATAGAGTTTTCACAAACAAATGAGAGTTCCGATATCAAAATGTTACAGCTTCTATAAATGCTATTCGCCAAGGAGTACTTGATCTCACTTTGGCTAGCCATGTCATGGGACCCAGGGCCTAGCTTCTCACAACCATTCGTGTTATGCGTGTTATATTCTTCACATGAATGGAAAGGGCCTACTGTTTAATGCCGAATCCGAACGTCAATTTTGAGAAGCTTTTTCATGACAGTTTTACTCTCCGATGTTTGTCAGACGCTCACGAGAGGTGGGGCCGTGAAAGAAATTTTACGTGTTGTCTGGGGATTGAACCTGGAACCCTTTACTCCGTAGTCCAACACACTAACCACTTGAGCCACGGCGCCCACGTCGTTATCAGACTGCCAAGGATTAATCTTGCTTCAAACACAACATCTTCAATTAGTAATACCACACATTTTGCAGACATGAGTCACGGACATGGTACACGAAGGGCATTTAGCCAGGAGGTATTGTCGATGGGCAAAAGTGAACCATGCAATAGCAACTTGAGCCTTAAACTGTACACTGTGTCCGCAGCAGAGCCTCCGAAGGAATCTAACTCCTGGCCAGTACCAGGAAGTCCATGGCAAAGAGTCCATATGGATTATGCTGGACCCTTCATGGGACAAATGTGCCTTATTTGTATCGACGCATACTTAAAATATCCTATTGTTGTGCCCATGAAAAGTAGTATTACTACTGCAGCGACGATTCAAACTTTAACCAAAATTTCTTCCAGACGGACTGCTGGAAACTATCGTATCGGATAAGGGTTTGCGCGTTTTTGCAAACAGAACGGAGTCCGCACCGCACCGAAAGATTTGTCCGCACGTTCAAGAACCACAAGAAAATCATTGAAGAAAACCTTAACCAAGATTCAGTGCTATCTCAATGCTAGTCTAATCGGAACTAGCACTAGTACTATTTCTATTTTTTCCGGATAGACATTCAGCCTACACTTTTCAGCTCATTTTTCGAGCCTGTAAAGGACAGATTCCATCATTTCGCTCAATGTTTTTAAGAATTTTCCCAGAACTAAAATCGCCACTTCATCCGCTTAAGCAGTGACGCTAAACCCTGCGTCGCATAGATCCTTAAGTATATCGTCTATGGCAAGAATACTGAGAAGGGGAGTGCCCCTAGTAACCGATTTCCTTATTGAACTATGTTCTAGAGTGAAATTGATATTTCTCATGTCGAGTATCTTACAAAAGCCAATTGGTTATGCTATGCTCGATAAGTATCCTTCCCAGCGCACGTTTGATTGCCTCCCTTCATTTGTTACTAAAAGTGCCTCTAATCAAAAGGCAGCTAGTGCAAATTCATTATGGTCAAGGCTGCTTTCTAATTTGCCTACTACTTCATGTAGAGCTGTTTCTACCGACTTACCTTTTAAATATAGGTGCTGAGCTTTGCATAAATATCCGTTGGATCACTAGTTTCCTATATGAATGTCGAGAAGTCTTCAAGTGTCTTGAGGAGAAATGACTAAAGACTAATGGGTCTATAGTCTTTCGCTATAGTGTGGCTTGGTTTACCTGTTTTGGGTATAAATACTACCCATACCATAGGTACGTAGCCTACCCTTAGACAATTTATAGAAATTTCCCTGATCCTGTTTATAATCTTTGTTGGAGCTTTCTGCAGTATAGTTGGCAGAATGCCGTCAGTGCTGGCGCTTTGAATGGTGCGAAAGACATTATAGTCTAACGTAGTTTTTTCCATGTGATGAGATGATCTACCTCTTCCTCTGTTGACAAGCTGGTGTGCTGCTTCCTATAAGAAATGAGCTTCGACTAATGTTTCTACTAGGTGGTGCGCAAATCACGGTGTCAGCATTTAGAGGCACTCCTCAAGGTGGTTTATTATCACCCTTCCTCTGGGTCCTCGAGATAAGTTAAGCTAAATTAATAATAACTAGTTAAGCTAAAATTTAGTGGAGTTAAAGCAGTAGCATATGCAGACGAATTAGCACTGCTAGCGACAGGAAAATTTCTGTCCACTCTTATGGATCAAATAGAAAATGCTTTATCCATTTATACCTGGACCAAGAACTGCGGACTTATGGTTAATCCACAGAAGACAGAATTGATTCTTTTAACAAACAAAAGGACAATACCGGAATTTAAAATACCATCAATTGAGATGACTCAGCTGAAAGTTTCTGACTATAGGAAAGTAAACTGGAAGCTCAACATAAAGGAAGGGGCAAAAAAAGGATATTGGGCAAAACCTGAGGTCCAAGCCCTAAAATCATCATATGGGCTGGTGGCAAGCGACGAAAAAAGCCACCAACCTTAAGATTATGACAAAAATTCGAAGAATTGGCACCACTGGGGCTGTAAACAATATTCAACCTAAGACCCCTAGACCTTTTTTGTACTAGAATCCGCCGCAAGAAGTGTTCTTCGAATAAGCCAAACTGGAAGCTAGAAATCCAGTCTGATAGGGCACGCACAGATACTACAGAAATATGCGGGTAATAATAATAATATGCGGGTCTGTACAAGACCATTTGTCACTTATTTTCCCAGTAGAGATGAATGGCAAGAAAAACAACCATCAGTTAATGGATCAACGATACCCATCTATACGGATGGCTCCAAGATGGACACCGGCGTTGGTGCAGGTGTCTTTTCTGAAATTCTCGGAATGTCCAGTTCGATCAGACTCCCTGACTACAGCAGTGTTTTTCAAGCTGAGGTCCTGGCAGTGACAACAGCTGCTAAAGAGGTTGCAATGAGGGTATTACCACGCGCTGATATTACCTTCTTCATTGACAGCCAAGCGGCAATAAAAGCGATTTCTGCCATTGAAATAAGATCTAAGCAAGAGCTACGAGTTCTTGGCGCCCAGCACAACGTAAGACTTTGCTGGGTTCCCAGATAAAAAGATGTGCCGGGAATGAAAGAGCTAATGAACTGGCAAGAAAATGATCACCAATTGAACTAAACGAGGCAGACACTACAGTAAAAATCCCACCCAGTAATCTTAGACAAGCGATTAGGAACAAAATACTTGTAGCAGCAAATGAGAGATGGACCAACTCGACTCCTGTGTTACAAATAGGAAAATGTGGCCACTCTATAACAAACAAAAAACCGAGAGAATTTTACAAATGAGTAAAAAAATCATTGTCTTCTCTCGTGAGTGTAATTACCGGACATAACTTGCTGAAATATCACACAAAGAAGATGAGACTTAGCACGGACGACCTATGCAGAGGTTGTGATGACGAGCAGGTGCATGAGGATACTCCACCCTTCGTCTGTCACTGCTCAGCACTCTGTCAAATCAGAAACAAAATTCTGGGAAGACATTTCTTCCAAGATTTAGAAGAACTTTCCGACAGGTTTTTAAAAGATTTGCATAAATTCATAATCGCCTCGGGATAGCTTGAAGATCCATAGGTTTTTCATAGGTTCTAGGTATAACCTATAGGTATGGGAGGTATAACTCCTAGGGGCATCACAATGGATCTACATTGATCTACATAAGTATGATCTACATAAGTTCTTCTCCCATGAACCCATTAACCTAACCTAACGGAATGTTTCTAAAACTTCCTCACTACCTACTTTCTCTCCACGATTCATCAGATTTTCTAATGAAGCTATGAACTGCAACGTCTTTTGCCATCATTTTGTGGAGTCTAGAAGCTTCACTAGTATCTATAATCCATTCTTAGAATATCTTCCAAGGTATTCTTTTAGATTGCCTGATCAAATATTTAAATTTCATCTTGCTCTCTTTATATTCCTCCCTGTTATAAAAATGTTCGACGTGCTTTCCTGACCGGACAGACGTTTTTGCCCTGCCTTGTTCATTATTTTGTTTAGGTTATCAACTGTCTTTTTTATATCTCGGGGATCTGCAATACGATGTGGTCTATGCCTTCGATGTTGCCCAACTATTAATTTAAACCTACTCCAGTCTGCTCTCTTGGGGTTTCTGTAGGTTTTATTAGCCCTAGAGTGGAAGTGTAGTTGAAAGCAAATACTCATGTGATACAATAGGGATGCCTCTTCTAGAACCCTCCATTTATCTACTGTGAGGGAATCGGTATATGAACTAGAAGCTAGCTATGTCTAATATAGGTTCATTTCAATCACTTCCAGCATCAAGGGGTTCTTCCTCCTCTGCTCCTTACGTTATGAGCTTCAACATGACCATCCCCATGGTGTGTCGTACCATTCCTTTGGTCCTTTCAAGGAATGGAAGCGATTCCCTATTTAGCCTCAGAAAAAACTGCTGGCGAAACTGGATTATGGATCCTATCTTCCACACTCCCCAAGTGATTGATTTCAGCTCCTTGTTTTGCATGTGAAGGAGACCGAGTAACGTGTATGGAAGCGGAACCCAGACCCAAGCTTTAGGCAGAGTCTGGGTCGCCAACCTTCGTAATGAAGTCTCTAAGGAAGTCAACAGAGGATTTATTCCCATATGTAACAATTTCGCAGCCTCCATCCCAGCCAGCGCAACGGAAACCGTAACAATTGTTATAAAAGAAAATTACCCTCGACTTGTTGAATCACTTTAACAAGTGAGCCTTACGCTATGAGTTGAAGAATTAGTGACAACACTTCTTGTTTTTTTTTCAGTTACAGAAACGAGGGATTTATCAAGTTTCGTTTTTCTTGAAATTGAAAGATACCAAACGTGTTACATAAATTTTCAACAGTTTTTGAATTTCACTTGTTAAACAAGCACTTGTTGTATTGTGTTATAGGCCTCATTCTTTAGATAACCCATGCGATGGAAAAATTGGACAGATGTGATTTTGGATTTTCTACATACTAGCTGAGAATTAGTTTTATTAAATCTCTAAATTCATTTAGAAAGGAGGGCCATCCTAATTAGGTCTAAGTAAGTTTGTTCGATTAGAACCAACACGAACGAATAAAACGAACGCAGCTCCACAAAATGAATTTGATCTGAGTTGAGTACATCACTGAGCACTAGAAAGAAAAAATAGATGCGCCTAAAAGTAGCTAACAATATTCCACCTCCATCCAAAAGATACTTAACTAAAAATCCCAGATACATTCATATGTAAAATATCCCAAACAGTGTGCGATGTGCACACAGAGGAAATTACACTCAGTGCCTAGCCCATCCCACTGTATTTGGTGTCGGTGCATGTGTACCCACTTATTTTTATTTGTACTTCTATGCATGTAGTATGTATGTATATCAAAACCACACGCATAGGCGTTAAAGCCTAAAGAGACACAAATAAAACTACAAAAAACAGACTGAATTCATTTCCATTTTTCGTTCCTCCTATTTGTACACGTTAGGCTAATGACCCTAGTGCAGTAGCGGGGCCAAAAATGTCGATTTCACTTGAACGCCTTGTTGTAAATAGGTATGTACTTGTACTATGTATCTGTGTACTTTTTCTATAATTAATCCCCACACGATCGCATCGAAAGATATTGAAATGAGTTTGATACGAGGCAACTGCCGAATTTTATTTTTTTTTTTTAATTTTGTTAATTTATTTGACAAATATTTCTCGCATTGGATCGGTGTGTGTGTGTTCACAAAAAAATTGCATTTGATATTTGCGCACTCAGATACATGTATCTATAGCCATGTCAAAATGGTATGCACATCCCTGAAATAAATATTTACACATCTCGCAGAGCAGGGCATATGGGGATGCGGTTCATGTAGAGAACGTGTGTGTTTCCGTGAAGGAATTGAGTTCTTTTTTTGTTTTTCTTTCTGTTTTCTGCCAAACAACGATAAACGATTCTGTGGGGAATTGGGTCAAGTTAATCCGAAATATCATGGAGGGGCCAGCAGAAAGATAATTTACTGTACATGGATTTAAGATGGACAGGTGTTTTGTGTTATTAAAGCAATTGGGATGTTCTACGAGGTAATTGTTTAGTCCTTGGAAGGTGCAATAAATCGTGCTGGTAATTTGATTTGCCTTTGATGATCTATTTGCGACAGGAACTGACACGTGAGGATGTTGAAGATTAGGGAGACTAATAAGCTTACACATACACTTTGAAGAGTCATGGTCGTGTGGGTATGTTGTAAGAATTTGGCGTCTTGTAATTATAGAATGAATGGTGAACTGGACAAATACAAATAATGAAATATTGTATCTAAACGTGTTCTATTATGAATACACAATTCAAATTTCCATTATTGTTTATAAGACTGGCGGCCTTGAAACTGTGATATGTTTCTCATTTGCTTTTACGATTATTAGTCACGGAACGCTTAATGCCTCAGAAAAGTTATAAAATTATTCGGTCCGACATCGTTCACAACAATCGAGTGTTTCTAGAGGTTCCCTACAGAAAGTTCTCGAGGAAAATCTAAAGCCCCATTCTTACACGATTTAGAACGATGGGAGGATTCAGCCCATTTTTAATGCCAACAATGCGGCAGTTGGATTCTGGAGATCCAAGACGCCTTGGATGGACGAACGGAAAATTTGTTGATGTTCTTTGGCTAGGATTCTGGAAGGTAATTACGCTTTTGGACGCCTGGAAGGAAGGCAGATTCATCCAACTTGAATGTGAAGTAACAAGTTGACATCTTAGGGCTGTTGACTCCAACGACACGCAAAACCTCATATCGTGGACACACCTTAGTGACAGGTCATTGACAGACAACTTTCAGAACAGAGTAAGAAAAATCGTCCTTGTATTGGATCCATACGTAGGTACAACAATGACAGACTTCGGAGTCCAGCTATGCATCAACAATATAGAGATCAACCGAAACGATCAGCTCGGTGCCCGGCAAGCATAGAACAACCCTGGAGAGTTGTGGAAAATGTATTTGTAGCTGGGGCAGTACGATTTGTCGGTATAAGGCAGACAAATCACAGTGCATGGTTATGCGAAGAGACCTGGATCGGATCGAAGAGTGTATTTTACTCAAGCTCAATTGGCAACTGTCCCAGTAGTAAACAAAGTTGAACTGGAATCCCCGTACTGCATTAAGAGACCAGAAGTACAGTGTGGAACGCGATAAACGAAATCGCATTTACATTGACGCATCGCCCTAATTTCACAATTTGAGGATGGAGCAAGAAGATGTGACAGTAGGACCGTTTATAGAATCACAAAGGAACTGATAGGTGATCATAGTTTCAAAGAAAGCTTGGAAGAGTCTGAATAAGTCAAGAGTCTGGACGATTCGTTGCTGCACCAAAGATAAGGAGCATTTCAGCATGGTTTGCAACTATTAAAAACAATATCGTCGCTAGTTAAGATTCGAATGAGTTACCCGAAACAACAAATGCTATTTATCGCATTCGAGAGGGCAACTGAATTTATGTGTCTTACGGAAGAGAGGTATTCCAGAGAAACTGATAGCTAAGATGGTGCCAAGTCCCACTGCCACTACGTTAAGGTGTCTGATGATTTTAAAATAGAAGTTGGGGTCCCACAAGGCTGCTTACTTTCACCACTGTTATTCTCGGTCGTAATTATCGGTATTTTACATGCAGCTTTGAGTGTAAACAATAGCAATATGACAATAGACATTGGAGCGCGTTCGTTTGATTCATCAGAGAATAATGAACTTGCATCAATTGGTACGCAGTCTGGAAAGTCACCAAAGTCAGACTGAGGATCAATACGGCCAAAACAAAAGCCTTCAGTTTTAGGGTACGTCCAAGGTGAACCATCATCTCACTTTCGCGCATACCGGCTTACCGGCTAGATTTACGCCGATACTGGGAGCCAGCGTGATTTTAACAAGTGATGGGCATAGTGCACATCATGCCTTAAAAATTCATTACCATAAAACTGGTAAAAGTGGGTTACCGGCATGAACCCGTAGCTGGAAAGCGAGGAGGTGGTTTGGTAATTATTGTGGACATACGGCTAAGCAGGTATCAAGGACATTGGAGTTGAATTGGAGAGAACTGAACCATGTTGCAGAACCTCGAACGGTGCACAAAGTCTGTCCCTCTTGGAACAGCAGTCTCTTGCAGCAGATTTCATATAAATAGTTGCTCGATTCACCGGATTTATCCACCTGCACCTCATTTTTGATCTTCTGTATATATTCTAAGGCTTTGGGTTAGATCTTTCTTAAGCTTTTCGTCATTACGTACAGATTTGTAGTCCTGATTGACCGAGATCACCACTCGTTTAGTCTTTGTATAAGCGTTCCTTCTCCGAAAAGGGAACAAACAATAGCTATAAGGTTCCAGCTGATGACTCTGGAGAAAATTTTAGTGTCCGGATGCTGATCTATCCAAGCGATTGAGAATGGGGTATGTTGCACTGCGACCTGTTGGTCTATTGTGCCCAGGCGATAGTTGAAAACGGCTGCATCTCATACAGGGCCTGAGAATGGGAATTAATTACCGACATCATTTCACAAAGGAGTTTGCGGAAGGTGCTAGTGTTGCCTACGCTGGCCAAGTTAATTTCAAGGCATGAAAAGGCTTCTAATAAGGTCTGACTTCAAGCATTTGTCGATCTGCTACCCTAGTCTGTAGCATACGCGATAAAGCCTTCGGCGATAATAACAGGATGTTGTCTCCTTGCTGATCTAACTATTTTGCTTAGCATCTCGTCATATTTTGAGTGTGGACAGCTGAGTAGGACAATGGAACTGTGTGACTTTTACCCACACAGTTCCATTTTCTTTTTCTCCCATCACCTCCTGCGGAAGATAGTCATAGTCAACACACACCCCTTATTCCTGCCTTGGATGTATGGTCATCGACACACGCAGTACTGTATGCGATTTTCAATGATTCTGACAGTATGGCTACTTCGGCGTTTTTTTTGCTCTTCGACAGTCTTAGCCAGGAGATCCTGGGCCGCTTCACAATGGTTAAGGTTGAGTTGGATGAATTTCATCATTGGGCCTTATTTACTGATCTTCAGTATTCTGGGCATTTACGGCTTCTTGCGGCAGGGTTCTTTGACTTTTTACCTAGCATTCATTTGTGATCCTTGTTATATCCATTCTCTATGTGACCGTCTTCTTCGCATTTTTCCTTGATTTTTCATTGTAAATCAACTACTCCAAGTTTCCTCGCTCACTCTCGGTCGCCGGTGTCTACTACGGATCCGACTCCCTGCACTGTAAAAATATCTCCTCTCACACTATCAATCTTTGGTTTATTTTCAGGGTTCCTTCCTATAGTTGTTGTTACCTTTAGCCAGGTTTGATCTTCGGCCAACTGTTCCGATTCAGACGCAGAACAGTGAACCGCCCAATCTGGGTCAGACGCGCCTGGATTTTTTTTATTTAACAGTATGATGTTCCACGTACGTAAACACATTCAAGGGTGCGTACTTGTTATTGAGTTCACTCGTAGCCACCTTGTGGAGTGTTTAGCACGTACTTGAAGACAGTGCCTACTCGCCTTATCGCGAAAAGTTCTTTGATGTTCCTGTGACAAACTCTTCATTTTCGTTTTGAACGCCCTTGTTTGATGAGTTCCCAGTGCTGTCTAAACCCGTCTTTGGTTTGATGTCGCCCATTACGCTCATTGTGGCAAGTTCGTTGTACAATTTTACTTAGGTAGGCAGGTAGGTGGGTGGGTTGATGAGGGGAGAAATATTTTGAAGTAAGACATCAGATACATAGCTCTTGTAAGTCCTGAAAGTAATATTTTCCTAGTGTCCCCGTGAACCTCATCATCACTGCATCCTCTGCATATGTTGTCATCGTTGAGTTTAAGTTTCATTGTGTGGTTCCTAAGAAGATGATGGCCAGTGAGTGCACCAACCAACATTGACAGCATTTTCCTGTCGTTTTGCAGGAGTTTGTGGGTTCTGCCTCTGTCGTATCATGGTCAGAGCTTCATTGATATATCACATGTGTGCTTTTAAGACACTGCTGTAGTCAGGAAGTCTGATCGAGATGTGTATGTTTAGTTGCATGTGGAATATACCGGCTCCCGTTCCATCTGTGTAGATTTGTCTTTTGTTGGTTTCTTGGTTTGCCATACTTCTCTACTCGGAATGATGTTAGAGAATGGTTTCCAAAATGGTCCCTGTTTACGTCTTCTTCTACGAGGTTCTTTAGGTTCGAGGTTCTTTCGAGGACTGAGTTCAAGCTGTTTGATTGACTCATTCTAAAGCACTCTTGGTGACAGACTTTTGCAAGAACAAGTCTAGTGGTAGTATGTTAAGGTTTCCAACCCAGCTGTAGGGGTTGTTCTCATCGAACTGGTTGTGCCTATACATGCAAGTCTCTCTATTTTAGTCATTGCCATAAGATTGGTTACTTTGTCTGCTACTCGCCACCAGACTACGTTCCTATACGTGAGTGTTAGTCTTACAATTGCCGTATATGTACATCCACAGAATTATATTAGAGTTTGGTCCCCACTTTCTGCTGAAGATTCGGTTGCAAGTGTACAACGAGATCGTTGCTTTTTTCAACTCTTTCATTGACATTACGCTTCCAATTAAGCATTCTGTCTAATATGACTCCCAGATACCTTATACTATCAGATATCCTTAGGTTTAGCTACTCCTTCAATAGCTGGTAGTTTGAATTGCGGTATAGTTCTTTTATTAGTGAATAGCACTAGTTCGGTTTTATTGCGATTAACCCCAAGTTAACTTAGATGTCTTAAATTTAAACTATGTTAGTCTTTCCGCCTCAGTGTAACGAAGTTTGGCACCATCGCGTCAGGAACAGAACGCACTCCGATAGGCTGAGGCCGATTAAGTCAGTTTTAACCCTGTTTTGTGGCTTATTTTAGGTAGCGTTCCCACTTTAAGTTTCCTTCGAGAAAATTTCATGTCATATTAGATGTACTCGCAGTGAATTTGAGTCCTTAGTATCTTCGATTAGATACCTCTGATTAGAACTGCAATGTATGTACCTAATATGTATGTATCTATTCTCAAAGTCAAGGTACACCATCGTCCAACTGCTAAATACCATGGCATGCAGACTGCACTCGAAAAAAATCAATCAAGTCTACCAACAAATATGTACTTCCAAGGCTGTCCACTAGTCACCTATAAATCCATCACATTATTTACTGCGCAAAATACTGCAGCACGTATAGTAGCTAATACATCATCACCATCACCACCACCGCACCACTATTCCAGCAACATGTTGCTCCATGCTCCATCAGAGTGTAAAAGAATCACTTAGTTCCCCTGTCAACATGCAGCAACCTAACACTGTCTGCATTCAATCATCGCCATTACGTCATCAGTTGAACTCTCCCTCTTCATCTTCTTCGCCCACCCACTCAACAATCGCATCTGGAATCAGAAACTAAAATCCAAGAGTGAGGCAAAAAAAAAAAGAACTATTTCAACCTAGTTTCTCCATCCTCCTCTAGCCAACATGTAAACTTGTTTTCCCGCATTTACAATCTCCATTGTATTACTCATCGTAATTGCTCTCTCATCGTACTTGGCCCCGGACATCCTCCACGCCACCCATACTTGCATGTGGCCCCCTCGGTGTAGTGTATGTACTCTAGGTGTGTTAACTGGTCTCCACAGTGTCGGCCACCACACAGAACTTCTCTGAAGCTCTAGTAGTGAAAGCATCCTATACACCAAACACACACAGATACATTTAGATACATTCAACATCATTCTCGTTTCGTTTCAACAATTCAATTTCGATAGAGTATCGTATAATTCGCGTTTTTCAACAAAAACTACAAAAAAAAAATATAAAACACAAGAGAATACAGAAGAAGGAAAAAAAAAGAACAGAACAGAAAAGTATCTGAATATACCACGGGACGAGTATCCGAAGCCGAAGCGAACGCCTTTGCCTTTGGATTCTATGTTTTCTGCGTTGTAGTCTATTGAGAGTCAGCCTAAGCGTACGTCGGTTGTGTTTTTAGTTTACCAGTGTATCTCGCGTTGAAGACGTTGTTGTATCGCGTTCGTGTGGTTTTTTAAAAACAAAAAAAAAATTATATACATAAAGTGAAGTTTCTTGTTCTACAAAAGTATCTAAAGGAAATATCTCTGGAAATATGTTCAGTTCATTCACAGGTAAAGCATAAGAATTTTTGTGAATTTTTTTTTGGTTCTATTTATTTATTTATTTATATTTTGTTATGATTTCCATCCATGCACCAGATGTATAGAGTTAGTCTCTCATTGGATATATTGACCTGCATTTTTGGTTTTTATTGATTTTCTCTTTAAAAAATTATGTCATTCCTTGAAAATTTCTTTCCACCCACTTGTCACCCCACCCCGAAGACCACACACATACCGAATCCTTTCCACCCAGCAATGTATTGAAAGTTGAGTTAGGTTTTGTCCTTTGTAGATACATTTAAATGAATTTATAGGAAATACAAGCATATATGGATGTATCTACACTATAAGAAAATTTATTATAATGTTTTTTTTCTTTGTTTTAAATTTAATGGAAATTTTTAATTTTTATTTTATTATTTAAAAGCTTTGGACAGAGAATTTCTGTGATGGTTTTGTTGTTTTTCTGCATCTACGACGTTTCAAGGATATTCGAAGAGCTTCTGCGTTGTTACGTGGAATTTTCCGTAATTAAATACAACTCGTATACCCACTCTTTAACAGCACTCGAGTACAGATTGCTAAAAGGACATGCATATACATATGTATGTAAATATATATGGATGTATGTATGTATGTATATGACTGGGAAGTGTATCGTTTTCTTTGTTTATTTACTGAGGTTAGAGCAATCGATTTGAGATACTTTTTCGACTCTTCGTTCGTATTACGTCATTTTTATTTGTGTTTGAATTGAGAACTGTGCTTATTATGAAACGTGTGTATATAATTAAATTTTATACATATACTCGTACAAATGTACATATTTTATTTTTTTGTGCAATTTTTTTTGTTCATTCTTTTCCTTGCGAATTGCAAATTTAAGGGGAGAGACGCACGTACTTAAGTCGTATCTATGTACATACATACGTGTATCTGTGTTATATATGTTCAATTCTTTTGTTAATTTGGTTGTTGTTTTGGTCCGGTGTTGAGATTGTCAACAAATTTATTAAAAAGCAAACCTGATTAGCCGGTTAGTATTGTTTCATATTTTCGCATATGATCAAGTTATAGGTTAGATTTAATTCTTTTTTTTTTTTAAGTATGACGTAGTTTATTATTCTGTCATATGTATGATACGTTTTAGTATATTTTTTGGACATAAACATTTTTCGCTACTGGAGGTTAAATAGATTAAAAAAATGTTGATGATGTTGCTATGTCTAAAGATACTATCATGAGACATTGTTTCTTAGTGAAGTCATCGGTTATGGGGAAAATGTGTTAAGTATCTACATACATACGTACGTACATATGTGGGAAAATGTGTTGTGCTAACAAGTTTTCTAGAATTGTGGATTTTCTACGAATATAGTGGATCGATTTTCATGGAATACATGACCTACATATGTACATAGTGCTTGGCCTGAATATATATTTTATTAAAGGAAGAGAAAATATGAACTCGTTCAAATTTGATTAAGTTGATGTACAAGTGCAAGGCTTTTGTAAACATTTTATGGGTGTAGATACTCATAGATACATATGTACATACATCGATAGACAGGACTATCAGACTATCAGAAATGCAGACTAACTTACAATTGCTGCTGATAGGCATATATAGAAATGTTCTGACAACAGCTACACACCCATAGATACATCAGTTGCGTCTTTTCTCTATATGCAGCAAACTGAGTGATTTTAATTTTTGTTTTCAATAACTTAAAGTTCTTGTTCAAGGTTGTCATAGTACGTTCTAGTAGCTGGGTATAATGGACATAAAAGATGTTCTAAGTGAGCAGTGAACCTAGTATGTACTATGTACATATGTACTTACCTCTTTTGGAAGCAAATATTGATATTTGAATTAATTGCACACGTTGTTGAAGCATATACTTTTCCATGATTAAACCACAAGTACAGACGAGTTGAAACGTCAAATGGACCACAGCTAACTTCACGCATATCCGAGAAATCCTATTGAAAAAATGAGTTCAAAATGAAGAACTGATCCAATTGAAAAATTATTTACTAACCAATCAACCGTTTTTGACAATTCGAAAACTGAAAGATATTCCAAAAAAACTTTTCTTGACTGAAAGTCCAGGCCAGTATCTCAAAAAAGTGTTGTTTTTCGATCAAACATGAATCTATCGATCAAGTAGAGATGTTTGATTACATAGTGCCTAGAATACTGAATGTGCTTATAAGCTCTACTACTACAGCATGAGCATAGTTTATACAGATAGTCAACCGCTCCAATCCGCAATTGGGTGGGGCCCAAATCCTCTCCCATAATTCTCTATCCGTGCGAACTGTGAATAATTAAATAATATATTACAGTCATCAGCTGATTGCATTTCCATTAGTGTAAACTAAATTTTGGATACCTTGGAGAATTAGAGAAGAATTTCGTATTTTTTTCGTAACATTTACCCCAAGAGTGTGAAAACCTAATTCAGCTCTACACTATGTTTGTTCATGTCAATTGATTCATCTTATTGCATTGAATTCAAAACTGCAATTAGATGTTGTCATAGTCATTTCATTTAAGAGTTAGAGCACTTCAAAGTCCATTTTTTGACATCAAGATGGTTGCGCCTATGAACATGCGCATGACTCAAAGAATGTGTGCGTGAGGTATCATTTGATTTCAATATGTAAGCAGGTGTCATGGCCAAATTCAGCTGTTTTTTGGTGCTTTTTAGTTTGAGGGTATTCGGACACACCCCACTATGTTGACTATCTGTATAGGTTCAAGACAGACAGGCAGGTACTGGGGCGTGATGAACTAACTCGTCACCAACAAATTGATGGTGATAGTAGGACAAACTTTCAACGACGCGTTATATATTCCTCAAACCCTAGAAGGAGAGACCCCGTCTAGGTTGACTATCTGTATAATATAGAATCTGTAAGGATGAGCTAGAGCGGCGAAAAGTGCATTCAGCACGCACGTATCTACATACCCTACAGACAGGGAGACCAACTAGTCACCAACATATAGATGGTGATAGTAGGACAAAGTTTGAATGACGCGTTATATACTCCTCAATCCCTCTTCTTCTGGAAGATTTCTAGATTTTCATGGATACATGGTTTACTTCTAGAATCTTATGTCTGAAGGATAGATCCGTGTTTGCTCTGTTTGGCCGGAGTGCCAACGCCAGTAGGTTCTGTTGTTGGACACATCTATACAATTTTTATTGAACCTTAGTTTGCTTTGGGCTGACCTTTTAATCACTCACTGTGAGTGATATTTAGGTGTTACCCAGCCTTGTATAGCTATTAAATTTTAAGGCCAGACAGTTTTGAAAGTCCTTTAGATTATCTCAAACCCGGGCAGTTTGTTTGCGTGTACCTGCAGTTAATGGCAAAGTATGTTCTGATGCCAAAGTCATCGTCTGTTCTGTAGAACGTCCAACTCAAGTTGTGAGAAGTCGACGGAACAATGAATTCGGAGTTACTTTCACTATTAGTTCACCATTTTTCTTCTATGACTTAAGATTTCGTCCGTCCTTTACATAGAAGGCTGTGATACAAGTCATTTCAGTGACTTTAGCTGCGATTCTAAGTATCTGTCAACTCATGAAACTCTTGCATTATTCCGGCTACAACTCTGCCTTCGCAACACTAAATGAGAAATTTCCTTGAGCGCCATTTATGCGTTCGAAAGTCTGCATTTTAGTAAATAAAGAATTTGGTTGAGTTTATGGACCATTTTCTCAAGCAGAACAGTGTTATCAGCCCGAAGAACTGGTTATCCTATTGCATGAACCTGGTACTTTAAGGGTCCTTCTTGCATAAGTAAAACTAAGATTGATTGGTCAATTTGAAGCCCCTGAACCAGTTATTGACTGTGGAACTGTACATATTTGTTTCGTATTGCTGAAAGGAGAATACAACCGCAATGTATGAAAGAAAGACTAAGAGTTCACGAAGATCAATTAGACAAACATTCCAATAAGTTTTCTGCAGAAAGTCGAACAGAAGACCTAAAACTTGTTGCTAAATTATATTTAAGCAAGTAGACCATTCTAACCGCAAACAGTTCATCGGTTAGGTTCTGGAGAGCTAAGAAGTGGGCTTTGATTTATTTTGAGTGATCCATAGTGATTTTTTAATGCATCCACGACGAGCACCACTGTTTGGTGTGGTTTAGAGCAATCGAAGTCATTGGAAGTTTTTCGAAGATGATATTCTATAACTTCAACTGATTGGTATAGTTATGAGATTTAAGGTCGGGTGGCTTCTTTTCGTGGAGTTTTTTTTTTGAAACACAGGTCAACGCTTGATTGGTAAGAGTATTTCACATATCTGCGCAAATGTCATTGATCAATTGCATCAAAAGAACACAGGTAATCATCGGGACTACTTGTACTTACTGGCGCATAGGAAGGGCTTGGTAGTTATAGTACCGGACCAACTCAAGTATTGGTCCATTGTCTGTTGTTAAAAAGGAAATTCTTCTAACGCGTGTGATGTTTTTCCGAACATAATCTTACCTCAAGATAGACGGTTTACGAGTATGACCCTACAACAGTGTTCCGAAATGCATGAGAGTGCTTAAAGTGTCTATGGGACTTTTGTTTGTCTCAAAACTCTACTGTATACGCCTGCCCTTCAAAGCAATCTGTACATACCGATAAAAAACAAACAATTATTATTATTTGTTGTGTATTTTTTTTTTATTTTAGTAATCACTTTCTTTATCACTTCCAAAAGCCAAATCACATTATTGTCTTTCCATTTTCTTTCCAAAAAAAACAAGAAAAACACTTGACAGCACCAACCACTCTAAAATTTTTTTTAAAAATACTACCACACCCCTCTATGCCATCCTTCTTCAACATTTTTTCTTTAATTCAATTTCTATTTTTAATTCTTTTTCTATTAAAAAAAAAGATTTCTTTAAAAACAAAAAAAAAATTATTTTTTCTTAAGAAAAAATGAAAACAAAAAAGTCTTATTTTTTCTATAATTTTTTATTTTTAATTATCAACACGCAGACAGTTCAAAATGTAAGTATGCGTATAAAATAAAATAAATCTTTGATAATAAAATTTAGGATAGAAAAAATAAAAAAATCAAAATTTCATTCTATTAGATACGTAGATACACACATGACGTAGACTTTTCTCCATTTGATTGCATTCGGTAGAAGAAATATAGTTTTTCTCACTAGTATTTCATCAGAAGTAGTAATATAAATTTTTTTTTTTCAAAGTTTGATAGTTTTCTTTTGAGAATTTTTTTTGTTTTCCTACATATATAGTATTGGCCACGCCTTAGCAGTTGGTGTTGTTCGCATATGGTAACAAGCCAGCCAGGGGTGTTGGTGCTTTTAAATTTGTAGGCTAATTTAGTCATCAACGTGTGAAGTGTTGGAATATTTTGAGTTTGAATATTTTTTTTTTCTGGTTTGTTTTGTTATTTCAAGAATGTCGGGCATGATGACATTGATACGCAAAAAGATAAATAAACAAATAGACAAAAAATCGCTTAAGTATCTACACAAGTGGTAATCACAAAATTATACACATTCCTTACCATAATTGGTCAATAAATTGGCATCGTTTTTACATCAGTTGAGATATTTTTGTAACACATAAATATTTACTTTAAATTAAATAAAAAAAATATATATTGGGAGGAGATTTTTGTCTGTGAATGCATGCAGCTTGGATGCATTTAATCGACAGAATCGATTGAAAATCGATCGTTTTCCAGCCGGAAATAATAAAAATTATGATTTTTGAAAAACGAATATCTATAAATAGACAGGATTAGCAAACTTTATAGAAACAACTTTATCGTTAAGAAAATGATAGCGGATTTCAGGGTTTTTGAAAAAATAGTACTGCAAAGAAATGCTCGAATTTATCTCAAAATCTGTTCGTTTCACTAGAAATAGATTATAGATACTAGACTTTCCTCTAAGTGCCGATCCTTAAGCTTCCATTTCTAAGATAGAAATACTAAGCAATGAGGTTATTTATTGATAAATACCTAGATGGGAAGCCATTTATCTTTGAAGACAGATTTGAGTGCACATTGAAAATTACTTCGATTTATGATGACTCCCTTTCTGATTTAACTAAGAGAAAAGGAATGAGGTCAAAAAGTAGGTAACCACAACCATGCTAAACAACATCATATCGAATAAGATGAACTGTGGATCTCAAATGGTACTTAGACTGAATCATTTTAGTTCCATTAAGAGCCGTTGACTCCATTGATATGCTCAGCTAGTGTTGTTCAATATGTCCATAGCCGTTTTTCTTAACTGGCTCCGACGCAGATATGCTGCTTCTAGCTGTCCAGACCAAGACTTCACAACGTACAAACTTCTAAATTCATTACTGGAAAACATATGTAGACGAATGTGTCGATCTTCAGAAATTCAGGAGCAGATATTTGATTGCATCAAAATTAGTCTACATTGCAGGGGTCAGTGGGAAGAAGATACATCTATGTACATATACAGTACCTGGGTCTATATACCAAGATGACAAAAAATTTGCATACCAGCGCAATCTAATTTATTCTGTCCTCAAGTACAGCTTGAAAGCAGAGACAGACCTTATACTGTAGCCAAAAGACTCAAGCGGACCGACCAACAAAGAGATGAACTATTTTTAATAGTAATTTCTAGTCCAAATAGGTCTTAGGCCACCCTAAAGCATCGAGACTACAATTATATTCTCTAAGACGACAAAAGACTTAAAACCTAGCTTACAAGACTCATGTTAAAGCCTGAAACCGACAAAATAAAAGTCAATTAATCAATCAATGTGGTGTCGACGGCTTTGTTGGGAGAGTAGGAATTTTATGGCATATTTCTGGTTAAGCTTCGAATCAAGCTTCAATCCAAAATAGCTCCATATGGAGTGTACCGCTTACTTGCAAGTATGTTTACAGAGCAACCAGTGATTTTGTGGGATGATCAGTAACAATATGTTTCCATGTGGTATCACAATAGACCTCTTGCTGGTCTAAGTTTGTTGGCGTTTCTGAACTGGTAATCACTTCAACAAAAGATAGGATATATGACACTGTTTGAAGCCAAACAGACTTGCGATGTCATAGAGATAGAACACAGAACCACTACCTCCTATTCTTTCACAAAAGAAATGAGCAAGGCTATGTACAATTTTAAGCCTAGCTGTTGTGAGTTAATCAGCATCCAACAGTGCGATGGTAGAAAGGTTTGTCATTGGACGTCTATCTCTCAATTTTTCATAAAAGATACGAACGAGGATACAAGCCTCTGTTTGAAGCCAGACTTGAAGTTGGTGTAAGTTTATCAGGGTAGGCAGTGCGATGCCAGGGAGATTCTTTCGGAAAAGATATGAGCAAGGCTATAAGCTACAATTTTAAACCGAGTTACTGAGAATTAATCAGTCCAAACAGTGCGATGGCAGAAATATTTGTCGATCGGCCACGATACGAGCGAGGACATAAGCCTCTGTTTGAAGCCAAACTTGAAGTTGGTGTAGGTTTATTAGGGTGGACCGTGCGATGTCACACAAATACATAGATCACAGATCTGCTACCACCCACTATTTCACAAAAGATGTAAGCAAGGCTATAAGCTATGTACATATGTATGTACAATTTTAACCGAGTTGTTGTGAGTTAATCAGGCCCAACAGTGCGATTGTAGAAATATTGTCACTCTCAGTTTTTTCATAAAAGATACGAGCAAGGATATAAGCCTCTGTTTGAAGCCACAATTAAAGTACATAAGTTAATCATTGAAGTAGTACTCTGAATGCCTGTGTATTGAAGGAACCAACAGCAATTAAGCATTCAATCACCATACCCCACCTATAGCACCTTTGTATTCCGTGGTAAATTTTACAGATAGTCCGCTGTCCGTTTCCTGGAACATCACGCATGCCAGTCACTTCAGACATCGAAATCAATATATCAATTCCTATTCGAATTGATAGGTATTGGAAGTTTCTGATTTACGATGCTACCCGTAATCCACATCTCAAGTAATAAACTATTAATAATCCGAAAACTGTCCATAAAAACCTTCGCACACCTGCTTGTCTGACAATTCTGGCAACCGATTGCTTTTCCTCACACACACACACCCGGTGGTGACTGGTGGGAAGGAAGGATTGACTGATGCACCTTTCGTGAACCTAATTACGTTCGCAGGGCACGTTTCTCACATACAGGAACGTGTCATATCGCAAGTTTTCTACAATATTCCATCAGTCACTACCACCACCACCACCACCATCACCACCACCATCACCACCACCATCACCACCAGCACCGTAGCTTCTCCAACTTCCGAATCTCATCAATTCGACTTGTAGCTGTGGCTGTTGTTTCGTTCAGTATTCTGATGTTAACCAAATGTAACCTTCCCGCATTGTTTTGTTGTCTGTTTTTTTTTTTCTAAATCAGCTGATGTAGAACATAGATACTCCAACTTCAACACACCATCGTGTTGGTGTGCATGTTAGCGCGGCGAGTTCTAACCTTGAGCCGGGTGGATGACATCATGGTGTGGTTCCACCAACTTTACCTGGTTTGGTAGTAATTTGTTCATATTTGGGATTAGGAGGCTACAATGGAGCCGTGTCAGTCGCCATCGTCGTTTTGGTCAGAGTTATGTGTTGTGTGCTGGAAAACCAGCTTTGGAGGAGGGGGAGCGTACACGCGATGATGTTAAAGTAGGTATATACCCTTTTCAATTCGTTCTACTGGTTGCGGCAACAGTGGATCAGATTTCGTTTTTCACTGTGGTTATTGTTCTATTTTTACCCACTACGTCTCACTGTGAGACTTTTTGCGCATTTTAGTTCTCGACGAGGGGAAAATTATAATGAAAATCATTTTAATATTGTTTTGATCGAGCGCATGCTCCGAACACGTGCATCGGTGTGGTGGCGGAGGAGGTCTTGGTCAGCTAACTACAGTAACTTTTTACGTGGCAGCTATGGAATGTGTGCGTCTGTTTTTCTTGGTACCAATGAACTTGGTTTTACTAGTCTGACTCATGCAACTAACTACTACTTGCATACATAACCTTTTATAAAAAGCCCATGTTTGCTGGACATTACGTAAGGAAAGTGTAGCTCAAGGCAAGTCATTTAAACTAAGTGGTCATTAGGAAGGAGTAACTGGTTTGCTAATTGCGATAATAATCAGTGAAGGTAGGAGGACTAGGTCAACAGGACGAAAGGTGTGGTTGGAAGTTAAATTTAGAGGGATGAGGACAATATTTCTTGACAAAGGTGAGACCCTATACATATTTTTGTCAGTTCTTAGGTTACATCTCGGGTTGACATAAAACACGAGACAACGCCCCCTTTGGATACGTTCATGTGGTTTCAATGCCTATATCTGGGAAGGGATGCTTTAAATTTACCAACTAGGCTAACTTCTTTCCTAATACAAAGTTTAGAATTTGTTTTCGATACGCACTGATTGTCTGACGTAAAGATTTGACGTAAAGCAAGGAGGAACTGGTCTTCGGTAAAGAAGCTAGGATTCGCTGAATTTGCATTCCTCCAGAACTGACAATAAATGCGGCTTCTTTCGAACCGACATCACAGTCATTATCTGTGCACTAGACCCATAACGCAAGACAATATTGTCGGTAATTATTGTCCAGGCAGCCTTGAAAGCTGTCTTAATACACAGATCAAGGCTAATAAGTTTCTGCAAGGTATCAAGAAACAATGCTGTGTACCCATAGATATCACAGATATTGAAAGAGAAGACAGACATGGTGTTGACTACTTCTCCGTCTCTGGTTTTCCATTACCTCCATAATTCAAAGGGTAGTCTGATCTGAACATCATTGATTTGAACCTGAGCGACGTACAAAAAACAAACAAAATCTAAGTTTGTTCTAAAAGAAAGAATTTAAAACTTGGACCACTTACATAGACTTCAGTCCTTCTTTTGATGCAAAGTTCCAATGATGTACTTTCAAAGTTCACGGTTCACCTCGTGTTTTCGTTAATCGCAGTGATTTATAGTGCCATACGCAGCTTTGAAGTCGATGGAAACATAGTTGGGTCCGAATTGAAATTTGCATAGATTCGATACGATATCATTTTCAACCCCTAACCTTTTACGAAAGTTAACAACTCTACTTACTTACTTACATACATATGTAGGTGGCGCTACAGTTTGGGGTGAACCTAGGTCTCCACTAACAAACCTTTCCAGTTAGCTCGGTCCTTAGCTAACTGCATCCAGTTGCGCACTCCAATTTTGTTGAGGTCCTCTCTATTGCGTTGTCCCTCCGCGCCGGGTTAGATTCGAAAACACTATGGGCCGGAGCATTTGTGTCCATCTGCTCTACATGTCCTACCCATCTTAGATGACTAATGTGCAATTTTTTGACTAAGTTGATGTCGCCTTGCAGATCGTATAGTTCGTCGTTGAATCTCCTCTTCCGAAGCCTGTCAACAGAAACGGGACCGAAAACTTTACGAATAATCTTTCTCTCGAAGCGACCGAGTTCATCTTCATTCGCTTTAGATAGAGTCCAAGCTTCAGCGTCATAAGGCAGGACTAGGATAATCAATGTTTTGTACAAAATCTTCTTAGTTGTTCGGGATAGACCTCTACTACTCAATTGCTTTCTCAGGCCAAAGAAACAGAGATTCGCAAGAACTATGTATTCTTCGTTTAATTTCTGCTGAGATGTTACTTAACAACTCTAGCTTGGACAAATCGGACAACGAGGTCAGGTAATCCGTGTCTATAGGTAGAACTTTCTTTTCAAGTTCATGGCGAATATCATTATTGATCCAAAAACGTTATTCGGGTGGTTTCTCCCTTAAAGACCAAAGAGTTCTCAACAATTTGAATAAGAAAAGAGTTTATATATTACCCATTCAAAAATAGTGCAATAACCTTCCAAATAAATCTCTATCATACATAAAATGACAATCAAATTGACAGCTGTCAAAGTAGCACTTCGAATTTCGAACTCGTTTGTTTGTTTCCCGTCTGACATGTCAATCTCAACTTCACATTTATAATGGTGTTATGTAAATATGTACTCATAACGCTACATTTCTATTGTTATTATGCGATGAACTCACATACATAGTCACCCCAGCTGTATTCGCTTTGAAATATACCAATTTGCGAAAAAAAAACTCCCTCATCTTTCCGGTTCGCTAAATAACGCGCACTTTTCTTCAATGTTCTGTATACATATTTGATTCTTCTCCCTTCCTTCTTTCTTTCGTTTTTATTTAGTTTTTTTCTTTTTTTGCATTTTGATTCTAAATGCACATTCTGAGTCAGAAATTCTGCCGGCAGTGGCGCTTTGTTTACAAACAAACTCTCAAGCTAATCGACACAGGGAGGCGAGGTTATCTGACATTTCGAAAGAGTGCTTCCTCGAATTACGCAATGGCGATTCGATTTCATTTATTTTTTGTTGAAATCGGATGAAAATTTTGTTATTTCGGCGAATTATGAAATTAGTCGCAATTTTTACAGATTTAATTCCTTAGCAAAAAAAAAAAAAATAATAATAACACGGCATTGTTTACTTTAATTGGATTGAGAGCGTTTTGAAATTCAAAGCCACATTATGATTTGACTAATTGCATTGGAATTTTACTTGTTACGAAGCATGTACTATCTATCTATCTGCTACTGGGGGTTGCACTATCGTATCATGTATTGCATTCATTTAGATAGTGGAGGTCAAGTTGAAAAATTCTTTAGAGTGTCTCTTAATTTAAATTGTAGTGCTTTGGAAAGTATCTGAGGAATTTTAATCGAATTAAGGGTTCAGATTCTATAGGGAGTATGTACATACATGAATAACTATAACGACATGCTGGGACACATGTGGTTCATAATTGGGGTCATGTCATTTGAGATGGAATGTGAAGATGTACTTTTTAATTCAGATACTTTCACAATAGAGTGCTGATGTGAGAATGAAATTAAAGTAAGTGGAACTTTTCAGTATAATGAAATGAAATGACAGGCAAGCCATAATGTAATTGTCAGAGTGTATGAGAACTTTTTTGAATACGTCCTCCTTTAGGGATCTTTTTAGCATAAAAGCATGACAGGCACTCATTGCACTGTTTTGAACTGGTTTGGAAATGAAGTTTGTAATTCCGGTGGAAGGGTCATGTTTTAAAATTTACCTGGCAGACCTATCACTCACTTTAGAACTTCACACACTAGAACTTCACTTTAATATACATAAATAGATACACAAGTTTTGCAGGGCAGTGCAATTTGGGATGCGTTAAATGGAATCTTATGTTATAAGGATCGCTTGACCTTTAGTGAGTATAGATACATACTTACATGCATACAAGCCAAAGAAGTGGCTTGTACGTATATGTAGGAGTTCAAGTTACTTTTGGATTCTATTGTGTCAGATACCTTCTATTTGACTACTATGGGTAAAGCTGTGGAATTCCTGAACTTCACGAGTATGAAATTAGGCTTTTACACACGTCTCATCAGTCGCGGAAATTTTGGATCATTTTCCAAGGTTCCAAAACCTCGGTACGAACTCAAGAAACCATATTTTCCCAATCCTTTGACAGTCTAAGCCCGAATCGTTTTCTAAAACAGAACAATCTGTCTAAAACAGAGACTGAAACCGTAGGAATGTTTTATTGTTTTATTTAAGTCCTACGCTGTAACTACGCTGGCGATGTAGAGACACTATATAACCTTAGGATGTAGCAAGATTTTGTTACGTGTAGAGGGTATACCATTGTAAAGAATTGTGATCTTTCTAGCTTACTATCGACACACCTCGACGTACTTACATTAGTCCTTACAAAAATACAAACAAGATGGCACCAGAAAGTCTCATTGTCTGATACGGTAGCCCTGTTCAAGTCAGATAAAGACATTTGCACCAAGGACTATGCAATAAAATATGAATTTGTCGCATTTGGTAGTATACATTCAGGTGCATATCAATCACCCAAATTAGATTAGTCGCCTTGATGTGCATGTTTCTGTTCAGTATATTGTCTGGCAATAATCCTAGATACATTAAGTCAGACTACATACATTTTACGACATACCCACATGACACTAAATGTTTCTGGAATTTAAGAATTCATATGCGAGTTTCACTTCAACCTTTTTTCAATGACAACATTCAAATCTTTGATGTAATTTAATGGCCTGATAGTTGCACACATTTATCGCTGAAGCATGTACTAGTAACAGCCTCAAAAACAGTACGTACTAACCCTATAGAATATTCTAATATTAATATTCGTATTACTAGGGTTAACCAATGTCAATGTCTCCCCTATGGGTCTCACAATGGGTCTGTATTGAGTATGGCATTGTGGATTCCTCGACTCACGTACCTAACCTAACCTAACCCTGTAGAAAGGAAATACAAAATACAGCCCTTTAAATTACCTAGGCTGGAGTGGAGCTTTTCCTCTTCAGATCGCACAAGATATATTGGTGCGGTACTAGATAGAAAGTTAAACTGGAAACTTGACGTTCAGGAAAGTGTCCTCACAATGCTCTCTTAATTTGCAAGAAGACAGCGGAAAAAAGCGGGGCTTGAAACCGGTAATGATGCATTGGCTATACATTATGGTAGTCAGGCCCATTCTTACATATGGGGCTCTGGTTTGGTGGAAGGCTACGATTAAGAAGAATACATGAGATATGTCGACCAGGGTACAAAGAACAGCCTGCACTGCCTACACTGGTGCTCTACGCACTACGCCCACGGTTACACTCGAGGCATTTATGTATCTCTTACCACGGGATCTACAAATAAAATTACAAGCAGGTAATAGTGCGATTCGTCTAACTAACGCAGTTCTCTTCAAATCTAGCCATATCGGACATAGGTCTATTCTTAAGGGATCATTCCCTAACATCTCTGACGAATTGGATGAAAATCTTGGTACACTCGACTTCGACACACCATACGAAGTCATGTACCCGGATAGGAAGGATTGACAAAGGAAAAGAGTTTCGATCGAAAATTAAATTTCAATTTATTCGTATGGTTCCAAAATTTAGCGAGGGTACAGGGTCAGGCATATATTCGAGAGATATAGACTTCCGATGACATGCAGTGTGTTATAGGCAGTGGTTCTGGCCGTACTTAAGGCTAAGGAACTACTTGAGATGGGATGAATATGCAACAAGAATATCGCCATCTACATTAATAGTCAGACTGCGCTAAAGGCGCTGGAGTCATACATCACTAAATCTGAAGTAAACAGGAGTTGACGCACAATTCTCAAGGCAGAACCGCGTCAGATTATGTTGGGTTCATGGACACTGTGATATAGACTCTGGCAAAATTGTCGACATACTGGCCAAAAGATGAGCCTGTAGATTATATAATTGAAGGCTTTAGGCCACTAATGGCCGAAATAGATGTTCAAATTTAAAAGGATACAGGGTTTCTAAGGCCTTGTGGACTGAGTTAGATTAGAAAAAATCTGAAGAATCAATGAAACTCAGCAGATCAGAGTTAAGAATAGCGATAGGTATACTCTTTGGTCATCGACTTCTGAGGAAGCACGTCATGATATTAGGTTTAAAGAACACGGACACATGCAGGTATTGTGATGACCTACATGTCGCAGAGGATATTACTAATCTACTCTGTGAATGTCAAGCCATTGCTCGGAGTAGAGTAAAGTACTTCGGAAGATACTTTTTCAACAATTTGGAGGAGGATGGTTCACTGAACCAAATTGACCTAACCTAACTCCATAAAACATTAAAAATTGAGGTAGAACTCGGGATTCATTATCGAACAATGCATGAGAAGGTTTTATAGCTCTCAGCTGAAAGTGGACTTATGCCGTAACACTGACATCTGACCCTTAACCTACTGTCTTGTTAGATTGCTTATTAATCTCTATATAAGTAGTATGACTCCTAGAAAGGAGTGATCTTCTACCGAGTTTATATTTACATTATCAACCAACCTAGAAGATAATTAGGTACGGCTACTAAGGGTTTTATATTAGCCTGACTATCAACAATGGGTTTGTTACTCAGTGTCTGGCAAGACTGCCATATTTCGAGTAGTTTTGTCAGGAAGACACTGAATGAGTTCTGGAAGCGGTACTAAACCACACTTCTATCAGTTCCAGCTCCCAGTCCCACCTGGATCGTGTCTACTATTTTCTACAATTAAGTTTGGTTGTAGAGTCCTTACGGTAATAGTTACTGTTGGTACGATAGTATGGCTTAACAGAACAGAATTTCAGAGGCTGACTGTACTGTACGATGGACACTTAGGTCAGATACATACCTGTGATGCCTTTTGCTGTTATTTTTGTAGGTAGTTTGCTTAGCTATTCTCAAATTGGCATATGTAAGGACAGGACTCCCTTCGATAGTGTATATTGAGGTATATGCTTAATGAACGAGATCTAGCAATCTTTTTAGACCAGCCGATATACTTACCTTACCTTATAGACTACCTAACCGATAGACCCACTTACCTGATAGACTGCACTAAAAAACGGTTTTTTCTCTGTTTCCTAGCTACAACTACATTCTATTGTTAAATTCTGCATTTCACAATATTCGGAAAGCTATTACTCAACTGTCTTCTTTGGGCTGAGAGAGTCCTACTCCGAACTATAGTGTGGGCCATCTGTAGGTTGGCTTTTTGAAAAAGCTATAACACTATTCACTCTTTTTCAACGATTGTTGCTTTATTAAAAAGAGTAAACCTTCCGATTAATTACGAAATATTATTTCATTCAAATGACTCCCTCGGCTGACTCGATAGTAGGCTATCCTGTCAATCCAATTTTTCAATACATTTTCGATGCTTTCGGCCCCTATTTCACGAATAGCTTGACTGACTGAAGCGTCTTTGGATTGTTCGCATAGCATTGATCTTTAATGGCAATTTCCAAAAATCGCAGTTCCTTGCCGGTCAAGTAACATCACCAAAACGACTAATTACACGACTATTGAACTTAGTATGCAGTAAGTCGACACAGCCTCTTTGGAAGTAACTTCGCAGTATTTCCAAGCCTTGTTCAATCGTTAAATGATCCATTTCGTACTGGTCAAATTTTTGAGCTCATAAGAGCTGTCAGTGTCAAAATAATATTTGATTCAAAAAGAAACCAACAGATGGCCCACCCTATACTAACGAGGCTCTACATATGTACATATGAGTCCAGAGGAGGGCTATGATTGAGGAAAGAAAATCTTCCATTTCAACTATGTAGATGCCTTCGATAACCAACATAGCTGGCGGAGTGGGTCACAGAGAATCTTCGAGTGCTTGACCTGCTACTATTTGATGCGCCTGGTTTGAACAGGGGGTGTATTTGGGCTATATTTGCATACTGATTGTTATAGCTTTGATAACTTGTGGTTTTAATCAACATTTTGAGAAATTCTTCGCTTAAACCAAACCACATGCCAAACGTGACACATAATTTAGCCATATGTCTCATTTGTATAATTTAGATTTTAAAATCGTTTGTTTTCGACAAAATTAGACGAATTGATTGCCCATCTTCCGTAAAGCCAAACCAACAGGTTGTAATTAGCATCTTTTCACAAACAAAAAAAAATTAATTTCAAGGTCGAGTTTGCGAATCGATAATTATACGAGTACAGTGTAAACTGAGTCACAAGAGTATCTGTTTTTATCTAACGGGTATCTATCGGTATCTTTAAGTAAATTTCTTAACTATCCTCCCCTCTAGATACTAGAAAATGTACTAGAAAATCATCGCACTAATGAAATTATTAGAAAACACTCCCAAAACCATGGAATCTGTTTCGCATACCTCCCTGACATCCGAATGCATTTCCAATCTACTTTCGTGAAAACGAAACGCCAATAAAACAGCCCATTAAAATTTATTTCTAATGCACTACGATACAAATAGTTTTAAGAAATAAATTCCTCTTAATAAAGTTATTTATAAAAATTTAGTTCTGCTCCCCCGCCGACTGTATCTATTACAAACACACTCTCAAGTAAGCGCCTCACGTACACCATTCTGAACAAAGAAACATCATAGTATAGCAACAAATGTTGCTAAACAACTTGGCGTTGGTGTGCTGTGCTGCTGATGATGTCAGTTCATAAAAATGTTTCACATTCGCCGCCGTCGTCGGTCGCTCTGTTTGGCATTATTGGGAGACCCAAGTCGAAGCACTGCCATGGCCAGCATTCATTCATTCATCGTGCAATAAATTTGCATAGTTTACACGATTACAGTAGAATTAAAAGAAAAAAAGAAAAAAATATAATAAGTATGTACTCAGTAGAGTTAAGCTAATGGCCTTTAGAACTTGTTGTTGGTGACGGGACTTACTATAAACGGAATGACTACAGCTATGTTTGTAGAAATTTAATTTTCAAGGAATTTCTTTAAGGAAATGAAGTCATTGCTTAATTTGTGAATATCGCATCAGAGGGGAGGCAAAAATAATAAATATGTACAATCATCATCATTAGCTAAGCAGAAAACAAAATATGTACATATAGGTACGGTGAACAATTGACAATTTATTTGTGCGTAGTTTTCAATTGTAGCTATGAGATACAAATCTAAAACTTGTCTGAATGGATAGTGGAATGGATGTGTACGACAGCAGACAATCGAGCTCTCAAAATAGACGTGATCAGTATACCTACTCAGAAATGATGGGGTAATTCAAAGATAAGTTAAGACGATCCATATGGGTACGCTTGAAACCTTGTCTTTTTAAAAAAATAGCTCAAAATCCGTGACAGGCAATTCTCTGGAGCTTCGTTGCCGTTGTCTGTTCAAGAACTTTCGATCAGCAAACGATGGCCGCGTACGTGATAATGGGCGCCACCATCATTGTATACATCCAATGTATCATTTTTGGATTTAGATCCCAAGTTCTGACATAAAGGCATATACTGACGCACAAGACTCTAGTGGCGCGCTAGATGGCGGACTTGATATGAAAATTCCAACTAAGCCGTTTGTCAAGGATGACGCCAAGATATTTAATCTCATTGAAAGAAGCTAAAGTGGTGCCTTTGATGGTAATAGGTCCTAGATTGACCACTTTTCTTTTTGTAAAAGGGACTGGAATGGTATTGCAAGGATTGATGGATAGTCTCTACTGCATTCAGCACTAATAAAAACCGTCAAGTCATCCGCATAACCATTGGAGATGTAGCGTGATGTCTGTAGATCCTCTATAAGATTGTCAATGACTAGTGACAACAGAAAGGGAGAAAGGAATCCTGTCTGGGGACAGCCCTTAATTGCGATTGCAGACACTGACACTCCACCAGAAGAGGAAGTAGGAATTCGACTTTCAATAATCGATTGGTTGGTCGAATCCTCGATACCTCTGCTACTAATTGCTCTTGTTATTGAGTCGTAGCCAGTGTTATCGAATGCGCCCACAATCTCAGTTCCTTCTATCTTCTCCACAAGATAGTGAAGAGCACATTCTGTAGAATTATACTTCCTGTATGCAAACTGACTTGAGTGCAGAGGGATACACAAATCTAGCCAGCATGTAATATGAACGTCAATGAGTCTCTCCATGGTTTTGAGAACAAATGATGTTAGACTTATGGGTCTATAAGATTTAGTCAGCTCTCTAGGCCTATTACCTGGTTTGGGGATACAGATTACAAAGATTACCTGCCTCTAGGTAATCGGGATGTAACTTCAATTGTAGCTGGCTCTAAATAAAGCCAGCATACCCGTCAGAAAGGAATAAATTACCTTCTGTAATTCTCCGGGATATTTGAATGGTCTGAAGGAGCCTATAGCCCCTTTAACCGTATTCGGACTGAATATTTTACCGTATCAACTATTCACTCTACTAGCAATGCAGTCCGTATGGGTGCGTTCGGGTACGTCTGGACTACACGAGTAGACGAACCTGGGATATGAACCTGAAGTAAGGTTCTAAGAGTATCCATATGGTCCGACGTGTATTCATATCATATGTCTATCCAGAGCACTGGACATGTGTATCAACACAAGACTACCGGACCAGTGTAGTGTATTTAAAAAAGAAGTCACATCAGTCCGAGGGGCCGATCTAAATGTGTCCCTGCTAAGTGGGGACAGCCACCCAATCCAACCAAACTCATGGCCTTTCAATTTTAGATAGGCTTAGTAGACAAAGGGATATGAGACTGTATCCACTCAGATCAGTAAACATATTGCTTGCGAGCACTAACAGAGATAGAAAGTATTGTCTGGACACCAAGAAGGGGTCACACAAGAGATGTAAGAACAAAAGCACAAAGCTCACAATAAAGAGTGCAGATACTCGTTCCATTGTTAAAGAATGAGGATTACAATCAACTACACTTTAGCTGTCCACATTAAACATCCTACTAAGGATGAGATAATTTCCGACGTCAAAACAATCTATTCAAAGCTGTAACACCGAAGCGTAGTAAAGATTAGTTATACTGGATGTAAGCCCCTTTGTAAGTAAGTGAAGACAATGACACACAGAATATTTACTTTTTTAATGGGGAAACTCCAAGTCAAGATGAATAAATCAAATAGAAACACACAAAGTCATTATACGTCAGCCATGCTCATTAAGTCTGAATGGTGGTTTATGTGCCCAAAGGTCATACTCGTATGTACATATATGATCGACCTTATCGCATGAGTTATTCGTAATTCTCGACTGTACAAAGTGATGGAAAGACCACCAACTTTCTGTTCTGGGAAGCCCTCACATCGTTATTGAATAGAACAACAAAAAACAAATATCTACTACATTTGCTGTACTTGCTTCAGTAGGGCTTTCGACAGTACAAATTGAGGTTTCATATGAGGCGTCTTACGGATAAACTAGTGGCTATTCAGATTAACGAAGGACTGTTTCTTGGTAGACAGTTTTTGGTATGTTGCGAAGAAGTCTAATATCTCGCACATTTGCAATACCTCATGCGATTTTTTGATTAAGTGGACTGATAAGTGTATGAATCTCAAGAGTTTGTTCAGTTCAATGTTTCTTAGATCATCCAGTTCCGCAAGGGAGTAGCTCCCAAGACTGTCTTTCCTTTTGTTGATTTTTGGTGATTAATGCTGGACAATCGCATAGCGAGTGATGAATGTATTCTATTTCCTTTACATCTCCGCAGTTCCTACAGACGTCATTATGTGGTAGTCCTAGCCGTGCTGCATGATTGCCTACCTTGCAGTGTCCTTTGGCAATCTCAACAGCTGCTCAAATATCCCTGCGACAGAGTTATTGCAGATCCATTTTTGTAGTCGACTACCTATAACAATTTGACTGTAGCTCATGTATGTATGCATTAGACACTATCGCTAGCTGCACTGCTAGCTTCCTCATTGGTTTCAGTTGGTATTTCTCTGTTCAAATAGCTAAGTGATGTAACCGAAAGATTAAAAAGGTCTCCTGGATGTCGAAAAACCTGCCGCAATATAGTCGAAAAGCTGGCTTGGTACTGGGTACAGTTTGTTAAAGTTGGCTTAGGTCCAAGCTATAATACAAAGTGTCCCAAAGTGAGATGTAAATCTGCTGCCCAGATTATTAGCTAGTTAGCTGGCAAGATATTGATCTATGGTATATTCATATTCACTGTCTTATCTTAGGAATTTTGTGTTCTAAAAGGATTGCCAGTAGACCTTACCTTGAGAGTAAGGTCTGAATTATCTTTTGCTTTAAAGTGGTAAAAATTTACCAGATTATAAGAAATCTTATAGATCTAAGGCATGATCAAAAGAATATCTCCCATTATACAGATCCTACTTTTTGATTCTCATAATTTGTATACCATTTTCAGTCCAGATAACCTCAAGTGCATTTCCCATTTAAATTGCATCAAACTGACTCACTGAATCCAACCACCAACACTTTCCGGTGCCTAACAACTAATAATTTCGTCATAAATGTCAATTTAACAATTTCCTCTTTCGACTTCCTTCAATGGTCGTCTTCCTGATTGTCAATATGTCAACGCCTCTTCTTAAAGTTCAGTCCGCCAAAACCACCTACACAGAAACGAAACGACGAAAACTTTCTACAGTTTTCATATGCGAAAGTACGCGCAAAAGAAAAGACATATGTATAAACTTTTCTCTTTCGTTATGGAAATAATTTAGAGGCGACAGTGGCAAGTAGTGATTTTGGTGCGCCCACATTCGGCAACCGGTTGTTGTTGCTGGTAGTCAATAAAAGTCACTTTGTGGATAGTAGTCAAATTTCCGGTTAATGGCTATTAATATGCCAGCGAAACATCTCGTTTGGCATTAATTATAAAAAAAAAATAAAAAATTTGTACAAAAAATTATTGTATAACGCGCAATTCCCAATTCCACTGGACGAGACTCAAAGTCCAGCAGCTGGTTAAGTAGTTTTGTATTAGAGCGCGTCGCACGTTCGTTATAACCTTGTTCGGTTAGGCGTATCCCCGCAACACACAATCTCTAATTTGAGACGCATATTTTGGATTCGGTATACGATGACGTATGCGCATTATTTGGTCGCCGTTTTGTTTTTAAGTGATCATGGGGGTTTATTTTTAAATGACAGACCAGGCAGCGGTACTGAGTTGAGAGAACGAACAGTGGAGTTGAGTTAAATGTTAATAGAAGGTGAATCTTTGGTCAATTAGGGTCGTGGGATAGTTGGAATTTTAAATGGGTTAGGGTAGGTTAGGGTAGAACAGATGAGAGCCATGATTAGACAGAAGACCAGCAATGTTGTGAAACAGTATAAGTGAGGAGTATTGATCTGTTGTTTAAAAATTTTTACTAATCATGGTAAAGAACTGTTTAAGCTGAGCTTTGGTAGAGTTAACTATTAAGCCCATCATGTTTCCAATCCCATCGTTATTCTTGACTACTGAACTGAATTCCATGGTTTTTCACCGTCAAAGTTTTTTAATGCCATTTCCTGTTAAGAATCACAAAGATCTAGTAGTGGTTATAGTATACAACCTTGTGGTACACAATTTTGAATTTAAAATTACGCTGAGAATCTAGTACTATGTATCGTGTTTTCAGCACGGTCTCGGATTCCCAAGTCCTTTTTCTACATAAGAACATGTATACGAGGAAATTCAATAGAATTCAATAGGAAAAATGACAAGCCCCGGTAAACTATTTACTTTGAGCATGGGATTTCTTTTCTAATAGCAGGTGAGCAGATGATAGCATAGAGTATCTTTCCCTCCATTAAGTAGTCTAGAACGTTAACAAGAACGATATACATAGCTGATCCTCATCCAAAACCAGTAGAGATCCATTTATATTTTTCACCAAGTTGAGATAAGCCACAACCACTTCTCACCTCTTTGGCGGCTGTGTATACAGTTCTACTGTCTTATCTACTCGCTGGTTTTTTTAGCATGTTCAGAAAAGATGTCTACATCATTTTGTCTCGCACGGAACATACTATACAGATATGGGGAAATTGTCGGATTATTAATTCTAAGCTGGGTGGGATATCCACTAGAAGATCTGTCAATAGAGGCATGGCACTTGGGAAGGACGTGTTCTACACCCTCTTCTTTGTGTTAATGATCTTAGAAGGTAATGCATGTACAGCGATGTTGCTTTATCTGTGTCAGGAAAGCACCTAAATACTTTAAAAGAACTTTTACAAAACGTGTGTGTTCTTGATGCAAATCTCTACAAAACTTAACTAGTACGCTTTTCCAAAAAAATATAAAATTAGTAGTTAGTCGACCCTCCCTCTCTCAATGGTATCAGCTTCACTGATAGAGCAAAATATTTGGGTCTTTTCGTGGATAGGAAGCTAAGCTGGGAACCTAACATTGAAGAAAGAGTCAAGAAAGCAACAGTAGCACTTTTGTCTTGCAAATAGATGAGGTCTATAACCTCGGATAACTGATTGGCCCTACCTATACATCTCCGTCGTTAGACCGATACTTGCATACGGGGTGATTGTTTGGTGGACAGTCTTAGAGAAAGCTATAAGCCGCGACTATGAAAGGTCCCCAGCGAACAGCTTGTTACAACTCCCTCTAACGACAAACGTAGAACTTGTGAAAAAGCCGAGTGCTTTGAAAAGATTATACTCATGTTGACAGTGGTAATATAGCTTTGCTTAGGTTGATATCTGAACAACAAAGAGGCCTTTCTCCTAGACTAAATGCTCGTGTTAACACATCTAGCCACAGTTAAACGAAGCATCTTGATAATCTTAAGACCGCGAAATATTTCCAATGCCTTCTTAAGCTCTTAGCACTGCACGAAGCTTGATATAGCTAGGCCTTTCTCCTAGATTTAGACCTTAGCTAATTTCTCTTTCAAAATAGAACCTCTAGCACAAAACTCTTAAACTCATATGTAAATTCCTTTCATTTAATTCAGCATCCCTGAAGAGTTTTGGCGATAAGACCGCCAACTTGTTCAGCAAGAAGAAGGATGAAACCGAAAAGATTGCTGCTGAGAAAGCGCAAAATGCCCAAAAATTGGCAGAGGAACAAGCCGCGAAAGTTGGCCAGTCTCTTGCCTCAGCCAAGTCTGAGGTAGAGAACTTTGCCTCATCTACTGGTAAGCCTGACATGTAATTTTATAATCAAGCCATTTCTTAAATAAAAAATCTCTCACCCTCTAGCTAATGAAGCTCGAGGAGCCGTGAATAGTGGAGTCAATACTGCAGCTACTGCTGTAGATAATACGAAAAAAACCGTTGATAACACCGTCGGTCAAGTGAATGCTGTTGCACAGAACTCTAAGCAAGCTGCCGCTAATATTGCTGATGCTTCTGCTAAGGTAAGCAGGAGGATATCCTTTATCTGATGAATTGAGCTATAACCATTTTTGTTTTGTTATTTAGGCCGCAGCCAACGCTGCCGAACAAACTAAGAAGGCCGCCCAAGAAGCCGTGAACAAGAGTGTGGATCAAACCAAAAAAGCTGCCAACGAAGCTATCAACAAGAGTGTCAAGGCTGGCGAACAAGCTTTTGATGCTGCTGAGCAGAAATTTGATGGTGCCGTCAAGACTGCCAGTTCTGCTGTCGACCAGAAATTGAACGAAGCCGGTCAATATGCCGACCAGAAGCGTGAAGGACTTGAAAAGGTTTGTAGGCATTCATTCTAACCTCAGACTTAAACCATTTTAACGACTCTCTTTACATTTCAGACGCTCCATGAAACAACAGCCAAAGTATCCGATACAGCTGGCAATACTACTGCCAATCTTTTGGGCAAACTCAATTTGGGAAAGTAAATATCGCACGACTAACACACCAAGCTGAGATTTAGAATTAATTTGTTTAACATTTAAGATAAAAACG
Source organism: Xylota sylvarum (assembly GCA_905220385.1). Taxonomy (NCBI): domain Eukaryota; kingdom Metazoa; phylum Arthropoda; class Insecta; order Diptera; family Syrphidae; genus Xylota; species Xylota sylvarum. Next base: position 11,312,733 of record LR999960.1, read on the forward strand.
AAAACTATTTTTTTTGGCAACATCAACTATAAGTAAATTCAGTCCTTAAACAAAAAAAAAAAAACTGCTTATCTCTAAAATAAATAAAAAAAAATCACTGTCCAATGCAAACGCTGAATGATGAAATGAAAACCAAGTGCCAGTTTGAGGTTAGAAGCTTCAGAAGAATTTTTTTTTCGGGAATTTACATGCACTAAATTAAAGTTTATATATACATACATATATATATGTGTACCAAGTTGATATTTAGCCTATATACAATGAAAACTAATAATATTTCCTTTTTATGGTTTTGTTAAGAAATGTATGTAGCTAGTTAAAAATAAAAAAAAAGGATTTAAGGCAAACGAAAGTTTCTATAACCAAGTTGCCTTCTCACAGGTGGTCTGAACGGGATAAAAATAGTTTTTTATATATTTATATATTTTTGTACATGAAATAATATTTGCAAAGCCTCCCCCCACAATACAACAATTGCGCGCAGTAGAGTTTGTTTTTGTTTATCTATTTTCCAGAGTCAATTATAAAAAGTTAAAGCTTTGAATTATTTGCACAATAGTTTCAGTTTCTTATTTTATTTTAATTTTCTTTTTAACTTAAGTTGTAAAATTTATGAAAGAAAAATCAACAACAAAAAAAAAAAATGTGAAATTCTAGTTTATAATTTATTTGTAAAATAAAAAAAAGGAAAAAAATAAAATTCTATGTATTTTAATGTATAAATCGTTAATTTAGAATAATTTTAATAAAGTGGCATTTATGCTATAATTAAAAACTTACATTTTCTTTTGACACATTGTTTTTTGGTTCTTACTGTACTTTGTCTGGGAATTGCTTGATCAGAGAGATGATCCTGTGGACATGAGAATAGGATTTTGTTTAGTGTTTGAAACGTTTTGAAAAATATATCATATTTGGGTAAATAAATTACGAATTTAAAAATAGTTAAACGATTTGCCTACAATTTGTATTTATTGTGGAGAAGAACTGTGATAAGCGGAAGGATGTAATGAATGCTATCACTTGCTACCTAGTATCTATGCAGGCTCCACATCCTCTTCCCAAAAATAAGATGACTGTGGAGTTGATTTGGTTTGGTTGAAGTGGTTGGCTCAGAAACGCCAACACACTTAGACCAGCAACAGGTCCATTGCGATACCACATGGATCATAGGAGAAAGTTTCTCTCCAGCTACTCGTTAATCCATTTTGATCTTCTGATGAAGCCTAAGAGGATCTTGATACTTATGTTTGTCAGATCGCCTAAATCATTGTAATAGAATTGAAGCTTCTTTCTGCGGGAGAGAGCTGAGCAGAAACAAAGAAGGTGAGGAATGGTATCATCATCTTCTTCATCCATGCAGCTTTTACAAAAGTCGTTCACCAAAAGGCCCAGCCTTGTGGCATGCTTGCCTATTAGACAGTGTCCAGTGATGACACCTATTAAAGTGCCAATATGCAACCCGTTGACAGAAATCCAATTCTTAGAGCGTTTTAAAGACAGCTTGTTGGTCCACTTGTCCACCTAAGATTTGTACTCTCGATAGCATCCAGCTTGAATTTTAGTTTGCAAGTGGCGATTAGTATACCTAAGGTGCTTTTGGTCTACGAGATGGGTAAAGTTGTTCCTATTCTTCCAAGTTCATCGGCCTTACAGTTCCCTGGATTATCATTACCCTCCGGGGGTATATCCAGGGGTATCAGATGAAACAGATGTATTTTTAGCAGTTACTTATTGGGCATCAGGTACAGAAAGTGATAGGGCAAGAAGAAAACCCGCTTCCAGTCAATGAAGAATCCATCGCCCCTCCTAGTTTTGAAGAGGTCGGCTCAGCTATCAAAAAGAAGAACATGGTGGTGATGCTTTGGTAAGGTGCATGTACCAAATCATCAACCAAGTATGGTTGGATGTAGCCATGCCCGATGACTGGACTATCAGCTTTATATGCTTCATCTTCAAAAAAGGCGATCCAGTAAGAACTATGGAGGCATATCCCTGCTTAATGTCGCATATAAGATCCTATCCAAAGTACTGTGTGAACGTCTGAAGCCTTTCTGCAGCACACTAATTGGCACGTACCAGTGTGGCTTCCGGCCCGATGGACGCCGGTCGATCGACCAAATTTCCACACTAAGGTAGATCCTGAAAAAGACCAACGAATTTCAAATCGAGATTCATCATCTCTTCATCGACTTCAAAGCCACATATGATAGCATTCATCGTCTTGAGCTCTACAAGGCGATGGCCGAATTCGGGATCCCGGCTAAACTGATCAATCTGTGCCGCGTGACGCTTGAAAACACGCGGTGCAACGTTCAATTCGGAAACAGTTCCTCTGAACTATTCCAAACATGTACAGTTTTTCGGCAATGAGATGCGCTATCATGTGACTTCTTCAATCTTGTACTGGAAAAGATAGTGCGCAGGGCAAGTGTTAACATGGAACTATGTTTACCAAATCTGTCCAGCTGCTGAGATACGCAGACATCGATATCATCAGTGGCTACCAGCGCACCGTCTTAGAGGCTTTTACGGGAATCGAAGAACAGGCGAAACGAGTTGACCTTGAAGTGAATGAGGACAAAACCAAGTACTTGTTGTCGACAAACATAGATGCATCTGTCCACTGTCTAAGACAAAACGTCACTGTTGGCGACAGTAACTTCGAAGTGGTTAAGGAGTTCACCTACCTTGGAGTAAATATCAACTCCACAAATGACACCTTAGTGGAGATTCGAAGAAGATTTACCCCAGGAAACACAGCTCCCAGGTTCGAGACGACTAGAAAGAACCTCCGTTTTAAGGATCAAGCTATCGCTGTGCTACTGTGCACAGGATCGAAGATGAGTATCTCATCGCCTGCATCGGACTTCACGTTGGACACAGCGTTAGTTTGTGATGCCAAGTCATGCATTTGTGAATTCTCTGCTTAGCACTTCTTGCGCAATAAGGCATTTATGAATGGTTACTTACTTACTTAACGGGCTCCCGACCCGTGAAGAGTCTCTGCCTGAGACACAGCAGCCTTCCACTCTCTTCGATCCCGGGCACGCTGCTTCCAGTTATCTAGACCAAGCGCTCTGACATCCGCGATAGCTTGATCCTTAAAACGGAGATTCGGTCTTCCTTGTCTTCTCGAACCTGGGGGCTGTGATTCGAAGATCCTCTTTGCTGGAGCATTATTGTCCATTCGCTCGATGTGGCCGAGCCAGTGTAGTCGACGTGTTTTGGCTTTTTGGACTACATCCACATCCTGGTACAGCTCATAGAGTTCGCGGTTATATCTTCTCCTCCATTCGCCCTCCTCGCATACGGGACCGAATATCCGACGAAGAATTCGAAAGTGTTCAAAATCTGCTCTCCTTTCCTGCTTATCGTCCAACACTCGGCTCCATACAGCAGAACTGGCAGGATCAAAGTTTTGTAGAGCAAACATTTCTTCCGAGTTAGGAGTTTTGACCCCATTTGTTTCGCCAAACCGAAGTAGCAGCGGTTTCCTTGCAATTTTCTGAGAAGTTTGAAAAGCCATTGTTAAGGTGCCATAACCAAACTGAACTTTATTAACATTAAAAGGATGGTGGTCAGGTGCGTACCTATAGGGCAAACTCATTAGACTCCCTATTTGCAAACGCTTCAAGAAGACTCACTGCCTCCTCGTTGCGGTCGCCAGGCAACGGCTCTCATGCTCTGGCTACCCACCCTCCAATCCGGAAACTTGATATTGGCTGTGTGTCTTTCAAGTAGTCCCGAATGGCCGTTTGCAGAAGACGGCTAAAGTGAGCAAAGTGAGAAGAAAACCCCATTACCAAATCCCTAATCCAAGGTGGAACAGCGTACGCCGATGGATGCATGGCTAAGAGGGTGCTTACTCAATAGTATGCGGACTACGAATACCTGGCGACCATCCGTTTAAATCTAGTCTTCCTATGGCATACCGGGCCATAGGAGGGAGGTCATGGGCGACCTCCTTTCCCAGAGACTCGTGCGTCCAAAATTTAAAATATTAATAAAAAAAACTAACGAGACTGATGCATCTCAAATCGCGTCAACCTCGGGTCCTGGTGTTAAGCAACCCGTGGTATCCCAAGATGCTGTAGAGCTCTTGTCGGCCAATTCCGAACGGGCCATAATTTCTGGGCCTGCTGTTGAGCAGCCGAACTCTGAGATTCAACAACAAGAAGATAGATTCATAAAACTGAATTCGATGGAACGAAGCTGATTTAAACAGCAAGTCCCAGCGGTTCTGGGAACAGAAGGTAATATGGTAACCAGATCCGTGGGTCAATACTATAAAGGCAGTACTCATTCGAAGCCTAATACGTCCGGTAATTTGGCCGTTCTTTCCCATCAGACAAGCGTCGCCATTGGGCACGCTTATCAGAAGAAAGATGAGTCAGCTAAGACCAGACCAATGGGTCGTCCTAACCCGATTGCTTGCAGTAGGGGAAAAGGCCCTAAAAAATCTCAACTACTCCTTCAAGCTAGATCCTCGAAGGAGGATCAATGAGCACTATCAGGGTGCTACAGGTGAACCTGCATCACGTTAATGGCGCGTCCGCTACCCTTAACAAGCGATGATGATATAACCCTCGGTCTTATCCAAGAACCTTGGGTTATCTGCGGACAAATCAAAGGTCTACGGAACAAGGCAAGTTAGTTAATTTTTAAATGTGGGGAGTCAGTACCAAGGTGGGCCTGCGTAATCAACACAAATATTAACTTTCTTTCTATTCCAGAATTCATGACAAGAGACCTGGTGGCCCTACTTATAGTTCCGACCGCAAGGAGAACACAAAACATCGTGTGTGCCTCGGCATACTTCCCCGGCGACGATGACATCATCCCGTCCATAGAGGTCCAGGAGGTGATCAAGCATTGCCAAGCCAGGAACCTTCATTATATCATAGGTTGCGATGCCAATGCGCATCATGAGGTCTGGGGCACCAATAGAAGGGGTGAGTGTCTGTTAGGATATCTTGTGTGTCATTATGTAGATATTTTGAATAAAGGCTCTAAACCAACCTTCATAAATGCGATTCGCGAAGAGGTACTTAACCTCACTCTCGCTAGTCTCTCAAATCTCACATTTTGTTGAAAATTGGCATGTGTCTGACGAGGCCTCGATGTCTGACCACCAACACATCAGGTTCGACATTCCCGGCAAATTGTCACATGTTTCTTCTAGATATGATCCCAAGTCCACGGACTGGAATCTGTATTGGGGGCTTATCCTCTTAGAATTAGATATGCTTGTTACATCTATCGAGTCCACATGGGACCTAGATGCAGCAGCATTACAATTGAATGATTAGTTGCTTACTTCCTACAGCTGTGTCCATAAAACCAGTGTGTGTAAACGAAAGGTTCCCTGGTGGAATGACCAGGTTGCCAAACTTAAGAAGAAAGTTAGAAAACTCTTCACCTCTGCTAAACGCACGAAGAGTTGGGACGAATACAGGTTCGTTCTTACAGAATACAACTCAGAACTGAGACTATCTAAACGTGCCACATGGAGGAAATGCGGCGAAAACATTGCTGACATGCCAAAGTGCTTCATGAATCCACAAGGCACTCTTTACAGATCATGTTAATTGTGTAGGTTTACTAAAAAAAGAGGGCCATGCGGGCCAGTAGACGCCTATACGGCAGAACTTGGTGTCTAAGTCCAAAAATGATACATTGGATGTATACAATGATGGTGAGACCCATTATCAGGTACGTGGTGACCGAATGTTCTTGAACGGACAATAGCAACGAAATTTCAGAAGCTTCAAAGAATTGTCTGTCTCGGTATTACGAGTGCTATGTGCACCTGCTCTGCGGCAGCATTAGAAGCTGTTGTTGGGCTTTCTCTCTTATAAATCTTCTTTAGGAAGACGGGCGCTAGATGCGCTATTAAGCTGCAACTAGAATACAAACAAGGGGACACCTGAAAATTCTTGACTCAATTCCCAAAAAAGACATGTTCTCTACTATCACCGACATCATGGTCAGGGAGTACTGTTTCGGTAGGTTGCAAACTTGTCTAATGGTGTTCCGATACTGGATGCTAGAGATCTGAATTAGAGCTAGCGTCTTTGGACCCAACACCAAGGTCTCGATACGTATGGGAATGTGTCCCACGCTTTTCCAGGATGAACTCTATACCATTGAGATATGTGCTAGGATAAACCTTGGTAAATGTATTAAGGGCGGTAAAATGTATATATATTTTCAGATAGCCAGGCAGCACTCAAAGTGCTGTCGTCCAATTCAATGAACACTATGTCAGTTAAATGCTGATACGATGCACTACAATCTTTTGCCAGACATAACAGGGTGACACTCGGTTGGGTTCCTGGTCATCAATGAATTGCACGAATCTGCAGATGAACTAGCCAGGGCCGGCGAGATATACCCAAATACGCACCTCAGTCCCCAATAAGGATGAGATTATTACCGCGATCAAAGCACTGGAAAAAATACACGTTTGTAGAACTTAACGCAGAACTAGAACGAGCAGCACCAAACCTTATAGAGACAGCTTGGTAAGCTGAGAGTTTCGTTGACGAGTGAAAGAAGGGAATTATCGTCAAGCTCTCCAAGAAAGAAAATTTAATACAGTGCGAAAACTGAAGGGCTGTGGAGTAGCTAAAATATTTCTGGAGCGAGTAAAACAGCATGCTCATCATCGATTTCGATCAATTTCGAGCAGGAGTTCGCTAGTGTCAGCAAGGAATTTATTTGGCTTCCCTTGCGCAAGAGAAGTATCACCGATGAATTAATATCCATTATCAAGGATATTACATACGAGGGCTCCAAATGTCACGGAGAAAGGCTGCCTTAAGAATTCGTAATCCAAAGTGGAGTAAGACAAGGTTGCATTCTTTCACCTATACTATTTCTATTTGTGATAAACGATGTTATTCATGCTGCTTTGTGGACTTTTACATCCCAACTTCAATATGACTACTTGACTACGCTGGGGATGTATGCTTAATCTTTCACAGAGTCATGTAACCCCCATCAAATGACAGAACGTGTGAGGAAGTCAGGCGTCATTGGGCTGAAATTGAATCCGGCTTAAACGAAAAGTAACAGCCTTGGAACTAATTCATCAGCTCAAGTATCCATTGCATCTTGGGAGTATTGTCTTGATTAATGGTGGCATCGAACGGAATGTAGCTAGCGTACAGAATGTTGTCAAAAATATCGCAAATCAATCCAATTGGCTTAAATGTGGACTCCATGTTGTTATATGGATGCAGTACGTGTGAGGTAATGACTTTCAGGAGAAAACTGTTAGCTAATTACACAATGGTTTCTCTAACATCTTTACTAGAGAATGCGTCAGGAATCTATAGGCACAAACATCCAACATAGTACGGAAACGGTGATAGCTCCAAAATGGCAGACGACCAAACGGTCCGAGAAGAACTTGAATCAGAATAGTCAAGAAAGAGACACTGGGGAGAAGAGAAAGCCTAATACAGGCCCTAGTGTGTAAGTAGTGTCATAGGACCTGAACCCTACTGTAGTGTCAACTGGGCTACCGCAGAGTAATTATTGCGACACAAACTTCGTCTGGCCCTCTGGGAATATGCTTCGGGACTAAGACAATCCAAGCAGTTTGGGTATTATGTAATTTCTGTACCAGCAATTGTCTTTGGTTCGAGATCTTGTCACACTAGCGACTAAATTAATTGTCAGTTTACAGACTCAGCGCAGTAAGGACTATCGAACAATTGTATGGTTTCGAAGGATTTCGGATGAAGATGCATTTGTTTTAGCCGGAATGGTTCCCATTGAAATCCTGCAGGCAACAGCAATCAAGACGATCACGGAAGTAGAAAAATCAAGAAAAATCAGTCTCCATGACTGTGTGGGGAGCTCGGTGGGTCTTGGTGAGTAGTAGATATGTATGTGCTGGGAGTGGATTAATACGTTGGTGCATTCGGGTCTGCGAATCGTGCATGCTGGTAGCCCAGGCTAATAGTATCTTTAGAAGAATACCACTTCCATTGGCGCATTCATAAACAAACTACTATTCCTAACAATTCGAGGCTCACAACGGGCCTAATAGAGGTCTAAGTGAACAGCATAAGCTCACCCTCTGATACTAAACAACCGACCAAAACGATCTGCACTCTGATAGAATTAAATAAATAAATAAGATGTAGTAAGTTCCCATCTTCATTATTTACATTTGCCTCAAACTCATGTACCAAAGAAGCTGGGTCTTAGGCCCAATCAATGTTACTTTTACAATCTTACTTCCTTCTACATATGTACATAAGTTTGTAGGTTAAGTAAATATATTAGTAATAAAAAACACACAGATTCAGAGTATGCTCAGAACATACTATTATCTCACCGATCTTGAAATGTATAATAAATAAATATTTACTCAATGCAAACACTACTTAGAACAAATCTGAAACTTTTGAACCGAAATAGAGTATGTATGTAAATACGGAAATATTTTTAAGTTCCACAAAATGAATTACTTTTGGGCAATGGCCTGAGATAAGAGTTAATCCATAATACTACTTTTATTTCTGTATAAATACAGAGTTACAATCAAAAGTTTCGTGTAGTCAAAATCTATTTGATAGTCGACAGTTCCAACAACAGAATGAAAACTATTGTTTTCCTAGTCTTGTGCCTAGCACTCTGTGTGGTTGCGCTGGAAAATAAGCTGGATGTCGGGATAAATGAGTCCATAACAAAGATAAGTGTACCAATGCCAGATGGGCGGATTGTCGGAGGAGTGATGACACGAATCGAATCATTTCCCTATCAAGTGTCATTAAGTCACTCGAAATCGCACATCTGCGGTGCCTCAATCCTTAAAAGTCGCATAGTAGTTACAGCTGCGCATTGTGTTAGGGGCAAGAATCCTCAGACGTTGGAAATTCGTGCCGGTTCGACTCAGCACAATCAGGGAGGTATTGTAGTTCCAGTTCAGAGTATCATCATTCATCCGAATTTCAATCCAAGTTCAATGGACAGAGACATTGCTCTATTAGTTCTATCGCATGATCTTCCATTGGGTAAGGCTGTTCAGAGCATTGAGATGGCAACTTCAGCGGATGTTCTAATGCCGAATTCAGCTCTCATCGTGAGTGGATGGGGTTCGACTAATGAAGGATCTAGGGGATCAGACGTGCTGCGATTTGCCCAAGTGCAATTGATTAATCAACAGGTTTGTGCAAGATCTTACGGCAGGGGTGGAGAAATTTCAACGAATATGTTTTGTGCTGGTGTTGTGGATGGAGGACGTGACAGCTGTCAAGGTGACTCTGGTGGACCTTTAATTGCCTACAATGGAGGTAAGCCGAAACTTCATGGAATCGTGTCCTGGGGTTATGGATGTGCAAGACCGAGGTATCCAGGAGTTTATACTAACATTATTAAAATGAGCGACTGGGTGGGCAATATGCTTAAGACGATTGTGACTTAACAACTTGTATAGGTACATTATGATTTGATAAATAAAATACTCTTCCATTTATTTGATTTTTTAGTAACTAGAGAAAATCAAACCAAAAAGTATCCATTTAAGTGAATAGGCGTTTCTAATAGACTTTAGACTTTCGATCATTGAGTTTAGGAATCACACCAGAGTGTACAAAGTCTTTGACATCTTGTACACACAGGGCTGAGCTTAGACTGGGGGTCGCTGAATGGCGTGTAATGCGCAGAACGTTTCAAAGAAGCTAGGTTATCCAACTAAAGGTCAACCATTGCGAGGCAGCTCAGGATCATATTTACACAGATGCTCCGAGAGTACGATGTGGATATCGTATTACTCAGAAAATGACGACACCTCAGGCAGGGTTCGCGTGGTTCAACGTAAATGGCATATATTTCTTCAGCTGCTACGCGCCTTCCAGCATCATGCAGGAAGAATTTGACCGAATAGTTGACAACATCACAACTACCGCAAGAGGAAGAAACCGCGTCGTCATTCCAGATAGAATGGGATTTACGTACCACAAACGTCAGATGAAGAACACTCTTGGAGGCGTTCGTATCGGTGGACATTATTCTCGCGAATTCCGGGAACGAACTAACTTTCAGCAAAAATGGAAGAGCGTCAATAATAGATAGGTATCACCTTTATGGCCACGTAAACAACGATCCAATTCCATTGAAAATAGAAGAGAGCAGAGAAGGCAGCCGCTAAAAAGGGGTTAGAAACTACTCCGAAGGTGAAGGTAGACTCTCAAACGCCGTTCAGGGTTCCAAATGGAAAGGAGGAACCAATGAATATTGTGCGGTGAATCCACTCGACATAATGGATGCACTGAGAACTATGAATATATATGTCCTTGCATATATCCGTCAAAAAGTTGTTCAACACAAAACCGACAGAGAGTCAAAGGAATACTTGATAACGTTTGGCGTTCCACAGGGCTCTCTCCTGGGACCGCTCTTTTAAAACATCTGAGAGAGGCTGTCTGTACTAGTCTGCACACTTAGATCAATAAAGGTCCATTGTGATGCCATGGATCACACCATTTGACTATCCGGGACTTAAACTAACCCGAGCTTCTGCTAAAGCCAAGGTGGCTCATGACGCCTACTGATGTCAATTCACCTAGGTTGTCAAAGAAGTGGACTCCTAGATGGAGTAGTCTTTTTTTGGACAGAGCTGGGCACTTACATAGGAGGTGGTGAATGGTTTCTTCCTCTTCCTCGTCCCTACAACTTCTTCGGTAAGGGTCATGACTCAGATAGACAGATGCCAGCCAGTACTTGTACATATTCCCGCAATTCTAGATTGGTAGCGATTTTATCTTGTTTGCTGGAATTAGAGAGTAGAAAAATGTTAAGGTGGCCCTTGCAAGAATGTTTGATCTCGGCATATCTTCGGTCCTCGCGCAGATGAGAGTGTAGTTAGGGGTCTTGAGTTCTCATACCCGATGGCCAACTACCCAGCGCTCCAAGACTATGTCTTCTCAACTTTTTGTGATTCGAAGAATATAGGCTCTGCAGCATTTGAGATACTCTTCGGTACAGATACTATTAACACAGTATCCTTGGTGGGATCATCCGAATCTGATGACAAGAGGTAATCCTTAAGAGAGAGGTCAAGAGGATCACTATTCATCTCCATGTCCGTCAATCAAAAGTCGAGCCTTAGGAGAGATGGTATACATAGATGATGAAGGACCAGAGGCAACTGGCATTTCAGGGGCGCCGTCCATATCCGTGTCCGCCTTCAAGGTATCGACCCTCAGGAGAGATGGAGCGAAGCAAGAGAGACACGCAGTGGATGAAAAGGGATCCAGTGCATTGTCAGCTTCAGTCGGCGTAGAAGATTCCCTTTCTTGCTCTTTTTCGTCGCATTTATAAACTTTTAGGGTAATTGAACCGAGGCCATAGTTAATTATCCCTTTAGAGGATGCCAAGGCCCAGAGACTTCTCATTGATAACAATAAGGACACTACGGTAGTCTCCTTTCGGCTCATCCATTTTGATAATCTTCCAATCGTGGGTGGCTAAGGAAGTATTGCTGACTTTTAGGATCCTTAAAATAACATTGGGATCAACAGGCTCACCCGGAATCATGGCACATGTCCTTGGTCGATTAGGAATATATTTCTTTTACACGACCTCCAACCGTGCCCCTGGCTACATCTGTCCGAAGCTGGTCTTTGGTTCAGAACAGGTAATGAAACCTTGTAACCGGCGTTCCAGACACGCATTCTGGAACCCCGTTGGCAAGGGGACTGGCTTCAAACCCAATGTGCTAGTCGTAATAGCAGTGTTCTTGCGGTTTGCGGTTTTTTAAGAGAACCGTCCTCTTCTTTATTTGCAGTCTTTTGATTTTGTTTGTTATTTGAATTCATAATTGGACCCACGAGTAGCAGAGAATGGAAGGTCGACCTATACAGAGATCCAGATTGTGCAGGCAAAGCAGGCTAATCCCAACGGCGCCAAAAAGAAAAGAAGAGGGGGAAGGAAAGGGATAGCATACGGAGATGGTAAGGGAAGTAGTTAACTACCATTGGTTTCAATTTTACCTTAGGGGCCATACCTTTAGGTACCATACCGCAACGAGGTTGATAGTCAGTATGGGAGAAAGCAGAGTTGATATTGAACATTCTTCGTCGAATATAAGGGTGAATGAAGAAGGAGATACAACCGCGAACTCGGTCAACTGTACCAAGATGTAGATGTAGTCCAAACACATCGACTACACTGGCTTGGTCACATAGAGTGAATGGACAATAATGCTTAAGCAAAGAGGATCTTTCAATCACAGAACCCTGATTCGAGGTGACTAACAAGATCGAATTTCCGTTTGAAGGATGAGGCAGAGACTCTTCATGGGTCAGAAGCCCATTAAGTAAGATAGTAAGATCCGTAGTTATAGATTGAGATACCTTTTTGGAACAATTCACTTCTAACACTAATGTGACAGGTAGCTATGATAATTGTAAATTCACTTCTTACTTATACATATTCACTTCTATGAAACTATGGCTTGAGATATCCACTTCTGACATTATGCAAAGCACGAATGAATCCACTTCTGACACTAATGTGACAGGTAGCTGTGATGATTGTATATTCACTTCTTACACTACAGTGATATCTATGAAGCTATGGCTTCAGTTATCCACTTCTGACATTATGCAAAGTACGAATCAATCCACTTCTGACATGAATGTGAGGTATTTTGAAACAAAGCACTCTGAAGAAAGAAGTTATTTTACAATAGTTCTATATACATAGTATACACAAACCCCTGCACTTCATTACCAAAAAATACCGACTTGCGTTGTTTCTGCTAAAAAGTCAGTCAAAAACTATTCCCATTTAAATTCACCACAACGCGAACAAATCTAATTCGAATATCTAATTCGAAAACTTTTCGTTCTGTCTAATATGAACCGCAGTGACGCGCATAAAAACATTTTATTCAAAAATTATCCACAAACTTTGTGTCACAAAAAGTCATCCGTTGTTCCCGTCGTTGGCTGCAAAAAAAAAAACGAGACCCGGAACTCCAAAACTCAATTTGAATAGCCGTTTCCTGGTGTGGAATACCACGCCATCATCGGGAGGCATATCCCCCCGCACAATTGGAAACGCATTCTCTCTTTCGTTCGTTTTATTCATTCAATTCCGAGTGATTTATGCCGATTGGATTTCTCCATGATTGCATCTTCACTTACAACGTCGTTGTCGGTGAGAACTGGGACGACCAGGAGGAGTACCGTGTGTATGTGTGTGTGTTGGTTGGTATTTTTAAGGCTTCGCCGTTAAACTTTACCCGAGATCGTATTCAACTTCATCTTCACACATTGCATACAATGCGGGTGCAACTATGTGCAACAAAATCTAATTTACCACTTATTCTCGTGAACCATTTTTATCACCATTTTCCTTTAATACAAACTGCAAGGATAACGATAAAAGGAGTTAAAGGAGGAGAGAGGCTCCCTGGGGGCGTTTTAATTCGATTCGAAGTAATAAAATCTAACATTGCCGCACATACACACACACAACAATCGGTAGTGTTTAGATTATCTGCTGATGGCTTGGAAATTGTTACAAAAAAGGACACTTTCTCAATGCCACAGGAGGTGGAATAAAATAGCCAAAAGGGATACCAATCGTTTGGTTTACTATATACATATGTATGTATTTGTTATTTTTTTTACGACAGACTTTGATCGGTAGTTCTTTAATTCTGGCTTCAGGAGGTGGAAGGTCCTTAAATCTTCATTGCTCGGCATTGATCACAATGGATTTCAATTATCCCCTAAGGGATTTACATAGGGGCACGCCTAATGAGATTGACTATGGGCGGTCTGCTGTCGTTTCTGCATAACAAACAGAATTTAGTTGAATTTACGCGAATTTTTGGGGGTCCTTACATTTTATTGCCATCGATAAGGGAAAAGTCCTTTTAAATTAGATATTTTCTTAGCCATTGCAAGGATATACCCATACACTATCGATATCAACAGCAGCCGGTATGGCACAGCCCCAGGCAACCTTGGTAATGGTATTTTAAATGAATTTTTCTCCGCCGCCGCCTGTCTGTGCAGTTTGAGACCCCATCCTGTCCCGCATTTGAATTCAATTATCCTTCGTCGTTTCTACGCCATTACACTCTGGCTGGTGCATTCTTTGTTTCTTCTTCGTGCTAGAGAGCAACAGTGTATAGCCGGACTATTGGCTCTTAGCTGCTGCACAAGAATTAATGACTGCATAGAGGCGAAGCCGGCGGTAAAAAAGGACCACCACAAGGATAACAACTAACTCAGGTGGTAATTGAAATATCGTAAAAGTATTTTTCTATTCTTTCGATAATGGAATTCCAACATAACCACAAATAAGAGAAAGTTTTTGTGTAAATCTCTCTCGCCGGAAAGGATACAACTTACAAGGATATTCTTGATTAATGCGTGTTGTGACATTTCATGCGGTGGAAAATTAGCCCTAACGTGTGTAATTAAACCGCTCGGCTCCGGGTGGTATAACTCAATTTACATTCCATTCAGCAGGCTATTTAGGTTCCATGGATACGGATCTAACAGGAGGTAGGGTGAAAGAAATCCTTTTTTTTCGTAGCGTGTGCCCATTCATGTTACGATTTATTTTTAAACTGTTACGGTGCAGCCATCAAAAATCTGATTATCGTGCGAACAATGACAAACAGGAGCAACGTCAGTCGGTGGGGCGGCTTTTACAGACGACTGGCATGCATTTGTGCGGCATTCAAAATGGTGTGCGATTGATTCGTGTTGATAAGGAATTTTAATTAATCGTTCGGTGTCCAGTGAGTCGAGGTAAATTTTGAACAAAACTGGACGAATGTGAATGGATTATGGAAAGCAATGCAATGCACACGGGTTGGCAGGTTTATCAGACGTTGAGATGGATAATTGTACGAAAGCAGCGGTTTAGGGCTTTTGTTGCCGATGGAGATGTACTTCATGGATTTATTAAGGAATTGTTGTGGAAAAAGGTACTGACGCGTTCTCGTTCTGTTACAAGTATGGGCGAAAGGATCTTTTAGCTTAACAGGAACTGGCTTAGGTAGAAATATAATACTCTGTGGCATCCATGTCTGGATATAGTAGTGTCTACCTGAAATTCACAAAGTCCGTTTCCTTCGTTTGGCAGATACCTTGACCTAGTGCTAAGGCTTGAGTTGCAAGGACTCACTAGGATACAGAACCCTTAACTCCTAGATGGGCTGACTTAGAATTGACGAACTGCATACGAATTGCCCCCCGATCTAGGGTGTTATGCGAGACTGTGACTCTGAGAACGTTCTCCATTATTTTTCAAGTAAAGGTTACCGCAGCCGAAGATAGAAAAACCAATTAAGCTTCAACACAAGATATCTCAGGAAAGATATCGTAATACTGTCAGACAGTCAGGTCTCAATCAAGACCACCTGACAAAGACCAACTAGACTAATGAAGTCTCCCTTTACCGAGTACCAAGACACGTAGGAGTAGAAGGAAATGAGACAGCAAGAAACGGCTCGAAAACCACAATCTTGGGTTAGGGCTAGGACCGCACAAAATACGGGAAAAATGGAAGAAGAAAAGACCCAATGGGTCAAACTTTGGTGTGACATCGCCCAACTAAGACAGGTCCAATAACTCTTTGGAGCTTACTAGCGGAGAAGACTTGAAACCGAGTGCGAACGCATTCTAATAGACATGGTATCGGGTCCTTACAGACGTATGTTCTATGACGGTCCGTGCTGGTCATGCAGACGAAATTGGAACAATGATCACCGTGCGGGCACTGAAGTAGTCGAAACAAGGCTTAAGCACGGCATAAGATCACGGTCTAAGGTTAGCAACTGAAGAGACTGATCCCGACTATCTTTGACGTCCAAGCTACCTCAGACGCAACAATGACAAAAAGAGGCAATGAGGCTGGACTCAAAGCTCAAGTATTGACAATATATCAAGTCAGCATCCGAAGGGTTCCCAGTCGATAAGCAAACCAATGCCAAATGTAGTAAGCCCAACGCTTTTGTATAGCTCTTGGCTAGAAAGTAAATGGCAGCTGTACAATGAAGTGTAGATCCGTTCGTACCAAACGATGTTAAAGCCAACCCTTCTCACAGTTGCAGTAGTGATCACAATCGATCACTTAGCGGCAGAAAGAGATAGAGAAAATCAGAATTGGAAAAGGAAATACTAGTATGGGAGGGCGGCGATAGAAGCCAAGGCAACGCTGAAGTAAAGAAATTAGAGAACGATGGAGGCAAAGTTCTGGGCAGTAAGTTGTTCTCAGGACTAAAGGGTCTACTGAGCTTAACAAACCCCTGTTTTAATAAAAGTAGGTTTCTAGAGTTACTACAAGAAATGGACACAATATGTTCTCTGAGGACAACTGCGAACTGTACTCCATGAAATGTACCAAGATGTGGATGAAGTGTCCAAAAAGCCAAAACACGTCGACTAGCATGGCTCGACCACATCGAGTGAATGGACAATAATGCCCCTGCAAAGAGGAACGTAGAATCCCGGATCCCAGGTTCGAGGCGACAAGGAAGACCAAAACTTCGTTTTAAGGATCAAACTATCGTGGACGCTTGGTCTTAAATCCAGGAAACAGCGTTCCCGGGATCGAAGAGGCTAGGAGCCTGTTGAAAAAGAAAAAGAGAATTCTCTGAGGTCTAAGTGATTCTTTGACATTCCCTGCCAATACGGCAGTCTCAGCGAATCGTTGTCCGAAAAGAAGATGTAAGGCTCCAAACAACTAAGGAGATTCTGTACAAGACCTTAATCATGCCAGTCCTACTTTATGGCCGAAAGGGAATTACATAAGTTATCCTCGGGTCGTTTCGAGAGAAAAATTCTTCGGAAGACAATTAGTCTCGTTTGCGGTAACCGCATTTTGAAGACAAAATGTTTCATGGAACTATACGAGGACTATAGGAACATCGACCTAGCTAAAGACTGAACGACAAACAAATCAAACTTGGAGATGAACTCCTCGCCGTATGTGGTGCGTATAAGAAGGACCTCAACCAACTTGCGGTGCATAAATGGAGGCTGTTACCTAAGGACCAGGCTCACTGGTGAGGTTTGGTGGTCGAGGCCCTGATCCATTCCGATCAACAATATCAAGTAGTTATTGCAGCAAGATGCATCCAGCATCCAACGAGCAGACGTCTTTTCATTTTTGCTGCTCAGACTAGCCTAGGTTTTGTCTCATTGCCTCGTTGTCTCGTCCCTGCTGAGACCCAAATCGAGGCACAACCCATAGTGTCAAATATATTCTACTCACATCAAAGGATGTAGGGAAAGATACTACAGCAACCCTGTCAAAAGAATTTCACCAAATGGAGCACCAACTCTGAGTACCCAACAAAGAGAAAGCAATGAATCCTGAAGTTCACCACATGATGAAGTACTTGTTATGTCTTCGTTATAGCAAGGGTTGAGCAAGGGTTTAATAGACTCTTTGGAAGACTTGAACCATAAGCTTCTAAGGATCCTCTTCTTTATATATCCTTGATGGACTCTATTGACTTACTTCTTGCAAGTCTCGTCAGTTCCACTTCTCTACAGAAGATACTATACCACTCGTTAGGCAAGAATGCTTCCGCTTTTGAAGCGGAGATTTATGCTATCCTAATCGCTGCCGACTATATTGTATCTGGGTCTGTAGTGACAGTTAGACTGCGCTTAAGGAATTGCTCAACCCTATAAACCGTTCCAAAATAGTTAGATCGCAAGGCTAAGCTCTTTGACTCTTGTCTGGGTTTCAGGTCACACTGACATTGAGGGAAACGAGATCTCAGATTAGAATGCTAAGCAAGTCTTAGAGGATGATTTCTCAGAACCTGAACCTGAGTTGCACCCTCGGTCAGGCCCTCAATTGACGATTGGGTTTCCTACGAATGAAATTGTGTGTGCCACAGTTCTCCAGAATGCAGGCCGACTAAATGTATGCTGTAAGAAATCAATGGCATTCTTGGTGTTTCTCAGGAGAAAAGACTGTAGGCAAGTTATTGGCGTCCTTAAGGAAAAAATATTTGTCGTATCAGGGCTGTACAGGACCCAGAGTTAGCTTATCATAACCATTCGAGTTGGACGTGTTATAGTCTTCATGCAGAGTCTGAAGGAAAGATTTTTTATTAAACTTTCGGACATTTGTCATATAGGACCGTAAATAAGGAGAAAACTTTAGTCTTGTCTGTCTCACCTTCCGCTGAGGACTCCAACGTCATCTATATATATTCTTTTCAGTATTAGACGATTTTATCTGCCCTAATTCAGTAGACCCAGGTTGACCCCGAACTGTAGCGTCACCTAAAAATTCGGCGTGTATATAACATAAAGTTGTAGCTGCCAGTACTCATACAGTGTATGATTTCAGGCAGTACAGACACCTATACTTTTCCGCCTAGCTGCGGCCAATATCGATGATGCATACAGAATTATTGATATCCAGTCGTTAGCTGTGTCTTATTCCTCTGAAATGAGGTATAATTCATGCCAGTCAGCACTTGTTTACTTATATTAGATACATGTTGAACCAAAGTCGCGTCGAGGTAGATAGATACACGTAGGTTCCAGCACCTAACACAACCTATAGCAACATACTGTACCATGAAATGCAATACTTAAACCAATAGTCGATGTATTTAGTAGATTTGTTGTTATATATTTTACTATTCTAAAACACAAATTTGTAGTTTCTCAAGGAAACCCCTTGAGACCCATCTTGTTTGCCTTATTTCCTGTTGCAATACGAGTCAATAGAAAATCAATTAAATTCTAAAATAAGCAAACAACTTTTGTTATCCCGTACAAAGTGTGTACTATCTCACCTTTGCAATGCAATTCCAAAAGGGATATCATTTGGTATCAGACCCCCTCCCCCACCCCTTTCCATCTAACAAGGGTACAATGGCCAGTAGATATTCTTTCTCTTTAAAGTCATGTAATCGTCTTCACCTTCGACAACCTGCAATGAACTCTCTACTCTCTTCGATGCTAGTAATAGTAAAGCAAAAGTATCCATCAAATCACCTAAGCAGATGGGGACCAAGGGAGACAGATAGAAAAAGCTATAAACGAGGACAACATAGTGAAGTAAATTACAGCAATTCAATCGATTAAAATGGAGAAATTGATTGATATCAAGAGCAGAGTAGTATACCGGAGTGTAGAAGCATGGCAGTGTATGACCAAATTGGTAATCTATAGAACACGCTCCTGCGGAGGTGATGTTGCGAGCTTAGATTGAAAATCAAGTTATCAAGAGGCAGTCAGGAAAATCCAGGAGGAAAACAAGCAAAATGGACTTTGCAATCACCATTAGGTTGGGCTGGTAGTAGTAGTTGCATTTCACAATTTTCACTTACTTATGGAAGTTGGAAGGGGGTTTGATGAAGTGATTTCTCCAGGATTTAGAAGTTGATTAAGGTGTACTAAGGTATTTTCAACTAGTAGAGCTATTCATGCTTCAGCAGAAGTTAATGGGTTTGGTGTAGATACTGAATTGATGCCACGAAAGTTGTTGTAAGTAATAGCCGTTGAAGGGCTATGAAGGGCTAACATGGAAGCGTTTTTGTTTTATTTTAGTGCTCATGTCACTTCAGGGGAAAAATATACTATTTACGGTGGTTTCTGGTATGGACAGATTCAATTAAATGGATAAGGGGCAGATGTGGCATAATTGCAAGTCGAATATCCCCGGAATTCCATCAAGATATGCTCTGTATTATGAATTTTGCCATCTACGTGCTTATACTTGCAGATATACTTCCGGAAGCATCCATGTCTGGACATAAATTGCGTCATATGTCCTCTATTGGGGATCAATGCGTATGTCCACTTTCCTTTAGTAGTAGTATTCCATATCTGTTGTCACTCTGCCTGTATAGCAATGCTGGTGATTCTCCTCTCTTCCAGCTCGGTTTCGAGTTGTACTTCTGCCTTTTTAACTTCTAGATCGATGGGCATTCTGCCTTAAATCACCCCTATGGCTTCCGCTGACTTACTTACTTACTTAACGGGCTCCCGACTCGTGAAGAGTCTCTGCCTGAGACACGGCAGCCTTCTACTCTCTTCGATCCCAGGCATGCTGCTTCCAGTTGTCTAGACCAAGCGCTCTGACATCCGCGATAGCTTGATCCTTAAAACGGAGTTTTGGTCTTCCTTGTCGTCTCAAACGTGGGGGCTGTATTTCGAAGATCCTCTTTGCTGGAGCATTATTGTGCATTCGCTCGATGTGGCCGAGCCAATGGTTTCCGCTGACACGGTTCTACAAGTGGAGCCATGCGATTCTATGCGCTGCGACCATACGTCTCATGAAGGATTTGACTTCCGTCGATGGTGTCCATATAGGAGACGCATACATAAGTATCGATTTGCTCATGGTTGCTAGCAGATTTCTGATTGACTGCCTGGATCCTCCAATGTTTGGCATTATCCTGGGTAGTGCTCATGTGGTCTTTGAAGCTGAATCTGTGGTCCAGCAGCATTCTCAGGTATCTGGTGTGTGGACTCGATTCGATGGTATGCTTATCGAC
Source organism: Xylota sylvarum (assembly GCA_905220385.1). NCBI lineage: Eukaryota > Metazoa > Arthropoda > Insecta > Diptera > Syrphidae > Xylota > Xylota sylvarum. The sequence goes on from LR999960.1 coordinate 11,333,251, forward strand.
CTGTATCGTGAGGTGCTTTAGTCTTGTCCTGCTGCTTATCAACACTGCTTCTCTCTCCAGGACCTGACATCTTTGATTAGTGGCTCCATTCCTCAGATATTTCTTCCAGCATTTTTCCCACAACAACTACTGCAATGTCGTCAGCGTAGCCAATGATATGTACTCCGTTCGAATTCGGTATTCTCAGAATCCCATCGTACATAATGTTACATAGCACTGGGCCAAGCGCTGACCCCTGAGGAACTTCTTTCCTAATGTTGTAGCTCTTTCGCTTTTCGTCTGTGGCGTAGTGACGAGTCCTGTCTTTAAAGCAGCTGTCAATTATCTTGATGTCGAGTGCTAGCCATCTTCGTTCCGTGATTGCTTCACGAGCAACATCGCACCCTGCCTCTATTGCTTGCATGGTGCTTCGCTTCTTTCTAAAGCCATACTGTTGGTTTAAGAGCACGTGGTCATATCCTAAAAGAGTGTCCGAGAGTGGAAGTACCAGTCTAGAGTATCTGCATAATTTTTGATAGCTAGAATTTTTCAGGGAATGCAGGGAAGGTATCTTATAAAACAGAAGGTTTAGGGTCTTACTAGGCATAGCACTGTCATTGAAAGAACAAAACTGTTAACAGCCATAGTGTCAGAGCAATTCTTAGCTCTGACCGAGCTTCCCATATAACAAACATTCCCCAACACGTCTCCGCTATCCAAGAGAACCTTAAAGTTCAACTTCATAGTACACCTCCCTCTGCAAAGTCTCTGCAAAAAACTTTGCACTTTACTTAACAATTGCAATGTAGTGGCACTTCCCACCCACTTGCGTGTTGAAAGCCCAATGCACGCGACACCAGAGTTTACAAAAGGTGTTGCGAGAAACATTTTAGAAAATATTTCATGTCTCCATTCAGTGCGACACCAGGCAGCAGTAAAGCTTGACATTGTTACCATGCTGAGCCTTATCCTGTTTGTAACTGCTGCAGCTGTAGTGAACAGTCAACATGACCCGCATTTCAAGATTAATCGCACCGTCATCGTTCAACTGTTTGAATGGAAGTTCAACGATATTGCTAAAGAGTGTGAGGACTTCTTAGGACCACACGGGTTTGCCGGTGTTCAGGTAAGAAAGACTGTTGACCCTCCTTTGTTAATTCTACTTACTCTCGTTAGGTCTCGCCGGTGAATGAGAACATCATACGTGAGGACTTTGCACGACCATGGTGGGAACGATATCATCCGATATCGTATCAAATCATCTCACGATCTGGCACCAAGGAGGATTTCGTGGCTATGAGTCGATCATGCAATGACGCTGGTGTGAGGGTTTACGTGGATGTCGTCCTTAATCATATGGGTGGTCAGCCTCAGCCTGACGGGAACGAAGAAAAACAAATTCTAGGTACCGGTGGTTCTACAGCCAATGTATCTGCTCGTAGTTATCCTGCCGTCCCGTATGAAGAAAAGCACTTTCATCGACGATGTGCTATTGTGGACTACACCGATGGACACCAGATACGCAATTGTGAACTGAAACAGTTGCCGGACCTCGATCATGCACAGGAGTATGTCAGTGAAAAAATTGTTGATTTCTTGAATGAACTGGTAGACATGGGTGCGGCAGGCTTTCGAGTGGATGCAGCAAAGTACATCTGGCCAACTGCATTGAAGGTAAGCTCAGTCTAAAGAGGTTTCTTATAAGTGAGAGGTTTTCTACCTTCCACAGGATATCTTTGCACAAGTCAACGATCTGAACCCGTCCTATGACTTCCCGGTGGATTCACGTCCATTTATCCTACAAGAAGTCATTGATTTGGGTGACCAAGCCATTTCCAAGTGAGTATCTCCCTCGTTTACCTTGATGATTAGCTAATAAACAGCTATACTTTAGAACGGAATACACTGGTTATGGTGTCGTTACCGAATTAGAGCATGCTGCTCAAATCGCTGCTTTTTTCAATGGCCAACAGCCACTGAATTTACTAATAAATTGGGGACCAGCCATGGGTTTCCTGCTACCCCCTGACGCATTAGTCTTTGTTGACACTCACTACACCCAACGGGGTGATGACTTTGGTACTGCATCTGTGTTAACCCACGAGCAGGCGAAAAAATACACAATGGCAGTGGCGTTTATGCTGGCCCATCCGTATGGGATCAAACGGATTATGAGCTCTTTCCGATTCGAGAATAACGACCAAGGACCACCGTCCGATGAGGACGATGCGATTACATCACCGGAATTCAATGACGATGACGGACAGTGTTTGGAGGAACAACGGTGGGTATGTGAACATCGGTGGAATGCAATCGCGAATATGGTTGCTTTCGCTAACTATGTCGTGGGCGAGGGAATCAATAGTTTTCAGAGCTTCGGTGCGAACCAAGTGGCTTTTTGTCGTGGCAGTAAGGGTTTTGTGGCACTGAACAACGACCTGGAGGGGGATTTCAACACGACTATGTATGCGTGCGTGGAACCTGGCATTTATTGTGATGTAATAAGTGGCAGTTTGGTGGATGGTCAGTGTACGGGTGAGAAGATTACTGTGGATGATGAAAGGATGGTTGAGATTTTGTTGCCCGCCAATGGGGAGTTTGGGGTGGTGGCTATTTATGAACAGTCGAAGGTGGAATGATGGATACAGGTGAAGGGAATAATAAAGATGCACGCTTGCGTGGGTTATTTGCTTGATTTTTAATTAGGTAATCATCGTAAGAATTATCATACAACCGTGAGGAGATGAAAGGTTGCAATCAGCCACCAAAAGTTTTGATGAGGGGTTGTATCTTCACTGGCATCAGCTGGAACCAAGTGGAAGCATTAATTTCTTTTATAATCAACTTACGCTCAAAGGATTATGGATACCCTTATATCTAATGTAAGGACACAACGTGGGTAATATTTGGACTTGCGCCTAAAAGTATGCACTTTTAATGCAATTGCACCGTCTGAGGTCGATTTTCCTGGTGTAGTGGTTTGAAACTCAAGAGTTCCTAGGTTTCATTATTCCTTAAGTGGTCTCTGAACTAGTCAGTAGAGGAAAACCTCGCCTTTGGTGGCGCGTACAAGTAGAAGGCGATCTCAACTGACCTAGAGTGCGCAACTGAGTTAGCTAAGGACAGGGCTAACTAGAGAGGCTTGTTATAGACATCCATCATACTGGAAGAGTGCCTTGCGTCGATCGCAATATGATCAATCTGATCAAGCTAGTCCGGAGATCTCCATGTTCCTTTGTGAATATTAAGATGTGGGAATCGCGTGCTAGCTACTACAATATATTGTCCCACTACAAAGACGATTAGCCTGAATCCGTTATCAGAGGTGGTTTCGTGCAGACTATGCTTTCCGACAGTACTACCAAAGATGTCCTCCTATCCTATCTTAGCGTTAAAATCGCCTAGTATGATTTGACCGTCGTACTTAGGACATTGCTCATATGTTCTGTCTTCTGTACATGGCATGAACGCATATTAGCCTTGATGCGAATTTAGCCTTGATGCGGAGTCGAGGTGCTAGGCACTCAGTACCTATCAACGTGGAGGTGTAGAGTAGTAGTTGATAATGAGAGCCTATGGTGTGAACTTTCTCGCGGAGAAAATGAATTACCTGTGTCGAGATGTATGAAAAATCATGCCGAACTAAGGACAACTTTCTCAAACCTATTTGATATTTGCTTCCATATGATAACTCTAGACCTCCTTGGCAAGCAAGTGTTAGCTAGATAAAACTGGTGCAGGGACATAAGTCCATAATGAACTTATGCCCTAGTTCAGTGGGATATGCATATGTAATTGTATAATAGACTAAGTCCCACCTCATCAGGACCTAAGTCCACAAAAAAAGTATGTGGCTTTATGTCCCACCTAATCAATGTACGTAGGCCCTTGCCTAACAAATTCTTACGATGCTCGGTAAGGAGCAGTGAAGTAGACTGTGCAGTAAAGTAATGGACTTAGTCCCTTTCGGTTGGGTGCATACAGAGGTTGCTTCTCAATTTTTAATCATTTAGGATTTATTCCAGAAAATATCAACTACATCTGAGCTAAGGTTTCTTTACAGTAAAAAAAATTGATGCACTGTTCCATCCAGGCTGCCGTGGCTCAACTGGTTAGTGCGTTGGACTACGGAGCGAGGGGTTCCAGGTTCAATCCCCAAACAATACCTAAAATTTCTTTTACGGCCCCACCTCTCGCGAGCGTCTGACAAAGATCCGAGAGTAAAACTGTCATGAAAAGGCTTCTCAAAAACAAAAACTGCCATTCGGATCCGGCATTAAACAGTAGGCCCCTTCCATTCTTGTGAAGAATATAATGCGCACAGCACGAGTGGTTGTGAGAAGCTAGGCCCTGGGTCTCATGGACCTGTTGCGCCAAAAATTTATATTTTTGTTTTGTTCCATCCAAGCAAGACTAGAGAGGGAGACCTGAGCTTCCGGAATAAATGTAAAAATTTCTGCGTGAACGGGTCATACTAGAATACTATAGTGTACACCAAGCAGAAAGAACAACACTCAAGGACACTCTGTCCTGAAAGTGACATGTATTGTCTGTCAAAGATACAAACTTCATTTCTGGTTAGTCTGCCTTCTTCGGTAGATGGGGTTACTTCTGTTGAGTTTATCGTATTGAATAACGATGGACTTAGTGTGCCCCTAGTGGCCTAAACACATGGCTAATTCCGCGAGGAATAGATACAATGATGGATGTACTAATCAAACTGCTCGCATCCTTACTGTTTAATGGCGACAGAATGTGATAAGCAATAATATTAGTAACTGACGCTGGATTTTCAAACATTTGAACTGCAATTGAACAGCAAGGCTAGGACTGCAATACCAGGTTATAGTTTTCGAAGACTGTGCAGCTGTATAGTTCTTTCTACGTTTCTAAACCAATCCAGTTTTCCTTTATTTTGAAATCGAACTTTGTGAATCAGAAAGGAAAGAAATATTTGCTACTGGCTGTGCTATCCAAAGTCATGGAGCTATGTAAGTATATTAAGCAAACTAGTCTCTTGTTGATTACATCACACATTCCCGGTTGAATGCAATATTTGGTAGTTTGTAAACTGTTTGCCTTGTGTTTTGCCGTAAATGCTGGAGTGCCACAGGGTTCCACACTTTCATCAACTCTTTTTCTTTTGTATTATGGCGTGATTGCGTCGACATACGTAGCATACAATTCATTGCTTCGGTGACCAATTTAGTCAATAGATACTGATTTGTTAGAAATCTATGCCAGTAGAGCCGTGACTTCTCCAGAAAATCCACAAAATATATCACGAAGTAGAGCTACTAAAAGATTTTTCCAATCAACGAGTCTTCACATCTATCTCGTAAGGACTAGGTATCCAGAATAAATTAATAAAAGCATTTCACATTTCAAGAGGAAGTATGATACATACATATGTATGTAGCTTGGTGCCCCTAATTTCTATTTGTTCGATGATCGTTGTTTAGGATAACTGGAAAGAATCGATACTGGTTGTTGCATTCTATTTGTATTTCATTTATTCTAGATGAACTGCATCCTTTCAAAGAAATAAATAACTTTTCAGTACAACACCCTAAGGACTTATTAGTAAAACCACGAGTCCGAGTGCAATAGTGAGTCCACAACTTCTCCCGTAGCTACATATCGTGTATGTATGTATGTATGCATACCTTACCAAAAACGTTTCGTGTAAACAATTTCATGCTCAAACATAGTTAACAAAACTTATTCTATCTTAATTTGCAAATAATTTTTAATTTATTAACCAAACACCAACACAAATTTGACGTTTATACCAACTTCCTGTGGGGCGGAGGTGGGGGACATTGTAATAAACATTCTTTTACACACCTTTCAACCGCTACGAGTGTAAATTCCAACGTTTATCTGAAATTGAAATCAACTACGATGTCGGTATCAAAAGGGGGAACACACAACAAAAGAAGGCGAACCTGAGAAAATATCTACAACCGAGTCCAAGGTGACCACATTCCAACACCAATCAACACGGTTCTTCGTGGACTTTTGCCTGCCCACCCTTACAACAATATGAATTGTTTCCGGATGCCTTTTACAAGTCACAAGGATATTTCTTTTCAAGACAAAAACAACTGCCACTATTACCACATCGATGACTCATTGTCATGCATCGGACCGTAGTGAGATGTAGGATATTCAAATTTTCTACGATTGACAAATAAATCAGTGAAGGAGGGGGAATAGGACATTGAAACAGGCTACAAGAAGTATGAAGTGAATTATGAAGTACACTATTCTTGGTCCTTCTGAATCATGAGATTCAAGTCATTGAATCCTTGGACGCAAATCTTCGATTTGATGTGATACATTTCGGTCTCCACGGTAGGAAGAAGGCTAAGAAAGTTGATTTAACGTAATTGTAACGAAATTGGGTAGGCTTTTGAAGCCCCCGTACAATTGGAAGTTACATATGGCCTTATCCTCTATCACAAGCGGGTTGAGGGTGTAAGAATATAGGTATATTTCTAAGATAAATAAGTCGACTTATGGAGGAGGATCTACCCAAAACCCCCAATGATTTTAAAAAATATGGCATGGTATCATGTTCTGTTAGACAGGCTTAGATAAGGGTGAAATAGAATGCTAAGAACAACCCTTAAGCTATGGATAAGACCTTCACATAGGCTTCATAGTCTTCATAGTCTTATCAAAGTCAGCAGTCCTTGAAGAATATTTGCTAAACGATTCACTAAGAGCGATACTAAAACGATCCACAATCTACGATCGAAGCTGGAAGGGTACCTATGGCACTATCTTGAGACGATTTTGATGAATTATTTCAGGGATAGGGTACTGCTGTACGGCTTTGATTCTACATCACTGCGTAATACAGTTTCATAGCCACAGGCGGTTCTTTCTAAGAGAGCGTACTAGGTTCCCCTACTGTTGAACCTTATACATGATGCTTTGTCAAGGTTTGGATTCGTTGGCGGCATAACATACATTATTATAAAAAAAAAAACTTCCGGAGGAGTTGAAACATGACTGCAATGAAGCCTTGAGAATAGTTTAAGACTGATGGACATGTATTGGTATTGGAACTAAAGGTAAGTAGTTGCTCTTTCTAATCATCAGTCGTGGATGTCAAACCTCGTTAGAGAGGATAGTGCGAAGAAATATTGTATGTGCCAGAAGTGAGGTACCACAGGGTTCTCTCTTGGGACCATTGCTGTTATCCATTGTGAATTATGGCTTTTCCTGCTGCTAAAGTATCCAGTTTAACAAAAGAGATGAGAAATAAAGTGAGTTTGAACCTCCCGAAGTCTCCGAAGGGAGACTCTTAGTAAGGTATAAGCTCAAACGCAACAGAAGACTCGATGATTTTACGACTGTCTTCGAAATTACTTAGGTGGCGCTACAGTTCGGATTGAACCTGGTCCTCAACCTGTCTTCGATATAATAGACAGAAAATATTTAGTTGTATAACTTTGGTCTATTCATCACCTGCAGAGGAGATCCGAACAATTTGGTTCGATATACAATCGCAGTGTTCAAAAGGGTTGCAATCTTAGTCCGCTACTATTTGTGTTTTTTCTCGTTCTCGATTGCTTGGTAGAATAGAAGATTGTGTTTTGTGAAGAAAATGTTCCCAAGAAAGTCTAGACAAAGCGCTTATAATTATTTTGCTATGCTAAGGACTGTGGATCAAAAGGCCTAACTTCTTTCGTTCTGAAAAAGTTTGTTGAGGTTATGGAAGCACTCGTTTGTAGCTAGGTGCTCGGACACATCGTTGATGCATTCAAATTGCCCATCTCAACGGTTTTAGGAAAAGAGCCTTTAAAGATAAGGAATACATTCTTCCTTTCAAGAATAACAGAAGGGAAGCATCTGTGCCCTAGAACGCCTGGGAGTTTGACCTGATCAAATGGATAGAAGAAAACTGAATATCGATGGATATTCATAGATGCAAAGCTCTACTAGAGACAAAAACCAATGGACTGGAGATTATTGGAGACTATTTAGCTTCAATAGATTGCTTTGAATTTGCGTATTTAGACCTAAATAAATACTGTGACAGACAAACAAGTAAAGCCACCAACCTTAGGATAATGTCCAGAATCCAAAGAATAGAATGCAGAGGTGCGACCGGAATAATCGGAAACACAACGGAAATAAAAGCAGAGTTAAAGGTACATAATTCTGAACTTGCTAGGTATAGATCTGTTTGTACAATAATTTGCCGCAAGCTGGGATTCCAGTTTAAAAGCACAGCTTCTATGTACAGACAGAGGTGGAGTCTTCCACTATTTCAACCCGCTAAGTTAACATAACATAATCTGTTACATAACAGGCAAGGGGTAATTCACTTCCTCGATCCCTTCACAGCACCCAGCCCCATGATGCTACAAAATCACAAGGAGTACATCAGTCCGAAGCTAGCGAATATTTTTCGAGGATGTCCTCATATATTCCTCGAGCCTGGAGAGAAATTAAGATCATTTTCATGCTCAAAAGGGGTAAACCTTCACATACTAGCCCAAAAGACTTTAGACCGTTTAGTCTTACTTTGTTCCTAATCAAGACATATGAAAGGTTAGTAGATTTACACATTCGTTTCAAACTAAATCCTACGGATATGTCTCCAGCCCAACACGGTTATTCTAAAGGCCAGCCTGCATGAGGTGGTAAAATCAACAGTTGACTCCACAAAAAAAAAATTAACAACAGCGGCCTTCTTAGATATACAAAGAAAGGACCTTCAACAATGTCAAACCCGAATCTATGAGAATAGCATAGTCTTAGACTGGGTTGAATGCATCCGAAACACATCAACTCAGAACTGGGAGACTGTCAAGTACTTATATGCACAAGGCACTATCCAAGGTGGGGTCTATCCTGATACTAATTGCAAATGAAATTTTAAAGAAATTAGAACAAAGTCTGGTCAAAGTATGTTGCATATGAAGTTCGTACCCACCATCTTCGAGCTACTTCAAGTCGACATCCATACCCTAAGGAAATGTGTGAAAAGATGCAGATTAAATGTTAAAACCCTGAAAACAGAGGTGGTCCTCTTTACTAACAAGAGAACAATCACATAGATCGGAGCGTTGATACTCAAGGCTATATCCCTCCAAATCTTAGACAAGGCGAGGTACTTGGTATATGAATGAGTAGGCTCTGGCATATACTCATCTGAACTTAAAATGCTCGCTCATTCAGACTTTCAAGCGGAAGTATGAGCAATCGCAGAAGCCGCACGAGAACTATCCACGAAACTGCACTCGACAGTTAAGCTGCCATAACGGCCACCTCTTCCATAGACGTCAAATTCAATCTCGTAAAATGATGCTGTGAAGAGCTCAATACTTTTACAGTAAATCTCGGTTTATACTCGTACTCCTCAGCGTTGACTATCCACCTTGTCCCCTGTAGGGACAAGAGGTAGGATATTGGGTCGAAGAGACATACATAGATCCTCGGAGGACTCTAAGAACCCCCCCAAAAATCTGAAGATGGGCATACTTGGGTACCGAGACAGACTATATACCACCATTCCAAGACTTTAGACTAAACGTTTAAACCATCTTCCCCTCAAGGAAGGATTGGATAAACCGTAGGGCCAACAGTCGATACGGCGATGCCTTTAAGCGGGCGATCCGTAGTTCGCTACAGCTTGCTGTGGTGGATTTCGGAAAATCAAGAGGTCATTGTGAAGGAATAGGCAAAAAATGGGACCATAGGTATTCATTCTGATGAATGAATCCCTAGCCTCACTTCTGGAGGACAAGCAGTTGAGACTGTAGTAGTCCAAATCAACCTTTATCATAGCACGGTCGCCTCCGACAACCAGAGGAGCTGAGCTTGGTATTAATCCAGAAACCGTGGATTCTTGAAAATCGCGTGATGGGATTGGGGTCAAGAAACTATAATTTATTTTATAGGAGTGACGCTGGCAAGTTTAGGACCTGCATGGTAGCTAAAAAGAGTCATTATATACTAATGCAGTCTAATTTCAGCTCAGGCGACTTGACAGTGGAAGAGGTGAGAGGGGCTAATGGAGTACATACAGTGGCTTCTGCGTACCTACCCTACAATAACGGGACCAACTTCATAGAGGACGCTTTGAGGTTGCTCATATAAGCGTCTCAACAATGTTGTCCTAGGGTGTACTGCTAATGACCATCATACCTTACGAGGTAACACCGACGTCAATGCTAGAGGTGAAGTTTTGTTTAATTATAACTTAGAATCCAATCTTATTATATGTATAGAGGTAATGACCCCACCTATGTAACGCCAACTAGAAGGGAAGTCTTAGATGTTATATTCATATTTGAACTCTTGACTGGAGACTCTCCTCCAACAAAGCGTCACTATCTGATCAATGTTGGATACTCTTCAAACTACAACTAACTACTTGCGGGAAAAGAATTTTCAGAAATCCGCGAAGTGCCAATTGGCCTCAATTCAAAAGAAAGATGAAGGGATCATTGGAATTCCACTCAGTGCACTATCCAGTCGACGCACTAACCGGTTGGCTCACGCGATCCTTCGAAGGATCCTGTCCGATCAGTAGCGATAAAATAGCGTAGGTCATTCGTATCTCACGAGCAGGATGGGACCTCGCCAAAGATGGGATCATCGAATGGTCCACCTACAAAGAGAGCGTTAAACTGCCCAAGAAAGAAATTAGTTATTCGAAAAGAAACTCCTGGAGACTATGGTTGCTACCACAAAGCATAGCACATCAGAAAGATTCTAGCCAGAGACTAAAGCCGGCATCTAATATCAGAAAATACCATGGTAGACGGTCCGAGTTGCAGGAGGAAACGCTGGACATACTACTGAATACTGTTGGTCTAAATAAGCAGTCCTTAGGATACAGTATAAAACTATAGGTATCCTCCATTCACGCGAGCAATAGAACGACGCACGCAAGGATTATGAGAAGATAGGTTTTACCTCTAGATCCAACGATCAGTAACAATATCAATGTCTTCCAATCTAGTTCAGGCTAAAAACCATGCCATAGGCATATGCATGTGTTATGGGCGTTACAATACATGCCTTTTCAGACAGCCGGGCAATTCTTAAGACACCAAAATCCCACTTAGTGGAATGCAAGGTACTCGAGTCTTGCAAACTCTTGCAGTAGGCAACACGATCAAATCAATTTGGGTGTCCGATAAATAAGGAATTGTAACCCGCTGAGGCCGGCTAAGTTCCCGGATTCTTAGGACCAAAAACTCTCTCTGGCATCGATTGACCAGTTGACACAACGTTAATTAAAAATCGGGAACACCGACTTCGAAAATGCTCCACGGCTTGGGCAATTCAAAAGATTAGTTATCCTAATCAAGGAAATTCTTACCCCACCCCGTAAGGAATGACTGGTTTTATCACAGTCGATTGCCATCTGAGCTACAATAATCTATATACAATCTTCAATCTGGTCAAGACGGTATGTCTTCCAAGTCAAGACGGTGAATTTTTTAGACAAAAAGCAGGTAAACAGACTTAAAGAGCCCTTGCACTAGGTCTGCATATCGCAGCTCATTTTTAAGCGTCCCTCACTATGTATAACATAACTTACCCTATACAACAGTGAACCCAAAGAATTAACGAAAAAAACAAGAACCAGAAGAAAATGGCTACAAAAAGTGCGAGTGTCCTTTGCAATACACCAAAACTTTCATAAAAAAAAAAAAAATAAATAAAAACGACAGCAGGACAAAAAGGTTAAAAATAAAATCAGAAACGCCTGCTGACCATGAACCAGTTCCGAATGAAAGGACTCTAAGTTTAATTTTCCCCATAGTACCCATAGTAAAATGTGTCCTTGCCGATGATGATGAAGGGATGGAAATGATTATAGACGTTGAATGATGTAGAGGTAGGTAGTAGTAGTAGAAAGGGAAGAGTGCTTTCTATCGACTCAACCACCTGAACTGGTAAAGGGAGGGCAAATAAAAATGGCCTTTAGGTCTCTCTAATAATGACTTTCTGTGTTTGAAATTGATTTAACGGTAAGTAGGTCATTAAAAAGTGCTTACAGAGAATAATGAGATGCCAAAGTGAGCAGTCTTTTTTTTCGTCCTTTTTCCGGTCCTTTCTTACTCCTTTGTGGTGGTGGTGGTGGTTTTTTTTTTCGTTTTTAATTTGATTTCTTATAATGGTCACTTTGAGGGGATTGGTTTTGGTTTTGAAGGAAGATGGATTTTTAAAGCATGAATGCATGGATATTGCCCCAAATCCTTCTCGCAAATGGGGCAGCAATCGGCTCAATTCCACAAGACAGTCATTATTTCAAATTTAGATCACACAATGAAATCCTATCTAGCGAAATGGGATACAAATTAAATGACACCCAAACATGACACAGTCAGTTTCTTAAAAGAGGATTCAATTTAGCAGAATCCCTCTCTATCCATACACCCATCAACATGTGAGCGCTGCTGGGATCCTTATATTGAAAAATAGAAAACGAAACAAAAGAAAGGATAATCTCTTTTAAAATACTCCCACTTTCTGGGGGGTGTGAATACTTTTTTTGTTTTCTCCTAAAACATGGGCGGTTATGAGCCCCAAGGAGAAGTGATGAAAGGAATCCGAAGATAATGCCCCTAAAATGTTTTTACGAAATTTTCTTTCCCAAAATTAAAACATAAAAACAATGAGAGAGAGCATCTTAGGCTTGAATGAGGTGGTGGGTGGTACCTATTTCGGGTGTCACAGTGTGATGAAGAATTCATTAGAGCAGCAGAAAATAACCGAAGGCATTCGATTTGGAGATTTTTTTTTTGCTGCTCCTTCCGGGGGATAATCATAAAATTCGTTGTAATGCCCCGAAAGCGGATTTTCAATTTGAACGGCAAGTCGTACCGAACCGGGCAGTTATGAAATCTTTCAGTGTTCTCCAGGATATGTAGGTCGAAATTGCTGGATAAATTGAAATCTAATAGGAAGGAATTTCGCCCGGGAAGTATTAATTGAGAGAAAACTGGCAATTAGGGATTTTAGGGGGTAATAGGGTTTAATGTAGATTGGTTAAGATATGGGTTCGAATGGAAGTTACCGAGAATTTTAATTGAGGATGTTTGTTTCAGAACCGCAAGGAATATGGTGATTACTAGCTATAGTCGAATTAAATTTTGGTTTTTAAAGTTTGGGGTTATATCCGGTTGTAGGTCGATGGACTTTAGGCAGTTGGATGAATGGTTTTTATGGGTGCAAATGCTTCCTATCCGCTAAAACCTTGGAAGGTCTTAAAGTTCGTTCAATGTTTCATCGCAATTACATAAGTTGGTGGTGCATCGAACCGGCTTTGTATCAAACCTCTCCCTAGATGACAATACATTTGAACTTTGACAGCGGATTTGAGTGGGGACCTACTAGGAATGATTGATAACAATCAAAATATCAACCAGCTGGCGTTAACAACAACAGCCGAGTCAATTGGTTTGAAGACAACCCTGTCCTCAGGAAAGGTTACCAGTTGGCTTAATAACCACATCTCAAAGGAGTATGGGTGGACACGAACCGTCTTTAACTAAGAAGGTGGCTTTGGAAGAAACCACCCAGCCATTGGGTCTAGAGGTCTAGCAGACATTCCCTAAGATGTAAAAAAGCGCTCAATTAACCAAAAAATGGGGGATGTGATTGAAAACATTAGAGCGCTCTACGAACTCTCATCAATCCAGCAACACGACGAGGAAGCAAGTGAGGTGATTCCGAAACACAACGCCTCACAAAATTTTCCCTGGTTTAAACCGAGTCTAAAAATTAAGAGAAGGCAAGCCCTTAATAATGGGACCCCAGACCCGAAGCGGAAACAAAACTCCCTCCAGCGACAAAGCAAAACAAAAGGAGAAACGTGTAGAAACATTTGTGAAATCCTCGGCAACTAAGGCTAAACCACAATCTGCGTGCACTAGCAAGAGGCAGAAGGCAATTGATGGCATATGGTCAAAGATCAGCCATCAAAAAACAATGAAGAAGCAAGAGGACCAAAGGAAACCATGACGTTAAAATCATAGAGACCAAGGCAGACCTATCCTGTAGTGTAATATTTCATAGGATGAACAAACACGGAGTTAGAAGGTATTACAGACGCTGTAGTCAGATTTAGTAGAACTCCAAATAGAGACCCCTACATTGAGCAAAAAGAAACAGGAGATAAACCGGCTGCATTCAAAAGCATTACGTTATCAGCCTTGGGAGAACAAGCAAACGTAAGGACTCTTATTCATCATTTTGCCATGGAATTGAAGGATATCCATGAGGTCACTACTAAGGACAGTTGCTAAGCGATTGAACGTTCTATCACTAAGGAAAGGAAACAGCGAAACCCAAACTGCAACTATGGGTTGGGTAGTGTGGTTGTCACCGCTTAGCATGGACACACTTAGACCAAACGGGAGGTCCATTTTGATACCACTATGGAAAAACCAGATTACCAGCACCGGAGACCTACATTGAAACTTCCCGGATGGGACAGAAGGCGGGGCAACCATTTTCGGTATAGACCCATGCCGAACATGTGTGGTTCGTTGTTTAATCATTAAACCACTTTGACCAGGTGACAAAGTTCCTAATCTTGCCTAAGTCTAGTCTGGCTAGATCGTTTAGATCGTCGAAGAAGTATTCTCCTAAGGTTTTCCTTCTCAAGACCGATAGAGCAGGACATGTGCACTGAAGATGTATCATGGTTTCCTCCTCTTTCTCGTCTCTACAGTTCCTACAGAAATCGTTGAAGGGGGCACCAAGTCTTCTAGCATGTCTGCCTACCAGACAGTGTCCTGTGAGGACGCCAACTATCTCTCTAAGATTGATCCTATTGCTGGAAATAAGTCTACTAGTTTTCCTACAATCTAGCTCTGGCCAGATTTGCCTAGGAGTGAGACATGTACTGTTCCACCTACTGTTTGCCATACTTATGGCTGCGGTATCTAATTGGAATTGGAAAAGGTGCTGACGGTACATCCCTATTGTGAGGGAGGTCCCGGTCTGCACCTTCCGTAGCTAGCTCGTCCGCTCTGCAATTTCCTGGAATATCCGGCATTGCTTTACCAACTTGGATCGAATTATTGCCGATTCCAAGGCTTTTATCGCAGCTTGAATACCTATGTAGAAAACAATAGCGCTGCACTCTATCGAGTTAATCGAAAGCCAGGTCGCGGCTTCACGGACTGCTGAGACTTCTGCTTGAAAAACACTGCAGTGATCCGGCAGTCGAGTGGCAATGCGAATTTCCAAAACACTGGAGTAAATTCCTGCACCTGTGCCAGACGCTGTCTTGGATCCGTCTGTGTAAAATTTTTTCCGATTTCCAAGCACTTCTGCTAGGAATCCTGGTTGTATATTTGACGTTGAAGTCCAGATAGGGGACTATAAGTCCGCATTACTAGGAATAGTATTATTGCCGTTTAGGATGCTTGCATGGCCCATTTTTCCACAAGCCAGTTGCAAGGATTCCCTAAGCCGCAATGCTGCTTTAGCCGCTATCAGCCTCCCAAAGATATCAACAGGAAGAAGATGAAGTAAAGTTTCTAATGCATCTGTAGAAGTAGTTCTAAGGGCACCCGTTATACAGACCCAGGATATCCTTTGAACTTTCTCAAGTATTGCGATGTTGCTTTTTTTTGTCCAGTGCCGTCCACCAGACTGGTTTTCCGTACGTAAGGATGGGTTTAACGATTGCCGTATATATCCAGTGGATGACTCAGGGCCGGAGCCCCCATTTTGGGCCCAGGGCTTTACTACATGAATGGAGGGCAATCGAGGCCTTCCTGGTACAGTCCTGTAAATTCAGTTTCCAACTGAGTTTTCTAAAATAACCCCAAAGTATCCGGCGTGATCTGTATTTTATACTGTTTTGTGAACAATACTAGTTCAGTCTTCGACGAATTGACTACAAGACCCTTTTCTCCACAAAAATCTCTGGACATCTCTTTTATATCAAGGATCATACCAACCATTCCCTGTCGAAACTTGAACAAGGCTAATAAGACCGGCTTTTTCTTGATCTCGGCCTTTGAGTAAAATCGAGTTGAGAGAAATACCAATAACTTCATAGGCTGCGTCGAGGACTTCTTACTCGAAGTTTCCCAGGCTTATGAAGGCTAGTAGCCTGACCGTAGCCTACTGCGGAACGTATCATACTATTTTGCTCCATAAGAACGAGCTCTTTGGTAGAGTCGATACGGAAGTTGACAGGCATAGGCTATCTGGTAGATTAATATCATCGTAGCGCCAAAGTAAACCAATCTCGAAACTTTTCCCAATTCGTTATGTTGTTGACTCCAAAATTTGTCGAGTTCGGCTGTCCTCAACAGACTCTAATAAAGTATCGACCTTGCAAACGCCAAGCTTTTCACCAGCTCACTGAGGACCTTTGCTTCCTTGATGCGCATAACCAACGGTGAATTTCTATACTCGCTATGCTTAAACCCATATGCCACCCATCCTAGCTTAGTATGTTCGGCTATTTTTGTCCTCGAATACTGTTCTGGCAACACCCAGATGGCAATTGCCCAGGCCTATCATAAGTATCGTTCTTGCATTTCTGTAGTTACGGATCGGGACATCCTTAAGGTGGTGGAAGCTATCCTTGTGGAATAACTGACTAGGTAGGCTCAAGTTTGCACAGTTCTTACGATCTTCAAAGAAAAACGTTGATCTCCTTTCCCGAAACCTTGTACTTCGACAGCTAGCTTTCTTGATGGTTCCGTTACCACCTTGTCACCACACCATTGTAGTTGTACCTGACCTTTGAGTCGCAGCTCGATCGCCACTCTTTCCTCCAAAAATGGTTATGGAAGACCCTTCGTCGAACATCGCATAAGCTGGTATCTCTCCTCGTGGACCAGACAGTGTCACTGGCAGAATTCGAAATAGCTGCTAAATATGTATTATTTCGCAATTGGCATGTACCTACAAATATACATTCGTACTGATGCCTGGGAAGGCCTTGTGCCAGGTTTTACATTTAGTTCCGAGTGGTTTCGACTGCTGATGTACATATCTCCATGGAACAGCGGATACCTTCGCGCATCTGCTTACCAGCACCATCACCATCACCACAGCGTGCGATGCATCAATCAATAAAAGAAAAAAAACAGCAGGAAGAAATCACTGTGTTACTGGTGAAACGAGGATATAAGGATACTTCGGACACAACGCCTGCAAGCCTGGCGCAAAATCCAGTGAACAACACCCTTACTGACGAGACGCAACTTAAATAGAGCCATCGAGGAGAGCTCTACATTAATCCATGGAGCTCGCCGTACAAAATGGTAAGGACGAAACTTAAGGGCTATAGAACCCCTTCAATAACATGCCCAATAATGCTGAGATCCATAGTGGAGCACCTTCTTCAAAGACTAGCTACTATGTCCAACATCATAAGAAAAGTCAATCCAGAGATATTGCACTAATTACTTTTGAGGAACTGCTAAAGGTATGCAGCAAGATAGGCGACAAAAAGGCGCCTAGACCCGATGGCATCCCGAATAAGACAGTAAAGGCGGCTCTCTTCATAACGATAATGCAAAAAAGGAGCAGTAGTCAATATCGCCATAAAGGAGTAGTGTGCAGTAGTAACGCTGGATGTTGAAAATGCATTCAACTCTTCGAACTGATTGTTCATTAGAAGATCACTTCTCTGGATGAATACGTCATATTGCTGCGTATAGTGCTATAATACTGATCAAGGTTTACTATGCTACAACGTCACTGCGAGAGTCCCACAAGGATCGGTCTTAGGGGCGCTATACGCTACCTGACGGAATAACGATTTTTGGATTCGCCGAGGAGATTGAAGTAGCGACAGTATACATAGCTAAACAGACCAGTGTAGTTGTAGAAAACTAGAAATGAAGCAATTGCCTGGATAAAAGACTGTCCAGATGAAGATGGAGATACATAGTTATAAGGCCTGCAATGATGTATGCCTCTGAGTACGCGACAGCACCTAAAAAACTTAAACAAAAACTACATGTTGCTAAAATGTGCATGCTCAGGTGGGCTAGTGGAGTCATGACGCTTGAAAAAATCAGGAACAAGCATATCAGAGGCAGTACCAAAGTCATACCGGTCTGTGTAACACTCCAAGAGAGCAGTCTCCGATGATATGACCGCGCAGTAAGACAAGTAATGGATTTGCCAAAATTAAGAAGAGGACCGGGCAGGCCAACCAAAACCAGAAAAAGAACAAGCGGGAAAAGAATGTGGATGACCTGACAACCCAGGACGGAATAGCCTGGCGGTATCGTACAAGAAGAGTCGACCCTAAATAGGACTAAGTTTAGGGCAAAGAAGAGGATGAAGAGTAGAAGACGATCATCCAGTTTGTAGCATTTGAGACAAAGAGTCAAAGATCTTAGTATCACGTTTCCTTCTGGGAAGGTGTTTGAAACTGCCTAGTACTCTGTCCCATCGAATAGATTTCAAATATGAAAATGTACATCTAAAGTGAAAAGGTACCTCATTGACAGCTATTGACTATCAACTAACGACTACAGCTGGAGATCCTCTTCAAACAAAAATTATCTTTTGGCACGGCATTGAGCATTGAGCCTCTTTCAAGATTAAGGTCCTGATATTTATATTTTCTGGATCTTCTTAAATAAGGAGGTGATGCAAAACATCAACATAGCCTGAGAAAGGGAAGGTAAGCTCGATGACTGAAATATCAGCTCCATATGCTCTATCAATAAAAAAGGCTATACTTATATTGCGTCTACTATCGAATTGAATATCCCTATTCACTGTACGTACGGTGTGGACGTCTAAGCCTTTTACTAGTCTGGTCGCCAGTCTAGCAGATCGATCAAATCAATTGTCGCTATCACCGAGCTGCTACAATCCGCCCCTAATACCCTACACGAATGGACTAATAAATGTTAGTTAAACGTTAATCCTCTACAAATAAAGGTGGTCCTCTTCACTACAAAGAGAACAATGCTGCCAATATAATATGGCTCATAAGACTCCATGGTACGCCACTGCAAATCTCAGAAAACTCCAATTGGACTGTTTAGTTGGCCGAAAACTAACTTGAAGAGAGAATGGATGAAGAAGGCATCTATGTCCCTTTATATGTGCAAATTGGTAAAAAAAAATGGAGATTCTTTTCCATTCTCCACTGGAGGTACATAGCCGTCATCAGACTCATTCTTTTCATTTCATTTCATAAAGATTTTATTTTCCATAAGACTTAACAATTGTTATACGTTTCCGCGAAGCCTTAGTGGCTTTTCTGCAGAAGGTTGCTTTTCGAAAGGATAGAAATACATTTTAGATAAGTAAGCTTAGTTTTGGATACATTTTACAAATTTAAAAGATTATTAAAACCTATGAATGCCTAGTCTGGTAACATGCATTAGGTAAGGTTACGTGCCTTACAGAATGTATTCATCTGCATCTAAAATTTAACGCACACTAAGTCTTCTAAACCACGATAGTATGTTCCAAGTGGAAGTCTTAGCAATCGCTAAAGTGGAAAGGAAGGTGGTGGGACTCTAGGAAAATGGTTGATATTTACCGGCATCGGCATCGGCATCGGCATCGGCATCGGCATCGGCATCGGCATTCTAACCTATGAATGCCTAGTCTGGTAACATGCATTAGGTAAGGTTACGTGCCTTACAGAATGTATTCATCTGAATCTAAAATTTAACGCACACTAAGTCTTCTAAACCACGGTAGTATGTTCCAAGCGGAAGTCTTAGCAATCGCTAAAGTGGAAAGGAAGGTGATGGGACTCTAGGAAAATGGTTGATATTTACCGGCATCGGCATCGGCATCGGCATCGGCATCGGCATCGGCATCGGCATCGGCATCGGCATCGGCATCGGCATCGGCATCGGCATCGGCATCGGCATCGGCATCGGCATCGGCATCGGCATCGGCATCGGCATCGGCATCGGCATCGGCATCGGCATCGGCATCGGCATCGGCATCGGCATCGGCATCGGCATCGGCATCGGCATCGGCATCGGCATCGGCATCGGCATCGGCATCAGCATCGGCATCGGCATCGGCATCGGCATCGGCATCTATGGCGAAATAGACACAGAAGAAAGCACAGCTCCTTCTTATGCTAATGCTCTAGCCTATGCAGAAAAAGGAACCTGGGTGGTGGAAGGAAAGAAAAAGGACCTGTGTGGTCTGTTAAGAAAGCAACCATTGGGGAGGCTCAAAGCCGCTAATAAATTTGTCTTCTTTTTCCCATTTAGGTTTCTCAACGACAGGGATACTCAATGTATTTCTTGGAGATCGGAGTGTTGGCTTTGTATGCAGTTACCACTCGTACCTAACTTAACCTAAGGGCCACTAGGTAGGTATTATTCAGCGCCTTTAGCACTACAGGGTCTTGACTGAATTCAGGATCCCTACAAAATTGATTGAGTATGGAAATGTTTGTACTATGTTGAAGGAAGAAGGAACAAACCCAAGTACCTGTTCACATACGTTGGAGTATGTCATAACGTCTCTAGTCTAGACCATAAGCTAGACCATAAGCCATATTAGCGATCGTTAATGTAGAAGAATCTATGTAGCTCCAGAGGAACGAGAAGGCAATTGATAATGCTTCTATTCACCGTATGATTTTTAAAGGCACTGACGACAACGTGTCGGTAGTTGGAAAGATAAATTCAATTGCTCATTTTCGGAGTAGTGGTAGGACTAGTACACACAATAACAGAAGAAGAAGTGTGGATTTTTTCACCGCTGAACAAGATTATTACGTTCCACAGAAATACATTTTCAGTAGACTAAGTGGCAGTTCATCACTGAACGACCTATCTATCTACATATGTACTTATTAGTGTAGACAGTATCGATGCAAACAGGATAATTGGCACCATTAGGCAACGACATCGCAAGAATCCACATTCAACGACAAACTACAATAAAAGCTGGAACTTTCTAAACAACCCTCGCATGTTAATTCATACTTTTGTCAAGCCATTTAGCATCGTGTCAATTGCTGTCATCACTCTATTGATTGTAGCATTTAATTGTCAACCAAGTACTATCTCCACAACGCACGAGATTCCAACTAAAGCAACCGTGTCAACACATATCCCAGACTTGCCTTACCCCCAAACATAAATTAGAATCCACTACATGCCCTGCGCAGAACTGATTGGAATAGACCACCCTGGAAAGAAACCCACCACATCCCATGGTGACTATGTTCAAAAATTCGTTCGAGATACAGTAGCATCCACAGTGGCACAGTCTTGTATTCAGATAAACACAAAATTCTTCGAATTCTAACCGTCAGTTCATTGATGGTAACCGCACCGGTTGCATCGTGAACATTTGTGGTATCCTTACACAACCACGTCCTTCGCGCGGATCAGCTCTAATCGTGAGAGGAATGTGACAGACCGTGGCTAGTGAAGTGAATCGTCCTGAGAATTATTGACGACCAAAAATAAATTGCCAAACATAAAAATAAAATAAAAAAAAAAAATAAATCCGTGGAGAATGCTTCCGTTGAGCCTTGTCGTCGAATGGGTTCCGGTTGGCAACTAAGTGTGGCGTCTTAATTGCGTCCAAAGTGCTCTTCCGGTGTTTTGTGTGGTCCTTGCTGTGCTTAATGTGAATTTAATAACGTGCTTTCGTATAGTGTTCAAGTGAATCTAAGTGTTAAGGTGATGTAAATCAAATTCTGGTCTCAAGGTGGATGCTGCCGCACCGCAGGATACCTACATACACATACATACTATAGGGGGTGAGTGAAAATCCGGTGAAAATTAAATTTTCTCTTAATTAACCGAGGCCTCATAATTTTTCGTGTTTTATTGTCCCGTGGTTAATTACAAAATTTCATTTGATTGTCCAAGAGGTGGCGCACAGCTTATTCCATTCAAGGATCCGAATAAGGATACTTTTGCTGTGTGTTTGCTACTTCAACGGTTGATTGCCCTAATTATTCTGAGTGGTGGTGGTAGTGGTGGGGTTAGGCGTACGCTGTAATTTTCTGCAATCAAAGCGAGATTCTAATTGGACCATGGCCAATGTACTGTGTAAGTGAGATGAAACTGCTGGGCGGGTTGGGCTGGTTGTGGATTTGGGTCTATCATGAGAAACGAGATGATGCCTTGGTGATGATTTTATGACATCGTGATGGGGTTATTGTAGCTTTGTGGGGCACACTTCAATTTTCAATTCCAAGTAAATTTTTGCCGGAGCTCTCTCCAAAGAAAGAAGATGAAAGGAAATTGAATTGCTTTTGTGTTTGTGGAGAACGAAAAGAGATTTTTTTTTTTCTTTTTTTTTTTTTTTTTGCAAAAGCACAAACACACACAGTATGGTTGTCATTATCCTTAGAATTTTTTTTGCTTGACATTTCCCAAAGAGTGAACATAATAACATTAAAGAACAAGTTAATCTGGGATTACGTAGGTCAGCATTTCTGCTTTTATCCTTTTTTTTTTGATTTTTTTTTCTTGGCTGGCAAAGGATATATTAGTATGTAAGGCAACTAAATTCGCATGCTTAAGGGAGATACACATACGAAAATGGATCAGTGGACGTACATCTTGGTATTAGGGTAGCAATGTGGAAAGCAAGATTTGCAGGATTTACTGTCACCCATTCGTGGATGAAAAAGATTTCAATTATAAATTGTGTCAGTGACAGTGATAGGATGTGCTTTTTTTTTTTTCGTTGACGAAGGAGAAAAAATTGGAAATAGAATGTTGAAGATCGCTGGACCATATAATGAGTGTTATTCTGAGGAAAATTTTGTTTATTGCAGATTTTTTCTTTCGAGATTTGGTACAAGTTTTGGATGTCTTGAGAGCTGGCAGAGTAGAATTGGGGGAAACCTTACTGAAGATAAAAAGTGTTATCAGAAGACTTATAGGTAAAAGAAAGCCTTTTCAAAGAAGAACTGCAAAAGTTTGAATTTGGTAATTTTTGTTTATTTATTGACGTCTCCTGCTTCTATCTGGTAAGTTCAGATAATACTTTTCCTCTAAGGAGTCTTTAAAGCTCGGTTTACTGTCTGTATCATACCCTCATTCGGCTGAGAATAGTTATAGATGTTTTGAGTTTCGAAAACTGCTTGATCATAAAAGGACATCGAGGATACCATAGGGAATTTTAAACTTTAAGGTTTTATTTTTATTTGCAGCTATACCTATAGGGCGAGTACTGGTTTCCTTAAAAATTTCGAACTCACTGTTTTAGTTAAACTTGACAAATTGTGTCCACAAATTCTGTCGGTCTTTCTGTTTTTCAATGTGTCTATCGGTCTGTTTGCGACTTCGACTGCAGGCTAAAAAGCTGAATGGATTTGCTTCAAACATCATATCCGAGGTCTGTGGAGGTCCTCGAAACGAAGTCTTAATGATTGGTACCATGACAAAGGACCAAAGAACTGTTTCGCAGGCGGCAAGAACATTAAAGTGTTCCAAGAAGCTTGTAAAGAATGCTTCGAAGGCCATACGGGACCCTTAATCGTCAGCTAATCCTATTAGGAAAAATGTAAAGGAAAACCTCAGAAAAGACTGATAGGATTATACACAGGATTGTCTGTGATGAGCCCTTTTTTGACATTCTGTGAAATTGAACAGCAATTCCCTGGACAGCATGGTGTCCAAATATCTGCTTGAAGTCCAGAAGAACTGTCACGAAAAAAACCTCTCGTGTCTCAAACAAATCGCTAAAGTAAACTTTTCTTGGACAAAATCTTTTTTCATCTCAGGACAAGTCTCTGTTCTCAAGGGAAACAATTTTATGGAGCACCGAAATTAAGGTTAATCGGCTGAAATCGGGTGGCAAAATATATGTGAGGAGACCAGCGAACCAGAAATACAATGTCAGGCATACCACTAAGACCGTGATACATGGAGATGGAAGCATAATGGTATAGGCCGCGATCTCATGGTATGGCGTTGGACACATAGTTAAAATTTATAGCATTCTGGATCAGCAAAAATATAAAACCATCCTGGGAAACAGCTTGGAACCATACACTGTCGATTATGTGCCTGTCTCATTGACCTTTATGCATGATTATGACTCAAACCCCATCTAAATCCAATGCTAAACTTTTGGAATGATGTAGACTTCATAGTTAAAGATTCAAATGTGCCATCTGTTGGTTTTTTTTAAAAAGACTACAAAAAAAAAACACTGTTCAGTATTTTTCAATACTTTATTGAAAAGAGTAAACCTTCCGATTAATTATGGAATATTATTTCATTCAAATGACTACCTCGGCTGGCTTGGCAGTAGGTCATCCTCTCAACCCTATCTTTCAATACATTTTCGATTTTCTATTTCACGAATAGCTTGACCAATATTGTTCTTGAGTGCCTGAATTGTCTCTTGAGTATTCATTCACATATCATCAATGTTTAATGACACACTTCAAAAGAAAGTCGAATCTCAGCTTCGTTCTGGCCAAGCAACATCACCAAAAAGACTGATTAGACGATGATTGGATTGTTGGACGACTTGTGTGGCACGTAGTCCCATCTTGCTGGAACCATAGCCCGCTCAAGTTCAATTCCTCAATTTCTAGCCATAAAAAATTGGTTATCATGCCTCGGTAATGGTCTCCATTGACTGTAACATTTCTTGCATTGTCGTCTTGGAACGAAAATGCGCCAATAATGTCACCACTCCAAAAACTACACCACACAGCTGCAATATTCTCCGTTGAGCACACAAACTTTCATCACAAACCAGCTGCTTTATATCGACCGAAATTTCTTTTCAAATTTTTCCAATATATGCAATTTTGGCAACGTTCTTCAAGCGAAAATCGATTCACTTGGTATCGCGAATATACATATAATACTGAGTTACTGTCAATTTTTTGAGCCCATAAGAGCTGTCAGTGTCAAAATGATATATGATTCGAATAGAAACCAACAGATGGCCCATTTTTTACAAGGTGGCGCAAAAGTAATCAAGATGTGCTCTCATCTTTGGGTCTTACGCTTTGTCTCCACCAAAACTAGCAATGATTTCGCTAAATCTACCTAAATCTTCACTAAATTCCAAGGATTTACCATACAATTTGACACCTATAAATATCACCCAAATCCGAGATTTATAATAAATCCCACTTATATCCTCATGCCACATAAATCAAACAATCCTTTTTTATGTTAGCACATGTCATTTTCGAGTGCTGACAAAGGAAGAAATAAAATTTAAAACGTCAAATAACTTCAAAATACATTGAGCAATTCGGATGTATTTAATTTTTGATAGTCATTTTAGTATTTCTGTCATCTGCATTATGTCGTCGAGGCTTTGACATTTGTGAACAACACAGAAGCAGAATATACGCGGACAGAACAGGGATCGTAATACTTTTCAAGAACGCGGTATAATTAGATTTTTTCCCTTACCTGAAAATTCGTACAAATTCGTACGAAGTGTTACGAATTCTGGTCCAACTCCGTTCCCTAACATAAGAAATCGTAAAAAAGTGAGGACACGAGAGAGTATAACATTTCCTCTGAGTGACAAAACTTACCGAATTCTTACCGAACAAATTTCTGTAGGTAGGTAAGTGGTGGGCGATCTGTCAAAAGCACTATAGAATCAACTGTCACTTTATTTTAGATATTTTTTTTCCTTGACTCTGTTCACACAGAACAGACGGACTGTATTTTTTGTGACGTTTACAGGCAAGTGAGGAAGCGGAGAGGTGACATGTTACGGCAATCTAGATTTTCAAACTCTTTTAAATTTTTTGAATTTTTTTTGACGTTTGGAAATGTTCAGACAGGACTGTCAATGTGAACACGGAAACGTCAAAAAAATCCAGTCCGTCAGTCCTGTGTGAACAAGGTCTTTTAGTCATCAAATTAATCTAGGATTTATTTCTTATGTGGTTCGGAATAATATTTTCCTGAAGATTTCTGAAAATTGTATTGTGTTTTCGTGGTTTGTTCATTCTTACACATGACATTTCAGTCATTTCTTCAAATTTGTATCGTTCTCTGAGAAATGTCTCCCCTATTTCTAGGAATTTGTTATTTTACAACTTTTAGTTCAGAAAGTAAAGGAACAGGTCTATTGTGTGAATGTTTTTGTTAACATAAAATTTGTCGTCAATTCCTTTTCATGAGGCATTACCTGGGCAAATACTACGTCCCTTAGCCTCTCGCCTCGAGGGGACTGGCTCAACGTGAGATAAAAGCAGATATGACCATCTAGGAGCCATGTGGTCGAAAATGTAGCTCCTGTGACTGCAGATGTCTCAAAGGAATTATTAATCAGACGACGGACCACACATTTGGGTCTTTAGAGCGAATTTTAGTCAAGGCCTTGAAGATGTTCCTGTACAAAGTGGAAACAGCTCATCATGTACATATGTCTTGAAGAACCAACCCCTACTATACCTCGTCCAAGTGAGGAGTGTATGTATTGGACATGCAGTGCAACGTAATTGTAAAATATCCTTGTTTGACAGAAAAAAGATTGCTTAGTTCATATCTTTGGCGGGAAAGATCTTCTATCCTTCTATCTTTTAAAGAGTTTTTCAATAGGGTAGGGACATAACAATTTTATATCTTAATACAAACGCATCCTTTTATTTTTTCATGATCTGTGAGTATCTTTATTTATTTTTATCTTGGTGAAGTTCATGGATGACCAACGTTTGGACATTACTAAAAATTACTACGGAAATTCTGTATCAGTGATCGCAACTTTAAGAGCGCTTATTCCCATTTTCGGTCGTATTAATCGTTCTACCAGACAGCCTGTCTGTATAATACAGAACAGTACCTGTATTTGAAGACTTTGTTCTGTATGATTTATTTTTTAATACAAAACATAGAAATGTTCTGTATTTTAGCATGTGTTGTGTATTTCTGTATTACGAACAAATGATAAAGAAAAACATACAAAAAAGCTACAATCCGTCTGGAACGGATCGTATGATTGTGGGCGTGGCCAAATTGCATTTTGTACTCAAATATAGCTATAATGTCGAACGTTTGAGGATGTTACATGTAAAATTTTATCAAAATAGGTTTTTTGATGATAACGCCCCCAAAAGTGGGCGTGGCCAAAACTCTTCTACGGGTGAATTGTAGGGAATCTAAATACCCAAATATTTGGTCTTAACAAAATTTTTCAGTTTCATATAATTTAGTGAAGTTATAAAAAAGTTGGCGTGGCAGTGGGCGGATGTAAAAAAATTTTACACTTGTACTGTATCTTTTTCTTGGAAGCCCAGATATGAAATTTCAGCGTCCTAGTTAAAAATTTAAGGCCCAAAAATCGGTTTTGTGATGAAAACGCCCCCAAAAAGTGGGCGTGGCCAAACTTTTTGTATGGGTGGATTGTAGGGAATCTGAATGCCTAAATATTTGGTCTTAACAAAATTTTTCGGTTTCATATAATTTAGTGAAGTTATGAAAAAGTGGGCGTGGCAGTGGGCGGATTTCAAAAATTTTTACACTTGTACTGTATCTTTTTCTCAGAAGCCCAGATATGAAATTTCATCGTCCTAGCTCAAAATTTAAGGCCCAAAAAGCGGTGACATACGGACGGACGGACGGACGGACGGACGGTCATCGCTCAATCGATTTCGCTATTGATGCTGATCACGAATATATATACTTTATAGGGTCTATCTCGATTATTTCTCTATGTTACAAACTATGTGTCAAACTTAATATACCCTTAGGATAGGGTATAAAAATACATATAAAGCAAAATAAAAAATTAATGCAAACCGTAACCGACCGTAAGGAACTGCACAAACTGAACACACCCTCTGTCAATAGGGCTTTCCTTTTCGGACAGCTGACAGCCAGAAACGAGCGAATAATGATGAAATCAGTTGTCATAAGAAATTTGGTAAGGAAGTACGAAACACATATAGGTTGCCGGTTGTATTTGTCCTTGTAAAACAGCTTGGATTCAAATCATTTTTATTTTTGCTCTGTTCTGTATTTTCATTTCAAAAATATGTATAGAATGTTCCTGTGCCAATGAAACAATGCACTGGTCGAAATACCGAAAATATTGCAGCTATAAGTGCTTCATTTCAATATGAGCCGAATCAGTCGATTCACAGGGATTGGGGTTCACTCAGTCCACATATTGTGGTGAATGTTGCGAAAAAAATCTGAGGCTACACCCTTAGAAGTTCAGATTCCGAAAATATCGCAGCCGTAAGTGCTTCAGTTTAAAATGAGCCAAATCAGTCGATTCCACGCTACCGTTCAAAGGAATTGGGGTTCACTCAGTCCACATACTGTGGCGAATTTTGCGAAAAAATCTGAGGCTACACCCTTAGAAGATCAAATTAATTCAAAAACTGAAGCCTCTTGATCATTTGTAGCGCCGAAACTTCTCCGATTGGGCTCTGCAAAAGTTTGAAAAAAATTCTGAATTTCATCGAAAAATCGTCTTCACCGATGAAGCTGGCATTTTCAACAAACGCACATGTGCTTCAAGACACTCCATTGCATCCAGAAAAATTGACTGTGTGGTGTGAATTTCATGAAAATGATCGCCATGTTACAGTCAATAGAGTATGCTATCGTGCCATGTTGGAGGAATATTTTTGCTCAGAATTGGATGGACTTGACATTAGTGAAGTGTCCTTATTGAAAAAACACTTTATGAACCGCAGATTATACAGATAGTCCACTTGCCATTCCTTGCCTACATCCTCTCCTATAATTCCCTATCCTTGAATGTATATGAATAATATATAAAGGTCATTAGCTAATTCAATTTCCATTAGTATGAACTAAGTTTTTCACGTGTTGATGAATTTCCTTTTTTTTTTTAAATTTATCCCAAGAATGCGACAATCTAAGTTCAGTTCTACACTATTTTTATTTATGTCAATTGATTCATCTTATTGCACGGAGATACTGCAATGAGATACTTCTTCTGCAATGAGATACTTCTTTTATATTCCTTCCATCTAAGAGTTATAGCAC
Source organism: Xylota sylvarum (assembly GCA_905220385.1). Lineage (NCBI taxonomy): Eukaryota > Metazoa > Arthropoda > Insecta > Diptera > Syrphidae > Xylota > Xylota sylvarum. Next base: position 11,362,158 of record LR999960.1, read on the forward strand.
TTTCAAATTGCAATTTTAAACTATAACTAGCTCGTTTATCCGTACTGAAAAACCTGATACAAATAGAAACATTCAGAAAAACTACGGATCTTTTGATACCCTATCCTCCTTTCTAAGCAGCCCTAGTAATGCCCACTTTACTGCATATTGCATTTTTTTTCTCGAATTACAACGATTACCTCGAAAATTTGAGGACGTTACATGAAAGTTTCATCAAAACTGTTTTTTTTTTAATGAAAACGCCCCCAAAAAGTAGGCGTGACTAAAGACAATTGTAGAGAATCTTATCGTTTAAATATTCGGTTTTAAAAAAACTTTTTAATTTCATGTCAAATAATGTCTAAACGCTTATGTCGTATCTATCCCAACGACATAGATACTTTCAAATATATTTTCTATTTCAGTTTGAAATTCTTTCATTAAACACATAGTTTTAACGATCAAAAATCTTGTGATCGGACAACAGAAATAGATTAACAATAAACAGACGATTAATTAAATAATTTGCACTTAAGTCAACATAAATAATATTTGTCAGGAATTGATTAACTTTTTTTAATTAAACCAAAGGCCAAATATATATGTATGTGGAAAAATATGAAAGCAATTAAAACTGAATTTCAAATTAAAGATATGAAATATTAACCATCGGGGACTATTTAAGTTTTTTTTTTTAGTGGGTACTATAGAAGTCGTTATTCTATTTAAAATGAATCATTTTTGGTTTTTATTATACAATATGAAATATTTGTTATTGTTAGCATTCCAGAAGGAATGACCATTTTGCTTGGGATTACTCATTATTCAGGGGTTATTGAATGCAAATGTTAAGGGAATAGACAATACAATACGGGCAGCTCATTTAGAGATAGTCAATCGTCTTGGAATTAAGCCCACAAGTGAACCAAATGAATCACTTACTCACTAATTCGATGATTTTGGACTTTAAAATACTCGTATAACATTTAGCTAACCAAGTAATTAATTCCAAAAAACAAGTTCTCAATGGCATCACATACAGAGTACGGGTCACAGTTGGAACAAGGACGCCTGTCCTCAAAATAGCCCTTCTTTTCTGTAGCAACGTCTCTTGTAATACGAACACTCACTCCTCGATTGGTAACACCTCACGAGTATTTATTGATACTCACAATTAAGTTCCAAAATGTCGGCAGAGGACTGCATCGATAGGTATAGATTGTAGTTGCAAGGAGTATGTCCAGCCACACTTACACCATTAAAGGTTGATTGTGGTAGCACATGGATCTAAAATCATCAACTAATACTAACCAGACATCAGCAGGAGCTTAAATAGGTAGGGCTGTCTAACTCTTCTTTATAACTTGTAATAAAGAAAGTAAACCAATTATTCTGTGGGATGATTTTTTTTTAGGAGTAATCGCTCTACGTTAGTAGATTTGAATTTAAATACCATGTGGGCATATGGACTCAGCAAAAGATATACAGGCATACACATTTAAGCCTTTATCCGTCTGATATAACTACCTTCGTCAAATTTTGACATCATCCTACGTTTGAAACACCTACACTCGACAAACCTCAAATTGTTGATAAAGTTTGTCCATGTGAGTGTAAGTGTCTTTTGAAAGCACTGTAGGATGTGGAATTGTTTGCAGAGAATACCATTTTTAATACAGTCTCGTGGTGAATAGAATTTCTGTTGTGAGAGACAAAACAAAAGGACCTTGTAATCCTTATGTTATGTGGTTTTGGGAGAACGGAGTAGGGTGAAACAATCAATGCTTCTAGCTATCGACTAGTATATCGGCGAAAGATACCGCTTAAGTCGAAGAAGATACTGCATAGATATAATTTTTCTGATATGAATCTTCTTTGAAGGCTGACTTAGCTAACATATAGTATTTTAAGACACGCTTGTAGCAAATCTAAGAGTTGGATTGCCCCTTCTTATAAGGATATCGATATGAGAACGAAAGTTTCAAAAGTTCACAGATGTTAAATGTTCATCTGAAATTATCTATATTCTGGAAGAAGAAGGAAGGCTCGTGTAGGAATAAATAGTACTTATAGTGAAATTTGTTGACATTCAGCTTTAAGAATTGTTTATGTTGTTCTGTGATAACCGAGGTACAGAAAGAGATGATAACGACTTTATTTAATAGGAAAACGGATAGACATTTGTTGTTAGGTTAAAACGTAGTGGTTTTAGATGGCTGCCTTGAGGGACCTTTAAACTTTCTTAAATAGAATACCACATCATTTTGTAACACATCGACAGTGACAAGGACGGGCTGAGCTTGGACAGCCTTTTAAGTTCTACTCAATAGGGCTCAAGTATTTTCTGAAGTCACTATCTTCAGACACAATCTCAGTACGTCTTGACGTAAGAAAAGTGGTAGGGCATGTAGTTTTATAAAAATTATCATTCCGAGGGTTATGGTCGAGATGATTCCCACATTTGTAAGTATTTAAAGGTTTGTGTATTTATTTAGAGATACTAAGCATTTTCGTGTTAGGATGACCTAAGGATAGAAGAGTATAAATGCTCTCTGTGTCATCTTTGTGGGTAAACTAAAAACTTGTTCCAAAGATTTATCGAATGCAACCGTGTGTCTTACCAAAATACCTTTTGTGGGACTATGGGACCCAGGGTCTAGCTTTTCACAACCATTTCGCGTTATATTCTTAACGCGAATGGAGAGAAGCAACTGTTGAATGCCTCGGCCGAAGGACAAATTTGGTTTTGACAAGCTTTTTCATGACTGTTTTACTCTTGGATGTTTGTAAGAGGTGGAGCCAGGAAAAACTTTTGGTGTTGTCAGGAATTCGAACTTTAAATATCTACCTCAATAATCCGACACGCTAACCACTGAGCCACTGTATTAGAAATTATTAGAAACTTTTGTATACGAATGTATATACCAATATAATTAATAGATACAAAAAAAATTATGGGCTACAAAGAGTAAGGGTCACAGTACAATTCCTTGAGGCATATCTCTAAATGCCAGAACGTAGCTTCGGAAACCTGATGTAATCGATTGTGCTGATTTGTATTTATTGATGCTGTTTTGCTGTCCTGAAAAACTGCTGGAGTTAAGTGAAGTCACAAGAACTATTCTCGATTTAGGAAAAGTGACCCGGTAAGAAGGTCTTCAAATTATTTTGTACCTTGTGTCAATTCTCTTCTTTTAGGATTTTCTTCTTTAGGATAACCTGGAAAGATTGATCGCAGAAGCGGTGAGGCAGAACAATGATCGGCTGTGATGCTGATGACCATCACACTGTATGAGCCAGTTCGAATATAAACGAAAGCGGTGGACTTTTATGATTATATTGTAATATCCTCATTATATGCTAATAAGTTAATAAATTGGCAAGAAGTCTTAGATATTATCCCCGTTTCTGACAACATCTGTCATCTCATTAAAAATTAGAAGGTATAGAGTGAGCATCTCATTTTCTGACCATTGATACTTTCAGTTTACTCTTGATGATCCCCCAAGCCCAATGGCTTTTCGAGATCCTCGTAGAAGCGACTGGCTTATAAACAGGGAAATTTTGAAAAATTTACTTACCCGCGATCTTCTTAGGCCCCCCTTGTAAAATTCTAGAGCTAGATTGTAGGGCTGATAATCCCACTTCAGTCCTCAATAAAGCAATGTCTATTTTCTGCCCCCTAATTCAACATAGGAACAAGAAAAAGTATCATTAGTGGATTGGAGCCTAAGTCCGTTTAAAAATAATTATAGGAAACTTTTCTACTGCAAAAGCAGTAGAGATGTGATTGATTGGAACTCGTACAAAGAATCTCTAATAATATAAAAAAAAGAGTTAAGAAGTGCCAATCGAACATTTTAGAGGCCCTTTTGTGGAGAAATAAAAGAATCTTCTGAACATTTAACGCTGAGATATCTTTAAAAAAAAATAGTTTGCTCTTGGGCGACTTTTAGCGAAAAATCGCCAAAGCTTCTACTCGATACACGTTTCGCAGGTAAGTCTCATGTTGTAAACCACCACAAGACGGAACTGGTACTCTTAACGAGGAAATGTAAAACTATATAACTTTTGCAAAATACCTAGATATTATCTTGGATATAAGGTTAAGCTGAAAATCCAACTTTCAAGAAAGAGTCAAAAGGGCTACGTCGCAGTTTTCTATTGGAACAGGCTATTGGAAACAAATGAGGCTTGCAACCTCGTATAACTCACTGGTGCTACATCTTGGTCATAAGATCGATACTTACGTACAAGCTTGTTTTCAGGTGGACTGCATTAGATGAAACCATAAACCGTAATTATCTAAGCAAACGGAGACATAAACTGAGCGCTTCGTGTGACACCCTCTCCAGTACTGGACATTTTGGTTTATTTGACAAACCGTGACATTTTTGGTAGCGAAATGGCTGCTAGCAGAACCGTTCATATTAAAGCAATATCACACTGAAAGCATTTCGCCAGGCTTCCATTCTGAATAATTTCGGAATCGCTTTCAAAAACATAGTCTACACTACTCCCAAGTTAAGTTTTGACAAAAACTTTCAGGTAACCATCACTCCCAGGTCCTTCTACAAGGATACATTTTTTTTTGGAAGACTAGTGAATTCACTTTTACACCGACCTATGGATCAAAGCTAAATTAATCTCAGTCTCTCCTTTCGTCTTCAATATCATTGTAGCGTTTTCCAGGCTCCTATCTCGACTCAAGAAAAACGTGATATCCACTAAAGATATCAGTATCTTTTCAGATAGCCAGACAGCTCTCAAATCCATGGTATCTTTCTCTAAAAATTTGAAAGTCGTTCTAGATTGCCGTTCGTATCTCTTGGAGATTGGGGAGCAGTTTAACATTCATCTTAGTTGGGTGCTGGGGTGTAGAGATATTCCAAGGAATTGTGGGGTCGATGAATTCGCCCGACATAGGACAACAATACGTATTTTACCAGGTAAAGCTACCAGGCGTAGGGACATAAGTCCAACATTTGTCAAAGATGAAACATACATAAGTCCATAATTTTCGGGAAGATAATCGAGCAAAATTACTTCTTTCTTAAAGATTCAGCTCCATAGCCACCGTGCGTCGTAAGAATTTGATACATGTACATATGTAGGTTAAGATGACACACTTCTTTGTGAATTTATATCCCGATGGGGTGAGACATTAGTCCACAATCCGATTGACTGAACTGGATCCCTAATGGACTTATGTTCTTGTGCTGGTATACCAATCGCTGCATGCAAACTTAATTTAAAGTTCAATGCTTTCGAGAGCTGGATCTGAAACGCTCTAAGATTTTGATCGCTCATAACAAATTGCTATTAGCACTATAATAGGTGTCATTACTGGACAATGTCTTATAGGAAAAGACGGACGAAACCATGACTTGAATAAGACTAATCCTTAATCGTTTGTTGTATCATGTTTGACAATATTTCTTCAATATGTATTCGAGTAAGGACACCCTAGAAAGTGAATACAGATGGGTCGTACATTGGTCTATTTATGAGCTAATCTAAGATGTGGTAATCAACTAAACAGAGATCGCGTTCAGCGTTACATGTGGACATGGTGGGCAGCTTTGTTTCTCGGGGAATGAGTATCATAATATGGTCCTTAAATTTGTTCAACATACTCGGACGGGGTCCTACTGAATTCGAGAATTATTTCGACAACCATTTGATGGATACGAGAGTAAAGTTGGTTTTGCTTATAACGAGATCCATGTCAGAAATAAATTCGCGTTCAAATTAGTGCTAAGATTGGACCGAGAATTCTAAAACAAAAACCACTGGACCCAGATAACTGCCTTGAGGTTCCCCTGAAATGATGTTATAATAACTGATCCAAAGACGCCAGAAATTCGAGTTATTCTAATGAGAGGATGTTTGTTTGAAAGGACTTCGTCAAATTGAGGCCTACCATAGGTCTAGGACATGTAGATGATGAAGAATTGACAAATTCGGATTGTCACGCATTTATAAATAACCATTTGACTGACATGAGTGCTTTATTCCGAAAAGGGTTATTGGTCTCATCGATACGTGTATGCCCATCACTAGTAAATCACTACCCTAATTCTTGTCAATAAAGTGACAAATTTATTTATAAATTACCCATCTTCACACACAAGTAATTATTTTTCTATTAGACTGGCATTTATTTTAATGACTTTTACACCGCGCGACTGTAGGTTGTTTCGAGGTCACACTGAAAGTTTACCCCAAATAATAATAGGTTACCCATTCAGTTGGAGTCTATGTCTGCATACTAATTAAAGTGGGTTTTTGATGGAATATGAAGGAAATGTAATTGGATGGATAAAAGGATTATTTGAAAGAAGAGGAAATGGAGAAAGAGTGCTACCGTCTAGGGTCTATTTATAAAGATATCAACCGACTTTACGTCACATCATCCTTTTAATTGCATAGAAAACTTTAAACTTTCCATTCGAATAGAGTCAGTCGAAAGCATGACGCTTCAAAACTTCACCTAGATACCAATTCGTTAGCTTTGGCATCGCCTCTGTATCGATATCGAACGTATCCTGTTTCGTAACAAGAAGAAAAGTTAATTATCTTCGATGTAGAAAGAAAAAAAAATATTTCCTTCAGCAAAAGTTTGCTCGTGTAACGTAAAAACTTTGCTGATTCTCACACCCGATCTGTTTGTTTGTAGAAAGTATCTTATCTCATTACACCGCCTATCTGCTGAGCATATTTCAGTGCACTTCGCTGAGCTTCATGTAAGTTTAAAGTTTTCAAATAATCATTCAAAAACCACAAAACTTCTCCCTATCTTAATCGGTTACTATGACGAATTTAATTTAAATCTATTGTATAGATCCTGAAACAATTTATTATAGTTTAATGGTAATGGATGTCCTTGTGCGTGTACCGTTTAATAAATCAAAATTTGGCATAAAAATGTTTCTAAATTGACACACGACAGGATAAGTTATTACCACTGTTAGCTAACGCACACCCTTCGACAAGATAGTAAATGTAAAGATACTCCTAATAGAGCACACGAAAGGACATTTCGTTGTGGAAATAAAAATAAATATTATAAAGGTAGGTACACCCCGCCATACATACATACATATGTATATGTATACATATATAGAGAGACAAGGTATATTCCTGAATTATTAAAGGAGAGAGAAACCATGTTTTTTTTTTGTGTCGAGTTCTTTTCGTCCTTTTTTTTTGGTTAGCAGTGTTGCGGACGGTTTTTTTTTTTTGTGGTGATAGTTGGTTCCAGGAACCGACGACAACTTCCTTCCTCTGACGGTACACATGCATCAAGCCCGAAAAGGACTCACAATGTTGTCTCTATTTGCCTACATTTTTACGAGCATCGCAAGTAGTGCACGGAGGTGGTTTTACATAAAAAGCGGAACAAAAAAAAAAAATATTCTTAGAGGCAGGGGGTCGACATTAAACCGAAAAGCACGTTAGGTTACGTATACGTCCTGTGGAACGTGGTTGTATCTGTCTTTTTATGTGCATGCTTTATGTACATGTTTGGAGTTTTGGTATTTGTATATTTTTTCTTTCCTTCATGTTGATTTTTAATTCATCAATCGAATGCAAAGTATCGAACGGATGTTATCCACGAGAGGGTGGAATATATGCCGATGGAATATGAAATGGTGAAAGATATTGTTGGAGAGGTTTTCACTGGTTTTATACTTTTGTAATAAATTTTAAAGTAAGAATGCGGTAGAGTGAAAAAAAGGATATCCGTTGAAGTTTATCGCCGAGTTATGAAATAAAATATTGGTTTAGTGGAATCTTAAACTTTCTGAAGTGAATCAGGGCGAGAAATCGATGTTGTAGGTGAATACCTACATCGTAGGCAGCAACATCTCTTGGGGATTAACTTGTAACTTGATGTTTGTGTTCGACTAGGAGATATTTGTGATCGATTTTCATTGTGGATGACCGACTTTTGGTTATGTTTAGCTTTAAAGATACTACTGTTCTGCTGATATAGTAACTTTACTAGTTACCTAACTTGTTACCTGCTAGTTACTAATAAGATTCTTAAGTCTTGTAACATTATATCAGGGATCCAAAGAAATTTCTCAATTTGTTTGCGATATGATTTCCGAGTCATCTTTTAAAAATGATTGCATCTATGGGGTAAGAGAATAAATTCATGGTGTACCTCAGGGAAGGAGTAATAGACCAATACTCTCAAGCAATTATATTTTTGAAATACTGAGGGTGTTTTGTTAAGGTTTCCTGACGACGTTATTCTATATAAAAGAGATGAGTTTCGATTTTGATAAGCCACACATATTCTGCTTAGAATAAAAGGACAGGATTAATCATACAAAATGGAACCCAACAAGACAAGCTTATTTAAATTTGACAGGAGACTGGAAAAATCCTCAAACAAAAAGCTATAATGGCATTCATGCTGAGCTAAAGACGGTGTTTTTTTGACAATGTTTTGACTAAAGCGGCACTTAAGACACCTTTTTTACTCCAACTATCTAAGATCTGATTCGAAAGTCGTATCTTATCTATCCTTCGTTCGTGCAATTCTGACTTACATATACTAGTTCAATGTAATGGAACTTACTTACTTACTTAAGTGGCGCTACAGTTCGGGGTAAACTTGGGATGGAACTTAAGACCATCTTATATGGAATAGTTTCGAAAACGGGAAAGAAAAGGTGAACATTGCGAATCTCAGCATTATACCCCGAAAAAGGGACTATTCGGTTCAAGACGCACTTATAGATGAGCCTTCTTTCTGACGAACGTGCGGCTGAAGTCGATGTCCATTCTGAAAGTGAGTCGACAGCTATTTCTTCTGCACTTCTTTGCTTTTGGGTCGAGCAAATGTTTAAAAGTAGGCTTATCCATGCTGACCTCGGGTGCTGTTTAAGCAGAAGTTCGGTATATAGGCGTACTCTCCAGGGTAGAGTATTATCATCCCTACTGTGGCTGGTATGCTGTATAAGCAGAAGTTCGGTGTATAGGCGTACTCTCCAGGGTAGAGTATTATCATCACTACTGTGGCTTATGGTAATGAATGAGTTGCTTCTAATCTTCGGTGAAGAGGAGCTCAGTGTCATAGCCTATGCTGATGACAGCAAAGCAAGGATATCAGCAAAGTTCAGGGACCTACAGTTTAATGCCGTTTCCGAAGGGCAACTTGAGATGCTTTTTCATGGCAGGTATACTCTCGGATGTTTGTCAGACGTTCGGGTCGTGAAAGAAATTTTAGGTGTTGTCTGGGGATTGAACCTGGAACCACTGGCTCCGTAGTCCAACGCACTAACCATTTGAGCCACGGCGCCCACTTCCAGCATCGGTTGAGGCAATATTTCCAAGGTACTGGACACTCTCTTGTGTGAATACACGGCTTAAAACCATAGCAAAATGCTCCTTCCATATTTTCAGTTGATCCTCATCCGACATAAGCAAAGTACTGTCTAAGCTTTTCACTGGGTGTTGGGTAGGAGCTGCGACCACCTATCAGCTCTTTGGGGATCCTGTAAACGGTTCTGCTCTTGCACCTTCTTACAGCTTTCTCTGCTTCAGAAGCCAACGCTATGCTACACTTCTCTCATCTTCATGCTATATAGGGATTCTAGCTGGGTCACCCCAAATAGTTGCAGAAGGTCTCCATTTCTTTGTCAGACGAGGCATCCGTTGGGGCATAACACTGTATAATGGTAACTCGACGTACTCTAGTCTGGAATATGGCCAACAAAATCCTATCACCGTGCGACTGCCATGAAATCAGGCTTCTGTGTTATGTGAAGACAAGATGAAGACAGTCATGGATAGAAGAATCATCAGCCTTACCCGTAAGACAAGAAGATAAGTAATGAATGAGGGATTTTGGATCTTTCAATTTCTTGTTATTGTCTATCTTCGGATATTTGTAACTTTACTCTTTTCACTGAGCTCTGTCATTTAACCATGAGATGAGATTTACTTGTCAAATTCGGAGCTAAGTTCTAAAAAGTATTCAGAAAACTCTTTCTTAATCCCCAGTCTGTAATTATTTTTACGTCACCTTCCCTTTTGACTTGCGTGTGCATTCAAGTCCATTACAAATTGTGCAACAGCTAACGAGAAAGTTACAATAAAACTTCTCCTGTTTCCTTAATCCTTAGCTGCATTTCAAAGTTTACCCTTGTTACCAAAAATGTCCTAACAACCCAGTAGGACACAAAAATTTACAACACCAATTACTTCATCTTTTCCTCAAAATTCCACGAAAACTTCCACCACTAGATGCATTGTACTGTACCGACGACGAACGCACGGACCCTTGCATTCGGTTTGATCAACTATCCAACCTCAAGACTGAGATTTATTTGATCATCTACAAGTTAATTACCCTCTGAGGCGAACCGCAAAAGTTATTTATATTTACTTTTGCTTCTTCAACCCTCGTTCGAGCATGACACCCCTGCAGCAGCAACATTTTATTCCTCCTGCCATAGGAGGGTGGGAATAGGGTGAAATTCTCTCTGGCTTGTGGCTTTGCCCATTAAATCCGCAAACTCAAGACAAAGCACGTTCCACTACGTGGGTGGTGTTGATTGGGTGGTATAGCAGTTCAAACAAACACACATACACATGGGATACCAGTTGTATTGCTGATGACGATGACGATTCAAGTCAAGCAATGCCATGACAGTTGTATATGTCAGGACATCATAAATTCCTGTTGCAACTGGTGAAAAGTTTTACTGCGACGAAATGTTCGTGTAATCTCTGTGACACGAGTAATTAACTGACTCTTTCCAAGCAGCACCATTCCAGGATCCTGTAGGAAGAAGAAAAAAAAGTTTGTTGCCTAACTTTTCCATTACAAGTCAAGGATTGACAACAAAAAACACAAAAAAAGAAAGTAATGTCACCACAAATTCGTGCTGGAATGCAAAGTGCCAGTCACTTTCCGAAAGGGAAAGGGATGTGTATTCAAATGACCGGATTGGTGGCATGACGCGCGCAACGCTCATCACGTGAGGTGAAGTTAGTTAGGAGTTTGCAGGAGATTTTTAGAGTATGAATTTAATTAGAGTTCCTGTCGAATAGATTTACAATACCTTCTCCTCCTTTGTTGGGTCTAGCTTGTGGGTGCCGTGGGTAATTGTAGATTTGGCCACATTCCATTAGGTGTGGCTGGATTTTTCTAACATGACGCTGTCTGACCAAACGCAAAGTTTAAGTGATTTAAAAGTTTTGATGGAATTTTGTACGAGTAGTGTGGTGGTTCAACAGATAATTGTGATGTGTGATGGTGAGAGCGTATCCATGTCAGCGGAGTTAGGTTGTGATTCACGCTACCCACTGGTTATCAGTTGGGAATCCTGTAATTTAGTTGAATCTCTGAACACAGAAACATCATTGAATCGGTGCGAACAAACAAGTGTGCAGACACACTGAGACCAATAAAGGTCCGTCGTATTGACAAGGATTGTACTATTGGGCTACCCGGGACTAATCAAACGTACCGGAGCCTTGTATAAAGCGAAGGAGGCTCGTGACGCCAGTTTGCCGAGGTTGTCAAAGGAGCTCCCAGATGGAGTAGTATTTTTTGGGACAGAGATGGGCACGTACATAGGAGGTTTAGAATGGTATTTGGTTGGGCTATCAGAGAGAGTCCCATAAGAACACCGATAACATGGTTGACCTGTGACCGCGTCAACAAAACCAACTCAATACTACGTTTTAGATCAAGACTTTGACCAGATTTCGCTCGAAATTTTGCAAGTATTAAGACAGATTTTCACTTATACAGTTGATTTTGCTAAAAGCGTCTAGCCTAAGTAAGATCTTACAAGTAGCGAGGGACATACCCAGGCTGCTTCATTTCGGCAGGATCCTTTAGGCCGTACCCTCAATTTCTTGCAATATCTCTGTGGCATGGCATCCAGGATAGATAGATGTTGAACTACTCCGTCATCTCCAAAAGAGACAAACAAAGAGCGATTTAAAGCGGTATTTGAAGTGAAGGAGCACTGCTAGCGAAGATGCTAATATCCCTGACAGATATTGCATTACATTTTAGTCAGGACAAGGCCTCCTTGATCGCATTGATTTCCCTCTGAACCACACTAGAATTATCTGGTAGGCGGAAAGAGATGTTCAGATTGAGTTTGTCGGAGGAAACAGCACAACCCATTCTTCACCAGTCTTGGAGGCGTTTGTGTAGAAGTGGCTTAAACAGTCATAGGAGGGAGCAGTCCGAGCAGCATCGGAAGTTCTGGTCAAGTTACAGTATCCGCAGGATGTAGTCGGTGTCTTTTATGTCTTTCGTGGTAAAATTGAGGAGATCAAAGATAGAGGAGGGGCTCACATAATAGACCACTGTGAGGAGGCTCGGATACCCGCATTAGCATCTAAATGCTTCCCAAAAATATATAAGGGAAGCAGGTGGAACACATTGACCAGATTCACTGAGCGACGAGTTCTCAGTGCACGACTGATGCTCATACATACATGCAGATCTTTGCGCTTTAGAAAGAAGATTTAGTTGAGTAACCCTTTTGAGAGTCGGCTACCATCGGCTAAATACATCCGGCTCATCTTGGTCAATTTCTGCTCTAAAAATCCGTTGCATTACTATCTTGGCAGTAATTGTAATTGGCGTCAGCCAACCTAATGGATCCTGAAGCAGTGCTATTTTACGAAAGTGTGGTATGTTTGGAAAATTTATGATAGTCCTTCGATGATTTGGTGCTGCATACCTTGAACTAGAGTGTTTCAGCTGAGGGATTTCAATGCATTCCCAGAGTTTTGATCGTCTCCTCCTTATCAAAACTAGTATTTGACTGGTCACGGGCATCCAGGACTATTTTAAGGAGTGATCCATGATTTTCTGTCCATTTTCGAATATCCACCTTTTCATAACTTCACTAGTTGATCTCGGGCTTGTTTATACTCCTTCATTGTACATATCTCCTCCGGTTAGTACGTCATATACATAGAAATCATTTTGAAAATCTCTGTAGCTTTTGGATATTTTGCTGTTCATCGAGAGCAGGCTGTTGGAGAGTATGGTCCAGCAGCTGTTCGATAATTGACTGTTGTGAGTTTTTACTCCCTTATAGGCTGATTAGTTGCACATCGCCATACAGAATACGTTGATAGTCTTGATGTTCGCTATTAAATTTTATTTGCCATATCCAGCTATGGCTCTGTTCTTGGATTCTTCTAACTTCGTGCCCTGATCACCTTCCTGCTTAGAGAGAATTTTGACCACGTATCTTCCATCCTTCTCACGAAAATGACAAGATTCATGATAAAAATCTTCACTTTCGTGATCAATCGTCTTTTGCAGTTCTGGCTGAGAAATTTCTTCAATGTCCCAAAATCTTTAAAGTTGTGTATGTATCTAATGATGTTTGAGTTGGTAAATGTATTTCGAATTCTTCCTTGTTGCTAATTATTAGTTTTTGAGCTTCTCTTTCACTATTTTCGATCCTAGCTGATTGAGACGGAGATTGTACTCTAGTGTGACCATGACAGCTTTAGACAAAGAATTCAAAAAACCACATAAATGCCTTCATATAGTTTTTGAACCTTAAAATATGATTCATGAACATTAATTGTCAAATTGCACAAAAACTTAAATGCAATACAAAGTTCATGTCACTATGAACTCAATCAAAACTATAAAATTTAATACACAAAAACCAATCAAATGAATCAAATTAAAACCGAAAGCATCAACCCCAACATATAATCAAACACATGCTTGCCTTACCTTACCCTTAACCTTCAAAGGATATTTCATAAATTTCCAACCCATGCTTCCACAATAAAGTACAGTTTCAAAGTTCACATAATATAAAGTAGTTTCTCCATAGGGTCTCCCCTGTGGCTGCATTCGATTGTTATACACAAACCTATTGATTGGTTTCAAAGGGAAAATATCATCTACAAGACAACCAGCACTTAAGGAAACTTTCATTTAGTCCTTCAATTCCCAAAAGTTGTGTTCAATTCTCTCTATTCCTTGAAGCACAAGATTGAAGAGTTTCCAAGGAAAATTGATTACTTCCCTTACACCCAGGGGTGATGCGATAGATATGTCAATAAAATGTATAAACTAAGACAACCAAAGTAGGACCCTAGTCGCTCCCCTGAGGAACTCCTGTCAACCCATTAAAATGTCCTTAATTGATAAATTTCTGAGATGGACAATTAATTGAATGCAAAAATATTTTACGGTGAGCCATGAGCCTGGATGAGATACATACGAGTATGTATATCCTTTGAGAGGGATACAACGACGGTCGTCACTTGAATTTCATTTATTCATTATGTATCTCCGTTTAATGCTGCTCTGCTGCAAATGACAGGTACTTAAAAAATTGTCCTAGAGCTGACGACGCGCCGTCGAAAAAGGAAAAAATTATGGCATACACTTATTTCTTTTTTATCGTTTCTTGTGCGTCAGTCCTGCATCCGCCATCACCATCACCATCGCCATCGCCATCATCATCATCATAATCGTGTGGCATTAAAGCATTGAAGAAGTAGGTGGAAAAGTCAAATGTTTCGTGACACCCTAATAATTCATGACGACGTCGACGACGACCCCAAAAAAAACTGAAACGGAAGAAGCAAAACAAAAGAAGCACTCGTAGATGGCAAAAAAAAAAAATAGAGAGGACAAAAAAAAAAAAAACTACGGCGCTGAAATGTTTGGCGTCATGTTTCCATTTATTATCCTGAAGAACTCAACGACACCGTGTTCTGGGTGCCGCACGACAACGACAAAGGTGAGGATGTAGAAGTTTTAATTCTTGCACTTTAACTAATGACAGACAGTTATGAGCTTTGTGAATGAAGCTAATAATTAACTACTTAAGGATGCAGAGTGCCACTGAGAAAATAAATAAAAAAAACGTACCTACTTCGTAGGAAATGATAAATATCCTGGAGGGTTTCTTCTCTTTCCTGTGAAAAGTGAGTAAATAGGATGAGAATAGCCAATTGGAATCTTTTGATCTAGGCTTCGAATCCTATCCAAACAAGTAGGATACTAAAAATAAATTCAAGATGGCGTCGGTACTTTCAATGCTAGTCTATCTGGTCAGATTGCCTTAGCCCCTGAGTCGAAATTAATATAAAATTCCACTGGATAGTTCAGACACCAATCACATATCTAGAATTGAATCCTAATATACCTGAGTTTCAAAGCACTACACCCTATCCTATCTTCTGCTCAGTTCCAACATATGTTCTACATAACCAACTTATGTTCTACATATGAATGCATACTTTTAGGCGAAGGTTTAAAAATGTACCACTCGCGCAATGTTCTACATTATAAGGATATTCATAACCCATTGACTGTGAGCACATTATAAAAACTACAAATCCTAGTTTGAATCATTGGTGTATAGCTCTTTATTGCCTTAACAGCACAAATGTGAGATCTATCGGCGAAAGCCACTAGGTTAGACATGGTCCGGTAGATCTGCAAGAAAAATCGGACTCTCCTCAGTAAGCAGATCAGAAAATATCCACGTATGTACATATATTACAATTTTTATGATCAGAATATTGACAGAACGTTAAGTTGTCTCTATGTAAAACCGCTCAAATATAAAACTGGTTAAGAAAGGTAGAGAAGACGCGGACCTGTTCTTTAAAACTCTGCTTGGTCTTTAGGCTTATTCAATGACACGCATTTGAAAGTCTCCAGTACTTTGATCCATATTTCTGTATCAAGTTCAAAGTTAATCTTAGTTGTTCCCTAGAACCCATCCTTCTTTCTAAAATCTCTCCAATGGCTACTATTTCAGTATCGTGCCGAGTGTCCTCTTGAATTCCAATGTATCATGGGCGGAATCTGATGAAGCATCGCTTAACCTGTTTATGGGTACTCACTACCCCGGCTGTATGCCTACCCCTAGACGGCCTTGCTCTGGTAGATATTCCACGTCCAACGCCACTTCCCGAACTTATCAGCGAGGATAAACTGATATGGGCGGTTACCAGTTTAGAGCTTTTTTTTACAGTTTCCGGCTCAAATCCAGACGTCCTTCAGCATGATAGTGCATCACCTGTCCTGTATTTTGAAGGGTTGCCTAGAGCTAGGAAGAAGAGTGGTCTAAAAACCCAGATCAGGCAAAAGATTGCATACCCTCCAGAAATCAGCCTAATGTCTTTTCTTCAAAAAAAATTCTAGATCTCCACATTAAGATAACTATTGACAGCACTCTACTATCCTCGACAGCACATGCCTATCAGAAAGGTAAATATGTTGAAACGCCCCTTCACTCTATCGCCGCTTTCAATCAAGGAATTCACATTAGTGTCTTTCCTAGACATTGAAGGATAACCGAGGGCCGAAGAAATATAAAATTACAGGGTTCCACAGGGATCAATTCTAGGCCCTGCCCTGTGGAACATTATGTATGATGGTGTACTACGTATGCGGAGACCAAGAAGATTGGACATAATCGGATACGTCGATGACATCGCGATGATGGTTGTAGGTAAAACCGACCATCAAAAACGCGCAGATATAGCTTCGCTCAAGACGTCTGCCGCAAGAAAGTTGAGCACCTGGTACTACAGGTAGGAGAACACTCTATCGAGTCCAAACCGTACATAAAGAACCTAGTGGTTTGACCATAGACTCAACTTAGAGAGCACATAACATACACAAGCGTGAAAGCTTACCGGGATGTTGCCGCAATGTCTAGGCTAATGCCAAATATTGGAGAACTTAGGCATCTGCTTGCAACAGTGAGCAAGTCAATCCTCATGTATTGAGAAGTATGAACTCTGCTCATAGAAGAGTACGCGCATTGTTCAGAGTACGCTACAGATACAGAATGGTACCAGGGGATGCAATAAGTATGATAGCGGCGCGAAGTATCGCACAATGACAGCGATTCGGATTGATCCTTAATCCTCGCTTGAGAGAAGATTGTTTTAACAATTAGGGAAGTCATGGGATGGTGATACATAATCTGTCTTAGTACCCCAGTGTGCCCAACTCGCAATAGGTTGGATTGCTTCAAGCGAAGGGCACTCTTTGCAGTTGTGTCCTTTAGGTGAAGGTCTAATGGGAACAGTGCTAATATGGTTCCGAGGGCTGCAGTTGGCGTGGTTTTGATGGCGCTGATAGCCCCAACACATGCTGATCTTTGTATTCTGGTCAGTAGTCTGAGGTTCGTGGTCTTATCTGCTACGGCCCATCAAACTAGATACCCATAGGATAGAATGGGTTTTTGACGTGTTTTCTTTCCGAGTCGGCTAACGGTCGAGTATACAGTCCAAATAGCTCGTCTTTTCTGAGATTTGGAGGGGTGTGCCTTTAAGTCCCAAGGTCCTGATCTGTGGAATTGTTCTCTTGTTAGTGAAGAGGACACCTCTGTTTTTAGGAGGTTAACGTTTAATTCACATCTCAATGAGTAGAGTACTACTCGCGGATTGAAGTACTTAGGTGATGGTGGGTACGAGTATACCTGTCACATCATCCGCGTATGTGACAACTATGACCCCACTTTCTTCTAATTTCTTTAAAATATCGGTCGCATTAATTATCCATAGTAGAGGAGATGGTTAAGACCAGAGGAGGTCCATTGTGCTGTTAGTAGAGGGGATAGGACCCCACCTTGCGGGATGCCTCTAGAGGCCAGTGTATGCACTTGGCAGTCACTCAGTTCTAAGTTGATGTGTTTCATTCTGAGTATGCATTCACTTCAGTCTAGGATTACTTGTGTCTTTGTTTTGTTGGTTCGTATAGATTCAGATTTGACATAGTTGAAGGATCCTTCTATATCCAGCAAGACCGCTGGTGGGAATTCTTTGTGGTCATGCAGAGCTGTTTCAACAGATTGGTCTTTAGTATAGGCGTGTTGGGCTGGAGACATGTCCCTAGGATTTAGTTTGGAGCGAATGTATAAATCTATTAGCTTTTCAAATGTCTTGAGTACAAACGAAAGTCTTTTGGGCTAGTATAAGGGGGTTTACCCGCATTAGGTATGAAAACGACCTTGGCTTCTCTACAGGCTCGAGCAATATATGAGCAATTAAGACAACAGGGGAAGCTGATGTATACTCCTTCTGGCTTTATAGTATCATGGGGAAAATATCGTCAGGTACGAGTGCTTTGAAGGGGGTCCAAGAAGTCAATTGGCCAGGTTATTTTCTTTCTGTCTACAATCTGGTTGCCCAGGAGGTGGTTTGTATTGCCTGTTCTATTATAAGGGCATTCTGCAGTGTTAGATATTAGGATTTCGCCCACTGGAAAATGTGTTCTAAAGAGGAGTTCTATGATCTCAGAGCATGATTCTGTCCAGCATCTGTCTGGTTTTTTGATGAAGCCTGAGACTGTGGGTAGCCTTGAAAACATTTTCTGTAGACTAGCTGCGTCTTTAGTGGACTCTATTTCACTGCAGAACTTGCTCCTGGAGGCCACTTGTCGTAGATTATGTTTTTCTTGAAAACACATTTGCTTTCCTTGTAGCAGTCCCAATCAGCCGGATCTTTTGTGCGCTTGGCCACTTTGTATAGCTTCCTGCCATTCGTGCGTAACGTTGTGTTTCTTCTTGCCCCTAACAATGGGACAGGACATAACAAAGGCTGAATGGGCAGCTGAAGTAAGTGCTTTCACCTCACGGTCAATCTCAGAGTAGGTGGTTAGGGTGTGAGATTGAAGATCGCATCCCAATCAGTTCTTACTATAGGCATTCTTCAGACGAGTGGAAAGGACCTACTGTTTAACGCCGTGTTGAAACGCCAATTTTTGTTTGAGAAGTTTTTCATGACAGTAATACATCTGGATGTTTGTCAGACGTTCGCAGGAGGTAGTACCGTGAAAATGAAAAAACAACCTTGATGTCGTCTGGGAATCAAATCTTGAACCTTTCGCAATGTCGTTAGCTTGGCCTCGAAATAGGTTGGTTGGCACCTGGCACCCTCTACTTCTGGGTATGAACCTTGAACTTACGTTCAGTAGGGCGATTCACTAAATGCTGAGCCATGTTGGTACCTTGGCCTTGACATGGGTTATTTGCACCTTACACCTTCCAATTTCCTGCAGTTCTTAGTCGGTGACTTCTTATTGATTCTCTCTAAAATAGATACAGTATATTATACACCCAAGACACGAACCCATTTGTGGTTCATTAAAGTAACCCTGCAACTGAGAAGCATTTAAGTTTGTGTTGGGAAAATTAATGCATTTCAGCATCCTTATGACATTCATAGCTTTTTTATTAAAAAAAACCCCACCCTTTCGCTTTATGTTAACAATTTGCTCGAACAAAACTGCTGCTAACACCCTCAATGTAACCCATCAACCACTCATTTATCTCCTCGATTATTTGCATTCATCCAAAGATTTATTACAAAAATGAAACGAGAAAAAGAAACCCAATACGAATCACTGGGTTGGACGGTAAAAGAACCCGCTGCCCGTCTACGTCTATACGTCTATACGTCTATACGTCTATACGTCTACCAACCAACCAACCCAATGATTTATGACTTTGGAGTAATGATGAAAATTGAAGGTTCGGCCTCGGGCAGATGGTGCCGTGCCGATTTCATTTCCGTGGCCCAAAACTTCCTTCCATTCGATTCGACTCGACAAGCCCAACACAAAAGATTGAGATGTTCTCATTTCGGTTCCCCGCAAAAATAATTCATTCAAATTTATGTTGAAGGCCGATTGCAGAGAGAGAGGCTTTTTTGCAAACTCCAATCAATCATCTGTGCGCTGCGGAGGAGGCTACACCAGCAAAAGAAGAGAAAAAAAACCGCTGATCAGCAGGACTTAAGTGGAATTTTAATCAATTAAATCCTCGAAATAGAAAGGTTTCTCGAATAGGTACGTCCAAAAAAGTTTACTCTTCAAAAGTTTTCACTTACGAGTAGTTTTCGAAAAGTTTTTTGTATTCTTTTGTGGAAAAAAGTTTTCCCCGTTTTATTTACTTTAGCATTCGAAAGGATTTGGTTTGAAATAAATTGGTTTCAATTACGAGATTTCTAAAAGTGTATGAGTATGTGTAGGGTTGAAAAAAAAAAGATAAAACATATTTAGAACGGGGGAATAAACTCGTGTAATTGCTTGAGGCTAGACACTCGACAGGATTTTAATCCAAACGCCGCCGCTCTGTTGGAATGTTTTTGAGGAATAAAAACATGATTTTTTTTTTTTGAAATGGCATGTGTGTGTATTTTTAATGAAAGCAAAGCTTTTGTAGATTGAAGTACCGAACCAAGTGTCATTAAGACGATAATGATGAGCATCAAGGATATGACTTTAAAATTGTTGTGTGTTAGTATCTCTAATTATTGCTTTAAGGGATTAGGGAGTAACTTTTGTCAGTCTTGTATGGGAGAAAATTTGAAAAAAATATTAATTTAATGTGAAGTGCGCGTGGATAAGAGTTGAATGAACCCTTTCCCTTTAATTGCATATATTTTTGGTGGCGCCTTTGTGTGAGCCGTTGCTGTATACCCTAACGTGGTGAAATAATAAAGATGGTGTAGGTATATCTACTTCTCGAAGCAATTAAGAGTACCTAAGACTGCAATGAAGCCTGGATGACATGAAGGGATTTGCAACTTGCAGAGGAAAAAACAAAAAACAAAAGTAGAACTCATCAGCAGCAGGAGAGCCATGTTGGCTGTAACTACGAAGTACAGCGATTGTTAGCGAATTTAGCCTTGGTGCGATCTGTTTCGAGACGCTCGTTCCGATGCCTGAAATTTAAGACTTCTTGCCTAAGTATGTCTTCAATAACAAACCTGCATCCAAATAGATGCTGCTTCCGTTGTCGGTAGCAATTGCCGTTCCATCGCACTTCTTGGATGGCGGTTATATCTGCTTTACAGTAGTCTAGGGCCTCTTCTAATTCTTCGGCTGCATGCGGTCTATTAAGGGTTTGAACATTCCACGTGCAGATCCTAAGGACGTTGTCTATGTTTCGGTTGCTAGGAAGTTACCCCTACGCACAATCCCCAACCTGGAGGACAAGTTTCCTTTAATACCCCTATGACAAGGGGCCGGATTTTCCGAAGTCAGTAACCTAAAACTTCGGAGATCTGAGCGCTACCATTGGCCCCTTAAGGGTTCATCCGCCACCAACTCTATTCCACAACTCTGACTCAGTAATGGAGATGCCTTTAGACCTGGGATTCGAATATGTCGAAGCAGCTTATATACGGATGACACTAGATAGATCGGCCTAACTGCAACTGGTAGATGCCATCGTTGATTGCCACTACTTCGATTTAATGTTAATGTCATGGACTTGTAGAATGTCAATTTTACCTACTCGGTATCCATTTTTAGATTTAGTTCCCCCATACCTATCTTGGCATCAAAAATTCCAGTTCAAGTATCACACGTAGAACATAAAGTAGGTCCTTCCCATGAGCAACAATCTATCAAGCTTTCGATCCAAAACGCGTAAACTGTTTAACCCAACGAATCGTACTGGAGACTGGCAAAGCTAAAGAATGGCGCTGACCTCCTATAACAAGGAAATAAGGAAAGCTGAACAAGAAAACTTAAGCAAGTTCTGTGAGACTATCGTGAGTACTCCTGCTCTGGCCAGGTTGCACAAGGCGCTAGCAAAAATTGGAGGCGTACCAACGTCTCTTACAAAACCGGATGGCAGCTTCACTGAAATCGAGGGAGTGGGGGGCACGAATTCTATTAGAAATTTTACTGGCAGTCTTCTGAGCACAGATAATAGGAATAGGACTAACATACTAAGCGTTCGGAAAGAGGTCTGTAAAATAAAGACAGAAATCTTCTTTAGAGCGCGCTTAGAATGGGCAATTGGCTCCTTTCGGTCTTTCAAGTCACCAGGGATGGATAAAAGAAGAACACAAATCCTATAACAAAAGGGCCAAGGTGCAAGGATCGCTCTGGATTCTCTTGCACCGATCATTATATATGTAAACATCTTGCGGTTCATCGTAGAGCAATGTGTGGAGTATAGGTCTACACTATTTTTTTGATAGCGTGAACCGGGAGCTTACATATATGGAAAGCCTTGCGCAGTATGGGTATTCCGGGTAAAATCGTTGCTATTATACAGGCTACGTACGAAGGTGTAAAATGTCATGTTCTACATAATGGTAAGATGGAAGAATGTATCAGAAGCCTTTGAAGTCCAAAGCGGATTCCGGCAGGGCTGTATTTTATCACCGCTTCTTATCCTGGTGACAATAAGCGATGTTATCCGTGCGGCACTGGCACTGGGAAATGGTTGTTGATTCGTTGCTTGTGAAGCTCCAGTCTCACTTGCGTTTTGTATAAGAAAAGGAGCTGCACCGTGTGTTTTCAACTTATTGAAAACTACTTGATTTGGCTTCTTCCATTGTAATCTGTAAAAGACTTTCTTTAATAATATAAAGAATAAATAAAGTAGTTGAAAATATAGAACCCTGCGGTATGCCACCAATAATA
Source organism: Xylota sylvarum (assembly GCA_905220385.1). Taxonomy (NCBI): domain Eukaryota; kingdom Metazoa; phylum Arthropoda; class Insecta; order Diptera; family Syrphidae; genus Xylota; species Xylota sylvarum. The sequence continues at coordinate 11,384,572 of LR999960.1, forward strand.
GCAAATATATCAGAAGCCACACCATCGAGTCAACTTTAATTCAGTTGTCCTGTAGATAGTTTTACAGTCAGCCGCAGAGTTTTTGTGGTATACTGTAAGATACCAGACTCGATATCTAGCACATGATTCATAATGGAGTTCTTGGACCAACCGACCGATGTCAATAGGTAGACACCATAGCTCAGCAGGTATAGCTATGGTTCGTTTAGGTCTGATCCTTTAATAAAGTAAAGGCTATTTCTTTCTAGAAGAATTGTCTATATGTCTATATGTATATATCTCTATAGAGAGTCTAGATGAACAGGATGCAGAGTACTATAATACTATTGTATCTCGGATATCGTACTACAGTTTGTTGCAGTTTGTTGTTCAATATATCATGCTTGTAAGAACATCTATATTTTCCACAAGTAATCCTTCCATCCTGATTGTAACAATTGCATCCGATTTCATTGTTCAAATTCATCCTCTGGCGTAATTAAAAATAATTATTTTCATTGTTATCCGATTTAAGCGAATAGAGCATCCATTAGAGTCCAACACTTATATACAGTTTTTTTTTTTGTTTAAATCCGCTTATTAATTTTTTTGCGAATTTGGCAAGAGTTTTTTGGAAATAATATCCATCAAACAATAAGTAATTAAGTCCACTCTGTGATTTCATTGAATCAATTCTCCAATCCATCCCTGCTCACGAATCCCTAAATGGTTAGTAAAGCTGCAACATCATCCACTATGCACTCAACTCGTGCTAGTAGCCTCTCAACCATCGTCCATCGTCCTGAGGATGATATATCTTTTTAAAAATTAATACCCAAACATTTGTTCGTTTAATTAAATTTACGCATGCAGTCTACATGCACACATAGCAAGGATTAAAATCGAATTTTCGATTGCGTCCTCATGTGTTGGCCAGTCTCGGTTGCAAGGAAACTCACTGCCCTTCGATTTTCAATCAATCAATTGTACAATGCACACTACCTGGAGGGATGTTATTGAATACAAAATCAACTTTGCAACCAAAAATTACATTATATTGTACGATGACGTGGATCCTTGGTGTTTATTGAGATTTCATTTAAGGTGGATCTCCGCCTTCAGTCGGATGAGGATGGTAGTCAATGTTGTAAGAGAAGCAACTAAAGTTATGAAAACATTGAGATGAATCATTGATGGACAAACTCGTTAACTTATTTGAAAGTTACCAAAGTCTCTAGAATTAATTAGCCATATTAGGAGTGTACTTTTTCCAACGTAAAATCAATACCACTTACAGAACAACAATGGTACGTTCCAAGTATAATTCCCTCTCGGTGTACACCGCCAGGAGGCACATCAAACTGTCATGATTAATAACTTTTGACCAGGGAGAGGAATAATTCCACAACTCGGATATTCGTGATGTGTTCGACACGTTTTCCTTCCTACACATGTCCGTCCATATGCTTAATAATTGGATTAATTGACATTAGCCCGTAGTCAGTTCTGAGCAAGTTAGAATGGGTGATTGCCAAACTTTTTTAGAATTGATGAGGGAAAGGATGGATGGTATGGAATTCTGCCAGGTTAGGACGTTTAAGTGAATTATTTTGAAGATCATAGGATTAATTCACTAACGTTCAACCAATATGGAAGAACAAGTTGCAATGACAGTTCTTAGAACCAAATATCCGGAAGTATACGCGTCTTTCAAGCCGACATTCGGAGGGATTTTTGCAGCTTTGAAAATATCCCAAGTTCTCGAAGGTTATTGAGAGATGCTTTTACAAGAATTATGTATCTGGTTCCATTAAGGCTACCTCTGTGTCGCCACAGCCTCTATATAGGTCTATGGTGCTTATTCTTCTAAGATCCGCTGCCATTGAGTTGTAGCCTGTGAGGATACCTATGAGGAGTTTCAGATGTGGTCTGATTAACGATGGAAGTTCTCTAGTCTTTTTTTATTTGTTTGTTGTATTAGGCCCAAAGTTTTTTGGAGACGCGGCATGAGGTGAATGACAATGGACCTGTTGCGTCTGAGTGCTTCTGTGAAGGGGAAGCGAATTGAATAAACCTACCTTGTAGAGCTTCTACACGAAGAATGTGTGTGGTGTAATAAGGCGACTGATATATTCAAGGAGAGGACGACTACGCTTATTGGTTTTAAATGTCGCATACCCAAACCCATCCCTCTATGTAACGTCTTTAACTACATGATCCATGAACCTACTACTTTACACTCCTTAACTGGCTACTAAGCATTTCACGATCTGCCTTGCGAATAACCTCCTACGAACGAACGTGTCAAGTACCATGCAGAACACCTACCAACTCAAAAGCTATCCAATCATCTAACAAATAGCCAATGACGACCACTTACGATGAATTAAACATCGCTTTGTCATTTTCACCGAATGACACTCACTAAAGGTCTCGTCTTCGTCTTCGTATTTTTTTTTTTATATTTTCGTCCTTTTGTGATTTATTGTGATTTTACGAATCGTAAAATCTAGGATTACTCTTACATTCGTTATCTCAATGAAAAAGACAAAAGAATCGCACATTATCCTTGATTAAATGGTCTCTGTGAAGGAAACCTGAAATGTATCCAAGTATATGGGTGTGTGCAAGAAAGGACAATGACAATGCCAGTCATCGCATTTAAGAATATCTTTTGTCTAAGGAGAAACTTTATGCGAAAAAAAGAAAAAAAAAAAAAGAAATGGTGATATAGGTGCTTTGATAGCTTTGATAGGACATTTCTTTATGCCCTGCGATATCCAGACGAGAATGGACCAGTATCTATGGTGCAGAAGATTGATATCTCATGAATGAAAGCGTACGACAATCATTTGCAAAACGAATCGCCAGAACGATATCGATTATATGAATTATATTCTGTCACAAGCATAGTGTTTTGTCTGTGGGTTTGTGGATCCTGTTCCTGCTAAATATAGGACGGATTAATGTTGCCCTTTGTTCATATATCGTTGGTTGGATTTGTTATGACTTTGTTGATTCCAAATGGTTTGCGAATAATAATGAATATTTTACTTTGTCAATGGTATCATACTACAAGTCAACCTGTTTGCTTACTCTAGGGGTGGAAAGCAACAGAATAAGTCCTTTCAAGAAAAGTATTATTTTTCAATTTCATGAATGCCCTCAGCATTCTTTGAAATATAATATTTACTTGCTTGCTCTTATGGCATACTTTGGTTGAGAATAATTCTAGGTAAAGCAATTTACCGTCCGTTTAAGGAATTTGATTGAAACAATTGATGGAACTTTAGAAGTTCTTAATTTTGAGGAGAAACCACTCAGGTTTTAAAGATACCTTCCACAATTCTGTACTGTAATGGAAGCTCTTAAAAATGCTGTCAAAATGGCAAGCAGTATGTAAGCCTTCCCAGGACCAACCTATATTCAACTTCTTCTCCATTTCTGAACTGCTGATGCCAAGTACCTTAGCTGAAGATATGGTCTTAAGCCCTGCAGAAGGTTATTGGTAACAGATGCCAAATCGGTGAGTAAAGATAATCGTTAAGTTAATTGGAAAGCACAACCTTCACAAACCGTCAAGCAAAGACGCACTCGACAGACTCTCCATCATGTCATCCACAAACCATAAATCCGTCCAATCCAACCATAAATTCCTACGATCCACACTTAGCTTCTGAACTATGTATCTTCTGAGGCCTAGTTAAGTAAGGGCGATAGACAAGGACTGTACGGTTCCAGATGGAATCGGTTGTAAAGTTTCTCCTAGTTAGTCTTATGGCCTGTAAGGATCTTTAAAGTGTTGTCAGAGATTGCATGGGTTTGGGGACTTTAACTCCTGTTGCAACATTACATAGCTGTCGAAAGCAGAGGATGCTGGGGACACAACTAGCAACACTGTGTCAATCATCGTGAAGAAACAACGCCGACATGAGCTGAATAACTAAGACTGGAAACCATTTTATAATGAAATGGTAGATGACAGTCCTGCGAGCACAATTAAGTAGGAAATGGGAACCTTATTCCCCCTTACATTTCTGCTTACTGGGCAGCTGGTTTCAAGCACAGTTGTGATGGCTCTTGCGTATTATAGTTCTAGATAGTGAACTGGAACTCTCCTAATATCAATATGCTCCAGATTACTCTCAAGAGACGATTCAAAGAGTTTGTCTTCCTTGGGTTTCTAACTGAGTTGATTGTGATGAACGTATTATTTAAGTCAAAAGTTATGATCCTGTGATCACATCCAGTCCCTAAGAAATCTATTCAGGGTGTGGCTCCCTAGTGTGAGGTCTAGTAGCTCCTGCCTAGCTCGAGGTACAAGGCGGGGTATTACCTGCATTATAAATAAATATTAAGACAAAAGCTTAAAATGAATTCTAATAAAGATTCACCGCTGATATTGGTGTCGGTACTCCCCCAGATAGTGCTGTGCGCATTAGCATCACATCCAGTCAGCAATGGCTAATGGAACTTGTTACAGTGGTCCACAAGGCGTTGCAGAACCAGTAGAATACACCGATGCGATGATGATAGTACTCCTTCCAGCTCTAGAGATAACTGCAGAAGCACCAAGTCTCACGTATTCTGAAAGAAAAGCAAAACTTAATTTTTTGGTCATAAGAATGCAAGCTCTTGGATTAGCTACTCGAGTGTCCCAAATTACTTTCGCATTCAGGCATGATCCTCTCAGGATCCATAGGTCTTAAACTAGTACAACGTTCTTTAGTTGTGAACATCCGTGATATTGTAGCAGATGGCGCTATATCATAATGAGTGTTCACCTGAGCTATTTTTAATTTCGTGGAAGAAGGCATCGTAGAAGGTTAACTAACCTATGTATCTAAGTCATGAAAAGTGTATCTAAGCTATAAAGGTGTAGATCCATTGCAACCACGAAGCTCGTGCGGATGAGTTATTGCAGCTAGACCATCTCCTTTAAGTCCCTTGCCTTCTTGGAACAGTGTATGTTGCTTTAATAATGGCAAATCGTCTTTTCGTAACAGATTATCTTTTGTTTTGTGGATCGAAGCCTTGAACTTATGAAGGAGGTTTTCGGAAGTTTTATTTATGATACATCGCGGCCAGTTTTCTTATTTTGTTCGAATATATTCCTCTTGTTTCCTTATCTCTTCTCGTATGGTATCTGCACAAAAGTTGCAGAACCCAGCCCTGTATCTTTATAATTAGATACGTCATATATTGCTTTAAGTTTGGATAATTTAGAAGGCCGTTCCATATCAGTGTGAACTTGATTTTATGATATTTCAAATACCTAACTATCTGGCAATATCACAAAGTCTTTTCCACGATACCTTTCAGTCTGTTTGCAGTGCTTAGAAGGCTGCCAGAGTGTGTATTATTCATCTAAAGGAAGAGAAGAGGTGCTAACATTCTCTCCTGATTTGTGCACCTCAGGAGAGCATAATTCGACCTGTCTCGTGCCAAAAACTTCAATCAACTTCCAAATAGCATCTTGGTTGACTTAGTGTAACTGAATCCAATATCTTCTTGTCTGAGAGAATCAACTACGAATTGGGGTCAACAAAACGTACGTATGTCCTATTTATGCAAATATCCCTCTAAGCCGACCTTTTGCTGTTATCGTTTGCTTGAGCATGTTATTCTACAAAATTCCTTAAGTCCTTCAATTAAATTCATTTAAATACAAACATTCGTAGGGGGGCGGGCGACCCAAAATGTCCTCACAAATGGGGTCATCTAGCCCAGACATTTGTAACATTTGTAACATTTGTAAGCAGTTATCCACATTCGACCCAAATGTAATTCAAACGTACCTGCAAATTTGTATCCCATCAAAAAGGATATGAGACCCTTTTTATTTCTGATCCCATTACTCTCATATTTCATCCTTATTTGTCTGCTATTGTCCTGTTAAATTTGGAAACAAAAGTCATACATAGGTTGATCTTTTTTACCCACTCTACTGGTAATAAAGTTTTCACTTTCTATTAATGTCCTTTCGATTCCGTTTTGCTTCTCTTTTTTGGTGATTCAACGAGGATAACAATATTGGACGCACCATTCGTTTATATGATTTCTAATCATCCTTTCAATTTATAACAAAAGTCTGTTTTGCAAACAAAAATGATACGAAGCACACACAATACACATCCTGATCAGATTTATGTGTTCAAAGAATATTGGCATTCATACAACGCAGAAAGGAGAGAACAAAAAAAAAAGAAAGAAGGACCACCTCTGAGTCATAAAAACAAGATGCTTTCGAATTCAAAGACGAACGACCGAACGAGGCAAACTTAAGCCCTAAATTCTGAGAAGACATATTCCCCAAATGGAGTTGTTTCCCTCGATAAAGTGAGAAATAAAAAAGGATACACAATAAGGACATTCCGAAGGAGTGTTGCCGGGGCGCGCATAAAGCTATTTATACTATGGCTTCCACACTTTCGTTCTGTGTCATGAATCATGTTGAATGTGCCAGAGTTATCGAAAACTCGTTGACAGGAAGTAGTTATCCGTTTGATAAGTTTGATTTTCCTTCTTTTACTACTCCTTCTGCTGTGTGTCCTTTTTTGTACATATGTGCGCCCGCTACTGAAAGTGAAATCCTTTTGAATAAATTGACGACTAGATTTCATAAGTGGATTTTCGCCGGAGGATTTTATAGTTTATTTCGGGGATTTGTTCCAGTCACGTACTAGAACTACCCACTATACGCACATCCTGTGTTGTTTGACCATAACAAGGATGGCAGCATTTGTCGTTAATTATTTTGCGCATTTCTCGGCAAAAATTACTGCCGTTCGATGCTGATGTCGATACCAAAAATACCTTTCATCCGAAATATTTGACACGACGCGGACGCACCACACCAGCGTGTCGGAATGTGTGGTCACCCCAGTGCACAGGGTAATTATTTAATTCGACGCAGGAGTTCAATTAAAATTTCAATGCAGCACCGCGAACAAGAGCACACGTTCGATTGTTTGGATGCGGTTTTGTGAGGAGCGCACTCATGCGGAGTTTCCAGAAATCCCCGATGAACTTCATTTGTTGCTTTCGATATTGATTGCTACAAACTACGAACAACACCGTCATGATGGTGATGGTGTTCGGAATTCATAAAATCATTTTGAACACACTATGGTCCACCAGAAACATGAGCGAGAAGGGAGTCCAAATGTTTTGTGTCCGTCCTTCGGTGCAGGATTTCATTGTAAGCTGATTTGACCAGCAGTCGATGTATTGAAACCAGTTGGGATGTGCACAAACATGGACTGCATTCAATGTCAGCGGATAATTGTGAGTAATATGAGATAAATTTCATTTCTGATGCTGTTTTGGAAATTCTTGCTTCAATTATATGCGGATCCTTGGAAATGTAAATTCATTGTGGGTTATGTGAAGAAAAGAACCATCCGATACATAGATATGTACTTACGTCCACTAATTTGGTTTGTATTTCGGGAATTTTGAAAGGAATTCTCTTGCTCGTAGGATGGAATACGAAGGGGGAAGCTTCAGACAGTACAAGTGTGTCTATAGATTCCATTGGCAAACTACAGAAAGTCCACCCACAGCTAGCCCAGAGTAGGCTCATTGTGATATCACAGGATATAGTATTCTAAATCTATTCGATGAACCAACAGGAGACTAATATAGAGCGCTGGAAGCGGGTAATCGCCAAAGTTGTCGAAAAAGTATTCTCGTAGGTGTACGTTTCTTCGAGTTGAGAGAGCTTGGCATGTACATAGAAGGTGAAAAATAATCTCTACATCTCTTCCTCTTCTTCCACTTCCAATCATTTCCCAGGAGGTCCAGCATGAGAGCATGCCTCCCAATGATGCAGCGTCCCATAATGACACCTAGTATTGTAGTGATGAAGGATATTTTTAGTCTTGTTGGACTGTTGGAACGCTTGAGATCCAATTTGGGTCAGATCTCTGACTGTTGGAGCGCTTGAGATCCAGCTTGGGTCAGATCTCTTTCATAATGAACCAAGTGGTGTAGTTCGACCACCTACGGTTAGTAGCGTTCATTGCATTTTGTTTGATTAAAAGTTTGGAAGTAGCGAACTTCGAAGCATACTGAGATTCCTCTTCTCCGGTAGAATCGACAGAGTTCTGCCAAGCCTGGCGAGTTTGTCGGCCATGCCATACAACCTTGAATATCCCTCGATTCCCAAATAAGGTGAATTTTGAATTGTTTCGCCATCTCGTCAAGATATAAGCGGCAATTAAGGTGATATACCTCGCGGTTATCATATTGTACGTTATCCACGACAGGGCCTTCATTTTGACCATGATTTCCGCTTGGATACGGCACAGTGATTGGAAAGGCAGAAGTAGATCTTGGGAGAAAACTCCTTCATCCAATCCTGTTTCCATCTTAGACCCGTCTGTAAAGAAGCATACGGATCCCCTGTGAGATCGTATACTGATCTCCCAGTCAATCATGGGGGGTATATGTATGTATGTATATGTAGATTTCAAAATTTTTATTGAATAGGACCTGAATGAGGGTGGAATCAGTGTCTTTTCGAATGCATTCTAATTTTTTTAGAATAGACGAGTGACCAGTTCGCATACTAAATTCCACAAAAGAATTGCTTTAATGCGAATAGTTGCATTTGCTGCCACTTGTTTGCAATAGATATCGAGCGGGAACATGTGAAATAGTGTGTCCATAGCCGCAGTTGGAGTGGTCTTCAGAGCTCCACTAATGCAGATGCATGTCATTCTTTGGACACGACTGATGAAGTTTTAGTGGATGGCTTTATACAGCGCAGACCTCCAGACACGCCATACGTAAGAATGGGCCTTATCACGGGTACATAGAGCCAATATGAAATTCGAGGCCGAAGTCCCCATTTGCTTCCAAAAGGTTTTTTACAGCGTATAGTGCCGTGGTGGTTTTCTTAATTCGATCGAGGATGTTGGGTTGTTAGCTTAATTTCCTGTCTAGGATGAAGCCTAAGTATTTGCCCGTATTTGTGAGCACCAGGGAGGTGCTGTTTAGTTTCAGTGAAACAAAATTAGAAATTTTGTACTTTCTTGGGAAGAGGACCTATTCAGTTTTCTGAGGATTGAGCCCCAAATCGCATTTCTTAGTCCATTTGGAGAACTTAGAGAGAAGAGGAGTTTCCATGAGACAGTAATAGCAAAGTCGTCTACATAGGCAACTACCTTGCACCCTTTTCCTTTCAGGATTTGAAGCAGTTCATTCAACACTAGGTTGCAAGAAATAGAGAAAATCACACCTCTTTGTGGTGTACCCTTACTGACGAACCTCTAAACTGAGGAGTCGCCCAGCCTTGGATGGAAGAACATGTTAGTAAGCAATTAGTTCACCAGTGCGCTAGTTGACACCTCAATTCCAAGTCTCGACAGTGCGCTTGTAATTGCCTTTAGTTTATTGTTAAACGCTCTCTCAAGGTCCTTAGTGCTTACTAATGAATGATGGGCCATTTCAACCGATTTCTCTTTACTACGTGCATGTTGCGAAGCTGACAGAAGATTTGGATGAACACTGCAGTGTATATGGGTGTCTAGAACACATTGTGATCCAAGTGAGCCTGCACATTATCAGTGTAGTCACCTCCCCAACCTACCATATGGGTGCCTATTAATTTCTGTATGATTTTCGAAAGAAATGTTGACAAACTTATGGGTCTAAGATCTTCCGAGTTAATGTGCGAACTTTTCCCCGCCTTGGGTATAAAAAGCAAATTGACTTCCGTTCATGACTTAGGAATGTGAATCAAATCCAGGCAACTGTTGAAAGTTAGAGTGAACCAACGAAGGATTAGGTCAACATTCCGTTGAAGTGACGTTTATTATACTAACTGATCCAAAAAAACTTGAATGGCTTAAAGCCGCTTATCGCCCAAAAAATGTTGATCTTTGTAAAAAGATAAGAAGGGCTGCTTACCACCGACTTTGCCGAGATCTAAGTTGTGCCCGAAGTACCATTGCAGCTATTTGTAAAGTGAGAATCCTGTTATAGATAAAGGGATTCCGCACTGGAGGTGGTCCACGAGCATTTTAGACAGCTTCTCATTCTAGTAGCGCCAACAAAGATCTTTCTCAGCCTGGATGCCTCAGACATCTCTTCTATATTACCACAGAAGAGTCTCTAAAGGATGTCCGTTGGGCTTATGTAATGCTGGTTTTATAAGTCTTGAGACCCGCTTTATACGATATCGGGTCGGTAGATGGAATATCCTTTGGAAAATCAGAAGATAATACCGAGGGGACCGAGAGAGGCAGCTCCTATTTTGCAAGGACAGTAACTACTTTCTATTAGGGAGGTATGTTCACTATAAATTCCGCGAACAAAACATATCTGCCTTGACTACCAGCAAAGTTATGCCAACCATTAGTGAATTCATGCAGTAAACTTTCAACGAGTAATTGTCATGTCATGAGAAAGTTTTGACACATATTTTTGTTGTTTGCGAGCCCAGGTTGTGCCCAGGTTGTGTCTAGGTAGTCTTGTGTCCAGGTAAAACTGGTATCCAATAGATCCATTGTGCACCTCTGACTATGGGAACTCTCTGAAGCATCCCGAGATTGTTATAAATTTTAGAATGGTTTCGTCTAAGTCTCCCAAATGGTACTCGCCGAGGGTCGCTTTTCGGTTTTGTATAGGCTAGGTTGCTAGCTGTGCTTTCTTTTGCATGTGTATTTCCACCTGCAACTGCAGAGGTAATCTGTATTTAGTCGTATTCTTCTCATCTGGGCCGCCATGAGGATGTAGCCGACAATGATCCATATAAAGAGTGATAAGAGTGTTCTTTTAAGCACAAGGATTTACCTGTTTTTAGTTTGATTGTACTATGTCCAAAGTTTTCTGGAGTCACTGCCCTTAGACAGTATTTATTTCTTTCAACTTTAGACGGCCATAAAACAAGGAATTCCAGAGCATCCAAAGGATCCCTTTCTGATTTTGGTGCGAAATTTCAAAGGGCCTGTCTTTAAATCTGAAGGATTGAGAAACAATTTGCGCACTTTTGTTGAATTTGCCGAGTTGGGGAAGGTAAGCAGTGGAGCATGCCAAAGCTTTGTGGACCTTGTTTTTTGTTCGCTGATCTCTCCCTTCGAAGGGCGTACCCGAGCTCTAGTAATCAAACCCCTGACTGGGCTACTTCCAGGCCACAAGGTACGCTTCAACAGATAGCCGCATATACAGATATGTAGATGGACTAAGACTAACCGATCCTTTGTTCCAGACTGCTGTTAGGATCGATCTTTTGCTGGGAAGTGAAATCTACTCCTAGATTCTACTTCCAAACATTTTAAAGGATAACAGCTGGGATGGATTCTGATGGTAAAGGCTTCTGCAAAGCAGCTGAGTCCTGAGTTAGAGCTTTCCCTCAAATTGCTGATTTAAACGTACAGCTCCAAAAATTCTGAAAAATAGAAGAATTCCCTTTCCCCACACATGAGACACGGTATAACGAATTCGGTGAGCAGTAATTCGTGGTGCAAGACTCGCGCGGATATCTAATGGTCCTATATATAGTGGATATCATTTTAAGATGGAGACAACATAAGTTCATCTTCATAGATGATGTTGAAAAAATGTATAGGTAGGTTTAAGTGACACAAAGTGACGCTTATTGTTAGTTGGTCTTCTGGCGAGATAATCAAAGCGAACCAATCAGGATATATTGTGTTAAAACAGTCACCTTCGGCACCAGTAGTGTACCATATCTTGCCATACAAGTTCCCAAACAACTGGCATCCGATGAAGAGTATAAGTACCCTCTTGGCGCAAAAATGGTGAAGCAGGATCAAGGGAGCCTGTTCCCTGGAAGATGCTTTATTCTGTCAAGACTAGGTGAGAAGGTTCTATGATTTGGCGGTTTCCATTTGCGCAAATAGACGAGTAATTGTCGCAAACTTTTGGTGCAAATCCTAGTAAACGATAGGGAAGTTGATATTTCGTTACGTTGAAATGGTATACGGCTTTGTGGAGGTTTACATCAAGAAGCACCACCTTCATAAGCTCAAACATCGAGCTGAGACGTATGATGAAGGCAGCGGCATTGGATTGGAAGGAGATCACCTAAATACTAGTTAAGTCTATTAAGTGCCACCAGAGTAAACTCTTTTCTTTCAAGTATGGTCTTAAAAATGCCATAACTTTATATTTCGATAAGGAAGATGGAAGAAACAAAGTATCTACGATTGTAAGACACGCCTAGTTGGACTCAAAAGTGTGTTCAATCCTCGAAGTAGTTGTACAGTTACAGAATGTATGTATTTTTCTGACTTCTCTGTTCCTAATCAGGACTTTGAAGGTACAAACTTAGTCGTTAGAGGTATGCATCTTCAGAATGCAGAGTTCTAATATAGGTATGGACGATACTAAATGTATGTAGGATGCCTTGTAGAGACGATATTGAAGACCCTAATTTCAATTCCAAAGTAGGCAGCAATTCCTAACAAGGATATACATAGTATTTAAATAGAACCTTTTAATGGCAAGGTAGACAATGACAACACAGTGCTCAGGCATGTGAATCACAGCATGTGATGCTGAGTCAACGTAGCAGATATGCGCAAAAATCTGAGTTGATGTTGCAGCCACCTGGAGAGTATAGTGGAAGTTGATGTGCCAAACGTGCCGAAGAAGCAGGAAGAACCAAGACTCTAGCCGCACAATCTGAGAAAGCTGAAAACTTTTCTTTTGGCTCCGGTTTCCTTTGTTTCTGGTTTATTCCTTTTCAGTGAAAAGATGCATCAGAAGAGCAGGTAGGAGAATCGCACATCCATTAAAAAGTCTAGGCGATTCCTTTCTGTTTTTGGTCTTAGTCTTAGAGTCTTCATCGCACCAAAATCACTACTTGCCACTGTCGCCCCTAAATCATTTCTATAACGAAAGAGAAAAGTTTATATGTCTTTTCTTTTGCGCGTACTTTCGCATATAACGACCGTAGAAAGTTTTGGTCGTATCGTTTCTGTGTAGGTGTTTTGGTGGACTGAACTTTAAGAAGAGGCGTTGACATATTGACAATCAGGAAGACGACCACTGAAGGATGTCGAAAGAGAAAATTGTTAAATTGACATTTATAATGAAATTATTAGTTGTTAGGCACCGGAAAGTGTTGGTGTTTGGATTCAGTGAGTCAGTTTGATGCAATTTAAATGGGAAATGCTCTTGAGGTTATCTGGACTGAAAATGGGATACAACTGATGAGAATCAAAAAGTAGAATCTGTATAGTGGGAGATATTCTTCTGATCATGCCTTAGATTTATAAGTTTTCTCATTATCGACAACTTTCGCTCTGGTTGTCTATGTATTATAAGAGTCTGGTAAACGTCTAAGGCCCTACTCTGAAGTTCTGTACCTAGGGTCATGGATCTTTTCAAGTCAACCACTGTCACACGATCAGAGTCTACAGACACAACAATATGGATTGGTGCGTAAAGAACTTTTTATTACCAAGCAATGGGCTCTACTGGACCAAGTTGGTAGAATCGTCGAAAAAGAATTAATATGGACGAATCGGAGAGAACTGAATCACATGCAGCCATCCGAACATGATATATGTCCCAAGAAGAGGTATAGAGTAGGCATCTGCAACACCTCTATGAGCTTTTTAAAATCCACAAATAATAGTACCATCACTCATCCATCAACATTATCATATTAAACGTTAAATACTTAATATCTTTCATTTCTGAGCAATTAAATTTCCCGACTGTGTCCACAAATAATCTTGTCCGCCTGCAGACACACTCGTTTTTATTCGTCAGACAACCACCCCCGACTAGCAAATATAAAACTCCAACCTCATAATTGAGAATTTGTTTGTTTCCCCCCCGGGGATACAGCTGATTCGTGGAATATCCAAATTGTTCCAAACCAACTCCTGGCAGCGTTGAACCGAACCACAAGCACAAGCACAAGCATAATCGCTTCCATTAATGAAGTTCTCTCCAAATTAGTTTAACCTCAATTTTACGAGAACGCAAGGACTGAAAAGTAGCCGGCAGCATCCTCGACCAAAGGCGCTTTTATTAGAATTAGTCGTCCGTTCCAGCCTCCTCTCGCCGAGTGAAACAATAGTCTGTGCAGAGTCCTTTTATGAATTATTAAGCGATTCCGGTGAATTATTCGTTTGACCAATGTCCTTGGGAGTAATATTGTTTGCCGAACGGGACGAGTCGTGGAGAAATAATATTCCACGTGGAATTTTAATATTTCATTACGCACGACAGCAGCCAAAGGATGCTGTGTTGTTTTCGGGGCTGAAAATATGTCAAAAGCATCACCTCATACCATCGAGAGGGTATACAACTCAATAAGATAAAATGGGTAACACATGGTGACAGATGCTTTTGTGCGGAAAGGACACCACACACACAAAAAATGAACAGGAACCAGACAAACAAACCAACTAAAACGTAAGGTAAAACGATAGTAAAGCGAAAAATAATATTTTCTTTGTGAATAACGAGCAGCAGCGACATCTGACAAACAGAAGGATATTTCATTATCCTGTTGACTTTTCTTTTGCCTCCGGTTTCCTTTCTTTTCTGGTTTATTTCTTTTCCTCCATCTTTCTGTCATTCTAACTAGATTAGCTTATATTTGTTTCGCAAAAAACAAAAAAAGGAAACCTAAACGAAGACAATTCAATTCAACTGTTTGGAGGGAGGGAAGACGCGCACCTGAAAAGGATATCCTCTGGAGTTTGCAGTTTCCTTTGTTTTACGTGTTTCCGAAAAAAACAGAAGACACTCAAGCTCACACCAAGTCGTCGTGACAAAGAAGGGGGATATAAATGAACCAGAGAACTTTATCAAATAAAGATGTCCATTCGCAGGATTGGATTACCAAAAAGGAAGGACGACAATTATTCAGTTTTACCCTCGATCCGAGGATGTGTGGGAAATTGAAAATTCATACTTAAATTCATTGGCAGGACTTGGCTATTCATTTAAATCGAAATCTCATTGACATTCATTGAAGGCACACATAATAAACTTTGCAATGATTAAATTATTAGTCCTTTTAATTGAAATGTGATTCAATTGGTAGGCGTTGACCTGGTAATGATAGGGTTTTTGTAAATTTTTAATGCCAGTACCGGGCGGGTTTGATGGGTGAAATCCTGAAATGTCATTTGATTGGAATGTCGTATAAGTTTTGTTAGGGGACGGTGATGATAATGGATACATACTATTCAGGGCATTTTTTTTATTGGTAGGAAAAAGAACCAAAGCCGGGCATGACAGCATCTGTACGGTATCCAGGATCTATAGGTTCAGGAAACCATTCGTCTTGCGTGCGTGTTATTTTCTACGCACGCACTGGGCACTGCTCCACTATTGACGTGATAAAGCATCTTAATTCTGTTTGTTGATTGTGTTGCAGGCTAGAAAAGCGGCGCATGGACATAAGTCTACAATTAAGTTATGGACTTATGTATGTATCTCCGCCCACCCTATCGGATAATAAGTCAGCAAAATAGTGTTTTGGTCCTATGTCCTAGCAACATAGGCGGTTGCCTTTCAACAAGAACCGTCTTGTAGCGGAGGAATAAAGTTGCGTGAGTGGCTAAACCCTGTGGAGGAAAAAAGGGGTAAATCCTTTTAACCCTTTTAAAAGTGTATTAGTGTCCTAATTCTTACCCTTTGTTTAGGAGTACCTATGTGGGTATGTTTAATCACTCAATACGTGTGATGACGTTATTCCTAGTTAACTATGTAGTTCGAAGGGTTTTATCCTTCTCAATCTTCTGACTGCATTGTTGTTATTAAGAAATTTAGCTACTTCTACACACATTTTAGGGTGCAAAGTCTTCTTGCGACATACATACCTAACCTCGTCCTTTACTTTACTACTTTCTACTTTAAGATATCTATGTATGTATGCATGTAGAACAGTGTTCCTTGTAGATCATGGCGAATTAAGAATATTGCATGGTACATTATTTTGAAAACATTGTATGTAAAGGATGGACCATCTGTTGGTTTCTTTATGAATCATATGTTATTTTGACACTGACAGCTCTTATGCGTTCAAAAAATTGACAGAAACTCATCGATTTGGAACGATTTACGCTTGAACAACATTGAGAAATATGGTAAAGTTAATTCCAAACAATGCGAATTTTGAAAAGACATTTCGGTCCAAATAATGCACCAACTGCAGCTGATGTACGCAAGTTTATGATGAAAGTTTGTGAGACTTGTTTGCTGATTGACAACCGAACATATTCCCGTGTTCGTCCTTTGCTCTCAACGGAGTATATTGCAGCATTTTGCAGGTTTTTGGAGTATGATAACGCCACCAGCATTATTGGCTCATTTTGCGTCCAAGACGACAATGGAAGAAACGTTACAGGCAGTGGAGAACTCTGCCAAGGCACGATAACCGATTTTTCATGGCCAGAAATTGAGGATTTGAACTTGGGCGAACTATGGTTCCAGCAAGATGGTGTTACGTACAACACAAGCCACCCAACAATCGATTTATTGCACACTAAGTTCAATAAACGTGTAATCAGTCGTTTTGTCGTTTTGGTGATATTGCTTGGCCGGCACAGATCTGCGATTTGACGCCGTTGGACTTTGTTTTTGAGGGGTGCCATCAAAGATCGATGTTATCCGAATAATTTAGAGACGATTCAGGCCCTCAAGAACAATATTGCTCAAGCTGTTCATGAAATAGGGGCCGAAACCATCGAAAATGTATTGAAAAATTGGGTTGACAGGGTAGTCATTTGAATGCAATAATATTCCATAACTAATCGAAAGGTGTATTCTTTTCAATAAAGCCACAATTATTGAAAAATATTGAATAGAGAGCTCACTGTATACATATCATTTACACCCCTTTTTTCTGTTACTTCCTTCACTGCTTTACCGACAGAAAGAACAGTAGTGTCGTCTGCAAATGTTCCAACAATAGTTTCCTCATCAAACACGGGTCGTAATACACCACCCTGAGGTACGCCAGCTTTTGTATGTTTAAATATAGAGTACTTATCATCTTTCTTCTACAAAATGGTCGCTGTATTATGTAAGACTCGGGAATATACGAGTATTGTTTTGGCAGATCTTTTTACATCTTATGTACTAATCTTATGTACTTATGTAAAGAAAGATGGTAGAGAATATATTTTTTCTTCTAAGGCTTTTTCTATTTTATCTATTATTCTGTGTATCTGATATATTGTGGCAGAAATCTATTACAGGTGGTGTTTAGAATATTCAATCAGCTCCACTCAGCCTTTTAAATCACCAGGGGTGAATGACATTATAGCAGTCCAAAATTCATTCCAAAAGTGGGAAAGAAAGATCCAAGTTTACCGAAGTCTGATCAGCTTAACATCGTTTCTTCTCAAGACTATGGCGAATGTAGTTGAGAACTACCTTTTACATGTATGCAGAGCGGGCAGATCAACAGAGACTGCTTTGTATCTGTTACCGGACCAGGTTGAGGTAAAAAATATAGTACGGTGTGCTTTTTTGGACGCTTTTTTGGACATCGAAGGGGCATTAGGTAATACATCGCATGAAGCAATCGCACGAGCCCTTTCTATCTAGGATGAATTAAAATAGTATTTACGAAATTGTATGAACTTCTGAGCACAAGATCAGCATAGGCTCAAGCACCTTAAGGTATTATCTACTTAAATGTGAAAAATTCTAGTGGATGAGTTACTTGATAAATTGATAAACTATAGCATCAACTGTCAACTGCTGATAATATAGTTATAATTGTCCATCTAGTCGTGGCGAAAGATACACTCAATAAAGTGAGTCTTTGTCAAGCCTCTATATGACTTGTTAGAACTAATGGAGCTGACTCCTTTGCAACTTGTGATCGAGAAATGTGGAAGTAACCCGATTCTAAGAGTAGCCAAGGAAGGAATAGGACAAAAAAGTATGGCGTTCATAGAAAATTGGAGCAAAGAATCCACAATCTTTAGACTAGACATTCTAAAGTGCTATACAGATGGCTTAAGCACTGATAAAGAAACTGGAGCAGAACTAATCGGGCCTATATTTTCGGGCCTAAGACTAAATACTCCGAATCCATGGGCAAAAGTACCACCAGCCAGAAATGTAAGCCATCGATAGATGCATCTAAATCAAACTGGACAAAAAATACATCAATTGTATTGGACCGCGAAGGCTAGTAGGGCGCACAGTAAACCCTTCAAATAATAATATAAGACCGAGTCTTTGCGCATGCTTATTAAGATTGATATGCCCTGTTAGAAGTTCCATCATTAGTTTCAATTGCGTTCTACTGAAATTAAGAGCCCTCTACGATAGACCGGGCCACTTTATAGATTGGTACGTCCGCCCAGTACTTATTGAAGTTCAGGTGGATCCGCTTGTTAATGACTGTCTTGATGGTTGTTAGCGGAACTCCACTCATTCTTTCGGGAGATGATTCCTTGTTCGGAGTCCCTTTTCTTGACAAAAATTGGTCTGTAGCTTTGGGATAACTAAGCGGCCTCCCTGAACCAACTCGATATTGTTATACATTTTAGGTTGGTTAATGGTGGCTTTCCTGACAGGTGGCCCTTTTTCCTAGTTCTGCACAATTCGCATGTGCTCTCTTCTGCGTTCGTGTCGACACAGCCTCGGCAGAAGTCATCAGTGTTTAGTTTTCCGACGTTGCCGTCACAACATGTTGATACCGATGCTTATTTATAGCCTTTGGCTAGAAACATATCGAACGTCTCATGGTTCAGCATGATGACAGCTTCTTGGCTTGTCTCAGTGGATGCACCCACTACTCTAGTCGTCACGTGGAAATTCATGGCTAAGCCTGCACAGTAGTTGCTCAAAATTATCCTTGGATCGCTTTCGATCTCGTAGAAAGGTTCATTTTCGGGACGACCTTGAGCGAGAAGCCTGATCCTAGTGCTGCCAAATTGCCTACTATGTCCTTGAGCCAATCTCTCTTCCTGGCATTCTAGAATGCATAAGCCCTTAATTAAAATCAGCTGTCCCAATAGTGGTATCGGACCGGAAGACCCACTGGTTGCTCTAATAAAGGCGTCGATAAGGGACGCTTCCATTACCGCCTTCGTGTGTGTGTTTTTGCACTGGGGTGTTTTTGTTGACGACGGCTACCTTGAGGTCGTCTTGGTCTTGGGTTTTTTGCTGGTTGTGTTTGAAGAAGGGGACGTGGTTTCGTCGTGGCGACCTCTTTTCGCAGTCGTTGCCTCTGGTTCTTTCAGTGGGACCGTCTTTATTGCTTCCTTCCTCGGTCTAGGGACATCAACTCCCTTCTTTGTATTATTGCGACTGTATTGGCGATCTGCAGAAGGTGTGGACCCTGCTAGTGGACTCAACATGCGTGGGTTCGTAGAGGTTTTGTTAGTTTGCCTGGTTGGTGGCTGTATCGCAGTAGCGGCGGTTGTCCACCCACGATATCTGTTCTCCCCTACTAGGGATAGAGCTTTGAGACTTACTGGATCAGCCTTGTTTATTCTACGAATTGTTCCAAAAACTGGCTTCAACGGGTCAGTTTATTCAGGCTCTGCTCGCCTATGGTCACGTTCGCCTTTGTTGCCAATGGTCCTGAACCCAGGTTAGCAGTGTGTCCCTTATTGGAACTACCAGAAAAACTGCCCTTCGTCATTTGCATATTAACAGCGGGCATGGAGGTGGTTGCTTCTTTGCACGTGGCTCTTCCTGGTGTGCCGACGTGAATCGGGGTGACATCGCAGTCGGAGCTCGTGCAGTATTGGTAGTTATCCTCTTCTAGGATCCTCCTTTCTTCTTCGAAATCTACCAATTTCTCTCCCTGAGTGTCGAGCTCTGCGTTCGGTGGAGAAGATTCCGAGGAGATAGTCCTCATCCACTGCGTCGGATGGGTGTACCATGATATTTTCGTTGGTATTGTTGTTGTTTTTTGTTTTGTAATGATTATTGTTGTTCTTGTCTGATGTTTTTGTGTTTGAATTCATTTTTGGATCCTAGGAGTAGTTAAGGAAGGCTGGTCCATCTACACGGAGCTGACACTTTGATCCAGCTCATAGGAGGAGTCAAGTTGTGGATGACGAGGTGGGTGGAAGTAGTAATGAGGTTGTTGGAGGTCGGGACTTTGGGAGAGGATATGACTATCTTTTGGCTTCGGTCTTCTCTGAGGAGGTAACTCTCGAGAGACTGACTGTACAAACCCCTATACTGCGGCAAGTTAGTCAGTCCCGTATAGGCACTATCTAGGTTTCAAAAATAAAAATAATAGCAAATTCTCTATAATTTGGGCTGCAAAGACCAGAAATTGCAATATAGAAGATCTCATGGCGAATCCACTTACTAATCGTGGGAAGCAATCTGCCCCTGTTTTTGCGTAAGCAATGAATCAAAA
The DNA here is from genome assembly GCA_905220385.1 of Xylota sylvarum. NCBI lineage: Eukaryota > Metazoa > Arthropoda > Insecta > Diptera > Syrphidae > Xylota > Xylota sylvarum. Next base: position 11,404,889 of record LR999960.1, read on the forward strand.
ACCCGATAGGTAAGGAGTATGATCTAACGCAGTTTAAGACACTTAATTCTCTCCAATATCCCTAAATGATCTCGTTCTACGTACTCCTCATCTAAACTGAATGCAAAACGTTTTATCTTCCAATCAGTTTCACATATGAAATTCCCTAAAGTAAATCAATCTCCCCGTTAGCATCTTCACATACGCACACTCAGATACTCATACCTTTCAGAGAGTAAATATTTTACATTTATCTAAAATTAATGTTCACTTACTTGCAAGCCGAGTGAATTCATGAAATGACTTTTCCTCAATTCCAAACAACACTACATACAATACGTTCAAACAACAAGGCTTCCTGCGCCCCCCTTCCTAACTGCATGACATTATCTTTGTTGTACGTACTGACAAACATCCTTAGGCTATTTTCATTTCGAAAACAGCAGCAGTACACATAACAAATGGCATTTCAGGATGAGGAAACACGGTATGCCGGCAGCCTTTCAGTATAGCATGTGAAAAGGTGAGATCTTTCGATTTACCCGGAGCATCCAACAGTGAGGAACGAGCATAATTCAAATGAAATCTATGCAAATCCCTTTTCCAGCCGATACCAGGCATATCCGTTCGTCCTGCGATTGTCATAAAACCGTACAATCACCTCTGCAGAGAGAAACTGATTGGTATCTCTCTCTCTCTCTCTTGGAGATTCATTAAGATTTTATTTGCGGATACGCGTAACCTGATGCTTCGCCAGCTCCAGTATCCTGTGCCTGTCACCCGGGAGCCGTACGAAAGTTTCTAAGCTCAATAAATCACTTCGACCAAATGGTAGAAGTGTAAATCCATCAAAGCGTAAGGTGTCGTCGCTTTTAAAGCGGACGATTGGCCTTTAAAGCTGTTTCAGACAAAAACCTTCTCGCCCATCCACCACCCATTCATCGTAACCAGGCAAACAGACAGTCTTTTGTAATGATCCCTCATTAATCATGTTTTGTGTAGCCATAAATTCTCGAAGCGGCTCCTAACTGTTTGCGAAAGGCCCCTGTCTCAACCGCACTAACCGGAGTCCCAAGCCGCCAAGGTTATCCTTTACCAAATTTATTTAATAAAATTCAAGAGAAATGGTTGAAGGAAATTGATGTATTGTGTCGCGTTTGTTTGCTGTTTTCGGCGGGTGGATGGGGTGGAAAATCCTTTATTCCACTATCGGATTTCAGTCGAGTATTGAGTTTCATTCTAATATTTTTGGGTAAAAAGGACACACAATTTCAATTTGCATCACTCTGGATACTAGGTCGGTCGGTAGGGTTTGTTTGCAACTCGAAAAATTGCAAACTATCGGCAACCAACCCCCAACCTCTCCCGTATGGTGTATTTAATTAAATTTTCATATTTCATTCGAAAAGGGAGCAAACAAATAATATTCCCTCTCTCGGTGTGGTACATCTGTGATGCTGGCATAAAATTCATTCTAGAACCAGGTGGGTGAGAAGAGATATGTTATTTCAGTTCTGAATTTACCACAGAAAAATATATAAAGTATCTGTATATCGTATCTATGTTTGCTTTGCTGGGACTTTTGGTTTTTCTCTCTCTCAAACATAAAGGACTCTCGAATTGAACACATTGATGCTGAGTCCGATGGTGGGCCATCGTTGATAACTATTAGATAAAAGGATGCTTTTAGGTTGATAACATTTTCAAATGTCTCAATAGTCGGAATGTTCTTTTGATAGAAATATGATGGAATTTATGTTATAACAATTTGGACAGCAGCTTACGGTAGATGACAGACAATTTCGTAATGAATTCTTTATGGAATAGGACTCGATTCCTTTGGTTTAATAAATAGAAAGTAATTTGCTTTTAAAATGAGACATCCATGATGCAAAACGAAGCGTCCATTACAGCACTTGGATTGTGGTCAAAGGATTGTTGTGGTTTTGTCAAATATTGGGTATCGTTTGAGTTTGGAAATATCCTTGAAAGCATGTACCCTCCGACTTTTGAATTTCTACTTTTAATAAACAGAAATTGATATCTTTGGCTTACGAAGCAATACCTTATTCGGTTGAGTGAGAAGCCTGGAAAGACAAAATTGAACCTTAAAAGTCTTTCTTGGATCCGAAGATGCAGTAAGATAACTGAATGTACAAGGCCTCCTATGAACAAACCAAACCTCTTGTGACAGTCATAAATATCTTCAGACATTTCTCAGTCATTCCGAAGGCAATAGTGTAGTGTGTTTTGTTATTGTGTGATAGGTTGTTGGTTCTAGTCCCAGCCATAGCTATAGTGGAGACCGAATTCTAAAAAAATCCTACAAATACTCCCTAACAAGTTCAGACACCACGCATGGAGTAATGACACCTAATAACATCTAAGTTTCAAACCAGCACACAACCAAAATCTATCTTTTCTCCTCAATTCCGACTTCTTCTGAGCAATTGCATTAAGATTGCATACTCTTAGGCGTAAAAAAAATCTGAAGGGTACTTGCAAAGGCGGTAACTAGGTAAAGTAGTTCGACTTTCTAGGCAATTCTTAGAACAGAGCTTGTCAGAATTTGAAGCTAAAAGTTGGGTCTTTTTAGCCTTAGGTAGTGAGATATATAGAAAGTTATTCTTGGTGAGATGTAGATAGGCCAACATTTGTAGGTCCATTGTGATACCAAGCAGTGGTTTCAATATTATAGTATTGTGGGATAGGTTGAGCGTAACTTAAAGGGTGATGCACACACTGAAAGGATAACATCAATATTCTATAATAATACAGAGAATTTGTATAGCTGCAGCGAGGATTGTCAAGTAATTGTTTGGAGTTTACCGAACGAAAAACAAAACAACAGCAGTATCTAGGTAGCCTAGATGTGTCCATCTATATCTAGCTATATTCATCGCATCGGCATGAGTCAGACTCTTAACAAATGACAATGGTGCACTGACATTGTTTAAGTGACAGCTGTTTACATCGAGTGAGCCTTGTATGACTATTTTATTAGCTACATAATTGCCTGGTTTGCCTAGCTATCTACATATGGTAAGTTGCAATGCAGGTGCAAGATATTAGATTCATTGAAACCCAAGTGACGGTTTGATGAATGGCGCATGGCCATAACGAGGAAAAGTGTATCACTTAGCTGGGAAATGTATAGCTAAAGTGGAATGTATATTATTTACTGTATCTGGTATACAAATACAAACCATCCCGTCGATTTTATATAGCTGACGTTACACAGGATAGCTGACACAGGAAGTGGGTAGTATCTTCTTTGACATCCTCTTCGCCGCATTCTCTAAAAAGATCATAATTGGTCAATAGTAGTATCTTCATGTGGTATGGCAGAGTGTTGTGCCCGGTGATCATTCCTATGAGGGTATATATTCTCTTCTCTTTGTGTCAGTCTGCCAGGAGCACTTCACAAGCTTCGATTTTATTTCTGGACCAGATATCGCTTTTATCGCTGCCTGGCTGTCGATAAAAAGATGGCATCCTCACATGGTATTGCCTTCATAGCAGAATCACGGGCAGCTATCGTTACTGCTAGGACCTCCGCTTGGAAAGGGTTCTGCAGTTCGGGAGTATGACTGATTCAGATATGCCTAGTTCATCAGAAAATATACCTGGTCTTACACTGATGTCCATTTTGAACCCATCAGTATAATCTTTTGTATCTTCTGGCCTAGGTATGTCCCTGTTTTTCCATTCCTCTCTACTTGGGTAGAAGGCTGTTAAAGGTCTTATAAAGTCAAGATAAGGCGTCATGTAGTCTGCTGTTGTTACATTTCCTACATACTCCTGAAGGATCTTAGCGTGACCTAATGCGTTCGGCCTCCAGTTGTTCGATTGATTTACCCTTAAGGCGCTTGTGGCTGCTGATTCTTGTATAAAAAGGTCTAACGGGAGTAGGTTGAGAATGACCTCGAGTCCTGCCGTTGGTGTTGTTATTGTACTGGTAGTACTACTGTATGTTGGCCTTGTATTTTTGTGATAGCCTTTAGGTTGGTGCCCTTGCTGGCGGCTTGCCACCATATAAGGTTCCCACAGACAAGTATAGGCCCTCCAATACCCTTATGTATCCACAGGCAACTGAAAATGACCTGGTAGAGAGCATACACCAACTCATTTCTAAAATTTGGTCAGATGAATGTATGCCTTATGAATGGAATCGCAGCACCGTTTGCTCAATCCACAAGAAAGGTGACTCTCTCAATTGCGCCAATTACAGAGGTATCAGTCTCCTCAACATTGCGTACAAGATCCTATCTGCCATATTGTGTGAACGTCTGAAACCCTTCATCAACAATCTGATTGGCCTCTGGTGTGGTTTCAGACCATGAAACTCCACAATCGATCAAATCTTCACACTTCGACAGACCATGGAAAAAACCCAGGAAGTCCAACCAAGTATATGCTGTCAACAAGAAGGGACACTCAACATCGACGAATTGGACAGAAAGTCACAATCGACAGCTGTAACTTTGAGGTAATAAGGGACTTTATCTACCTTATCTTTGCTATAATCAAGTACCACAGGGTTCTATTCGTTCACTAACACTCTTTCTTTGCCAAATCAATGACTTGCTTTAGTATCAACAATAAAACTAAAAAGCCTCATAGATTCAGGACCTTACAACTCTGCTGGGATGTAACTAATTAAGAAAGTAAGTAAGAAAGGGTTGGATCTCTTTGTATCTGATAACGAGTTTGCAGATGTTCCTTATTCAGATCAAGTTTTCAAGTGGTTCACATGTCAGTTGCGCACATACCAAAACTATGGGACTAAGAGGTGAACTCTTGAAGACTCCTAGACGTTCTACTTAGAAAGGATTAAAGCCTCTTACCCAAACCGTAGCTAACTCACACATAACAATAGAAGGATTTTGGGAACCATGGAGTTGACCCGGGCATTTATGTACAGCCTCTATTCCAAATTAACAATTCCTTCCAGATGTAAAGATGCCGGAGGGAACTCTGTAACACAGAGTGCATCAGACATAACCTCTGTAGACTATAGTATGAGTTTCTCTACTTTAGCAAATGTGAAACCCTCCTTGAGATCTATGTAAAGCAAAGTCAAGTTAACATAAAGCTCCTTAAGGGCTTCTATACCTCCAAAAGGCTGCTTCTGTGCGAAATATATCTTTCTTCATCTGTCAAGGCTATTAACTTCACTTTCAGCGTTAAATTCCAAATGTTATCCTTAAGCAACGCACTCCACCTGTTCCGCCACAAGAAAAACACTACTCCTCCAACAAATCCACTCAGGACTACATTTCAACGTCAATGCCTACCTACTTAAAGCATCCCTTCTCCATTCCAAGTGGCATCTACCTTCGCCGAAAATGAATCTCAGTTTCCACCAAATTATCCCACTCGAGTGTAGGAGCATCTGCCGATGGCAGTCGTCTTACATTGGGATCACATTAAGTTACCTTATTCCCCATTATTCCACCATGAAGTACCGCGCGCGATTTATCACGTGATAAGATTTATAAGCGCGTGCTTAGAGAATTTGATATTCATCCTGCATGCAAGGATGCCACTACCATCAGGCAGAGTTTAAATATTATACTCACTACAGAGACTTGTGAGGAAAATGTTAATTAGGTGCAACATCCCATCCGCAACTAAACCATGAATCCTTCTCGCAAAAGGAAAAATATTTTTCCACACAGATTTATTGCAGACTAAGATACTCATCGGCGGCGTCGTCCTTGCTGTTGATTTTACATTCAACATTATACGTTTAAACAAATGTTTGCGAGATAATTTGCCAGAGCAACAATGTTATCCTTTGGATGAAAAACTTCAACGAGAATAATTAAGTTCACTTGGAATAGCAGCTGCAAGAAGCTGCTGCAGACTACGGAACGATGAAGAAAGCTTGTACAGAATTAATGGCACCACGGGAGTGTGTGTATTATTCGTGATTCGTTTTTCATTGTCTGTCGTTTTTGAAAAGTCGTGATTTTCCATTTAGTAGATCCTTCTTACCCATCAGTAGGGAGATATCCCATCAAGTTGTGAATAATTCGTGAACAGCACTATCGGACTAAGTTTACCCCTTCGTCCTGGTTCCTCGCACTAATTTGCATGACAATACAATGGGTAGGTATCCTGGTTAGAGGTGCCAGGACTAGCAGACAAATCGTTTATGTTTATTTTAGTGTTTTAAGTGGCCATTAAGATGGTTGGTGAGAGATCCGCAAATTGGAATGTTATCACCTGCTGTGGAGAGGCCTGTATGGCTGTTCTAGGGTTCTAATTAATTCAATGGATGGTAATTGATGTGAACTCATTGTTTAGCATGCAGAGGGGCGCGGCGGAGGGGGGACATTTTATTCGAGGATTATGTGCGATACTTTGCGGTAAATTTGCCTTAAACTGAGTGTGTCGCAGAAAACAATGGAAAAGGACAATGGTTTGGGGGCTGCGTAACCCTAGATGGCTTATTAAATCTATTCAAAGGGCAAGGACAAGCACAAGGACAAATATCTGTTCAAATCGGTTTATTCTTTCCATTTCCTCAAAGTAATATACTAATGGGGGCTGGGGGAAAGTTCAAAGTCACTGTCTACAAAGTAAATCTCTCAGAAGTAGACGAGGTTTCAGTGCGCGTGACTATTTTTTTTAATTAAATCCTGTAGATCCTTGTGGGACCTAGGGTCTCTACTAGCGAATGCCCAAACCTGAACAGAAGAAGATACTCGACCCTGGAAAAGGTATCTTTTCTAGAATTTTCCCTAATATTCATCACGAAAACCGGATGGTTTAGGAGGGCCGCTTCTGACATGGTTTAAATTTGGGAATAAAAGTCTTTCTTTTAATTTCAGGTACTATGTCTGCGCGCCATCAGGTAAGGTTTCTGGTAATAAATTTCAGCTCTCTCCAACTCTTCCCCAGCTTCCGAGACTCTTTATCCATTCTTCTGCGACATGTACTTCTGGGTAAACCCGGTATTCCACCATCTTGGATTGCCAGATTCCATTGCATTGCGCGCTTTGCTATGGAAACTATCAACTTTTACTATAGAGTGAACGACCGATCAACTGCCACTATCGTCGATGAATGGTAGGCACCTATAGGTCCCTAACCCATTCTATGGTGAAGATGTTCATTGGATATACGCTTGGGCCACTAGATCCTTAGGATATTTCGTAGATACAGATTTACAAATGTTGTAGCTTTTTTTGTTATAATAGCGGTCATTTTCCAAGTGCTGTGAACAGGATGGACTCAACAAGTTAGATCGGTCTTTAGCTATCTGCCTCCAGTTGCGCACTCCAAATTGGTTGAGGCTCCTTGAACTTATGTGCGCCACCTAAGGCGAGGTCTTCCTCTACTGCGTTGTTCCTCCGGGTTTGATTCGAAGACGCTTTGAGCCGGAGCACTGGTGTCCATTCGCTCTACACGTTCTAGCCATCTTAAACGACTGATGTGCATTTTTTTGATTAGGTTGATATCGCTGTACAGCTCGTATAGTTGGTAGTGAATCTTCTCATCCACAGGAGAATCTTTCTCTCGAAGCGACCGAGGATATATGGATCCAATTTAGATAGAGTTCAAGCTTTAGCATAAAACGAGACTGGGATGATCAAGGTCTAATACAGAGTCTTCTTAGTTGTTCGGGATAGGGCTTTACTAATCAATTGTCTTCTCAGCCCAAAGAAACAGCGATGGGCAAGAGTTATTCTTCGTTTTATTGCTGCCGAGGTGTTATTGTCAGAATTGATAGCAGAGCTTAGGTAGACAAAGTCCCTTATTATCTCACAGTTATGTACATACAGCTGACAATTGTGACGTTCTGTCCAATTCGTCGATGTTGAGTGTCCCTTGTCCGTTTTTGAAATCAAAGGTCGCATCGAGATCGTTACCGACCTTGTTGGGGTAGCGAGAATTCTCCATCGTCATTCTGCACAGTCTGACGAGTTTGGTAGGGATGACAAAACTAGACATGACTCCGTATAGCTCGTCTCTATAAATGCTATCATATGCGGCCTTGGAATCGATGAAAGGTGGTGGGTATCGATTTGGACGTCTTGAGTTTTTTCCAGGATCTGCCGAAGTGTGAACATTTGACCGATTGTGGACTTTCCTGGTCTGAAACCACACTGATAGGGCCCAATCAGGTTGTTGACGAAGTATTTCAGACGTTTACACAATATGGCAGATAGGATCCTGTACGCGATGTTGAGGAGACTGATACCTCTGTAATTGGCCCAATTTTGTGTTATTGTGGATCGGGCAAACGATGCTGAGGTTCGATTCATCAGGCACACACTCGTCTGACCAAATCATAGAAATGAGTTGGTGTATGCTGTCTATCAGATCATTACCGGCTGCTTTGAATACATCGGGGGGACCAGTACTTCGTCAATATGAGGGCACCATATATTGGCTCCATCTAGGCGGTTAGCTTGGTGGTGGATGCATATGCTAACCTAGTATGTACATTTTTTATATCAAGCTGATGCATGATGCAGACTACCAACCGATATTCAATTGTCGGCTTTCCACATCTTTTTAGGTGCAGTCTGTTGTGACATCACTTATTCGTGTTCTAGACTGAAGACTGTCTCATCTGGACACTCTTAAAACTTATTTCATTTCTGTTCCACTTCATGTTGTTAAATCTCGTTACTTACAGGTATCGGAAGCTGGTTATGTGGTCGACTAACCCAATGACATTGATTACCATTATCCCTTCTTCTATCTAAAGCCTAACACAGTCTTGTGGACCTATGTTTGAAATATCCGTTGATTCCATCTGCCGCCTAAAAGTATGCCTCATGTCTCATGTCTAGCCTTTGAATATCCCTAACTAAATATTTGAACCACAAGCCATTGGCAACAAAAATCCAAGCTCGTCCCTCTATTTCTCGCCCCTACTGTACTCGGTAAGTGGAACTGACTCAATGCACCTCATAATTTGTATGAGACATTACCACCATTAACCATCGCCACTACATCATCATAATCATTATGGTTAAGTTGAAAGCAAACACGACAAACATCAAGTGGAGCCAGTAACACAAGAAAGAACAGAACGAGGAAGAAAAAGGACACAGAAAAAATGACAAAAGACAAACACCCTCCATGTCTGTGAATGTGTGTGCGTTAAAGAGAATCCTCTAGTGTACTCCAAAGCAGTAATATATGAAGAAGCATAACCACTTTCCGGTCAGGAAATTCCATACATTCTTCCACCACTGCTAAAGTTCTCAAAGTATTCCCAGAACAATTTAAAAAAAAAAAAAGGACTCATCCTCCCAGCGCCCACAACGCACACCCTATTATGCAAATGAGAAATGCATTAAGAGTCAACTTGAATTTGTGTCATGGACGGTTTCACTATCCCCCCCGCACCGAACCATCAAAAGGATAACGTAATACATATGTGCGATGGCAAGAGAACGTGTGCGGTGCAGTCACTTAAGGTAATTTTATATTTAGAATAGAAAGGAGCAAAAAAAAAAAAACCGAAAACGGAAGCAAAAAATAAAAATCACCGGCTCATTTCCGTGATTCGCGCTGCAGGACTTCGTGCACATCCTTCGTGCGGCGCGCAAAATTGATTTTTGAACGCTGTACGACGTGGTTTTTCAATTTAATTTTATTTCCCCCGTAGCTAACATAAAACCCGAGCACACACAGGACAAAGGATATGCTGCGGAATTCCCGCAACGCATTCACACTTATCAAAAAGAAGTTAAAGGAAGCCAACCTCGGTTTGTGGTTTAGGACACGGGGAAAAAAAACTCCCTACTACAGATACAGATAGTGTAAGTGACAACAAGTCCTGGATAAATGTTGGCAACGTGATCCGATTGAAGGATATGATAACAGGATTCTCGCGCGTCTTACAACAATTTTATTGACAATCTCTCAGACGACTTGGTCCTTGTTTGTATGTTGATTTTGTGTGTAATTTTCGCGGTAATTTCATGAAAACGGTTCGAATCCTGGATGGTAAACACACAGTCAGAGGGGGAAGTCGAATAAATTTCGGGTTTTACTTATTTATTTGTTTGGCACTGCCAGTGAGAGTATGTATTTAAAGGAAGTCAATATGGATACTTTGGTTGGAATTAATTTGTTTAAGGCTCACAATTTACAGTGTACATGTACACAGTTGGCTGTGGGGGGTCGGTGGGTGTGAGTATGGACTTTATAGAGTCAATTTATGGTTGTTTGGATTTTGGCAACTTGAAGCTGCTAAGGGACACTCGGCAACAAGTGGAGGAAAGGGCTGTGTAGATTGTTTTTCAAAACAACACAGTGGCAGAGATTGAAGAGTCTCTTAAGGGACGTGCTTGTCACAGAAGAGGTATTAAGAAACGAAGGGTTAGGGTATTGGTTTGCTATTTAATAGGGATATCCCGAAAGGCATTCACTTGTGCACACAATTTTAATCCCATAAGTGGTTGTCCTACATTTTTTGGGATATCACATGACAATGAGTTTGAAAATTTAATCGTCGGGTTTTTGGTTTAGTTTTATGAACTCTTAGTAGGAATGTAGTAAACGTACATCGGGTAGCAGTAGGCAAGAACATATACATATAACGAAGGAAGGACGATTAAATTCGATTGGCATTTCTAATATATAAGATCAGAAAATAGTGCCATCTATCGCAAAACAGGCGGAACTATGTATGAGATTGGTTGAAATATTGGATGGATCAATGCCTAGCTGTGCAAATTCTAAGAAATCAGGCAAAGTATAGGTAGATGTCATCAATGTCATCTGAGAAATAACTGATTGCAATTAGGATTCGGTTCTGTTAAATTGAAGTAACACACGTCCATACTCCATGTTCCATGTCTTATGTTCCAATTGTCAACCGAACTAGTAAAGGATACTAAAGATTAATGGATACATTCCAACATCTGTCCAACACAATATGTATAATCTACAACTCAGCAATATGTATCTGACGACATGCACTACCAAACAAGACTGTCAGCTAAAATAATTCAACTAGATTTCATAATGATTAATTGTTTGTATCACCCAATTCAATGCAATCCTTGATAATGCAACAAATCAAATTGACCCCAAACTTGACGGTTGAAGCTTTCTCTATAGATTTGCAAAATAATTCCAACACACACATACTTGTCAACGAAAGGAAACGAAGGATGTGTCAATTAGGGATAAATTCAAATTGAAAGGACTGACATGTGTCACGTAATTTGAGTTTCCGCAAACAGAGCATAACAGTGGCGTGGTATAGTTGTCAACACGAATGTGTACATGCTGCATATTTTGGTTATTATGTGATTTTCTAAATAAACTATGACATCCAGGACTTTTTTCTGAAAAAGAAACAGAAAAACTGGAAATATTTAATGCTATAGGTTGTGATAATGAGGTTCATGTTTCGCTATCTTGTTTATCTGGTTGGATTCCTTCATTGCACCGAACGTAGTTCGTTCATTTAACACGTTATGCACTCTACTGTTGGAATATTTTCAGAGACTGTTGGTTTCCACAATTTTTTATTCAAAATTTATAATATGTACATATGTCAATGAAATAAAGACCATCATAGTAGCAATATCCTGACAGATAGGTCTAATACTTTCAGACATCTAGAATTCAAACTGCTTTTGTTGGCCTATTCACTTCGTGGTCTTACTAAATGAAGCTAAGCCAATCCTTACTATCCCATAGCTTAACTCCTCCAACTTTTCCAGCAGTATAATATAAAGCCAATATCCTCAACAAATCCTGACATGATTTTGTCGCATATTCAACACTGTAAAATGTTAATATTGTTTGAAAAGCAGAGCACATACCCCAGAACCTTGTGGTATGCCGCAAATCATTGTGTTTTTCTTAAGTCGGGATTGTGTCGAACCTAAAATCCGAAGATCAACAAAGACACAGGTAAGGTAAGAACGGAATAGAATGTTGGTGAACGGTTTAACGCTTTCAAAGGTATCAGGTACTTGAGAGATTTACAAACAGATGTTTCAGTAGTTAAGGGAGTTTAAAGAATCTTATTTTGTCAGGTTAGGGCAAACGATACTTTCATACCTTTATCTGGACGGACATTTTCTCGAGTTTCGAGAGTAAGTCTTGAGGCTTGGAATTTTGTTGAGTGTCTGTACTTCTTTATGATCGAGGATTCTTGCGTATCATAGACAGTTCAAAGACCTCATCATATTAATACAGACACGATGCGCCCTTGTCTGTATACCTTTTCACCAAAGCTTCTGAGATATTTTATACACTACAATCGATCAGGTCAACAAGATTTTTCACCTTTGGAAAGGTCTAAGGGGAGGCTTCATAACTAGGACTAGGAGGCTTTACAACTAGAACTCGGATCACCAATGGATCCATTGTAAACCTTTGTCGTAGAGTAACCTAAAAGGAGACTAAAAGTTCGATTGTGGCTTTGGTATAGTTAAGCGGCCTCCCGAACGGTTAATAGAGGGTTTTCTGACAAGTTGCGCAATTTTTCGAAGTGGTATTCACCGATAGCCGTTTTCCTAGTCCTGCATAGGCTTGGGCATTCGCATAGGAAGTGAGATGTGCTCTCTTTTGCTTACGTGTCGACACAGCCTCGGCAGAGATCATCAGTGTCTAGTCGCATTTTTCTTACGTAGTCGGTAATAATCTCCATGAAGAGCACTAAGTTGGGTCTGTTGAGCACTACAATTTGCTTGGTATTGGCATTGTCGTGTTTTGTCCAAAGTTTTCTGGAGACATGACAAGAAGAGAGTGCGCTCTATCTGTCATTGGCTGGTTTCATGAAGGTTTGTTCTATGTTAGATTTAACAAGTGCTAGGGGCGATAGAACAGAGATAACGACCTTTGTCAGGTCCTCTCCGGACCTCTTTCTTGGTAATTTGTCCACCAGCAGTTCGTTCATGTTATACCGGTGTACCCTGAAACCCAAAGGAGTTTAACGTCGCGGTTTGCTGTGAGTTCTTCAAGGTAACGTTTCACAAATTTGGATTTGATGACTGTGGATACATATGTTCATCGTCTTCCTGGAGTGCAGTTTCATAGATAGTTCTTGTGCCACTTTTGCGGTTGCTAAAACTTCCGCTTGGAACACACTTTCGTGGTTTGGAAGTCTAAGAAAACGAGCAGTTTCGGATTCCAATCAGTATATGTTAGAGTCTAAGCAGGTAGACGAAGTCCCTTAGTACCTCAAAGTTGTAGCAGTCGATTGTGACGTTCTGTCAAGCTCGTTGATGTTGTGTGTCCCTTCTGGTTGACAGCATATACTTGGTTTTGCCCTCGTTTAACGCAAGACTCATTTTGGTAGTTTCCGTTCCAATACTAGCGAGCCCACAGGTGACAGACCGCTGTTTTCTACCAATTATGTCAATGTCGTCGGCGTAAGCTAGTAATTGCACAAACTTTTGAGAGATTGTACCTCCGGTGTTGGCTTGTGAGTTTCGCACAATCCTTTCAATTATGACACATGACAGCGCGTCTTCTTGTCTAAACTCTTTTTTGACATCAAAGGTCTCGAATTCGGATTGATATTTAATCCTCGCTTGAGAGAAGATTGTCGTAACGATTAGGCTGAAGTCATGGGATGGTGATATATAATCTGTTTTAGTACCCAAGTGTGCCCATCTCGCAATAGGTTGGATTGCTTCAAGCGAAGGACACTCCTTGCACCTGTTTTCTTTAGGTGTAGGACTAATGGGATCAGTGTTAGTATGGTTTCAAGGGCTGCAGTAGGCGTGATTCTGATGGCACTGATAGTCGTTATACATGCTAATCATTGTATCCTGGTCATTGTCATGAGGTACGTCGTCCTATCTGCTGCGGGCCACCAGACTAAGCGCCCATAGGATAGAATGGGCTTGACGATGGCTGTGCATATCCAGTGGATGTTTGGGGGCTTGGGCTTCTATTTTTTAGCAAAGCTGCATTTATAGCCTGCTATGGATGGTTTCTTTATCCTTTCTGACGTGTTTTCTTTCCAAGTCGTCTTATGGTCGAGTATACAGCTCAGACATCTCGCCTTTTCTAAAGTTTTGTGTGGGTGTGCCTTCGAGTCTCAAGGGCCCGATCTGTGGGATTGTTCTCTTATTAGTGAAGAGGACCATCTCTGATTTCAAGGGGTTAACGTTTAAACCACATTAAACCATTGAAGTATTTCGGTGATGGTGGTTATGTACTTACCTCTCGCCATTATGACAACATTATCCGCGTATGCGACATCTTCGACCCCACTTTGTTCTGTGGATTCAGAATTTAAATTAGGCTCGTTCTATATCCAGGAAGGGCGTCAGAGTGAAATTTTTATGGTGGAGTGAACTTTCAATCCTTGTTATCACCTCATGCAAGGCTGTCTTAACAGATCAGCTTTTAGTATAGGCGCGTTGGGCTGGGGACATATCCCTAGGACTTAGTTTAGGGCAGTGCAATCGACCTAAGGTCTTTTGGGCTAGTATGTGAGGGTTTACCCGCATTGGGTATGAAAAGTGTTTTTAAGTCTCTTCAACTTCTAGGAATATTTGAGCAATATAGGCACTTGCGAAAAATATTCGCTATCCGCGGACTGATATACTCCTTGTGGCTTTGTATGTAGCATCATGTGGAAAATATCGTTAATTATCAAAGGAGTTAATTGCCCAGTTGATCTGTTTTCGTCTACAATCTGATTGCCCAAGAAATAAAGGCTTTCTGCAGTGTTGGATGTTAAGATTTTGCACCCTATGTCCTAAAGAGGAGTTCTAGGGTCTCAGAGCATGATTCTGCCCAGGATACGTCTAGTTTTTTGATGAAGCCTTGGACTGTGGGTACATTTGTAAGGATTTTCTGGACTCTATTTCACTGCAAAACTTGGAGGCCCTCTTGACGTAGATTGTCTTTTCCTTGAAAACACATTTGATTTCCTTGTTGCGGTCCCAATCAGCGGGATTTTGTGTGCGCCTGGCCATATTGTATAGCTTCCGGGCATGTATATACAGTCCGGGCATTTTTGTGAAATAATGCCCGGACTGTTCACCAAATGGGTTTGGGCTTCTTCTTGCCCAAAGGCAAACAAAGGCTGAATGGAGAGCTGAAGTAAGTGTTTTCACCTCGCGGTCAATCTCAGAGTGTGTGGTTAGGGTGTGAGATAGGGGATTCACAATGGACCTTTAGGCGTGATAAGATTTTCTGTCACACATACCCTCCTAACCTAACCTAGAGTGTGATTTTAAAAAACGCGCGAACCGTGTATAAACCTCCTTAAAGCATCACAGTCAGTTCTATGTACATATATATAATATGTAGTGAAGTATGTAGTGAACAAATCATTCAATGGTCAGAGAATGAAGAAGTATTGGACACTTACCAGTCGTTAACTACCAGAGACCCAGAGTTCATCATCAAAGTTACAGCCAATACCTCTTGTCGATTTCTTGTAATGAAAGTGGGTTCTGACCCAATATTTGTAATATGTATTTCTCTCGCGAGTGTCTGACAAACATCCGAGAGTATAACTGTCATGAAAAAGCCAAATCTACCACTTAATTGAAACCAACTAACAACATCCCTGGGGTACCGAGTAAACGAAGCCAGTTAGTGAGGTTACCTGGGTCTCGGTTAAGGCCTGGATGTGATTTTGTAAACTTCCATTCACTTTGTTGAACCCTGTAGTCCTGTAGTATTACCGAGATCTAGGTAGAGAAACTTTTGCTAACATCCAACGCCTGAGCCTCGTAAAAGTGTGTTGAGCGTGAGACCTAGAGATACAATTTGGAAAATATTACCCAAAAGTGAACAAAACCATAAATGAAACCAACTCCCAAGCAATTTAAATTCGATAGTCTTCAACTATTTGATGTAAAAGCGAAGGTCATAGCCTGACCTCATTTCTAAATCCCTTTGTACACATTTCAAGGCAAGAAATCCCAAGAAAAAAGGATCCAAAGAAACTTTAATATTTATGAGGACATATCCCAAAAAAATTCAAAGTATTTTCTCAAACGCTCGAGTCCTTTTTCAAGAATGTGTGGATATTCTCCTGTCACATTGCCTTACCCCCCTCCCCCCGAAAAAAAAACTGTCACACAAAATTTCATTTTTATATCCTCTCATCCTTAGAGAAAGAAAAAGAAAATCTCAAAATATTTTAATCTCTCATCTATAGCTCCTTAAAATTTGTCTACCACTCCCCCAAAACAGACTGTAAAGACTAAAAATACACACAAATCACTGGCACATTCCGGAGGACTAAAATTAAAATATCCCACAACATGTCCGAAGGGATTCTTTGCGCTTCAAAATGTACTCTCTTCCTGACGATTCATAATTTCTTAGAATTCCCCAGAGATTCTCATCTTCGGGATCTGGTGTCTTTGCCTGGAGCTGATGATTGTTTTTTTTTTTTTTGTTTTTTGTTTCCCCTGTACTTTATTATTTCCGTCGTCGTGTGGTGCCAGAAGGATATCTAGAACACTTTGTGCCGTGAAGAGGAAAATTTTAAGTTCATCCTTTTTCGTTTCACCTCCCAACGGTAGAAGAATGATAAGTTCTCATGTGAAACTTATGTTATCCTATATTGCACTCTCACGAAAAGGAGTACTACCTAGTGGAGTATATCGTATCCTTCATCCTGACAGGCATCCATCACCAAGAGGGAGGGGTGAAAAATTCTTAACGAATTTCCCACAAATGAGAGGTATTAAGGGAAACTCTTAAAATTAGCAAAAGAAAAATCCGACAGCCATACCGTGGTATCTTAGGTAACAAGGACGACAGAACAAGGTAAGGACACGTACCCATACATGTGTCTTCGTCATCTACATGTGTCTTCGCAAAAAAGAAGGTGGCAGAGATTTTAATACGATAAACTGTTTGACGGAATGCACCCTACACATGACGATGCTTGGAGGTGTTTTTATAGTCCTCCTCTAATTAGGAAAATCCTTTTCGAGGACGAGAGCTGCAAATAAATAGCTTTTGCTGGGAATTTTTGAAGCCACACAAGCAGAATGGTAAGTTTATTACAATTGTGTGTAGAGCTGTTTTTTTTTGTTGAGGAATGATAAGAGGATTTATTTGCGTAAATTGTAAAAGGATGCCATCCCAGTTGCCAGTGTAACGTTAACTTAATCAGTGATGAACAATGAGTCTCTGATTTATTGTGAAGGAACTTTTAATTGGCGCTGCAACAGCAACCATAAATATTTGCACAACAATGGAAGGACTTAAGAATTTCTGTATTTTTTTTAGCTTCGTAGTGTAGGGAGAAAAGCACAATGTTGTTTTGCTACTTAGTTCCTGGAACAACATCGAGACTATTAAATGGGTTTCGAGAGGCTTCTTGGAAAATAAACTAAACCCAATTAGAGGGGAGAAAGTTTTCGTCACTCGAGATGAACAAAGAAGCCAAACTGCAACTGCAGGGAGGTTCTTAGTGATGGAATTGTGATGGAAACATCTCGTATCTATAACAGCAGGAGTAAGAGCAAATAACGATTTTTGGATATAAATTGTTTTTGGAATACATTGTCATTAGTTGGACAGAATTTAGTGTGGGATTCGTTGCAAAGAGTGACAACAAGGCTGAAAAATTGTTCATAAATCTGAACTTATATGGCACGAGTTTGACAACAATTCTAGAAACTAGACATGGCCTTATGTAACTAATCTCTATCAATACTGTAGAGAGCCTTGAAATCATCGACAACATGATGGAAACCGACTTAGACTTCTCAAGTTTTCTCCAGTATGCATCAAAATTCGGTTGTTTGTAGAATTTTCTGGCCCGAAACCGCCATGTGTTTGGGTTGGAGACATTGTTGTATGCTATGTCCCCATGTAAGTTAAAGCTTGACTAGATCAACATTAAATTCTAGTGCTACTAGAACGATGTAAAAAAGGAGGCGTGGCTGCCAATTTATTAGAAAACAATTCAGGATGTTTGGTGAATAGATCTTAAATTGGCCGAATGGAACCTAGGCAGATTCGTCTGGTGAATCCTTGGTGCTTTTAATGAATACTCACTTATTAGATGGTACTTACTTATTAGGAGTGTACACAACCCTCATCATGGAATGAAATTGAAACACTAATCATACAGGAAAAAACATTTTGGACTATTACTACCTTCTCTCCGTATGAACCTCCCGGCCATGTCATGGGATCATTCAAAGCTCAACTGGAAGTATAGTGTAGACCAGCGAGTGACAAAGCCTGTGTAGCCTTTTATGGGTGCAATAAAACCTTCGGAAAGAAATGAAGACTCCAAACGAAGACGGTCTTGTGGATATAAATATACCGCTCTATTTATGACCTCTCATATGGGTCTCTTTTTTGGTGACCTGCGTTAAGAAAAACTGCAGCATAAAACAGTGCTGCAAACAGCAGCGGCTATAGGCACTACGGATACTATCTGATCTTATCCAACAACAGGTCTAAGTGTTCTACTCCACCTTATACCACTGGACCCCAACATTTAAAATATAACAGCGTATGATGCGGTTAAACTTAGAGAACCAGGATGTTTGAATCCTAAACCAAATGGTCATAGCAACTGAAATACTGCACATATGTAGCTGAGTCGTACCACCTCCTAGATTCTTCCAGTATCTTCCAGGTAAAAGTACTGACAAACTCAAAGCTTGTCGCATATTGAAAGTTAAAACTGCATACATCCGAAACAGTGCTATCTTATTTGACCGCCAGTCTGCCACCAAGGTCGTTGCATTGAACATAACCATTAGAGCATTGTTTCAAGATAAGTCTCAGAATTAGACAGAGAAACAAAGATGGGAAGAACCAGGTTGATGAGCTGGGAAGGCGAAGTTCAGCCCTTGATAGATACCTTACGAAGTGTGTTCCTATCCGGATGGGAGTTGCCAAATCCTTTCTCATTTTCTATCAAAAGGTTCGGTCAGTTAGCTACCTACGGGTTGAGGAATTGTATCATATCAAGGCAGATGAAGCCCAACTACATCTGTAACACGTTTAGCATTCTGGAGCCTGAATTCTAAGCTAGGTAACGTGACGAGTACATTAAAGGAATAACAGAATCTGCGAGACTAACGAAGATCCACTCTAAACTACGGCTATAGGATCACTCAAAGAACCCGACAGAACTTGCTCAGATTCACTGAGGTTACTGCTCAGTACGTACTTCCCGGGAAGAGAAAACCAATTTATTGACAGCAATAGAGTTAATACAAGCACGGAATTTGAATTACGAGTAGATTCGATCTCAGAGGACACAACTGAGTGGGTAATTAGATTGTTCTCCCCTTACAAATCACCAGGACTAGATGGTATCATGCCGATCATGCTACAGATCACTGTGAGCATGATTATTCCGGTACTTAAGGAACTATATACCAGTAGTCTCATACTCATGGAGAGAGGTTTAGGTGGCATTTATACTCAATGCCGGCAAAGAAAGTCAAACCACCGCTAACGACTTCAGGCCAATTAGCCCTACCTCCTTTATACTAAAAGCTTTGAAAGACTAGCCGAGATTCACATCCGCAGTAGACTCGGCCCCGAGGATATATCCACTATTCAATACGCCTACACCAAACGAAAAAGTGTTGAGACGGTTTTGCAATGTGTGGCAAGCTCAAACAAGAAGTTCTTAAACGATAAAGGACTAAACTAAAGCTAGGTGTAGCTGCATTCTTATACATCAGAACGGACGTGGTGCATAGAACACTCATAAACCTCAATATGGCTGTTTTGAATGGTGGCAGTCCCCCAGCAAGGCAACCACCTTAACAGCACTCATGAAGATACAGAAATTGTCTTCTATTAGCAACACAATTGGAAGGCCTAGCAGTGACAAAAGCCGCCCGTGAGACTGCTCTGAAAGGAATAGCATAGGAAGGTATCACCTTTTTATCGACAGTCAGGCAGCAAAAAAAAAAACAAACTTGTGAGGTGGTGCCCTGAAGAGTTTAAGGTTCTTGAGACATAGCATAAGGTTACGCTCTGCTGGGTCCCTGGATATGAAGATATACCAGGAAATGAGAAGGCCGACGAATTGCCCAGAAGAAGTTTGGAGTCCACATGACAACAACCCGACATTTCGGTGTTCATCCCACCATGAACACTGAGCCTCGAAGAAGGAATTAAAGCCCTAAGGGAGCTAAACATCAGATGGTCCTTCCTAGACACTTGTGTGATCACAGGAATTATATGGCCTTGTTTCGATTGGAATAGGAAAATCCTTTCCACCCTGATGGGAGTCATCACTCTGCGGTACCAAAGGAAAAAACTAAGACTAAGGAACGGAAAAAGACTTATGTCGTGGAGATGATGAAATCAATGAGGGTACAACTCACTTTCACTGTCACTGTCCAGGTCTTATCTTTCTCGGGCGACACTTCTTCCGTGACCTAGACAAAGTATCCAGTTGACCAGTCAATGACATCTTGAAGTACATCAAATCAATTCAACTGTTTACTAGTCCAGGAGAGTAGGAACCATATCTGTAGAACAAGGATTAACCAGTGGATAAGGGTCATCTCTCCCGTATGGGTATCACAATAGGTCTCACTCAATTGATCTGAGTGCTCTCCATCTCTTCCAATCGCCTATCCACGTACCTATCCTAACCTAAGAGTGTTGTCTTTAGACATAGCTTTTATTTGAGGATAAAAAGGACAACTTCTACGATCGGCTAAGGACGGCTTGCAATGGATTACTAAACGAAGACACATAACATTGTGATAGAGGACTTTAAGGCAACAACAATGAAGGACTTGGTTGGTTGGTTGGTGGGTTTAAGAAGGTTGTACTCTTCACTTGTACTTCACCGTTGTGTTCCCCTCACTTATTTATTTGTTAGGATATTTTGGGAATTGTGTTAGGAGGGGATGGAGATGTTAGGATCATGCGAGCGTAGGATGCACTATGTCGTGTAGTGATCGGGAAGGCGTCTTGTTCGTCTGGCAATTCTATTATGTCACCGATTTCTATCTTTCTGAGATATGCTAGATCTGGTATCGCTGAATACCCCAGTATCTTTTATGAAGGACATAGGTATGTTGGCGCAAATACATAAGTCCCATTTTTTCCTTTTGAGAACTATGTCCCACTTAACTGAGACCAAATTGGGCAAATTTTGCTTTATATTACTTATATGAATAAACAGTGGAATATCTTTGGGGGAATGCTGCCCACTGCAACCCCCCAGCTTTGGGTCACTGTTGGATTTGGAGTAGGTGCGAGCTTGGATGGATATAAAGAAACTTTGCATATATCCAGCAAAGTGGGACACCCCGATGGGACATAAGACCTAAAATGGTTTGATGGGACTTATGTTCCGATTCGGTGCGATATAAGTCCTTAACTCGATTTTTTATGTCCCTGCGCTAGGTATGTTATGGCAAAATACTTATCGTTAACAATTTATTGAGTTCTACAATGGCAATCGCCTTATTGCCACAGAGTCAGTTGGGTGTCGTCGACCTGATGGGTTAGTAAAATCGTAACAAGTTCTAGGAAATACCAGTTTTTCAGTTTTTTTTTCAAATTAAGACACCTCTTAGTCTGGTAACAATCAAAGGATGCATATTTTTCCATAATCCCCAACAGAAATTAAGGATTATAGACTGAGCATTAAGGGTTTACAGCCAAATCATCCTTACTATAAATTGGGTCAAGGATCAATAGGTATAATCATGTGACAATAAAACTGCCAATGGATACACTTTGAACAGCCCACAGTTCTATAAGATCGTAACTCGAAACGGCAGAAGAAGTAGTTGACCAAGTCAAACATAACGTAAAGCTCCTTAGGAAGGAATCGAAGCGAACTCGAAGTGAAGTAACCGAATGTTATGTAGTAAACAACTTAGGATCCACAAGGAGATACAGGGAATAAGAACAGTGCAAATCCCTTAAATATACTTACATGTGAACTAGAACCCACAAGAGAACTTGATACAAAGCTACAAATAGGGCAAAGGTACGTTCATTGAGTTTAACATCGTGGCCACTCATCCACTCTTTAACCCCTGCCTTGAAACTAACAAATAGACTATCAAACGATGTACTATACTCACACTTAGATAATTGCTTATTGAATGCCATATCCTTTCCCCAGTATCCTTGAATAAATCCCTTCAGAATCAATATGCATTTTCTATTGATTCAGTCTTCTTGAAGCACACGTATCGTTTCTATTTATATACGTTTCCAAGTCCCCTTTCGCAATGGCAGTTAATTAATCAGCTTTGCAAAGGTCACTGAAACATAACCAAATCAATTAATCCCCAAACTCCGTACACCCCCACACAGAGAGAGAGACACTGTGCTTGACAATATCTCCACAAAGCGAGAGTATGAAAGTGTGCCTGTGTACCCTCAAGTCTTGTAGTCCACCACAAGCTGCTAGTCGGGGGCTCATTTAAAAGGTTTCCTCACAATTAGTCTTCGGAAAACATACTCCAGTGCATGTGATGAAAAATAGAATCCGATAATCCCACTGAGAGTTATCCGATATGGGAGAGATATACACAAACACCTACTGGAGCCCCTGAGTACGTACTCATGTGACCTTAATTAGATTTATTTTCCAGAATCACTTCAACTTTTGTGATTCGATGTCAAGTCTCTGGTTTCCTTTGATTTCCTAGAATATGCACCCAACCTTATCTAATCCTGCACAAATGCAAAGGCATAGACAAAGAGGGAAATGCCATGATTGAAACTCACTTCCTGACGACAAACAGGACGAAAGGATCTGTCGGTTTGGTGGACAAGGAATAAATTTTGCCAACTAGACTTTGCAAAAGTGATTGTTAATTGCTTCACTTGCAGACAGAGAGCAGTTAATTAAAGTTAAACTCTTGTATAAGTGTTTAATTATTTTTTTTTCTGTGTCCTTTCCATCCTCTGCAGGATAGGTATTCATATAACTTCGTTGAGTGCGTGTCCTTTTCTGTTCTATGACAAAGGTGAATGGAGGACGGTGTCACTTGTAGTTACGTTACATTGTGGCCGGTCTAACTCACGGCCTGGAAGCATAATTAAGCATTGTAGCAATGTCGCAGGATAAGAGCGTGCAACATTAATGCGCGTTGTGTCCACTTTAGTAACTCTTTTGTAATTATTTTTGTTTTTGTTTTTTTTTTGTTTTTTCCTTTCCCTGTCCTTTATCTCGCGGCTTCATTAACGATGCTATTATCCTTCGTGATGTGCTGTGCTGGGTTAGCTGCAGGCAAGGATGCAAAGTTTTATCTTTACAACCATTCTCTGCATTTTCTTCTTAAGATGCAGCTAGACCTGAGGGTGAATTCACTGCGCTGATGATGACGGTTGCGTCTTCGGTTAGGGAGGGGGCACTTCATCCTGGTAAGGAGCTTTCGTTAATGTACTTTTTTTTAATAGCCAAGTTTTATTCTCCCCCCCTTTTTGTTTGTGTATCCTTGGCCAGTAAAAGAATAAACATTAGAAGCGCAAAAACCAAAAACAAAAAACAAAAAAAAAAGAAAGAAATTACATTCTGGATGTAATGAAAAACTGAGAGGAAATGTTGGAGGATATCCTTGAATGGTTTTTAGTTTTCTCCTGGCGGATTCTTGTTTATTCGAATTTATTCATTTTTAATTTCATTCTGATTAAAGTTTTAGTGGTAATTAAGAGACGAAGAGATGAAAAATTCAGGCCAACAAAGCAACGTCCACGTCGGCTAAGGTACCAGGATTTACTCTGTAATTAGATTGTGTAGTAGTGGAGGACATTTTTTAACTCTGCAAATGTAAAAATCAGAATGTTTGCAGTAATTAAGGTTAGCTGTAGCTACAAGACAAAAATTGTTTCACACGACCTCTATCAACAATTATCCTTAGCTGGTGGAATCCGTTGTCAGTGGTCCTTAGTTGCGTATGCTAAGTTGATTGAGATTCTCTTCCACATATGTATGTAGGTACCTATGACATCGAAGATGAGGTTTCTCTTTAAGGTACGTACATACATATATATGGATCATTCCTGTTCATTTGCTCTAGAAGACCTAACCACATTAAGCATGGAATGCATTGCAAATCGTTGATTTATCAAACTGAAGGGCGGGAGATACTGAAGATACTTAGGGACTTGCCATCGGACTTGTATCGATTAGAACCTTCTTCTACTTCTCACTCATTGTGAGCAAGGCTCAAGCATTGCATTTTTGATTTGTTCCTACTTATACATTTCTAGATTCTGTTTTCGCTCTAGTCAAAAAAAAAAAATACAAATTTTTGTCGCGACAGGTCCATGGGACCCAGGGCCTAGCTTCTCACAACCACTCATGCTGTGTGTGTTATATTCTTCACACGAATGGAAGGGACCTACTGTCTAATGACGGATCCAAACGGCAGTTTTTTGAGAAGCTTTTTCATGACAGTTTTACTCTCGGATGTTGTTTTTTTTTAAAGACCCTCGCCCATATGGCTGACACTGCGACCTAAGAAGATCTATTGTATCAAAGGGTAATATTAAGCCAAGAGACGTTCCACCTCCCTTATGAAGGATAGTACGTCCTTAGCAGCAGAGTACCTCATCTCTGCTGAAGAACATATTTCTTTATGGAAAATACGCCTCCTTAACCAATGTAATGCTGGGCATTGACAGAGAATGTGCTCGGATGTTTGTCAGACCTCGCTCGAGGTGGGGCCGAGAAAGAAATTTTAGGTGTTGTTTGGGGATTGAACCTGGAACTCCTCGCTCCGTAGCCCAACGCACTAACCACTTGAGCTACGGCGCCCAGTCGCTCTAGTCGATAAGTGTAAAAAAAATTAGCGTGACAGGTCCATACCTGTCAATTTTGACGCTTTGACGAGAGGTGAGGCCTTTAAAAAAACCTTGTTGTCTGGGAATTGAACCTTAAACCTCCCGTTCATTAGGCCGATACACTAACCACTGAATCACGTTGGTTGGTTGAAACCGGCCCTCGATGAGGATGTACTTAGACCAGACGAAGGTTCATTGTGCACATCGGCAGCACTTGTAAGGATCATGTGGATAACTCTGTTACTCTGGGAACCATTTATCGTTGCTAAGATCGTTTAGAGCATTGAATAGGCATTCACCTAATGTAGTCTTTCTGATGGCTCATCCTCTTTCTTTTCGTCCCTACAGCTTCTACAGAAGTCATTGTAGGGACTGCCCAATCTTTGAGCATGTTTTCCTATAACACTCTTTGAGAGGGTTCCTCTTTTATGTTTTAAGAGTCCGCTGGACCTGGTCTTATTTAGAGTCGGCTAGAGAAGCCTAGCGGTATTGTATTGGTTGAGTTGATGCCATCGATGACTGGCTTCACTCACCGCGTCGGCGTTGATAAGGTATTTAGCATAAGACGTTGGCGCCTCGATGTTGGTGTCACATATACTATTTAAAACAGAAGAGCCAGTCATCAGCCTGATAATTCCCTGGTAAGTCACAGTGACCTGGTACCCAGCAAAGGGTGAGGTTGTACTGCTAAACTTTTTCGTTAAGAGATATGCGGCAGTCTTTCTCTGCCTTGGATCTTGTTGTACTGGCTGCAAAGGAATTGATGGCTGCCTGACTGTCGATGTATATGACAATATCCGATACTGATACTGCATTAACCGCCAGCCAGTGACTTCGGTTTGAAAAACGCTGCAATAGTTTGGAAGGTTAAAGAAGAGTTGGATATCCAGGTCTTCTGAAATAACTCCGTCTTTGGTTTTGGACGCATCCGTAAAAATTGACAGCGATTCGTGGTACAGGACATCCCGGTTTGTCTATTCTTTTTCTTCTTCTTCTTAGGACTGTAGCGCCAGTCCGGGGTAGAACTGGGCCTCAACCAACAAGTCTCTCCAGTCAGCTCGATCTTTACCCAGCTGCCTCCAGTTTCACACACCAAGTTGGTTTAGGTCCTTTTCCACTCATAACCTTAGGAGGTCTTTCTCTACTGCGTCGTCCCTCTGGGGTGCATTGGTGTCACCAATCCCAGTCTGTTTGCGTATTTGTTTAGGTTGATGTGTCTTGTGTATAGATCGACCATCCGTCTAATTTGTCTTCTGCCTAGATCAAGCGCACCCTTTGCCTAACGGTAGCAAGGGCGCTCAGTCATGGCTTTGGCAGCTTTGCAATTTGCAGTCCTTTTCACATATTTTCGTGGTGTCTTTCGTAAGAGTTCCTGTATGCGTTTGTAACAACTTTGAAGGCTACTCTTAAGGTTGTAACGGTAGTTGTATCTATGTTTGCCACCCCCTTTCCTCGCCTGCTCATCCACAGCTTCGTTCCCTGGCATATTGTAGTTACTAGGTACCCAAATCAGGGTGACCTTGGAGAGGTCATCCCTTCTAAAGAACTTGCTACACTTCTAAAGATATCAATGGGGTCTAGACACTCAGGAACCTTGAGTCTTCTGTTACATACACGCTTCCCGGGATGTACCCCAAGTTAAAGTGACAACACAATTGTGGATGTTGCTTTACTGGTAACAAAGAAAGAATCTTTGCCATTCCCTTTGGGTCACGCTGGTTCCAGTTATCTGGATCAAGCGCTCTACGATCTGCGATAGCTTAATATTTAAAATGGATCGTTGATCAAACATTCACCAATATGATCGTGAGTCTGCTGAACAAAGGGAATATTAATGCGAAACTAGGGGACATCCATTTAAAGGTTATTGCCTCCAGAGCCGCACAAGAAAAGGGTCTGAAATGATTCCTGGGTTATGTGATTCCTTAGAAGATTATGGCCAGTTAGTGCACCAACAAACTTGACATATGCAGAGAATGCGGTGACTATGAGATTCACGAGGATACACCTCACTACCTGTGTCACTGCTCAAGCCTATGTAAATTGAAAAACAGAACACCAACAAAATATCCCTTCTAAGACTTACAACAACTATTTGATATCTCACTTCAAAAACTTTTCCGGTTTCTAAGGATTTCACGATGGCTGGAGATTCTATTCATGAACGAGCAATAAGGAAGGAAGCTAGGTAAAACCCAGTATAACAGCTGAGACCAAACCCCCAATTGGGCATCACAATAGATACACAATGGGACCTAAATATGATGAGGCGAACCCACCTACCTAAGTTCAAAATAGTCTCCAAGGCCGCTGGATTGGGATCCGGTAATACCGAGGCCAGCCATACGTTTTATATTCGATAATAGTGGAAGGACGTATCTTCTCTCTAATATCGACCACTATACAAAGACTCCATAGATGCAAGTGATAATCCAGTAGACTTGCTTCGGTTTCAAAGCACACATCCCCAAAGTCGTGCAGCATATTCAGCCCTAAGGACATCAATGCTCCTTTTATTGAACTGACAAGCAAATATCGACCCAAGGGTATATTTTCAAAATCCTTCCAGATATTATGAAGTTGAGAATAATTTCACTTGATTTGTGAACGAATTAACGCTCTATTACCCTAGCATCGATGTCTATCTCTATACGTCTAGCAATCATGGTTTCTCAAAACGTGTACGACTAACAAAAGTCCGCCCGTATAATCCAAACTCTCTGTACAGGATCCCCATTACGTTCTTAAACTCTCTACCTTTTATAGCCGCCCTTAAGACATTCCAACTTTAATCAAAAGTGTGAATAGGACGCAAAAATAATTATTCTCTCCCCCCCCCCACCGCCCCATTCCAAAGGATGTTAGCAATAAAGCAAAAACAAATGTTTCGTTTACGCCATCACCCTAAAAATTCTTCCTCCGTGCCGCCGCGGCGTAGGCCGCCCTAAGGCTATTGACCAAACAACAAACAGTAATTAAAATAAACATTTGATCTTGCCGCTTTCCACATCTCCTGGGCTTTAGGTTTTATGTGTCTTATTGAATTGTTCTCGCCTGTGTTTATGTCCTTGTCCGGCTATCTCCCTAAATTATTCACTCAACATTAAAACACAAAAACACAAACATCTCACAACACAAATCAGTAAATCCTGTAATAGCTATTTAACTTCCGGTCGATTATTTCCACAAGGTTTTCCTTCCGTTCTGCGGGGAGATACTCATTTGACCCTTCGAGGAAATAAAACTTCATCCCCCTAATTATGTTATTCCTTGCGCAGACAAGGCGCGTCCTGGTAAAGCACCAGTTAATTAGATTTGCTTTTATTGACAACTTTTCCTAGTCTGTCCATTCAGTCGAAAGAGAAAAGTCAACGCATAGAATCGATTATTATTTGCTGGAGCTCTGTAGCTGTGAATTTTTTCTCAAAGGACTCTTTGGCGGAGAGACAAAGAAAACAAAAAAACAACTCTCATAGAGATAATCACATTTCCATTTGATTTAACGATGGAAACTGCTAATTGGATGCAGAAGTCGTTGGTAGGAGACTCAGAAACAGAATCATGGGGCTTCAAGGATTATTATGACACCGAACCTGTATGCATTGATGTGTCACGTACATACATCGTGTGTGTGTATCTTTTCATTCAAATGCATGTCCTTTGTTAGATTAAACTAATCCCCAACCTTATTCTTTTCTTTGCAGGATAATGGATAGAAATGAATACGAAGGAGATCACTCTAATCCACTTAAGTAGCCGTACATACAAAACATTAGTCTAATCAAGACGCGTTTTTTTTTTCTTCTCCATCAGAGGATTCGACAAAGGATATGCGAGTGAAAGCACCAAACAAATGAAATTGAATTGAAATTCCCCAACCATACATACATACATCTCGTCGTAGTGTTAATCAGGAATCCTTTGGATTCAGTGTCGGTTTGTGTACATTTCGTGAGTGTTTCTCTCACTCCTCTGTCAATCAGTGTGTGTGTATCTGTGTGCGTAAGTGTCACATTTTGCTGGCCCAGCAAACGAAATCTAAATGAGTGAACGACACTCGAATTTAAAATGTCGGACGTTGAACAGGTTTCCGGCGAAAACGAAATCGAAATCGCGACCGGCGTCAGTAAAACCTGTATCACACCTGTGAAGCAACATCAACATCAGTTACAACACCACCATCACCAACCCCACCATCAGCATCAGCATCAGCATCAAAAGCAGCATCCGCATCATCATCAGCAACAACAGCAGCAGCAGCAGCAGCAAAAACAACAGCAATATCGTCAGCAAAATCAACAAAAACATCAACAGCAGCAACTCTCGTCAACTTTGACGATAGAAGAAGGAGCTGTGGATCGAGCCGACCTCATTGAAACACGACACTCGCCAGGACTCAGTTGCTTTAGCAAAACGTTAAAGGTGTTATTCTCGACACCTGGCCTAGTGGTGCTTGTCGTTGTTTACTCAGTGATGGGTGCGTTAATTTTCCCAATGCTCGAGGCTCCACAGGATATTAGGAAGAATGTGGCAATTGCGAAAAGTCGAGAGGATTGTTTGAAAGAGCTCTGGATAATAACAGGTAGGTGGCATTTAGTAGTGGTAGTGGTACGTAGTTAAACTCTTAGAATAAGTGAAGCGTAGAAGAATTTACTTTCACAACGGGAAATGGAATTTCTGTGATGAAGGAAACTTGAGGAAATTAAATAATGGAAATAGGAGGCTTATTGACTCTCTCAAGTGGTCAGCAGATGAATGGCGTTATCGATGGAGAAAATCTTTGACAATTGAAATGGAAGTTTTAAAGTGTACAAGGGGGGTTGTCTTCATCGAGGTGAAATCGTTGATGGTTGGGGTCTTAATGGAACTTAAAGTAAGTTTTGCATGAGTGTGGTGGTAGTTTAATTTTCATGTCCTTGTCAGACAATTGCAATGGAATGGTATAATGAGCGGCATATAGATGGGAATAGCCTTGAGATCCTTTCGGAAAAGCTAATTCTTACTGTTAGTTGGTCTCCATATTCAGGCAGCTTTAAATATTCTATTCTATCACAAATAGGCACTTGATAGAAGGACGTGTATCAGATGTGTAGACGTTTCATTCAATAATGAGAGACAGCGAATCCACTGCATCCAAGGCAGCGTCGGGTACTAGAAGTTAATCGCTTTCGCTTCCAGTTGTATTACCTTCCACCGACTTGATTATTTTCCCTTCACTACCAAAAGAAACGGTTGTGGATTAAGACTTTTAGTAAAGGTCCCCTCGAGGTAAGCTGCTCTAAGAGCGTGTGCAGCTATGGATTTTTATGTCAATCCATCTACGACAGGATTGATAGCTACCTGTCTAAGTTGAGAGAAAGTAAAGGTAGCGGGCAAAACATTTTCCTCACTTTTTTCTCCGTTTTCACTAACCGGTTGAAGAGTCTTCGGAAACTGTATCATCGCCTAAGGAGGCGAAGCTCATATATATTTTAGTTGGGGCCTCCAAAATCTGTGCCCCAACTCTAGTTGAAAAGTCCGTTTCAGACGTATTCAGACCTTAGTTCTGGTGAAGCTTCTTATCAATCTCTTCTTTCTTTGCTTGCTGCACGATATACAAAGTATTTGCCTCCTATTGTATATACTTACTTACTTAATGGGGTCCCAACCCGTTGAAGAGTGTATACCTGAGTCACGATAGTCTTCCACTCAGTTTGATTCCGGTCACGCTGCTTCCAGTTGTATAGACCAAGCGCTCTGTGATCCGCGATAGCTTGATTCTTAAAATGGATATTCGTTCTTTCTTGTCGTTTCGACACTGAAGTCTGAGTTTTGAGGACTCTCTTGGCTGGAGCGCTGTCGTCCATTCGGCCGATGTGGTCGAGCCAATGTAGTCGACGTACTTTGACGTTTCGGACCACATCCACATCTTGGTACAGCTTATAGAGTTCGCGGTTGAATTTTCTCCTCCATTCGTCCTACTGGCATATGGGACCGAATAGTCGATAAAGTATTTTTTTTTCGTTTGAGCCCAAGATTTGCTCCGTTTTTCCGCTTGTCATCCAGAACTCGGCGCCATATAGTAGGACGGGCAGGGTTAATGTTCTGTAGAGCAACACTTTCGTCCTTTGTGTTAGGAAATTTGAAGACAGTTGTTTTGCTAAACGAAAGTAGCAGCGACGTCCTAGCGTAAGTCTTCGAATATCCACTAGGGTGTCACCCGAGGTAGGTAAACTCCTTAACCACTTCGAAGTTACTGTTGCCAACTGTGACTTTTCGTCCTAAGTGGTGGACAAGTGCTTCTTTGTTTGTTGACAACATGTACTTGGTTTTGTCATCATTTACTGCAAGGCCAACTCGTTTCGCCTGTTCTTCTATTCCCGTAAAAGCCTCTAAAATGGTGCGCTGGGAGCAGTCAATGCTGTCGA
The DNA here is from genome assembly GCA_905220385.1 of Xylota sylvarum. NCBI lineage: Eukaryota > Metazoa > Arthropoda > Insecta > Diptera > Syrphidae > Xylota > Xylota sylvarum. The sequence goes on from LR999960.1 coordinate 11,435,998, forward strand.
TGTCATCTGCATACCCCAGCAGCTGGACAGATTTGTTAAAGATAGTGCCTTCCGTGTTAAAACCTGCCATGCACACTATCTGCTGCAGCACGATATAGAAGAAGTAACTTGATAGCGCATCTCCTTGCCAAAATCCAGTACAAATTTGGAATAGTTCAGAGGAACGGTTTCCGAATTGCACGTTGCACCGTGTGTTTTCCAGCTTCACGCGGCACAGCTGGATTAGCTTAGCCGGGATCCCGAATTCGGCAATCGTCGTGTAGACCTCAAGACGATGAATGTTATTATCATGCGGCTTTAAGGTCGATGAAGAGACTGTGAGTTTCGACTTAAAATTCGTTGGGCTTTTCCAGGATCTGCCTTAGTGTGAAAATTTGGTCGATCGTCGAACTGTCGGGCTGGAAGCCACACTAGTACCTCCCGATTGGTGAGTTGCAGAGAGGCTATAGACACTCACACAATTCGTTGGATAGCAACTTATATGCAACCTTAAACAGGGATATGCCTCGATAGTTCTTACAAGACAAAAGATGTATTTTCTTGAAGATCGGGCTTGGCTTCATCCACCCATACTTGCTTGATGATTTGGTGCATGCACCCTACCAAAGCATCAGAACCATGTTTGAAAACTGGTGATCTACTTAAGTACTTTGATGACATCAGTATTAGGAACACATGATCGTGCTTCAAATTTTTAGAGATCACAGTATCGAACGATCCTAAATCACTACGTAGATACCGGCCTTTCATTGCTTTCCGGACAGAACACGAATATAATCAGAATTTCACTATTAGAGTGATTCCAGTTACCTATTGCAAACATTTTAACAGTCAAATCCAACTAACTAAATACAAATTGTTACAAAATATCCATCCCATCCCCAAGTGAGTCATTAATAAGTGAATTGGCACACGTATGAGAGCTCCTGTTCATAGCAATGAACGCTGATGTTAATCACTGTTAATTAAGAACAGTCACGGTGTTATTTTTTTTTTTTTCCTTTTAAGCGTTGTGGTGGTTGCATACATTGTTATTGCATTGTTATTCCCTTGATACTAAGGGTTAACCCAACGCACACTCTCACATATTATGTAAAGTGGGTGGAGGGGATTTACAATAGTAAATAATGGAAAAACAAACAAAGGGAGAGCTGGGTTTTGTGAACAAAACGCCAACCCAATGCCGATCCTGGTTAGTCATTTTAAAAGCTTGCAGTTTTTTTTTTTACCCAACCCTTGAACGGGATGGAGGTCAGAGCCTCATCCTGATTGAGATATTAATTAATATATTTTATAACTGTTTTATGGAAAAAAAAAATTCAACAGGAGGAGGAGTAGGTTTTCCACGCGAAAGGACATAATACGTGTGGATTCTAGCCTGGTCAGCGAATACAGTAGTTTTATGGTTATAGGACTCGGGCACGCACAGTTCGTGGTTCAGGGCTATCGTGTTAACAGGATTTCGGTTTTAGCAGTCTGTTTGCATTGGTCACTGTATTCGCTGAAGTGTAGGAAATTGTTTTTTATTGATTTATCCTTATTTAGAAGGATAATGAATTTTAATAGATTTTTTTAGAAAATTTTGCAAATTTAACTAATTAAATGAATTTCTATGCGGGTTGGTATAAGTGGCCGGAAAGAGCTGGGATATGTGTATACTGCGAGAGGTCACATACTATACACCATACTCACTGGATGGTGGAATGTCCTTTTTTTTGATTTTTCAAACAGAATTTGCTCTAGTATTCCGAATCAAATCAAAGCTTCAAAGCAAAGCTTCGAGGAAGCTCCCTGTTACGGGACTGCTGTTAGGTACTACTTCGTAAGGTTCGTCAGCTTTGCGTCTTATATCAGCTGCTTCTGATGATTCTGTCTTATGAAACTACATACCGTCATTCCATTTTTTTCCAACAAAAACATATGATCGAGGAGTAACGATGGACAGGGCAACGTAATTCTCCATGCCGTGAACCGTGTGCGGTAAAATACTGCGTGATCCGTATCTTTATCTTCATCTGGACAGTCTTTTATCCGGCCAATTGCTTCATTTGTAGCTGATTTTACTGCGTTGATCTGTTTAGCTACTGTCACGAAGGAAATGTCTTCATCGAATCGATTCATAGTTACTCCATCAGTAAGCGTTAATCGTAGGACTCCTTCTTACATGATGTTCCAAAGTAGCGGCCCTAAAACCAATCCTTGTGGGACTCCTGCAGTGACCTAGTAGTATTTTACTCCTTCATCGGTATTGTACTTCAGGTTCCTATTGCTGAAGTAGTTGGTCATAATACGCAGCAATTAATATGGCGAACCCATCCTGGCAAGTGATCTTCTAATCAACGAGTTCGCAGAGTTAAATACAAAAATACAAATATTTGGAGCGACAGGTTCATGGGACCCAGGGCCTAACTTCTCACAACCATCCGTGTTGTGAATGTTATATTCTGTACACGAATGGAAGGGGCCTACTGTTTTAAACGCCGGCCGTGACTGAAGGCCGATTTGTTATTTGAAAAGATTTTTCAGTTATACTCTCGGATGTTTGTCAGACCCTCGACCATGAAAGGACATCTAGGTGTGTGTTTGGGTATCGAACGCCTCGATCTGTAGTCCAACGCACTAACAACTTGAGGCTACAGAGTTAAATGCGTTTTTAATATCCAGCATTACTACTGCATAGTACTCCTTTGTGCCGTAGAGCCATCTTTATCCTTCTACGGCACCTTCTGTCGTCGACTTCTGCTTGTCGACTATTACTCTTATGGCATCGACAGTAGAACGAGCTTTTCTGAAGGCTAATTGATGATCTGAGGGGGCTCCTTTCTCTTCTGTTACTACGAGTAATCTCTTGTATATTGAGGATCTTTCCCATGGTGTCCAATAGCCATATTGGTCGATAAGGTAATGGTTCTCCTAGTGGCTTCCTTCTTTTTGGTAGCAAGACCAAATGTTACGTTTTCTATTTTTCAGGAAAGGTTCCTTCTTCTAGGCATTTCTGCATTGTAGTTATAAAGAGGTCTGGTCTCTGGATCAATATGTAGAGGATATATTAATCTGTGGACCGTCTGTGTCTCGGTCGGGCGATAGGCTTACAGACGGAAAAATTGATGTAACGAAATTCGAAGGATGTTAAAGTCGTCGCACAGAAGGAAGTTACAGATGGATTTCGATCTTTTAGATGTCAACGTGTAGGGCATATCATCCACTACGCTACTAGATTTGCTGAGTGGGTGAAGTATCCTATACTGATCCGTGTTGTTGTCTCTGCATGACCAGTGAATATTGTCAATTTAAAGTTACCGGCTTTGTCTATAAGCTCTTGAAACTCTTCTATTTTTAAACTTGATGAAGCACAGTCGGCACATATATACACATGTACATATATATGAATCCAGTTCCGGGTGTTTTAGTCCCTTTCTAGAGGCTACACAGTTCAAATCTTCAGTAGACAACTTTGCCGAAGAGTTCATACCGATTTTGAGAGCAGAAGACAGTCCTTCCTCGTATGTATTTGGCAAAGTTCATAACCCTCTGCATGGATACAGCATGAGTATCAGTTTAAACTTAAGTAAGTATCTAAACTTCCCTAGAGTATCTATAACCCTAGATCTTGGAGGAGTGTCAAAGTAGTTTTCATACCGAAAGCCGGTAAGACCTCCAGCATATCCTCCTTTGTATTAAGGACTTTGGAAAGACTTATCAAGGTGCAAGAGAAAATCGATGGAGACTGTGGTAGAAATCATTGAGAAATCTTTCCAGAACAAGGATTACACTATGGCATCCAAGGATTACACTATGGCATCGAAGACTGAACTAGTATTGTTCACAAGAAGGTATATTCCAAAACTGAAGAGAAATTGAATTGCAATTTGAAGATAACGCCAGATATTTGGGGATAAAACAAACTCAGCTGGAAACTGAATATTTAAGACCGTCCTAGGAAGGAGCTTCAATTCATACAGAAGGGCTATAGGTTCAAACTGAATTATCTAGCTCCGGATTGTGCATTGAATATACACACCAGTCATCAGATGCATCCTTATGTATGAAGTATTAGTCTGGTGGACCGGGCTGAACAGAAAAAGTAGTACCACAATGCCTGAGAAGATTCAAAGGCTATCCTGTGTCTGCTTAACGGGCGCCCTTGGAACCATTTCTACAACTGCACTAGAAACCAATCCTACAGCTGCACTAGAAACTATGCTCCACCTTCTGGCCATTGATATCTTTGGGAAGCTGATGGTGGCTACAATAGCATTATAGCTTAGAGAATCCTTGCAACTGGCTCGTGCAAGTATTCTAATTGATCATAAGACTATTCCTTGAACTATGTTATCCCCTATCTGGAGTTTAACTTCAAGTATAAAACCAGGATTGCTAGCAGAAGTGCTTGGGAATTGGGAAAAACTTAAAACAAATCTGCGACAGAGATTTATACAGACGGATCCAACAAAGCTTTTGGAACAGTTGTTGAGCATCACCAAACGACTGCCGGACAACTGTAGTGTATATGTATATAGACAGCCAAATAGCGAAAAAAGCCTTGGAATCCCCAATAATACGATCCAAGTTGGTAAATCAATACCACAGATCACTTATCGAGATTGCTGTCAACTGCAAAGCATCCCTGGGCTGGGTTTCAGGCAACGAGCTACCTAAAGAGAGTGCAGACCGGAACTTCTCTGGCAATAGGGGGAACCATCAGAACCTATTAAATCGATAAAATTCCAATTAGATACGGCAGTCATCAGAGTGGTAAACACTAGGTGGAACAATATCAGCATATGTCTCCCTTCTAAAGAAATCTGGGCAGAGCTGGATTATAGGAAAACCAGCAAGATACCGTAAACAAGATAGATAGGATGAGAAAGATAGTTGTCGGCCTTACAGGGCACTGTCTGGTAGGTAGACATGTCTGTAGAAGCTGTAGAGACAAGGAATTGGAGGAAAGTATGTATCTGTCCTGCCCTATAGGCTTTGAGAAAGAAAACCCTATGCGACTACTTCTTCGAAGATCTTAACGATCTAGCTAGACTCGACTTAAGCAAAATAAAAAAAATTTTGTCTCTGGGCCAAACTGGTTTAATGCCCATACGGCGAACCATACTTTTTTAGCATGGGTTCACGCCGAAATTGGTAACCCTGCCTCCTGTCCCATACAAGATGTTCTCATGTAGATTTCGGTGCTGGTAATTCGGGTTTCCGAACATTCTTTTGATGTAAGTGTGTCTCCTGCTGAGCGGGGGGACAACTATCCAACCCAACCCAGCCTATGTATCTATAACCTTCCCTTCAAATCAAAGTCATCTAAAAGTCAAAGAAAACCGCAACCATAAATTACCTTCAGATACATTTCTCATTTTTTTCATTTATCCTTTCTAACCCAACTTTATTACCTTTTAATTTGCCTCCATTCCAGGCATGATTCATTGCGCTTGCATCATCAAACTTCAATTTAAGTTGAGCGCTCCTCTGGGGAGCACTTCAATAAAATGAACATCTCAGCTTAACAGCTCTTTCGTCAGCATCTTGCATCAGCATTAATAGCTTCCACAATGGCTCAAGATGCAATGAAGGCCCACCCACATACATCATAGTGCGCATATATGTATGCATGTTTGTGTGTACAGCGTACCCCCATTTTTGGCACTTATGCACGCCCAAAAGATGCAGCAAAACCACCCCATCTACCTGCAATTAAAATCCACTTAACAATCTTTTATGCCAGTAAGGTGCAGTGGAAAAGATTTGCTGAGTCTGCATATGCATGCAAGGATACTTTTGGTCCTTTTTACGGTGTGGCAGTTGTAATGAAAGGAAAATCAGAGTATACCGCCACTGAAAGTATGCTAAAGTGTTTGGAGAATATAGGTCTCAAAGGGGTGACAACATGCACGAAAGGATGCGGTGTATTGAATTTCACAGCTGGATGGGGTTGGGGGCGTGTTACCTTCACCTATTTTTTCAAACAAAAAAGGAAGCAAAAATTTGTCGTCTCGTTCAATTTAGATTAAATTGAATCGGGAAGCTGTGTAATATAAATTGCATGTAAATGGAGGTGTGGTTAAGGTTGGTGTTTCGAGGTTAAAGAGTTTGGTAATTTCCCATGGGAACGTTTGTTTAGTATCAGTCCTCCTCCGTGAGAAAAGGGATCAAAATGCGGTGAAGTGTGATGGGGTGGAAAATATCTCGACACGGAAATGATTTGTTTTATGTTTGGAGATTTTCGTTGTCGAAAATACAAGTATCGGTGCATGGGGATGGAGGATTTCCAAGGAAGTGATTCTCGTGAATCCCTTGGAGTATTTATATCACAATTTTTTTTTTTTGAAAGTCTTATTGTATCTGTTGTCGAAGTATGCTTGTAGATACATTATTTACGAGGCTATGGGTAGAAGGAAACGCTGGAGGTATTTACGCGAGAATTTATAAATATTATCGAGATTAAAGGGAAAGTGAAGCATTAATGGTATTGTTTTAAAGTAGTCAGCTGGTAGATGGAGAAATAAAATGGCTTTAAGAATATTGATGGAATGTGATAGGATATGGAAACAAGATACTGTGATTAAGGATTCGGTATGAATACCCTCTGGGCAGGTAGACAAGAAGTAGGGAAAGCTGGCAGCTATACTTCGTTATATGGGTGAGCTAATGGCCATGGAATAGCCCTATCGTCTCGAGTGCAAAGATTGGGATAAAATGGATTCAGATTAAGATTTTTCGTTATCAGATTTTTATAGATTAAAGCACCATCTCAGGACGCACTGATTTTAGAGGAAAATTCATGTCGATGTGATTTCAAATGAGAATGGTATTCTCAATGTCTCCTGGAAGCTTTAGCTTCCACTACTGTAAGGACCATTTAAAAAGAGGTTCGGCTATCAATTTATAACCGATTTCATGTGAGATGAACGTGAGCTTGAACAGTGGGAACAGCTACAAAAAGGCTGCTGTATAAAAGGTGAATATAGTTGTTTAAGTAAAAACTTCATAGAGCAATGAAAAATGCAGTTGGGGTTACCAAGACATCGTTCAAAATTCTTTCAATTCGAAACCTTGGGTCATAATCCAAAGTGCCCCCATGTAGAATGTGAAACAGTCTTCTATAAAAGATAAAGATACCTTTTCAACTATCAGATGAGAACTTAGCCGTGTTGGAACCATTGTAGATATTCCTATTTATTAAGGAAATTGCATTGGAGGTGATGCTCCATTTATCACATCGACTAGACTAAACTAGTTTTTCCAATTGTTTATGAATCCATTCTCTTTCAGATACTGTGGAACATGATGTGTTCCGCATCCTCCACTGCTTCCGTGCACGTTGGACAATAGGGGTTGTCGTCGTGTCCAAATCTATGCAGGTAGGCTCTGAAGCATCCATGGCCAGAAAGCATCTATGTCAGATAGAAATTCGGCTCCCCATGTTTCGGTCCTTCGATATTCGGTATTATACTTCATAAGGCAGTCGTTGCTGCTTGTAAGTTAGCCTTGCATCTAAGATAATGCCAAGATACTTCAGCTCTGATTTGGAAGCTACGACGTGGACGCCCACGGTTACGCTTATAGTCTCCATGACTCGCCTGCTGCTGGTGAGCACTATTTCAGTTTTTCTTCTGCAAATTGTAGGCCCATGCGTACTAGCCAGTCTTGGACCATCCCGATAGCTTCATTGCAATCATGCTCCAACTCCTCAAGGTGTTTGTTCATTACAACGATTGCTATATCATCGGCGAAGCCAATTATTTTCGAAGATCTCGTGGTTCCAAGTCTGAGGACGTCATCATAAATTAGGTTCCACAGTAGCGAACCTAATATGGAGCCTTGAGGAACGCCACCTTTGACATTATACTGCCTTGTTCCATCGTCGGTGTCGTAGAGCAGTATTCTATTTCGAAAATAGTCCGTCATTATCTTCTGCAGGTATTCTGGGACTCTCTTGGCGTTAAGTACTCGCAGGATGTTTCTCCAGTTTACGGTATTGAAGGCGTTCTCGACATCCAGCGTGATTTTGTTTGCTCCCGTCCTTCTATCGTCTTCTTTCTATTACTTTTGTCGCGGTATTCACAACTTCGTCGATAGCGTCGATCGTAGACGTCTTACAGAAACCATACTAGTGAGCTGCAAGGCCTCCCGCCTAATCGATTGCACTTTCCAATCTGTCGCTTATGATGCGCTCCAGTATTTTCTCCATGGTGTCCAACATGCTTAGAGGCCTATACGATGAGGGATCCTGTGGTAGTTTATTACCTCTCGGTAGGAGGACCAGTCTTTATTTCTTCCACTGAGATGATTCGCCTTGTCGGCGGCTGGTCTTCAAAGGGACATATCTTCCATCATCAGCTGGAGTACTTCAACGTCCAGAGTGTGTGGTTTTCATCCCTTTTCTGCGGCTGCCTTCTCTGCTCTCTTCTATTTTCAATGGGCTTCTTTTAGGGAAGGGAATTAAGTAACAAGGCCTTGTCGAGAAACACTAAGGAGACTATATTGTCAGTCCTCCTGTATGGGCCAAAGGCGTGAACGTTAACAAAGACATCATCAATCATCTTCAGATAATTTTCGGTCCCCTTTGACGGAGGAGGAGATGGCACCGACATCGACCATGTCAGCAAAGTACGCATCAGTCCTCTAAGATGGCTAGGACATATAGAGCGAATGGACTCCAGCTCCGGCAGATTCTTCGGTTTTGGAGGTAGAGGAAGAACTTGCCTTAGGTGGCGCGCACAAGTAGAAGGAGACCTCAACTGACTCGGAGTGCGCAACTGGAGCCAGTTACCTACGGATCGGGCTAACAGGAGACACTTGTTTGTTGAGACCCAGGTTCACTCCAAACTGTAGCATCATCTAAATAAGTAAGTAAATAAGAGGGCCAACATAAAAGAACACCTCATCTTAGGTGTTCTTGTTTTATGCTCTAGACTCTAGAGGTTTGTTAAGCAATAGCCACAGGTACTTTACTTATGTACCTTGACTCGATAGTGTGCTCTACCTCTATGATTAACTTTCTTGCGGCTGCTAATGAGGACAGTCTCGATTTTGTTGTTCACTAATTATAGACCCGCATACAAGGCATATCTTCAGGTTTTTGATGGTGTTGGTATATGTAGGTTTGCATCACCTGTCATCGGTATATTTTTGACGTCAAGTGTAGTACTGCTTTTTTTCTCCTTTCCATCTGGCCACAGATAGGGCTTCGTATGCAATACTGTGGTGTGGACTTCATTCTTTTCTGAAGCCATTTTGTCGGTTGGAAAACCTGTTGGTTACTTCAGTATACTGGTCAAATCTAACAAACACTTTGCCTACTGTGTCTAGCATGTACAGCTACTTATATGTTGACGGTTGTTCTGGGGGAGCTTATCGCTTTTTGGGACTCCATCCGCTTCCATTGCATAGGGAACTGTTCTTCTACCAGGCACCTTGTATAGAGGTTTGCAAATGGATCTGATTGAGTTTTAATGGTGTCCTTTACGGCGAAGACCATTCCGGGAGCCATATGCTTTTCATTGAGCCCGCTATTTCCAGGAGGACTACTACAGTTGTGACCGGTGGTATAGTTTCCGTTGTGTCGGAAAGATGTACACTGACCGCTGTTTATGATATTTATCATGATCGGGCATGTGCAGATGTCCATGTTCTAGTTGAATCTGGGATCAAGAGGACCATCTTTACCAAAGGCTTTAAGGCATTCGAAAACCTAATCGTTGTCCGGGTACGAAAACCAAAAGTCATCTACAATTGATGAGTCCATATCCTGAATGTTGACAGTTCAACAATGACACCTCTTGTTAGATGATCCTTTAGTTTTTACTTGTACCTTTAGATGAGGAATGTATGATCATCAGACCAAGGCGTAGAAATTGTGTAGATAGAAGGATCACCCTACGACTCGATAGCAATGGGAATAAGTACAAAAAGGATTAAAGATGAAAAATATACTGTATCTGATTGTCGGTATCCTATCTGTGGACCTGAGGTTTCGTTGCGATGATCGAAAGAAATCCATCACATCAGACCTGATAGATTTTAACATTTTAATCACGGTAAAGGACCTCTTGAGAGATCAATAAACACTCGATGTGACAAAACTCTGGGGATCTCGCACCTCAGCTGGAATAAGGATCCTAGTCAATGTTTGGTCTTCGGAACGTTCGAACATCGAACCACTTGAGCCACGGCGCTCTTCCTGACAGTATTACCAAAGATGCCTTTCTTTCCTTGCCCAGGGCAGTTGAATCTTTCGGATCTGAGCCTAAGATTTAGAAAAGTTACCTTGACGTATAAACCCCAACCATGAGAGTCAGGTTCTTAGTAGCAAGCCTTAGGACAAGAGCCGAATGAAGTGATGCCAGTAACCCTATTCTGTTAATCCGAGCACTACGGTTGGTCAATTAAAGGCCCTTTTTGCATTATCAATCCCTTGCTTAAGGATTCCATCGAGAAAATTCCTGCTATCGCCTGACTTACTCCAGTTCATTCGGTGTCACTCCCTGTGTACCTAGAATAAGACTAGCACACGCTCATAGTTCGCTCACTTTCATCAACTTATACAGCAGGCACCAGGTGGAGATGACGATGCGATTTTGCGAATTTCTATTCGGTATTTGGGTTCTGTAAGCTCTCTGGTTCTTCTAGCCTCGCATCGATCAGCAATGGTCATTCTGATCGCGATTACTTCCACCTTCTTCCTGCTGCTAACTAGCACCACTTTCGCCTTTATCCTAATTCCATCGATAACAATCAGCTTCTCACAACTTGAACTGGCTCTTTGTGAACTGTTTTCCGTCCTCCAAGAGTTTTGCGTTGGTTAAAATTACAAGTTTTAGAACATTTCATATATTAAACAAGATAGGTCCTAGTACCCACCTTTGTGGAACTCCATCATTTTACCACTCAAAAACATGCAAGAGGGAGAGGGACGTGTTAACTAACCTTCAGTTTGTAGATAAAACTCTGTATCTGTATATCTATGTTCACCTCTGCTATCAAATCCTTGTTTAAAAATAGTATTTCTTTTTGTTTTTTTTTAAATGGAGTTAATTGGCAATGTCCCTAGTTTTATATCTACACTTATGGCCTCTTCATCATCATGCGTATTACTTCACTTAAATCCTAATCTAGTTAGCTTTATCCTTATAACTTGTAACTTATGACTGTAACTACACCAATCCATTAATACTTACCTCAAAAAGAGAACTGAAAGCTCAGAACTCAGAAGTACAAAAGTCCTTGACAAAAAATAAACGCAAAATCCCCCCAATCGTCTTCCACAGAATCAGCTTAGTGTTTTCCATTAAAATAATAGTCCCTCTGATCTGTACTATTGCTATAAAAATAAAGAACTTTAAAGCCTCAGTCCTTAATCCACCTAGCGTAACTGTGAAAAATAATGAATGGGAAAGTTTTTAATCCTTTTTACTGATACTATTTTCTACAAAGGAACTATTTTTTTTTTAACACCCCCCAAAGCACAACATTGGCACAAAGTTCCTTTGTTAGTACAGAGAATACAGTATATCCTATCAGTTTCTATGGTCACTTCATGCATAACCAAGCATAATCATGAAAATGTACCTTTAGACAGGAGTGAAAGAAGCATGTCCACCTGCACATGGAACATACTTTTAATTGCCATTTCATAAAATGTCCTTTGCCATTTGGAATTATGAAAAAAAAAAGCTTCACCAGAAAAAACTGTCCTAACTCATTGTCCTCGAGGATTCTAAATTTAAATTCGAAAAAAAAAGAAAAGAATAAAAAAATTAAGCTATTTTCCTCCATTTTTCAGGTCACGTTTTAGGATCCTTTCCGTATCCTTTTCAAACGAACGGATTGTTGTTTTGTTAACCTTCGCTTAATTTCTATTTTTAAAATTCTTATATTCTTTTTTTTTCGTTTTTGTTAAATTCAATTTTATTTTACTCTCCCCTTCTGTTTTTTATTTTATTTTTTTTTTTAGAAAAACTGAACGTTTTGTATGAAAGGAATTGGACAATGTTGGTGCACGAACAGTTACGACGTTTCGAGGGATCAATTGTGGCAGCCACACGTAATGGTGGCAGCGGTGCTGGGGGATTTACGGCTGCGGCTGCTGTGACCGGATTTGAATCGGACAAAGGACGATGGTCTTTCAGTGAAGCGCTTCTCTATTCGGTGACTGTGATCACGACAATAGGTAAGTGTGTTGGGTTGACGGATATTTTTTGTTTTTTTTTTTTTGTTTTTGTGGAAAAAGTTCATAATGAAATGAAAATTGGGGTTAATTGTAAGGTAGACGAAAAAAAAAACGTCAAGGGTGACAGTTTAAATTTAAATATATATTAACTTTTGAAGGGGATTTGCTAAAGCCAAATGGATTGGGTCGCTGGATATTGTTTGGATACTTTGAAAAGTTTGCGACAAAATGAAGGGGGGCACTCAGACACATAGATTTACCTTGGCATCATTACCATAGACGATGGTTTGGATTATAATTTTTTGGAAAACAGATTTACCTTCAACATTAACTGGAAAATTTTGTACAACTTGTGTCACTTTCTTACTAATATCCGTGTTTTTCTTGGCATATAACACATACGTTCCACATAGATTCCACATGAGGTTTAAGTATGAACTATTTAACAGCAATTTTTTGTATAAGGATTTTTCGAAAGCTGAAGTTAAAAGGAACATGGCCTGAATTATTTCTATGACTACATTTACGAATCAATAGTCAGTTTAAGGCTATGAAGATGGGCAAATCTGACCCTAAGATCTGGAATAATTGGTAATTGGAACGCTCTTGGTTTCGGATAATCCTTCTGGGCCAACGTAGCATTGCATCGTGCATGCATATTGGACATAATGTTGATGAATCTTTAGACGGCTTATTTAGCATAAGGCACTAACCATAGCCTCTGATTTTCTACTCCTTAGGGGTAGGTTGGATTTTTCTTCAGCAAATGTACTACAACCACTTTGACGCGTTAGTTCTTGTCTTAATTATCAGTCCAATGATTCGATTTGGTAGCATCTCGATTTTTTCGTAGTATGGTTGCACGCTGTGGGTAGTATGTACATATAAGTTTTCGCACTAAGCTAGGACAAGTGGAAATGCTCTAGAGGAGAATCTACTATTTCATAATTTGACCAGTACATCGATTTTTTAGTTTTCGGCAGGGCTTCGATATAAAATGATACCCGGTTCCAGCTGTCTTCGTTTGTGAACATCTGTATCAGGAGTGATATCCCATATCTCCGCTTCCCGTGCACTTGAGAATGTATAGAATGCGTCATCTTCCGGCGAGTCGTTATATTTTCAAGTCAAAAAGTTTACTTTTTCTATCCTCTATAAGTTGATTAAGTTGAAGTATCCATGTCAGCTTAGCCATTCATCTCCCTCTTCGTTCAGAGTTCCACCTTAGTTGCCATAATCGTTTGCTGAGCTGTTCAGCAGTTGATGCTTTCAAGTCTTCTTCTCCTACTCGAGCTTTCTTTATGCCGCTAAGAAATCAATGGGTGTTACTCCCGCAACGGCGAGCGCGGCTGGTTCCGACACAATGCGGTAAGATCCTACGATGGGCAATGCTCCACTCTGAAACAATGCCATGGTCTTGCTTAAACGCATCTGCCCATATCTTGCAACCATACAGAAGGTTCACGTGCATGATTGACATGAAGAGTCTTCGCTTACTCATGGTTGGTCCTGAGCCATGGTTGGTCCAACTCATGGTTGGAGGTGCTGAGGGAAGTTGTCATTCTTGCAGCTCGATAGAATGCAGATTTAATCTCTTGGAAAGTTTGCAGTCTAGAATCATTCCCGGGTATTTCAATGCATCTTTACTGGTGATCACATCTGGCCCAACATGTTCGAATTCTCTTCCTGGTCAGGAGAACGATCTCCGTTCTCTCCGTCGCTAGGCTCAGTCTAACGATTTAGTTGAGTATTATCCCTGCATCCTTCGTGCTTCTTGCAGTGATCACCGAACTAACGTCGTCTGCGTATCCTTCCAGAATGGTATCTTCTAGCATCTCCATGCGAAAAATTTCAGACGTTCCACAAGTCACGTCCCAATATTAATCCTTGTCCGTCTCCTGCTGTGATTTTCTGTGGTGTCATACATTAATGTCCGATCTCAGAGGTACTTCCTTACTATTCGTAGGAAATATTTCGGGACCCTGAAGGTATTTTCCAACGAGCCTAGCATATCTTCCCATCTGACTGAGTTGAAGGCGTTCCTCACGTCAAAGTTGCCAGAACTACAACCTTTCTCGAGTAGTGGTTGCCTTGTTGAGGGGTTTGGACGGTGTTAACCACTTCCTTGATTGTTACTATTGTGGAGTGGACTTTCTTTAACAGGATATTTCCCTTTTTGGTAGTTGTAAGTAGTACTCTGACATTGAAATCGTCTAGCGCTACCAATCTTGAAAGGGCTTTCAGGTTCAAATCGCCACTACGCCGCCTGTTACATCACAAGGGCTAAGATTTTTGTACTTTTCAGGTCAGTACGACCATTTCCATATCGCCTTGAAAGTAGATTGTACCTGGATATCCTGTGCTATAGTCGTTGCAATCTCAATATCTCTTCCTTCTATCTGTCTGACGCTTTTCTTTTCTTGCCTGGCTATGGATGTTTGTTATGTTCTTTGCTTGCCGATACGACCCTTTGCATCATCTGATGCAGTCATCTCTCCGGTTCTGGTTTCTTGGTAATATTCTAGGCAATTGAAGGAGCATAATGGATAATTTTTTTAGCTGGATTTACTTGAAGATATATGACTGGAGTTTTGGTATACTCACACGATTTCTGTACTGCCTTAATTTTGTGGAACGTGTAGTACACATCAGCTTATGTATATTAATCGGCTAATTAGTTATCAAAAGCACCTCACTGCTGAATCAGTTGTCTTAAGAATGTATCAGATAGATGAGATGAACCTTTCTAAGGACGAACGAGTTTAGTTTGTATCAAAGGATTGTCGGAATCCATTGGTAAACTTTTTTGTTTTGAAAAACCGAACCAATAGTCGGACAAGTTCCCAATGTTAGATCCTCCAAGGTTACCAGTGTGGTGCTATCCACCAACTAAGACCAAGCAGCGTCATCAGATCGGAAGAAAGCGACACGTATCTTTGATTCTAATGCGACCCTATACTGACCTTATCAAAACGTCCTTTTCTATGTACACATGTAAGGAATGAATGTCGACTGGAAATTCCTTAACATTCGACAAGATTTAGCTTGGGTATGCGGAAGTTGTGGGTTGGTCCTTACAAAGGCACAAATAACTTTGAAAACGAATTTGGTGGTGTCCACTCAAAATGACCGTAAATTCCACTTGAATACCTTAGCCCTATGCAGACGAATTTTCCACGCCGACTACTTTTATTATAAAAAGGACATTTTTTTCTGTCTGATTTGCCTTCTTTTTTTAAAAGTGCCAACAGCTTAATATCCGCTCATTAAAGTTAAAACAGTTTCACTTCAATCCAACCGTCACACGAAACAGCATTCATTTCCTTAACACCCACCCACTATGGTGGGAGCTATGAATACCACCACACCCCACCCCCACTCCCCAATAAAAAGGACAAAAGAATGTTATGTAAGTTATGCCATTATGCTCCATCACCACAAAAATACAAAAAAAAAAAAACAAAAGACCTTAAGGCAAAATAACCAACCACACATACACACACATACAGAGAAAGAGAATAATTCAAATGATTTCCCTTTTAGCTTGAGGTGGGGTTCCTCTTTCTTTTGCTCTCTCATTCATTTCCTTTTTATTTTTGTTTTTGCATCGTTCTAGGACATGGCAACCTTACACCGAAATCTTCCGCCGGAAAAATCGCCACCATCCTGTATGCCTTAATTGGAGTTCCTTTGATGTTGATGTGTTTATCGAGTCTCGGTGGCCTGTTAGCCGATGCCTTGCAATGTACATACACGAGGATATGTTGCCGCCTACAGAGGGTACAACAGCAGCGTAAAAACGGATCTGGAGTGAGAAGAAAAAGTTCAGACTCTACGGGCTCCAGTTCCTGTCATGGACAATCGCATGAGGTAAGCCAAACGGTAAATTATAATTGATTGTTGTTTACGGCGTTATAGTTATAAGCAACTCAGACTCGAATTTAATTGATATGCGTGCAAGGATATGGTGGGGTTTGAGCCTAAGATTCATAATTTCCCCACACCCACACCCAAAAAAAAAAAAAACCAAAACATCACAAAATTAGAGACTTACGATGGAAAGTTTTCCTCTCCATGAAAGTAATTTGTTCGTGTAGCCAGAGGGAGATTATACGCCTACTCATAATGGCATCCTTAGGGTCTAGGATAATCGTAAAGTTTATCGAACGAGGGGAGTTTTTGACATGTTTTCCAAGGTTATTTGGTCAGTGGTCGCCCCGTTGACTTTGTGTCTATAAAATTAAAACAAAATCACATTAAACAGTTCGCACAGACTTTTCAAATAAACATTAAGCATGGCCTTACGTTGGGCGCCATTTTCTTTGAATTAACCTCAACTGGGTGAGGTGTCGTAAGGTAAAGTTCAAAATTAAAGATGAAAACTTAAGAAAAAGAAAAGAAAAGAAAATAAAAATATGCATTTCACGGTAATAAATAATAATAATACACTTCCAACGATTTCACGGACTTGTAGCCGCCTTCGTCATCCCTAAGTGGTGGATGAAAAGTTGACTCATTTCTTTTTTTTTCTCTCCTACTCCCTGTAAAGTTCACTCGGGCAAGGAAGAGAAAAAAAATTGTGGATTGTAAATTATACAAAGGGTGACGACAGCAATGTATACTTCCTGTGCGCGATTATTGTTGCGAACTTTTCCTGCGTCTAAGAGGGGCACCAACTTGCATCGAAGTAGTTTTCCTTCGAATAAGGCAAAGTTTTACGTTCGGACAATCGCATAATGTAATGTTGCATCGTACAATGAACTTCATGTTGATCTTTTTTTTTTTTCTGCTGGTGCTCGCTGAAAACTTCTTCAAGCGGAAGTTAAGTGTTTTTTCGGGATAAAATTGAAAATTTAAGTTTTTGTTGCTACCAGTACCAGTGGTGGTGAAAAACTTTTGCCAAGTTATCTCGTTTTTAACATTAATGGTGTGGTTTAGGTAAATTAGTGATGGAATTTTCAAAACTTTCACTAAAGTTTAGAGTTAAGCTATCTCATCGGTTCATTTCTATTCGCATGGAGTCTTTTGTTATCTGCGAAAATGTCATCTAATTTGGGGGTATGGACCCCATAGAATGGCATCCTAGGTTGGAGAGCTTGAAAAATAGTTTTTGAAGATGATTTGTTTAGAATTTTGGATCAGAGTGTCTGAAAAATTTTAATGGACATCTGACATGTTGTCATCGGACTCAATTTTTGTGGACATTAAGGCATTTTGTAGAGTCATCCTATACCGAGTATGAGTGAGGCAGTTAAACGTGGCCTGCAAATGTCACACCAACCACTACCAATTGGCTTTGCAAGATGCTTGTCACTAGAAATATTAACTCCACTCTCAAACGCTTTCTACATACATAGCCGTGATCAAAGATATGTACAACGACATCTCAACCCGTGTCAGAGGACCAGCAAGCACCAGCGGAGATGGCGAGATTGTTGTCGGGGTTCACCAAGGTACAGCACTTAGTCCACTACTGTTCAACATCGTAATGAACTATCTGACAACTGAAACCCAACGACCTACCTCTTGAAACATATTTTAGTGCTAATAAGCGAAAGTGTGGAAGACCTCCAAAAGATGCTTGACGAGTGGCAAATAGCTTTGGAGTCGTGGTTACCAGAGGCAGTCACTAGATAGGTGTTATCTCTGATCCAGTTTCTGGGTTCTAGTCATTGAGGTTATACTTAAAGAACTATGCAACGTAGGCTTTAGCGTCACTGCTTATGCAGATGAGGTGGTGATTTTGGTTCAAGGAAAATATTCTTAGATACGTTAAGATACGTTATAATGGAATCAGCCTTAATAGGCACGGCAAATGGGCTGAATAGTGTGGACCTCATGATAGCCTAGAAAAACAGAACTAGTACTCTTTAGCAAGATACCACCCTTCGTTGTCTAAGCATCCTGGAGTGGAGCTTTCCCTCTCGGATCGAACAATATATCTTGGCATGGTTCTAGATAGAAAGCTAAACTGGATACTTAACATTTAAGAAAGAGTCTTAAGGCCCATAATAATCTCAATATTTGGACGAGGACAGCGGAGAAAAAGTGGGGCTTGAAACCAGCAATGATGCATTGGCTATACATCATGATTACTTGGGTTGGATTAAATTAGGTGGTTTGTATCCACTTAGCATGGATATACTCAGAAGGGTCAGAAAGGATGGTTTTGTGATGGATGGTTAGGTTGGGTTGAATGTTGGATTATCCGCTTAGCAAGGGTCACAAAAGGAGGTCCATTGTGATACCACTATGGAAAAATCGGGTTACCAGTCCAGGAGGCAGGACAACCAATTTCAGTGTGAAAACATGCGGAAAAATTATGGTTCGCCGTTTAGGTATTAAACTACATGGCATGCCTGTCTACCAGACAATGCCCTATGAGGTACTTCAACTATATTTCATAGATTTGTCCTATTAATGGAAATAAGTCTATTGGATCTCCTACAATCCAGTTCGGGCTAGATTTGTCTAGAAGAGAGACATGTGGTGATATTGTACCAAATACTGTTTGCCGTTCTAATGACTGTGGGATCTAATTGGAGTTGTATCGATCTCCTTAGCTTTGTAGCTTGTGCGCTATCGAGTTAATCGAAACCCAGGTCATGGCTATAAGCACTGCTGTGACTTCTGCTTGAAATACACTACAGTGGTCCAAATATCCAGTGCACTGGAGTAAACTCCCGCACCTTTTGCAGATGCTGCCTTGGATCTGTCTGTACCTATAAATCTCTGTCGCAAATACGTTTACAATCTCGCTAGAAATCCTGGTTTTATACTTGACATTAAAGTTCAGTTTGGGGACAATGTAGTCCGAATTACTACAAATAGTTGCAAGAATTCCCTAAGACGTAATGCTGCTTAAGCCACCATAAGCTTCCCAAAGATGTCAACGGGAGGAAGATGGAGAATAGTTTCTAGTGCAGCTGTAGGAATGGTTTTAAAATGTACGTGCTATCGCACTACACCAAGACGTGCTAGTTCCGGCAGGGCAGATGTTAATCTTAAATTTTGTGTGAATTTTTAGCCGAATACTTGCTAAAAAGTTGGCCCGGTATACAGACCTAGGATAGCGTCTGCTTACATCATGGTAGTCAGACCGATTCTCATATATGGGGCTCTTGTTTGGTGGAAGGCCACTATTAAGAAGAATACACGGGATATGTTAACCAGGGTACAAAGAGCAGCCTACATTGTCATCACTGGTTCCTTAGCCACTATGATCATGGCTGCACTCGAGGCGTTAATGTATGTATCTTTAACCATTGGACCTACAAATAGAATTACAAGCAGGCTACAGAACGATTTGTCTTACTAACGCACGGCTCTTTAAAGCCAGCTATGTAGGACATACTCCATTCATAAGGAATTATTCCCCAACATTCCTGACAAATCGGATGAAAGTCTTGGTACACTTGACTTTGACATATCCTACGAAGTAATGTATACTGATAGGGAGGATTGGTCAATGAAAATAGTTTGAATCGAAAATGAAATTTCAATATAAGTACATGTACGGATGATTCCAAAACTATGGTATGGGTTCAGGCATATACTCGAGATATATAGACCTACACTTGGTTCTAAGACCTTAGGACACATGCAGTTTGTTCTAGGCAGACATGCAGTTTTTTCAAAGCTGTGTAACTACTTGAGATGGGATCAATATCCGACAGGTGAGGAGGCTCGTGACGCCTACTGACGCCAGTTCACCTAGGTTGTCAAAAAAATTGGTTTCTAGATGGAGTAGTCTTTTTTGAGATAAAGCTGAGCACATCCATGGGAGGTGGAGAACATTTTTTTCCTCTTCCTCGTCCCTACAGCTTCTACAGAAGTAGTGTGAAAAGAGGCCCAGCATTTTGGCATGTTCCCCTATCAGACAGTGTTCAGTAAGAACACCGGTAATTTGGCTGATCTGTGATCGCTTCAACAGGACCAACTCAGCACTATGTTTCAGATCAAGCAGCCTTGCAATTCCATACAACCAGCACCATTCTAGTAGTCCAGCACCTCTGAGGGAGCACCACTTATGCATTAGATAGGAGATTGATGTGAGTAACCCTATTAAGAACCGGGCACCAGACGTTCACGCCATATTGTAGTATAGGCCTAATTACGGAGACGTACTTACATCCAGCATATACAGAGTCACAGTTGCCTTCTTTACACGTTCAAATAGATTGGCTTTCCAGTTTAGTTTCCTATCCAAAATGAGACCCAAATATTTTGCATTACCTTTAAAGGAGATACTGGTGCCATTAATCGTGAAACTTTATATTTCCTCGTAAAGAGGACAAGTTTAGTTTTAAGGGGTCAACCCCTAGTCCGCAGGCGTCGATAGCAATGTCATCTGCATAGGAAAACACTCCGCAGTCAGTCCTTTCTATCATCAATAGCAGCCCATTAATCACTAGATTTCACAAAAGACGGGATAAGACGCCACCCTGCGGAGTTCCACAACTAACAAGTCTTCTAACCGATGCGCCGCGCCGCCCAGCTCTGAATTGATAACCCTGCGTATGATATCTAGGAACGCGACCATGGTGAATTCCTTGATGCTCAGTGATTTTTCAATGATGCGCACTAACGAGCACTAACGAGTGCAAGGCTAGTACGCATGTTGGGACATAGAAAGCATAGATGTGCTGATGCTCTCGCCTAGGCGGATATCAATCAGTCTTTCTAGTGCTTTCAATAGAAAGGATGATAGGCTAATAGGTCGGAGATCTTTTAGTTTCACATGGGAGCATTTGCTTGCTTTTGGTATAAAGACAACTTCAACCTCGGTCCATAGTTGGGAATATAGACCAGATGCAGGCTTTATGCCAGATATGGTGGCTTTAAGCCAAGGGAGCACTATGACTTCTGATTACTGAAGCTCAGTTGGAATGATACAATATGGCACTGGGAACTTGTATATTGTATATCTTTTACAAGATCCTGCTTGGTGTAGAAAAGGTGGTTTCGAATTGAGGTTCAGACTTGTAGTCACTTGGACCTAGATAGGCAAATACCAGACAGTAATTGTTTTCTTGCAATTCGAGGTGGGTAGCGACTATATCTTGATTGCTGTAATTAGAGAGTTAAAAGATGTTAAGATGGGTC
This sequence comes from Xylota sylvarum, assembly GCA_905220385.1. Classification (NCBI taxonomy): domain Eukaryota; kingdom Metazoa; phylum Arthropoda; class Insecta; order Diptera; family Syrphidae; genus Xylota; species Xylota sylvarum. Next base: position 11,457,278 of record LR999960.1, read on the forward strand.
TTCCCAAGGATGCATGATCTCGGTTTACCTTCAGTCTTGAGTCCACATACCCGATGACGGACTACCCAGGGCACCTAGATCAAAACTATGTATGTCTTCTCCGCCTTTTGCGAATCGAAGAATGAGGGTTGCCGAAGACGTTTTGCATTGGTGCAGGTTAATCTAAATGATCCGCAGCTTTAGGACTACTTTTTGGTTCAGATACCATTACCACGGTATCGTTGGGTTCATTCCAACTCAATGAGAAGAGGCCGGGAGGATCAATATCCAACTCCGTGTCCGTCAACCCAAAGTCAACCCCCAGGATAGACTGGTTTTTCAGGGGCCCCGTCCATCTCCTTGTCCGTCGACCCCTAGGAGCTGTGCAGCGGCGCAAAAGAAAGATGGAGTGATGGCCCCACTATGGTACCTAGGGCTTTACGTTGAACTCACAACCCTACTCAACCTAACCTAATCCAACCTAAGCCTAATGGAATGAATTTGAATAAATGATATGCTTTGACCTTGTGGAAGTGCTTAGACTTTGATACAGAAGCCGTGCCTCTGAAGTTAGCGTGGGTACGCAAAGTATTTTGCATGGTCCCACCTCTCGCCATTGTTCAACAAACTTCCAAGGGCCTAACTCCTATGAAAAAACTTGTCAAACTGTCGAGAGATACATAGACCCTTGATTTATAAAGATGACCTTTACCGATCCTACGTGTTCCTATTATGAATTGGGGTTCATGTCAGACTCCAAAAATGCATTGAAGCTTCCAAAGCCAAGAAATTGTGTGCTTAGTTCAGTTGCAGTGAATTGCTCAATCGAGCAGTGGACTTTGTTTTGATTGATGTGAGTAACCTTTGTTTTGTTGTTTAGCGCGCTAAGAGACTAAGCTATACGAGTAGTTGACAGACTCTATTTCTTCTTCATCCTTAAAGCTTCTAAGGTAAACCTATGTCAAGCTGCATCATTTCCAAAGCATGATACTTGGAATAGACTCCATATGGAAGCTTAAACAATCCATTGCTAAAAGTTATAATATATACCACAGGACCTTATATACACCTGCCAGAGTGTTCATTCAAAATTCCTTCTTAAGTATCTGCCATAATACCATCAACATAAGCAAAATAACAAAACTTTAAGTACTTCCTATCCTATCGGAGACACACTCAATTAACAGCCATCTCTACTTCCATCTTAAAACTAAAACACATGTCCTTTAGTAGACGAAACTTCCTGTTGTTCTTTCTCAGCATAAAATAGTTTTCCCTTCCTTTAAGAAACTTATTAATTGTTAGACACTAACACAGAATGGATGACAAACTTTCCATTGTCCACTTTTAAGCAAATTAAAAGAAATAACTTTTATAAGAACTTTCTCAAGAAAACCTTAAAACATTTATCATATCCTTCCTTTCTTCAATAAGGACGAACAAAAACTTTCCCAAAAAGAGTTATAAAAAAAAAATAAACGAGAAACAAAACCCTGTCACTTGTGAAAGAAACAATACGATGATCCAGATCCACTTCGTAAACATTTCGACGACATGCTCAACTCTGTTTGTCATCCAGCACAGGACACTGACAGGAGAGGTTTAATGTCTTTCCTTCGGCAAAAGACAGACAGACACTCTTATTTCATTTTCGCTGAACTTTTGATTCAATTAAAGTTCTTCTTGTTCGATGGATAAATTCGGTTCGTGTTTTTTTTTATATTATTTGGTTCCATCCACTTGTAGTTGGAGGCAGAGAAAAAGTCCTTTTTTTCTTTTTGTTGAACAAAAAATAAACTTTTTACTCTCACGAGGATAATTGACGTAATCTGCAGCCGACAGGCTGTTTGCATATCATTAGAGCATCAAATTTTACGTTTTAGCATATTTTTCATTTTTGTTGTGGTAAACAACAAAGTTGTTTTTTTTTTTTAAAAAAAACATTATTTAATCGGAAAAAAATATGTCGTACGCTTAGGGCTTGGAAATAAGGACCCAAGTTTGGAGACAGTTCAATTAAATTCGAACTAGGAGCTGACTTTTGTTGTAGAGATACCAATCAAATTGTATTTATTGTTTTATTTTTTATATCTTTGCAGATGGACTGTAAATCTTGTAAATATGACCCAGTTATTGGAGAGACAAGTCTACAAAATAGCTATAAATATGGAACATCAGCGGAACGGGAAGGTGAGCTTAAAAAGACGAGTGTTTTTAGTTTTCACAGAGAAATGAGTCAAATGGTGACGCTTCAGTTCACGGTGAACCTGGGCCTCAACCATTAAGGCTCTCCAGCTAGGGGATCCACAACGGTAAATAGTATAGAGATATCCCTAGCCCATGGGTTAAGTTTGTACTATAGCTATGGTTCAACTTCTTACTTATTTGATATTGTTCATGATGTCGTTCACTGGTTTACTGCATATTTCTCTTAGGTCCTGGAAGAAGTGTGACCAAAAAATGTATATCTAAGGTTGATGAGACCTGGTCAGCAACAGAAGAAGTGGATTGTGTACTCGTTGACCTCCTCATCTGTATATCCTAGACATGGGTCTTCTTCCATTAGTCGTCGTTTTATTTGCCATCATTAGGGTAGCAATCGATGTCATATTCTTTGAATAAGCCATTCAGTCCTTATTTTGTCGAAGTACGGCTATATTCATTTTGGGGTCACATAAGTATCTAGAGAAGACCAACAGGTATTTACCTCCCTTAGAGCCTTAATCCGCTCTCCAGATGGTCGAACCGCCAACCAAATCGACCACGTGCTAATAGATGCGAGGCACACATCCAACATTCTGAATGTGCAAACGTTCAGAGGGGCAAACGTCGACTCTGACCATTTTCTTGTTGCAGCTAAGTTCAGAGCTCGACTATCCAATGCGAAGAAGCTGCAGACCGCCCAGAAAAAGAAATTCAACGTTGGAAGCCTTAGCACGTCTGGAGTAGCCAGAGCCTACAGGGAGCGCCTGAGTGAGAGACTCTCCGCTGTGCATTCACCATCCACAAACGCCAACAATCTGTGGAACCAGTATCGCGACATCATCAAAGGGGTAGCAGAGACCACCATAGGCTACCAGCCACCACCCAAAAAGAGCCCTTGGTATGATGATGAATGCGTACGCCGGAAAAGGTGACAGAAAATGCACACTTGCAAGCGCTGCAACGCAAAACAAGGGCAGCGAGAGAAGAGTATCGAACCAGAAGAAGGGAGGAGAAGAAGATCCTGCGTAAGAAGAAAAGGGCCCACGCAGCCTCCCAGCTCAAGGATATCGAAGAGTCCCGCGATAGGAACAACATCCGGATGTTTTTCAGGAAAGCCAAGCAACTGGCAGCTGGCTTCAAGCCCGGAACGCAGGCTCTTCGAAACAGTGAAGGAAACCTAGTCACCGAAGCACAGGGAATAGTAGATGTATTTAAGCAGCATTTCCAGCAGCTACTTAATGGGCAGGTAGAGAGAGTGATAGGGCAAGAAGAGAACCCGCATCCAGTCAATGAAGAATCCATTCCCCCTCCTAGTTTTGAAGAGGTCGGCTCAGCTATCAAAAAGCTGAAGAACAACAAGGCCGCCGGCTCTGATGGTCTACCAGCAGAGCTTTTCAAACATGGTGGTGATGCTTTGGTGGGGTGCATGCACCAAGTCATCAACCAAGTGTGGGTGGATGAAGTCATGCCCGATGACTGGACTATCAGCTCTATATGCCCCATCTTCAAGAAAGGCGATCCTATGTCTTGTAAGAACTATCGAGCCATATCCCTGCTTAATGTCGCATATAAGATCCTATCCAACGTACTGTGTGAACGTCTGAAGCCTTTCTGCAGCACACTAATCGGCACGTACCAGTGTGGCTTCCGGCCCGGCAGATCGACGATCGACCAAATTTTCACACTAAGGCAAATTCTGGAAAAGACCAACGAATTTCAAGTCGAGACTCACCATCTCTTCATCGACTTTAAAGCCGCATATGATAGCATTCATCGTCTTGAGCTCTACAAGGCGATGGCCGAATTCGGGATCCCGGCTAAACTGATCCAGCTGTGCCGCGTGACGCTGGATAACACGCGGTGCAACGTGCAATTCGGCAACAGTTCCACTGAACTATTCCAAACATGCACCGGATTTCGGCAAGGGGATGCGCTATCATGTGACTTCTTCAATCTTGTGCTGGAACAGATAGTGCGCAGGGCAGGTGTAAACACGGAGGGCACTATCTTCAACAAATCTGTCCAGTTGCTGGGATACGCAGATGACATCGACATCATTGGTCGCTCCCAGCGCGCCGTGTTAGAGGCTTTTGCGGCAATTGAAGAAGAGGAGAAACGTGTTGGCCTTGAAGTGAATAAGGACAAAACCAAATACATGTTGTCAACAAACAAAGAAGCATCTGTCCACCGCCTATGACAAAACGTCACCATTGGCAACAGTAACTTCGAAGTGGTTAAGGAGTTTACCTACCTCGGAGTAAATATCAACTCCACGAATGACAACTTAGTGGAGATTCGACGAAGACTTACCCTAGGAAACCGCTGCTACTTCGGTTTGGCGAAACAAATGGGGTCAAAACTCTTAACTCGGAAGACGAAATGTTTGCTCTACAAAACTTTGATCCTGCCAGTTCTGCTGTATGGAGCCGAGGGTTGGACGATAAGCAGGAAAGGAGAGCAGATTTTGAACACTTTCGAAAGAAAAATTCTTCGTCGGATATTCGGTCCCGTATGCGAGGAGGGCGAATGGAGGAGAAAATATAACCGCGAACTCTATGAGCTGTACCAGGATGTGGATGTAGTCCAAAAAGCCAAAACACGTCGACTACACTGGCTCGGCCACATCGAGCGAATGGACAATAATGCTCCAGCAAAGAGGATCTTCGAATCACAGCCCCCAGGTTCGAGAAGACAAGGAAGACCGAACCTCCGTTTTTAGGATCAAGCTATCGCGAATGCCAGAGCGCTTGGTCTAGATAATTGGAAGCAGCGTGCCCGGGATCGAAGAGAGTGGAAGGCTGCTGTGTCTCAGGCAGAGACTCTTCACGGGTCGGGAGCCCGTTAAATGAGGCATGTGCACTGAGGGGTCAACTTCCTATGATCTAATTTCTCACGTTAGTTGTGTCAATACTACACCATTCTTCGAACAATGGCTCAACGCATAAGAAATACATGGTACGTACAGCTGGCCAAAGCGTGCAACCCTGCCTAGAGAGAAACGGATAATCAGCACCCTAGTTGTTGCCTACTAAAGATCCGGCAAACATGTCATCGCGATCATCCAAGAAAGAAAATCTTGCCTACCATAGGAGACCCATGTACATATGTATGTAGATCCCAGAAAAAATAATATCAAGAACTTTTACTAGACAATAAGGACAGTCTACTATTGACAGTAAAATACGTTAAACAACATAGGGCCAACATGGCTACCCTAAGGGATATCAGAGATCACACAAATATTATCAGAAATACAATTTCGAAAGAAATCTTTCGGATAAACTGAAAATGTATCCAGTTTACAAAGCAATAATTTATGGTGGTCGATGCTTACTATATCTAGATGCTTACCCAATCTAGTTCATAGACGACTATAGCCTCTGTATCGATGTCCAAGAGTCTCAATTAAAAAGCAGGAACACAAAGAAGAAGTGACCTGTAAGGAGGTGCTAAGTCTGAGTCCGTTTGTAAGAGAACCGGGCGAGAAGATATTCTGTTTTGACTTAGAAGACAATGCATTGAACACAAAGTATAGGGACATCGCTGTGATTTATGTAGACGTCTAACATCATGGTTGTATCTGTAGATGACTTCATAATTCTGTAAACTGCTTACCCTTACGTGGGACTTTTTAAGGACGTTTTACGAAGGTTTTAAAGAACTGAGGTAAAGTTCTCCTTGCAACTAAGCTTTGAACGGATAAGTAAATCCCTGCCGAAAATTCGACGCATTGGGAGTTGATTGCTGCAGCATTAAGTTACAATACGATGTACCACAGGGCTTCATACAGGTTTCTCTTCTGTTTAATATATTATTTTTACAATCCCTACGGCATGCTAAAAGATCGCTGTTCATTCTGCTCTTAAATTGCTGAAGATTGAGGGGTTAAAACTTTCTTCAAATACGCCTTCTAGTTTTGAATTCTAGAGTTTGTTCGACATACGATCTCATACAGCGGCTCTTACTATCCTTTAAGACTAAAATAGACGAATTCGGTAATAATTTCGCCATCGAATACGTAAACGTCTTGATAGATACAAGGCTATCGGTCTAAGGTGTTAGGGATTGCGCGAGTGAAAATTTCAAAGCAAAGCGGATGGCGTGATCGAGTTTACTTAAGTATCTAGTAACTAACACCTTTTCTGATGTGTTGGAGAATGAAATTTTGTGCAAAGTAATCCAAGAGTCTACATAAAACTTAAATAAAAACGACGACAGTAAAGTTTAAATACCAACAACCTTTTGAAGAACCCAAGAGCGAAGACTTGCGTCTAATGCATAAACTCCCGGGTAATTTGGATGAGCCAATCCATATATATCTCCAAGACACAATGCCAATCAGCAAGTTATTTGCAGCAAGCGGACCACCAGAATCACCCTGGCAGGCATCCTTACCACCCGTGCTCCATCCGACACAAATCACGTTATCAGTGATCGCGCTGTACCCATAGGCTGCCTTAAACGTCGCCACTGAAACAATTGGTACAGACATTACTTGTAAGTTACAAGTTGGAACTGATTACTGATTGATCCAACTTGACTGGTGGTAACATTTGCCAGAACGCCATGAATGTCTGTGGTGTACGTAAGACAACATCGAATGGATCAACATCGTAGTCCATAGTCTCGGAATTGTATTATTTGTGTGGGACTAGCTGCTGAATCGTCAATGTAAAAGCCACCTGTGTCAGGTAAGTAATACCAGCACCAACATTCAGATTGCTGATCGAAACTCCATATATGCAGTGGAGACCGGTAACAACAACCGTATTGCTGTAGATACTACCGACAAATTTGTGCAAATTTGAACCGCTGGGCAACAATCGCAATGAGATCTGATACGAATAGTTCTGAATTAAAGCATTTGAGCCGCCAACAATGCGATATTGGCGATATTGTTAGATAACTAACAGATTGACACATTGAGGCCACAAACAATGGCTATGAAGGTGTACATAATGAACAGCAAGTAGCCAGATAACTTATAGAATGAAAATTTGAAAAAACAGGGTTTGTAATTTTCCACATCCTTACAACAGCATTGAAAGCAAAAATATGGATGGCAGTAGATGGTTCAAACGGTGGTAGAGGCATGCAACTGAAAGTCTGCCAAAGATACGTCTAAATGACAAGCATGCCATAGCGATCATGTGAGAAAATCTTATTAACTACGACACGAGTGGACCGATGTGGCTTTCGCTACAACTTTTATGACACCATTGATAGCAAAATAGGCTAAACAACACGTGACCAACGTGTGTACCCAAAGGGACACCGAGTGTCACGCAACATCTGATTAGAACCAAGGTTTCAAAGGCTTTTATTCTAATTTTTTTTGGAAAAAAGGTTGATTCCATTCAATTTGTAGTCGACACGGTCAAAGACTTTACTGAAGTCCCGGTGCCAATTCTAGTAACACCAGGGGGTTTATATTACAAAAATACAAATATTTGACGCAACAGGTTCATGGCACCCAGGGCCTTGCTTCTCACAACCATTCGTTTTGTGCGTATTAAATTCTTAACACGAATGAAACGGTCATACTTGAGAAGCTTTTTCATTACAGTTATACTCTCGCATGTTTGTCAAATGTTTGCGAGAGGTGGGGCCGTGAAAGAAACTATAAATGTTTTCTAGTGATTGAACCTCGAACAACATACTAACCACTTATGTCACGGCGCCCACAAAGTGCTTATGTTGTGAAGTTTAAATAAAAATCGGACAAGCGAAGATGTACAAAACCGAAACTACTTTCGAGACAAAGATAGGTAGATAAAATAACGTGACTAGTATCCGCATCCAAGCGTCTGACAGATCAAGCAGGAGTTTGCCTCTAGGTTAGGTTACGTTCGATTGGTAGGCAGCCCCACTTAGGCTAAAATAGACCCATTGTGATACACACAGGATCTAGTGTCCTCAACTACCCGTTTGCCTCTAAAGGACCTAAATTTCAAAAACACCTTGAATCCACTTCAAACAAAACTACAATCTTTGTAAACCCCCACCAAAACGTTTCTATAAAATGGTAAAGGATTAACTGATCATGATGAACCGATCATCTTGAACATGCAAAGAGTAAATTGAGGCGAGAGTACTGGTAAGTTCCAGAATTCAAATAAATCAGAAGACCCCTTTCTCTAAGTAAGATAAGTCATCTCCTTTCAAGCCTCGTCCTTTCTTAGTCACTCATTCAGGAAAAAGGTCTGATATTCTGGTGACTTCTAGCTGATAACCTATGATGATGATAATGTAGTTTATATAGGCGTATGTAAAACTTCTAAGCCAAAGGCCGTAAGTACCTTGAAATTCGAACATAAACGGGGCTAGGTATCTACTTCTCCAAAAAATAAAGGTAACGAGGTCAGCTACTGTTAATAAGATGCGAACCAGGTATAAGGAACGGGCCCCACTGCTTCCCAGTGACATGACAGTTATACTCTCGTGTGTTTGGCAGATGTTCGCGAAAGGTTGAGATCGGAAGAGAACTTTATTGTTATCTGACACTCGAAACATGAAATTCCAGTTCAGTAGTCCGATGGGTCCTAGCTAATTCATCAGCTGAACAGTTTTCAAGGGTGTCAGAGACTTTCTCGTTAAAAGATTCGTTTTGTTGGATTTATTGATATCCAATGACCTTTCTACTAATATCACTGATCTCAGCTACCTGTAATGGCTTCGTAAGTTGAAGAACAGCACACTGAGATTGGCCACTGTACCAATTCCATAGAGAAATTGTCAGTACACCAGTGATGTTGACGATTGCCATTTGTTGTGTTTCTCAAACAGGCTAGCATACGATTGTGGGTCAGTATCAGCCTGCCTAGTGAAGCTTAGAAAATGTGCATTATCTTTTGTTGAAAACCTCATTTAGGGTACTCTGCCTTTTTGGACGAATTCAAACGAGTTCAGCAAACCTTCTTTCAAACAAATTGTGATTTGATGTGGTGATCTATAATTCTCTCGAGTGTTTAGGGAGAAATTAGGCCTTTTGTCTTAAAATCTTTAAGACGTCTAGGAAACACTCCACTGGAACAATGGGACACAAGTGGTCTACCTGGTTTACCCATGGTTTACCCATTTTACTGAACTTTCGTCGCCTTTATCAGTAAGCAATCACTACTTCAACAATATACCAACACTTCCCACCTGTTTTCCAGACTGAAAATGATGAAAACAAAGCCTGTACCCTTTCTTTCCAGTCACAGTATAAAAATTCCCCCAAATCCGATAACACCAACAGCCAACACTGATTCTTCCGATTAATTGACCATCGCCCCCTATTTTAACAATTCATTTACACTGAGATTAAACGTTTTCACACCTTCCATCATCAACTGTTCTCTGGCCTTTTGTTCTCGCTTTTGCATAACAAAAAGCGTAAAACACAAGCAAGGAAAATTAATAAACTACCGAACCGAACACAAGTCCGTTCAAACAATAAAAAAAGCAAAAAAAAAGAAGAAAATTAAAACTCAAATCCTTTTTCCTTTTTCCACCCACAACAGATTCATGCCAGCTTCTGCATAGTTCTCCAACAAAAGTGCATCACAGTTCACCGTGCATTCAATTGAAATCACACCCGATGCCACCGCCCAACCTCAAGCCATATCATCATCATCTGGCCATGGCTCAGCAGCAGCAGCAGCAGCAACAGCAACAACAGATGTCCCCACAGCATCAGAGTTATCAGATGTCGCCGACTCGTGGTGGTGCTACCACCACCACTTACCATCAGCAAGTCTTGATGCCAAACAATGTCCATGGACAACACCAGCATCTCGCTGAACAAAACGGTTGCACGGAAATAACTGGCACAGCGACCATATACTTTCCAATTCATACGACAACGACGACGCCGGGGAACCACCATAACATGCCATCGGCGGCGGCAGCGGCAGTTCATTACAATCACCAGCCGCTTGTCAAATATCATACAATTCAATTACAGCATAAGAAAGCAATGGCGCCACCAGCAGTAGTCGTTGGTGCAACGGCGACGACGACTGTGGCGGCGTCAGCAGGACCGACAATTTTTGAACAACAACTGCCAGGACACATGACAGTGGGGACAGGAGTGACAAGTTTAACACTACCACCGCCACCACACTATCAGACAGCAACAGTGCATGGTGAGATATTTATTTACTTTACAATTTTCTTTTTTTGTTCGTTTCATTGCAGTGCAAAGGATTCGTAGGACTTCGACAGGATTTACTCGATTGAACTGATTTTGCATCTGGCACCTGACTTACGAAAGCTTAGATAGATTACCAATTTTACACCAATCGTCCTCAATTTTGAGGCCCTTCAGCCGTATTTGTACATAAGTGGATCGAAGGTCCTAACTGTCCTTGATATACTCGATGCGAGTACACAAGTATCATCCATATATATGGCTATATGCTTGGATGTCAGCCCCTTATTTTGTTCTTGCGAAAGTAGGAAGTCGACAAACAAGTAAAAGCGGAAGAACTCCACCTTGCGGGTAAACTTTTTCAGTTTCGAGTGTTATTTTATCTCTCCTCAAGAGTCAGCAGTCGGGATGTGACTCGATCTGACGATGGCTTCATCTACTCCGTGTATTCTAGCAGAATTACACTTTCAATCAAAGGAATCATTATCCCAGGGTCACTCTATGCCTACAAATCCTCCAAAAAAGTAGATCGCTGTTCTCCACATTCCCTAGGTCGATAGGAAGGAAGAAGGGATGACTGCATACATATGTATGTAACTAGCACTCAGATCAGCTATGTAGAAGACAACCTAAAGGGGAGGCAAACGTTTTGTTGTGGCTTTGGGATAGCTAAGCGACCTCCCCGAACTAATCCGAGATTGTTATAAATTTTAAGATGGGTAATGTTGGCTTTCTTGACAGGTCACTTTCACATTCTCTAAGATACACCCGGAACTACTAAAGGTTGTCCCCAACGTGGAGTTCTATTCCCCCTTCTATGGTACATAGTAGTAGATACTTTTCGTAACGACCTAAACAATTTTGGATTTTTAACTCAAAGCTATGCAGATGTCTTAGTCATAATTGTAAGAGGCAAGGAAGAATCCAGTATTATTGGACATTGGCTAGTGCCAATTAGAAGGACGAAAAGTTAATCCAACTACAACAAGCAAGGCAACTTAAGCCTTCTGAGTGTGCCCTAGACTTTTCAGGAAAAATGGGCATTGAACCAAAGAAAATTCACTGGACTTATATTACCTTACCATCGTCACCTCAATAATACCATATGCATAGTTTGAATGGTGGGAAAAGGCTAATCAAGACTGCTCTAGTCCCGACCTACAAAAGGTGTAAGGACAAGCCTGTGTACTTGCGCACTTTCCCGACTCCTGCGTTTTAAGTTCTTTTAGACGCTCCACCTCTAGTCTCAAGACTGCAGTGGCAAGCGCCCTTAAGCTTTATCTCTTATGCAACAACAGGACTATCAACCTGTATGGACATATAAAGATCCTTGCAAGCATTTCGCTGCTATACTCATGTCTGTATGCACCAGCTCACTGTGTTATGCAAGTAAAATTGCACAGTCTTTTCGAAAATTGTGCCTCTGGTGTTGGCTTGTGAGTTTCGCACAGTTTTCTAAAGTATGAGGTTGAAAAAGCCACATGACACCGCATTACCTTGTCTGAATCCTTTTTTGACATCAAAGGTCTCTGTTAGATTGTTTCTGACATTTATGGAGCGGCAAGCGATCTCCATCGTCATTCTGCAGAATCTGACTGGTTTGACAGGGATGGCAATACTAGACATGGCTCTGTATAGCTCGTCTCTACAAATGCTGTCACATGCGGCCTTAAAATCCATAAAAAGATGGTGTGTATCGATTTGAACTTCTTGGATTTTTTCCAGGATCTGCCGAAGTGAAGATTTGATCGATTGTGGACTTTCCTGGTCTGAAACGACACTGATAGGGCTCAGTCAGGTTGTTGACGAAGGGTTTCAGACGTTCACACAATATGGCAGATAGGATCTTGTACGCGATGTTGAGGAGACTGGTGCCTCTATACTATAGTTAGATAGTCTCTCTATATAGGCGCAGTCTAGAGGGTCTCCTTTCTTGTGGATAGCGCAAACGATGCTGAGGTTCCATTCATCAAGTATACTTTTGTCTGACCAAATCTTCGAAAAGAGTTGGTGTATGCTCTCTACTAAGTCATCCCCTGCTGTCTTAAATAGCTCGGCTGGTAGGTGGTCCGGTCCAGTAGCCTTGTTGGTCTTGAGTTTAGATATTGCTATCCTCACTTCATTTTGGTCGGATAGAAGGAAGGTTGAATGGTTCTTTCTGCCTGACAGTGGAGTTTGGGTCGTTGTCGCCATGTGAAAGTCTGCACAAGTGGTTTTACCATGTCCTCAGCACCGACTGTGACTCAACTATAACGTTTCCTTGTTCATCTCTAGGTCTCTGTTTGGGTCTTGTTGCCTTGACACATTATTTTTAATTTTTGGTAAAACTTCCGAACATTGTTCCTGGAGTAGAACCTCTATAATTCCTTGGTCGCATGCTTCTCGTGCTCTTCTGATGACCTTCCCTCCTCTTTTGTTCGTAGAGCTCACGAGCGTAGAGCTCTTGTCCTCCTGTGCAGGGTCGCTTTGTTGTTTTGCTCCATGAGCTTCCCGACACTCTTCATCAAATCAGGGGTTTGGTGGGGTTAAGCAGTTGTGGCGTTTCTGATGGCTTCTTGCCAACGATTCCACTGGTCTTCAGCAGTTGATGCTGGCTGCTGGCTTGAGGGATACGCCATTGGCAAAGATTCTGGGGGTTTGTTGCGATTCCAACCGTTCAACGTTAAGTCTCCTCACAGCATTTTTTTTGTTGCTGTGACATCTGAGATATCCATCAACGTACCTTGGCTGCAACTAGATAGTGATTCGAGGTAGACAATGTCCCTAACTACCTCAAAGTTAAAGCTATCGATTGTGACGTTCTGTCCGATTCGTCGACGAAATCTTGGAGGAGTGTCTTACGTCGATCACAACATGATCAATTTGGTTGACGGTTTGATAATCTGGTCACTGCCATGTTCCTTTATGATGTTGAGGTGAGGAAACTGTGTGCTAGCTATAGTAACATTAGCTTCCAAACGTGGTATCGTGTAGACTATGTTTTCCAATGGTAGTGCCAAAGATGTCCTTCTTTCCTATTTTGGAGTTAAAATCTAAAACCTAGGACGATTATAACGTCATACTTAGGGCAATGCTCATATGTCTTATCGATTGCAGCCGTTCTTAGGGCATTGCTCTAATATCTTGTCAAGGAGCTCGTAGAATCACTCTTTAGTAGATCATCTCTTTCCTCTGTGGAGACGTGAGCGTACATCAGGCTAATGCTGGCGAATTTAGCCTTGATGAGGATTATTATTAGGCGCTCACTGACGTGAGCTCAAAAAGCTCACAACTTCATCCCGAAGTCTGCCGCTTATAACAAATTCGCACCCAAATAGACACTGCTTCTGTTCTCTGTAGCAATCACCATAGTATAGGTATATGTCACAGTGTTTCATCCTTCTTTTACCCGGCCTATCCCATAGCACTTCCATAGCACTACCTTATAGCATTCTAGAACCTCCGCTGCACGTGGCCTGTTCATGGTTCTAACATTCTACTTGCAGATCCGAACGTTGTTTTCAATTTTTTTGTTTTGCAGCCGTGTTTTTCCGAGGCTTTTAGTTGTTTAGGAACTAATAATTTTTTTCTCCCAACATGGACGACCCGTTCCCTTTTACTTATAATCCTAGGACTAGGGGTCGGATCTACCGGAGTCAGTAACTTACTTCGAGGATATGAGACCTGCAGTTGGCCCATTTAGGGTTCATCTGCCACCATCTCTTTTCCAATACTCTGGCTCATTATTGGAGATCCCTATAGACCTGGGATTCGAGTATGTCCAAGCAGCTCATATAGGGGTAACACTGATAGTTCAACCTGACTGGAACTATAGACGCCACCATTGATTCTATATATGAAACTCGTCCGCTGCTGCTTGGAGCAAGAGGAAGTGCTTTAGTGAAAAGCCCCCTTTGTCGTATCCTGCCACCAACGACCTTCCAAAGGGGTTGGTTACCCAATCTCCAGTGGAGGTAGTAGGCACGTAGCAGCCACCATCATGGAGGAATAGAGTAGGAGTTCATAGTGAGAGGCTAACGTGAGAACGCTTTCATATATGTATTCGCATCACTAAAACAGCTAAGAGCTCAAATTGCAGCAACTCCAGCAGCAGGGAGGATCGAGCTAGAGTCCCTATATCAAACGAAGATGAGAGAAGTGCACCGTAGCGTGCAACGTGACAAGCGCAATTACATCAATGCGCTGGCTATGAAAGCAGAAGAAGCAGCAGCGAAGTGCGACAGCAGAACCGTTTATAGAATCACCAAAGAGCTAATAGGTGGCCGAAGCTCTACTCAACACCCAGTGAAAGGCTTAGACGGTTCGTTGCTAATATCGGATGAGGATCAGCTCAAGAGATGGAAGGAGCATTTTGCTTCAGTTTTGAACGGAGTTTTCGCCAGCAATATGCACCCGAGTCAGACTGAACTATCCGTGGTGAGAAATTCCCGAATTCGCACCTCAAACCCCAGTAAAGAAGAGATCATTGCCGCGATCAAAGCACTGAAAACCAATAAGGCGGTAGGACATGATGGCATACCCGCGCAGCTTTTTCGAGCTGTGGCAACTGAATCGATTGAGACACTGTGTCCACTTGCTGAGAGAACCTGGGAAGCCGAGAGTTTTCCGGATGAGTACAAGAAGGGAATGATCGTCAAGTTCCCTAAAAAATGCAACCTAATGCAGTGCGAAAACTGGAGAGATATCTGTGTGCTACTTGCTGTGGCTAAAGTAATAACTAGAATTATCCTGGAGCGAATCAAAGAACACCTAGCTCTGGATCCTCCTGTGTCGACCACATCAACACCCTGCGGATCATCATCGAGCAATGCGTTGAATATCGATCACCACTACACCTGCTGTTTATCGATTTCAAAAAGGCGTTTGATAGTGTCAATCGGGAATGTATTTGGCTTGCCTTGCCCAGGAGAGGCATTCCTGATAAATTAATACCTATTATCAAGGCTACATACGATGGATCCACATGTCACGTTTTGCACAGAGGAACGCTGTCTGATTAATTCGAAGTCCAAAGTGGGGTTCGGCAAGGCTGCATTCTTTCACCAATATTGTTTCTATTGGTGATAAGCAATGTGCTAAATGCGGCTTTATCGACGGGAAAGGGAGGAATTCAATGGACTCTTACATCCGAACTCAAACACCTCAAGTACGCCGGCGATGTATGCCTACTGTCTCACAGAATAATGGACCTTCACCAAATGACAGCAAATGTGGAGAGGGAAGCTGACATCGTTGGGCTGAAAATCAAAATGATCAACCTAGGACCGAACTCATCAACTCATATATGCATTGCTGGACAAAGGGTTGAGAGAGTAGAGAGTTTCCAATACCTTGCTATCCACAATTTGGCGTAGTAATGCAATTAGCTTAAGCACCAAGCTACGACTGTTCCGTTCCAACGTTGAATCCGTGCTGCTATATGGATGTGGTACCTGGAGAGTGACCGCTACTACCACGAGGAAGCTGCAAACGTTCATTAATAGGTGCCTTTGCAACATCTTAAGGATTTTCTGGCCACACCTTATCTCTAACGAACAGCTTTATCAGAGAACGGATCATGAACCTATAGGCACAACCATACAACGACGAAAGTGGCAGTGAATTGGTCACACTCTCCGAAAAGGTGACGGGTCTATAGCTAACCACACGATGCAATGGAACCCGCTTACTCAGGATGGCACAATACGCGGCGGTCCCAGAAGTATATGGCGCAGAACAGTCGAGAAGGAAGCACGGCAATTGGGAAAGAGTTGGGGAGAGCTGAGGCACATTGCCAGAAACTGCCTACGATGGCGCGTAGGCGTTGTAGAGGCCCTAAGACCCATAAGGTGATACAGGACATAAGTTAAAGTAAGTAATTACTACCCTTTGGTCAGCCAAGGTCTAAATCAGTGAGTTCAAAACAAAAAGGTCTAAGTATTACTGAAATTCACAAGCTAGCTCGCCAAAGTCATAATTTTTTTCAAAAAAAAAAGAGAGCAAATTCTAAGATCCTGATGGACTCCCTATCTTGTCATTGCTCTCTCAAAGATCAGCTCAAGAAAATTGGTATTAGCCAGTCAGATACATAACGACTATACCTGTGAATGTCCCCCTATTGCTCCGACTATGCTCAAGGATTTCCACAAAGGCGTCTTCTGATGTCACCTCCTCCTCAACTCAAACAATCCTAAGCTTTATTCATGAACTTGATTTCAGCTAGTAGGCAAAACCACACCGTATCTGTAAGGGGATAGCACAAAAGGCTGCTATGAGGTCATAGTGCTTCACAAAACTAGGGGTTTGATGAAGAGTCTCGTAAGCCATAATGCTTTCATTAGTCCTGGTCGTTGGCATGTCCTACACCCAATTAGCTACAGACTGCCTCGACTCCTTTCCTTTCTCCCAATGTCCAGGTGATGTCGAGTTAATTGTCTCTCCTAGTAAATAGTTCACTCGTTCGAATGCCAAATCAATCTATCCTCTACCATTCCTTCACACGTATCCGTTTCGACCAAGTCTCCTTTCCCCATTTCAATCATTCTACCGAAAGACAAATTCAAACAGATTTCCAATCTCCAACACCCTGAACTTGACATAATCCGATTAGAAAACCACCTAAAAACTTTCCAACCAACTACCCAATAGACAAAATCTCGTTTAAAGCCTCAAACACAAAAGAAAAAAAAATTGAAATCCACAACCTAACTAACAATTAACGGCCTCAACTAATGTACACCATTGAAAGCAGGCAGCAGGACGAATATCCTTCTGATCCCCGGATCGCTCCATTAGTGTTTGTGGACCACTTTAGGCGCACAAAATACCAAAAACCGAAAACCAATTTTCCACTTTAACCCAAAACATAGAAAAAAAATGCACTGCCAGCAAGCAATCCTGTGAAAAGGACTAGCAAGGAAAAAGTGTTCAAACAACTACTGCTACCTACTACGATGGGGAGCATGTTCAAAACCCCATTCTGACTATAAAAAAAAACAAAAAAAAAAAAAACTCAACGAACGAGAAAAATGAACGTTAAACCGCTAAAAGGCTTAGTAACTCGCCGACTTGTTTTTTTTTGTTTTTTTTTTTTTTTCAAAAACAATTCGTTACTTTGTTCCCAAGTATTGCTCGTACCAGCGTTATAGTGTAATTCAACTAACTGTTAAACTAGGTTGAGAGTTCCTTGCTATACACAAAAAGGATAGGGCCGGGTGGTGTGGGTGTTAATTTTAGCTTCTAGCTAAATTAGGAACACCCGAGAGATTTCAATGTTCGGCATATATACTCGCTCGTATATCTGGTTAGAGAGGAGCGCGCATAGTGGTGGAGCCAGTCCATTAGCGGCCTCTATATTACAGTACAAGGGCAAATATTTGTTTTTCACTAAAGCGAATAGACTGAGAGAACTAATCCCTGCCATGATGGTAAACAAAAAGCAAAAAAAAAAAAAAACAGAAACCGAAGAGAAAGAAAAACACCAGCAGCGCGAAAGGAATTCAATTAATTACACGAGCAAAATGGAATTGAAAAGTTTTTCCCTGTCGAAAGATTTGTGAGGCGAGGATTTAGGGTGGTGTGTTACCTAGAATACCTGAACGAACTTCTTAAAGCTGTGAGTTTAAAGGTATCCAATTCCCCACCATGGAGATGGAATTGGTGTTGGGAATTACATTGTCTCGGCAAATGCTTGGATTTAATTGGTTTAACTATGCTAATACTACAAGGAGGCCTAAAGTTTGTTGGTTCACCCTAATCTTGGAACTCAATGAACCGATTGCGGAGAATTCTTTGACAATTTTAAAGCCTCTTGTTTGAGAAGTAGCATTGATATGCATAGAAAGTAAATTGGGGATTCCGAAAACGAGGTCTATGAGATGGTAGACTGTCCTGAATTAGCATTTATTTACACGACTTGCATGTCGAATCTTCCATTGTCTGGAATTCTTATGTTACATGAGTGGGAATATAGTGTCCTTACCGAAAAATACTTTTTAATTCAAAGACGTTATGAACGTACTTCTCTAGATCGCTGAAGAAGGTTAGCTTTCTCCTCTTTTTTAGGCAGCGCTACAGTCCGGGGTGGACCTGGGCCTCAACCAACAAGCCTGTCCAGTCAACTTGGCCGAAGCCTTCTCTTGGCCGAAGCAAAACATGTGCTTCATCATCCCAGCATCTTCCTATAGTAATCACTATGAGATACCTCGTGATGTTCAGCTTGAACTGCCCTGTGGATTGTGTACGTATTCTCCAGTTGCAACATCCCCAAATTAAGATCCACATACCAAAATAGTGGCCAAAGGGTAGTGATGCGAATATTTGAGAGCACTAGCGCTCTCACGGTAGCCTCTCACTATCAGCTCTTACTCTACACCTCCAAGATGGGTGTCTAGTACCTCGACTGGAGATTGGGTAATCAACCCCTTTGGAAGGTCATTAGTGGCAGCAGATGAAGGGGAGTAGTGCTTTTTTACCAAAGCACCTCCTCTTGTTCCAGGCGGTAGAGGACGTATTCTCTAGATGGAATCAACGGTGGCGTCTACCAGTTTCAGTTAGGCCGAACTATCTAGTGTCATCCCTATATGAGCTGCTTCGACATATTCGAATCCTAGGCCCATAGGGACCTCCATTACTGAACCAGGATGGTGGAAAAGAGTTGGTGGCGGATGAACACTTAATGGGCCAACGGCAGCGCTCATATCCCCGAAATGGGTTACTGACTCCGGAAGATCCGACCCCTCGTCATATGGATATAATATGGAATTGGTCCTCCAAGTTGGTTGCGCGTCGGGGTACCTTCTGGGATAAGGATAATCCTACTGTTGACAACCCCAGCAAATGTCACAAGGACAACGACTTTCGGATTTGTACGTCGAATGTTAGGTCTCTTAAAAGACCACGTGCAGGCGAACAATTAGTGGATGCCCTAGACTGCTGTAAAGCAAACATTACCGCCATCCAAGAAGCGCGATGGAATGGGCCGGGCAAAAGAAGAATAAACTGCTTTATTATGGAGACAGACTTAGGCAAGAAGTCTTGAGTTTCAGGAATGTAAACGAGCATCTTGTAATAATTCGCATCAAGAATATATTCGCTAACATTAGTCTGATATCCACTCATGCCCCCACAGAGGAGAAAGATGACGATATCCAAAACAGAGTCTACGAGCTCCTAGATGACATGTACGAGCAGTGCCTTACCTTGATGTTGAAATTGTCCTGGAAGATTTTAACGCAAAGCTAGGAAAGGAGGGCATCTTTGCCAGCCCTCCAGCTTCTACGAGCTCCTAGAAAAGGAGTACGAGCAACGCCGTAGCTATGATGTTGAAATTGTCCTGGATGATCTTAATACAAAGCTAGGAAAGAAGGGCAGCTTTGGCTGTACTGTCCGAAACCATAGCCTACACGTCACCACATCCGATAACGGATTCAGCCTAATGGACCTTGCAGTGTGGCAAAATTTTTATTTATTCACAAAGGAACATGAAGAACTCCGAATCAGTCAACCGTCAACTAGATTGATCACATTACGAACGACGCAAGGCCCTGTTCCAGTATGATGGATGTCCGAACGAATAAACATCGACTTGGACCACTATATCGTTGCAGCCAACGGATCCGGATGCGGATATCCAAAACATCGCAAAGAGAACGAAATACTGTTAGGAAGTTTGACGTCGAAAAACTACAATCGCAGAAGATCGCCAGAGCCTTTTCGATTGAGTGTTCTTTAATGTCTGAAGGGGTACCATGCCCCCAGCATCAAGTACTGAACACCAGTGGCTATACTGCCAAAAAGCAGGCAGGCACCACAACAAAACCCCTGGTTCGATGAAGAATGCCGGCAAGGAAATGCAGCTCAAACAAGAGGTATACAAAGGGACGCTGCAATAAGAACCAGGGCTGCTCGCGAGCTCTACAAACTGAAGAGAAGGGATGAACCCCGGCTTCTCAGAAGGAAAAAAAAGGAGTATGACAAACGCGCGATTGAGGAAATAGAGAGATGCTATTGCAGGAATGAAGTTTGGAAGTTTTACCAGAAGGTAAAACGAACATGTCAAGGCTACAAACCCAGAACCGAAGCCTGCAGGGACGAACAAGGAAACCTAATAGTAGAATCGCAGTCAATGTTGAGGATATGGAAAGATCACTTCTGCAGACTGTATAACGGCGACGATGACCAAAATTCCGCTGTCAGGCAGAATGAATTATTCAATCTGGACGATGATAATCAACATTTCCGTCCACCCGACCTAAATGAAGTAAAGATAGCGATATCTAAGCCGAAATCCAATAAAGCTGCTATAGCTGATGGCCTAACTGCCAAGCTATTCAAAGCATCGGGGGTTGACTTAGTAAAGAGCATGCACCAAGTTATTTGCGAAATATGTTCGAACGAAAGTATGCCCGATGAATGGAACCTCAGCATTGTTTGCCCGATCCACAAGAAAGAAGACTCTCTAAACCGCGCCAACTATAGAGGAATAAGTCTCCTCAACGTTGCCTACAAGATCTAATCTCCTATTCTATGTGAACGCTTACAACGTTTTAGGCTAGGATAATTCACCATCGACCAAATTTTTACACTACGGCAGATCTTCGAAAAAAATTTCAAATCGATACTCACCACCTTGTTATCGATGTTAAGGCATCAGAACTATATAGAGCTACGTCTAGTTTTAACATTCCTACCAAACTCATCCGGTTGTGCAAGATGACGGTGGAGAAAGCACGCTCTTCTATCACGGTTGGGAAAGACCTCACTGAGACCTTTGATGTCAAAATGGTTTCAGACAAACTGCAGATGGCTCTTCAACTAGGCCAAGCAGTCTCGCGACTTTCAATCTTGGAGCCTGTATATAGACGCCCTCAAAGTTTACAAAACCAACTTAAGAAAGGCTCAACGTAAATCTTGAAGAATCTTGTGAAAAAATAGAAGAGGTCTCATCTAGTCTTCTGAAAAGAATGAGTGGCTCCTGAACTACTTCTTCTATCAAACCCCTTGAGCTGTTGATGCATTCTTTAACATAACCTTTAACAACATTGAACCTAGGGCTATTACGTGGGCACCTACGTATCTTGTTAACAAGCAGGGTTATCAACTCAAAGCTAGGCAACGCCGTAGTTTGAAGGTTCGTAGGAGGCGTGTTCTCCAACGATCTATGATAGATGATGTATATATCTTCTCCATTTCCACTCACTGTGGCGTCTTCCAGGCGAATATCATGACGATTAAGGAGACCTTGTCGTGGCGCTGAATGGGATAATACAGTTTTTACGGATAGTCAAGCCGCGATCAAATCTCTGGAATCTTCCACATTCAATCCACAAATTACCCTGAATTGTCACTTGTCTCTTAACGAGATGTACAATTCAACATTCATCTTATTCGGGTGCCGGGACACAGTGATATTCCAGGGAATTGCATAGCCGATGAACTTGCCGGATAAGGCAGACATTGTCATACCACTTGCTACAGCTAAACTACTGCTTAAGCTTAAAGCTGTGAATTTAACCACCACGTGCCTCTTTACTAGATAGATCTGGTCTGTCTGATCTAGAACTAGATCCAACTGCCTGATCAGACAAAAAAGGTCGGTAATAAGAAACATAGTAGAACACTGGATTATCTGTAGGCACACCATTAGGGTGGAACTCCTAGTTAATGACTTCTGCAGAAGCTGTAGATCGGAAAAATTTGTTCCACGATAAGCGACCTAATAGACTCAACTTTCAGCAAGACTTGACGTAAAAAGACGCCCTGAGAGCTAGGAAGCATAATGCACCAAAGGGTTGATGGTTGGAACCCTTAAAATGTTTAGACATACGAGTAGTACGAGCGGTGGATTGTTACTTCCGCCTAAGAGTATGCACTTTTTTGATGGAATTTCTAGCAAGCAAGAAAATAAACTCAGGTATATTCGATGTATCATTCCATGGGTGATGCCTGAACTATAATCAGAAAGGATTTGCAGTGAATTATTGCATTCGGCTTGGCTGACCAACACCCTGATTCTATGAATCTAACCGCGCTGTTCTCTTCCCAGCTTTCGAGATACATAAATACGCATCTTCAGATCAGGGATACGTGGCTTAGTAACATAAAGCTTCTATAAATAACTACTAGCCAAGGGAGCGCTTACTCTAAAGTATTTTGCAGTATAATGGGCTGGTAATAGCTTATTAAAGAAAAGAAGCGGACAAAGGATTCTCTAGAAAATTCATTTTCTATTCCCATCTGACCTCTTAACAACCTATGGGTTGGAGTGTTCCTGGGACAGAATCTTTTCTAGCTTGGTGGAATCATCTAGCTTGCCATGATGACAAGAGAAGGTTTGAGATAGAGCTAGATAGAACGAAAGACAGAGCTTGTAGGATACAAAGTAGTTCAGAAATATCCATGCTCCTTCAAAGTCTAGGAAGCTAGTAAGGCATCTGTTGATGGAAGCTTCAATTTTGTTTACCAAACAATTTAGTGCTGTTTCAGTAAACCCGGCTTTGTCTCTTGTGTGTCTTTCGAGAATCAGACTGACGGAACCAAACGATTTAAGACAAAAGTCTGAAGTTCCATCAGCTTTGGGAATATATTTGACGATGACATTGCAGCTTATAAGTGTTCAAGCACGAATAAGGATCTTGGTCTGCAAATCCTGATACAGTAAATGTCTACCTTTGCTTCTAATAAAGAATGAAAGGCCAACTATCTACACTAAATTTCGGAAACATCCTTCCGCCTTGCTAACTTATGCAGTGTATTCCCGGCGGTATCTTTCTACCTGATACTCCTGCAGTCAGTAAGGATAAAAGTCTTAAGAGTCATCCCTCTTACTTTCGAGAGGAATCCTTCCATCTTATTAGCTTGTCCATTATATTCCAGGCGGTATCCTTCTACATGATATATCTGCTGCAGTCCGTACGGATATACATATGACTTAGGGGTCATCCATCTTATCTTCGATTCCAGCTTGCTCCTCTCTGCTGTCCATCTGATAAAGAACGTGTGGTGTGTATCATCCTCTGAAGCGTCGTCGTACTGGCAGGCTTATCATTTAGCAACGTCTCTGATCAGACTCGCAGTCCGTCCTCCTCTTCTTTCGGAAGTCCATCGTCTTAGCCACTGATGCTTGGTGAGTTCCTTCGGTTTTGCTGTTGCGGTTTCCACTCCCAATTTCGTCTTCTCTTCATACACGTACTTCGTCTCTGTCGCGAAGAGATCAAGATCGGAGTCGCTCCTCCCGCAACTATGAGGATGGCAGGTCCCCAAACTGTTCGCCAGAGTAAGTCCAGGGTCTTCCATCCAGGTGTACACTTATCTCATGACCTAGTCCAGTCTTTTCTGTTTGTCTTCAGTGGTTCTTGCAGTAATCACGCGCCGATGTCATCTGTATTTTCGAGCAGAATGGAGTCTTTGGACATATTGATGCTAACAATTCCATGATAGAACATGTTCCACAAATCTGGCCTCAGTACTGAGCCCAGCGCAGCACCATCCGTGATATCCTTCCTTCAGCTTCCCTATGTTGTGTCATACGACACTTTTCGGTCTTTCAGGTAGTTCCTCACCATACGACTGATATATTGCGGTATCCTGAAGTTATTTTCGAGCGCCCTGAGCCTGTCACTCTAACTAGCTGAAATGAATGGATTTCATACATCTAGTGCTGCAAACACGATGACTTTTGTTGAGTGGTGATGTCCCCGTTGAGCTGATTGGACAGTCTTTACCACTTCCTCGACTTTACCACTTTCCGGAGTGAATACGTTTTGCCCACAATACGTGAAAAAGAACGAAGTCAATCTGGACATTAACTTCTTTCTCATTTGTTGACTTACTTAGGGCGTCCTACGTCTCGGAACGAACATAAGCCTTAACCACCTCTACCTTCAGTTGCGTACTCCAAGGTCGATTGAGATCATCTTGGTTGAATGTTGTTCTTCTATGACTGCAAACTTATAGGTTGGGTTAGATTGGGTGGCTGTCCCCGCTTAGCAGGGATACTATTATGGAAAAACCTATAATCCTGTGCTTCCTTTGTAGTTTACGAAAGGCTGCCATGATTTGCCAGAGTTCAACATGGTCTGGGTAGAATAGATGGCTGGGATTTGGTTTGAGTTGCCTGGTCACTGGCTATGACCTGACATGGATAGCAATATGTTGTAGAGATATCCGTGATTCATCCACTTAAGGACGGGATTCCTTAGGTCGTCCTTTTATGTTTCGCTTGGTCCCTCAGGAGTTTTTTAAAGTTCATTCAGCTCATTGTTCTACTCTTCATTCTTATTACTCATTACTTCTTTTATTTAGATTATCTTCCACATCTCTCGTCTATGTCCTTGATCTACCCCCCAAAGCATGTCTGCATATAAACCCACAATCTCAGTACTCCTGTTTCAAAATTAAGAATCCCGCTCCCAATAAATTCCACCATCATCATCTCTTCGCGATAAAATCTCAACAACAGTGACGTGATTACCAAAAAAATACCCTCTCATCGTTAACCCACTTCAAGCAGCGATTTCCCAGTAGAAGACGCTTATCAATCCTAGTCAGGTCTCGCCCATTTGTTTGCATTCTTGATCAGCCGCGCCTTGTTTCAATTTGTCTTCTTTACCCGAAGTTTCAATCTTTTTTTTCAACCAAAAAAACGTACCACATACGTACATCGTGCGACCTATTTCCTTGACAAACAAACTTAAATGAGTCCCAATGGCAGTCTAATCGCTGCCGGATCCTGTCTAATGATTGATTAGCCTCATACGTCATTCTCAAATGTCAATTTTTATTGTTTTCTTTTGTAAACACACCACGCCCTCTGTACTAATGTGCACAGACGAATAGATGGATAGACGGATAGACGGCTCCCTGGAGCATCCTTTTTCGTTGGTTTCGCTTCTGTTTTTTGATTGACTACGTGCGCGTGAAGTTATTGACTAAGAAAATAGATTCCCATCCGCGAGTTGACAGTTCAACATGTGCGCCTCGAAAGTGCCATCGTACACTCAATCCTCGTCGTCGTCTTTTTTTACATTCAGATATAAAAATCCATTTCCATGGTCTATATCCCTCTCTCTTGCAGGCATCCGGCGTGCAAAATTCCTAGCGAAACCGATGCCACAGGAGATCAATACGCTGCTGGCAGAAAGTGATATCTCGTGCCGGCATGATGTATCGGGGAATGCCTCCAACGTTGCCATCAGCCATCGCAGTGAAAGTGGAAACTCTGCTGCTACACCAGGAAGTGTCGACATCATGGAGGACGAGGAGGAAAACGAACAGAATCGAATGGGGTAAGTGTAGTCGTCTTTTACAGTAGTTAGCTGTAGCTGTGCGGTGTGCGCGGTATATCCTTGTAGACTCTCGGGAATGTCTCTCGAGTTGAGCCGGATGCATTGATTTATCGAGGGCTATTTGCAAATGTGTCTTTCGTGCTTGTGGTGGGGGTATTCTTACAAATCACAAGAACCGACCGAAGGAAGAATGATGTACTTGTGTTGGTGACGAAGACATTCCCTCCGAAGGACGTTAAATAGTATTCTTGTGGGCATTATTCCTTTTTTTTTTGTATTTTTAGCTTGGTCCTTCAGTATCAGGATCACGTTTCCCGGAAACATGAAAGAAATTGCCACCTCGATAAATTCTCACTTTGTATGTGTTGACAGTTTTTTTTTTTTTTTGTTCCTTTTAGTGGTGGTGGTACTTGCTGGACACGATGGCAAATTGCATACCAAAAAGAAAAAAAAAAGGACGAATGTGTGAAATGGCACTTTACAAGAATGTTGTTGGCCATTGGAGGGCCGTTGGCGAACAATGTAGGTCCTGACAGCACAAGATTTATGCTTTTATGTAGTTAATTGGTGTAAACGGGACGATGTTCGAGTGGAGTCGACAAATAGGGTTAATTATTTTTCCATCGGTATGCCGGTGGTAATCTGGTGAATAGTATCCCTTCTTGGAGGGTATTAGGAATTAATATTTAATTAGTGAGTAATTGGAGCTTACAAGGCGAAAGGGGTATGGCAACTACGATACAACGATGAAACATTATATCGACCACTGGAGATCGGTGTAGAACAGAGAAAAGCTTCAATGAAGGTTTTGCTTACCACGAAACCACTGCCTCCTGAGGATTATAACCAAATAAAGAAGAACTAAGACAGTAAAGCAGACAACTGTTGACAAGAGTCGATGTCCAGCTACGCTCAAACTAAGCTCAAGCTAGGCTTAATGTCGAACCAAATATGGGTGCTTTCATGCCAATCATGTTCTAGTAGTGAAGGGGTGTGAGGAGATATGGAAAATATTCGTTAAGACCTGTAAGATACTTAGTCTACAACGCATGAAGACTTAGACAATAAAAATCTTTGATCCCTATAACTCACCAGAAATGGATAGCACTTGACTAGTGACTCTAAATCTTCAGTGGAACCCATTGTACATAACGCAAGGTACCTTAAACTATAATACATTTAACATATGTACATTGAGGGCAGTACATATTATTTTTTATCCCAAGGCCAATAGAGATAGTCCTACTGCATCAAAGGCTACAGAAACCAATCAGTCCTAGGAACTGGAGTTTGTGCAACCCTAGTAGTCAACCATTCCTTTGGAACTAACTGCTAGAACCTTATCAGCGATCTTTATGACCATTCCTTTGATTAAGTTTCTAACTTAACTTGAGCACTGTTCTCCTAAAGTCTTTTGCTAGAGTATAAGGAGTAAGGTACAAGAAGGTGTCTTTGAAGCAAAGACAGGCACGCTTACTGAAGGTTTCGAGATCCACCCTACTTATGATGGCGCTACAGTTCTGGTTCAACCAAGATCTTAACCAAGAAGCCTCTCTAGCCAGCACGATCCTTAGCCAATTGCATACATCGAGTTGGTTGAGCTCATTTGCGGTCGTAGAGCCTCAGGGGTGAGTCGAAGATTCTTCGGGCTGGATCATTGTTGTTCATCCACTTCACGGGACCTACCGATCTTAATCGTTGTATACGAATCTTTTTGACCAAGTCGGTGGTTAAATAGTTTCCTCCATGATCCGTCAACATAAGACCATAAATCAAACGAAGAACTTTTCTCCCGAGAATTGCAAGTGCGGTTTCACCTGCGTTTGACAAAGTCCATGCTTCTGCATCATACAGTAGTATGGGGACGATAAAGGTCGTGTCCATAAAGAGGGAGCCAAAAGGAAAGTAGTCAAAAGCACCTAGATTCGAAGAAAAATCCAGAAGGCCTGATGCTATCGTAATCTCGAACACTGGAGGGACGTCCTACGTAAACATGAAACATCATAAAAATGATGACAGCGAACTCTGAACTTAAGGAGTTTAGGGAAAACATCAACAAGATCAGGAAGACGGCCAAAGATAAGCTGCTTATATCACTCAGGAGAGAAAGCAATGGACAGACCGTGAAATTCAAGGAAGATATATCCAAAATCCTCCAATTCGAAGCGAATGTGAAAACAGTGCTCTAAAAATTAGGACCTTTCAGGCGAGAGTTGTGCCCTCGAGTAATGTTTGAAGTCCACGACCTAGATGAATTGTACTACTGAATCAAGAAAACAAAGACACATTTAATAAGGGTAGTTCTGGCTCAATCATAGACCTAGCTTATGCCAGAAGCATGGCGAGGAAAACAAAATGGAGGACCTAAGAGCTCTATACAAATAGTGATCATCGGGCCATCATATTTGAGACAATAGACCCAAGACGGTTTCAATCCACCAAACCAAAAAGCCACAGAAAAGGTACAAAATTTGGGCTGAAAAAGTAAGATCATTGATAAAGGGATGTTCTATTATTGGTTGAGCAACCCAGGGGCTGGAAATACACAGAGGCACCCGATGACCCATGCCACCTAATGGGAGAACACCGGTGTACTGGTGGAACGACTGCATCGCCAAGCTTAGAACAGACTGAATGAACCTACAACTATGCGGCGCCACCAACGAGCAAGGCAAAGACGACGAGAAGACTCTGAAGAATGACGGAAAGAATTCCTAAGGAAACCAAAAGAACTTCGGAAACTCATAAAAAAGATTAAAATCAAGAATCTTTAGAATCGTTAAGAGAAGACCTCCAACATAACCCATGGAGAAGCCTATAAGATAGTTGTGGACTAACTTAAAAGTAGCACAGAAGCTGCGCCGACATGCCTGATTATGATGAATGTCATAGTCAACGGTCTATTCCCAAGTAATACCCGCATAATAGTAGAAGCTGCGCAATCAACACAACCCGTCACAACTGCAAAAGTCCTGGAAGCAGAGGACTCAATGAAGAGCAATAAGGCTCCTGGACATGACGCGATCCCAAACTTCATACTGAAGGAATCCATTAAAACTGAACTAGAGGCATTTGCAAACCTCTATACAAGGTTCCTGATAGAAGGAAAGTTCCCTGGAAAGAATTATTCGCGACAGACTTGACCAGTACACCGAAGGAGACAATGGGCTTCCTGACGGACAAAACGAAGCACCGCTCATGCGATACAAGTTGTTTTCGATATAGCATGCGAAGCCATATCTGAGACCAAACGGAAAGGAGGAAACGTAGTGCTGAAAAGCAGTACTGCGTAGTGGTTACGTTAGGAACTCCTTCAATTGGAGTTTTATCATGACAGCACTGAGGAATATGCAAGTGCAAAGCTATCTGTTCCAAATACTTACAAGTTATTTTGAAGACAGAACCCTCTTCTATGATAGGGACGAGTCCGAAAATACAAAATATTACAGGTGGAGTCCCACAGGGATCAGTTCTAGGCCCTGCCATGTCGAACATTATGTACGACGGAGATACGTATGTTGGAATAAAGAGAAGTGGACATAATCGTATGATATCGCCGTATTCTAGGCTAAATCCCTAGAGAAGATGACACAAAACTGCAACAATACCATCAAGGACGTGAAGATATGGTTTCGTTTATTGGATCTGGAATTAGCAGATCAAAAAAAGAGTCTATCCTCATAAGCAGCCGCAAGAAAATCGAGCGTCTGACCATAGGAAGCCCTTCATAAAGTATCTAGGGGTTCTGGTTGATCATAGGTTCAGGGTTAGGGAGCACCTAACCAACACACAAGCGGGAAAGCCAATCGGGCAGTTGCTGCAATATTCAAGCTAATGCCAAATATTGAACGGCCCAAACGAATATAAAACCTGCTTGCGACAATGCGTAAGTCAATCCCCATGTACGCAGCCCCTATATGGGCACCGGCAACAACAATAAATTTGTGAAAACTTAATGAGAGTATCAGACCATCACAAATCCGACATCGCAGATGACCCATTCTGCCGCCACTGTGAAGACAAAATCCAGAAAGCCCGGTCTTTAGGTTACTGCCTTCAGTTGCACACTCCAAGTTTGTTGAGGTCTCTTCTATTTATGCGCACTACTTAAGGTGAGGTTTTCCTCTACTGCATTGTCCCTTCGGGTTAGATTCGAAGTCTCTACGGGCCGGAGTATTTTTGTCGCTGTACTTGTATGGTTTATCGTTGAATCTCCTCCACCAAAGCTCGTCAACGTCATGCAGGAACTACGGTTGGAAAACCAAACACCAAGGGCTCAAGAGTGAAAGACCCCGGATCAAAAGAAACAGAAAACTTGACGTCAAAACCTGCCCCTTTGAAGAAATCCCTTGAGCGGCGGTACCGTAGGGGAAACAGGACATGGTTATGCTGCTGCTTTAGCCATGTAAACATGTCTGGCATAACTCGTAGCATGGGAAGGATTTCACCACTCCAGCGCAAAAAAAAAGGTCTCCTTGGTTCTTCTCGATAGGACCTCGCTGTATAGTTGTCATCTAAGGCCGTAGTAACAGGGAACATTGGTTATTCTACGTTAGATCTCCGCGCTGATATCGTTGATAGAGTTGATAGCAGAATATAAATAGACGAAATCCTTAACTACGTCGAAGTTATAGTTGTCGATCGTCACGTTCTGGTCGAGATGTCGATGTTGTGCCTCGTTTACAACCAGGACCATTTTTACAGCTTCTAATTAGATGTCTGAGAAGGCTCGTCTCGTAACCAAATAGTTGCAGTTATTTCTGAAAATTAGTGCCTGTTGTGTTGACCTGGGTATTTAGCTCTATTTCTCCAGTACTAGGTTGAAGAAACTGCATGGCAGTGCGTGTCGCCATGCCTAAAATCTATAGTGGTATTGAAGATATCGGTGGTGTCCTTTCCGACATTGATGGAGCCTCGACGTCATCCTACACAATTGAATGAATTTTGCAGGAGTACCATCACTAGGCATGTTTAAAAACACCTGATCTCTATTGACACTATCATATGCGGCCTGGAAAGCGATAAATAAATGATGGGTATCGATCTGAAACTCTTGGGTTTTCTCCAGGATTTGGCGTAGAGTGCAGATCGATTCAATCAATTGTCGATTTTTCAGGCGTAAAACCTCATTCGTAATTCCTCACCAGTTTGTCGACGTATACTTTTAGGCGCTTAAGCATTACACGAGCTACAATTTTGTATACGAAGTTCAGGAGACTTATTCCTCAGTAACTGTCGCAGATGAGGCTATTTCCTTTCTTATGGAAAAATGGACAATTGATCAAATCTTCACTCTACGCCAAATTCTGGAGAAAACCCAAGAATTCTAAGATTGGAACCTTAGCATGATCAGGTTCCAATCGAATCCAGCATGCTTTCGTCGGACCATACTTTACAGATGGTACATGCTCCCTACCAAGTCATAGCCTGTAGCCTTAAAAAGTTCAGCTGTTAGGCCATCTGGGCTTGCCGACTTGTACGATGTAAGACTATCTATGACTGGTTCAATATCATTCTAGACCGGTGGTTGTAGTGATTGGTTGTCCTCTTGACTTGAGAGACTATCAGTCCGGCCGTTCATTAGTCCGCAGAAATAGTCTTTCCATCCAGCACCAAATGCTTCTCTACTTTGGTACTCTCGCTTTTATGTTTGTAGGCTACGGTTTGGATAGCGAAGTCTTGGGTTATCGCTTTACCCTTTCAGAAAAATTCCGGATTTCTTTCCTGCTGTAACATCTCCTTGATCTCACGTTTCTCATGCTCCTGTTTTCGGTCTGAGTACGTGGTTCTCGTCTCTCCTTTTCTGATCGTAGAGCTGGCGAGTGGGGCTCTTTTTCTTTTTTTGGAGCTCCGATTTCAAAGAAGCTTTTTTTCTCTGTTTGCCTCTGCACAATCAGCATTAAATCAGTGGTTTATCGCAGGTGGAACCTAGTACCTCTGTAGCGGTATAGTTTGCTGGCAGTACTGTCATTGGTCATTGGGCTTACTGTTGCTGCTGGAGAACTTTTCAAGATTTCCAAGGACACTCGATGGGCAATGGTTCTTACCGTCTGTTGCCTTTCAATGTTGAACTTCTTCATAGTGGTGATTCTTGTAGTAACATTCCTGGATATTTGCATCTGTACCTTTGCTGCATTAGGGTATTGTCTTGCACATCTCTGAACGTTCGAACATCCAATACACTGAAGGAGTATCTTCCATCGATTGTTAATTTGATCAGGAGACTTTTCAAGCCTTGAGATGTGGAACTTTCGAGATCCTCCATCATTAGATTTTCCACATAATCTCAAGCAATAGTCCTTCTGGAAGGCGATCTACGATCTTGGGATAACTTATCTGGTTATACCATGTGTCTTTGGAAAATCGAACCTCATCATCTCAACGTTGAATATCTGCAAGAAGATGAGCTATTATTCCACTTTCTTAACCTCGAAGTGTCTCCAAGGAAATGATTCATAAAGAACCTGAGGCAACCGCAGTTAACTTCATCCGTAGAGGGGAAACCGTATTAGAGAAATGGAGCGTTCCAATTGACAATCCTTTATATGCGTTCAGGACCTACTACAGCCGACTTAGTTTGGAAGGGCAACCAGTTTTGGCGTATACCCATACCGTTCGCCGTTTGGGCATTAAACAAGTTTAACCCGGAGACGAAGCTTTTTAGTTTTCTTAAGTCAAGTCTAGCTAGATCGTTCGGTCTTCGAAGAAGTACTCACCTTCTCCTTAACTCGACGTTATAGTTCAGATAGTGGATAATGTAGTCCGAATTAGTAGGAAATTTTGGCCATTTAGGATCCTTGCGTGGATCATATTTCCACGAGCAAGGATTCCCTAAACTGTAATGCTGCCTTAACCGCCATCAACTTCCCAAAGATATTAGCAGGAAGAAGATGGAGCTTAATTTCTACAGCAGCTGTAGGGGTGGTTCTTGGGGTGCCCATTATACAGAGGGAGGATAGCTTTTGAACCTTCTCAAGAATTGCAATGTAGATTTTCTAGTCCAGTGCCGTCCAGCAGACTAGTACTGGCAATAACAGACTTGCTTCATGAATTCATCAGCACACTGTTGTGGTCAAATCATTTGGTGGATGGTTTTGAACAAAACTTCGTCTCCCAAGCTGCATAGCAAAGTACTTTCGAGCAAAGATAAGGTCGATCAAAGCCAACACATTCTAGAAGCCTGACTGAGAACTCACTTTAGCTTTGACCTACCCCATGTGGAGTCCATGAGAGAGGTAGTCTTCTAGTAAGTCATTATGGGTGCAATAAATAGAGATGTTCGTCCATTCATGACCTCCTTCTTTCTGTACTCCAAGTTATCGGTGGCTAAAGAGCGATTCATGATATCAGGTATGAAAGGCTGCAATAATTTAGGAGGCATGTGCCATCAAGTGGATGTCATTAGGAAGTCGACAGATTTTTAAGACACCGCTGAAAAAATAAGAAGTACCGAGCTTTTAAAACGCTGTCAGGGTTTTCAGTACCAAGTAAGTAAAGAACTAGATGCTTTATGTGAACATAGACATCTACATAGTCCTTGTACCAAAAGAATTAAAACATCGACATCTTCAAGAGAAAAAACGCATTAATTTAACGAGTCTTGCAAATTACCAACTCCTTTTGCAACAAGCCACTGCCCAAACCACTAGTCTTGTCATCAGTTTATTACTGTGGGTCCTATCTCCTCATTCCTTTCCTTAAGGTAATAACAACTCACTCATAATGTCAAAGGTTTCTTAAAAGCCACTCAGTATCTTCATTACTCTCGAAGGACATTCCATCTCTCAACCACAAAAGCGACCAACACAAAGGATCAAAAAAAAAAAAATTCTTCCTTTCGCATGATATGTTCCACCATTAGACTCTGGATCATTTGATGGTACTTGCCTGGATGGAATCTTTCACCAAAAAAGAGAAAAGGACATTCTCTCTCTCTTCTACCGGAAGGGAAAAGTCCCGATTTTCATGTTTAGTGACAATAAAAGAGTAATCGTAAACTACTACTGTCCCGCATAGCCATCATCATTATTCTCTATTGTCGGTCCCCCGGTTGGTATGTCTATAACTTTTTGGGTCATTCATAAAATGGGGATAATAATTGTAATTGTCCTGCTATGGACTGTTTCCCACTGAATGGGACTCAATTCCTCATTCTTCGAATGTGACTGTATGTGTTTTTTTTTTCTCAGACAAGAGTGAACAATAATTTCCTAACAACTGGCATAAGTCCTACGGCTAGGGTTTGAGGATTTAATGCCGTGTCCTGAAATTAGGAGGAAAAACTCATGTGTGACATGGAAGCCAATATTAATCCTGTCATGCTTCGGTCAACAGAAATCAAATCATCCAATTTCTAGGCCAACAATCTCAATTACCTTGAAAAAAAGTAAACAATCCAAACCATCCTGTGTGTGTGGGTTTGTGGGTAGCTAGGATGAATCCATAATTTAAATCGTAACGCACATACATAAGCAAACACACACAACCCGGGGGGGGAAAGGTCACTCAGCCGGTTGGATGCGCACCTTTCTTCCCCCTAATTTGCGGAGAACAAATCCTAAAAACAAATATCGAAGGATATCCACCCCATCTCTACCCTCTGCCTCTACTCCTTTCATTTCTGCAAACTCATTCATTTTGATTTTTCTCGTTTTTCTTTACAGTTGTCCTCATGGTACACCGTCACGTGTGCCACTTATATCCTCATCCCCAGGAGGACGAAAAAATTCCAACCAAGACAACAAAACCCTGGACACACGTAAGCCTTCTTCAGCTGGTAACAGCAGTACCATGGGTCGTGGTGGTGGCCAACGTAAGCGAGTCCGCCTAATGACCACTGCCACCGCAAACAATCCAAAGGGTAACCACAAAAACAATTGCTGTTTGGACAGCAGTTGTAATCTGCATACGGACCATACAGATGACGAAGACGACGATGACGACGACGATGAAAATGAGGATGATGATAATTACGACGACGAGGACGACGATGGACCCCCACAAGTGCCAATCACCATTGTACTGCTGATACTCGTGGCCTACATCTGTCTGGGCACTGTAATCTTTGCATTCTGGGAGAATTGGAGCCTCATCGATGGTGCGTACTTTTGCTTTGTCACCCTATCAACCATCGGCTATGGAGACTTTATGCCACAGCATACATTCCGGGGGCCAGATGTTCAACTGTTTGCTTGTTGTGCGTATTTACTGCTTGGCTTGGTCCTAGTGGCAATGTCCTTCAGCATACTGGAGACACAACTCATGTGGAAATGCAAACGCATTGCAGTCAGATTGAAGTTGACTCGAGATTGATGGTTGCAAGTGGCTCAATATTTATAAAAAAAAAAAAAAAAACCAAAAACCAAACAAGAAAAACTGTAAATACAAACACACACACACATAGGCTAGGGACTTGAGCATATTCTAAGCGATTTTCTCTTCTTTTCCTTTTGCTTTGTATTTGTAAAAAAAAATATGAACAGACGATAGATGGAGCTACATTCGAATGTGGCCCGATTCGACTGTACTAAGATGGCATTAATTGTAACCAAATAGGCGGCTATAATGGGATTTTTATAAAAAATACCAAAACTTAAGTACTAACTGTTAAGGTAATGCGATAATAAATCAAAAACGATTTTTCATTGAAAGTAAAAGAACAGGTTTAGTGTTTTATTGGTTTAACTGGTTAACAAGGTCTGCCTGATGAAGGGTAAGTAGTTTATTTTTTAAAGGATTTTTTTTAAAGAAGGCTCTATTTTTAAGGTAGCCTCTCAAACATGAAAGAATCAAAGCCAAACCAACAGAAATTTGACGTTAAAGTAAGTAAAGAGTGGGCCATCTGTTGATTTCTTTTTGAATCATTAGTTATTTTGACACTGACAGCTCTTCTGTCAAAAAATTGAAAGAAACTCATCGATTTGGAAGGATTCACGCTTTATTATTGCAAAGTTACATCCAAAGTGGATGTTGAGTTGCCGAAACAGTGAGAATTTTGAAAACAAATTTTTGTTCGGGAGACTGGTTTGCTGATTGTTTGCTGTGGTTTTTGGAATGGCGGCTTTATTAGACCATTTTTTTTTCCACGACGACAATGGAAGAAAAGTTACAGTCAATGGAGAGCGCTACCGAGGCATGATAACCAATTTTTTATGGCCAGAAATTGAGGATTTGGACTTGGCCGAGCTGTAGTTTCATCAAAATGGGGCTACATTCCACACAACCATCGATTGTGGAACGTAGCCCGAACCATCGATTTATTGCACAATAAGTTCAATAATCGTTGCGATTTGACGCTGTTGGACTTTTTTGTGTGCGGTGCCATTAAAGATCGATGCCATGCGAACAATCCAGAGACGATTCAGGCACTCAAGAACAATATTGGTCAAGCTATTCGTGAAGTAGGGGCCAAAACCATCGAAAATGTATTAAAAAATTTGTTTGACAGTATGGCCTACTGTTAAGCCAGCCGAGACGGTTATTTGAATGAAATCGGAAGGTCTACTGTTTTCAATAAAGTAACAATCGTCAAAATAGTTAAACAGTGCCTTTTATAGCCTTTTTAAAAAGTAATCAATAGATGCCCCAACCTAAATAAAAGAGAGTCCGGAATCTCCTTTAGGAGCTTAGTTGTACAATGACATCAGGCTGAGAGATCATATATTTTCTACAAGACAAATGTCCTTTCTAGACAAAAGCTAGCCCGAAATCCTTTCAAGTCATTTAAGCAAGCTTTATAGATATTTATACTGCTTTTGACCACATGATTCAGAAGATATTCGTCGGCACTATCACTCCATTAGAACACGATTGCGTCCAAAGAAGACTCCAAGGACCTATAAATTTGTTTTTTTTTTTTTTTGATACGCCAAAGGATGTGTTAATCTTCCAAAAATACTAATAGCCCGGGCTGTCAGCATGCACGATTCGTAAACCCAAATACTCGATGACGGGAGTACGCCTACGTACTAATCCACACCCTGCATACTTATACCACTCTCCCCATGGAACTGCCATTAGGTATTACTTCGCGGGGTTGGTTTGCAACTTATGCTACATATGTGCTCTGTTCTACCGTTTCAGCTCTTCTAATTCGTTCGAGTCTTCTTAGCTCGTTATGAAAGAACAGATCTCCGAACAGTAGTCCTCTGAGCTTATCATATGACTTACTAGACGCTCCGGGATCGGTAGGTACATACATTCCTGCCTCTGCGAAGCGTCTATATTGCATACTCCGCGTCTTCCTCTTCCTCTGGACATTTTGGTCAGAAGGGTGAGCTATCATGTCCAAATCTGTTAAAAAATTTCCGATAGCCGTCGTGACCGGACAGGAATTGCGTAAGGTGGTAGTTACAATCCCCGTGTACTCTTTTTGTCCAGACCTCGATTGAGGGAATCGACCGCAGAAGCATATAAAAGTATTGAGCTTACCACTCTGGAAAGCAGAATCCTTCTCGCGTTTCCAGGTCCACCAGTGTTTGGCAGCATCCCGGAAAACGCTGCTTGCATCGTTGACGCTTTATTACTGCAGTACTCTACGTGGGTTTTAAAGTTAAACCGGTTGTCGAACATTACACCCAAGTATTTTAAAGCCTCTTTAGATCTAATTGATTGGCTTCCAACCCGGAAGTTTGCGTATTCCACAGTCTTTCGGTTGGTTATTAAGACAGTCTCCGTCTTGTGGTCAACTAGTTCTAGCTCGGAATTCTGTAGCCAATTTTTGATCCTGGCGATCGTTTCATCCGTGGCGGACTTTACCTCGTGGATGTCCTTGGCAGCCTTGTACAGCGATATCGTCAACAGAGCCGTTAACCTTAACTCCTTGTGGCAGCGTTAATCGCAGAACTCCGTCATATACTATGTTCCAAAGAAGGGGTTCAAGGACAAACCCCTGGGAGACTCCCGCGGAAACATTATAGCTTTTAAAGCCAGACAAAGTTGCTGTATCCTCTGCTACGGAAATTGGTCTGCCGTATATCATACGTTCTAGAATCATTCCGGTTGTATCTCGCAGACATATTGGCCGATACGTCGAAGGTTCTCCAGGTGGTTTGTTACCCTTGGGTAGCAATACCAGACGATGGAGTTTCCATGGTTCAGGGAAGAAACCCTCCTCGAGGCACCTTTGCATCTTTGCTATAAAAAGACCAGGTCTCCTTTTGACGACTTCTTTAAACATAATATTCAGGATGCCGTCGGGCACGGGCGCTTTGTTGTCGCCTATGATTGGTGATGCACAGAGTAAATGGTCTACGGGGAAATAGATGCTCTACTATTGTTCTCAGCATTGTTGGGCAGGATATTTGCGGGGACCTATAGCCCCTTAGCTTCTTCATCACCATCCTATATGTCATCCCCCAGGGGTCTAGCTCTGCT
The DNA here is from genome assembly GCA_905220385.1 of Xylota sylvarum. Classification (NCBI taxonomy): domain Eukaryota; kingdom Metazoa; phylum Arthropoda; class Insecta; order Diptera; family Syrphidae; genus Xylota; species Xylota sylvarum. Next base: position 11,495,237 of record LR999960.1, read on the forward strand.
TTTTGATGAGCGCGTCTCTCCAACTTGAAGGTATCTAGGCGTTCTTGGATCACTGGTCTTCCCTTGGAATGCTGGGATCTGCGTCGGGCCTGAAGGCATTTTGACCTGAGCGTTTTGATCTCGGCTTTCCACCAGTAATAAGGTACACTCTTTCTGCTAGCTGATCTCCTGGGCATCGCTGCATCGCATGCTGTCGTGATTGCTTGGATCAGTTGATGCGATAAGATGCCCGCTGATCCGTGGCTGGTTAAAAAGTCGGCAGTTCCAGATCTGCCAGAGTAGCGGGTACGTAGCAGCTGTAGAAACGTATACCATTTATCCTAGCAGTGACGAAAAAGTTCGCTGGACCACCGATATTTTGCAGAGCGTGGTTTCCACAGGTCCATATCGCTTCCTTCTTTGAATCGTCGTTACGCTACAACAATCCAGAGGTTTGTATTGTTCGCTAATAAGGGCAATGTGGACTCTTTGTTTCCTCATTATTTGTGCCATCAAGTTTTTTTGAAAATTACCCTTCGAAGCTGGAGATGTGTATGCCAATGTTCTTCGCTAAGTATAAAGCTTTTCTATGTCGACGAAGTAAGTACTGCAAGCCATCGATGGCACTACTAGATCAATGCAGCACCTCTATGCACCACCATTAGGCTTCTGAAACATAAACTATGCTACCTACATGACAGATTGTATGGATACGCTTGAAATCATGCTTTAGATACATTTCCTAAAACACAAATCTGGCAGAACCTTCAACTCGAAAAATAGGCTCTAGCCCCTTTCAAAACATTATAAACCATCGATCGGCACAAAAGTTGTTCGACTATTATACTATCCTTATTGGTGGTTGCGGATGTATCCCGTAGGTTCATCATCAAACTCCGCGAAAGCCTAGTGAGCTATCAAACCCTTTCAAATCATTATTTAGTCTAACTTCTTTCTCCATCGCATCAGCAGTGGTATCAGTCTACGGATAAATAAGAAAAGTCCACGAAAGGAGACTTGCACCATCCTCGTTTACCATTTCTATACACTGAGGCAACGACTTCCGGTTACAAATAAATCAATAACAAGGACCATGCTGAAAAGCCGAATAATTATTTCTTCTTCTAAAGAAAAATCGGTATCTGTGACTACAGCTAAGTGAGTGATATGCTTTCTTCTATGGTCTTTAGTCAACAAGACCATAAGGTATGCTAGTGACCTAATGTTAAGCACGTTTACTACACATTTTATAATTATATACAAGGTTGTTCCAGTTCTATTATGTCCTGTCTCTAGAAGATTTCTCCTAGCTCTAGAAGGTATCATCGGACTTTTAGACTTACAAACTTATGTTACGAAGACGGCTGCCAGATGTGCTAGAACGTGTATGCCTATGTTCTACATGCCTACGTACATATATGTATTTTGAGATATTGAGCACGCTGGTCTAATGTATATGGTCTCTTTGGATCCAACTCTGAAGCCACTGCTACAGAAAATGTGCAGGTGTCGGGACATCTTTTAGGCTAAAATCCGAGCTATTGAGACATGCATTCCGGGCTTGAAGCCAGCTGCCAGTTGCTTGGTTTTTGGCTCCATACTGCCCCTGATTTGGCCTGCAACGCTTGCATGGTGTGCATTTTGTGTCACCTTTTCCGGTGTACGCATTCATCACTAAACCGAGGGCTCCTTTTGGGTAGTCACTGGGACCCTATGGTAGTCTCGGTTACCTCTTTGATGATGTCGCAAAACTAGTTCCACAGATTGTCGGCGTTTGTGGATGGTAAATTCACAGCGAAGGAACTCGCGCCCTCTGTTGAAAATTGAAAGTTGAATTTTCTTTTCTGTGCGACTCGCAGATTCTTCTGTTTGGATAGTCGAGCTTTGAATTTGGCTCCAACAAGACAGTGGTCAGAGTGAGTCGACGTTTGCTCGTCCGAAAGTTGACACATTCAAGATATTGAATGTGTGCCTCGCATCTATTAGGACGTGGTCGATATGGTTGACGGTTTGACCATCTAGAGAGCGCCATATTACTGTGTGGATTCTTAGTCTTAGAAAGCAAGGGTTACTTATTACCGTGAGGCTGTGCTTTTCGACTAATCCGCCGAAGATTTTTTCTTTACCGATTTTGCCATTGAAGACCTCGAGTATGATTTCGACATCACACTCCGGGCAGTCTCCGTAGGCTCCGCTCCGTCTAGGAGGTCAAAAAATCTTCCTTGATAAAATCTTCAGTTTCGTCGGTAGGGTCCACATATTATGATGATATTTTCAAATATTGTCTTGATGTGTATTACATCCCGGCGGAGATGGGTGAGTGTCCTTTTTTCTTGATAAAGGAAGACTTAAATTCATTACACACTTTACACAACAGCCATTTGCACACTTGACTTGTTTTATTAAAGCTTTTGAATCTTTTCAAACACGCCTAGACATTCAGACTAAAGCATGCCCCACCAACTTTCCATTTCCTGGAGATGCCATTTGACATTCACTTATGCAGACATATGTACATCAATTACTCCGTCTTTGTTAATTGTCCGACTTGTCAGATAGACGATACAAAAAGTCTACAAATAGAAAATCGGATATTCAAATACGAAAATGTAATTAAATTCGATTATTTGCAGGAAGCACATGTACACTCTGGTTACTGTCTCTCCTTTGATTGCGATCTTCATCAGTTACAAGGACCTTAAAAATACATACACATGTGTACACTTTTTAACATATATATATGTAGAAGCAAAGAATGTCCTCCATTCCCATATGAACCAACAAGGCGCCGTCGGCTACAAATAAATTGATTTAAACATTCGATAAACATGGTAATCCAAATCAGGACTAATGTTCCAGGACCCCGCCTCCGAAATGACATTATTTGCAAATAACCGAGGTAAATAATTCCAGGGAATTAGGCCCCCATTCGATTTTTCAAACCCATTTCGTTTTTTTCCCTCTCGGTGTATACAATCCCCTTGGGTCAAATTGAATTATCCTTGCAAACGATATACAAACAACATTCTAATGTACTTCAATCGGGGGAGGGTAGACTACTATCAGGAGAAAGAAAAAAAAAAATTACAAATTCAATTCTCATATCAATTGCTCGGCATGTTGTGATGTGACGTTCGTTGGTTTGTAAAGTCCTCCGTCGCCGTCGCCGCCGTCAGTAGACCGAAAATGTTTTATATTTTGGTACACCGCGCGAGCTCCTGTCACAGGCTATTAAGGACAAACGCACACTTTCTTCCACGTTCCTTGCATTTATCAAATTTAAAATCTTTTTTTTTTTGCGAGGAACGAACATTCAATTGGATGTCGGAGAGCCAAATGAAAAGATGAATTTATCCAATGAATAATAAATAATATGAAAAGCTTGGAGAAATGGAAATGAAGTGGGTAATCCATCAGACAGTGGTTGCTGGCTGGAGCGGAGGAATCGAGGGTGGCTACCTACAGCGTTTTATGGCCTTGAGCAGTTCCTTTGGTCGTGTTCATTTATTATTAAAATATTGGGGCATGAATAGGAAATCAACAGTCATCATAGCTTTGGGTTGCTTTGTTGAGTGGATTTCAAGGAATATTAGTGGACATGGACTTGGTAATGCTTGTTGAGGTGCAAAAGGTTGGAAACTCATATTTGTCTGATGGAATTTTTCTTTTTTATAAGAGCTACTTAACTTAGACTGAAGTTGATCTTTGGCCTCTATGACAACCTATTTCCATTCGCTATGAGTTGTTATTACACCAGAAAGGATTTCCTATGAATTACTGTTGGGTATGAGTTTATAATAAGACACTAGGTACCATAGTGCGCCCATCATGATCCCTAGAGTACCTTTGCGGTGTCAATCCGAAACCATTTCTCCCATCCATAAGGTATTCCTACAAAATTTGAATACCATTGATTTAGTTCGAAGATACTACTTCCTCCATAGACCATAGACACCCTATGCCCTCCTATATTGGACAATCTTAGGTTTGCCATGTTGATGATCCTATTGAGAATAATCCTCTTGGCTACAGAGATTGGTGGTTTTATGCCTCTTAATGTGCCTCCTTTTGGGAGCTCTGATTATTTCTTCGTTCCACTCTATATCGCAGTGTCCCAGTACCCAGCATAATCTAACACGGTTCTGCATACATAAGGCCTTGAGCATTGTGACAATTCCTGACTAATTCAGATTTTGTGATGAAGGACTCTAGCACCTTCAGAGAGATGGCTCTATTTCTATCGGATAGTGATCCCATCTCTTGTAATTCCGCAGCTTTAACCTCTGCTTAGCTGCATGTATCTGGAAGTCTCAGAGCCACATATAACTCTGAAGAACATACTTGATCCTGCACCATCACTGATTTTGGAACCATCTACATATATTGGCATCTCATTTTGTAGAGAGACTGCCTCCTGTGTACATACCCTCTCGTTCAGGGTACATTACTCCGTATGGTTAACGTAAGATCGGGATCAGGCAGGTTTCTATTCTACCGTGCAGGACTTAAGGATCTTTAGCATTGATTGACTACTTCAAACGCCATAGATGCAGTCACATTGCCCAACTGTATGTAGTCCGAATGGAATATTTCAAACCTAGTTCCCTAGGCACTGGGTCTCATGCTGCCGCTGTCTAGTTTGGGAAAGAGTTTGGTGTTTACCTAATGAATTATTTAGAACTAATGGAACTTACTGGCACTACTGTCCGGGGTGAACCTAGGCCTCCACTAACAAGCATCTCTAGTTAATGGAAAGGAAGACATATTAAGGCGTGTCCAAAATCCCATCATTACATCCACGTGGTTCCTGCTGAATAGCTATCTAGTAATGAATCAACAATGAACGTATGCTGAGTCTGGCTGTACACGTGGAGCAGAGATACTCGGTCCTTCACCTAATTGACAGTAACACGCATCTTAAACGTCTAGCAAGAGGTCCTCAAAAGGAGGTCATGTAGTTCAGGAATTTCCTAAAGGAAATCAACATTGACATCTCCAGCTAGACTGGACGACAGCTCTTTGAGCTATGTACTTCGACACATTCGAAGTTCAGACCAATAAGGATCTTTCAAGATTGGGAGGGAGGGTCCTGAAAAAGTAGTACTTTAGTAGCGGTCGCATCCTAGAAATGGGGTACTGACATATTGGCAAATTTGGCCCCTTGCCCTATGGGCTTAAATAAAAAACACGACCTTCCAGGTTACGGGTTGTGCATCGGAGTAACTTCCCTGTCATAGGAAGGATAACATACTTAGTTACGAAGCAACAATAAGCCTCCGTTGTGGACAACTCTACTATTGACGACCCCAGCGAACGAAAGAAAGACAACGGCCATCAGATCTACACCTGCAATGTTCGAACCCCCTTTGCAGCCGAACAATTAGCAGAAGCCTTAGCCTCCTATAATGTAGACATCTCTACCTGCATGGGACTACGACACGGTACTAGTTGCTGCAAGCACTTGTATTTCTGTGGAATTGCAACCCTCCGAAGCAGAGGATTGGTTACCACGGAGCTGCTTCTCGGCCTTATACTGTGACGAGTCAGCCTGGTTCTTAACTAAGCCAAAAACCAGTTTTCATCCCTCTCATATACCTTTAAGTGGAGCGTCTCCAGCCCATAAAAGATCCATAAAGATCCGAGGGGCTCAATAGACTCCGGGTTCAATAGCAGTGAAACTAATCATCCGTCTTCATTTGGCTCCTCAGCTTTAATGACCTTTAAATTGTACATCTCGGAAGGTTAAGATTTTGGATCCCTATAAGAATGTCCTTGGGGCCCAAGAGGTTTCCAGACTCTGGCTATCTAGAGATTGCCGATTTAATTTAGTCAACTAAACTCTCGACGTTGCAAATTAATAATTGGCCAGACTGGTGCCAATCCCAAACTCCATAAATCCTTAAAAGTCGACGGTGCTAACGATCGGCTGGGATAGCCAGGCAGTGGAAGAGGATATCCCAAGACACATTGCGGTCAATGATACCAAAGATCAGATGATCCTTCGTAATCTCATTGAAGGGCTTAAAAGCCGGAATGTTTTTTTTTTTGACTTTCTAGGGGTCTTAGAGAGATCCTGCTGTGACCTGAGTCTCTTGGAGGCCGAATCTCTTCTGGCTTCAGAACTAGTTGAGGGCCCTGTCGATTCAAGTTCGCTCCTTCGCCTTAGATGAATTCGGAGCTTTCCCGTAGCGAGCTGAGTTCCCTTAACAACAACAGGGGCCTTCCTTTTTCGGATGGCAGCTCCTGAAACAGTGACCTGTTAGGAGCGGAATGACCCGCCGAGGTCTTACAAAAAGTGTCCTCCCGAAACAGGTTGACTAATCTTGTCGTCGAGAAAAGCTCTCGCCCAACTGGTGGACTTCTGCTCATCCTCATCCTAGCTGGCTTCTTCCTTCTCTAGAACGTACTTTGCCGATCTGCTTTCTTTTGTACGCCTTCGTATTGGGATTGTACTTCTTGTTAGCCGTAGGACGTCTCGCTACAGCACGTCTTCTGTTGGCAGACATGATTACGGTTGCACCTTCTGAAACAGAAGTCGACACTGAATCTAAGTCCGTGTCAGTGAGGACGATGGAACCGTCAATATTATTGTCAATGCTCAGCCTATAAAGCTGTCTCTCTACCTCTCTACCAACACTCCTAGTCGTTTGCTTAGTCGTTCGTTCAGTCCTTGATGTCAATGTCGCCGTTGCGTCTCTTGTGTTCCGTTGCCAATTCTAGATAAGAAACTTCTTTGGGCAAAGCACGCCAAACATATGCTTCTTACCGATTTTGGCATTGAAGATGCCCAGCACAGGTGGTCATAAAATTTCTCCTTGATAGCGTCTTCAGCTTGTTCCGTAGGGGCGTGTGGACATACATACCCAGACAGTTGCTGTATAATGTAGCCTTGATACAGATCACAGAGGATAGCGAGAGATACCAACTATAGTCCAAGAATAAACTCGACTGTATTATCATCATAATCCCTGTCGTTGCGTCTCTCCACAGTTTGCGACATATGGTAGTACCCGCCATCCCATATGTCAACAAAAGGAAGCTGATTCTTTTGAATTACCTCACAAGACATCTTCGAATGCAACAAATAACACAAAACATTCCCCACAGACACAGTAACCGTAGATAGTCTCCTTAATTCGATTTTACGCTCAAGACGGTCCATAAATGTTACCTACTCAAACTCCCATTACCAAAACTCCATCTTCCCTAATCCAATTGAGGCGGCTATTACATTTAGGTACCCCAATTCCTGCATCCGGATCCGGATCCTATCGAAGTCATAGATTTCTCTTGCAAAGTTTCTCTTACAACCACCCACGAGCTAGACCAAAACGATGTGGAAATTCCAAACACACAATCCTTCGTCGCAAGGACAACGACGCAAGCGACGACGACGATACTGCTGATGATACCAGAAGGACAATAAATTTCATATATCAAAACACAATTCAATTTCTGGATGACTTAGCAAACGAGCATAACCGAGTTATCCTCAGTCTCCCTCGGACTGTGTTCCATTCCATGCCAATTATTACTAAATTCGAAGCACCAAGTCCAACTTTAATTGTCACCAACAAATCGATGGATTCTGGAACTTTGGATGCAACATAACCATTGCAGTTACCTACAAGTTTCTTAATTAACTTTGGACGATGAAAACATTCCCATACACACATTGTCACTGCATACACCGTGTGTGTGTGTACTTCTTTGACAAGGAGTGGGGGGTAGGTAGCCAAGGAAAATTGGTGAAACCCGGGAAAACATTAAAGTTGATTGCACCCTGTTCGGTGCTAATTAAATCTCCCCGCCACTGTCAAGGTAAAAAGCGCAGGAAAATACTTTTTCATCGTTGAATTCGCTACTAAAAGGACACATGGATCCTTGTTCTGCGTGTAACGACGACGACGTCGACGTTTTCTTTTCACTTCCGTTGTCGTAGTCGGTTGTATTTTGTATTTTTTTATTTCGTATTAAACGGTTAAATGAACTCTCATCCTGTGATGGCACATTTAACACTTCATCCCCCACTTGGTACCTTTTTCTACTCTACTTGGTTTTGGTAGTGTGTTGCCTGGTGTGTCCCCCAAACCCCTAGAACCCACACAGGATGTTTAATCAAATTTTATATCCTCCTCCGAGTTGGCTTGTAATAATTTGCAATTTTCATTTAATTTTGATTAAATTTTAAGAGAGCGTCAACGATTTGCTTTCTTTGCATTTTTCCTAAACGCAATTTAATAAGAGTATTTGACAGAAAGTCCTTTTTTTGGGCGGGCGGTCGGGTGGTAGGGAGCTTCCAGGAGGCTTAGGAAGGAAGTTGTAATGATGGCATTTAGCGGAGGCGAATATACTTTCATATGGAAATTTATTTTCAAGTAGGTACTTCACGAGTCAGTTTAAAAAAAAAAAAAAAGGTGAGGTAGGTGGCCTTAATAGAGGAAGACTGCTTCTATTTTTGTCAATTGGTTTATAAATAGAAAAGGATGTGGTATGTGGGCGAGGATTGGTTGGTAAATGATCAAAATTGTTAGCCTCATGATTGTCCTTTGATTGAAATTGTTATATAAAAGTGCTGTCCTGCGAATTCTGAGAAGAAGCTTCCATTAACAGTGATGAAGCCCTTAATGGGATGGGTATAGATATTAACACTTCATCCCCCATTTAATGTCAAATTCTCATTTAGGAAGCAGTGGACTACGTGACTTTGTTTATTTATCTGCATAGGTGGCACTATAATTCGATGTGAACATGGACCTGAATCATAAAGTCTCGCCAGTTAGGCTGGTCCTTTCTTTATGTTCTAGTGCAAAATACCTTGGCGGGATTCAAAATCCGAAACTTAGTTAGGAGCTCAATATACAACAGTGGATAAAGAGAGTAAATGTAGCTTCCTATCCCTTCTTATGGATGTAGACAGCCGTTGTGAGTCCAATTCTTACCTATGACGCCATCATTTGGTGGATTGCCTTGAGCAAGAAGTCAGTTAACTTAAAACAGAGATCGGCGTGTTAGGCATCATAGGAACTTCCAAGTCCTGTCCAACAGATACTCAGAGTGTGATCCTGCACTTGATTGCCTCGAAATTCATATAAAAGACTAAGCTACAGCATACAGCTACAGCAGCACTACATCTGCCAGGATCAGGGAATCTGAGTGCTGGACTGCTAAGCCGTATGGACACTTTGTGATCTTGGAAATGATTCAAAGAGAATTGGTTTTGCCTTCAATGATCTATTCTAATTAACAGAAATCTGTTTCATTCTCAGTGGCTTCACAGGACCTCCCTTCTTCTGCTAGCTAGCGCCGTGCACTGACACAATATATGTATGTGCTGCCGTCTCGACTTCCTTCAGGCATAGTTCACAGATGTAATCCTTCAGAAGAACCATCTTCTTTAGGTGATACCCGAAATTCTCACGATCTGTTGATAACACTACCAGCCATTTCAGTGTTCTTCGCCCTAAGCTTAGGGCCTCTCTGTAAGTGGTGCCAATCGGCATTTGAAAAGCCATTTTCGCTTGCCTACAACCTTCCACGGTTGACCACCTTCTACGGTGTTCCGTCGTAGCTCAGTTGCTAATTAGGTATTCTACCATCCCTCTGCCGATTGCAGCGAATGGTTACGGACCAAAGAGCTCCAAGATTGAGCTTTGCTTTGCCAGAGAGTCCGCCTTTTCGTTCCCCTCAGTCCCTACGTGCCCTCTTACCCAGAGCAGCGTCATCTCATTTTGAGATGAGCACTCATTGAGTTTATGAACACATTCCAATGCCAGTGATGTATTGATATCTGTTTGCTTCATACGTCTAATCACTGATTGATTGTCCAGTGCTATATTAACGTTTTTACCTTCGACCTGACTCTCTTTCAGGTGATCCAATGTATGCAACAGAGCAATCATCTCGGCGTGATAGACTGAGGTATATTTCCCCAGACTAATATGACTGGCTAGTTCCAGTTCTTCTGAGAAGATACCTGTCCCCGCTCTGCCATCCATCATGGACCCATCCGTATAGATGATTAGATCACCAATCTTCTTTTCCGGAAGTGTTCCATCTCCGAAAAGAGTTTTGTAATACCTTTCGGTAGCACGCACTCTCTTTATTCCATCCATGGGCATATTGAACTCCCTAATCTCGTATTTCAAGAGATCCAGGATTTTCCTGCGACCATAGATATTACCACGCCAGTGAAAGTTGGCATCACGGTGCAGACGAAGTGCCGTCGATGCCGCCGCGTTCTTAATAAATAAGTCGAGCGGCATGCCAGACGTTGGACCCTATCTAACTGCTTCCTTAGATTTTTCTAGGTGGCTTTTTACCACCATACAACTGACACATATGTGAATCGGTCTAACTATCATCGTATGCTGACCTCGGCGAGATTCCTCACCTTAGTCCACATATCCGTTTGCACTGATGAAGCACCCTTTTCGCCTTTCTGATCTTCTCTTCCACATAGAAGTTCCAAGTCAGTCCAGTATCTAGTTATACACCCAGATACTTAGTTTTTCTCGTCAACTCTAGCTCCGACCAGAAATGTGTCAAGGGCTGAAATTCCAGATCCTTCCTTTTCCTTGTGAAGATGATTAAATCTGTCTTTTCCGCATTAAAGGAAAGCTCTTGTTCCTGACACCACCGCTGCACAACTCGGATAGTATTTCTCATGGTATCTGCTGTGATGTTCACGAATTGACCACTTGTCATTAGTGCTATGTCATCGGTATATCCCACAGTGTGGATGCCAGTCTCATCAAGTCTTCTCAGGAGAGTGTCCGCAGTTATATTCCACAGAGTAGGTGATAAAACGTCACCCTACGGGCAACCTATGCTAAGCTTTTCTTTAAGTCTTGAAGTTTATTGTCCATCCATCTCACCATCAATAGGTTAACGCTGCGTTCTTCTAAGGCTACTCTCAAACTTTCGAAGCATATCTTATCGAAGACACCTTCAATGTCCTTTATTATGGTCATTCCGATGCCTTTGGTATGTATCTCCTTTTCCGAAACCAGGTGGTACCTGGTGAAGCGCTGTTTCCATAGACCCGCCAGCTCTGTATGCTTGTTGTCTACTATTCAAAGGACACGCTTTCAGCGACCTACTCTCCATATGGTCCACCACAATTCTTTCAACTATTTTCAACAGAAATTATGTTAATCACGTCAATAACTTCCCTTCATCTTGAATCCACAAAGGTCGGTTCTGCTCCTCTGTTGACAATAGTTAGGTCTTTGCACACTACAAAGCTTCTCTTCTATAGTTCTTCCCCACACTGTACAGTGTGCATTAGCATCGCAACCAATGACTAGGTCTTCGCTCCTATCCCTGCAGACTTTCACCAGAGACTCTACCTCTTTTGTTGAGGGAGGCTCTAGGGAGTCTGCCTAGGGAGATGCCATGACAAAACTGTCTGCTCCTGCTCCTACTCGCACAACGACATGGTCAGGGGCACATAGTTGACATTGATATCCATAGACATAGTATCTATGCATGCATCTATCGTTTTTGTAAATTATAATGTTACCATGTATCTTCTATTTTATTTTAATTATATACGTAACCCTTTATTAGTGCAGCAAGGTATTTACGTTATCGAAATCAAGATCAGTTTAAAATGATATGATTAAAGTATCTATAGTGTATATAGATACACGCTTTTGTGGCACTTTTTTCTATGTATGTCTATCTGAAGCTTGATAATTGTATCTTTTAAAAGACTGTCAACAAGTCAATAGGACTTTGAGCCGGGTCAGCAAGGCGCATACAGTGACGAAGATATTATGTCATGTTTAGCCAGCGAATCTGAAACATCATACATAGCGATGTGCGGTAATCAAATTGTCGGTACACTCCTAACCGCACCAAAGAGTTCCGAAAGAGAACAGAGTTTACTTGAGGAAGCCTCGCGTATTCCAGGCACAAAGTGGGTAACATTCTTAGTACTCTTTGCGAGTTTAGAACGAAATGCTTCAGTTTAGAAGAAATACAATGTTGACAAAGCTCTGCATGCATATGGACTGGGTGTGCATAAAAAGTTTCGGGCAATCGGAATCGGAAGGAAGCTTAGAGAGCTATCCGTTGAAAGGGCGAAGGAATTGGGTTATCCACTCTACACGTGCGATTGTACGAGTCCATATACTGCAAGAGTTTGCGAACATTTGGGCTTCGATTGTGTCAATGAGATTGCTTATGCTGATTATCATGTTCCAGATAGTGACAAGCAAATATCCTTTCCAGGAAAGGAGCATCATATTGCGAAGACCTTTGTCAAGAAGTTGTGAAACTACATCGTGAGTTAATATGTTCCCGAGAATAGTAAATAAAATTATTTGAAAGTGTGGCAAATTGTTTAAGGAAACCTTTTCTAGTCTTTTCTAGTCAAAGTGATGTGGTATTCAAGATCAAGTTAAGATTGGTGTATGTCCGTGTAGGTCCTAACGCCTTTCGAAAGTAATCCAGAGGGACAGAGTAGCATAAGGATAGTAACAAAGACTACGTTACATTCGGCATCATTAATTGCAAGGGTAAAGGTCAATGGTCCAAGAAGTTAACATTTTGGAACCCCAATGGTGCTAGGTACGATCAAAAATCGAGAAATCAATTAAAACTCATATATGAGGCAAATGTGGACAAGTCGTAAAACATCAAAGGCTTCATGATAGAGTTCGAAAATTTTATCTTAAAGCGATTGGGTCACTTCTTGGATTAGCGACTTCTTGTCTAAGTGAAGACAAGCTTTATAACTCTCATCTCACGGGATTTTTTTTAAATGATCCCGGAACGGATTAACTTTAAAGGCATCCATGGCGTCATTATCATGAGCTTTGCGGTTGCTTGATAACTAGAGGACCAGATCAGTACAACTTTCCAATCAGCACCAGACACGATCAGTAGCTCCGTACAACTGAGCTGATAGTCTGGTCAAGAAAATTAAAAAGGAGCTAGAGCTGTCCACGGATACCTGGCTATGGATCAATATTAGCTACAAAGCTGGGTTGGTTTGGGTGGATGTCTCCTTTTAACAAGGACACGCTTAAACTAAAAGAATGTTCATTGTATCGGTACTGTACACGCCTACACGCAGACCACGAGATAGAAAGCAGAGCAACCAGTTTCGGTGTGAACCCATGCCAAAGAAATATGATTCGCCGTTAAAGCATTAAGCCAGTTTGACCCAGAGATGAAGGTTTTTATTTTGCTTAAGTCGAGTCTCTATGGAGGCCCACGTTCACTCCGAACTATAGCTCCACCTAAGTACGTAAGTAAGTCTAGCACAATTCTATCACAATGGATCTGTATTGACCTGAGCGCGGCGTTGTGGATTCCTCCACTCGTCGATCCACATACCTAAGTCTAGCATTGTTAGGATTTTAGAAAAAGTACTTACCTAATGTTTTCCTTCTTAGAGCCGATAGGACATGGTTTCCTCCTCTTCCTCGTCTCTACAGCTGCTTCAGAACTTATTGAAGGGAGCACCAAGCTTTCTGGTATGTCTGCCTATCAGACAATGACCTGTGAGTCCCCAGTTATTATTTATATATATTATTTAATTTATATTTTTCTTGTCCTATTGACGGAAATAAATCTACTGGCTTTCCTACAGACCAGCTCTGACCAGATTTGTTTAGAAGAGGGACATGTGCCACTATTTGCCATTCTGATGGCTGGCGTTTCTAATTGGAATTTTATCAATTTAATAGGTGCTGACAGTTCCCCCTATTGTCAGGGAGGCTTCGATCTGCATCCTCCTTAGCTAGCTCATCCTCTTTGCAGTTGCCTGGAATAATCGTGTAGCATTACAGGGATGCTTTATTCCTTTACCAACTTGGATCGAACAATTGGCGATTCCAAGGGTTTTATCGCAGCTTGACTATCTATGTAGAAAACAATAGCGCTGCACACTATCGAGTATCGAAAGCCAGGTCGCGGCTACTGAGACTTCTGCTTGAAAAACACTACAGTGATCCGGTAGTCGCTGGAGTATACTCTCGCTGAATGGATGCGCTCGAACTTCGAGAGGATCAGAGCCAAGAGTGAACTGAGCGTGGCGCTGGTGGAAGTAGGATCTTTCCCTAAGTCACACATCGTCCGTGATTTCTTTTCACAGAGTCTGGAGCTCTCCTCGGAGAAGATTCTTGCCACAATTTCCGCGCAAAATGCCGGCTTGTAGGCTAATTCGTGGAAAGTCATTCAGAGGGAAAAGGATGGTGCGCTCCTTCACCTCGTGTGGGCGATTGACGACGGTTCAATGAAATGGCCTAACACCAGGTCAGGTTAAACTGATACTCAGGAGCACCGATAATGTTTCAGCGTCTGGTAGAGGCACCTCTGATAAAGAGGAAGTCAGACTTCAAATATATATAGACCTCAAATATATCCGCTCTGCAGGGTCCACGCCCCGTTTCAACTAGCACCACTGGGCATGCTAGTACCAGCGGTTTCGTAACTGTCCACGCTAAACACCATCGCCACTGGGCATGTGGATCATAGCGGGACTGGAACTGTGTCCAGAAAGCAGGTCCCACAAATAACTTCTTCGACCATCAGCGCCACTGGAAGAAAGATGAGTCGGCTAGGAACAGACCAATGTATCGTCCTAACCCGATTGCTTGCCACAGGGGAAAGGACCCTAAAAACACCCAACTACTCCGGTGACTTAGATCCTTTAAGGAAGATTAATGAGCTCTATCATGGATCTTCTCAGGTCGCAATGTCAGCCATATGGGCAAGAATCTTTAAAAAAAAATCCGAGACAGAGACTATCTCTCCACTTTGCGAGTTTATTTAGACCAGACTCCATCAGGTTTTTAACATTTAAAAAGGAACTTTCCTTATATCACCTATCGCAGAAACTCTAGGACTATCTCATTCACAGTAGTGGTGATAATACTCCGCCCTGTGGGTACCGCTGTACGCTGACCTTCTGATTAAGCAGCACCCCAGCTCAGCATATATAAGCCTGCCTTAAAGCATTTGCTCAAACCAAAAGCAGAGGTAAGTCGTGGTACATGCAAGTCAAAAAGTGCAGCAGAAATATAGTAGCTTCAGTTCTGACATTGTTGAAAGCTCCTTCAATATCGAGGAAGGACACCATAGTGAAATTCTTGTTCGCAAAAGATTTCTCAATGATTCCTACCAACGAGTGCAGGGTAGTTTCTATCGATTTTCCCTTGCGATACGAATGTTGGGATGTCAATAAGAAGATTACTATCTAATTTTGTTTTAATTCGAATCGATTAGCCTTTCCAGAGTCTTTAGTAGAAAGGAGGATATACTGAAAGTACAAAAGTTTTTAGAGTATGCGTGGGAGATCTTACCACCTTTCAGCATGAAGACTTTTTTAGCCCTCCTACAGGATCTTGGGGTGCAGCCGAATTTAAACAGCTCTAGACAATGTGGAGCCAGGAACTTAATATGTCAAAACCTTGCTGTAGTTCCAATCGTAAGATACTATGTATCGGGGCCAAGGGATTTGTACGAGAGCAAGCTTGTGCACTCTATTTTCTCAAGGGTGACAACGTCCTTTGACACTGTAAATTAGACTCTCTTATGGTCTGTTTATCTGTTTTACTATAAGGAAAATGGGTGTCGATAAGAAGCTCTAAAGTTTCCTTGTTGGACATAGTCCAGTTTCCATCTGGGGCCTATTTCATAAAACTACAAGTGTTGTAAATAAAGTATGGAGTTGTAATTTTGTGTTCCATAAACATTTTTCAGCACTTGTAACGCGGCAAATTCAAATTATAAGTGTAGCGATCAAAATGCGACAAGTCTTCAAGTCTGTAACTACAAGTTAAAAATTATTTGCGAAGAACTACGAGTCTGCGGCTACACTTCACAGTTAAGCGATCTAAGCATTTCCCGTTCTTCTTTCTTTCTTTCTTTCTTTCGTTCTTTATGACATTGAAGTCTCTCTACTCTTGTAAGAAATTCACTTGTAGTTACAAGTCCGTCGCTAATAATTTTATGAAACAGAAAAGCTCGCCTCAGTTGTAAATTTACTTGTAGTTACAGACCTGGCATACTTGTAGTTATTAGTAAATTGGCATTCTTTATGAAACAAAAATTTGCACATAATTTACAAGTTACAACTGAATTCACAAATAATTATTAGTGTTGTAGTTTTATGAAATAGGCCGCTAGTTTTTTTAAGTATTTACGAATAATTGGAGATTTGGATAAGATCTTCCTCATCCGAGATGAATCACTAGTCTTTTCACAGAAAATATGCCATGAGACTCTAACTCAAATTTCCTAAGACTCTTATAAAGATCTAAGTCAAGTGATTAAAAGGCTTCCTGCCATCATGAATCTTTGGAAGAGTTTCTCTTTCTTTCTTGAAGTTTTTGGACACTTGATAGTGTGACACTTCTGTATGTCCACCCTTCTATTGCTACAACCAGTGACATCCTATTTACATTGTAATACTTTGATTTGAAATTGAAAATGCAATTTCCTTCGTAAATACAAGTACCTACACCTAGACATTCCCTCATTTCAATGGAACCAGAAGTAAGTAATTCGAGTTCTCTAAACACAAATATCCCTAATATCCATTTTGAATCAATAAATATTTGACATATTCATGATAGTCAAATTCTATATACGATATCTGTATATCTCCCCAAAATCCATTCATATCCTTTTCCATTTCCTGTGCCGCACTCAAAGAATGCCATTTAAATATTTTCCTTCATATTGATTTGGTTTAACTCGTCCGTTGATCCTCCGCATCAACTCCATAATAGATGTTGACTCTCAGACATAGCCACACACAACACAAACATAAAAAAAAAAAAACAAAAATCTTTTTATTCCCGAATGTTTTTCCCAAATAAACATGACTCTCCCGTTCCCCCATCATTTGGACCCATCAGTCGTGTTTCATGAAATCCAAATAAAAATAAAAATAAATGTTTATCGTACGTTATATACAAATTCACCAGGGTGTCATTATTCATTGCAATGAATTGATAAACACATAGCTTCCTGTGAGCCTGGCATACACCCCTACCGCCACCCCAATAAATAAAAATTCAAGCTCAGCAGATTGAAGAGAGAATGCTTTTTTTTGACAAAACGCATCCTTGTACACTTTCAATTGCTATCGGGGCGAAAACGAAGCACGTCGCTACTGGTATCCTTGTATCCAGCCAACATGCCAGATTTGATATTCGTCCTCTTCTCTGTTCGATAATGGCGTTCGCTGGGGAAAGTGATGCTACTGCAAAATCAGGACTCCTCGCATGCATTTGTGGGATACAGTAAATCAATCAATTTTATATTAACTTACGTGCGGATACGTCCCGTTTTTCGGCTACGCATGCATTTATTTATGCACTCGCATGGTACAAGGCTTAAGCCCATTTGCGTAACCAAATGCAGCACACTGTCGGTACTGTCGGGTGTAAGTGGCTTTTAGGGCAGATGATGTGATTAAATGTCATGTAAATGAAATGATTACAATTAATCGAATCATGTTATTCGCATGACAGATAATTGTTAAGCCTGGATATGTCAATTGAATGAGGTTGCATACCTAGTGGCCAACGTTCAGTGGGGGTGGGGGTGGTTTTTAATGTGATTCCTAACAGACTGGAGGATGAGTGGGTTTTATACTTTATTTAATGGTATGCTTAGTGGAGTGGATGCCGTATGGTATAAGTCAACGACCAACACCCTGGGGCAATGTATCGCTGACCATGGCATTTCTTTCTAGACTAAGATAACATCCCTTACTTCATGTGGCGTCCAGCCCATATAGACTACGTTCGGACAGAATACAACAATCCTTGCTTTTTAGATTACTAAAAGGATAACCCACTTGTCCATCACTTGTTATAAATAATTGCACTTTAATTCGAAGGACATTCCCTTCTTTCTTTTTGGTATTGTTAACAGCATGAGGTATAAATCACTCTTACATTCTAAATAAAAATAGATATTTCTCACAGAATCTCGATATCAATCCTTGGGCACTTTACAACCATCCTTGTCGTCCGGTACCCCTTCCAACTGGACTCCTTGGCGGTGGTACATTCATACTTGCCTCGGACTGGTCATCACCGTATCCAGCGGTAAACATTTGCTCAGCGTTGTCGTCCATCTCGAAGAATGTCACCTCAAACGACTCAGGCATGATTGGATTCGAAGGATGAACCGATGACGAAAGTCTACTCAACATTGGTGGCCTGGGTCTGTCACGAACAGCACTTGCACCCGCATATGGTACAGGGGGTGGTGGGGTTTTTTTAATTGCTTTCCCCGGCGGCATTTTGGCATCTTTATTCTTCTGCAGCAATTCTCCAGTACCACCAAGGCTGGATGCAGATAGAATCACTTCATTTTGGTTCTTTGTCGTTGTTGACTTGGTGTCCTTAGGCGAGTTACGTTGTTGGCTGGCTCCGACATCGTATTGCTGTTGCTGCGACTTGTTCGAATGCGGTGGTGATATGAATCCATACTCTCTGATAACTGGGTGAATGTCCCGAGGCATTGGGTGTGATGAGGACATATCTGATGCAAGTTTAGTAGCAGCTTTTGCATTTGCAATGGCGTCCTCATTCGCCTGAGATCCGCTGAGTTCTTCGCTGATGTTATTCAAAAGTTGCAACAGTGTGGTGGTTTTTTCATCCTCGAACTCAATGCTGGGCGTATCATGACCACCATGTGGTGGTGGAGAGAGTAGAACTAATCTAGAATGGTATTTATTTAGAAATTCATTTTGAATGGCAAGTTGTTGTGGAACAAACCTTTTGGCCTCTCCGATGGCCTTCTGGAGATGTTGGAGATTGTTGTAGCTTTCCTTGCTGCAACATCGTCCGATTTGGGAATTCTTAGCGACGCCTTGAAGTACTAGATTCCATTTGTGAGCAATCGATTGGTTGGCCACCATGCGGGCAATGCGACGGAAGCGAGACTTTGGATCCTCATAGGGAGGAGGCTGATTAGATTCTGTTTCCACTTTAATCTCATTAATATCGCCATCGCCGTTAACGTTGTTAGAAGCTGAAGCATTTTTACTATTACTCACCGCTGTCGGAACGGGTGCTACTTGAAATCCTCTCATTAGACGACGTTCCCAGATCTTGGCGTGCTTAGCTCGGCATGCTGGAAGAGAAATAGGGTGTCAGAAGTGATGTCTGATTTTTGTGATAGAAGAGATGCACTCCTTATTCTTTAGAAGGTGTGGCAAATCACAGAATTTCTTAAGATCTAGTCAAACATCTTCTATTCGACACTGAAAATGGCTGCTTGTGTTTCGTAATAGAGTGTCAGAAGTGATGTCTGATTTCTGTCATAGACGAGATGCACTCTTCTTTATTCTATAGAAGGTGTCAGAAGTGTGGCAAATCACAGAATTTCTTAAGATATAGTCAAAGATCTTCCATTCGACGCTGAAGACGACTGGTTACTATTCCTTATTTTGAAAAATAAGTGTCAAAGCCATGAAAGTCCTTGGAAGAAGATGAAAGATCAAAAAAGGTGTCAGAAGTGTGAAAAATATTAGAAGGTCATCCAAGATCATCTTAAAAGCTGTGGTGACGTCTTCCATTTCATTTCACAAAGAATCGGATGTCTAATTCTTCTGATCACTCCATGTCTCATAAGAGGTGTCAGAAGTGTGAAAATTTGTAACAGTGTCAGAAGTGTGAAATGCATTGGAAGGACATTCGACACCATATCAGAAGCTGGTATGATGTCTTGCGTTTCCATTTATTGAGAATTAGATGTCCGATTCCCATGAAAACACCCAATAAGTTGAATAGTATCAGAAGTGTTGCAAGCCTCAAAAATTCCTTTGCGACTATATTACAAAGTAGTCAGAGATCACCAGCATCAATCATTAGAGACGCATATGTTCTATGTATACACATATACGACGGTTTGTACAGATTCCTTATTTTGGGACAAGTGTCCGAAGTGTTGGGGTTTTCAAACGTTCTTGTAAGAATATTAGCAGCTCTAAAAGATTTACGAAGTGTGAAGACTACCAAAAGATCTTTTCACACTGTGGAGTGTTTCATGGAAATGTAGGCAATTCTAGACCCGCCCTTGGCATATGTGATGAACTAGTTTAAAATATTCCACATACAGAGAGAGACTCATTACGATCGGACTGTCAGATATGAAACGCATCTTTCCAAGCCTGGTTGCAACAAACAGGTCTAAACTTACGTTTCTCCTTCTTAGCAGCTGACGATACATCCATACCATTGTTGTCAAAGATCTCCAATAGTTCATACCTCATCGTAGATATGTCAGCTTTCACTTCATTGATATCATCCTCAGTTACAGGAGCTTGTTCCAGCTTTCTATGATTTGCTGAAACATAACGCCAAACTAGAGACCACATTATATTAGCGTAACGATTCTCTGGTTGTTTCTCCTGACGTTTCTAAGGGAAAGGCGGTTTTTTATTATGACGTTGGCTAAGATCTTTGTATTTCATCACCTGTGATCGTTGTTTGGCAATTTCCTTGCTTGATTTCCTAAACAGTCTTATGATCCATTTAATAGATGGCAAGACATTGAACGGTGGTGGTAGGGTGGAGCTGTCTTCAAAGAAGCTCATCCATAACTTCGTCCTGGCGAATTTCCATTCAGTGTCGGAATGTTGCTTGAAAAAGAAAAAAACAAGTTAGTCGTTAAAGGAATATTAATATCATTTATATCATTAATATCAATAATTACCTCGATCATGGCATATGAATTCGACATCATGGCGATGAGAAGATTCAGTAGAACTATCACATTGATCACGCTGTATGAGCCATACATCAAAAGGCCCCAGAAACGTGTATATGACTTGATGCCGGAAAGTTCAAAGTTATCAAGACCAACCATGCCAAAACTGGCCCAAAATAGCGATTGAGACGATTCGAAAAGACTGGAAAGGAAAATGTTGTGATTATCCTACACTAGATCAAACAAAATAGACCCCAGAGGAGATAGCCAAGGTCTGTTCAACCTGAAACAACCTCTTCGAAGTGGAAGGTAACTGCTGGACACAAAGTTTTCTAGATATCTAAAGCACTACTTAGTGACTCTCCTCCGTTTACTAACAGTGGTAAGGCAGGTGCTTGGTTTCTAAAGCCGAAAAGTGGTCAACTTCTTTTCTAGATATCTAAAGCACTACTTAGTGACTCTCCTCCGTTTACTAACAGTGGTAAGGCAGGTGCTTGGTTTCTAAAGCCGAAAAGTGGTCAACTTCGTTCCAGTCTTAAGGCGTGTGAATATTAAAAAGGAGTTCACGATCCTAAGGCTGAGGGCGTAAAAAAACACTAACGAGCTCGTAGAGAAAATGTGGTATCAGCTAATGAGTGGTAGCGCCTTAAGGCAAATATGCCTAAGTTCATTTTAGGTGAAAACAGCTGGGAGCTGTGAATGACAGAGAAGTTAATCTCAATTGGCTATCTACGTAATGCTGCCAGATGGACACTGGATCACCTCTAACAAGGAATCCATCGATCTTCTACTGGACACGTATTTTCCTGGTAGCTTCACAGTTGCTTTATCTCAATTCAAGACCACCTTCTCTTCATACTGTAGGAACTCCTCGAAAATAGTTACTACTGAAAAAATCTTTTGAGCCATGCGCAGTTTCAAACTATACAAGTCCCCAGGATACCATCGGGACCTGCTGATCTTCAGCCATCAGAAGACATAGTTCTTCCTTTGGCTTAAAGCCATCGTGTCTGATTGTCTGAATCTGATCTACATTCCTAAACTATGGACCGAGGTTGAACTTGTCTTTATACCCAAAGCAAGCAAATGCTCGCACGTGGAACTAAAAGATTACCGAGCTATCAGCCTATCATCGTTTCTAATGAAAGCACTAGAAAGACTGACTGGACTACGCCAAAGCAATAATTCATCTATGCTCTCTGCGTCCCAACATGCGTGTTACAAAGGCAGTCTTGCACTAGTTACAGCATCGCTACAGCCTTGAGCATCATTGAAGAATCATTGAGCATCACGGAACTTACCATGGTCGCGTTCCTGTACATTGAGAAAGCCCTTAACAATGTCAGATCTACATCCATCATAGATGCATTAGCAAGCTTGAAAGTCGGTTCTTCGATTAAAGTATTACAAACTATTGCTCACACGCAGGACTATCAATTCAGGTGGCGCGACGCATCACCTAGAAGACTTGTGAATTGTGGAACTCCCCAAGATAACGTCTTGTTTCATTTTCTGTGGAATCTAGTGGTCAACGGGATGAGGAATTCAACAGTCACCTTTGCTGGGTGCCAGGCCACAGGGACATTGTAGCCAATTGCAAGGCTAATGAGCTCCCCAGACAGGATGCGACCCATAGGTTCCTGCCGAAATTGCGGAGCCTGGATATGGACCTAGCTACTTGAAAGCTAGATGCTTTCTTCTATTTGCAACATTTCGAGACTGATCTAGGCCGAGTTGGTTCTATTGAAGTAATCACAGATCAGGCACGATATCAGTGTTCTTAGTGGACAGTGTCTGATAGGGCAACATGTCAAAAGCCTGGGCCTCCTTTTACACGACTTCTCCAGTTGGTTTAATTAGCCCCCGCTACAATAATCGATCAGATGGTGCCATCCAATGCAATGGTGCATCACAATGGAACTTTATTGGTCTAAGTGTGTGCATACAGCCACTCTAACCTAAATCTAAACCTACTCGTCCACAGATCTTTTCGACAACAGACAACAGACAACAGGCGACTGAAGACAACGCCCCGATCGAGTGCATTCTAGGTCTTTCCAATGACGATTGGTGCTAGATCCCCATCGATTTTAAGCAAGTCAAGTAGTATTTATCCCTGCTTAATGTCGCATATAAGATCCTATCCAACGTACTGTGTGAACGTCTGAAGCCTTTTTGCAGCACACTAATCGGCGCGTACCAGTGTGGCTTCCGGCCCGGCAGATCGACGATCGACCAAATTTTCACACTAAGGCAAATCCTGGAAAAGACCAACGAATTTCAAGCCGAGACTCACCATCTTTTCATCGACTTTAAAGCCGCATATGATAGCATTCATCGTCTTGAGCTCTACAAGGCGATGGCCGAATTCGGGATCCCTCTGAACTATTCCAAACATGCACCGGATTTCGGCAAGGGGATGCGCTATCATGTGACTTCTTCAATCTTGTGCTGGAACAGATAGTGCGCAGGGCAGGTGTGAACACGGAAGGCACTATCTTCAACAAATCTGTCCAGTTGCTGGGATACGCAGACGACATCGACATCATCGGTCGCTCCCAGCGCGCCGTGTTAGAGGCTTTTACGGCAATTGAAGAAGAGGCGAAACGTGTTGGCCTTGAAGTGAATGAGGACAAAACCAAATACATGTTGTCAACAAACAAAGAAGCATCTGTCCACCGCCTAGGACAAATCGTCACTGTTGACAACAGTAACTTCGAAGTGGTTAAGGAGTTTACCTACCTCGGAGTAAATATCAACTCCACGAATGACAACTTAGTGGAGATTCGACGAAGACTTACCCTAGGAAACCGCTGCTACTTCGGTTTGGCGAAACAAATGGAGTCAAAACTCCTAACTCGGAAGACGAAATGTTTGCTCTACAAAACTTTGATCCTGCCAGTTCTGCTGTATGGAGCCGAGTGTTGGACGATAAGCAGGAACACTTTCGAAAGAAAAATTCTTCGTCGGATATTCGGTCCCGTATGCGAGGAGGGCGAATGGAGGAGAAGATATAACCGCGAACACTATGAGCTGTACCAGGATGTGGATGTAGTCCAAAAAGCCAAAACACGTAGACTACACTGGCTCGGCCACATCGAGCGAATGGACAATAATGCTCCAGCAAAAAGGATCTTCGAATCACAGCCCCCAGGTTCGAGAAGACAAGGAAGACCGAACCTCCGTTTTAAGGATCAAGCTATCGCGGATGCCAGAGCGTTTGGTCTATATAACTGGAAGCAGCGTGCCCGGGATCGAAGAGAGTGGAAGGCTGATGTGTCTCAGGCAGAGACTCTTCACGGGTCGGGAGCCCGTTAAGTAAGTAAGTAAGTAGTATTTATAGTGAGCGCCGTAGCTCAAGTAGCTAGTGCTTTGGAACGAAGGATTCAAGGTTTGAGCCCCACACAATACCTAAAATTTCTTTCACGGCACTACCTTTCGCGAACTTCTGACAAATATCCGAGAGTATAACTGTCATATGCCTCTTCCATTTGTTTGAAGAATATAACACGCCCAACACGACTGGTTGTGAGAAGCTGGGCTCTGGGTCTCATGGACCTGTCGAAAATTGCCTCATGACAGGTCAAAAGACGCATCTGTCCTTTCAGGAAAAAATCTCTAAATTCAATAAAAATGATACCAAAAGCCTTTTAAGCTTTCTAAGCTATGAAAGCTCTCCCACGACTATTTTTGGAGATACAGAGTCTATAATTCCATGCATGAACTACAATAACGATCAGGTCCCATACCTGAAATGAAATAGTACAGATTTCAATCAGATCATGGCCTTTCTAATCCGCCCATCTTGGGACTTTTCAAACCAGACCAGAAGATTTAATGTACATAGAGTAACAACACTATCTAGACTAAGGCCATTTGGTGAGGAATCAGCCTAGAAGACAAAGAAGTGAACAGATTTCTGTTCTAGACTGTCCAAAGTTCTTAAACTCCCCAAATCGAGAAATCGAGAAATACGTTGATACCTAAATGACCGGAATCCGCCAAGAACTTCCTATCAAATGAACACTTTCAACTGCCTCCAAATTTCGTTACATCAATTTTTCTAGCACCTCAGCAAGGGCCACATTTGTCTATCAGCTTTAGATCTTGCAAAAAGACGGCTTTTCAATGTCCTTTGGCCGCAAAGAATGACTTTCTATCTAACGAGAGCCGCTGTGGAACATGAAACAGAGATGTCTACTGAAAGTTATCCAGAATCTCAATCTGGCTAGCCCTCTCTAATCTTCCAAGTCGAATTGCGTACTTAAGGTCCCAACTCTTTCTTTGAGTCATAGTTTACCGTCTTGATCTATAGAGAAATCCCTACAAAATTCAAAGCCTTCCCCACCCAAAACCCGACTTACTTTCCAAACCGCCTCCACTTCATACACGAGTCCCCATTCTCAGCCCAATCTGCTTGTCCTCCTGGCAAAACATAGCACTTCTGCTTCTCCAAATCCGCAAAATACCACAGTAGCTGGTTCAATCCACAGGCAAATGCAAACAACACCAGCGTATAGATAAAGAAGAACTTGACAATATCGATAACCATCCGTCCCAATGAGATTTGCAGCGGTCCCAAGTGCGGATTAATCGAAAACAAATGCACCAACTTCAAGGCCGAGAATATATTAGCCGCAGCAAACAAACCCTCTGCTATCAGCTGTGGATCAAAGTCATTCCACTTCTCCCGCGGAATATAGGCCATTGTTGGATCCTGTCGAATTTCACTACACTGTTGGATGTATGCAAAGATTCTGTAAAGAAAATTTCATTACTAATCGCCACTTCTAACACCTCCACCATGCCACTTCGAACACCTCCACCATACCTCAAGCCAAGTACACTGATGTACAATCCATTTCGTAGAAAATCTATAAAGTTCCACATATTCCTGAGATAGTTCTTCATGCCGACGTTGAAAATTTCTTGAATTTCCTCCCAAAGGAACCCTGCCAAGTAGAAGACGACTATCAGCTCCAGTTTCGTTGGACCGTTGCCCCTTTGATGGCGTTGGTTCTCCTTCAAATTTCGTTTCATGTCATCGGTGCCAAAGAGTCGTATGACATCATCCTCGGCACGTTGTGATACAAGAATCAGTACAACTGGGGAGGGTTTTAACATTTTTGAAAACTACAAGGCTTATAAGGTCTAAGACATCTTACAAAGGAAGAATATATAGGAAGACGCATGGATTAGGAACTTCATGAACGGCTTTCTCATCAAACTTCCGATTCCAGAATTTGGTGCAATCATGTACACCATGCAGTAGAGTGGAAACATCATCGCCACCTGAGCTATATTCATAACCTTTTGCACCAGAGTCTTGCGACGGAATCCAGGAAGGCCTTCATACCAAATGGCAGCCAGGAGTTGTTGCACGTTCGGATGGGCCACAAACTGTGGGGAAAACCTGAAAACTTATTCAGAAGCAAAGTGGAATTGTAATTACCTTCTTCTGTTTAAAAGTGATGGCTTGCTCGAGAAGGTTTAAAGTCATCCTGTCTCCCGGCTCATAGCTATTATTTGGGTCGTAGTTTATAATGATGGCTAACTCCTCGGAGGTTCGAGTTTGGTCTAGGAGATCGACGGCAAATTGTTGGCACTGTTTTCTTAATTCTAGATACTCAGCTTTGCATTCCTAGTTAGACAGAGGATTGTGTAAGAAGCCAAGAAAGCCTTAAAGTCTATGGGCTCTTACCTGTTCTGTGAATGCTAGGTTCCTCAACTCCCACGATAGTTCAAAAGCTGTCAACAAGGGATCATGGGAAGTTAGACTTATAAGTGATGGGCTAGCTAAAGCTTTGTATACATTGACACGAGCTAAGGAGAATCTCAAGGCATCTTCGGTTGAATTGCGTACACATTCTTCGCATCCACACCTAGAATGGGGATACATTTATAATCCCAAGTCGCCTTTAACCTAACCCGACACTTACTTGATGTCATGTGGAGCGGGTACAGCTGCTCCTCTGTCCAGGAGAAGCTTTAAAATCTCAAAATTATTCTTATGCGCCGCTAGGATTAGGGGCGTAATGTCAGGAGCAAACATTGCAATGTTAATGTCGACTTTTTGCCAACTCTAGAGGGAAGAGATACAATTTAGTTTCTTGAGGCTAATGAGTCCCGAAGTTCTTGAGACCAGTTGACAACTTCACTTCCCATCTTCAATACTTACATACAACTCTCCTTCAGTGAAAATTAATTCCTCATGTTCCAATAGCAGTTCCACAGCCTCAACAAACTCCGCATCGATGGCATGCAACAAAGAGTCCTTTGTATCTACACCCATAATAACCAACAGTTCTACCATCTCCAGATTCTCACTGTCGATGGCAAGGGTTAGAGCGCGTCGACCCAAAGGATCCATACAATTGATATTGATGTGCTTCTTGCGATGTGCTCGTTGTAGTACCCTACAAAAGACGGAACAGAATAAAAAAGGATAACAAATGATTTGTGTAGGATGAGTTATGGGACGCCTCCTTGTGATGAGCGTAATATATTGAAATGGGTGAATGGCTTTTCGTAAACATGTGTACAATCGACAGGATTACCCACTAATACATAATACAAACCCAGAGACGCGCGGCAAGGTATGTGTATGTTGAGCTTTGGGTAGACAAGTTTTTTTCTCTTCCATCTTCCAGGACATTGCGTCTGAATCAAAAATCAATGAAGGAAATCGATGGGATCCCATACCACTACACCAGTCAACCAGTCACAGTTGCCATCAGCGCTATTTAATGGACAATTTGCTATGGAAACACACAATGGCATGGCTTGACGAAGGGTTTGCATGGTGGGTAGCATCGTGGGAAAGAATCATTGAAAGGATAATGGAGGGTGGCAACGCGAATCCAATGTAACAAAGCAGATTGTGTGACTCTTGAGGAAATTGGGTTAAACATACACACATCCACAGAGAGGTATGTATTGGTATGTCTCTTTGGTCCTTTTCATGCTTCATGCTGTATGCCTCATTGGAGATAATGACTTAAGTGTGTAAGTAGCGGCAGGGGCATTAGAGATCGAATACTTTCCAAAGGAAATTACTTGCTAAATGCGGTCAGGAATTTTTATTAAAAACCGCTGAAGTAAATTATTGTGTGTGGCCTAGTATGTGCTGTGAATTTGTTATTTGTCTGTCGATGGGAAGTCTCTCTGAGGATTGAGGGCAAGGATGTTGCCTTTAAAGTGGGAGTTATTTGTGAGTTAAGCGTTGTGGAAAGTTTGTTATTAATAGAATGTGGCCCAAGGAGAGAGATAAGACTAAGGATAGGATAGGAACAGGACTGCTGTTGGAAAGACGATCCACAAGAATTTAGAAGGTCTGCCACTTGAATGAATTCATGAAGGACAGGCTACGCATCATTAATAAATCAATGGCAGGGATACTGTAGGTGGATTGGAATTGTATCTTATAAATTCGAAAACTACTAAAGTTTATTTAATTTTATAAACTTGAAGCGAGTCGAATAGGGATGGAGGTAACTAGGCTTTAAGATTGATGCAGTAAGTCCGGCAAAATTTATTGGAAGCATCTTCTAGGTCATTTAGATTAAGATCCACTTGGCGATGCGAGCTACATTGGCATGAAAATAGTCATAGTCAGTTCATATGGCCGACACTGTGATGATACAATACATAGACTTAACAGATCTATGGATTGTATCATCAGGGTAAATTTATTCTAAGAGGCGTACCAACTCCCTAATGAAGGACAGTATGTCCTTAGCAGTAGAACTTTGTAACACCCCTGACGAAGATATCTTCCGATCTTCCGAGCAGAACCTACATTCCACATCTGAGCACAGATTAAGTTTATTAAGGTGATATCTCAGGCCTGTGAGGAAGCTCACCAGCTTTATAGTACTATCCTTGTCTTAATTATGGACTTCCTTGTAGGAAAAAGTCATCATAAATCGTTTGAACTGTCTCACTGGGCTTTGGAGGAGGATATTCAATGACGTACGATACGACTTGTACAGCCACATCGAGCTAATCAAAAAATTGCGCATTGTTCGTTTGAGATGGCATAGCACAAATGCTCTGTCCCGTAGAGTCATCGAATCTAACCCGGAGGGACAATGCAGTAGAGGAGGACCTCGCCTTAGGTGCCGCGTACAAGTAGAAGGGGACCTCAATCGACTAGGAGTGCTCAATTGGAGGCAGTTACCTAAGGACCGAGCTAACTGAAGAAGCCCAGGTTCACCCCGAACTGTAGCGCCCCCTAAGTAAAGTCTCAGCTCCGGGACATTCTCCCACTGCGCAGGAGGAAATTTGCACTCCCAATCATTAAGCTTTCGGTCCCATGAACGCAGATTCTGACCCAGCCCAAGATAGTTCTTCTACTGATTCGTTGTCTGCAATTCCTTTATGAACAGGGACCAATCCGAGTTTATGTCTGGCAACAGGTTGTAGTCCATCGTAACAGCATTTAACTGATATATAGTCCAGCAAATTTGGCGACAGCGAATGGAAGTGGAAGTGGAAAAAATGTATGTACATATATCCTAGCTCCAAACTTTAATAAGGTTTAAGCTAGCGCCGATTCGAATGGTATGGAGTTCAGCCTGAAATATCGTGGAGCACATTCCCATAGGTGTTGAGGCTTTGGTATTGGTTCCAAAGACTTTAACTTCAAATCCAAATTCCATCTTCGATCCGTGTGTGGACTAGATCAGACCTCTAGGATCAAGTGTCGAAGCACCATTAGAACAGTTTGTACGGTCCAATATTTTTACCTCCAATAAACTACCGAAACAGTACTTCCTGACCATAATGTCGGGGATAGTGCAAAGCACGTCGTTTTTAGGAATTGACTGAAGAATTTTTAGGTGACCCGCACGGTCACTTGGTTTGTACTTATGTTCTAGTTGCAGCTTCATAGCGAATCTAGTGGTCGTCTTCCTAATGAAGACTTGTAGGTGTGACAGCCGTACGACAGCTTCTAATTCTGCCGTAGGGTAAGTATACATGGCACCTGTGATACCAAGACAGGCTTCTGAAGCTTAGTTGCCGTTTTCCGTTAAAGAACTTTCGGTTACAATGCTCGCGTTTTTGATAATGACGTCACAATCATTGTATACACCCAATGCATGATTTTTCGATTAAGACTCCAAGTTGTGCCATTGAGTTGGGTTGGGTGGTTATCCCCACTTACAAGGGACGCACTTAGACCAAAAGGAAGGTCTATTATAAAACCAATATGGAAAAAACAGATTACCAGCACCGAAGACCTACATGGAGACTTCCCAAATGGGACAGAAGGCAAGGCAACCAGTTTCAGTGTAAACTCATACCAAAGATGTATGGATAAACTTTTTATATTGCCTAAGTCTAGTCTGGTTAGATCGTTTAGATCTTCGAAGAATTACTCGCCTAAGGTTTTCCTTCTCAAGACCGATAGTGCAGGACAAGTACACAGAAGATTTGTCATGGTTTCGTCCTCTTCCTCGTCTCTACAGCTTCTACAGAAATCGTTGAAGGGAGCACCAAGCCTTCTATCATGTCTGCCTACCAGACAGTGCTCAGTGAGGGCGTTAAAGTTCTGCCGTAAAGGCATATACAGTCCACACGGCCCTAGTGGCATGCTCGATGGCGGACTTGAAATGAGAATTCCAACTAAGCTGGTGCTTTTAATGGTGATATGCTCTGGATTACCCAGTTTTTTTTTGTAAAAGGCAGTAAAAGGCTCTTGGAAGGTGCTTTACTACACCTTTTAGAAAGGTCCGGTAGAGAAGAACTATCCATCAATCCTTGCAAAAGCGTTCTTGTGCCTTTCATAAAAGAATACTGCTCAATCTAGATTGATGAATAGACCTTCTCTGCTGCATCCTTTTAAAATGTATGGTACAACACCTTGCCTGACGTTAGAACCTTGCATGATGTGTTTACCACTAATAATAATATTTAGACAGCACACTAGGCCTATTGCCTGGTTTGGAGATGAAGATTATATTTATATGTCTCTCAGGATGTAGCCCAAATTGTAGCTTGCTCTAAATGAAACAATCATACCCAGCAAGATGAGATCAATTACCTTCTGTAGAAGAGCTGGAAAAGACCATCACCTTGGGGGGCTTTAAATGGCTTGAATGAGCCTACCGCTCGCTTAGCCGAAAATGCGTTCGGGTATGTGAAGAGTACATGATTAGACGAACCTGGGAAATGAACCTGAAGTAACCATACAGTCCGACGAGTAGGTGCCATTGTAAGTCTATACAATTTGCATGAACTTCAACGAGTGTCTTATGAATTCGTCCCGCTACTGGCATGTCAGCAAGCAGGTTTAGATTTAGAAACCGATATATAGGTGGCAAAAGCCGCCACCAACTTATCGGTCAAAAGTCTACGACGTGGATAGCTTCAAATGATTTCAATGGGCTAAGGAAACCAAAAGTAAGTACCCTATCCAGAAAGAGATACTTCATCAAACCTTCAAATGCCAGTTCTGCTGTACGGTGTATAAACGTGGACTTTAACGAACGCTCTTAGAGCCCTCTGATCTGATCGATAGAAAGAGAGTTGGTGAAAGTATAGAGCCCTGCGGAACCCCAGTGTTTTCAACAAAAGTATTGATAGACACACAATCAATAAGAAATTGATCTGTACTGAGAAAGTTGTTCAACCATTTGACCTAGGATGGCTCAGGCATGCTTGCAAGTAACTCTTGCATGCTTGCTTACAGATGACTCTTCATTCTCCATGGATTCTTAGCTGAATATAAAGCTAGTTATAAAGCTTTTGAAAATTATTGATTGAATATAGCTACAGATGTCGGTCACCAATTTGTCGAACAGTTCTTCGGTAACTTGGAAGGAGTATCTTCCCAGGAACATGTTTCTAAGGAGGCAGAGACTTTAGGAGACAGAGACTTCCAATGACATAGGAAGTGGGTAATATCTTCGTTGACTTCCTCATCACCTCATCGTCTACAGGGATCTTCATTGATCAATCGTAGTTGCCTCATGTAGTACCGCAGAGTGTTGCGCCCGTGATCTTTTCTATGAAGATAGATAGGGATTTGCTTTCTTTTTGTATCAGTCTGTCGGTTCTTCCTTTATTGAATAGAGGCAACATTTTTTTCGTGGAACCACATGTCCTAAGAGAACTGCATCTATGATATTATTTGGTTTCATTAGACCTTTATGTCTCGTTTCGTGCCTCAGTGTTCAATTCGAGATATTCACTGTGCTGTCGGCTTGCTCTGGAATCAAGTGCCGAGCCTCTCCTAGTTAGTTTATCAGTTCATCAGCCCTTTTATTTCTAAGTATACTTTGATGACCAGGGATTTCAGATTATGCTGTGTTCCAAGAACTGACACCAATTCACAAACTTCGACTTCTGTAACAGATATAGCTCTTATCGCAACCTGTCTGTCGATGAAAAAGGTGATATCCTCTCGTGATATTGCCTTTATCGGACTCTCACGGACAGCTATTGTCACTGCTAGGAGCTCTGCTTGAAAAAAATCTATTACAGTTCGGAAGTCTGACTTATTTAGATATGCCCAGCGCATCAGAAAATATATCTGTCCCTAAACGTATCTCCATTTTGGACCTCTCAGTATAAACTTCTGTATGTTGAGTTCCTATTCCTCTCTACTTGGATAGAAGCTTGTAAAAGGTCTTATAAAGTCAAGATACATAGGTTGTTATGCAGTCTGTTGTTGTTACATTCTCTACATGCTGCTAAAGTAACTACTTATCTTACTATGGCCTAATGCGTTCGTCCTCCAGCTGTCCAATTTACTTATCCTTAGAACGCTTATGGCTGCTGATTCTTGTATCAAAAGGTCTAGCGGGAGTAGGTAGTACCAATGTACGCTAGCCTTTGTACTTTCGTGGTGGTATGTTTAGTGGCGTTATTGGCAGCTTGCCACCACACAAGGTTGCCAATGATAAGTATAGGCCCTACAATAGCCGTATACAGTCACAGGATGATTTTGGGACCTGGCCCAAGTAGAAGCTATAGTGGCTTTCTTAGTTCTTTCCACTCATCGCATAAACATGCTGTACTGGAGATAGGTCTCCATGGCGGAGCTTGCTACGAATGTACATGTCTGCTAAGCGTTTGAAGATTTTCAGGACGAAGGAGATGAGACTTATTTTTCTAAAGGCCTTTGATATGAAGACAACCTTAACTTTCCTCCATGTTCTTGCTGTGTGTCCTCATCTAAGACTACTTAGAAAAAATTCTCGAAGTAGAGGAGTGATTGTGTTACAGTTTTTTGTAACTTGATCGGAAAAATACAATCCAATCCAAACCCGGTGATTTGAAGGGATAGAAAGATCTGATGGCCCACTCAAATCTCTCCTCTGTAATTATTCCTATTGGAGGTTCCATTATCCCAGTACTTTGTAATACAACCCGGAGAGTGCGTATCCAGCAACAGTCTTAAAGAGTGTAAGCAGGACTCAGTCCAATTTCCATCCTTGAGAGATCCTAGAGGTGTTCGCCCTCTACAGAGGACTTTCCTCAATCCTGCAGATTCAGTTGTACCTGTGACTTTATTACAAATTTGGTGCGATCCGCATCCAAAATGTCTTAAGATGAGCAAATTCTTTATACTTGACTGGGATACATGACAGCCAAAGTGTTAAACATATTTAGGGCTTCAATGGAAAATGGAAACATGTCGGTCTATCTAAATGGATCCGGTATAAGTCGATGGATCCGTCTTCCCTATGCTCTAATCTTTCGCTATCTTCCTTCCAGCTTGAAGTCTTTGCCTAAAGCTTGAAGTTCCTGCACTTTGGCATGGCAGGTCCCCTTCAATTTGGTATTACTATACAAGGCTCAAACAGGGATTTGTTTTGAACTGAATGTTTCCACGTACTTTTTCGAGGCCAATGGGTTTCTACGAACACAATCGTGTGTAGAACCACTCTCCGGGATGAAGGCAGCCTGAACTGAACTCTTTTGTCATAGAATGACTAGGCTTCCTCGCCTTCAGTATAGAAACTACCTTAAATTCCTACCATACATTTGATATGCATAGACCTCAATAAAGTGCCAACCAAACTATGACCCTACCCTAGAAAATTTAGTAATTTTTGTTTAACCTGTACCA
This sequence comes from Xylota sylvarum, assembly GCA_905220385.1. NCBI lineage: Eukaryota > Metazoa > Arthropoda > Insecta > Diptera > Syrphidae > Xylota > Xylota sylvarum. The sequence goes on from LR999960.1 coordinate 11,528,982, forward strand.
CTGGCAATATATTGAACTCTTAAAGGCTCTATTCCTATGTAATTCAGCATAGTCCTGTACCTTATTTTTCTCCCAAACCCTGCTAACTTAGTTCACCCCGTAAGTAATCATACGAATGTCCTTTAATTCCAAACGAATTCATTCATGCAACACCCAACTGTTGCCATTAAAGAGGGATACAGAGTATCTTTATCCTCATTCATTCTCATCAGCACCCCCACCAACAATAATATTCCATGTGACCCATTTGACATAATTTAGGAAATCAAAATAATTGTCACAAAACCCGTGCGTACACTCTCTGTCCAGGGATGACCCATTTAGGACATGCCATGCAAAGTGATTATTTTCGAATCACACAAAACCCCGCTGTGCATCACTTTCATAAGGGAAAGGACCCCCACCCAGCTCATATCCAGCCCATAGGTCGATCATAAAAATAACAGAAAAAGACAAAAATAGGTAAAGAGTAAATGGTTAAAAAAATATAAAGGCTAAACGAAGACCGAATATGACCAAAACTGCCCTCGATAGTGGCGATGTTATACACTATACACTAGACACTGGCCATTGGAAGGAATTGACCCTAAGCCATGACATTAGGTTCGTTTTAAAGGGCATAGAGAGCGTTTACACATGCACACACGCCGACACACACTTGTGCAGTATTATATCCTCATTTAATCGTCATGTCATATCCTTTTTATGATACACACACGCACGCTAGAAGGGTGGACCATACTGCATCGTTCACAAGGATGTTAGGTTGACTACTCTCAATGGGTGGGTGGGTGGTTGGTTGGTTGGTTGGATGGACTCACTATACTATACAAGAACATTGCCTTTAAGCACTTGAACAATCATAATATACATGTTTATTTCATTTTTGTCCTGGCGTATCCTACTTGAACGACCGTTACGGTCATTGTCGTTATTCACATGAGGTTGGCTCTTGGCCGACAACAGACCGCCCGCATGCTTGAGTGTGTGAATGTCTCTGTCTGTGTTTGCCGGTTATGACCGATGCGTGACGGGAATGGTGACAATGGTTATCCCAGGATGTTTTACTATTCCTTTTTTTTTTTTTTTTTGTGCTATACATACATACATGTGTATATGTTACACTTTTGTAGTTTTTTTTTATGTCTTTTGTTTTATTTAAAGGATTATTTGGGTGGGTATTGAGAGACCGGAGATATTGTATGACTTAAGGCGGATTTTCTTTACCATCATATAAGACAGTCTGCAGGAGGCCATGGGAGGGTTTTATGTTTCTCTTTTTCTTATTTAAATTTATTTTTAGATCTGTATACGTTATTGCGGAGATAGAGATAGAGATTGATGGGAGTTTCATAAAGATAAAAGCTCTCCGGTGGGAATATTGTGTGTGTATAGTTGTAACAAGGACGAATGAGGTTGAGATTGAGAAGCAAAATTCTATAAGAATCGCTACGTGGAACATATGTAGGTTACTTGGCAGGACGAAGCTTCGAACAAGCTGACATTCTTAAAACGTGGCATGCATCCAGGAAACGAAATAGAAGGGAACCAAAGCAAAAGAAACTGACTTGGTTACAAACTGTTATACAACAGCTCAACCACTTAACAAAATGGCTTAGGTGTCATCATTGATGAAACCCTGACCCAGTGCATAGTCTTAAAAACGAGATCATCCCACCGGGTCACGTCAATCAAACTTTAGACAATAACCCATGTCTAGCTGTGACAACATCTCCAAACTGGCCTTTTGGGAAGAACTTGGGAAGATATGCTGCACAGTTTACCCCTGGCTTAAAATCTAAAGAGACACTTGGTGGTGGGACAACTAACTGCAGACTTCAGTGTGAAATAAGAAAGAGCCGCTTTCAAAAAGTGACAAACGTTAACAACATCCAAAGACTTCCAGGCACACAGATAGGTTAAGAAGGAAGTTAAGACTGGCGTTGTAATAGCCAAAACCTTAGCCGCTTAGCAATTCAATAAAAACTTAAATAGCGCGGAAGGTGCCAAGGACATATTGAAGTTGGCCAAATCTATATACCAGAAGGCACAAGACACTATAGCCGTCAAACACAACAAGTACAAAAGTGGCGCAATGCTAACTAAGGAGAAGGAGATACGAAACCGGTGGCTGGAGTACAACAATGAGCTGTCAAATGTGGAGTTTCCACGACACACTATCACCCATCAATAGCGACGAAATGCGCTTTGCAATCCATAAAATGAAAGATGCGGTAGGCCTGGATAACAACCCGTGTGAGGTTTTCAGAGAAATATGAGACGATGGAGTTAAGTGGCCCCTGAAACTCTTCAACAAAATTATAGTCACCGGCATCCCTAAAGCGTGGAGGAATAGTTTTTTAGTGTCATTTTACAAAAATAAGGGAGACGCGAGGAGCGGCAAAAACTGCAGAGGGATCAAGTGAATGCTATCTTAAAATTTGGGAAGGAATCTTGAAGACGAAACTAAGAAATATTACTATTGACGCGATCCATACGCTTCGCACCGTCAAAGCGGCAGAATAGGGTTGCCCTTTATTACATATTGATCGGCCTCTGCGTATCTTGGCACAGAAGTACAACTGCGAACGCCAGGTTGCATCCAAGGGTCACCAATTGCCACAAGAAGAAGTGTGGACACACCAACAATCTTCGCCCAAAGAAGAAGTTCAAATAGATCACTGGAATTAGGTCTATTGCTTTGGCCTTTGACCGCGTGCCACGGGAACTAATATTGCATTCCCTTATCCAAAAACGTTCCAGAGGACATTATCAATCTCATCAAAGTTACTACAGAGGTATAAAGTGCTTGTGATATTACAAACAGGTTTAAGGTGAAGGTTGGGGTCCATCAAGAATCCGCTTTGAGCCCGCTACTTTTTACTACTTTTTAACATGATAATGGATTTTCTTACCAGCAACGTACAAAACGACATCCCTTGGACACTTTGTATGCTGACGATGTAGCGCTTTTATCTACCGATCTGAAGAACCTACATGGAAAACTGAATCTCTGGATAGGGGCGTTTAGAATCAAACCGTTTTCTAAGTAGATCCAAGACTGAGTTTATGAAGTTCAACTTCTCAATGGATGCAACCTCAGCGCAAACAGATCTTAGAAATGAGCCGGTTAAGGAAACTGACTTCTTTAAATACCTGCAGTTCTACTAACATTCAGTGCGGTTGACAAAGCTGTCGTAGAGTGTCTGGTGTTTTAGCATGCAATAGGATGAAATTTAAGGCCCAAACTCGCTACCATTTATAGCTTCAGATTGGCTTCGATTTAAAGAAAGCGGGCATTGCATTTCCATTTCCGAAAAGCGCAAGATAGTGTAATCGAAATGCAACCAGATGAATGAGTCTAAGAACGAAAACGAACTTTCTGGTAAAGCATCCACTTGGAATTTACGAATGCGTATCATCCCAACCACCACAGCAAAGAAGAATTACTGTGAGAAGATTTAACGTCGAAAAGCTGCCATCGTAAGAGATGACACGAATATTTGCCGAACGTGTATCCCGAAATCTCTCAACGACTCCTATATTACCACCATCAAGCGTCGAAAATCAGTGGAATCGCTGCTTACATACCATCAGAAGTGCAGCGACTGATGTTCTGGGTTTCACCCGACCACCATCAAGAAACCCCTGGTATGACGAAGAGTGCTGGCAAGTACAAGCGCGATCGCAGATATGAAGAATCTATACTCCAGGAATAATGAACGAAAGTCTTACCAATAGGTTACAAGAACGTATCAAGCCAACAAGAGCCGTACAGAAGCCTGTGAAGATGAAGAAGGAAATCTCAGGAGTCACAGTATGTGCTGAAAATATGATGGAACATCTTCTGATGACTTTATAAGGCAATGAAGATGAACATCCTGCTGTCAAACAGAATTAGCCATTCAATCTAGACGATGATAGCTAACTGAATCTGACGAGTTGTTCAAAGCAGCTGGAGATGACTTTGTTAAGGAAATACACCAACTCATCTCTAAAATGCAATCAGACGAGGGTATGCCTAATGAATGAAATTTCAGTACCGTTTGCCCAATCCACAAGAAAGAATACCTCCTCAATTGCGCCAATTACAGAGGTACATATATCGCTTACAGGATCCTATCTGCCATATTGTGTGAACGTCTGAAACCCTTCGTCAACAACCTAATTGGCCCCTATCAGTGTGGTTTTAGACAAGGCAAGTCGGCAATCGGTCAAATCTCCACATTACAGCAGATCCTGGAAAAAACTCAAGAAGTCCAAATCGATACCCACCATCTTTTCACTGATTTTAAGGCCACATATGACAGCATCTATAGAGACGAGCTTTACAGAGCCATATCTAGCTTTGGCATCCCTACCAAACTGGTTCGCCTGTGCAGGATGTGGATAGAGAACTATCGCTGCTCCATCACGGTCGATAACAACCTCATCGGTACCTTTGATGTCAAAAAAGGTTTTAGATAAGGTGTCATGTGACTGCAGGTACAATCTTTCAAAAGTCTGTGCAACTACTAGCGTACACTGATGAATTCTATCCCGAACAACTAAGGAGACTCTATATAAGCCCTTGATCATCCCAGTTCCCCTTTATGGCGCTGAAGCATAGACTTTATCAAAAGCAAATGAAGATATCCTCGGTCGTTTCGAGATAAAAATTCTTCGTAAAATATTTGGTCCCATTTGCGTTGACGGGCCTTGGAGGAGGAGATTCAATGACGAATTATACGAGCTGTACAGCGAGATCGATTTTGATTTGAAGAAGATGAACAAAGATAATTCAAATTTGTAGGAAACTAAGACCAGCCTTTCCCATTTAGCATGCCACTTCTGACACCACATTCAACATGAAAATCCTTATTGACTTCTGTATGTCAGAAAATAGGAAGACAATAAATGAAAAGCTCCTACAGTAGCTAAGCTCAAAACCTTTTGTATTAACGAAATACAAAGTCAGATAAGACAAAAAGATATTACTTCTGACACCACGCACACCATTGCCATCAAAGAAATTGAAAGATTTAAGACGCATGTTGTCATGTGTAGCAAATTTGTTGTGGCATTTCTGATACCCACACAGAAAATATGTGAATCTTAGAGAGTACACGCTGGCAGTTAAGTTCATGTTCACAAATGACACCACTTCTGACAGCTAGAAACTTAGATACTTTAAATCGTCATCTTTCGATAGTCGCTGAACTAAATCAGAAAAATCGTGAAATAGGTGCTTTAATTAAATCCAAGGTCTAACGTTCGATTTAATCTAAGTTTCAATTGCAGTTTGTAAGTTGATCATATCCAAAAGATACCACTTCTGACACCCCACACTACATTTAAATCAAAGCTGCACTCAAACAAAATACTTTAAAAATACAGATAGGTCCTAAATTCAAAATCTGACCCTTAGCCCGAGACATATGTCAAACAAAAATCATTTATCATTTCAAAAAAAAAAAAAAAACATGCCACTTCTGACAACCCACGCACAAAGCGAATCATAGCACAAGTCAAACAAAAGTCTTAAAAAACTTTTAACACTCGACACGAGTGCGGCATTATACTGTCTGTTGAACACACCAGCACCTGAAGAAGGTATTCATCACGATTTGTCAACAGTAATTGAGGTGTTTTCACAGCGCTTTTCACACGCAGATACGAAGATTGAAAAATTGTCCTCCAAAAGAACAACACCAAGTAATCCATCTCCATCTCTATCTCAAGGCTGTTCCAATGGAAAGGGGAGAATGAATGGAATCCTCTTCTCAAAGATTTTCTTTCCATTTCACTTTTTTTTTTCTTCCTTTTTTGTTAACTCACCTCCTGACATTAGCGATATCACCCCTTTCGACAGCTAACAGATATTTCTTCTCCTCCAATAAGAGTGGTTGTGGTAATCCCATCGGCAATAACCCTCCATAGCAGCTGGGTTTTCTGTTCATCTCATCTGTGGCAGCGGCGGTGGTGCTACCGTTGATACTCACCTGTCAAACAAAAAAAAAATAAAAAATAAAAGAAAAACTTGCGTCAGAAGGATGCTACACACAGAGAAGAAAAAAAAACCGATTAGCATCTTCCCATCTTCGATCACAAAAGCATAAAAGATGATAGCATCCTTTTCGTCGTCTTCAAGCAACAAAATACAAAAAAAAAAGAAGCAAAAACTTTACTCCTTACATGAGAATGAAAATCTTATTTACTCAACGCCACCCCCCTGCAGGGACGAACGAAGGATATGAGAGAGAATGACGAGCGAATAAAGCATTCCTTTTTCTTTTATCACTTGAAAAATGCTGACACTGTGTGGAGGCATTTTAACAAGCTCCACTGTACATACAGTAGAGTTACACTCTCTCAAGTGTGTTTGCATTTGTTTAGTGATAGCAACAACAAAACAAAAAATAAGAAAAAAAAGAAGAAGCAGTATCTTGGATACAAATATGCATTATAATGAGCAAGGATACACACGATCCTGACAACGGCGACGACGACAACACCAACTACCAACAATATTTGACACTTACACCTGCAGGAGTCTTTTTCTCGTTAGCCATTGTTGTTTGCTTCTATTGTGTACGCCAGTTGAGTAGGTGCTGGCGTTTTGTCTACTTCCACTTCTCCTTCTTCGTCTAATTTATCCTTTGGCAGGAATTTGGCACGACATAGAATCGGGTAGTGAAAGTTCTCGATGTCTGGACAGGGGAGTATTTGATTCGACTGTTGTTTTGCACCACTTTTCTTACTCGTTTCGGGATTTGCCAAACAATGATGGTAAATTTCTACTGCGCCGCTTATAACATATACAAAAGGAATCGTTTGTCGTCGTCCTTCCTAACAAAGGTGGCACAACAATAAAGTCATTCGTAGCTCTTCTCCACAAAAGGGCGAAACTTCCTTGTAAACACCTGGTAAAGAGAAAGCAAAGAAAAAAGGCTTTTTGTGAGGAATTTGATAATAAAATGAGATACGGGATGGGGTTTCTATTAATTTTGGTTTTGTCGCGGGATTACAATTTGTCTGAAGGAATTGTAAACGATTTTGTTACGACAAATTCCACAGGCAAATTGCCGTCTTAATCGACCGTTTAAGCTGTTTTTAAATTAGATCCTGCCGTTAAATTTTGCTTTTAAAATAGAATCAAACCTTACTGACACAGCGGCCGGTGATGGAACCCTGTCCCATAATACACATCCCTTAGAGAATGCGTAAGGATTAAGCATTCGTGTCCTAATAGATACATATTCTCGAATGACATAGACTTGATTTATTTAGCACTCGGAGGTTTAAGAGAATTGGTTTCTGTAGTTTTACGGATGACTAATGAGGGAGAAAGTACACAATGTTGTAAATGTTGTCCCTCGGTGTTGAAAGCGGATGTAGTAAATAGTAGAACACACATTGAGAGGAAATTAGTACAGATTAGCCATAGATAACGAATCCCAAAAGGATTTGACTGAGATATACTGCAGAGGCAAGCAGGCAAGAAGTCTAAAAGCACTCAGAGAAGGTCTCAGATAAGCTGAGATACTTGGTTTGCGTAATCGACTGAAAGCTGACTTAGAAAGATAACACGTTAGAAATGATAAAAAAAGGAAGGCATCTATAGCCATCTATGCATCCAGTAGAATCCTTGGTAAAAAATTGGGGCTTAAGCCTTCCTTCATCTACTAGATGTATATACACAGTTATCGTCAGAAACATTCTATCCTATTGATGCCTAGTCTAGTGGCCCATTGGGAAAATACTGGAACATACTTATGATGCGACAGATTGGATAGTCCAATCGATGAGACTGATGGCCTTTCAGATCGCGAGTATGGTTGCCGTAAGGCTCGCTCGACTATCGACCCCATCGACGAAGTCGTGAATACAGCGAACAAATCCGTCAAGAAAAGCGATGGAAGGGCGGGAGTAAGCAGTACTGTGCAATGACGTTCTCAGACTAAAAATGCCCAGATCGTTCAAAATAATTGGCTTTGCCGATGGCATAACAATACTTAGTTGCAGTGACCAAACTTCTTGATGAGTTGGAGCATGACTGCTATGAAATTATCGGGATGGTCCAGAACTGGCACGCATGGATCTCCAACTTACAAAAAAAAAGACAGAAGTAACGCTCATCAGCAGCAGACGAGTCATAGAGGCTATAAGAGTGACCCAAACCAGAGTTGAAGTACCTTATCATTACTTTAGATGCAATTCTAACCTTTAAGCAACTTCTGCAGCATACAGCTGGAAAGGCAGCAAAGACAACGACTGCCATGGAAAGGATTATGCCAAATAATATCGGCGAACCAAAACACAAGAAGAGACTGCTCTTAGCAAAAGTTGCGGCATCGATATTGCTCTACAGCTCCCAAATAAGGACTCTTGCCATGAAGACTAAGTCGTACAGAAAGAAGACTGAGGCTTCCGAACTACTTCCTACGTAGCGGGGCATGTATAGTGGCTGGCATGGTACCAATAAACCTTCTTGCTAAAGAAGTGCAATGGAAATAACGTGCTAGCAGGACAATGGCTGCAGAGACGAGTCCGAATGATACAGAGGTACCTACCAGCAAGGACGATTTTGGAAGAATGGCAGAAGAGGTGGTATCATTCTGATAAAGGCAGGTAGACGCAGAGATTGAACCCGGATATCGGCTGAATTTCTACCAGAACCAGATGCTTACTGCCCATGGATGCTTTAGAGCCTTAATGCATATGTTTGGAAATGACGACAATCGCTGTTGCAATGGAAGATGCTGAACACATTATGCTCCATTGTCCACGATTACATGAAGAACCGCACGTTCCGGCGAATAAACTGGGTGAGAACATAACCCCAGACAACATCACCAGTTAGCAGCTCGAGTCAGCGATACTGGGAAAAACATTATGAAGGATCAGCGAAGACAGGAGGGATAACGAAGCGCAGGATCCTGCCAACATGAATGAGTCCGAGTACCTACGGCCTCTCGCGATGAAATGCTTGACGACAGTGCCGCGAGGAACAGGGGTAGAAGGGAAGGTGGGTTTAGTGGGTGGAAATCCCACACTGTTCAGATTCTTCATTAAAGGATTCCCACCTTTTAACGCAAAAAAACACCATCCCAACATATGGTTCTATAGTTTGGTGGAAAGCGCTTAAGAAGAAATGCAACCTTGACAGTGTTACATGGATACAACGGGCAGACTGGTTTGGAGTGACAGGGTCGATGAGGTCAACACCCACCTCAGCTGTGGAAACAATATTGTATCTCGCGCCAGTAGACAAATGTATGTATATACTGCAAAAGATCGTCAACTAAGACTCCGCTCATATTAAGGTCTGATGGTCTCTGGACATCTAGGCCTCTATTCCTAACAAGTGGGTTCCCCGAGGATCCGAACGAAAACCGATTGCATCATACACTTCTCTCAATGCAATCGGAGATTCAATATTATAATTCCTAACAGAGTGGAGTGATCTGAGTCTGTACCGAGGACGAATTAGTTATCTACACTGACGGATCCAATTGATAGCGATACTAGAGATGGCATCTACTCTGAGGCTCGAGATACAAACCGCTCCTTCATACTAAAAGGTGGTTACAGCATCGGTTAAAGAGGAAAATATTTCAGCCTATATGCTGACAGCCAAGCAGCCATTAAGGCGTTGCAATCAACATCGATAAGATCTGGGATTTGCCGGGACATGTGAATGTCTTAGGAAACGAAAAAGCGGATGAACTCTCCAAAAAAGGTTCCGATATGCACCACTCACAGGCTCTAGTTGAGGCCGACATCCCCCTTAACGAATTACACAGGGAAATAGACATAGAGTCTCTCAAAAAAGCTAACAAACGCTTGTGTCGATTAGACACATGTTGCTACTATAGGTCTACGATAAGCAGAGGTTCATCAATCTATTTAGCCGCAAGGACATTTGTACTACTGTGGGTATTCTGACCGGGTAAGGCGCGATAGGTAACCATGCTGCCCGGGTAGGTTTACCCTACAATGATTTTTGAATAATATACAGGAACGAAGGAAAAATAGAGTCTATTCACCACCTACTATGTGCCTGTCCTGAGCTGGCCGATAAAACATATACATCTCTCGGTAGTCACTTCTTTCAGAGATAGACGAGCTCCGGAATATTGAGCCAAACATACTCCAGAGATTCACATACCAATCTGGTTTAGTTAGCGGTCGATTTAATTGTGAATTTGTGTTAGCAGGTGGCGGATAGCAGAACAGTCTTCAAATATGTAGGTTAGCTGCGAATACACGACCACAAGCGGCAGAATGGAGAGTGTGAGGGGAAAACATCACATGAGCCTCCCTAAATAAGAGTCCTATTCCTAATGTAAGGTTTCATGCGACCCTGGATACCTGGTGACCTCAAGTTGTAATGAAGCCCTTGCTGTGAACTTGCCTTCGAAAAAATAGAAATAACAGCAACCACTGGTTTTTCTCGAGCAAAAATATGAGGAATGCACGTCTACTGCTGTAACGCTCCACCAAGCCTGACGACAAAGGAATTTGAAAGCTTTCTAGACAGGCTAGTTGCAAATGCTGGGGGCCGAAGTCCAATAATAATGCAAGGGCCATAGATTGGGGATGCCTAAGAACAACCAGAAAGGGAAGCAGCCTGTCAGAGGCTTTGTAGCCTTAGATGTATTGTTACTAATCCAGAGTAACGAACAAACGTTCAGCGAAAATGGTGTAAGTAGCGCCTTAGCCCAAAGGTTAGCGTGTAAAGTTTCCACACACTAAACACATAGTGATCATCAAGCTAGAATTCTTGAAATCAATTCTGAACCAAGCTGTAGAGGAAACGCTTTGCATGATGGACACAACAGCTGAAGCTGAGAGTCTGCAATAGACTGGAGTCACAGACTACTTCCGGCAGAGGATCCTCATCTATCACACAGATGATGGTGTGAAGGATTATGCGGTCACTGTAAGGGTACCACAAGGTTCGGTTCTGGGTCCCTTCCTATGGAATGTTATGTATGATGGCATTTTTAGACTAAATATACCAGAAAAAGCTAAAGTGATAGGTTTTGCCGATGACATAGCCATAGTTGTAGTTCCGAAATTATTGGCAAATCAGCAATGACACCATCCATGCTGTTCGCTGATGGCTTGAAACAGTTGTGCTGAAACTAGCTAAACACAAAACAGTAGAAAAAAGAAACCATTATACTTATGGTAGCTAGGCACGAGATGACATCCAAATCGGCCATTAAATACCTAGGCGTTATGATTGATTCGATGCTTTCCGTTAAGTACGCTGCATTAGTAAATAAGGCGCTCACATGAGTTACGCCAAATATCGGAGCGCCAAGACACAGTCGTAGGCTACTACTAGCTGGGCTTTTCACGTCTGTAGTACTGTATGGATCACCAGTATGGCCGGAACTATGAATACAATGTCTAATAGGCACCAAATTGGAGCGTTAAACCGACTATGTATGTGCACTGAAAGTGAACAGCGTTTTTCGCACAACTTTGGACGATGCAATCTAAGACTTAGAATAACACCAATAGACAAAATGGCCAAAGAACTTCAGAGGAAATATGAGAAGCGGTGCACGACGAGGAGGTAGTGAGCACCTCGAGAGAATGGCAGCAACAATGGAACCTTTCAACCAAAAGCCAACGGACCTATTGTTTTATCCTTACCATCGAAACCTGGATAAGGCGCAAGCCTTATTTTTATTAGATTTTTACTTAACACAGGTTTTAACAGGACACGGCTGTTTCCGATCATACGTCTGTCGATTTAAGCACGACGACTCCCCAATCTGCAAGTGCTGCGCTGACACAGATGTGGAGCACGTATCCTTTCAGTGCCCACGATTCCACACTCAACGCAAGATAATGATAGGAGAAGTGAAGCGGACACCGACACCAGCAAATCTAGTGGCACACATGTTAGAGTCGGAGATGAAATGGAATGCAGAATGCACTCTCATCAGAAACATACACATATGTACGTAGTGCAGAGACGCCTAAAATGGGAAAGAACCCAACAACGACCAAGGCAACAAAACGACATGGCGAGCGTATAACGTAACGCCAATTCACCAAGGCTACTGGATGAATGGCTGGATGCTGTAGGAATAGGGTAGGCACTGACTGGCGTCAACCTGGCGACGTCCAGTGTTGTAACTGTTACTGCGCATCAATTGTGCTTATTTTACCTCCTAGTGGTAGCCATCGGGTACTGGTTGGTGTCCATCCGGACCCGACTTGCTAAACTTATAAGTGCGAGTGTTGACCAAGAGAAAATTGCAGCACTATAAATACGACAGCGGACGAACTCTCTCGATGGAGTCAACGGTGTCGTTAAAGCTTCAAACGGAAGCACAACACTTTATCTGGGCTACTTCGACATATTCGGAGCTCAGGCCGATAAAGATTTCCAAGAATAAGTCAGGTTTTTGGAAAAGAGATGGCGGCGGATGAGCCCTTATTGGGCCAACGGCAGCGCTCATATCCCCGAAGCGGGATACTGACATCGGTTTAAAACCGGCCCCTCGTCCTAGGGGTTTCAAAAAATGGAACTGGCCCTCCAGGTTGGGGGTTGTGCCGTCGGGGTAACTTCCTTACCACGTAAAAAAAATTTAGTTATGAGAGAAACACAAGCCTCGGATAATGGACCCCCTCATTTAATACCACGACCCGGAACGTACACGGACTATGTAATAAGAGTACGCACCTGGAATGTACGTACACTGTACACTCCTGGTGCTATTCAAAAACTTGAATCTGTCCTCACGCGGTACAAGCAGACATTACCGCGATCCAGGAGATACGATGGATAGGATCAGGTATGCAAAAATGGAAAAATTGCGACATTTATTACAGCTGCCACAAAAGACTGCACATGTTAGGATGCGGATTCGTCGTGGGAAATCGGCTACGCTCAATGATAATTGACTTTAAGCCGATCAGCGATCGCCTGGCTGTGATCCGCATCAAGGCTACATTTCAAAACATCAGCATAATATGTGCACACGCCCCTACCGACGAAGCTGAAGACTCTATCAAGGGGGAGTTTTATGACCTCCTGGACGGAGCCTATGGAGCCTGTCCGGAGTATGATGTCAAAATCATACTCGGGGACTTCAATGCCAAAATCGGTAAGGAAAACATCTTCGGCGGATTAGTTGGAAAGCACAGCCTCCACGACACGACAACAGACAACGGCTTCCGGCTAATCGATTTTGCAGCAGCTCGTAATACGGTGATAAGTAGCACTAGGCTTCCAAGACTACGAATCCACACAGCAACCTGGCGCTCTCCAGATGGTCGAACCGCCAACCAAATCGACCACGTGCTAATAGATGCGAGGCACGCATCCAACATTCTGAATGTGCAAACGTTCAGAGGGGCAAACGTCGACTCTGACCATTTTCTTGTTGCAGCTAAGTTCAGAGCTCGACTATCCAATGAGAAGAAGCTGCAGACCGCCCAGAAAAAGAAATTCAACGTTGGAAGCCTTAGCACGTCTGGAGTAGCCAGAGCCTACAGGGAGCGCCTGAGTGAGAGACTCTATGCTGTGCATTCACCATCCACAAACGCCAACAATCTGTGGAACCAGTATCGCGACATCATCAAAGGGGTAGCAGAGACCATCCACCACCCAAAAAGAGCCCTTGGTATGATGATGAATGCGTACGCCGGAAAAAGGTGACAGAAAATGCACACTTGCAAGCGCTGCAACGCAAAACAAGGGCAGCGAGAGAAGAGTATCGAACCAGAAGAAGGGAGGAGAAGAAGATCCTGCGTAAGAAGAAAAGGGCCCACGCAGCCTCCCAGAAGAATCCATTTCCCCTCCTAGTTTTGAAGAGGTCGGCTCAGCTATCAAAAAGCTGAAGAACAACAAGGCCGCCGGCTCTGATGGTCTACCAGCAGAGCTTTTCAAACATGGTGGTGATGCTTTGGTAGGGTGCATGCACCAAGTCATCAACCAAGTATGGGTGGATGAAGTCATGCCCAATGACTGGACTATCAGCTCTATATGCCCCATCTTCAAGAAAGGCGATCCTTTGTCTTGTAAGAACTACCGAGGCATATCCCTGCTTAATGTCGCATATAAGATCCTATCCAACGTGCTGTGTGAACGTCTGAAGCCTTTCTGCAGCACACTAATCGGCACGTACCAGTGTGGCTTCTGGCCCGGCAGATCGACGATTGACCAAATTTTCACACTAAGGCAAATCCTGGAAAAGACCAACGAATTTCAAGTCGAGACTCACCATCTCTTCATCGACTTTAAAGCCGCATATGATAGCATTCATCGTCTTGAGCTCTACAAGGCGATGGCCGAATTCGGGATCCCGAATTGCACCGGATTTCGGCAAGGGGATGCGCTATCATGTGACTTCTTCAATCTTGTGCTGGAACAGATAGTGCGCAGGGCAGGTGTAAACACGGAGGGCACTATCTTCAACAAATCTGTCCAGTTGCTGGGATACGCAGACGACATCGACATCATCGGTCGCTCCCAGCGCGCCGTGTTAGAGGCTTTTACGGCAATTGAAGAAGAGGCGAAACGAGTTGGCCTTGAAGTGAATGAGGACAAAACCAAGTACATGTTGTCAACAAACAAAGAAGCATCTGTCCACCGCCTAGGACAAAACGTCACTATTGGCAACAGTAACTTCGAAGTGGTTAAGGAGTTTACCTACCTCGGAGTAAATATCAACTCCACGAATGACAACTTAGTGGAGATTCGACGAAGACTTACCCTAGGAAACCGCTGCTACTTCGGTTTGGCGAAACAAATGGGGTCAAAACTCCTAACTCGGAAGACGAAATGTTTGCTCTACAAAACTTTGATCCTGCCAGTTCTGCTGTATGGAGCCGAGTGTTGGACGATAAGCAGGAAAGGAGAGCAGATTTTGAACACTTTCGAAAGAAAAATTCTTCGTCGGATATTCAGTCCCGTATGCGAGGAGGGCGAATGGAGGAGAAGATATAACCCCGAACTCTATGAGCTGTACCAGGATGTGGATGTAGTCCAAAAAGCCAAAACACGTCGACTACACTGGCTCGGCCACATCGAGCGAATGGACAATAATGCTCCAGCAAAGAGGATCTTCGAATCACAGCCCCCAGGTTCGAGAAGACAAGGAAGACCGAACCTCCGTTTTAAGGATCAAGCTATCGCGGATCGAAGAGAGTGGAAGGCTGCTGTGTCTCAGGCAGAGATTCTTCACGGGTCGGGAGCCCGTTAAGTAAGTAAGTAAGTACTAATCCTACCCAAGACAAATTGCTTAAAGGTGGTATCGTGGGGAGGAGGTGGATTTGGTTAGGGTTAAAGTCCCAAAACTCCAAATTTGAATGCTTACCACCTTTCCTATTAAAAAAAAATGGGAAGAGGGCGACATGGCCACACGACAAAACTAGAAACAAACAAATCCTTGCACTTTGTTTGCAACGCAATGAGGCTACTATATGGGAAGATGAGCTCAACTAACAAATCCCATTTCAAACCACCGACTTTAGATCAGAATGGGCTAGAAGCCTATTGACATTACCTACCATTCGACGAAGGAAATGCAGTGGATTGGTTACACTTTGCGGCGGACTTCATGGCATATATGGACTTCGGGCATACAGCAAGACTCTGCAAGAGCGAAAATGATGCAAAAGCGTGCACAAAAGACAAAGTGGGCAAAGAAAATGCATGCTACATACATATGTTGCGGTAAAGAAAACGTCAACGAAAATCATATTAAGGGAACCAGTGAATATCCCTCCTTCCAAAGGCCTTTAAGATAGCTGAAAAGCAAAATATGAAGACCGTACAATTAAAACTAAATCAATGCCAAGCAACGCACGACCTGCACATAGTATGCCTTCTAACAGCATATGCTCAAACTCACTTACATATGAAATTTTATCTAATTCGTTAGAGCCATTTTCGAGAAAATCCATTTTTCAGGTCAAAAACCGATGTAAGAGTGAGCTCTGGAATCTAATCATCTAAGCCTGAGATTGCATACTTACTAAAATAGTACAAAAAGATATCCATTAGGTACTTCTGAAGGCTACTTCAAGCCCATCACCCCAGCTATCCGTAAAAGACTTCCAAACAACGATAGTGTGTTCCAAGCGGAAGTTTTACTACATTCTAGGAGGGTGATCGATATCTGTTCAGACGAAATATGGACATCTACGTAGTTTACCCATTTAGCCTTACAAGGATGCCAGGCCACGTTTACGCCTTGGTCTTAACAACGCAAAATTGGGGCTTCTTTTAAAATGTAATGAAGGATCTTCTGATGAACCTATTGCCGCCAAACCACGGCTTGGGTGGACAGTGCATGGGATCTGTTCAGAATTGGAGAACAAATGTGAACATCACAGCTTTCAAGTCTGTATTTGTGAACATACCAACGCTAGTAATAACTCCGAGTTAGAGCGTTTGGTTAAAGTTTTGGCACGGACAATTTTAGGGTATCAAATCCAGAGAAAATTATAGTTCCTCCTGAAGACAAACGTGCATTAGAATTGCTAAACGCATATATGTACATACTTGCCAGAAAAATTGACGCTTTCAAATAGCATTTCTGTGGAGGTTTGATAACGTACAGCTTCCGGATAGTCTTCCTATGGCTAAGAGGCGACTAATATGCCTACAGAAGCAAATAACTAGAAATCAACATCCAGGTGAGGTACTTGATAAAAAAATCAAAGAGTACGTTTCTAAAGGGTATACCCCCCTAAAGGTAACACCAAAAGAAATGAAGGAAAAACAACATCGTTCATGGTATCCTCCTATATTTCCTGTGCAAAATCCGAATAAGCCTGCAAAGATAAGGATTGTTTGGGATGCTGCTGCAAAGGTTCGAGGGGTGTCATTAAATTCGATGTTACTCAAGGGTTCTGACCAAACTCCAGTCGACTGAAAATGCGCTTCTAAAGAGGCTCAACTAAGCATTTACGTTGATGATATCGCAGATCTGTCAGCCAATCGAGTTCTTGAGAAATCAAGTCCTATCTTAAAGTTGTGCCCATATCTAGATAGCAACGCAGTTCTGCGAGCAATTGGTCGGATATATCTTTCGAAAGGCGCCAGCGATGACTTAAAGTGTCCCATAATCATTCCAAGATTACACCGTATAACACAGCTAATCATAATGGATTACCATCGTCTTTATAAGCAACTTCGACAAAGATTCCACATTGCCAGTATGAAGGCTGCTGTGGGCACCTAATCGTGCCAGCATTGTAAAAATTACAAAGCCGCTCCAGAACCACCAATTATGGCTCACCTTCATCTAGCGCGTTTAGCATCGTTTTGTAGACCATTTTCGTTTGTCGGGATTGACTATTTTGGGCCAATGCTTGTTGTTAACCTTCGGGTAACGGAAAAGAAATGGGTCTTGCTGACATGCCTAACCACTAGGGCAATCCACATTGAGGTTGCACATGCTTTGACCACCGATTCCTGTATTATCTCAATTCGCAATTTCATCGCTAGATGAGGAACACCCATTAGCGACAATGGCACTCATTTTCAAGGCGCAGAACGGGAATTGAATGAGGCGTATCAAAACCTTGATTGGGGCGTATCAAAACCTTAAACTCTTTTTTTCCCATTTAGGTTGCTCCGCAACATTGGTATACAATGGATCCATTGGAGATCCGAGCGATAACTGCAAAAAGCTGACAACTTTCTCTACATCAGTAACCTTAATAGCTTGAGTCTTCCCCAGAAGTTGGAAGAAACAACTTCTTGTGTTGATCAGCAAAGGTAAAGGAGACCGACACTCTGCATCAGCGTACAGACGTTTGTGTATGCTGGACACTGCAGGGAAACTCTTGGAGAAGATGCTGAGACCGCGACTCACCTTTGCAGTACAGAGAGGATGAGACCTGTCAGAAAGACAGTACGGCTTCAGAAAAGGCCGTTCTACGATCGGAGCGATTGAAGAAGTAGTAAAGACTACCCTATTCGCTCAACAGGGAAGCAACTACTCAAGACAGATCGTATTATTGGCAACTCTGGACGTCAGAAACGCCTTTAACTCAGCCAGGTGGAGTGACATGCTGAACGTGCTCGAAAATACGTTCAACATCCCAGTGTGTCTCTTGAGGATGGTGCAGGATTACCTCAAGGGCCGGGAGCTGATCTATGAGACTACGGAAGGCCAACGAAGAATGCAAGTCACCTCCAAAGCAGCGCAAGGATCCAATTTGGGGCCTGACCTCTGGAACATCTCCTATGATGGTATTCTTCGCATGGAGATGCCGAAAGATACCCTCCTGGTGGGGTATGCAGATGATATCGCCGCGGTGATAACGGCACAAGCCACCGAAAGTGCACAACGGAAGCTAAGCCAGGTTATGCGACGATTAAGCTTCTGGATGAACGAACACGGTCGCAGTCTGGCTACAGAAAAAACCGAGATAGAAGCAAAGACGCCGTGAAGTATTTGGGTGTGACATTCAATACCAAACTTACTTTCTGGCACCAGATAAAGAACGCGGCGGAATGAGCGTCGAAAGTGATCGCTTTACTGAGTAGGCTGATGGCGAACATAGGTGGTCCTACGGCCAGCAAGCGAAGGCTCCTGATGTCGACAACGCACGCCATCCTCCTCTACGGATGTGAGATTTGGGCAGACGCGCTTCGACAGGAAAAGTACATCCGTCCTTGTTATCGCAGGAGTAACCCCAATTGACCTTCGAGCGGCAGAAAGGAAGTACGTCTATGACAAAAAGACGGAAGTTGGAGTGGAAACGGCAACGGAAGAGGCTAAACAGCTCACGAAACAGAAGTGGCAAGAACGCTGGAGCTCGGAAACCAGAGGACGTGGCTGAGTGGAATGATCAGAAACACGGCGAGGTTTGCTATTACGTTACCCAGTTACTCACCGGACACGGATACTTCAACGCCTTTCTCCACAAGATTGGCAAAACGAACAGCCAAGCCTGTCAGTACGGGGACTCCCAAGAAGACGACGCGCACCATACTTTCTTCACCTTCAGCATATGGGAAGCCGAAAGAGGAGAACTGGAGAGAAATATTGGTATCATCACTCCAGACAACATAGCCGAAAAGATGCTGGCCAGAGAGCAGAAATGGAACCAAATCTGCACCAACGCCCAACATATTCTCAGAATTCTCAGAAGAAAGAAAAGAGAAGAAGATCAATCCCGCAGAGTGAGCCCGAAAGGGTGTATGATTACAACCCCCCTGAAGTAACGCGAACAATGGAACCTAACAGGCTTCCTAGCGGAGCATTATAGAATTAAGGAAACTAGGTATGTATACAGTGAAATATCAGAACATTTCCGCATAAAAGACTGAAATATTTGGGTATGTACCAATTATCAGATGAGGAAATACCGTCACTAGAGCCAACTCTCATCCTTAGAGAAAACTGAATTAGAGAGAGGGCTCTACTGGGCGTGCGACTGAAGAAACTCTTTCCTATACAAAAACGTATTGGATCAGGTATATCCTTTTCTGTCCATAGTCTCTGATTTCACATAATCCTATCAAAATCTAGCCATACCTTCCTGTGTTCTAGTAAATATATGAAGCAGCAGAGTTTCCAAGTAAACTTTTTATTTTAATATTTTCACATCACAATCAAAAATTCATTTTTTTCATTTTTCACATTTGTTCTTTGTATACAAAATTTAATTGAAAAAATTCATTAATTTTCTTCACAGAATCATAGCCTAATAGAAATTAAAAAATTTATGACTAGCGATGAACAATCAAAGAGATGATGTGAAAAACGTGTACAGTTCAAAAGCTTGTACGGGTATCTACATACAGATATGTTCGCAAAACAAAAAAAGAAACCCCATAGGAATTTTTGTCCTTAACCAAATTTCGTGACCTTCAGTTCAAACATGTGTGATATTTTTTAGATTCGTAAAAATAAAAACTTGATAAATGGCCGATAAGTATGTAGAAGTATGAAGGAGATAATATTCCAGCAAACTACAAATTCATCGAATTCATGATAGATACATGAGTCAAACGAAGCACTGTCATGTTACGTCCACAAATTAAGGACATTTAAACTTCTGCTACTTGACTCTCCATAGATATTTAAATAATGTGTTCCATCATTACCAGATTTTCCAGAGCATACTGTGACATTTCATCCACACTTTCTCATTGCCCTTGAACCACAGATCAAAGATACATAGATAGCCATCCTAGAGGGGATCTAGAGCTCCAAAAAGCAGCTAATTTTCCCCATGGCTCTTAGGGTGTATATGTAGGTGCTTGCATATCAAATGGAAGCTCAAACACACATTCTTTGAGCCATGGGCATTTCAAGGACCCAACCAATTCAGTGTTAAAAATTTAGTACCCTGTGATGTTTGTCAAATGTTCATTGCTGTCCAGAACTCGAAACACTATCCTCCTCAACTCAGTACTGCGGCACACTCGTTACTGAAATTCAGACAAAAAGACACTAAGTTGATGCTTACATATTTTGTCGGAGATATTATATTTTTGACGCATGAGATAACCAAAGGTCCAAATAACCATAACGAGTATATAAAGACAGACAGGACAGGATCTGGGTCACTATGCTACAATGTAGTCTTCGTTCATCATATGTATATACCGAAATGTCCTAGTTCTTCCTAACTACTGGGATATTTCCTAGTTTCGAAAGAGAACTTACACAACAAACAGCATGGATTGAACTGTATCTACAAAGACTTCTTTGAATCTGAAGCCCTCCACTAACTCTCCCACAATATAATCATGTATATACACTTCAAACTTATGATCTATGGCTTATGGCTAATCATACCTTAGTACGACTTGTACACGTTATCCAATTCCTTCACAACCCAATTTGGTGTCCCACAAGGAAGTCACTTAGGGCCATTTGTCTTCACACGCGATGAGAATGATTAAAAAACATTATTTATCGTGGGTTTGGTTAATCCGTTTCGAACTAGGATTACATTACGAAACTAGACCTTAATCCTTGAAGGATGAATAGCACTCTTATGTTTAAATTTAACAACGATTTAGTACACAATTTTTAACTTGTATTTAGATAGATTTATTCCGTTTCACTGCTCTATTTCTTGTAGATACTCCTCTTTCACTATCACACAATCCCAACACAATGTATGCTGGACTAAACCAGAAGTGCTTCCTAATAATATAGAGACCACTCGATTGAATAAACACCAAACAGGTGTACAAACTCTTTCAGTCTCCTTCCAAAGAAACTCGTTATCAAAATAATCAATTGCTTAATTAATTTATAATCTTTTTCACTAAGGATCGCGCTACGCACACGCCACCACACACAATCCACTTACCACGAGAACAAATCACAATCTGATCAGAAGTCCTCATTCCACAAAAACACTTGAAATCGAATTTTTAATTTCAAATTCGTCTCTCGTTTAAAGATACAGATACTTAGTTATAGGTTTGGCATTTTAGTTAATTTGATGTATCTAACCCAGGTTGTGTTGTTGATTTATGAAGAAAATTTTGCGCTCACTAATGATGTGAATTGATGGGGCGACGTGTGAAAATAATTAAAAGATTGATTCCGCGAAACTAGGAGCCATAAAGTATGTATAAGTACTAGTATGTCGAAGTAGATGTGTGTGATTAGTGGGCGATTATTTGTTTGTACAAGAATTCTCTCCAAATGCTTGTCAGAGAATGAAGAGATGACTGTTATGGGGAAATGGAATAGAAAAACAATTTTTTTCAAAGCATAGCTGGTATGTAGAAATAATTTCAGGAATACAGGCGCCTCGCAGTTGTAGTTGTGTGACTAATAATAATTGGATTATCCTTGGGGGGCACAGATTAGTGATAAGTATTGCGAACAATTGATTTGTGTTACTATGCTGTTGAAGGAAATGTATCGAAAGAATATTGGACTGATGGAATTCAAGGAATGCATGGACTGTGTGGATCGAGATATTTTGCGCTTTTAAGCTGAGGGTTCTGTAAAATTCAATCCACCACATACATATGTTTGTAATAACAAAGATGACTCTTCATTAAATATCAGAGTTCATGAGGTCCTACTAGCAACATCAATTACATAGAAAGCAAAGGTAACTATCAGCCAAGAAAACATGAACAGTGCTACATTCCATTGTTTTCATATACACCTATCCCACAGCACTAACTGCAAATATCAGGGAAAATGACATAACCCACATGTTGGCATGTCTATTGCAAACTGCCTCTTAACCTCAAGGGTGAGCTCCTGGCGAGTTGCATGCCAAAAATTGTTTAGTGGCAGCAATTGTATCCGAATTGTGCAGATTCCATACAACAAAGAATACCCATTCATTTATGTAAGAGAAACGAAATTTGTCCACCCACTATGCTCAAAAAAAAAAGGACCTCTTCCTGGCCGTACAATGAACAAATTGAAAGCCGACTACTGTATTCTTTGGATTTCCTTAAAAAAAAAAACGTGGTCTACCTACCAACGTTTTGTTTGGAATTTTTTTTCCAAAATCAACCACCAACCGCGATGTACAACCATCGGATTGTTTTCGGATGAAAACCATTTTCTGAGTTCACAGACTTTATATACGAAATGTCAGAAAAGCACCTTTAAGCTTGGGCGACATGAATGACCTGAATGTGGAATTTTAATTTTTCTTCTGAAAAGGACACGGTTGACATGTTTTGTAATATATTTGAGGCCATTTCGCAACCATCCTGTAAAGAGAACTTTATTCTGAAGCAGGTTCCACAGTAGAAAATAAACCACTCTTCCTTGTTGCCAAAGGTAGACTCTACTTTGAACGCTCTGAATCCGTAAGACTGCAGCAGATTAAGCAGGAACAAATTCTCTTTCAATTACTGACGTTTTTCCATTACTGACGAAAGACCATTGCCGATTCTGAAGACACTTTTGTGGCAGCATAGAAGAATCCTCAGAAGTCTGTAGGTTACGAAGTACCCACTCCAATAACCCTCCAATACCCAGTATTTTTCTATAAGAAGGAGAAGATAGGATGGAGATTCTGGTTCAATGGTTTGAAACTTGGGTGTAATAGGTGTAATGTCTGAACTTAACAGGGAGATTTTAGAGGTTATGTTAGAAGTTATATTAAACTTGAGTGTCTGACTATTACTCTAGATAGATATGGGACGTCATTGAATGTTAGGTAGATAGGTAGATGGTTGTATCAACAAGTAGTGCCGAAACATAATTAGAGCTGGACACTTGCAGAGGAAATGTAGTATTGTTTCTTTCTCATTCGCATGAACCCCGATGGGCCAGTCGCTAGTACTAATTGCCATAAGTTTTGCGACATTTACTTAGGTGGCGCTACAGTTCGGGGTGAACCTAGGCCAGCAATACCAGTGATATCTTGCGATATCTGCACCACACTGGTAAATACTACCCTTAAAGGCCCCCAGCGGGACGTTCACCGCCTCGGCCTTGCTAGTTCATCAGCTCGCTCATTTCTCTCAATGTTACTGTGACCCGGGCACCCAAAGAAGTCTAATCCTGAATCGATAACTAACCGAGGCAAATAAGGATAAGGAAAGCGAGGATAAGGAGATGAGTCTGAAATCCTTTGCGTATTAATTTCCACGCTACCCAGCTTTCGGAATAAACACAACACGAACACGTCTCCAGCTCAGGGGAACGTGGTTTAGGATGATACAATCTCTATAGAAAGGTACTAGCCAAGGGGCTAAGATAAGTTCCAACATCTTAAAAAGGAAAGACGATAAGCTGATGAGTCTGAAGTCTTTTGCGGATTCATGTCCACGCTTCCAAAATTTTGGAATAAACATAACACGAACACGTCTCCAGCTCGGACGAACGTGGTTTAGGAGAATACAGTCTCTATAGAAACTTACTAGCCAAGGAACCACCTTGTCCAATGTTTTCTGCAGCATAACCGGAAGCATGCAGTCATGAAGTGTTCCTTGGGCAGTATTTTACTCAATCTGGCAGTCTTTTATGGTTTCAATCGACTGACAGTAGTCCATATTAATCTCTTACTGTATAGTCACTATTCTAGTAGCTTCCTCCGTTATTGTGTATACTCCCCCATCGTTGTTTGAATCTTACCCATATCGCTAATCTGTGAACTTAACTAGAAGTCACTTTGATAGAAAGTATCTCCGACTAAGCATTACACATGAACACACCGCTTGCGTGTAGGTCACTAAGCACTACCTACAATTAGTCCTCGGCTCTAGTAAATTCTGGAGGAACACTAGGGATGAAAGAAAGAAGAAACGAATACAAAAGGGAAAGCCAACATTGACGAGTTGAACAGAACGACTTTGGCTTGGTCATATTATTGGAAAAATCTAGAATAAGCCACTGGTTGTTCTTCTCACTAATGTTCCTTATCGGGTTCAATATGGTCGAACATACGAAGGAAAAGAGTACAAATGCACTGAAATCACACCCATACTATGCTGGGAAGGCTAACCTAGAGTAAACTGTGAACTTGACCGATTTGCTATTAGAAACTCTAGAAATAGTTCTCAGCCTCTATGTCAAAAGTGCTCTAGATAACCATATTATTCTGCAATACACAGTATCTCTCTCAGGAAAGAAATCTTTTGAAAGAATTAACCGCATTCCTATTGCCAATTAATACCACCAACAGCTTAGTTTAGCTTGAAATCAACTTACTTGCTTTCTATGAAATATGGTTCTCAACGAACATCTTCTTCGCCTTCATTGGCGCCCAACGTGGGGCCATTGAATTTGGGGCAAGCAACGGGCAAGCAACTTCTATGAAAAGGATGAGGATGGCGTCACACTTCTCGTCAAAGGAGAAAACGCATCGAAATTCTAGTAATAAGTATCTAGCAAGCGCGGTGAGCATAATTCCGCCTGTTTGCTTTGCAAAACGAATTTAGCAGGGGTTTCAAAAAATGGAACTGGCCCTCCAGGATGAGGGATCTGCCGTCGGGGTAACTTCCTTACCACGTAAAAAAACTAGTTATGAGAGAGACAACAGCCTTGGATTTAATATTACGACACGGAACGTTCAAGGACTATGAATTGAGAGTATGCACCTGGAACGTACAATAGTACACTGTACACTCCTGGTGCTACTCAAGAACTTGAATCAATCCGATCCAAGAGATACGATGGATAGAATCAGGTCTGCAAAAAGGGCAAAATTACGACATTTATTACAGAATCACTAAAAACTGCACATTAACATGTGGAGATGCAGATTCGTACAAGGAAATCGGATATCAGAAACCGCCAATCAATCGACCAAGCAAAGCACGCATTCAATATACTGAATGTTCAAACTTTCAGAGGGGTAAACGTCGATTCTGATCATTTTCTTGTTGCAGCCAAATTCAGAGCTCGACTATCCAACAAGAAGCTGTGAACCGCCTGGAAAAATAAAATCAATGTTGGAAGCCTTAGTACGACTCGAGTAGACTCCGCTGTGCATTTACCATCCACAAATGCCAATAATCTGTGGAACCAGTATCGTGACATAATTAAAGAAGTACTCGAGACCACCATAGTCTACCAGCCATCACTAAAAAAGAGCCCTTCGTATGAAGATGAATGCGTACGTAGGTAAAGGTGACAGAATATGCACGCATACAAGCATTGTAGCGCAAAACAAGGGCAGCAAGGAAAGGGTATCGAGCCAGAAGAAGAAGATCCTGCGTAAAAAAATAAGGGCCCACGGAGTCTCAGAGCTGAAGGATATCAAAGAGTCCCACAATAGCATGTTTTTTTTTAGGAAAGCCAGGCAACTGGCAGTTGGCTTCAAGACCGAAAGGCAGGCTCTTCGAAACAGTGAAGGAAACCTAGTCACTAGTGTATGTAAGAAGTTTTTAAGCAACATTTCTGGCACCTACTTAATAAGCATCAGGTAGAGAAAGTGATATCGCAAGAAGAGAACCCGCATCCAGTCAATAAAGAAGCGATTCCCTCTCCCGGTTTTGAAGAGGTTGGCTCAGCTGTTAAAAAGCTGAAGAACAACAAGACCACCATCTCTGATGGTTTACCAGCGAAGCTTTTCTAACATGGTGGTGATGCTTTGGTAGGGTGCATGCACCAAAAAATCAATCAAGTGTGGCTGGATTTACCCAAGCCCGATGACTGGACTATCAGCTCTGTATGCCCCATCTTCAAGAAAGGCGATCCTATGTCTTGTAAGAACTATCAAGGCATATCCCTGCTTAATGTCGCATATAAGATCCTATCCAACATACCGCGTGAACATCTGAAGCCTTTTTGCAGCACATTAATCGGCACGTACCAGTGTGGTATCCGGCCCGCGATTGACCAAATTCTCATACTAAGGCAGATCCTGGAAAAGACCAACCAATTTCAAGCCTCGAGACTTACCATTTCTTCATCAACTTCAAAGCCGCATATTCGTAGCATACATCGTCTTGAGCTCTACAAGGCGATGGCCGAATTCGAGATCCCGACTAAAATGATCTAGCTGTGTCGCGAAAGCAGTTTCTCCAAACTTTTCCAAACCTGTACCGGATTTCGGGAAGGAGATGCGCTATCATGCGAACAGATAGTGCGCAGGGCAGGTGTTACCACGGTCTAGCTGCATTGGACGCTCCCAGTTCGTCGATTTAGAGGATTTTACGGCAATTGGAGAACAAGCGAAACGAGTTGCCATTGAAATAAGTAAATGGAGACAAAACCTATGGTAGGAGAGCGAATGGAGGAGAAGACACAACCGCAAACCCTATGAAGCGTACCAAATTGTGGATGTAATCCAGAAATCCAAAACCCGTCGATTACACTGGCTCGGCCACATCGAGAGAATGGGCAAAAATGGTCCAGTAAAGAGGATGTTCGAATCACAGCCCACAGATCACAACAGTATCTGTCACCATTAAATATTGCCACAATTTCCTCCGAAGCTGACACTGGCTACCGCATAGTGTGTAGCAACTTTAATAGGAATTGCACAGACGTGGGAGGAGACAAGTCTAAATAATTGTTTCTAGGAGTGGACGATGTCACAATTCTCACACCCCATCAAGGGTATCTTAAAACTAACGTACTTTGTATTAGATACACAATAAATTCCCATTTGCAAATAAGGCAATTATCATGAAATTCATATCCTTTGCATTTAAACCTCCAAATTGCTATGCTCCCGTACAAAAAAAAAAAATATCCTTTCAAATGTATCTACATAGTTAAAATTAAATTGCCATTTACGCGTCACCTTACAGTTCAATCAAAAGTTCGACATGACATAAAACAAGGAGTAACCAATAATAAAAATGTCCCTACTTAGTACATATGCATACATAATGTATGTATGTATACAAAATGTGTTGTCACAATGTTGTTCCTGAATAAAAATAAAAAACAAAATAATAAAACCATCAGTTGTGTGTAAATTTTTATCACCACCCCTTTCGCTCGCCATTATGAATGTGTGTCCTCGTGTTGGCCCTGTTTATTAATCCATTCGCTTCAATTTAATTTCCATCTAGGATATGTGCGTTATGATATATGCGATTGCCTGGAACAAGGACGAGGCCAGGCAGAGCCAGCACATGTAACTACAACACACGAGAGCACACAAGTTCACCAGGATAACAGCATATTCCATCCGGGGATTTGCATAAAACTTTTCTCCATCATCAACGCAAAAATTGTTCGTTTTTCTTTTTATTTTTTCAGTATTAAAATGGGTGGGTGTAGATCCCTCCGGAAGGACAAGTACTGTTGCAAAAACAAAAAAAAAAAAATGGTGAAATCCCTAACCAACTCACATGCACACACACGTACGTAATTCACGACGCAATTTTTATCAACTTCATTGTTGCACTTTGCACATTTTTACTATTTTTTTACTTTCACTGCACTGAATCATCAAGGATCAAGAGGACTATTGTGACTAGTTCATATTTCACTTTGTTTACAAAATGTCCTTCTTCCTTTCGGAAAATTTTTACTCACTTGTTACTGTGTGAACACCCGGCTTTCCCTGACCACAATTCGGGTAACAATAGACGCGTAACGAGTGTGAAATATTAATCCGTCTATGAAAGGTCCTTTTTTTTGTATTTTTTTTATTACACTTATGTAGTATATGCGCGTTTTGCTTAATTCACTCAGGCAGAGACTCAAATTCGCGTTAAGGATTATCACTGTCAACTGGTTGGTTGCGTCTATAATCAACAGCGTTTAGCAGGCTAGATACTAGATACGTGTGCCTTACGCTTCGCGAATATGCTGTTTGCAGAGTCCCTCGAGGGCTGTCGGTGTGTTTTATACCTGACGTAAGCCCATTTCGTTCGTTGGTAATAATTTAATTAGCAGAAACTAATGTGTATCGGTTGTTGCGGTTCGGTTCGGTTCGGTTGGAGACTTTTTTTTTTTCCCTGTTTTGTTGTTGTGCAACAACATGGACATGGAAGTGGTGGGAATATTATCATTGTTGTGTTACAATGGGATTAGGGGATGTTTTCCTATTTGCCTATTATTATGTTTGTTTTCTGAGGAAGTAATCGTATACAACGGGACCGGTGGTGGGCCAAAATTTGTGTTCGAAAGAAGAACAAAGTAAATTTTCTTGCAATTTGATATCTACATGGTAGTTGTGGTGGACATATGTAGTAGATGGTATGTGTATGGTAGACTGAGTTTTTAGTGTGCTTATTCGATTGCAGGGAAAAAAAATTGGGGTTTGAAGACCAAACCTTTGACTTAATGACGTCAGGGAGGCGACGAAATAGCTAGCCAACAGACAAGGCCGATCGATATTAGCAAACTCGTTTAGGAATGTTGTGAGTTTTATTAACTTAGTCAGCAGTAAGATTCAGTTAAAGAAAACCTATTTGCGATGAATTCTTGGTAAGGTCCAGTTATGGAACGTTTATCTCTTGTTGAATCAGCTATACTATAGTGAGAATTTAGCCTGAAGAGCGACCTTAGAACAGCGACTTCAAACTAAAATGAATCTTCAGCAATGTCAATCTTTCTATGTAAGGTTTCATCTTCAAAAATTCATTAATAAGTGCGTCTTCTGGTCCAATCTTCCAGATAGTGTCCACCTGTGGAAACCACAGCACTACAATCCAAGGTGAGTCAGCAAGTCTCTTAAGCTAGTTCGATCCATAAATACCTGCCTCCAATGGCAAATGCATATGCAGCTAGCAATCGGATCATCATTGGACCCATTATGAACGCCTGTCGTAGAGTAACCTAAAGGACGAAAGAATTTGGTTTGTTCCTTTGGATATTTTAGGATGGTTAATGGTGCCAAAAATGAGGAGACCATCAGTCACTTCCTGTGTATGTGCGCTGCACTTGCCAATATTAGAAAGGCT
Source organism: Xylota sylvarum (assembly GCA_905220385.1). NCBI lineage: Eukaryota > Metazoa > Arthropoda > Insecta > Diptera > Syrphidae > Xylota > Xylota sylvarum. Next base: position 11,558,263 of record LR999960.1, read on the forward strand.
ACATTAAGTGAATACCTTTTCAATGATCTAAACGATCCAAACAATGTCTGCACGGCTAAGATTAGGTCCTTCATACAAAGGAATAGAATAAAAGGGTGATCGGCAGCACAATGGACATTCTCTGATCGAATTGCATTTCCCATCAAGGGCCAGTTTTAACTAACCAATCATGGTGCCAATCAAGTCTCGGAAGAGGTCCGCTTTCTTCGTTCTGTGATAAAGTGTAACAAACTGCCAAACTCACCTGCAAGCGGTACACCGTGCTATAAACGGACGCGACTCTGGCGACCGAGTAGGGGCGATGTAACCTCCATCCCGCCGGAAGTTAAAGCCCTGGCAAACGAGGGAACGCGTACATGGCATTAAACGTAGGTTTACTTATCTGAAATCACATAACATCGTGCCTGGTGATCCCGGATAGGGACTATGTTATATACATAAATGCACAAAAGGCATTAAGACTGAGCCCAGTAAGGTATACAGCTAGGTATGTATACTGGAAACAATGATTTGGAACTGAAGATGTGTAGTATTCTGTTACCTGAGTAGGTAAGAGTGAAATCTTGCTGAAATGACTTTCACACCAATCCTACATCCACTTCCGTCCCATTAAAGCAATGGCAGGCCTCAAAGTACATTCATTGCGCGAAGCATCGCAGCACTGCACAGGCTGCAATGAAGGTAGCAACCTAAGGGAAGGCTAGAAATGCGGATCAGGCCAACAAAACTGCGCAGATCTCTTCAGCCCTAAAACCAAATAAGGAGAAGGAAACGAAGCGACAATGAGATGCTGAAGAGCAGCTGCTAACACCAAAAAAGGAAAGAGAATAGCGGACGATGAAGAACCGGATAAAACGGCTGTAGCAACCGGAGCACAAAAATGCAAGGAAAAGACCTAAAAACTGACCGAAGGCAAAAAATAAAATAGAGAGCAAAACTTAAAAGGATCTTTACGAATGGCAAGAAGAGGAACTCCAGAGATGCTAAAGTTAAAGAGCACCACAACCTCCTATGAAAGTACAAAATTTGGGCAACAAATAACATAGACAACGAAATGCTGCAATATATGTATGCTTGACACTATGGACACACCAACAGGCACAGCAGAAAAATAGGCCAAAGAAGCAACGAGGTCCTTATCCCGAAATTGTAATGCTTTCATGCCACGTAAAGGGAAAGGAAACTGCAGAAAACCTATATATTAGTGGAACGACGACATCTCGAACCTTCGAGCAGATTGTCTCAGAATGCAGAATTGTCTCAGAATGTAGACAGCAGCAGAGAGCCAGACGTAGAGACATACGAGACTATTAAACTTTTTTTATTGATAAAAAAGAGTAAACGAGAATCTTTCCAGGCACTTAGGGATGCACTGTAGCACAATTCATGGAGATGCACGTATCAAATAGTAATGAAAAAACTAAAACAAAAAGGTGAAGTCCCGATACCCTTTCAAGAAACATCAGGAGAAGCGGAGATAGTACCGCCAGTCACAACTAAGGGAATCCTTGAAGTTGCAGCAGCGATAAAGAATAACAAGGCCCCATGAATGGATGGAATCCCAAACCTGGCTCTGAAAAAAATCGAGAATAAATGGCAGCTACTTCAAAGACAGGACCCTTCACTACGACACAAAAGAAGGACCAACGAGATACAACATTAAGGGAGGAGTTTCTCAAGGGTCAGTGCTTGGCCCAGTGCTAATAATGTACAATGGGATGGGAGTGCATAAAGTACAATGGGATCCTGAGAATACCAAAACCAAGAATACCAAGGAGTAGATATCATCGACTATATTGCAATAGTTGTTGTGCCAAAAACGTAGGAAGAAATGAGGCCACGTCATCAGAGATGGCAGGCCCTGGCTACAGACATCGAGCCCGTAATTGGCAGACCACGAGATAGCAGTACAAGAGTGGAACACCCCACTATATATAGGTAGGTCGGTGAGCATGCCATTGAGTTGAGCCCACACATCAGATATCTGGGAATCCTGCTGAAAAAGTCAGGATGATGTCAAACATTGGAGAACTCTAGGCAGCAAATCAGAAATCTGCTAGCCACCGTAAGAAAATAGATGCTTGCGTTTCCTATATGGGCACCAGCAATAGAAGTCAAATCCAACATGAGCCGCATGGACACAGCTCTGTGTGCTGCATTGCTAAGAGTATGCTGGACTTTTAGAACTATGTCGGCGGAAGCCATAGGCATGATTTCGGGCAGAATTCCCATCGACCTAGAAGTTAGAAAGGCACCAGTACAACGCGGAACCAAGCTGGAAGAGAAGAGAATCACTAGGCAGCTGTACGGTGGCAACACAAATGGAATACTACCACCAAAGGGAGATAGACATACGTTTTAATTCCCAGCATAGAAGAGAGTGGAACAGTAGAGGACTGGTAAAGGTAGGCTACTACCGCTCGTGGGTCGGCGGTTGGAGGAATCCACAGCGCCACACTCAGGTCAATACAGATCCATTGTGATACTCATAGGGGAAAGATGTCCCTTGCCCATTGGTTAACCCTTAAAAATGCGAATATGATTCTTACGAACTACCAAACCATCCAGTTGATTTGATGTAGTTCAAAATGTCATTAATTGGTCTACTCGATAATTCTTCTAGGTCATGGAAGAAGTGTCGCCCGAGATATTTAAATCTAAGGTGGATAAGACATGGGCAGTGGCGGAGAAAGTGGGTTGTATCCTCATTGACTTCTTCATCACCGCATCCACGACATAAGTCTTAGTTAATCTTAGTTTTTTCATATGATACCGCAGAGTGTTATGACCCGTGATATCTCCTATCAGGGTAGAAACGGTTTTCCTATCCTTCTGTATAATTCTGTCGGTCCTATTCTTATCATAGCAAGGCCATATACTTCTTGTGATAACACATGTGTCTAGGAAGGACCATCTAGACAACGCAGTCTCGAGGGCAGCTATAGTCACTGCTAGGACCTCCGCTTGGAAAACAGTGCTATGGTTCGAGAGACGGACTGATCTGGATATGCCCAGTGGTTCAGAAAAGATACTTGAGCCTACGCCTACATCCATCTTTGATCCATCAGTGAAGACAGAGATGGAACGCGTGTTGGTAGGCTGGCCGCTTTGACATTCTTCTCTACTCGGGAACGAGCTTGTGAAGGGTCTCTTGAAATCTAGGTACGGAGTTAGATAATCCGTGGTGGGGACATTTCCTAGATATTTATTCAGGATCATGGAATGACCCGTTGTATTTTGCCTCCAGCTGTTCGACTGGATTATTCTCAGGGCGCTTATAGCTGCCGAGGCTTGAACGAAAATATCAAGCGGAAACAGGTTGAGGATAGCCTCCAGTCCTGCGGTTGGAGTGGTTCTCATGGCGCTCGTTGTACCAATACAAGCCAATCTTTGTACCTTTGTTAGAGCCGCTAAGTTTGTGGTCTTGCTGGCGGACTGCCACCATACAAGACATCCATAAGTTAAAATAGGCCTTATAATAGCCGTATACATCCACAGTATAGTTTTGGGTCTTGGTCCCCAGGTTTTCCCAAACAATCTGCTGCATGAATAGAATGCAATAGTGGCTTTCTTGATTCTTTCATTAATATTGGGTCTCCAGTTCAATTTCTTATCGAGTATAAGGCCTAGATATCTGGCGCTGTCCGAGATACTAAGGGGAGTGCCCCCTATTGAAGGCACTGTAAACTCAGGAATTTTCCGACGATACTCGATGCCTATTAACAGACTCAATACGCCAGCTTTCTGATAGCTTAACCATCCTGCTATAGAGAGCAGAAATTCTAAATTCGCCAACATAAGCCCTTTATGCGCCCATGCAGACGATAAGGACGATGTCACTAAAGAATGTTTGTACGAACTATACGAGAAAACCTAGTCAATGGTGGGAGTATGGAAAAACTTCTACAAACTGTATAACGACGACAAAGGCCAACATCGCATTGTCAGGCAGAATGAACCATTCAATCTATACGATGATAGCCAAAACTTCCGTCCACCTGATCAAAACGAATCCAGGGGAAAACCTAAGAAGTCCAAATCGATATCCACCATCTTTTCATCGAATTTGGGGCCGCATATGACAGCATTTATAGAGACGAGCTATACAGAGCCAGTTTTGACATCGCTGCCAAACTTGTTCGAATGGAGACGCTGGAGAACGAGGGCTAAACCAAGTACACCGGAAGGACAACGCAGAATAGTAAGACCTGGCCTTAGGTGGCGCGCACAAGTAGAAGGGGTCCAGGTTCAACCCGAACAGTAGCAACACCTAAGTAAGTATGTTGTTCCTATTACAGGGCTATTCGATATCCTTGCACTGGGTGACTGCGTGGACCCTTTTCTTTTACATGTCGGCTAATTTTCTTGTTCAAACGGAGATAGTTGCCTTCATAGGTGGCGGAAAGATGTTTTACCTCGAATTCCAGTTCAAGAATAGTTCGGTTCGAAGAGTTATGTAGAACCTCGAACCTGTGTCTGGGAGTCCTAAATCTGGAACAATTTTTGAGAGATACCTCCAAGTCAAGTCGTATATGGTTACGATCTGACTTGAAGACTTCCTGGGATGCGTACCAGTTATAGACAATGTTGTAGATGAAAGGACTTTCCAAAGTGAATTCAAGTACCTCTTAGTTCAGATAAATTCAAAAAGTGATTCAGATGTGGGGCCAAGGATGAACTCTATGACAGATGCCCTTCTGCCCGCTTAAGCTGTTCCATCGTCCAGATGGTGTCAGGGAATTCGTTCGGAATTGCACCAATCTTAGTGCTCACCGCAGCGTCTCTATAGGTGGGCACCTTTTTTAAGCGATGTTATGTGATGGTCTAGCACTGTCTTCTTTGGGACCTTTTAAGGGGCCCGCTTTCTCGAGTGATACAATATTCAATTATCGAGCCCGTTCTACAATAAGTTGATCTCTTAAGAACATTTCTAGGTTTAACGTCCAACTCCGGATGGTTTGACCGTCTTCATCTGCGGTCTTTTTAAAATCTTTCCTAGGTGATGCAAGTAACGTCTCCTCATCTTCTGTGGAAAAGATATCGTTTAAGTCAATGTTGTTCAAACTTTACAACAGGATCAGGTGCCTTTTCTGTAGAGTTAGATAGGCGCAGAGTGGCCTCAGGTTGTACGGTTGAAGGTATGCATTCCTCATTGTTTTAAAAATGCTTATATTTTCCATGGGATCCATAAAAGAAGAAAGAATTTTCACCCAGAGCAGAGCATCATCTGTCGAAAAGGCTAGTTGAAAGGGATATGCAGCCTAATGCAGTCATACCAAATTTAAAGACGACTTTCCTTGTATTCAGAACTGGTTTCGGAAAGAGTCTGAGCCTTGACTGCGTTGTTGTCGAATTTTCGTGGATGGCTCCAGAATTAGTCAAGATTCCGATGCTAATTTCTTTGTGAAGATCGAAGGCACTTTACTCATTAGGAAATTAAATTTCTGTTTCGCAACTAATTGCAACGGACTATATTGTAAGGAATAAATGGAGGGATCGGAGTATCTACGTCTGCCTTATTCAACCCTTTAACTAGCTCCGATATAAATTCCAAATTCAAGAATTCTTTAAGTTCGGTTGGCATACTGAACTTTTTGACTCTTGTCTGGGTCCCATGATTTCTAATTGTCTTGCCTTTGCTCATATCGGGCGGAAGATCATACTGATGTGATACGTCCCGATATTGTTAGTTCTTTATTACTGAAACGCCTTTTCAGCTTCCTTCAAAATACAATGGACAACTCCTTATAAGGACTTCGAGCTGGAATTGTTACTCTACGCATGCGTCACTGCCTGTTGGAACGGAAGCGAGGCTTGTGCAACACCCTTTGAATTCACTGTCGCAGTTGTAAAACAACAAATGGGAAGACACCCTTTACAATCTCCTTTAAACTGATCCGCTCTAAGTAGAGTTAGGTATCGTGCACTGGACCTTAACTCAGAGCCTTATACAGATACAATTCATTTTATTAACAGCACTAATTATAATCACCATATCCAGTAGTTCTGATACCTCCACTTCTACCTTTCACCATGGCAGCAACTCCCATAGATACTTTTTATGTGTTAGGTTAGGTCCTTAATGATAGGGAACCAATAGCTTTCATAGAAACCTTACACAGCTAAATGTATATATTTCAGGAATTTGTTAATCTGCCTAAGTAATGCAATCCTGAGAAGAAACTCACGCCAAAAAGCTGTTGTCCTTTACAACTTTTACCCTAGTCATGGTAAGGATTATATGCTGAGCAGCGGCAGTGACAATAATTCAAATCCCTAGGCTCTATTAAGCTAATAGATACTTTCTCATTGAAGTTCATATAAAAACATATGTATGTACCTCTTAAGCTTTCTATACAGATTTTATATCTATGGTGATTTAAGAAGTGTACTAACCTATACAGCTCGAAACATAAATCGATTTTAATGAAGCGGCAAGGACCCATCTATCAACTGGTTATTTTTTCATAAATACGCTTCTTTTGTTTGACAAACAGAAAAGCAGACAAATAAATAAAGCCACACCCAATAAATGAAAACCATTAAGGGCTTAAGGCAAATTCCATCCATTAAAGTAGTCGTCTAGTGTGTACCGCTTACTAGGTCACCTGCTCCAGTTGGAAAACGTCACCCTCTCAGTATTTCACAACCATTTGCTACATCGATGCCACTAGACCTAAAATAAGAAACTACATTTTGTAATGTATGCAACATGTACTCTACCCTTCTCTCAAACTCTTCCAACCCTTCTGCAAAGAGTCACCAAAAAATTCCATTCACTTTCATGAGGGGGAAGCAAGTGAACTTACAACATCCTTCCAGGATAAACCACCATCTTTCCCAACCCAAATCATGTCTGTCTAACGTACGTGATTTAATTAACGATATGATTCACCTCCTGGCACACAAAAACAAACCGCATATCCTTTTTTTTTTTTTTCTTTCACCGACTCACAAACAGAGGAATGCTAAAGGAATAAAAATCGCAGAAAATCAAAAGAAAAAAGGTTGAATTTTAAAATGATTTTATTCCTGCCCCTGAGAGATAGAGAGAGAAAGAGAGAGATTCGACCAACGAGTCGTGTCCTTTTGAAAGCATGTCTGCCCCGCAGAGCAATTTTGATGAGTCTATGACTCTTAATAACAGAGCACTAGCAGAGAACAAATGAGATTCAGGAGATTGCTTCCTACTTCTCCTGATGAAAGAAAAACAATCTCCACAGCTGCATCTGTCGTGATATGGTTACGACGATGGGTATTCCGTAAGTGCATGTGTATCCTTTTTTTTTTGTTTTTCCTCTCAACAGATGAGAAATATGAGAAGTATTTGTTAAAATACAAGAAAAATGCCAAAGGCAAAGGTTCTTGGAGTTTAGAAGTGCAGTGCAGAACGGAATTCACCCACTCTACCCACTGATAACCTGATAAACCCCCCACCCAATTAATCACATAATGGATGTGAATAACTACATCATAAATCGCGAACATTTATCTCAACAAAATGACGAATGTTGGACATTTTTCTGTCCCAGGCTCCCCTGACAGTGGAAGGGTTGGCGTGACGTATACCCCGCCATCGCTTGTTGGAATTTGAAAGTGTTAAAATAAGTGTGAATAATTGAAGGGTGGTACGCTTTGGGGGCTTCGATATTTAGCAATAATAATCATCAGACATACTCCTAAATATATGTAAACTAGGAAGTCTTGCATTAGGTATTGCTAATAGCGTGAAACTGGGGGTGGGTTTTGTTATTCATGTTAAATAACATACATAGGTAGGGGTTGCACAAAGTCAGTGTGGCTACTGGCTAGCTTTACATAGGTTTATCTCTGGATTTGTGATGCTCTCTCTGCCTGAATACTATTGTGCAGCAATTGAGGTGTAAGCACCTTAAACAGTATCGATTTGTTGATTTCGAAATGCGGTGAGTGGGTCTGCTTTTGGTTTTGTAGATAATCAGGGTAAGTAGGTTGCAATGAGATTGCAGTGCAATTTCTATTGAGTATCTATCGGATGTAGGGAATTAGTTTTAGGACAGGCGATAGATTTATTCGAAAGCAGAGTTTTACTGACATGGAGAGCCACAACAATCTGTGGCGATGGAAAATCAATCAAGACTGAAGTACATCACCTTTTCAATCCATCGGTTTACTGACACCTAATGTTGGACTTTGTAAACTTTGGTGAATCGCTGAAGCATCTATTTACAGATTGATTTTCTCTTAGTCTTAGGGCGATTTAATTGAATTTGGTACTTGGAAGACCCATGTTGGGCGCCAGTTAAATTTTTTCTAGAACGAATTATTTAACCAGGATAAACGAATGCTCCTTAAGGGCTTTGCTAAGGTTTAGAATATTGCCAGACTTAAGTGACATTAGTCCTTGAAATCCGGATTAAGTGGCCTTCTATGTTATGCGAACTAAATACTAAAGGTATCGGGACTGGGACATTAAAATTTTAGTAGTAATAGTGAACGCGAGTCGTGCGTTTCGAGCAAGAAATATAGAGACCACAACCAGCGTACTTAAAATTCACAATTTAATTAAAGACTTCTAAAAAGTTCAGCTACCAAGGAAGTGAAATCATAACCTTGTACACTCCTGACTAAGCGCCAGTGGAAGGGTAAAGGCGTAAGTTTTGAGTACACCTCTTTCTTGGCGAGGATGAAGGAAACGATAGGATAGGTGTAAGGTATTCCAAACGAAACCAAACTCTTTTCACGAAATATGCCTTTCATTACATACTCAGTTGTCGCTACATTTCTGGGCGAACCTGGGCCTCAATCAAAAAGTGTTTCTAGCTAGTCTAGTCTTAGCTAACTGCCTGCATTTGAGTAGTCGACTTGAAAGCGTTTGAGATCCCATTTTACTTATTTAAGGCACCTAAGGCGAGGTATCCACCCCAGACGTTGGACACCTTGTCGTGGTGGGGTGACTTAATTAGAGGAACACGATGCACTACCAGGTAGTTAACACTATTCTGGTAGAGACTGGATTCTGGTAGAACTGGATTGAACATAAACATTTTTGACTTCTCTGACGATGTATTCTTACTCTTTCACAGAATTATAAACATTCACCAAATGGCATCAGTTGTAGCGAGAGAGGCAGGCATGGAACCAATTCATCACCTACAAGGATTGCCGGATAACTGATAGAAAGAGAGTAAGAGATTTCTAGGAGTATTTTCTCGATCGGTAGTGCAAGCTACCAGAATATACCTAGCGGAATGGATAGATCGAAGTCTGTGTTGCTTGTAAATGGATGCAGCAATAGGCAACCCTTCTTCGTAGACAATCAGTCCGTACACTGATGTCAAAGGCCCTTTTGATATAATGTCCAAAGTATGAGAACCATAATATTTTTTTCCTAGGAAAGTTAAAGCAATCCCAGACTGGCTATGGGATAAGATCGTAAATCCTGTAAAACTGTCTGGAGAGGATATCAATAGCAGAATGGTTTTTAAAGGTATTCCGTATAGGAATAGGATCGTATGTAGGATCGATAGGATCGTTGTAGACCTTACTTTGCTTTGAATATCTGCTTTCGTACTTTGCCTACCAGAGGGTAAAGGTCTTGATCAATGTCGAAGTTTTCCATTTAAATCGCCCAAAACGTGATACTTAGATAGAGAAATGCTCTTCCTTAAGTTTCGGTCTTCCATAATTTTGTGTGATGTTGGTGTTCCAACTTTCTTTACCATTGATTGAATAGTTTTTAAGTGAGCTGTAAACGGCGAAACTAATGCACGTTTACATTCCATTGGAAATGTCGTCAAAAGATGAAAGTCGTTGATAGTTGGTTATGCAGACTATGTAGTTCTGCTGACAAGAGGAAAATTCTTACTCAATATCAGCGAACTGTTAGAACTTAATACGTTGACAAAGCATTGTGAACTTGAGGTTAATCCCAAGCTCGTGTTGTTAAAATATATCACAATTCAATATCAACCAGCTATTGAGGAAATACCACTATGTATGTATATATACATATGTATCTCATAGTGCAAGCCACCTAGGAGTCATACTACGCAGTAAACTCAACTGAAAGCTTAATGTCAACGAAAGAGTTATAAGGCCAGCGATCGTGTTCTATACTTGCATCTGAATCTTCGGCAGAAGGTGGGGACCACAGGATGATTCTGTGGATGTTTAGTAGTAGACGCTAGTATATACATATAGGCACAATCAACGTGATGAAAACAATGCCGACGGCTGGGCTGGAAAGAATCCTCAATATGCTACCGCTAGACCCGTACATGCAGGAGTCTCCCACCAAAAGTGTCTTGAGGATTACCCAATCAATCTGCTTGAACTCAAACCTCGAATTTCTTGAGTTACCAATCTCCTGTAATTTTTTAAGTGGAGACGAATGGGAAACCTAGGAACCAACAAAAGAAAAACCCATATCTATCTACATAGGCGGGTCAAAGATGGATATAGGAAAAGGCGTCGGTATATTCTCCGTGAAACTAAACATCAGACTTCCTGACTATAGCAGTGTCTTCCACACGGCAGGAAGTATGGTAGCAATGCCATGAAATGATATCACAATTTTTATTGACAGTCAGGTGGCCGTTAAACCCAATATTGGTACTGAAATCAAGTCCAGCACACTATCAATCACTTTCCGGTCGCAAGGTCACAATGATATACCCGGGAATGAGATAGCTGACGAATTTGTATGAAACTGGTCTCCAATGGATCAAAATCAAGCACTTCAATGGATCAAGCCTCTACTCTCTAACCTCAGAGAGTGTATCGAATGTAAGATCCTAATGACAGCTAATAATAGGTGGAACTCGCTTATCACCTGTGATATATCAAGAAACAGAAAACCATAAACTTCTACAAAATGACAGGAAATAGTCAATCCAAGGTAACCTCGATTTGAGTTCTAGGACAAACAACATTTATGGAAACGAACTGGCCTAGCAAAGCTCAGCTCTCCACTGCTCACTTGCAGAATTAGTCCACATTACGTTGGGAGGAGTCAAGACAAATATCGTCTCCAACTATCTTATATAAGCCAACCTTAGATGGACTAGAAGATGTAGCCAAGCTTTAATAAATCAAAAACAACCAATCTGTCACAGTTCCAAGTTTACAACCGAAGAAGAAACCCTCATTCACTGGCGCCTGTCCGCCACTAGCTAGGCTCAGAGGAAATAAGGTTGTTATATCCGACAGAATAGCTTAAAAAAGTTGACGTTTTAAGCGACTAATATAAGCGACTTCCACTGTATCTTAAAGTAAAGGGGCTTCCAACAGGAGGTTTCATTTGTTGAACTGTCAATATTCCACTATCATTCCGATGGCATTTGATAAGTAAACACTTACTTACTTCCTTAGATGGTGCTGCAGTTCGGGGTGAACCTGGACCTCAACCAACAAGTCTATCCAATTAGCCCGGTCCTTAGCTAACTGCCTCCTGTTGTGCACTCAAAGTCGGTTCAAGTCCCCTTTTACTCTACTTGTACGCGCCTCCTAAGGCAAGGTCCTCCTCTACTGTGTTGTCTTTCCGGGTTTGATTCGAAGACTCAGCGGGCGGGAGCACTAATGTCCATCGCTCTACATAGTTCGTCGTTCTAAAGCTTCCTCCAAAGCTCGGCAACGCAAAATGAACCGAAAATTTTACGAAGCATCTTCCGACGATTTCTTCATTCCCTTTAGATAGAGGCCATGTTTCAGCGCCATAAAGCAGGACTGGGATGATTAAAGTCTTATACAATGTCTCCTTAGTTTTTCGGGATAGGGCTCTACTACTCAAATGCCTTCTTAGACTAAAGAAACAGCGATTGGCAAGAGTTATTCGTTTAATTTCTGCTGAGATGTTATTATCAGAGTTTATAGCAGAAACGAGGTAGACAAAGTCCCTTACTACCTCAAAGGTATACTCGTAGCTGTTGATTGTGAATTTGTGTCCAATTCGTCGATGTTGTGTGTATATACTTAGTTTACCCTCGTTTATCGCTAAACCAGAGACAGCCCGCTGAGTTCTACCAATTAAAGTTAGTAGTTCTACAGATTTTTGATTTTTGACAGCGCATCACCTTGTCTCTTGTGGGGTTGGTACCGACATTGATGGAGCAGCGAGCGTTCTATATCGTCATCCTACACAGACGAACGAGTTTGGCAAAGAGTTGTCAAAACTAAATAAATGCTGTCATATGTGGATATCGATTTGGACTTCTTGACTTTTCTCCAGGATCTGCGGAAGTGTGAAGATTTGATCGATTGTGGATTTTCCTGGTCTGAAACCACACTGATAGTGGCCAATCAGGTTGTTGGCGAAGGGTTTCAGACATTCACACTATATGGCAGATAAGATCTTTTATGCGAAGTTAACTGACGCAATTGAGAGGGTCTGCTTTCTTTTTATGGTCACTACTATTAGAGCCCGTATCTTTAGCCTTCCATCAAATAGCCTGTCATCATATCCATTATCTTTCTGGTTTCGAAATTTGTATTGATTTAATTTCGGTAATAATCCATCAGTCATACATTCAACTTCCACACCTTGCCTGCCACCAAAGTCCTTCACCTATCTTTCAGATTATCAAGATTCCCTGATAAATTTCCCTTTTTAATTCTGACATTCATTATTAATAATCTCCCATGGGAAAACCCACGCAATATATAATGTGATGCGGATCCCAGCCTCCATTCCGTCACAAGCCTAATTATCATTCTTGACTTGCACAAATTTTTGACAAATAGATTCTCTGTCACTTTGGCAATTATTTACTCAAAGGTCAAATGTTTATAATTGGAAAATGCCATATTTCTTGTCTTTTCAGTGGTTGCCCCTTGGCAGGAGGAGATTTGAGAAAAACATCGTCCTTGCCAATTAATCCTTATCAAAATGAAATGTCATCATTCTATCTATCACAGGTGGTAGTGTACGTACGTACGCATCAGGGAGTTGTTTTAATTTTATAGACTCTCACGGTGTTGAGTAGTCAGTCAGTATGACGTTATTGACGAAGTCAAGGATAGTTTAATATTTGTTGTTAAAGTGGCGAGGATACTAAACGTGTACCCAAACAGTACGGTACATCCACCATCCTCCTTTTTCGAGTAATTTGACCCATGGTATCGCCGTCTGTGTATTTTTACCGAGGGCAGGGACATCTTGGCTGTTTACAATATCATTTGCTTCACTCTGTCTCCTTACCAGCATGTTTCCGTATGATAGGGGTTGGAATTTCCTTCACAATGTTTGCCCCTTTGAGCTTTGAAGCGCGGATAGTGAAAATAGACATGTTCCACGACTTTATCAGTCTGTTCGCATGGCAGATGGTACAGAGAGTTGTTGTCGTTACATCTGTATCTATGATGAGTTTTCTTTCGTTGGATTTTGAATGCCGAAGGAATAAATAGTCTGTGTCCTTGGTATTCCGCCTTAAGATACGAGTAGATACTTCATAACTATAATCATTCCAAGCCGCATTCCGCATTCCATGAAAGACGTTATCCATTTCAATTGCGATCTCATCTAGGGGTGATTGCATCTTGAAGCGACCTTGAATAAGTTCGGCGATATCTCTTCCTCCCTCAATGAGGAGAATTCGAAAAATTTTAATTAACAAAAAATTACTCGGTCCATTGTTTTGTGTTGCGAACTAATTCACGCAGACGATGATCACCACCCCTGAGCCATGACGGGCATTCCTCTTCGAATTAATTTTTGTTTCGTCCGGAGAGCTTTAATTGGATGTTTATGTGTCTAGCGGGACTGGAGGAGTGCTAGGTGAACCGTATGAATATATCCGATAAATCTCGTTTCGGGTACCCGATTGTTTTCATTTTACTTCGGATACGCGCGCAGATAAACAAATATGGAAGCGAGAGTTATTTTTGGGGCGCCTTCATCAATGAGTCGACTGTGACGTCCAACATCCAAGAGGGCGGACGTGCGTCTATATTCTTCTATGCCTTTCGGTCATTTATCGGGTCTTCTGTCATTCTATCGGATTCATTGAAGATTTTTTTTTTTTTTTTTCTGTTTACTTTGCTTTTCTTTTTTGCGCGCGCGGAATCTATCTACGCCTACGCGTTACGTTTTTGGATCCAGAAACAGAAAATTTTGCGGATGTTTTCAATGGCGTGGATGTGAAATACCCCCATGCGGCTGTATGAGTTGTTCGTTTTCGGTTTCACGTGTGCGTTTTTAATCGTATTGCTGCGCCATATGAGGTGGAATGTACTGTCGAGTTGGAATTTTATTTTTTTTTATTTCTGGTAGTTGTAAGCGGTTAACCGTAGATGGTTTTGGGAAATGACGCTGCTGAACACAGTCTTGCGCATTTGGATGATTTGCATGTCTGAATGAGTATCTCATTATTGCAGTTACTAGTGTCGACCGTGATTGAACCAGGCAGAGTTGCCAGTAGTTAGTTGAGATTTTCTGGAACTGTTCGAAGTGGACGAGCTATAGGATGATTCGTACTAGAGTCTAGAGAATAGTTTACTAGTATAATAGTATACATACATATATTATTAGAGGGATTGCGAACCAGACCAAAGTGTTGGATCCCTTTTCGCCTCTCTTTCACGATCCATCTTAGCCCGAGAGTTTCTCTGGTTTTCTCCACAAGTTCCTCTTTGGCTTTGATTCCTCTTGTCAAAGCTGGCATCTGTTTAACAAAAATCTGGTTCATCTTCTGGGTGTCTACATAATGATTCCCTAGGAGCTCCCTTCTTCTGCTAGATAGCGCCGGACATTGACACAATATATGCGCTGCCGTCCCGACTTCCTTCAGGCATAGATCACAGGTGTCATCCTCCAAAAGACCCATCTTCTTTAGGTGATACTCGAAATTTCCATGACCTGTAGATAACGCTACCACCCATTTCAGTGTTCTTCGCCCTAAGCTTAGAACCTCTCTGTGAGTGGAGCCCATCGGTATTTTAATAGCCATTTTCGCCTGCCTGCAACCTTCCACAGTTGACCCCCTTCTATGGTGTTCCATCCTTACTGGGGAGTTATGGTGCTTATTTTTGTACCTCAAGCATCTCGTTCTAATATGAGAGCATGTCGGTAGCGAATACATGGATCAAACCAGTGGCATCTCTTGAATTGGTCCTATTGGACTAGACCTTTGGTCTTGTGTTACCTGGAGCTGCGACCACCTATCATGTCTTTGGTGATCCTGTAGATGGTTTTCCTGTTGCACCTACTTGTAGGTTCTTCTGCTTCTGTAGTCAGCACTTTAGTAGTCAGCACTTTAGTTGCTCAAGGCTGAACTTCTGTTATCTTCATCCAATATACATAGATGTCCCTTACAGTCCTTCATATAAGGGACGCAGGGGCACACCCATGGTCTTTGAAAGTGGCGGGCAGTGAGGTGCTGATCTTTTGTTTAAGGGACCTTCGAAAGATTCCCTTATTCATTGACGTACTGTGGGAACAATTAGACTGTCGATGTTGAATCTGGACATTCTTATGTGTCGTGGGATCGTAAAAATACGGTCTACCGCAACTTTTGTTTGCTTAAGTTGGTTGATTGGTTTGGAAGGGCGAGGATAACCTCATCACGTAGGCTGGTGGTTGGTTCCCTGGGTTGAGTTCACTGTTCCGGAAAACGGCCTGTATTTCTGACGAACTTTAGGATCTTTCCGAACTTAAGATAACTCGTGTTGGGTACGTGCCTTCCCAGAGGTTTGTACCTTAGGCCCCTTCATGCTGGGTATTCGAAGAGAAAGTGGAAGTGGAAGACGAAGTGGAACATAACTCAGCCCAGGCATTACTTGTCCTCCCAGGTCTTTGTATCTTAGCGCCCCTTATGCGAGGTATTTGCAGAGGAAGTGCTCAAGGATTTCTTCCTCTCACTCCCATTCCTGGCAGGTGCTTGATGTCACCAGTCCCAGTCTGTATGCGGGTTTGTTAAGGTCGATGTATCCGGTATATAGACCGGCAGTCTGTCTTAATTGTCTTTTGCCTAGATCGAGGCCCCTTTTTGGCTTATGGCGGCTGGGGTGCTCAGTCACGGCTTTGGCAGCTTTGCAGGTTTGCAGTCCTTTCCCCATGTTTTCGGGGTGTTTTGCGAACGAGCAGTTGTATGCGGTTTTAACAACCTTTAAGGCTACTCCTAAGGTTGTAACCGAAGGTATATTTATATTTCCCGCCCCTATCTTTGCCAGTACATCCGCAGCTTCCAGGTACCCAAATCAGGTTAACCTGGGAGGAGATTGCCAAGATATTAAGTTCTTTCTTGCATCCCTTCATCAATTTCGAGTTAATTCTTGGATTTGCTAGTGCCTTTAGGGCTGCCTCAATGTCCAAGCAGAAGTTAATGCAGTTGCCTTGGGTTCCGGTACTAAGTAGTAGTTCCGCGGCCTTTAGTATAGCAAAAATCTCTCTCGTATGGAACGGCTGAGCCCTGCTGCCATTCTTCGCGTTTGGGGAATTGCACTGTGAACCTTGTACTAAAATGGTATTCCTTACTTAAAAGGTCGCTCGAATGTCTTACGAGTCCAGAAGCCGCCTTTACTTCCTCTCAGATAGTCCTGGATTGTTCATTGAAATGTGCTACAGTCTTGAGTCTAATAGTAGCCAGATCGGCTGATGTTTTCACCTCTAGTCCTAGAGGGAGTATGTTCAAGATTGTTTCCATGGCTGCTCTGCGTGTTCTGGATTGGGATTCGGCAATTTCTAGGCAAGCCATACGATGGATGTTTGATAGTAGTGAAAGGGCGTATTTCCTCTCTACTATCGGCCACCATACAAACACTCCATAGAGTAAAAGAAGTGTCAATCCAATAGACTTGCTTCGGTTTCAAGCCCTACGTCTTGCCAAAAGCCCTACGCCATATCCAGTACGCCCTTCTGCCTTTCGTGATTCTGTTTTAGGTTAGGTTAACTCTGGATCAACCTGTTGAGTACCACTTTTATGTGACTCTTAGTCCTTGCTGAGGGACGATTTTGCAAAGTGTGTCATCAAATTTACGACAAGTCTAAGCCTTCAGCTTATCCTTTGCAGTGATTCATCTACCATAGGACTCCATATCACCGTTTAGACTACCCCTTGCTGTAGGCATATTCTAGTGGTATATGGTTTGATTTTCTGTCCTCAGCAGGACAACATAAAAACGAAACAAATAAAATAACTCAAAATGGAAACTGCAATAAGCTGAACTTTTCAACTCGACTGTTTCGATCTAGAGCTCTCTTAGGTTCTCGTCTATTCGAAGGCAGAATAATGCAAAGTGGCTGAAAGTCAGGTACAATCCCTTCAGTCAACAAAATCCTTGAACTCTTTCCAATTTCAGCTTCTACTTGACCGTAAAAATAATTTTGCTTTTCCAAGTATTTCCAGAGAACTAATTTAAAATATTTCTTTCAAATTTTGCTCATAATAGGATTAATCTTAATTTTTTTTCCAGACGACCGCTCTTAAAATTTTTAAATGGACGTATGTTACATCTTCAAAGGGAACTTTGGTTTTTTTAAATCAGTAGTACATCCTTATGAGTGTATTTGTACTTTAAAAAGGAAAACAGAACTAAGTAAGTCTCCTTTCATCTCCTTTCCAAGTACTTCTGCATCAGCAACAAATAAGTAGCTTACCCTTTATATTCGGCTTTGACTTTCCAATCCTAACAATTTTCAATAAATATAGCTCTCTGTACACAAGTTCAAATATCAGGAGGAAATAAAAAGAACACATAAAGAAAACGAGAAGCTCGTGCCAAGGGTAGTATCCTTCGAGTAACAAACATACATATGTACGAAAAATGCAGACGCGCACATATCTATGTAACTTTGTCTGCACATAAACTCTTATTTTTTAATACACTCTCCTTATATATTTATGTCCTCTAATATCCACATATAATCCCTCAACCTCCTTCCCTTTACATCCCTCGTGGAAAAAAAAAAGGAAATATCTGGGACAGCTTGCATATGTGGCTTCGTTCCTGTCCCCAACCGCTTTAAGGAGGGAATACCTTCTCGTCCAAAGGGTCGTCGAAGGATTTAGCTCGGGATTTATGGCCAAGTCAATAGGTAAACATTTTAGAGACGGCCAAGCAATATGCGGGCTACGTTCCCATCACACACACAGCACAGGCAGGTTGCGCAAATATTCAATCTGAATCTGTAACCTATATCGGTGAGCATACCATACATCGCATAATTTATTGCATATCCTTGCGAACGTAATAGATTTCTCATAATAAGTTATACTTACAGGATATCCTGATGGAAAAACAGGGCCATGCCACAGATAAGTCTGAAAGTTTAGGTGATTTAGGTTCACTCCACTTTGGCGAGTGTATAGGAGGATTTAAATTTTCAATGTCGAGGCGGTTGAGATTGTTTACCCGAATTCCTGGGAAATTACGCGGCATCCTGGTGCAGGATGGGTATAGGTAAACAGTAAACAAACCTGTCTAAATATTTCCATAAATAAAATTTAAAATTTATTTTTGACTTCTTTGTCAAATTGTTTTCCACAAGAAAAAAAAACCAAAAAACTGTCTCAAAGGATTGCAAAAAAGAAAAGAAAAATATTTTCTGCGATTCGCTTTTGATTTTCTATTTCTTCTCGGTTATCACCCAGCATAACATGTATACAGACAATGACACTGATCTTGTTAAAAAAAATCTCGCATTAAAGCGAAACAAAAGAGAGCAAAAAGATTCGTTTTGTTATTCTAGAACCGTTGTATCTTTTCTATGTACATACGTATCTATGCGAATCAGGAAGCTTGTGTATCTTGTATTTAGTTGTGGTTGCGATTTAAAAATACTTTACCGGCAGAGCACGTGAGATACAGATACACTTTACTTGAGATCAAATTTGATGTCTTTAAAGATACGAATCGGTGGTGAGACATTCAAATAATTCTGTAGCCAGCCAGACAATGTTGCATTGAATTCTAAGAAGCATCTGACCTAGAACATTGTGAGAATTTTTTTTTAGAGAACACCGCAAGCTATGTGAAAGAAGTGAAAGTTTTTATTTTGAAGAATTGGATGCAGGAATTATTTTTAGGTCAAAAGATACTCTTGAAAGTGGGAGAACAGGACCTACACCTCGTATGGTTTTTTTTTTTTTGCGTCGGAAGGTGGGAATCATTTAAAAACGAAACTGAACCCGTCGCCGGTAAAAGTGTGGGATTTCCACCCACTAAACCCAACTCCTCCCCAGTCCATCTGGAACAATTCGTCACTGTCTTTCAGACAGAGATTTTTGCTGCACTGATGGGCGCGGAACTACTATGTACTTAGTTTCGGAACCCAAGGCATTACACTTTAACTTCTGCTTGTACAGTCAGGCAGCCCTAAAGGCACCAGCAAATCCAAGAATCAACTCGAAATTGGTGAAGGAATGCAAGGATAAAACTTAATATCTTGGCAACCTTCTCTCAGGTCAAGCAGATTTGGGTACCTGGTCACTGCAATATACCAAGGAACGAAGCGGCGGATGAACTGGCTAGGGAGGGAGCAGACAACATAGATACACCTACTGTGACAACCTTAGGAGTGGCCTTAAAGGTTGTTAAAACAGCATACAGGAGCTCGTTCGCAAAACACCACGAAAACATTTGGAAACGACTGCAAACCTGCGAAGCTGCCAAAGCCATGACTGAGCACTCCTGCCGCTGACAGACAAAAAGGGGTCTCCATCTAGGAAAGACAATAAAGACGGATTATCGGTCCATACACTGGACACATCAGACAGACTGAGACTGGTGACATCAAGCGCAGGTCCGGGATGCTATCTGCGATAGCCCCGCATTAGGAGCGCTAAGATATAAACACCTGAGACGACTCCTCCTGCCTGAAGTGAGTTATCTTAGACGTTACAGTTTCGGAAAGATCTTGGAGTTCGTCAGAAATACAGGACGTTTCAAATCAAACTACCCGTGCACCTACATCCCCAGTTTTTACCTTTCTCTACCATACAGTCTCTTTAGAAGGGAATACAAGGGGCCCAATCAGCGGTCTACGTGATGAGGTTATCCTCACCCTCTCAAACCAACCAAACCCACCTCCTCTTCTACCTCTGGCCCTCGTGGCTTTGCCTTCAAGCATTTTATCGCAAAGGGGGACTTCAGCCTTAGGTGACTCAACTCATTCGTGTTGGGAGCCTGCTGTACTGCGTTTCGTTGTCGCTTCTGTCTTCGCTGCTCCTTCATAATGTTTGTCACAGTACAAACAGGTTAGGTCCTCGCCTAGTTTATTCACCAGTAGGTGCCGTTCTTCATGATATCGTGAACAATGGAATGTAATTTGTTCCGCATCCTCCACTGCTTCCATGCACGTTGGGCAACTGGGCACGTTGTCGGCGTGTCTAAACCTATGAAAGGTGGGTTCTGAAGCATCCATGGCCAAATGGTCAGGTAGAAATTCAGCTGCTATCAATCCAACAGTCTATATAAGGTATCAATCTCTGCGTCCACTTGACTTTATCAAAATGATACCATCTCTCCTGCCATTCTTCGAGCCTTGTCCTTGGTAGAACTTCAGTATCAGTTCGACTCGTTGCTGTTGCCGTTGTCCTGCTGGCATGGTATTTCTGTTGAGCTTCTTTAGCAAGAAGGTCTATTGGTACCATGCCAGCCACTACACCTGCCTCAACGTATTAAGTAGTTCGGAAGGCGTTGCGTACTCTGAATACGTTGATTCTTTAAGCTGCCTCAGTCTTCTTTTTGTATGATTACGTCTTCATGCCACCAGCCAATATTTGGGAGCCGTAGAGCATTATCGATGCCGGAACTCTTGCTAAGAGTAATCTTTTCTTGTGTTTTGGTTCACCAATATTTGGCATGATCCTTACCAGAACAGCCGTTACCTTTGCTGACTTTTCAAATATATCCTGCTTAAAAGTTAGCCTTGCATCTATAGTAATGGAAACTACAACGTGATTGTTCACGGTTACTCCTGTAGTCTCTATGACTCTCCTGCTACTGATGAGCACTACTTCTATCTTTTCTTCTGCAAGTTGTAGCCCTATTTATGCTAGCCAGTCCTAGACCATGCCAATAGCTTCATTGCAGTCATGCTCCAACTCTTCATGCCGACGAAGCCTATTATTTCGAAAACGTCGGGATTCTATGTCTCAGGATGTCATCATACATTATCAAAAATTAGGTTCCACAGTAGCGGACAAAGTACGGAATCTTGAGGGACGCCGCCTGAAATGTTATAGTGCCTCGTTCATTCGTCGCTGTTGTAGAGCAGTGTCCTATTTCCAAATCTTCTGCAGGAAGTTTAGTACTCTCTTGGCGTTGTTGAAGGCGTTCTTGACGTCCAGCGTGGGTATCTGGGGCACCTCTTATGGATATCAACAACGCAAAGGCATTGGCTTCTTTTACGAGAATTTCATGTAATGGTTGCTCAGGACTTCCCAATCTTCACGTCCTGTGAAACAGTCTTAGCTTTGTGTCGAAGCCAATTGTATTGCTTTGCAATATTTTGGACAGCGTATACTTTGCTTTGTCGATTCGTTTGGCTATATCCAGTTCGATTCCACCGTCGTCTGTCGAGACTAGATACATCTCTCTACCGGTTCTTCAGCAATGCATGCTTGGGCTAATGAGTTCGTTTTGGCAATATTAAATTTCGCCTGTCTTCCACTCCACACTTGCTGTCTTTTGGTGCAGTCTCAAAATTCTGTGAAAGAGTGACCACACATCGTCCTTGTAGTCAAAGATATTTGAGTTCAGATGTAAGTATCCAACGAATCACAAGATTTTGATGTGTAAGCTCGCTGCATTGTATAGTAGCAGCAATTTGAATAGTAAGTTGTTCTACCCTTTTTCTAATCTTATAGTGCTTCTTCTGGTCTGTGGTTTACCAGTTCCAGACCTAATGCTAGAAGCCATAATACTGAATTCGCATCGGCGTTCTCAATATACTATTATACACTATATTCCACAGGATTGGCCCTAATCCTCACCCTTAAGGAACTTCATCCGTCATTGTCTACATTCCATACCATTGTATTGACTGTCATCGAAGTAGTTGGTTATTATTTTCAGTAAGTACGTTGGTATCTGTAGGTTGCTTAACGCTCTAGTATCTAACTTCAGCTGACTGAGTTGATCGTATTTTTAACGTCGAATGTTACGTGTTGCAGTGTCCGCTTTCCTTCAAATTTCTCAACCAAAGATTGTATAAACTTTGCGAAATGTCTCCGTATAATTTTATTTGTCAATTTTTAAAGCACTTCCTCAACGATGAGTAATTTTTCTATCACGTAGCATTCTATGACTAATATTCCTGACAACAGAAGATGACAGATGACAGATGTCATTATTCAAGGGCTACCAACCTTAGCAAAGAAATATTGTATCTTTTGAAAACTATCAATTTATAATCTCAAGATTAACATGAAATTTATTTCCCAAACTTCACTCGCATGACATATTTTTGACCGACGAATACCGACAACATACCTGTCACTCACAGCGTTATCTTACGTTCCTGTGTTTCCTTTGCTAATTTGAATTCTTTGCCACAAAATCACAGCATCTTTCTCTTAAAAATTTCATCGATTAAATTCTTTTACTCGTATATTCCCTAGATAGATACACATTCCGATGATTTGTGTCGTCTTCTAGGTGATGCATTATGTCACTGCCCTCTGGCGAGACTTTGAATTTAAATCTTATAGTCGACGTAAATGTTGTATTTGTGCCAATGAAGCAATTGAGCATATAAACAAAATTTTTTGACGCCACTACATAAAAGTATCTTTAATGTCTTTTGTCTGCGAGCAACAAATTATTTATTAACCGATTTAGAGGTATCATTTCGCCATGTTATGTTGACACCATAAGTTCAATCGTCTGACACAGTGAATTGGGTAAAGGGACTTACATGTGGCTGATTTCAGGATGATAGCCATGCAGTTTATGAGGGAACTTGGTTTAAGTGAAATGGAAATGGTTTGACGGTTGTGGAAGATAGATTTTCAAACGCGTTTGGTAGGGTAAGTAATAATTTAACAAACTGAAATGTATGATGTATAAAGTTTTAGTTTGAAAGCACGTAAATGTAGAACTCATGGAGCAATGACAACCAAAAGTAGTGGTCGATAGTTTACAAGTGAAACACCAATTATTCAAATTTTGTCCGGGAATGAAGACAAACTTTCAGAGTGTGGCTGTCAGGTGTAATCGATGGAACTAATAAAGAATTGGTGGGGGTCATATTGCAGATAAGTCTCTAAATTGGCATTATATGGAAACCCTGAGTAAGAGATCCAGATACGCCATGAAGGTACGTCTCGTCCATGTTCAACTGTCAACCGTACTTATGTTTTAAACCAACAAACTTCTGAATTTACTGCCAGGAGACAAATTTATGGAAGTAAAATTTAAAAGTATTGCAAAGAGGAATCAGTAGTCATTTCATAGCATCTTGGGGAGCTATCCCAGCTATCCCAGATTTTTGTCTATTTATATTGAAAATCAACATCTTCTTCAAGATGGTCTGTCAACAAATAAGGTCTCTGCGTCCTATATTCTGGGAATTTTTATATTCCTTTCAACAGAAATAAGTAGGCGATAAAAAGTTGGTCCTTATATTGACTCCGGATCCCATTTGTTTTTGTTTTTTGACGCGCTGGACGGGTGAAATCCTTTATGGATACTCAGTAGACCGTGCTTCGAGTTATGCCCCACTTCATGCTAAGGCATGCTACGGTACCGTTAGTCAAGGCATACCTTAGTTCCTTCGCAGGAGCAAGTTTTGACATCATGTCTTCTCCTTCTTATGATCCAGGGTTTTCCCGCTCTTTGGCTCTCTGAGTTTGCCGCAGTTTCTGCATAATGTTCAATGATACGTGTGGTGGTGTCCCAAGCTTATCCATTAGCAGCATACATGACATCAGTCTCCTTGGGGTTACAGCATTGCCTATTTCTCGTTCTAGAGCAATCCTGCCTACTTCATATATTTTGCATTCCAAGAGTACGTGCTAGGCGTAGTTTACCTTCACAATGGGGGCAGAATGGGTCATCCGCGATGTTGTATTTGTAAAGGTTTTCTCGGAAGCTTCCGTATTTTATGCTTGCCCTCTCTTCTATGTTCGGCAGTTGTCCAACGACCGTTTTCTGAGGTCATAGCACGCCGTTCAGTGGCCGTTCCAATTCTATTTTGACAGTTGAACTGATGGCTTGAGATGGCTAGAACATGTAGAGTGAATAAACACCAGTGATCCGGCCCGAAGAGTCTTTGAATCTAACCCGAGGAACAACGCAGTAGAGGAAGACCTCGCCTTAGGTGGTGCGCATAAGTAGAAGGGGACCACAACCGACTTGGAGTGCGCAACTGGAGGCAGTTAGCTAAGGACCGGGCTACATGAGAATTGATTTGAGTTCTCCGATATTTGGCATTAGCTTTGATATTGCAGCAACAGCCCGATTGACTTTCGCGCTTGTTTGCATTAGGTGTTCTCTAAGTTGAGCCTATGGTGTAGCAGTAGTCCTAAGTACTTTATATAGGGTGTTGACTTGACAGCGTGTTCTCCTACCTAGACGCTTCACTTTCTTGCGATTACTATTGAGGACAGCCTCCGTTTAAATATCCGCTAGTTCTAGGGCTGACGAGCGAAGTCATACGTTGATGTCTTTGAGGGCGTTGTTGCAGAGTTGCGTCACCTTCTCTAGAGTTTTAGCCACTTCTACCACCGCGTATCCAATTATGTCTACTCCTCTTGGTTTCCACATACGTTGTACTCCATCATACATTACGCTCCACAGGGCTGGCCCAAATACTGATCCCTGTGGGACTCCGCCTTTAATGTTATATTGGTATATCAAATCGGTCCTTCTTTCGTATCGTAGAAAATAGTACTATTTTATTTATTCGAAGCAGTTAATTTGGTACCCGCATATCTTTCAACGCTCTTAAAGTAGTGCTCCAGCTGACCGAGTTGAAGGCATTTTGACGTCTCCTTTCCTGTTCATCCCAGATATGCCTTCGCGTGCAATATCACAAACTGCTTGTATCGCATGGGTGGTACTTCGTTTTTTCCTGAAGCCGTATTGTCGGTTGGAAGGCCAGTTGCCAACTTCCTCCTTATAGCCTCCTCCTTCTCTTCCTTATAGCCTCTTTCGGTGTACTGGTTAAGTCTTTTGCAAATAATTCTTTCAGCACTTTTCTGCTGTATCAAGCATATACAGCGGTCTGTATTAAGACGGTTGCTCAGGGGGCTTGTTACCTTTTAATATTAGTACCAGAGGGAACTTGCCTTTTGCCACGAACTTTGCATAGAGGCTCGCAAATGCCTCTGGGGGAGCTATAATGGCTTCTTTTAGGATGCAATTTGTAATGCCATCCATTTCCGAAGCCTCATAGCTTTTCGTGGAGCATGCTGCTCCAGGACTTATTTAGTTGCGATAGGTGAAATGGTTTCCGTATCTACTATTATTACGCGGGATAGTTGGACATTGGTATTTTTTGGGAATAAACCACTTGGGCATGCCGGTGCAGCTGCCGTGCCACTTTTCAGTTTGACCATAACTATCTAGCATGCACTTCCCCACGGATTATGTTGTAGATCTTCTCTCAGCGATTGAAAAGATGAGTTTCTGAACATCCTTTCTTTTTATCAAGAATTCTTCCCGTATCTCTTCGGTGTCAGCTCATTGTTTCTGTCTTGCTCGGTGCTGATGACGATGTAGCTTAGACACAATTCGGCGGTTGGACAATTTTAAATGAAAATATTCCTCCTTTTAAACAAGAATTGTGAATAAGAAGGTTTTTCATGATTTATGGTCTACCAGATGTTTGGGCCAGCAGCCTTATTGGACTTAAGCTCAGCACCGACTGTGACTCTACTACGAGGTTTCCTTCCTCATCTCTACAGGCTTCTGTACGGGTTTTCTTGGCTTGACACGTTCGTTTTACCTGTTGGTAAAACTTCCATCCACACTTCCTGGAGTATAATCTCTTAATATCTTCGATCGAGCGGTTTTCATTTTTTTTTTTCTTCTGTTGGAGAAGCTGATGTTTTTCGCGGCTTTTCTGCTCGTAGAACTAACGAGCAGCCCTCATCCTTTTTTTGCCGCTTTGTATGCTTCTTGTTTAGCTGCATGTGCTTGCCGGCACTCTTCGTCAAACCAGGGATTTCTTTGTGGTGATCGTGTGAAGCCTAGTGCATCAGTTGCGCCACTTCTGATGGCATGTTGGCAGCGTTGCCACTTGTCTTCGGCACTTGATGCAGACGGTATACGAGTCGTTGAGAGATTTAAGGAAGAAGATTCTGGCGATCTCTTGCAATTGCAGCTTTTCAACGTCGAATCTTCTTACAGTAGTTCTTCTTATTTGTGGCGTTTGGTATATCCGCATTCATACCATGGCTGCAACAAGGTAGGCATCCGAGTCGATGTTAGCTGCTCGTAAGGCTCGGTCGTCCAGAATACTGGAGGCATCCCTTGCGTCGATCGCAATGTGATCAATTTGGTTGATCGTTTCTTGATCCGGAGACCGCCATGTCCCGCTGTGGATATTGAGATGAACAAACCGTGTGCAGCAAAGTCAATAAGCCTAAATTCGTTCCCAGGCGTGGTGTCGTGTAGGCTAAGTTTGGCAACTGTCCTACCAAAGATGTCCTTCTTTGCTATCTTGGCGTTAATATCGCTTAACACGATTACGATGTCATACTTAGGATATTACTTATACATCTTGTCGAGAAGCTCGTTTTCTGGTGGCGTCGTCATTGTCTGGGCGCATATTAGGCGTTCGGGAATTAAGTCTTGATGCGGATTATCATAAAACGCTCGCTTACGTGTCGAAAGCTCAAGATTCCTTGCCTAAGTCTGCCTATGATGAATCCACATTCGAATAAGCGCTGCTTCTGTTCCCTATAACAACCACTATATTATACGTCACAGTGTATCATCCTCCTTTTGACCGACCCATCATATCGCACTTCTTGGATTGAGGTTATGTCTGCATTATAGCAGCTAGCTAGGACTGAACATTCCACGTGCAGATCCGAAGGTCGTTATCCGTATTTCCTTTGCTGTCGTCAAGAGTAGAGTCATCCTTATCCGAGGCTCGTTGTTGCTTCGTAACTTTTATTTTTATTCCATGGTAGCGAAGTTACCCCGATGCACAACCCCCAACCTGGAGAACCAGTCCCCTTTTTATAACCCTAGGATGAGGGACTGGGTTTTGCGTAGTCAGTAACGCGTTTTGGGGATATGTACGCTGACGTTGCCCCATTAAGGGTTTATCATCTTTTTTAGTATTGGAGGCAACGAATCTGCAGATGAACTGGCTAAAGCTGGCTCAGAATCTGCATTCATACCATCTGAACCCTTCTGTGGTGTCAACTGGGTTGCCGCCAAAAAGCTGACTAACAATTGGGAATACAAACAAACGCTCGCTTACGTGTCGAAAGCTCAAGATTCCTTGCCTAAGTCTGCCTATGATGAATCCACATTCGAATAAGCGCTGCTTCTGTTCCCTATAACAACCACTATATTATACGTCACAGTGTTTCATCCTCCTTTTGACCGACCCATCATATCGCACTTCTTGGATTGAGGTTATGTCTGCATTATAGCAGCTAGCTAGGACTGAACATTCCACGTGCAGATCCGAAGGTCGTTATCCGTATTTCCTTTGCTGTCGTCAAGAGTAGAGTCATCCTTATCCGAGGCTCGTTGTTGCTTCGTAACTTTTATTTTTATTCCATGGTAGCGAAGTTACCCCGATGCACAACCCCCAACCTGGAGAACCAGTCCCCTTTTTATAACCCTAGGATGAGGGACTGGGTTTTGCGTAGTCAGTAACGCGTTTTGGGGATATGTACGCTGACGTTGCCCCATTAAGGGTTTATCATCTTTTTTAGTATTGGAGGCAACGAATCTGCAGATGAACTGGCTAAAGCTGGCTCAGAATCTGCATTCATACCATCTGAACCCTTCTGTGGTGTCAACTGGGTTGCCGCCAAAAAGCTGACTAACAATTGGGAATACAAACAAACGCTCGCTTACGTGTCGAAAGCTCAAGATTCCTTGCCTAAGTCTGCCTATGATGAATCCACATTCGAATAAGCGCTGCTTCTGTTCCCTATAACAACCACTATATTATACGTCACAGTGTTTCATCCTCCTTTTGACCGACCCATCATATCGCACTTCTTGGATTGAGGTTATGTCTGCATTATAGCAGCTAGCTAGGACTGAACATTCCACGTGCAGATCCGAAGGTCGTTATCCGTATTTCCTTTGCTGTCGTCAAGAGTAGAGTCATCCTTATCCGAGGCTCGTTGTTGCTTCGTAACTTTTATTTTTATTCCATGGTAGCGAAGTTACCCCGATGCACAACCCCCAACCTGGAGAACCAGTCCCCTTTTTATAACCCTAGGATGAGGGACTGGGTTTTGCGTAGTCAGTAACGCGTTTTGGGGATATGTACGCTGACGTTGCCCCATTAAGGGTTTATCATCTTTTTTAGTATTGGAGGCAACGAATCTGCAGATGAACTGGCTAAAGCTGGCTCAGAATCTGCATTCATACCATCTGAACCCTTCTGTGGTGTCAACTGGGTTGCCGCCAAAAAGCTGACTAACAATTGGGAATACAAACTTAGTCTGACGCACTTGAAAAATGTTTAGGGGCTGAGACAATTCAAGCGATTAATCAGGCCGTATTTTTACTAGGAAATCATTAATCTAGACGAGGATAGTGTTAGAAAACTGGTGAGCTTTCTCTCAGGTCACTGTAGCCTCATTCTCTGACCAGAAATGGAATGTATGTAGGTTCTGCTCGGAAGATGACGAATCTTCTGAACACATTCTCTGTGAATGGACAGCATTACATTGGTTAAGGAGGCGTATTTTTCTTAAAGAAATACATACTCGTATGTTAGTCAGCGGCGTAGAGAAATTCTGCTGATAGGAGGACGTACTATCCTTCATAAGGCAGGTGGTGGTACAAGTCTTGGTTTAAAAACGCTTGAATTTGGTATAATAGATCTTTTTAGGTCACAATGTCAGCCATATGGGGAAGGGTACACAAAAAAATTCAGATGCCTATAGACCAGTGATTCAAATACATACATATGTATGTACATATATCGAAGCAGCTCATGCAGGGATAACACAAATCGTTCGGCCTAACTGGACCTGAAAGACGCCACCGCTGATTCCATCTAGGGTATTTGTCCTTTGCCGTCTGGAGCAAGAGGAAGTATCTTACTGCAAAAACTCTCGTCCACTACCACCGACTAATCTTTAGGACTGTTCTACTTATTACTTTCCTTCTACTAATCTACATATCTCTCCAATTTTCATCTACCATCATCCGGCTATCTACACTCAAATAAAAGCTCAACTAACCGCCAGACAGGTTTGCACTTCCATCACCTGTCAAAACGTCCTATTTCAAAGAATCTCTTCATTACTTCCGTGTCAAACCTCATCAACTAACTAAACCCAGTAAAATGTCAGCTCTAGATACATTCACCGCCACTGATAATTGAAACCAAGTGCACGAAGTCTCAAAGAATCTACACATGGTCCGTCGCCGCCGCTTATTTCTCAATAAAAAAACATTAACCCACCCAATTGCATATTCTATGTACAAACTGCGTACATTTAAACCAAAAAAAAAAAAAAAAGAAAAAGTAAATTATACCCGAGTGGAACAAGTCAAAGCAATTGTCTGCCACCACTGCTTTCGACTAAAACATAAAAACACCGACCGACCGACAAACCGACAAAAAAAAAGAACACATTCTAAACGAAACAGTACACAGAACGACGAGCGTTGCATACGTCTTGAATAAGAAAACAAGATCGAAGAAAAGTGGACGAAAATAAGAATTCTTTTCTCTTTGCCGTGTGTATTTTTCTTTCTTTTTTTTTTTTTTTTTTGATTTTCAATTTGAAAAATTTATTTTCGGATACGGAGCCACCCCAAACCGTGGCCGCTCAGTTGTTCCGCAAATGAGACGTTGAACGGACTCGCTTCTCTTCGAAAATATCGCCGCGCGAACGCCTGTGTGGTGTATTAATCCAAACAAATCTTTTCTACCCCCCCTAAACGGAGACAGATACTTTCAAACACAAAACCAAAACCGTGACATATCTAGAGTAAGATCGCGCAACGCTTCAAACAAATGTTCACTCGAATTCGAAAATTTGACAATCCAAAAACGGATTTACAAATTTTCAAAAAAGAAAATCCTCGTTTGACACTTGAAATCAAGTCTTAGATACTTTCGTACTGCACGCAAAACAGAACGTGTATCTACGATCAGTGATCGTCACCAATTCAAGGTGATTCATTGCATATACTCTTCGATTTTGTTTTCTTGGTCAATTGCAAATTGTTCTGTTCTTTTTTTTTTTTTTGTTGTTGTACCTGTCCAAAACCAAAAAAAAATATACAAAAAAAAAAGAAAATAAACGTCGTTAACTTGGCCACTCTTACGTGCTATGATTGTGGAATGAGAATAAAAAAAAAGTGTTGAGGTTCTTTGTTTTCTAAAAATGTGCGCTGCGTTTCGACTTCCCTTCCCCAAAATGTGTGATACTTGTATAAAAATTTTCAACAGTGACAGCCTTCTCTTTTGGAAATAATACATATTTACAAATTTATGTAAATTTTAGTGAAGAAAATTATTTATTTTTTTGGCAATCATTTGTTTTGCACAAAAGTTTTGAATAAAAGTAAAGTTTGTGTGATGATTTTTTTTTTAATTCTTATAAAGAAAAAAAAATAAATTGTGCGGATTTGAAAAAAAAAAAAGAAAATAAAATCTTTCGCAGTGGGTGTCCTTAAAAAACAAACATCTTACAAAAAACAAAAAAAAAATCGCTAAAAATATTTTACTAGTCCATTTCATTTAATTTAAGTAAATTCGCCTTGGATTTTGCAAAATAATTTATGGAAATGATGCGAAAAAAAGAAAAGAGTAATAAAACTGTGTAATATATTGCCAGAGGAAATCAGGTCATTGATAGAAATTCTTGTTCACATCAGAATACAACTCGGAAACACTATCGAATTGGGTCGAAGAAACAACATTTTGGGCATTTAGCTTAAATTTAGGAATTGTGTCTTGTGGAGATTGATAGTTTTAATTATGTTTAGACCTACTTGCTGATTGGAAAACATAGTACAGTATTATTGTAAACATCATCTGTATAATAAAGTCCCTCTTCAGAATTGCAGTCTAAATAGACTTTCAACATGTTGCCTATACCAATCCTCGGTAGATTCTGTTAAACTAAATTTCGAGTTGATATGTAAATAAAATAAATGAGAAATGATGGCTTAGGATGGCGTCTATATATACATGCATATATATAAATCAATACAGATACATATTTATATCTGACACAACCGACCTACAGATACTGTTTTCTCATGGCACTCATACTCTCGCATGTTTGTCAGACTTTCGGTTGAGCAGTCGTGAAGAATCCGTATTTAAACTTAAAATTCCCGAGACACTAGGGTCTCTATATTAAGGATGCTTGCGTTGAGTTGCGTGATACTTACACTCTTAGGCCATACCACTATGGATAAACAGCATTACCAGAATCGGAATTTACATAGAGACTTCCCAAATAGGAGACAAGAAGCAATGCAACCAGTTTCGGTCTGAACTCATGCCGAAAAAGTATAGTTCACCATTTAGCCATTAAATCAGTTTGACCCGGATACAAAGCTTTTTTATTTTACTTAAGTTGAGTCTAGATAGGTCGTTAAGATCTTCGAAGAAGTACTCACCTAGGGTTTTCCTTCTTAGAGCCGATAGAGCATGATAGGTACAAAGAAGATGTATCATGGTTCCCTCCTCTTCCTCGTCTCTACAGCTTCTAAACAAAATGATGAATGGAGCACCAAAACTTCTACTATGCCCGCCTACCATACAATGCTCCGTGATGGCCTTACCTATGTAAGTACCTTTTTCTTAGATTTGTCTTATAAACGGATATAAGTCTACTGATTTTCCTACAATCCAGCTCTGGCTAGATTTGTTTAGAAGAGAGACATGTGCTGATATTGTTAAACCCACTGTTTGCCATTTTTGTGGCTGCGGTGTCTACTTGGAATTTTGTTCTGTTGCTGATGGTTCCCTCTATTCTCAGAGAGGTTCCGGTCTAGATCTTTAATAGCTATGTAGCTTGTCCGCTTTGCAATTGCCTGCAATACCCCTGACCTGACAGAAATCTCGTTAAGAGATACGCGGCATTGCTTTACCAACTTGGATCGAATTATTGGAGATTTCAAGGCGTTTATCACTGCTTGACTAACTATATAGAAAAGAACAGCGCTGTACTCTATGGAGTTAATTCGAAGCTTGGCCGCGGCTTCTCAGACTTCTGCTTGAAATACCCTACAGTGGTCCGGAAGTCGTGTGGTGATACAAATATCAAGTGCACTGGAGTAGACTCCCGTTCCTGCTCCAGATGCTGTCTTGGATCTGTTTGTGTAATTCCAAAGCACTTCTGCTAGCAAAGTGGTTTTATACTTGATAGGGGACAATATAGTAAAAATTACTAAGAATACTGTCATGACCGTTTAGGATGCTTACTTGCTTATTTCAACGAGGCAGTTGTAAGGATTCCCTAAGTCGCAATTCTGCTTTAGGCGTCATCAGCTTCTTAAAGTTATCAACGGGAAGAAAGCATAGTTTCTAATGCAGCTGTAGAAGTGATTCTTAGAGTAATTATGCAAAAGCAGGGTAGTCTTTGAACCCTCTCAGCTATTCTTCAGTGCTGTCCATCAGACTAGAACTCCATACATTAGGATACATTAGGATGGGTCTGACGACAGTCGTGTATATCCAGTGAACAATCGCGAGCTGGAGACTCCAGTTTGGGACCGTCCATCAGACTAGAGCTCCATACATCAGGATAGGTCTGAGAGGGCAATCGAGATCTTCCTACTACTTATGGCCTGTATCCCCTTGTCGGTCCTAAAGCCTCCACAATTCCTAAACGCCATCATGTGCGGTTTCTGGCAGCTTTTCCCATCACTTTTCCAGTTACCGTGCTTCCTTCTCTACTATTCTGCGCCATGCATCCAGCACCTCGTATCCTGCCATCCTGAGTTAGTGGATTCCATTGCATCGCGTTGTTAGCTATGGACCTGTCACCTTTTCGAAAAGTGTGTCTAATTCACTGCCACTTTCGTCGTTGTATAGTTGTGCCTATTGGTTCATGGCCCGTTTTCCGAGATACGGTTTGGCCAGCGTTTTCAGATTTTTCATGATAGTACCAGTTACTCTCCAAGTACCACATCTACATAGCAACACGGACTCAACGTTGGAAGGAACCAGTCGTAGCTTGGTGTTTAAGCTAATGGCATTACTTCACCAAATTTTGGTTTGCATCCCAAACGTAGACTTTGCTTTGTCGATTTGGCTGGGTGTAGCCAGTTCAGTTGAGACAATACTCCCTAGGTATTGGAAGCTCTCTACTTTCTCAACCGTTTGTCCACCAATTTATATATGAGCTGATGAGTTCGATCCAAAGTCGAGGTGTTTGAGTTCGAATGTAAGAGTCCACCGAATTCCTCCGGAAAACTCTCGGCCTCCTAGTGCATATTGCTAGCGAATACACGGCTTAAAACCGTAACAAAATGCTCCTTCCATCTCTTGATCCTCATCCGACATAAGCTTCAATAGCCCACGCATTGATGTAATTGCGCTTGTCATGCTGGACGCTAAGCTGCACTTCTCTCATTTTCATGCGATATAGGGAATCTAGGTTGGTCCTCCCTGCTGCTGGAGTTGCTGGAATTCGAACTCTAACTTGTTTTCGTTCGTCGATCTTTCTCCAGGACCTCGCAAAGCAGGTAACCATCACAATGACAATGTCGAGGTTGGGCGTTTCATTAAAATTGGCGCATAACTGGTTGTAGAAGGTCTCCTTTTCTTTCTCAGACGGGCCATCTATTGGGGTGTAACACTGTATAAAGGTGATGTGACGTACTCTAGTCCCTAATCTGGCCGTTAAAATTCTATCACCGTGCGGCTGTCAGGAAAACAGGTTTCTACATGCTTTGGGTCTTAGCAATAGTCCAACTCCATATCCACGAAGACGCCCGGATGGTCTTCCGGAGTAGATCAGTATAGTGTTACGTGATGGGGATTTGTACTCACCCACATCTAACCACCTTATATCGCTAACCGCCAATATGTCCAGTCTATAACGCACGAACTCATGTTCCAGTTAAAGGAATCTGGCATTCTGAGGCCCTTCACTCTGTGAGTCGAGGAGCGCCTTACATTCCAGAAACCAGTTTTTGTTCGGGTACGATAGCCAATAGTCAACAACGTGCTGTCATTCCTTATCGGACGCATTGTGTTGGTTTCGTTAGCACTTTTTATTTCAATAACGTGGAATGCTAGATCAGGTTACCTAGTCTAGATTTATGACTCTAGACAACCCCTGACTTCCAGTTTTTGCCCAGAGACCACCACGAGGAGTTAAAGCTAGCACTACATTACGAACTTGATTGTTGCACTACTGGCACAATCCATGTTTTAGGCGATCGTTAGTTTCCCGATCAATCTCCATGCAGATCTTCCCCTTTCTAAGACGGTCTTGAATATTCAGTTTCCAGTTGAGAATAGCAGTTTTTGTCAGGAATAACCTCCAAATATCTGGCTTATTAAGAGCAGACTCCATCAGGTCTTTAACAGTAAGAAAGAATGTCATCTGTAAAGGCTATGGCACTGAACTCCTCTTTATCAAGATTAGGAGTATCTCATTGATTACCATGACCCACAGAAATGGCGATAATACTCCGCTCTGGGGGGTACTCCTGTACATCGACCTTCTGGTTAGACAGCATCCCAGCTCAGCATGGATAAACCTGCTTTAGTACTTCTGTCCTTGTTCTGAAAGGATTTCTCCATGATTCGTACGATTGCAGGGCAGTCTCTACCGATATTCTCTTACGATATGCATGTTGGGATATCAATAGGAGATTTCTATTCCAATTTCTTCTTAGGAAGACGACGAAAGGACATTAATCGTCCTTTCCAAAGTTTTTTAAAAGAAGACTCGGTATGAAGACTATTTTGGGCCTCCTTGAGTATCTATGGGCCGAAGTTGTATCCGAAGCCGAACTTTAAGCAGCTCCTAAAAATAATGTGGAGCCAGGAACTTAGAGTGTCAAAATCTTGATGTAACAGTGGACGGTAAAGTATGTAAATCTGTTGGGACATGCTTACTGTCAAAAATTAGTTCTCAGTCAAAGCGTCTTTCTCCGCTAATTTTGCTAGGAATTGAACCTTAATGTTCCACGCAGTCGCCCAAGTGTATAATAATAAATGCATCCCGTGGAGACTGCTCTATTAATAGACGGACATTGGGAAGGACTCCTCAAAAAAGATTGCTTCAACTTCTGTACTGAAATCCATAGAAAACTCTTAAAGTTTCCAAATTTAACAGATCCTGGAACTGATTTAGCCCTCAAAACGTGACTTGGAGATATGCAGATACATACACCACTGCAAAAGCCATGACATTAAGAACAAATCTCCTAAAAATCCTTTAATCTACTTGCCTTAAATCCCTCTCTATCCTTGCAATTTAATTGCAAAATTTCTTGAATAAATAACCAACATTTCACTGCCATCTTCAGTTGTTGCAACAGTGGCCGGTATGGTACTTGAGACATCTCTGCCGCCTAATGCATCTGTTCATCACATTTAACACATGCGTGTCCTTATGAATTCAACCCTTTAGATTATTCACCATAATGATGCTTACAAGCCCACCTCGTTATATCATCTCCCTTCTCCACCTTGACATGGTTGTCACGTCGAAAGAACACTCCGGGCTTAAAATATGTCTAACCGAGATATAAATCATATCCTTCCAGAGTTCACAGCAACAACAAAAAAAAAAGCAGATTTTAATTTTCTTAAAAACTCGCCTAGGAAAAGGATTACAAACAAACGAAAAAAAAAAAAAACTTGTATCTATGACGAACGATGTACCTTTTCATCCTTTTTTTACACAGCACGTCTGGGTCATTCGTGTGGAAGCCGCATTGCGTGCTGCATTTACTCGAAATATGAATAACGACAGAGCACAGAATGTCTGACAACAATGGGACAACTCGCGGGGATTGCTGGGATAAAAAAAAACGGCTCTCCTTGTGAACCCAGTCCAACCATCCAAAAAATTCTCTCGCATAACCAAAAAATGTATTGCCATGGAGCTTCCAAAAAAAAAAAAAAACGAGAAATAGAAGAAAAATCCTTTTTCTCTCTTCTTGTGATACATGACGACACGATGGATAACCAAACGACCGACGACCTAAGCGAAAGGGGTTTGTTCCGTTTTTATTTCAGCAAAACAGCTTCATCCTCTGTGAACCATTCAAAACCTCGCTCGCGGAGAACAAAACGAAAACAGGACTAAAAGCCAGCTGCGAGATATATAGCTTCAACTTGAGCACATGAGAATCCTTAAAATGGGACACAGGTGGAAAATACACACAGATGGTGGGTGGGGTTGTACTTGTATGTATAAAAAATATGGAGAAAGGACGATTGTAGAATGCAAATACTCGTACATATACTAGGGATGAGGATGAGATGTTAAGTGCATCCATGAAATTCATGGAAATTTTATGCTAAAGCTTGTTGTTTTGCTTTAGTTTTTTTTTTTTTTTTTATTCGTAACAATTCTTTCAGCATCCTGTTTTGTTCCGAGTTAGCATTCAAATGTTTCCTGCAGGACTTTGCATTGTTGGATGGCTTCGGTTGCTGAAGTGAGTAAATTCAGGGCTTTAAGGGGAAAAAAAAAGTGAAAAATACATGCAGTTTCTCACCGAACAGATATAGTGATTCGATGAACAAAAGGGGGAGTAAGACAAAAAGTAAAAAGAAAAGAAATGAAAGAAAAAACAGAGAAAGGATTTCCTCTAAAGATGTCAGCTAGAGTGTGCATTTAGGAACTTATGCACACGCTAAAGATTCATACAAAAGACACGACGATGATAAAGAGAAGCGAATTCAATGGAGGTGTTGTTAACTTGGATTTGTCTCTGTTAGAAGTGAGGAGTTAATGAAACGTGTCGGAAGAAAAATATTGCTAAACGGGGTCAATCTGAGGAGAAGAATAGGTGATAAGCTGGAGGGGTTTACACACAGGAATCGAGGGGATTAACTTGTTAAGCAGCTGTAGTAGGTGAATATCCGGGAAGCAAAAGGGAAGACTTGAAAGGTGGACGCTCTCTGTAATCCAAGGAGGAATAGAAGATACATGTGGCAATAGTCACGGAGTTCCTTAACCTACAAAAGTCATACGTAGACCAATTCAATTCATTGGTCTTTCAATGAGTTTCAGTGAGCTATCAATTTGTACATAAGCCAGAGACATCGACACAAGCTTATTTTCGTTAGTCGGTAGACGGAAGTGTGTGAAAATACTCAAGAACTGGTTCAACAGCCATGCGTTCTTTTTCACTGTCACATCGGCATCAACCAAATATGCTCTCCAGCCAGAACGACTCCAAACTACAAATCTGCTTACAGCTCATATTTGTATCTTTTACTCACATTGTAGTCTATACCCAAAGATGAACTAAAGAACTGGTTCAACAGTCGTGTGTTCTTTTTCACTGTTCCATCGGCATCAACCAAATATGCTTTCCAGTCAGAGTGACTGCTGACTAGAAATCTGTTTATAGCTCATAGTTGTATCTTTTTTTCAAATTGTAGTCTATACTCAAAGATGAACTAAAGAACTGGTTAAACAGTCGTGTGTTCTTTTTCACTGTTCCATCGGGATCAACCAAATATGCCTTCCAGCCAGAGTGACTGCTGACTAGAAATCTACTTACAGCTCATACTTGTATCTTTTTTTCAAATTGTAGTCTATACCCAAAGATGAACTAAAGAACTGGTTCAACAGTCGTGTGTTCTTTTTCACTGTTCCATCGGCATCAACCAAATATGCTTTCCAGTCAGAGTTACTGCAGACTAGAAATCTGCTTACAGCTTACAGTTGTATCTTTTTCTTCAATTGTAGTCTATACTCAAAGATGAACTAAAGAACTGGTTCAACAGTAGTGTGTTCTTTTTCACTGTTCCATCGGGATCAACCAAATATGCCTTCCAGCCAGAGTGACTGCTGACTAGAAATTTGTTTACAGCTTACAGTTGTATGGTTGCCTGGTTGGCTTGGGAGGGTGAAGATATTCTCATGACTTAGGCCGCTGATAGGGCCCGATGTGTTTCCCTCAACCCAAACTGTCTGGTAAAGAAGCGTAAAAAAAGGGGACGTTGTGAAGGAAGGTTGGTTTGATTAGAAGTTAAAGCATTGGATGGGGTTCACTGTTTCGGGAAACGTCCTGTATTGCTAACGAACACAAAGATTTTTCCAAAGCCGTATCCATCTATATCTTAACGCCCTAATGCAAGGCATTTGCAGAGGAAGTGCTCGAGGCTTTCTTCCTCTTTCTCACATTTTGGACAAGAGGTAGATATCACCAGTCCCAATCTGTTAGCGTGTTTGTTCAGGTTGATATGTCCGGTCTATAGACCGACCATCTGTCTTAATTGTCTTCTGTCTCGATCGAGCGCCTTCTTTACCTGACAGTGGCAAGGGCGCTTAGTCATGGCTTTAGCAGCTTTACAGGAGTTCAATCCTTTCCACTTGTTTTCGTGGTCTTTTGCGAACGAGCTGCTTTATGCGGTTGGAACAACTTTTAAGGCTACTATCAAAGTTGTAACCGTGGGCGTATCCATGTTTCCTGCCCTTTTCCACCCCAGTTCATTCGCAGCTTCGTTCCCTGGTATATTTCACTGGATTGGGTTGAGTTGGGTGGTTGTCTCCGCTCAGTAGGGACACACTTAGACGCGTGGGAGACCTATATGTAGACTTCCCAATGGGACAGGAGGCAGCGCAATCAGTTTCGGTGTAAACCCATGTTGAAGAAGAATGGTTCGCCATTTTGATATTAAACTAGTTGAACGCAGTGGACAAAGCTGTTTATTTTGCTCAAGTCCAGCTAGATCGTTAAGATCCGTGAAGAAGTACTTGCTCTGTGGTTTTCATTCTCAAGACCGATAGAGCAGGATAGGTACACCAAAGATGTGTCATGGTTTCCTCTTCTTCCTCGTCTCTACAGTTTCGACAGAAATCG
Organism: Xylota sylvarum; assembly: GCA_905220385.1. Taxonomy (NCBI): domain Eukaryota; kingdom Metazoa; phylum Arthropoda; class Insecta; order Diptera; family Syrphidae; genus Xylota; species Xylota sylvarum. The sequence continues at coordinate 11,597,359 of LR999960.1, forward strand.
TAGAAGGGAGCACCGAACTTTCTGGCATGTCTGTCTGTGCCTACCAAACAGTGTCCTGTGATTGGGATTCTAAGATATCTAATTGGAATTGGAGAAAAGGACTGTGTCCTTTGTCCTTTAATGATTAGAAAATGGGAACGAAGACAATGTTTTGCAACCGATTTCAGTAAACCTTCTGACAAGATATCTCATCGATTAATCCTTCTCATCTATCGATGGTTACAAGCAGATACTTATGGCATCTAACGATCTCAACCTGTTCATCTAGGGGTACTCCCGTACAAATGCTCCTTTTTAACTGGATCCTTTGCTAAGTCGCTTTGTGATATGGTCCTCAGATATGCATCATTTTTTGTCTTCGATGCGTTTATGTCATGACACCAAAGTTTAAGCTTAGACTGGGCTGTAGTCGAATGGCTACAAGATGGTTCCAAGAATAGTCAATGATTGGATTCTGGTTTCTTCTTGAAGACTGACAACACTCTTTAAGCAAGCATGCCTTGATTTTTCAAGTGGAGATCAATCCTATAATAATGGCTACCGACTACTTATATTGTAAAGAATAGGTGGAGGGATGGGGGTATCTACGTCTATAAGAAAACCCAGCCTGCGGTCAACCCTTGAGTTTTGTCGCAAGGCTGACACTCTTTGACTCTTGTCTGGGTCCCAAATCATACTGGGACTGCGGGGAATGAGATGTTCGATGAAATTGCTAAGCAAATCTGAACTTGCATTGGGTCTTCCCGTGTCCTCAACCAGGGTCTCCATTGACGTTTGGGTTTCTTACGAGCACAGTCGTGTGTAGCACAACTCCCCATTATGCAGGCAAACTAAACGTATGCTCCCGAACGTTTGAGATCAGCGGCAGAATATCTCAGAGAGCTAGGCTCAAGAGACACTACTGTATACATGTAACTATCCTGACTTTTCTGGGGTCAGATGGCAGTTCATTTGAAACAGTACCAAAGTACATCGGAGGGAATGAATACAAAGTCTAGGACATTCGAGAAATGTAGAGATGGCCTGCAGTAAAGCAGATTAAGATCATTAAACCTAGTCTTTGTTTCAAATACTCAAGATTACTCGAATTCAATTCCAGAACTAATACTCACAATTTACAAATTTTTATTCTACATACCTTGAGTTCCTGTGCACAATATTCCTCTATCCCCATTCAAAGCAATGTGCATATGCACACTATTTCCCACATCAATTCCTTGAATAACTTCCATCCAAACATTTCCTTTGTCCTTTCCACATTTACATACACATTTCCTGCATCTGCAGAAGTCAGTATCCAATCTTTGTCTCAAATAGCACACAAGATACCATGCATCATAGATACTTTTCCCATAAATCTGGTTTTCTTCAAGAAAATTCAATTTACGTTTATAACAACTAAAAAGCAAAAATAAACTCCTTACAAAAGGATATCTCATAAGAATATGCAATCTATACATGCATATGTACATGCACATGACTTTATTTCGTCTGTTGTTCGAATGTCACTTGAGCTGCTACTACCACATATGGAATTTTCTCCTTCGATAAAGTTGATCCTTGCAAATGCAAGTGCATTCTCGCTCCTTGCTGTCGTATGCCGTATATATAATGCGAATGCGACTTGCCGCGAAGTACATGTGTGTTGGATAGTCTCTGGAGGTTTTCTTTAAAATGTAATTCCAGTTGTGGCCTTATCGTTAAGGTATATACCCAATAAAAGTTTAGCTTTGAGGCTTTTGTGGAATCGAGGCTTTTGTGGAATTTTCCCGAAATTGTTTGTGAAGTGTTTGGGCAGGATTTTCACTTCCACTTGAATAGCAAGAAGGATGTCGCTTGCAATGCAAATAAATCCGGTAAAGTATCATAAGGTTGACCACCTTGATCCACCTTGAGACAGGAAAAAGATTTAAGCGTATTTATCCATTCAAATTGAATGAATTCTCGCAGGACAACGATGATGAAAGAAGGAACTAGACTCTCTGTATAGAAGTAGAAAAACAAAATAGCTTGAGGGGAGAAAAAACAGCTTCAAAGTCAAGGACCATGAAACAACGGATGTCCTTACACCACTGTGAGGATATTTAATGGTGATGGATTTTTTTTTTATTTTATGTTGCTTTAAGTTTTATTGGCCTGTTAAGTAAATGTGACAGATTTTAAGACGGACAAGTTATAAGTTAAAAGACGTTAAATTGTGTGGCATAGAGTGTTGTGAAATTCATAATTCCAATGAGAGGTGAGAGTAGACAAACAGGATCTTTGGAACGGCTCCTACGGTGGTTTTTTTGTATTGTCCCAGAGATGCTGTACACGATACTGTGCGGGATATGACTTCCTTGGCTTTAGAGGGTACTTTATTCTAGTGACTCCCTTTGTCACCCCTCATCAGCTGTAATTCGAGTTCAATGTATAGTTGGCTTTCTAGCGTTTGCTACACTTACTGGCCCGTTCAACTCCGCTTATAATAGTCTTTAGACATCACAACAGCCACACCGAAACTTCTGATTAAAGATCTTTATTTGCGTAACAGGTTTGTTTGACATAAGGACATCGTGTGTTCCAGCACCCACTCCATTGGCGGCACCACTTACACCTACTTAGTCTCATGTTGGAGAATATGCTTCGCACGTACCTAGTATCAAGATGAATAAAATCCTTTAACAAATTCCTATCCATACCATACGAAGCTTCTACAAAAATTTCGTAACATTAACTTTTCTACCCTCCACACACTTCTCTAGCACCATCTTAGGTTAGATAAGGTTAGGTTCGATTGGCAGGCTGCAGCCAGTGGAGCCACACTTAGTCACCAGAAAGGGCCCATTGTAATACCGCAGGATTAAGTATACTTGGTCTATCCGTTGAACTAAGAGGAACTTAATATAAAGCATTGGACGCGTTCGCCAAGATTGTCTTGTTCAAGATGTAGCTTTCTTCGAGTCGAGAGATCCTTGTAGGTGCATAGGAATTAAAGAATCGTCTCATCCTCTTCATCATCCATTCACCTTCTGCAGAGAGACCCAGAGTGAGGACATGCCTTCTAATGATGCATCCGTCCCGTAATGACGTCTACTATTGTGCTGATGAAGGATCTCTTAAGTCTAGTTGGAGGGCTTGAGATCCAGCAGGCAAGATCTGTTTCGTGATGGAGCCTACGATTAGGAGCTAGGGGAGGATGTAATCAGTATCTTTTGAGATGCATTATAGTTTATTTATTACAGACGAGTGGCCAGTATGCTTCTGCTACTGGAATAGTATATCCACAGCTGCTGTTGGAATGGTCCTCAGAGCTCCATTAATGCAGACGCATGTTTTTCTTTGCACACGACTGAGGATGGCTTTATCCAGTGCAGTCCATTAAACGATCACGCCATATGTAAGTATAGGTTTGATATCGGATACATAAAGCCAATATGTAATTCGAGGCTGAAGTACCTTTTTACTTCCAAAAGCTTTTTATCAGCAATACACAGTCTTGCTGGCATTCTTAACTCGCTCCAGGATGGTGGGTTTTCAACCTAATTTACTGTCTAGGATGAGATCCAAGTACGTAGCCATATTTGTGAGCACCAGGTGGTGCCATTTAGCTTGGGTGGGACTATGTTGGCAATTTTATACTTCCTTATGAAGCGGACTAGTTCGGTTTTCTGAAGATTAAGAGAACTTAGGGAAGGCATTCTATAGAAGATCCCTAAGAGTATTGAGTTGAGATATTTCCCTGAGACAGCAATAGCAACGTGATCCATCCAAAATTAGAACCAGTTCGTTCAACACAAGGTTACAAAAAACAGGAAAGTTTTCACCTCCTTGTGGTGAACCCCTACTGACGAACCTCCCAACTAAGGCCTCGTCCAACTTTGAGTTGATGAGCCTGTTAGTAAGCAATTCGTTCACCAGGGCGGTTGTTAAACGCTTCTTAAATGTCGTTAGCGCTTTCTAATGAGTGAAGGACCGTTGGAAACGACTTCCCTTTCCTATATGGATGTTGAGAGGCTGACAGACGATTTGGATTAACACTGCAGCATATATGGGGCTCAATCAATTTTTCTAGCAGCAATCTCAATTTCAGGAGAAATAATGACAAATTTATGGAACTAAGATCTTTGGGGTTAAAGTGGGCGCTTTTATCTACTTTGGGTAAAAAAACCACATTGACTTCCGTGCATGACTTAAGAATGTGAAGCAAATTCAGTCTACTTTTGAAGATTACAGAGAACCAAAGAAGTATTAGATCACCATTCTGTGGAAGTTCGGTATTATATCATACCATCTGGAGCAGGACACTTGAATGGTTTAACATTAATATTGACCTTGTCAAGATCGCAGTTGAAGCTTTCGGGAAGTGGGAATCCAGTAATAGATCCAGGGATACCGCAATGCATGTGATCCACGAGCCATCTGTTCTCTGAAGATAGTTGGGCATTCTAGGAGTGGCTGCAAGTATCTATTTGAACTTGGATGCCTGAAAGATTTCTTCTATCTTATCGCAGTTACTGGCTCCAATAAATGAGTACCTTTAGTTCCTTTCGACAGTCCTCATGGCGATCCTGTAAGTCAGGCTTCATGGCAAGCTTTCATATGACACAGTCTCCTTTGATGATGGCTTTTGTTGGACTACAGTGCAATCTACTTAGCGAATAGCCATTTATTTGTATTCAGTCGAGAGAGTACCTTCTGCAATTAATTTTTAAATACAACTTCAGGCATATACCCACTATGCCTGGATTTGATTAATGCCATCCTAGAGACAAAGTTTTTCACCATTTTTCAAGCATTTATGGCCATATGTCCTCAATAACACGAATAATGTTGGCTTCCAATGCGTCGATTGTCATTGTTTTGTCAGCGTAGACTAGCGACTTTACGTATCCGTAAAGAAAACAAGATCTTGGATGCCAATTTACAGATCCATTATGTTTCATCGAATGTTTCCTTCAATAAGTTGATTGTTTCGTTTGATGTATGGCATGTAGCGTCATCCTGCTAGAACCACATCTCTTCAACATTCATGCCATTTCATCGGGGAACGAAGAAGTCATTAATCATGACTCTATAGCGAATACTGTTGACCATAACAAAATGACTAGCCTCATTTTCGAAACAATATGTGGTACGAGCCTACAGACCGCATCAAGCTGTGCATTTTTCGGAATGTAACGGCGCAGGATTCGATAATCTCATGTGGATTACCTTCGCTCCAAATGCGACAATTTTGCTTATTGACATACCCATTGAGCTAAAATTTAGTCACATCGCTGAACACAATTTTTCGATAAAACAGCGGAACCAATGCTGATTGATTTTGGGCCCATTCACCGAATTTTCGACGGAAGCGATGGTCATTCGGCGTCAATTCTTGCACGAGCTAGATCTTGTAAGTCTTCAAACCAAAATCTTTTCATAAAGTGTTCCACAAAGTGGACAGACAAAGACCAAGCTGTTATGAACAACGTCTCCTCCTCCTGAACGGATGCAATATTCTCTTCAATACGCACTCTTCTTATGCACCGCGATGCCACTGCATCTTGCAACGAAAATGTTGTGCGGAATAGCGGTCTCAGATGGTCGATTATGTCGGGCACTCTATAAGTTTGGCGTGCAAGTGCTCTATAAGTTTGGCGTACATCTGTACGAACCAAATGTCTAAAATTTGGTAACGTTTTTGAAGCGTGTATGTCAAATTGCATACAACTGAGTAAAAATGACACTGACAGTTTGCCATCTGACAATTGGTTTGACAGATATTACTGTCTGAAGTTAGTACTGGGTTAGAAAACACACTTAATATGCTTTAAGGGACTTTAGGCTAAAGTAGGTACTATCTCACTAATATCGAGAGGCATACAAGTACATTTTAGCAAACTAATCAGTGAATGTTAAACTGTTCAGTCATCTCTTCAAAATATAAGAAATTGTACAGTGCTGCCAACAACTTGGGTAGAAGTAAAAATTCGTATTTCCTTGAAGGTATGAGTTACAAGAGCCTTATGATGGCATGACATAAAAAAGCTGGGAGTACTCGTACTTGGACTCTTCTTGTATCAGAAGAACTTCTCTAATTTATGCTCTTTATAGGCGTCATTCAGGCCTATACTTTCTTTATAATATTTATGTACACATATTCCATGTCGTTCGGATAAACATCAAACAGGCTACTGAACATGACTAGGTATGTATCTACTACCCGATACATCGCCGATGTATGTATGTATCTATAAGATAACAACTCGTCTTTCATATCTCGTTACAGGTGTGTGACATTCCATATCTGTCCAAAATGCTCGGTGACGTCATGACATTCATCGATTTATTTTATTTTATTTTATCAATACACATCCCTCTCTTGACGAGGAGTGGATTGTGTAATGTTTGCCATACTAAATAGTTGCTGCCATGCAAACAGACAATCTGCATAACAATAATATAGGTCATTAGCATGACAGTGATAAGTTGGCATTTGTTTGTTTCGCGCGCCGCCGTCTCTTCGAATTCGAAGTTCGAAAAAGAAATTGACTTGACTTTATTGCATTGTTACTATACTGTACTAACTGACGACCGACGACAACCACGACTAAATTGGCAGACGGATTGGTGTGAGAACTTTAGTTTTCAATATCAGCTGCAGAGCGTCACAAACACTATAAATATGTTGTGTACGAAGTATTGGTTTGTACTATCTCGGATTGTTTGACTATCGGGGGAGATAAGTAGAAGAGGGTATTTTTTTTTTTTACTTTTTTGATGATTAGAGGGTAGGGTAAATAGAGCATACAGTGGTGGAGAGAAGTACTGTACCTCTGTATTATAAACTATCCGTCAGTAAATCATCAATTGGTGTGGCTTGTGATTTGAGTGACTCTCAGTGTGTAGTCTTTTCCAAAGACATCACTAAATTCGAAAATAATTTTGAAGACAAAGAATGTAGATGGTGGATTTATCTACTCATTGAATGCTGTTCCCACTTTTTTCACAAAAAAATCTACAGAAATGTCTTGGGCGTCTGCCTCTTGCCTCTATGGGAAAATTCTGACGTCAAATTCAGGCTCGCTCCAAAAGCTCGACAATATCACATCCTGCCTCTACAGAAATGTCTTGGGAGTCTGCCTCTATAGGACAATTCTGACGTCAAATTTAAGCTCGCTCCAAAAGCTCGACGATATCACATCCTGCCTCTATAGGAATGTCTTGGGCGTCTGCCTCTATAGGACAATTCTGACGTCAAATTTAAGCTCGCTCCAAAAGCTTGACGATATCACATCCTGCCTCTATAGGAATGTCTTGGGTATCATCCGTAGTCCATGATTGGAGTTTGTCTGTAAATGTCGCATCTGGTTATTATCGAGCAAATTCAACAAAATGTGTCACGGCTGAGCTCCAAACGTTAGCACAATACTCAAACCCCGATCTTACTTGCTCTTTATGCAAGAAAGGAGCTACTCCGACGTGAAGTATCTTTTTGGTCTAGACGTGTCTATTCAGGACGCTGGTTCTGTTAAGATGGATATATGGTCATTCCATGTCATTCCAGTTGATTATGCCTTTAAGTAGATGCATGGGTTCACACTGAAACTGGTTGACCTGACTCTTATCTCATTTGGCAGCCATGTAGGATCCGGTGCTGGTAATCCTGTTTTTCCATAGTGATATCATAATGAACATTCTTTTAGTCTATATGTCCCTGTTGCGAGGAACAGCCACCCAAACCAACCTAACGAACCCATCAACTGGAAACGTATCATGTCTGCCAGCAAAAACGTTTGTAGTTGGTATTGATCCATAGCCAGGTATAGGCGGAGAGGTATGGCCAGCTTAGGCCAGATCTGTCTTGATATATGAGACATCAAGCCGTTTCTCATCTATGGTTGGTGATACTGAACGCATTCAACTTAAAGTCGTATCCTTTCTGGCGTGCTCGTCGGCCTTGCAGTTTCCCATAATAACGTCCTTTGACTTGATTAGTTCTTGACTGTCAGTGAAAATACTTATATCCCTGACAGTATTGCATTACATTTCAGCCAGGATAAGGATTGTTTGATCGCCATAATCACCGCCTGGGCACACTACAGGGCATTGTGAGGCGGGAAGTGATGCTCAGATTGAGCTTTTCAAAGAAGACACCACCATCTGTAGAAGTGTAGAAGTGAACGGAACTATCATCCATAGTGCCATCACTGTTCCATTCACTGCGGGACGCTCGATAGAGTTTAATCTTAGTTTCGACGGGATGTAGCGTTTAGTCGATGTTTATCTGACGAATTTGGAAGGCATGCCAAAACTGGACATGGCTCTGTATAGCTCATCTTTATAGATGCTGTCATGTGCGTCCTTAAAATCGATAAAAAGATGCTGTGTATCGATTTGGACTTCTTGAGTTCGAGATTGTGGACTTTCCTGGTCTGAAACCACACTGATAGGGGCCAATCAGGTTGTTGACGGAGGGTTTCAGACGTTTACACAATATGGCAGATAGGATCTTATACGCGATGTTGAGGAGACTGATACCTACCTCTGTAATTGGCGCAATTGAGGGGATCTCCTTTCTTGTGGATCGGGCAAACGGTGCTGAGATTTTATTCATCAGACATACACACATCTGATCAAATCTTAGAAATAAGTTGGTGTATACTCTCTATCAGATCATTTCCAGCTGCGTCAGGCCCGGCAGCCTTGTTGGATTTGAGTTTGGATATTGCTGTCCTTACTTCATTTTGGTCATGTGGACGGAAGTTTTGGCTATTATTGCCCAGATTTAATGGTTCATTCTGCGATGTTGGCTGCTCGGAAGGTTCGGACATCCAGAATACTGGAGGCATGCCTTGCGTCGATCGCAATGTGGTCAATTTGATTGCCGTTTGATGATCAGGAGATCGCCATGTGCCCTTGTGGATATTGAGATGCGGAAACCGTGTGCTTGCTATACTGACATTTCACCCCGCCGCAAATTGAATAAGCCTAAGTCCGTTGCCAGACGTGGTGTCATGTAGGCTGTGCTTACAAATCGTTCTACCAAAGATGTCCTCTTTTCCAATCTTAGCGTTAAAATCGCCTAGGATGATCTGAACGTCATACTTAGGACATTGCTCATATGTTTTGTCAAGGAGCTCGTAGAAACATTCTTTGGTGACGTCGTCCTTGTCCTCTGTGCCCATATTAGGCTTATGTTCACGAATTTATCGTTGATGCGGATTGTCATAAGACGTTCGCTCATATGTAGAAAGCTCAAGGCTTCTTGCCCAAGTCTGCCACGTATGACGAATCCACATCCGAATAAGCGCTGTTTCTGTTCCCTATAGCAATCAACGTAGTATAAGTCACAGTTTTTCATCCTTTTTTTGTCCGGGCCATCCCATTGCACTCCCTGAATGGCGGTGATATCTGCATTGTAGCAGTCTATGGCATCTGGTAGTTGTTCGGCTGCTCGCGGCTTACTAAGGGTTCGAACATTCCACGTGCAGATCCGAGTTCGTTGTCCTTATTTTGTTTGCTGGGGTCGTCAACAGTGGGATCAACCCGCTTCAGGGATATGAGCGCTGTCGTTAGCCCATTAAGGGTTCATCCCCCACCATCTCTATTCCAACGCCCTGACTAAGTATTGGCGATTCCTATAGACTTGGGATTCGAATATGTCGAAGCAACTCATATATCCCTATATACACTAATAGTTCGACCAAACTGGAACTGGTGTAGAGTAGGAATTGATAGTGAAAGGCTAAGGTGAGAATGCTTGTATTTGACGTCTGTGGTATAAGGACATGAAAAATCTGGCGGAGAGATATAGATATGACCTTATCTTAGATTGGAATTTTCGGTCTAATTGGAAGGGGATACTCTACGACTTACGTAGGTATGTATAAGCATGCTTAGTAAATATATCGAAGAAGTAGGGGTGTCAACCCACAGGACCCTGCTTTTCAAGTTAGATAATTACTTCAAGGAGTTTAACAGTGTAAGATGTATCTCTTTGATTTTGCGTGGTAAACTTGGAGCTACACAGGGAGGATCTTCCAATTCTTCCAGAGATAACTCTATACACTTCTTGGGAATATACGGTGCATCAGGAGATTTGACTTTAGAAAAGCCATATTGTCGAGAGAAGAAGTAAAGGGGTTATTAAACGGGTCTAATTGGAAAGCTCTTGTATCATGCTGTAAATCAAAGTTTGGTTATAGAAGAATAGTCATTGAAGAAGATTTTTAAAATTAAAAATTTATTAGCAAACTTTACTGATAAATAATTAAAATTGTACCAAATGGTTGATAGTCCTTTGGCAGACGGCGTTGAGTCATGTCTACAATACAATATGAAAATTTAAATAAATCTATTAAATCTAATCTAAAAATCTATTCGTTATATATAGTCTATCAAAATATTAATGACATTAAAAACAAATTCATAAACTTTACATCCCCACTGTACCCATTCCGATTTGATACCTAAACAAAAGCAAAAAAAATGCCTAGAACTAACGCAAAAAAAAAGTATCTCAATCACGCAAAACCAAAACGAACCGAGAGGGCTTCACAGTCGCAGGCGGTGCACGTTATATCACCACCACCCACTACCACGACTATATAGAAAAATAAAATCATAACAACAAATCGACTAAGAACACTGATTTGGTTTTTTTTTTTTTTCTTTTTGTGAAATTTCATTTGTGTATATTTATTTATTTTGCAAAGCTTTTTGTTTTTTTTTTTTTTGCTCGATAATGAAGGTCGAAACCGTGGCCGCCATCGTCGTCGCGCGTCTCGTACACCAAACCAACCGTCTAATCGAAGATAATAATAATAATATTGTATCCACTGTGTTTATTTTCAGAAAAAAAGACAAAACTTCCACACATAAATAAGAAACAAAGCCAACTTAACTGAGAATTAACCAAATTCTAATTTTATTTCATCAAAATATAAAATAAATTTAAAATATAAAAAAAAAAAATAAAAACAAAAATGTTGTGAAATTATTGTGAGCACAGTAAAAGTGAGAGGAAATTTTATTCTGTTTTTTGTTTTTTTTTTTTAAGTGCTTTGTGAAATCTAAAAATAACAAAAATAAAAAAAAAATAAAATATAAAACATAAATTAATAATATTTTGTTAATAAATTAAATAAATCAACAACACATTCTAGTCAAAATAGGAAACGAAAAAAGGATACACAAAAAGAAACCAAAACCAAAAATGATTTACATCGACGATACAGATCCAGAAGGGAGTAAGTACAATACACAAATTTTTATAACTTAATAATTTATTAAAAAAAAATATATATACATATACTATCGCCTTATTGATATTTTTATTTGCTGTTTCTATATAAATGTATCTCTGATTTAATGTTTCCGGTATTTATAGATGCACATATATCATTCACTGTGTGTATTTAATAAATTTCACGATAAAGCGGTGAATAACAACAAGACAAAATAGAAAATTTAAGTGCAAACAAAGGTAGATACTGATAAAGAAATTGGTTTATCGTTGACTTTTTCTTTAAAAAAAAAAAAACACAAAAAAACTAAAAATGAAATAAAATAAAAGCTTTCTCTTCGTGCTGGCCAATTATGAAATTGAACCCCTCAAGACAATGGGAAGCATGTCCTTTTTGTTGCTATTTTTTTTGCGAGTCGTTAATGGGGATCCAAAGGAGTTTATTTATTTTTTTTTTTTGTTAAGATAAAAACATCAAAAAGGAAATAGAAAGGGACCAAACGGAGAGTGCTTATTTTTAAGAAGGAAAATGTTAAACTTTTTTACCCTTTTTTTTTTTTTTTTGTGCTGTCGAAGATAATCTCTCATTGTAGAAAGGACGAACAATGGGTGTCCTTTATTTTTTTTTTTTTTGGCAAATCCCTTGTGCATTGATTTTCTTCGTTTTCTGTTTTGTTTTTTTGGACTAGGACTAGGTAATCCGCGAGATAATTCCATTTGAAAACATTACAATATAATTGTTTTGGTGGGAGTGAAGGAAGATTTATCTAACAGAGTTGGTAATTTCGACACAAATCGGTGTGTGCTTTGGGAGAAGAAGATGGCAACGTTTTTGACCTTGGCCTAAGACAATTACAATTTACGCACTATTTGTGAGAAATTTTTTGGCATAAGATACTGTAGTCATTCGTGATCTGTCGACAGGGGGTAATGAACATCTATGTACAGTGACATTTGGTTCAAAGAAATGGGTTTTTTGAAAATTAGCCAACAGTTGAGAAGTGAAAACAATGTCTTCGTTTAGAAAGCAGGCGAACTCTTTACTAGAGTGGAAGAGTTTTGAAGCTTAGGTAGCTGATAACAGCAAAAGCAATGGGAAGGAAGTTACTATTCAGTATTTTAAATTGATAATGTGCTTATCAACACAATTGAAATATTTATGACTAATATCTTATAAATTCAGTTTTGACAACTATGCGATTATTATTAGGTCATGCATATAATCACAGATATCTGCTTATGAAATATACGAGTATGCGAATAAAAACTCTAACAAAATCTGAGTGATGTCTGAATCTGACTAAATGGAAGGATTTGAATTGTAAACTTTAAGTCAATTGATGCGTTTTATTGCTTTGAATTCCAAATTGAAGTCAAATGTCCTCGTAGTCTTTTCTTTAAAGCTCATTTTCCAGGAAATGGCACACCAACTGTTTCGATACATAATGTACATTCTAATAACGTCAGGTTGTCAGTAGAGGGTTGTCATCACATGGTAGAAGCTAAGTTGGGCTATAATGTCTTTCGCTCCTTTCAAAGCGCCAGGCCCTGACGGTATTCTGCCAGCAATGCTGCAGAAGGTTATAAAATTTTCATAAATTTTTTAAAGTTAGGTTACATACCTATGGTATGGAGGGAAGTACGGATAGTATTAATACCCAAAGCAGGTAAACCAAGCCACACTTCAGCAAAAGACTATAGACCCATTAGTCTTTCATCGTTTGTCCTCAAGACACTTGAGAGGCTTCTTGAGATTAATATAAGAAGCAAGTGTTGCATTGGATATTTATGCAAAGCTCAGCACGCATACTTAAAGGGTAAATCGATAGAAACAGCTCTACATGAAGTAGTAGGCAAAATAGAAAACAGCCTTCAGCATATTCAAGGGGCTTTCAATAACCTAAGAGGGGACGCAATTAAAAGTTTTCTAGAAAGGAAAAAGGTCGAGCATAGCATTACCAATTTTCTCTGCAGGATGCTCGTCACGAGAAATATCCATTCCACTCCCGGACTTACTTACGCGGATGATGTGCCAATCTTAGTTCGTGGCTAAGAGAATTATTCTCGAAAAAATCATCAATATGGCCGACCTTAGATGGTCAAACTTAGAAGGGTACAGGGCCTGGATCTCCTTAAAAGATGCGCGGTATTTTTTTACCAACTCGGATCGAATTATTGGCGATTCCAAGAGTTTTATCGCAGCTTGACTATCTATGTTGAAAACAATAGCGCTGTACTCTATCGAGTTAATCGGAAGCCAGGTCGCGGCTTCATGGACTGTTGAGACTTCTGCTTGAAAAACAATACAGTGGTCCGGTAGTTGAGTGGCGAAGCCGCACCTGTGCCAGACGCTGTCTTGGATCCTCTGTGTAAATCTCTGTCGCAGATTCGTTTAAAATTTTTCCCGATTCCCAAGCACTTCTGCTAGATATCTTGGTTCTATATTTGACGTTAAAGTCCAGATAGTGGACAATGTAGTCTGAATTACTAGGATTAGTATTATTTTCGTTTAGGATGCTTGCGTGGCCCATATTTCCACGAGTCAGTTGCAAGAATTCCCTAAGCCGTAGTGCTGCTTTTGCCGCCATCAGCCTCTCAAAGATATCAACAGGAAGAAGATGGAGTATAGTTTCTAGTGCAGCTGTAGGGGCGCCCGTTATACAGACGCAGGATATCCTTTGAACTTTCTCGAGTATTGCAATGTTACTTTTCTTGTCCAGTGGCATCCACGAGACTGGTACTCCATACATAAGGATGGGTCTGACGATTGTCGTGTATATCCAGTGAACCACTCAGTGCTGAAGACCCCAGTTTGAGCCTAGGGCCTTCCTACACGAATAGAGGCCTTCCTGGCACGGTCCTTTTTTATCTAGAATAACCCCCAAGTATCTGGCGTGATCTGCAAATTACAATTCAATACCCTTGAGTTTTGGATGAGATATTTGTGGTATTTTATACTTTTTTGTGAACAATACTAGTTCAGTCTTCGACGGATTAACTCAGAGACCGACACTATCCATCCACTTTGCCAGTTTATTTAGAGCAGACTCCATTAGGTCTTTAACTGTAAGAAGGAACTTACCTGATATCGCTATGGCAACCCAAGATTAGGAATATCTCATTCACTACCATGTGCCACAATAGTGGTGATAATACTCCACCCTGGGGGGTACCCCTGTACATCGACCTTCTGGTTAGACATCACCCTAGCTCAGCATGGATAAGCCAGCTTTTAAGCATATGCTCGAACCAATAGCAAAGATAGTTTTCATCCTTCAGATCAAGAAATGAAACAGATATAGCTTCTGTTTAGACATTGATGAAAGCTCCTTCAATATCAAGGAAGGACACCATAGTGAAATCCTTGATGATTCCTACCAACGAATGTAAAGCTTGCTCTACCGATTTTTCTTTGCGATACGCGTGTTGGGATATCGATAGGAGATTTCTATCTAATTTAGTTCTTATGTGTACCTTACTAGAGTCTTCAGTAGGAAGGAGGATAGGCTGATCGGACGGAAGTCTTTAGGGGATGCAGGTCTTACCGGCTTTCGGTATAAAGACAACTTTGGTCCTCCGTATAATTCTTTGCCCTTAATTCCGCTATGGCATTGTCCCTTAGGACCCACGGTTCCTGGATGAGGGCAATATCTTCTCCGCTGTCTTGTAAATGGGGCAACAAATTAGCAGAGGCTGCTTTTGAATGACGAAGATTAATCTGTATCAACCGAAGCATTAGCGCTAATTGATAGAGACTCCTCTATTACTGTGGTATTACAATCCTCCCGATCAGAAACTGGTCACCACTACCTTGGTTCTTGGGAATCTTTGATCCAGCATAATCGATAATTGATGTCAGCGCTTTTGATACTGTGGCACTACAACCTCCCGAAACAGAGGGTTGGTCACTTGTTTTACATGAAGCTTAGACTGAGACGAATCGACTTGTTTGTCAGCTATGCTAAAAACCAATTCTTCGTCGCTCTCGTAGACCTTAAGGTGGAGTGTCTCCAGGCCATAAAATATCCTAAAATCTCTTGCGGCGAGGGGCTCAATAGACTCCGAGCTCAGTAGTATTGGAACTAATCGCCCAGCCTTATTTGGCTCCTAAGCTTTAATGGCCTTTCAATTGTACGTCGGAATGCCAGGATTTTGGAAGACCGATAGGAGATGATAGGTCTGATAATTACTTTGTATAGTGTCATCCAAGAAGAGGTGTCAATTTAGGTTATTACTAGGAGGTTATCAAATATGGATGCACAACGTATTGAAATAGTGAGAATTCACTACAAAAACATCAGCAAGACGGCGCGGCGCCCATGTCACACAGCTTGCAGGAACCCCTACCGTACTGTCGACTGACAATAACAAGCGCTAGGGTAACAGTATGCGATCTGATCTGACTGGATCAGAGAATAGCAATAGTCACGGATTTCTCGAAATGGTAACTTCAATTGCCCGTCGGGATCAAGTTTGCCTTTGGGACCAATGCTCCACCAACGATTCATTCTTTTCTATATATCCTGAACATTGGGTTTAAAATTTTTGCTTCAGAACTTCATGAACCATCATCCTTCTGTACTTTTAAGACTCTCTCACTGAGTATGACGTAAAAGATACAATCGCAAACTGTACAGCAGCATTGACCTAGACTAAAATCTTTGAATTCGATGAAATTGTAGGTATGGCATGAAAACGAATGGACATCATCGCTCCAGGCTGAATAGTCTTTGCTTACACCGCGCCAGGTTAAGGAAAGTTCCGCCTTACGTAGTACACTCAGGACGCTGCTTATTGGAAAGGTTAGTTGAGTAAACTCAAGTAATCGCTCTAAAACCGCTGATACCTTGCAGCAAATACACTTACAACCACTTATAGAAACATAGTGCATTACGACAGCCCTTTGGGCTATGTATCTCGAACTAGGTACATATAGCTCCTATTTGCATTGCCAAACCTCCAACAACTGTTTAAAGTGTAAAATACCAACCATTCGATGCATAGATACATACATCCTGTGAACAAAACCACACAACTAAACTCATTTAGTTTCGTTTAACAAAAAAAAACCGATTAACTCTTAATAAGATCCTTCTCCACCGTCAAAAGTGACAAATTTTAATCCACCGGATGTCCTTCCGCATAATGTCAAACAATTGCCAGTTCAGGAGGCGAACATGACAATTCCATTGATATGACACAATTTTCCATTTCACCAAAGCCGGATGGTAATAAAATTTGCGTAAATTTTATTTCGTCTGTATTAAGGACGATATCGCACATTGCTCCCCAGCCTATTTCCTATTTAAATGCTTGAAGTCGAATATCATAAACATCCGGCGGAAAAAAAAAAGAAATAACCCCCGCGCAAGTAATGCCCGAACAATGACAGCCAAAAGTGCGAGCCTACAGAAATTCCTTCTGCGGAAATTGTAGCACATTTCTGGAGGCCTTTTCCTCACAGTTCGGTGTTTTTAAAATTTGTTTTTTTTTTATTTCTGCAAATCATAAAAATTTATTTATTAAACGACTGGAGCAATTTGCGCTCATCATAAAAGAGGATTTCATTTTTTTTACTTGTCATACTTACCACCAGCCCCTTTCGTAGTAGTGCTACCCATGATGGTTGTATCCTTGACTCATTTGTGGATGGTCGTTGCGGTGAGGCATTTCAAGTTCAGTGGCGGATAATTTTTACATTTTTACCTTTAAGAGTGCAAAGTTTGTAGCGGAGTGGAGAGTGGGGGGTTGGAAACAACCCCCCGTTTTCATTATTTAATACATGCGCCAAAAAATGGTATTTGAATTGACGAAGGACAGGCAATTGTTTTGGCGCGTATCCTTAGGATGCAGGGTGGCATATAAATATTTTTTTTTCGGTATTTTTTTTTTTTTCATGAATATTTTACCGAGCGTAAGGGTGGTGGTGTTTCGGGAGATTTATTTAAAATCGACACGCAGCTAAACCCCGGTGAGCTGGGGTGTGTAATTGTAATCCTCGGAATGAGTGTGTGTGTTTTTGGGAGCATGACGAGGAGTAACTACGAAAGCATGTAGCAGAGGTTGTGAAAGGTGCTCGTACATTGTAATACGCTTCATTAAACCCTTGAAAATATAACGATGACTGACAGAGAATTTTTTGTTGCTTTTTCTACTGGAAAAGATACATAGATACATAGTTTGCAGAAAGTGGAATGGATGAAATGACGCTACATGATGCGTAGCGAAAAAGAGCGATTGCTCTGCGCTAACTGGATATTTTGCTGCAGTTGTTGTTGGAGGAGGTAATATATCCAACCTCAACAGAATTCAGATTCATGCTCACACATCAAGAGTAGTGCAGTGTGTGGTATACACACGAATCTACATGAGATGTAGGATTTGGGATAACGCTGATGAGGATGGGGGCTTCGTTTCATGTGTGCAAGTTGCAGGATTTTACCTGTAATTTAATGTTCCACTCTTGTGAGGATGACGGGTTTTGGTACAACGAGCTGAAGAGGTTTACCTGGCAAGTGAGTTGTTTTAGTTAAGAAGTACCATGGGCTACTGCCATGAATAGAAGAGGGTGTTTTCGATGGCTTTAAGATGAGGAGAGGATTGTGGTGGATTTAAGGTTTTACTGAAGCCAGTGTTTGCTTTCAAATATACATGTTTTAAGTTTATCTACATATAACGATGTGTTTACATTAACTGACTGCAGTCAAGGGACTATAAAGCGAAAAATTTCATAAACAGCGAACTGGAGATCGAGTTTCGATATTGAGGGTTGAAACTACACTATCGTTTGTATTTTCTAGTCCATAGTTGATATCTGTACTACTTCTTTAAAATTTGTATCGAATTTAAAAACGTTGCCACTACATTGCAGCGCACCAGACTATTACTGAAGACTTCCACAAGATAAAGGACTTTTCTATAGAATGTGGGCTTCACTGAAGTTGTTGATCATATTTCAGGGCACTCATATTCACTACTAGGATGTGCCTAGTAAACAAACGAATTTCTTTAGATTTCAACAGATGACAGCTACAATATAAAAATTCGAAGCTGGACACAGCTGTTTGACTGAAATATTAGCATTAACCCGAGGCGACGTGGTTAAAGTGGTTAGTGCGTTGGACTACAGAGGGAGGTGTTCGAAGTTCAATCCCCAGACAACACCTAAAATTTCTTTCACGGTCCTACCCCTCGCGAGTGTCTGACAAACATCCGAGAGTATTATTGTCATGAAAAAGCTTCTCAAAACAAAAATTGCCCTTCGGATACAGCATTAAACAGTAGGTCATTCCACTCCTGTAACCCATCGAAGGACATAGGACGTCAACAACACCTGCGAGCCAATTTGTTCGGTTTTCTGCAACGTGCTTCAGGTTTCTCCAATTTTGTGTCCTTGACTCCTCCTCAACTATTCTGTGCAATATCTGCCTTGGATAGCTCTTGTTTGTGACTGAGTAAGCGGATTCGATTGCAATAGAATTGTCTTCGCGCCTTAAGCTGTGACGAATTCACAACCATTTCCCTCTTCTTATAGTGATTTCAATTGGCACCTACCCTGTGCTAATATGTTGCTCTGCGTTTGAGATTCGATTGGGTCAAATTATTCTCAATATGATACACAAACATCTGCTAATGAAGGACTGTAACTGCCCTGGTCAGTCCAAGTCCAAGTCCTGCACCTTTACAATAGTACTGACTCGACATTGGAACGAAACAGTCCCAGCTTGGTCTTAGTGCTGTAAACATTCCGTTTCCACACCTTAAACAGCATTCCGAAGGCAGTTTGTACTGCCTGCTACTACAATCGAGTTTGGTACCGCCGCCAGTCGAGCTGATACTTCCCAAATAAGGAAAGCTCTGGACTTTCTCGACCTCCTATCCAACAATGTTAAGTTGGGAGAAAAACCGTGACAGCCCAAGGACAATGGTTTTAACTCCACTTATTTTAAGACCCGCTCTTCTAGCTTCAGCTTCCAGATTCCTTCTCATCTGGTGTTAGATTCAAAACCCTGTGCGCAACAGCGTAAGGAAGATGTTTCATACCTATGCTTTCTTCCGACAGTGATGACCGGATGACATAACTTATTATAACCACGAAAAGAAGCGATGATAAAATACAACCCTGCGGAACTCCGCTTTGGACATCTAATGCTTCTCACAACGTTCCGTTGTGAAGAACATGACATTTTGATCCTTCGTACGTAGTCTTCATAATAGCAATGATTTTAGTACGAATACCTCTTCTGCTTTCTAAAGCCTTCTCGAAATTGGTAAAAGCGGTACTCGAAATATTGCTCTACGATGATCCACAGGATGTATATATGATCGGTGCAGGAGTATCCAGATTGAAAACCTGCTTGCTCGACATCAAGAGCTGAATCTAATTATACCTACTTTGATCCTGTCCAGAAATATCTTCGCATTTTTGGCAATACGGGCAGAATGCATATCCCCTGCCAATTTCCCCAATCCATCAGATTGCACTTCTTCGGCAATTTTAGAATAATACCCTGATTCCACTCCTCCGGAACTATGATAGATCTCAGTAGGCTCTACCTGTATATTTGGTGCAGCTTGGAAAAATTCCTCGAAAATTCCATCAATTCGGATTAGGATTCCTTTTGGAATCATTTTGAGGGTCATGTACTCTTACTTCGCCCTGACGGAAGAAATATCTCCTAGAGCACTCTATCTAATCCAATTTCCTTTGAGAACCTAAGGATGAGAGTTGGCTCTAGTGACGGTATTTCCTGAACTGATTGGTTCGTGCTCAAATATTTCAGCCTTTTATGGGTCAGTACCCCACACTTACAGTAGCACATATACTACCTATAAATATCCCATGTATACACAACTATATTAACTATGTATAAGATTTGCACATTCTGGGATTTCACTGATTTCACTCATAGCAGAATCTGCAAGGACCTTCTTCAGACATACCTAGTTTCCTTAAGTATTCCTTAAGTCTACAATGCCCTGTTAGGAAGGCTGTTACGATACGAAGATTATTCTTGCTCATGCTGATGCATGTTTCGAATAGTTTTCGAAGCGCCCTCTCGAGAAGATTTGTTACTATTTTCCAGTCCTATTTTCGAATCCTTGGTGTATTGGTCCTTCTCCTATTGTCTATGATCAGAAAGTGCCAGTAAAATAACTTTCTAATAGATATCATGCCATCTGTCCCTTAGAAACGTTGATATTCCACGCCTTGTATAATCTGGCCGCAGCAGGAGTATTCACGATTGTCTCACAGCTCATAACATCTACTTATAACAATGCTGTTAACCGATACATTTTTGCCATTTCAGATGTTTGTAGTCTCAGTCTTACATTATGTCCTACAGTATGCGACCAGAAACTGAACCTTGTGGTACCCCATCATTGACTTTGAATTTTTTTTCCGTCACTACTTGTAGTTTACTGCATCCACAAAAGAGTGCTGCTACATGAGACGCATAGAGCGCCAAAGGTGTACTTCGTAACCGGCGGCGTTCTACAGAGCTCCGTCCTCCGATCAGTTCTGTGGAATATAATGTGTGACGATATATTGAGACTGAGAGTTCCCTATGGAGTACAAATTATAGGATTCGCTGAGTTAAGACGAAGCATATATGTAGAGGAGTTAGAGCTAAACGTAAACAAGAACATTGCATCTGTCAAACAATGGCTAGAGTCAAAGAGTCTAGCTTTGGCAGAACACAGGACAGAGGCAGTTTTTATTAGTAGTCGTAAAGTAAGAGAGACCATGAAAGTTAAGGTATGGAGTTACACAGTAGACGACAGATTAAGTTTTGGTAAACATTTGAAGCAAATATCAAAGAAAGTATCAAGTGTATACTCGGAGCTCTGCAGAATGCTGCCGAATGTTGGTAGCCCAAGAAGCAGTAGGAGAATACTACTGTCTAAAAGTAGTGAACTCAACAATACTCTACGCATCCCCAGTTTGGTTGGAGGCACTAAAAGTTAAACAAAATCATCTGCGGATAAACAGTGTCTATAGACTAACGATTATCGACTGTCGACCTATAAGACAATTTTGGATGAAGCATCGTACGTTATCGGGGTTATGATCCCCATAGATGTACTGGCTGATGAAGCTAAAAGAACACCTCACATAAGGGAAGGTAGACATACAGACTAATCTCCAGGTTAGAACCATGTAAAGATCATGGGGAGGTAAACTACTAACTGACGCAGTTTTTGTCAGGCCATGGCGATTATCGCCGATACCTCCATCACTTTAAACTCGACGACTCCCCAGAATGCCCAGCTTGCCGTCATTGGTGTCGTAAAACTCATTTTGTCCTTCGAGTAGTTCGACATAAATTTTTCAAAGATACTCCGGACCTCTTTCATTCATAAGAGCTGCTATTATATGAATCTAGATCTTTCAAAGTATTTGAAGTATCTAGGTATATCAAATTATTTAACTTTCACTATGTAACTACCCATAGATATGTACGAAGTGTACCCAAACAAACGCAGCCTACGAGTATGGTGACATGTCAAGACACAACTAAGAATCTTCAACACTTGAAGAAGATACATTCAATAATTTTCACCTTCATACAGATACATATGTATGTATGTAGATACAAAAATAACAAAAACCAAAATACACTCCTCCTGCCAAAGTATATTAGGTTACATCTAAAGAGTCCATCTTTCCTAAATGTCAAGCACGTGAAGTCATACTGCACTAACGTGACATTACGAGAAGCACATTAACTCTTTAACGTCCTCCCACTGTAAATGTAACATAATACATCTTATTTCTTGAATATATTATGTGGTATCATGGTACGTTCTCTGCTTATACGATGATAAACGCACCACACACAAGTACAATGTATCTTTTTCCTTGAGGGTGGTTTTTCTCTCATTTTCATTATTTTTATTAAATGTATTTTACAACAGGGAATTAATAAAGTTTTTCAAAGCAACTCAGATAAATTTGGCAAAGTCTTAATTTAAAAAGATACGCAAAAACCTTAAAGCTCTACAGCAACTCAAAAAAATGGTTCTGTCAAATAGAAGGAATTTTGTTTATGCACCCACCGCAGGTGTTATAATTTAAAATCAACAACATTTCCAATAAATTGTCAATTAATTAATTCAAAAATAAACACTAATTTTGCACAAAAATATAAATAAATACAAAAAAAATAAATAAATTCTATCTATAACGTCCCCCTTGGCAATTGGCGATTGCTCACGAATATAATTCACATATTTATATCCAAATATTGAAACATGATAATTTGCTTTTAAATGTTGGAAAAATTATTGTCCACCCCACCGACTATATACTCGTGTGTAGCGAAACAAATGTCCGCTGTCACTAGATTTACGTTGGAAAAATATTGTTTACTGCTCAGTCCCGCAGTCTAATTAGTCGCAAAATACTAAAAACAAAATTTAAATTCAAACTCTTGTTGAAATATACACAAATTTAATGAACCGTGTTAAGTAGTTTTTTTGTTTTTTTTGTTTTTGGTGAACGGATGTGATGTTTGTCGGTTTTGTCGCCAGACACCCCCACCTTGTTTCACGTTTCGCGCCACCGATCGCCGGCATGCCGCACTCAAGGTCAATGTTGATTTTTAATGCCAAAGTGGAGCGACAGTTCGACTGTCAAACAAATATACTCAGAGGCGCACTTGAAAGGCACAAAATGAACAATATCCCGCGCGACTGACAGTCGTCTGTCAAATCAGATCTTGTTGTCGGTATTTCACTGAGTCTGAGTCTGAGTCAAATGAAATAAATTTAAAATGGTTGGTATTTATAGATAGATAGTATCTACCTCTAGATAGAATGTGAATTAATGTCAATGAAATTTAAAAATGAAAAGAAAAAGCAATAGTCGAATGCATTTTTGTCGTAGCAAATGTATGGTGTCCTGTGTGGCATTGGGGCCCAGATAGATACGAGTACGTTTCGACAACGACTCCTCTTCGATCAATTCAAGAGTATTGCCAAGGATTTGTGTTTTGTATTTTTCATTAGAAACTCAAAATAATGAGAGGGAACTTTTGAGTTGATGTGTGAATACAGATTGATGGTTTTTTTTTATGAGATTTATATCTAATGGATTGACAGAATAAGAGGTTTGGTGAAGGAGTAGGTAATCGAGGAGGAAACGTCGAGAAATAGTAAAAGTTTGGTGGCAGGTGCAAGAGATACCCTACGCTAAGAGTTTTGAATTGAGTCAGACAACGTAATCAGCTGCAAATGACGATGAAGAGGTGATGGTCATATCCATTGAATGCGGTAATCCTCCAAAGATTCTAATAGCCCGGACTATAAGCATGCACGATTCGTAAACTGAAATACTCGATGTCGGGAGTACAACTACTTACTAATCCACAACCTGCACACTTCTACTACTCTTCCCGAAGGACTGCCATTATGCATTACTTCGCGAGGCTGGTTAGCAACTTCTGCTATGTCCTCTGTATACTCGATGTCGGGAATACATCTACATCCACAGCCTGCACACTTCTACCACTCTTCCCGAGGAAGTGCCATTAGGTACTACTTCGCAAGGCTGGTTATCAACTTCTGCTATGTCCCCTATATCCGCCGTTTCAGCTCTTCTTAATGTTTCCAGTTTTCTTAGCTCGTTCTGCATGCTTGTTATGAAAGAGCACATCTCCAACCAGTAGTCCTCTGAATTTGTCACATGGCTTTTCTTTTTTTTTTGTCAGGTTAGGAAACACTAACCTGGAGCACTCAGATGCAACTGGTCCATTGTACTACCAGGAAGCAAAATCCAGTATTACCCATTTTACTGGAAATTCTTCGACTTTCGGAGAAAGCACTTCAGCGATGAGGAGCTTAAAGTATCAACACTCACCATATCAGCACCGAACATCTGCCATCTAATTTGAGCAAAGTCAGGACAATAACAAATGAAATTGCCCGAAGAATCGTGGCCTTCTCAACAGGCGTCGCAGACAGTGGTGTCTCTTAAGCCTAACACGCGAAGATACTTGGCAAAAGAAAAGTGTCCCTTAAGAACGGCAATAAATTGTCTACAGTCTTTCTAGCTGAGAGACAGCAAGAATGCCGCTGATTTCTTATAGACGTTCGAGAGCATACGTTTAGTCAACACACACAATTGTGTTCCTAGGAGACCCAAAGGACGCGGTAAGACCCAACGCAGGTTCGGGTCCGAAAAATCATCCTCTGAGCCTTGCTTAGTAATCTCATCGGACATTTCATTCCCCGCAATTCTAGTATGACCTGGACTAGAATCAATGAGTTCTTGCATTCTCAAACTATTTTGGAACGGGTTACAGGGTTGATCAAGGCCTTAAGCGTAGCCTGGCTGTCGCTAGAGACGCAGATACTTCGACCCAGTCACCTATTAATAATAATATACAGTATCCTATAGCCATTAGGATAGCATAGATCTCCGCTTGAAAAACAGAGGTATGCTTGCCTAACGAGTAGTGAAGTCTAGCACCGAACCATTGACAAGTTTTGGAGCCATCCATGAAGATCCAGGGTCGTAGGATAAGTGTCCCACAAGGTCACCGAAACTCCAGTGGTGACGGTGGATGCTACCAAAAGCCACCAGCTCCATCGCTTTCAACTTGACGACTCGCCAGACTGCCCAGCTTGCCCTGGATGCAATAAAGAGCCGGAATATGTTCCTTATAAATGCCCAAGGTTCCTTGAACAAAGGAGAGTAGGAGGTGAAATATTCCAAAAGCCGCCACGTCCAAAACGGTACATTGCTTTGATAGTACAGCCCATGTTGAAAGTATCAAGGGAAGGTAAATCAAGCAGAGCATCTAAAGCAGAGCCAGGCGTACTCGGCAGCCACATACTTACGCGAAAGCCCTCTCCACAAAACAACCGTATAGATCCAGAAAACCTTTTCAATGATAAGCCCCATGTCTAGCCAAAAGCACCCTAACTCTACCACTAACTGAGAACGCCTTAGATGTCTTCGACTTGACATGCTTTGGCCAAAGAAATTTCTTATCCAAGACTACTCCCAGATATTTCGCTTCATCGGAGATCTCGATAGTGACCCATTTTAGCACTGGCTGAGTCAGACCGGTCACAATCCTCCTTCTCGTGAAGAGAAGAACCCCAGTTTTTAAAGGATTTATCGAAAGCCCATTGCTAGTGCACCAGTACCTCGACTATGTCTAATGCTATCTGCGCGTTAGCACAGACAGTCTATAGGCATGACCCGACAGAAATTATAGCAGCATCATCCGCGTATGCCTGAGTGTAGACGTTTGAACTATTGAGAGTGTGCAATAGAGAGTCAACTACCATGCATCATAGAAGTGGAAACAAAACGCCACCTTGCGGGTAACCTCTCTTAACATCTGCCATAACATGGTGGCAACAGTCCGCATCTGCATCCAAAGTTCTATTCATCAGCATTCCCCTGATCAACAATAACAATGTCTCATCTACCCCATGCTGTCTAGCAGAGTCACACGTGCAATCAAGAGTGGCATTGTCGAAAGCGCCCTCTATGTCGATGAAAATATACGACTTTCAGTGGAACATTGCGTGCTCACCACCTTCCTCTGCCTCTGGACAAACTGGGTAGAAGGGAGAACTATTATATTCAAATCTGTGAAGGTATTTTCGATAGCCACCGTGACCGTTCAGGAAATGCGTAAGGTGGTAGTTACAGTCCCGTGCCCTCTCTTTGTCCAGACCTCGATAGTGAGAATCAACTTGTTGGTCTATCTGGCTTTTACTATGGTATCCCACTTGGTTTGCTTCTGATTTTACCCTCCAGAAATGCTGGTTTCTAGTCGGTTTGCGATTCGCTTAGGATAAACCCTTTGTATCTCTTTGCGGAGAATATCGATGGAGATCATACCCGCTATGGCAAAGGCTGCTTTGTAGTATTGCGCAGAGCTTGTATACAGACAAGAGCTTTCTTTTTGTTTCCTTTGTTGTAAGAGCTACCGTCTAGGCCGGAGCGACGTATAGAAATATTGAGTTTAGCACTCTGGAAACCAGAATCCTCCGCGTGTATCCAGGTCCAACCATGTTTAGGAGTATCCCGGAAAGTGCTATCTGCATCATTGACACCTTTTTACTGAAGTACTCGAAGTGGGTTTTAAAGTTCAGTCGGTTCTTTACGCCTCTTTAGACGTGATTAATTGGCTCTCAACCCGGAAGTTACATACTCCACAGTTTTTCGTCTGGTTACTAAGACAGCCTCGGCCTTATGGTCAGCTTGTTTCAGGTCGGCAGACTCTAGCCAATTTTTGGCGGACTCTACCTCAGAGATGTGTTTGGCTACGGTAACCACAGCAATATTGTCAGCAAATCCGGTAACCTTAACTCCTCGTGGCAGCGTTAATCGAAGAACTCCGTCATACATTGTGTTCTACAGGACTGGTCCAAGGACTGACCACTGGAGGACTCCGGCGGGTAATACATATGCTGCAACAAATTATAGTATTTAAAGCCATTGTCCGTCTGGTATTTCAGCTTCCTGTTAGTGAAGTAGTTACAGATTATCATCACGAAATAAAGGTGGTGAATCCATTCTAATCAGAATGGTCCTAATGCAGGACCAATTAAGGCATTTTAAACTACTACGCAGTATTTCTTCGTGCCCCTCGACACAAGGAGGCGACTATCCAGATTATATCCACTTATCTACATGCAATTGCTCACTGTCGAGTATGCCCAGCAGATATGCTATAATTCCTAGCAATATTCTAGAAAATAACAAACTAACTTATCTTAACTCTGCTGCTATAGAACATGTAGCTCCATCCACTACCAGTGTACTACAGAAACTCGGATATCCATGTTCGTAGAATTGGAATACTCAAACCAATCATCATGTTCCACAACCAATGTGAAGTTCAATAATCTTTCAATAACTGAAAGACACATCCGCAAGCGTTTATTGGGATGATAACGTCAAACAACAGCTACCTTCCACAAGTTTGTTGAATAAGGTCCTTTCTACAATATTTCATCACAAAATCTGAAAATCTCGTAACTTTTCAAATCAGATGCTCACAGACAGGGTTTTGACATTTCCATGAGTGAACCTTCTTTGGTCCTAACATGTCTTCATGAACAAAAGTATTTTTGGACTTGCAACCGAAGAAAATTCCGAAGAAAATTCGGAATAAGCATATCCTTAATGCAAAGTTTGGCTTTGCACTAAATTCGATGCCCTCTTGATGTCTCCATCATGCCTTGAAGCCTGATTTCCTTTCAAAGTATAAGTGACATATAAGTGAAATACAAATACCTAAGAGCTTTGAGTATATTGCTAGACGGATATCTATTGACACTCATCTTATGCGATGATTCCAGAGATAGGACTTCTGTGCGGGCTTAACGTTGAGTTTCTCTGAGCTAAAGGCTAGTTTTAGGAAACTGATAGAGTAATGTAGTCGAATAGTTGGTTCTGTTTTTCGCCTTAGTCTTCCAAGTAATTTTATTTGCCTGTAAGATGCGAAGACTAACCTGTAAAGCTTTATTTGGGTCACAGGACTTATAAGAAACAATAAAAATAAAAGTATTGCTAAGATTGCTAGATGACCTCTTCTCCAACAGTGAAACTTTTTTGGACAACAAAAGGTATCATTCAAATAAGTTCAATACGGACTTTCCCATAAAACAAAAACTTATAGTAGCATGGTAACCCTCAATTCATCTATGGTTATCCTAACTAACGAAGGACTTTGACGAATTTTTACTAACCACACTCACTCCATCAAATCCTTTTGGCAATAACCACTCAATCCCACCGTTTTTTTTTTGTTTTGTCCTTACTTTTAAATGGTTAACTAACTACCTGAAATTAAATAACAAAATTGCAGTTCACCTGTATCCTTTGTACTCCAACGTATACCTACACACGTGGTACATTTCGGTGGTTAGCGACAGTTTTACAATTTTTATCTAACCTCCTGCCAACCGAAAGTGTCAAATCAAAACTATTCAAATCAATAACTATGACGGTGTTTGAATATTTTTTTTTGTTTTAGTTTTGTAGTTTTATTAAATTGGTTAACCACCTAGAGCTGCTATGTATCCTTTTTTAATTATTTCCCTTTATTCGTCATCAGCCGGACGAGCTTTACTTTTTGTTTTCTAAACTTTGTTTTGTTTGAATTTGTTTTTCAATTTCCGTTTTCGAATTTGTCAATCAATTAGTTAAAATGGTTGGAAAATTTTATCACTTTTTGAGGTGGAATGTTTGAAATTTGTCGTTTTGTAGATTCTAGATTAAATTAATTGAAAGCCACGTGAATTGATTGGTTTTAGATTTTTTGTCGCAGTACCTAGCTATTTGCAGGCGTTGCATCTGGAAATTGAACATGAATTGGTTGGCTTATTAGCAAAGTCATGAACCTTTACAATATGGAGGACTATACAATTTGGTGAAGTTGAATCGTTCTCTTCAGACTACTGCGTAGATTACAGGAAAGGATCGGAGTTTAACCTCATAGTTTAGTCTTTTCGAAGAAGTAGGTCATAGATTCTACGCTGAACCAATGATATCTTTGTATGGAGGGCTGGTCACAAGATAGTGTACAGGTGTATCTTGGACACAACATTCTGGTATACAACAGGTGCTGTCCGTAGCTCAACAAGATGCAACTTTTGCCATTTTATTAGCTTTGTGTAATAGACACTGCTACCACTGAAACCATATCAAATGCCTCCTCCCAGCTTCACCGAGCTTTAGTCGATTTCGTTATAGAACTGGACCCAAGATGAGCCCACGAATACTTTACTCCAAATGTATTTAGAATACTCATACTTACTCCGATCAGGAAACAAAGTTACTAATTTCTACAAATAAGACGGCATGGTGTATGAAAGTCATCACTACCTCTGCTACTAACCATCAATAGCATGATACGAAAGAAACTTTTGGACTTATCCAAACCTACCTTAGGCAGAGAGGAATCTACAATAATTTTCTACCTTTAGTCCTCATGAGCTTTTTCAACAAAAAATCCCAAAACCATCGAACAGTTTAGAAATAGCAGGGAACTCACGTGGCCTTAGTGACACACTTAAGCTTATCCTAACCAACCAAGCATCTACAATTGCTAATGTGACCAGGAATTCATAACCAAGTCCATGTAGCTTCCTACTGAAAAGTCAATAAGACTGAGAAGCCCTAAATAATGGAAGGAGTAACACATTGGACATGCCAGAATATTATTGATGCGTCCTCATCTTCCACAGATCACCGACCGTGCCCACTGAACACAACTTCAACATGGGCTACAATTTCCCAATATATAAAACTGAATGGACACAACGGGATGTCCTGTATCACGAATCGCTGTGAATTTTTATGGATGAGTCCAAAATCGAGGACGGAATCGGTGCTGGAGTCTTCTCCGAAAACCCAGAGATCCACCTCTTCTTTAACCTTCCAAACTACTGCAGCGTTTTTCAAGCCAAAGTTACTTGCATTTCAGCGTCGGATATTGTCATATACATAGACAGTCAGGCAGCCATCAAATCCCTTGCATCCAGCACAACTAGATCCAATGTAGTGAAAGCCAATGTCATATCGCTAGGCTGCTTTGGACAACTTTGAATAAAACTAGGTCCATCGGACTTCTAAAACATAAGAGAGGAACCCTCTCCAAGATAGTTAACACCGTTACTGGACCCTGTGCTATAGGAAGACATGCTCAAAGATTGGGCATCTCCTACAATGACTTCTGTAGAAGCTGTAGGGATGAAGAGGAAGAGGAAACCATCAGTCACCTCCTACACTCGCCAACATTAGAAAGGCTTCAGTAGGCAAATACTTTTTCAATGATCTAAACGATCTCAACAACGCCTGCACGGCTAAGATTAGCTCCTTCATACAAAGGAATGGATGGTTCCCAGACTAAGAGGGTGATCCATCCACCTTACAATCGGCAGCATAATGAACCTTCTCTGGTCTAAGTGCATTTTCCATCGAGGGCCGATTTTAACCAACCAACAAACCATACCCAATCGTTAATGGACCCCCTGTCCGAGGACGCGGAAAGATCCAACGCAGTTTCGGGTCCTCAGAAATCCTCCTCTGAGCCTTGCTTAGCAACCTTATCGAAGATCTCATTCCTCGCAATCCCAGTATGACCTGGGACCCAGACAAGATTCAAAGAGCTCAGCCCTGAAACAAAATTCAAAGAGTTGTTGCATTTTTCGAACTATTTAGGAATGGGTTTCAGGGTTGAGCAAGCCCTTAAGCGCAGCCTGACTGTCGCTATAGACGCGGATACTTCGACCCAGTCGCCTATTCTTAATAACATAGTAGGCAGCCATTAGGATAGCATACATCTCCGCTTGAAAAACAGAGGTATGTTTGCCTAACGAGTGAAGTCTAGAGTTGTCGGTCTCCACGAAGACACCAGCACGGGACCCTTGACTAGCTTTGGAACCATCCGTCAACACTCTGAAAAAAGTCTTATCATACCCCTTTAGTTTGGGGACTTGGACCTTGGATGTTTTCGACTTAACATGCTTTGCCCAAAGAAGTTTCTTATCCAGGATTACTCGCAGATATTTCGCTTCATCAGAGATCTAGGCAGTGAAGCCTTTTAGCACTGGCTGTTAGACTGGTCGCAATCCTCTTTCTCGTGAAGAGAACAACCTAAATTTTGAAAGGATTGACCGAGAGATCATTCCTAGTAAACCTTTCATCGACCATGTCTAAGGCTATATCCGCTTTGGCATAGACAGTTTGTAATTCATAATTCGACAGAAAGTATGGCAACATCATCCGCGTATGGCTATTGAGAGTATAGAATATAAAATGGACTACCATGCATTATAGAAGTGGAGTCAGAACATCACCTTGTGGGCAGCTTCTGTTAAGACCTTCCATAACAAGACGCCCATAGTCTGCATCTACAACCAAAGTTCTATACATCAGCATTGCCCTAATCCACAATACCAATGTCTCATCTAACCCTTACAGAGGTCATTAGCAGGGTCGCACATCCATGTGTGGCAAAAGTGCTGTTCTTGAAAGCGCCCTCTATGTCAAATGACCATGGCGTACTCCTTCCTATCGAGCGCCTTCAATCCGTCCTTCGATAGCGCATTCTCACAGAATTGTCCACTCTGGTATGCATATTGCATCTCACACAGAAGGAAGACAGACCCAGACGTAGGTTTGATACTCTTAGCGACGGAGTAGCTATCTCTACCAGTTCTTGGTATAAAAGCCACTCGAACCGTACGCCAAAGTATAGAACTATGTATATGCCAGTGCCAGTTATGCAATGAAGATTCTCTTCAGAGTTGGGAGCAACTGGTGGCAGTTAGCTTAGGACCAGGCTAATTGGAGAGGCTTATTATTGAAGGCCCAGGTTCAGCCCGAGTTGTAGCGCCACCTAAGAAGAAGAAGAAGGTTTATATATATCCTGTTGCAGCAAGGCTGGTTTTTGGAATTATCTTTGTCCATCGGTACCAGGATTGATAGTCTCATCTATTGCCACGACCGATCCATTATACCTATGCTAAGTTTTGCGACTTAGATCAAGCTCAACCTGCACAGGTGGGGTAAGCTGTGACCCAATCGCTTGTCCGGAAAGTGAGTTTCCAGCAGAAGACTTAAAGTTCCCGCTATCGTCTCAATGTAGGTACCGTCAGGTTTTCTAAGCTACTCCGATTTGATTGGTTTACTTCTTTTGAGAACTTTCGCCAACCTACTGGTTTCACCTAGAGTCTCGATCTTTTCACAAAAATTTTTATAGAAAGCACTTTTCGACAAGCGAATTAACTTCTTATATTCTTTTTGTTTGGGTCCGAAATGGTTTAGAAATTTTCTGGCTTTCTTTCCTTTGGAGTGACTAATCCAATTCGTGGTTTCACCAGGGAACTGGCGAACTCAGGAGGTTTTCACAACCGGGCACTTCAGTTCGAAAGATCTGGTGATGGTACTAATCAAGTTTTAAGCAGCATTCTCGACCTTCCGTTTCATTCTGAGCTTAGGAGGAGTTTTGACAGACCTGTCTAGTTCTTCTCTAATGCGTATCGAGTTAGTTTTTCATCGATTCCTTCTCTCCTACCAAAGTAATGGGTTCGCTTTTAATTTGGAAGGCAATGTATCTACAATCCGACAGTGACACTTCCGGCAGAACTATCCAATTTGTATTCGACTTGAAGTACCGGTTGGATAACCTCAAGTCACTCACCTCATTTCTTCTTGCCGAACAACAAAAGTTGGCTGAGAACCAACATTGTTAATGACCGTTTCTAAGAGATGACCGTGTCTACTCCACATCGGCGTAAATCCTTCCTCAATACAAATCGCGGATCTCTCGTGTCTGAAGAGCATACACGATGAGCAGTTGGCTTGAACGATGATTCAGATGTTCAATCTCTAGTCGTTGGCTCTTAACAGGATGGTAACGATCTTCGAAAACACGATCAAATATCTCTATCTCTATTAGACTCGCTTATGTTCTGCAGAAATTATTGGAATCAATCAACCATTCAAGCACCTATCACTCGTCACGTCAACGTCCATCTGCAAAATCGCACGAACAAGTAAACTTTGGAATACACAACTTAGATGAATTTCCAAAAGTTTACAATGTCTATCTATGTCTATCAAGAGCAGAATCAGAAAATATCTGAAGGAATTTCGGGTTATTTTCGATAGGTTTGCCTCTTCTCCTAAAGAAGGTCTTGAGCTGATTAGCGTTACTTCCAGAGACAGTGGTTTTGAACTGCCAATGAATACAGTCCTCACTGTTCTCAAAAGTGCCGTGTTTTTTGACATCTTCTCTATAAGTACCGACCCAATCAGGCAAATCGTCA
Organism: Xylota sylvarum; assembly: GCA_905220385.1. Taxonomy (NCBI): domain Eukaryota; kingdom Metazoa; phylum Arthropoda; class Insecta; order Diptera; family Syrphidae; genus Xylota; species Xylota sylvarum. Next base: position 11,630,378 of record LR999960.1, read on the forward strand.
TCCAGTTCAAAACACTACTCACTTTACTTTATTTTCCATACTGGCGCCAGTTCCTCAAAGAAATATATGTATGTAGTAACGAGAGAATGTTTTCCAATGAAATCTGTTGCCTTTCAAAAGTCCATTGACATCTTAATGTCAAAACCAACCTTACACGTGCTACAAACCATACCAGAATCCCCGCTAATTGTCAGAACCGATGCTGATTACTTCAAATTTGTGTTCGCTCGCAAGACAGACACCTGCTCAAACAATTCGTCGGATTTTCGAAAAAAACAAAACAAAAAATTCCTCGCAAAACACAAAAGCATTCAGCTCACAGACACACATTGACTTTGAACTCAAAAAAAAAAATAAATGAAAATTTACAGAAAATTAACAACTTTGCAAGTCTCATTTCCCGCCCGAAGGTTACACGCCCACACAGAGGCACCACCAACAGAAGAAAAACTCTTTACACCCATTAACTACATGACCGGATGGATGACATTAGCATCGGAATTTTCCTTTGGAAAATCTACATATTCAAGGTCCCATGGTCAGAGATGTTCAAAAATGTTCTGTTTTATGTCAGAAAAGATATAAATTTAACGATGGCCTGTTCGGCGTCACCAACTGCGTACATACATATTTATATCAAGACCAGTGATTTGGAACGTTTTTATGTTTCAAAAAAAAAAAAAAATCTATTTTAGACCCAACAACAGCGCGCTTCGAAATTTTTGACTTTCGAACAAAACGCCGATGACAACGCATAACAAAAAAAAATAATACAGTGCATCATAAATCCGCTTGTAATCCGTTCAAGATTGGCTGAAATATTTTTAGAAAACGAACGAATTTTTGAAATTTTATTGACCAACTTGATGAGTTGTATGTGGTTTATGTACGACGTTGCATTTTGAAGGATTTCGCACGATTGACGCGATGATGTTGGGGATGATTCAATCGAATGGTATTCCATTCGGGTGTTGGGGGTTATTAATAAACTTGTGTGTTCAAAAAATTTCTTGTTCATCGTTGTGGAACGCATCGGTATACATAGTATACAAGCCACACAAGGCGCGCGCAAAACTACTACAAATCGAATATGCGTGAGAGTGTGCCTACACCATATGCTGACTTGCTGATGCTGATGCTGATGCCACATTAATTGTTGTAAACACACTTTGGCCGAGTGCCAGGAACCAGTTGTAGCTTTTAGCCGATGGCATTGTAAGCTGAACGACCAACCCATCCGCCTTCCTCTTTTGGGAATTTTTTTTATTTTATACTAATTGACGCCGGTAGTGGTGGCGGCAAGCGGCTGTTGCATTTGATGACTGTGGTGATGGAACTGGTGTTTTTGGGAACGATTATGGCCGAATTGTGCAATGAAAGGATTTGTCAATCGGGAAAGTATATTACTGTGACTGTAAACAAAGGGGTGCGAGTTTTGAGGGAAAGTCAAAATTGTTTTCATTGCAATTTTGACTTACTTTCAGGGATGGCGGTCGTGTCACTGATTATTCTAAACTTTTATAACAACAAAACCGAGGATTCAGAACCAGACAAGGGCCTGAGAAAAGTATCTATCTCAAAAGTCGCCAAGATTTTGAAGAAGTGTCCAATTTCGGGATTTTTAGTAGTCGCCTGGTGTCGCGGACGCTAAAAAGTCGCCAATTGGTGACATTAGTCCCCTAACGGCAAACCTGGAAAAGGGTATTTTGGCTTAAATTTACCCGAGTAACAGCAACTGTCATGATTCTTAATTGTTCTGCTTGTCAATGAGAACAGAATAATCGTACTGAGAGGGACTGACAGTAGTTGATGATTCGCATAAATATAGTGCGTCACTGACAGTTTAGCCAGTTAGTACTTAATTCAGCCTGTCTTTCATTTATCTAAAGACAATAAGACGACAACAATTCCTTAACTAGTGACTCAACTCTGATAAGTGAATATCACTGCATAGCTTACATGCTAATGAAACTTCATCACACTCAGGTCTATGTAAACCCATTGTGATGTCCATTGAGGTTTAGTCCAATGGTCTTTGCCTAATGTCCTCGAAATCCTGTAAAGATCAGAGAGAGAGGCATCAGATAGTTCTACAGTGGAAGTAGTAACTTTCTAAGCTTTATACTTAAATTAACAGAAGCTTGGAAAGTCAGAAGAAGAAGAAGAAGAGCCAAGAACCTTGAGCTCTTCCTAACAGCTCTTAACAAGTTTTGATGTTTTTTCTCATGTGTCGTATGTATTATACACCTTTATGCTAAATTCCTTTTTTAATCTCTCTAAAATTCCTTTTAAACTCTCAAGTCTATATTTATAATGATAAGACACAGAGGGCGTTAGGGAAATTAGAAAGAGAACATAGGAGATACCGGTTTTAAATGTTTGTGGATTATAATGTGAGGGAAAAATAGAGTTTGGTAGAGCATTCCACATACATACATGTTGTGCAGTTCAGGAAGAAATCTCTATACTTGAGGCTACGTCCGAAGACAGGCTTGAGGGTGTACTGATGAGCATTCAAAGCGGGACAGGTATTGCGAGAAAATGGTTAAAGAGGCAACTGACTATTTCATTGGAGCACTGTTGGTGGAAGTAGCTATAAAACAACTGTGTACTGACTCTGCTATTCTTATGTCTCCTATCAGTTTTAGCGCGCGATTTTGAATTCTATTTAGCAGGTGCAAGGATGTTTTGGGTCAGACATGAGCCTTATGCTCGAGCTTGGAGCGGATGTATGCCTTATATATTGGAGCCAGATCAGAGGGGGTAAAATACTTCTTGCATCGTTTGAGGAAGTCTAGACATTTCGCAGCATTCTTGGCCACTTCGAATATGTGGTCGTTCTATCGGTCAATAACACGCGTACCGAGAATGGAAAGTTTACCAGGTTTGAAGTGAAGGGGCGTTGCATTCCACATTTTTAAAAGCACTACCGTAACGTGGTGCGCCTTTTAATACCATAGATTCAAACTAACCACGATATCGATTTTTATTTAAATGGACTTACTTGTGGACTTTAATAGTATCCTTCATTTTGATGTAAGAATAACCCACAGATCCCAGATATGACGTTTGAAGCAAATCCGTTTAGATGTTTAGGTTGCAGTGGAAGTCACAAAAAGACAGAATTGGCGGACCCATTTTTTTTAACTTCTGCATCATAGTAATGTCAAGTTTGACATTGATTAGTCTTTAAAGAAACTAAGCATTTTGGAATGGAAACATATGTAGATGTGTGATGCAGTACAATCGCTCAAATATATAGGGGGGGGCATCTGTTGCTTTCTTTTTAGAAAGGCTATTAAGAAAACACTAAAAGAGTAAACTTTCCGATTGATTATGGAATATTATTTCATTTAAATGACTGCCTAGACTGGCTTGGCATTAGACCATCCTGTCAACCTAATTTTTCAATATTTTCTATTTCACGAATAGTTTGACCAATATCGTCTCTGTATTGTACGTACATATAGCATCGATCCTTAATGGCACCCCACAAAAACAAAAGACCAACGGTTTCAAATCGCATCTCCGTGCCGGTCAAGCAACACCACCAAAACGACTGATTACACGATTATTGAACTTAGTGTGCAATAAATCGATTGTTGAACTGCTTGTGTACCACGTAGCCCCATCGCGCTGGAACCATAGCTCGCCCAAATCCTCAATTTCTAGCCATAAAAATTCGATTATGTCTCGGTAGGCCTCTTCTGGCTTGAATGAAAAATAGGCCCATAATGCCACCACTCCAAAAACCTGCAAAAAGCGGCAATATTCTCCATTAAGTGCACAGAACGAACACGGGAATATGTTCTGTCATCAAACAGGAAACCAGTCTCACGAACTTTCATCACAAACTTGCGTACACCAGCTGCAGTTCGTGCATTATTTCGACTGATATTTCGTTTCAAAATTCATCCTGTTTCGTCAATACAGCATCCACTTTGGAAGTAACTTTACAATATTTCCCAATGTTCTTCAAGCGTAAATCGATCCATTTCGTACCACGAATACATATATAATACTGAGTTTCTGTCAATTTTTTTAACGCATAAGAGCTGTCAGTGTCAATATAATATATGGTTTAAAAATAAACCAAGAGATGGCCCACCTATAGAAGACTGTAGAAGCACTTTTTCAAATAGTGTGTTGTTAAGTATCATTTCAATTGATAACTGAGCTTGCAATCGAATTTAAACGTGTATGGGCCGCTCAAGAATTTCACAGTGTATATACAGACACCTAACTTAAGAATCATCAGCGTAGAAGACCAGTTCTTCTTTGTTGGGGATTTTATGACCATTCCAGTCATTTCGGTTGAATATTCTGACAGTAAGTCCTTCATTTGGTTCACACATTCGATTTGTGTATGCTTTTCTGCAGCCTTCCATCCGTTGGTAATTGTAGCCTCCACTCTATTTCAATAGAGATTCAATAAAGTGAAACCTGGGATTTTCATTGCCGCTTTAGATTCTATTATTTCGATGTAGAAACCTTTTGCTGGTTTGAAACTCCATATACTAACCTTTTAGAGGCCTATCATGTCCCCAGAAGAGGTCATATAAATGGTAGGAAATTCCACCATAAGATGTACACTTGTTTGATTTAATTCTCCTACTTATTTACATATGTCTTTCAATACATTACAAAGTTAGATTCAGTGCGGACTGATTAGTATTGTATAGACACTCAATTGTACCATCTCCCTAGCGAGGTTTCAACTTAATCGTGTCCACTAGAACCTTACTTGTAGTATAGATATCTATGCAATCTCACTTGTACCATCTCCCTAGCGAGGTTTCAACTTAATCGTGTCCACTAGAACCTTACTTGTAGTATAGATACCGATGCAATCTCACTTATACCATCTTCTTAGTGAGGTTACAACTTAATCGTCTCCACTAGAACCTCACTTGTAGTATAGACATCGAGGCAATATCACTTGTACCATCTCCCTAGCGAGGTTACAACTTAATCGTGTCCACTAGAACCACACTTGTAGTGAAGATATCGGTGCAATCTTACCTTATTGGCATTCAAATCTTATCCAAACACTATGGACCTCAAAATGCGGACAAGGGTTTATCCCGCTTAAAACAGAACTTGTCCTCTAGACGAGGAAATATAAAGTTCCCCTTACTGATCTTCCCACGATTAATGGCACCAGTCTCTTCTTTAAAGATAATACAAAATACTTGGGTCTCATTATGGATAAGAAACTAAACTGGAAAGCCAATCTAACTTGAACCCGTAAAGAAGACATCTGTGGCTCTATACTCCTGTAAAAAAAACCATAAATAGGAGCTATGGTTTTCAAACTCATGTCACAGACTGAATGTACGTGTTCGTTATCTGGTCTGTACTGTTGTATGTCGTGATCGTCTGGTAGCCGGCTCTTAATAGCATCTAAGGTACGAAGATCTGCATGGGTATGCTGAGAACTTCTCCCTCAACGGGTCTGGACATTATACTCCACCTGCTTCCCTAAAATATTCTTGCCAAGCAATTTGTTGCGAGTACGACTATCCGACTCAAAGCCTCCTTACAGTGGTTTAGCCACCATACTCCTCGATCATTGAACTCTTCAATTTTACCCGAGAAGAGACACAAATTTCCGCTCGAGCACCCCTAACCATAGTGAGTCACTGCTCTCTTTCCTGAGGACAGTTCAGTCCACATCTAAATGGACGTCTCCAAGACTAAAGAGATGCTCAATCTGAGCATCTATTTCCGCCTCCTAGATAATTGTAGCGTTTTCCAACCGGAGACCATGAGGATCAGGAAGCCTTTTCCTTACTGAAATGTAATGCAATACCTGTCAGGGATATTAGAATTTTCACTGACAGTCAAGCGGCAATCAAATCCCTGGAATTGTGCTCCTTAACTTTAAACTGCGGTTTGTCTCTTTTGGAGATGATTGAGCAGTTCAACATTCACCAACGCAAAGTGCCAGGCCACAGAGACATTGCAGGGAATTGCAAGGCTGATAAGCTCACCAGACAGGGTACGACCGAAAGGATCCTGCCGAAATAGTGGAGCCTGGGTATGCTCTTCTTCGCTACTTGTAAACTCTTACTAAAGCTGGACGGTTTTAGCAAACTCAACTGCAGATGGGAAAATCTCTCTACTTGCAATATTTTGAGACAGTTCTGGCCTAAGCTTGATCTGAAACGTAGCGTCGAGTTGGTTAGTTAGATCAGCCATGGTATCGGTGTTCTTACTGGACACAGTCTGATAAACCAACATGCCCAAAGGCTAGGCCTCTTTTCAAATGATTTCTGCAGAAACTGTTAGGATAAGGACGAGGAGGAAGAAGCCATTCTCCACCTCCTATGCAAGTCTCAAAAAAGACTAGTCTTTGCCAACCTAGGCGAACTAGCATCATTAGGCCTCACGAGCCACCTTCGTTTTATCAAAAGCTCCAGTTAGTTTAGTTAGTCTCGGGTAGCACCAAATGGTGCGATCAATGGCATCAAAATGGACCTTCACTGATATAAGTGTTTCTGCACACCTGCATTGAGGGAGGCTAGGTACTTTACTAGAGTATTCTTAGTCCATTGTTAGTCTTCTTTATAAGATAAGGAAGAGGGTGGTGTCCTTGATATGCGTTGCTATTCTGGGCAACCACTTCGGCATTTGTTCTAGAAAATCTTTGTAGATATTTGGTTTTTGGTTTTTGGGTATCTTCAGACAGATTTTGTTCTTTGACTCGACTTGACTTTGCTATATCACCACAAGTGATTGTCGCGTGATTTTCATAACCTGAACTAGAACCAGTGAATGTGCCCCGACAAAATCCATAGAATCAGTTCCCAGGACCATTTCACGGTGGATAGTATTTGCTAAGCATTTCAAATTAGTCAACAACCTCCCACCTACTTCACTGGATTAAGGCCTTCCTCCAAAGTCCACTGACTTGATGAGTAAGTCAAAGTCAATCCTCGTATGACTCAAGGTAAACCAATTAAAAAAATCTCGTCTGCACTTCTCGAATCAGTTCGCAAGAGTTCACCAGAAGCGATTTTCATTTAAAATTCCCCTTGACATTTATTACACAAATAAATAATGGATTTCCTTTTAATTAATATATTTTTATATTTTTTACTGCATTTTAATATATTTTAAAATTTAAAAACAAATTTATGAATATTACCAGCTATAACAGAGAGAACAGTCAAATATATTTCCCTATAAACACATGTAGGACATCTTAAAAAAAAATAAAAATAAAATTAAGCATTAAGCTTTGTTATTTGCTTTCCCATTGCCACGTATCCTTTAATTTTAAAATATTACACGTCAGCGAAACACTTCGTATAACAAAAAGCGACTTATTAAATATTTACACATCACATCCTTGTAAAATATCAGCACAACACTTAAAATCCTTGTTTAATTTGTTTCGTTGCAAATTTTGTATCCTCGCATCATAAATGTGCGCCGAATGACGTCCATTTACAAAAAAAAATACATACACATCCTTAAAAACAAGGAAGCTCATCAAATCACTGTGTTGGCTCGTACAAACCTCTGAAAAATATTCATAAATATTTTACGATGTTAATTTTTACTCATTTTCTAGGGTGGAGATGTAATTAAATGCTAAAGCAATGAAAATTTTCGCGAACAAGGAGGAGCTCACATTATTGTGTATATTTCCCTAAAAACGAATGAATATGTGTAACAAAACAAAAGGATGGTGGATATTCGTATAACTTTGAAATTCGACACAACTGCTTAAAAAATCAACAAGAATACGAACAACACCAAAGTTCAGAACGTTAAGCACATCCTTCAACGAGTTTATCCTCGTGTATCACACACAGATAACCTGTCATATAGTGAGATGGTATTTCACCTATACACCAAAGGGGGTTTGCAAATTTCACACGAATAAGAAGGATTTTACTTTTAATGAACGTTGCCCCTAATAAAAATCACTCAAGTGTTGAATCGAAAATGAGTTTGTGTATCTCGTTGAGTTTTCAGAGTGTCAAACCGCGATGAGGTTTTGGTTGGTTTTTAGTTCGAAAAAGGGGGTCTTGTCGAAATTTAGTTGGAATAATGGGATGTAGTAGAATATGTGTGCAATAGTGGGCACAGGGAAACTCTTTTGAATTATTTTGTGGGCTCTGAGGGAAACTGACCTTGTTAGTTGTAGAGATGTTGTACATGGTACTTTGTACCTACCTTCTTGTGAATAATACTAATTCAGTCAAACTTTGCAAGTTTATTATAAGCAGACCCCATTCGGTCTTTTATTCTAAGAAGGAGCCTTCCTATTATTGCGCAATATCGTCCGCATAGGCTACGGCACTGACCATCTCTTTACCCAGGGCGAGGAGTATCTCATTCACTAGTAATGGTGATAGTACTCTTCCCTGAGGCAGCTCAGCATGAATAAATTTTCTTTCAAGCATTTACTCGATTCAAAATCAAAGACAGCTAGAAGACCTTGAGGTTAAGAAGTGCAGCAGCTTCTATTTTTACATTTTTGTGAAAGCTCCCTCAATGTCAAGGACGGACACTATAGTAAAATCCTTGTTCTCAAAAGATCTCTCAATGATACCTACCAACGAATGCAAGACAGTCTCTACCGATTTTCTCTTCCTGTATACAAGTTTTTCATTTTTTTTTTATAACTGCGGGTTTAAAGGGCTTCTTATAATGTCAAGACACAGCGCAGGCGGTAGGGAAATTAGAACAAGAAGATGGGAGATGCCGATGAATGTTGTTTTGTAAATGTTTATAGAAGAGCTTAGTAGAGCATTCCTCTTTCGTGTTATACGGTTTAGGAAGAAATGTCTGTACTTGTAACTTGTAACTTTATTGAGACATGTACAAAGAAATTAATATAATTCTTGTTATACTTGAATTCGGCCGACTTAAAAGTATGTCTGGCTTAAGCAACAGTATATACTTGACGGTACATCCGAAGATGGGCTTAAGGGTATACTGATGAGTATTCAAAGCATGACGGATTGTTGAAGAATGCAACTGCCTATTTTGCTGCAGCAGAGTTGGTAAAAGAAGTGATAAAACAATGAAAGACAGTAAATATTTCTGAGGTGTTCGAGCAACTCTATTGATTCTGCTTTTCTTCTGTCTTCTATTAATTTTAACCCGCGATTTTGACTTCAATCTAGCAGTCTATCATTATACTCGAACCAGCGACGGATGTATTCATAATATGTAGTGACGTCGAAAATGTGGTCATTCCAATGTGTTTAAAAGAAAAGAGGAAAGATTGTTTGGACGAAAGTCCTTAAGGAATATGTGGAAGGTATGAAGGGTTACTTTGATCTTGTTATTGGATCTAGGGGTTTCACTAAAGTTTAGGCAGTTCCTATATCAAAACCCTGTTTTAATTTCACTGGAAGGATAGATAGTATCGAGATCATGTGAATAAAGCTGTGCACTGTCCACTGCAGATTAATGGAGACCCTACAACGACTTATTTCGCTAGATCTCTTCTGTAGTAGTGTAATGGCTAAAATTACACTCAGAAAAATGAAACATCAATTGGTCAGCAACCTTCTCTTATGAGAGACTGATTAAAGACATCTATCTAACCCCTGAAGAAGGTTTAACAAGTCACCAAAAAAGAGGTGCAGGCCTCTTTCACTAACAGTCTCAATTTAGATCTCTGTTTCGGAACTGTAACATACAGAAATCATTCCTCTAGACTTCAACGATTTTGAAACAAAAATCACAGTCTTTATTCAGATCGTAAAACCATAATTGAAGACAATACCTTCGTACACTGGTAGTAAACCTTTATAAATACTTATCGAGGCAACGTGCTTAAAAAGGACTCATGGCTACGCAGTACTCTAGGATTTAAATGAAAATGACCGGTACTTTGTTATTCCCCAAGAAATCCAAACTAGCAAAATACTTGCCTTTGAAACAGGAATCAGCAAGTATCTCATTGAAACCAATGTGGCTCTTGATTCACAGGAGGATTTTGAGGCTTAATTCGTTTTGGTACCGAGTGCTGTGTTATTCCAGAAAATGCATGGTGTCCTTGAGTGTGATTTTTTGATCACTCATTTCAAGCTCAGATACAGTGTAAACTTCAACAGATGGGATACATCTTTTCAATAGTACTGCAGAAGACTTGACAAAATTTGCTTTTATAGCTATTTCAGTTGAGATTTTCTTTCGCAGAAAGCTAAGAGCTTTAGTCCCGAAAAGATAGAAGTATTGACTTTGTGACAAAATTCTAATACTAACACAAACCACCTCCTGAGCAAGCAGATTGTAGATGTAAAGCAAGTCAGCCAATTGACACCTTCGCTCCCTTCAAACACCCGGCCCTGACGATATTTTCCCCATGATGCTACAAAGCCTCCAGGCTCGAGAGGGAGTCAAAGTCATTTTTATACCCAAAGCGGGTAAACACTCACATACTACCCCAAAAGAAAGCTCGATTAGCCTTACCGCGTTCCTACTCCAGACATTTGAAAGGCTAATAGTTTTACACATTCGCTCCAAACTAAGAACTATGGATATATCCCAAGCCCAACATGTCTATACTAAACGCCGATCTGTTGAGACAGGCCTGCATGAGGTTGTAACAAGGATCAAAACTTCACTCCACCACAAACAATTCAAGCTAGAGGCCTTCTTGTATATAGGTAGAAGGAGCCTTCAACAATGTAAAAATCCATATGACTAGCACCAACAAAACATAGACCCAGTAATCGCAGACTGGATTAATTGCATGTTCAAGTCGAGGCACATCAACTCAGAACTGGGTGACTGCCAAGTGCATGCACTGGCCTTTAGAGGCTGATCATGCATGAAATCTTAAAGAAATTAGAACGAAGTGGGATCAAAGTTGTTGCATAAGATGCCGTCATAATGACACGTAAGTTCATACTCAACATCACCAAAATACTTCAATCCGCCCTCAATACCCCACACAAATGGGTGGAAAGATGTGGATTAAACATTAACCACTTAGAAACAGAAGCTGTCCTCTTCACTAACAAGAGAACAATCCCACAGATCCGGCTCTTGAAGTTCAATGACAAATCCAAATCTCAGATAAGGCGAGATACTTGGGCTGTATACTCGACCGTAAGCTGACTTGAAAAAAAAACACGTCAGAAGGGATAAAGAAAGCATCCATAGCTATGTCTTCTATACTTACAGCAAAATATTTGATAAAAAATGGGGGTCCAAGTCCTGGACGTACACAGCCATCATCAGCCCCATTCTATCCTATGGGTACCTCGTCTGGTGGCCCGCAGCAATTAAGGCCACGTACATCAGAGCACTGACCAGGATACAAAAATTATCATGTATAGAGACTACCGGCACCTTCAGAACCACGCTGACTGAGCCCTAGAAACCATACGAGCAGTGATCCCATTAGACCTACACCTAATGGAAACAGCTGCAAAGAGTGCCCTTCGCTTGAAGCAATCCAACCTTTTGAAAGAGGGCGATACGGATACCACACTATTGCGAGATGGGCACACTTAGTTACCGAGACAGATTATATATTACAATCCCACGACTTCAGCCTAATCTTGAAAACAATCTTCTCCCCAAGAGAGGATTGGATTAGCAGCCATCAACCTGAATAATATCTCGATTTGCAAGGAGAGCTCGAAGACGGACGAAGGAGTAGGCTCTGGCATATACTCATATGAACTCGAAATTTCTCGGTCACTTAGCCTTGCAAACCACGGCAGTGTATTCCAAGCGAAAGTATTGGCAATCGCAGAACCATCCACGAAACTGCACTCAAGAAAGAACATCGACAAATACATCGTCAAGCCGCTATGAAGACCATCTCATCCACTCATCCCCAGTCGTCAAATCCAAACTTATGAAACGATGCCGTGAAGAACGCACAGCAAACTACAAATTTGCATTAATTTGGAATTGAGGACACAGCGGGATTTAGGGAAACGAATGGACGTACGATTTAGCAAGAAAGGGATCCGGACAGGACCTGACAATGGTCGTTGCCTTTGTTCTACCGCCTCTAACTCTTGTTAAATCCAATATAGAGCAAGCCTTCGTGAGGCTAGCTAACCATAGATGGAGCGCACTCTCATCTTGTCGTGTCTCCAGAAAACTCTGGATAATACATGACAATGCCAAGACCACGCAAATTTTAGTGCTCCTCCTGACGGTCCACCAAAGAAGAATGCGACTAGACACTGATGACCTCTGCCAAGGCTTTGGCGACACAGATGCAGAAGAGAGCACATCTCACCTCCTATGTGAATGTCCAACCCAGGAAACGCTGAAAAGGAAAGTGATATGAATCGTTCGAGGTCCATCAGCTCGACATTACCCACGTTATCCAAATCGGTTAAGAAGTAACTACAGATAGTTCTCATTCTTCTGGCAGATAGGGCAAGAAACTCACATTGCACGCGTCAGACAAATTCAATTTCTTCCTCGTCCCTGCAACTTCTCTAATAGTCGTTGTGTAGTACACCGAGGCGCTCTGCATGAATACCAATAGAAGAGTGTCCAGTAATTATGCCAGGGAGGAGCCATGTATTGAGCTTCACCAGAGCAACAGATCTCTTCTTGTAAAGGGCCGGCCACAGCGACCTGGCAATTGCACATGTGTCTAGATGTCGATTACCTTCACCAGCGGTTTCATCCTCTAATTTTTCTTTTAAGGAGAGCATGCGATAGATACATGCTTCACTCATTCCTGACAACGTCTCTGAATTGATGGGTATATCCGGAGACCAGTGAGCAATGGGGAAAGTGGGTATTCAGTAGTATATCCAGAGTTTCCTCCTGCAACTTCGACCATGTACCATCGCTTTTTCTGATATTAGAGGCCGTCTTTGGTGTCTTGGCTAGAATCTATCTGAGGCGCGATGCTTCGTTGGTCGATTCCATAGATTCACAGAAAAGTCTTCAAGAATTTCTTTTCGCATATCTAATTTCTTTCTTGATGAGTTTAACGCTCTTTTGATAGGTGGACCATTCGATAAACCCACCTTTGGCGAGGTTCACGCCTGAACTTGAGCTGTGTCTACTGATCGGACAGGATTCTTCGAAGGATCGCGTGGGTCAACCGGTTAGTGCATCGACTGTGTAGTTAACACGTCCTAAATTCAGTCAGAACTTTACATTTATTCTTAGATACCTTTGTATATTCTCATCCTCGTCCATGGTCAAACGATTCGGAAAGGTTTGTACTATTGAAATCTTATAGGAGTCCACTGTCCTCCAAGAATATTTATAAATTCACACCGCTGTCATCCTTTACGATGAAAAGATTTCTTTGACATTTTTAATTACATTTCCAATGGAACACTTAACTAATGAATCCGAGGAACACTTAACTTTCAACCTCAGACAGACCACGACTGCTAAATCCCTTCACCTAGGCGTGACAAGAGTTTAAAAATTCCTAACAGTTTTTATGTCTCACTTTTACCTCAGACTACACCATTCTTTTTGAACACTTTATGGTTTCTTTTTGCAGCATAACCTCAACAAATGAAATGAGATGACTGAGATATAAATTAATAAATTCAACTCAATTCCGCAAAAAAGGAAAAGAAAATCTCTTTCTCTCGTCTGTCTGACATTTGCACGAAACCCAGTCTTACAATACATAGCAGCATGGACATCATAATTTTTCACCATCCATCGCGTGCCACTATTTTACGCTATTCTATCTCAATTTTTCATCGTCATCCGGGCCACGACTTCCGGCAGACATTTGCCGTTTAAATATTCATTAAAAATGCAAACAGATTTAGTTTCCTCATTCTATGAGTGTATATCGCCTGGTTCTGTCGTGTTTGGACACTAATGTCAAATGTTGACATTTTGCATTATGATTACGCGCGTGTGTGTGTGTATTTTAAAACTTCAAATTTGCATTTGACAGCAATTAATGGCTGGTTTATGTGTATGTGCGCGTGTTATATAGGCCAACAGGGTTGTTGGGTGTCCTGTCCCACCATCAAACTGGCTTAAATTAATTCTCATCACTTAATTTTGTATGCGAATTAATTTGCTACAAGGCAAAAGCTTAAAGAGTCCTTAACGAAAGAGCAGCCCGAAATGGGGAACTCTTTAACATAATCCAAGTCGAGATCCTTGAAGTGAAAAATGCGTTGTAATTCTACATTTTTTTTTTTTTTGTTTGTTCTTTTTGTAGGGCGGAGGGGGTGACAAACACCATCGGCATCATCGCCATTACCACCACCATCACCACCACTTCTAATGAGAATTCCAACTGTGCGGACTGTGTCTTGCAATGAATAATTAATAAGGACCCTGTGTCACGTTCTTTTGACTGTGTGTTGCTTTTTCCCTCTCGTTTAGGTATTCGAGAGTGTTGTTGAGTTGAGAGATCCTACCACCCGCTAGTACTTCGTTTTGCCAAGGATATGTTCTTCACCATTCAGCACAAACTATAACATTAAATTGAAAGATTTTTCACAGGAAAATCACTTTAAAGATAACGACAACCGAGGGCACAGGATAAAAACTAAAAAAAAAAATACAAAAAAAAAACCGAAGGACACAAAAGCGACATCACAGTCGAAGTGAGATGAATGCCTGCCACATCAAGCAAATACCCGCCTCATACCCACAAACACATACATATACATATGTACACATAGCTGGAGTACGGTTAAGTTTACGAAGGAACCAAGTTGTGAGTTGAGGTTGTGAAAAGGATATTTTCTGCTATTTAATGTAAGGCAACTGTGGGTTGATTTTTTTTCTTTTCTTTTCTTGTTTGTGCCGATGAAAAAGAGGTTTTTCTTTTCTTATACTATTTTCTGTAGTCTCTTCGAGTGTCCTTGAAGGACAAAGATATTAAAAAATAGTTAAGAGTAGTTTTACGGTTCGCGAATTGAAGTAATCTTTAAAGAATTTCATTTTGATTTGAATGTCCTTTAAAAGATGAGTAAGCCACTTTAAGGTTCTTTTGTAAGCTTTACGTCACTGTCAATAGAGTTTTAAATCCTTATTGCGCTCTTTTAAGGATAAAAATGTTTTAAAAGTATGAAAGTGCAAGAGGTTGAGGAATTTAAACGGCTGGTATGGTGATGTAAATAGAAGTTATGTTCAGAGTAAGGATGAAGTAGTCGGATAGAGAGTGTGTGTAGACATTTTTTAAAGTCATTGTCGAGCAGATTTACGATTTAAGGACCACTAGCGCAGGCTAATTAGGTAAAAAGATACATATAGCATCTTTTGTTGAAAGACGAATGACTTTTCAAGCTCTTGGTAACCTTATGCTCCATTACTTTGGGGGAAATGACTTATCAGACTAATAGAGCAGTAAGATCCAGTCGGTTATTCTGCATGGTGCATCGTATGCTTGCAGGAGTCTATTGGTCGCTTCACTCCATGACTGGGTTTAGAAGTTTAAAGGACTTTAGTCTTAAGTGATAAGCAATACGAAAAAAAACCTGTGGTGTAGATTTAATAGAGAAAGATAATCTGTTATTGGATACACCGATGGAAAGAGCACCAATGTCAGTTCTGGACTAATGAAACCAACCAGAGCCTTTAATAAAGCAAAGGAAGCTCGTGACATCAAACGACATCAGTTCCCCTAGGTTGTCAAAGAAGACAGCGGCTAGATGGTGTAGTTTTTGTGGGACAGAGCTGGGTACGTGCATACTTTTTAAAGGACTTACAACTTCTAAAACGCGCTTAATTCTGAATCGAATCTTAAATAGTTCCTCCTCCCCCCGATAAAACGACATATCTCATACTAAGCACCTGAAGTCTATCAAACAAATTATAATTTTACAAATTTAAACATGCTGGGTACGTGCATAGGAGGTAGAGAATGGTTTCTTCCTCTTCCTCGTCACTACAGCTTCTGCAGAAGTCATGTGAAAAGACGCCCACCCTTTGGGCATGTTAGCCTATCAGACAGTGTCCAGTAGAACACCGATAACGTGGCTGATCTGTGATCGCTGCAACAGAACCAACTCGGCACTACGTTTCAGATCAAGCTTAGGCCAGATCTATCTCGAAATGTTGCAAGTAGAGAGATTTTTCCATCTGCATTTGGTTTTGCTAAAGGCGTCCAGCTTTAGTAAGAGATTCCGCTACTTCAGCAAGATCCTTTGGATCGTACCCTGTCTGGCGAGCTCGTCAGCCTTGCAATTCCCTACAATGTCTCTGTGGCCTGGCACTAAACATTGGTGAATGTTAAACTGCTCAGTCATCTCCAAAAGAGACAAATGGCAGTTTAAAGAGGCCTTTGAAGTGAAGGAGCACGATTCTAGGGATTTGATTGCCGCTTGACTGTCAGTGAAAATGTTAGAATTCCTAAAAGATACATATTACATTACATTTCATGATTTCGAAGATTTCCTCCTGAAAAACCCTACAATGATCTAGGAAGCGGAAAGTGATCCTCAAATTGAACTTGTCTGAGAAGATACCACAGCCCATCACCTCATTAGTCTTGGAACTGGAGTAAATAATCCAAGAGGCAAAAAAATCTCAGAGAGTGGGAACCTGGAGCACTTTTTTAGTGACAGAGTGTAGGCTGATGTTAAGAGGAGTACCTGAGCTTTATTTCTGGTAATTGCATCACTTTATTGAAAATTAAGCCAGACAGACTATATACTACATAAGTGTGTCGACTAAACGATTTCGTGGTTTCAAAACACCTTTCCAAGCGCCGATTTCGGGGTCTCCTTCCAGATCGCTTGGTATGTTTCAGTAAGAGGAGGATTGGCTTTAAGACACTATCAATGGTTAGTTTCCCTACTTTTGCAAAGTTGGAATTTACTCTAGAATTGTTCTGATTATACAATCCGTAGTATTGTGTAAGCTAACTGCTGAATTTCACTCAGAAATGCTTACGATCTCCACTGGAGCGCACATCCTTTTAAGCAGTGAGCTGATGTTAAGGTTTTATACATCTGCTCTGTTTGCCGTGTTCTTAATAAACCCTGCTCTACTGTAATGTTTACATCTAAACTTATGCAGGTTGCTATCATTAAACTGACATGGCCTAACTTCCTGTACAGATAGGTACTCTAACTAGGAAAGACTCAGCAGCCATCTTTTATACCCAGGCACTGCTAGCAGCCGGTTCAAAATTCGTTAAATGTCTTACATAGCTAATAAGAACTTCGTCGACACCATCATCCCTTCCAGATCACTCTGAAATGAAGATCAAGATGATCTTTTAAAAGATGAGTCGAATCACTTCTACACTGACGACAGCTCAAAATCCAAAGATGGAGTTGGTGGAGGTGTTTTCTCCGGCAGTTTTAATATTAAGCTGTCTTTCTGTTTACCAAATCATTGTAGCGTGATCCAAGCAGAAATTATGGCCATTGAAAAAGTCTTATTCTGGCCTATGTGCAGGCCCAGGTTAACCCGAACTGTAGCGCCACCTAAGTAAGTATCCTGGCCTAAGAAAAACGCAGAATCTGATAGTGATATCCACATCTTTTCGGTCAGCCAAGCAGCTTTCAAATCCTTGGAATCGATCTCTATTATTTCTTTAGTAGCTCTAGACTGCTGATTGTCTCTCACGAAGATGGCTGAGCAGTTCAATATTCACCTTTGTTGGGTGCGGGTGCATAGTGATATTCCAGAGAACTGTAAGGCCGATAAACTCGCCGGAAGAGGCACCAATACCAATCTCTACTTCCAAACTATAATTCAAGCTGGATGTTATCGAGAGTAAAAATTTTACGTGGACAAGTGGACCAACATATCTAGCGACAAGCAAATTGGCCAAAGGTGGACTTAAGACGCTCTATGAATTTGATTTCTCTCAATAATTTGCATATCGGCACTATAATAGACAGGCACTGGACACTGTCTAATAGGCAAGCATTCTACAAGGCTGTGATCTTTGCAAACCTCTTTTGTAGAAGCTATATGGATGAAGAAGAAGATGAAACCATTCCTTACCTTCTTTGTTTTTGCCCAGCTCTGTCCTGCAGAAGGAAGCTTCACTTATTAACCTTCTATTATAATGATCTAGGCGATCTGATAAACATAGATATCAAGAGCCTCTTTCCCTTCGTCAGCAGTTCGAAATGATTCGAAACGAGTAGGTAAAGAGAAACTTCCTCCTATGATCCATGTGGTATCACAATGGACCTGGCAGCCACTTCAATCAAACCAAACCTTAGCTAATTCATTTCCAGCACTAACATAGACTTCCATATTTTGTAAGAGTAGCAGAATCAAGATAGAGAATCAAGGACTAAGTACATATCTCTTCCAAACAAATCAGGCGAGAACTGGATTGCAGGAAAACCAGTAGATGTACTATATATCCGTTAATAGAATACATCTAACAAAGCTAGTCAGGACCACTGTCTGGAAGCAGCCATGCCAGTAGACTTGATGTTCCCTTCAACGACTTCTGTAGAAGATGTAGAGAAGAGGAATAGAAGAAAATCATGACGGATCTTCTGCGTACATATCCTGCCCTATCGATTTTGAGGTGAAGGCGAGTACTTTCTTCGAAGACCTTAACAATCTAGCTTGACTAGACTTAAACTGATCAAATTCGTTTAGTGCCCAAACAGCGAAACGTACTTCTTCGGCATGAATTCGCGCCGGAACTAGTTGCCCCGCCTCCTGGTTCATTTCAGAGGTTTCCATATATGTATGTAGATCTCCGGTGCTGGTAATCCGGTTTTTTCCAAAGTGGTATCACATGGACCTTCTTTTGGTGGAAGTATGTCCCTGCTAACCGGCGGCAACCCAATCATCTGTTCGGACTAAAGGTATTGATAACTCTCGTCACTAGCTTCAGTCTAAGAAATTCTAGCTTTCCTGATTATTTTTGTCTATAAATGTTGGTATCCGTGAATGTCCAACATTCTTCCTAAGAAACGGCTTTGGGTTGATTTGAAAACCATGACTCTTTGCGCAATCATGGACAAGAAACAAATACGTTAACTTATCCGAGAATAGTTCAAAATCTCTCCAAATACCGTGTTTCAATAGTCTAGCTAAGTTTACTTAGTTATGACAGTAATGAAAGAGACTTGATGTTAAAGGACTTACACCTTCGAAAACGCCCTTAATTCTGAATGGACTCCTAAATAATTCCTTCTCTCTCTGATAGAACTACATGTCTCATACTAACCATCCAAAGTCTACAAAACAAATTATAATTTTACAAATTTAAATATAAACATTCATTACTAAAGGTCAAGGTTCTACAGCAAACCAAAACTGTAAACACGGAAACAGACAGATGAAAGGTGAAAGAAAACGCCTGTATGAGTAATTAAATTCCCTCACCATACCGGAACTAAGTATTCCCAAAATCGCAAA
The DNA here is from genome assembly GCA_905220385.1 of Xylota sylvarum. Lineage (NCBI taxonomy): Eukaryota > Metazoa > Arthropoda > Insecta > Diptera > Syrphidae > Xylota > Xylota sylvarum. The sequence goes on from LR999960.1 coordinate 11,649,665, forward strand.
AACCACAAGACCAAACTTTAATTCAAAGTATTACGCATACGTCTGGGTGTATGTAGTTATTTTGATTTCCCACATTTGCCTGTAGCTTTCTAAAACTTCTACCTCTCTGGTGTGCCAACATGAAAAGTCCTCCCCCGTCAGCCTTAAAATAAACTTTCTCATAAAAGCCGTGCGTCACATACAGCTCGTACCACCATCAAACAAAAATATTCCAATTCAATTTGAAAAACACAGAGAACCTGAGCAATGAATGAACCGAAAACGTTCCTCTTTCCCTTCCTCGGTGAGAATAGAATTTGAAAAAGTTTTATAAAAAAAAAAAATGAATTTCTGGCGCATTTCATAAAAATTCCTTCTTGTGTGCGAGTGTAACTAGTACACTGAACTGCATAAATATTGTTTTTAATTAAAACAAAAGCAAAGCTCAGGCTCAGCAGTATATATTCAACAAATCACGCAGACACATCAGATCGCCGCAAAGATGGCGATGGAACAACAATACCGGGGCGCTAACCGCCTTTGGCCCTAAAAGTGTACCAAGCCGCATGCGATTGTAGGACTTTTTTTTTATGAATTTGTTCTGTTGTTGGTGCATCATCATCCTCGTATCACACATAACAACTGACGCTTGTGACCTCAAAAGTAGTGTAGTGTATGATTATTGTTAGTATCTTTCCTCGAGCACATTCAGTTGCCAAGGAATTTCGATAATGATGAAGAGTTGCATAGCATGAGGATTATGATGATGATGATGCTGATGTGAATGATACATGTGGCCATATCCATCTTAATGAGGCTGGGATCTAGTCAGACAGGCAGACATTTACCGGGTGGAGGACGAGGGCTTCTCACTCGGTTGTGTGTGTAGAATGGTACGACTGCCGGAGTAATTATGGTGACAAGATGCCAACATTCCTTATGGCAGTGGTCACACTTGGCCAAGATGAGTGCTTTTTTTTGCTTTGAATTTTTGCGCAACTAGTGGGAAGGAGAGGTTTTAGTGTTATCGTTTTTTTTTTTTCGAAAATTAATTGGGACAATGGTTTTTGAAAGTTCCTGTTGTGTTGGTAATTATTTTGTTCAAGTGACTAATTGTGTTAATTTGTAAATAACGCGCCGGGGGATATCGAAGAAGGTGATTTCGCTAATAAATGACCATTTGAAGAGGGGTCTTATGAAATAGGTTGATGGTGAAGGAAATCGCTTGAAATGAGATTATATTTTAATACTTTAAATGTGGGATGGGATATCCATAGTGAGTCATAAGAAAGGAAATTTAGAACAACAACTACGAATAAGGTAACAGGTTTCAGGCGGCCAGGAAAGTCTACAACCGATCAATATTTCAAACTTCGAGGGATCCTAACAGTCTTAAAGAAGTCGAAATCAAATATGTTTATCGATTTTAAGGCCGAATTTGACAGCATCTATAGAGACGAGCTATACAGAGCCATATCTACATAGTTTCCCCATGCCTGCCAAACTCGTCAGATTGTGCAGAATGATGTTGGAGACTTTTCGCTGCTTTATCAAGGTCGGTAAAGATCTCACCGAGAACTTTGAGGTCAAAAAAGATTTTAGACAAAGTTACACATTGTAACAAAAGTAATGACAATGTAACGACTTCTTCAACACCATACTTGACAGAATTGTGCGAAACTCATAAGTCAAAACCAATTACAGAGACATTTTTCTATGTTCTATCTCGACGTTGTTTGGCCGTCATTTTGATTGGCATTTGTCAGTTCACATGTAACGGTCGTGAAGAGCTGTCGATAATAATTTTATGACGTAACAGTGGCTATGACGTTGAAGTTTATTAAATATTTTTGGCATTCTAGGGAGAGAATGATAAAAAAAAGAAAACAATAATAAATTTGTTATGCATCTTTAAATTTATTATTATTTATAATAAAGTTAATAAATTTATTATAAAATTATTATTGTTGGTGATTGGACTCAGTGACTCAGTTTGATGAAATTTAAATGGGAAATGCACATGGGGGTATCAAAAGAAGAGAATCAAAAAGTAGAATCTATATAGTGGGAAATATTCTTCTCATCATGCCTTAGATCTATAAGTTTTCTCATCATCGACAACGTTAGGTGTGATTGTCTATGTATTATCAGCGTCTGGTAAACGTCTACAACTTAAAAGCAAAATATAATTCAGGCCCTACTCTGAAGTTCTGTATGTAGGGTCATGGATCGTTTCAAGTCAACCACTGTTACACGGATGATGTAGATCTAAAAACTACATTATTGTATCCAAAGTGTACGCAACCTCAAGATGCTCTACTGGAGGAATTATGCAATCCTTTTAAGACACAAAATTCCTAAGATAAGCCACAGTACCATAGATCAAGATCTTGCCAACTAACTAGCTAATAATCAGGGCAGCAGATTTACATCTCCCTTTGGTACGCTTTGTATTTATTATACCTTGGACCTAAGCCAACTTCAACAAACTCTACCTTAAGTACCAAGCTATCTTTTCGACTGTATTGTGGAAGGTTTTTCGACCGCCAAGAGACCTTTTTAATCTTTCTGTTATCTTGACCTATATTTCTAAGGCATTCGGTTTCGTCTAAAATCTGGTTACGTACATATGTCGAGCTACGTTAGATACTCGATTGCTCCTCTTCAAGTATAGTTTCTTATTGGATTCTATATTATTACGGTCACGATTTAATGGTATTACAAAGGACCTAGTACGTCTAAATGTGTCCTAGCATTGACTTGGTACAACCATACTACCTACCTAAGCGAGAAGGTAGAATGAAAGAAAAGATGCAACCGGTAGCTATATAATTTATACCAAGACCTAAAACCTGGTTATTATCACATCTAAGCTCCATGCAGGTTCTTCCTGAGGCTAGTACACCTCTTAGCACTTTGAACAGGGAAATAGATACTGATTCCAACGAGGTAGCTAAAATCGATGGTATCTAATACATGCATACAGGTGCTACAGTCAAATAGTTGTGGCCAGACTATGACAAAAAGTGATCTGCAGATCTCAGTCGCAGGGAGCCGCAGCACGGCTAGGTCTACCCTATAATGACTTCTTTAGACACTAGGGTGAGCAAGAGGAAATAGAATCCATTCGTCACTAGCAATATCTATCAAAAGGAATGATACTCTTTGGAGCTGTTTCCTTGCGAAACTGGACGGTCTAAGAAACATTGACCTGAAAAAAAAACTCCAGTGATTCATGCACTTATCTAAGTAGTTTAGTTCAGCCATCGGTGACTGAAAATCAGGTTCTCAGTGGTATTATGATTGGCCACAACGGACTCATTGGTATTCTAAGTAAGCCAATTCTACATATTTATGTAGCTACCCTAACATAACTAGTAGGTCAAGAAAAGACAAGAGAAGACTTCTAAAATAATTCGTATCTTAGATCGGATTGACAAGAAAGTGGCTTCTTTATCAGTTAACTGAGAGAGTCCTATACTTAGTTTGTATGATGACTTCTCTTTTCTTACATAACACATAAGTAATTCCTGGTAAGGTCCTTTACCTGCTTAAGCTGGTACAGACCAAAGCTTAACTCTACCGAATTTACTAACTGTCCTAAGGTAATCCCCTATCTCCCACTTCATACAGCACTACATCTCCGAAACCATGTCCCAAATCCCTCCCAATGGCCTCAATACAAGCAACAAAACTCTTCGGAACCTCAAAGTCTATACTTTGTTTAGTTTACATACATATATGTATACCCAGAGATATATCCCAGTTTACAAACCACCCTATGTACCTACGTACCACATTATCCACAAACCACACATAAGCTCCGCAAAGGTGTCCATTTCTGATAACCAAGTTAACTTGGAACTAATTTTGAGGTTACTCTATAGAATCCTTTCAACAAACCATATCACTTGCATCTAATTATAGAGAATAATTGTCAAAATATCATCCAAACATCAAACATCATTCAATTCATCCATTAAAACCGACAACTTAAGCACCATTAGCAATAGTTATCTCTGGGCTCTCCTACTGCATATTATCCTTGAATGGTATCCTTTGAATAATTAATAACATAATTTCAGTTACCAGACACTTTAATTAATAAACCATCAGTTAGACCTGTGTGTATCTGCTACTGCTATTCAATTAGCTAGTTCAATATGGTTTGAGAATTCCATACAATGATGCCCACGTTTGCATAAATTCATTCAGTTACCTATACAAGCGATGCGAAGAAGACATTCTGAACATTCCTACCTGTCAATGGCATTTCAATTAAAACAAAGTTACAACTTACTGTCGATGTTAACATACCTTAATTTGGTGTCGGTTGCTATGAGATAAGCCATTAGGTTAAAGCCTAACCCACTGAAGGAGGAACAAAAAAAAAACGAAGAAAGGATTTTCTAACAAGAGCCAATGGACAGAGCCAATCTAGACGTATGAATTGGCATTACCAGTACACTATGTGGTTTTTCACCTTACACCCCTTTAATTCCTTAATTCCAATCAAAATCATTCAAAAAGGCTTTCGGCGAGATACATTCCACTAGAGATTTTAATTTCCATTCTTTGCACCCCATGGGGGTTGTTCAGATCGTTGTTATCGAATTCCATTAGCTTTTCGTCTGGGATTACAGTGAATCCATATACTTTTCTTTTACGATATTCGATAGATCTTTGGGTAGATTAAAGTTTTTTTTCTTCTTCCTCTCTGCCATCGATTTCTGCACACGTCCTTGTGCACATACACACAGACATGTAGAGACACTTTAGAGTGGCTTACTTCATTCGAAGTAAGGAAGTACACTCGGTACGTATCTTCATTTATATTTAATTGTGGTTTAATGTGGGAAAATATCCACCCTTTGCGCTGTGATTTAACGGTGTTCTAGGATGTTTTTTTTTCTCTATCTGTTCTGTTAGTGGTGGTGGGTGGGAATTAGTTCACACTTTGTGCGCGAAATGCATCTCAAATGAGCGCCAGATTGGAAGAAAGGGGTTTCATTTGAATGCTGGTGTGGTTGCACACATATTAATGCGTTCTTAACGGTTACCGCTGCAACTCAATTAGAACTTCATGTTACCGATTGCTAGTTGCAAGTGTAGTACTCTGCGATGTGAGACGTTTTGCGGTTTCAAATGGGATCGTATGCGGTTCGTCGGTGTCGCAAATTAAGAAAGTTTTCTTTCCCAGGAGTGGATGGTATGTTTGTATGTACTTATACCCGAAGGGGGGTTGTTTCTGATAATCAAGATTGTAAGAGGTTTTGAGTGTGAGGTTAGATACATAAATAATGGAACGATTGAGATAGTAAGGAAAATTAATTTCTCTAGTTATGGAGGAGTAACCCCAATTTGAGCAGAGATTGTTGCCCGTTTATCATATGAGGACAAATTATGGCTTTGACCTTAGCAAGGGGATGGATGTACTCCACATAATAGTACCTAAATGAATGAAATCCATTCTTGACTCTCTTTCGTAAGAGGGCTGGAAACGTCTACGAATTTCGTCTTCGTTCATGTCTTCTAGCCTGTGCTCCAGTTATATGCGCAACCTTGCGGGATAAATTTCTCAATCGGGATAACTAGTCATGTAATGGGGTGGATATGTCCCACATATTCGGACCTAAAGGAACGAAATTCATTCGTGACTTTCTTTCATTTGAGGACTTCAAACGACTACCGAATTTCGTTACATCAACTCTTGTAGCCTGTACTCCAGCTATTTGCGCAACATTGCTCACCGTGCGGGATAAATTTCTGAATCGGGATAACTAGTCACGTAATGGGGTGGATAGGTTCCACATATTCGTACCTAAATGAACGAAATCCATTCGTAAATATCTTTCGTGCGAGGACTTCAAACGTCTACCAATTTCGTTACATCAACTCTGGTAGTCTGCAGCTCTTTCAGCAGATCAAATTAGGAGGCGTTGCCACATCCAAAAGTAGGAACTTTTTGACCTCATCGCTAACTAATCCTGTTTTAAAACGCTGTGCTCCGTTGATATGGGCTATAGTGATGGCGACATCGTTCATAATATGTCTTCCTTGCTACAAATTCGTCCTTATTATTATCTAGAGCTGTAAGACTGCATGTAATACCCTGTTCTTGTTACTATGCATGTAACAATCGATTTATAGCCCTATACTAGGGCCCTGACTATGTATTCTGACATTTAAATATCATCATTATCATTAGATACCGATTGTGGTAGCTCAATGGTTACCCAGACGTATGCCAAGTTTCTCGCATTAGTTGGAGTAACCCTTTCCTTATTGGGCCAGCTTAAGAGTATATCTGTATCTGAAAATTTAATTGATTAAATTTAAGAGTACAGAGTCTTACTTTGAGAGAATAGCATCACCATCACTTTCCTTACACCGATCGACTACATGCAACCATCTGTGACATCATATGGAAGACATACTACCCACCACCTTCGATTTCGTTAGATGTTTTCTAAGAATCTTTCAAAAATTATTTAAATAGATTTTCAGTGATTTGAGTGTATTTTCTGCAAACAGAAGTCAAGGAAATTTTTGCTCGAGGCAAGAGCACCCTTTCCTTTCATTTCTATTCAAATGCGAATGGAAAAATGTGCACGGCTTGCAAATATCCTTGAAAAGGCATCTCGTCCTACCCTTTCTTCACCTTCAGAATAATTCGAAATTCGTTTTTAAAGAGAAATTGCAACCTCAATAGAATTCTTCAAACTGAAACTATTCCCTGCCTCTGCCAAGAGAGAAAAAGGACCAAGGATTTATCTTTCCTTCGCTAAATCAGTTAAAATTCCTTATGATAGCGTTCACATCAAATCATTGAATTAATTCTCGAAGGACCTTATATGAAAAAACAAGGAAACTCCAAACAATATCTGACTGTAAATAAAGTTAGATACTCAGATACAGTCAGCCTTGGTTGGAGGAAAAACCTTAATCACGATAAGTAAAGAATATATTAATGAATTGAAAAAGAGTTCCAGCGCACACAGGCTGGACAAACCACAAGCGCTACATACAAAAGTCCAAAAAGGCTTTTAGGCAAATGAATGAAGTTGTAAGGCTAAAGGTGTCCCTAAGCTCTCTCACCCCTTACCCTTGGTTATTCGTAGCGTGCCACATAACTTATAAGACACATGTTCTCCTGCACGACCCCCTAGAGGGCATTGTATAGTATTCTGTTATCTCCTGTGGCAATCTATGGCCACAACTTAGTCGAGAATGTGTGCGGTTGGTTGAGTCGGATAATGAAGGATGCTTATGATGACCTGCCAAGCATGCGAAATTGTGTGGCGGATGTATGTACTATACATACTTACGTTGCTGGAGGGTAGTGAAGGATCTGCTGTTCCGTGTGTGCATTCCTTGCATTATTTTTCGCAACGGGTTTTGTGGGACAAGGCCACTTGGTTGATTGTTGGATGCACGGTAAAAGGATTTTACTTTTCTTTTCTTTTTTTTTTTCTCTCAAAAACAGGGACGAGGGAAGGGATAGTCTTTACTTTTTGAATTAAAAGTTTTTCGCTGGATCTCCCCTAAAGGGGAGAGTGGATATAAATGAATCTTTTCATCTTTGAACTTTGCTTCTTTTTTTTTTTTGAGATGCAGTGGTACTGTGGGTAGGTGTTCGAGAAGGAATGCTGAACAAAAGAGCGTTGGAAAGACTTTTGGCTTGAGTATGGCTTTTCATCAAAACACCCTTGGTAAGCATTCTTAATGCGGTATGGCAAAGGTGCTATTGTCGTACTTCTTCTTTGCCGAGCACTGACAGAAGACCAATTGTGGTTCGAAAGGTCTTAAGGGATGAGGTTGTGTAAACAAAGTGTGGAAGCTGTTTTCAGTCCCCCTAGAGAATGAAGAATTTCTTAGAAGCAGTATCTGAAGTCTCCGTTACTATTTGGTGTTAGGGTGTTGGGTGCAAACTGGATGACATCGTATCGAAAATGATTAGTATCCTTCTCAGAAGGTTTGTAAGTACAATGTTTCTGTATACAGCTTACAGTCAGGTCCTTACATTTTTCACAAATAGGCCTAAGCTTGTCTAGGTTTCAATCTCGAAAAGTGTATCTGCAAACAAAGTTACCGTAGTCGGGATTCCGGGTCATTAAAGCTTTGAGGGGTCTGATTATCTGGCATATTGCCTGTTCGTTGATCCCGAGCCCTATTTGGCATACCACCTAGTAGCGCCTACTCAAAAATAACGCTTTCGGAAGTCAATGGCCTCGCTGAACACTGGTCCAACTTTAAACAAAATTCCAAAAGACCAACGAACTACTCCAGCTCTGCAAGGAAGTATGTACACCACTTCTATCTACAACGTCAATGCTTAAATTTTAGAAATAGGAATCAGTGTCCTTTGGAGCTAGGAGAAAACAATATCTATTACTTATCTCAGCAGATACATACATATATACTACTTAGGTCACTCAGGAGATGGCCACTAACAGTGAATTATTGAATGCCTTCTTAAGAGTATCTGCGATAAAACGAAACTCATCTGTTCAGAGTCTACCTATAGAAAGTGCTCGACTAAGCTTCGTATCTGGTAAGAATAATGATGAATTTACTCACTGGGGCTACAGCCCAGTTTGGTCCAGAGACTCGATCAACAAGTGCCCCTGCCTATTCGATCTCTAACGACTGATTAAACTACCGGTCATCAAGACGATTGAGGTTTCTATCCACATGCAAGCATCACCGAAACCAAGAGTTAAAGTTTACCTTTATTGCTATCAAGATCTATAGAACGGGTGCTGACACTCCTCCTTGCGGTATGCCAAGTGAAGTGCTTAGCTTCGTTTCAACTTTCGTTGTTTCATGTGCATTTCACTCAGTTTAAGAAAAAATGATCTGCCTTAAGGTAGTTTAATGCTCGTTTTATAGCGTCTGGTTCCACATTGTGGAAGAATCCTTCATATACGCACATGTATTCAGAAGGACACATCGGGCAAAACTATGTATGTACATATAACTGCACCACTGGACATTAGTTTGATTGAAATTTATTTTGGAATTAAAGTCCTCTATGCGCTCCACTCAGCGCCTGATCTTCATTTAGGTGGTCTGCTTCCTTCTTTATACATTAGTTTCGGTTTTAAGTAATTTAAGGCTCTGTCTATACCCAAGATGTCAATCTCTTTTCATAAAGCGATCTTGCGATTACCTCCTCTACCCTGGGTTTAATATAAACCGAACCCGGGTTCCTACAAATCTTTGAAGAAGATGGACGCTATAAGTATAAAACCGTTCGGTTACCTTAAGCCATGAAACAATGCCAATGTCTAGTCGAGAATCTAAATTTACTCCTAGATACCATCCAGAAAACACAGCAGCCTGTATCTTCAGTATTGAAGGGGCAATCAACAACATAAAACCAGAGACCTTGTGAATGCTCTCAGAAAACTGAGAATGAATGCGAGGTAGTCACTGGATGCTAGTTAACAGAGCGATCAATTCTTGGAACCTGGCCAATGCCAATCCAGAAGATCAGTTCATCGCGGCACACCACAAGGAAGGATACTACACCACGTAACGTAAATAAATTTCTCCTCACCTTAGAAAAGGAAGGATTCAAAGTTATAGCTTATGCAGACGATATTGGTATGGCAGTCAATGAGAAGCACCCAGAAACGTTACGGAATCTAATGGAAGGAGCCCCGACAAGGATGGTCAGATAGCTCTAGAATTAGCACCAATCCAACGAAAACAGAGCTTATTCTTTTTACTAAAAGGCACGTGGGGAGAATTCACTTAAGTTTCCTCAAACTTGGTAAACACTTGGGTCTTATACTAGACAGGAAGCTGACATGGAAACACTGAGCATACGTGTGGACTTATTAAAAAGACCACTACGGCACCATACGCTTGTAAAAAAGCCATAGAACCGAAATGTACGGACAGTCCGCAATTAATGCTCTAGCTACATATATACAGCGGTTGTAAGGCCATTGCTCAGGTATGGAATTCTAGTCTGGTGGAGAGCACTAAATAAAACTAGGTATCACTCTCTCAGAAAGACTCAGAGAACGCCTTCCAAGACAGCAAACATGCCGCTGATTTCTTACTGACGTTCGAGAGCATACGTTTAGTCTGCCTGTATCCTAGAGAGCCGTGACACACAAAGTTGTGTTCGTAAGAAACCAAATCGCCAATGAACCCAATGGACCCTCCGAGGACGCAGGTTCAGCTCCTGGGAAATCATCCTCTAAGCATTGCTCAGCAATCTCATCGGAGCTCTCATTTCCCACAATCCCAGTGTAACCTGGAACCCAGACAAGAGTTAAAGAGTTCAGCATTGCGACAGAGTTCAAAAAGTTCTTGCATTCTCGAACTATTTTAGAACGGGTTACAGGGTTGAGCAAGGCCTTAAGTGTAGCCTGCCTATCGCTACAGACGCAGATACTCCGACCTCGTCACCTATTCTTAACAATATAGTCGGCAGCTATTAGAATAGCATAGAACTACGCTTGAAAAACAGAAGCATGCTTGCCTAAGGAGTATTAAGGTCTAGTGTTGTCGGACTCCATGAAGATACTCATACTGGTCCTTTGCCTAGTTTTGGAGCAATCCGTGAATATATGATAAAAGTATCAAGAGGAGGTAAATCAAGAAAGGGAGTATCTAGAGCAAAGCCAGGCGTAATCTGGAAAGCTCCCGTGCAGTCGAGATAGGCCCTTCTTTAGAGTTTCGTGCAGAAGGCATTCACATAAGTACATACGCGAAAGTCCAATCCACGAAACAACAGACGCGTAAGCTAGAAAAGGTCTTATATATGTATATTATTGGAGAAATTACGAACCAGACCACAGTGTTGGGTCCCTTTTCTCGACAGTTCCTCTCTGGCTTTGATACCTAGAGTCAACGCTAGCATCTATTTAACAGAAATCTGGTTCATCCTCTGGGTACCTACCCGACTTCCTCTAGGCATAGTTCACAGGTGTCATCCTCTAGAAGACTCATCTTCTTTAGGTGATACTCAAAATATCCAATAAATATCCTTCGGTGTGAGTGGTGCCAATCGGCGCCTAACCAACGATTAGAAAAGGTCTTACCATAGCCGTATAGATCTAGAGGACATTTTTCGGTGATAAACTCCATGTCGTTCCAAAAGCTGCGAGCGCCTTGTAGATCTTCGACTACAGGTAGACATGCTTTGGCCAAAGAAATTTCTTATTTAGGATCACTCCCAGGTATTTCGCTTCATCGGAGATTTGGATAGTGACCCCTTTTAGCACTGGCTGGTGAGTCAGACCCACTCCATCGGGACATAAGTCCCAAATCGAATTAGGGACTTATGTCCCACCGCATCGGGACATAAGTCCCATCAAAAAATGTTGGGTCTTATGTCCCACCTAACATATTTGTTTTTAAATAAGCTTAGAAAATTCAAATACCCAGAAAAGCATGGAACAAGTAAGTACATGGCAAAGCTACATTAGGCAAATTTTGCTTTATGTCACTTATGTATATGCAAAAGTGGAATATCTATGGGGGGGCATGCTGCCCCCCTGCAACCCCCCTGTTTGGGGTCACTGTTGGATTTGGGGTAAGTGCGTGGTTGAGGATCCATGCGAAATATGGATATAAAGAAAGTTTGCATATACCCAACCTCGCACTTACCCCAAATCCAACAGTGACCCCAAGCAGGGGGGTTGCATATACATAATTGACATAAAACAAAATTTGCCTAATGTCGCCTTATCAAAGTGTGATAAGGCCAATTGCTAGAATTTGGGACTTATGTCCCATTTTCGGCGAAAAAATTTTGGACTTATGTCCCGATGAGGTGGGACATAAGTCCCTAATTCAATTTGGGTCTTATGTCCCAGTTAAGTGGGACATAGGTCCCAAAAGAAAAAAATGGGACTTATGTCCCGGGGACTTATGTCCCTGCGCCTCTTTGACCATGTCTAAGGCTATCTGCACGTTAGCACAGGCAATCTGTAGGCATGACGTGACAGAAAGTGTGGCAACATCATCCGCGTATGTCTTAGCGTAGACGTTTGAACTATTGAGAGTATACAACAGAGAGTCAACTACCAGTTTGGACAGATTTGTCTAGCTCTTCTCTAAAGAGTATCCAATTAGTTTTTCGGGGATTCCTCCTCGGCTCCAAAGTAATGACTTCCCATTTGATTTGGAGGGCGATGTACTTGTGATCCTATAGGGACACTTCCTGCAGAACTCTCCAGTTTGTAATCGACTTGAAATATCTGTTAGATAACGTCAAGTCAATAGCCTCCTTTCTTCTTGCCATAACAATGGATGGCTCAGAATCAACATTGTAAAGGACCTCAGTATACAATACTACAAATGTACATATTCCCAACCAACAGAGACCACGATTATTAATAATTCTGCACTGAAAATCTACACTGATGGGTCTAAGACAGGCGAGGGTGTAGAAGCTGGACTGTTTTCAGTCTCACTAGGCGTAAACATGTCTTTAAGGCTACCAATCTATTGCTGACTATATCCTCAACAAGAATATAGATTCTGAGAGAAGTTCTCAAAATGGTTCCAAGAGTAATGGAAGCAACCGCGTCATTTGGTAACACAATGGATATTTCCTGGCACAACTGGATCCTACCGCGAACGCAGGATAGCTACCTAACCTAAACCTACCTTAAAGAAAAAACCCTAAGTAAAGTGCAATACCATTGGACCAAATCTTCCTTGGACCTTGTATCCTGACTAGCACAAGTTCAGAGGTCCCCCACCAGAGTATAGGCATTTTATCATCTCCCCGCCATTGAGTATTCCCATTTTAACAAATTAACCCCTTTGGCATTCATTAACTAAAAAATATTAACCCCCGAGGAACCAAAATTAATGCATTACCACCCTCCCAGCCACATTCTGCAAAAATTATCGTCCAACACCCCCAGTTGTGATGTGCCAACATAAATTATCCTTTTACAAGGATGCCAATAAGTTAATCGACGAAAATTAATTTTGATTTTTCACTTTTGTTTCTCATTTTCTTCCTCCCACCCCGGTCTACGTTTCGGTGGGCTTATGTATGTCCTCCAAGGGTAGGTCTCCTACACCAGGCGGATGTGGGTGGTTCGATGAAATTTATTATTTTTCTTGTCACCGAAGGCGTTTGATTGGATTAATACGGTTAAATGGGCGAATTTTCAAATAATGGTGGTTATGGCAGCATTTATTTATTTTCTAAATTTATTTTTTATATTTATTGATGAACTTTTGTGTGTTTTTAGAACGCTACACCCCACCAGCATGGGGGGTACAATGACCCGATTGATATTTAATTAATAACTTGCCATTAGAAACATGTTGTTCATCGATTTTTCAATAATTCAGCGGGAGATTAATGGTGGTTTTGTGGCATTCTTTGTGGCGGTCGGATTATTAGAATTAATTTGGTTAATTGAATCGGAAATGAGTGATGATTTGTTATTTTTAATTGGGTTTTGAGTGCTCTTGTGGAAGGTGGTGGTGGTCAATGCCAGGTGGGTGGATTTTAAAAATTAAAGTTGGATGAGATTTTGGGTGATTCAATTAACTAGGATTTAATTCAGCGTCCAGCTGAGTTCATCAGAAAAATCCATTCCTGTTGCGTACAGTTTGTATAATTTTAAAAAGGCAAACAATTGCGACGAGGACGCACATGAATGTCCTCGAACTAAGAACTTGAGTAAATACCACAAACAATGATAATAGTGGCTCCATTCCAGCTTCAATAGTAGAGGGTGAGAAATTTCATCATTCATCGAATGATGTGGTTTTATCCGTAGGTCCAGCAATGCGAAAGGATGTTGGAAAACCATTTTAATTGAATCATCTGCTCTGTGTGTGTGTGTACAACTTGGTATTTGCCAACTTTATTAAGTTGCACTGCTGGCTGTTCATGGTCGTAATCCCTTTTACCATTAATTTGACTTAAGTCGATCTGCCAGAAGAAATTTTAGTGATGCTGGAATTATTTAATACTAACCGTTGAATTACTGAGTTGAAGGAATCTGAAGTTGAATTAATGTCGTTATGATTTGTTTGAGATAAATCCTACACTATATACTCCGAATGATGGATAGGTTTAGGTAGGTTTCGGTGTGCAAAAACGAAAAAAATGCGACATTTGTTGCAGCTGTCACAAAAGACTGTACATGTAAGGATACGCATTCGTCGTTAGCTAGCTAGCTGAAGGATATCGGAGAGTCCTGCGATAGGAATAACATCCAACTGGATTCAAGCCTAGAACCTAGGCTCTTCGAAAGAGTGAACGAAACCTAGTCATGGAAGCACAGGGAATAGTAGATGTGCTTAAGCACCATTTCCAGCAGCCACTTAATTAGCATTAGGTAGAGAGAGTGATAGGACAAGAAGAGAACCCACATCCAGTTAATAAAAAAAACCATCCCCCCTCCCAGTTTTGAAGAGGTTGGCTCAGCTATCAAGGAGCTGAAGAACAGCACGACCACCATCTCTGATGGTCTACCAGCGGAACTTTACAAACATGGTGGTGATGCGTTGGTAGGGTCCATGCACCAAATCATGAACCATGTATGGATGGGTGGATGCAGCCATGCCCGCTGACTGGACTGTCAGCTCTATATGCCCCATCTTCAAGAAATGCCATCCCATGTCTTATAAGAGCTATCGAAGCATGTCCCTGCTTAATGTCGCATATAAGGTCTTACCCAATGCACACTATTCGGCATGTACAAGTGTGGATTCCAACCCGACAGATCAACGATCGACCAAAACTGATCCAGCTGTGCAACATGCAAAAACTGTTCCTCCGAACTTTTCCAAACATTTACTAGATTTCGGCAAGGAGACGCGTTATCATGTGACTTCTTCAATCTAGTGCTGGAACAGATAGTGCACAGAGCAGGTGTTAGCACGGATGGCACTATCTTCAACAAATCAGTCCAGCTGCTGGAATACGCAGACGACATCGACATCATAGGTCGCACCCGATCCGCCATCTTATGGGCTTTTTCGGTAATTGAAGGACAGGCTAACCGAGTTGTCCTTGAAGTAAATGAGGACAAAACCAAGTACATGTTGTCAACAAACAAAGAAGCATCTGTCCACTGCCTAGGAAAAAACGACACTGTTGGCAACAGTGACTTCGAAGTTTTTAAGGAGTTTACCTACCTCGGAGTAAATATTAACTCCATGCAAGAAATCTTAGTGGAGATCCGACAAAGACTTACCCTAGGAAACCGTTGCTACTTCGGTTTGGCGAAAAAAATGGGTTCAAAACTTTTCACTCGGAAGACGAAATGCATGCTCTACAAAACATTGATGCCACCAGTTCTGCTTTATGGAGCCGAGTGCTGGACAGCAAGCAGGAAAGCAGAGTAAGTATTGAATACTTTCGAGAGAAAACATCTTCGTCCAATAATCGGTCCCGAATGCGAGGAGGGCTTATGGAGGAGAAGATACAACCGCAAACTCTATGAACTGTACCAAGGTGTGGATGTAATGGTCCAGCAAAGAAGTTCTTCGAATCACAGCCCTCAGGTTCGAGACGACAAGAAAGACTGGACCCCTGTATTAAGGATCAAGCTATTGCGGATGCCAGAGCTCTTGGTCTAGACAACTGGAAGCATCGTGCCCGGGATCGAAGAGAGTGGAAGGCTACCGTATCTCAGACAGAGACACTTCACGGGTCAGTGGCCCTTTAAGAAATTGAGTAGAACTGACCACATTCAATTCGCAATTTTCATCGTCATCTTAGGGGACGTTGCGATGACGGGCTTAGTCAAAAGAAGCCTATACAACTGACACAATACAAGCACATGCATCGATTCTATAGTAAAGATTATAGCAATGCCACAGGAAGAAACCCACCTTTCTCAGCTCAAAATACAACAAAAAAAAACAAATATTTGGCACAACAGGTCCATGGGACCCAGGGCCTACCTTCTCACAGTCATTCGCGTTGTGTAGGTTATGTATATTCTTTACGCAAATGGAAGAGGCCTACTGTTCAATGCCGTGTCCGAAAGGCAATTTTTTATTTGAAAAGCTTTTTCATGACTGTTGTACTCTCGGATCTTTGTCAGACGTTCATGAGAGGTAGGGCCGTGAAATAAATTTTAGCAGTTGTCTGAGGAATGAACGTAGTGCAAAGCACTAATCACCTGAGCCAGGGCGCCCACTCAAGCTGAACCAATGGTAAAAGGTGGGCTTTTATCCTCAACGATCCCTACTACATTGCTGGCCATTATTTACACCAAGTATTTTGCAATTTGGAATTGCTTGATCTTGTATTGGATCGATCTTTCTAATCGATCTTTCTTTCGAAGGAGTTCGAAAATCATCGTTGCTTTCCATTCGCTAGCCGTCTTGTTTTACATAGCTTTGTTGTACCTCGTTCTCCATTTGTCCTATTCACAGATTGACCCTTTATCCATTTCGACGAATTGGTTTACTTTCGAAGATGCTCGGTATCTAATCATTTTTTTTTCTCATCCAGCACTTGGCACTAGATACCAGAAATGGCTTGATCGTCTTACTAGTTTTAAGCCTAGTTGTTTTGGCAAACAAAGGTAGTATCGATTCCCAAGGCTTATTTTTTACTGGATCTCCCCACAAGGTGGACGTTTTGTGGAGTTTACGTTTATCCCGCTGTAGCTGCCGGTACTGAATGTTTGTGCTTTGTGACTCTTTGGTAGGGGACAGTTCAATTTGTTTGTATGTTGATAGTTGCAGCTGGAAGGACTTGTGAGTTAACGTTGTACCCGCGCACTATCTGTTCTAGTACAAAGTTGAAAAATTCGCTTCGAAAACTAAGGCATGTTTGGGTAAGCTTCATCGAGTTCGTTCTAGATTGCTTTCTATGAGGCACGCGACATCAACGTCTATAGAACTCGGTGCTTATAGCGAGGAATAGCTACTGTCATTCTCGACTTTGACCTTCGAAATAGATGGAAAAATGGTGGATCCTTCGATTTATCGATTTCTCGGGTCAAAAGTGACATTGACTTTTTGAAATGGTTTCATGCGGCTAAAAACGAATAGTGTGTTGGATACTTTCGTAAGCGTCTGTAAGCAAGAACATGCCTTGGCAGTTCTTACAGCTATTCCGAGATACTTGATGTAATCGGTATTTATTTGATATGATATTCATATTTTTTTGCCTTAAGATTATATAATGGGAAAGGATCATACTTCCATACATATCTGCATGTATGTATGTATGTATTAGCTACAATAATTTGGCGCCTAATCTGTTTGACATACAAGTGTATGTCTTTCAAAAGCTTTACCATCTGTCAAGTTTTTAGCGCGCAAAATGCTGTATGCCAGCTGACTCATGTCTCCCCTAATTTATTCCTGACCTTGTGAAGACAAGAAAGAAACATTCTAACTAATCTCTAGCGTCTATAATGATGCTCACATCAATTAAAACCATCAATGCGTGGCCTTCAAAATAATAAACACCTAGCTGCGGTATAAACAACCACCATTTTGAAGCCATATCTACGTGTTTTTTTTTCACAACAATATTACTTGTAAATAAATTGAGTAATTGAACTAATTTAGATTCCTCTCGTCTCTTTCTTTGCAGTCCTTGAACCCGCTTTTCCGCCACGTGATGTAACAATCAAACGCGGCGTCGATGCCAATGGAATCTATGAAATGCTCAGCGAAGTTGGCAGGTAAGTCCGTCCATCGTCTACATACAAAAGCAAAGCAAAGCAAATCAAATCAAATAAATAAAACGCAAAGGGAAACCATTGAAAGTTTCATTTTCCCTTTGTGTGAATGTAAACTAAACAAAAATAAACAGAAAATTTTATTTCAAATGTAATTTTCATTCTCGACAGGGGAAAATTTGGCACCGTCTATCGTTGCTGTGAGAAGGCCACGAATCTGAAGTTGGCGGCAAAATTCGTTCCAATACCCAAACGTGAAGACCGCCGCAATGTGGAACGCGAAGTGGAACTAATGAATTCATTGCAACATCATCTCATCATACAGTTGTATGCTGCGTACGAATATCAGAAAATGATGTGTGTCGTCCTGGAATTGTAAGGATAAAGCAATAGTTATATGAGTACCAACACAAAAAAAACACACAAAACTTTTCCAGAAATTACATTCACATTTACCTTTTAGCACACATGTTGCAAGAAAAAGTTAGGAAAACAGGCCAAGGCAAAAGTTTTATATCCCTCTGCATAGGTTCAGTTTTATATCCTGTGCATGGTTTTCACTTCCCTATGCATAGTTTCATGTCGTTGTGCAGAAAGTCAAGAGAAAACAACACGAGTTGTGAACCTTTTTCAGGACCTTTTTACATTCGAAAACTTATTTAGGGCACAGCTTTGTTGGACATTTATAGAAGTTTTTACCTCTAGTTTTACTCGTTCAGAAATTAGGAGGGTTTCTACGGGGGAAAGGGCACTTTTGTCCTCTATTAGAGCCAAAAACTCAATGCAGTGCAATTGCAGATTATTTACGAGTTGAATTTTACGAAACAATTGAGAAAGTCTAGGAAATAATTATTAGGACCAATGTAATTAAGGAAATGTGTCAATTACATTACCGGAGGACACCAGTCCTTATCTGGTTTTCGTGCAATATTTGCAATACAATTGAATAGTTGAGGTAAAAATGAATCAAATCAGGTAAGAGGTTTGAGCATGAAGTAGAAATGCGGTGAGACTAATTTTTGCTTTTGCTAAGCTTTTAATAATAGATAGTTTTCTGCCAAATAAGTGTAAATACGAGTGATCGAGATATTTGGCAGCATTTTCTATTTACAAACTATACATACATATGTACATATATATAAGCTTTATCGGCGTCTATTTATTTTTAAAACAATTCAAATGTCATCAAGTAAAACTGAAAATATAATTAAATAAATTTTGGCACTCGATACGTTAGTGAAGTGAGTAAAATTTAATAGAAACATACGGAAAGTTGTCTTATATTTTAAAACCTGTCTAATAAAGAAGACGTGACATTGTTGATATTTTTATTTCAAGTGTACTGATGCCTTTCTATTTAAGGAAGGTTTCCATTTTGTCAGAATAAAGTCTACTAGGCATTTTTGTAAAGAAAAGTGGGCGTGGCTTTCAACTTCCGCGGCTATAAGTAAAGAACTCTAACAGAATATTTTGAATAAGGCTTCAACATCACCGTAAATAGCTCTGAATAGAATTTGTGAATTCAGGTGAATGGTTTTTAGAAAGTGGACATGGTCATGTACCTACATGGTAGTATTCATTATGTACCCTTTTCGGTCACATTAATTTGAAAACCGGGTCAAACCCGGACATTTATTAAAGCTAAGTACAAACTTAAAACTAAAAAAGTTCCTTAAAATTGTCAGGATTCCTTAAAACTATAATTCACCCTTATTCCGCCAGGGGTTTTACTAAAAAGCCGATTATCGTTCTTTAACGCGTTTCATGTTTTAAAACTTATTCCACAAATTGAAATAGGTAAATAGGTATACAGAACACATACGACCCACTCTTAAAAAACGAAACGCCCTGAAGAACGATAATCAATGTTTTATGGCGTTTTAGTAAAACGCCATGCGGAATAAGGGTAATTATAAGTTAAAGGTGGAAGCAATAGAATGAGCGGTGTAACCAGAATAAGGGGCAGTTTGTTAAGTTAAAAGTCAAAGAGATGGAGAATATCGTTGACTTCACGTAGCATTCTAGACATTGACTCCTGGTACCCGTAATTTGTTCGGTGCGTATTGACTCGAAAAAGGGGTATAGATCTGAGATTACGCCTGTTAGTGTTAAGATATGTAAGTTGAAGTATAGAATCCATGTTACCAGCTAAAAGTTAATGAACAAAAATTATGTCGAGAACTTTACTGCGAACAGAGAGAGGCTGTAAGTTTAAAAATTTCAGTCGATCTGAGTACGGGGGTAAGATTAGGGTATCAATCCGGGGAAGTCTCCTTAAAGCGAATCGGATAAACCTGTGCTGTTCAGCTTCTACTAGAATAATGTAGGTGGTAAAGGCTTAAATTTTTCAGTTGATCTGAGTACAGGGGTACGTTTAGAATGTCAGTTCAGAGAAGTCCCCTGAAAGCGATTCATATAAACCTGTGCTTCACAACTTCTACTCCAGGAATGTCGGGGATGTAATAAGGCAACCAAACTTGACTGGCATATTTAAGGAGGGGACGAAGAAAGGGATTTAGTATCATAAAAACTAAAGAATTCCTTAGACCAGCGCTTGTTAAAGCTTAGGGAAGAGCTGGCTTTCATTATAGTCTTATCGATATGTAAACGGAAACTCAGTTCTCCGTCACAGATAACACCTAAATCGCGCATTTCAGTTACTAAGGGAACGGGTTTATTGAAAATCAGATAACTATGACATGCAGTTGGAGAACACTTACGCGTACATGTTATCGCTTGACATTTATTGACAATGAGTTCAAGGAAATTGCTAAGGCACCAAGTAGAAAATTGCACTAGAAGACAGCCAGAGGAGGACGATATATCCCTGAATATCTTCACATTATTTGCGTGAACAGATAAATGTGAACTTACAATGATACGATGAACATAATTAATAGTCAAAATAAATAATAAGGAACCAAGATGGTTGCTTTGAGGTACTCCAGAGGAGGATTTAATTGAAATGGAAATTATGGACAGAAACAGAACATTGTAAAGTCGACTTTCTAAATAGGATTCAATCCACGTAATAAACCTCGCCTGAAAGCCAAGAGCCTTTAATTTAATAGCAATCATTTTCTGAAATCCGTGGCGATCATTCGAGTTTTCAGAATATACTCAAGACGAATTCAGTTAAGTTAGTAGTTGTGGATCCACCCTTTAGAAAGTCATGTTGGTTTTGGGAAAAAATAGATTTGCAGTCGAAAAACATTGAGATGTAAGTAATCCTCTCAAAGAGTTTAGGTATACAGGAGAACGTAGTTCTATCGGTCGGTAATTAGAGATTTCATTTTTACGACATTCTTTGTGAAAGATAGTTAGGTAAGCGTTCTTCCAGATTATGGGGAAAATTGCCTGTGAGATGAAAAGCTGAAAACAACCTGTGAGGGGTTGAACTAAGTAGGTAATCTGCATATTTTTTAAAAGAATGGCCGGCAGACCATGACCATGACCACAAACCACCTTAACCATCATTAGGATTACCTATTCTCTCTTTTACTTGTTCCAATGTTATATCCACCGACTCTAACGTAGTTTGTGAAAAATTGTTTAAAAAAAGAAAGAAAATAGTGTTGATCAGGCTCTTGGATGGAATTGATAAAAGACAGGCTGAAGAAATTGACAAAAAGATTTGCAATCGTTTGAGGATCATCCGAGGAAGTATTGGAAAGTTTGCGAGAAGATGGGTAGTTTAGTTATTCGATTTTCTTTTAGTATTAATGAATTGGAAGAATCGTTTAGTATCAGAAATGAGGCTGCAATGCATCCCATTTAAATAGTTAAGACAGAGAGACTGACAGAACTGAGAAAACTGAGTGTAGGCAAGGTGATAGGTCAGAAATTTAGTGTCTGAATGTGATCTAAATAAGTTAAGGCTAAGGAAAAGGAGTGCTTTTTGGGTAAAAATAGCACGGATTGTGAAAGGCAGTTGGAAACTTCGATATAAACATATTTAAGTACTTTATTAACTGAGATATTGGGGTAGTAGAGGACGCCAAGTTGTTGAGTTTGATGAAGTCTGCTCTATAGAAATTAAAGCTATAGGACTACTCACTGCGAGTACTTTTAATTGTCAAAACTGCATATGTAAGGATTTATTTTGTTAATAACTTTAAATAAATACATTATATAGTGGGCTCCGTGGCTCAAGCGGTTAGTGCGTTGGACTACGGAGCGAGGAGTTCTAGGTTCAATCCCCAAACAACAACTAAAATTTCTTTGACGGCCCCACCTCTCGGGAGCGTCTGACAAACATCCGGGAGTAAAACTGTCATGAAAAAGTTTCTCAAAAACAAAAAACTGCCGTTCGGATCCGGCATTAAACAGTAGGCCCCTTCCATTCGTGTGAAGAATATAACACGCACAGCACGAGTGGTTGTGAGAAACTAGGCGCTGGGTCCCATGGACCTGTCGCGCCAAAAATTTGTATTTGTAATACATTATAAACAGTTAATTTTTCTCGAGATTTGGTTAAAATTCCGTAAAAAACATAACCACCAAAGCGCGTTAAAACTATGATCTCGATTGCGTGAGAATCAAAAAGTGGGAATTATATTGCTCAATGTAAATAAGGTGCCAGCAAACATTTAAATTCGATCAAAAATTGTATTTTTATGAAACGATAATGATGTTTATGAAAAGATAATGATTTTTATGAAAAGATAATAGTTGATTTATTTGAAATTAGACCAAATTGTTGGAAAAAAATTCTCATACGCCATGACACCCCTGCCATTATTTCTAGTTGGACCGCAAACGAACTATTTCTTGTCACAATGTCTGTTAATTATGGTCTACTTCAAAAGTTACAAGAATATTTCTCCAATTTCTAATAAATTTATTGAGAAACTTAAATTTTCTTAAAAGTAGACGTGACTGTGGATGGATTTGAAAAATATTTGGGGCTAAAAAGCTTGTAGTACTGCTTTTATATTTGTACTGTGCAAAAGTGAAGAAGGAAACGCTATTGAAGTAGAAAACGACAGAAACCAAAAGTGGACGTAGATTAGTTCAGTGTAGACATTCTGAAATCTTTATACAAGAAAGCTGTTGAATATTTCTACATTATGAAACTCAAATAACTTTTCTCAATTCACACAATTTATTTACTTTAAAGGAAATACCTCGATTTACGTTGTCCGGTTCTTTACTTCGCAATTTCGATTAACGTTGCCATAATTTAGATTTACGTCGTTTTTCGAAATGCACATTTCACTGATTTCGATGATTAGATAATTTAATTTTCGTTATACATATGTACGTCACGTCGTTCCAAATTACGTCGTATTTTCTCGGTCCCGAAAATGACGTACATATGTATATCGAGACCATCCTGTAGTCCATTTTAAAGATAATTCATTTTTATTATGTTTATTTAATGATTTTTAAAAATTACTGATTTCAAATGGCCTTCAGCGCTCGGTGACGCATGTGTGGCATCTTATTAAAAAGTTCTTCATTACTGCTTATAGGGTTGCAGGAGGAACTGCTTCAATTATTATTGTTTGCATGGATTGCTTCAAATCATTGAAATTTGTTTAGTTTTGTAGACTTCCTTTTTCCAATAATCCAACAAATAAAATCAGCTTGGCAGCCAATGGAATGTTAGATTGCAGAAAATCAGCTTATTTGGAAATCTTAGCTGCGATTCTGTCATAACATAAGGGATTTTTCTTTCGGTTTAATTCTGTGAAGAAAACTTCTTAAACATCTTTAAATAACGGTCTCCATTTAAAGTTACAGTGCGACAGTTTTCTTTAAAAAATTATGGCCCCACAATGCAGCTTGATGAAACTGCAAACCACATAGTGACTCGAGCTGGTTGCAGTTCCTTCTCAAGGAGTTTCTCCAGATTAGAGTCAATCAATATTCGACAATTTTGCTGTTTGTTTAGATCACATCTTTGTACAGAATTGTCTACAATGAATGTCTGTATATCCCCTTTTAAACATAAAGTTTCGTGTTGAAACGCTAGGATTGGTTTGTATGGCAGCAATCACAGTAGTAATCGTATTCACTGCCTAACTTTAGGATCCCGGTGATAAGACCTTCTTGTGATTGTCCCGCACTCGTCAAAAGAATTAACTAGCCCCATCATAGTCCATCTGCTTGGATGAAAGGCGCCACACGTTCGCCTAAACTCCTTTTGAACTAAAATCACAAACTCCAAAGGATGATAGCAACGCACTATCCAATTCTTAGTGTCACAATCCCAATCGTTCAGTTTTTGTTAAATCTAAATCTAGGTTGTTAGATTATCGCACGTCATTAACCCAATTAGCAACGTTAAATGCTTATTGGACGAATGAACGCAATGGCAACCTACAAACTTGACCATACAAATTCAAAGAAACCGTCTAAGATTCTTAATTCCATGGCTCTCTACCGCATTCTACTGCCAACAATCGCATCTAATCAATTTCTGCAAAAGTGTGCCGATTATCTACACCCTTATCAGTGCCTTATCTAAACGAAATACAAATTATTTTTAATTTATTTATCAGTATTTCACAATCATTGTAAAATATACCATTCAGTCGTCGACTGTATTTCCAACAAATTCCTCCCAGAATGTGATTTCTAAATACCAAAAACACAAATCAGTAACACACCCTTTTGCTATTTGCATTTACTAACCCCCTAAACCTTTAACACTTTACATTTCTTTTTTCCATAGAGTTGAAGGTGGCGAACTATTTGACCGCGTCATCGACGATGAATTCGTCCTTACAGAGCGTGCCTGCACCGTATTTATACGACAAGTCTGTGAAGCCATGCAATTCATTCATCGCAACAACATATTGCATCTGGACCTGAAGCCTGAAAACATACTCTGCCTAACAAAAGAGGGAAATCGCATTAAAATCATTGATTTCGGTTTGGCCAGAAAGTTTGATCCCGACAAGCGATTGCAGGTAATTAAAACCGCTTCTCTTTACATTCCTCGTCGCACACAGAAGAAAATTAATTCAAAACCCGAGCCAAATGAGCTCTAACTTCATTCATTCGCACATTATTCGCAGTTCCTCCATGTGGCAAATTAATGACTATACAGCATGAGGGGATTTATGTCATCTCCCTGCTAACCCACCAAGGCATCCAGCCACCTACCGAGCGACCTTTAGGCCAAAGTGCTTCCGCTTTGCAATTAAAAATTCGAATTTATATTTCAAATGTCTTTGCAAAAACAGAGGAGTTGTGACTTTTTGAATTCAAATACCCACCCATTTACCCGCTCATCCTTTAAGCCAGAAATTAAGGCCTCCCGTATTCGTTTCCATTGCAGATCCTTTTTGGAACGCCGGAATTCGTTGCCCCCGAAGTTGTTAATTTCGACTGTATTACGTACGGTACAGACATGTGGAGTGTCGGTGTGATATGCTATGTTCTGTAAGTAGATGGAGCCACCACCTCCATTGGAATTAATTGGAAAATTTTCAACAAAACGGATATTTTAATTTCCTTTCCCTTATTTTCCCCTTCAAACGCACACACACAGTCTATCGGGCTTGTCACCATTTATGGGCGAGACTGATATCCAAACGATGGCAAACGTAACAATAGCCAAGTATGACTTTGAGGATGAAGCCTTCAGTAATGTGTCCCCTGAGGCGTTGGATTTCATTTCAAAGTTGCTAGTCAAAGATTGCAGGTAAACTAATTGGTATAGCTTCATACGTACAGAGTTGTGCTAATTAAATTGTTTTCTTTTTGCTTTCTGTCATTCACAGTGCCAGGATGACTGCCACAGAATGCTTGGAGCATAAATGGTTAAAACGGAGACCAAAACCACCGCCGATTGTCTCACCGAAACCGACAAATGTTCCCCCAGCGAAATTAAAAGCATCAACACCATCACCCGTGCCAGCGGATGTTATCGAGGATGTACAAGAGGTGGATAAGGTGAGTTGTTGTATCACTCCCCCTCCAAAACAATGGTTCCCTTTAAATGTTTCATGTACATATATTTTGTAGACAAAGGAACTAGAACAGACAAAGGATAATTTAAAGAATTTCATCGAACGATGGGAGGAACATCCCAACAGCCCGTACGTATTCGATGCGGAAGAGAATGTGATTGCACCATTAAGGGATTCAAGGGGAGAGAGTATATCATCGTCGAGAGGTGTGTATAGTTTGCGTGTAAAATTTCGAAGGCAGTGTAAAAGGAGTTGCACTTGTCATTGGTAGTAACACATATTTAGGCATACTCTTAGGCGGTAGGAACTGTCAAATTTGACATTTGAATAAGTACAAAATTTATATTTATACAGAAATAAATAAATTATAGTGATTAGTGTGTACCGAACCTAGCGTCAAGAGAGGTGCTAGGAGTAGTGAGGTAATCTTAAAATAAAAGATGGAGGATACGCCATCGTGAAACTGTCCAAATAAAAGTTGGGCCGTTGATCAGTTTGACGTAAAGGTAGGCTCACACATGCAGAGCTCTAAATGACTAGATGGCACTGGGCATCTGGGTGTCAGTGACAGTGACGTTCTTTTCCTCTACAGGCCCTTTTTAGGAGCTACGGCATTTCACTTACTCATGTAAGGAGCTAGCAATGCTTCAACATCTGAGGTAGTGGAAGATGTCCTACCGTCTATCGTCAGTTTGATTGTGATACAAGGTTTCTTATGAATATTTGGTTATTTCGAGTAAATTTTGATTGTTTTCTGATAGTTCTATCAAAGCCTCAATTCGTTTTCTTTAAAATCTAACCACGAACGGACCTGAACGTCCTATTGTACAACGTCTGTTCCAAAATAAACAGGACTTTTTAAAAATACATATTTCTAATGAGGCCATCTATTGGCAATTACATACGTCGGAAAGGTAGATCCTTCACTGATGTATGTTTTGTCAGTGGCAGTATGTTTGTGTCATCGGTACAAAAATGAGTATCGACCAAAAATTGCTCAGAATTATATTCGAAGGACATCAAGGAGGTCAAAAGGGACCAATACTTTGTTTACAACATTGTGACTAGTGATGAAACGTTGTAGCACCAAAGTGGCGAATGGAAGGCGCCAGACGGACCAAAACTCTAAACATCTCGTTTGAAGAAGTCAAAAGTGAAAACAATGTTGATTACAATTCCAAAGGCATTGTCCACAAAGAGTTCATTCCACCGGGCCAACGTGTTGATGCATAATTCTATCTTGGTGTTTTGGACCGTTTGGTCCATAGTATTCGTCGTATTCGGCCTGAATATCGTGCAGAAGGATGCACAATAATGCGCCATCTCATCGATCGACACTAGTGACCCATTTTTTGTGAAATCACATCTATAAATCGCATTTTAACTATCAACCACTCCCCATATTCACCTGGTTTGGCACCATGCGACTTTATCCTTTTCGGAAAAATCCATTTTCCGATGAAACGAAAACGTTTTGTGAACGTAGAAACCATCCAAAAGGCTTGCAAGGACATCCCGGCCGATGATCTAATATACTCATCCGACATGCTTTGAGACCGTGCAAATCACTGTATTGAATCGGAAGGGGACTACTTTGAATAAAATAAATCGGTTTTGCCAAAAAAAAAAGTTTTTTTAAAAAGTCCTGTTTACTTTGGAACGCACCTTGTAAATAAAAATAGATAACAAAGTTTATTTTATCCTTATTTGGTTTGATTTATCTCGTTTCTTTGACTGTCGTTTTGAGGTCTAACAGTGGGTATGCTTTCATCCTTTGCAGAATCTGTCAAAAATAAAAAGCATCCTTAATCGAAGCTTATTGATTGCTCCATAGAGTTCCGCCTACTTGGTTATTCTGGAATGTATTCGAAGACTCTCCAGGTCGAGGATAAATGCATTGTTATCTGTCATGTCTTCCATTCTTTTAATTTGCCATAAATAAAGTTTATCCTGTTTACACTAATGAAGATCCGAGTACAGTCTATGATGCGTTTAGTTTGTCTGAAACTGGAATAAAAGGAGGGAAATATTTAAACTCTCATTCACAACTCTTGTCAATGCCTTCTCCTCATAGAGACACACTCACTTCGTCAAAGAAGGATCTATATTTCTTAGAACTGGCAGTCTGTCTGAAAACAGGTTTAGTTTTTTAAGATGGTAGTTTAGACAGCAATCGTTTGTGCAAAACCCCCCTTAGGATTGATTAACATTTTAGATTGCCAAAGTTCCGAATAAATACACAAAGCAAAATTGCTGTTTAAAATTTTGTACCTGTCTTATGATAGCTAACTCCTAAGCTTACCTAGCTTAATCTTGGCCAATTGATCTGTACTCATTGGCTACAATTCTATGGTGACCAGAAATCTAATTAGTTTTGATCATATTGTATCCGCTCTGGCAAGTGATTGTTAAGTATGAAAGCACCTCGTGACTGATCTACATAGATTCCATTGATATGACTGGAAGATTAATCTTTTAACCGCTGCGTGAGTTATCCTTGTGTTCAGCTGTAATTCAGTAAAACATCTATCAACTGTTTTCCTATTGAAAATTTGTGAAGTTTCGAAATTATTAAAAATTCGGAGTCGGTGGTCGCAACTTTAAGACCGTTTACTGCAATTTTCGGTCGTAATAATCGTATCACCAGACAGACTGTGCGTCCTTTAGTGGATAAATTCGAGCCAACATATTCACTATTGAATGTTCCTGTGACAGTGAGACAATGCACCAGTCGAAGTACGAAAATATCCCAACCGTAAGTGCTTCAGTTCAAAATGAGAGTAATCAGTCGATTCCACACCGTTCACAGGACTTGGGAATCTCTCAGTCCACATTGTGACGAATTTTGCTTAAAGATCTTAGCCTATACCCTTACAAGATCAAATTAACTCAAGAACTGAAGCCTCACGATCAATTGAAGCGCCTACACTTCTCCGGCTAGGCTCTGAAAAAGTTTGAAGGAAATCCTGAGTTTCGTCGAAAAATCATCTTCAGCGATGAAGCTCATTTTTGCCTTAATGACTTTGTCAATAAGCAAAATATGCGTTATTAGACAGCAACAAACCCACATGTGCTTAAAGACACTCCATTGCATCCACAAAAAGTAACCGTGAATTGAATGGACTTGACATCAGAGATATGTAGTTCCAACAAGGTGGTGCCACATGCCACACAGCTGGTCAAACAATTGATCCATTGAAGAGGGAAATTCGGGAATCGTGTAATCTCGAGAAATGGTCCGGTCGAATGGCCACCTCGGTCATGCGAATTAACTTCGCTGCATTTCTTTTTATGAGGTTACGTTATGTCGTTGGTTAATGCCAACAAGCCAACAACATTAGAACAGTTCAGGAACAATACCGAACGTAAAATTACCAGCGTTCCGGCCGATATGTATGGAAGAGTGGTGGAAACTTGGCTTCAAAGAATCGATCACTACAAACGTGCTCATGGTGGCTTATTAATATAACATCTGTGCTACACTTGGAATAAATTTCAGTCCGCTTTCTTAAGTATTCTGTACTTTATTTAAATACAAAATTGTTATGTCCTTATTGAGAAACTCTTTACTGGTGTATCTCTCAAAGTTTTTATACTCTATCCTAAGGGTATATTAATTTTGACACATAGTTTGTAACATAAAGAATTAATTGAGATAGACCCTTTAATGTATCAATAGCGAAATCGATTGAGCTAGACCGTCCGTCCGTCCATATATCACCGCTTTGTGGGCCTTGAATTTTGAGCTAGGAAAATGAAATTTCATATCTGGACTTTTGAGTAAAAGATACAGTACTTCACTAAATTATATGAAACCGAAAAATGTTGTTAAGGCCAAATATCGTATAAAAGTTTTGACGACGCCCACATTTTAGGGGCGTTTTCATCAAAAAACCGATTTAGAAAAAAATTTACATGTAACATCCTCAAACGTTCAAAGTCATCGTCGTAGTTCAGTAAATAATGCAAAATGGCCAAACCAACTTTGTAAGGGCTGCATAGGAAGAAGGATAGTGTGTCATATGATCTATTCCAGACGAATTGTAATCTTTCTGCACGGTTTTTTCATAGAAACGGTGTGATTTGTCTTCTTTGTTAGAAATCAAAATTCTGGCCAGTCAAACTATTCAGCAGAGACCGAAATACAAATGCATTCCAATATGCATTTGGATCAAGATGTATTGCTCGTGCTTACCTTTTCACACGAACTGAAGGCCGTACGTTGTTCGTAGAGTACTTTTTGCTTGAAAAGCCTTTTTCATGACAGTTACATATACTCTCGAATGTTTCACAGACGTTCGCGAGAGGTTGGACCGTGAAAAAATAAACTTTGGTGTTATCGATGAATCGAACCTCAAACTTCCACTCAGTAGTCCGACGAACTGAGCCAAGAACCCGAATAGTCCCTGAATTATTTGTCTGGAATAATTCAGGAATTGATGTTAATTTTGTTCATAAGTTTGTAATCTTCTGTAAACATGATGCCTGGTAATGAGTTGCAGAATTTGATTTTAAACTTTGCCCCTATGGCTGAAACTGCGACCAGAAAAGATCCATTGTATAAAAAGTGTATAACTAAGCCAAAAAACGTTCCACCTCCCTTATAAAGCACACTACGTCCTTAGCAGCAGAGTTTCTCAACTCTGCTGATGAGCATATTTCTTTGTGGAAAATACACCTCCTTAAGCAATGTAATGCTGGGCATTGACATAGAATGTGCTCAGAGAATTCGTCATCTTCTAAACAGAACCTACATTCCGTTTCTAAGCACAGATTAAGTTTGTTAAGGTGATATCGCAAGTCGCAGTGACCTGTGAAAAAGCTCACCAGCTTTCCTGATACTTTCCTTATCTAGATTAAGGACTTCCTTGCAGGAAAAAGGCCTAATTAATCGCTTGTATTGTCCCAGTAGCCCAATTGACACTACATTAGGCCAATTTGCATGGTCCAGCATTTCTACCTCAAATAGCCTACCGAAACAGTACTCCCTGACCATGATGTCGGAGTCAAGAATTTTCAGGTGTCCCAAATGGTCGCCTGATTTATAGTTATATTCTAGTTGTAGTTGCTATCTAGCGGGAAAGAGCCCAACAACAGCCTCTAATGCTGCGTGGGGCAGGTACGCATAGCACTCGTAATGCCGAAACATGCAATTCTTTAAAGCTTCTGAAGCTTCCTTGCCGTTGTTGGCCGTGTACATGATAATGGCCCTCACCATCCTTGTGTACAACCAATGTTTCATTTTTGGACTTAAACCCCAAGTTCTGCCGTATAGGCTTCTACTAGCCCACATGGCCTTAGTGGCGCGCTCAATGGAGGACTTGATATGAGAATTTCAAACTAAAGTGATGCCTTTGATCGTGATAGGTCCTAGATTGACCAGTCTTGTTTTTGTAAAAGGCACTAAAACGGCTTTGCAAGGATTGATGGATAGTCCTTCTCTGCTTCACCATTCTAACACGTATAGTAAAGCACATTACATGACACTAGAAATAGTCGTACTGTGTTTACCACTGATAAAAATCGCCAAGTCATCTGCATAACCAATAGCAATGTAGCCTATCTCTGAAGATCGACTAGAAGATTGTCGATGACTAGTGACCATAAAAGGGGAGAAAGGACTCTTTGCTGGGGACATCCATGAACTGCGGTCACAGACACTGACACTCCTCCAGCGGAGTAAATAATAATTTGTATTTCAAGCATGGCCCGTATCCATTGGTTAATAGAATCGTCGATATTTTCTTTTAATGCATGAATCGTTGGTGGAGCATTGGCATATAATTTATCCTTGACTTAGCTCTAAAGCAGAAAGTCGAATGGTATTAAATCGCTAGATCTCGGTGGCCAATTGAAGTCTCCATTTCAGGAAATCACACGTCAAGGAAAGTTGTCATGCAACAGAGCCATAGTTTCATCAGCTCTTTTACAGGTGGCGCCGTCATGCTATGAATAAACGTCAACCACGTCCAAAGTATCAATTTTTGTCAAAAGAAATTAATCAACTTCGTTCGGTAATGCAATCCATTCACTGAAACCGTCACACCAGCAACATTTTCAAACAAATATGGCCCAATGACACCGCCAGCCCAAAAACCGCACCAAACTGCCACTTGTTGTGGATGGAGAGGTTGTTCCACCATATTCTTGCGTTTTCGGAGCCCTAGATGCGACAGTTTTGTTTGTTTACATTCCCGAATAAATTAGAATGAGTCTCATCACTCAGAATAAATTTGTGTCATGAAAATCATGATCTTGTCATTCATATCCAGCACCCAATCAGTGACAGTACAGCATTGTGCGTGGTCTGCAGGTATCAATTCTTGTGTCAACTGGACCTTTTAAGCATGTAGGCCAATATCTTTATACTAAATGCGGTGCAAATTGGTTGTGGATAGGCCCAATTATGAAATGGACACACCTGGGTTTTCAGTCACACCCTTAACTACGCGATGGCGGTATTTTCGGCTGACCTTGCCGGACAAACACGAGTAAGGGTGTTCACTTTACTATCCTATGTACGAGATGTTAAAATTTATTAATTAAATTCACAACAGCTGTGCGAGATGGCGCTTGACAATGACCAACACCAGTACAAAGTTTACTTAACGCTTCCATGATATTGTCACCGTTTATTGTAGTAGATTTTCACTATTTCAACATGTTGTGCGTTCCTAGTTCTTACTTATAAAATTTCATCACAATGACAGTTAAATGTTGACAGTTCAACAATGGTGCGAAATTTAAAATGACACCTCTTGTTGGATGACTTTTACATGTATGGTCACCTTGAGTTCGACGTATTCTTTCTAGAAAACGCGGGTTTTGAATTTTTTTTTTGGCATTAAGTTCCATTCGACTCATACTTCTATTGGGTAGTTTCAAATTCTTAAGAACTTCAACTCACAACTTCAACGGTGGATAACATTAAAGCCTTTTTGAACTAACCATAAATAACGCTGCCATTGTTCTGTTGCCACATCTAAGGAGACATGCATACATTTTCTTTGATGGAACAAAAGCCTTCATGGATTCTACACTACTTTATCAATTAGGACGCCTATGTCGATTGATTTTCCTGGTAACTACTAGCGCATGAATGGTTTTCCATAAGAAAAAGGTCAAAGATGTCATTCTGAAATCACTTTCTACTTGGACTACAAAAAAAAAGCTCTTTGTGATTATTATTGCTTGTTACATACAAACATTTCTTTTAACAAAAAAAACATTAAACTAATTTCGTCCTATATACTTTCAGACTCAAGCTTTTAAAAATAACTACAGGAAATAATTTATTAAGAAGGACGCTGCCGTTTATGGCTTATTACACATGTATGTCACAAATCAATTCAAACAAATTATATTGTTTGCAAAAAAAAAAAACACATTACATTTTTATTTGTTTCCAAACAAATTAAAAATTGTATTAAATTTAATTTAATGCTTTTTTTTCGGAATGACTTTTTATTTTAGTCAAAAGTAAATAAGTTAAAAAAAAACACTGGAAGTTATTAACGCTTCAAAAGATTGCACACTTCACAGTTTAGTTTTGTTTTGTTTTAGTATAGATGAACACAAAATGTTGCACAAGATTTTAACCTTTTTTTTTTCATGTAAGAAGGTGTGTGTCAAAACAAATGTCACTTGAAATTATTGTCAACTGTCAAAAAATTTGGACTGAAAACTGCACTTTTGTAGTTTGCCTTTTGAAAGGATGTTTTTTTTTTGGAATTGGCTTCTGTACACATTAAGCTTATTTGTAGATAACAAAACTTACAAAGATAAAAAAAAGAAATTATATAATGCCTAAAAGTATGCCTAACCTATAATAAGTTGAAATGATATGAAATTCTAGGTTTGAATGGCTTTAGTATAAGCAAAAGGGGTACTGTGATAATAATTTATAAAATGCAAAATTTTTCCATTTATTATATTTTTAAAGCGATTAAGGGAGCAGCATTCAACCGAGTTATACAACTTCGTTTTTTTTTCAATTTGTATTTACTTATCAACTTTGCACTTAGCACTTTGCAATAAGTTCACATTCTTTTTAGACTCTTTTGTTATACTCAACAAGTGGGAAATTAGATTATTTCGATGGAATAAGGATATGGCTTCATAGCTGGTCATGGTTTGAAGTTTCTTACTAGGATTCCATCTGAGTAAACTTCTCTGGAAGTTTGATGATGACCTTGAACTTACAATATCTCGAGGCGAATTCGTATTAACAGTGTTCTACCAACTTTAAAACGAATAATGGTTCGCACATCACCAATCTGGATTTTTTTGCCGGACCGCGTTACAGGCGTTACGAGATCAAGGGTGCAGAAGTACGTCCTGATCTTCGATCGGACATTATCGCATGTCACCATTAGTATCAAAAGCCACCGTTCTCTACACCTTACTTATTCACTTTACATTACAGTCTTGACTTCAAGTGGATATCCAAACTAATGGTATGTCAAAAAGAACATAAGACAATGCTAAACACACCTTCCGGCGTGCCTTCTGCAGGGCCATAGAAAGCACTAAGGAATCAACTAGACGTAGAAAAATTCTTTCTAAAGAACCTGCTACACCAGGATATATTACAAATATCAATGGGGTCTGCACGCAAACCCTGAGACTTCTTTGTCAAAACAGGTACAGTGAGAAGAGCGCTTAAAAATTCCAACGTCGATCAAACACTCAATAAATCTTACCAATCGCTGTTTCTTTGGGCTGAGAAGGCAATTGAGTAGTAAGGCCCTATCCCAAACAACTAAGGTGATAGATCTATAAAAGACCTTAATCATCCCAGTCCTCCTTTATGGCACTGAAACATAGACTTTATCGAAAGCGGATAAAGATATCCTCGGTCGTTTCGAGAGAAAAATACTTCGTAAAATATTCGGTCCCATTTGCGATGGAGGGCTTCAGAGGAATAGATTCAACGACGAATTATACGAGCTGTACAGCGACATCAAAAAACTGCGCATCACTCTTTTGAGATGACTAGAACTTGTACAGCTGGCAAGAGAAAAATTCTTACCCACTTTCGGCGAAATGTTAGAAAATTCATTAAAGATACTTAAGACGTGGAGAAGGCAGTGTGAACTTGGGGTTAATCCCAATAAAATCGAACTAGTGCTATTCACTACTAAAAGAACGATACCGCAATTCAAACTACCAGCTGTTGAAGGAGTACCCTAAGGATATCTGATAGTGCAAGGTATCTAGGAGTCATATTAGACAGGAAACTCAATTGGAAGCTTAATGTCAATAGAATAGTTAAAAAGACACCGATCGCTTTCCACACTTGCAACCGAATCTTCGGCAAAAAGTGGACACCAAACCCTAGGATAATTCTGTGGAAGTATACGGCAATTGTAAGACCAATATTCACATATGGGAACGTATGCAGACAAACCAAACAATTTTAAGGCAATGACTAAAATACAGAAGCTAGCATATATGTACATATATGAACAACCCCTGCAGCTGGGTGAGAAACAGTCCTTAACATGCTAGCGTTAAACTTGTACATGCAAGATTCTGCCGCCAAGAATGCCTTGAGGATTAGCCAATCGAACGGCTTGAACCCAAACCTCGAGAGGCATTACACAGATCCTAAAGAACCTTGTAGGATAAGACATAAACAGCACCTACACGTCACCATACCTAGGTTTTGAAAAACCATTCTCTAGCAAACCAACAAAAGACAAATCAATATCTATCTACACAGACGGCTCAAAGATAGATATAGGAATGGAAGCCGATATATTCTCCATGGAACTAAACTTACACAACTCGATCAAACTTCCTGACTACAGCAGTGTCCTCCAAGCGGAGGTTCTGACAAATGGCAGTGACAAATGCAGCCAGTATGGTATCAATAATGACAATACAACCGAATGATAGCACCATTTTTATTTATTTATTTACTGTCAAGCGACCATTAGAACAATTTTTGGTACAAAAATCAAGTCCAAGCTAGTCCGACGGAGAACTAAATGTTCTTGGCTCACAGCACAATACAAATTTCTGTGGAGCTCTGGTTACAAAGATATAACCGGGAATGAAATAGCTGACGAACTTGCAGGAAAAGTGTCTGCAATGGACCAGTGGATCAAAGATCCTAATGACAGCCAACTGTAGGTAGATATCGCTTACCACATGTGATATACATACCAAAGAACCTCTGGTCACGATTCGACAAAGCCAGAACCAATAAACTCTTACAAAATGCTAGGAAAACGCTGTCAATATTGATTGGTACACCACTGGCCATAATTTTCTAAGGAAACACACAATGAATCTCAAACTCAGCGATGGCAACATATGGAGAGGATGCGGTTATTGTCCAAGCCTATGTCAATTGAAAAACAGAACACTAGGAAGATATTACTTCCAGGACTTACATAAACTATCCGATCTTCGAAAACTTTCCAGATTTCTAAGGACATCACGATGGCTGGAGACGCTATTCACTAACGAGCAGAAAAGAAGCAACTAGGATAAAAACAGTATAGGAACTGTTCTTGTAACCACAATGTTCTTGTAACCGAAATTGAAGCTTCTATCAACATGAAGGAGACCTGGTTTATAAATCAACCAAACATAGTCACCATTAATTTTGCTGGTATTTGGCTTGAGCCGATTATTCCTTTAGAATGGCCACTTTAAGTTTCTATTTGGATTCGCCCAGTATTTGTGGAAATCCTCTTCGTTATTACAATTTTTATGGTTATCTTCATTCGATTTATCTATTTCTCTGTTTTCTATTTTCTTCCTCGCGAGTTCGTCTAACTTTTCGTAACCCGTTACACCTTTGTGACCCGGAACCCAAGAGAGGCGAGTAGTCTTGAGTAGTTTCTTTTTCCAGATCAGTTTCCTGTCAAGTACAATATAGAAGTGTATGACGCTGTCTCGGATTTGTCATGCTCCTCATGATGCTGGGGTGTGCAAGTCATTAGTATTGACTGTGCCCTTTACTAAAAAGAAGAAGTCTATTTGATTTTTCTCATATGCCCTTGCATTTAGTTCTAATGAGCAGCAAAGTAGTAGTAGAAGGTTCAATCCGGACAGAAGTTATCGAGTAATACACATACCGACCAAACTTTCGGATACTTTGGATCCGAATATGTGGTAAGAACTAAGCCTGAAGATAATATTTCAAGCCTTGGCTCCACTTTTGGGGGCGATTATGTGCAAGGTAACTATCCTGTTAGTAACTGACTAAGATTGATGTCCATTTAGTGCTGGTATTGTCTTGGACTGGTTCAATTTCTATCGCCACTTCGAATTCTTGCTTGTTTTGTGAAGATGATGTTTGGGTGTCGCAAATCTATGGCATTATATACATATGCATTGTCTGTTGTTTGTCCCCCTTTTAGTAGTCATTCTAGAATAGAACCTGCATTATTTCACACAGTCCAAAAAGCACTGCACAATCCTTAAAAGCGTTACACAGACGATCTGTTTGTTTTTCGTCTACATTGGTATGCCATCTAGAAGAATAGATTGCACCAAGATACGAGGATGGTTATGCTGGATATGGGCGCTTTGATGTTTATCATTATATATCCTTGTTAGTGCCATGTTCACTTAGGTTATTTTGTCACAAGATCACTCCAGACGTTCCTTGAATTTAATCCTGGCATCTGATCGCCGCTTTTAACATTAAAACTATTATATTGCATAAAACCGGCTCTAGGACAGAGCCTTGTGAAATGCCACCATAAATGCGATATTCACCATATTGAACTCTAATATACGCGTTTGGGTATAGTGACCAAGGAACTATGAAGTCACTACAGTGCCAAAAAGGCATGTACCAAGTACGATGCCCAGCTGAGATCTGAAGACAGGATGTCCGCTCTACACCCCCCCTTCAACTCCCAATGTCATTCTGGATCTACCTTCAAAATAGTGAAGAAGTATGCTGGCTTTCCATCTTAGTACATCACAGACACATTACCACAGTTAAGTCAGATATAGTATCCAAGTTCAAGGAATCTTGGAATCTGAGATTCAGTCTTCGTGATCGTCTTGAACTTAAGCTGTGTTCGTTTGATATGGTAATGGGGGACTAAACTGAGGCTCCATAAAATATTCCATTTCAAAACTTTAGCCTATAAGCACTTCCATTTGCATGATGATCAGCCTTGCCTGCTCAACTCATCTTTTCCTTCAAGCGAAACTACTTCATAGTCATTCCCCAAGCGGATAAATAAGAAATTCAAATCCTGTCAACCTGATTATGACTTAATGTGGGCGCCGTTGCTCAAGTGGTTGGTGCGTTGGACTAAGGACTGGGGTTTTCAAGGTTCTTTCCCCAGAAAACACCTAAAATTTCTTTCATGGCCCCACCTCTCACGAATGTCTGACAAACATACAAGAGTATAACTGTCATGAAAAAGCGCCTCAAATAAAAAATTGCCCTTCAGACAGCGATGTTTGCTATGAATATGACAGATTGGCTAGAATAGGTTCAGAATCCACATCAAAACAAGCCGACACCTCGGCGTACATATCCCCTAACACAGTGTGGCTCGAAACAGGGATTAAGGTTTGGAAGGAGGCTAACATTAGATGGTTTTCTCTAGACACTTGTGTGACTACAAGAAGTATATGTCCTTGTTTCGATAAGAGTAGTACCAACAGAAATATGCAAAAGTATAGGAAATCCTTTTCTACCCTGATAGGTGTCATCACGGGGCATAACACTCTGCGGTATCACATGAAAAAAATAAGACTAATGGAAGAAGACTTATGTCATGAAAGTGAAGATGAGGAAGTCCTATACACCTTAGATTTCAATGTCGCAGGTTACACTTCTTCCGTGACCTAGAAGAAATATTCAACAGACCAATCAATGACATCTTGAACTACATCAAATCAACTGGATGGTTTGCTAGTTCACGAGAATACCAACTATATCTGTAGAACAAGGGTTAACCAATGGGCAAGGGACTCCCCTATAAGTATCACAGTGGCTCTGTATCGCCTTAGTGCGTCGTTGTGGATCATTTCCACCTCGCCTACCCACGTACCTAACCTAACCTAACGTGCTTTTCAGGTTTCCATACTTGAGAGAGATGGCTGTCTACGTTAGATTGTACAGAGCGCAGATCCTCACCGTTTTTGTCTATGGTCTCCCAATCATCTTTAGTAAAAACAAGTTCCGGTTTATACTATATTTAAATAATTCAGATAAATGGTGTCTTCTTCTTCAATTCAAAAACGACTTGTTAAGTATCCAAATGGCAGATAACTTCTGATTTACTAAATCTAATCACGTTGAGCATCTATATGCATCATCTAATCCCTATTAAATGAACGAACACGTTTCTCGTTATCCTGTCAACCTCCTTAACCCACCATCAACCCACTTTGTCTGCCGAATTTCAAACAACTCTTAACAACTCTCAGGATCCTTTTTTTACATTCTCGACAAATATTACCCCCAAACTTTCGTCATTTTATCGATAATCTCCACTCATAACTACTTTCGTCCCTGTAATGAAACTCCTAACAGGTACCTATATCCTTGAACCCAACAATGATTTATATACCCCATCCACTCTTTACGACTACTAACTTCAACCGTTTTACAAATTGCTTTACAACCTCTCCTCTCTTCAAATTCTGAATGGCTGAAGTTTGGTAATAAAAAATTATTTTTTATAGCCTCTCCAATACAGGACACACAATTTTACGTCCTTAAATAGGCTTATGACACCACAGGTTGCACAATTGCAAAAACAAGAGAAAAAAAAATCCACTCTTCTCTAAGCCAGCATCCGTTTTTTACTGGCAAAGTGTAAAATTGAATACAAAGATGCTGCGCGTCCTTGTGGTGGGTGGAATTATTAATTAAATATTTATTATTGTTTATGACTCG
This sequence comes from Xylota sylvarum, assembly GCA_905220385.1. Classification (NCBI taxonomy): domain Eukaryota; kingdom Metazoa; phylum Arthropoda; class Insecta; order Diptera; family Syrphidae; genus Xylota; species Xylota sylvarum. The sequence continues at coordinate 11,689,096 of LR999960.1, forward strand.
TCGCTTTCGCGCGCGGCCATCAAAAAGAGAGGAGAATGTCCTTCACTTTTCAATTTTTACGACTTGAAGGCTTTTTGATTGCCAACAGGATCAAATTTTTTGCACGATGCTATGCAAATAACCTTGCCCAACCTTAGGTGAGGTGAAATTTAAAGCTCACCCCTAATCGCTTTAAGACTTTGCATCGTAAAAAGTTTTATTTCAAGGATTTTGAGAATAATTTTAACTTCTTCCTTTCAGTTTGCTCACCATCACCATGCGAATCCATTGGCACACTTACGGATGATGAAACCAATAATAATAATAACGAAGAGGATAGCATCAGCAATGCCACCGACATGACACCAGTCAACGAACGTCAAGATCTCTTCAACAAGTCACCTCCAGAGACACCAACGCCTAGCGATGGCGCCGATCTTCGAGCGGCAAGCCCAACGGCACAGAAACACATGCGCGGATACCTTCACTCATTCGAACGTAGGAATTCTGATACGAATTTCCTTCTAGGACGTCGATCTAGCGGCGAACGAATCAATTTAGCCGATGAAATCCGCAAGCTATCCGATCATCTACTCATGTTAGCCGAAATCAATACAAAGCTTGGTAATGAAAATGGCAACGCAACTGGAGACATCACACCAACAAATGAAAGAGACATCAGTGTAAACGCCACAAACAGCAGTAGTAGCAGTAGTACTTCATCTGTGATAAAGGATTCCTCTAACAAAGTAACCAGCTACAGTAGCAGCTCTAGCTTCACCTCCAAATCAAAAGCGTCGACAACAAATTTAACCAAAATCAGCTCGCTATCCGTCCGTCTGCAGAAGTCAATCGAAGAAACGCCAAAGATCATGACCAATGGTAGTGTTAAGCAGCGGCCTCCCACCGGAACCTCGTCGAAAGTCCAACAAAATTGCATCAAGGCTCAATCCATTCAGAAGGCCATAACTAACCTTACAACATCCACAGCTAGTGCCACAGAAGCCAGCATACGACGTGCTAAATTCCGAGTGAATCAAATGAGTCGTGACGTACCGATTGGCTCGCCCGACACCCATCAAACTGTCAATCTTGAAGAAGCAGCAAACACGACCAAAGATTGTCTGCTACACCTGTTGGAGAAATACAACGAAACCAAGATGAGAAATCCACTGGGACGACACCAAAGCATCAGTGTGGACTGGAATGTATCTGACAATCTGGAATACCGGTCAATGAGTTCGATAAATGCGTTCTTCCAGCGGCACAACAACAGCGGGAGGAATGTCAAACAACTTCAAGCACAACTGGAGGGGAAGACAGATAATAATTAATTAATCTAGATTCATTTTTTTTTTTTTTTTTTGTAGAAGCATGAGGACCTTCACTTAGTACTTAAGATTTTTGTCTAAAGACCGCCATTATGGAGGAACAAGTTTGACACGTAGATTCTTCTGAAAAAGAAAAAACTATAAACTGTACTAATAATTGTAATACAAAATTTTATTTATTTAAAGAAACCAAATAAAAAAAATTGTTACTTGATTTGTTACCTAAAAGAAAACGAAAAAAAAAATATTTTTTAAGTTATATTTGTAGAATATTTATTTGTAGCCGAAAATTAAAAAAAGAAAAGAAATTAAATAAATGTTTATAAATTTTTGTTGTTTATTGTGTGTATGTATTGTTTGTTAGGTCCATAACTCAGTCTAGTTAACACAATCTACGCTGGAACTTATATAGACCTACCTGGGAACAGTTTTCTAGGCAATTAGACAGTTGGAACTCTTCAAAAGTATCGCTAATGAGGCATGTATGTATGTACCTCATGGGTATAGAAAAGAATACATCCCTGGAAGGAGCGCTGAAAGCACAGAATTGTATAAAGACTTCGAGAAAAGCGGCAACCCCGAAATAGCAATAGAAGTTGGTTAAACAAATGGCTAACTGCGATGGAGGAGCTGAACTTAACTCACTTAAGCTGCAAGGCATGGAGTCTGTTAATAAACCTACGAGGTGGAAATGAAGTCAGCGAAAAAAACTCAGCATCTGGCCCAAATGATATTGCCAACCGCATTTAAAAATGTCCCGACCATCTGGAGTCTGGAGCAAAAAGTCAACTGGGAAAAATTTTAAAACCTAGTCGCAACGAAGCTAGCCCCGCCGTCAGCCACAGCTTCTTCAAGCACGACTAACATTGAGAATGCGGTAGACAACTTGGTACATACTCTGAAAGAATCGTTCAATTGTTCGTGTCCTATCAGTGGACCTCGAATGAAAACCAAAGCGGTTTGGTGGACCACAGAGCTTCGACAACTTAGAGTAAAAACTAGGAAACTTTTTAATAGGGCCAAAACGAGTAAGCATAGTGAAGACTGGAACTTATACAGATCCAGTTTTAACGAATATAAATACGGCATTAGAGCAGCTAAACTAAGATCATGGCAAAAATTCTGTGAATCCATAGAGGCCGCGAGGCTCCGGAAAATACTATCCAAAGTCCCCGGATATATCCAGAGGATTGACGGTACATGGGCAGAATCCAGCCAGGAATCTTTGGAACTGCTAATGGATACTCACTTTCCCGACTGTATAGAAATTGAAACTGCCACCCCTTGCAACACTGCAGTTCCTCTAGAATATGCAGAAGAGGAAATGATATCCAACATTATAAATGACGACAAAGTCTTTGCAAAATCATCGTTTTTGCAAAAAACCCTAAAGCGACTCATTGACCTTCATATCAGAGGATTGATCAACTCCCAAAACCTATGTGAAGCAACATGCTTAACTGCAGGATCATCAACTCAGCCATCGGGGCTAGTTCTGTAATGAAGATGACAACAAGGGACACGCCACAAGGAGGAGTCCTTTCTCCACTGCTTTGGCTCCTTACCGTCAACAAAATCCTAAGAATCTTCACAGAGAAGAGAATCAAAATCGCAGCATATGCAGATGACTTAGTAATACTGATTGAAGGCAAACTCTTGCCAACAGTCAGTGAACTAATGGAATCTACTCTCAAAGTGCTCTCTACGTGGGCAAAACAGAACGGTTTGGAGGTCAATCCTCAGAAAACTGAACTTGTTGTGTTCACTAGGAGAAGGTACCCGACTTCACATTACCAAAGCTAGATGGCACCACTATAATTCTCTCATCTGAGGCGAAATATCTTGGCGTCATTCTAGATTCCAAGTTATCCTGAAAAAAAAATGTTGAAGAAAGGACAAAGAAAGAAATTAATGCTGTTTATACTTGTAAGAGGGCCTTTTTGAGAAGGTGGGGATTGCAACCGCGCATCATTCACTGGATGTACAAAGCAATTATTATTATAATAGAATCAAAGAAACCATAAATCAGAATGTCTCCATCGACCAAACTGGCTTCTAAACTGGACAAAGTTGTGAACAAATGCACAAAACATTTGTGGCCTGGAGGCAGAGTCTAATTTACAAGCTTCTGAAGATCATAATCTGTCAAAAGATAGCTCATCTAGTCAACAATACGTTGTCTAACCGGATATACGCAGTTTTCCTCAACGATCCTAGGAGTGACATGAAACGGACTACCACAAGTGTCAGAACTTGTGCCTACTCTATTCAACCTATAAATCTACGATATTTCTTCTGTTGCGTCGAGAAAGTTCTCATATGCCGACGGCATTGCCATAGCCACCCGACACCAGAACCTATGAGTAACCGAGCGTGCCTTGAATGAGGATCTAGAAGTCCTGAATACGTATTTAATAGAATGGCGATTAAGTCCAAGCATTTCAAAGACCGAGGTTTGTTGCTTTCATCTCTAAACTATATATTGTGAGTGATTTTCAATGCAACCCTGCTGAACCACAATCCAAATACAAAGTACCTTGGAGTGACGGTCGATAGATCTTCATGTTACCGGAATCACTTCATTAATACTTACCGGTACGACATGGGGAGCTCTGCTGCGATCGGACTTGTGTACTCAACGGAGGAATACTGGTCACCGGTGTGGATGGATAGTGCACACATCTCAAAAATAGATGTACAGCTCAGCAGCACAATGCGCCTTTTGTAAGAAGGTGGAAAACATCGAAAGCCTGTATGTGGGACTTTATTCCACTAAAACCACTTCTACATCCAACCTTGGATTCCTACGGTACCGTCGATAAGCATTTCGTCACAGGGAGAGTTTTCAGCCGTATCTGCTTTGACCGTCTCCCAGGCTTCAGCGCTCTTGGTGTCACCTGTTTACCTATTGCCATTTCTGGCACATTTCTGGCTGTCAAATATTGCTTCACGCGCAATGTCGCACATTGCCCCTATTACCTGTATGATGCTTCGCTACTTTCTGAAGTCATACTGTTGGTGGGAGAGCCCGTGGTATCCTTCAGTGTATCGCTCTAGTCTTGTTCGTATGATTTTTTCCAGGACTTTACCCATTGTGTCGAGCATGCACAACAGCCTTTCGCTGTGCGTGTACAGGTCTGAGACATGCCTGACAGGCTGACAATCATCAGGCCGATGATATAACGTGCTCTACCATTATCAAGGAGCGCCTCGCCTCTCTGGTTTGTCGTAGCACTATTCCACTCTACTGCCGTTGCATTGAAGTCTTCAGCTACAATTAGTGGTAACTTCCCTCGTGCCTCGGCTACAAGACTGTCCAGCATCTGACAGAATTCATTCACAGAAGTGCTTAGTAGGGCATAGCAGCTTCTCTTCACTTTGGCGTAGACGAAGTTTTGCCGCCACCCCGGATCCTTGCGATCAAAGGGGTGAGTGCCGCACGTGCATATTGCTGCCTTTTTGTTCTGGTCTTCTAGCCATCTTCCGCTGCAGTAATGTGTTTTGTACTGTTCGCAGATAAAGGCTACGTCCGCGTTTTCTTCTTTCGCCGTTTGTGCAAGCACATTCTGAGCGATTTCACAGTGGTTTAGGTTAATTTGGTTCCAGTTTATGATCTTTTAACCATTTCTCGATATGCGCCTTTATAGTCTGCGCATCTAAAACTTCCAATTGGGTGTTCACTTCCACCTTTACATCCAGGTTGACATATGGCACATGTTATTTTCACAGTGCACTTCTTCGTGTCCTTAGCCTCCACATCGTAGACATGTGCCTGTGCGGTCATTTTCATTTTTACAATGCCTTGCAACATGTCCATACTCAAGACACTCAGCACTGTGTCGGGGCTAGGGGCTTTTGGATTCTACAGCCCACCCATCCCACGCGCATATGTCCTGTGGCGATTATCTTACTTGCTTCAATGGGTGTAAGATTAACGAGGGCGGTTTGAGTTCCTCCTCTTGCCATCCGTCAAGATTTGATAGCATCAGTGGTTATTTTAGCTGATAGTGAGAACTGCGCTGCTATTGCCTGCAAATGTCTTCCGGAGTTATTACCTCATCCAGGTGGCGACACTCGACTGTTGCTAGGTGAAATAATGCCCGCCTTTGCTTCGCTTTGTAGGACCTTCGCCATATCTTCTTCGAACTGATCGGTTTTTCCATTATTTTCCTTGTTAAGTTCTAAGTGGAGTTCACCTTTCGCTGTTTTCCTGATTTTGTTGACTCTTTCCCGAAAGAGAGAAACCGAAAGCTCAGGCTTCGCTTTCATTATTTTGAGGATGCTTAGGACGTTTCCCCAGTTTTAGCTATTAATAGAGGCATCAGGTCTGGCCGGTTTCTTTCTGGTCTTACCGGCTTGTTTTTCGATTTTGTCTAGCCTTTTATTTTCTTTTTTCTTCTTTCGGCTTTTCCACTTGAGTTTCTTTAGTTTATGTTTTGCCTTCAGTCGATTTTTAAGTCTTTTTGGCACTTTCTTTCATTCCCGTGCTCTAGTTGGTGCAACTTCTTTCTTCGGTTCGTCATCAGCCGCTACTCGCTTTCCTTTCTTTTTTTTTGGATGGCAGCTAGTCTTCAGCAACTCCTTGTCGCTTCGATTTTTTCTCCTTGTTTAATTTCAGGGCTGAAGAGGTCTGCGCACTTTGTTGGCCAGACCCGCGTTTCTGTAGTTCCCTTTGTCCTTACACCTTGCGCAGTGGTTCCTGGGGGCAATGTCTGTAGGGCCGGTTCGCTCGTTGTCTCTTTTCTTGTGGGTGACTTGTATCCCTGCAAACTCCTGTGTGTTGCTGCCGCTTAGCCAGCTGGTGACCTCGGCAACTTGGAACTCCTTACAAAGGGGCTCACTGCCTTCTCATCATTGTTTTTATTACTACCATTGCACCTTTTGTTTGTATTGGTTGTATTCTTTTCTAGTATGTCCCCTTCAAAGCCGCTATCAATGCTCGAATGAGTAGTCACTCTAGGATCCCATGGTTCCATGCAAGCAATTAGGCCATGCAAGGGTTGGCAAAAGCCAACAAAATGCAAAACAGAAATATTAAATCTGTACCTACGCCACCAACTTAATGGTGACGATGCATTGAACGTACTTTGAGGCCTTGAAAGCCCTTTCAGCAAGATTTCCCTTTTAACAGAATACTATACACGTCACGCCTCATGTCTTGAGTTCCAAATTGTTGTTTCCAGTATACCTTAATAAAGACCTGTGCATTTTGTGCATTTATATAACATAATGCGTATCCGGGATCCCCAGCCACGCTATTATGTGATTTCAGATAATTATGCCTTCGTTTTATGCAACATACGCGTTCCCTCGTTGGCCAGAGCTTTTCTTCGCGGAGCTGTGGGGGTTATACCGCCCCTACTCGGTCGCCAGAGCCTCGTCAGTCGAGAGCAGGATGTACCGCGTGCAAATGAGGTTGGCAGTTTGTAAGTTGAATTACGCTTTATAGCTCTGGCTCCCTGCACTCAGCCATATAGCATCACCGAAGTCCGAAAGCATGAATAAATAGCTGGTAGCCTCCTACTGCCAATACACAATGTTATCCCCCCTCTAAGCCGACGTATGAGACTGAAATCTTGAAAACGAACCGTAAGCATGGTGGCAACAATTGTCCCAGGCAACTTCGACATGGACAAAGCATGACTAAGGCAATGGACGGATTCCCATACACCTCTCGCTGGATTCAACCTCCCTCGAAACCTATGGGCACAACTCAACCGTATACGTTCCAACTCCGACATCTGCACTGACACATTGCATAAGTGGGGTGTACCAAGCTCATCAAGCTCCGACTCTGCGAATACCCTGGAGACCTCTCGAAATGCATAGCAATACCACCTAGCCGTCATTAACTGGCTTAGAATTCTTGATCTAGTCACTTAGTGTTGTATTATATGTATCTATGTATATATGTATGTATATATATTAAATTGTTAAAGCCACACAATAAATAAAATAAATACTTAACACAATCTACCATAGCCGCTCAACGAATTTCATACGCTAAAATTTCGGTGTATAATTTCTATACTTCTTTGTCAAATCCTACTTCATACTAATCTTCATTAAATTACCTTTAATTTGACACCTAAATCATCAAAATCTATCAACAAATAAAAAAGTTACAGCAAAAACAAATCACCACAAACAAATGATAAGAAACTGTTATACAGCGTATACATTGACAGTTTGGGAAGCTCATAGAGGTTCGGATGCTTGCTATTTTCTGTGAAATTCTGTTGGTCCGGTGTTTTATGAAATTTTGGAGCGAAAATTTTAGCAGAATTTTCTGTGTTGAAGGGTTTGTTTGTTTCAGGAGTATTTTTGAAAATAGGGTGATACCTATTTATGTGGTACCTACTGCGGAATGAAGTTGTTTAAGTTTTTGTTCTCAGATTACGATTAGTTGGGGAATTTTTTCGCAGAAATGTTATTGACCGACGGCTGCTGTATTGCTAAGGGCGATTGCAGATGAATTCCTAAAGTGACACAACTCAAAAACTTAAGTTTTTCAGTAATACGAAGAGCCAGCAATTTAACTACAAACAAAGCAATGTTGAGAAGAGCAAATAGATAGTGATAGTTGTCTGCAGGATTAGGATTGTTTGATACGATATGTTGAGTGGAAGTCCAAAGAGCTTCTGTTGCGTTTTTGAGTTGTGTGCTATATTTCAAATTTGAAAATACTAGTTCTTCCTAAATATTTTCCTGTCCTCTGTTGACAATAAACAGTTACAGTTGGATTATGTATCCGATAAGCAAGGCGACATCTGTTAATCTGCTTACCAAACCACCAACCACGTACAACAATCCAATCGCATTCCACCATCATTTGTATTCGTCAAAACAAAAGAAACCAATTTAATCTTTATCCACTAATCGTACATTTTATTGTAAAACTTATCATCACTTATAATCATATGTACAATTATGTATTTATTTCAATTTTTCATATTTAAGTTGTTCTTTCGGTTATTTAAAAAAAAAAAACTGGGTCAAACCCTTATCAAAATAGTATTCAGTGAAAAAGTACTTATTCTAACAAATAATTCGTTTATATTAGGATTTCTTATAAAGGAAAACTTAAAATCTAAGGAGATTAACTCTGTCATTTTACAAAATTATGATAAAATTTAATCGATTCCATAGATGCACTTATAATCTATAAAATCGAGAAATTTTTCAATCGTTCAAGGATTCAAATCAATTCTCGTAAAATGAGTTATACAAAGTTTTTGTAATGACAAATTGCACAATGGAATATGTATTGCCTGTCATAATGTTTGCATTTATCTTAAGGGAATCAAGACGAATCCAAAAAAAAAAAGTATGTTTTTGTACTCACAATATCGTTTTTGGTTTCAATAGTGCCAAAATATTTTTTTGTTTTGTTAAATACACATCCACTACAGAGATATAACTTAAAATGAAAAGAACATAAAAACACTTAACGACAAAAGCATTTACTTATATTTTAAAGAATATTTATAAGAAGTTTATGTGAAGTGTATAGAATTAAATTTAGTGTTTGTTTTTTACTTTTATTTTTTATAATTCAAATAAATTGTAGTGTCATTTGTTTTTGTATGTGGAATTTGTTTAATTCTAAATAAATTATTTACAATTCGAAATGGATGGATTATACTAGTGCTCAATTCATGGTTATTGGTCATTGGGACATTGGTGGGGTATATACAGCCCTATTATGGTATCCAATCGAAATGGAACTGTACGACATCGGAGAATTTTCTATAAATACTCATATTTGAAAAAGAGGTGATGTACAGCGTCACACCGCGGCTACCTGTGATGCATTGCATTGTCGTCTAAGGTCTTGTCAATTCGTCACCAACATTCTTCAACAGATATTGGTTGTGGAGAAGTTTTCGTTGTACGAATTTTGTTACGATTCAGAACTTTTTCGAAACGTATACCATAACATGGCTGATAGTTTAGTTAATACAAATTCAAACTGTTTCATAATTTCTTTCAAGAAATTAACTGAAATCGGCGCTTTTCTGCTATAAACCCTCAATGCAATAGAAAAGCAGCTCCTTTTGACAGAAGAAAAGTTCTCTTTTGATGAAAGAAATAACTTTTCTTTTGTAAAAAAGAAATCCTTTCTCTTGTTGGGTTTCACTGACAATAATAACACCCCAATAAGCATAGCATGAATGCATCGCATCAATATTGAATACAGAATCATAACGTATACAAAATTTCAAGAAGAAAAAAAATAAATAAATTAAAAAAAAAAAAAACAAAAAATAATAATCTACAAAATAGTTTGTTTAAAAATTAAAATTATTATATCTCTAGTTAATAATTGTTTTATGTTCAATGTAATAAGGTAGATAGAGTTTAATAAAAAAAAAAAGATGTAACTACTAATTGCTTAGTATATGGCAATTGGGTTATATAGAGAAAAAGTTAATGTGAATGGGAGTCAAAGGACATGTGTAGGGTTAATTAAGGAAACGTATCTTTTATAATATTTAATATTTATGGTTTTGTTTTTTTTTTTTTTTAATCTAGTGATTTCTCTTAAAATGTATCAATGTATTTATTAGTGGACTTGTGCCACTGCTGCTTGTAGTGCGGGCACGTTTTGATGGGGAGATCTTTTTCGGTGCCTGTGCCAGACGTTTGCGTTCCTTCATGTATTCTGTAATGAGAAAGAGAGAAAGGAATTCATTAATAATTATTTCATTTGAATTCTTAAATAAAAAACGAACAAAAATGCTAAACAAGCTTGTAGGGCGATTGCAAAAGACAGAGGCAGCAAACATTTAAAATTTTAGTCACGCAGTAGACCCAAACGTAAGTCGAACGCAGTTCTTTCAATGCTTTTGCATTTACTTACGTAGATCCTTTTAAGTATCCTATAACCAGGAAAAGTACGGCACAAACGACTACTGTGCAATAGTAACGATGGACGTGGAAAACGAGTTTAATTCTGCGAACTGGTCGTTCATTAGAAGATCACTTGCCAGGATGGATAAGCCATATTATCTGCTGCGTATAGTGGACAAACTATTTTAACAACAGGAAGTTGTGATACAATACAGATGAAGGGGTATTCACATGGATCGGTCCTAGGACTGTTTTAGTGGAACATCATTTTAGCATTACCTGGGGGAGTACCTATAATTGGATTCACCGATAACATTGTGGTCGTGACAGTAACAAAACAGATTCGGGCAGATAAATCAGCTAAAAACGAAGCAATTGCCCGCGTAACAGATTAACTAACAGCCAACCGACTAGAACTAGCCGATCATAAACCAGAAGTGGTCCTGATAACCAGTCAAAAACTGTAGTTTGTGAACTTCCAGTTTGGTAACCAAACAATCAGGTCCAAAGGAGCGTTTAAGAACTCAAGTTTAAAACACATGTCGACTATTTAACCAAGAAAACTTCGTAAATGCAGGGAGCTCTCTGGCGCATACTGCCTAACATCGGTGGGCCTGGATACGCTAAAAGGATTCTCGAGAGTTATCACATCAGTTCTGTTATATGTCGCCCCAGTTTGAGCGCATGCATTGAGAACGAAAGAAACCAAAATAAGATTGTCGTCAACTTACAGACTCTGAGCGCTCATCAGCGTTGTTATAACCATTTCAGACGAGGCAACCTTTGTTATAGCTGGAATGGTCCCCATTGACATCCTTGCAGATAAAATTTTGAGGGTTTATAGCAGGAGAGTCTGGCAGTGTCAGCAGCTATGTGGTAAGCTCGTTGGGACAATATAACGAAAGGTAGATGGACATAAAAACCGACAAGCCAAGCTTGGATAAATCGTAAACATGGAGACTGCAACTAAAACCTAACGCAGTTTCTGTCTACGGTGGTAGTATCTCCACTGATTTGGCCACGACAGCTCACCATCCTACCCCAGAATCCTCAAATGAAGATCAAGGTACGGAGCATGCAGTGTTTTATTGCAGACGCTTCACGCAATGGAGAATTAGTTTGCGCAGTCCGTCGTTAATCCTCGACCACATGCTGCATTTGGAAGAGAATTGGACCGTAACATGTGTTTTCCCAACAACTTTACAAAATGAGCTGCGGGGTATAGAGAGGCTATGCAAAGCATATGAAAAGCATTAGAAGCAGTAGAAGCCTCACAAAAAGGTGACACAAGACGAATAACTTGATTTTCTAACCAACCCCACGAAGTAATACCTAACTATCGCGGGCTATTGGCATATTTAGAAGATTCTCCACCTCTCTGGCGCACCAGAAAAATAGGTCCGACAGGACGAAGTTATTGAAAAACCGCAAATTTTGGTTCTACCGCAAATTCATGTCGCGATTTCAGGACGTATTTTTTTTTTACGTAATAAAGGTAAATTCAGTCTAACGCTTCAAGTTAGAAAAGTTGATATAACGAAATTCGGAAGGACCTTAGATCCTTCGAACTATAGACCTAGTTTATGAGGTATACTCCTCCCTACATGACTAATTGTTTGGGTGTCCGTAGTGAGCTCATAACTGGAATGCAATTCTAGGTGCACAGTAACATTCGAGGCAACACACGTCCGCCTATCCCTACTTTCGCACGAATAGTTATATTTAACCAGAAGTTATGGTGTAATTGCTGTGATTGTTTGTGTAAACAAATTTTTGAGGAAAAGTAGCCTCTGCTAAAGTATACCAATATGGAGCAAAAGTATACCTAAAAGGAGCAAGAACGATGGACGTATCGACTCGTAAGAAATGTAGAGATGAGCGCCCACACTGAGAAGAGGAAAAAAAACAACTAAACGATATGTTTAACTCAGGGAATCCCTCACCTATCGGGAGAAATTGTATCAAACAGCAACAGTTTAGCGATGACATCATCTCGACGTAAGTAATCTAGAAAAATGAACACAAAATCAACTATTCACCATTAGACAAAGGGCAAGAACCTTACCTTCTTTGGTAACCACTACTTATCGATGTAAAAGTCAACATCGCCCTGCGATTATGCGCAGGACAATAAACAGATTCCCCATGAAAAGAAAACAACACTGACTCAACCTCAAATTTCTCAGAAAAAAAAAAACCTCGAAGGACTCTCTTACACAGTAGGATAAGATTTCCATTGTTTTTTTTTTTTTTAAGGACGCGTGCCGTAAATTTGCTATTGAATTTGTCTGCCTGCTTTTCAACACAAATAACAGAGGCGATTGAACCTTCATTTACCCTGTAATCAGTGTACATAAGGTCTGTTGTTGTTGTTGCAAAAAAGGAATTCACTTTTCGTCGTTGTTTTGCTTGATCGAGTCAGTGACTTTTAAGGAAATAAACAGAGCAATACGAAAGAAAGAAACAAAAAAAAATTGTCAAAGGAGGGTCGAAGAACACGTCATTTGTTTGATATTGGATTACCCCCAGACGAAAGGACATTTAATAACCGGATTTCCTTAGATATACATACATTTATCCTTTGGCCACTTGAAACCGAGACACTGTAAAAAAAACTCCCCCTCTTTACGCTCTTCTGACCTGATTAGCATTTTAAAATAAAAGAATAAATTTCTCGGTCAATTCACACCGAGGAGGATCGGTTTTTCCTTTACAAAGGACATATGGCACTTTTCCGCTCGTGGCTAATATAGAACTTTTCAGTTTATTTAAATATTTTTCCTGATAAAGATCGAATTCCTGAATAATCAAAAGTATTTTAAAGAACTGTACTGAGCCGACTTCGCGGTTAACATGCGGGTTATGCCGACTGGTAGATCATGATGGTAGATTGTTAGTCATGTACTCTTGTAACGGTCAGATGGATGGAATTCATTTCGAATTAGAGGAGAACTTATCAATTTTTATTCATCGTGTCACGAGTTGTAATTAGGCAGCGGCGTTGAGAGATGACTGTTTATATGTGTACATAGTTTCACTATGTACAGATGCGACGACAAATGATCATCCCCTGTGTGTAAAGTGTTCAGTCTAGGGGTCATTGCATGCAATTCTAGTACGAGACACGGCTGATAAATCTGTTAGTTCCATTTACATTTGAAGTGGTATAACACACGCGCTGTGTTGAAAACAGCTGCTGCTGATGTTGCTGGTACGCAACATTAACTATGGAGATCCTTTGAGGGTTGAGAAGGGTGAAATGCTTTCTATTTTTATACTATGTATTTTCAGGGGGAGGCTTTCGCTTAACGTATACATCTGGCGTATTTGATTTAGGGATGGAGAGCGTGCAGGGTAGATCATTCATCGTGTTTCTAAGCGCTGACGAGGGGAGATGCATTTTTAAAAGTAACAGATGCATCGTAATGGAAAAATTAGGGCTCGGGGAACAAGTATTCCTCTGCAGTGTGTCAACTAATGGTTAATGGATATGCAAACAAAATGCTACACATTTTAAACACAAATTGATTTTGCAGAACAGTCTTCCAGACTACAATTGGGTACCGAGATCATTTGATTTGCCATCGTTAGACTTTGTTTTGTGGGTTTACTTGGCGTATACATATGTATGTACAACAACGTCAAATATTTACATATTACCAAACGACATGCAGATCTACCAATGATCAGAGAAGAGAATTGTCCATTATGAATAAAACCGCCACTCGTGAGACCCAAGCAAGCCGTCTGCGTCACTGACGATCATTGCTGCCAAACAGCCTACGTAACAAAACAGATACACTCACCTCTCAACCCTTTAGAAAACAGCAGTCCACGACAAATTGAATCTAAAATCGATGCAAGCCTTTGTATTACTAAAATTCTTCGTCAAAACTCTCTCGACATATTAATTTCAGTTATGAGCCTGTCGTGTGGTTTTTCGAAATAAAATCAAGGGTAGATCACAGCCAAACCATAACCACATCTGCTCACAAAATAATTATCTCCCATTAACTACTAATGCTATAGCCTTTGAGCCTCCGATTCATAATGCATTCCCTTTTGTTTAACCGTCAATGCGACGTCAATTCACGCCCTTTTTTTCTTCCTAAAACGCACACAGCACAACAAACAACCTCAACTCCTACACAATCGGATTTAAAAAATCAAAACACACCAGACCGTGAAAGGAAGGAAAAAAAAAAAAAGACGAACAAAAATCAAAATACACAGGAAAATAAAAAAAGAACGTATTTAACGATGAAAGGGGGAAACAGTAACCCGTAATTAGAATTCAAACGACGACGCATTTCCGTTTTCGTTTCAAAAAACTCAAAAACAAGTCTAATTGCAGGCAAAGGACGCGACCAACTCCACTTAATGGAGTCCCACACTCCGTCTTAATTCCCATTTTCCATCGACAAAACACATGGGAAAAAGTGGAGAAATCATGAAACTAAGAAAACAAAAACCGTTGAAATCATATCACCATAACGTTCAATCAACCACGTTACAATTGAGTAATTTTCTCATTTTATAGTGAGGGTGGTGGCAGGCATATAGTTTGTACAATTCTTTAATTTTCCGCTTGATTTCTTCCCAGGCAGAGCATTATGAGCGCTACCGTGAGAATGCTTTTGTTTTATATAACTCACCTGTGATCTTAGGTTGACGCTTGCGCAGTGTCCTACTAACGGCTGCTACAGTTGATGGTGCAGCAGATGCAGCAGGAGCTTTAAACATAACCATTGATTCGTCCTGCGAATCATCACACGAATCATCTTCGGCATTTGATGATGAGAAATTCTCCCGATCGGCACGTTCATCCAACAGACGATCGTAAATTGTGACTTCTGGTATCTCACGTACATGTGCGGCACGACTAAGAGTGCACATTTGTGGTATAAAATCTGTGCAGGGAGCAACACGTTGCCATGCGAACTTTGTATTTGTATTGTGTATTGGGCTCCCTTTACGGAAATCAAAGCCCCACTTTTTGCTGGCTTTCTCTAGATTTTTCTCCAGCACCTCGTTCAATATACTGCAAAGGGAAAAATAAAAAAAATAAAAAAATTGTGTTAACGAAGGTTATGTTAGGTCGTTGATTCTGTACATGCAACGTCAATTAACTCTTTTATGTCGTTAAAGTTACAGTTTGACTTGTGGTCTCTCTGTACTCCAAGACATACACTGTTTGGATGTTACAAAGCAATTTAACTTTTAGAGAACGACAAAATCTCAGGCGACTTAAGTCTAGGGCAGTCAAATTCTATGCGCGACAAAAGATTTTTGGGTGTACCTCCAGTGGTCGTTATGGAAAGAGTATGGAGACGTCGAGGCTAATTGTGTAACTGCGATGCTAACAGCTCGCAATATCATTCTTCTTTGACTCCCGAACGGTCTAGATTATAACGCTGTTGAAGTTTTCTCGATCAGTGAAGCATTTAAGTCTTACGCAAGACAATACTTGTCGATCAATACATCCGAGAAATCATGAAACAAAGAAGAAAAGACGACAAAATAAGGCAAAACTTCTCCCGAATTCGAAGTGTGCACCACAATACTCCCAGACTTCATTAATTCCAACATTAATTGGCGTTTTATGCGTCTGCAAAATACTTAAAACTGTCTGCGAAATGATTACAAATTGAGTACTCTCCTCCTCTGATACATTTACCTAATTGTATGATACAAATAAATTGGCATTGACGACGATTGCTAATAAGTAATTTGTTATCGTTGTATCACTAGTTCCTTTTTTTGGGTCGACAAAATGTTTACATAATAATCGAAAGTAATTAAGAACCAATTAGTCTGCCAATTGTTTGGGTTTCCAAAGTGAAAGTTACCCTGACCACTTGCGCCACTACTGTATTCCATCTGGGTTCCGGAAATCACTAAGTACCACTCTGCACCTGAACGTTTTGTTACGAATGCAGCGAATGGAAATAATTCAAAGCAGTTTAGACGAAAGGGAAGGTTTCAATGAATAATTGGAGCAGATAAATCCAACGACTGCACCATCACCGCACAGATAAAAGCGACATGTACAATTATTATAGTTTATTGACTAGGAAATCATTTATTTATAATAAGTTTCATATAATTTTAAAGAGTACATGCAGTGGTATGATACAAGAGTCCCCATTGCTAGCAATTGAATTTCAGAACTATGTATGAAAGCTAATGCCTGTCCTTGATATGGTGCTAAAATTAAATGAGTGAGAGTACCGATCCACAAAAACAACGATTTAGTCAAAAGAAAAACAAAAAAGCACAACAAAATAGGTAAAATTTATCGCCTTGTGATGTGAGAGCTTAGTATTCCATTGCAAATAAGAAAATAAAAGGCATTATTGATAATGGGAAGACATTTCAGCTATTTATATCCTATCATGTTATACACAACGTTATACCACTCCATTCGTGATCACAAAATTACTTTCAAATTATTATTCGTTCATTGCACGCAATTTAAACACGTCATCGTAAAGTCAACAACTCGGAAACAGTCCAGTGTATTGTTGTACTTTGTATAATGGATGTAGATCGATTAGCAACCGATCTGTATAAGTGAAATTAAAAAATCATTTGTGTTGCAGAAGGGCGTTATATTTTATTTAGAACTCGCCATGATCATTTAAAATAGAAGTAGCAAGCATTTTCCAATGCTTTCCAGCAAACATCACAACAATTTAGGCGTTTCAAGAGCTTGGTTTTACAAATTTATTGTTATACGCATAGGGTTCGATGGGTAAAAAGTATTTTGCATCGGAGTGATCACTAATTACTTAAGTATCTTAGAATGCATTTTGATCGCGTACTGATCCTCATTTAGAACTTGCAAGAGTTTTATTTACCATTCGATGGGAGTAGGTGACTTGACTTATCTACTACTGATATTTTTCCTACCGAAACTCGCCTCACCCACTTGATTCACGTGAACTTTGCACATCTAAGGTGGAATCAGTCTGATACGCTTTGTTACCGATGACTATTCTGACAAAAAAAAGTATTCTGTTTGAAAGTTATCAATTTTCCGTGACGGAAAAAAGGGAAATCAAGTAATATTTATACTGAACAAATGGATAGTGTAGAATTATCTGTTTGAAATGAAAATGAAGACACCTTCTCCTCGCTACACAAGCTGGGTTTGTAGATTAAATGCACACATCTCTGAAAGATATGTTAGGGGAAGGTTAGAGAAGGAAAAATGTCCGAGGATTTCTGCATTAAATCCACGATTTTCGTCTGTAAAATGAGACTATTGGGGTTGTGGTTGTAATGATTGATGTGTAACTTTGTAACAATCCTGAAATAGAGAATTCAAAAGCAGTCCAAGAGAATTTTAACTAAAACGTTACTTCGACTTTATTCAGGGCTAATATACATCCTTTGAGGATTCACCGGTTTGATTCCTAATTCCTTCGATTCATCGAATCACTGACTGAATTAATTGCTTGTCTTTGAGGTAATAAGGAACTTTGTATACCTTGGCTTTGCTATCAATTCTGACAATAACACCTCGGCAGGAATAAAACGAAGAATAACTCTTGCCAATCGCTGTTACTTTGGGCTCAGAAGGCAATTGAGTAGTAAGGCCCTATCCTGAACAACTAAGGAGACTCTATATAAGACCTTGATCATCCCAGTCCTCCTTTATGGCGCTGAAGCATGGACTTTGTCGAAAGCGGATAAAGAGATCCTGTGGTTTCGAGAGAAAAATTCTTTGTAAAATATTCGGTACCGTTTGCGCTGACGGGCTTTGGAGGAGAAGATTCAACGACGAACTATACGAGCTGTGCAGCGACATCGATCTAGTCAAAAAACTGCACATCAGTTGATGAGAAGGCAGTCAGCAACGGACCGAGCTAACTGGAGAGGCTGGTTGGTTGAGACCCAGGTTCACCCCGAACTGTAGTGCCACCTAAGTAAATGCTAGTCGCGTAGTTTCAATGGTAAAAAGTACTGTCTATCGGGCTGCTCAACTACTGATAGCTTAAGTCTCGTAGAACGCACTTTGTTCACCGAATGATCATTGTGCAAGAGTTTTTCTTTGCAAAATGGCTTGTAATCACATTGATATCTCCGAAGCGAGTAGAAATACGCTTTTCGATCCATCTCCAGAAGTCAGTTGATAAACCATGTGGTTTCTCTGTTTTTTACCGATAAACGTCTGCGTTCCGGTTGTGAAAACATATTTCATAGATCTCCAGTGTTCATCCAGAGTTGTTTGAACAGATCTGTTGATTGTTACCGCTCCTAAGCTGAGATGGTCCCTGAATAGCTGGTGCACTGCGGGATTCCGAAGTCTGAAGTTATTGTACCTGGGTATACTAAACACATTGGCAAGGCGCATTTTAGCTCACATAAGATGGAGGTCGCCTGCTCTCTGTTACGGACGTCATAAAGACATATTCTAAATTACCGGCTAATAGCGATGTGATCGAACTAATTTGATGTTCTCTGCCTATCAGATGAGAATCAACTGATCTTTTGGCAGGTCCGGTGGTCAAACAGAGTGCCTCAATGACTAAGTGGTTGGCGTTGCAAAAATCGACTAACCGCTTGGCATTGTTATTTCAGTTTCAAATGCCATGAAAACATTCCTACTTTGGCATTGAGGTTTCCCATCACTATCATGATGTCACCGTTAGGCGTTAAATTGTACGCGGCAATCACATTGGTACCCCCAATCCTACTGATCCTTTAATAACGATCGGAAGTCGTTTAAGAGTGCCAAGCGTCATTTGGTTTAAAAGTGATCACCTCCTGATAGTTAGGATCTCGCGTATTACTTGAAGGTAGAACGCATTTGCATAATTTAATTTATTAGGTCAGTTCAACTATTGATCGGAATGTCTACGTTGTACGAACTATCAATCACCGAGAACAGGCAGTGACGTATGTATGTATGCCTTAAGGCGCTGTAATTCCACTAAATAAAGTACACGACAATGGGATAACAAACTATTTCCCGAATCAAAACTGTGACTAAGTCCCAGTTGCACAAGAATTAAGATCAAATACGACTGGGCGTCTCTTGTACCTGCTGTGTACACGCATTACTTATATTCAAATCTCTTTTGGTCTATACATCGATTAATTAGCCTGCCTTTCTGAGTGTTTTTCTTCGTATAGCCATAAGCAAAATCAAAAGAATATTTCAAGGTCTTTCAATCATATATTTCATCACCCGTTGCCTCACTTTAATAGTATATACTCACATTCTAGTATCTGCGGGATTAGCTATTCCAAACAGATTCTTCCTAGCACTGTTCAACTGTTGCCCACAGGACAGATTCCTGCCAATTGAACTCCTGACTGGTGTATGCAATTTGCTGAACTCCGCCAACGCCACTGGATTAATTACACGTGCAGTCATTATTACGGCTTCTACACTTCGTATGTTCTTTTATTTTGTAATACCAAACTCAAGTGGTAATGAAAATTTCTGTCCACTTATCGAATTAACAATTAAATAAGTTATTTACGCTGAGAACAGCACAAAATAAAAAAATACAAGTTCACGAATTTTTTTTTGTTATTTTGTTTGTTGTTCGATAAATTTAGTGGTGGTGGAGCTTTCAAAAGCTTTCACAAAATGTCAGACAAAATAAATTTAGGTTACGTTCGACACTATTCACAATTTTTTTCGCGCAATTAATTGTAAATATTATTTTTAAAAAAAAAATTCAATATTTATGTTTTCAATTCGAGAATAAAATCCAATTAGTTTCCAACCAAAAATTTCACTTTATTAGAAAACCCAATCTCAAAATGTCGGATAAATGTCACGATTGAAAGAGATGCGCGATCGCGTCTAAGCGGTTGCGTGAAAGAGATAAAAACACCAACAGCGTAGGAGAATAAATCACTAATTTAATAAATTTCAAAACGTTTTTAGACACAATTTTCATGGAAATTCAATTAACTAAACCAATAGGTTTGCGAAAAGGTATCAATTGCAAAAATTATACAATTTAAAAAAAAACCACTCGCTGCGCACGGTTCACTGCATGTCTATACACATTCAAAGTAATTTTTGAACTGAAGACGAAAAGAGGAAAATTTATTTGAATCGCGTGAAGTTACGTCGTTTTCCTTCTTTCTTCTTGTTTCTCACAATTTTTGTTTTCGGGCGAAACCATTTTACAAAAACTAGTCATTTTTTGTTGTCTGCAATTGACTATCTCATTTGTTTGCATCGAAGGTTAATGGAAAAAAATTGAGATGGATAGAGCGTGAGTTTTTGTCGTCTATTCTTTGCATCCTCTTTCGCTTTTGCTGTACATTTTGTGTGGAGTGTAGACGTAATCGAAAGGGATTTGTGATGTTCTCTCTTTTTAACAACCGGTTTTCATCGTGATGTACACAAAGGGGATATTCTATTACAATTTGTGGATGGCTCGAGCGGAAATGCAATTTTGATTTGAATTCGTAAATTTACAGAAAAGAAACTGAAGAATTCTATTGCAATTCGTATTTTAGACTGAATTAGGAATGTGTATTACTACGAACTTTGTCAATCGTCTTACTTTTGTTATAGGCTAGTTTGACATAAAAGATTATAAAAAAAATACGGAGAACCGATTTGCTGTGCCTACATAATTGTACGTCGATTCAGTTCTACCACTTTACGATGAAATCGTTGGCTAAGGAGCGCAAAATCCAGTGGTTCGACGATTGGGAAATGGAAAAAGAAAACAAAGACGATATTTATTATGGAAGATAGGTAAACCTTTCCAACAGTGAGGCAGTCTTTGTCAATGTCATGGTGCTCCTCCATAAGAAGCGGCTTTAGCTGACGTAATTCAAGAACTAAGGACTCTTACTAATCGAGTGAAAGGATGAGGTTCATATCACTACAAAATCTTAAACAGTAACTAATGTAAGATTAGTTAGGTAAAGAAAAATCTTCACAGACAAATGCTATCCACTTACAACTCCAGTGATCAGTGGGGGGTGGATGAAGCATCACTTTCCGATCACCACTAGATACTTCAAATGCTTGCGCTCCTGAAAGTTAGGCTTCTCGAAACCTTTGGGCCCACGTCCAAAAAAAACTCCCAATTCTATTAAAGACATTGATGAGATGGTAGATGATCTTACCAGTAAAGTCAAGACACAACAGACGGAAGAAAACATATATACATAAGAGTGGAAAGTTTGCACAGCTTCTCCCTAATGAGGGTCCTATTGAGTTGAGTTGTGGGCCAAAATACTCTCAAAATGATACCTAAACATCTGTTAACGAAGGATTGCAGGTTCCGAGTGATTGCAATGGTCACCATCCAAGTACTGCACCCATACAGCAGTACTGACTCGACATTTGAGCGAAACAGTCGCAGTTTGATCTTAGTGCTGTAAACATTGCTTTTCCACATCTTAATCAACATTCCGAAAGCAGTTTTGCTTTCTCGATTCTGCTACTAACATCGATTCTGCTACTAACATCGATTCTGCTACTAACATCGAGCACGCGGCTGTCGAGATGGTGCTTCCCAGATAAGAGAAGGTCTGCACTTTCTCGACCTCCAGTCAGTCCAGTCTACTGGCTTCAGCTTCCAGATTCTGATTCATCTGGCGTAGATCCAAAATCCTGTGCGGGAGCAAGCCGATGTCGTCAGCGTAATCAAGATGTCATTCTCCATTGAACACATCTGCTTTCCTCCGACAATGCTGTGCGAATAATATTGCTTATTATCACCAGATTATCACCAGAAAAAGAATAAAATACAAACCTGCCGAACTCCATTTTGGACTTCAAAGGTTTCTGATACCTGACCGTTGTGTAGAACACGAAATTTTGCACCTTTGTACGTAGCCTTTATAAAAGCAACGTTTTTAGCAGGAATAACCCTCCTGTACAAGGTTTTCCATATAAACCTTCACGGTATCAAAAGCCTTCTCGAAATCGATAAAAACCAGGTAGAGCGGAGACCTATACTCGACGCATTGTTCTACGATGATCCGGAAAGAATCTAAATCGAAAGTACTTGTTCGACATTGAGAGTTGAGTCTAAACGAGCTTTGATCCTGTTCAGAATTATCTTCACTATTCTTTAGTCAATGCCGGCAGAACGCATATCCCCAGATTGCAGATTCGGCTTGACAATCATCCCCTACCTACAGGATGCTGTTTGGTGCTGCGTCTTACAGTACTTACACAGTACTTACAGTACTCTAGAATCTGGCGGTTAATATCCGGTCATTACAAGGCCTCCTCGATAAAAAGCTCTTTCATGTTGCTGATGTTAACAAAAGCCCTACACTAGACTCCCGCACGCTTCATGGTTTTCCAGAGTAAAGTAGTTTGTGTTCCGGTTGGTGAAATTTATTGTCCTGTGTCCCACCATATTTTTTCACTCAGTCCCAAGAAATCCAACTTGTACCGCGTGAACTTCCTCTCCAGTTGGAAAAATCTAGCGTTCTGAGGACCTTCTTCTCGAGAGTGGAGGAGGTTCTTCACTTTTCAGAATCTGATCGTTGTCCTTGATCGATAGTCAAAGGCCGTCAACATCCGAAGTTTCCGTTTCGGAGCAAGACATTTTTTTATAACAGATCAACCGGCACTTGTCCTGTTTTTTGGCACAAGAGACACGCCATTTGTCCTCTCCACTTTGCAATCTCCAAAGAGACTCCCAGATGGCGCCATGACTAGGCGTGAAGTGTGGCTTATTAGCAGAGCTACATAGGCTCTTTCTCTTCACAATGATGAAAAATTTGGAGAAGACAAACCAAAACTCAATGTCTTTATACCGTCTTCTAAGACGTTTATAAAAACTGTACAACAAGGTGGTCAAGATCAAGGACCAAAAGAAAGGTGATCTAGGTTCGGAATCATTCCAAACATCTCCATGGTCCTGTAGGTACTTTTTAAATTCAGGAGTTGAATCAGCTGTTGGGATATGTAAACGATATTGACATTACCACCAAGTCGCGGTAGAAGCATTCCTAGCTACAGTGGAACAGATAAAAGGACTTGGCATAGTAAAAGAGGACAAACAAACAAAAGTCCGTAGAAGAATCATTGTCCACAGCCATAACCTCAATGTGGTTAGGGAGTTAATTTATGTGAAGATTCAACTAAGAGTGGCTCTAGTTCTAGTCCAAACAAGTGGTTTCAAAACAGTTAAAGTGCCTTCCAGTTTCATTATAATTTAGGAATCTTAGATATCCAACAGGAAGACTATGCTCAAAGCCTTCAAAAGCTAATTATATAGACGTGGATGTAGTCCAAGCAGGTAGGAAAGGTCAACTTAAACCAAATCCTCGGTTCAAGGACCAAACAATCGCAAGGTTTGACGAAGAAGACCAGAATCAACATCGGTTTCTGCAAGGATTCTGTTTATCAAGAGTTAGAGAGTGGCCTATCACTATGGGAAGAGACAAGTTAGCCCTAAATAGAAGTGAATTGTTAGTTTTGAAGCCATAATTCAACAATTTGTTGACGAAAGTAGGTCACAATTTCTTAATTCGTAGATGACTTGGCATAATTTATTCTAATTTAAAATTGGTAGGCTAATGCTATAGCTTATCTTTAGGAGGCATCTGGGACCAGTAGTTTGCCTAACTTTGCGCAACTCTTCAAGGCAAAGTGAATAGAGCAATGAAGCGGATTGCAACGGAGTGATGCGGTGAAATAGTTTATGTGAAGCAAAAGTACTTATAGCCTGCGGAATTGTGACGCTACGCTAGTGGAAATATTATATAAAAGCAATTGAAGAAAGGAACTGTAAGACATCTACTGAAACTACATTTCACAGTACATTTGATACACAACATTTGATCTGAAATTATTCAGATTTCTTAACTTCATCATTCATTTTCTAAACTGCTTATTATAAAATTAAAATAATGATAGCCAAGGGTTTTTTCAAAGGAATAAGCAAACTCCTTAATCCATTACGATCAATACACCCCCTTTCACTGATCGTTTATCGCATTTTTAAATCCAGCACTTATTTCGACACTCAATTAGTTGGTCCTAATGACCTACAAGTCCTTGTTGTAAACTATATGGATGATCTTTTTTTAGATTTTTAGTTTAAAGAATCATTTGTTTTGCTTCAATCTTTCTTTAAGTGATTTGGTCCCACCCTTATTTTAAAGGGATAATGGATTCAAATTGTTTCTCGATCGGTTGTTGTAGTGTTTGGTTAACTAAAAATAAGAAGACTAGGATGAAGTTGTTTTAGGGCATGAATCTGGGCATCCAGAACATATCGTTGTAAATAGCTCAGTTCTTGTTTCCAATAATAACCACATAAGGTAATAGGTCGACATAAAAAGCAGTCGATAACAAAGAGAGAGAATATATCAGAAAGCCGGAGATTCCAATATAATTTGTCGTTCTGTCGCAAAAACTTTGAACTCTTTCGAAAGAACTCATCAGAAAGTTTCCATTATCTTGAAAGTATTGCCTCAATCCATTGCTGAACGATTAGCTAGCTGAATAGTCGAAACGAATTCTGAGCTCGAAATTTTCGAAGAGCCTGTCAGCTACGTAAAAAAGCCCTTTCAACCAGGTGTTACTAGTGCTTGAAGAAGATGGAGCGAACTGGAGAGGAGGCACACCAGCTCATATCCCACATCGACCCATAAATAAATAGTAATACTAAATGTCGAATATCCCGTGGTTACAGAAAGAAGTCTTATTGACATTCTAACCGTTACAATTTCATTTCACTCAATTTTATCTGCATCGTTACGCTCGTGCATTTACCATGCTATTAATATCCATTTTACTGCAACAAATGCCAGAAAATAAGTAGATCCTTGAATTTCCATAGGAGCACGAGTAAGTATCCTTTTTCCCAGTAAAAAACACTCACAAAACGAAAGAAATTATCATTAACGCAATCAAATTACGTAAATTTATTCCAACTTCCTTTAGGTTTTGTTTTTTTTTTTTTTTTTGTTGAATGCTCACCCCGTGAACTTGAAGAAACCATAACCGCGATAAGGATACACTACACTATATGCTATGCCATGCAGTTCCTTACCTTTACCAACACAGCATAGCACAGCGCACACCGTGCCCCTATACTTAAGTATCATATCACAAGGACGTAGGGGTTACATTCTTACGTCATTGAACAGGAACAATAACAGGATGCTATCACCTTTTAAGGATAATGCTGGCTAACTGTCTGACTGGCGCATATCCGCAGAGGAAATAAAAGCAAAAAAAAAAAAATGAAGAAAATTAGAAATTTATGTAGGTTTTCCTGCAACCCTTGAAGGACCTCGTGTTTTAAGTTTTTTTTCAAGTCTTTTTCCCCTTCAAATATTGATTGATCGAATTACACATGGAAGGACATTGAATTCGATTATAAATCGTGTGTGTGTGTACGCACTTTTTTTTTTCTCGGCTCTCGGTTTCGTTTGGTTTTATCGGTTATTATCTTAATTTTTATTGTTTCGGGTTGAATACACGTGTATTGTGTTTTCTTTGGTAAATGTTCGTAAAATTCTAATAAAAAACACTTTTTTTTTTAGTTTTTTAGTAATAAAATTAGAAAAGTGTAGAGATGTGAAGGGATAGTTTGAATTTTATTGATTTTTCTTCGATTGATTGTAGTTATTAGGGATGACGGGATTTTCTGTTTTTTTTTTGTATAAACTTGCACAATAATCGTTGAAAGGACTTTATGGGTTGTTATCTTACGGTAATTACGATTTATTGGTTTATTTAATATTTTTATGAAGAAGAAACAGTTTTTTTTTTGAGGAAGAAAAGGGTGTTATATAGAAGAACGTGTGTTTTGGATTTTTAGAGAAGTATACAATCATTTGAAACGTGAAAAAAGAATTAACAATACAGGAGTACGGACTAAGATATTGTATGTGGGTAGGATATAAACATCTAGTACCTTATAGTTTTTAATCCGAATAGGGCCCAAGCAACTATATCCTTCCTGCGTCGTCTGTCTTGTGCCATTTTTTCTCTAATTCGTTTGATTTTCCTATAATTTCTCGTCATCTTCACCGGCTGTGTCACAATCGGATCTGTGCGGGGATCATTCCTCACGCATGACGTGTCTTGGTTGTCGGTTTCGGGAATGCTGTTTTCTTCGGCAGGCTCGTCCCGGTTGAACCAAAGGTGGTTAAGTTTCCCTGACACCTAAGATACTTAAGCTACCTTTTCCGAAACTAAATCACGTCAGCATGTGAAACGTCGAATGACACGCCGATGAACTCCCTGTTGCGTTCGTAGTTGTGTTGGGTCGCGTTGCAGAGCGGCTACCTCTACCTCGTCGATTCCCTGACCCTCTGAGTCATTCCTGGTCCTGTGTCTTGTAATATGGTCGTCCTCATTGACCTGGCGTCGGAACTTCAAGTCTCGGCGCGCCTTCACTCAACTTTGAGGTTCTGTAAACTCGTAATCGAGCACCCAAAGATGAGCGTTGCTACCCGGTCCTTAAGATTCTGACGCAGGATGTCTATAAGGTCACGTTTGTCTGATCTGTTTGTCATCCGTAGGACCATAGTCCTGACATCACTATGATACTTGTCGAATGTCTCTTGTGTTAACTGTCTCCTATCCATAATTTTTCTCAGGATCTCATGATCCCGCAAGTCATAATTGCCTAATGAGCTCAAGCCTTAAATTGTTTTAGCCGAGGTAATTGTCGCCTTCGTTTTCCTGCATGAACTGCCAATACCGCCTCTCAGCAGGGACGCTCACCAGATGGCGGAAGTTCGTTGTGCAGTCCATGCTGGCTTTGCAACATCCACCCTAAAAAGGAAGCTTTCAACGGGCATGGTCTTTGATGTTCCATCAAACTTAATCCCCCACTTATGTACGTCGACTTTACGGTCCTGACGGGGAGCTGAGAAAGCTGAGAACCGGTCAAGTGGAAGGTCTTGTCGTTGGTGTTGTCGCCTGTCACAGTTTTGTCCGTTTAATGTCGGTATCAGTGTCGGTTATCGAAGCAGCTGATTACGTCGGTTCGTTGTCTGGGGTGGTTCACTCGAAGCTGACGTCGATAGGTCCAGGTTGTGGATCTTGTCGTTGATCGCGCGGATGCTTTCTTAGAAAGTTGTCAATATTTCCTTCATGCTTCCGGCGATCACCGATATGAGCTCACCCTGGCTCTTTTGCACAGCTTGAGAGACCACCTCTTGAATGTGTTTTGTCATATGTCTTTTGTCGTCAAATTCGTTATAAGCGTTTGCCAATAACTTTCACCCCGTTACATTGAGAAAGCTAATGATATTCCTAATGCTAATCGCCGTTAATGAATGGTTCTAGGCTGTTAAAGAAAAGTTTACCTAGTGTTCGCTGTCTGCCCCTACCTAGAACTGGACACTTGCAGAGGAAGTGTAGTATTGTTTCTTTCTCGTTAGCGATATTGCAGCGGCGACAATGTGCATTAAACGGAATGCCTATTCTGGGCGCATGAACCCCGATGGGCCAGTGGCCAGTAGGTACTAATTGCCAGAACTCGTGCGATATCTGCACCGGTGGTATTTGGGCCACATCTGCCTTAAGGGCCCCCAGTGGGACGTTCACCGCTTCCGCCAAGAAACCATCAAGGGCAGATCCCCGCCTTGCTAGTTCATCAGCGCGCTCATTTACCTTAATGTTAGTGTGACCCGGTACTCAAAGAAGACGAACTCTGAATCGATGACCAAGCGAGGCAAGTTCCTCTTTGCAATGTTCTACGAGCTTCGAAGATTTGGTTGCAGATATAATAGCCTTGATAGCAGCCTAGCTGTCAATGAGTCTTCTGCCTGGAAGACGCTGCACGAGTCAGGAAGCCGGAAGACTAGGAAATGTTGAGGTAATCAGAGAATATCCACGCCCCTACCCCACAGTCCAGTCTAGAACCGTGCGTCAGTGAAAAATGTTGTAATCTGAACGCACGGCATGAAGATAAAAACATGATATGAAGGTCGAGTGGTAGAAGGTGCAATATTACGTTTAAGGCTTCGGTTGGACTTGTTCTCATGGCTCCCGTTGCTCATAGAGCTCCAGTTCTTTGCACTTTTGATATTGTATTCTTTCCTTCTCAGCTGTATGCTGCAGGCGTTACTTAAAGGTTAGCCTTGTATCTAAAGTAATGCCAATGTGTTTCAACTCTGGTCTGGAAACTATAACGTGATCGCCGACGGTTACTCTTATAGTATCTATGACTCGCCTGCTGTTGCTGAGTACTACTTCTATCTTTTTTTCTGCAAATTGTAGACCCATGCGTACTAGTCGCAATCATGCTCCAAATCCTCAAGGAGTTTGGTCGCTACAACGATTGCTATGTCGTGGGCGAAGCCAATTATTTTCGAAAATCTCGGGATTCCAAGTCTGAAAAGATCATCGTACATTAGATTCCACAGTAGCGGACCAAGTACAGAGACTTGAGGAACGCTCCGCCGCCTGTGACGTTATTCCATCGTCGGTGTCATAGAGCAGTATCCCATATCTAAAATAATCCATCATTATCCTCCGCAGGTACTTTGGTACTATCTTGGCGGTTAGAGATCGCAGGATGTTTCTCCAGTTTGCAGTGTTGAAGGCGTTTTTGACATCCAGCGTGATAATTGCGCAGTACTGTTTACTCCCGCCCATCCATCGCATACCTTCCATTGCTTTTTTCGCGGTATTCACGACTTCGTCGCTGTCGTTAATAGTAGTGGGAGCCTTACGGAAACCATACTGGCGATCTGCAAGGCCACCAGCCTAATCCATTGCACTCTCCAATCTGTTACTAATAATGCGCTCCAGTATTTCCCCCCCGGTTTCCAACAGAGGCCTGTACGATGGGTAATCCTCCGGAGAATTATTACGTTTTGGTAGGAGGACCAGTCTTTGTTTCTTCCACTGGCCGGGGAATACTCCATCTTTGAAATGAGTGTTAAATATATCTGCAAAGATGTGTGGATGTCAATTTTTCAACCTCAATCGGTAAGAATTCATAAGTTCCTTCCGAAAATAGGAAAAAAAAAATTTAAGGAATGGGCGACTGTAGAACGTAATAAGGAAAACTGTTCTTTATTTTAAGATTATACCCACGCGAGCTACATCTTTGCATCCGCGCTTAACAAATCTCCGTTTTGTCAAAGATAAGAACTCTTGCGTTTGTTCTGTTTCAATAGGCATTGCGTCCTTACACCTGCGCACCTGCATGACCTATAATACTACATACAAATAGAACGAACAATGATTCTGGTTCTTTTCAAAATTTGTTAAAAAAACAAACCCACTGGCTTCCGAATTTCGTCCTCATTCTTATCTGAAATCACTTATCGTCAACACAATGTAAATATCGATTGTTTACCACACGACCCAGTACGAGTACTCTGGGCAAACACAACACAAACTTCAGCAGTCAGATAGAGTACCTGAAATATGTAGGTGCATCCCACATCGACTGTGTAATATGATTAACCGAAGGAAAACAGAAACTGGTTCCATAACCTTCGCTGCTCATCCGGCTTGATTTGAGCTCCCCAGTTAGACGTTTACCCCTTGCACATGTTTTTAACCACACAATACATCTTCTGATTAGAATCCTTAATGATATATGAGGCTCAGGAGTTACTAATTTAAATTTTTTACAATTTTATTACGTCTTTTTTGTTCCTAGTCTTTCTACTCGAACTGACGTCATCATAAAATGCATATCGAACAGGATTAAGGATCGTTTCGGAATTAACTGACAACCGCGTGGGACTAGTTGTGTGACGTATGGAAAACCTGTTCGATGCTTATTATGTTTACTTTACCTGGAGATTCTTTTTTTTATTAATTTTTTATGATACAAGGAGAATAAGAGGAGAAGGAGAAAATGTTGTTATTTTGTGGACCCGTTGAATCATGTTTGAATGTTTGACATAAACAACCAAAATTGTTTCTTTCTCTTTGTTGAGATACATTGAATTTTTGTTGATGGATGCATTGTAGCTGCACCCTTTCAAGGTGATTGATTGAAGATGTTTTTTTTTTTTTTCATTTTTGAGGGATAAACTGAAGATTTTAATTCGATTAAGGCTGGAAAAAAGACACACAAGGATATTCTTACACATTACATCCGGGTGAGTAAGCGTTGAGGTTTTTCCCTTTAAGTGCGGAATATTTTTTTTTATTAAAAAGTGATTTGTGGGAACGGAGTTGTAGGTCTTCTGAGAGTAAAGCTCAAATTTCATCATTAGGAAGATTAAATATTTAAATTAGTTCAGTTTTGTATAAAAAAATGATAATTCTTCTGTATAACCTACGTAGGAACCTAAGCTAATCATAAAACGTTCATAAAATAAGTTGAAATCCGTAAAGAGAACCAATACAGTTCTCAAGCCATATCTTTTCAGTCCATGTAGATAGGTATGTGATTCTGTTGACCTTAGGATTATTTACCAGCCTCTTAGAATGTCGATAACAGCTGAATTCGTGCAAAAATACACATGTAGATCGGAAATAGTAGCAGTTAAGTTCGTTTGGGCTAAGTAAGGCTACTGCTGAGTCTTTTCTGCCCTATCCGCTTGAACTTAGCGATAAAGTCAATCATTTTAGTAGAACAAACTTTAATACATAGGCTCATCCAAGAAGAGGTGTCATTCTGGCTGGCTGCAGTTACTGTCTCAACTAGACGTTACGAGTATAAGCATTTAAGAACTTTTGTTAAAATGAGGTGCAAAGTGGTTGCGAATAAGTTCAATTTCGCTGATAGGTAGTTTCCAAATAGACACACCTGAGTTTTTAGCCATACTCTCAGCTACGGCGACGATATTTGCAGCAGACCTTGCCGGACGAATTCGATTGGGCTTTCGATTAACAAGTTCAACTCTACAGAAGAAAACCGAAAATTTTTAATTAATTTTTTCTACATTGTCCCAAAGGTAACATGTTTGGACATTCTTCAGCAAGTGGATCTTGAGCCCAATCAGATATCAGGGAACGAGAACAGCCAATACACACCAAATATACCCAAACATGCGATAGTCTTACCAGATACATACTAACTAGTGTTCGTCCTCAAAGGGAACAAAACACCGGACGAGCTCTCATCATAGTATCTGCTTTGCATGCTTGGCAAAACTGGTAAAATTTTATCACATTGAAGAAATCGTAGGACTGCCCGAACAACAATATCACTTTCCAAAAGCACACTAGACAACAAATTCAATTAACGTGTTCGTGACAATAGCACAAGAGGCTACGCAAGGAAGATGGTAGAGAGAAGCCACTCCCAGTCTACTAACTAGAGCCATATTCTAGAAGTACTGAGAGACAAGCAGCCGCCATCACATTTTACTAAAATTGTAGCTGAATGCTGATGTTCAACACCGATACCGCTCTAAAGAATACAGTGCCACTGGCGGCATAACACAGGGTTCTCCACTCGGTCTGTTTCTTTGGAATATTATGTACGACATCAATGCTGCAGATTTTTTTAATCGGAGCAGTGAAGTAGTAGAATATCCGGCCCCTTGTCCTAGGGGTAAAAAAAAAGGAACTGGTCCTCCAGGTTGGGGGTTGAAAATAACACCTCAGCAGAAATAAAACGAAGAATAACTCTTGCCAATCGCTGTTTCTTTGGGCTCAGAAGGCAATTGAGTAGTAAGGCCCTATCCCGAACAACTAAGGAGACTCTATATAAAACCTTGATCATCCCAATCCTGCTTTATGGCGCTGAAACTTGGACTTTATCAAAAGCGGATGAAGATATCCTCGGTCGTTTCGAGAGAAAAATTCTTCGTAAAATATTCGGTCCCGTTTGCGTTGACGGGCTTTGGAGGAGAAGATTCAACGACGAACTATACGAGCTGCACAGCGACATCGACCTAGTCAAAAAACTGCGCATTAGTCGTTTGAGATGGCTAGGACATGTAGAGCGAATGGACACCAGTGCTCCGGCCCGAAGAGTCTTCGAATCACACCCGGAGAGACAACGCAGCAGAGGAAGACCTTGCCTTAGGTGGCGCGCACAAGTTCAAGGGGACCTGAACAAGCTTGGAGTGCGCAACTGGAGGCAGTTAGCTAAGGACCGGGCTAACTGGAGAGGCTTGTTAGTTGAGGCCCAGGTTCACCCCGAACTGTAGCGCCACCTAAGTAAGTAAGTAAGTGAAGTAGTAGTATTTGCTGCTCTCCATCTGCTAATGCTATACTGTAAGGATCGTTAGGCAATATACAAGAATGAGATAAAAGCAGCCGAGAATTACGAAAAGAAAGAAGAAAAGAAACGGTCAACTGTTGGAGGACATTCAATTACATCCGAACGAGGATATCGTCCAGAGGTCAAATAAAAATATAGAGTTGGATAGGTGCTACACAAGCGCCTAATATGTCTAACACGCCACATATATGGATATATATATAGTAGGAGGATGATACTGATCAGAGTTTTCACAGCGATAATCGATATATCGTTATCGAAAATCTCAAATCAATCAGTTTATGCATCGAAAATATAGAGTTAAAGCCCACTCTTCTTACGAAAAACTGAAAGTCTGGGTCTCTGGCTGTCAAAGATTGGAAAGTGTCCAACCCTTTTATATTCTTACACTATAGAATGACGTGATCTGCTTCACCTTAACTGAAACCTCCAACCTTAGCACGAACCTTGTTACAATCTCATAAGAACAAATTGGAATGCAATCGGGATAGTTCAAGGGCCCTCAATCCCTAACCTTAAGCAACCATTCTGAGATTGACCGTGAGCTCAAAACACTTACCTCAGCTTTCCGTCTAGCCTGTCCTGCAATTTGGGCCCAACGCCATATGGTAGTCAACCGAAGTTTTAAACTTGTGCAATAATTCCAGAAAACTATATAATACAGCTAAGCATACACGGGATCCCGCTGACTGATACCGCTCAAAGGAAAGTAGAGACAGTGTGTGCCAAAAAGAAATAAAATCCATTGAGGACGCAACTAGACTCCGGAGGATCCTATCAACAAATTCTAGGCTCCATCAAAAAATGTAACCTAACTGATGCTGGACGGAATCACGGGTGCCTCAATTGCTCGTATGTACATATCTGGAGAAAAGTCAGTCATTGTCACACCCAAAGCGGATAAAAATTCACACACGACCCTTTAGGCCGATAAGCCCAAACCAAACCAAACAGAGAAGACTTCTGTCGAGAGTTCTCTGCATGAAGTCGAAGTGGTAGCTGCAATCGAAAGATCACAAAGAATTCACGGTAGCGGCCCTCTTGGTCATAGACGGAGCCTTCAATCTGACTCTATAATACTTCCTTTGAATCAACAATACTAACACAGATAAAACACTAATATCAGACTAGATTTACAGCATGGTCAAGACGAGACAATTAGTTCAGAACTGGGTGACAATTATTAGAGGCACGGCAACTGCAGCTCTTCTAGTCTTATACTTGAAATGATTCCATTAGACTTGCACCTAAAGGAAATAAATGCGAATAGTGTCCTACATTAGAAACAATCCAGCTTTTGAAAAGAGGGCGACATGGGAACTCGCACTCGCACAGACTATCTAACACCAGTCCAAACATTAAAACAATCGGGAGTCTGTTCCAAGTGGAAGACAAAGCAGTCACATAAGCAGCTCAAGAATTATCCGTGAAACTACACTCTAAGAACACGATCGATATCTACCTCGACAGCCAAGCCGCTATAACAGCTATCGCATCCACGGTTCTAAAATCTAAAAATATGAAACTGCCGCTACGTGCCCAAAACACTTACAGCAAATCACAATGTAACACTCTGGTGGGTTCCAGGACACAGCAGTATCGAAAGGAACAAACTGGCGGACTAATTAACAAGAAAAGTTAACTTTGAGATACCTACCATAGAACTTGTTAAATCCAGCATAGCACAAAATATCCTGAGCTTAAATGACTACATTTAGCCCTCTTCACAGGGAACAGGAATAAGCGGACTTAAAAGGAAGAGCTTTTATCGAGTACATTGCACCATGTCACGAAATTAATTTGTTTAACTTTTCTTAGTTTCTAATTCCTGCTGGAGTACATCAAATGGCAAACGTGCATTCCAGATTACCAGTTGGATATGGTCTCTGACATTCTCTTCATTCCCTTAAAAAACCTGTAACCCGTTGAAAAATGAGTTCACTTCACACTGAAATGTTGATCAGAATTGTTTCCAATTTTGATTTTCTAACAACTCAACCGTTTATATTTTCATTTTGTTGACCTATTCAAACCTATCGTTTCGTTTACATCAGTTGTCAAAAGGAATGGGTCATCCATTGCCCGTCAAGACATCTAGTGGATTCCCTTCAGACACCTTTTTTTTATGAAAAAAGAACTGCTTGTAAATAATTACGGATACCTTTATAGATTAGATAACACTTCATGGACAGATAGTATTTTAGGTGTCAAGCTAGGTTAAGGTTGAGAGCAATCAATCTTACTTTCTTGTATTCAATCAAGAAAAGGATACGAGGACAAATTATCCAAAACAAGTTTGTATCAGATAAAACTGTTCGATTTTATTGTTGATGTCCATATTATGTTCGTTGGATTGTCACAATGATTAGTTAGTATCTTTTAGGCGTATCAATTGTCTTGAAAACGGGTGTTTTGAAAATTGTGTTGTTTTCAGGTACAAATATTACATAGTTTCTGAATAAAAAAAAATTAGAAAAAAAAAATGAAGTTGAATTCTTAAGAGTTGGAGAAACTGACATGAGTTTTGTAAAAACAACTCAGTACTCAGTCTATTTGAAAAGTGTATATCCTCACTTGAATGATTCCATCAACCCGCACAATAATTATTATACAAACCCAAACCAACTGAAATATTCAAATCCAGACAACATTCAGGTGTTAAATAAAAGGTTTTCCATTCATCCTCAAGGGTTGAAGGAATTTAAAGAAGAAACCCAAAAAAAAGAACCATTGTCTGTTAGTTGTTCGATAGTATCGAATATCACTCTACAAAGTAGACTGTGACTGATCATGTCGTTGAGGTGATTCCCTCTTCTTTTTTTTTTTTTTGGTTTTCAACTCACGTTTGTTTTTGGAAATTTTCTAGTTTCATGTTTTTTTTTCTGGTAAAAGGGTAAAAAAAAACTCGAAGGAAAGAGAGTACGCTATTCGAATTACCATTATCGAGACAAAGAACGAATTCGCTTCTGGTTTTTATTTATAGAAGTTTTCCAATCATTTTTCAATCGTTTACAATTGAAATGTGTTTTGTTTTTCTGTTGTTGTTTGAA
The DNA here is from genome assembly GCA_905220385.1 of Xylota sylvarum. NCBI lineage: Eukaryota > Metazoa > Arthropoda > Insecta > Diptera > Syrphidae > Xylota > Xylota sylvarum. The sequence continues at coordinate 11,724,427 of LR999960.1, forward strand.
GGAGAAAGGTAATTGGAGAATTTCGATTAAAAAACAAAAAAAAAAAACTGTGGAAATGACAGGATAATTTTAGGGTCTGTTGTTGTATAGATAAGTGTTCTTACTTATGTTAACCGAGGTCGGAAACGTGTATAAAAGGTTGAAAAACCTTAAGAGCGTCCCATTTTTTTTTTTTTAAGTAAATGAGCTTGTATTTGAGATATCAACACCAATTAAAGTATAATCGATGAGATTAATTATGGAACTCAACATCATTAAATTGTCCTCCACAGAAACGCCTGCACGAATGAGTGCTCTGAACCCAATTTTCAATGACTTTTTGGAATAAATCGGGCGATATGCCTGAGGTCGTCTAAAGTATTGGGCTTATTGGCATGAACTGTGGACCAGAAACAAATGATATAGCCCTAAAGAACAGAGTCCAAAGGCGTCAAATTACACGAACAAGGCGGCCAATTGGATGGAAACGGCTAACATTAGGCCTCGTAGAAGTAACATTTCCCGATAAATGTTGGTTCGCTAAATAACGAGATAGAAGTCTCTATAGTCGAGCATTTTGTTAGCAAGCCCTACTCCACGCCTCCTCGCAACGCCGGTTAAAAATTTCTTTCGAAGTCGAGGAGACTAATGGCGAGCTTCGAATGCTACAAAACAGGATAAGTAGCGATTGGTCTGTGGCCCAGCATAAATGTTTTGCTGATGACCATTGGCAATCGACTTCGAAAAACAATAGGATTTTGGAATGTTAGGACCCTCCTTGACTTTTGCGAAGAAGGTAGTCAGAATGTGAGATTCCTCCAACTTGAGCAAGAATTCTCACGATGCAATATCGATATCTTAGGGCTGAGCGAGATAAGATGGTTGGATGTTGGGAAATACCACTCGCCCACAAAAAGCTCCAACGTGCTCTACTCTGGAAAACCAGCCGAAAGTGCTCGGGAGCCCGGCGTAGGACTGACGCTAACACCAACATCAACAAGCAGCCTCATATTTTGGAAACCGTATTGTGACCGAATATTGACGGCCAGATTTAGAGAGTAGGGTAAGAAAAATCATCCAGTGCTATACGACGATAGAAGCCGCGACTGAGGACAATTTTTACAGCCAACTTAGCGCCGCTCACAAATTAACGCCTAACTAGGATATCACAGTTGTGATGGGAAATTTCAAAGCTAAGGTAGACAAAGATAACGTGAACTTGATATCAAAATGTCGCGTGACCATCAACTTTTGTTAAACACTGTACGCCTTCGTACTGCATCCGTCAACAGTAACCGCTCAAACTTGGTTCGAGTTACCAGGTACAATGCCAACAGACTTCGGAATCCCGTAGTGCGCCAACAATTCAGGAACCAACTTGGGTTGGTTTAGTTTTACCTGATTTAAGAATGGATATAATTTTCGTTCTGGAAACCGTTGGGATTATGTTTGATACAAGTATGTTGCTGTAGATGTTGCTATAGAATTAGGCCAGCCATTGTCTTGTATTTTGTCCACTACGTGCAAAAAACTCCGGGTAGATGCCATTGAAATCCGCCGCCTTTTCTGTTTTTACTGCCGAAAAAACGGCGCTAACCTCTTCGACTGTGGGGTATTGGTCTTGAGGTTCCACAGAGCGCATTTTATGGTCACTTAATGTTGATCGACCTACTTGGAGTGCGCTACTGGAAGCACTTGGCTAAGGACCGGACTAACTGGAGAGGCTTGTTATTGGAGGTCCAAGTTCACCCTGAACTGTAGCGCCACCTAAGAGGAAAAATATTGATTGGCCACTTTTTTCGGGTCCATGTAGGTAGTGTTAGACTTGTTGCTACATTCAAGTTTGCGTAGGAGACTCCATACTTTCCTGCTAGAATGGGTGAAGTTAAGGCTGTTGACCGTTGATATCCATTTCTTTTTGCGGGTATTGTCAAGCGATTTTAGTAGTTCTTTGGCAGTTCCGGGGTCTCTAGATACCATTAAATTATCATAGAGTCGTTCATTTTCTTCGGTTCATATGGGAATGAGATCCTTGAGAAAACCTCGGGGAATTGTATTTTTGGCAGCTGCCGTAACCATTCTATCGTAGTAAACCAAATTATCCTAGTTCGGAGTCAATTCTGCACATCGATTTTGGAACTTAGGTTGTTTTCTTTCCGAGAACGAGGATTGTGTCCGGTCTGACCTAGCCATTGCTAACGGGCGTTACTATCCACCGATGAAGCGAAATATCTGGGAGTGATCCTGTATAACCAATTTATTTGGACAACACATATCAAGTCGAAGGGCCCTCTCAGTTTTCTGACAGTGTAAGGGTGCTTTTGGCAAGACATGGGGCTTACGGCTATGATATGATCTTTTCTAGCTTATGTTATACTATGCATAGGTATACTACATATATACTATGCTTATACTTATCTATCCTACGACCCTGGTTCCTTGGATATGCCGTCTGAAAAAAATGACATCGAAACTTCGGTTGATGTGCACATTTAGATTTGACTTTCTATGCGTTCAGAACTTGCTTCGATCAGAGTCGGATTCTGGACTCAATTCTTCACAAATGGCTCTTGAAGATAGAAAACATTATACCTCACTACTTGTTAGGCAACCATGCCTTTGTTTTCAAGCGGAGATATGTATATGCTATACCAATGGCCGCCGACTATATTGTTAAAAATATTTGGAGGGGTTGAAGTATCTGCATCTGTAGCGACAACCAGGCTGCGCTTAAGGCCGCGCACAACCCTCTAATATTTCGCGAATGCACGAACTCTTTGAATTTGGTCGCAAGGCTGAACTCGTTGACTCTTGTTTGGGTCCCAGGCCATACTGGGATTGCGGGAAATGAGATCTCCGGTGAGATTACTAAGCACGGTTCAGAGGATGATTTCTCAGGTTGGGTCTCTCGCGTTGGGCCTTTCCGCGTCCTCGGTCAGGGCATCCATTGACGATTGAGTTTCCTATGAACACAATTGTGTGTGGCACAGCTCTCCAGGTTGCATACTAAAGTTATGCATTAAAGATCGATGCTATGCGAAGATTCCAGAGACGATTTAGGCACTCAAGAATAATATTGGTCAAGTTAATCGTGAAATAGGGACCGAAACCATCGAAAATGTATTAAAAAATTGGGTTTACTCTTTTCAATAAAGCAACAAGCATTAAACAATATTGATGCCCATACACAACTACCGTCAAGTTTGGACAATCCTTTCGTGGAATGTCCGGATATATGCCGGGTTCAACTTCAGTCTATAACATTTTGTTAAGGCTCCTTATCATTTCTGAATGCTTTATTTCTAAACATAATTCCAATCTCTTATCTTAGGAACATCCTCAGTTTTCTGAAGAAATGCATCAAAAAGAATCGCGCAGCGACCACACACTACTTGGCATTTTAAAAACCAATTAAAACCTTAGAAGATCCTGTGTAATCCTTTTTTTTTTTCTTAAAATAGGCAATAAAACTGCAAAAGATGAAAAAAGAGTCCTTTTTACGAGCTCACCACAAATAAACGTTTAACTCGACAAGCATCTCTCTTTTCAATTATTTTCACTACACACCGCCACACATTTAAGATACTTTCAATATTCATCTCATGGATAATTAAAAATGTAACTAGTTTCTCCTCTAGACTCCCATAAAATTGAAATAGAACAGTAGCAGCTTCTCTTTAATAGCTTGAACATCAAAGCGGATATTTCTCCTTTTACATAACTTCTTACGATGACCATTGGACAGAGATTTCATTTAATTTGTTGATCTCATCCTGATAGTACTTTCCTAAACGTTTTCCAGTAAAACGTTTACTCTGCGGATTTATTCGAAAAAAAAAAAGAATTATCATCCACTTGCTCCTGCTTGAGGTAAGAATCGAAGACCAGGCAGTTCCTTTCATCTGATTCTTATCAAATCTTGGAAAACCCAAACCGAATAACAAACGAATCCATAAAATCTCTTCCAGGGATAATTATCCTTAGTGCCTCCGGGTAATGTGCGAAAAGGTGATTCCCTTATGTTTGGCTGTGTGCCACCTACGTGGACGTTGTGTAATGAAATTGAGATACGAGACACCTGACGGTTGTACACGACAGGATATTTGGTATTTTGTTATTGATGTAGCCTGTGGTGGCATGAAACTGCTTTTGGGTTACTACAGGTGTTGAAATGCGTGCAAAAAGGCGTCCTAGAGGTGTTACAGTTTTTTTTTTTTTTACTGACTTGTGGTTATGGAATAAGGTGGCGTCTGTAGTTTGATAACAGATGGTGACACGAACAAAACTGTGGGCTGCGACAGGGTTCCGTGGTTTGTCTGAGTATTTTAATAATATGTAATTAAATAAAACCTAGGTTATGAGTTGACATTTAATATACGTACGAGGTTAATTTAATTTGTGGCCATAGAAATATAGTATAGCACAATGCTGTTTGGTAAGTCGTTTAATTTGGCCTATTCTGATAATATCAGCAGACTGACAAATTGCATGAATTTAACTGCAATACGGCACGAACTATGAGCGTTTTTTTTGTAATTGCGAGAATTGTATTGTATTGAATTGTAAAATTGTAAATTGTATTGTTAGTAGAGATAGACGCTACAACAGCATTTAGGTTAGATCGAAGTTTAGTTCCCCATCCAAGCGTCAACGTTGGGGATCACTCTGAGCGTCCAACTGTTACCATCCCACTTGTTACTATTATATTTAAAATTACTGTGCTTCCTTCGCAAGAAGATCGAATGGCACCTCTCAAGATGTCTCTCCAATTCGAGGTACTGAATTCGTTTTTGACATTCAGTGTGGTGATATCGCAGTACTCCGTACTCTCGCCATTACACAGACTTCTTGATCGATTTCATTAATGGCGTCGATCGTGGAGCATACTTGTATGATACTTATGCATACTAGGCCCCTTAATGTGTACTGCGACCTAAAATGCTTTTTTTATTGGCCCACATGGTTTAATCAGAAGTTATGTACATATATTGAGGCTCTAAATAAACCTCAGTATAACTTCAGGTTCCAGATTTTGAATTTCTACTGGATTGACAGAGATCCGTTCCAAGTGGAGTAATCTCTTCCTTGCAACTCCTGGAAATATACGCAAATAATGTGGTCTGCCTTTTTTTATCAACAATTTTATTTTATGCGAATGGTATACCACAATATCCTGTTAAATACTTAGGTCGTCTTTGTGGAGATCGAGTAAAGTCTTGGCCTTATATCGGTTGGGGTTGATGAAATTTTTCACTTATCTCAGGACCTGAACCTTGGCCCAGTAGTCAGCATGTCTGTCGATATCCCATTATATTATGTTGGAGTGGGCACTGTTAGGAGGTACCCCAAAACATGGCTCTGGACTAATAAGTGGGCGACAAGCGGCTCTCCTCATCAGGCAATCAACCAGTTCATAGCACTCTAAGACCATATTAGGCCCCACGATATAGAATTTAAGGGCTTATAGAGCTGCTTGATTGCCAAAAAGGTAGATATATGTACATATGTATGCATCTCCGCAGGCATTTTTGTGCACATTGTTAACGGCACCAGTGCTGCCATTTTCGAATTTGGAACCATCGGTATACCAGATTAGGAAATTAGGAATAATAAGACCATCATACCCTGTAACAACTTTAAAACTCCCAGAGAATAGAAATCTCTTAACCTTCGTATCTGGAAGCTTAAGAATTGGGACATGATAACTGCATTATAATATTCGTAGATAGCTTGTGAAGTCACCGCCTTTAAGGTCCAAAATTGGAAAGAGTCTGAGAGCAACGCCTGAGAGCACTAAGCACAACGTCTTTCTGGACCTCCAGATGTAGCGACGTGAGGTTAAGCATTGCTCCTATTACTATCGTAAGACTAGGCCCTTTCAACGCCCCTGATGATAGGCTAGATGATATGGTTTATTAGGTGGATCCTACGCTTTAATTTGAAGTGTTTTTGGCCACCATTCTAATAACCGATGATCACGGTTTGATTATTGCATTGTACGACCAATGAATTAACTTGGGTTTTAGTCCCCAGGTTTGGCCATTAATGCGTTGGCATAGGACCATTGCCCTAGTCACCTTGTTGGTAACTTTATGTAAGTTTCAGGTAAGCATTTTGTTAAGGACTACTCCAAGCTACTTCGGTTCTACGGACAGATCAATGAGGATGTTTTCCAGGGACACTTGCCTGAAATCGTGTTTCTTTTCCTGGATACTAGGGTACAAGAACAATGACAATTTTTCCGGGTTTTACGGTCAGTCTCCTAGTTTTGCATCACCCTGAAGTTCAGATATAGTGTCATCGAATTTGGCCCTAACGTACATATGTGGTAATTCATAATATGATGTGTTCGGCAATGTGAGTTGTTGTCGAGTCCAAATCTGTGGAGATAGGCTCCGAAGCATTTATGGCCAGTAAGCAAATGGGTTAGGTAGAAATTCAGCGCTTCTTGCTTCCTATAGATCCAAGCCTTAATATTAGGAATCAATATCTGCGTGTACCTGCCTCTATCAGAGTGATACCATCTCTCCCCCATGCTTTTAGACTTGTCCTTGGTCATCACTTCGATTGGTCCATTGTCGTGCTGGCACAGTATTTTTGTTGGTCTTCTTTATCAAGAAGGTCTATTGCTACCATGCCAGCCACTACACATGCCGCCAGCCATGTTAAAGGACGCTATATACTCTCAATGCGTTGATTTTGTAAGTTGCCTCCGCCTTCTTTTTGTATAACGTCGTCTTCATGGCACCTCCTCATATTTGGGAGCCATAGAGCATTATCGATGCCGCAACTAGAGTACCTCTTCTTCGCCGATATTGGCATGGTCCTTGACAGGGCAGCCGTTGAATTTGCTGCCTTCTCAGTTGCTTGGTGCAAATGTTGCTTACAAGTTACACTTACATTTATAGCACTGCCAAGGCAGTTCAAATCTGGTTTTGAAACTACTACGTGATCGCTGAGGGTTACTCTTATAGTCTTCATAACTCACCTGCTGCTGGTGATCACTACTTCTTGCTTTTTCTCTGCAAGTTGTAGGTCCATGCATACTAGCCAGTCCTGGAACAACCCCGATAGATTCATTGCAGTTATACTCCAACTCCTCCAGGAGTTTGGTCACTACATCAATTGCTATGTCATTGGCAAAGCCAATTATTTTCGATTAGATTTTATATTGGATTCTAATGTAAGGACGTCATCATACATTAAGTTCCACAGTAGCGGCCCAAGTTTGGAGCTTTGGGGAACACCGCGTGTGTTTCGTTCCATCGTCGATGACTTGGTACAGCATCCTATTTCTAATATAGTCCGTCATTATCTTCTGCAGGAAGTCTGATGAAGTCTCTTGGCGGTAAGGATGTTTCTCCAGTTTGTGGTGTTGAAAGCATTCTTGACATCCAGCCTGATAACTTGTAAGCTATGGCATATCTAAGGGCGGTATTTTGTTCCAACATTTATATGGAGAGTTGATTTCATGTGCAGTTTCTACAACAATAACTCAGAACGTAGAATTCGAGGTGGTATTCATTTAATACCTTATGTATGTATGTCACTTTCTTGTACAAAAATCTCTTCATGCCAAGCGATTACCACTAAATTAACCTGACCATTAGGATCGTTCGTAAAAATTTAAAAGTAAAACGTCATTGAAAGATGACAGATAGGTACTCCAAAACTAATCCCATTTGTTACTTTTATCAAATTATCATGTCATCCTCACCACAATTTATCATTATTAAGCCTCTTCTCGTTCCGTGACCGCAAAATTTGCTTCACCACATTCACCACAACTCATGGAAGCGAAAACTTCTTCACACGATTTTCTAAATCGAAAGTGATTGGCAATTTTCACTCTCACCCCACCACACACACAAGAATGATATTTTCATAATTTCATTTTGAGGAAATTAAATCAATCAAACATCACACAATGAAACGTTTTGCGAATGGGAAATACGGTTTCTAGGGAGAAACGGAAACTGAGCACATCGCACCACAGGAGGTGGTTGCATTTTATAGCTTCGCTATTGTTCGTTCAATTTTCAATATTTTCAATTGAAACCATCAACATTTCTCTGACAGATATGTATCTTTCTCACCGAAAGGCTTTTTCTCAAGACCAAGTCAAAATATTTACGATCAAAGTAATAAAATATGAAACTTTACGATCCCGATAAAATTGTCTCTTTACAAGAATTCTGCACTCCTTTTTTTTTTTGTCAATAATTATCATCAGCTTACAACGCTGCATCCCTTTTTTTTGACAAAGTATGAATCGAACGAAAGGATAATCAATAAAGATACCGTTTTTATTACCTACTCAGATAACACACTCTTCTGTCATCAATATGTCAATAATGTACGTTTAAAAAAAAATACGACAATGAGATTGTTTATGTCAGTTGCAGTACATCGGCAACAACGGTGACAATGCAGAGATGTAGGGTTGCAATTTTCGAGATCTCGGTTCAAGTGAGAGTTTTCACTTTCTTTTGTGAAAGGTAGAATGGAACATTGAATATCATCGATGATGATGCTGGGGGAATACATATTGAAGAAGAAACCCACTCTAATTGATTTTCTTAAATGTTGACCTCAATCAATCAGACGTCCCATTGTCAAAGGATGACACTTTGTGAAAGGAGATCATGCTGTGGGGAAAATTGACGCCAGATAAGATCTTGTTGTGACCACAGTTTTTGGATTGGCTGATGGTAATCTTATGATCAAAAATATATTTGAAAGGACTTAAGAATAAAAAAGCAAATTAATAAATGATGAGAAGAAGAGAAAAGTCTATAGGCTGGGCCTTTAAAATTCTACGTTAGGTTAGGTCCGTGGGCTGATGTTTGTCATCAAAGGAGTTATGCTCTTACTAAAGCCATGAAAACCCCATTATGCTGTCCTACCTAATACAACCTTGTTACTTGTTTTATTTACCAATCTTCTTTGCGAATGTTCGCCACCAGTGTCCAGAAATTGCCAGGCCGTGAACGAGTTACCGCTGTAACGGCTCTATTTCCTAAATTTACCTGCAGATCCCATTTAACTTAGCTACCGTCGAAACCCCGGAGTTTAAGCATTCGGGTGTCTTTTTCATACTTCACCGTTCGTGTAAGTACATAAGTGACTTGAATTTCGTCCCTTCTGAAGTTTAGAGTATATTACAATGACTGTCTGTAGGAGGATATGAACGCACTGAGACCAAAGGAGGCTCACCTGTCATTAGTTTAAATCTACCCAAATTTAAAGTGAAGCAACTCTATAAAGAGGATTCTTCTGACGTTAAAAATCCCTCATGAACTTAGAGTTCCCAACTTTCGTCTTACACTAGTCTTACTTACTTACTTAGGGGCGCTACAGTTCGGGGTGAACCTGGGCCTCTATTAACAAGCATCTCCAGTTAGCCCTGTCATTAGCTAACTCCCTCCAGTTGCGCACCCCAAGTTTCGTTACGTCCCCTTCTACTTGTGCGCGCCACCGAAGGCGTGGTCTTCCTCTACTATGTTGTCCCTCCGGGTTGGAATCGAAGACTCTACGGGCCAGACCATTTGTGTTTATCCGCTCTACATGTCCTAGCCATCTTAACCGACTGATGCGCCATTTTTTGACTAGGTCGATGTCGCTGTACAGCTCGTATAATTCGTCGTTAAATCTCCTCCTCCAAAGCCCGCCAACGCAAACGGGACCGAACATTTTGCGAAGAATTTTTCTCTTAGTCACAAACCTTATTTATTCCTAACCGATATACACATGTAAAGAGTTTTTTAATTGGGACTCCCATTTACCCATTAGCGTTCTTATGGTATGCGTGAAGATAGCTGCGGTTTGTTTGTCATTTCAACTTGTCCATACTTCCTGTTTAATCATGCAAAAGTCACGCTTCTAAAACGTTTGCAAATTATCCAATGTTTTTCTTATCGAACTCGAGTTCGGTTGCGACAGCTTTACGTGCGGTAACTTGAATTTTTGCTCGTCGTCGTACTCGTGCAGATAAAAGTACAATTGAACGTCTATTGGAAGAAAAAAAACGCAGGGAGTGCCTAGAATATTGCGGATTCAGCTACAGTTTTGTGGCGAAGGACTGTTCTTGAATTCCTATAATATTACTTTAATATAAATACTGAAGCCGAACGACTCAGTTCAGTGATTGGGCCCTAAACATCCACGAAAACGATACCGATTTTCATCGCGTTGCTTTTGTCAACTTAACCGCCACGTACGACACCGTTTGGAAGGATTCCGTGCCTGAGGACTTCACGTCTTATCAACAACCAACTTTCAAACTCTTCATCTATGATAAAAAAAAACAAAGTGAGAAAGCTTAACAACGGTTTGCCCCAGGGTTGCCTCATCGTTCCTTTGCTCTTTAATCTTTAGATCAGCGATATACCTGCGATCACATCGACGAAAATTTGGATATGCAGATGACTTGGTAATCGCCACCCAGGACAAAGAACACAGAAAGAATTCTACCCCTACCTTATCTGCGCCATTTAATCACACTATTGAGGAAAGTGACTAAACAAGGTTCTGGAGCAACGGCGAGTTTGTTCGACTCTTACGAGTATTTAGCACGTAAATATCATTTAACTGGTAGCTTGACCCAGCGGCCTAAGGCTCTGGTTGAAGACCTGGGTTCGTCAAATTACTCCAAATATAATTTTTCTACTGAATTAGCAATTTATCTTTATTAAAAATATTATCTTAGCATATGATACATCCGATCTCGTTTCAATCCCAAATTAACGTCCATTTGGACTTTCATCATCAAATCCACTTTCTTGCGATGAATTATCAGCTCAATATCATTTTCGTCTTCGTATCTTGTTACTTTGTCGTGAAGCCATCCATACATGTGACTTTCTAGAACTGGTGCAGGAAAGTTATCTCGCGGGCCAGAAGATTGCCTATGAGCCACCTCTTTCATGTACTTTCCCACATTTGGGTGTTTGGCAGCTGCTTCACTGAGAGCATCATGTCGAGCGTAGAACTTTTCAGTCGAAAGTGTGGTGCCGTAATGAGGTGTAAACTTGTCAACCACTTGGATGAATCGATTAGACCAAACGAATTTTTCTTTTTCAAATGCATGATCTTGTTTCTTCTCAATCATAATGAATTATTTAACAGAAACACAACAAACAAACAAAAAAAAAGTTTGGAATAAACAAACCCACAACTAGTGCTTCTAAAAAATGGGTTTTAACTGAAGTTTTTGAATTTTGACTTATGACAGATTTTAAAAATATTTTATAATTATATAGTAGGTCCTACATCAGTTGTTAAGTGATTTTAGAGCATGTTATCAAAGATGCAGTCAAAATTCTACTAAAGCCTGATGTACATATATATTGTTACACATGTCTAACCGTCTTTTTAACGTGCCCGTGACTTATTTCCTTCCATCAGCATTCCGTCTTTTTTGACAGCTGCATAAAACTACGATCAGTAGACAATGTCTCAAACTCTCCGAGGTGATCTTAAAGGTCGTAACAGTGTCCTTCCATTAAAAGATACCGACTGCCCTAAGTCACAAAAACAAAGCGACGACTGACGAGTGAAGAAAGAAGAGGTGATGTGGGTTCATACGAGCGAAAGCACTGGCACAGTCCCAATATTTTGCTTCCACATGTCTTGATGATTAGATAGAATTCATCATCCACATTCTTAATAAAGTTGAAGGTACTTGCCAGTCTTTTGAAGCTCCGCACATATACAGTCTAGTTTTATCAGCAAAGGTCCAGGTTAAGCATTGCGGAACGAAATTTCAAAGAAACTAAAACAAGTTGGATTCTAAATTGTTGCAAATGCGACGGATGTTGTCATAATGACGGTAGGCAAGTTCCCATCCACCATCACCGAGCTACTAATCTAATCCGTCCTCAAAATCCTACACAAATGGACGGAAAAATGTGGATTGAAGGTTAAGCCTCTGAAAATAGAGGTGGTCCTCTTCGCCAACAAGAGAACAATTCCACTCATCGGGCTCTTGAGACTCAATGGTACATCACTGCAAATCTCTGATAAGGCGCGATAAACTCGACGACAGCGCTTTAAGTGCTGTATGACTGTCTGAAAAGATGTACATTCCTAGCGCCCTTAATACCTTTACTAAGATTTAACCTAGCGCAGATCTCAATGGCATGGAGTTCAGCCTAAAATATCGTAGGATACATTCTTATAGGTACAGAGACTTTGGTGATGGGTCTAAAGACTCCAGCTCCAACTCCAGATTCCATCTTCTATTCGAATGTGAACTAAACCAGACCTCTATGGTCCAGTAACGAAATACCATTAGACCAGTTTGCACGGTACAATATTTCCATCTCAAATAACCTACCGAAACAGTACTCCCTGAACATGATGTCGGGGATAGTACAAAACATGTCCCTTTTGGGAATTGAGTCAAGAATTCTCACATGGTCACCTGGTTTCTACTTGTATTGTGGCTGCAGCTAAATAGCGCATCTAGCGGTAGTCTCCTTAATGAAGATTTGTAGGGGTGAAAACTCCACGACAGCTTCTAATGCTGTCTTAGGGCAGGTACGCATGGCACCTCTGATACCGAGACAGGCAATCATCTGGAGCTTCTGAAGGTTAGTTGCGTTTGCTTATACATCCAATGTATGATTTTTCGATTTCGACTCCAAGTTCTGCCCTAAAGGCCTCTACTGGCCTACATGGCCCTAGTGGCACATTCGATGGCGGACTTGAAGAATTCAGAAGAATTCCAGCTATGCCGTTTGTAAAGGATGACACAGAGATATTTAACCTCACTTGAATAGACTAAAGTGGTGACTTCGATGGTGATAGGTTCTAGATTGACCTAGAGTGCGTCTTCTTTTTGTAAAGTGCACTAGAATGGTTTAACAAGTATTGATGGATGCTGCACCATTCTAAAACGTGTAGTAAATAACCTTGCATAACGCTAAAAATGTCATCCACATAACCAATGGCGATGTAGCCTGTGCTTTGTAGATCGACTAGAAGATTGTCGATGACTAGTGACTACAGAAGGCTGAGAAGCCAGCCCCTGGGTCCCATGGACCTGTAGCGCCAAAAATTGGTTTTTTGTATTTATTGACTACAGAGAAAGGACTCCTCCCTGAGGACAGCCCTTAACTGCGGTCACAGACACTGACACACCTCCAGAGGAGGAAGTAATAATTTGACTTTCAAGATGGTTGCTGCCTCTGCTACTAATTGCTCTGGCTATCGAGCCGTAGTCAGTGTTATTGAATGCGCCCTCGATGTCAAGGAAGGCACATAGAGCTATTTCCTTGAACCAAAAAGTTCCTTCTATTTTTGACAAGATAATGAAGAACACCTTCCGTGGCTTTACCTTTCCTATATTCAAACTGACTTGAGTTCAGAGGGGTAAAGAAATCTAGCCGGCCTATAATGTGAATGTCAATAAGTCTCTCTATAGTTTTGAGAAAAAATTACGTTAGACCTCAACTTTTATAAAATTAAGGCAGCTCACTAGACCTATTGCCTGGTTTCGGGATGTAGTCCCAATCTGCCCCATAGAGTATTCAATGCACTCAAGTTCAGGGTGTGCTAAAGTACAACCTGGGAGTCTGAACTGCGCAGCAAATAGGGCTGGCAGTTTCTAAGTCGAATAACGCTTTAAACTCCTTGCTTATTCGTGTTTACTGGTGGCGTGCCTCAAGGATCTATTCTTTCACCAAATTCGTTTCTTCCACTAGGAGAGTCTGATAAAAACAATAATAATGTTAAGAATAGCGTTAGTGCTTACGTTATTGAAGCCCTCATCGAAATCCTCACATTTTGTCTGGCTTTTGTTACATTATACGATTTGTAGGGAAGCTTCCTTCCTAAAATCCTTCTACGCAAGGCTTGATTCTATCTATAGGTTTGTGCATACGTATACTTTAATAAAACGTTCTCATAGCTACATACATACGTATAAAAACAAAAGAAATTCTTCGGTCCAGTGAGTGTAAAAGCGATCAAATGTTCTCGTACCAAAAAAAACAAAAGGATAACCATGATGTCCTTCGAAACAAACAAAAAATATCTAAAGTCTCCGATTACTCATATATGCAAATTTAATAGTTTCCAGTTTATTTTTTTACTTGCACCTATACCTATGTATAGGGGAAGTATTAGTTTCCTGCTTTGTTCACCTTTCCAAGCCAAATGTCCTTTGTTTCCTGTAATTGAATCATTTATGGCAAAAACAAAGAGACACTGTTTTGAGTAATAACTTTCACTCGAAAGGTACTTTATGACATACAACAGAAGCTGGCAGCTGGTCATCCTGTTGCAGTTTCAAATTGCGGTCACTCCTGTTTTCCATGTAACTTACCTGAAAGGAGTAAACGTTATGTTAAGTCCTCTTGAGAAAGGACCTTGTAATCCTCTCAGTGGATGACTTTCTTCCCTGAGAAGTATTTTTGTGAATTATGTCAAACAGGGGTTACTTCGAGACTTTCTTCTCTCTCCTTGAAAAAAAAAGAAACGTGTAAATTCGAATGTAAATTGTTATAAGAACCTTTGAAGGTGTAAAAGGACCAATCAACAGTATACCTGGATATTGCAGAGGTGCCAAATATTTCAATTCATACAAAACGAAGGGGTTGAGCGCGCATTAAACAATGACAATCCTTTCACTTTTCTATATTTTTGTGTCCTTTCCTCTTATGGGCTGCAAATGATTAATGTCCGAAAAATGATAATTTGTTATAGCAACCCATTGTCCTTTCCAAGTCAGAATAGAGTTGTAATATTTGTAATTGTCCCACTTATGTTAATGCGTGAGCAGCCAATGCATTTGAATGCACTCATGCAAAGGATTCGCCTATGGGACACGAAAGAGCTCCTATTGTTTGATGCTGTGTTACTCGAGAGCATATTCACAATGAGTGAAAGGAGACGGGACGCGTTTTGTTTTGTAAATATTGCGTGAGTTATTAATGATTTTTGTTTAGTCCTTTATTTTTTTCTTTTTCGTTTTCAAGAAATATTAAAATTTCAATTGGAATGATTTTGAATGTAACTTCAAAGCGACATCTCACACATTTGTCATTCAGTGATGATAAATATTACTGCCACGAAATGCAAATGCTGTTGGAAGTCTTTTGTTACAGCGTCAGCATCCTTTTTTGGTCGCATACAACTGAAAGATTAATGACATCTTAATCTGATTTTTTTTTGTAACGCGAGAGTATCAGATCTTATTTCAATATTCAGCAAGATAAAGTGGTGCAGATGTAATAGCTAAAGGAGTGAACGTTTGGGCATTGGTTAGATGTTTCTTGAATCGATGTCAAGGGTTTGGGAATGGTTCGCTTAAATCCTTTTTCTTTTTAAAAATATTTAATACTTTTTTTTTATTTTATTTGGATTTTTATGCATTTTTAGTGAATCCCTCTTGAAGTTGTTTTTGAGTGGTTGTAGATCGCTAATACTGTAACACTTATGAAAGCACTTAGAGAGATGTCCTTATCACAGCCAATTTCTATTTTATTTGTTTGTTTTGAATGAACATTGGGACTACAGCTATTCCTATTGAGATCTAATTGCAGGACAAGAGCAATAGTCTTTCCTTTTTATTTTTTATCCTTTTTTTTGCGGTTGGCTATTGTCGCGACTGACAGTACGCTTTCACTTTTCACGTTTTCACATGAAGACTACAATCTCGTTTCGCTAGTTTAGTTTTAAAATCTGCGATTACGTTAAAAGTAAAGGGCTAATAACACTACCCTGATGCATGCCGATGTTTACCGAAAATTTCTTCGTTAATTCTGTGGCGCACCTCACTGTGGTCGTGCGTTCTGTCTCTGTGATTGTTTCTGTCTTTAGCATCGTGGACATAAGATCCCTGGGAACCCTATCAAAATCTTAAACTTTGATCTATCCCGGTGTTTCTCTATTATAATTCTCAAACTTTGGCGATTAAGGCCAGAACACAAAAGTCACAACACAAGTGCAGTACCCTGACAAACCTTAATGAATTCTAAATCATATCCAATCAGACTAACGTATCCTAAAAAACTAGGATAGTGAGTATGCTAGAGGAAAGGCATATTAAAACGGAACTAGCAGGAACCCAGTTAGAAGTACTTTTATACCTCCTGAGGCACACCTCAAGGTGGAGTCATCTCCCCTTTATAAGCATTCACGTTCTCAACGAAAACTTATAAAACTTAGAAAGAGCGAAATGAAAGTCACAGTAAATGATGTAGTGCTGGTAGTCGCAAATTGAAAGAGCTCTAAAGACCTTGGACACCTGGACGAGGAAATGTGGATTGGCCATAGATGGCGAAAAAAACAGAATTAATACGGTTCACAAACAAGAGAAAAATACTGCATTTTAGAGTTGTTGGAGGAAATTCCCCAAAACCTCTGACAGTGCCAAATATCTGAAACCAGAGCTCGCGAAAAAACTAAATCGGAGAATGAATATCGAGGAAAGAATCAAGAAAGCCTTCTGCTCGTGTAATAGAATTTTCGGTAAAACGTAGGGACCAAGTCGCAAAACCATCTTGTGAATGGATACGGCTATTGTAAGGCGAATACTTATCTATGGCACCCTTGTGTTGTGGCAAGCCGTCAGTAAGACCACCAACCTAAAGGCTATCACCAAAGTACAAAAGCTAGCGTGCAACACAAATGGCAGGTAATCCTCAGCCGACTCTCGTTAGACTTTTTATACAAGAATCGATACAAGCACCCTAAGGATAAGTCAATCACACTAAAATCCTTCAGAAGTATATAGGGAATTTAACGACAACATACTATAGTCTATCTTGACTTCACAAGACCTTTTACAAGGCTCTATCCAAAAAGAGAAGAAGGGAAAACAGAGAAATACCAAGCCCACAAGTTACGGAAGTTTCTCCAAAATGGAGATTGGTTAGAAGCAGGTATATATTCCAATGTCCTGGGGCACATCTAAATCCGTAAGACTCCCGAACTACAGGACATACAGTTTTCCAAGTAGAGGTCCTTGCAGTGTTAATGGCTGCCTGTGAATCTGCGATGAAGTCAATACCATGAGAGGATATCACCTTTATCATCGACAACCAGGCACAATAAAAGCGAGATCTGCTATACAAATATAATCGAAGCTTGTGACGTGCTGTCAAGAAGAGCGTTTGGAACATATCATAAGGTAAGAGTCTGCTGGATCCTTGGTCATGAAGGTATACCAGGGAATGAAAGGGCTGATGAACTGGCTAGGAGAGGATCGACATGTGACCTGGAGCAAGACGATCGGATGGTGAAAATCCCGTCTTGCATACTTAGACATGAAATGAGAAATAAAGTTCTAATGAAATCAAGTAATAGATGGAGTTGCCTTAGCACATGTGGTACAATGAGAAAAATGTGGCCTTTATTCTTCTTCAATTAAGAGGAACCGACAGACTGATAAAAATAGAAAGGATATAGAAATCTATCTTCATAGAAGTGGCTTAGGTAGAGGCTACGGTGATGATGAAGTCCACGAAGATACTACCCACTTCTTGTCCCATTGCTCAAACCGCTGCCACCTAAGAAACAAATTCCTAGGAAGATACTTTTCCAGGACATAGAAGAACTGACTGATAAACCCGTGAACAACATCTGTACATAATTATATTAAATTTTCAGAATGGTTTGTATACCAGAGGCAGTAAGGAGGATACTAAATCTTAGGACACTCAATCCCCGATGGACATCAGAATGCGTTTATACTAACAAAGAGGAGTGCCCATTCCCTCTTAGTTAACTCACCTATCTACCTACCTATCTTGGCGATTTCATTTGCATTTCTTTTTGTTTTGTTGGCGGTCTTCATGGACAACGTGCCTTCTCCCCGCCGATCGTGAAGATATTTTTATTCCAACTCTCGGTCTATGCACATTATCCTACATGGAAGCCCTGACCGAGATGACCCAAAGCAGGATAACGTTCTGAGGAATCAGAATCTCATTGGAGATTCTATCACCCACGTGATCTTATTGTAAGATGGGATCCAAACACGAATCAAATAGTACAATCTTATTTCTGAATTCAGGGAATTATTTTGGAAGTGTTGACAGGGTTACGCAACCTGACTATTACAACAGACATAGTCTACCTCCTGTCTACGAAGATACTAATCCTAAACTTTTAACATACCATTCCTAGCTTAGAATTTAACCAAGCACTTGTGGCTTACGGAGTCAAGGTTTGGACCCCAGACAATACCTTAAAGTTCTTTCACGGCCCCACCTCTCGCAAGCGTCTGACAGACAGAGCATCTAAGCTCTGAATCCCATGGACCTGTCCCAAAATCTTCAACTGCTTCCACCGTAGCTAGTCTGTACCTCATATTTAATTGCTGATAGTCAGAATACGTCAGAGTTCTCGGAGCATACCTTCATGCAGCCGTTAGTGCTAGAGAAGGGTCTGCGAAGGTAGTGCCGACAATAGATCCTCTCCCGTTCTTGTAGAAGTTTAACTTGCTTCCAGAAATCGCGGGTACTATATTCAGCGATGCGAACGGCTGCAGTAGGACGTTTTTTCTGGTGCTTGTAATGCGTGAACCCAATTCTACCGCCCATGTGTTGAAGTCATGTGGAATGACGACTGGGCTTTGCCTCTAGAAGAGCTTGTGATATTGTCGACTAGGCGTTCGTATTCGCCTGTGTAAGGTTTGGTGGCGCGTAGCAACTGAAGAAGTATACGACGTTTATCTTGGGCCATACGAATACTGCTTGGCGTGTGATACATCTCTTGTACTGACTGATTTTCGGGGTATTCCTCTTTCGTATGCTGAGACGATAGTGCGGATGATTTAGTGCGACAGAGTGTCCACTGGTCCAATGTTCAGTTAGAATTTATGAAGTCGGTGTATGTCTTTCCATGTTGGGTCTGTTATTATAGTTTAAGGCTTTCGTTTGCAGAATAACAAGTATTATCGCCTGTTGTTCGCTGTGCCTATATTCTTCGCTGACCGCCATTTTGTGTTGCGCAGGAAGGAGGTTCTAATGTCGTTATGTTATGCCGATAATTGAGCCCATTCCTGCTTTGATAAGCAAAAAAAAGCCGAAGGACTGTTGATCATGATATTTCACATATTCTCTACAAAGTTCTCATCTACCAGACAGATTTTCTCGGACGAACATGTATATGTCCATAGCTGCTCCGATGTAAGCATCTATCAGTAGATACATTGGAATCTTCTTTCAAGATTTTTTCATTTTTTTCCTTTGCAAATCAGTGCCCTCCAAGCTTCATTAGTTTCCTATCTTGTCTGGTTTTCACAAAAGTAGGACACAATACCAGATGATCTTTGTAATGCTTTGCCTTTCAAAACTGGACTGGTATTGGATCTATCATACAGTAGTTACAGGTGAAAAGTAGTGCCTGCTAAAAATTTTAAGTTCAAACTTCTACTTCAACAAAATATGTCTTCAGCCTTTGAGACTCTATCAAGCAACATCCCCCTGCCATCCCATAAAATCGTATACAATCCTTTTAAATCCTTGACCGACACCATATATTTCTCCAAAATTAAGTACAAAAAAACAAAGCCAGCCGCTTTTCAAACGAAAAAGAATATAAAGGACTCAACTCACCGCCTCAAACTGTAACAAAGTAATTTCGTAAATTTCCCACCACAATGTCCTCCACTGTACCATAAAATTTTTTATCTTAATGACGCTTTGTCCATGAAAACAATGTAACCACATCGGAGAACAATAAAAAAAAAAAAGGATTTCCATCCAAATCCTTGCCACTGGTATTCATTCATATTCCACGAGTTCAAGACCAGAATGAGGTCAAATTACAATGAATAACCAAATGTACATTCTACCGAGAAAAGTCTCCCGAAATAAAGGATGCGGCAGCACTAAATGTCAAATCAAATTACAAGGACTTGCATTCAAGCCGAAAATTGTTATTTTTGGAACCTTAGTCGAAAGGATTAAAACATTGAACTTAAAGGGTTTTCTTCATTTCCCCCGGATGATCACAATGATTGGCGTCGAGAGCAAACATCTGGTATGTTCCGCTAAAGTAGAGATGCACTCATGCCACAAGGTAACACGATATTCTTATTGAGAGAAAAAAAAAAACAACTGATCCTCACGTCAAATGATGGATTGTCGGTGTATCGTAAAAATGTTGATATGTAGTAAAAAAAAAAATGCAGTTTTCCGTTAGCCATAAAAACAAGGATCGGAAAAATTCGATACACTGCAGAAAATCCGATTTAAGTGCAATAAAATTGACGTTTGACAAAAAAGGACTTTCATCTTTTATGCAAAAAAGGAGAAGAACAAACGGGACACGATTGTAAGTCCATTAAAGCGATACGATTGGATTTAAAAATTCAGGAAAATTATATTCAACTCTGTGCGATGGGAATTCAGTAACAAATATTCGTAAATAAGGACATTTTGGGATCTCGCTTAACAGGATTAGGTATGGGCAATAAAAGGTGTCATGATGGAAAATCCTGGCGCTTGACGAATAGGGATTAGATCGTTTATTGCATGCGGAATTGATAGGAAATGCAAATCTTTTGCAATGCGCCCGGAGAGGGGTTGGTGAGTTGGCGAACGTTCTTACCCTTGTTAACGAAGGGTTGGGATTCATTTGGCAATGAGATGTAATATATCTGTCGCTACTTAAGATGCATGTCAAATGAGGGATTGTCATTGGGATTCTTTGATGTGTTCCTATCATTTGTTCAATTGGGAATATACTTTTTCACATATCTAGTTTTCATCGGTGGAATTGAACACAGTAACATATTTTCGACTTTTAAGCGAACGTAAAGAGGAACGCTGTTTCCATTGTATGTATCTAGATGTTGTAATTAATTCCATACCAAATTAATTTAAGAATGAAAAAGTATCAAACAATGAAGCAAGTCCTTAACATTCTCGAGCCGCGAGACGTTCGCTCACATTTTACTTAGAACGCTCAGAAAGGACTGCGAAAAGGATCGGCACTACTATCTAGTGCCCCCTAGATAAGCCGAAAGGTAAACTAATGACAAGAATCAGGCTCGTGTGGCCCATCAATCGAATCACCTTAGTTATTTTCTCAAAAATTAGAAGACTGAGCAAAGAGCGCCTTTTAAAGAACCGGTTAACGATCCAATTCACGTTCTTTGTCGGCGTCACTTGTAGACCGCGAAGGGAAATAGTGTCCATCTACACTCAAACACTAAAACAACACCAGCCTCGGTTGAGAGAACTAAAAAAATCCAGATTAACAAGGCCAGCGTATGTATAAAGGACAACGGCTTAAGAAACTGCACGTGAAATCTTCGTACTTTGAACAGATCGCTCTTCTTTATAATTTCTTAAACCCAATATTACGCTGTTAGGCAGTCGGTTCCTAGGGAACAACCAATCTAGAATCACTAGAATCAGCGAACCAGAACGAAGTTGAACTAGGCTTTATAGATGGTTTTAAAAAATATGTTTGCCATGCTAGCGTTAAGCCGATTGAAGCCGCAGGGACAGAGAGGATTTGGTAGGACACATCAAAGAGTGTTCCTTTCAACATTCAGAATGTTGGAGTTACAATCTTCTGGAAGTGAGATCCTTATTATATGTGGATGTATAGCCCGTATACTGGATGCCCGAACCTTCTGCGGGCCTACATCGACTCGGATCAATACTTTGTTGCAGTCAAGGTATGAACGCGGATATCCGAAACGCTATAACAAAGAAGAAATACTGAGAAAACGCGTATCCCGAAAACCCGCTACGACTCCTATATCACCAGCATCAAAAGCCGAATACCAATAGCAACGCTGCCAACATGCCATCAGAAACGCAACTGATGAGCTGGGATTCGTCCGATGACCTCCAAGAAACCCATGTTTTGACAAAGAATCCCGGCAAGCAAATGCAGCTAAATAAGAGGCATACAAAGTGGCGCTACAAAGAAGGACGATGGGTGCTCGTGGTCTCTACGACCAGAAGGGATGTGAAGAACATCGGCTTCTCCAAAAGAAGAAAAAAGAGTACGAGAAGCGCGCGATAGAAGATATTGAGAGATTATACTCCAGGAACAATGTACGGAAGTTTTAGCAACAGGTAAAAAGGACGTGTCAAGCCAACAAGACCCGTAGAGAAGCTTGTGGAGATTAAGAAGGAAACCTCGTAGTAGAGTCACAGTCGGTGCTGAGAATATGGAAAAACTTTTTCTACAGACTGTATAACGGCGACTAAGACCAACATCCCGCTGTCAGGCAATCCAATCTAGATGATGATACCCAAAATTTTCGTCCACCTTATCAAAGCGAAGTAATGATAGCAATATTCAAGCTTAAATCCAAAAAAACTGCTGGACCTGATGGCTTTCAGGTCGCGTTGTTCAAAGCAGCTTAGTAGAGAGACTTAGTAGAGAGATCGACCCCCATCAGTGTGGTCTTAGACCAGGAAAGTCCACAATGGATCAAAACTTCACAACTCGGTAGGTCGTGGAGAAAACTCAAGAAGTGCAAATCGATACCCGCCACATTTTCATCGATCCACCTATTAGCACATCTAAGTACTAGCTGCTTCCCTCGCTTGTCCCGCAAGGTCGTTGATGTGGTGCTTCGACGATTGGTGCTACTGAACAGCACAAAATGCTCGTCGTTGTCAATCCGCTCTGTTTCAGCACCATATAGAGCGCGATGTTATCGTTACCTATCTTGGCTTTACGCTGACGATGTTCACGTTGGATGATTGTAGGCGGCATCTAGTTGACTGTAGAAGTTGTTCTTTTCATCCTTCGTCGCAGATTCTATCGGGGTAGAGACTGTAAAATTTTAATTTTTCTTACTCTACTCTGAAATATTCGGTCGCTGAAGGGCTTCCAAGATATAAGGCTTTGCTGTGCTAAAGTGGCTAGAAGCAATCCCAAATCGGAGTTTGTCAACGAGCTGATTGGCCCCTATCAGTGTGGTTTTAGACCCCGTAAGTCCACAACCGACGAACTATTCACACTACGCCAGATCGTGGATGATACCCAAGCAGTCCAGATCGATACTTAACATATTTTTATCGATTTTAAGGCCGCATATGACAGTATTTATAGAGACGAGCTATACAGAGCCAAGTCGAGTTTTGGCATCCCTGCCAAAATTGTCAGATTATGCAGAAGAACGATGGAAAACGCTCGCTGCTCCATAAAAGTCGGAAGCAATCTCACCGAGAAAATTGGAAATCCCGGTAATAACTAACACAAAGTAAATAAATTTTTGAAATCAACAATCGGTACATTATTAATTTAATAGAATCCTTTCTAAAATCCCTTGTTAGCTAAAAAATGATTCCTTTTTACAACAAAAATTGCGATAAAATGGGCCTCCATGCGAATTTGCAAGGTTCCTTCTTTTTAATTCTCAAAGTTCGATAGTCCTATGCCAATGTGATCGAGTGTGTTTTTTTTTTTTTTGTAATTTTCTATTTGTAGTATAAACCCGATATTCCGCCGGAAAAACTTTACAATAAGTCGAAAAATGAAAGAAAGAAGCTTACAGAATGAAGTGCTGATATCTCTGCATTCAACAAGCCTTAAACTGGGTACCAATCTTTTCCATCACAAAGCCTTTTGTACAGACAAGAGAACACATATCTCTCTTCTAAACAAATCTGGTCAGAACACGATTGTAAGAAAACCAGTAGATTTATTTCCGTCACGGGCTATTGTTTGGTAGGCAGATACGCCAGGGGGTTTAGAGCTCCCTTCAACGGTTTCTGTAAAAGCTGTCTGGATGAGGAAGAGGAGGAAACCATGACATCTTCTGTGTGCCTATCCTGCCTATCGGTTTCGAGAAGGAAAACGTTGGTGAGTACTTTTTCAAAGATCTGGACGATCTAGCTAGACTCGACTTAAGCAACAGAAAAAGCTTTGTCCCCGGGTCAAACTGGTTCGATGGCTAAATGACGAATCATATTTCTTCGGTACGGGTTCACACCGAAACTAGTTGTCCTGCCTTTCCGGTGCTGGTAATCCGTTGTTTCCTTAGTGGTATCACAATGAAATAAAAAGTATTTTCTTACACAAAACGTCAAATATTCAACAGCAAATATATTTTTTTTATGACCAACATGATGTGTTCATCACCGACGGGCCCGTCTATAAATTTAAATAGAACTGCAATAAATCTGCCAATCTTTTGAAAAATTTTACAGCGCTATTAAAATATAAATTTTTTCAAATTCTCTACTTAAATATATACCATTAGAAAATTTCGCACATTTCGCATAATAAAACAAAAAATGAAAAAAAACACAAACGTCAGGACAAACAGCGTGAAAAATCGCTTTCCTATCCCTCACACATCCCCGTTTAATCATCCAATAAACGTAAAATGCAAGAGAAAAATCGAAAAGCGAGATAAAAATCTAATATTTATTGAATAGAACATTAATTTTATGACCACAAAAAAAATCAGATCCTTGCATCTGTCAGTCAAAACGTTGTCGCTCGTATTAACTGCACGCCAGCATGCACTCACATCGCACAAATGTCCTGTGAAATCCTGTGATGATGAAGCAATTCATGATGAAAAGCCACCAGTTGGTATTTAGTGTCACTTCGACACTTTATGACGTTAAGTCCGGCCATCAGTAACAGGGATAACAATACCTCACTTGGTACATAAATATCCTTAATTCGATATCCATAGCAAACCGGACAATGCATTTCTCTGAAGGCGGTCCCTATTGCGAAGATTTGTTTGCGGAACTCGCCAAAGGCAGAGACGCACTCTTGGTCACCATTCACCAATTAGCAATGGATGGCGATGAGTCCTTTTTTTTGTTTTCTTTTCTTTGTATCTTTGCGCGGTGGCTAGTATTTGGACAGCAAATGGGCTGCAAATTAATGACCCTCATCCTCAAGAGTGGTCCGTTTAAGTAGGAAAATTAATTATTCTCCTTGGAATGTATTCTTTTGCATTTTTTCTGCAGAGTTATTCTGACATTCTCACGATGTGTGATGTAAAGGGTGCGTTCGAATGCCGAGGATGTGCTTCAGCGAGTTCTGGTAATTGGATACAAATTTAGTTACCTGTTAATCTGGGAAAGTCATGCCCGTATGTTTTAAATCTAGTTACGGAATGGATAGAGGGGATGAGGACCCACATCTCCACACATAGTGGCAGGTGGTTACAGAACAACGGAACTCTATAAAATCTACGCAGCACGACTGAGGACTTTGAAATATGATCAAGACACCTCAGTCTAACAATAGAACCTATAGTAATCATTTGCATTACCTCTTAGAATCCGTAAAATATTTAATTAGATAACTTGAGGCTTTTCTTTTTTTTTTTTATAGAAGGGGAAATCTTCTAAAAGATACTGACGAAATACTCGGTTGATCAGCATGCCAGATTTCTACTGACTAAAACCACCTCCCTTTAAATCTTTTTCTATACCCCGCGGTACTACCTCCAGGTATTTCTTTACGGGGCAGGATTTAGCAATTCTTGCTTTCTTCAGATTTCTACATGACCAGTCTCTTGGTTCCTTCTTGCTTCTGCATCTCTGCCTCTTTCCCGCTCCAGTCGTCTAAGTTCACATGAGATGTATTTTGTGTAGGAGTCTACTGCATCCCATTTTGCTTGAGACTGTAGCATGTGACCTACAATGTTTTCAGGGTTTGGTAAAGCTTACAGATCCCTGTGCAGGATTTCTCTCTGAGGCTGGAATCATGGGCATTCAAAGTGTACATGCTCAGCGTTTTCTGGTATTCCCTCGCAAGTCGGACAATTGGGCCTGTCATCGAGTTTGAACCTATGTAGGTAAGCACGAAAGCATCCATGCCCACTCAGCATTTGAGTAATATGGAAGTTTAGTTCTCCGTGCTTCCGCTCTATCCAATCGTTTATTGTCGGGATAATTCGGTACGTCCATTGACCTTTATCCGATGCATTCCAAAGCTGCTGCCATTTGCCTAAACAAACAGTTCGTTCAGCTTCGTTTATGCCGTTAGTTCCTTCAGTGGTGTTAATTCCGTCGCTTTTCTTTTCGTAGATTGTCTGCGCTTCATCTGATAGCAGGTCAATGGGGACCATTCCCGCGATGACATTCGCTGCGTCGCTAGACACTGTACGATATGCACTACATACTCTCAAGGCACATAGTCTGTACGTCGTTTCGATTTTTTGCCTATACGACTTGGTCTTCATAGCTCCTGCCCAGATTGGTGAAGCATATAGGATTACGGACTTAATTACGTTTGCATACAATCGTCTTCGACTATACCTAGATCCTCCTACATTTGGCATTATCCTCATGAGGGCGTTAATAATGCGTGAGGCTTTCTCGCTTACATGCTCTAGGTGTTGTTTGAAGGTTAGCCTAGCATCTAACATCATACCCAGGTATTTGATTGCAGGTTTCGATTCAACCTCGTGTCCACCTACCGTAATGGTGATTGTCTCGCACTCTTTCCTGCTGCTAATCAGCACCACTTCGGTTTTATTTTCAGCGAGCTTAAGACCTACTGATGTAAGCCATTTCTGGACTATCCTAATAGTGACGTTGCTGATTTGGGAGACTTCCTCCAAAAATTTGGCCACTACGACAATGGCGATGTCGTCAGCAAATCCCACTATTTTTGCTTCTTCTGGTATTGGCAGCCGAAGTATTCCATCATACATGATATTCCACAACAGTGGCCCCAAGACCGAGCCCTGTGGCACTCCCCCCGAGACGATGTATTTTTTAATGCGCTCATCTGTATTATACAGAAGGATCCGTTGTCTAAACAAGTCCTCTATTATATTTATTAGATACTGTAGGACTCTCTTGTTTCTTAGCGTAGTTAAGATATGTTCCCAATTTGCGGAATTGAACGCATTTTTTATATCTAAAGTAATGACAGGGCAATACTTTTTTGAGCCGCCTTCCCATCTTCGGCCATCTATGGCTCTCTGCGCAGTATCGACTACCACCTTGATTGCATTTATCGTAGACCGTCCCCTTCGGAAGCCATACTGGTGCTCGGCTAGACCTCCCGCGTTTTCAATCGCTGTTTCTAGCCTGGTGCCAATGATCCGTTCGAGCACTTTTCCAGCTGTATCCAGCATTCAGAGTGGTCGATAAGATGATGGATCTCCCAGTGGTTTGTTTCCTTTAGGTATGAGGACTAGATTTTGTATCTTCCATTGACTCGGAAATACTCCTTCTCGGAGGCATGAGTTGTAAAGATCCAAAAACAAGTCCGGTCTGGCTTTAATTGCGGTTTTAGTGCACTATTGGGTATCGCATCTGGACCAGATGCTTTTTTGTCTCCAACTCTGCTGCAGATAGTAACCAGCTCTTCTCTTGTTACCATAGGTATCAACTGGGTTGATGCTAGCTATACTGTACTGGATTGCAATTCACGCTGACTTCGAAAGAGCCCATTAACGATCTCGAGGAGCAGGTTCGGGCACGTTGGTGGTGGTTGATGGAATATTTGAAGTCTTTTCAGAACCACTAGATACGCCATCCCCCATGGATTTTTGTCCGCTTCATTGCATAATTCCCAGAAACATCTACGTTTGCTATTTTGGATAGCTTGTTTTAGGTCCTTACGCACTCTTTTGTACCGGTTTTGAAGGTCTTCGAACGTGTCCCTTCCTCTAGAACGTTGATACAGCCTTCTCATGCGGTGGCATTCGGAGCGTAGCTGCGCAATATTTTCATTCCACAAGTAAACTGAGGTAGTATATTTACGATTTACCTTTTTTCGCCACATAGATAACTTGAGGCTGGATTTACGACTATGTAGGTGACTGGTTGGGGATACTTGACGAAGAGATGTGTTCTCTGCCGAAGTGTTTTGATGAACAACAAATTTGGCATATGTCTGTCTGATAGGTATACCTTCCTATCATATGTCTGTCAGTCAGTTTTTAAGAAGTTTAGAGTAACCTTTATGTAAGAATATAAATTTTTAACTTCTTGTATTGCCGCAGAGTTTCCTTGAGTTGACGAAGCCTTTCAGTTTCAGTCGATTCACTTTTGTGCTAAAACGGATCAAAAACTATCGACGGGGTAGGTGAAGGTAAGTTCTCCGATGGACTTACTCTTAGTCTCGCCTTCCATCTTTCAAATCATTATAGCGCATTATAGACGGAATTAATGGAGATTAAAGAAGTCTTATCTTGGCTCAAGAAAAACGTGATATCCACTAAAGAATAAATAAAATAATTCGAAAGCAGCACTATCTTAGAGATAGTAGTACAGTTTAATATTCGCTATTTGTGGGTGGCGGATCATAGGGATATTCCAGGGAACAACAATACCGACTTTACCAGGTAAAGCTACCTAAGTATACCAATCGTTATATGCAAACATAAGTTAAAGCTGGATGCTTTCGAAAGGGCAAATCTCAGCTGCACATCGTACGGTCATCCATATCCGAGGGTTAATATTGCTTGTATGGACGTTACTTTGACGTACAACCAACAATTGAAGGACTAGGTCCTTTATTAAAGCACTTAGTACAAGGGCCGAAATGGACCAATATCAGTAGCCCACTTCGGGGATGTAACTACACCCGTTAGCTCATAAAAGGTTCCTTCGCGACTTTCTTTTTAAAAAAAAACTGACACAGTTCTCATGAATATTGCAGACCAGCTCATACATGTTAATAACTAAATAGTTCAACTGGAATTTCAAATGCTTCCATTTAGGAGGCCCTTGCGTTCCTATCTGCATCGAAGGGATGCTTTCCCTCTCTCGTTTGATAAATATGTTGGGATCCAATCTTCAGTCGAATTATTAGGAACTCGGGGTTTTCCCGTGGAGGTGAGAATTGGTAGGTAGGTTGTGTATCTATAAATTACTCTTGTTCAACATTTGAATATGGCTTAGATGAGGTTAGGTTAACGAGAGACGTTGCGCTATATGCAGCCTCTCTTAGACCAATTAAAGGCCATTGGGTTGTCAAAATAATCAAAATTTCAAAGAGCCACCCACAGAACCAGAACCGCTTATTATAAAGCGCTTGGAGACAACTGATGTTCGCGTTAGCCAGTTCACCAAGGTTGTCAAAGACGTAGGCTCCTAAATGAAATTTGCTACTAGCGGAGAGAGCTTCATACGTACAAAGCAGGTCTAATATAGTTTTGTTCTCTTCTTCGTCCATGCAGCTTCTACAGAAGTCATTTGGTGATGCCTTGCAATGACACCTACTTGTACATATGAAATGAGCTATCTTTTCAGTCTAATAAGGCAGGAGGAGCGTTTCTGACCGAGCTTAGGCCAGATCTGCTTAGTAATCAGACACGTAGTTCCATTTGGGAGCTGCGGTAAATTAAGTTGATAGCATTGACCTTTAAGCAGCAATTTAGCAGCTGCTAAATCTATGGGGTAGTACCCTGCCTGGCAGACGATTCGGGTTTCAAAGCTTTTACCAAACAAGAGTTGTGGAAATGTGTAATCAAAACAACCGAATATAAATAAATGCACGATCGTTAAGAATAAAGGAGTGTCCGGTACGTAGACTAGAGCACTGAGTGGTTGTACAACCTACCACTTGTTTACTGTAAATATCTTAAAGTGACAAGTTCACACCGAGACCACAGCATTTATTCCATTTAGAGAGCTTAGAGAGACCGGTCTGTACAAGATCTTTGAACCCAAGACATATGGCAACGTCATCTGCATAAGCAAATACCTTATAGCCTTTCCTTTCCAGGATTAGACGCAGTTCACTCATCGATATGTTCCACAGAAAAGAAGAGTGGAGTAGTCCTACTTACGAACCTCCGAACTTCGGCGTCGCCTAGCTGAGAGTTAATAACCCTGTTTATCAACAGCTGATTGATTAAGGCGTCAATCGGTGCGGTGTTTGCTAGGATATGAGCATCTAACAGTTCCTCGAGAGTCTTCAAAAGAAATGACGATTATAGGTCTGAGATCTTCGGGACTTACATTATCTGCCTTCGTTATGAAAACTACATTGCCTTCGATCCAAGATTTAGGGATCTGAACCAGACCCAGATAGCTTCTGATTTTAGCCAAAGAAGGATAAGGTCTACCGTTTGCTGGATTACAGGGAGGTTCTGCCGACTTAAAGAATTGGAAGCTGCTTATCGCCCAAATAACTTTTGAACACCGTTGATATCAAAATGTTTCCAAGATATTAGTCTTCAAACGCCAGGTTCGAAGTTCTGTCACGGAAGTGTTCATCATCTAACCACCTACTTTTGGGCAGCACCAACTAAGGAGTAGAGTAGAGTCATCGCAACCCAGAAGCTTATCCTAGTTTTAGTTCCGAAGCAGTTTGTAACTTATGTTTTCTTGCTTTAACAATACTCACAGAGACCTAACCTAATATTTGGTGTAGGGTCCTGACCATTCATTCCCTTCCAACTGTAATTTCTTAAAAAGTTCTCAGATGGCTCTGCCTGAAGGTTTAAGGTGTTCGACTGCAGTACCTATTCTTATTATTTAGCGACGATACCTAGACATATTTTAGGGGATAGATAGGCTTTGATAGGAATCCTTTGTAAAGTCGTGACAAATCGTCCATCTGCTTGAAAGGAAAACTCCAATTTCCATCAAAGTCAAAATGCACGCATTTAATTGTTAAAAAATCACACGAGACAGCAAAAAAATGTTTGATATCCTTTCCCAGTCCTTGTAAAATGTTGGAATATTTTAAAACTCTAACAGAATGCAAAACGAGTTTACACATTAGTATTGCCCTCAAAGAGCCCGTAATTGAATATTATTAAACGAAATGACATAAAAGGATAACTCATCCTGCAACTGATGATGATGATCAATCTCTATATCCTGGCATATTCCGAATACACAGCATGTCAGTGCACTTTCCGTTCCGCCTGTCTTTTCTATGCACTAAAGGTATCAATCAAAATCAGTTACGCTTGCCAGGAATTATGTCACAAATTCAGATTACAGCAAAGCGCCACTGTGAATCCTTCTTTCTAAACTGGGTATGTGTACGTACACATGTAAGTAAAAAATAATAATAGTGTCCTAGTGGCATAATTCCATCAATCATTCCCCAGTGGAAAGTTATGTCTCATCGGTCATATTACAGAAGGCATAGTCGCGTTGCATAACAATGGTGAAAGTGATTTAATTATGTCAGGTATCCTGAGAATATCTTTAGTTGATAAAATGATGCCTTTTTATGGGTAATTAGAACTTGATACCACTAGGGAATTACTTTTGTATCCTGTCACTGCAAGGACGAGTGAATTTTTTGTCCGTTGAAAATAAAAAACGCGGAATTACGTATGTAACGAACTTTTCTGTCAAAATCATGGTAATGACTGAGGATCCCCTGAGATATGTATAATCACAAGGACTGGTCTAAAGGACTTGGGAAAGATGTTTATCTTAGTTTGCTATAATATTTCGAAGGAAAACCATCGTTAAACAGTCGCCAAGACAACGGTTACGTTGTATTTTTCTCTCATTTTTATGGTCAGTGCACATCGTGAGAATTGCGCAGTGCATCGGGGTCGGAGATGATGGTGGACACAATTTCGACTCTGGTGGCGATTTGATTTGTTTTTCATGCCACAGGTGAGTGCACAATAACTGACTGTTGCCTATATTCGAACTGAAAATAGGGGGTGACAGCGCAGCGATGGAAGATGGGTAGAAAACGTTTTATTTTTATTTTAATTGTGAGAAAACTGAAATTGTAATTGGAGTCATGCTTCGGTTGGCTTTGGAGTGCTAAAAATATTATATATGGGTCAGGTTGCTTTCAAACGAGGGAGAGTCAGACACTTGCTTGCACTAATTCGGAAGGGATAAGAATTCTTCGAAGCGTAGTCATGTGTCATCGATGTGAACTCAAATTTATCGAATCACACTATTGGGACGCGACGGGGAGTTCCAAAAAGAAGTCCTTAAAAAATGTTTAAGGATAAATGAAATCAAGTACAAAATGGGGTACCTAATGGAAGCATTGCGGCCTGTTATTTTATTAAAAATAATTGTAATGGTAGTAATTTGTGGTAGTAAAATTGTGGTGGTAATTTGTTCACTAAACCTGTGACAACCTATTCTGACCGTGTTTCTATAGCCAGAGCATCGATATGCCTATACATAGTTGTTTGCACTTGTCAAGTCGCTATTAGTACTTCTTTAATCGTCATACAAATATTTAATGGAGGTGAAGGTGGGTTTGTAAGTGTAAGTTTAGACTCAATGAGTCATTCTATATTCTTTGTCAGACATAGTCGCTATTGCGAACACGAAACTGACTACATTATTTTTTTGATATCAAAGGTCTCAGTAGGCTCGTTACCGAGTGGAATGTTGCCTTACATCGATCACAATGATCACAATGTGAAATGCGATTTCGTGAATCATTTCACAATTAATAAAACGTCTTG
Source organism: Xylota sylvarum (assembly GCA_905220385.1). Lineage (NCBI taxonomy): Eukaryota > Metazoa > Arthropoda > Insecta > Diptera > Syrphidae > Xylota > Xylota sylvarum. The sequence continues at coordinate 11,756,732 of LR999960.1, forward strand.
CACTCTTGTCCATGTTTATTGAAATGACGCAACCGCGTGCAATTCAAACCTCAAACTTGTTTCTGGACGTGGTGGTTCCATAAGTTCTAAACTCACAAATCTAAATGTTTGTCTAAACTTTGAAGTTTCAACTTTAGTTGGTTTCATGATGGTTTACCATCTGTTATCTGGCTATTTCAGTCAAAACGTTGAGTATTCCATATTTATTTGGGGTCTTCATTGCTCGTAAGAAAGTTGTACCTACCATACAACTAAGTACCTACTTGAGCTCATTGAATATTCTATGAGACAGATTGGGACTACATTCTAAAACCAGACAATAAGCCTAGTGAGCTGCCTAAATCTTATAGATCCAAAAGTCTGAACTTATTTGTTCTCAAAACTATAGAGAGACTCATTGACATTCACATTAGAGGCCGGCTAGATTTGTCTACCCCTCTGCACTCAAGTCAGTTTGAATACAGGAAACGTAAAGCCACGGAAGGTGTTCTTAATTATCTTGTGAAGAAGACAGAAGGAACACTTCAGCCCCGGGTGCCCACAAATAATGCCCACAAATTTGTCATACACGGGCCTAAAATCGATGAAAAGATGATAGGTATGGATTGGACTTCTTGAGTTTTCTACACGATCTGCTGAAGTGTGAAAATTTGATCGAAATTTCCTGATCTGAAACCACACTGATAAGGGTCAATCAGGTTGTTGACGAAAGGTTTCAGACATTCACCCAGCTAATATTATTCTTTTTGTTTGAACCCGTCGGTCCTAGATATCCTGTGGACTAGGGCACAGGTGAATGTTAAATAGTTTAGCCATCTCAACAAGAGACGTGCAGCAATCTAGAGTGACCTTGTTGAGATTTTATAGTAGCCTGGCTGTGATTGAAGACGTTAATATACTTACTAAGCAAGATTAGATTAGATTGAGTGCACAGGTGAGACCGTGACATTATCACTGCGACTACAGATGCGATCTTTTTTTGTCTAATATGTCTGCCATTTCATTACCTATATACGTATAGTTTTGACTAAAGTTACATTTTGGTAGACAGTTGTCCGTGATGGTTGTTCCAAGTATGTAGTTCATCTTTCTCAATTCCAGGGGAAAGTCTGGATGGACTAGCTTGGAGTTAGCATCATCTTTAACTTTTGGCGTAAAGGTTTCCATTGATTCTTTCTGTTTGAAAAAATTAAAACCTTGTCTAACTTTTGTTTCGTTTTTTGACACTTTTCCGGTGTTGCATAGGTAACAATTGGTCTGATTAGAAGTGTGTAAATCTACAGTGCTATTTTGGGGCTTATACCGCAACTCCTACCGATAAGATGTCTACTGGTTCATAAGGAGATCCTGGCTTTATTCCATGGTTTTCGTAAGATTCTAAGTAAAGTTAGGTCTCACTTATTTTAAGAACTCTTTTGCTTTGCCAAATTGAGTGGGCTTTCGTAGCTTGTCCCGATTTCTTCTTTTTGTGAAAACAACTATGGAGCTTCTTTTCGAACGTTTAGTCCAACTTTGGTGAACTAGCAACAAGGTTGAATGCCTTCTGGAGGACGTTGGAGATTGTTTCATCGAATTCACCTCTGATTAGGGTTACAATGTCATCAACGTATTCTTGGACATAGAAAACCACGTTTCTCAGCTTTGACGCTTATTTTGTCACGCCCCAGTGGAGCATTATATTTCTATCATTAAGCACATGCTTTATCCAGTTTCTTGTAGTATTATCTACTCCTGTGTCCTTGATGCATCTATACCTACATATTGTTACGAAACTCGCGACGGGTTCAAATGCGGAAATTAATAAAAACAACACAACATAAACACACGACGCGACGACCCATTGAGACAAACAAAACGAACTGGCATTGACACCCGTCAGAATAATCAGCTGCGCGAGCTGACGTTTGTTAAGTTCTGTTCCTGTGGAAAACTTTATTTTGGATTCGATTAGTTAAACCCAAATCAAATTGAGCTGGGCTTAATTAATAAATTTTGTAAAAAGTTTTCTATAAAGTTCCACACAGTTCCAGAACGAAAGAACCAAGAACGTAACCAGTCGAGAAGATTCCAGACGTTTTTAGTTCTTTTGTCATTAAATTCCAGTGCTGAATTGTAAGTTTGGAAAGTCGAATGGAAGTTGCCCAAACTGATATAAATCCAGACCAGGGATGAGCTAAAGAGGAGTCGAAAGTACTGCGATCAGCCGTGATAGCGTTCACTAAGAAGTAGCATTGTAAAGCGCTAATTTTTACTGAAATAAAAAAATTATAACCCTCTCGGGAACCAAAATTAGTTGTTTTGCTAATTTCTTTGACGCATTTTGTTTTAGTTCGCCGGCGTATCCATTTTGCGCTACAATATATGTATATATCTGACCGTGTTCAGTGCTATCGACAGCTCCTTTGATGTCAAAGAAGAAAGGATTTGCCAAACCTTGTGGTAAGCATATTGGATTATAAAGTGGATTCCTATATATTGAACCATCCCCGAAATATGTATCTATAAAGTATTATAAACATTGATGCTTCAGTTGAAACATAAAAATACAAATTTTTGGCGCAACAGGTCCATGGGACCCAGGGCCTAGCTTCTCACAACCATTCATGTTGTGCGTGTTATATTCTTCACATGAATGGAAGGGGCCTACTGTTTAATGCCGGATCCGAACGGCAATTTTGAGAAGCTTTTTCATGACAGTTTTACTCTCGGATGTTTGTCAGACGCTCGCGACAGGTGGGGCCGTGAAAGAAATTTTAGGTGTTGTCTGGGGATTCAACCTGGAACCCCTTGCTCCGTAGTCCAACGCACTAACCACTTGAGCCACGGCGCCCACAGTTGAAACATGCCAGTTGCAAACAAAGTTTTTTTTTTATAAATAGGGCGGATAGGGTGAGGTCAATGACTTCTTCCCTAATTCTGTTTATAAAGTTAAGGCTATTCCTACTAAGATGTTCCTATTCCTATTAGGATTGCTTTTATATGTAAATTCTAGAAGACACTAACCTCTTCCGTTGATATGTGAGCTGCCCCAGTTTGCGTTTGCATCTGTCTTACCACCTTCAGTGGGTAGCTAAACTATGATGCGTTCTCCAATTGGAATACCTTTTAGGAAACGTTTAATTCCTCCTCAATTTGGACAGAACCTCCTTGGTCGCCAATAATTTTGTGATATTATCTTAGGAAAAACAACTGAAAGGATTTAAAAAGGTCTTGGCAAGTGCTCAACGTCCTCCTCGCATATGGGACCTAATATTCCAGAAAGGAGCACAATATTTGCTCCGCTTTCCTATACATCGTGCAATACTCGGGGCCATCCAGTAGAAGTGGCAGGAGTACTGATCTGTAGAGCATCACTTTCGTCCTTCATGTTCGGAATTTTTAAACTTAATTGTTTTGCCAAACCGAAGTAGCAGTGATTTTCTCCGTGTTTGCACTAAGGTGTCGTTCGTAGAATTGACATTTACTCCAAGGTAGATGAACTCCTTAAGTACCTCGAAGTTGCAGCTGCCGATAGTGATGTTTTGTTCTAAGCTGTGGACAGCTCTTGGTTTATTTGTCAACAGCAATTTTTGATTTTGCCTTCGTTGACCTTCAGACTAATATGTATCACGGGCCTTTGTTTCAGTTGCTGTGAACGCTTCGTGAACAATGGCTCGCTTAAAACGCCCGAATATGTCGATACCCCCTACGTATCCGAGAAGCTGGATTGACTTATGAAAGATAGTACCTTTCTTGTTGTTGGTAACAGTAGAGACCGTTTCAAAAATCAGGAAAAAACGTTTTGAAGTCAAACGTAAACTGGACACTGACCGCAGAGGGGGAATGCACCAACAACTTATGTAATACGCTCCCAATTGTTAAATATTCATCAGTCTCCGTCTATGTACATACATCTGTGTGTAGATATTTATTTTTCAATGACTTTAACAAGCAATTAACTTGCAGTCCTCCTCCCTTCAACAACCTTTTGGAAAATGCCAACAAATTACAAAAAAAAAAACCAACAATACCTTCATCACTGAATGGATATCTCAATTACATAATTAAATTCTCAATGAATTGAGTTCTTATTATCTGGCAATCAAGCGAATAAACCGAACAAAACAATACTAAACCGGACGGCCGCCTCCCGCTGAATACGGAAGTCACGTGGACTCCCTTAAATCGAAAAATTCATATCCGCGCTGCATTGATACCGTCCCATGTATGTACCTACAATATATCCTTGCAGTACACCAAGTGCAGTCTTTTATTTGATTTCTAGGGCACCTCTCTAGGATGCCAAGTTCAAATATAGAATCCGTAAATAGCAACGCACTAGGGGTTGCTCCCGGTGGTGGTGAAAATATATATATGCAGCAGCAGCAGATGTATTTCGAAACAATCCTCCTCCTACTACCTAACACGATCGTTTGACGATAACGGATCGCTACACGAGGATATTCACTGTGGTATGTTGGAATGTCCTGACATGTTATGAACAACGCACAACCATAGATAAAGGAATATAAATTCAAACGTTCACCCACGACCCGGCTGTCGTGTTATACTGAAACTGCTGTTCCGTCGTCATCATCATCATCGTACGACCTCATGCTATTTTCGAGTTAATGGGGATAATGAAAAAAAAAGGTATCACCAGCAAGGACTTATGGAATTTATTGCGATAACAGATGGGCGGATGCATTTGTGTGTTTTTATTCGGGACAACAAGGATGCGTGCCGTCATCGCAATACGGAGGGGTTCCACAAGGCAAAAGTGGTGCAGATCGCGCCTGTTTTCATGCGGGCGTAGAAAATGAGGTTATAGGACATAGAGCACGCGCCGACACCAATGGAATATTTATATAATTAACCATTGCCATCAGTATGCGATTTTAGGTGCGCGTGGTCTATACTCTATAGTCATGGATTGATTGATGCGATCTGGCATATGGTTTCACAAATGGACGACATGTGGTGAATTGGAGTGAATTCTGCGACATAATTTGCATATGAATGTACGAGGGATGGTGTCCTGTTCTACTGATATTGAAATGAAAGTAAAAGGATATCAATTTCTTTATATGTAGGTATATTGAATTGAGAAGAACGAGTAATGAAAGAGCGGCTAAGCTGGACTTAAATTGAATTAGATTTTAGTGTAATTGGCACAAAAAAATTTAGATGATAGTAATGTCCTGGTAGAAAAGCCTGGTTTTATACCGATGTCGAAGGATTTTTTTTGCTTAAGCTAGACGGTAGGCATCTTTTAAAGACTAAACTTTCATTAACAGAGCGGGATTTGCACCCACTAAACCCAACTCCACTTCTGTCCCCATTCCTCTTTGTTACCGCCATTTAGGCATTTCAAGTGGCCTAGGAGGTTAAGGCATTTATTTTCTTCGTTTACCGTAGTAGGCTCTCTCCTCCATCTTTCTTGAGTACACAATTCTTTCATCAGGCTTGGTATGCACTCCGGCAGCTCCAACCCATGGCTTCTAACAACACTCAGGGCATGAGGCAAGCCAAGAAACTTCTAGGGCATCATAACCGAAAAGGATTTAAAGCATGTACGTATAAAGCATGAGCAAGAATAACCTTCGTATCCGAACGGGAATTGTAAACTCAAGAAACACTTAATGTAAATTGTTTAACGCAGCGAAGCGTACTGGAGACTGCAGAGCTACAAAATGGCACTGACCTCTTATAACAAGGAAATAAGGAAAGCTAAACGAAAAAGTTTTAGAAAATTCTGTGAGACAATCACTAGTACTCCTTCTGCGGCCAGATTGCACAAGGCAGTAGCAAAACCGGGAGGGATACCAATGTCTCTAACAAAACCGGATGGCAGCTTCACAGAAGACCTCGGAAAGAGGACTGGAAAATAGCGATAAAAATCTTTTCCAAAGAGCGCTTAGAATGGGCAATTGGCTCCTTTCAGTCTTTCACGTCACCGGGGGTGGTTTGAATTACACCAATCCTATTACAAAAGGACCAGGGTAAATTACTCCCACATCTGGCAAGGATATTAAAAAGTAGTCTGGCACTGGGCTATATATTCCAAAAATAGGGAAGAATGACCCAAGTCTACCAAAGGCTGTGGGCAATTATTTAAAAGAGGAAGTACTACGTACATCTCCTCTTCATCATCGTTAGCATGCCTACAGAGCGGACAGATCTACAGAGACTGCTCTGTATCAGCTGGCTAGAGCATTTGATAACACATCTCATGAAGCAATTGTGCGAGCTCTAGAAAGAAAGAGGGTTAAACAACACAGTATCTAAGTGGATGTATGAACTTCTGAGCACAAGATCAGGTATGAGTCCCTGCTCAGAAGGTATCATCAAGGTCAGCACTGCAAAAGGTTGCCCACAAGGAGGAGTTCTCTCTCCCTTAATGTGGAGCCTTGTTGTGGATGAGCTGCTTGAGAATCTAACAAACTATGGCATCAACTGTCAGGCATATGCTGATGACAGTAAAATCGGGACATGCCTCTGTATCACAGGAACCATGACAACTTGTCAAACTGCAGCCATGGAGGTACTATTGGAATTGACTCCTTTGCACCTTGTGGTTGAGGAATGTGCAAGTAAAACGATCCTAAGGATGGCCAAGGAAGGAGTAGGAAAAGACAAGTGCATTACATCGAGGCAATTCGATGCACTGCTCAAAAAATTTCCACTCCTAGCCTTTCCTAGCCTTTAGGGATGACATCATTAGAAGGTTCAAATTCCAAAGAACTTTGTTGAATCCACAATCTACAAACTGAGCAATCACACAAAAAAGTGGTACACAGATGGATCAAGAACTGATGAAGGAACTGGAGCAGGAGTATTCGGGCCCAGAACCAAATACTCTGAATCCATGGGCAAAAGCACCAGCATTTTTCAGGCTTAAATCTATGCCATAGATAGATGTGTCCAAATCAATCGTGATAGAAACCATATCAACTGTGATATAACTATAATGTCAGATAGCCAAGCTGCTATCATGGCACTTGACTCCTATATCATTAAGTCCAAGCATGTGTGGGAATGCCTGCAAAAACTTAATGAACTAAGTAGTAGAAACAAAGGATACCTGGCCATGTGGGAATAGAGGGTAATGAAATGGCCGACTCCCTAGCAAGAAAAGGAGCATCAGAATCCTTCATAGGTTCTCAACCATTCTGTGAAATAGGGGATCGTACCATCAAAGAAGAATTCAAGAAACAAGAGAGGGAAAAGAGGGCAAGAACCTGGAATAACTCTCATGGAATGAGGCAGGCCATGAAACTTCTAGTGCAATACAACCGAAAAAGGTTCGACGCATGTATCAACAAGAGCAAGAATAGCCTTCGTATCCTAACAGACTTCCTAACAGGGCATTATAAACTCAAGGAACACCTAAGGAAACTAGGTATATCTAAAGAAGGTCTCTGCAGATTCTGCAATGAGTCCAGTGAAATTCCAGAACATGTGCTGGGTTCTTGTGGGGCACTGACCCACAAAAGACTGAAATACTTGGGCAAGTACTAATTATTAGATGAGGAAATATCGTCACTAGATACAGCTCTCATCCTTAGATTCTTAAAGGAAACTGGATTAGAGAGAGTGCTCTAGGACATATTTCTTCCGCCAAAGCGTAGTAAGACTGCATTATCCTCAAAATGATTCCGTAAAGAATCCAAAAGCAAGGGGAGCTCTATTGAGCGCATGTACCTCTCCAAGGTGTTAGCTGGGGGCACAATAGACCAACAAGTCGCAGTGTAACATACCCCATCTTCAAATAATAATATTCTCTCTACATCTTACGTAATATTTTGTTCGAACTTGTGTATGTTAGATACATCTTGATAGCACAAGGATTGAAACATAGAGAGTGTTGAACCATAAATTCTTCTTGGACTACAAATGAAACTGCGTTACCCATAAAAGTCTGTGAAACTCGGTCCAAATGCCTTAACAATGTTTTTTTTTTTAAAAAAAAAGGTAAATGTGGCCTGCTCAGATCCTACAACTCAAATGGTCTTTAGTCGATATTAGTGTCGTACCCTGAGGCATCCTGATGATGGTTGGTTGGTTGATTAATACCAACCCTCGATGGGAAAATGCACTTAGACCAGAGGAGACCCATTATTTTGCCGATGTGTAAGGTCTGGGAGCCATCCACTCCTTTGTATGAAGGAGCTAATCTTAGCCGTGCAGGCGTTGCTGAGATCGTTCAGATCATTGAAAAGGTGCAAGGGCACGTGCACAGGAGGTGACTAATGGTCTCCTCTTTCTCTTCGTCCAAACAGCTTCTGACTTCATAGAAGTCGTTGTAGGGAATGCCCAATCTTTGAGCATGTCTTCGTAAAGCAAAGCGTTCTTATGTTTTAGAAGTCCAATGGACCTGGTTTTATTTAAAGTCGGCCACAGTAGCTTAGCGGTGTGACATTGGTCGAGTTGATGCCATCAATGGTTGGCTGCCTTCTCCGCGTCAGTGCTGATGAGGTATTTAACATAAGACGTAGGCGGCTTGATGTCAGTCACATTTATGCTGAGACCAGAGGAGCCTCGTCTGGCTAGTTCGTCCACCTCACAGTTTCCTGGTATGTCACAGTAACCTGATACCCAGCAAAGCGTAAGGTTATACTGTCCAGCTATTTCGTTAAAAGATACGCGGCAGTCTTTCACTCCGTTGGATCTCGTTATGCTGGATTAAGGGATTTTATAGCCGCCTGTCTGTCGATGTATATGACAATATTCGATGTTGATACTGCATTAACCGCCAGCCACTCAGCTGCTTGACGAATGGCAGTGACTTCAGCTTATAAAACGCTGCAATAGTTTGGAAGGTTAAAAGAGTGGTGAATATCCAGTTCTTCAAGGAAGACTCCGTCACCAACTCCGTTCTCGGTTTTGAACCCATCCGTGCAAATTGACAGCGATTCGTGCTACAGGACATCCCGTTGTGTCCATTCAGTTCTGTCTGGTAATGAGGAATTATAGCCCGTGTTGAAGTTGTATACAGTGGGCAGGTGGTCGGTAACCTGTGAAAGATGACGAAGCATCAGTAATATTCTGGCATTTCAATGCGTTGCTCCTTCCATTGTTTAGAGCTTCTTAGCCTTATGGCTGAGCAGGCAGCTAGCACAGTGTCGTTTGACATTGCTGCTTCAGAATTACGCAGTAATTATCCTGCTTTTAAGCATATGTTCTATAAAGCAGCAGACTGTTTCGCAAATATTGAGCCTTCGTATGGCATTTATTATCGAATATGTTTCGACGTTGTTGAAAGCTCCGTCAATGTCTGGGAAAGACACCACTGTGAATTCTTTAATTGAGAGAGATTCTTCGATAGGTTGGATGATTTAGTGAAGGCGCGTTTCCACAGATTCACCTTTTTGATAGGCGTATTGTAACGTGGATAGTAGGGTGCTACTTATCAATGGTGGCCTTAATGTGACGATCTAGGATTCTTTCGAGGATCTTGAGAAGAAAAGAAGTTAGGCTGATTAGTCTGAGGTCTTTCGGAAGAGTATGCGATGTATTGCCTGGTTTAGGTATAAATATCACTTTTACCTCGGTCCAGGCGACCGGCATTGTTCCTAGCTCCAGGCAGCCCTTCAGAATACAAGACAAGGTATGCACTATAATGCTGAAAACCGTCTGGATTTGTGCCGGGAAAATGCCGTCCGGCCCCGGGGACTTGAAGGGCTCGAAACTGTCCACCGCACATTTCAGTTTTTTTTCATTTATAAGTTCAGGAAGTAGCGGCGGGCGTGCGATATTTATCAGAGCCCGAGCATTGCTAGGGATAGGCGCGCAGACGGGGAAATGAGTATCCATAATCAGGTTAAGCGATGCTTCATCAGATTCCGCCCATGATCTATTTGGGTTCATGAGGACACTCGGCACGGTTGGTGTTTTGGAGAAAACTTTGTGCAGTCTGGAGGCTTGAGACGTATTGTCAATACTCTGGTAGAAACTACACCAGGATATACGTTGGGCTTTCCGAACTTCAGTTTTGAACTTATTCAGGGTTTGTTTGTAGATGTCCCAGTCCGTGGGTAGTCCATTGGGTTTGTTAAATTTGTTCCTGTTTACGCAGCGAAGGTTGCTGAGTTCTGCATTCCACCTACCTTCCTTATCGTAATGGGACAAGACTCATTTAGTGCTGAGTTTAGGGTGGAGGTGAAAACAGCGTTGAGCTTGTCTAGTTCCAATAGTTAGTTTAGCTGAATGAATGTTGTTGTGTTTTGGGTAGTCGGTTCTCCGTCGATTACGGAAAATTGATGGTGAGAAGTTGCCGTTTGTTTCTAGTTCATATTCCATATAGCGATGATCTGAAAACGAGTGGCTGTCGGATACAGTCTACCTAGAGGTCGCATTGTAGAATATGTTCATAGAAGCGAAGGTTACATCTAATACCTCTTGCAAGGTTTTTGTAATGAAGGTGTTACTATTTCCCCTATTGCATACTACTAGGTCAGTGCCTACTAAGTACTCAAAGAGTGACTCACCAAGGGATGTTGGTGTCGGTGCTGCCCCATATCACATAGTTCACTTCCTTCTCTTTTTTCTCTTGCTTCTTCTACCACTCCTTTGACCTCCTTTGACCTCCTTTGATGAGGCGGATTCGGGGTCTTCGTAGGGTAGCTATCCTCAAGCCAGCCCGATGTTGTTGTCCGACGATTTGAGCAGTGTTACTGCCAGGATCCTGATGATACCGCAGCAGTTGACGGCAGATCTGGCTCTTGTTGTTCTTCTGCTAGGGTTTTTGTTCAGTTCACATCAGCTCAGATTTGGACGTTTTGATTTTTATTCGCCACTTCTAGTGAAAAGTTTCTCACTCACACAAAGTTTCACACTCACCATTGGTGGTATTGAACTGGTGTATACGAGTGAGTCATCCACACTTTGGTAGTTTCCAGTTGGTAGGTTCATAGCGCCCATGTTGATAGAGTATGAAAGTATTAAACAACATTAGCTCGACTCGTTATCCAACAGCTGTCCTAATGTTTTCTATTCTTCAGTACTCGGACTTAGAAATTTCTATAGTGAATTATACAACAATTATGGGTGATTTTATCCTCGCAAACTGATTTGATTTTTTTTACACATCGAGAAAATATTATTGAACACCCCCCGTTGCATCAACGAAATATTTGAAAACAAACTGCCATTTGATTCTCACATAAACTAACCAACGGTTCGTGTCTAGTCTCAAAAATTTCCCAATCAGCTGAGAGCCTGCAACAACCACTACCACCACTAGCGCCAAACCCATCACAACAGTCTCTATTCCGAACTATCAAATTCCCGCAACAGCCTTCTTCTCCTTCCCACCCACACGGCAAACATTTTCCAAATCATCCACTTGTCTCATCACCACAAGAAAACCGAAAAGAAGACAACCCGATGAGTGCGTGAATCTTTTAGCCCGAGCGACCGACTGTCGCTGAATTTCTCATATCCATCCTAGTTACTATGGCGTTTGTTACGTGGTGTGTCTACTTGTGATTTCATTTTTTTTCATTTTTTATTTCTCTAATTTCCACCAACAAATTACCGCCAATCAAATTGATATTAACGCATTTAACACGGAAGTGCATACATTCGCCAAGAAAAATTTCCCCCAAATTACAGTTAAAGTGCCCAAAATCGAGTGAAAAAAGAAAAATTTCTTCGGCTATCCAAAGAAAAAAAAAATTCTTTCCATTTTGACGGAAAAATTTTTCGATTCGCTGTGTTCGCTCGGTAGCTCCCTTTTCAGCGCACGACAGTCCACCATCGGCTAGACAAGGACCACTTGTTCTACGTAAAAGAAAAAGAAAAGAAAAAAAAGTCCGAGAACAGAAAACGCACAAAAATTGTATTTTTCTTTTAATTCCATTTCGTTTCGTTCGTTTTTTTTTTTGGATTTTTTTTTTGTACTTCGAGTTTTTCTGATATTTTCGTCGGTGAACTGAGGGGGACCGACCGTACGTAGACACAAAACAAGAAAATCCCCCAAAAACCGAAAGGGGCAGAGAGCGAGAAGCACTTTTGCTTTTAACACATACCGCTAAACTTGTCGCGGCGGTGAGTTGAGAGAACGAAAAAAAAAAAAAAAAAAACGAAATATTTGTTCGGATTATTTTTGCGAATTTTGTAATAATCAAGCGTGTTCGGTTGCCAATTTTGTACGAAAATACATTTTTCGAGATTTATTTTTGCGGTTTTCGTGTGGAATAAGAGAAAGAGATAGTGAAAATGGAAGCAGTGGCAAAGCACGACTTCTCAGCGACAGCCGAGGACGAGCTCAGCTTTCGCAAAAGCCAAACTTTAAAGGTATGACTCATGGTTGAATGGAATTTGTTATTATTTTTGGTTACTCCACAGCGCGAGAGATCTATTTGCATATTTCATTGGATTTATTTATATTTTAGTGTTGAAATAGGTTTTTTTTTTTTTTGAAATTTGTTGCTGTTTGTGTGGGGCACCACCTTTTTGGTGTCTCCTTTGTCTATTGAGTCGTTGTTGGCGGCGCGATGCATCATCCACCCAATGCAAGCAAACCACTATCTTGGCTGCCGGCGACGGCGGGGTCAATAACAATTGTGGCGAGGGTGGATAAGGACTGCCGACACGACTGCCGGCTAATAACAGTCATAACATTGGCATTGCTGGTGTATGTGCGCCGGAAAGAAAGAATTCGCAATGAAATGTGAAATGTGCGGGGGAAATGCCTGGGGGAGAGTCGCGAAATGGTAATATGATGTACATTTTCTCAGGTGTAATATGAGAGCACTTTGGCTGTATTAGTCGATGACTAAATGGACTGTGGGGGAAGAAATCCCTGAGGAATGCACGTTAATTATTTTTTCTAATTTTGTTTAAATTAAAAATTCTTCCCGAGCGGTGGAGAGTACACGCGCACATGATTTTATGGTACTTTCGTTTGAGCTGCTTGTACCCGGTTGTGCATTGCATTGCAGGGACCGTGCTATGATGCATATTGTCTTAGAACAGGTTTATCTCAAGAGCAAGTTCTGTGACCAATTTGTACAGTGCTGGTCCTGGATGGTGTTTGCATTCGTTGAGAGGAAAAAAAAAAACGTATTTTTCATCACACTTTGCCTGAAGTTTTTAAATTTAAAAGAAAGTTGAATGTGGTCTCTCGAATAGAATAAAACGAGTGAATAGGTACAAAGTTTCACATTAGGAACGGCTAATTGATGCCATTTTCTTTAAATTGTAAAACAGACAAACTACGAGTGCACCTTGCATTCTTTTCATGAGAGTTTCGACGACACTCGTGCGTAGGAGAAGCATGATCTTTTTAAAACATGCTGAGTATCGGCCTTGAACTCGTGAACTTTTTGTGGTTTATCATCATAAACCTAAAATTTTAAAAAAAAAAACAATTTCATGGCGATATACATTTGTACGATCTTGTTTGCAAACAATTGTCGAATTTATATAACCCGGTCTGGGGTTGTGACGGTGTGCCCTACCGCCTTTCCAATTGTACCCCTTTGGTCCATCTGGGTTACGACTTATGCATTCTTTTCACGGGTAGTGAAATTTTACGCGTAGTATTTCTCTACAGCCTATCAGTGTGGTTTCAGGCACGGAAAGTCTCGAAAAAAAAAAATTACAAATTTTTGGCGCGACAGGTCCATGAGACCCAGGCCCTAGTTTCTTTCAACCATTCGTGTTGTGCGTGTTATATTCTTTTCACGGATGGAAATGACTGATTAATGCTGTATCCGAAGGTTAATTTTTATTTTGAGAAGCTTTGGATGTTTGTCAAATGCTAGTGAGAGGTGTGGCCGTGAAAGAAATTGTTGGTGTTGTCTGTGGAGCGAAACAAGAACCCCTCGTTCTGTAGTCCAACGCACTAACCACTTGAGCCACGGCGCCCACACAGGAAAGTCTCCGCTCAATCAAATTTTCACACTTCGACAGATCCTGGATAAAACTCAAGAAGTTTACCACCTTTTTTTATCGGTTTCAAGGCCGCATATTACAGCATTTTGTTTTGGCATCCCTGCCACACTCGTTCGCAGAATTACGACGGAGAACGCTCGCAGTTCTATCAAGGTCGGTAACGAACACACCGAGACCTTTGATGTCAAAAAGGTTTCATACAAGGTGACGTGCTGTCATGTGATTTTTCAACATCTTACTTGAAAGGATTGTGCCAAACTCACAAACCAACACCGCAAGGGACAATCTTTCAAAAGTCTGTACAACTACTAGCGTATGCCGACGATATTGACATTATTGCCAGAACACAGCAGGATGTCACTGGTCCGTTCGCTAGTATTGAAACAGTAGTCGGCAAAACGGGTATAGCGGTAAACAAAGGCAAAACCATGTAAATACATACATACATATGTATATGCTGTCAACAAGAAGGGACACACAACATCAACAAATTGGACAGAGCATCACAATCGACAGCTATAACTTTGAGCTAGTAAGGGTCTTTATCTACCTCGGCTCTGCTATAATTTCCGATATTGCTAATTGCTGTTTCATTTCCCTATTCCAACGCACTAAAGGGACTCTGTATAAGATCTTGATCGTCCCAGTCTTAATTTATGACACTGAAGCTTGGACTTTATCTAAAGCGGATGAAGATATTCTTAGTCGTTTCGAGAGAAAGATTCTTCGTGAAAATATTCGGTCCCGTTCTTTGACGGGCTTTGGAGGAGAATACAATTACGAACTATGTATACAAGCTGTACAGCGACATCGCCACAACATCGTCAAAAAATTTCGCATGGGTCGTTTAAGATGGCTAGGACATATAGAGCGGATGGACGCAAATACCTCCGGCCCGTAGAGTCTTCGAATCCAACCCGGAGAGACAACACTTAGTAGAGGAAAACCTAGTCTTAGGTGGCGCGCACAAGTAGAAGGGCATCTCAATAAACCTGGAGTGCACAACAGAGTTAGCTACGGACCGGGCTAACTGAAGAGGCTTGGTGGTTGAGGCCCAGGTTCACCCCAAACTGTAGTGCCACTTAAGAGCAAGATTTCTCTACAGCACCATCCCTACAGGGTGGATTCGAAGACTTTCTTTTATTTCGCTCATTAGCTTGTAGAACTTCTGGAAATAGGTTCATACCGACTCATCGCCTTCTCACATTCGACTGAAGGTCATTCGATGTAATTTCCGTAAAGCCAATTGAGGAAAGCCTCAAGAAGAAGATTTCTCTACAGCACCATCCCTTCAGGTTGGATTCGAAGACTTTTCATGCTTGTTTCGCTTGTAGGACTTCTGGAAAAAGCTTCTTACCGACTCATCGCCTTCTCGCATTCGACTGAAGGTCATTCGAGGTATTTCCTGTAAAACCAATTGAGGAAAGCCTCAACCACAACGCTTGTGACTCTATTACCTATGTATGTACATATGTACATACATACATATGCTTATAGAGCAGGAAATTGTCTTTTTTGTTCAAGAGAGGATTTCACTATCACGATGAACTATCATTTAGCAAATTTATTGTCCCAGCTCAGCGGTAATAAGACCTATGGTGATACCATGGATCAAGGCTTTCCATTTGTGTACCGAAAAAAGTCCACAGAAAAAAGGACCACAGTTCGGTAAGATTGTCGAGGAGAAGAGTCCCTAGATGAAGCAGTCTTATTTGGAATAGGGCACCAGAGGTGCAAAGTAGGTGGAGTATGGTTTCCTCTGTTCAGTGCCTGCAGGAGTCATTTAAAAAAGACATAATCTCTTAGAACGTTGGCCTTCCAGAGATTCTCCAGTGAGGACAACTAACCCGATAATATATTCGTGATCCAGCTAACCCCAGATCTGTCTCAAGATATACGTCGAGCCATTTTCTCATCGTTGGTTGGTCTGACTAATAGTGTCCAGCTTTTATAAATCTGTAGATGCTTACAAGTAGCGAAAGAATTACCAGTGCTCGCCATTTCGGCGCAATCCTAAGGGTTGTACCTTTTACATACATATGTAGGTGAATGTTGCAATTCAAAGCGGCCTCCAGTAACTTGATTACTGCTTGACTGACAATAAATATGCTAATATGTATCTCTGACACATATACAACTTTTCAACCAGGACAATACTTCCTTGATCGCCATGATTTTCACCTGAAAAAAAAACGCTACAGTGATATGGGAAGCGGATGCTTATATTGAGCTTTTCAGAGAAGACAGCCGTGGCAGCATTACCTCACTCACTAAGGACAAGTAGCCACATCCGGAAGTTACAGTCAAATCCCAGTTTCATCTGTGGATTTAGCGTGATGTTTGCATGGCTAAAGTTATGTTGATCGAGGATCCAGAAGTGTCCACCGGGATAGCTATACCGCACTGGCAGCCATCTGTTTGCCGGATGTATATACATATGTACATATCTATCAGCATCAGATGACCCATACTGTAGAATGTTGTAGAAGGAGTAGTCCATAGTACACCACAGTTGTACATACATATGTATGTATGTATCCATGCAGACCTTTGCACTTTTAGCATTTTTACAGGAATAGACAGCTACGTACATACATATGTACATTTGCTTTCCATACGCGTTCTAGTAGATTGGCTTTCCAGTTTCTTTTCCTCTCCAAAATAATAACCAAGTACTAGTCTGTGGAGGAGAAATTAGTGCCATCAATAGTGGAAACGTACTTATTTTCAACGCTCCTTGAATGTCCAAAAATACAGCCATTATGTGTTTCTAACATGTACATAGCTGCTTTCGGCCTAATTCTCTTCAAAATAAAATTATTTTGTATAGTTTTTCACTAACATGAAAGCTGGATAGGCTGTTTGAATTCCACTCTACAACCTGCAATAGATAAATGGGAATGTGAATTCATCTATATGTAAACCGTGCGAAAGCTGTTAGGATTACTTTTATAAAGCTTGCTTGAATGAAGCCTTCTTTTGCTGATGCTCAGAACTTCGTAAGTTACCGACGTCGACTGGTCGAATAGTAATTGTCAAAAAATTAGTTCGTCTAAACTAAAAGCAGTAAACTTCTTAGTGGGTTCATAACTTGTATGGAACTATTTTAACTCATTGAAGTGACGCTCTTGTTTTTTCAATCTTTCTTGGCCACCTAGACTCAAGGAGTCGAAGGGAACGGAATCGTGTGTCAACTACAAAATTAAAACTACATAGTTCAAAAATATTATTAAGACATTTGTCTTTCTTGCTATATATATTTATTGGACCCTATGTCCACTGAAGATGGGTAGAACCGTTTTCGGCACCAAATATGCATGCATACATATGTACATTCAAAAGATCTTTATAACCATAGTCTCTGTTTCTTACTCTAGACCTATTCCCAGTTTAAGATGTTGTAGACGCTACCAGTTCCTCTTTTTGTAGACCTTCAAGCGTTACATGTTTAAAAGAAAATCATGTGTCAGAGCAATCTTACATAATAGTCATATAAAGTTTAGGATTTTTAAACCGCATTGCCATCGAGATAAGCTCGTTCATAATATGCAATGATTACGTGTACAAACGTTGCATCTATTAGGTTCTAGAAAATAATTGTTTATAATGCTTGACGAAATGCATTAGCAAAAAATTTTAACACTTAGAGCTATTAATAAAGACAAACAAAACAAAACGTTGCGTAACCTATGAGAATGGATTGGTTTTTGACTCATTTTTTACGATAAAACTGAGCTCGTGATTTCAAAATTATATTTTGTAGTGACTGTCATTTGTCTAGAGATCCAATCATGAAGAAATGAAAACATTTAAATTTTAAATTTTACAACGTAATGAAATGAAAAAATATTTTTTATTGACTTTAGAACTTAACGACTAAACTTATCAACTTCTTTTTTTTATTAATTTGTTGGGAGGACTATCTTATTAAACTACAAATAAATTTCATGGTTTAATAGATTTTGGGGGAACAGAAGTTGAAGTTATAGTCATAAATATGTGTATTGAATTGTGCATATTACCTATTGTAATCGTTGAGACGTTTTTCAATTTACTTATATGCAAATTCAAAAAGTAACTTTATAATTAATGTTGCTTGAACCTAGGAACTAATGTGATGGGAATGTAGGAAGCCTATATGTACATATGTGAGGATATTTCTAACAAGAACAAGCTTTCTAATAATTTGATGACAAGTATCGTAGTTCTAGGTAAGGTATGCTTATTAAATTGTCCGAATCTACCTATTGGTTGCTGAAAACCATGTCCCTCGATATGGTACCTACCTGCCCCAAATAACGTGTGTAATCGACCTGACTAACGTGTCGACGTTTTTATCTGACAGCTGTGACTTAATTATACAGTTATCTCGACTTCTTTTCTTTTTGACATTGAGCTTTCCCCTCTGGTGACTGGCATTAGTCATTAGTCATATGTATGTTAGTATGAATTTGTATAATCTTTTCTAATCATATTCGATGTTGATTTATGACGGCGCTTCTTATGTCATAAATAATTTGAAAAGGCAAAAAGAAGCCAATGCTGTCATTCTGCAACTCAAACGGGACGACATTCTATGATTTTTTGAAAAATACTCGTAGGTACTACCAATTTATAATCATGTCTGAGTAGTATTTTTCAACCTTTTTACTTTAGAAGATTTGTTGTATATTTTTCTATTAAAGAACTAGGAGTCATAGATTTCATAGGTTTTGCAATTCATAGAACAACGTGTTCCATAAGATTACATAGAGTGTAAGGTAACTGCGAATTTTCTTTCAATGAACAAATTTTTGTTTTGTTCTGGACCGACTACTGGGCGGGTGAAAAAGTCTGTTTAGAACTATGTCTCGTAGGTATTTCCACTCGGGTTCTACTTTTGCTAGATAAAATAATTAAACCTTGGCTTGTGGGAGTAAGCTTTGATTAAGATTCGTCTTAAGTCTTTGGAGTTGGAACATAGCTTATAGCTTGTGTCTTTAACGAAACTCGTACTTATGCATGTACTGAAAATGAACGTTTGACGCTGTCTGGCTGTTGATAATAAGGTAACGTCTAATACAGTCTTTTTCACAGAGCTCTATTGGATGGAAGGATGCTTGCAAGATGGATGTATAGATCTCACTACTCATTTTGGTACGATTTAAGTTCAACGTTGCGTGGTAGATCTATGGCTGGTTCAATGATTCAAGGTTTGAAACCCAAAAAATTTATTACTGCCTCATTTCTTGCAAACGTCTGATTACAAGTATAATCGTCACGATCATTTTCTTTTAGGTTGCAAGAAGATTGGTTCCTACATGGGCTTAGTGCGAGAAATATTTCTTTGTAAACAACATAGATTCTGCAGCTTAGAGCACCCTTCACCTTGGCAATGGATTGGCAAACGAAGAAATCAAATTCTGGATCGAAGGTGGATTCTGTTCTGTATTACATAGAGCATAGAGCTACAAACGCAACGTCTTAAATTACTCCATTACGTCCCGGCCATTTCCAACACAGTTTCAGCGCTTTCCCTAGAGCGCGCTATTCTTTTAAGGGTTTAGGTAGCCATTACATGGTTTTTCGCAAAGGAATTTACTTAGTGGCACATGGTGCGACGCAATTTTATAAGTTGTATAGGGATTTCTATTTCGTAACCTATATTCAAGTTTTAAGGTTGATGATATTTTTTACTTACAAATGACAGTAGCAGTCGTTTAGCAAGGCACACTCACCAATGCAAAGGATCGGAACAGTCGTAATACTTTTTATGTCAATAATGTTGAAAGTTTTCTCGAACTGGTATCCACCAATGTTTGATGATATGCGGAGCTTGTAACACCTTACAGGTTTTGTCTTGATCTCATTAATCCTCAGGTCGGCTTTGATTGTTTTAGCTACCGAACTGTGGATGCAAAAGTCGTCAGTGCAGTCCTATTTGCAAATGAAATTAGTCGTCAGGGTTAAGCGTCGAACGATACTAAAAATAGGCAAAAATAATAGAGGTAACTGTATGGAGCCTTGTAGTAAGTGAAAGTCTCCCCAGTGTAGACAAGAAAATCGACATCTGCTCGGACACCAAGGCTGCAATAAGCGCTATTACAAACCCCATGTCGAAATCGCGACTTATAAGGGAGTGCAAATTTAAACTGAATTTACTTGCCAACCGTAACAAAATCTGTCTCTCGTGGGTACCGGTTCATGAAGGTGTACCGGGCAAAAAAAAGGCACATGAATTGGCAAGAATACAGGCACGTAACAGAGAACTGATTCCTGAAAAGACTATAGGGGTACTCTTGACAACTATTAAAACTATAATCTATACGCAGATATGTACGACAGAAGTTCATCAACTATTAAGCGAATCTAGATACGTGCAAAGTAGCCAGATCTGTAATAAAGGAACCAAGTACAAATACAAATACAAATTTTTGGCGCAACAGGTCCATGGGACCCAGGGCCTAGCTTCTCACAACCATTCGTGTTGTGCATGTTATATTCTTCACATGAATGGAAGGGACCTATTGTTTAATTCCGGATCCGAACGGCAGTTTGTTTTTGAGAAGCTTTTTCGTGACAGTTTAACTCTCGGATGTTTGTCAGACGCTCGCGAGAGGTGGGGCCGTGAAAGAAATTTTTTTAGGTGTTGTCTGGGGATTGAACCTGGAACCTCTTGCTCCGTAGTCCAATGCACTAACCACTTGAGCCACGGCGCCCACAGTAACCAAGTAACAACACAATAAAACGAGCTCTAAACTTAAGCAGCACACAGGCGAGACTGAACAACAAACATACGTTCAGACTGGGCCTATCTGAAACAACAATCTGCGTCAACTGTGAGTAGGAGGAAGAAGATATAGAAATTTTCTCTGCCACTCTCCTGTAATAGCGAGGTTAAGACAAAATATACTGGTGTCCTCAGCGATACCAGATCTAACATATATATTTACATACCTCAGAAAGATAGGAATCGGTGATACATTAGAATTTGCTAGACGAACATCTTACACTCCCAGATCCCAACACCTTCATCTCCTCCCAACACAATTCCCACATTATAATAACTAATTCTAACCGTTGAATAAACGAGGGGAACACATCGGGCCCAATGGACGCCTAAGTAAAGAACGCAAGCTCACCCTCTTAAACCAATCAACCAAGTAAAAGTCTTTCTTGTTTGACATCGATAATTGAATGAAGATGTTTGTTTTTTAATCGTCCTAGAATGATGTACACTTTATATTTGGAGGAAAGACGCGAATTTAGATGCCTAACTCTGTTACGTTTGTTAAGTTTTTTAATTTATAATATGCTTGTGTTCAAGGTATGACTACCTACCCTTATAATGAAGACATGTGATTGGTTGATATGAAGTCGATTTTGACTTACCCCTTAGAGTATGCACTTCCTTAGGGCGTAAGACGGAAATGACCGGAAGAGATAAGATAGATGTTCTGGTTGTTGGAACTCAGATAACACTAGGTTTCAGACTATATTCTGTGGGTGGTGTCCGCACTGAGAGAAGAGAATTTTAGCATTCGGCTTTTAGTTTGTACTGCAAGCAAAAAGACCTCGTAAATCGAATTTATGACTACGTTGATCGAACTGACTCTCATCCAAGATCAACAAGGATCTGACTAGAATTTTCACTAGTTGTTGCCTAGAGCTCCGATTACCTACCTACCATACCTACCAGTTCCTTTGAGATTTTCTATATGGCTCTCCTGCTACTGTGAAGTGTAATATTCGCGTTTGTCATGCCTCACACTATCTCACTACTGAAACTCCACGGTAGTTGTCTCTTCTACTGAGGGGACTTATACTTTAGCTTTGAGAGAAGTATGCACTTATGTATGTTTGTCCTAGGATGGGTTTGGTATACTGGCAAACCTTCCTGCTCCAGCTGAGAATTGTTTTTCAATGGGTTTCTGGTTGTTTCGGATTTTTTTGGCAAGATGAAGCCTTTCGTTTGTCTCAGGATATCCAGTACGTTACCTTAATAGGTAGGGGGTGACTGCAACTACAATGGAGGTGCAGCCTCACTCGGATCTCATCGGATCCATTGTGTTCTCCGGTGAGGGATACCTGACATAAAGCATGACTTTTAGTTCAAAACTTAATCCATGACTTAAGCAGCCCTCCTAAACCATCCGGTTTGCATAAAGAATTTTAGGATGGTTTTAGGTGGCGTGTTTGCTTGTTTGTTGAGTTCGTTGAGTATCTGGTTCTGTTGAGGCTCGAGCATTCGCCTCACACACTCTATCTCTGTGTCGCCACAGTCTTTGCATAGGTCTGTAGTTTTGATTCTCATTCTTTTGAGATGGGCCGCCATTGAATTGTGGCCTATGAGAATACCTATGAGGGGACTCAACTGTGGTCTATTCAGCGATAGAAGTTCTCTAGTCCTATATTTTTTTTTGTCGTATTGGGTCCAAAGTTTTTTTAGAGCCCCGGCATAGAGAGAGTGTATTCCATTTTACGTTGGCCATGTTATGACAGTGATTTTGGACAAAAGAAGACTGATAGGCCTTAGAACCGAGTGATCTACTGTTAGATAGTTCCTCGGTCTAATATTTGGAGTTGGGCTCTATTCTGTCGAAGTGGCTCTAGAGAACTAGTTTGGTGTTGTGTTCATTAAGACCAAGTCTGCAGCGTTCGACCCAGTTGTACAGTGCATTCAACGCTGTTTGTAGCAGGTCAACTATTGTGAGGAGAAATTCACCAGTCACCCATATGACAACATCATCGGCATAAGCAACGACTTTAACCCCGTTTTGGACTAATCTAATAAGTATTTCGTTAATCACTAGGTTCCAGAGTAGTGGTGATAAGTCCCTCCTTGGGGAGGCCATAGCATGTGCTTGGCTACTACCCAGTTCAGATTTAACATTTTGTACGTAATGAGCATACATTCTATTTTAACTGATACGATAGGTTCCACGTGCGTCTGGTCCAGTGTTGTTCTGTCAATGTCCATCTCTGTGAAATTACTCGAATTTATCAGATCAACCTTATAAACCTGTCCAAGCCATGACTGAGTTCATCTTTTATTCTCGCCCTCTCGTGTACAAGTCTCAATCAATTCAAGTCAATTAATTCTGCTGTCATTCTATTATGAACTGTTGCTTGATTCGATGTGCGAACGTGTACATACGTCCACCTAAACCCCTACTGTTTACCAAGTATCTTCTTTCCACCCCATTAAATTCGGATCAATAAAGCAATAGAGTAACTAATCTTCCAAACCCATTCTCATGTCGCCTTTCACTAAATGCAAATCCATTCATACTAGACGTGCACACCCCATCATCCAGAAGGCAATCAATATACACCCTGAATGAATACATATTCCCAAAATATTCAAAACCATATTATCGTTGTTCCCACTCCCACACCAATTAGCCGCATAGATTCAGATAGAGTTTTCCCAAATCAAATATAGAAATTGCTTGTTATCAAATTATAATTATTCCATAGTGCTATGTAGACTATACCAGATGTTCATCAGAGCTATTTGTTTTCTTTTTGTTCGTCTAACCTTCCTCATTCGATTGCCAAATATACTATGTATCATACCGAACCGAACCGAACGAACCATAGGCAAAATATTGACAATGGTCATCAATTCCAATAGAACGACAACAGGCACATCTGAGAATAGAAAACAAAAACCAAAATCTATGGTATGTTTGTGCACACACATTCAAATGAAATATTTTCCATAAATATTTGTGCAATAAAAAAAAAAAAAAAATACGGACACCAAAAAGTAATAAACAATAACGTTGACCAAAGCCTGTAGGTGTTGCTTTGATTTTAACAAAAATTTGTTTTGTATCTGTTTGCTTTGCAATAGCGATTCGTGGAAAATGGAATTTTCCATTTGACGAACATCGAAAGATACATAGATATGTACTCGTATGAATGTATGTACATTCATATGTGTTAGCAGTATTGTCGTGATTGAATGCAGAGCGAACGTGTCACTTACTGGAATTGCCAATCGGGGTTGGTCAAATGAATACAATTGGCTTACATGTCGCAACAGATACAGTCTTTCACAAAAATACCATGTAAAATCCCCTTTTCGCACTATCAATGAGCCATCGAGATTGAAGGGATTTACATGCGTTCACGAATGTTTGACAAACATGCGACCACAAAGATTAGCCTGTGTTTTTTAAAGCCTCTTATGAGTGGTAAAAAAAAATGATTAGGCATTTGCAATATTCCCGGTACACAGAAGCCAATTTGAAAAAAAATTTAAGGGGAATTACCCTGAATATGAAAATTAAGCCATAATAGTACATATTACAATCAGTAATCGATCTATTGTGTCTATTGTAGGGTTGAAGCTTTATGAAATTCCATGTGTATTCTTTGGAGTAATTCTTTTTTCTTTCCACCAGGTCTATAGTTAGGAGTCCTAGGTAGAAAACATCTAGATGTAAGGTGTGCAACTAATAATTTCCCAACTGCTTTCAAGTACTGAAAAACTACAGAAAAATTCTAGTCCTACGAACTTTCAGCGATTATTTCAATACATTCGATATCTTTATGCCATGTTATCCACAAGAGCAAAGTTTTATCATGTACGGACCTTGTTTCTACTGAGTTATACATATTTATAACAGCTCTTGACCATTTTTAAGTTCTTAACGTAGGAACCCAGCAAATTAAGTGCTATTACAGAAACATGTGTTGTTACAGATTCGATACATATTCCGACAAGACTCCTGACTTTTATAGTTACATCCATAAACACGTACTTCACTTACGAACGACTGTACCATGGTTTATTCTTCTTTGGTGAAGAACTCGGTTTTATTCACTATCCAATCAGATATTTCTTCTATTTTTTAAGGCAGGACGAGGGTATAGTATAAATGGAGTTTTTGGGAATCCAAGTTGGGATTTTCATGGCTTAATCTACTAGCACCTTGTACAATTGTAGATCTATTCTTGATTTGGATAAATAAATTCCCTTACATCTTCCTGTCTCTTCAAATTGACACTGTGTTTAGCAAGGCTATACTATAAAATTTATCAAGTACTATTGCAGGACAATCCATCAAGTTCCGTTGGTAGTGAACTTTCACTGAGACTCCAGCTGGATATATAAGTCATAGCTGTAGAGGAGGAGACGACAAAGAGTCAGTCAGGCAAATTCATTTGCTTTCTCCTGTATCATGTTGATTTGTTATAAGACTTTCACTTACAATTATAGAATAGAATAGGCTGTTAAAAAGAGGACAAATGAGGAGGGAAGAACATCGACTTCTCCGGAGGAAAAAAAAAAGAGCACGAGAAGCGCGCTATCGAGGCATTAGAGAGGTTCTACTCCAGGAACAAAGAACGTGTCAAGACAACAAGACCCGAACAGAGACCTGAGAGATGAACCAGGAAACCTTGTAGCTGAGTCACAATCGGTGCTGAGGATATTGAAAAACCATTTCCGCAGACTGTTAAATGTCGACGACGATACAAATTCCGCTGTCAGGCAGAACGAACCATTCAACCTGGACAATGAAAACGAAGATTTTCGTCCACCCGACCAGTGGACGAACTACCAGTCGAGCTATTTAAGGAAGCGGCGGATAACTTGGTGAGGAGCATACACAAACTTATTTCCAAGATTTGGTCGGACGAAAGTATGCCTGATGAATGGAACCTCAACATCATTTGCCCGATCCACAAGAAAGGAGACACTCTAGACTGTGCCAACTATAGAGGCATTAGTCTCCGTACTGTGAGAGTGCCTGAAACCATTTGTCAACGAGCTGATTGGCCCCTTTGTCTACCTCGGCTCCGCTATAAACTCTGACAACAACATCACATCAGAAATCAAACAAGGAGTTACACTTGCCAATCGCTGTTTCTTTGATCTAAGAAGACAATTGAGTAACAAAGCCTTGACAAGAAATACTAAGGAGACTCTATATAAGACCCTCATCATCCCAGTCCTGCTGTATGGCGCAGAGGCATGGACGTTAACGAAAACGGGTGAAGATATCCCTGTTCGTTTTGAACGTTAAATTCTTCGGACGTCGAAGAGTCCTCGCCTTAGGTGGCAGACACAAGTGGAGGAGGACCTCAACCAACTTGGAGTGCGCAACTGGAGGCAAAGCCCAAAGATCCGGCTGATTGGAGAGACTTTTTGGTTGAGGCCCAGTGCCACCGTGGATTGAAGCTCCACGTAAGTAAGTAAGTAGTATAGACTGTTTAGTTTTAAGCACTTGTCTCCTGCATTTGCAAAGATTTTTCATTCTTATCTCTATTTGGAAGAGCATCTTTCTAAATAGTTTGTTTGTTTGGTTGCTCTGGAGTGGAACCCGATGAGGATACACTTAGACCAGAAAGAGGTTTACTGCTAGCATAGGTACATACATATGTAAAAACATTCAAAATGAATCATACAATCAATTATAAATCCATACCAATAAATTGTTTCCCATCTCGTAATGTCTGTTTTCTTGGAAAGAAGATGACTTATATGTTGTGATTGGTTTACAGTGGTCAATAACCTACAATTGCGAGTCCAATTACGAATCTGAGCAATGTATGTATGTATATCAAAAAGCCATTGTTAATTTATTGTATGACATACACGATAACAAATGAGTCATTTCTTTTGTTGTTTTACTAGGTTTCATTTAACTAACAACACTAGAAAGATGCGATTTTCTCTGATGAATCATAAAACCGTTTGGTCATCGCTATTGGGGAAGATAATTATTTTAACATTACAAACTCTAGTGGTAAGGGCATAAGTACTTGTCGACGACTTCTCTATCTAACCTTAACAAATATTCACTATGAGTGTCTTACGTAGGATAAACAGTAGTATGCGGCGAAGTCCTTGCGTTGTTAAGTTTTACTACGGATTGTATTTAGGTCCATCACGATGTAAGCCTTGAACTAGGTGATCATTTTTAAAGAGCTCTAGTGGATATGTCGACGTTCAACCAGATTGATAACTTGGCGATCGATGTATAGCACTCCTCCAGTAGCGCAGATCAAACGACTAAAGATTAACTAAGATCACTTCCTTGCTGTAGATAAGTCATGGATGTAGATAAGACACGGGTATCCAAAACATAGCAAAGACAAGAAAATAGTGATTCTTGTTAACGTTAGCATTGTCTGCATAACAGAGTGAAGAAGTGAATGGAGAGATGAGCTGTACGAGCTATAAAAAATAGTTCAAATACAATGACTGGGTCAAGCGGAAGGACAGTAATGTTCCGGCTGGAGAATCTAAATCCACCCCTGAGGGATAGTCCAATAGAGCAAGACTTCGTCTACGGTGACGTACTTAAGTGGGAAGTCATCTCAACCAATTTGGTGTTCGAGATTGAATGTAACTGCCTAACTATCGAGCTGACTGGAGTGGCTTATTGATTGAGGAACCACCCTGGACTGTAGTGCTACCTTTGGTCTGCCATTCCGTTTGGTCTGCTTGAAAAGAATTTTTCATGTTCGCCTTGATGGAATTTGAATAAGCATAATGAACAGAAGATGCCTGCACATAGAGAAGTAGAAGTATATCGTGTGTTTATTAATTTGTTCTTTAATTTTAATATTCGTTTATCTTTCGTTTTTCTAGTATGAATCAGGCAAACTATACTATATTCTTGGCATACTTTACTGATGAGTTTCTGGGTGCTTTCTACAAAATCACCTCTGGCTGGATTTGAGTTTCAATGTCGCAGTTTTCACAAAGGTGCTAACTATCATCGTCACATTTATTAATTTTACCGAAATCGAAGTGTCAGACGTCATTGTTGCTTCCACATTTCCATTTCTCATGATGCCTGTGTTTCCTTCCTTGTTTCTGTGGGTCTTAATTTAGGCTTTCTAACCTCTCAATGATTTTTTTAGCTTCTGAATATATGTATGCCTTTCTTTGTGTTTTGATGACTCGTTTCGTTTTTAGAGAAGATGATGTAATTCAAAAAGAACGCCGCTTGGAAATGTAAGACATCGTGATAAGTCTGATTAACGTTTTATTGATCTGGACACAGCCAAATCCCCTTGTGTATGTTGAATATTTGGAAATAACCCATTTGTTTGTTAAATTTGCTAAGCACGATCTTGGAATCATATTTAGCGCAAGCTCATAAGTTTGGTCGAAGAGCTAGTAGAGCACTGAGTTCTGTTCTTTGGCAATAAACCATCAACCTTGTCAAAAGTGAATAAGGTAGTCCTCAATCGAAAGAAAGACTCTGAGTGTTTTTTTATGGTTTAATAAACATTGGCTTTGCATAGAGAAGGATAGACAATGGCTGAATAGTGAAAATCTAAACGGGTCCATTGCATATTTAAATTAACTTCAATGTCACAGTAGGGCATACGTCTGCTAAGAGGTTCTCCACCAATTTAGTCGCACTGTTTGGATGTCCTTCTTTATTGAAATCTGTGTCCAACGTGAACTGTTGACCCAAACTTATACTAAATCTTAGTTTTCATATACCAGAAGTAGCCTGTCGAACACAATTGCACTTTTCAATGTTTCAAGCATTTTTAAGACGAGATGTTGGTAAAACACTGGAATCTTACCTGCATTTCCCAATGATCAGCTAAAAGAAAGCACTAAATTGCCAAGCTGTGTGTAATTCGAAGGTACATACATACATTAGACGATGGACCTTCGAGGTTATTAGTTTTAAGGATCTGGACAACCATACTTGTTAGGTCTGAAATATTACGATTGTGATCTGTGTAGGTTCGTTGTGATCTATTCGGAGTGCATTCTGCACTAAAACACAAAGTTCATTATTTCAATTCCTTATACATACATATGTACTAACTTTCAAAGAGGATACTTAAAGAAGCTAAAAGTCTAAATTTTGGTATTTGCTGGCTGTTATTTCTGTACTATAATGCAGTTTCCATTCTAAGAGTATCCAACGTTTTAAAGTGAAGAAATCAAGCTCAACGAGTACCTCAGTTTCACAATAATTCTCAAATTAGTCACTCGAAAATATTTGGTACATCGTAAACACTTTATTGACATGCGAAGAAGCTATTTTCCGAAGTGTGTCAATTAAAAAAAAATATTGTTTTGCTATTGCGAAAATATAAAGTGATAATCTGTGTCGCTATAAAAAATCATTAATTAATCAACACAACTATCGAATTATACTATCGGTAAGGCCAACAAACAACTATTGCTTCACGTGCCAACTACTCTGCCCGACTTACCGTCCTACTAAAACCAAGGTGCATGGTTATAAAATTTTATTGAAATTATTCCAAACAACAAATCAAAATTCAAATCATTAGTCCTTCATTTTTCTCACACACTGTCCGAACAATCCATTCGCAGATTAGCTAGCACTGGCTCCTCTCTATCTGTTGCATTGCAATAGCAATCAATTAAACTGCAATCATAATTAAATATTGAAATTTGTTGATTGAATTTCATTGAACCATTATAAAGTGAGGGAATGAATGTGATAATCTAGAGCACGGCCTGGGCCTGCTAAAGGGAGGAAATAGGGTCGTTGAACCAAATGGAGATCCATTAATGAGATAACTGGGTCAGAAACTGCTGACCACAAGTTAAATACGTACACAAACTCTCCATTTCTCTGGCTATATCTGTGTGTATTTATTTTTAATTGCAACAATAAATATAAATAGAAGCTAGAAAGACACACAAGCAAACGACGCGAAAGCGAGATAAAAATATTTCGAAGCAAAATTATCTTGTTCGACAAGTGGCCAGTGGCAGGCCACCACCATCTCGCCATATCGTGGAATATAATGTGCGAGGGCAAGAATTATAGGTGTTTTCGTTGATTTTTCTCAATGAAACGAGTTTTTTTTTTTGCTTTTTCTGGATTGGTTTTGTTTTTTTTGTTTTTTTTTTTTTAATTGTCATCGACGACGAGTCTTGTGGTTAATTATTACGGCTGACGGTTGGTCTCATGTATCCGAATGGCTATTAGGTAATATATGCAGTTGGGTTTATTGTAAAGTAGGTAATATTTATCTGTTCGCTCAGCTGTTATATGTAGTATGTATGTATGCATAAACCTTGTGGTTTTGTCGATTATTCAAAACTCGATGTTATTCAATCGAGTCCGATTTGTTATCGTTTCTGGGCCAAAGGTCACTGATTGGCATGGTGAATGGTAATACAAATATTTGCGAATTATCAAATTTTTCTTCTTTTTGCAAATAATTTAATCTACTTGTTTACAAATACCGGACATTTCTTCCACCCTAATCTATAAGACGTGAGTTATTTATATTTCAACATTGAGAAAAGTATTTTTATGGACATAGGTTGGGCGCATAAATCATGAAACAGTTCGAAAGGGAGGCGGCCAAGGCTTGCCATACATACATATGTGTGTATGGGCTGACCATTCTAGAATTGTAGTTTTTAGATAATAGGGTATGCGTGTCTTTATGTTGATTATAAGTCAATATTTTATCACCCAGCTATTTATGAACATACAAATCCGCCGACTGATGACTTCATAGACATACATACATACATACATACATATGTGGGTCATTCTATGAAATATGTAACACAGAGACTCTTCATCTTATTGGAACTTGATTCTGAGAACATAAAATACTTTCTTTGCCTGTGCTTAATCTGACAAACAGGTTTTTAACTCTATGCCAATTTGAGAAATATTAAACGATAAAAGATCAGTTAGGCTAGGTCACACATGGACCGAAATAATTCTTTGGCCAAAGGAACCGGTCGAGAGATGAAACGAATTTAGACACATATGTACGTACGTATTTTGCTACCAGAAGGAATAAATAATTCAAATTTGAAATTTAGGCCGTCATAATGTGGAATTTTTCCGCCCACAATGTTGGGAGGACCGGTACAACCAGCATGCGGGATTTTTAGCGACTAAAACCACCTCCCTACTGTCATCAGTTATTTCATAATGTGGAGAACTTCTTCTTGATGAGAGTAACTGTTTCATTAGTTATGTACGTCCCTGTTTTATTGCAATTTTATCCTCTGCAGCATTATGGCTATGATAGTCTCTTCTAGTTTTCCTTTCAGTTGATGCCTATTGTTTTCATAGCTTGACTCTTTTTGACCAAGTTGGGCAGTTAGGACTGTTATGCTTAAAGAACCAATGTTCTGTCAACATCTAGGTTATGGAAAAATTTAATTTGCCATATCTCGATATCGAATAGGTATAGCTCGAGCACAACTTCGAGGGCGGTCAGTGTTGTTCTAATACCGCTAGTCGTACCTATACCCTCTAGACGTTAGATTTTCGTGAAGGTGTTCAGATTTACAGCTTTCCCGGCAGCAGCCCACCAGACTAGACAGCCTTATGTGAGGATGGGTCTAACGATGGCAGTGTACATCACCATCCATCTTTTAATGAAAATTCTGTTGCATGCGTAAAAAGCTATCAAAGCCTTCTTTGTCCGTTCAAGTATATTGTTTTCTATCTAGTATCCACACTAGAAATCTTGCCTTGTCTGATATTTGGGTTCCATTTAATCTTTGTGGCTGGAAGTAGTGCAATGTAAGCTCCGCAGTTTTGTCTCTGGAGTATACCAGAGCCTGTACCCTCAATGGTTTTGGAACCATCTGTGTATATTGCAATCTTACTCTATTGAGAGACGACTTTGCTATGCCAAAGATTTATTTATCAGAGATGTCAAGAAGTGATTCCCTAAGAATGGAGCTATGTTCCTCATTGTTGGACTTGAAGAGCCCTACATTAGTGAGTCGAAGCGCATTATTACCTATAGTTTGTAGGTCAAGTGGTAAAGGATACAGCAACATCTCGAGTGCAATGTAGGCTGTTCTTTGTACCTTGGCCAATGTATCCCATGTATTCTTCTTTATCGTGGCAATTCACCATACAAGAGCTCCATATGTAAGGAGAGGTCTGAATATCATAATATACATACATATAACCAGTGCATCATTGCTGCTTTCAGGTCCCACTTTTTTCCCGCTGTTCTCTTGCAAATGAAGAGAGCGTTATATGCCTTGCGGACACTTTTCTATATATGTACATATATGTTAACTTTCGAGTCTAGTTTCTTATCCAGAGCTATGGATAATGACAAGATATCTTGAACGATCAGAAAGGGACAACTCCACCCCATCCAGATTCGGTATTTTGAAGGGTGGTATCTTTTATTTTCTACTGGACAGTACCAGATCTGTTTTGTCCAGGTTGACGTGAAGTCCACAGTCTCTACCCCCATTTCCGAAAACTGTTAAGAGCTGATTCCATCATTTCACTTAATGTGACTAGGAATTTTCCCTGAAAGCTTAGTCAATACAAATTCGTTCTCTTAATGGGAAATCTTTACACAAAAAGGAGATCATGCGGAAAATGGTCATAGTCACCTACATACGATGCAAGTTTTCTCTACTACAAGTTACGTATTTTTAGCTCTTAATAGATTCATTTAGGTACTCCGTTTCATTATGACCATTTTATCCACCTAAAATAAGTTAATCTGCCACTTACAAACCTCTTCCAATTCCAATGTCTCGCAATAACAAAATTGAGAAGCAAATAACACCCAACTTAATCGACGATTACACGCAAAATAAATGGCTATTCATCTAATCGTTTTGTTACGTGTAACTCTGTTGATATGTACATACATATATATATGACATTGTACTATTTGCCACCCACTTACTTTCTCCGGTTCAACCGAAAAAAAAAAAACGACGCAAAAATCCGAAAGAAAGTGAATTTTACTCAAAATATAAAAAATAACCCATACACCAGTGGGTGGTGTTTTGATTGTTGACAAGCGACTTGAACAGAATTCCATTGAATTCGAATGGAGAGAAGATGTGCGATGTTTCTTTTGTAACAAATGAAACGTGTAAATGTTTGACCTAGAAATCGGTCACCGAGAAGACCTTCAAGTAGAATTTTTTTTTTCTTATTTGCTTGTATCACCGAACATATCCGAACGTATCTTTGTTTTGACAAACACGCCGGATATCTATTTTTGCACTAAATATACTCATTTTTTTGTTATCACTGTCTCTACTTTTAGATATTAAACATGGAAGATGACTCGAACTGGTATCGTGCAGAGCTCGATGGCAAGGAGGGTCTTATACCCAGCAACTATATAGAAATGAAAAATCACGAGTAAGCGGGTTTACACTCATTCTTAGAAAATGATTAAGTTCTATTAATGCATTCTTTCTCTTCCTCACATAGTTGGTATTATGGACGAATAACGAGAGCAGACGCTGAGAAATTACTTTCAAACAAACATGAAGGCGCTTTTTTAATCCGAATTAGTGAATCAAGTCCCGGGGATTTTTCATTATCTGTAAAGTGAGTGTGATTGATGTGATTTAGTTGTTGGACATCGAAGACGCACTTATTTTGAACACTTTTTCATTTATAGATGTCCCGATGGAGTGCAACATTTTAAAGTTTTACGCGACGCACAAAGTAAATTCTTCCTGTGGGTGGTTAAATTCAATTCCCTAAATGAGTTAGTTGAATACCATCGATCGGCATCGGTATCACGATCGCAAGATGTTAAATTAAGAGACATGATCCCAGAAGAGGTATGTATAAAGAAGTAGTAGGGAGTATGTTATGCATATTCATGAATGCTAATGCAATTGCAATGATAATGATCGATTAGACAAGTTGTATTTGGAATCAATTAGATATGGATTATAGGTTGCAAAAATTGATGTGAAAAACCACCTTATCTCAATGATTTACGATTGGGTATATTCAACTTGTTTTCTTCAACAAAATTAGTTACATTCAAGAAATGTTGAAAGGAATACGTGGCACCAAAGTCTATCAATATGCCATGCCTTTGGTCAATGAAATTAGTACATCCCATTTTCAGCCCTTGTTAGATTAACGGAGAGAGTTTTAGCCTCAAACTTGAAGAAAAGACAGTAACATTAAATACCAATATCGGATAAATGACTCCTCTATCATGACACCGTCCTTTTGTTTAGGTTCTTGATGGCATTTTACCAAAAATCTTGCCTAATCGCACCAATTATAACAATACACACATGATTTTGGAGTTTTTCTCTGGATTCGTCTGACGATTATTTTCATAGGGAAAAACAAAACCCATTGCATTTTAATCACAGGATCTCGACGTCCAATTGATGTCACCAAATCGAAAGCAAATCCAAAGTGTAACCGCCCGACTGTACAAAACGCACACATATTCACTTCATACCATTAAAGATGGGTTATTATGTTTCGATATCGATTGCCTTGTACTGTAACACCATTACATGCATTATTTTCGAAGAATTCAAAACAACCCACCAGACTGTGACTTTGGTAGACGCATCGGTTTATGAAAATTTTCATCAGCCCAAATGCATCAATTATGCTTACTTCCTCATCGTGCTTCATCACTGAATATGATGCTCTTTCAAAAGTAGACATAAAATGCTTGCTGCGTCCCAGCACCCAATTGGCAAATATATGTACGAGGCTATAGTTCCTCCATTTTTAGATTCTTAACGTCATGTAAATGCAAATCTTACGTTGAATATTGTGTAATATGGAACATGTTTATTTTATATGCTTACTTTTCATGGCGCTACAGCCGGGAGTAATGAGTAATTGTTGTTGCACGTTCGCCTACACTTTGTCTCACAGCAGAAATGTTTTTTCTTTATCAGAACGACGTACACGAACACGCACGGGAGTTTTTAAGTTTTTTACCGACCTAGTTTCAACAAATTTTTTATGTAAACTCTTCATTGTAATGTCTCATAAGGCTGGCAGATTCTCCACAAGCTGTTTCTGTTAAACTAGGTGGTCAAGAAAGTAATGTGATGTAATGATAAATTAATAAATAAGTACTAAAGCATTAGCTTAGACCGTCTTAAACAGCGACAATGCATTGGAAAGCAGCAAAGAAAGGTCCCACTCCTAAACAGTACGTTTCATCGATTCGAGTAGCAAAAGCTTTACATACATAAACTGTCGATAGCAAGCATATTGGTTTCCATCCAGCAATCATTTCGAATAATGCGGATCCCGTCAAATTGTGTATCTTAAGGGAAATTTACCTAATCAGAGTACACTTTCAATAACCTTCCTCTCTGTCTTAACTTGTAGTATCCAAATAAATCTTATAGTGTTACTGAGCAGATATTCGTTACAGTCTGGTCTTAATATTGAAAACCTGTATGTATTATATGTTCAGTTTATATATGTATTTGGCTACAAAGTGTTTTACATCTCAATTCTTGATGGATCCGTAGGCCATTACATTTGAACAATGTTTTGCGGTGACAAGGTTCTGCATACTACTATTAACCGAAATCAAATTTGTAGCAGTCTTTTTATCAGAATGGCGTGCAATAGGTTCACACACGCTTTCCACCCGCAAGAGAGGTCCCAGCAGAGAAGGGTGCTTCGGGCATCACACGCTTCCGGCAATAAGAGCATCTTTGGTCGCGCGAACGAAACCCTCTTCCTTTTCCTCTTCTACTGGCTCTTAGACAGTTAACTAGCTGCTGGCTATGTTGAGGGAGATTAAGTGTACTGGGTAAAACGTTTCCACCACTTTCTCCCTCTTTCAAATTCATTCTCATAAGCATGTCGGATGGTGAATCGCAAGAGTCGCCATTATTTAAAAAGGTACCCTAGGCTCTACATTTCGGTCATTAGTACGATACTTACATACGGACTGATTGTTTGTGTTTGCAACGTACAGCGGCACTGGACATTATGTTTCATCTGATACCACTGGATATATTTAGCAAGCAAATGGCAGCAATTGGAGACGTTCGCCTTGAAACTACCCTATACTGATCAAGAGAACAATTTGGCCACGCCTCCATTCTGAATAATTTCAAAATATTTCCTATAAACACGGACTATATCACACCACGTCTAAGTTTTAATAAAAACTTAATCGTCACCATCCCTTCCAAATCACTTTGGATTGATGAAGCACTTTTAGACGATGAGTCGATGCACTTCTACACTGACGGCTCAAAAATCAAAGACGGAACTAGTGGAGGTGTTTTCGCCGAATTAAGTCTTAATCTTAAACTCTCCTTCCGTTTTCCAAATCATTGTAGAGTGTTATAGGCGAAATTATGGCGTCTTATGTCTTATGTTCGCGTGATATCTGCTACGGATATCCGCATCTTTTCGGACAGCCAAGCAGCTATCAAATCCTTGAAATCGATCTCTATAAATTCTCTAGTTGGCTGATCAGTTCAATATTCACTCATTATCCTCATTAGTTAGTAATGTTATCATCGCGTCTCTAGATAGAAGATATATTTACATACTATCTCTTTCCTTGGTGAAATCTCAAGTTCAAACATTGATTCGAAGTTGTATAGACGGCATTGTCGCTTAAGCTAAATGAATCCAATCCAATTCTGTCTGGAACTTTTTTCAGTTAATACTCTAATTACAATTCAAAACACTGTTTGAACTTCGTACCTGTTACACATAAACTAAATGAACGTCTTCCATTGAGGTGATAACTATTAATAATCTACATCTCCACCGAACGTTATTTTTCCCTGCCATTATGATCCACAAGCATTCGTAACGAACGTAGATCGTTATCTCCTATATTCTCTTCCTAATCTCCCTACCGTTCCTGCTTTGTCTTGACATTATAAGGGTAAGAATAAACTCTTGAGCGCGTGTAAATTATAAAAAAAAATGTGCAAAATGATCTTCGCTTTCGAAATCGTCTGCCACACACATGGATGCGGTAGAGAATTCCATTCACAGCTGTAACCAATTTTATATCTCATACTCATGTTCTGCTATTTGTTTACATGACTAAGCCACATGTTTAGAAAACTAGATTGACCCGTCTAATTATATTGCATCAAAACATACACGCCTACGCACGCACACAATTTTCTTGAGAATAAGTTGTTTTTTTTTTTTTTCTCTCCAGATGCTCGTTCAAGCATTGTACGACTTTGTGCCACAAGAATCTGGTGAATTAGATTTCAGACGCGGCGACGTCATTACGGTCACCGATCGTTCCGATGACAATTGGTGGAACGGTGAAATTGGCAACAGGAAAGGCATTTTCCCAGCAACATATGTTACGCCATACCATTCATAATAGGATTCATAAACAATTGATAGCAGCACCAACCACCACTACCACCACCACCACCAGTTTTTTTTTTTAGCCGACAAAAGAAACACATTATTTATCAACCACACCAGGATAGAAATGGAATCGGAATCAGAGAAATCCTCAAACAGAAGAAGCAGCAAACGACTATGATTTTTCTTAATGGGTTCGAATGATAATCTATATTTTCTGTTGCGCACTCTTTATTATTATTATTATTTTTTTTCTAACATTTTTTATGGACTGCATACACATACATACATATATATATATATATATTTATATATATTTGGATAACACACAGAAAGCTAGGGATTAAGTTTAAAATAGTAGTCGAAAGGGAAAGTTTTTGAATGTTGTTACGCCCTGTCTTAACTTGTATTTCTATCGTTCTATGTTTTTGTTTTTTTTTTTTTTCGTTCTTAAGGATTGATATTTTTTGAGCATTTTTTTAGCACACACAAGCACTTTACTATTATTTATTTTTTTATTCTAATCTATAAAAATAATATACAAGAAAAAAAAAGCAATATACAAGGAAAATAACAAACTTTTTTATATATTCAAATTTATATAAGAAACCAACAATAGTACTCGACAAAAAAGGATACGAATAGAAACATCAGAAGAAAATACACTTTTTTATATTCTTTATTAAATTAAGAAACAAAAAATAATAATAATCTATTAAATAGATTATCGCAAAAAAAAAAAATAAAAAATAATAATTAATACGCAATCATAAATTCACAGTTCCATAATAATATTTGTGTATTTATTTGATTTGAAATCAATTAAATATCTGCAGAGTAAAACAAGGAAATCGATAATCTTCAATGCACTGTAGTTATTAGTAATACATAAATTTTTTTAGTTTTGTTTTTTGTCATAATTTAGTTTTGATACGTCTCGCGTCGTATAACTCATTTATAATGTATACACACAAGTTTATATTTGCATTAAAACAAAAGAAAAAGAAAACGTAAACAAAACATATAAGAATTAAATGAATAAAAAACAAAAAAAAAAAACCTAGTTTAAGCGAGAACTAAAACTATATATATTTACTACAATGAAAAACACTATAAGAATACAACACCAATTATAAAAGTGAATAAGCATTATAATGAAATAGCTTATACAATTTTATGTGCTTTTAAATAGGAGTTTCTATAATAATAAATACATACATATAGGAATATATATATATTTTTTAAGAATATATACCTAAGGTGTATGGATTGGGATAGTTTTTTATGTCCGGTTTAAAGTAAAACAGAAACAAATCCTAATAATTTTATAGGATGTGTTAGAGCCTTGTTTATGAACAGAATAAACTTTAAAGAATCATTTACAAAAGCACCCATCAAACGGAGAGGATTCAGTGCAATCCGTTCGAAATCAGTCACTTGAAAACAGCAAACTCCAGCCTCGCTTGACCAACCCAACCAGCGTGATTATAGATATAAGAAAAACTCGCGCTGCTTGTAAAGAGTTATGGGTGGCTGTATGATATAGCTCAGCGAATGATATTGAAATGATCTCTGTTTGATGAGTTTCTATTCTTAAAACTCGTTTAAATCTACTTGAATTGTCAAGCCTTACCAAACCATCTAAAGCCAAACCAATTACATCGTTAGATCTTGTACACGTCATGTGATTGAAATGTCTGTAAAAATAAATGCACTTAACCCAAAAACGTTATTAATTGTACTACAGTCGACATAATTATTTTGACGAGAAATTAGTCGATATATTTTGAGTTTAAAAAACAATTCGAAAAAAGTGATAGTGGGAGCTTCAGCTAATTTATTTGACTTCATTTAAAAAAAAAGTTACAAATCTGCTTTTGGCATAATTACGTATTTTGACAAAATCATTTACAGTTAAAAAAAATAAGAAAAAAAAAATAAATGCGTTCTTATTTAGTAAGTCTTTAGCGTTCACAACTTTTTGCAGCCGTCTCGGCACAGATTCGACAAGTTTTTGAAACATCTCAGTAGGAACTTCCTCCCAAAGATTGCCTGTGTCAGAAATAGCCTCTCCTTTGCATCGAGTTAAAAAAACGCTATGTAGGCCCACACATTTTCAATTACATTTAAATCTGGGCTTTGGAGTAGCCAGTTTTATGCTTCTAGTCCGATATCCTCTAGAAACGTTGTGACCATACGGCTTTTGTTGCATGGGGCATTGTCCTGTGCTATTGGAAAATGAATGACTCGCCGATGAGTCTATCGCCAGATGGTAGTGCGTAATTATTTAGGACACTCAAATATTTATGTTGGTACATTGTTCCATCGATTGGGACTAAATCTCCATGGCCAACCGAAGAAACACAATCCCAGAACATTACTGACCCGCCACCATGACTCATGGTTTGCTGAACGGGTGCATATTTTTTACGGATTTCTTTTGGCATTTGTGTGAACCTCTTTTTGCGTGATCCATGGAATTCGAATGAACTTTCATCGGTCTACAGAACTCGGTTCCAGGAGCTCAAAGGTTTGTTTAGATATTCTTTGGTAAATTGTAGTCGTTTGATTTTGTTCTTGGGAGTTATGTATGATAGTTTTCTGACAGAATACATGCCGAAATTAGATACAATTTTGTGCATATTTCTTCATTTGAAGTTCCATACCTTTTGATGT
Source organism: Xylota sylvarum (assembly GCA_905220385.1). Lineage (NCBI taxonomy): Eukaryota > Metazoa > Arthropoda > Insecta > Diptera > Syrphidae > Xylota > Xylota sylvarum. The sequence continues at coordinate 11,796,349 of LR999960.1, forward strand.
TACATTAGGGTTCTTTAAAAACTTCTTCGATTCTAGGAAGACCATTCTACTTTGTTCATCTCCAGAGAAGCATCCACAGACCATCAGTTTTTAAGATGCATTCAGAGCTCAGTCTTTCCTTTGGTTCTCTTCGTACAAGAATCCTCAAACATGCAGTTTAAACTTTGATTCGTCGGAAAAGGTAACATTGTTCCACATGTCTTGAGTCCAATTAAGATGCTCTTGAGCCCAGAGCAATCGTTTTTCTCTGACTCTCTTTGGAAAATCCGGCTTTAGTACTGGTTTGAGTGCTCTAAGTCCAGCTTTCACGAGCCATTTCCTCACTGAGCTTGACGAAATTATTTTTCCTGTAGCTCGACACAGATCGTTTTTAAGATCCACCGAAGTCTTGAACCGACGGCTGTACAGCACCAAGATCTTCCACTGAGATCGTCTTTTTTGACCTCCCTTTCTGCTGGTAGTCCCAGTCTCACGATATTTTTTTAAATTCCATACCGCAGTTTGTTGAGCAACAATTAATCTTCTAGAAATTTCACGTGTTGTCAAATTGAGACGTGATAGACACAAAATATTAGCTTTGCACTCCGAAATGATTTTTCCCATTTTTTTTTTCACTAAATTACTTTGGTTTGTTTCGGACTGCTATCACGAGCTAGATGCACCTCTTATTCATAATAACATCGACTTTTATGCACTATTTGAACGACATTTTGCTACAAAAAAAACCCCAGTAGCTCTCATAAATTCCAAGAACTGCGCCCGAAAAGCGTAATAAAATGTTTGACCAAAATTTTTCGAACGGCACTGTATACTCTTCTAATAGGACTTAATAGCAATGATATTTAGAAAGACCAATTTTCAGTCATTACAAGGAAGAGATGCAAAAGGAAGAAGCATGGCAAAGATTACAATTTTAAGTCATAAAGTGGCATTCGCTTCCACAACCTGTTGCTCTTTTATTTGAAGTAAAGCTTGTGTTAACTGTTTCCCGTTTCGCATTTATTTTATAAAACAATATATGGTTCGATTAATTAATGCCTTGAATTAAAAAGAAAAAACAACCCAACTTCTGATTAAATTATAAACACTCCCAATGTATACATTTTAGGTTAGCTACTAAGTAAGTCGTATTTTCTCTAATTTATCTGCACATTTTGTTTGCTTTTCTGTTTCTGTTACATCACCACAGTTACACTACATATTCTCACTAGCCATCAACAATAGAACATTAACAAAATATAGTGCACAATATTTTTTTTTCCTTTTTTTTTTTTTGTGTTTACAACTAACACTTTAGAAAATTACTTTTTATGGTAATGCTATCAAAAAAAAAAGAAAACAAAACAAAAACAAAACGCATATCAAGTTTAGTCTAACAAAATGATAAAAATAAAAAAATTGTAAAACTTAAGAAAACAAAAACATACGATGAAAAATAAAAACAAAATACAAACAATACGAAATAATAATAAAAAAAAAAAACAAAGAAAAGATGATCAACATTTGAAAGGTGCTAAAACAATAAACCATGAGGTTCTCATGTACATTAATTAGGAACTATAACTTTGCTCTCTCTCGCTGTCTGTCATTCTATCTCTCTAAATTCAAAATGTATCACTTTAAAAAAAAAACTAAAACTTTAACAAAAAAAAAACAATGTTTGTGACTAACTTGAATGTGTTGTAAAAGAAAAAAAAATAATTTTTTGTGTTGCTTTTATAAAATGAACACACAAATTGCATTCTCGGTAAATATTGTATTTCTAGTTTCGTTCATATTTCTCTTTAGTTATGTAAATAAATTTTTTTTTTATTATTTTTAATCGACTTTTAACATATGCAAATATATATATATATTATATAAAACAAAAAAAATCTTACGTATATAAAATATTCAGTAATAATTGTGCTATGTTTTTTGTTCTATAATCTCTTCTGTGTTTCTTTCTAATGTTTCGATTGAAAAAAACAAAAAATCTAAGGATTCTATTCTCATTTTTTTTAAACATACTATACATACATATATATTATTGCAATGTTTGTGAAAAGAAGTTCGTGTGCCAAGTGGTCGAAGGCTCAGCAGCAGGGAAAGTGATAATTAAACTGTAAGCCTGGTATGACTTTATTTATTAAAACTTGGCAACAGATACTGGAAACACTCGTAGAGAAACTAGAACAGAATAAACATGCGGTGAATGCACCAGAAAATACATGAAAAGTCAAACAAGACTCTGGCAACAGATACTTGAAACACTCGTAGAGAAACTAGTACAGAATAAACAGGTGGTGAAAGCACCAGAAAATACGTGAAAAGTCGGAAACCGAAATAGATGCTTGGAACATACAACCTCTCTCAATGCTTGGAAAATAATTTGGAGCGGATTGTAGTAAACTTAACTTAGCAAAATAAGGCCTTAATAATCTCTGAAGACCATCAAAACTGTTTAAATTTACAAATGTATATGTATCGTATGATATGTCTCTTTTAAAAATCCTGATTCCAGAAAGCAACATAAGTATTCCAATGCCTCAATAACTTTTTGTATGTTTTCAATGCAGTAGACCCTTAAGAAACCTTTTATGAATTCCTGAAAAGGTGAAAATCGATCGATAGAATGCATTGTATAGTGGATCCGTAAGGATCCCCTAGCTCATACGAAGCATTTTTTGCATTGTTATACGTATATGACATTTGCGATCTGTTGTCTGACGCTAGTCGTTTTTCTTGCAATTTCCTCTGCATCACGCCGAGATCTTCGTAGATTTTGTCTTTTTGTCAAAACCATAGATACAATGGATTTTGGCTTTTGATTTCATTGAACCAAGACATTGTCCAGATCACAGTCTCGTCACAGATTACGATATCGTGCACTAACAGCTCTTTTTGATTCCTTAGAAAAAGCAATGAACAAAGTTAAGGTTTTTTTAGGATTTGCGCTTGGTCATGGGAAACGTAGTGGATACCTTCAAACTCTGTGCAATAACTTTGAATGAATGAGAGATATTCACTTCCACTATGTTTTTAGTCAGGGCGTCGTTGTCAATGATGCTATCCGGTCTCCCACTAGGCTCTTTTTTAAGGCTTTTATTTCCAGAATGGAATGGCTCGTTCGATGATGGTTCCTTTTCTCAATGCAGCATTGGTAGAAAGGAGGCATTATCTTAAAGCTTGCAACGGAAAAGTTTCGAGCTCTTAAGCAGAAAAAAATAAAACCTTATCAATATTTGGACTGTTTCGAATGTTATAACGATCACTTTCCGAATGAGCGAGAAATTGGACATTTCAGTATACATTCACCCCAATTCTTCAACTTGTATACGACACTCGAATCCGGCTACAGTCGTATTTAGTTATTAAAAAGTCGAACTTTACGAGTAAACTTGTATGTACACGAACACAGGTTCGCATAACTGCAATCAAACACTTTGTTTTTTCTTAAATATCGTACAAACCGAAGAATAGGAATTCAATTTTGATGCAATTCTAAATACGAGAGAAAATACGACTGGGCATTCGACTTGAAGAATTGGGGTGATTGTCGCGGGGAAGCAAAAGAACTGTAATCTGATTGATAAAAACCTAGCGCGGCTATCCCATTCGCATAGGAAACAGCAAAACTTTGTGTATTCTAGTTGTAAGCCAAGTAACAGGGCAAGAAACCATTGATGATTTTCATATTTTATGGTCTGTAACAGATAGTTTTCATATGAACTGCATAACCAATCGGTACCATTGTGTAACAAAACTGCTTTCAAACTTAATGTGGAGCTGTCTATAAACAACCTCCATTCATCTGGTTTATATTCTATGCTTAAAGCTTTCATCAATCCACTTACATAACAACAGTAGACCAATGTATTGTCCATGTCAAAAAATGATGTTAATTCCTTATTCCGGCTTCTAAAGAGATTTAACCACATCTCGTTCTAAAAGACTCCATTGTTGCAGTCGTGGTCCAAGTAGTTCAGCTTTAGATTTTGATAAATTTAGGTCTCTAACGAGATCATTTAAATTCCTCTTGTGTTATTAAATGTTGTTGCCTTGGAGCTACAATTGGTATGAAATCTGGTTCCTGAGATGTCGATAAAGTGGCGTTGTCTTCAGTGTCATTAGATGAACTGCTGGTTGTACTTGAATTGGATATTCTTGGAAGTGTACCGGATGGTATGTTGGGATGTTAATAATAGATTTTTTTCTTTTTAGTAATTCCTGAACCCTGTCCAAATGGTCGTACCATACAAAAATAACAATCAGTTAAATGATTCCTTTGTTCATGCCATATCATTGGAACAGCAAAAGGCATATATTTATTTTTTGAATTAAGCCAATTTCTCAAGCCCGTAGCACATGAAATACAACATATGTATATGAGGGGCCCAACACTTGTCCTGTTCTCCAACAATAAAACCAAAATAAAAATAGTACGCTTTTTTAATTAACGGTGTAATAGAACATTTCTGAGAGGTCAAAGTCTGGTTTATTTACAAAAGCACACTAGAAAGAGTGTCACTAAAAGCAAATTGTATCACTTGCATCGACTAAACTAGCTGAAAGTATCGAAGCATTCTGATACTTTGTTGCTTTCAGCTAGTTTTTCGGGTGAGAAGACAAGGAGAATCATAAAAAATATCATACAAGCGAAATGAAAAAGGCCCTTGCACAAAGTAGAATATGAGCATCTTGAGATGCCCGTCAACCGTCTGGCATAATTTAACTAAAATGTGTTCGAGTGAGACGTAAAAAAAAAGTGTACTAGAATCGAAGTCAAACGACTAGCTAAAATGATCAAACTTTACATCACAAAAGACAGCCTCACGACCGAGCAGTGTTAAACGACTTCCAATCACAAACATCTGCATTACCTATTTCCCTATTATCTTGATAGTCCTCTGACTGCCTTGCATACAAAAACTATTTTTTAATAACCACCACAACTGACTTATAAACAAAAACCAAGATATGCCATTAAAATTGAAAGCTTTGATAAATAATTGTTGTCCTTTTTTTTTAATTCGCGCGTCTTCCCGATTTTATTTTATTTTTTCAAATGAAATTTTTTTATACATACATATACTTTTTAAACAAAAATATATTAAATTGCCATTAACTAAAGTATATATATTAAAATATAAAAAAAAAAAAACAAAAAACTATTTACATTAAGTGAATAAATTTACTATTTTAATTCTAAATATTAAAAGAAATCAAAAAAATGATTCGAAAAAATCCCCCAAGAACGACAAACCGAACAAAAAAGAAATGAAATTAGAAAAAAAAAAATGAAAAACTATAATAAATTTTTTTGAATATATATTTAATATATTTTTTATTTGTATTCTGATTTTTTTTTATATTAACTTAATGTATTTTATTATAATTATTATTACATGAAATATATAACTAAAAGTAAACAAAAAAAATTAAATCAGTTTTTTTCTGAAAAAATGAAAGAAAACCTATATAATGTGTTTTAATTTTTAAGTTATATACATGCATGAAAAAAAAAAACAAAAAAGAAAGTGTATTTGCCAATTTATGACGAAGATTATTATTACTCTAGTGATAGTGATTCTATACAAAACAAAATATACATTGAATAAATAAATAATAATAAAAACAAGGCTTACAAGAAATAAGCTTAAAAATTGCATTAGACGAAGATTTAAATAAGTGTACTACTCGCTTTCAACATAAGATGAGTGTAAAAGGTTTATAAAAATTTAAAATAACAAAAAAACGGGAAAAATATATATATGAATTTATTAATTTACAAATTGATTGTGTTTTATTTGAAATCGATGTTTGGGGTAAAATGTGTGATAGTCATCGTCGAAGCGGATGTTTTCGTCCCGAAAAAGTTCCAGATCGTTATAAAATTCCAATTGCGACACATGACACCATCTTGGTATCAATTTTCGTACAGAAATTTCCAGCGCATATAAATGTATTTAGATCACGAAAAATCTGTAAATTTCTCAGCGACGAATATCTGTCGGAGAACTTCGAAGAAAAATCATAACAACTGACAGAAAAAATGCAATGCATCGCAGTTAGTCGTTGTGCGGCGTTATACATCATATCCTTTCGGAGAATGTCTCTGATAAGAGTGTCGATACGAATGGTTGGTTGGTTGGTTGGTTGGTTGGTTGAAACCGACCCTCGATAAGGATGCACTTAGACCAGAAGTAGGTTCATTGTGCTGACTATGTGTAAGGTGGGTGGATCACCCTCTTACTCTGGGAACCATTTACTCCTTTGTTTTTTTTTTTTTAAATCACGCGCGCTCCAGGGCTTAGTACTACCCTTTTAATGTTAAGACACAGCGCTGGCGTTAGGGAAATTAGGAAGAGTTTAAATGTTTGTATTCACATTATAATCGTGAGGGAAAAATAGAACTTGGTAGAGCATTCCACATTCGTGTACTACGGGTTATGAAAGAATCTCTATACTTGACGGTACGGCTGAAAATAGGTTTAAGGGTATACTGATGAGCATTTAAACCGTGACGGGTATTGCGAGAAAATTGTTGGAGCGGAATGCAACTGGCTATTTCGCTGGAGCACTGTTTGTGAAAAAAGTGATAGAATAAGGAAAGGCAAGAGACATTTCTGCGATGTTGGAGCGAGTCTATTGACTCTGCTATTCCTCTGTCTCCTATCAATTTTAGCGGGCGCTTTTGAATTCTATCCACTAGGTGCAAAGAGGTGTTTGGAGCACCGGACCAGACATGAGCATTATACTAGAGCATGCCTTATATATTGCAGGCAGATCAGAGGGGGTAAAGAACTTCTTGCATCGTTTGAGGAATCCTAGGCATTTCGCAGCATACTTAGCGGATTCGAATGTGTAGTCATTCCAACGGAGATGATCGTTAACACATACCGAGAATGGAAAGTTTTTCGGTTTCGACGATGCAAGTGCCATTCATTGATAATGATAAGCTGACAGCATTGGGTTTTTGAAACATTAAATTCCACTCTGTTGTTTAAACCCCATTTAATTATACTGCCAAGGTCGGAATTTAATGAGCTTAACATATGCTGCCGCTCCAGTTCTACTGCCGAAGAGCAGGGACGTGAGTCTGAAAACGAATATGAGAAGCTGAGGGTACGGTCGTCAGCGAAAGAATGTATTGGATTAGAAGTACCAGACAATAGAGTCGGAGACAAAACGGAACCCTGGGGAACAACAGCATTTATATGGTGGATAGGAGACTTGAAACCGTCCAAAACCACTTGAATTGAACGTTCCAAAAGGTAGTTTCTAATCTATTGAAGAAGAGATTCATCCATGCCAAATGCACGCAGAGGGAGAAGAAGATTCGCGTTTTTTAGGGACGGGCTGGACAAATGCTGTTCTCTATCTACTCGAGAAGAGTCCAGAAGAGTAGGTAAGGAAGTAATCTTCACGGTGCAGGCGTTGCTGAGATTTAATGACTAATGGTCTCCTATTCCTTTTCATCCCAACAATTTCTGCAGAAGTCGTTGCAGAGAATGTTCAATCTTTGAGCATATCTTCCCATAGCACAGTGTTCGGTGAGGGTATTGACTGTCTTGGAGAGGGTTCCTCTCTTATGTTTTAAGAGTCCGCTGGACCTGGTCTTATTTGGAGTCAGCCAGAGCAGCATAGTGGTATTGTATTGGTCGAGTTCATGCTATCGATGATTGGCCACACTCACCCCGGCGGCGTTGATAAGGTATTTAGTATAAGACGTTGGCGCCTCGATGTCGGTAACACTTATACTATTTAAACCAATGAAGCCTCATCTAGGCAGTTCGTTAGCCTCAGTTCGTTACAGTCACCCGGTACCCAACAAAGGGTGAAGTTATACTGTCCAACTATATCATTAAGAGATAGGCGGCAGTCTTTCACTGCCTTGGATCTCGTTGTGCTGGATGCAAGGGATTTGATGGCTTCCTGACTGTCGATGTATATGACAATATCCGATGCTGATACTGCATTAACCGCCAGATAGTCAGGTGCTAGATGAGTGGCAGTGACTTTGGCTTGAAAAACGCTGCAATAGTTTGGAAGGTTAAAGAAGAGGTGGATATCCAGGTCATCTGGATAAATGAATACATGCATATGTACATACATAATCCGTCCTCGGTTTTGGAACTATCCGTAAAAATTGACAGCGATTCTTGGTACAGGACATACCGGTGTGTCCATTCAGTTCTGTTCGGTATTGAGAATTTTTGAGAGTTTAAGGAAGATTATCCCTTTTTGGCTTTGTTGGTCAATAGTAAATGGACTTCCCCTGAAGAAGACAGCAAACCCTGAAATATTTTTTTTCATTCCATTTACTATTGACCAACAAAAAGGAATAATTTTCCTTAAACTCTTAATATGCTACAACGATTTGGTCGAAATAATCATCTATAAAAACTTTTGAGCTCATGTTGAAGTTGTTTTCAGTGGGCAGGTGGTCGGTGACGTGTGGAAGATGACGATGCATCGATAGTATAGGAGCTTCTCAGTCTTATTGCTGACCAGGCAGTCAGCAGTCAGTTTTTTGGTGACAATGTCAATTGGAAGTAAGTGGAGCATGGTTTGTAGTGCTGCAGTGGGAGAAGTGCACCAGTAAAGATTTAAACCTAGGTAACTGGCACTATTTGAGAGGTTAAGGGTTCAGATTAAAGTCAGAGAGTTTGTGTATTCTTGTGAACAGGACCAGCTCAGTCTTAGTCGGATTTACAGAGAAGCTACAGCTTTCAGTCCAGCTTGTTAGTTTATTGCGCGCAGACTGCATGACATTGGCCAGTGTCTGCGCGTATTGTCCAGTAACTAGTATAGCGACGTCATCTGCACAGACGATAACTTTGCATTCAGTTTTTTTTTTATATTCAGAACGGCTTCGTTGAGCACTAGATTCCAAAGTAGTGGAGACAATACTTCCCCTTGCGGGGTGCCTCGGTGTGCATGCTGTTTAACAGTGGTGCTTCCGTAGGGTGAAGTGATTACCCTGCTTTTAAGCATATGCTCTACAAAGCAGCAAATTGTTTCGCAGATGTTGAGCCTTCGTAGTACATTGATTATTGAGTTGGTTCCAATGTTGTTAAAAGTTCTTTTAATGTTTAGGAAAGACTAATGTGAATTCCTCGGTCCAGGTGGCCGCTATTGTTCCTAACTACAACCAACCCTTCAGAATAAAGGACAGGTTATGCACTATTATGCTGAAACCCGCAGTATTTGGGCTGAAAAAATCACGTACGGCCTCGGGGAATCGTTGAAATCGTATAGGCCTATAAGTCATATACATACATATGTACATATATATATATCATTCGTCCTTAAAACGATGGAGAAACTCATATCAGAGGCTTATGGAGGATTTCGTATACGCTACTGATTGGGGGGATTGCTTTTTGAAGTAAATGTAGATGTCCTGTAACTATACCAAAAATCGACAGTCAATAGAAGTTTGTGCACAAAACGAAAACAAAATCAAGCTGCACAGAAAATGGAAAAGTAATAAATAAAACCAGACTTATGAATAAGAGTATAATATCGAAATTAACCTTCACCAAGCCGCATTTTATAAAAATCAATTCACAGGGTCCTCGAAAATCGTGGAGACTGATAAGCGGGACAATAGGTCTGTTCCCTTATCTGAAAATTCGTACAAATTCGTACGAATTGTTCGTAAGGGAATAGACCTAATAGGTAATGATAAACTTAGCTTGGACGAAGTTATCGCTAAAAATTTTCCAATCGAAAAATGTCTTGCGATTCTATTAAATGAATATGCTCATCATTTGCATGAACAAAATTTAAACATAGTCCATGACTGTGATGTTGTTTAGAGGATTTAAAAGCATATGCCTATATATTTGCTCCTATAACAATGATAAACCTCAGGCTAAGTCAGGCCAAAAATCCACAAACATTGAAGACTGCTATAATAGATTCAATCTAAGAAGGTGGAGCAAAAGTTCAAATAAGCAATTAGAGACCAATATTTATTTACCGCTCATTGGTAAGTGTTTAGGAGAAGTAATAACGAGGCGGCTTCTAGACTTTATTGATAAGCACGTTATAATAAACGAGAACCAATACGGTTTTCAAAAGAACAAATCTGCGGCAAAGTTACTAGCGGAGTTTATCAACTCAAAAATTGAAGGACTAAATAAAAACTATCATGTCCTGGTAATTGTCATGGACTTTAGAAAGGCTTTTGATATACTGAGTCATGTTAAAATGATAGAAGCACCAAACAGACTGAGTATTCGTGGAATATTAACAGATTGGCTGCAGGACTACCTAAGAAATAGGACTTTCCGTGTGAAAATTAAAGAGACATACAGAGATGAAAAAAAGTTAGGTGCGGTGTCCCGCAAGGATCAAAGCTCGGCCCAATATTATTCATCCTAATTTTCACTAATGAATTGCTTCCGGTGTCCCATAACAGCACTTCCTTTGCATTTGCAGACGACACGACCATAGTGGTCTACCATAGATCTCTCGAAAAAATCACCAACATTATGCAAGCGAAGATCTGCAAAAGAGTAAATTGGAGTCACGAACAATGGTTTAGTCACAAACGCACCTAAGACAAAAATTATGCATATTCGAGGATCACATCACAAATCATTTGCACGGGACCATCACTAGATGAACAGGTTGAGATCGTTAAATGCTATTAGTACCTGGGTATAGCTATTGATGGTAATTTTATCTGGGATAAGCGTATCGATAAGCTTCGCTCGAAACTTAAAAAAATTCTTTCGCGCTGGATTATCTCAGCTATAACTCAACATTGGAGGTCCTGAAACAGGTGTACTATGCGTTAGTTTAATCCAAACTAAGGTATGGAGTAAAAAACACTTTCTCCTTACAAGACCGCGGGACCAGATGGTATATTCGCAGCTTTAATTCAATGGGGTGCAGATCTCATTGTACCAAGGCTTAGGGGTATATACGTCACATGCCTAGCAATAGGCTACATAGCGGTAACATGGAGGGAAACAAATGTGGTGTTCCTTCCAAAACCGCGAAAAAAGGACTATACCGAAGCGAAGTCTTTCAGACCGGTCAGCCTAGCATCATTTCTGTTGAAAACAATGGAAAGAATTGTGGTTGACCATATGGTTAGCACGGCACTGAAAGCGTGTCCTTTGACTAGTACACAACTTGCATACAGAGCTGGTAACTCTGCGGAAACAACGCTACACCTGGTACGCGTTGCGGAAGAGGAGATGAATACCGGAGGCATCGCAATGACTATAATAATGGACATTGACAGTGTCTTCGATAAGATATGCTTCAAAAGTCTGAGAATAGCCTTAGAAGAACGCAGGGTTAACCGATTGGTGGTGAGATGGGTGGACAATATGCTGAAAAATAAGGCGATAAATATTCAGACGGGAACTTCAAGACTTAGAGAAAGGGTTGGCAGATTTTGCCCGCAAGTAGGCTCTTCAAATAAGCGGAAAAGACAGATTTAATCATCTTCAAAAGAAGAGGAGATATCTGAAATTTCAGCCCTTGACACTTTTCGGATCGGAGCTGCAGGTGACCAGGAAGGTTAAGTATCTAGATGCTGGACTAACTTGAAACTTCCATATGGAAGAAAAGATTAGAAAGACGAAAAGGGTACTTCATCAGTGCAAACGGGTATGTGGTATGTGGGGAATCTCGCCAAGGTCAGCATACTGGATGTACACGATGATAGTTAGACCGATTATCACATATGCGTCAATTGTATGGTGGCAGAAAGCCACCCAGTACATTGTAAAGAAGCAATTAGATAGGATCCAACGTCTGGCATGTTTAGGGATCGCGGGTGCAATACGGACGACACCAACACGCGCAATGGAAGTGATCCTAGGTATTCTGCCGCTGGACTTATTTATTAAGAAAGTGATGGCTTCGACGGCACTTCGTCTGCACCGGGATGCCAACTGGCACTGGCGCGGTACTATCTATGGTCATAGGAAAATCCTTGATCTCGTGAAAAACGAGATTAGGGCGTTGAATATGCTCATAGGTAGAATAAAGATAGTGCGTGTTAGCGAAAGGTATCACAAAACTCTCATTGGAGATGGAACACTTCCGAAAAAGAATATTGGTAACATAATCATCTTTACGGATGAGACCACGATGGATGGCAGAGTGGGGGCATGTATCTTCTCAGAAGAACTAGGACCAGTCTGCCATATTAGCTTGGGGAAACATACCACTGTCTATCAAGCCGAGATGATTGCTCTGTTGCATGCGTTGGATTGCCTGAAAAAGGGTCAGGTCGAGGGTAGAAACGTTACCATTCGTGAAACGTGACATTCGGTTCCAGAGGGCTATAGATCATAGATCATAGACGCACCCAGGGTAAGATGAAATGCCACAATTTTGCAACTGGTTAATCTTACATGAAAAGGTAATAGACTGGCACTTGGAGTGTTGGTATATGTAAGCGAAGTTAAAGGCTATCCCTAAGATGCAGTTCCCTCTTTACTTTTGTGGTCACTAGCTATCTACAATTTTCTATTTATTGTACTTCGCCATTGGTATAATATGGCCGTACAGGGCCCAGGGCCTAGTTTCTCACAACCATTTCCGTGTTATGCGTGCTACATTCTTCATACGAATAGCAGAGGCTTACTGTTTAATGCCGTGTTCGAAGGACACTGAATTATACTCTCAGATACTGTGTTGATGACGACTAGGAATCGAACCTTTGACCTTCCGTTCAGTAGTCCAGCATAATAACCCCTGAGACATGGCACTCACAATTGTTTGGCCATTGGGGTAATTATTAGTTTTACATACAGCGCGAGCATCTCCAGCGGCTCTAAGGGAACTTTGCTACAAAGAAGGACTCTTCATCAATTCTTGCAAGAACGTTCTAACGTCTACTCCAGTGAGGTAAAATATATCAGCGTTGCATCGGTCGTCCTAAACAAAAGACTTAACCAGAATCCACATATCAAATCTTCTACTGAGCATTTCTGAAAAACTTATAATGGGAGTCGCAACAGATAAGAGCAGGCCAATTCGGGTCCGTAAATATTTTCTTATTCTCACAATTTCTTCGTATCTATTAGATTCATATTTATATTCGAGTTCGAATTTTCGTCTAATTCTAATTTATAAAAGTTGCATACAATTTGTTTACTGAATGCTCTCACTTATAAAAAAATCATTCCCTCTATTTCATGGCAATGCTCGAAACCACGCTTTGATAGCCATCTCTTTCGTTCTTCAACAAAACCCTTCTAAATGACATCCCACCAACCACATTAAAACGAGACAACCAGCAAACCAATTAGAAAAAAATTTCTACACACTTAAAAACCGAGAAAAAAAACACGTCACGTCATTCCGTTCCCAACTCACTCGTACGCTGACTTTTCACTTATTTGTCATTCGATTTTTTTTTCGGGAACGGGAAAGTTGCACAGGTGACAGCGCTTAGCAGTACCACATACATACACGTAAAAAAAAAATAATTCAGTGACAGCAGTGAAGTGGAAGTGATTTAGATTTAATTTATATTTCCAATTTTCCAAAGTAAAATCAATCAAAACCGCTGAATACGTTGTCAGCCCAGAAAATTAGATCGGATTTTTACAAAATTAAATGTTTTTCAGTAGAATCAAATTGCATTAGTCGTTGGTGCGGTTGTATTTGTGTCTTGGATCGGAGATCGCGCGACAGATTAAATGAATGCAAACATGAAGTTCACCTATAAATCTCGTATACTCAGTCCGCAGCAACTGAAGAAGCTGTCGGAGCACAAATATTCATGTACCAGTGCAAGCCTGCTCGATCCGCTGCTGCAGCCCTGGTGGAATTGGCTGGTGTCAATGACACCCCTGTGGCTGGCGCCAAATTTGATCACAATAGTTGGATTAATTGTCAATATAGTAACAACACTAATTCTAATATCGTAAGTACTGAACTATAAAACATTGTATTATCGATAATTCTGCGAAAAGCGCCCGCCTCCCTCTCGAATCGAATCATTCCATTCCAACCAACCCCTTCATCATTGGATTGTGTTTGAGGTTAGTTTGCACATAATACAGCTGGTGCTTGTGCTGATTGTTCTGCATGGGTATTGCCAGATAAGACACATAATTGTGGGGATGGGGATGTTCAGTTTTTAATATTAAATGAAAGAGAATACGATTAGAAGCCAGTTTACCCAATAAATAGTAATACCAGACGGCAAACAAATCTAATTTAAATTTTTTTGTCTTTCTACTTAATATTTTTATGTCTATGGGGCAGGTCTACTCCAGCTAAATGGCTGATATTAATAAATACATTTATTACCTAGTACTGTACATAATGTACAAAATGTTTAGATAAAACAAAAATGACAATGTTTTGGCCAAACTGACGGTATCTACAGCAAACCCTTTAAAGATTTAGGTACTCATACTGCTAAGGAGAGTGAAGATAATCATGCTTACATATGTATGTTTGCATAAAAAGTACTAATATTCGTCCTATTTTGTAATTTCGTGTCCGATTCTCGCTGTTGCCTGGGATGTGAATCAAACCCTGAACTCCTGTTCAGTAGTCCGACGCCACTAACTACTTAGCTACAGCACCCAATGTTTTACAGAAAAGAGAAACGATAGAGACATATTGAAAACTAGGATGAACCTGTTTTATGTTGGACCTCCAACTGTAAACATCCTTGAAAACCTTGGGTGACTTATTACTTCCAAGTATATTGTGAAAGATTGCATGTGTATATCAAGGTGTTCAACCTATAGTCCATTTGTTTCTCTGATTGCTCTGTTGCGGACTATGATCGATTGTGCTTTCAACGTTATAGCAGCTTGTCAGATTATTAAATCATATTAGTCAATACGTCCTCGTCTCTTAACATCTCACGCTATGCAAATTTACACCCCCTTTACATATTTTTACGTTGTACAGCGTTTTCAACTATAGATGTCAGTTTAATTGCATTTTACGTTGAACGTTATCTTCATCAATCCCTCTACATACATAAAGAGGAACTCAAATCCCTCAGCTTGCGGCACAGCATCACGTTCTGCTGGACTCCGGGACATTTGAGTTACCACGGGAATGAAATGGCCGATGAGCTAGGTAGAAATAGCTCAGAATCAAACGATCAACAAGCAGACCACTCGGCCCTAACGCCCACCAGTCTGTCCAAAATTACTTTGGACTTTCAGAACATGTCCAACGTAAGGTGGAATACACTCACTTCATACCGCGTCTCTAAAAAATGTTGATCCCAATACAACAACAAAAATGACTAGAGAACTTCAATTGCTAAATAGAAGTCACAGCTGACTGTCCTCATAGGTATTCTCACAGGTCAGAACTCAATGGCAGCCCATCTTAGAAGAATGAGAATCAGCATCACAGACCGAAGAGGCTTTGGGGGACACAGAGGTAGAAGAAAACTCAACACATTTCCTCTGCGAATGAATCCTTGGAATGACCTTAAGGAACTAGCAAACACGCCACCTAAAATCATCCTAAAATTCGTCATGAAAACGGGTTAATTCAATAGAGCCGTTCCCGCCCTGAACTAATTGTTGGAGTAATTGTCTTGTTCATTATTTTATCAGATATCCCACACCAGGGAATACAATGAATACGTTGAGATCCGAGTGAGGCTGCACTCCGGCAGTTTCAGTCACCCCCCAAATCTAGCTACATACCACCTACATGAGCATACATACATATATGTACATATGTAAGTGGTTCTGTGAAGGTTAAGTGCTAGTTGCTATAAGCATCTATAACTTTATCAGTGTTTAGTCCCTGAATAGTGAGGTTTGACAAACATCTGAGAGTAGAATTGTCATAAGAAAGTTTCACAAAACGTATAGTGTTCTTGAGATATGGCGATGCAGTAGCTTAGTTGTTTCACTTGAAGAAAACGCAATTTTTACGATAAGTCAACAGTTCCATAGTTCCATAGCAAACAATGCAATGTAATGTAATCTGTTAACCTAGGATAGGTTAAGAGCGACTCGACCGAGAAATACATGTCGAACAACAGGCGTGAAGGATTACAATGGTATTGAGTATCTTGATCAACCTCAGTATGTTCGGAATTTTTTGGAGTCGCGCGTTAGATGGAGTAACTTTTAGGCCTTTGGTACCTTTTAAGGTTTGTCAAGTGTTCAACGCGACTCGACTTCCCTTTCTGTTATTCTGAAGTGAACAGTGCTAGGTGATATCGCCAAAACAAGGCTCAGGAGCAACAAATCGACTGCAGGTGCCCCTTGCCTAGAAACTTTTCAGGCTGGTAGAGAAATTATTTTACATAGAGGCGATTATATGTAAGGAATGTGTCCCTTCGGTAATGATAGAATAGTAAGACTTGGGGAATTTCTTTACTGGCCAGTTGCGGTATGATCTAGCCTAGTGATAGGTTATTAGGTTTGATTGGCAGGCTCCAGCAAGTGCAGGCACACTTAGGGTGAAGAAGCCCATTGTGATACCACAGGATCTGGTGTCCTCAATTTATTCGTTGGCGAATGGCGGCTAATGCTTATGTTGGCTAGTTCGCCGATGTTTTCAAAGAAGTATTCTCCTAGATATAGTTTTCTTTGAGTTAAGAGAGCTTGGCAGGTGGATAGGAGGCGAAGAATAGTCTCTTTCTCTTCCTCATTCATGCAACTTCTGCAAAAACAAAAAAAACCTTTGCCGGGTAGTCTAGCCTGATGCCATACCTCTCAATGGTGCAGTTTTCCATAATGACACGTACGCGACGTACGTACGTACGACGTACGACGGATCTTTTTAGTCATATTAGACTATGAGAGCGCTTAAGATTCAGCTTGGGCCATATCTGTTTCGTGATAGAGCACGTGGTGCAGTTCGACCACCTGCGGTTAGTAGCGTTTATCGCATTATGCTTAATTAAGAGTTAACACATAGCGAGATGCATGTTGAGATTCTCCTTCTTCGGTAGAATCGACAGAGCTGTACCATGCCTGGCGATACACTATGGCCCTGCATCCAAATGAGGTGAATTTTGAATTGTTCCTCCATCTCGTTAAGAGACAAGCGGTAATTAAGGGCAGCTTTGGAATTGAAGGCGACCGACTCTAGGGATTTAATCGCGACTTGACTATCGGTAAAAGTGGTGATAACCCTCGCGGATATTAAATTGTACCTTAGCCACGACAAGGCCTCCTTGATCGCCTCAGCCTGGAACACGCTACTGTGATTAGGAATGCGGAAGGAGATCTTGGGTATCACAATAATTTAGTGATTGGCTGAATCTGAAGATTTGTACAAGTGAGGGGAACAGTAAATCCTAAGATGTAGGCAAAGGTCTTCAGTCACGTTTGTCAGTCAGCAGTTAATTATTCCACTACATGCACCTTACCTACCATATTGCATCTATAGAGTGCTAGATCAGTTTTTTTTTGTTTTCTAAAATGTAAACTTGTCCCAAACCGGTTGTTACTCTGTATCCAAGTTGGGTAAATCGATTCGCACTCATTCATTACAAAACAAATAATTGCTTGAGCAATACATATTCCTGTAAATACATACGAATGTACATACATACGCATGTGTACCTCAATTATCTGTTCGACTAGTGCTTATGTCTATTAAGACTTTAATTAAATACATTTAATGAAACGAAGCAACTCGTAAGTGTTGAAGTTATTATTAGGCAACTGAAAGTTTTATTTTAAACTCTCCAAAAGTAGGAAAAGTATGTAATAACTTTTTTTTTTCGAGAGTATGAGACCGGACACCTGTTTCACCTTTGAAATATAATTGCATTTATGATGAGATTACCAACTTGTTACACTTGAAAATAGGGCAGTCATAATTTCAGTTTCATTACATAAATAAGTGTACACGACTCAGGTGAAAAAAGTCTGTCCAATCCAATACGTCCACATATCAAAATTTGTGGCAAGCTCATATGTTCCATTGATAAGAATATCGCCGCATTTTGTTTGGCAAACATAAAAAACATATACCGTGGTGCGACATAAAAAAGATTACATATCAGTAAAAATCTCCCGCGTCGTGCTACCATGTATGTATGTCTTTGAAGTGTTCAACTCACTTGACGTCATTCATAGAACCTTCTTTGGACCTCGATTGTTATCACAGATTCTAATATGAATTGGAATTGGCTCATGTGTTCCAAAATAACCTTTGATACAAGTCGATAAATAAACTAATTTGAATTTCAAAATGTGTACAGAGCAACACATCTTCACTATATACATATGTATGTATGAGCACGTACATAGGTATATTTAGACCGGCTTATAATGAAAGCTAGTATATGTGTGACTCATTCCAGTTGTCAGGCCATCGGTAATTTGAACTCAAATCTAGATCTATGGTGCTATTAATTTAATAAACTACGCTCTCTCTCGCTCTATGTATGTGTTTTATTATAGATTTAAAAAAAAGTCTGCAGTGTGTGAGTTAGAGGTCATCAGGTTAATATGACTGATCCATTGGCTATGCAGATCCACTAAGCATGACGTCGGTTTGAAAGTATATGATACGATTTAATGACCAAGTAATCGACAGTCCATCTCGATGTGCGATTAAAAGTTGAAAAATTATAAACTTTCCAAATACCTGTGCGAGTCGTAATTATGTCATTATTACGAGTATTATGTGCATTCGTTTCGGTTGAATTACCAGATGAATGTGCCGTTGGTTTGAAGTGAGTCATTTGGATGAATATGAGTATGGTACACGAGTACTCGAGGTGTAAGAAGTAAGAAATTACAAAATTACTTTGCTTGGGTAGGGAAGAGATGCCCGGTAAGTGTGTCAAGATAGTAAGTACTTGAGAAATATGATGCGAATAATTTTTATTTGTGGATATGTAGGGTTGTGGGGTATCAAGTACATAGCAGCGGGTAGAGTAACTAAGCATATGGATTTATTCATTGGGGTGACTACATGGCAGCTAACACTTGGATCACAAATGGAACTATTGTGAACCCTTAAGGTGGAGTACCCAAAAAAAAAAGACAAAAGTTGGTCTGTGAAATTGTATACATTTTAAGATGGTTAATGGTGGGTTTCATTAACCCAGGTCGCCCAGGTCTCCGAAGTGGTATTCACTCTGCACGGGCTTGGAAATTCTCATAGAAAGTGAGATGTGCTCTCTGAATTTAGTGGCATTCTTCTTCGGTGGGCCGCCAGGAAGTTCTGGCCGGTAATAATCTCTGTGAAGAGCGCTACGTTTTTTCTATTAAGCGCTAGAATCTGTTTGGGTTTTATTTCGCCTTGTTTATTTCGATTTGTTTTGTCTAGAGTTTTCTGGAGACAAGATAACAGTGCACTCCATGTCTCATTAGGTAGTCTTACGAAGGTTTGTTCTATGTTAGATTTAACAAGTGTTCGGGTGGTAGAACAGAGGTAAAATCCATTGTCAGGTCCTGTTCGGACACCTTTCTTGCTAATTAGTCCGGCCGTGCGTTTCCCTGAATGCCGCTGTGTCGTGGAACGCAAAGGAGTGTAAATTCGTGATTTGCTTTAAGTTCTTCACGGCATCGTGGCACAAGTTTGGATTTGATGACTGCGGATGAGATGGCCTGTTCGCGCATTGTTTCGGTAACACAGCATCCACTTTGGGAGTAACTTTGCAATATTTCCCAAAGATGTTCAAACGTAAATCGATTTGAGTTTCTGTCAATTTTTTGAACGCATAAAAAGAATCCAACAGATGGTTCACTCTTTATTTTGTTTGCGAAGCTTTTTCATGACAGTTAGATATTTGCCTGACGCTTGGAAGATCTGAGACCATGAAAAATGTTGGTCTTTTCTGGGAATCGACCTTCCAACCTCCCTCTCAGTAGTCCGACGCATTAACCACTCAGCCACGGTGGTCACCATGACGCACTTGGATATTTTTGGGCCAACTGGAACACATCCTTCCTTCAATGAATGACGTTGAACTGTGGATTTTATTTCTGAGAATTTAAAGATGAAGTTGGACTTCAAAGGCGACACTTGGGGTCTGATTTTGATTTTCTTTCGCACATTTCAAACTATTTTTTGAAATCTTGGAGTAAGTCGTCGATTTTTTGTCATTCGATGGGTAAACAAAACTGCTCTGGAACCTCATCGAATCCTCCCAAGATGAAAGTATCGTCGACAAATATGCTTGAAGAACTGGTACTTCAGCAGATCACTATCTGACAATAGGTTGTTGGCAAACATGTGCAACGGTCACTGGATGGCTGGTTTTGTACGTCTTTTTCTAACGTAATCTGGCTTCTAATTCAAACTGATACAATTTTGAAGGATCTTAGTTCTGTGCTGTCAGTGATTTCTCACTTTCTTATGAAGATACATATGTACATACTTACGATTTAGCGATTTTCTTCAACCCATACTTGTTTATGACATAGGCGAACCAGTGCATCTTCTTGAAAACTATAAATTTCTTTCGCTGCTATAGGTGGGATAATTCTCTAGTAGCTCTAGACTGACGATCGTTTCCCACGGAGATGGGTGAGGAGTTCAATATTCATCTTTGTTGGATGCCGGAGTATAGTCATATTCCAGACAAAGGCACCTTAAGTATACCTTTCGCAATCGACTTTTGTAGAAACTGCATGGATGAGGAAGAGGATGAAACCATTCCACACCTTCTCTGTTTCTTCCCAGCTCTCTCCCACAGAAGGAAGCTTCACTTAGGAGCCTTCTATTATAATGATCTAGGCGATCTGGCAAACATATACATACATCCAAAGCCTCTTCCGCTGCGTCAGAAGTGCAAAATGGTTAAATGAGTAGGTAGTAGAGAAACTTTTTCCTATGACCCATGTGGTATCACAATGGACCTATTGCTGGTCTAAGTGTTTTGGCGTGTCTGAGCTGGCAGCCACTTTAACCAAACCAATATATGGGGTACAGTACAGACTCATTCCTATCCGGGTCTTGTTGGTGTTGTTTCATAACTGTTGGAGTCAGCCCCCAAAAAAGAGGACTGAAACCACAGTTTTTTATGATTTTTTTCTACTTTAAGTATGCATTGTTCGACTGTATTATACTGCATAACTAAACCACAATGTGCCTAGATGAAAGTCGCGAAAACAAGATTTAAGTACAGACAGCCACTCTAACCTAACTTCGAGAGTATCACAAAATGTTCGTCCGACAAACATTGAATGCCTTAAAAGGTCAACATACTCATTAAATACTAAAATATTCAGTTTCAGCGATAAACTATCCGTCATCATTTTCTTGATCGATGCTGCTTAATTATTCCAAAAGAGAAAAGCTCGTCGCAATGAGCCATACGTATACGCATACGTAACTCTTTGTCTAGCATCACAAAAAAAAAACATGCTAAAACGATATATTTTTGTTATTATAAAAGAACACAATACATCTACTACTCGACTCGTGTTTGTATGGATGTGTATTTCTAGCCGAATTTTGCGTTTATCTAGATATTCTAGATGTTTGCGGTTAGCAAACAAAGAAAATCAAATCGATACATTCGTACACTCTATGTAAACCACTTGGCAACAACTTAAGATCAGTGATTTATGAATGAATTACATAAACCGTTGAGAAATGTGTATTAATCGCAATCTTAAATTCGCAAAGGCGTCCGCCAACTTCCTGCACCAAATTTGTACTCAATACAGACTCACTCGCAGAAAGAACAACACTCTTACATCCAATAAAAGAAAACAATAGAACATCACGTCGTCGTCGTCGTCGTCGTCGTCGGCCACTAGCCAGACAACAATCGCACGATTAAAAATAGATTAAAAATGAATAAATTCAATTTGTCGTGTGCGCGACTTTTTAAGTTTTCGTTGTACATCAGCAGAATGTACATTTGCACACTATCGGCGTTTTCTCAATGAGCTTCCTTTCTTCGACCCTCAACATAGAACGTATATGTGCAACATATACGTAATAAAGACTTAAAGCACCGTCTTTTGCATAACTACAAGGGTGCAAGGGGGTGAATACAAAATGTGAATATCGTTGACCCTGAGGGGATAAAATGTTCATAAGTCAATTACTATCGATGAATGACACTGACTCACTATCTGCTGCTCACTGTCCGATGGGAGCAGCACTCTTGTCTTTGAAATTCAATTAAAATTGACGGATAAGAGAGTACAGTGCACGTAGAAATCAATAATTATTCACCTTTCAGTAAATAATTCAATTTAAAGAGAAGCGACTTGCATTAAAAATAGATCATCACCATGTGTACAGCGACAACCACAGCGCGAATAGACCGGTGGGAACTTTTGCTCAGTCAACATAATTTGTAGTTGTTGGACGGTGTTGTCAACAAAGAGAAAATAAATGAAAGCTTAATTTACTCTTCTCGATTGAAATTTAAATCCAGAGATCCAAGTCGGTTTTCGTATACAATGATTGTAACTTCTTGCATTTAGTCAGCTTTATGACCAAATTCAAAGAGTTCTTGCATTCTCGAACTATTTTGGAACAGATTATAGGGTGAGCAAGGTCTTAAATTCAGTCTGACTGTACTCCTCCACCTATAATATAGTCAGTAGCCATTAGGACACCATAGATCTCCGCTTGAAAAACTTAAACATTCTTACCTAACGAGTAAGCCCACCGGACCCTTGAATAGTTTTGAAGCCATCCGTGAAGATTCTACTACAGCCTAGTCCAGGCTCAGACTCTGACCGAAGCTGGTCCTGAATGCACGGAAAGTCGACTCTAAATATGAGCAGCAGGCATCTGTGAAGATTCTACTACAGCCTAGTCCAGGCTCAGACTCTGACCCAAGCTAGTCCTGAACGCGCGGAAAGTCGACTCTAAATATGCACGAATTCCCTCTGTTATTGCATCAGATGGTACATATATCCATGTAACCAGGATCGTAGAATAATTGTACGGTAAGGTCATCAAAACTCCAGTGTGGATAATACCTAAAGTCACCTCGTCTAAGACGAGTCAATGGTACTCGAAAAGCTCCCGTCCAACTGAAACTTAGTGAAATTTAGTGCAGAAGGCATTTACATACTTACGCGTATGTAAGCACCCTGCACCAAACAACAAACAAATAAGCTAGAAAAGGTTTTGTCATAGCCTTATTGTTCAAGAGGACATTTTTCGTTGAAAAGCCAAATGTCTTTCCAAATACATTTTTACATTGCCAAACAACTGAGAGCGCATTCGATTTGACAAAATTTTCCCAAAGAAGTTTCTTATCCAGAATCACTCTAACATATTTTGTATCATTAACGATTTGGATAGTAAAGCCATATAGTACTGTCTACTTCAGACCGGTCACAATTCTCCGGAGTATCGGAGTATATACCAGTGCCAGACACGCAATGAAGATTCCCTTGAGAGTTGGAAGTAACTGGTGTATACCCTGTTACAATACGATTGGGTACACCTTATCTGTATCAGGCGATTTGAAGCTATCAAAAGATGATTTAGTATATCTGACCTTGATCTTCTGATATGTAAGCTGGTCATTTCACCTTCAATTATAGTGCATTTTTTTAAATTTTTTTCATCTGCTATCGGTTTGATCATGCTAGCTTATTAAGCGATAGAGGTTACGCTTATTTTTTAATCAAATCTGTTTACACGCTTACGTCCACACCGAAAATTCACCCTAGAAACAAACGTTTATTCAGTAAGCGGATGTGGTTTATTTCATTTATATAACTTGGACAGCACGTGTAATAGCAGTTCCTTCTCCAAATGGTGTATGCACCGAAAATTATATCCCAGATACTGAATGTCTAAATGACTGGAATTCATCTTCTAACTACATATCGAATAAAGGTTCTAAATTTTGTTACATCAACTTTTTAAGCTTGCACCTGTAAAAGTAAAAAAAAAAACACCCGACTTCTAAAAAAAAAACATGATCCTTCGGAGACAAGAAGTACATGAACACTCAGACGGCTCAAACGCCACTGGTCGTTTGGTAAAACTTCCGAACATTGTTTCTGGAGTAGCATCTCTCTAATTCGGACTTCTCTTGCTCTTTTTTTCAGTGAGACCGATGTTCTTCCCTCCTCTTTTGTTCGCGGAGTTCACTAACCGCTCTCGTCCTTTGTTGGCGGGTTGCTGCCTTGTAGACGAGTTGTTTTACTGCATGTACTTGCCGGGAGGTTTTGTAGGAGTAGTTGACTTCAAACCGAAGTCTAACGCTGCTTCTGTTCTCTGTAGCAATCGCCATAGCATATGTCACAGTTTTTCATCTTTTGCCCGAAGCATCCCCATCCACTTCCTACGTGAATGGCAGTAATATCTGCTTTATAGCAGGGCCTCCGCTAATTGTTAGAATGCATGCGGCATCTTTAGGGTCCTAATATTCCGCGTGCAGATGCGAACGTCGTCCTTTTTTCGATTCGCGGAGTCGTCAACAGTGATTCCGTCCTTTACCGAGGCTTGTGGTTGTTTCAGAACTAATATTTTTTTTCCGTGATAGGGAAGTTACGACGCACATTCTCCCAACCTCCAATCTGGAGGACCAATTCCCTTTTATACTCCCAGGACGAAGAACCGGGTCTTCCGTAGTCAGTAACCCACTTCGGGGATATAAGGCCCATACCTTGGGTCACTATGGGGGATCCCTATAGACCTGGGATTCAAATATGTATTTCTAAGCAGCTCATACATATGTATAGGGATAGCACTTATAGTTCCATCTCCTGCCGTCTGGAATAAGTGGAGAGTGAGAAAACAATCCTTCCCTTCTCTCAGCCGCTAGGCAATCAGCACACACCAACATGTATTTAAAGAGTAGGAGTTGATAGTGAGAGGCTAACGTGAGAACGCTTGTGCTTCCCATCACTGTCCTTTGGCTATTGTTATAAAAGATTGCATTCTATGTATGCACTTTCTTGGAAAAGTGTATACAAAACCATTCAGCAATTACATTTGACCCATTTTTGGTCGAAGTTATAAGATACTCGCTCAATAATAATTGCTTCTCGTAAACACAAATATTTGTATGATAATTACCTAAAGAATAAACAAAATAAGCTTGTTAGGCGTCCTACTTGCATTTGATTTCATTTCTCCTAAACAAGGTCGTCATAAACACATCGGTGCACTATCAAATTTCACGACCATTCTAAATATACAAACTAGACTCTCAGATTTCTATTGGAAAATATGAAATATATTCAAAATTTTAATTTCAATCCGTCATTCGATGCCGGGTCAAAGTGTAAATTGATGAAATTTCAATTGTCATTTAAGCACTAACAATAGCTTATATAGCAAAATAAAAAAGTAAACAAAGGGGCGACTAGCCAGGGCAGTATTTACTCACAGCGCAAAACTCTCTCTCATTACTCAATTACACAAACACGTGATTCCCGGCCGGCCAGTATATAGGCCTGCCATCAAATGATTGGTGGACTGAGAGTGATCCCCTCTCACATTCCTTTCCGTATACACCCAAGTTCTGGAAAAAATGCTGACCGAGCTTAAAAAAAAAAACCTGCAACTTTAGCGTTCTCTAAATGCAAAAATAGCCACACCGAGAACGACAGTTGGACGTTTTGTGATAATAGAAATTTTGTTCATACGTAACTTTGCTTGTGTATGCAAAAAGTATCGCGTGTTCTTTTGTTTGGGTTTATAGTATGTATCTTATCAGCGTCTCTAATATTTATGTGAAGTGAATACGTTCGCATTTCTTGATCGATAGCCATCATTATGCGCTCTTAGTTCGAGTAGGATGGTTTAATTGTAGGCTATTGAACGATAAAAAATAATCTTGTTTACAAGTCTGATAACTTGAGGCGAGTGTTTAGTTAAATTATTCTCAGAACTGCATATTAAGCGTTGATGGTTGACGGTCTTGCCGTTTATGCAGTTAATTTTAAGGGAAATGGAGAAATAAAGGGGAAACCGAATCTGATAAGGACATTTACATTTACATATGTACCTCAACATAAATCCATGTTTATTCAGAAATAATGAAGTGTTGCCTGTACTAAGTTACTGCTTAAAAAGTGAATTCCTGATGGGATTCATCATTTACTGAATCTGGTTTAATATTCTAATTACATATGTATGTATACCTTTGTGGAACCCATTCAGGAGCTCTAGTCAAAATCTCAATTGCAATGAATCTTTAGGACTAGACGGAATATAAATAAACCTTTTCACAAGCTTTTCAATCTCGCTTGAGACCTATGTTGCAGCTTGAAAAATCTCAAATAAACAGAAGATTTCCTGTTGAACAAATAAAAGAGGTGTTTTGAAACAGTCTGCTCTTTAAATTCATAAGAATATTCGTAAAAAAATGTATGAATCCTAGTACGAATCTGTTTCCTAATAAGAAATTCAACGAAGTTTCCTAACAAGAGGCATTGGGAGTACAAAACATTTCCCCTTTGATGAAAAATTCTACGAACTCTTACCCAAGAAATCATAAGAAGTGCATAAACTGTCAAAATTAGCTGGTACTTCAGTTACGATAGTACTTTTTCTCCCAGCAATTCAACACACTTATATATGTTTCCCTAATTTCTTTGATCGTTTGTTCGTATTTTTTGTGACTCTTTTGGTCATACGTTGTACATTTGCTAGTAAGTTTCGTTCCTATTTTTTGTCTGTGAATAGTCACCATATAGTCGCAACATAAAATATGATGGACTTTACGACACATTTTCATATTCAGTGGACCTACTGCAGTTTCAGTCCCCATGCGCTATTACTATAACTTTGCTTACTCCTTAAAGTTTTCACAAAAGAACTTAAATAAATACCAGTAACAACAAGTTACATCTTTGATGCCTACGGTATCGCCAGTGAAGGTATTCTCTCCTAATGAAATTAGGCTTCTTGGGATCACTGGACCGCTAGTTTACCTTTATAATCTTAGCATTTTAGGATTCCAGCAGTCCATCATTCTATCATGCTCAATGTTCAGATTTTACCTTCTTTAAGTAATAATTTACGTGTGCTTTTTGCTAATCAACTCATCGATGTTGGGAAGTAGTGTAGTACGTATGTATATACTCTATTAACTATTATCCTGTCTTCGGGTTCGTTTCGAATTTTTGCTTTCTTGTACAATGTCGGAAATACAGTTGATACAAATTCATAGATGCTCTACACTCTTAGCGATGCAATGCGATTCTGTGCTCAGAACTAATCTCTTTTAGACTTATCACCTTCAATATTTTCCATTAGCATCAGGCAATGTTGTAACTGCTCAAGATACAATTTCGCCTCCTTACTTTAGGTACTCTGAAGTTTGGCCTGTATGCAACATTCCCAAGTATTTAGTAGCCTACATTCAATGTTAAGTCAGTTGTTCAACTTTATTGCTTACGAGGACAGCTTCTGGCTTATAATATCCTAGGGAACGTGATGTTTGTAACCATAACCATGATCTCGATAAGATGACTGGATAGTACTGCATAATATTGTTTTTCCCTTCATGCCAACGCGGCTTACATATGCATATGCATATGTTTGTTTCTTCCTAAAGTCGAACTATCGATTAAAAAGAGCCGGGTCTCCTGCTATGTCCTCTCTCTAAAACGTGATACTAATGTAATCAAATTAGAACTGATTTTATGTTGTGAATGTGTATGTTTTAGACCTTTGGTCGAATCAGTAGACAGACTTTCGTGTAAAACTTGACCAGGATGCTTGAATATATATACATGACCTCATTAAGGTACAAGTTTGTAGGTTGATCGGCGATCAGTATACTTACAGGCAAACTGTTCAATGCTGTTCAATGCATGTGCAATAATTATCAATATTTTTCCCAACTCCACATTATCTTTCTACTTAATTGCTTATTCCTACTTATAGTCCTTTTTTACTTCATCACCGGATTCATAACTTTACAGGAGGGGGCTTTCGAATATTCTTTAGCTTCACTGCTTTGAACATGCGTCTAGAAAAATAATCTAGAAGTGTGACGTCTGTACGTGAGTGATGAACTTCTACTTGAGTGTTATCTTAGAACAAAAGAGATTACCAGTTTTTTTTTTGTTACGATCGGCTAAGTGAATTAAAAGGATTTGATGATTGCTATTATGCTATAATGTTTGCAGGTCAACCCTGTATCTCTCTAGTGTGTAGTAATTTTAGGATTCGTGCTGCTGTTAGGAACTTCCATAGGGGTTCCACCGTGTTCTTCTTTTGTCATATTACATCACCGTATGTAAAAAGGATCAAACCAAGCGAAAAATGATTTGAGTCCCTACATGGGTATTCCCCTTTCTGTTGAAGCTATTTCAAAATACTCGCAGAATAAGTAAGATAAGAAGAAAATTGTAATATTTCACATTCCATAAACCACTGATTACCTACTCATCCATTCACTCTTATCGCATTCTTTCCACAACAGTACAGTGACTTATACCGACTAAATATTATCTTTTTTATATCTTCCAGGTACAGTCCTGATGGCACATCGCCTCCACCCAGGTGGTCATGCCTATTATGCGCCCTCGGTTTATTTATCTACCAAAGTCTGGATTCAATAGATGGCAAACAAGCTCGTCGCACAAACACATCATCGCCGCTGGGTGAACTCTTCGATCATGGTTGCGATTCTATATCAACGATATTTGTAGCTCTTTCAGCATGTATATCCTGTCAATTGGGTCACTATCCAAATTGGTTATTCTTTCAGGTATCAACACTTAATATTATCCAACCAAACGCGTAATCTGATTTCTTATTTTTTTTCAGTGCTTCTGTGCCATAACACTATTTTATTGTGCTCACTGGCAAACGTATGTCTCGGGTACGTTACGTTTTGGTAAAATCGATGTCACAGAGGCTCAAATCACCATCATGGGTATTCATGTTATATCAGCTATATTTGGACCAGAAATCTGGGTGGCTAAGGTAAGCCAGTCATAGCAGATTGCACCTTTCTGTTTCTCTTTTAAATCGTTAAACAATTTATTTTTTTTTAAGAACATTTTCCAGGAAATTTAGGCTTCGAAAACGAAACGAGTGATTTTTTTTTTAATTTTTGTTTTATGTTCTTTTTTACGAACCTCTTAACGAAAGAAGTGTTGAAACTAAATCACAAACTTTCAATTTTCCAGTTCACTTTTCACATTATTCACGTGTGTGGTTGTTATCTATCAAGTGATGACTAACACTAGTTTTTTTTGTACTTATATCATTTAATTTTTTGTTTTTGGAACTTTTGATTTCTAATTTTTTTTTTGTTATGATTATCATTTTTCTTTATTTTTTGTTCATTTGATTTCATATTTTACCAACTGTGCACAACATCACCGCACTATGTTTGAAGGTTAAAACTTATTTTATTTCATGCATTTTATCGTTCATACATTCAGAAGAAAATAGTTAAATTTGTACAACAACGAATATTTATTCGAGAAGCTCTAGATGGAATTTGTTTATTTGGTGCCTAATATTTGCTTGTATTTTAGAAGAGTTTTATGGGCGTGAAAATCATTGCAAGTCAGGTCTTTTTTTATAAGAATGTTATGCAGGATAGTAGAAACAAATACTGGTCTCTGACCATTCAAAAAGCCAATTTGAAACACTCCACATCCAAGCCTCAACAGCTGTACTCAGTAAGCTTTGTTTGGTTGTATTTTCTTAACATTTATCTACATTATGTCTGTACATGTAAGCGAGGCAATTACTACCAATATAGGCGACCCAATCAGTCATCGTTTAGCATTGTTTTCAACTCAAACATTGTACGTAATAACTAACTACATCCGCAATCAGGTGATCCGCGGCCTTTATTACATATTTTGCTTCTCTTTTTTTTTTCTCACTTCATTGATGTTTTCATATTATTTGCAGCGCCTTGCTGTTTCTTGACCTATAGGCTCGTGTACTTCGTCAAATAGGCATTGAAGCTCGTTTAAATTGTCTGCTAAGAGTGGTATCATCAGCGTAACGAATACTGTTCATATATTCTTCGTTAACCTTGCTGACTTTGCTGATGTATAGCAGCAATATCTATTGGATCCACCAAACTTTTGCTATAATCTATGCGATATTAAGAGTTAAATGAGATTCTTTATTCCAACAGCTATGATGAACGTTAGTATCTGAAATGGATCTATGCGAAGGGAGATCCATATCTGAAAGAAAGTAGCCTTTACATTCCATAAAAAGGTATACTGCTGTTTTTTCGTGCTTCATGCAGAATCTGCAGTAGACATCGCCAAGGGAGATTCGCATCTGAAAGAAAGTAGCCTTTACATTCCACAAAAAGGTGTACTGGTGTTATTTCGTGTTTCACGCAGAATCTGCAGTATACATCGTCTTCTATACCCAGTTCTCTGAGTTGTTAAATGATCGGCTAATATGCCTGTTGGAATTCACTTTCGGTTCGTGTTTGAGCTTATTTATATTTTATATTTCACTTAAGGATCCCAAGGCTTGCCTGATTTGCTCTTTCCTTCTTCTTTCAAATCTTCCCACATTTAGTACAGTCTTAACCCACATAAAGGTTCCGGTCCCAAGAATTTGGCTTTCCAACCGACTCTTACGTCGCCTGGTGCCCAGTTAAGGGTGAATTTGTTATTTTAACCCAGTTTTTTTTATCTTACGTCAGGCTCCTCCGTACCCGCCCGGAGGGTACTATCTAACAACATCGCGATAACTTCTGTGGAGGTAGAATTGGACGCAGCTTTCGATTTGAAAATGCTGGTTTGCCAAAGACTCTGATTATCTTATACTGTGTCCGTCCTTACCTGCTCTAGTTTCTGAAAACATTTTGAATTGATTACTGTATCTGACACATGTTGCCCTTTCAGAGTAGTTTACGAGCTAGTGTTATGCGTTCAAAATTCTAATATAGGGTCATCCAACAAGAGGTGTCATTTTATATTTAGTTTCATTGTTGAACTGTCAATATTCAACTATCATTGCGATGACTTTTGATAAGTAAAAACTAGAACGTTATTAAATACGGATCGATAAACTTGCACAACCTCTTGATATAGTGAAAATTCACTACAAAAACGATAAAAATATTGCGCCACGTGTCGCATAGTTGATAAAACAGTGGCTCTATTGAGTGGCAAATTTCCTGGAAATGTGATATCTCGAAATGGAGACTTCAATTGGCCGCCGACAAAATAAAAGTGTCACTACTTTTTAGAAAAATGTTGCGTTTCTCTACTGATTTAAAATGACACCTCTTGTTGGATGACTATATTATTGGCTATATTTTCATAGTGAAAGCTACCGCTGTGACTCTTAGTCATCATTGAATGATTTCGCCTAATGCTTTCTCAAATTTCCCTCTTATATTGATATGTCATCCGTATATCCTTGATAGTTTAAGCCGACATCTGTCATTTTTTGGAGTGACTGTCTTACCATTGGCTCCGCATCAGTTGTGGAAGAACACCTCCTTGTGAGCAGCTTCTGGTGGTGTTTATTTTTTTATTCAACTTTCATTGTCCTTTGAAGTGTATGTTTTTACACTTTCGGAACGAATATTACTTTTGCCGTTCTCCATGATTTTAGTATATAACAAAGATGTGGCATAAGAAGTTCTTGTCTAGTCGGGAAGCCTAGTCATTATTCTGTGCAGATGCTTGTTGGGATTGCCCAGTCCTTTATGTTGAGACACCTGGAAAGTGTGTTAAAGTAATGCTGTCTGCTGTTCCTCTACGGTATAGGTTTTTCAGTGCGGATGGTGCGCCGGTTTTTTTCTGCTTTCTTGGCTTTATTGAATAATAATCACACTTAGATCTTAGTATACATATCATTTTATTCGACCATTTATCATACATAGGACTCTGTTGAAAATAAGTATAAAAATTCGATACTAAACCTTCTAACATTTGTATAAAAAAAGATTTGCAGTGGTTTTTTTTAACACCCATTTACAACTTCTACAATAGAGCTCACTATAAGCAAAGTATTGCATCATTAGCATCGCTGCTTGCAGTCAAATGCGTAAGGCATTACTCGCATGAGTAAGCAATTTCAGTTTCTATTAAAAAAGTTCTTTAAGTTTATGCATGGTCAACGTATTAAGCAGAAATATTAGATCAATTATAGAAAAAAAGAAAATTCTCATAACGTATCACTTCGTTCCAAATTGTATTTAACAAACAAAAAAAAAAGAAATTAATAAATACAAAACTATTACGCCAAATCATTTATAAATAAAAAGCAAAAAAAAAACAATTCAATTCCCCATTCGAATTCATAGATATTTAACATTGAGATATGGACATCACTTTCACTAATGACCATTATTTGTGGTCTATGGTCGTTATCTTACATATTCTCAGTAATTTTGGCCGGCGGTGTTGGAAAAAACGGCTCCACAGTTGCAGTAAGTTCAAGTCTCTCAGAGTCTTAAAAATAAAAATAACAACAAAAAGAGTAAATACAATCTTTTGGCTACAAGTTATGCTTTTTTTTAAAAAAAAAAGGAAAATGCAAGTTTAACTTACAAAAAAAAAAATTTAAGAAAAGAGAAAAAAAATGTTTTTATTTTGGGAACTTACTACATACTACTATATTTTACTTTAATTTTCCTCTCTAAAATGTGTCCATAATGGCATGATGATCTAGTGCATATATTAATCTATATATTAATTTATTTTTCAAGAAAACTAAACAAAAAAAAAACTTTCAAGACTATGTGTAAGGAATGTTATATAAAGCCTGCATATAATTGTTATTTATTTTTTTCTGTACGTCGTGCATTTTTTTTTACTGTTCATTTATTTTTCTTATTATTATTTTTTTTTTCACTTACTGTTTCGTTTCGTTAGCTACTATATGTATGTGTTCTCCTCCTCGGGTTCACCTTCTCCCAACCAATTGTAATATTATTTTTCAGCAAAACTCATTCTCAGTTAAATAATAAATAGGAAAACAAAAAATATAATTAAAAGGACAACTATTACTTTCCTCCATTTTAACAGATACCAATGGTGGGCGTTAATTGGAATTATATTATCCTAGTGGGGATAACGTTTTGTTATATTTTAAATGTGTTAGCATTTTCGAAAATGTTCATTGAAGGCGGAAGCGGAAAAAATGGTTCATCTGTTGCTGTAAGAAATTTAAAACTTAATTTGAACCCAAAACAAATTAATCCGACTAGAAATCGTAGACACAAAAATATACACAAAAGGGAAACAAATTAAATTTGCCTTATAACACACGCACACATTTTACGCAGACATTTCCCATAAAAAAAAAAAAAACAAATATTTCATCGAAGTTAATTGACTAATATTTTGAATTCATTTTAACAAAATAAAAACTCAATTTTAACAAACAATTTAATATTGAAATCCATCCGCATTGCTGTAGTGTAACTCGCTTGGTTTGGAATCTAAGAAACAAGCAAACACAAAACAAAACAAAAACAAAACATATTGAAGACTCTTCTTGAATGAATGAACAAGATTATATTCTGCACTTGTGGCTCGTCTACTAACACAACAAACCGACAGTGATTGGCTGAAATATATAAAGGACATGTTTTCCTTTTCAAAATTTTCCATTTTCATACACAAGTTGTTTTATGTCTACGCAGGGTTTTAGGCGGGTTTAGGCGGCTTTTCAAGGGATAATGGTTAAATTTTTATTTCAGCAAACAACGTGGATTGGTATATAAAAAGAAAGAAAACAAATTCCTGTGGAATGTCCTGCGCGTCTATTGGTGGAAGATTAGACCTTTAAAGGTGGGGTTTTGAACTATATTTTTGTGTTCGTTCGAGTATGTAGTCCTTTTGATGGTCAAGGCTCTTTTAAAAAAATTCTTAAGGACAGTGTTACGATATCTTTTGTTTCGCAGTAATCGAACTTAAAGAACGTACATTAGTGGTGTAGGCAGCTTAGAAAAGGGTTAAATAGATTAATTTTGTTTTCATTTTATTTCAATCTAGCTTTAAAAAGTCGTCCGTGACACAGAGCAGTGATCTATAGACGTTTAAGTCGAGTGAACTGTAATGATTATTGGCTTTAACTTAAGTCAAATATTATGTACATACCTATACCAAATGCAATTTTTATCAAACAGTAAATATTAATGCTCCGTTTCACTACAATCAGAGCCTAATTTCACTACAATTAGAGCAGAGTAGATCTGTTCTGTTCTGATTGTTGTGAAGTCAGGCCTATTGGGAATAGTTTGTTTTATGAAAAGTGTTGTAATCCTGACGATTACAGAAAATGCTGTTAGAAGCATATAATTAAATATGCAAAAGAGGTTAGGTATACACAAGAATTCGCGAGGCTTTATTTTACGTCTGATTGGTACAAGAATTAAAAAGAAAGAAGAAAAGATTGTTGTCATATACGAAGTGACAGATGCTCTCAAGTTGAGTTCCACAAGAATTTATGGCGTTGACAACATCTCCCCCTTTGAATGATAGAGTTAGCCCGACACAAATCTGTCGATCGGTCTATGTGTTCGTTGCGTTCGACGTGGTATCGATTGTGAAGCTGCTATATTGTTGCTTGGCGAAGTCTTAATACTGCTGGAATCAATCCTGTCGGATAGCGAACCAGAGTCACGAGGAGTGGTTGATGGCGGAACAGGTTCACAAGAAGTGTCTTCGGTTTCATACACGTCGAGCGCCTTTTCCCATGGTTTTTCGGTACGAAACAAGCAGACACAGGAAACGTTTCTGCAGTGTTGGCCTCATAACTCAATTTTCGGTTCTGTTAGTGAATCATACTACTTTTGTCGTTTGTTGCATTGTCCATGTTTTCAACTACTTCCACAAATTGGTGGTTATAATTTGTCGTCCTTTGTTGAGGATTCTTAACGTCAGGACGCCTGGATGGATGGTAATGTGGTAATTTTCTAAAGAAACTAGTAGCCCGGGTTACTACCATTCGCATTTATGCCAGGAATGCGGCTACGTACTAATCCACACTGTACACACTTTCACTACTTTCCCCGCGTAGATACTACCGTTAGGTTTTTTTTTTGGGCGTAGAAGATGCGTAATCTTCTAAAGATATCAGTAACCCGGGCTACTGGCATGCACGATTCGCAAACCTGAATACTCGATGCCAGGAATACGTCTACGTACTAACCCACACCCTACACACTTCAACCACTCTCCTCGCGGGACTACCGTTAGGTACAGGGGTTGGTGAACAGTTTATGCTCTTCTTCCCCTGTTTGACTCTCCTTGTTCCGAGGGAGCTGCCGTTTGGGTTTGGTTGCTCTTCCTGACTCTCTCCAGCCGAAGTTCCTTCAAGATTCATCCCATATTGCACTTGATGTCAACATATGGTTCAGAATGTTCTCGGGAGTAGGTATTTCTCCAATTCTTTCCTCAAGACCTCTGCGTTCTATACAAAAATGTGGGCACTGAAAAAATACGTGCTCGCACGTTTTTTCAAGGTGTTCCTTGTAAGTGAATCTAGCGTCAATCATCATATCTAGGTATCTGATCACCGGTTTTGACGTGTGATTTTTTTCTCTTTTTTTGCGACTGCTTAGCCTTTTATGTTCGGCAAGCTCCAACCCGACTGCTGCCATTCACCGTCTTACTTTTAGGATACATTCGTTCCCAATGTCCTGTATTTCTTGCAGGTGCTTCGATGCCATTACGATTGCAATATCATCGTTAAAGCCTATGATTTTTGCCTCGTTGGGAATTTCAGGACTTAGAACCCTATCATCCATCCAGGATTAGGTTCTTTTCTGTTCTTCGTCGTTTTCTATTCTTAGGCGGTCTTAAGTTTGACCTGGACTCTGGTCACATATCCATTCACTTGGTGGCAGCTCACAGGTCGTGAGTGTGAATTGGTTTAATGTTTACACAAAGCGAAAAACTTACGCTAGTGGAATCCGACTCGAAGTTTGTTCTTGATGAATTCGTCTACTTTTTTATTTTCTCGAAGAGTCTCGAAAGGCTCCTACCAGCTGTTACTTTTGGATTGATCGAAGGTCGTTTGGGATAGCCGTTTGTATCACAGTCTCTACAAAGACGTTAGCTTTCTAACAATCCTATGTTCATAAAATACTAGGACTTTTCACTCCAGCTTTGAGTTATAGATTCAACAGTGGGAATTGGGATGCCAATTTCATGCTTGTTCCGACTATTACGTATGTAAGATCGGGCTAATATATATTTAGTTCCTTTACCACCTTCTAGATCGAAAAAAGACAGTATAGGTTCCATCAAACAGTCAGCTTTTATGTGTCTTCTGGGGGTATGTTTGTAGACATTAGAAATATTTGTGCCAATGAATTATTCATATGCGAGCTACATAAATAGTGTTAGATAAATAAAAGTTCAGGACCTTTAGTCGGGCACCAATATTATTATTCTACAAATGGTCGAACTTATAAACGTGACAAATAACTCGTTCCAGAGTTCACAGATTTCCTAAACAAGTTGATCCAATCATGTAGTAGTCCTGAATATTATAAAGTACGAAATACTCACCAAAAGGTGCCGAGGAGGTTTCTCTCTCAAGAACGCTACGGTCTAGCCTATGGTTTTGGTTATTTTTTTCCTTTCAGCTTCCTCCTTCACTTA
The DNA here is from genome assembly GCA_905220385.1 of Xylota sylvarum. Lineage (NCBI taxonomy): Eukaryota > Metazoa > Arthropoda > Insecta > Diptera > Syrphidae > Xylota > Xylota sylvarum. The sequence continues at coordinate 11,832,777 of LR999960.1, forward strand.
CTTTTTAGCACGATTTTTTTTAAAGACTACCACGTATACACCAGCTTCTTCTTATATAAATGGAATTTATTTTCTTACTTAGTAAATATTTTCTGGAAACGATTAGCACAAAACTTATTATTTCCCTTCCCACATGCAAAAATTTTTCCAGAAAAAAAAAGAAATATAATTATGTATGTAATTGTAAAAAATTTAATTCAAAGACAAAAGCAAAAAAAAAAAACAGAAAAAAAAAGAAAATGCAAACAAAAAAAATTTTATATCATTGATTTAGCTCCCATACACAGGACACGATGTAAGAATTATGCCCCTTTGCTTTGCATTCGGCATTGATACATTACTAGCACTGCGCTACGCAAAAGTCGTTATGACTGGAGGTTGTGGAAAAAATGGATCATCAGTTGCTGTAAGGATATATAGAAAACAAAAAAACAAACAAAAAACAAAATTTAGTAAACGAAACAACGCTGAGAAAATTATTTGTAAATTTGTCAAGTATTTTACCCTCTCTCGTATAAGAATGGTGTGTTACATGCAAAAGAATTCTTTAACAAATTTACATATTTTCCAGTGTGTATAAAGTTTTAAAGATTTATTATTATTTTTAACATCCCTTATTTGATCAGACGGCACTTAGAGCTATCATTTCTTTTTGAAAGCGTGCGCTGTAAATATACCAAGAAGTTGTATAGCTAGAATTTTTGAAAACATCTCCAGTGTATGAGTGATTAGAAGTAGTGTATAACGATCACCAACCAACCATGATAGATAAATAAAAATCAATAAAAAAAAAATTGTCTTAAAACTTTATGTAAATGTGGTTTTGTGTAATACCGACTAATGCATGTTTACGCTTAAGGCTTAACATCATTTATGTTTTGTAATTTTAACCTGCATGTGCATCCTTATTGTGTTCAATGTCAACATTCATCGTAGAACTAATCAAACCTTAAAAAAAAACAAGCCAAAAGAAGTATTTTTTGTAATAATAAAGGAAAAGGGGAAATTATGGACAGAAAGTAAGTTTTCTTAAACTCTGGCCAGGATTTCTTCTTATCCACTTTTTCTCAAATTAATTTTCGAAGGGAAATCGTTAATGTATTTTTATTTTTCAACAACAAAAGGGCACCAGTGTCCTCTCACCGAGCATCCCACTGTCGTTGGTAGTGCTGCCCGCGTTCATAATTGCACAAAAATCACCTGAGAGCTTATTCGAGCAGCACTCATCATTGTATATCCTCGCCTTTGGTATGGTTGCTGCTAAAGTGACCAATAAACTTGTGGTAAGTTGAAAACTCAATAACTATATGTTTGTAGATGACAAATATTTTTTATTTTTAATTTGTAGATAGCTCATATGACAAAAAGTGAAATGGAGTATTTGGACTGGTCGCAGTTGGGACCTGCGTTATTATTCCTTAATCAATACTTCAATTGTGTTGTGCCGGAAATTTGGCTGCTGTGGTTCACACTGATATGGGGGACACATGATCTTATGCGGTATTGTTCACAGGTGAGTTACCTTCATGTTGCTAGAAGTCTTGGCCACTTTCCAGTACATTTCAGCATTTGTACGATGCTTTGTCAAAGTCATGCGGTCGATCTTTAACTGATGTCTATTTATTTATTACTTTGTTTTCCGAATTGGCTGGACGTTGCGCTTAACTGGTTTACTTAAGTATTCTTTTGTTGTGTTCACATCAAACGAAAATAAGACACGTCCTAAAAACGAGGAACAAAACCATTAAAAAAAAGACATCTGTTTATCAGGATAACAATGCACTTGTTTCAGGCATGTTAGCTTGCGCTAGATTGAATAGTATCCGATAAATTCCATAAGGTATTGCAGAGGCTTCTTTGGCCCATTAGGTCTATTCGTTTTATTTGCATGAAAAACCCAATACTTCACTTAAGTGGCTCAATTTCTTAAGTTTCCGTCAGGTTTGAACGGGAACACTGTCTATCCGGATTTATTATACAACGTCACTGTCGACCTCAAATCCTCAAAATCGGTTACGTTGACGTAGACGGATCTTGATAGAAGATTCTGGAGGCTGTTTATTTCTGCAGTGGATGCTGTTTTAGATGTTGCTAGCGCTGTTAGTGTGGTAGATGTTGATGATACCAACTCAATGCATGGCCGAGGGGATCTTGCTGTTGCCTCTAATGATGTTGTTGATAATCAAATTGCTGAAAATTATCTGAATGCTGATGTCATTACTCTCGCTAATTAAAATTTATTAAAAAATTTAAATTCTGCCTATGATCCTAATGGCAGACATGTAGAACCATTAAATGCAAACACAATGCGCGTTCATGTCGCGCACTGGAACTAGTTCCGGGGATAGTGATGCGATGCAGAATATTTCCAATAGAAAATTGAACGAACGAGCTGAGGTCATCTATGTGGTATCACGTGGTATCACGTATCGAGTTTTTACCCTGATATATCCACGGATGCTATTTTGTCATACATTTCATCTAAACTGCACGTAAACTCTGCATGTTTTTCATGCTTTAAATTATTAAAGCTTAATGGTAGTAGTCAAATTCTTAAATTTGTAAATTTCAAAATTGGAGTTCCTGTTCAATTCGCAAGCGCTGTATATGATGGAAATTTCTGGCCTAGTGGGGTAAAAATTCGAAATTTTCCTCACTAAACCCAGCGTTGCTTATCATTATAGGTTTCTACAGCACCTTGCTCCATCTAACTTTCACCTGCGGGTGATACGATTGAAGGGTTTTTCAAGTCGATAAAGAATAATAATTCTAAAGCTTGAATTTTGTCAGATTTCGATTACCCATCAGCAATCCAAAATGTTTTTTCGTAAAAAAATTTAATTTTTATTTTTGCTAGATCTTGAATGGTTTTTTTCTTAAGTCTCAGACACTCTCTTACACTTTCGTTCCCCAACGTAGGATCTTTGTGTATACTAATTTCTCCGCTTTAGACTTCTAACTTGGAGTCAGCTTCAAACCACATTTATTTGCTGCTTTCGTGTCATTTGTACATTCGAACACCTATCGGGAGATGTTATAATTTTTGCAAATGGCGTCGTACGTCGACATTTGTGAACTAGGCAGCTGCAGTATACAAACAGACGAGCAATGGAGCACTATACTCCGCAAGAGCGTGGAATAATTGTGTCGATTTTTTTGACCAATAATCGCTGTGCTAAATTTCGATGTCGATTTCCTAATCGTGTCGTGCCAGCTGGGCAAACATTTCGGCGCTTTGCTACCCGACTCGAACAGACTGGAATCATGGGAGACCATGCAGGGCGTGGCCGCCACCGGACTGGTCGTTCGGCCGAGAATATCGCGGCTGTGGCTTCCAATGTCGCTGAGAACGAAGAAACATCAACCAGACGACGGGCCACGCAATTGGGCATCACCAGACGGACCCTACAGCGAATTTTAGTAAAAGACTTACACATGTTCTTTTACAAAGTGCAAACAGTGCATCAGTTAATGCCTCCTGACCGTCAGTCGCGTGTGAATTACTGTCAAACCATCCTCAATCTCAACAACGAAGAGGACGATTTTGTGTCGAAAATCATCATGAGCGACGAGGCGCATTTCCACTTAAGCGATTACGTCAATAAGCAAAATTTTCGTTTCTGGGCACTGAAAATCCGCGTGTGATACACGAAGAGCCATTACATCCACTCAAAGCCACTGTGTGGTGTGGCGTTCACGCAGGAGGAGTGATTGGCCGCATTACGGTCACTGTTACTGGCGAACGCTACAGGGTAAACGATTTCTTACTGCCGGAATTGGGGCTAAGCTTGGTGAACATGTGGTTTCAACAAGACGGTGCAACCTCTATTTTGGAGGTATAGACGGTGAAGGAAGCGTTTCCTGGTCGCGTAATCTCCCGTTTTACCGGGTTTCAATTAGTGTCCTACCTTTTGTTTGTTTGTTATCTCTTTCCACTGGTGTTCTGTCAGGGGAAATTCGTAAGAGTCTCCTTAGACTAAATAGAGACACCAAACGCCCATGCTGAGTAGTCAAGGGTTTGGCGGGAATAACTTTACAATCGGTGAAGGCTCCAAGTAATCGGTTATCAGGGCAAAATGTGGTCGATTTGTGTGGTACATTTTGCAGTCGTATAAGTTGTCAGGTGATCACTTTTCTTTTGCAAAATAGTGATAATGATAGCAATGTTATAGAACGTTAAGAACATAGGAAGTCGTATCCCTGTGAGGTTAATATCTATCTATTGGTTCGCAACAATTCTTAGTTCAGAAACCGCCCATATCGTAGTCGAAAATATATACATATTTACCCCAGTTTCGAATCTTTACAACAAATATTTTTAAATCATTTAATTTTGTATTTCAGGTCTGCCTAGAGATATGTGAGCACCTCCACATTCGACTCTTTAAAATTCCCTACCCACCAAAGGGTCCAGCCACCGTAAGTCAAGGTACAAATCCACCAACGACGAGCCTTAGTATGAGTTCCGGATCATCACACGACAAGAACGGCGGCACCCACCATCGAAAGCATTCAAAGCAATCAAGTAAAAAGCAGCTACAACACAGCAGCAGTGCTCACTAGGGTCTAATAGCAGTATTTTATTATTATTTAAATAGAAATTTGATAATAGTAGGGTATTGTGTTTAAATTTTTGTTCTACTACTTCCCAATCGCCTCTCTTTTTCTTTCGTTATCCTACCTCTTCGCCAAAAAAAAAAAAAGTTTGAATTATTTAAAGTCATCCGTTAGTTTTCCTATATATACTTTATTTTTTATTTTTTTCAATCCTACAACCTCTGCTATTACTCGGCTACAACCATACCCATTTGCTCATACCCTTCCTTTTTGTAAATCATCAAATCAGAGTGTTATTTTGTTTTTAAGATGATTTGTATGTGTGTTAAATAAAAACAAAACCGAAAAACAGAACGTAGAATATAGAAGAGAATGTAATAAATAAATCGATGTGTGTACAATTTACAAAAAACAAAACAAAGAAAGAAAACAAAAGTATAAGATAAAAGCCAAGAGGTCGGCGCAAAAATCATTGCGTCCTCGCGAAGAAGCTAGAAGGAACTGAGAACGTTGGATATTCGCTAAGCGAACTATCATTATTCCTTTAGTTTTTCGATTTACTTATAGTTACTAACATTAATTTTTTTTTTTTTTGAAAAATATAAGTAAAATTATTAAAAACAAACATCGTTGTCTGTAGTGTAGTGCATCTAGAAAAAACAAAACAAAATGTCATTGTTCCTTATATGATTTTCTGATACATATGTGAATTGGTATAAAAATTTAGTTTAACAAAACACAAAAACATTCATTTAGTTAATTTATGTTACAGAACAGCTATGAATTTATTTAACTTATATGATTTGAATTGTAGTGAAAAAAATGTTCAAGGCAAAGAAGAAAAACAAAAAAAAAAAAAACAAAATATGTAAGAAAATGTAAGCCAACATTTAAAGAGTTAGAATTTAAGTGTTAAACGAAAACTTTTAAGACATATATGCAAAGGCAAATGAAAAACAATTTTTAAGCATTAAAGAAAATTCGATGAAAAATGAAGAAACACTTTTTATAAAGAAAGTTCAGTGCTATAGTGGGGATTGTTTTTAAAATTGGATTGGATTCGCTTTATACGATAGGTAAAAGTTTTTTGGTGATATTTGCCGACAAGGGTTGCTGATGGTTCCAATATATCGCTCAGTTTGCACGATGCCAGTTACAGTAGGATACTCAATGCAACTATGTAGTTTTTTGGAAGCGCGAACTCACCCGACGTCCATGAAACATCGGGGAGAAATCATTCCTTCATATTAAACTGCACATATAGTCAGCAGCTTACAGAGACGGACAGTTCACTTAATAGACAGTATCATGAAAGATGGTCCGAAAAACTCAGTTGAATAACCCATCAACCCTTCCGAGACTGTAGTCTGCTAAACATCGAAATCTTTGATCTACAATAGAAGAAGAAGAGATTTATTAAAAGTCTACATTTGTTCGCTTTTTTTTTTTTTAAAAACCCTTGCCCATATGCCTGACACTGTGACCTGAGAAGATCTATTGTATCAAAGGGTAATACTAAGCCAAAAGACGTTCCACCTCCCTTATGAAGGATATAGTACTTTGTGGAAAATACGCCTCCTGAACCAATTTAATGCTGGGCATTGACAGAGAATGTGCTCGGAGTAAAAAAAGCTCAGGAAAAAGGCCTGATTAATCGCTTGGATTGACTCAGTTCCGAGTCATTTTCCCAGTGGCCAGACGAAGTTTGTGTTCACAAATATTAATCAGCGTTGTGGCGGTAGCCCAGTTGACACCGCAGTAAGGTTCAGGTCCTATGAACGCAGATTCTGAGCCAGCTCTAGCTAGTTCATCTGCAAGTTCGTTGCCTACGATTCTTTGATGACCAGGGACCCAACCAAGTTTCACCCTATTATGTCTGGCAAGAGATTGTAGTACATCGTAGCAGCATTTGACTGATATAGAGTCCTGACTGACTATCTGAAAAGATATACATATGTAAATCCTAGCGCCCTTAATACCTTTATCAAGGTTTATTTTAGCGCAGATCTCAGTGGTATGGAGTTCAGCCTGGAAAGCCGTGGAACACATTCCCTTAGGTATCGAGACCTTGGTGTAGGGTCCAAAGATGCCAGCTCCAGCTCCAACTCCAGTTTCCATCTTTGATCCATCTGTGTACCAGATAGACCTTTAGGATCCAGTGCCGGAGCACCATTAGACCAGTTTGCACGGTCCAATATTTCTACCTCAAATAACCTACCGAAACAGTATTCCCTGATCATAATGTCGGGGATAGTACAGAATATGTCCTTTTTGGGAATTGAGTCAAGAATTTTCAGGTGTCCCACATGGTCGCCTGATTTGTACTTGTATTCTAGTTGCACCTTAATAGCGCATCTAGCGGCCGTCTTCCTAATGAAGATTTGTAAGGGAGAGAGTCCAACAACCGCTTCTAAAGCTGCCGTAGGACAGGTGCGCATGGCACCCGCAATGCCGAGATATGCAATTCTTTGAAGCTTCTGAAGCTTCGTTGCCGTTGTCCGTTGGAATTAGACCCCAAGTTCTGCCGTATAGGCGTCTACTGGCTCACATGGCCCTAGTGGCGCGCTCTATGGCGAACTTGATATAAGAATTCCAGCTAAGCCGTTTATCAAAGATGACACTAAGATATCTAACCTCATTGGAATAGATTAAAGTGGTGCCTTTGATCGTGATAGGTCCTAGATTGACCAGTCTTCTTTTTGTAAAAGGCACTAGCACGGTTTTGCAATGATTGATGGATAGTGCTTCTCTGCGACACCATTCTAATACTTACGTATAGTAAAGGACATTGCATGACACTAGAAATGGTCGTACTGTGTTTACCACTGATAAAAATCGCAAAGTCATCTGCATAACCAATGGCGATGTAGCCTTATCTCTGAAGATCGACTAGGAAATTGTCGATGACTAGTGACCATAGAAGAGGTCACTGTCCTCCCTTGGGACAGCCCTTAACTACGGTCACAGAACAGATAATCCTCCATAGGAGGAAGTAATAAATTGACTTTCCAGCATGGCCCTTATCCATTGGTTGGTCGAATCCTCGATACCTCTGCTACTAATTGCTCTTGCTATTGAGCCGTAGCCTGACGGGTTTTTTTTTCTCCTAAATTCAAAGTATGTTTTCAACAAAAGGTCTCTTGCGTGAACTTCCCATAAGCCATCTGAATCGGAACTTAACATTTCTTGATTCGACTCTAGATCTCTGTCAAGTCAAGACAAATGACTAATAAACGATCCTATTCATATAAAAAAAGAAGGTAAGACGCGAGATGGGCACTCTTGGGTACCGAGGCAGATTATATATCACCTTCAGCCTAAACGTTAAAAGAATTTTTCCGTCAAGAGAGGATTGTATAAATGGTAGTGTTATTAACCCGAATAATAATTCGATTGTGACAGACGGGTCAAAAACTGACGAAGGAGTAGGCTCTGACATATATTCCTCTGAACCACGACAGTGTGTTCCAAACGGAAGTATTAGCAATAGCAGAAGCGGCACAAGAACTATCCACGAAATTGCACTATAGAACATCGACATATACTTACATTGACAGTCAAGGCGCCATCAAGTCCATGTTTCCAAACTTCTGAAACGATGCCGTGAACTCATAGTAAATAACGATGTTCCACTCCTTTAGGTTCCAGGAAACACCAGTATTCTAGGAAACAAATTGGCGGACGAATTAATAAGGAGTCCGAGTAGAAATTAATGAAGGTCGTTACCTCTGTCCTACTGCCCCTAGCACTTGTTAAATCTTACATAGAACAACCCTTCGTGAGACTAGCCAATGAGAGATGGAAAGAACTCTCATCTTGTGTCTCCAGAAACGTGTGGACAAAACTACGACGAAACAAAAACCTAACAAATTGCAGAGCTTAATAGAACGAGCTTAGCTCTCTTTAAGGGGATTATTACCGGCCACAACCTCCTGGCCGTTTACTGAAGAAGCGACTAAACATAGACGACCTCTGCAGAGGCTGTGGAGAAACAGAAGCAGAAGAGAGCACAACTAGCTTTCTATGCGAATGTAGAAGCCTGTGGAAAACTAAGAAAACGGCCATCGGGGAAAACTACTTCGGAGATAAGCCACCAGGACCATCCTTAAATTTTTAACAATTTTGGTTTGATCCAGGGAAACCGCTTAGCTACACAAAGGCACAATAGTATGTTTGTCTTCTTTTAGGTTACACCAAGACAGGGATTTGCAATGGATCCATTGGTGATCCGAGTGTTAGCTGCATATGGAACTACCCCTTCTACCTATCAACCTATGATAACCAAAGACGCTTGGGATATACATATTCTAGTCTCTTCTGTCTCGTAGATCAGAAAACTATTTAATTGGAATGACATAAGATCGCTGGTAGCAGATAGAGAGGGTTCGTCTCTCTTTTCTATGTCACAAAAGTTGTGATATCCTGGAACGATTTTCAATACACTGGCCACTTAGAGCAATAGCTGTCGTCTCAGTGTTAACCCGACCCAGGTCCCCAGATTCATCACTTCAAAACTAAGGGGATCTCCCCGTGAACTCTAAATAGCCCAAGCTTTTGTTGGGAAGTAAAACTAAACCCGAATATAATAAACAATGTAATTGTTCTTCAAAATAAGATGAAGAAGACCGAGTTTACCTTTATTCTCATTTTCACGAACGAAACTATCGTCAGCCCGTGGCTGACTTTACTGGATACGACTATCCAACCTGAAACTCACGTGTGGAGTGAGTACCTAGCCTTTTATGGCATATCTGTACTGAAGTGCCAGTCAGGCTTTACAACTGACAAAGCTAAAGGAAACCGGACGGGAAACAGTAGACGGTACTACAACGAAGGCAGTGAAAATCTGGAATATACTGGAGAATAAAAGCTCACCGTTTATTTGCTACTTAACAAATCCAATAATGTTCTTCCGACAAACAGAATAGACATAATCGATATTGAGATGCCAACGTACCGTTTCCTAAATTCGACAATCTGAAGCATCAAGACAATGCTTTCAGAATGATATGTCCAATGCTATATCCAAAAAAGGCCCCCCGGGCTACTAAAGCACGTGATAGATCCTTAATAAACGAACCGACGAAATCACCGGAGCTGAGTACACTGGACACTATTAGAGGTTCTCTTCAATGAAACCTGCTGGAGCTGTACGAATAAGGAGGATATGTAAGCAATTGTGCATTGTTAATGTCTATGGCCAACAAACCTGGCAAGTTTGCCTAGTTCTTAACTAACTGCTTTGTGAGTTCACTTACTGCGTGGTCTTTCCGGTTGGATTCGAAGAGTCTACATTCCAGTGTGATGCTGTCTATTAATTCTACCATTGGTATATTAGGTGACTGCCTTTCAAGAATATAAACGATGTATAGGTAATATCAATTTGCAGGAGAAAGAGATGTGGCCGTCTATGTACCTTGTAGACGAATGCTACACCTCCACCGCATTTGTCAATCTTATTCTGCGCTTGCCTTCAATATAGACTTCTACACACAAGCTCTTCCACATCAAAAACTTAAATTACAAGCTCCTCCAAGATAATTATAATTCTCTTCGCTTATTTAACTCTGGTTCAAGGCAGTAAATTCAACATGCCTCTAGTTGACACATTCCCTAAATACTGCCCCAAGCGAAACTACTGCATAGTCATACCCCCAAGGAAAGTCATCTAATTTGGTATATCTTTGGAATACGTATGCTGCTCTAAATCTTTGACGAGTGCCACCAGAAATATCTACCATCAATCAGTGTGCAAGCCTAAGTTTATAATTGAACGTCCATAGCCTACTGGCTGAGAGTTAAGCTGATTTAAAGTCACTAAACTCTGTTGAAATTAGTAGCAGTTTCTGATCACTTATCACGAAGGTGATAGTACCAATCAAATGCCCGACTTGCCTACTCGGTATTTAATCCCTTCGCACTGCCTTCATAGACTTCTGTTTGAAAATTTATTCAACATCTTAACAGGGGTCGGATCTAAACCAAATTCAATGGTGTTTCGACAAGTACTCCCGCAGTTTTGAACAGATTCACGTAAGAATTCGTTACCGCTATCAGCTGTTTCCTACAAAGGCACCTATAGGAACTACACTGGAAACTAGTCTGACTCAGCCAGTGCTAAAAGGCGTCACTAACGAGATCTCCGCTGAAGCGAACTATCTGGGAGTGATCCTGTATAAGAAACGTCTTTGGGCAAAGCATGTCAAGTGGGAGAGATCCAAAGCGTTCTCAGTTTTCTGGCAGTGTAAGAGTGCTTTTGGCAAGATATGGGGCATGTCACCGAAAAAAGTCCTCTGGATTTATACGGCTATTATAAGACCTTCTCTAGCTTATGCATCGGTTATTTAGTGGAAGTGTGTAAGTATGTGACTGCCATCTGCACGAAAGCTATCGGCTGCACGGGAGCTTTCTCTAGTACGTCTGGCTCTGCTCTAGATGTTCTGCTTGATTTATCTCCGCTTGATACTTTCATCATGGGCTGTACTATCAAAGCAATCTACCGTTTTAATATTTGGTATCATCCGCACTTCGATGACCTTGCACAACTTTTATCCTACGAACCTGCTTCCATGGATATGCCGTCTGATGGAATAACACCGGATCCTCGACTGCTGTGCAAATTTAGAGTCGATTTTCCTTTCGTTTAGGATTGGCTATATTGTAGGTGACGGGGTCGTAATATCTGCGTCCATACCGACAGTCAGACAGCGCTTAAGGTCTTACTTAACCCTGTAACCCGTTCCAAAATAGTTCGAGAATGCAACAACTCTTTGTATTCGGTCGCAACGCTGAACTCTTTGACTATTGTCTTTTTTCCAGGTTACACTGGGATTGCGGTAATTGAGATTCCTAAGTAAGGCTCAGAAGGTGATTTCTCAGGATCTCAAGCTGAGTTGGGTCTTCCTGCGTCCTCGATCAGGGCTCCATTTACGATTAGGTTTCCTACGAACACAATTGCGTGTGGCACGGTTCTCCAAGATGCAAACAGACTAAACGTCTGCTCCGGGAACGTCTGTAAGAAATCAGCGGTATTCTTGCTGTCTCAGCAGAAAAAGACTGTAGACAACTTATTGGCGCTCTTACGGGTCATTTTCCAAGCATCTTAGTGCGCTAGGCTTAAGAGACGACACCATTGTCTACGACGGAGAGGACGACAATACTTCAGATTATTTCCTTTGTTATTGTCCTGCCTTTGCTCGGATCAGGTGGCAGATCTTCAGTGCTGATGTAGTGAGTGCTGATACTGTAAGCTCCTCATCACTGAAGTGTCCTATCTGCTTTCTCTGAAAATCGAAGAAATTTCAGTGAAATGGGTAATACAGGATCTTGTTTCCTGGTAGTACAATGGACCAGAAGCGTCTAATTGCTCCAGGTGAGTGTTTCCTTACCCGAAAAAAATACAGGAGACTCTAGACATGGAACCTAAGAAGTCAATTAACTCCATTCATAGCCTCTAGTGTAAAAGACTTATTTAGATTACCAGGCGATGATATATGTAGGTATATTAGATTTTCTGAATGACTACTGTGCCGGATTTTAAACATAAATCTAGAATTTATCACATAATTTCAACAGTAATTTCGAACGCACCCGATACCCACCTGACAACGTTCCACTTCCATTGACTTTCACCAACACCCTAACCTCAAACGCACTCATTTCATTCGCCCAAAAGAAAATAAAACATCCCACACAGTAATTTTTTCCCAAGTGAAGTTTCAAAGTGTTCCCTGATTTGACAGCGAGTAGACGCAAAGTAATATCTCGCAGCGCGTAATCTCAGAAATTCTTTGCATTTTCCCAATTAAATTCTTCCCAAACAAAAGTAATTACTGTGTAACAGCATAAATCATTTATTAGTGCAATAGTTTATCAATAAAAATCCACCAGAGCGATTCTCCCTCGAGTAGAAATCGAAAATCCTTTTGTGTTCCTCTCGACTCGACGATTGCCAGAAAAGATCAAGTGCCGAAAATAATTTTTTTTGTTCATCATACATACATACGTACGTAGGTTCGTTCTCGCTCGCTCACGCACGGTCAAGTGTGGTTCGTTTCCTTCTTTTATTTTGTTTTGTTTATTGTTTTTCTTTATATCCTCTTCTACACTGCATTTTGCTTTCTTTGCGTATCCCGTCCCCGTCGTATGCGTTCGCTTTTGGTCGTGTGGTGATCGATTCATTCTAACCCCAAAAAATCGTGGGAGGAAATTTTTTTCTTGTTGTTTACATTGGAACGCGAAACAAAGAGAAGAGGGTGTGTGCGTGCGTGCGTGCGTCTGATGAAAAATATCCTTTCCCACATGAATTAGCCGCGCGACGGAGAATTGAATTAGTTTTGTGTGTGTTTCGATGTGTAATTCGCGCAAATGACAACGATATGTGATTTGGATTTGTAGGCGACGACGCGCGGGAGCTACACACCACCCGAGCCCGACCCCTACACAGTCGATTCTCGCTCGCTAACTCAACAACAACACACCAACTGTTGCACATCTGGGCAAGGATTTTGTATCTGGTCGGTCGCGTGTGTGTGTTGGTCTGTGTCTGGTTGTATGCAGCAGCACTTGTTTGCTTGATATTTGATAATAAAACAAAATTTACTGCAACGCGAATGATACAACAGGACGACGAGGCGAGTGAATTCTACTGAAACTCCGAATGGGAACGAGGAGGATGGCTCTGCGGCCTTCGGCGACAGAATGGATACGAGCTTGCGAAAACATTGTGATACTACTGTTGGGAGGAGTGCTTCTTTTGCAACAACAATGTGGTGAGTACTATAGTTAAGGAACCCCTTTTCGTTTTGCTTTTAAGATAAAAATATGTTACAAACCTTTTTTTTTTTTATCGGAGATGCCGCGGAATGTGTGCGAAGATGCAGTCTTTTTGTTTTCTTTTCGGCAGGAAGTATCTAATTAAAAAAAAGGGGAACTTGCTCGTTATCTGGCGAGGTCAAGGCGGTCGTCGTTGATAGTGGTGATAATTATTAAACAGATTTGATAGTTTCCAACGGAAAGACAAGACTTTGTGTTATACTATCATTTAGTTCTCGTTTCTACAATTAGAAGTGGGTAGTGTTCTATGAATCACTGAAGAATTTGTTGTATAAGTTGAATCACTAGGAATCCAGTCATGTAACGAAGCTATAATTGAAAGTGATTTTGCAATGTTGTTCCTTACATCATCGTAGGTTTGGTCTTTGGTGTTGAATTGGATGATGAAAATCTTCCAAATACTAGTCCAAGGCATTACTTACTTACTTAAGTGGCGTTAAAGTTCGGGGTGAACCTGGGCCGCAACCAACAAGCCTCTGTAGTTAGCCCGGTCCTTGGCTAACTGCCTCCAGTTGCTCACTCCAACACTTCTCCTTGTGTGCGGCATTTAAGACGACTACTGCGTTGTCCCTTACGGTTTGATTCGAAGACTCTATATGCCAGTGTGCTGGTGTCCTTTTGCGCTAAACGTCCTAGCCATCTCAAACGACTGATGTGCAGTTTTTTATTGACTAGGTCGATGTCGCTGTACAGCTACTATAGTTCGTCGTTGAATCACCTCCTTAGTTGTTCGCGATACGGCCTTACTACTTAATTGCCTTCTCAACCCAAAGACACAGCGATTGGCAAGAGTTGTTCTTCTATTTATTTCTGCTGAGGTGTTGTTGTCAGAATTGATAGCAGAGGCAAGGTAGACAAAGTCTCTTATTACGTCAAAGTTGTAGCTGTCTATTGTGACGTTCTGTCCAATTCGTCGATGTTGTGTGCCCCTTCTTGTTGACAGCTTATACTTGGTTTTGCCCTCGTTTTTTAACCCACTACTAACGAACGCACCGGTGACAGTCCCCTGAGTTCTACCAATTATGTCAATATCGTATGCATACGCTAGAAGTTCCATAGGCTTTCGAGAGATTGTACCTCCGGTGTTGGATTGTAAGTTTCGCACAATCCTTTCAAGTATGATGTTAAAGAAGTCACATGACAGCGCGTCACCTTGTCTAATTTCGTGTTTGACATCAAAGGTCTCGGTGAGATCATTAGCGACCTCGATGGAGCAGCGAGTTCGGCAGGGCTGTCAAAACTAGACATAACTCTGTATAGCTCGTCTCTAAAGATGCTGCCATATGCGGCCTTAAAATAGATGAAAAGGTAGTGGGTATCGATTTGAACTTCTTGACCTGTCTCCAGGATCTGCCTGAGTGGAAAGATTTGATCGATTGTGGAATTTTCTGGTCTGAAATCACACTGATAAGGGCCAATCAGGTTGTTGACAAAGGATTTTAGACGTTCCAACAATATGGCAGATAGGATCTTATAAGCGATGTTGAGGAGACTGATACCTCTGTAATTGGCGCAATTAAGTGGGTCTCCTTTCTTGTGGATCGGCAAACGGTGCTAAGATTCCATTTGTCAGTCATACACTCGTTTGACCAAATTTTAGAGTGAGCTGATGGTTTAATCTTTAGCAAGGCATCTCCAGCTCGCTAACAGCCCTTGTCCATATTTTCAGCGCCTCTTTGTATGCCTCTTGTGGAGTTGTTAGTGACTCTTTCTCGTGTCAAAAGCTTAAGACTTCTTGCCAAAGTGTTTAATAGGAAGGAGGATAGGCTGATCAGATGGAACTTAATGTGTCAAAACCTAACTCAACTGGTAAGATACCATCAAGACCAAGGAATTTATATGTGAGGAAGCTATGCACTGCCCACTGCCGTCAGAGTAAAGTGAATAATTTTTTATGAATCAAGGACATATGCTCCCAATTGAGTGCGCAAACAACATGGAAGGCCATTAGGAATCGTCTCCTAGAAGTGGGATTGCGGGGCTGCATTTAGAACATCCTTACTCCTTTTGCGAATGGGTACTCTGGTCTGGTCGTAAAAAAAATATAATTTGTTTCTAATTAGTTTTCCACCACTTTAGGTGTGATTGTCTGAACGACCAGTTTTGTGATAAAAAATATGTGACACCTTCAATAAACCCCACAGACAAAATCACAGATTTTAGCTTGAGTCATGAATTAACGTGGAGGTATGCAGGTACATACATATGTAGGTAGATACATGATAAATTAATGAAGACATCTTAGAGACGCATCTGATTTTAACACGTAGCCTCTAATTGGACAAATTTTAGAAACAACGCAAGCTATCGATACTAAACACGCAAATTAAAATAACAAGTGATAATGATTTAACGTCTAGCCACCAGCTTGCATACAAGTATCATGGATCTTTCAAGGTATCGGATGATACATCTATTAGAAGACATCCAGAGGGAGAATGTGGGAAAACAGAAGCTAGTAGGAAAAAATTCAGAAAATACGGGGCTTCGATCTTCAGACAATATACGTACTAGAGTGACTGATCACAGGCACAGAAGTAAAACCAGCTTTTCCACATGGGTAGCGAGACGCTAAAGCTCATAATGCTGCATGGGGTAGTTACGATACTAATGTCCGCGGTGAGTGTCTATCGAGAGTTGTAAAAGAATTAAATCTTTTGGGAGGTTAATTCTATTGAATTCATCTAGAAATGATTTGAAGTTTTTTTTCTAAAAAAAAATTGGAATTTGAAAAACGTAATTCACCATTCTTTTGAAGTCAGTGATTTATGCATTTAATTTTTAGCAATCACTGAATTGAAATCATTTTGGAAGTCAATTGAATTCACTAGATGTAAGTTGGAGTTAGTAATTAATTCACTGACTTCAACTGATTTCAAGTGAATTCACTACAGACTTCAACGAAATATGTGAATTCACTACTGACTTCAACTTACATCTAGTGAATTCAATTCACCTGCACAATCCGTAGACACAAGAATGGGGGTAAGCCTCAATGGTGAAACTCTGAAATACTTAACCTCCAACGAGAAGGAGGGAAGCATTTAAATCAGGCAAAGCGCTCTAGGGATCCACTTGATTGGGATCTCTATAAGAGCAGTTTTAAGAAATCTAAGTTAGAGGTTAGGAAATCACAAAGCATCTTTTTCTGTGCAAATAAATCGGTAGAGACTGCCCTACACTTGTTGGTAGGAATCATTCACTATGGTGTTCCGTTACTCTTGGAACCATTTTGATTTTAGGACGATCTTCCAGATTTTATTGATGTTCCTCGAAGAACTATTATTACAGAATCTGCTTTCTTGATAAGGATAACTCAGCGAAGAATGTGAAACGGTGATTTTTCCTCTCCTTCATCCATGCAGCAGCGGCTGAGTCGTTGACCGTGGTTCCAAGTCTAAAGGCGTGCCTACCTAACGCGCAATGATCCGTCAATAGGTCGACCAGGGTACCTTTGCGTGGTCTTATTATACGTGATTTTATTATTCGTGATTCGAGTGCTTTAATAACTGCCTGGCTGTCGGTGTAAATGACGATGTCCGCACTCGATACCGATCTCACGGACAGGTAGTAAGCGGTTTCATGAGTTTGGTGGTGTTATCTCTGGAATTCTATTTCTTTTAGTAAAAAGAATTACTTTAATTTCGTCAGATTGACACTTAGTCCGCAGCTATATGTCCACTTGACCAGCCTTGTAAGGACTGTTTCCATGAGATTCGGTAGTGTTTCTGGGTGTTTCCCACTGAATGTGAGTTACAGTTGTGGTGATAGTGCCGCGTTGAACTAATCTTCTGCTTTGGGAAGCTGATGACAGCCAAGGCAATATTATGGCTTAAGGAATCCTTAGAACTGACTTGTGTAATATGGGCCACACAAGCATCCACAATACTATTCCTAGTAATTCGGACTCATAACGCGAAGTATAAAACCAGGATTCCCAGCAGAAGTATTTGAAAATTGGGAGAGATTTCAAATGAATCTGCGACAGAGATATATACAAACGGATGCAAGATAACATCTGGAACAGGTGCGGGAGTCTACTCCAGTTCACTGAAGATTCGCATCACCACACGATTGCCGGACCACTGTAGTGCATTTCACACAGAATTCACAGCAGTCCGTGAAGTCGAAGCCTGGGCTTTCGATTAACTCGATAGAGTGCAGCGCTATTGTTTTCTATATAGATAGTCAAGCTTCGATAAAATCCTTAGAATCGCCACTAATTCGATCCATGTTGGTAAACCAATGCCGTGGATCTCTTAACAAAATCGATGTCAGATGCGATATATCCCTGTGCTTCCAGGCCACAGATGTATTGCAACCAATTGCAAAGCGGTCGAGCTAGCTAAGGAGAGTGCAGACCGGATCCTCCGTTATTTTATATATTAAATCGATAAAATTCCATCGATAGGACAAATCTAAGAAAGATAGTTGGCACCATCACAGAGCACTGTCTGGTAGGGAGACATGCCAGGAGGTTTCGTGCTCCCTTCAACGATTTCTATAGAAGCTGTAGAGACGAGGAAGAGGAGGAAACCATGGCACATCTTCTGCGTAGCTGTTCTGCCCTATCGGTACTTCCTCGAAGATCTTAACTATCTAGCTAGACTAGACTTGAGCAAAATAAAAATGTTCGCCTCCGGATGAGTCTGGTTTAATGCCTAAAAGGTGGACTAAACTTCTTCGGTTCGAGGTTCACCCCGAACTGTAGCGCCACCTAAGTAGACTTCTTCGGCATGAATTCACACCGAGACTGGTTGTCCTGCCTTCTGTACCATTGAGGTAGTTTCCATGTAACTCTCCGGTGCTGATAATCTGGTTTTTCCATAGTGGTATCACAATGGACCTTTCTTTGGTTAAGTATGTCTCTGCTGAGCGGGGACAACCACCCAAATCTGTCTATTCTCTTTGATTTCTTTTTGGATTTTGGATGCTCCCTGTTTCACCATAAACCTAGCAACGTGCACCTCTTTTTTAGAACACAAAAATTCTGTTGCAATGGAATCAATGGAGGCTCCATAACGGCAGTACTTTTGTGTAATTAATTTCCTCAGTTCTCGTGTACAACTTTCAAATTAGTTTTCCACCACTAATCACCATTTTATCTAATGCCGAAACCAATTATGACAATTATTCCTCCAAAAGAGATGTCACTAGTTGCAATATCAAGGAAATATCATTTCCTTTCAATCATTAAAGACCAACACACCTTGGGCTTGGGTATATACATAAGACAAACCCACTTGAACCGTCAAAGGATATATTTCAAAAGGTCATTTTTGAATCGAACCCTCAACTGTTTCCCCCCGCCCAAAAGGAAAAAATTCAACACATCAAAATGCCATTACTCGAAAGTTTTAATTAAAGGGTTCTTGGAAGTAATAATATCCTTCAATGTCCTTCCACATGCACTGGCTTTCAACAACGAGCCCCCATAATAAGAACTTTACAATTCGAAACTACACCACCACCATCCGACCATCGTCACTGTCGTTGTCGCCGTTGTCATCGTCATCGTCAGTCGATTGAAAATCGATACCCGCAATATTAAAACTTGGCAAAAGGATGTCGAGGAAAATCCTTTGTAGAGCAACTATACGCCGACTATACACAGCCGACAGCGACAGCGACATCGTCATCGACAACGCATTCCTTTAACCCTTTTCTATCCACCATGGCTTTGACATCAAATTCACCCATTAAGGACATATGTACATATGTATGTATGTAGGAGGAGTATGTCCCACTGTGTTACTACAAAGCAGTGCCAAGTCATTTACTCTAAACGGCGCGGCGCGGAGCACGGTGCCTGGCAGTGCAACGTCTGTATTGCCATTGCAACTGGCAAGGAGGAGAAAAATCAATGTTTACTGAAAAATTACTTACCGAAAAAAGGATAGAAGTAAAGTGTGCGAGTCCTTTGAAGTCTCAGCCATACTACACAGGAGCGCACTCATTTTTTCATAATGTCGCAGAAGTGCAGCATCAACAGCAGCAGTACCACCAGCAGCAGTCGTAGTAGAGAAATAAATTTATAGTAGGAATATTAACCTCTTGGTTGCTGGAGAGAGCAGTATTCTTCCTGGCGGTGGAGGAGTATTGCGGCATCGTGGCACACAAACAGAGAGCGCGCCTACACTCAGTCACAAAGGAGAAGTGCGGCAGAGGCGATGCTGGTGATGTTGGTTGCTGCTACCATGGCGATGGATGGGGGAGAATGGAATGGAGGTTGAAAGATCCTTTAGCAATTTAAATCCTTCATTGAAGCGTGTGCTCTTAAAGTGAGTGCAAAGGAGAGTTTATCACACAATCACACTCACCTAAAACACACAAAACGTTGGCGTGTTGCTGCTACCACTGCCGCATATTTTATCACACAGCGTAGTCGTCCTCTTTTTTAATGTCGGTTATTTGGTCCTTTTTACGAGTTGGGTTCTTTAATCTATTTTTTTTTTTTCACGGGCATAGAAATTAGCAAATTTTCTTCAATGACTTCCATCCATGAAGTTCAACTTCAGGAAAAGGAGTTTAAATTAAATAATTAAAGCATAACTTGAAGGTTTCAAGTTGAAGTTGTATGTGTTCGATGTCCTTAATCCTCGTATACCTTCATGGATAGAAAGGTGTAAAGTAGTATTTTGCATTTAAAAATCTTCTTACTAGGTCGATGTTCCTATATAGGTATAGATGGTACAGCTAATGGTTAATATCCTTTTTCACTCACACTCTGTGTTGTACAGTTTAGATGGTGTCCATTCTAAAGGACCAGGCAAACAATGCTTAGGTGCCATTCATCTATATAGGTTCGAGGTTAGGTGTCGAATGGCAGGCTGCAAAATGAGCAGCCACACTAGGCCAAAATAGGCCCATTGTGATACCACAGAATCTAGTGTCCTCAACTACCCGATGGAATGTTGTCCCTATAGCCCGGCGCCCAAATGAGGTGAATTTTGAATTATTCCTCCATTTCGTTAAGAGACAAGTAGCAATGAAGGGCACCTTTGGAATTGAAGGTGACCGGGGATCTCGGGCCCCACTAATACAGATGCATGCCGTTCTTTGCACACGACTGAGGAGGTTATAGTGGATGGCTTTATCCAAAACACCTCCTTGTGGTGTTCCCCTACTGACGAATCTTTGAACTGAGACCTCAGCCAGCTTTGAACTGCTAAACCTGTTAGTAAGCAACTGGTACACCAGTGCGCCAATCGTTGTCTCAATTCCAAGGTTCGACAGTAATTGCCTTTGGTTCGACATTGCTAAACGCTCCCTCATATGGGTGTCAATCAATTTCTCCAAAGTTTTGTAGGAGAAATGACGGCAAGCTTATGGGTCTGAGATCTTTGGGGTTAAGGTGCGAGCTTTTACCCGCCTCGGGTATGAAAGCCACATTGACTTCTGTCCATGGCTTGGGAATGTGAACTTAATCCAGGCAAGTTTTAAAGATAACCGTTAACCAGGGAAAGATTAGGTCCACATTCCATTGAAGTTCAGCCGGAATAATATCGTCTAGTCCAGGAGACTTGAATGGCTTAAAGCCGCTTATTGCCCAAAGAATGTTGTTTCTTGTAACAAGATAAAAGGGGCTGCTTATCATAGACCTTGCCGAGATCATAGTTGGACCGAAATGGCATTCCAGCCGTTTGGGAAGTGGGAATCCAGTAATGGGTTCAGGGATTCTGCACTGGAGGTGGTCCACGAGCCATCTGCCCTTGTGAGGTAGCCAGGCATTTTGGGAGTGGCCGCGAGGATCTTTCAAAGCTTGGACGCCACAGAGATCTCTTCTATTTTACCACAAAAGAGTCTCCAGGATTTCCGTTGGGCTTGGTTTTGATTTTCCTGCTGCTCCTAGTATTTTGTTCCTAATCGCTTGTTTAAGATAACACGGTGGCATTTTTCCTGTAGTGTCTGCCTTGCCGAAGGATTTCTGCTGTATCCACTGAAGGCTGCAATTTGGACAATGGCGTTGGTGCGGGTTTCAATCAGTCTTCCTGACAACTACAGCATTTTCCAAGTCGAGGTCCTGACAGTGACAATAGCCGCTAAAAAAAGGCTGCAATAATGGCAGTACAATACGCTACTTTCTTTTTTATTGGCAGCCAAGCGGCCATTAAAATAAAATCGAGGCTGGTACTTGGCGGGCAGAATAATGTAAGGCTCTGATGGGTTCGCGGACATAAAGGGGTACCAGGAACTGGAAGAGTTAGAGTGCGTAGTGTTAGCTTCCCGTATTTACTCACTTTGGTGGCGCTACTGTTTGGGGTGACCTGGGCATCAACCAACAAGACTCTCCAGTTAGCCCGGTTGAGGTCGCTTTTTACTTGTGCGCACCACCTAAGGCGAGGTCTTCCTGTACTACGTTGTCCCTAAGGATTTGATTCGAAGATTTTACGGACCGGAGCACTGATGTCCATTCGCTCTAAATGTCCTAGCCTTCTCAATTGTGGACTTTCCTGGTCTGAAATCACACTGATAGGGTCCAATCAGGTTGTTGACGAAAGGCTTCAGACGTTCAAACAATATGGCAGGTAGGATCTTGCACGCGATGTTGAGGAGACTGATTCCTCTGTAATTGAGGCAATTGAGGGGCTGTCTCCCTTGTGGATTGGACAGACGGTGCTCAGATTCCATTCGTCAGGCATACACTCGTTTGACTAAATCTTAGAAATGAGTTGATGTATGCTCTCTTAAAAGTTATCTTCAGCTGGCGAGCAGCCCTTATCTGTATGCGGTGGTATAGGAGTCGTTGAGAGATTTCGGGATAGGCGTTCGGCAAAGATTCTGATGGTCTCTTGCGATTACAGCTTTTCGACTTCAAATCTTCTTACAGTAGCTTTTCTTAGTTTTGGCGTTTGGGATATCCGCATTCGTACCTTGGCTGCATCAAGGTAGTGATCGATCCGAGTCGATGTTGGCTGCTCGGAAGGTGCGGACATCCAGAATATTAGAGGTATGCCTTGCGTCGATCGCAATGTGGTCAATTTGGTTGACTGTTTCATGATCAGAAGACCGTTCCATTGTGGATATTGAGATGAACAAACCGTGTGCATGGTTTCGGCCCACAGCAAAGTCAATAAGCGTAAGTTGGTTCCCAGGTGTTGTGTCATGTAGGCTATGCTTGCCAACTGTCATACCAAAGATGTCCTCCTTTCCACGATATCGACGTCATACTTAGGACATTGTCGAGGAGCTCGTAGGACAATTCTTTGGTGGCGTCGTCCTTGTCTTCTGTTGGGGCATGAGCGCATATAAGGCTTATGTTAGCAAATTTAGCCTCGATGTGCATTGTCATAAGGCGCTCCCTCACGTGTCGAAAGCTTAAGACTTCTTGCCTAAGTCAAGCATCACAGTTTTTCATCCTTCATTTGAACCGCCCATCCCATCGCACTTCCTGGATAGCGATGAATTCTACTTTATAGCAGTTTAGTCTGCTTATTATTCGGATGCACGCGGTCTGTTAATGGTTCGAACATTCCACGTACAGATCCGATGATTGTTCTCTGTGTTTCGATTGCTGTGCTCGTCAACAGTGAAGTCATCGTTATCCGAGGCTCGTGTGGGTTTCGGAACTAAGTACTAAGTACTACGCACGACCAGTACCCCTACGATGAGGGGCCGGCTTTTCAAGAGTATCCACTTCGGGGATGAATTGTTCGCGATGCTGTTGCTTTTTAATGACACCTCAGAAAAAAAAAGTCAAATCGCAGCTCATCGCCGGCCAAGCAACATCACCAAAACGACTGATTAAATGATTATCAAACTTAGTTTGTAATAAAGCGACACGTAGTCCGATCTTGGTGGAACCAAAATTTGCCCAAGTTCAAATTCTCAATTTCTGGCCATAAAAAATCGGTTATCATGCATCAGTAGCGCTCTTCATTGACTGTTACGTTTTTTCCATTGACGTCTTGGAATATAATACGGAGTTTCTGCCAATTTTTTCAGTGCATAAGAGCTGTCAGTGTCAAAATAACATATGATTCAAAAAGAAACCAACAGATGGCCCACACATAAGAGCTGTCAGTGTCAAAATAACATATGATTCAAAACCAAACAAACAGATGGCGCACCATTTACAAGAAGTGCAGCCAAGTGCTTCATTTCACTAATGTCAAAATGCATACTCATTTAGCTACTTGTCAATGGGTATTCAGTACAGCGGCTAACTATAATCATTGACCGAAAAAGTATTAATACATCTGCTTGTATTTATTTTTTTGTTCATAAGTGTCAGATATACATCTATAATGTTATAGCGCCTAATTGGGTTCGATCACTTCATTTTTCAACATGTGATTTGCGCCTCAGAAAAAACAAACCCATTAACTGTCAAGAGTCTGTCAAACGAACATTAATCATATCACATGCGATAATCACTTTTGTTTTATCTCATCTTCTCGTCTCGTTTCTTGGCAAACGACCGCGACGATGAGATGAGAACACGAGCTCGCAAGAGATACGCGATGATTGAACAAAGTACATGCAATTTACATATTACTTCTTAATCGCATTTAAATCTTACAACTGCTACCTACCTACCTTCAGGTATCCAGAGCTCCAGCTCCAGGTCTAGAAAATGAAAAATCTACCAGAAAACGAGGATAACAAAGGAGAAAAAGAAAAACAACGAAATGAGAAGAGAAGAGAGAAAAAAAAAAAACGTTTACACCTTAAAAATTATTTTGAAGTTGGTACTGGTCTTGACCATCCGCTTAAATGGTTTTTGTTGTTCCGGCACACACACGCATACACGAAGGAACACCCTTCTCTCCACTTCACGCCAGATGATGGGGTTCCTCCACCGAATCCTCCACACTGCACTGGTTGGTTCCTTCTTCCCTCCATTCGGTTCGTTTAACTTGAAACATTAATTTTCCGTATAACGAGATTGTAGTTTACGCTCCCATACTATTGTAGTTGTTGCTGGTGGCACGTCTTTGGGTTTATTCTCCTCGTGGAGAGCTATGTTTTTTTTTTAGTTCTTTTCAATTTATTCTTCTTCTTCTACTCCGTCCCCTTTCTTGGTGATTGTGTTTCAATTTGTTTTATGCTTATTTTTGAATGGAATCGAGGACGCTTGCTCCCCAACTAAAGTTGTGAATTCGCACGAGAGAATGCGCCTGCATGTGGAAATGCAAATCCAGTGATTAGTAAGTAACCTATAACCTCTAGAACGAGCTCTCTCCTGAAAAACCACTCAATCTCAATTCCCCCATTGAGAATTCAATTCAATAGATTTTCCATTCGAGTTGAATGACGTGGATGGATGGATGGATGGATGGATGGATGGATGGATGGATGGTGGCTCCACAATAACCAAACCCATGGCCTAACCACTAACCATCGCACCAATAGCAGCATCAGCAGCGTTAGAAACAAAAGCTGAGTAGAGTAGAACTTTCTAGCACCTCGCTTGAGAGGAGGCAGCACAGGAAGGAAGGTTAGGTGCTCCTTGGCGTCGTTGTGTGTGCTGCCATTGAGGTGCATTCGACTGGATTGAAAAGGTGGTAATATGCTTGAATTGATCCAAACTAAACATAAATTACTCGATCCATGCAAATGGGTGCAGAAAACAAAGAAGAACAAGAAATGAGATTGCAATCGGAATGGTAGCTATGGAAGCAAAGAAAAGAAGAAACAACGAAAATATTGAAAAGTATCATCATCATCATCAGCATCAGCATCAGCATCAGCATCATCGTGATGAACAACACACTGCCTCTTCATCGCACAATGGACGTAGGAGCTACACCACACTGTTGAACCAAAAAACTACATCGGAACCGCAAAGTAATTTATCATAAGTTCGCATTTCAATGATTTCCAAGTGAAGGCAGGGAACTATGGAGGTCGGGCTGTACTGTTTTAGTGGGGGCGAGTTCCTTTCACATCTCCACATCTCCACATCGACATCCACCAGCTGCAGCTCCATTTTCATCTTGCCTCCGGATGCCTCTGCTCTTCTTCGGGTGCACTGCTTGAGTAATTTGATTTTTGGAGTGCAACGACGACGACAACAACGACGCATGGTGGTGATGTTGATGCATCCTATCGGCTGGAGAGAATGTGTGGTGCATGCTGTTCTATGATTTTGAATTTGATGGGAAGATGGTTCTTGCTGGTATCATGTGACAATCAGTGAGCACCACCAGGCCTACTGAGTACTCATGAGGTGGGTGGGTGAGTGGGTGTGTGCGTTCTAGGAATTTTACGGGGTGTAATAATCTTCGTTAGCTACAGAGACAGAGATTCATTCCCAGAGGCATTGGAATGTTGGTGTTGCATTTAGTTATTACTTGAAGTGGCGTTGTCGGTATGTCAGGTAATGATGATGGTGCGTAGGTAGATGAATTCCAATTTGACAACTTGACAGGTGGTGGTTTCGAATAGGTATTGATTGCGAAATGGGTGTAAAGTCTATCATCGTTGACTGATTGCATGAGAAAATGGTGTCAATGTCAGTCGAATAGTTTTTTTTTTTTTTTGTACTGAAAAGACTAAAAGAGTTTGATCTTAACTTGAAGTGTATGTATGAAACACATTCGAGAGACAGGGGCTGGTATTAATTCAAAAAGGCGACAAGCTCCCAGAGCAACTGCCGTCATACAGACCGCTGCGCATGCTAAACACAGTAGGGAAAGTGCTGGAAAGAGTTATCCCCGACAGACTTGACCAGTACAATGAAGGAGGCAACGGGCTTTCCAACCGACAATACGGCTTCAGGAAAAAACAAAGCACAACCCATGCGATACAAGCAGTTTGCGATATTGCACGTGAAGCCATATCTGGAACCAGATGGAATGAAGGAAAAAGCAGTACTGCAGCGTTGTTGCGTTCGACGTCAGGAATGCTTTCAATTCGGCCAAGTGGAGCCTAATTATGAGAGGAATAGGCGGAGGGAGTGGCAAACTACCTGCTGCAAATAATTGAAGACATAACTCTTTTCTATAATACGGACGAAGGGCCGAAAGATATACAATTACAGAAGGAATCTCACAGAGATCAGTTCGAGTTTCGGAACTGTGGAACATTATGCACGATGCAGTAGACGTAATCGGATACGCCGATGATACCGCATAGGTAGTAGTAGCTGAAACTCTAGAGGAGGTGACACAAAACTGCAATAACACTATGACATCGACATCGCAACTGACCCATTCTGCCGCCATTGCAAAGGCAATGTCCAGAAACTGATATCGTCCTCATGAGTGCGAGCATCATGCAGGTACTTACTTACTTACTTAGCGGGATCCCGACCCGTGAAGAGTCTCTGCCTAAGACACTGCAGCCTTAGACAGAGAAAGAGCGCTCTGGCATCCGCGATAGCTTGTCGTCTTGAACCTGGGGGTTGTGATTCGAAGATCCTCTTTGCTGGAGCATTACTGTCCATTCGCTCGATGTGCCCGAGCCAGTATAGTCGACGTGTTTTGGCCGTTTGGACTACATCCACATCTTGGTACAGCTCTAGAGTTTGCGGTTGTATCTTCTACTTCATTCGCCCTCCTCGCATACGGGACCGAATATCCGACGAAGAATTTTTCTTTCGTTAATGTTCAGTATCTGCTCTGCTTTCCTACTTATCGTCCAGCACTCGGCTCCATATAGCATGTTCTTTGTTTGTTGACAACATGTACTTGGTTTTGTCCTTATTTACTTCAAGGACAACTCGTTTCGCCTGTTCTTCAATTGTCGTAAAAGTCTCTAACACGGCACGCTGGGAGCACCCGATGATGTCGATGTCGTCTGCGTATCCCAGCAACTGGACAGATTTGTTAGAGATAATGCCTTCTGTGTTCACACCTGCCTTGCGCACTATCTGTTCCAGCACAAGATTGAAGAAGTCACATGACAGCGCATCTCCTTGCCGAAATCCGGTGCATGTTTGGAATGGTTCGGAGGAACTGTTTCCGAATTCCACGTTGCACCGCGTGGTTTCCAACGTCACGCGGCATAGCTGGATCAGTTTAGCCGGGATCCCGAATTCGGCCATCGTTTTGTAGAGTTCAAGACGATAAATGCTATCATATGCGGCTTTAACGTTGATGAAGGGATAGTGAGTCTCAACTTGAAATTCGTTGGTCTTTTCCAGGATTTGCCTTAGTCTGAATATTTGGTCGATCGAAGGGTTTTTTTTTTGGGTCGTAGCTGGTAGCCTATGGTGGTTTTGGCTTCTTTTTTGATTATGTCGCGATACTGGTTCCACAGATTGTTGGCGTATGTGGATACTGAATGTACAGCAAAGAGTCTCTCGCCCAGGCGGTCTCTGTAGGCTCTGGCTACTCCAGTCGTGCTAAGGCTTCCAACGTTGATTTTCTTTTTCTCCACGGTTTGCAGCTTTTTCTCGTTAGATAGTCGAGTTCTGAACTTAGCTGCAACAAGAGAATGGTCAAAGTCGACGTTTGGCCCTCAGAAAGTTTGAGCATTCAGAATATTGGATACTTGTCTCACATCCATTAGCACATGGTCGACTTGATTGGTGGTTCGACCATCTGTAGAGTGCCAGTTTCCTGTGTAGAAACACCGCATTACGAGCTGCTGCAAAATTGATTAGCTGGAAGCCGTTGTCATGTCGTGGAAGCTGTGCTTTCCGATTAACCCGCGGAAGACGTTTTCTTTACCGATTTTGGTATTGAAGTCCCCGAGTCTACGGACAGAACTTCGTCTAGGAGGTCATACAACTACTCCTTGATAGAGTCTTCAACTTCGTCGGTAATGGCGTGTGGATATATTACGCTGATGTTTTGAAATGTTGCTGCAAAGAGCTTTCCAAAATGTTTTATTGTAGTAAACCATGCAAATATGCATTGACCAGAACTGCCTCACTACATTTGTTTGACAGATGCGATGTCAAACAATGACTAGAACATAAGATAGAGGCAGTTCTGGTCAACGCATATCTGCATCGTTTGTATTCAGTTCTAACTTCGCCGAAACCACTATAGCTATGTCGTCAGTGAATCCAATAATTTGTACTCCATCGGGGACTCTCAGTTTCAATATTCCATCATACATTATATTCCATAGTATTGGTCCGAAAACGGAGCCCTGTGGTCTATAACGACCCAAATCCTCTTAAACTTCTCAATCAATTGACATGTTCCATTTGGAGCGCTTCATCGACCAACAATAGCTAAATGTCTCTGTTATACATATGTATCCGGTGGTAGTTCAGTCTTGCAGTCCTTGAATGAAGAACTTCCAAGACTTGATCGACTTAGAAGTTCGTCGTCGAGGTGATCAGCTACAGAACTAAGCGTATCACTGCCCTGATTTCTTTCAAAGGCTTCAAGTTCCTTTTAGTTGAGTCCCGGAAAAAAAGAAAAAATATTGTTCTCTGTCACCGGCTATATTCGAAAACCAGTCGACAACAACAAAATAAAAAACTCAAACAATCGATAAATAAGAATACGAAATCGATTTAAAAACGAAGCAATGTTCAAATAAAAAGAGAAAACCAAAAGCAAAAACAAACGACTCCATTGGAACTCTATAAATCCACAAAAAAAAGGGCACGAACCAAGAAGAACCAAAGAAAAAGCATTCTGCCAACACCAGCAAGTAGAGAGAGATTCCACGTACCACACACAATACCCTACACCAAGTCTCTTGAAAGAGGAGTAGCGCAGCAAGCAATCAAAGAAGCGAATACGAAGAAAGAACCATAAAAAGATCTCGAAAAACAGAAATACTATCTGTGCGCGCGCGTTCGCCCCATAAAGGAACATGTTGTGGAAAATTTACAACAAGCCCCCCGAGCCCTCTTCCAGCCTCCAATCCCATCCCAGCAAAGCATAAACATCTGAGATACTGTAATCTGTTTTCGAGGCGCGAATTTGTGTTCGAATTCCACTTATATTTTATGTTCATTGCTCCCTTGCTCCGAGCGTACGAGATACGAGCATACTTTGGACACACGAACCAAAATAAAACATAAATCAAGCTCGTTGTCGGGCTCAAGAGGCTCAAGCGATCCATTCGCACCTAATACATTAAGACGCGCGGGCCAATTCAATCTCTCTGTGGATGGCAACTTTCAGCGCCAACTGTATGCAACATTTGTATCGATGAAGTCGCTGCAAATTGATATTTTATCGCGGATTGTTGGGGAAATGAATCAATTTGGCGTGTCAATGATCCGTGCCACAGGCGGCGGGTGGGACACAATTGGGCGGGGGACTCCTCCAGCCGAGTGCGTGTGTATGCATTTGCCGGAGAGATATGAAAGTATAGACACAAGTGTGCACTATAAAACTATTTTTAATTGGAACACAAACACGCGTACATCAAAGCGAAAGAGACCTCAATTGAGCGAGAGCATTGTACAGAAGGCATTCAGCTTGGTCCGCTTGGCTCGGTTCGGCACGATGGACGCACGCGGGACCCTTTGAGGTGATGTGATGAATTGTTGCCTTGATTATTTCAAATATTTTGTTGTTTTGTTTATTTGTTCGGCGCTGAACGCGTTTGATTTGGGATTGCATAGTCTCGAAGCTGTTTGTGGGCGGCATGAGTTTATGATATCAAATATGTTGAGGATGGATAGGAGCGCGCATTAGAAAGCAGAAACTCCGGGGGTGGCAGATTGAACAACATCATCAGATATTTTTGGCGCGCAACGAATTTGGTGGAATTTTTATTTTTCTATTTCGCAGGACGAATTTTTTTTTTCCAAACAATAACCATGACCAAGTGTGGGCGGGTGTCTATTTTTAGTACATTCTTGATATGCGCCAAGAATTTTATTGATTTACGGAAATCTGTTGATCAGAAGAAAATATGTTTTAAATGACCTTTTTGACTGTCGCTTGTGTCGTACAACGTGTTGGATTGGATTCTGTTGTGAAAGTGCGAGTTATTTCGGTACTTTGGCAACACTACGTTGAGAAATTCTTTCCAAGGTGAGTGATGTTGCCCAACGTTTTCACAGAATAACGTCAACTCGTCGCCACAATTTGCGTCCACCTGATCAAAACGAAGTGAGGATAGTAATATTCAAGTTTGAATCCAACCAGCTGGACCTGATGAGAGCATGCATCAACTCATCTCTAAAATTTGGTCAAACGATTGTGTGCTTGATGAGTTGAATCTCAGCATCCTTTGCCCAATCCACAGTAAAAGAGGATTTTATCTGCCATACTGTGTGAATGCCTGAAACTCTTCGTCAACACCCTAATCGGCTCCTATCAGTTTGGTTTCAGGTCAGGAAAGTCCACATTTCTACACATCGACAGATCCTGGATAAAACCGAAAAAGTTCAAATCGATATCCACCATCTTTTTATCGATTTCATTGCCGCATTTAATTGGCTTCGCCGATGACATACCAGCATGACTGAGCATGACTGCAATCAAGCTACCGGAATGGTCCAGCTCTAGCTCCTACGCCTGGGTTTACAACTTGCAGAAGAAACGACAGAAGTAGTATCAATCAGCAGCAGGCGAGTCATGGAGACTATAAGAGTAATCGTGGACGATCACGTTACACTTTCAAACCAGAATTGAAGTACCTTGGCATTACTTTAGACGCACGGCTAACCTTTAAGTAAGACCTGCAGCATACAGATGAAAAGACAGCAAAAGGATCATGCCAAATATCGGCAGACCAAACCACAGGAATAGATTGCTTTTACCAAGAGTTGCGGCATCGATAATGCTCTACACTGAGAGAACAAACAATGTAAAATCAAATAAAAAAAAAATAAAAATCGGAATGATTTGGCAAAGAACGCGAAAATTTTTAATTCAAAACAGTACAACTTTAAAAAATAATTGTAGGTAAAATCAGTTAAATCTAAATACGACTTAACTTCAAATCAAGGTAGTTAAATCCATAGATTTAAATGTGTTGCACATACACATTTATGTATATTGTCTAACCTTAAATTGAAAGCGGTTAGTACTTACATTAAATGAGGTCCACCATTGAATCAATGTAAAGTAAAATTGATATAAATATGGCAGGTACTGAATTCAAATCTTTTTTACTTCGTTTTTAAGTTGCACTCTTTTGAATGATGATGTTTCCATATTAACACTAAATAGGTTACATCGTCCATTTTAAAATCATTCGGTGTTCATTTAAATAGGATAGTAAATGAAACAAGAGCGATTTAAAAAGTTGCATAAATATACATATTGTTTATACTATGTACAGATAAATAACAACAACACACATTTTTTTTTATTAAATATTTATTACATTTATAAGTTTTACATATATTTATTCCTTACAAAGGTTTTATCATTATTAATTTGATATAGGTGAAGCGGAGTACTAGTAAAAAAGTTTATATTTTTGATAAAAATGCTACCAAATTTCTCTCTAACTTCATAAGAGTTAGTTGAGAATAATATGCGTTGCTTGATAAATCTTTGATTTTGAAATAGCTTTCATCGATGAGAAATCTGATTCCATCTGTATACTTAGTTAAAAAATAAGAAAGTTGCAATGAAACTTTAATAGCAAGTGAACAAGGTGAATTTAGCCTGATGCTGTTAAGGTAAGCTTTACACTCCTTGTGTTTAGCTTCAAAACGCATTACCCAAACGTACCACATTTTTTTTATTGCTCTAACATAATGGACCAAAAAAATGGTGTTTCGGTCCATATAGTTCTACATTACTTAACGGGCTCCCGACCCGTGAAGAGTCTCTGCCTGAGACACAGCAGCCTTCCACTCTCTTCGATCCCGGGCACGCTGCTTCCAGTTATCTAGACCAAGCGCTCTGGCATCCACGATAGCTTGATCCTTAAAACGGAGGTTCGGTCTTCCTTGTCTTCTTGAACCTGGGGGCTGTGATTCGAAGATCCTCTTTGCTGGAGCATTATTGTCCATTCGCTTGATGTGGCCGAGCCAGTGTAGTCGTCGTGTTTTGGCTTTTTGGACTACATCCACATCCTGGTACAGCTCATAGAGTTCGCGGTTATATCTTCTCCTCCATTCGCCCTCCTCGCATACGGGACCGAATATCCGACGAAGAATTTTTCTTTCGAAAGTGTTCAGTATTTGCTCTGCTTTCCTGCTTATCGTCCAGCACTCGGCTCCATACAGCAGAACTGGCAGGATCAAAGTTTTGTAGAGCATACATTTCGTCTTTCGAGTTAGGAGTTTTGACCCCATTTGTTTCGCCAAACCGAAGTAGCAGCGGTTTCCTAGGGTAAGTCTTCGTCGAATCTCCACTAAGTTGTCATTCGTGGAGTTGATATTTACTCCGAGGTAGGTAAACTCCTTAACCACTTCGAAGTTACTGTTGCCAACAGTGACGTTTTGTGCTAGGCGGTGGACAGATGCTTCTTTGTTTGTTGACAACATGTATTTGGTTTTGTCCTCATTCACTTCAAGGCCAACACGTTTCGCCTCTTCTTCAATTGCCGTAAAAGCCTCTAACACGGCGCGCTGGGAGCGACCGATGATGTCGATGTCGTCTGCGTATCCCAGCAACTGGACAGATTTGTTGAAGATAGTGCCTTCCGTGTTTACACCTGCCCTGCGCACTATCTGTTCCAGCACAAGATTGAAGAAGTCACATGATAGCGCATCCCCTTGCCGAAATCCGGTGCATGTTTGGAATAGTTCAGAGGAACTGTTGCCGAATTGCACGTTGCACCGCGTGTTATCCAGCGTCACGCGGCACAGCTGGATCAGTTTAGCCGGGATCCCGAATTCGGCCATCGCCTTGTAGAGCTCAAGACGATGAATGCTATCATATGCGGCTTTAAAGTCGATGAAGAGATGGTGAGTCTCGACTTGAAATTCGTTGGTCTTTTCCAGGATTTGCCTTAGTGTGAACATTTGGTCGATCGTCGATCTGCCGGGCCGGAAGCCACACTGGTACGTGCCGATTAGTGTGCTGCAGAAAGGCTTCAGACGTTCACACAGTACGTTGGATAGGATCTTATATGCGACATTAAGCAGGGATATGCCTCGGTAGTTCTTACAAGACATAGGATCGCCTTTCTTGAAGATGGGGCATATAGAGCTGATAGTCCAGTCATCGGGCATGACTTCATCCACCCACACTTGGTTGATGACTTGGTGCATGCACCCCACCAAAGCATCACCACCATGTTTGAAAAGCTCTGCTGGTAGACCATCAGAGCCGGCGGCCTTGTTGTTCTTCAGCTTTTTGATAGCTGAGCCGACCTCTTCAAAACTAGGAGGGGGAATGGATTCTTCATTGACTGGATGCGGGTTCTCTTCTTGCCCTATCACTCTCTCTACCTGCCCATTAAGTAGCTGCTGGAAATGCTGCTTAAATACATCTACTATTCCCTGTGCTTCGGTGACTAGGTTTCCTTCACTGTTTCGAAGAGCCTGCGTTCCGGGCTTGAAGCCAGCTGCCAGTTGCTTGGCTTTCCTGAAAAACATCCGGATGTTGTTCCTATCGCGGGACTCTTCGATATCCTTGAGCTGGGAGGCTGCGTGGGCCCTTTTCTTCTTACGCAGTATCTTCTTCTCCTCCCTTCTTCTGGTTCGATACTCTTCTCTCGCTGCCCTTGTTTTGCGTTGCAGCGCTTGCAAGTGTGCATTTTCTGTCACCTTTTTCCGGCGTACGCATTCATCATCATACCAAGGGCTCTTTTTGGGTGGTGGCTGGTAGCCTATGGTGGTCTCTGCTACCCCTTTGATGATGTCGCGATACTGGTTCCACAGATTGTTGGCGTTTGTGGATGGTGAATGCACAGCGGAGAGTCTCTCACTCAGGCGCTCCCTGTAGGCTCTGGCTACTCCAGACGTGCTAAGGCTTCCAACGTTGAATTTCTTTTTCTGGGCGGTCTGCAGCTTCTTCTCATTGGATAGTCGAGCTCTGAACTTAGCTGCAACAAGAAAATGGTCAGAGTCGACGTTTGCCCCTCTGAACGTTTGCACATTCAGAATGTTGGATGCGTGCCTCGCATCTATTAGCACGTGGTCGATTTGGTTGGCGGTTCGACCATCTGGAGAGCGCCAGGTTGCTGTGTGGATTCGTAGTCTTGGAAACCTAGTGCTACTTATCACCGTATTACGAGCTGCTGCAAAATCGATTAGCCGGAAGCCGTTGTCTGTTGTCGTGTCGTGGAGGCTGTGCTTTCCAACTAATCCGCCGAAGATGTTTTCCTTACCGATTTTGGCATTGAAGTCCCCGAGTATGATTTTGACATCATACTCCGGACAGGCTCCGTAGGCTCCGTCCAGGAGGTCATAAAACTCCTCCTTGATAGAGTTTTCAGCTTCGTCGGTAGGGGCGTGTGCACATATTATGCTGATGTTTTGAAATGTAACCTTGATGCGGATCACAGCCATAGTTCTACATTGCAAATTGTTATTCTGACAAATTAAGCGATCATATTTTAAATGACGTGTAAGGATTTCTGTAGTTGGAAACTTTTTTAAGCATTTAAAACAAATATATGTACATTATTATAATATAATTTTATTGCATATACATACATATGTATGTATGTAGCATTTTTTCAGGAATTTTGTTTTTAATTGTTTAGATAGTTTAAAAGAGATGTGATGTTAGGAGATTTTATATCAAATTGTGTGTTTATAGCATAAAAGTACTTTTAAATAAATACCCAACATGGCTGACATGCTAAGGGATACTGGAGCGAAAGTACTTGAAAAGTCTTAAAACAAATGTCTAAAGCTTCAATGAAGCTATCGAACTTATATAAATTTTTATCCAGATAAATAAAATATGAATTTAAATCGCTATCGGTCGGACCCACTGCTATAATGAACGGCTGAATTGTCAAACTTACATTGTACTATTTATTAATAAGCTCATGTATTTTTTCCAAGTATTTATTGATGAATGGTAGTCTCAAAACAAAACTCTCCTGAGCATCACCTATAGTTGCTTTCCGTTTATTACTTCCGGTTTTATCCCTGAATCTCGAAACAGGAGGAAGGACTGAATTGAGCAACGTAGCCAGTATATAATCCTCGGAATCTAGCAAAAAGTGAGTTTTACTTGTGTTTTACGCCATTTTATTTACATACCTTTTTTTAAAGAAGCTTTGGATAATGCAAACTTTTTTTTGCAAATGTCGTTGTGAATGTTTACTTCGTAGTAATTCTTCACGTCAACTTTAAACTTTTCCCATTTGCTTAAAAGAAGGTGTTGTTTCCCGGGATACAATAGTTCAAAGTCGTATTTTTATCTAAAGAGGCAAAACTATATAAATAAAACGAACTAATAGAATACATATGGAAATAAAGAAGTCTTACCAGTTCTGGTTGCCTTGCATCGGTAAATTTTGGCCAGGATTTAATAAATTCAAAATTGCATGTTTTGAACTCACGTTGACGAAGAGAAAAAGTCTTCTTCCACTTGTCGCAAACCAAAGTCCAATCCGAGCTTTCTCGGCTCAACGTATTTTTTAGGGCCAAAGCTATAGAATCATCAACTTCTGCTAACTGCTGCGGTTCAGTTACCTCTTCCGGTGCAATTTTTTCCTGTTCATACTTCTTACCTTCGGGTAGGGGCTAGAATATACCCGATGTAGGCATACCTGTCGTAAGAGGCGACTAAAATTCAATCTCCGTATACCGAGTGTATAGAGTATACAAAACATGCAATGGAAAAAACAAACAGATTAACTACCCCAGGTGGCAGCCCAGCTATGCTGGAAAATCCACCCTCTTCGGAGGTAGGCTCTATGGATTCTGGGGAGAGCTTTTTATTGCACAAAAATCCCTTTGAAAAAAGGACAAAGATATGTCGATCTCCAACACCTAGATCGAATGTCTCCGGGAAAAGAAGTCCGCCGGTTAATCAGGACTCAGTGATAACGAAATGCTACGTTAAAGAGAACAACGAGCTACGTGCTAAAATCGATGAAATGGAGCGACTCTTCCAAGAGCTTACACATTGCATTTGCCGTATGTTTTTTTTTCTTCCTCATGCGGTCGACGCAATGCTTAAGGTAAAGTAGCACTAGACGAATAGCGGGTTGTGAGTGTTTATTTTGTTGGTGGACCAAATCATATTGTCGTACGGGCATAACACCTATGGCAATTTGTTTTGGAAAACTAACGTAGGATCTACACTTCACAGCTCTGCTTAGTAGCGTCGGGGTTTGTGTTTTTTGTGTTTGTCTTTTATAATGCTAGGGAATTTTAGAGTGGATATAAGTAACATTCGTGGGCTAAGGAAGAATCACTTTGCCGCGTACGTCCACGTCTGTAAATACAGGCCAGCTGTTTTGGCACTGGGTGAAACACAGGTAGGTGAGAACTCTGATTATTCAGATTTGAACCTTCCTGGATATAGCCTGGTGCCTTTATTCTTCTCCCACCGCGGTCTCGCCATTTATATCCGTAGTGATGTAACCTACCAAATTCAACCACAATATGGCTCCTGTTCCAATCCGGAATTCAACTTCATGTGGTGTCCGTAGGCAAATTATCCACTACTGTTTTATTTATAGAAGCCCCAACATTGACAGCAATTCTACTTGTAATGAGTTTGATGCGCTGTTTGACTCCATCTTAAGAATTGTTTCCCATTACCCTCATACTGAGATCGTCATTGCGGGCGATTTCAATATACACAATTCTGGTTGGCTTCGACATTCTGGGCAGACAACACCCAAAGGAAGATATGTTGAAATCTTTGCTGAGGTAAATAATTTGACCCAGCTTGTGAATGAGCCCACACGGCTACCCGACATTGACAGTCACACCGCCAATACTCTGGACTTGTTCCTTAGCTCCCACCCCGATAAATACACCATAAATGTATTATCGCCTCTAGGGTCGTCAGACCACTGTGTCGTATCGGCTAATTTTTCGTACCTTAACCACACAGTTAAAGAAAAAGCTCCTAAAAGATTAGTTTGGCAGTACGAGAAAGCCAACTGGGACGGCATGAACAGCTTCTTTAGGAGTTTTAACTGGTCGTTATGCTTCCTCGATAACGACGTGGACGCCGCCGCCGATACGATTACGAACACTATTCTCCTCGGCATGAAATCCTTTATTCCTCACAGAATAAAGAGAAGCAAAGAAGCTATCAGGTTGAGGGAGTTAAGATTTCGGTCATTTAAGGCCAACCCAACAGAGGAAAACCGAAAAATATTTAAACGAGCCAGAAATGATTGCAATGCTCTAATTCGCCGTGTAAAATTCTCCTTCGACCAAAAATTGAGGCAAAAGATTCTACACTGTCCCAAAGGTAGCAGAAATTTTTGGTCGTTCCCTTCCCTCCCCAACGCTAGTTCACAATGACACTCCAGCTGTCAGCTCTTTGGACAAGGCCAATCTGCTTGCAGCCCTATTCGCTGCGAACTCCACGCTCCCAGATTGTGCTTTGCCCCCCCCCCCCTGTACTTGAGCGCGTCGAACATTCTATGGGACAAATCCACTTTCGCACTCGTACAGTAGCAAGAGTACTTAAAGATCTCAACATTAATAAATCCGCTGGTCCAGATGGTATCTCACCCATTATTCTGAAGAGGTGTTCTTCCACGCTGGCAAAACCACTGCGTAAGCTTTTTCATCTATCCTACTCTTCTGGACTCTTCCCGAGTAGATGGAAAATAGCATTTGTCCAGCCCGTCCCTAAAAAAGGCGAATCTTCTTCTCCCTCCAACTATCGACCCATTGCACTTACGTCCCTTCTTTCCAAGGTCATGGAAACGCTGATAAATCGTCAGCTTATGAAATATCTTGAATCGTCAGTATGGTTTTCGTGATTTGATGGTATATCTCACCGAAAAGTGGAACCACTCTCTGCATCATTCTGGTGAATGTAAGATTGTTGCGCTTGATATTTCAAAGGCATTTGACAGAGTTTGGCATCAAGCTCTTTTGTCGAAAATGCGTGCATTTGGCATCGATGAATCTCTTCTTCAATGGATTAGAAACTACCTTTCGGAACGTTCAATTCAAGTTGTCTTGGACGGTTTCAAGTCTGCTATCCACCATTTAAATCCTGGTGTTCCCCAAGGCTCCGTTTTGTCTCCGACTCTCTTTCTTATATTCATAAATGATCTTTTGTCTGCTACTTCTAATCCAATACATTCCTTCGCTGACGACAGCACCCTCAGCTTCTCATATTCGTTCCCAGACTCACGTCCCTGCTCTTCGGCCGTAGAACTGGAACGGCAGTGTATGTTAAGCTCATTAAATTCCGATCTTGACAGTATAATTAAATGGGGTATAAACAACAGAGTGGAATTTAATGCTTCGAAGACCCAATGCTGTCAGCTGTCGCTCAAGCGTAACCTTAACCCCTTGCCATTATCAATGAATGGCACTTGCATCGTCGAGACCGAAAAACTTTCCATTCTCGGTATGTGTGTTAACGACCAGCTTCGTTGGAATGATCACATATTCGAATCCGCCAAGAATGCTGCGAAATGTTTAGGATTCCTTAAACGCTGCAAGAAGTTCTTTACCCCCTCTGATCTGGCTACAATATATAAGGCATACATCCGCCCCAAGCTCGAGTATAATGCTCATATCTGGTCTGGTGCTCCTAAGACTGGATAGAATTCAAAATCGAGCGTTAAAACTAATAGGGAACAGAAGCATAGCGGAGTCTATTGACTCGCTCCAACATCGCAGAAATGTCTCTTGCCTTTCCTTATTCTATCGCTTTTTTCACAAACAGTGCTCCAGCGAAATAGCCAGTTGCATTCCGCCCCTTCATCAATTTTCTCGCAATACCCGACACGCTTTGAATGCTCATCAGTATACCCTCAAGCCTATTTTCGGACGTACCGTCAAGTATAGAGATTCTTTCATAAACCGTACAACACGAATGTGGAATGCTTTACCAAGCTCTATTTTTCCCTCACAGTATAATCCACAAACATTTAAAACCAACGTCCATCGGTATCTCCTATCTTCTCTTCCTAATTTCCCTAACGCCCGCACTGTGTCTTGACATTAAAAGGGTAGTAATAAGCCCTTGAGCGCGCGTGAATTATAAAAAAAATATATTCTTAAGAAGGAAAAGCAACTTACAGAAGGAGACAAAGATACCGTAGTCAAACGCGGTCTCCCACTCTTACCTTTGATAAAACCGAGAATTTGGACGACATTTTCCAAATCAAAGCGATCTTAAATATAAGGGTTAAAATCGAGCCCATGCGTAAAGGCAAGAGAACGATACCTCAGTGCAAACGATGCCAAGGTTTTAACCACACGCAGGCATACTGCCAGAAAGAACCACGGTGCGTAAAATGTGCTGGTACACATCTCTCGGGAGAGTGCAAAGAAAATAAACAGGTCCCAGCGGTTTGCGCCAATTGCAAGAGAAACCACCCAGCGAATTATCGAGGTTGTGAAGTCGCCAAAGAACTTCAAAGAAGACGCGATACTCTAAGGAAACCGGTACACCCGAATACTAGCCTAAAATATCCCAAAACCGATAAGCCTAAGATTGTGCCAAAGAAAGTGGTGCTGGTCAAAGTACAATGGGAAAACCGCCACTGGTTGGCGCGAGATCGTACGTGCAAGTCGCGTCACACGAACCCAATTCAAGATCAGCCACAATAGATCCGGTATGTCAACTATTATCCGTGATATTGGAAAAACTTGAGGAGCAAACCAAGATTAATCAAGTCATATTTGACAAATTGAGCAAGCTCGAGACCAAACCTCGCAAGACAAACGACAAAACATGAATATGAAACAGTTGCTCAAGATACTAACATGGAACGCAAACGGCCTTCTGAAAAAAATCGACGAACTAGAAGTATTTCTACGGAAAAACAGTATTGATATATGCCTGATATCAGAAATCCACCTAAAAAAGGGACCTGAACCCAAAATAAAAGGATACAGTGATTATCACGCACATCATCCTTCGGAAAATGCGAGAGGCGGATCTTCTCTTTACATCAAAGACTGCATCAAGCACTCCGAAGACATGAAAATAGAACTCGACTCTATGCAAATAAGTTCAGTCTCCGTAAAAATAAACCACTTAGACTACCACATTGGATCTAGTTACTTTCCTCCGGGATATAGGCTAGTAGACGACGACCTCGTTCGCCTCTTTGAATCCCTCGGGCCTAATTTTATCATCGGTGGTGACTTTAACGCGAAACACACCTTCTGGGGTTCAAGATGTAATTCAACGAAAGGCAGGCTATTGTACAAAGTCAGCATGAAGCGTGGTGTGCAATTTTTTTCGACGGGAAAGCCAACGTATTGGTCCAACTGACAAAAATAAAATCCCTGACCTCGTCGACTTCTTTATCGCAAAAGGGCTAGCTAAAGATCTGACGGAAGTCGAAGAATGCTATGATCTATGCTCAGATCACTCAGCAGTCACTTTAAAAATAGGTGGAAATCTAGATACGAAAGAAGGACCGATCGAAATAGAAGACGAAATTGACAAACTTGTGGAAGCCATTCAGAGTGCAGCGTGGAAAAACACTCCTTTCCGGAAGACAGTAACACGGAACAATAAAGTTAAATTCCAACCCGAAATTGAAGACCTCATACGAGAAAAGAGGAGAGTGCGCAAGAGATGGCAACAATCCCGC
This sequence comes from Xylota sylvarum, assembly GCA_905220385.1. Lineage (NCBI taxonomy): Eukaryota > Metazoa > Arthropoda > Insecta > Diptera > Syrphidae > Xylota > Xylota sylvarum. Next base: position 11,873,658 of record LR999960.1, read on the forward strand.
GCGCCCCCAGATAAAACTTATCTGAACTATCTTTGCAACAAATTGAAAAATGTGCTGCATGATTTAAGAAATCGCGAGACTTCTACTTACCTCGAGGGCTTGACTGCTGAAAAGAGCTCAAACTATTCACTATGGAAAGCTTTGAAGTCCGTAAGGAAACCCGTAATGCACTCGCCACCAATAAGGAAAGTTAACGGCGAATGGGCAAAAGAAGACAAGGAGAAAGCGGAATTATTTGCCGAGCATTTAGAAGAAACGTTCAAGCCGTTCGATGGACAACCATTGATCGAAGACCCGAATGTTAACACGGCACCCGACAACTTTAAAGTAAAAACCGTATCCTTGTCCGAACTTCGAATGACAATAGGAAGGTTTAAAAATAACAAGGCTCCAGGATATGATTTAATCACTGGCGAAATTTTGAAGGAGCTACCAACAAAGGCGTTAGTTAAGCTGCTCTACATTATAAACGCTTCTTTGAGACTTTTATATGTTCCAAGGCAATGGAAAGTCGCCGAAGTCATTATGGTTCAGAAACCGGGGAAATGTGCAAACGATAAGAAATCATATAGACCCATTTCGCTTCTGCCGATAACATCTAAGGTCTTCGAGAAACTTTTGATTAAACGATTACAACCAGTAATTGAAGAAAGACACTTGATCCCGGATCATCAGTTCGGCTTTCGGGTCAAACATTCCACAATCGATCAGGTGTATCGTATAACGAATGAAATTGAAGAAGCTCTAGAAGCGAAAAAGATATGTTCTAGCGCTTTCCTCGACGTATCGCAAGCCTTCGATAAGGTATGGCACCAAGGTCTAAGGTATAAGCTAAGGCTAATTCTACCGAAAAAATTGTGTAGAATACTGGGATCTTACCTTGAAAACAGGCTCTTTCGTGTTAGACACGGGACCGAATACTCACAATTCAAGGAAATCCATGCCGGCGTTCCGCAAGGAAGCGTACTCGGTCCAATGCTATTCCTGCTCTACACAAGAGATATGCCAAAAGATGAGGGGACCGTCGTAGCAACGTTCGCAGATGATACGGCTAGCCTCGCAACGGACGAGTCAGTCGAAGCATCAACGGGTAAACTACAACGGGCTCTAAACAAAGTCTGCGAATGGACAAAGACCTGACGAATCGTCCTTAACGAGACCAAGTCAACGCATGTCAATTTTACGTACAAAAAGGTAAACCACTTACCTATTTCCATTAACTCGGTACAAATACCATACGCAAATGAGGCAAAATATCTAGGAATGACCCTAGACGCAAAACTTAAGTGGAAGTCACACGTTAAAAAAAAGCGCGACGAGCTAGAAATCAGACTAAGAGAAATGCATTGGCTACTCGGAAGATACTCGAAGCTAAGCGTATATAAAAAACTGCTTCTGTATAATTAAGTGCGTCTTGGACATATGGAATACAACTTTGGGGTTGTACGAAACCAAGCAATATGGCTATATTGCAAATATTCCAAAACAAAGCCCTACGAGCAATCGTGAATGCTCCATGGTATATAAGGAATAGTGATATTCACAGGGATCTAGGAATTACTACTGTGAATGACGAAGTAATGAACTTTGCTCGCAAACTTCGTACTCGTCTTTATGCTCATTGCAATAATGAAATAATCCGTACTATGGACGTGACAAACATCGAGCGCCGACTACAAAGAACAAGACCATTCGATCTAGCGCCGTAAGGAAAAACCGCATTTAATGACGGTATTAGTAGGTGCCTTCGCTGGAAGGCTACCTACCTAACGAGATTAACACTACAGAAGCGTAAACTACTTGTTAAGGGAACTTAGTCGTAGTCATCAAACAATGAAGAATTGAGAGGATTGAAGCTGTACTACTATGAGCAAGCGCGGCTGATAGTGCCTCTCTGAGGGGTGAGGTTTAGCCCGTAGGCATATACTGACTGACACTAATGACATTGACAGGTCAGCTATATGAATCGGGCATCACCAATGGTACGGACCATTGGTATCTTTTGAAGATTCCTCACCTCCAGGCGCAACCAAAAAAAAAAAAAAAAAAACTTCTTACGTTTGGACCTTGAGTTTCCGTATCTGGAGTATAATTTACCACTAGGGTTCTTTTTTCCTTTTCGAGGAATAAAATAGTAATCCTAAGGCATATGTACATACTTATGTATGTATGTATAATGTTTCTTAATTAAGAGAAATTTAATTATAATTGCTTTTACCTAGACGTATTTTACACTTAGAAAAATTGAGACTATTTGCTCAACTATGCTCGGAAAATCAATTGGCTTTAGCTGTATGTTTGTGCATTTAACTTCTTCGACGACTATTTGAATTAACACATCCCTGTGAAGATTTTCTAACCGATGATTGTCTTCATAGTACTGTATGTGAGTTTGATATATAGCAAATATGTATGTATGTATGTAAATATTCACATGAATCATAATATGCTTACTATTTGTCCACACTTCGACTTTGAGCTTGAGGATGGTGTAGTTTCTCGTGAAGAGTTGTTTTGCTAAAATTGTACTTTTGAGTTCACAGAAATAGTCTCGTCATCAATTCCATACTAGGACGGAAATTCAAATTTACGGTTTGTTTTAAAAATGTATAAATGCACACATTGAGAGTGTTTCAAGATCTAGCCGTTTGTTTTTATTTTATATTAATGCCAGAGCACATAGACTCGATCCTGTCCATTGTACTCCAGGCACCTACAAGTATAGGTCCAAATTTTACTTCAAAAGTAAGTGGGCTAGCAGACCCCACAGTAGCGGCTAAACCCTACAACAAACATCATGTATGATAATATGTATTTACCTGTCTTTTTCTCCATAGAAAAAGTTTTTCCCTAAATTCTGCCCGCAAACCAATATCCTCTATGACGTCCCGAATATCGTCTTTCATTAAGTACTTAAGAGAACGAAAGGTTATGCGTTTATCTGCGAATATATATACAGTGTCTCAAAAAAGTATTTGCACACTCCTTTCAGGTCTGGTATTTCAATGTGTATGTTGTGTTTGTATTGTAAAGGTTGTGTTTCGTAGTTCATCGGTCACAACAGTCTTCTGTGCGATCACTTACATTCGTCGTTGTCGGATATTATAAAGATGTGTCCCAAGAAAAGTGAAATACCGTTGTCGATACGTGAACGAATAGTTGCATTAAGTGAAACTGGAAAGAGTTACCGGGAAATTGCAAAAATTGTGAGTGTGACATTTTCAGCAGTTCGTTACGTGATTAAAAGGTTTCAAGAGACAGGAAAAACCGAAAATAAACCGCGTTCAGGAAGACCAAAGAAACTGACACTAAGAGAACAAAGAGCAGTAATTAGAGAAGCTGAAAAAAAAAACCATTTATTACTGCTCAAAATTTGTCTGATCACGTGGCAACAACATCAGGTAAGGTTGTTCATCCCCAAACAATAAGAAATGTGTTGCATTCTGCAAACATCTATGGCAGAGCGGCAAGGCAGAAACCGTCAAAAACGCTTGGAATTCGCTAAATCACACATTGACAAGCCGCTAGATTTTTGGAAGAGCGTGATATTCTCCGATGAGAGTAAATTTAATATTTTCGGATCCGATGGGAAGCGTTTTGTGTGGAGGAAACCGAACACTGCACTTCAGGCCAAAAATCTAAAGCCTACAGTAAAGCACGGCGGCGGGAACGTCATGGTGTGGGGCTGCATGGCTTTTAATGGAGTTGGAAATCTGGCATTTATTGATGGGACAATGACAGCTGAGTGTTACATCGAAGTGTTGCGAAATAATTTAAACCAAAGTGATGTCAAATTAAATATGGTAGGATCATACTACTTCCAGCAGGACAATGATCCTAAGCACTCAGCGAGGAAAACTCAAGAATGGCTCTTATATAACGTCCCTAAACGACTTGTCACTCCGCCACAATCGCCAGACGTTAATCCGATTGAGAATTTGTGGAATTCTCTTGACACCCAGGTACGAAAACGGAAGATATCCAACAAAAGTGACTTAAGGTCAGCTTTGCTTGAGGAATGGTCAAAATTGTTACCGGAAATAACGCAGAATCTAGTTGTGTCCATGCCAAGGAGACTGCAGGCCATCATCGATGCAAAAGGCATGCACACCAAATATTAAAAAGTAGCAGATTTAATACCAAGGTCGTGTGTGCAAATACTTTTTTGATGTTACTTTTACTAGTTTTTGTCCATTATGAAGTTATTTATGTTTTTTTTTATATAATTATTCTTATGTTGTTTTAATTAGCCTTAAACTACTTTATTATTATATTTTTTTTGACTGAATTCCTTTCATAATAAGAAATACAACGAAAACTACAAGTGTGCAAATACTTTTTTTATTCACTGTATTTAAAACAATATACAACATTGGAGTTAAGCAAAAACAAAAGTCTATGAGTGCACAGCATACATTTGTATATAGATTACATTATGTAATCTCGGCTCATCTACTACTTTGAAAATTTACCTTTTAGTGTTTCGAAGAGACACTCAAGTTGAAATTCTTTTAACAAATTGAACAATTTGTCTTCATCTTCCTCAAGCGGCTCAATAATGACGTCTAAAATTTGTCCATTTTCATCCACATATTGCGTCACTTCATTATTCGCATTTAATGCACTGTTTTGTAGCACTCCAAAATTTGTTATAATAACCATGTTTTAACAAATTATGAAACGCGCAACTATTACTCAACTCAACAGACTGAAGTGCACACGAATAGTAACAATAAGATACTACATGGAGGTGACGCGTCTGCCTTTTGGAGTTAAATTCAAGCGAAAACAATTTACCGTTTAAAAAAGGAACATGTTCCACTTTAAATTAAATACGTTTCCACTTTGAATGGAAGTTGCTAAAACATTTTCACTTTGATTTAAATACGCCCATGCGATACGATACCAATATTAAAATCAAATACGTAAATTTTCTCTCAATTCAATACGTTTTCACTTTAATTTAAAAAGTTTCGTAATTGAAAGAAAATAAAAATTTCTTTATGATTTTATCAAATATTTTTAAATTTAAAATAAAGTCGAAGTGTTCTTAAAGTAAAATGTTTTCAATTTTATGATTTCAAGAGCAGTCGCCAATCTTGAAATGAAGCATACAACGTTTAGAATCGAAGTTGTTCCACTCTTATCTGATTTTTTTTTATATCTTTTCATATTTAAATCAATATGTCTTCAATTAAATTTAAATACGTTTACAAAAAATTATCGAAACTTTGTTTTTAATACGATGCTATTAAAACCTACTATGCAATTTTTCTCTGAGTGTACGGCTCCCAAATATGGGCTGGAAGCTTACAGAATCAACCCGTTGACAGTATGCAGGGATTTCCAAACAACCTCCTACGACGCGACATGTATATTGGTTGGAATGGTGCCAATAGACCTTGTTGCTGAAGAAGCTCAGCGCAAATAGCGTGCCAACAGCACAACGGCTTCAGCGACGAATCGGATTTCTAACTCAAAGCTATGCAAATGACTTAGTCATAATAGTAAGTGAGGAAGAACAATCCAATATTATTGGAGAAGTGCAAAATTAACAAAATTAATGACTGATGCCAATCAGAATGGCTTAAAGTTACCTCAACTAAAACAGTCATCGTACTATTCACCAAAAGAGGAAACTTACACCTTCAAACACCCTCACTCTAAATGGTGCATATGTAACTCGATTTTTTAAAAGAAATAAAATATCTCGGAGTAACTCTAGACCATAAACTTAATTGAAAACGGTATCTGGACAGAGCCACTGAAAGCCCGACTAAAACCTTCTGGGCTCGCTCTACACTTTTCGGAAAAAGTCTCACAAAAAGTACGTCACCATCATCACCCCAATAATAATCAAAATAAGCATCGCTCGTATGATGGGAAAAGGAAAAAGAAAAAAAGAAAAATTAAGCCTTCTCCCACTCCGCCCTATAAAAGGTGCAAAGACTGGCCTGTGTAGGTATTACGGGTGCAATGCATACCTATCTGACTGCTGCGCTGAAAATCCTTCTAAACTTTCCATCTATACATATATGTAAGTGTTATAAAGACTGTACGTCTTATGTAACAACAAAACCACCACCAATCTAGTATGAAGATTCTTGAAGGAATTGCGCTGCTATCCTCACCAGCAGTATGCACCTCAGACTTCATGCCGGTGGGCTTCATGCTGGTGGACTTCATGGACTTCGCCCATTTAAAGATGCCATTTTGAATCGCAGTTATTGGGATAATCCTCAAATCCCTCTACTGATACCTCAATCTGAATGGTACACTGACGGTTCAAGAATGTCAAATGGGTTAGGAGTCGAAATTTCTGGCCCCAGCTACAAATTGTTTACGTCGTCAGGACACTTTACTTCTATCTTCCAAGCAGAGGTTTTTTCTATCGTGCTCTATGGCAAAGAGTGTATCAGATAAAACCTCCGGAGATCACCTGTAAATATTTTATTAAATGCCCAAATGGCTCTTGAAGCTCTCATGTCCTTTGACTTAAAAGCCTTCTGAAAACAATAAAATCACATTAACATACATAATGTTAGCATAAGTCACTGGACATAGATATCTCTGGCAATAAGGATGCTAACGAACTTGCCAGATCCGGTATCCAGTTTCAATTTATTGTCACTTAACCTTTCCGTAGTCTACCTGTTACCGAGATTAAGATAGTCTCTAATCACTTGGAACAAAACGAAAAGCTCTCTTACAAATTCACAAACTAGCTTAAGGCAAGGCAAATTTATTAATTTCTCAAAAGAACGAAAAAGATTCCAGCAATGACCAGCAATAACGCTAAGATCCTGACAGACTTCCTGCCCATTTCTCTTTCAAATATCACCTCAAAAAAATGAGTAGTAGGTAATTGGAGACGTACCGACTATGCCTTGAGGATACTGAAACTGCCAAACATATTTTATGTGAATGTCGCGCCATTGCTTGGACTAGGCTCAAACACTTCCATAAAGGCTTTACCTACCATATCATCTCCTCTTCAGCTCAAACAATCCTATGGTCCATTCATGAACTTGATTTCAGCTAATTAATAGGTGAAACCACACAGCTTATATAAGGGGATAGTACTAAGGATCTCTAAGAGGTTGTCGTGCTTCTTGAAACTATTTTAAAGCCCATAACCCTCCATTATTCAAAATAAAAAAACTTAAGGCATTAAAATCCCACTTGATAAAATCCTTGTTAGGTAAATAGTATTTCAGTATCTTACACAACAAGCGACTCTGGAGCTACCACGTTCTTTCGACCTGAACTCTTCGTTGTTAGGTACTGATAAATGGCGGTGATGTGGAGAGCAAAACGAGACTAAAAAACATTTTTTTAAAGTATGTCCAGGAATCGCAAGTGTCAGTCCACTGTATACTTGGAACCTGAATCCTAATATTATACTGAGGTTTATCTAGAGCTTCTATATAATTTTTGGTTGAATTCTTTAGACCAGAACAATATGTAAATCTCATAAGTCACAGTGCACATTCAGGGCCCTAACATAATATAGTCCTAGGATGCGCTGTTTTCAAATGACAACTTATGTAACCTAATTTTCTGAGAGGTGTGTTGCTTGTGAAGGATACCTATGTAGTCTGAATACATACTAAATATATCATTGGCTATTAGCCTGTGCTGATAGCTAGAATTCTAGCAATCTAGTCTAGTCTTGTTTGTTCTAGATGGGTCATTGTCTTTCACTTAAGTAGCTTATTCTACTCGAGGTTGGCCAATTTTAAAAGGTGATCGTGAAAATTGCCCTAAACAGCTCCTAGCGAAATGTTGAGTCTTTTCAATGGTTACCCTTCCCTAACCAGGTTATCAGGGCTATAGCTGTTTACTGGGACATGTGTAGAAGTGAGCGATTCCAGTTTGGATCGCAATTTATTATGGCATTGCTCCACTAGTTTAGATAATGTAATAGCTAAATCAATGAATTTGATTGCGAATGAACTATCTATTAAGATAGCACTATTAAAGATGGATGTTGAAGCATTTTTCAGTGAAACAAATCCAACGATGTCCGGATGGCGAACAAAGTTCAGTTTGTTTCTAGAAAATGCATACCACCGTAAATCGTCTTACAGCTCTTTCATTCTATTCTGGTTCTTCCATGGATTTATTTTCCTTTTGTGACTACTCAAAAACTAATTAACCCAACCAAGAGTTTTATGGAACGAATGGTGCTCATGACGTCCAATGATGCCAGTTCGCTGAATTTCTCAAGGAGAAGAACTCCTAGATGGATCAGTGTTATTTGAGACAGGGCCGAATAGGAGGTGGAAGATGTTTTTATTCTCTAATTCATCCCTACAACTTCCGCATAAATCATTAGAAAAAGGTCTAAACTTTTCTGATCATTTATTGAGTGATACTGAGGACAATTCTGGAAGAATGCTAGGAGAGATGGTTTCACTCTGATAATATAGACGCTTGGATTAATAGAAAGCATGGTGACCTGAATTTCTACCTGACTCAGATGTTTACTGGCCATGGATGCTTCAGAGCTTTGCTTCCATGTGCTTGAATGTCTAAGACGAATCGCGATTTTTTCGGTCGTTCTTCGCATGAACTCATCCATTGAAGGAAAATTAAGAATCTTCTCCAGCTCGGTCAGAGACATTGATCTCTGTGCTCCCGTTATGCTTAACGTTATACCTTCCTAAGATTAGCAAGATAACTAGCTTTGTTTGTAGCATTCCACCATACACTTGTACCTTAGGTAAGTATGGGTCTTATGATCGCAGTATACATCCAATGGATTATGGGCGGTCGCAAGCCCTTTCGTTTACCAAAGGTCTTCTTGCGTAGAAAACACGCAAGGCATATGTTCCTTTTCCATGTGAGCTTCGCATTAAGGATGGTTCCTAGATACTTGGCTTCGGGAGAAACAGATTCAGAGAGATTCCGTTTAACTTTGGAAGATTGAATTTTTCTATTTTTCTCCTTTTCGTGAACAGAACTAGTTCGATTTTAGTTGGGTTTATACTACCTAGACCATTCTGTTCCACCCATGAGGATAGTTTTTTCCGTGTAGATTCCATAATATTACTGATTGTAGGAAGATGTTTACCACCGGTCATGATTACTATGTTGGTCGTCTGCGTATGCCATTGTTTTGATTCTTTTGGATACGAAAGTCATTAGAATTTTATTCACAACTTGAAACCACAGCAAAGGAGAAATAACTCCTTCCTGTGGAGTTCCTCTGGTAACCGTTTTTCTTACGAGACTCTTCGAGTTCTGCGTTAATTACCCTGCTGTTGAGGATTTCATCGATCCAATTTTTTATCTTTGTTTCTACACCAAATTCGGTGAAAGCTGCTTTGATTGAATCAGTTCTCACGTTTATGTCTAAAAAGACAACCAAAGTGAATACTTTGTAGTGGAGACTTTTCTTCATTTCTGAGACAACGTCATGGAGGGCTGTCTACACTCACTTCCCCTTAAGGTAGGTGTTTCTCACGTGTAGATCAATTATTCTTTCCATTGTTTTCAGAAGAAAGGAGGCTAATTGGTCTAAAATATTTTGCAATGGAGTGGGTGGGTATTTCTGCTATGGAAATGAAAACGAATCTCACCTCTCTCCAGGTTTTGGCTACGTATCCTATCTTAATACAACTTCGGAAGACTATCTTGAGCCAGGGTGAGATTCTAATTAGAGCATGTTGAAGCATTGCAGGGATAATAGTATCCGGTCCTGTAGATTTAATCGTAGTATCCTGCATCTGTTTACTTCACGAATATCAAAACAAAACTGACAGTTGCCGCCATTTGCAAAAGTTATAACATCTTCCGATGGGGTGATACATTATGGTCCATTTTTTAGCATATGCCCAAACTAACTCACAATCGTTGGAATCGTTTTCAAGAAAATCCATTTTTCGTGAAATCACCATTACGCCAGTACGCTTAATTTTGAGGTTAGAATGAAAATTTAAATTTCGGTTCTACGGATCATCCCACAAACCCTATTTATGAAGTTTGATCCACATCCCTCCACTCGTTCAGGTTGTAGCCTTAATATCTTATTCTTTTATATGAAATAATAATAATAACCTATTTTTATCTTTTCAGGTAAGTGGCTCAAAACTATTGGTAAGAATTGTACATATAATTCATATTTTAACTACTATCTACATACACTGAGTTACAAAAAAAGTGGCGCACCTTGATATTTCGCAATTACTTCAAGTAAATTGGAAAAAAAAGGATTTTTTTAATGCAGTTTTGTTTATTAATATAACAATAAGTAATTCATGTCAAAAAAAAAATCAAAAAAGGAAGACTTTAGAAATAAAACATAAATTAAGGAAAATGGACAAAAACTTCATAAATTAACATTATACATTTTTATTATTATTTTTTTTTTAACGAGTCCTTGTTCCTGTAATAGTGTGTATTGTCTCCCCGAACATCTAACAAACCAGATATTTGCCGAGGCATACATTGGATTAAATTTTTTTACGACAGTATTGTCCAAATTGTCCCATTCCTCGATCAGAACAGATCTCAGGCCGCTGAGTGTCTCTGGAAGGGCAGATCGTATCCCAATATTTTTTTCCAGCAGGTCCCAAACGTGTTCAATGGGATTCATGTCCGAGCTCATCGCAGGGCAAGCCATAACGTCGATTTCCACTTCTTGCAAATATTCGGTAACGCACCGGGCGACGTCTAGCATTGTCTTGCATCAGCAAGAAATTTTCCTCCATAAATGGTGCGAATAGAACCACATATTCCTCCACAATGTTAGTGATATAATACGTAGAGGTCACTGATCCTTCCATGATGCACAGCTCGGTTTTTCCGAGCATGACAATTTCTGCCCACACTATGACGGAACCCCTCCAGAAATATTCCCGCTGGGCAACTGTTGCTGAAGAGTATCTCTCATCTTATCATCCCCACACTCTGCTACGTCTATCTGTTGAGCCTGGAGTCAACAGTGGAAAGGACTCTATTCCAGTCGACCTCTGTCCAATTCTGGTAAAAATTAGCATATTCAAGTCGACGTCGCTTATGTTGTACCGTGAGTCCCGGTACACGTGCAGGTCTTTTTGCTCTCAGGCCACTTTCTACTATTCGCCAAATGCTCAAATGCTGTTTAGTGACGTTTCCGAAGACTTTGAATCACCAAATATCGGTCATCCCTTAAATTAAAAGAAATTATGCAAACTAGCAAACAAATAAACCATTAAACCAGTAACCCACTAAAAACAAATAAAGCTCGGCAAAAACATAGCGGCATATTACCAAAATGATAACAACATACGAAAAAGTATCACTGCGTATCTCTGAACGCTCTATTTAAAAAACACGATGCAGCAGTAGGTACTTGTCATATGACTGGAAAATTAATCGAGGATTCATGCTTTTATTCTTCTTAAATACTAAAATAGTGTTTATACATAAATAAAGTATGTACTTATTAAATTATTAACTGCTTACAATTAATTAAAAACAAAGCGATTTTGTTTTTTCCTGTCAAACGTCAAATTCACCGTGCTCGGGTTTCGTTCAGGATGTTCAGTCAATTCATACTAAGCTGATAGAGAGCGTTCGGAGTACGCTTTGAACGAAAAAAGAAACACAGATTGAGTGCTCTGAGCGCTCTGAACTGAAAACGAAACACATTTTTTGACAACTCAGGCTCTGCTCTGAACTAAAAAAGAAAAACACCTATTGTTGTCATAAACACTAAATGTCATGTTTATTCACTTTTGGAAACAAAAAAATCGTTGATCGTGGTTCCACACCAAGCGCCATTGACGATGACACTTTGATTTTCTTCATTTTTGAAGATAAACACCAAACAGTGCATGTTTTAGGATGCATCGGTAGGTAATGGATTGCCTTTGGATTTTTTTTACTCCAAATGCGACAGATTTGCTTATTAACAAAGGCACTAAGATAGAAGTGAGCCTCATCGCTGAGTAAAGACGGTTTAAACATTTTTTACTAAACATTGAATTTGGAAATAAATTTTCTCAATTTGTAAACGTTCCTTGGGCGTTAGTCTCTGCATGATGATATGTCAATCTTAAATACTATTAAATCGGAAACGCTTAAGCTACAAGTCGTTGAAATCACTAGTTTCTCCAAAACCCCTAGACATATAGGCTACACACATAGTAGTTCCATGTTGCTGGAGCCATGGGTTAGGTTAGTTACGTGGTTCGGCGAGGGGAGGAATTCACAACGCCACACTCAGGTCCATACAGACCCATTTTGATACCCATGGGGCAGAGAAATGTCCCTTGTCCATTAGTTAACCCTAGTACTACAAATGTGGTTCCTATGAACCATCCAGTTGATTCGATGAAGTTCAAAATGTCATTGACTGATCTACTGGATAATTCTTCTAGGTCACGGAAAAAGTCTCGCTGGAGTAATTTAAATCTGAGGTGGATAAGTCCCGGACAGTGACAGAGAAAGTGGGTTGTATCCTCATTGACTTCCTCATCACCACATCCACGACATATGTCTTCTTCCTTTAGTCTTAATTTTTTCATGTGATACCGCAGAGTGTTATGATAACTCCCTATCAGGGTAGAAAGGGATTTCCTATCCTTTTGTATAATTCTGCGGTCCTACCCTTGTCAAAGCAAGGCCATATACTTCTTGTGATGACACAAGTGTCTAGGGAGAACCATCTTATGTTAACCTCCCTCCGGGCCCTAATCCCTTCTTCGAGCTTCATCGGAATGCTCACCGAGGTGTCGAACTGTTCTGATGTACCTGAACCTCTTTTTGCCAGCTCGTCGGCCTTCTCATTAGCTGATATATTTTCATCTCAAGGTACCCAGCAGAGTGCAACCTTGTGCTGTGTTCCAAGAACCTTAAACTCTTCACCATAGCACTTCAAAAGCTTGGACTTTATTTCGATCACAGAAATTGCTTTTTTTTGCTGCCTGGCTGCTATTATCACTGCTATGACATTCGCTTGGAAATCACTGGGAGACCGACTGGTTTTCATATACCCAGTGGTTCAGAAGGTACCTGAGCCTACGCCTACATCCATCTTTGATCCATCAGTGAAGACAGAGATGGAACGTGCATTGATAGGCTGACCGCTTTTCCATTCTTCTCTGCTCAGGAACAAGCTTGTGAAGGGTCTCTTGGGAACATTTCCTAGATATTTATTCAGGATCATAGAACTGACTTATTCTCAGGGCGCTTATAGCTGCCGAGGCTTGAACGAATATATCCAGCGGAAGTAGATTGAGGATAGCTTCCAGTCCTGCAGTAGCTGTGGTTCTCATGACGCTTGTGGTGCCAATAAAAGCCACTCTCTGTATCTTCGTAGGAGCCGCTAAGTTGGCAGTTTTGCTGGCGGACTGATGGTAGCAGCCTTTAGTCAGAATAGGTCTTACTATAGACGTATACATCCACAGTATAATTTTGGGTTTAGGTCCCCAGGTTTTCCCAAACATTCTGTTGCGTGTCAGGTCTCCAGTTCAGTTTCTTGTCAATTATGAGGCCTAGGTATCTGGCGCTATCCGTGATTCTAAGGGGAGTGCCCCCTATGGAAGGTAATGCAAACTCTGGAATTTTCTGTTTGTTAGTAAATAGTTCCAGCTCGGTTTTCTGTGGATTGACTGCTAGTCCACATTTCTTGGTCCATGTGTCTAGAGTCCTCAGCGCACCTTCCAATTGTTCACTAAGGGTAGGGAGAAATTTGCCCGTAGCCATCAATATGACGTCGTCCGCATAAGCGATGGTCTTGACCCCACCATCGCTGGAACCATAGCTCGCCCAAGTCCATATCCTCTACTTCTGGTCATAAAAAATCGGTTATCATGCCTCGGTAGCGGTCTCCATTGACTGTAATGTTACTTCCATTGTCGTCTTGGAAGACAAATGGCCCAATAATGCCGCCATTCTAAAAACCTGCAAAAAGCTGCAATTTTCTTCGTTGAGCGCACAGGATGAACACGGGAATATGTTCGTTTACCAATCAGCAAACCAATCTCACGAATTTTCATCACAAATTTGCGTACAGCAGCTGCAGTTGATGCATTATTTCGACCGAATTTTCAAAATTCTCCACTTTTCCAAAAAATCTACTTTGGAAGTAACTATGCAATATTTCCTGCCGTTGTTCAAACATACATAAATCGGTCCATTTAGTACCGCGGAAATACAATACTGAGTTTCTGTCAACTTTTTGAGCGCATAAGAGCTGTCAGTGTCAAAATAACATATGATTCAGAAAGAAACCAACAGATGGCCCACCCTTTACTTTATCAACACCGACACGGTAAGTGAGGCCTATCATCGATGGCATCAACTCAACCAATGCAATATCGCTAGGCAGCTTTGGTCGACTTTAAATGAAACTAGGTCCATCGGAGTCCTGAAACATAAGAGAGGGACCCTCACCGGACAGGGTTCTATAGGAATACATGCTTAAATATTGGGCATTCCCTGCAATGACTTCTGTAGAAGCTGTAGGGCCATGTTTTAGGTTTGGATATTGCTATCCTCACCTCGTTTTGGTCAAGTTGATGGAATTTTTGGCCATCATCGTGTATGAATGGTCCATTCTGCTTGCACAAGAAGTTTTTCCATATCCACAACACGGACTGTGTGATTCTAATACAAGGTTTCCTTCTTCATCTCTACAGGCTTCTGTACGGGTCTTGTTGCCTTGACACGATTTCCAGCGTTTTGGACTTTGCCTTCACTATGATGACAGAATGGGTTATCTGCGATGTCATACTTGTAATGGAATTCCCGGAAGCTTCCATGTTACGTTAGGAATTGGGTAAGATAGAAGTTTACAGCTGGAGTACTGCTTTTTTCCTCCTTTCCATCTGGTCCCTGAATTTCATTGCTTAGGGTGTAATTTTACAAACTGCTTCTATCGCATGGGTGAGGCTCCATTTCTTTCTGAACCCGTGTTGTCGGTTGGAAAGCCGCATTGTCTCGTCGCGGTTAACTCTTTTCAGCACTTTTCCTACCATGTCTAGCATGCACAGTGGTCTGGGGACTTGTCGCCTTTCCGGATTAATACCAGCCTCTGTAGTTTCCATTGCAGAGGGAACTTGCATTCTGTCAGGCATATTGTATAGAGGTTTGCAAACACCACTGGTTGGATTTTAATGGGTTACTTATGGACGAAGGTTGGGATCCCGTACATTCCTGGAGCCGTATGGCTTTTCATTGAGCCTGCTACTTCCAGAACTTCTGCAGTTGTAACGGAGTTTGTTTTTTATTCCGTATCCTCTGTTATGGGAAGCTGCACACTGGTATTTCTTGGGAATAGCCCGGTGACTAATATCCATCATGGTCGAGCATGTCGGTGCAGCTGCCGTGTCACTTAGTTTGTCCATAAGTATCTTATAGGCGCTTCCTCACGGGTTATGTTGAAGGTTTTACTATTTTTAATGAGTGTCCGAAGTTTCTTTCCTTTCCATAAGAATTCTTCTCGTATCTCTTTGGAATCGTCTCCTTGTCTTGCTCGCTGATGGCGCCTTCGCATTTAGAGGCAGTTTGCTCTCAGCTTAGGGATGCAATCGATCCACCGGTACACCGGACTTCGCCCATTTCCATTGCCTTTGCGTGGTATGGATGTGTCACATCCTCTTGGCCTGTTCTTCAGCTGTACCCCTAGGAATTTCCATGTTACTTAGCCAATAATCAAGCATCTCTCTATCTAGGTTGTTACTTTTTCATCCCAAATTTTGTACCTTTTTTAGCGACTTTTTGGTACTGGAACCGTCTTGGCTCTGTTGTTTCATATATGATGGTCCGGTGATCACTGTTTGTACAGAGATCGGAGACATGCCATTTTGTTTTTCTCGCTATGATGGAGCCATATCTGTCGTTATTAAAGATTTCTTTGTATACTTAGTTTGGCTGTACAAGGTCAAGGCTTGCAAACGCATCTAGCAATACCTCACCTCAATAGAAAGCGTAAAGTTTCTCAAGAAAGAGATTAGGTTCGCAAAGAGGAATTCTTGGAGATCCTTTTGCGCATCTATAGATTAAACAAACGAAGCGTCCCGCCTAAGGAAGATCCTGGCCAAGACACCAACACCGGCATCCAATATCAGGAAAAGTGATGGTACTTGGGCAGAGTCACATGAGGAAACGCTGGATATACTTCTGAGCACCCACTTTCCTGGATGTTCATCAGTCTCCGGAGATGATCTACCCATTCCAGAGACGACATCAGGAATAAGCGCGGAAGAGGTAGGTAATATAGTGGACGAAGATAAGATAGCTTGGGCAATTAAGTCATTTGCTCCTTATAAGGCTGCGGGAATGGATAACATTCGACCTGTGATGTTGCAACAGTCAGTGGATATTGCTATTCCATGGCTCAAGCGCATCTTCACGGGATGCCTTAAGCTAGGAAATGTTCCTAAAGCATGGCGGGTTGTGCGTGTTGTTTTTATTCCCAAAGCGGGAAAAGCAAGCCACACAAATGCTAAAGACTTGAGACCTCTCAGTCTGTCGTCTTTTATGTTAAAAACACTGGAACGTTTAATAGATGTATACATAAGAAGTGTGATTGGCGATAACTATCTATCTGAATCACAACATGCATACATCCGCGGTAGGTCGGTAGATGCAGCCCTCCACAGGGTCGTATCAAATATAGAAAGATCCCTCCACTTCAAGGAATTCACTCTTGGGGCGTCCCTAGACATTGAAGGGGCGTTTAACAACGTAAGCACCGATGCGATCCTGGGCAGTTTACACAGAGCTGGGCTGAGCATCGGTCTCTCCAATTGGATTGCTCAGATGCTTCAATCGAGAGTTATATCCTCATCGCAAGGAGATGTAACAATCAGGAGAAGCGTCTGCAGAGGAACCCCGCAAGGAGGAGTCTTATCACCTCTAATATGGCTCCTTGTAGTGGACGAGATCTTGGTAATACTAAAGGAAAACGGCTTCAACGTGACGGCCTATGCCGACGACGTGGTTATCCTGGTTTCGGGGAAATTCCCTTCAGTCCTAAGCGAAAGATTCAATCTAGCACTACAACTAGTGGAGAATTGGGTTAGCAGCAAAGGGCTAGGAGTGAACCCTTCAAAGACGGAGGTAGTTCTCTTCACTAGGAGGAGATCAATTCCTGCCTTCAGACCCCCAAGCATCCGTGGTACTGAACTATGTATATCAGGTTCAGCCCGATACCTGGGTGTAATTCTAGATTCCAAACTAAATTGGAAGGATAACACTGCTGAACGTGTCATGAAAGCAAGCGTAGCTTTCTACTCTTGCAAAAAGGCATTCAGTAATACGTGGGGTTTTAGACCAGCTACGGTGTACTGGATATACACGGCGGTCGTAAGACCAATTCTTACATATGGTCCACTGGTATGGTGGACGGTACTGGAGAAGCAATACCAGCTTTCTAACCTCACCAAAATCTAGAGGGCAGCGTGTATTGGAGTCATGGGATCAATGAAGACAACACCAACAGCGGCAATGCAGTCTGGCGGCTAAAACCGCTGTAAGACTGAGAGAAGGCCGAATGTGGTCATCGAGCCTGTACGGCCATGCCTCAATTTTGTCCCGATGGGGATCCACCAACTGTTTGTCAGAAACTGATCACATGACCCCCACGCTAGTTTTTGAAAGGAGATTCTCTATAAGAATTCCTGACAGAATGTACTGGAAGCGCCGAAGAACCATGAAGAAGAAGTAGTTGGCGTTCTATACCGACGGTTCTAAGATGGACGTTGGCACGGGAGCCGGAGTTTATTGTGAGGCCCTAGGAATAAACAACTCCTTTAGAATAAATGATGATTGCAGCGTCTTTCAGGCAGAAGCCACAGCCATCATACAGGCTGCTAAGATTATAAGCGAGAGCAATATCGTTGGTGTATGTAGACAGCCAGACAGCCGTTAAGGCTCTGGACTCCGCTATAATCAGATCAAGGCTTGTGAAGATCTGTAAATCAGTCTTGAATGAGATATCTAGAGCTAATGCGGTGACCATCTGCTGGGTGCCAGGGCATACGGATATCGTAGGAAACGAAAGGGCTGACGAACTTGCTAGGAAAGGGTCGGCGCTGCACCTATCGCGCTCTCTCCCTTTTGCAGTAACCCCAATCAGTTCCTTACAGAAGAAAATAGAGGATGAAGCCATCGGTCGAGCACATAGTCGCTGGGTTCATCTGGAAACATCGCAACAGCCAGGGCCCTATGGCCGGGTATCAGCAAGAAGAGATCAACTTCTCTGCTGAAACTGAGTCGTTATAATACACGGATCGTTTCAGGGATAATTACTGGTCATTGTGCCATTGGCGTCCACGCGGAGCGACTCGGTGTACTACATAATGACTCTGTAGAAGTTGCAGGGACGAAGAAGAAATTGAATCAGTTCGTCACCTGCTGTGTGACTGTCCTGTCCTATCCGTCAGAAGAATGAGGACTCTTGGTAGTTACTTCTTCTCGGATTTGGAGGACTTGGGTAACGTAGGGCTGACGGACCTCCTGAGATTCATATCATTATCTGGGTGGTTCCAATAGCGGACTTTATAGGTTTCCGGGGTTAAATGATTGGGCACAATGGACCCGAACTGCGGTCTAAGTGGGGAGTGACACTGTCACAAGGCACCCATCTACCTAACCTAACCCCTAATACCTCACCTCTGTGATTTGTTTTAGTACTATGTACCTTATTCGGCTGCCCAAGCATTACAGTCTCCAGCTAGAATTGCTGATGATTTTCCTCGTACATTAGTCACAAGTACGTCCAACATCTATTGGTAGTTTGCCATAGTCTCGGATTGGCATAACAGCTGAAGAAATGTATGTCCTTAATTTTGGCTTCCGCAGCGTAGGCACGTTCCTGCGCGGTTCACTTCATTTTTACAGTGCATGGCGTAATGTCATTTGAAACATGTTGTAGGTGTGCTGTGCACGCGAGCTCTCCACCTAACCCATCCGACCAACACATGACATGTTGGCAGTGTTGCCACTGGTTTTTGGCACTTGATGCTAGCGTCATAGGAGATACGCATCAGGATACGCGTTTGGCAAAGATTCTGGCGGTCTCATACGATGGTAGCCTTCGATGTTTTTAGTGATTTTTCTTTATTATGCTGTTTGGGATATCCGCATTCGTACTCTAACTGCAACAAGGTAGTGATTCGATTCGATGTTGTTTGCTTACGCTCGATACGTGCCTTGCGTGATCAATTTGGTTGATCGCTTATGAAACTATTATATGTACTTTTTACTTACTTACTTACACTCTGTGTATTGTTTTACTTCTCATCTGAACTTATAGTTACAACAAGCCTTCGACATACAAGTATGTAAGTAGGTACTACATTACTTGGAACTTAAACTCTGTTGGTTCTCTTAGATGAATATTTTTCCAGAAACACTGTTCTGCAGCTTATCTGGACCATTGTGGACTAACGACATGAAAAAGAGGATGAGTACGAGTATCTTGCCACTCCAAGATATCACGAATCAAAATCTCATTAAACATTCTAATCTTTCGCTCTTTAATGCATCCATCACCAAGCCATGACTTGTTTTCCAAATCATCCACATTAACAAATCCAACAACTTGTGCCAATACCATCGAACAAATTGCAACTGCAATCAATACGCTTCGACAACTACGAGTACTCCTCCCTCAGGATCGCACATTTACATTGCTATTTGCCTAATTATGTCCGGGTTTTGTTTAAAATCAACTGTCGTACCAGACCAATCCAGTCCAGCGCACCTAATTGAATGTCAATCTCGAATCCTATTTACCCAAGGTTGTTGGGCCAACATATTCGATTGGGTCATTTCGCATTCAGGACATGTACCATGCCCAAGGCTTAATGCGAGTTGTGTACCGTGTGTAGGCCCGCTCCAAGAGTACACAACTTCATAGAAAAACAAATTTTAGGCAACGGAACAATTTAAAATCGCAAAATTCACGTTAATTGCTATGTGAGACCAGCAAATGACATGGTTAGCAGAATACTTTAATGCCAGCAACAATGTAAGACTGGGATGATGATGATGATGATGATGATGATGTAGGTAGGTACACATCTTCTCATCCATTCATGGCCTGGCTTGTGTCCATCCCACCTTGTTATCGTATTATACTCAACTTTTCAACTTCACGAACGAGTGGATGTGCATGAACATTAATTTTTACATCAATGATTACTGCACACACAGTATCTTATCCTTGTTGTTGGTTGCTGGGATGTAGTTCATACAAATGGGGTGGGGGGCCAGGGAACAAGAGAGAAAAGGAAATGGAAGACGACGATGACGACGACGACGACGACGAGGAGGAGCAAAATGATTCATTCAATGTGAGATCTGTGATGGGCTTACTCGTAGCCTCCGGTGAGAGGCATGTGAATGTAGCACGACCCTTTTCAAGGTATGTTCCTACTGAGGATCTTATTATTATCATCAGTTCACTGTTTTTGTTTTCCCTTCCCCCCCCCCCCCCCCTCTCATTCCTTTCTATTCATTCTGGCTTTTGTCTTGCAAAACGCAAGTCAGGAAAAATATTGGGATGTGAATGCTGGCCGAGATAAAATCGCACATTGCCTCCTTGACGAGGTGCTGCAGCAATGGAGCCTTGGGTTGTTGATGAAAACTATTTACTTGGGGATTTAACTTTATGAAATATGGTTGAGTGAGGTGTATGGAATTAAATACAAAGAGAGAGAGAGTGGATGGGAGGAAAATATGGAGCAATTATGAAGGACACTGTTCTCAAGTATGGAAGGCATGTTTATCCAAGGATTTATTTAAGAGAAAATAAAAGGATTCACAGATTATAGTCCTGTGGATCCCAGTTCTAACTTAGAATCAACTAATTTTCCTTTTGATAAAGCTTTGAAGGTAGGTTCCAACATATCATTCTTTCTTGTTCTGCTTTCCTACTTATTGTCCACAGTGCGACCACACCATTATGTAGCTAGGATTGGTTTTGCCAAACCGAAGTCGTTTGTTGAGAGAATTTTTCATGGTATCTGCTGTGACGTTCATGAATTTGCATCTTGCCATTATTGCTATGTCATCGGGATATCCCAGTGTGGATGCCAGTCTCTTCAGGAGAGAGTCCACAGTTATATTCCACAGAGTAGGTGATAACACTCCTCCCTGCGGGCAACCTCTGCTAATCATTCCTCTAAGTCTTAAAGTTCCCGTCTGAATATTTATTGCCCTATTTTTCGGCATATTGTACACTCAACTCACCACCAATGAGTCCGACTTTGGAAACTGAATCCCTCGAGACTATTTTACGAAGTCTATTGACTTCAGCTGTGCTTCTCATTTTCGAGTAAACTTCCCTCCACTATACTGTGTGCAGACATTCTCCAGAGACTCTACCTCTTTTGTTGGCGGAGGCTCTAGGGAATCATACGGCAGGTATGGAGATGCCATGACAAAACTGCCTGCAACTGCTCCTACTCGCACAGCGACAAGGTCAGAGGCACATAGTTGCGGCAGCATAACCGCTTTAACTCCGTGCCTCACCAGTACACAAGATCTAACTCTTTCGCCAGATCGCACAAAGTGTAAAGTGGCAATACTTTCAGGTAGACCACTAATCCTTCCTTTGAAGATCCAAGGCTCCTGCAGCAAGGCAATATCAATCGACTCTTCCACAAAGCATCTGATCAACATTGTTGATGCAGCTTTGATGTGGTGAAGATTCAATTGAATCACCCTAAATTTTTCTTGGTGCGGTTCCGGTTGACTGACCTTCTGTTTCCTGGTCTGTCCGTCAGCCTTTCGACTTTCATGTTTTCTCGATTGATTAACATTCCCGGACACAGGCGGTCCATCACCTTTTCCGTTTTCCGCCTCTGCCACACCCTGACTTTAGCTGAACTGAAGGTCTCAGTATCATTTTTGAAACGTTCCCTATGTTCTGCCTCTTCTGGGGTGGTTTAGGCTAAATTAGCAATCATCATCATTCCCAAGACAGATTCTGCCAATGGCAACCTCTGTCTCCTCGCAGCCTCCACTCAGAATCAGGGTTTACACCGTCATCTTTGGGTTCGACTTCCACAACGTCGATTAACCTTTTGGCGGCTTGCAGCACCGCATTGTCATATCGCATATCGACATCGATGATTGTTCAACTGAATCCTTTGGTTTCCCTACGGTCTACGGACTCCATTGTCCTGACGAGCTCTTCGGCTGTCGATCCCGCACCTTCAGGTACTTTCTCGACCTCTTCGGAGCCTTCCGCCTGGCCCTCTGAGGACTTGTTCTCTTTTTTATTATTTTTACATAATGGTCCCACGAGCCGGGAAGAAATTACCTACCCTACTCCACTACTATACAACAGAGGATTAAGCTGTCCCTGAGGAGTTACCACTAGCGGTTCAATTACCCCTGAACCCTGTATTTCAGTAGTATCTCTACCTAAACACAGCTTCCTCGTTGTAGCGACTTACAACCTTGGAGTTAAGAGTTGTTGGATCTTAGTTTTCGATTCACATTCAGCTCTGCCAGAATACTGTTAACTACCTGGTAATGCATCCTGTTCCTCTAATTAAGCCACCCCACCACGACAAGGTGTCCCAACATCCGGGATGGAACGGATGCGAGGGTGGTAAGTGTCACGTTTTACACAATTGTAAGATATCTGAGGATTTTGACGTCCAAAGTGAAGTACGTCAGGGGTGCATACTGTCACCACTATTGTTCTTGGTGGTTAGCAGTGATGTACTCTGTGCAGCATTGATGGACATCTTACCTTAAACACATGGACTACGCTGACGTTGTTTGTCTACTTACACATCGGGTAATAGACTTTCATCTGATGGTCCACAATCTAGAAGCCGATGCAAACAAAGTTGGTCTCTGAGCACTTCTAACATCAGCGCTTAACTCGACATTGCCGACCAGGTGGTCGAGAAGTGAGAAAGTGAAAGTAGATATATATCTAGGATTTGTGCAGCAGATTCTGGAAAGTTAAAGCTGGGATCGGAATGCTATTCCAAATGTGAAGAAGCAATGTTATCAGTTTAAGGACCATGCTACGACTGTTTACATCCAACGTAGAATCAGTGCTACTTTATGGGTTCACTACTTGGAAGGTGGACACCATTACAACACGCGAGCTGCAAACCTTCGTAAATAAATGCTAAAGAACCATCTTGAGGTTTTTTTTAACCCAATTTTATCTCGAACGAACAACTTTATTAGAGAACGAGCCAAGAACAGACATTACTACATATATGGAGAAGAATGTGCCAGTGGATCGAACCATGCAAACCATGCAGTGGGATTCACTCACTCAAGAGGAATCGAGCTCTCTGGGAATGAGCTAAAGGCAGCTCAAACGGGTTGTAGAAATTCGAACAGGTGTTGTTGTCGTCCTAAGCCCTCCAAGGGGTAAAAGGACTGAACTAATCTTCAGCCCTACGATGTTAGCCTCCCTTTCTACGTTTGTTGTCATTTGGTGAAAGGCCCTTTATTTACCCACAACAGAGAAGCATCGATTAAAACAATACTGGCGATAGTATGGAACCTTGACTGACTTCACAGCGTAGTAGACTGCGTGAGTTAGATATATGCTCTGCCTCAAGGAAGAATTTACCTAAGTGACGATGACGTGTTCTGATTAAACAGTAACAGTGACACAAGATGTGTTCTGTTGATTCTTCGTCCTCATTGCACATTCAGCAAGAGTTGTCTTCGGCAATTTCCATAGTTATGAGGTGTTTTATGACTTGACAGTGTCCAGTGAGGTATACTGTTGGAATAAGAGTTGTTTCGTTCTTATAAGGGCGGTGTTTGGCATGAACCTTAAGTTTTCGTCCAGTAATGGTAAGCTTTGTTTTTCAGCTAGACTAGCTCACTCAAAAATTTATCACTAACTCGGGTATCATGAGCGAGCTCTAATTGGAGGCCCATGACAATAGGCTCATCTGTGGCCGCAGTGATATAGTGACATGATCTAATCAAGCATTTCGGACTGGTGATAGGTAGGCCACAGTATGGTCTTGGCATCATAAAGATCGATGCAGATCCTTTTCTGGCTAGCATATCTGCCTTCTCATTGCCTATATGTTCGCTATGTCCTGACACCCAAATCAGATGAACTTTGTGCTGGGTAACGATATGAGTAGTTGAAGACAGTCCCATACTAGTTTCGATGTTTTTCCAGGTTAGTCCAAGTCAAAGGAGTCGCCTGTCAGGGCATTTGGGCATGTTACGGCGCCTGTCTTACCGCCTTCAGTGGGTAGCTCAACTATTGGCACTGTCATGTCTTTGTTGGTGTGTTCTGGAAGTCGAATAGCTTTTGTATCGGAATCGTAGTTTAACTCAGCTGCGAGACCCTTTATCTCGTCCTTGTATATGTACGGCTCCTGGATAAAGGCTATATCTAGGTAGTCATTCTCTCATAGTAAAAACTATTGTAGGTATATATTCGTAAGATTGCCAACATTTTTACCTTCTACAGTGGTCTTAGCTAGCTTCTGAGGTTTTAAACGTTGAGGACAAGTCTTCTGATGCCTTCGACCATTGAGGCACTCCCTTAGCCATTGCCGCTTAGCTGCTAGCTCCAGATGTGATGGGTTCAGCTGTCTGGTGGTTGTTTTGGGCCTAAACAGTTCCAAGTGTACTACCCTTCCTGGCGTCGAGCAGTCTTTGCTGATCACTAAACTTTGGATGAGCTGGCACTCTGCCATCAGTTTTAGCTTTAAATTATTTACTCTGGACTGGTCACGATGATCTTTTTATTCTAACCAGGACCTACGAGAAGTTGAGGAAAAGTTTACAACCTTGACTAAGGATGTAATCCTTAGAAACCACACCGACTGCAAATGTGATGGTTTCACCTCCAGTCTTCCCCTTAATGACCCTGAAGACTCGCCAGCTCTTGGTAGTTACACCGGTGTTTTGTTTGGTGGTCCGGGCTGGGAAAACCTCCTTGGTGATGTTGTCTGCATCTGGGACGAAAACAACGGAGGTGAATAACTCTGTCCCTAGGTTATAGCATCATAAAGGAAAAGCTTCCAATCTTGACTACGGAAGTAATCCTTAGATACCTCATCCATTAGAAATGTGTGTCCGCTTTCCCTAGTGACCCTGTGGACTCTCTAGCTCTTGGTAGATACACCGGTGTTTTGTTTGGTGCTCCGGGCTAGGAAAACGTACTTGGTTAGGTCGTCTGCTTCTGTGACGAAGACAACGAAGGTGAATAACTTGGAAATCTCATCTCCCTGAGTTATACGCGATTTTACGGTTTTCCATGGCTTGATTCTACTTACTGCTGATATGAACCAATTTTTGGTTGCAGGTGATCGATAACCATCCGTCTCTAACTGAGGTGGCTCCAAATCTCAGTTTTGTCCATCTCTTCCAGTAGGCTCTTCTTCACTAGCTTAATCTCCTGGTCCGTAAAGATCTGCTCCAGGTCAGGTGTATCCCTCCCTATAGGATAACCCTGATGTGCTAAGTTGCTCCTGTGCAGTCTCCAATCCGCCGGACCTTTTAGGCATGCTTCCTTTTATTTTGCCTCCACTTGAGCTGTTGATTGCATCTGAGTGGGATTTGGGAGTAGACTCTATAGACCTGCAACATTTGCAGGTGGTGAGTCCACTTTGTTCTTCTTTCTCTTTCTGTCTTTGCGCGAGACCTAGCGCATATCTGGTTCTTTCTAGCTGTTTCACGTCCTCGGATTCAACTCTGTATCTAATAAGGGTAGCTATTCGATCCTTTTGGGCCTCAGTGAAGTACTCATCCTTGCGCTAAGGCTTGCTTCCATTGGTATTTGCTACTACCTCGATGGTTGGTACATTTTGGACATCTATCCTGTCCGAGATTTCGGATGAGGGGATGTGTAGCACTTTTTGGAGATGAATGAATCTCTTTTGTCTCCATTTCAGATAATAGTGAACGGAGTAGAGGTTCTTCTGTGAGAAGTCGCCCGGTATCTCATAGGGATGGCAGGAAGGGTTCACGATGCACATTTTTTAGGTTCCCTACTCCATTCAGTCTTCGGCATGTATTCCAAAACACATTGACTTGGGAATTTTTTCTCTTGGTCCTCGGAGGTGTGAGAAGCTCAACAACAACACTTCGTGGTCTTCCTCTATCCCCCAACTGGGAATGTGTTGGGTCGCCTGAGAAGCTTGTGTTTTATCCCGAGGTCGCCTTGATAATAGTTATAAGCTTATTTGGAAGGCCTCTCGCCTCTACTATCGTTGCCACTGTTGACACTATCGAAATCGATGAGTAGCAGATGAATGCACTGTTTAAGGTATTGATGTGGTTGACAAAAGAGCATCCACTGTGGAAACCTACTTACTCATAATCGAGTGTGTCTTCCTTTATACCTGCAGTAAGTCTAGAGCTTCCTTCCAACCTCTAGACTTTTCCGAATTTAGAAAAAAAAAAAGGTTGCAGTGGTCAATCATATTACGTACGTGCGTCTCGCGTTGACATGGCATCCCTTCATCTACCCTGTTTATTTGGACACGTAACTAAAGTCTGTTATTATCGCAATATTTTTGAAGGCGCCAGGTACGTTACAGTCGTTAAACAGAAATCATTAAATTTTGCACGTGAAGTGGAAAAAAAACAAAAAAAAGTACTAAAATGCTACCAAACTACGCACTTAATCAACATGCAACTGCACAATCTGTGTTGTGTTCATTGCCATAAAAAATTAAAAAAAAAACAAAAAGTAATTACCAACCACCTCCACGAAACGTTAATAAATACATACTACCCCTACGTCTTGGGCCCGCTGCAGCAGACCATGCATAAAAGCCAAGATACTCCATGAAGCTCTCTTACCATTTTCCAATTTAAATTCACAACAAAATATGTAACGTTATTCCCACGTCAAGTTGTTAACCAGCCAGCCAGCAACTGGAAGCCACCAGTAGAAGTGCACGCCCATTATGCCTCGTACTCGTTCCATAAAAAGTACTGCACCACCACCATCGGCAGCCTGCCACCATGTTCGTCCACTTTTCATGGCGAAAACGTGATTGAATCAAATCGCCACAACACCAGCAGAAGTCTGCTGGTGGTGGCTGCCACCTTCATCATTAATGCATTTCCACATTGGTCACGACTAATGGACTCCCCCGCGAGAACATCGCACGGACTCCTGCTGTGTTGTTGTTAGCTCGCCCCTCGTGTGTTCCATGTCAAAAGGCAGGCAGGAGGGCACGAAAATAGCAACGAAGCAGCAGCACAAGATGTGTCCATTACTGTGGGCAACCAACGAAGGCTGTGCCACTGCCACTAGTGCTATCACTACCTATAAGGAGGAGGCATTACTCGCGATAAAACGTGCGAAATTCTGTAAATAACTCGAATGTCGTCGTCATCGTCATCATTATCATCATCATCATTATCATCGTCGTCGTCGTCGTCGTCGTCGTCGTCATCATCGTCGTCCTCGTTGTCGTTGTTGTCGTATTGTCGTTCTCCTCTCCTCGTATATGACTAAATTAACAAGAGGCTTCTTCAAATCGACGTCGACAACGACACTCCTCCTCGTGGCAGCACTGGCCCCTCTCATCCCTGAATCCCAGTGCATATGGTGGGTATTAACCAGGGCAAGACTTCACTGCGATGCACTTACACACACTTATTCGTCTCGTTGTCGTTCGCACAAAATTCCCTTACTTGTCGAGTGTACTTGAGAGTTTTTGCCACTGCTTCAGAATATACATGATTTATGTTTTTTTTTTTTTTTTTTATTTTATTTCTTCCTTCGTTTTATTGTTACTGGAATACTGGCGCGAAAGATCCCTGCTTTCCTGTGTGCAGTGCTGCTCTGTTGTTGTTTTTTTTTTTTTTTTGTTTTTGTTCGTCCTTCTAAATGCGAACTACTACGGTTGGTTGTTGTTTTGTTTTGTGTTATCCTCTCGAAAAAGGCCTTAAACGCTATGTTTTGAAGGAGTATTACTGCATACGAAAAAGGATTATAAATGAAAAGACAATAGGACATGGTATGTACTGATACCGGAAGAATCCTTCGGTTGGAATGGGGGGAAGTATGTAGGTGTAGAAGAACTCGACCGGAGGTACCAAGGAGATTTTATTGACAGGAAAACATTAACCCTGCTAAATTGACACAATGCTTGAGGAGGTTTCCTCCTTTTGTGTATTTAATTTGAAGGAAATTTCATTTCAACGGGAATTTTATTTAAACTTTAAAAAATACTGGGGACTGTGATTCGAAGATTCTCTTTGCTGGATCATTATTTTCCTTTCGCTCGATGTGGCCGAGCCAGTGTAGTCGACGTGTTTTGGCTTTTTGGACTACATCCACATCTAGGTACAGTTCATAGAGTTCCCGGTTATATCTTCTTCTCCATTCGCCGTCCTCGCATACGGGACCGAATATCCGACAAATGTGGAATTTTTCTCTCCAAAGTGTTCAATGTATGCTCTGGTTTCCTGCTTATCGTCCAGGACCCGAGTTAGGAGTTTTGAACCCATTTGTTTTGCCAAACCGAAGTAGCAGCGGTTTGCTAGGGTAAGTCTTTGTCGAATCTCCACTAAGGTGTCATTCGTGGAGTTGATATCTACATACTCTGAGGTAGGTAACATCCTTAACCACTTCGAAGTTACTATTGCCAATATTGACGTTTTGTCCTAGGCGGTGGACAGATGCTTCTTTGTTTGTTGACAACATGTACTTGGTTTTGTCCACATTTACTTACAGCTGGACAGATTTGTTAAAGATAGTGGATTGTGTTCACACCTGCCTTGCGCACTATCTGTTCCAGCACAAGATTGAAGAAGTCATATGATAGCGCATCTCCTTGCCGAAATCTGGTGCATGTTTAGAATCGTTCGGAGGAACTGTTTCCGAATTGGACGTTGCATCGCGTGTTTTCCAGCGTCACGCGGCACAGCTGGATCAGTTTAGCCGGGATCCCGAATTCGGCCATCGCCTTGTAGAGCTCAAGACGATGAATGCTATCAGTCTCGACTTGAAATTTGTTGCGTTTTTTCCAGGATCTGCCTCAGTCTGAATATTTGGTCGATCGTTGATCTGCTGGGTCGAAAGCCACACTGGTACGTGTCGATTAGTGTGGTGCAGAAAGGCTTCAGACGTTCACACAGTACGTTGGATAGGATCTTATATGCGTTGGATAGGATTAGGGATATGCCTCGGTAGTTCTTACAAGACATAGAATCGCCTTTCTTCGTCATCGGGCATGACTTCGTCCACCCATACTTGGTTGATGATTTGTTGCATGCACCCTACCGAAGCATCACAACCATGTTTGAAAAGCTCTGCTGGTAGACCATCAGAGCCGGCGGCCTTGTTGTTCTTTAGCTTTTTGATACTTAGCTGAGTCGACCTCTTCAAATCTGGGAGTGGGATGGATTCTTCATTGACTGGATGAGGGTTCTCTTCTTGCCCCAGCTTCTTCTCGTTGGATAGTCGAGTTCTGAACTTAGCTGCAACAAGAAAATGGTCAGAATCGACGTTTGCCCCTGAACAAAACGAACATCTTTTAGCACGTGGTCGATTTGGTTGGCGAGACTGCGAGAGCATCCCTACCGCAGATTTTTTCGATCTAACATAGGCCACAAGGCCTTAGACACCCAATGTTCTCCTAGGTTCGACCATATCAGGTCAGTCATATTGATGATCCTATTGAGAATAATCATCTTAGCCACGCAGATTGGTGGTTTTAGTTCTTTGAGGAAGCTCTGACCCTTACTTGGGATACTGAAAGCAGTGTCCAGGTACCTATCACAATCTGACACGGTTCTGGTTACATAATGCCTTGAGCATTGTGTGGCAATTCCTGACTAATTCAAATTTTATAATGTTAGATTCTAACGCCTTAAGCACAGCCTGTCTATCAATGTAGATGGCGATATTCCTGTCAGATATTGATCCCACTTCTAGTAATTCCGAAGCTTTGAGCACAGCTAGAATCTCTGCTTGAAACACACTGCATGTGTCCGGAAGTCTCAGAGCCACTTGCAGGTTTATGTCTCTGTAGTATATACCTGAGCCTGTACCCTCTGTCTAAATTCCAATCTCACTTTGTTGAGAGACGACTTTTTTCCTTTCCGGGTATATTGGGTTGGGTTGGGCGGTTGTCCCCACTCAGTAGAGACACCATTAGACCAAAAGCAAGTTCCATTGATACTCCTATTGGAAAACCTGGAGACTTCATAGATGGGACAGGACGCAGGGCAACCAGTTTTAATGTAAACCCATGCCGAAGAGGTATGGTTCGCTGCTTAGTCATTAAACCAGTTTGACCCGGTGACAAGTCTAGTATGGCTAGATCGTTTGGATCTTGGAAGAAGTACTCGCCTAGACCGATAGAGCAGGACAAGTGCACAGAAGATGTGTTATGGTTTCCTTCTCTTCCTCGTCTCTATAGCATCTACAGAAATCGTTGAAGGAGGCACCAAACCTTCTGGCGTGTCTGCTTACCAGAGAGTGTCCTGTGAGGGCGCTAACTGTCTTGATAAGATTTATCCTATTGCCAGAAATAAGTCAACTGGTTTTCTTACAATCCAGTTTTTGCCAGATTTGTTTAGAAGAGAGACATATGCTGATATTGTTCCACCTACGGTTTGCCATTCTCATGGCTGCGGTATCTAATTGGAAAGGGAATTGGGCAAGAATACAGTTCTTTAGCAAAGAAAACCATATAATTCTTTGCCTTTGCGTTGTCCCATGTAGGACCACTGTTCCTGGACGAGGGTAATATCTTCTCCGCCTTCTTGTAAGCGAAGCAACAAATTAGCAGAGGCCGCTTTCGAATGGTGAAGATTAATCTGCATCAACCGGAGCATTAGTGTTATTACTGTGGTTTTACAATCCTCCGAAACAGAGGATTGGTCACCACTGACGTGTTTCTCACAAATCTTGGCTGGGACGAATCAACCTGTTGCTCAGCTAAGTCAGAAACCAATTTTTCGTCCCTCTCATAAACCTTAAGATGGAGTATCTCCAGCCCATAGAAGATCCTAAAGCCCTGCCTCATTTGGCTCATCAGCTTTGATGACCTTCCAATTGTATGCCGGAATGCCAGGATGTTGGATCCCTATGAACCGAAGAATATCTTTCGGGTCATTAGGACCAAGAGGTATCCAGACTCTGGCCCGAGTAGGAATTTCGGTTTTTGATACAGCCTTGAGCTTGGCGCCAAGCCACAGAGCACCAACTTGATATAGTCAGCTGAATTCTCGTCGCTGTAAATCAGTAATTTAGCATTGGTCTGATGGCAACCACCATTCTTAGGGATCGGCGGCGCTAACATGGGGTTAGCCAGGCAGTGGGAGAGGATGCCCAAAGACACTTGTGCCTTCAAAAGCCTCTCCGTCCTTCGTCGTCTCCGTCAGATCAGATCAGATGATTCTTCGCAACCCCATTGAAGGGCCTAGAAACTGGCATGATTTTTTTTGGCCTTCTTTGGGGTCTTAGAAGGATCAATGACCCGAAAGATTAGATGATCCTTTGCAATATTTTTTTTGGGCTCTTAGAAGGATCATTTTGTGACCTGGGTCTCTTGAAGGCCGGATCCCTTCTGGTTTCACAGCTAGTTGATGACCCCCCCAATTCGAGTTGAGTCCTCCACCTATTAAGAATAGGGAGCCTTCTCGTAACGAGCTGACTTCCCCTAACAGCAACAGGGGGCCTTTCATTTTCGGATGGCAGCCCCTGGAAGGAGTGGAGTAGCCTGCCGAGCTCTCACAAGAGTGCCCTCCCGAAACAAATTGGCTGCTCTTGTCATCAAGAAAAGCTCTCGCCTAACTGGCATTACTCCGCTCATCCTCATCCCAGTTAGCCCCTTCTTCAGGAGACGCTCCAGGGTATATTACTTCGTACGGTGTATCGAAGTTGTGTACCGAAGATGGTATCTGACTTATCGGGAATGTCGGGAACTGATTCCCTAAGAATGGAGCTATGTCCCTCATTGTTGGACTTGAAGAGTCCTACGTTAGTGAACCGAAGGGCACTATTACCTGCCTGTAGTTTTTTGTAAGTCAAGTGGTAAAAGAAACAGAAACATCTCGAGTGCCGCCGTGGCCGTAATGCGCAGAGAACAATAGAGTAATGACAACGCAGGTTTTTCTTAATACCTTGGGCAATGTATCCTGTGTATTCTTCTTTATCGTGGCTTTCCATCATACAAGAGCTCCATAGGAAAGGATGGGTCTGACTATCCTTAGTGCATCATTGCTGGTTTCAGACCCCATTTCTCCGAATTTATCCCAAAAATAGGCAAAAAACATCGGTCCAGTACGGATCTCCACTGACTGTGACTGTGTTGTCTGGGGATTAAACCTGGAACCCCTCGCTCCGTAGTCCAACGCACTAACCACTTGAGCCACGGCAACCACCCTATATGAGCTGCTTCAACATATTTGAATTCCAGGTCTATAGGGATCTCCAATACTAAGCCAGGGTATTGGAAAAGAGTTGGTGGCGGATGAACCCTTAATGTGGGTCAACGGCAGCGTTCATATCGCCGAAGTGGGTTACTGACTTTGGAAGATAAGGACGAAGCCAGCAAAGAATGTGGACTCTGTCTAAATCGGATGATGATATCCTCGGTCGTTTCGAGAGAGAAATTTCATTTTAATTTAAAAGATTTGGTCCCGTTTGCGTTGACGGACTTTGGAGGAGGAGGTTCAACGACCAACTTACAAGCTGTTCATCGACATCGACCGATTCAAAAAATTGCGCATCAGTCCTCTAAGATGGTTGGGATTTGTAGAGCGGATGGACACAAAGGCAAACGCAGTAGAGAAAGACCTCGTCTTAGGTAGCCCGCACAAGTATTGTAGAAGGAGACTTCAACTGACTTGGAGTGCGCAACTGGGGGCTAGCTAAGGACCAGGCTAATTGGAGAGGGTTTTTGGTTGATGACCAGATTCATCCCGAACTGTAGCGGTTTTTTAGTCAAACAACTGCTGTCTTTTTCATAAAAAATGGTCATAGAGGTGAGTTCTGCTGAATATCTTTAAATCTCAACTTAACCAGTCGACCCTTAAAGTTTTGCGTGCAGTTTCCTTGTTATATGTACTTCTCTCCTTCGTCCATTCAACGAAAATATCCTTCTAATAGGATATATAAATACAAAAAAAAAAAGTTTTCTCTCTCACACTACACTGACTGCTTCGAAACGTTTAAGACTTCGAATGCAATTAAAAATTCAAAGGAATAAATATCCACATGACTGCATCTACTCCTTTTTTACTCCTTTTTGCTCCTTTTTGCATTTTTGTTTTTTTAGCTCAAGTATTAAGATGCAAAGATATTCTTTAGATGACCCAAAATGCAAACATGAATGCCCACACCACAAAAAGTCCTTCAAAACAAACAAAAAAAAAAAAAAGAAAAGAGGAGTGAGGGCAACTACCAAAGACAATGAGGAACCACCATCCGATTCCAAATGTCCGTTCTTCTTCTTCTATGTTTCTCCTTTTACATTTATTATTCGCATTCATTGGCGTCGCATACATATGTATGTACACGTGGATACCATTCTTGTGTAGTAGGCTCATTTCTCCAGAGCCAATCATCATCGTCAGAGTTCTTGCTCTTCACAAAATTTAAAGCAAAAAAAAAAAAGGAAATACCTACACGTTGGCCTTCGACCAAATGGAAATGGAAAAACTCCGCAAAAGAGGTTAAGAAGAGGGTGGAGGTAGGCATAATGCAGACCACAACAACTAGTGGTGCAAGAGCAGGCTTTCCTCCTCGTTGTTGGAGTGCCCCGCTCTTTACATTTGAATGGAAATCGGAATTGCTTGCGAATTGAGAGCAGGGTTAAGTTTATCCTTCCACATGCAGTTATTCTTTCTCCTCGAACCCCTTAAACCCTCAAACCCTTAAACCTCCTGCTCCGGCTCCGGCTGTGGCAAAAAAGCCATAGAAATTGTGTTTAACTATAAAACTCCATGGTAAGGCGAACGGAATTATCCTTCTCTACGTTGTGTGGCGCCCATTCATCACTTAACATCCCACCAGAGGGATATGAATATATTTGTTTAAGTCCTTCCAATGGTAGAAAGTATAAATTTACAATTTTGTTGAAGACTCTACGGGCCGATCGAACTGCGCGAAGCGAGAAAACTAACCAGAAACTCCATTTTCGTCATCTTACACAGTCGTCCCCGCGGTTGGGTAGAAGATCCCCAGAGGCAGCCTACTGCAGTCCTGGAGGAGTGTGTAAGCGTGCATCCACATCCGTTCGTACCCTTCTACTACCCCTCACTGGTGATTATAACTTAAATACGATGATTAAATACTTTCGTTACTTGCAAATGCTGATGAGGATGAAGGCTGACGACGACGACGACTACGACGACTACAACGACGACGACGATGATGATGATGATGATGGGTTTTGGCGAAGATTTTGTTGGTTTTTCTCTCGCGGTGGAAGCAATTATTACCCTGCGTCTTGTTACTTGTATGGAAGGATGTGGGTAGTAGTTGATGATGGTGGAGAAGAGATGTGATGGATTGCAGATGGTTGTTTACCTTACACGGTAATTAAATAGAATCGGGATGTTAACATTTGTTGTCTGTCACGACGCGGCCAAACCAAACTCTGACCTCGTTTTTATGGGTTGGAAGGCATTCTCGCTCCTCATCTTGAAATCAAACTCTACTGAATCCCGATAGCAATCTCACATTCGAGATACACCCCTCTTCGTATGTGTTCTCACTCACAAATGTGTGTAGCATTATTTAAATTACCATCACGCAGTTGCGCAAAAATAATGATTCCACTTTACGTATATGTTGTGTGCCTTAACTGGGCTCCTGCTTCGGGCTAGGGAGTTCGAAATATGTCAGCCACTCGACGAAAAGGATGTACAAACATGTTCAAGGGTCTAAATGAAGGAAGGAACTGAAAAAAATAAATAAAAAAAAAAAAAAAAACTGAATGAATGAGATGTTGCAGATGAAGTAACATGTGAATCGCCGGAGAAGTTCTGATTTCGTAAAAGAGATACGTACGTACTCCCTTATTGGGACTTAAAGGATGTATACTTCAGCAATGGAGCATCATCATTGATGGGAGAGGGCAGACTACTCGGTAGGCTCTTAAGTGGACTCTAATGAATGCGAATGCATAAGTCAGGTAAAATCAAATAAAACCTTACGCGTTGCAGATGCAAGAGATTGATTGGTGATGGTCTGGTGGTTAGTCGTATAGTGGAAGGAGCATAAAGTCGTTCATCAATGTTCAATGAGTCTGTCCGTCGATGGATATGACGATCGGGATCAAGTTGGTAGATATGTAAAAACGTCAGACAAACAAAAGACCAGCAATGGCTTGTATACGTCTGAGTAGAAGATGTGCGAAAGGAGAATATTCTAAATTTACATTAAGTAAAGGAATGCTGACAAAATTTACATTCCCTCGTCTCTGAAAGAAGCAGTATCCATTTCCTATTTTATTCTTTGTCGTTTCAAGTTCCTTATCGATGTCTGCGCGGCTTAAAACTATCTTTTTTCAAGACACAAAGAAAATAACGTGTTTTTTTACTATTCCAACTCTTAAAGCGAACGTCTGACAAACATCTGAGGATATAATTGTCCTAAGTTCGCTTTTAGTTCGTGCAAAAATATATAACGTTTAGAATACAAATGATTGTGAGTACCTCGAGCTTGCGCTTCAAGCCCTTGTCATTGGTAACATATTCTCAAAATGAATTACGGGCTTTCGATCGATACTAGTTGTTTTAGACAGAGGTCCTAACTTTAACTAATACATGAGTGCCGCAGGGCTCTGTTCGTTCTCTAATTTCTGTTATCATCTCTCCCATTTTCACAGCTTTGACTAAGCTTACCATTGAAAGTATCCACGAAAGTGCGTCCCATTGTTAAGACCATCGTTACCTCCTATTAAGTGTAGATGAAAATTCAAAATTGAGACAAATTGCTCTTTAAATAGAAAGACTTCTGTAATGAGGCAGAGAGCAGGACTGTAAAAGAATGCAATCATTGCGGAATGAATTCATTGAAATCTTACTAAGAATTCATTTGGATTTGTTTCAATTAAATGGCAAAGACTTTAATAACTTCAGATGACTTCAAAGACTTCAAAGACTGAATGAATGCTAGTGAATTCAAGGTGACTTTAATGAATTCGTTTTGACTTCAAAATTATGGTTGAAAAACATTATTGCTAAATCATGACTTCAGAATGAATGGTGATTTATTTTTTCTATATAAATTCGAATAGCATTGGATAGTAATTTCAGACTGGGTTGAAAGCCGTGTCACATCAACTCAGAACTGTGTAACTGCCAAATACATGTACTGGCATCTAGAGGCACACCGCAAGATGGGGTTCTGTTCCCTATACTATTGATACTCGTCGGAATCTTAAAGAAATTAGAACGAAGTAAGGTCAAGGTTGTCGCATATGCGGGTGATGTTGTCATAATGGCGGCAGGTAAGTTCATACCTTCCATCACCGATATACTTCAATCCATGTTCAATATCCTACACAAATGGGCGGAAGGATGTTGATTAAACGATAACCACCTGAGCCCAGAGGTAATCCCCTTCACTAACAGGAGAACAATCCCAAAACTCAACGGCACACTCCTCTAACTCAGGTAAGCCGAGAATACTTGGGCTGTATACTCGACGGTAAGTTGACCTGAAAAGAAAACACGACAGTAAGGATAAAGAAAGCATATGGAGCCTTGTACAAATATATGAAGCAAAATCTTTGATTAAAATGGGGGCTCCATCCCGCCATTACCCACTGGATTTACACACCCATCGTGTAGATTCATTCTATCCTATAAACCTAGTCTGGTGGCCCGCAGCTGATAAGTCTACTTACCTTAGAGCACTGACCAAGATACAAAGATTAGCATGTATAGGGACTACTAGCGCCATCAGAACCACGCCGACTGCAAACTTTGAAACCATTATGGCACTGATCCCATTACACCTAAAGAAAACAGCTGCAAAGATTGCCCTACCCTTGAAGCAATCCATACTTTGAAAAGACGGCGACACGGACCACCGCACTATTGCAAGATGGGTACGGCAAGCGACATGAGAACTTTCCACGAAACTGCATTCTAGGCAAATAATCGACAGGTACATCAACTGCCACCATGAAGCCCATCTTATCCACAGTCGTCACGATGCCATGAAGAGCTCCCAGCACTGATAGCAAACCGCGACGTTACACGCCTTTGGGTTCCTGGTCACACCGGTAATCAGGGGAACGAACAGGCGGACGATTTAGCAAGAAAGGGGTCCAAACAGGAACTGATAATGGTCGTTATCTCCTATATTCGAAAAATTTCGAACCAGACCACAACGTTGGGTCTCTTTTCCTCTCTCTTCCACGATCCATCTTAGGCTGAGTTCCTCTCTAGCTTTGATTTCTCGTGTCAACGCCAGCATCTGTTTAACAGAAATCTGGTTCATCCTCTGCGTTTCTATCCAGTGGCTCCCCAGGATCTACTAGCTAGTGCCGGTGTTTGACACAATATATGTGCTGCCGTTCCGAATTCCTCCAGGCATAGTTCACAAGTGTCGTCCTCCAGAAGACCCATATTCTTTAGATGATACCCGAAATTTCCATGACATGCTGATAACGCTACCACCCATTTCAGTGTTCTTCGGACCAAGCTTAGAACCTCTCTGTGAGTGGTGCCAATCGGCATTTTAATAGCCATTTGCGCCTGCCTACTATATATATATACTATACATCTACTATGACCTCTTGTCCACATACAAGTTTGAACTTCCGCATGAAAGTTCCAAGTTAGTCCAGCATTTACATAGGTATACACCCAGATACTTAACCTTCCTAGTCACCTGCAGCTCCGATCCGAAAAGTATCAAGGGCTGAAATTCCAGATCTCTCCTCTTCCTTGTGAAGATGATTAGATCTGTCTTTTCCGCATTAATGGAGAGTCCCTGTTCCTGACACCACCGCTCCACCACTCTGAGAGCATTTCTCATGGTATCTGCTGTGATGTTCATGAAGTTACCTCTTTCCATTAGTACTATGTCATCGACATATCCCACAGTGTGGATGCCAATCTCTTCAAGTCTTTTCAGGAGAGAGCCCACAGCTATATACCACAGAGTAGGTGACAAAACTCCTCCTTGCGGGCAACCTCTGCTAACCATTCCTCTAAGTCTTGAAGTTTATTGCCCACCCATCTCACCACCAATGGGTTAACCCTGTGTTCTTCTAAGGCTATTCTCAAACTTTGGAAGCATATCTTATCGAAGGCACCTTCAATGTTCATTATTATGGTCATTGCGATGCCTCCAGTATTCATCTTCTCTTCCGCAACGCGTACCACCTGGTGTAGCGCTATTTCCTTGGTACTATGAGGTCTGCACCCCATTGCATTACAGCTGGAAAAATACCATCCAGTCCCGCGGTCTTGTAAGAGGAAAATGTTTTTATCGCCCCACTGACCGCTTCTGGTGTTACTATCCGTTCCGCTTCAGCCTTATCCATCCTGTTTGCTTCTGGTTCCCTCAGAGCCCAGGGCTTCCCTGACTTCAAGACAGCATAGTGAGGGGACCAAGATTGGCTGGCATACATATTCGAGGATGGATCTGACGAAGGTGATATAGAGAGTTGGCTGATGACGCAACGATGAGACTGCAGGAACAGGTTCGTTACAGAGAAAGTAATTCCTATGGGGTGGTGGAAGGCGTTTACAGGAGTATGTCATGTATTGACATTTGCTAGTACATATGTCAAGTATGGTCAACGCTCTATTACAGAAAGACAATGAGCCTGCTCTCATAGGTTTTACTTCACAAGGTATTGCTTGATAGGCTCACATGTCTAAAGATTGGGGACAGCCTTAAATAGGTTCTGCAGAAGCCGTCGAGGCAGCGAGGATATAAACCACCTTCTGTGTACTTATTCTGTCCTGAAAATTTTGGTGAACTGTAGGTATACATACTGTAGGTACCTAATGGCCTTGGGAGACAAAATGGTTTGTGACATTAAAAACGACGGCAACAGGATCTCAAGTGGTGTTAAGACTGCCGTGTGCGCTTGTTGCTTTCAAGATTTTAGGTTCAAATACCATGTATACTGATAAAATCTCAGATCAACCTCAGAAGTGCATCCCCTTTCATCTTAAGCTATGCAATTGTATGGTTTGTGCATTGAAATGGTTAGGCATCCTTTAAGTTAGTATGTATATGAAAGCCAAAAAAAAAAATGTCCCCTTAATATTTTCACGCTCTACTGTATTTTGAAGGACCCATCCTTACATTTTAGAATTTAATTCGATGTTAAGGTGCAGGCAGTCAAGTCCATGCACATACCCATACATGTACTGTTCTTGGTTAAGTTTACCTCTGCATACGTGTCCATACTGTCCAAATAAAATGGAAGTACCTACTCCTTAAGATTTTTTATTTATTTTTTTGTTAAGGACATCATCTCTCCATCCGTCATTACACGGACGGGCTACAGAGGAGACCACCACCAGAGAGAGGTTCATGAATAAAAAATTCCCTCATTATAGACTTTCGTTCGTTAGAATTGAATAAAAAAAACTTACAACAACTATTATGTTAAGTCGTCCTCCAAACCAACAAACGGAACTGCATCCATCATGCTTCTGGCGCGCGCTGTAATATCTTCATCAATCTCTTCGTCCTCGTCGTTGTTGACGTTCGAAGGAAAAAAGATGATGAAAACCACACACTTCCTTCGAAGCAGGAGGGAATGCTAGCTAGCAGCAAGATTCCGGTGTTATAGTGTAGAATCGGGTGTTGGGTTGGCGGATCATGACGATGACGGTTGCATCGCGTCCTGCTAGTAGAACCAACTTGTCTATGGGGGGTGTTGTCGTGGGGGGTATGGAGGTGTGTGCATAATTAATTCCATGCATGTGGCAAATTACGGGAAATCATTACTTTCCCTATGGGAGCGCAGGTTGGCTAAGGTAACCTACCTGAACTGGGGGGTGGGTTTGTGTGCGCACCACCATCAGTACCATCAGAGGGAGAGAGAGTGCATTGCTATAGAATTTTTCTGGATGTTTTTGTTGTTTATTTATTTTTCTGGGAAAGGAAAAGTGCCCTTCTCTGGATTCTGAAGAACGCATCGCTTGGAACGTCGGTTACTGTTGGCAGCAGGTTGTGGTGGTGGTGTAGTTATTGTGGCAGTCAGTCAGTTAGCCGGAAACTTCAACATCCCCTCATTTAGGACTCCACCAACCATCCATCCATGCACCACCATCATAATCATCATCATCATCATCATCATCATCGTAGTTGTTACCCACTTACGCTGCTGAGAGTAAATATTGCATTTCAACATTTTTGTGTTTTTTTTCTTTTTTTTCAACGGATCAACCCACCCGCCAACTCACCCCTAAGTCGTGGGATACATCTGATGGTCGCATTCTTCAATTTTTCATTTTTTAATTAAAATTTTGTTTCATCAGGATAAAAATTAATTATGTTGAATTTAAATTAATGCCAACCAAACCAAACCAACAAACCAAGGAGCTGGGTGCTGCATAGCAGATCCTCCGGAAGAAGGACGCTAGTGAGCGCGCGCTCGGGTAAGGAGGGTGGTTGCCCATATACATAAGTTGAACAAGTTGAAGGAAGTGGAAGCACAAGGGGATGGTTGGTTGGTTGGTTGGTTAGGCTGGATGGATGGATGGATGCAATGGAAGCCATATTGTTGCTATTCACCGCATGGCTGCCGTTGTAGCTCATTTTCGCCTATTAAGCCTTAAAGTGTAGTTGTTGGTTGGTTGATGCGGCTCCTGCTGCTCCTGCTGCTGCTGGTGGTGGTGGTGGTGGTGGTGGTGCTGTTTGGTAGGCTGTTATGACCTCCTCCATGCGTATATTAATAAATAATATTATGTAGAACTTAATATTGTTGTGATTGCAGCCAGCAGTAGAAGCATGCCTCTTGCATATACTATTATGTATTTTTTTTTTTGTGTACAGAACCAACTGCTGCACTGATGCATAAGTCTTGTCCTTTGCTTCCCGAGTCCTGTTCTCCACTCGTGCCGTTGTTGATGCTTGGATGAGTACTTAAATTAAGGGTTTTCTGCTTATGTTGGCTTCTCTAAAGGGCAAGTATTTGGTTCACAAAAGTATTTGAATGGTGGTCTGTTGTGGAACTATCATTTGGAATGGAGGAAGCATTGTTGATCAAGTGAAAACTTTCTCCTTGAGTTTGTCTTAATCTGCGTCCTGAAAACTGACTTCGATATTTAAATTCCAGATCTTTTAACTCGAAGCGTCCAGTAATAGTGTGACCAAACAGTATCCTTGTTCAATTAGTCTCCGGTGGTTTCTATGGAACTCATAAACTCTTCTAAGTGTTTGCCCGAAACTGTGTACATCTAGCTGGTAGTAGAAAGGCTCAAAGTAACTTGTAATCGACTGATTGTTGGAAAGCCTTTCTCCCCACTTTGGTAGAAGGTTCGCAAAACTTACTAGTGGAGCTCTAGCTTTCCAAAATTATGTAGAACAGCGTTCAGTTCCTTTTTTCGTATCGATTAACGCAATAGAATAGTTGGCTCAGGTCTGAGATCAAACGCGGGAGTAAAGGCCCTTGTCTTACGACTACGGCACTCTAGGGGTAACTAGTGTTGCGCCTTATTCCTCGGTAGCAGTGCGAAGTTGGACGAAGTGACTCTCAAAAACTGCCATTAGTCTCCGCTCGTCCTCCCAGACGAAGTGGTTACCTAATGTAGCCATCTTAACGCGGACGAAGGGCCAAGGGCAAAATATAAAACCATTTCATCCGCCTCAAGATAGGATTTATACACCTCCAGGCTTCTTATCAAAACAAAAAATAGGCCTCTACGGATCCAGGGCTCTGTTCTTCTTCTTCTTCTTCTTGTTCTTCTTCTTCTTAGGTGGGGCAGGGTGAACCTGGGACCCCAATAACAAGTCTCTCCAGTTAGCCCGGTACTTAGCTAATTGCCTCCTTTTGCGCATTCCAAGCCGGTTGATGTCTTCTTCTACATGCGCGCGCCACCTAAGGCGAGGTCTTCCTCTACTGCGTTGTCCATCCGGGTAAGCTTTGAAGATTCTCTGGGCCGGAGCATTTGTGTTCATCCTCTCAGGGCCTAACTTCTCATAACCATTCGTATAGTGCGTGTTATATTCATCACACGAATGCAGGGCCCTATTGTTTAATGTCGTATCAGAAGGAACATTCTTGTTTGAGAAGTTTTTTCATGAAGATGTTTTTACTTTAAAATGTTTGTCAGACGTTTGCAAGAGGTGGGACCTTAAAAAATGAAAAAAAAAAAAAACTGCTCTGTTGTCTGGGAATCGAACGTCGAACCGACTATTCTCTGACCCCCGTCGGTTTCGCACCTTAGCACTATTTGGTGGAAACTATCCACTACCCTATGTTCCGTCCTTCCGCCTCTACATCTGGGACGCTAAATGGCTTGCTTAGAGATAGATACCACTTTGCCGATTACGTCGATGGTAGATTGAGCTTCGCTGAATCCATATTGTTTGTTCGGATTCAGGCACTTTGAGCAATCTGCTAAATATTACGACGGCCATGTTGGGCAAAGAAATTGGACCGGTTAAGTCACATCTCGTTGGCGGTTTTGTAATGTTGCTCAAGTTTGTGCCTTCTCATACGTCTGGTCACATTTTTAAGTCAAAATGGGTCTTACAATGACCATGGAATGATGCCGAGCTTGACTCCCCATTTGTTGTCAAAGATCTTGTTGCATGCATTGAAATTTACGCTCGAGTAGCACCCAAGATATGACGCCTTTTCGAAAGTCAATATAATTAATGGGTAGTGCTACTTCCGTTCTCTTGAGTTATCCACTACTGGGGTTAACAATGGTTCCATTGGTGGTCCAAGTCCTTACTGCATTTGGAGCTACCCCTTCTACATACCTACCCAGCTACCTAAATGATGTCAATGACCAACATCATGTATTCCTTCAATGCCGAACCTAGCTATAACCCAAAACTTGATTTAGTAATCTAGTCCTGCAGCCTCCCTCAAACCACCCTTGACAGTGACTATGCCATTGTCACTGTGTGACACAATTTCTCAAAATCTCGCAACAAGCACATGCTGGCGTTTACAAACTTGTTTACGAAATTCTCTTTGTGCATAGAATTACAAAGGCAATTAACCCATTTAAAACAGCCGTCGCATCGTCTAGTCAGTATAATCTCCATGTTTGCATGATTTACACAATCACTGCCAGTATATGGTGCAGTCTCTGTCAAAAGGATATTTTTATTTCACCAGACAGCGTGATTGAAAATCAATTCCATTCTAATGACGTCTATTCCTTTCAAGAGATACAATAGCATTAGTATAGCTCGAAACTAAAAGTCTTAAAAAAATTTAAAAAAAATCCTTTGAACATAATTAGGGAAACTTATG
Source organism: Xylota sylvarum (assembly GCA_905220385.1). Lineage (NCBI taxonomy): Eukaryota > Metazoa > Arthropoda > Insecta > Diptera > Syrphidae > Xylota > Xylota sylvarum. The sequence continues at coordinate 11,917,001 of LR999960.1, forward strand.
TCCTTCCAAAAGGTGAATATCCTTCTCCCCACTTGATCGAAATATAAATAAAAAGCTTCTATTCAACTCTATTCATATCCCTTACAAGTGCTTAAAATTTAAACCCCCCATCCAATCTTTAAAAGTCAACAGCACTACCCTCACTGACTTTAATATACCATGAACGATACGACGGAGATACACCCTTAAATTCACTACCCACCCACTCGCCCCCAATCTGCTGCAATGCTGCTGTTGACTGAAAAAAAAAATGTAATTCAGCAAATATTCAGCGTTATAACCAAAACAATCAACACCACCACTTGACCAATGTTACTTACTCCTCAACTACTCTCCTTTACATACATTACCAGTGCAGTGGGGGGAAAAAAATCTCATTTTGTCATTAATTTCCATGCATTCCATGCATTTCACGAAAAATAATAAAAAAAAGAACAGAAATATGTAAATACGACCAAAAGGGAACTTCGGATAAAGTTGACGTTTTGGTTGTAAAAACTTGCTCATAGATGGTGTTAGTTCTAGGACTACTGACATTAGAGTTTGTTTTAATTGAAACATCATTAAGGTTTTTCGGTTATAAGTGAAGTTAGCTACGAAATATATTTTTTTGTTTGATTTCTTAAACACAAGCTGTTTTATATTAAAAGCAAAAGAGGGCGCTCTTAATTAAAAACCTTTACAGGCAGTGATGTTCATCTGTTTAGCAAAGACAAACACTTTGTGGAACTGAGTTGGAACACGTCATCTTACGTGGCGCTACAGTTCAGGACCTGGGCCTCAATCAACAAGCCTCTCCAGTTAGCGCGATCTTTGGCTAGCTTCCTCCAGTTTCACACATTTTAAGTTGGTTGAGGTCCTCTTCCACTTGTGCGCGCCACCTAAGGCGAGGTCGTTCTCTACAGTGTTGTCCCTCCAGGGTGGATTCGAAGACTCTCCGGGCCGTGGCGTTGGTGTCCATTCGCTCTACATGTCGTAGCAACACATGAACATACCAACAACCTATTCAATTTTACAAGGTGGGACAAAAGTAATGTCATAATGCGAATGTGCCTTAATTTTAGCAAATGTCATTGTGTTGTGGCGTGTGATCTTCCGTTTTGGCGATTTGAATTGGCCGGCCAGATCGGTAGGTCTGACAGTGCCAGACTTCTTCGTTTGGGGCTATGGTAGCAGGTGATGAATGCATTTGTATATATGTGTAAGCTCTTTGTAACGAACTGTGACATAGCCATAATGTCAGAGAAGCTGCTATCATGACACTTGATTCCTTGATGTCATTAAGTCGAAACTTGTGTGGGAATGCCTGCAAAAACGTAATGAACTAGGTAGAAGAAACAAGGTGACGCTCTGTTGGATACCTGGACATGTTTCCCTAGCAAAAAAGGGAGCATCAGCAACATTCATACATAGGTCCTGAACCATTTTGCGGTATATGGGATTACAACGTCAAAGAAGAATTCAGGAAACTGTAGCTAAGAGGCACCCCACTTATAGGTAAAACAGACCAAGAACCTGGAATAATGTTCAGAGCATAAGGCAAATCAAGAAACTTTTAAGGCAACATAACCTACAAAGATTCGAAGCATGTATCAGCATGAGCAAAAATAACCTTCGTATTCCAACGGGCTTCCTAATGAGGCATTGTAACCTCAAGGAGCACCTAATGAAACTAGGTATATCTGAAGAACGTCTCTGCAGATTCTGCGATGCAGTGAAATCCCAGAACATGTGCTGGGATCCTGTGGGGCACTAGACCCACAAAAGACTGAAATATTTAAATACCGTGATTAGAGCCAGGTAGGTAGGTAGGTTGGAGGGTGTGACTGCACTAATAAAGTGTGCAGCCTCACTCGGAACTCAACGGATCTATTGTGTTCCCCGGTGTGAGATACCTGAAATGAAACAAGACCATTATTACGAAAATTTAAACCATGTCGGAAGCGGTCCTCCTAAACCATCCGGTTTTAGGTGGCACGTTAAGTCGTTGAAAGATGCATTTGCAAGGGTTGAGTATCTTGTTCTGTGAGGAAGTGTGTTGTGTCTTTCTCTATTTCCGGGTCGCCACAGCCTGTGCATAGGTCTATGGTACTGATTCTCATTCTTCTGAGGTGGGCCGCCATTCAATTGTGGCCTGTGAGAATACCTATGAGAAGGCTCAGCTGTGGTTTATTCAGCGATAGGAGTATCTTAGTCCTTCTTGTGTTGTATTGGGCCCAAAGTCTTCTCGAGACGCGGCATGAGGAGAGAGTTCTCCACCTTGTGTTGGCCATGTTGAGAAAGTCCAAAGTGATTTTGAACATGAGGAGGCTAATGGGCGTTAGAACTGAATGGTCTACTGCTAGGTCTTTTGATTCTGATCCTTTACTCGCAAGCTCATCGGCCATTTCATACCCGTGGAGGCCCATGTGTCCTCGAATCCAGTATAGCGTGATGTTGTGCTTTGAGCTTAGGGATTTTTGTATTCCTCTTTGTATCTCTTGACCAATTTCGAGTTGGTTGAGTTGGAGGTAATGGCTTTGATGGCTGCTTGACTGTCTATGTAGCAATCGATAGGTACGTTATTATTCAGAGTGGATACGTCCCGGCAGCTTGAAACATACTAGCGTGGTTTGAAAGTTTCAAGGATCGGGTGATTGGAGGTGCCTCTAAAAAAATTCCTGACTACCTTCTTCCATTTTTGACCCGTCCGTAAAGATGGATATGAAGTCAGGATTAATGACGTTCCCATTTGTCCAGCTCTCTCTGGAGGGAAATTTGGAGTCAAGGTTGAGGCTGAAGTCCGTGTGGGGAGAAATGTAGTCGGAAGGTAAGTTGACATTTGACCATTTAGTGATGGTGCTGTGTCCGAATTGATTGTCTTTCCACATACTACGTTGTCGGAGGCGTAGGGTGCTTTTAGCCGCTATTTCCTTTGTAAAGCGATCCAGTGGGCAAAGCCCTAGCATGGTTTCAAGGGCAGCGGTGGGTGTCGTTCTAATTGCGCTTGTGGTACCTACACAGGCTAGACGTTGGATCCTTGTGAGGGTGCTTAGGTTTGTGGCTCTCTGCAGCTGCGGGACACCAGACCAAACAGCCGTATGTAAGGATAGGTCTAACGATGGCAGTGTACATCCAGTGGATTGTGGCTGGTTTTGGCCACCATTTTGTCCGACAATTCTACTACATGTGTAAAAAGCAATCGAGGCCTTCTTCAAATAATAATAGAGAGCTCTCCTTCTTATTTAGAGTCTGCCAGAGCAGCCTAGCGTTATTGCATTGCTCGAGTTGATGCCATCGATAATAATTGGCCTCACTTACGCGTCTTTGATACTAAGGTATTTAACATAAGACCTTGGCGCCTCAATGTCGGTGACACATCTTCTCAGAAGAACTGGAACTAGCCTGTCATATTAGTCTGGGGAAATATACCTCTCAGTCTATCAAGTCGAGATGAATGCTTTGTTGCATGCGTTGGATCACCTGAAAGAGGGTCAGGTCGAGCGTAGAAACGTTACCATAGCACTGGACAATCAATCAGTAATTAAACGCAATGAAAAACAGGTATCAATGCATCACTGGCATCACAAGTGTTCATAAACTCAATGAGTGCTCATCTCGAAATGAGATGACGTTGCTCTGGGTGAGAGGGCACAGTCAAGCAGGGGTCAACCTCGGAGTTCTCAGGTCTAAAACTAGTTGCTGCAATTGGCAGAGGAATGGCAGAGCAACTAATTATGATCTGGGCCGCGTTGGAACACCAGAAAAGGTGGTCAACTATGGAAGGTTGCAGGAAGACGAAAATGCCGATTGGCACCACTCATAGAGAAGTTCTAAGCTTGGTCCGAAGAACACTGAAATGGGTGGTAGCGTTATCTACAGGTCATGAAAATTTCGGGTATCACCTAAAGAAGATGGGTCTTCTGGAGGATTACACCTGTGAATTATGCTTGGAGGAGAACGGGAAGGCAGCACATATATTGTGTCAATGTCCGGCGCTAGCTAGCAGATGAAGGGAGGTCCTACGGAGCCACTGGGTAGAAACCCAGAGGATGTACCAGATTTCTGTTAAACAGATGGAGCATTGACACTAGGAATCAAAGCCATAAAGGAACTGTGGAGAAATCCTCAGAGACTCTCCGACTAAGATGGATCGTGGAAGAGAGACTAAAAGGGAGTCAACACTGTAGTATGGTTCGAAATCTCTCGAATATGGGAAGTACCGACCATTATCAGGTCCCGTTCGGACCCCTTTTATTGCTAAATCGTTCGCCTGTTTGTTCCCCTGAATACCGGTGTGTCCTGGAACCCAAAGGCGTGTAACGTCGCGATATGCTATCAGTGCTGGGAGTTCTTCATGGCATCGTGACGACTGTGGATAAGATGGGTTTCATGGCGGCAGTTGATGAACATGTCGATCATTTGTCTAGAATGCACTTTCGTGGATAGTTCTCGTGCCGCTCCTGCGTTTGTTAATACTTCGGCTTGGAACACACTGCCTAGGTTTAGAAATTTCAAAAAACGATCAATTTCGAGTTCAGACGAGTATATGTCAGAGCCTACACCTTCGATCCGTCATCCGTGAAAATCGAAATATTATTCGGGTTGATGGCCCTACTGTTCCTCTCTTGAGGATTAGGCTAAAGTCGTGGTGTAGGCCTAATGGAATCCGTGCCAATATGGTTTCAAAGTCTGAAGTCGGCTTGATTCTGATGGCGCTGGTAGTCCCTATATATGCTAATCTCTGTATCTCGGTCAGTGCTCTAAGGTATGTGATCTTATCAGCTGCGGGCCACCAGACTAGGCACCCATAAGATAAAGTAAGTCTGACGATGGCTTTGTACATTCAGTGGGTGATGGCGGGATGGAGCCCCCATTTTTTACCAAAGATGTTGCTGCATATGTATATAGAAGGCTATGGATGCTTTCTTTATCCTTGCTGTCGTGTTTTCTTTCCAGCTCAGCTTAGGGTCGAGTATACAGCCCAAGTGTCTCGCCTTATCTGGGATTTGGAGGGGTGTGCCGTTGAGTCTCAAGGGCCTGATATGTGGGATTGTTCTCCTTTTAGTGAAGGAGGTTATCGTGTAATCCACATCGTTCCACCCATTTGGGTAGGGTATTGAGGATGGATTGCGGTATTTCGATGATGGGATGTATGAACTTACCTGCAGCCATTATGACAACATCAACCCCATATGCGACAACCTTGACCTCACTTCGTTCTAATTTGTTTAAGATTCCGTTCACGACGAGTGTTAATAGTAGAGGGAACAGGACCCCACCTTGTGGTGTGCCTCTAGAGGCCAGTGTATTTACTTGCCAGTCACCCAGTTCTAAGATGATATGTCTCGTCTTGAGAATACATTCAACCCAGTCTGACATTACTATCCAATGCTATTCGATACGAAATTCACATTGTTGAAGGATCCTTCTATATCCAGGGGGAGTGAAATTTTAATCTTTGTTACCACCTCATGCAGGTCTGTTTGACATCATTTAAGTTGTAAGAAAGTTGCCAACGTCTAATGAACTTTAAATTTGTCACTGGAAACTCTGGCATACCTCAGGGTGGTGTGTTGTGCCCCCTTCTTTTCAATTATAGAAAAGTGCATAGTGCTGGACTTTAGTTGTATATTCTTTTAAAAAAGTTTTTAAAAAAACATGTCCTTAAGCTGAATGCAATAAGCAACTGTCATCCCAGGTAGGACAATGGCACACCGTGCCAAATCTGACCTAGCCTAGTCCAGACACCTTCTGATAAGTTGGATTTGCTAAACCGATCAGAGATCACACTGTCTAGTTCGTGTGCTAACACTCAAAACATAACCTAACCTTTTTTCTTCCGACTATTTCTAATTGTTGCCTGATCTAATGTAATAATTATTTTGTTTCAGTTCTCTCCGCTGTTATTTCCACCGCCAATGCTACAACAACGACGACGACAACGACAGCATTAACAACAACTCCAATGATGCACAATTCGCCTGCCACACTGCTGTTTACCACATATCGTGATATTAAAGTTGCCAACATAACCCGTCTGGTGGGATCACCTTCTGTTGACGTGATCGCCAAGGATCTGATCGAAACGATGGCCATTGATTTCTACTACGAAAAGAACCTAGTGTGCTGGGCCGATTGTGGTCACGAGATTATTGAGTGCATCAGTGTGAATTCGACCACACCGAAAGCCCTCAAACAGACAGTGATCTCGTCGGGTTTGGATAAGCCTGAAGGTCTGGCGATCGATTGGTATACAGACAAAATCTATTGGACCGATGGTGAAACCAATCGAATAGAAGTAGCTACGTTGAATGGAAAATATCAGAAGGTGCTATTCTGGACGGACTTGGATCAACCGCGAGCGATCGCATTGGTTCCTAAGAGTCGTCTTATGATTTGGACCGATTGGGGCGATAATCCAAAGATTGAGCGTGCCAGTATGGATGGAGATCCTCTGTCGAGAATGACTCTGGTGAAGGATGATCTCTTCTGGCCGAATGGATTGACGGTGGATCTTGAGAATGAACTGATCTACTGGGTGGATGGCAAGCTGTTGTTCTTGGATGTGATGAAGCTGGATGGTTCTGGTCGGAAGAAGGTGATAAATAATTTGAAATACCCCTACAGTTTGACATTCTTCGATCAGAGGTTGTACTGGACTGATTGGTCGGTGGGATCGATTAATACTTATGATCTGGTCACGAAGGAAATGAAAGAGTTGATCGACACCCCAGAGTTTCCAATTGCTGTCCGAGCGTGGGATAAGAGCCTGCAGCCGTTCTTGGACAACCCTTGCGCGCATAATAATGGAAACTGCTCACATCTCTGCCTGCTGTCCACCAACGCGCAGGGTTATAGCTGTGCATGTCCGACAGGTGTGAAGCTCTTGACGCCATTCAACTGCGCTAATGGATCGCAAGAAATGCTCTTCCTGGTACAGCGGACTCAGATAAGCAAGATATCACTGGATTTGCCGGATTTTACCATATTCCCACTTAGCCTTGGTAAGGTGAAGTACGCGATCGCTATTGACTATGACCCTGTGGAAGAGTACATCTACTGGTCAGATGTGGAACTATTCGCCATTCGCCGAGTGCATCCCGATGGGACAGGCACACAGGATTTTTTGACCTCAGAAGTGAAACATCCAGACGGTTTGGCAGTGGATTGGTTGGCGCGAAATCTCTATTGGACCGACTCCGAGACAGATCGCATAGAGGTCTGCCGATTGGATGGATCGGCGAGAAAAGTTTTGATCTACGAGCATTTGGAGGAACCCAGAGCAATTGCATTGGCGCCCAGCTTGGGATGGATGTTCTGGAGTGATTGGAATGAAAAGAAGCCGAAGGTGGAACGGTCATCATTGGACGGTTCGGAGAGAGTGGTACTAGTCTCCGAAGATTTGGGTTGGCCGAATGGCATTGCATTGGATATTGAAGCAAAGACGATATATTGGTGTGACGGGAAGACTGACAAGATTGAAGTGGCCAGTATGGACGGATCGGATAGGCGGGTGGTGATCAGTGAGAATCTTAAGCATCTGTTTGGTCTGAGTCTTCTGGATGACTACCTCTATTGGACCGATTGGCAACGGCGGTCAATAGATCGAGCACACAAGATCACCGGCAACAATCGTATTACAGTTGTTGATCAGTTTCCAGATCTAATGGGCCTGAAAGTCACACGTTTGCGAGAGGTTAAGGGCACTAATGCTTGTGCGGTTAAAAATGGAGGTTGTTCCCACCTATGCCTGAATAGACCACGAGACTATGTTTGTCGCTGCTCAATCGAGTATGAGCTTGCGAATGATAAGAAAACATGCGTGATTCCTGAGGCGTTCCTTCTGTTCTCCCGTCAGGAGCACATTGGCCGCATCTCAATCGACTACAACGAGGGAAACCATAATGATGAGGTAATTCCCTTCAAGAATGTCCGAGATGCCCATGCTCTGGACGTCGATGTTACAGATCGTCGGATATACTGGACAGATCAGAAGTCCAAGTGCATATATCGAGCTTTTCTAAATGGATCTATCGTCCAGAGGATAGTGGACGCAGGGTTGATCCGTCCCGAAGGTATTGCTGTAGACTGGCTGGCGCATAACATATACTGGACAGACTCGGAAGCAAGGCGAATTGAAGTCGCCCGATTGGATGGTACTAGCAGAAAGGTGCTCCTATGGAAGGGAATCGAAGAACCACGGAGTTTAGTGCTCGATCCAAAGAAGGGCTATATGTATTGGACAGAGTCCCCTTCGGACTCGATTCGACGAGCGGCAATGGATGGATCGGAGCTAATGACTATCATCTCGGCTGCTAATCATGCGACTGGGCTTACTTTGGATCCGGAGACGAGACGTCTGTACTGGGCATCGCAGAGTAGGCCGACAAAAATTGAATCAGCCGATGCTGATGGCAAGAAAAGACAAGTACTGGTGGGCAGCGACGTTGATGAGCCATATGCTGTGTCCCTGTATCAGGACTACGTATACTGGAGTGACTGGAACACGGGTGATATCGAGCGTGTGCACAAGATTACCGGACAAAATAGGAGTCTAGTGCACAATGACATGACATACATCAGTTCCCTGCTCATTTTCTACAACAACCGGCAAACTGGAACGAATATATGTCGCGTGAACAATGGTGGGTGCTCCCACCTGTGCCTAGCTTTGCCAGGAAGGAGGGCTATGACTTGTGGTTGTCCCACACATTTTACTTTGGCGAAAGACAATGTGTCTTGCCTGCCACCGAAGAATTATATAATTTTCAGCCAAAGGAATTCGTTTGGTCGATTGCTACCGAATACCTCAGACTGTCCAGATGTTCCGCTACCAGTAAGTGGGAAGAATATACGCGCCGTGGAGTATGATCCTATCATGAACCATCTATATTGGGTAAGTTTATTAGAATCTGAGGAGAGTGATAAATTCTCATGAATTTCTTTTAATTTTTTCAGGTGGAAGGTCGAAGTCACAGTATCAAGTGGTCGCCAGTTAACGGAACACGAGTGACCACGTTAGTCGGCTCAGGATCCCAACCATTCGACATTGCAATCGATGTTATTGGGCGGTTGCTGTTTTGGACATGTTCACATACGAATACGATAAATGTCACCAAGTATGAGTGTGGCCTTTGCTTCATCCAAGAATGCTCTGACTTTCTTCTCGTTACAGCTTCAAGGGTGAATCAATCGGAGTGATCGACACTGGCGATTCGGAGAAACCACGAAACATTGCAGTACATGCAATGAAGCGTCTTCTGTTTTGGACTGATGTTGGTAGCCAGCAGGCCATTATGCGATCTCGTGTAGATGGCGCCGATCGAGTAATCCTAGCATTCAAACTAGAGGGAGTTACAGCGTTGGCTGTAGATCAACAGACTGATATGGTGTTCTATGCGCATGGCAAGCGTATTGACTGCATGGATATCAATGGAAGGAATAAGTTGGTTTTGTGTATTATGTTCTCTAAACTTTTACTAATTCTTCAACTTTTGTAGGAGAATCCTTGTCTCAACGCATATTAGTCAGGTCATCTCTATCGCTGCTCTACAGGGTTTCGTCTACTGGCTCGATGATAAGACTGGAGTTGAGAGAGTGACGACAACAAGTGAAGGGCGTCGTCCAGAGATTCAGCGTCTTTCTCAAATCACCGACATCGTAGCTGTTTGGACACCGGAGTCCAAGCTCTTTCGTAATCATACCTGCCTCCAGGGGAAGAACAAATGCTCTCACATTTGCATTGCTTTGGCAGATGGTAGGTCGAGGGATATCTGCTCATGTCCGCAGGGATTGATGTTGTTGGAGGACAAGCAGAACTGTAGTGCTCTACCGGCATGTGGACCAGATTACTTTACCTGCGCCGCACCAGTGTCAGGAAGTGGACCAAACAATGATCATAATAAAGACTGCATTCCTGCATCATGGCGCTGTGACGGTCAGAATGACTGTCCGGATAAATCAGACGAAGTTGGTTGTCCTTCATGTCGGCCAGATCAGTTTCGCTGCCAGTCTGGTGAGTGTATCGATAAGAGTCTTGTTTGTGACGGTACTACAAATTGCGCCAACGGTCATGATGAGGCGGACTGTTGCAAACGTCCACAAGACTTTCAGTGCCCGATTAACAAGGTATGCATCTCGGCATCGGATCTGTGCGATGGATGGGACCACTGTGCAGATGGTGCTGATGAAAGCGCTGAAATCTGTAGTCAGGCTAATACACGACGAATGGCACCAGCCTCTGATAAAAAGGCTTTTATGATCTTAATCGTGGCAACGATGATAACAATCTTTTCAATCGTCTACATCCTTCAATTCTGCCGCACGAGACTTGGAAAAAATCGCAACGAACCGAAGGACGATCAAGCCTCAGATCCACTCTCTCCAACTCTAAGTAAGAGCAATCGAGTTTCGAAAATTGCCTCTGTGGCCGATGCTGTACGAATGTCAACCCTAAACAGTCGCAATAGCATGAACAGCTACGATCGTAACCATATTACTGGGGCTTCCAGTTCCACTACAAACGGCAGTAGTATGGTAGCATACCCTATCAATCCGCCGCCCAGTCCAGCGACGCGTAGTCGTCGACCATATCGCCATTATAAAATCATTAACCAACCACCCCCACCGACACCATGCTCGACAGATATTTGCGACGAAAGCGACTCAAACTATACCAGCAAATCCAATAGTAATAACAGCAATGGCGGTTGTGTGGGCGGTGGCAGTGGAAGTGGTGCCACAAAAATGTCTTCCTCAGCTCAATATAATTACGATAGTGAACCATATCCCCCACCACCGACACCACGTTCGCATTACCACAGCGATGTGCGAATAGTGCCCGAGAGTTGTCCACCCTCGCCAAGTTCAAGGAGTTCTACATACTTTTCGCCACTACCACCTCCCCCATCGCCAGTGCAATCACCGAGTCGGGGATTCACGTAACAGTTCGAGATTTTCATGTAAGAAGTTGGTTGGATTATAGTGTAAATATTTAGGTATTTTTATCTTATTTTTTGTAAAGATAGCTTATAAGGGGATTGTGGGTAGAGGTTTTCTTCTTTGTGGGGAGGAAAAAAGGGTGGTGTTCATAAAGAAAACATACTTAACAGATGTCTGTCAAATCATGTGCCAAATATACATACATGAATTTTTTTTATTATATTTAAACAGTTTATTTGGTTTTAACAATATGTTTTCGAATAGTGGAGTGAGTTTGGGAAATGTATTAGTAGCAGGGGTTTGGTCTTAAGTTTGTGTGAATCTTAGAGGCATGACTGTGAAAAAAGCCCAAAAGTGAAGCAAATTTATGCAGCAACAATTGTCGTTACACTCGTTTTAAGATCGTTCTGGTGTAGAGTTCGAAAATCGTGTAAAATAATATGTTTCTAAAGACAATTGATAGACCTAGCAATTCGTTATGTTTTTGCGTGAAAGAAACCCTTCATTTAAAACTGTCCGTAACATAGTATTCAAGATAAAAATGAACGCGGTTTTTCTATTTTTAAAAATGATTCTGATTCATACAAACAAAGTACTTTAAACGATTTCAAAGCTCACAGCTGTAAGCGCTTTTCTATAGTAAGACTGTTCTGTATTTTCTAATCGAATAGCAAATGCTTTTACTATCGTTCTCAACTGAATACAAATGAATAATGAAAGGAGAAGCAGTCCGTTGCTTCTTCAATTCTTGAATTGAAAGTTAATAGTTTTAGTTTGAAGTGGGTAAGAGGGTAATAACAGATTAGATCTTAACTCTTAGGTGGGAATTAGATATGTATATGTAGTGTCAGCTTTGGAACGTAACGTAGTTTAAGCAAACGTGGATGGGTGAAAATTGTCTCCCATTTCATGTCTTCCTAGCTAAAGATAGAATATCAACTTGGTAGAAAAACGAATCTTAAGAATTTGGAACACGACTTGGATAACTTTGATGTCTTTCTTCGTATAACAGATATGCTAAAAGAATGAGACCAATTAAGTCTTAACAAAATAATGAGGCGAGACTTCCTGCAGCTGAAAAATGTCAAGCCAAATCTCGCGTATCAGAAACTTCTACTCAAGGTGAATCTCGCGGTTTATCCTTAATATTTTTGTATTTTTAGTAAATGCCAACAAAATGGGTATCTGTGGATATTAAGTTCTTTCGGGCTATCCTGGTGCGTGGTTCTTGTGCACCAGACTCTAAAATAAGTCGTTGAATGAAGGTCATGTGGCGTATCTACCATCATATGTTGGGATCACTGTTTCCTCCGTCGTTATTCCCTCAGCTTGTTTTTTCCCTCGTCACTATTGCTATCTCCTGGTATATACTTTCTATTACCTGATATTGATCGTCTCTAAGATTCGCTGACTCGTCTGAGTCCTCTGCGTTTGCTATGATTTCGTCATGCGTTTGAACGACATGTCTCTAATAATGATTCAACATTTTTAAGCATTGGTCGTACAGTAGATTTGACAGAAACTGGTTCAGGCTGTTTTTACGTTTATTGTACAAGCGTTTGAACACGGAAATTTAATTTTTCTGCCGCTTGCTCCTCTGCTGTTGGGGGGTTGCTAAATCATCTTTTCTTGAGTTAGCTGTTTCCACTCCTACATTCTCAGCATCATTTGCCGAAGCGCCTTCATTCGAATCGTCACTGAGGGCTTCGCGTGCTTCTTCGATTAGTTCCAGTATCGTTTCGTATGCTGCATTGATCTTTACGAAGGAGTTGCGTTCAATGGGTGTTTGCCACCCTTGAAGAACTCTCCGATAATCGTGTCATTAATCACGAACATGTTCCACTGCGTCTTCAATAAATCTCGTTGCTTGATCAGGTACTCTGATGTTTTGCGTGTTCTCAGAGCTCTTTTGAAGTTTCGCGGTAGTGTATCAATGGCATCTACCAATCGTTGTTGCTTTTTCCGGAGAGTTTCCATTCCGTATTATAGTGTATATTGTTCAAAGAGCTAGAGAACAATTTTTTTTGAATTGTTAATTAAATTTCTTGGTGTCTTAGCTCTAAGAACGCTAGGTTACTATTTGTCTGTGTTTTCTGTGGTTGAGGCCCCAAAAAATGTGCAAACTCAACTATCATCTTACCACTGGTAGGGTGATAATAGTCAGTATTAAGAAATGAGGAAGCAATAAACATTTTGATGACGGTGCATGCACTGCACTGCATCTGGATGTATGCTGTTGTTTTCATCATTGTTTTACACAGATTCCTTTTTCTGTAAACTTTCACAAACCAGCTTTGTAAAATTTCGACATCAGCTTTGCATTTAGTATTTTTACTAAAGCAGAATAAACGTAAAAGTTCGTTGAACGAATTTCACACCAAACACGTTTAATTGGACAACTAGAAGCAACGTTCACCTGTGAAGATAATTTTGCTTCAATGACGCTCAACATTTTCCTGAGCCTTTTAATGACCAAAATTTGAATCCTTTTTTCTTCTACAATTCTAGCTACTGTGAGTGCTAGTAATTTGACTACTTACGAGTACGTCCACCGCACTTGAAATTTACTTAAGAACGGAAGAAACATATCCCATAGAAGTTTTTAAGTTTTTATTGGTATTTGTCTATCCGGTCGGAATACATTTCATTTTCGAAAAGCAATTAGATGTGTGTGATTTCGTTTATAATAGAGCTGGGAGTTGAAATCGCCATTTACATTTATGTAGTATGTACTGAATCTTGAATCAGGTGAGCTACGTCCAGTATGATTGAGATGAAATCTCTCATATCCGTATATTAGTCTTCAATGTACGATTTAACTTTCGGCAACCATTTTTCATATGTTTGTGCGCCAATCATCAGAAAATTCTGCTAGCAAGAACAGAAGATAACTACGTACACTTTTGCATCCAATTGACGATTGCTGGTGCCAGTACGTCTACCATATTTAAAATACATTCATACTGGTCTGCCTCACCTTTTTTCCTTTTTCTAAAATGTAACCAACAACAAGTGACTTCAGCACTTCAGATGTTCCATTTACGATATTTTGATACTTCGAGACTCGGATGAGTTTTATGACTTTGCTCACCCAAATACCCTTTTTCTAAAATTCTACCTACATCGAGTGTTTTCAGTACAAGTACGTCCACCAAATGCACGTTTTCTTTATCTACCACTTGTGCTGTGCTGGTTTGACAAACGATTTGCTGAACATTTTGATAGTGTGAACGCAATTGACTTTAGTTGGATGGTTTTCGTCAATCCGCTCCTCAAGCAAATTGGACGAAAAAAATTTGATAGTGTGAACGGCGCTAATATGAGACACAAATGAGTGTGAAATAAAGATTGTTCTGTCTGCTTATAAGTTTTCCTGGACAACAGGATTAGAATTAGATAAACCCTTTCTTTAAATTTCATATTCTGCTTCCTGAGCATATTGTTAAAACATGACTTCACTAACGAACGAGCTTAAAGTATTACATTAACAAATAAATCAACTACATACGTCTCTACTTATTATGTAATATAATATTATGTAAAAATATAATCATATAATGTAAATATTTAATTCGTCATACTCCCCACAAAGGGAGAAGAAGAACAAATAAAAACAAAAAATAAATAAACAAACAAAGAATTATAATATAAAATAACTTTAACCAAAAAGTGCCTCATTTTTATAAAAATAAAATAAAAGAAAAAAACTTAAAAATAAACAACATTTAGATAAATTATATTAAAAATTACTTACAAAATAAATTATTTTTAAGAAAACAAAACGAAATCAAAATTATTTTTTTAATCACAAAATACACTTAAAATTGTTATTTGTTTTTAATTTGTTTTGTGACTATCAACGATTAATTGTTACTTTCTTTTAAGTACAAAACAAAATAATAATAATTCTATATAACATTTCTTTTTGTTTATGTAAGAAAGAAAAAAATCTAACAACAAAAATAATATTGTGTCAAATTGTGTAAAGTGAGAGGAAGGAGTTTTAAGATTAATAATAATAAATTGCAATTCAATGTTTAAGACTGATTAGTAACAGAAATAAATGTAAAAGAAGAATTGACGTGACGGTACGTGGCAACGTGAGACTGTGCGTCCGCGTCTAATCTATTTTAAAGGAAGAAAGCCTGGTTGGTGTTACCATCTTTTAGGGTGAAACAGGAATTTAAAAAAAATAAAAAATTGAAAACAGAATCGAAGGGAAAATAGTGTTTAAATTTGTGTATTAATATTTGTACAGTGTATTATTGGATTTGTAAGCCGTATATATATAACTGTGTAATTAATCAAAATGACCCTTGAAATAAAAAGAAAATAAAAAACATTGATTTTATATTTTAAATATTTTGGGTTTTATTTTGTTGTAAACTGTGATCTAATTATGTTTATAAGATTAGGCGAATATTGATATTCCTCTTACATAGGAGGGTTTTCCGATAAATTTTTAGAATTTGAATCCAGAAAGCATTGATGCCGTGATTGAAATCGATCGACATGTAATACTATGAGATAGAAGCAACCTTGGGCATTAGTAAAACCAGAATTCAATCAACATTACATAAACATTTAGCTGTGAAGAAGCGTTGTGCTAGGTGAATACCACACAAGCTGACCGATGCTTACAAAAAGGATCGTGTCCAAATGCTGTAAAGAAATAGTAAAGGAATTCAATCGTGTTGGTTCAAAAAACGTGTACAGAATCGTTACAGGAGACGAGAGCTGGATATACTCGCACGAGCCCGAGTCTAAGAGACTATTAAATGTTTGGGTATTCCGAGTTGACTTGTTCACGAAGCACTTTGAAAGAAACTATCGCTTTTTCTTTTTTTTGTAAATCGGTTCATGTTGCTGCTGTGGATTTAGGGGATTGTTTTCCGGAAGTCATTAATGAATTGCTTAAACAAACAAAAATCGACATCATAACAATTCTCTTGATTTATCGCCTAATGACTTTATTCCCGTTCATCAAACGTTAAGAAACGTTTTTCAACGACATAAGAAGCTCTAGAGGCATTCAAAGAGCATGTTTCTAAGTGTCGGCTTCAGAGTGGAGTATGTAAATGTTTCGAAAACTGGTTCTATCGAATGGAAAAGTGTATAAATCTTAAATCTCAAACGAAGATTAAGACAAACTGGACTATTTGGGCTAGTTCATGTTCGAAAACCCCTGCTGCGACCACAAAATAAACAAAAAGTTTAGAATGGGCCAAAAAGCATAAACACTGGATGGAAGATAATTTCAACAGAGTTTCATGGAGTCAACAGAGTTTCATGAATCTAAGTTTGAGATATTTGGCACAAAACGGAGAGTTCTTTTTCGACGCGGTGCTGAACAAAAGATGCTACTCTTCAAGTGGAGGGGGAGATCTGGCTCGAGTGATTAAAAATATGAATAAAGAGGAATACAAAACAATATTGGAAGAAAACGCTGTATCCTCTGGACTAAGATTAATTGGCGACGGATTCGTATTTCAACAGGGTAATGACCTGACCCTAAACGCACGCCAAGACTTTGTCAAGATCACTTGAAACAGAGGGAAGATGAAGAAATCTTACAAACTATGATATGTTTGCTGCAGTTACCAGATTTAATGCCCAATTCAATGTCCATCATCAGAATCTGCATTATGGAATATACTATTGGATTGCTGGAGAAATATATCACAGGTAACAGGTATGTAGGATATGATTGGAAAATCCTAAAGCGTGTTATCACCAACGGATTGGAAGAATCCATTGAAAATGGAGAACAGGTTTCAAAAGTGATGAAACAATAAAAGTGGCACTCACCACAGAGCGAAAAGCCATGGAACCAAGAAGATGAAGGATTGGCAGTAAAGTATACTGTGCTGTTGTTGCGGTGGTTGTTCGAAACACATGAAACTCCACATCTTAAAAGTCCTTTGCATAAGAGTATGAGAACACCAACATATACATATATTACAAAGTTACCTACTTAAGGTACTTAAGTAGAATCTGTCTCAGGCAGGGCTGGATGGTTTCGGAACCATGCACAATCTATTCCTAGCTCAGAATGTAGCCCATTTCAGTCCTGATTTGCTCAAGAGTCGCTATACATCAAGCGGGATTTACAGAGGAATAAGAAAACCGTCACTAAGAAAAGCCGCTAAAGCTATAGATGGGTTTAATAGTGCAACCGATGATAAAAATATCTAGAGGAGGTAGATCACAGCACAGCTTTTAGATCAGCGCCATGCTTACTCGGATACGGATAGGAAGACAGAACAGCAGCTTACGACCAAAATGTTGTTCAATAGCATTGCAAGAGACTAATATTTCATCTATTCCGTGTTGTCTAGCAGAGTTATACCTGCAGTCCAAGGCCGCATTATCAAAGACACCTTTTACGTCGATAAAAAGGCACGACTGGCGTCAATTTGGCTATGCCCGGTGGTTTCGCTTTTACATACTACACATCAATTGTACTTATTTTACTTACTTACGGATACTGCTTGGTGTCCATGCGGACTCGAATTGGAGAACTTATAAACGCGAGTATTGAACCAGAGACAATAATAGCAGCACTTTAAACATGACAGCAAACGAACTTCGTAGATGGAGTCAACGGAGGCGTCACAGCAGCAAGCTCCTTAAAGGCGATATTTCAAAACATCAGCATAGTATGTGCACATTTCCTGACCTGCTGGGCGGAGCCTGTCAGGAACGCAAGCTTAAGCGAATGAAAATAATGCTCCACCCAATAGGATCCTCGAATCACGGGTAGGAGGACGAATAGAAAGAGTGGACCTCCGTTTTAGGGATCAATCCATTGCGAATGTCAGAGCGCTTCGTCTAGACGACTGGATTTACTAAGAAAGCAAGTAAACAGTGTTCACTTTTGATCCAACAAACAATCCATGGAATCTATGTATCTATTAAGCTTTGTGTTAATGTGTTAAGCCCTATTGTGGGTAACATACAAGCCTTTTCTGGTCATTTCCCATCCAAATCTTTGACAATAGCATTATTATATTAGCATCGTTAAATGGAGTGCAAACACCTAGAAATTTCTGTCTGCTAAAGCTATTCCCAACTCAGGGTTGATAACTTTAAATTACCCTCCACTTAGCACCTTCATTCGATCTAGATCAATTCAGATTACTCCGGGACAATATAATGTAAATCCATTGATGCGCATAATTTATTTACAATCCAACACTTAGTCAACACCCTTATCAAAGTGAAGACACCCCCTAACTAAATACAAAACACACTCTCAGTGTCAATTAGCAGGAGCTGGTCATAAAAATGAATTCCATGTATCTTTTAAAGCTCACAATTGTTTGTGTACACGTGACCAGCAAACGTATCTAAATTGGATAATAAGAGGTCTTAAGTGATAAGATGATGAAACCAGCAACGAGATATCGTACTAAACTTGCATCGAAAGTCAGTTCGTTCTGATAAGTTGAAGGTGTAGGGTTACACAGAAGAGATTCACGATGAAAGGTAGAGAAAGTGTAGAGTTTATTGTGGAGACTGGCAGGGATTCGACGAAAACTTCCAAACCGAAGGAACAATGGGGTAACGAGATAGAATTTCTATTTTCGTGTATTTCTTTGTCGGTTGGTCTGGGCAATATATGGAGATTTCCATTTATTGCTTTCCAGAATGGCGGAGGAACCTTTGTTATACCTTATCTGATTGTTTTACTAATCATTGGACGACCGGTGTACTATCTTGAGATTCTAATTGGACAGTTCTCGGGGCGTGGAGTTGTGAAGGCATTTGCATTTGCACCAGTTCTTAAAGGTATGTACAGTTCTGAGTTTTATTTTCACCTCAATCCGTCTTATAAAATTGCAGGTGTCGCAGCTGGACAAGTTCTTGCCACGGGCGCTTCGATTACATACTACTCGAGCATAATGGCCTTAACGTTGCGATTTCTCGTCGCATCATTCTCAAGTATCTTACCATGGAGTTATTGTCGAGAAGAGTGGGGTGATAAGTGCTTAAATGGAACAGCTGACACTGGGAATGTGAATAAGATGTCCTCAGCAGAGCTGTACTTTCAGTAAGAATCCTAGAATTCATTGGTTCACTGCTCTTTCATCCCTTAATTTTAGAAACGAAATCCTTCAAGAGAAAGACTCCATCAATGATGGAATCGGTTATCCAAAACCCGATTTAATGTGTTGCTTGGCTGTGTCGTGGCTTATTATTGGAACTGTGCTTATTCGTGGCGTGAAAAGCTCTGGTAAAGCAGCTTATTTTCTTGGAGTCTTCCCGTATGTGGTTCTGCTGGTTCTGCTCGTACGTGCTGCTACTTTACCCGGCGCGATGGATGGGATTATTTACTTTTTCAAGCCACAATGGAGGGAGCTTCTAGATCCTTTGGTAAGCTTGAACGAAACGTGTTTCACAGATTATAGGAGGGTATTTCTAGGTCTGGTATGCAGCCGTAACACAAGTATTTTTTTCCCTGGCCATTTGCTTTGGTACATTGATTACCTATGCGTCTTACAACAACTTCAACAGGAATGTCTCGAGGTAGGTCTCACTTCGTCTCCATTTTGAACAAGAGTAAACGGACTTTCATTAGGGACATCATAATCATCACGACAATGGATTCATGCTCTTCCCTAATAGCAGGCTGTATAACCTTTGGCATTCTAGGCAATTTGGCCTTTCAAACTGGAACCAAGGACATCGCAAGTGTTGTCAAAGGTGGTGCTGGTTTAGCTTTCATCTCGTACCCGGATGCCATATCAAAATTTGAACTAATGCCACAGGTAAGCGATCGAGACTGGGTTTACACAACAAACTACCTTTAGGCCTTTGCAGTTCTTTTCTTCTTGATGTTATTCGTCCTGGGCATTGGCAGCACCGTCGGCATGGGCTCATGTATCATACGAGTGATACGGGATCAGTTTTGTCGTTTACCCAATTGGCCAGTAGCTCTGGCTTTAACATTGTTGGGCTTCAGTATAAGCATTGTTTATATGACACCTGGAGGACAGTTTATATTGAATCTTGTTGACTTCTATGGAGTGTCATTTACCGCCTTGATTCTGGCCATTGGAGAGTTGCTGGCTGTTGGATGGGTTTATGGTGTTAAGCGTTTCTGTCAGGACATACAGTTTATGGTTGGGCAGAAGACTGGAATTTACTGGAGGATATGTTGGGGGATTGTTACGCCAGGACTTATGCTTTCGGTTTTAATTTATACGTTAATCGATTTGAAGCCTTTAACTTACAAGGATGTGGAGTATCCTTATATAGCTCATGGTAAGTTGTGGAGTGTTTGATAAGTTTAGTCTATCTTTGACGTACAATCTATTTACAGTCTTTGGATGGACTTTGGCAGCAATTGGACTAATACAACTTCCTGGATGGGCTATCTACGGGCTGTTTAAGGATTCGAAGATAAATTTAACTTTTGAGGAGGTGGGTCTTTTCATTTTCTTGTTCTTTAAGTCTGACCATTTTTGTTTTAGAAATTTGGAAGAATCTTTCGACCTGATGCATCTTGGGGGCCCTTAGATAGTACAAAGTTTCACGAGTACGTCACGCATAGACGGAGAATTGACTACGGTGAATCACGAACGAGTCGGGGCTTGCTACGTAGGATGTTTGAAAATATATTTGGGTAGACTTGGGAGGTTATTAAAGGACTATTGTGTAGCTAAAAATATGGGTAGTTTGTTTGTTGTTATAATGAACCAAGGAAGGAAGCATGAAAAGTGAAATAAAGTGCCGCATCAAGATCTTATAGAACTGCTGTGATACAAAAAAGATTTCAAATGGGATTGCCACTCAACTAAGGCTGTATACTCTCGTCTAGATCGGTTGGTTGGTTGGTTGGTTGACACCGGCCCTCGATGAGGATGCACTTAGACTAAAAGAAGGTCCATTGTGCTGCCGATATGAAAGGTGGGTTGATCATCGTTTTACTTTGGGAACCATTTACTCCTTTGTATGAAGGAGTCAAGCAGGCGTTTCTGAGATCGTTTAGGTCATTGAAGAGGTAGTCATCTAATGTAGCCTTCCTGATGTTGGCAAGTGCAGGGCACCTGCATAGGAGGTGACTAGTGGTCTCCGCTTTCTAGGGATTGTAGGGAATGCCCAATTTTTGAGCATGTTTTCCTATAGCACAGTGTCCGGTGAGGGTATTAACTATCTTGTTCCTCTCTTATGTTCTAGGAGTCCAATGCGTCTGGTCTTATTTAGAGTCAGCCAGAGCATCAGTCGAGTTAATGCTATCGATGATAGGCCTCACTAACTGCGTCGACGTTGATAAGGTACTTAATATAAGGCGTTGGCTGCTCGATGTCGGTGACACTTATTCTATCTAAACCAGAGGAGCCTCGTCTAGCCGGTTTGTCAACCTCACAATTCCCTAATATGTAACAGTGACCTGGTACCCAGCATAGGGGGAGGTAGTACTGTTCAAATATCTCGTTAAGAGATAAGCGGCAATCTTTTACTGCCTTGGATCTCGGTGTGCTGGATGCAAGGGATATCCGATGCTGAGACTGCATCAACCGTCAGCCAGATAGTTGCTTGACGAATGGCAGTGACTTCGGCTTGAAAAATGCTGCAATAGTTTGGAGGGTTAAAGGAGAGGTGGATATCCAGGTCTTCTGGGAAGACTCCAGCACAGACTCTGTCCTCCGTTGACAGAGATTTGTGGCACAGGTTATCCTGTATTGTCCATTCAGTTCTGTTTGGTATTGAGAATTTGTAACCGATATTGAAGTTGTGTTCAGTGGGTATGTGGTTGGTGATCTATGGAAGATGACGATGCATCGATAGTATTCTGTGTATTGCTCCTTCTATTATTTAGAGCTTCCCAATCTTATTGCTGAGCAGGTAGCCAGTCCTTTGCTGTAAGTAAGTGCATCATAGTTTGCAGCACCAGTAATACTGAGACAAGTAACTCGTTGAATTTTTTTCATTGTAGTTAGGTCGGAATTATTCTCCAGGCTGCCCCACCAAACCAGTACTCCATACATGAGGATCGGTTTTATTATCGAGGTGTTTAGACAGTGCTTAATGTTTGGTTGTAGGCCCAAGTGGAACCTACTACCTCTGTGCATAAGTTTAGGGCACCCAGGGATTTCGTGGAACGTTCGTTGGGTTGAACGTTAGAGTGAAGGGCCGTTTAAACAGATTTACCTTTCTGATAGGCGTGTTGTGACGTGGATAGTATAGTACTATCAATAGTGGCCTTAATGTGATGATCTAGAATTGTTTCCAGAATCTTGAGAAGAAAGACAGACTAACGTCTTCCGGTCTAAGGTCTTTCGGGAGGGTATACGATGTTTTGAATGCTTTGTGTATAAAGACCACTTTTACCTCGGTCTAGGCGACCGGCATTGTTCCTAGCTCCAGGCAACCCTTCAGAATACAGGACATGCTGTGCGCTATTATGCTGAGCGCCGCCTGGATTTGTGTGTGACAAATGACGTCCGGCCCTGGAAACTTAAAAGGCTCGAAACTGGTCACAACCCATTTCAGTTTATCCTCACTGGTAAGTTCGGAAGGTGGCGGTGGGCGCGCAATATTTAGAGCAGGGCCATGGCTAGGGATTGGTGTACAGCCGGGGAAGTGCATGTCCATACGCAGGTTAGGCGATGCTTCTTCAGATTCCGCCCATGATCCATTTGAGTGCATGAGGACACTCGGCACGGTTGGAGTTTTGGAGACGTATTGTCAATACTCCGGCAAAAACTAGGCCAGGATCTAGGTGGGCTTTCCGAACTTCTGCTTTGAAAATCTTCAGGCTGTGTTTGTAGATTTCCCAGTCCATGGGTTGCTTATTGATTTGGCTTTGTTGAACTTTTGCTGCTTACGCAGCATAGTTTGCTAAGTTCTGCATTCCACGACGAACGATTGCATACCGGTGTCATTTCTTGTCCAAGATTCCTGGATGAGAGCGATGTCAAAGCCTCTTTCATTGAGGCGGAGTTTCAGTGCAGCGAATGCTGGAGGTTAATCTGTACCAGTCTGAGCATAATTGTTTTCTGGTACAGACATCTCCAGAACGGTAGCGCCTAGATCCTCGGGGGATGATGGTTCATCATTCGGGGGCGAGATGCGAGATGAGGCTGGTGTTGGCGGTATGAGGGACTGACAGCGTTTGTGCGGTCCGAGGCAAAGAGCCTCACCTTTACTTCTTTAAGACTGGACTTGATTTTTAAGCCCTTGGCTTGGAGTAGAGAGTTTTCTTCGCTTCTTCCGGTTTCTTAGGGCTCGGTGTCTCTTCGATAAACTTCCAGTCTAGAAGGTTCGAGTTTTGGTAACATAATAGACATTGCAGTTTGGCTGATTTGCGAGGTTTAGTTGGAAGTCAGATTCTAGCCTTCGGCCTGTGGGGGATTTAACTCCGGTCCACTGCCTTAAGCTTGGCACCTGGCCAGATTTGGTCGTCGCAGACTATTAACTTAATATAGCCTTGGTGCCAACCAGCATCTTTAAAGTTGGGTGGAGAGTTTGGATGGGTGGTGATCCGCCCGTACAGGCAGTTCATCACTCTGCCTCCAATGAGCCTCCATTTCTCGTAGGAGAACATCACAACGTGCGTAACTTACATCTAAGTTAGGAACTTTATCTACCTCGGCTCCGATATAAACTCTGACAACAACATCAGTTCAGAAATCATACGAAGAGACTTGCCAATCGCTGTTTCTTTGGTCTAAGAAGGCAATTGAGTAACAAGGCCTTGTCAAGAAACACTAAAGAGACTCTACATATATATAAGACCCTCATCATCCCATTCCTGCTGTATGGCGCAGAGGCATGGACGTTAACGAAGGTGGATGAAGATATCCTTGGTCGTTTTAAACGCAAAATTCTTTGGATAATTTTCGGTCCCATTTGCGTTGACGAGATTTGGAGGAGGAGATGTATCAGCGAACTCTACGAGCTGCACAGCGACATCGACCTGGTAAGAAAGTAAGCATCAGTCGTCTAAGATGGCTAGGACATGTAGAGCGAATGAACATCAACGGTCCGGTCCGAATCCAAACGCTGTAGTGAAAGACCTTGCCTTAGATGGCGCGCATAAATGGAAGAAAACCTCAACCAACTTGTAGTGTGCAACTGAAGGAAGCTAGCCAAAGATCGCGCTAACTGAAGAGGCTTGTTGGTAGAGGCCCAGGTCCACCCCGGACTGTAGCGCCACCTAAGTAAGTAAGTATCAGTATAATTTAGATATAATGCAAATTTATGAATAGTACCAGCAAACGGGCCCTAATGAGTTACTCTGCGCCCCTTGTAGGGAGTGCAACGATGCTTCGACGTATTTCCTTTGTGATTGCCCTGGCTTTGTTCGTATTAAGTGGCATTTCTTCTGTGCTTGTACTGTAAGCTCTTCATCACTGGAACGCCTATGCGGTTTTCTCTGAAAGTGGAAAGAATATCAAAGAAATGGGTGCTGCTTCTTAGTAGTACAATGGACCATTTGCATCTGTCTCCCTTAATGGGGATTTTCCTATCCAAACCAAACAGCAAATCTTACTATTTTATAAGAGTTATACTCTTGGATGTTTCTCTAACGTAACAAGGAGTTGGGAACGTACAACAATCTTTCTGACGCTTTCTAGAATCTTGAACTCTTCGAGCAAACAGTGAATACGATACAATTTTCCTGAAAATATCAACAACCAGAAAAAAAATTAAAATAATATTGAACTTATTAGAAAGAGCGACAATAAAAGTAGAGTTGGATTAAATGTATACCTTGCACTCGAAACACATTCATTATAACAGTTTAGCAAAGTTCCAAATCGATACTCGACTAGTTTTATTAGTAAATACAACATTTGTTGAGTTTTTGAGCGCCCCCTAGAAGTGAATTGAATACAAAATCCGGTGCCCATATGATCCAACTGTCAGAGCTGTCATGTTTTGTTTGTTTTCTTTTTTTGCTTTCAATTTCCTCCCCTTTGTTTTCCTACGTTTCGTACTATGGCGAAACAGCTCTATTCAATTGTATTTGCGCAGTAAAAATGCATAAAAAAATAAATCTATAACTCTCCATCGTCCAGGAGACATCAGTTCGCTAAGGGATGTTTAACCACTATGTTCGGGGAGAAGTCAAAGAAATCCATTCCATGAAGAAAACAAATTTTAATATTTTCTAAATAAAAATACACAAAAAAAATATGTCTAAATGTAATAGTACAAATTTTTGATTATCGCGCGCTGAAATAAGTAATCACCGTGTAATTACTATCATTTGACTGTGACTAACCAATTTAGCATTACTTGCGGGGGATTTACAAGCATTTTCATTGCTGGAATACATATTTGCGTAATTTTTTTTGCTATCGGAAGTTGGAGTCATAAAAGACTAACAATGGCGCTGGCCAGTGGATCCTTGTTAAAGGCTCAAACTCCATTGCAACAATTGTTGGAGGATATTAACTTTCAAAGAACTAAGGAGATGAGACAGCTACTGAAGGATGGTAAGTTTCTACAAAAAAAAAAAAAAAAAGTTCATACATAATAGGAGTCGAGAAAATCTTTGAATGAATGGTTCAAAGGACATACTGTCTGTTATCGATTTTATCGCTCAGTTGGATGAAACGCACTTACAGTCACATATGTGTATATAAGTTTTGATGATACTCCACACTCCTTGGCACCTTGTGCATTATAATGACGCCCAAATAATGATGATGGGGTTGTGTGTAGCTTTGTTTTTCGATTATAAATCGATTGTTTGAAGGTAGAGAACTTGTACATACATAACCGTTGGCTGCAGTGTACATACATACATATTATGTCTTCACTTTGATGGAGTTTGTGTTGCAAATGTCTTGACATTTTACTGGGTTATGATTTCAATAGTGCAAACTGGTAGTACCTTTCCTCAAGTCCATTTTTTCTGCAGGTTATTACTGCATATTGGCATATTAGTCGGCTTTATTTCTTCCAGACAGGTAGATTACAGATGCCAATGGTATACTCTAGAAGAAGGTATACCATGAAACAAAATGCATTGCTAATATCTACCTGACTGCACTTTTTGCCATATTTGTAACTTTATCTCTTGGTATGTGATGGATATTCTGTATTTATGTACACTTTTGCAGTAAAAAGCTGAGGTAGTCATTGCTATTGGATCCGCTTTTAGCTCTACTTTGTACACGGAACGTTCCTGGATACTCATATTAGTTGCATTCCTTCCAAGACAGTGTTGTGTAGATATCACTGAATATAGCTTAATGTCTTCTGGGACAACTTCTGCTCCAGCTCTAATCAACAAGATACATCTTAAAGATAGTTTTTTATTTCGCTGATAACAAAGTTTTTTGATGTTGAATTGACGCATACACAATCTCAATTTTTGTTTTCTCGAACCTATCCTATGCTAAAAGATGATTCAGAAGTGCGTTTACTCGTATGTCATGATCTCAACCGTTTATTCTAAGATCGCCACTATTTTGCATGACTATGACTAAACAAACGTAAAGTAAGCAACACTTCAGGTGGTATCCGATGCTCTTCTCGGCTTAAGTACGTCGTCCAATTGGGAGTTTTCTTCTGGCTGGAACACTTTCTTGAGTCTTGTAGTTTTATAGGCTTCCTTATTGTTTTCTAAACTTAACATTTCCTTAACGAGTTCGCAATGTCTCGAAGTGATAATGGCAATGTCTGTTATCGAGGAGGTTGATGCAAAGAGGTTAATGTTTTTTAAAAGTGCATTTGTCTGCATTTGTTTTGAGTGGTTTACAATAAAAATCTCACTTAATGGTGTAGGTTTTCTCAACGGTATGTGACTCGGTTGTCTGACATAGTTTCTTTTGCTTGTACATACATATGTACGTTATAGCGTAGATTTCCAATTGGAAGATGATGGCACATTTGTCCATTGCTTCCGATCGCATTACCGCTTACTTGAAGCCTTTTAGATTTAGCCACTCCAAGGGCATAGAATTTGAATTCCCTTCATCACCAAGGTAAAGGGATAATTATTCCAAAAGGTTGGAGTACATGCACCTGTGCTTAGGTTTAGGTTGAGTAGGGTTATGAGTTTGTCATAAAACACTAGGCACCATAGTGGGCCCATCGCGATCCCTCAGAAACCTTCACGGTAGGAAACCTTACACCAATCCACTCATACATTTAATTTCCCTACAGAATCTAATTATGTCCGCAATTTTGGTCAGTGAACCAACCTCATCCCGATTGTTGAAAAAGTATCTTCCGAGGTACTTTACACTACTAGCAATGACTTGACATTCACATAGTATATGAGTAATATCCTCTGCGACATGTAGGTGATCACAATACCTGCATGTGTCGGTGTTTGTTAAACCTAATCTCATGGCCTGCTTCCTCAGAAGGCAATG
This sequence comes from Xylota sylvarum, assembly GCA_905220385.1. Classification (NCBI taxonomy): domain Eukaryota; kingdom Metazoa; phylum Arthropoda; class Insecta; order Diptera; family Syrphidae; genus Xylota; species Xylota sylvarum. The sequence goes on from LR999960.1 coordinate 11,944,264, forward strand.
GCCGGAGAGCATCCCTATCGCTGTTCTCAGCTTTGATCTGCTTAGTTTAATCAATTCTTCAGATTTCTTCCGATTTAACTTAGGCCATAAAGCCTTAATGATGATTTTTTCGAGAATAATTCTCTTAGCCACGGCTATTGGTGGTCGGATAACTTCAAGTATATCACTTACCTGGAGCATTGCTCCTTTTTTTGGCCAGTACATCGGCATTTTGGTTACCCTCTATATCACAGTGTCGAGGAACCCAACATAATCTGACTCGGTTCTGAGAACATAATGCCCTAAGCATTGTGCGGCAACTCCTGACTAGTTCAGATTTAATGATGTAAGACTCTAGCCTTTCAGCGCAGCTTGACCAATGTAGATGGCGATATTCTTGTTGGATATTGATCCGATCTCAAGTAGTTTCGCAGCTTTGAGTACAGCCAGAACCTCTGCCTGAAACACACTGCATGTATCCGGAAGTTTCTGACCCCGTAGTCTCGCTAGTTTTGGAACCATCCGTATATATTGAGATTTCGTTTCCAGTCGAAACTTTTTTCCTTTGCCAATCTTCCCTATCTGGATACATTACTTCGTAGGGTGTATCGAAGTCGAGTGTACTGTTACCTGCCTGTAATTTTATCTGTAGATTCAATGGTAGAAGATACATACAAGCCTCGAGTGCAGCCGTTTGGCGTGGTGCGTAAAGCGCCAGTGATGGCAATGCAGGCTGTTCTTTGTACCTTGGTCAACATATCCTTTGTGTTCTTTTTGATCGTGGCCTTCCACCAAACAAGAGCCCCATATGTTAGAATGGGTCTGACTACCATAATGTATAGCCAGTGCATCATTGTCGGTTTCAGGTCCCACTTTTTTCCCACTATCTACTACTATCTAGTACCGTACCAAGATATTTGGGCGATCCGAGAGGTAAAGTTCCACTCCAGCAAGCCTAGGCAGTTCGAAGGGTTGGAATTTTATATTTCCTGCTAAACAGTACTAGTTCTGTTTTTTCCGGATGGACATGTAGTTCGCACTTTTCAGCCCATCTTCCAAGCCTGTTAAGGGCTGATCACATTATATCGCTCGATGTATTTAAGAATTTACTTACTTACGCTCTTACGTTATTGAAAGCCCCTTCAATGTCTAAAAAGGCAGCTAGTACGAATTCCTTACGCTGCTTTTAATTTTTCCTACTACTTCATGTAGAACTGTTTCTATTTATTTACCCTTGGTCTTTGCATTCCTCATAAGACTAGGCGCGCACTAGCGGATAAAAAATCATTCAATCACTGCGATTAGGTTGTCGATTAAATGTGATATGTATATGTATATCTACATGCACTGCATCAAATTAGTCGCTTGAAGCGTTTGAGATTGATTAAGTATGTTTTATCGATATGCCTGCTAATTTGCTCCTGATGTAGTTTAATTTAGGTAGTGAACAGTACTGTCATTTCGTGTTTTTCAAAGCAAATATGTCATGCCCTATAGATGCACTCACACTTCTTTTACAAATCCTTTCTCTTGACGTAGTTCTAGGCATCTGAATGGCGCGCCCTTTCTACTGTACATATGTGCTACAACAAAAACGACTTCCTTCCCCAGACTGAACTTCAGAAAAACACTCTCTGTATGGGACGTCGTGGACAGATAACACCAAAGTTCTTTCACGAAGCATGCATTTAGCTTCTTAAAAACAAAAATTCGCCTTCGGACACGGCGTTAAACAGTAGATAACTTCCATTCATGTGACGAATGTAACACGCACACTACGCATAGTTAAAGTTAGATTTTCGGGTGGCCTCAGGTATCATCTCAAAAGATTTCAAAGTTTATTCGTGCACATACTTTCGGCAGTGTCTTCTTCTAGGCGGAAATTCTACCAATCATCCCAGAAACGTTGCTTTTTATGTATATATGTACATCACAGATCAGGCAGCCATTAAGGTGCTAGTGTAAGTAACAGTATTAGAATCAGACTCCGTTAGGAATATTTCTCTGTGTTTTGAGCACAGGACAAGTATAGCCAGCAGACATAGAGAGTTCACTCCGTGCCGTCGTTAGTTGGGATAAGGTTAAATCAAACAATTCATGGTCCTAGGTACAAAGTTTGAAATCAATGAGATCTACGTTCCCAAACCATTTGCTTACATCTTATGACTTAGCATTCTAAATTCTGATACAAACCCTCTGCAGTTTGAGTAAAGAAAATAGAAATCCTAACAACAACATCTCGTTAATAAGAAGCAAAACGCCATTAACCAATCCCTGATACGACTTAGTTGGAAAAGAATGGGAAGTTCTACAGATATTTTGAAAAGGACCTTTTTCCAATGTAGAATGTGAAAGTATGTTGTGCTCGATAACCTTCAACTCGAACTTTGAAGGGATAGACTTCCCATCAATCATTATTGGACCCAAGTACGTAACACCTTTCACAAAAAAGAATTGTTTATCAGGACCTTGTTTAACCTCATACGTCATCAGTTCATTCCAATTAATCAATCAATCTATTTTGGAGTAATAAATTAAATCAAACATCTTGTAAAGATGTGTGTTGCCGTAATTTGATGGCCAAAAGTATTTGGAAAGATCAATCAAACAAAGCTTCAGAGGACTATGTTGTTGTAGCAGCTACTTTTTCACTGAGGAAGTGTTAGTTTCTAGGCCAAGGGGACGAGCCACATCAATTGGTTTGTTCCAGAGTGCGTCTGGGCGTAGGTCGGTCAGTTTCGCAATGCAGCTGAAGAAATGTTTGATGTCGTGTGGGCAGTTCTCGCATTCGGGTCATTTGTTGGATGGGTCGTGACCGCTCATAAGTAACTTTTTAGTAAGCTGCACCATTGTGAGCGCAGCGCGCTAGGGTGGTCCTTGTTTTCCGTGGAACTGCATTCCTCGTCTGCGATGGGTGGTGGGCGATGCCAAATTACATCGAATAGGCCTTCACATGAATCCCCCCCCCCCCCCCAGCAGTCAAAATATTTCAATAGAACTGCAATCACATTTCGGGTAAAATTCACGAACTCAGAGGGCTTTGTATCACAGTATGGTGTACAATAATCTTATTTATAATATGTTCCTGCTACGACGACCTTTGCCTCGGAGTATAGACCTGATTCCACTGATATACTTTAACAACGGCAACGGCACTAAGGCTTTGCGGCAAAACATCTTGTCATACGTAGTTGTACTTCAGTCCCAAGATATGCAGAGATGGCTCCATGAAAACACTACGTAGACAGAGAACCAAGTGAACGATGGAGTCGCTCTGAATGTTGTAGTCAGACAGTGTGGGGAAATTCCATCTTTGTCTTCCTTAGTGTTACCGGCGGTGGTGTATTGCTTCAACTTGGTTGCAAAGGAGGAGTGTACCCTCTGTTTGTGGTATATTCATCGTCCGTGAAGTCAAATAATTCCTCGCTTAATAGTTCTGTAACGTTCAGATACCCATTCTCTGAAATCTGTTGAAATCTTGTAGTTAGTTCTCCACTAGCTTTGTGGGTAGCTGGACAATGTATTTCTCCAGAATCATGATTACTGGTCCTTTTAATTTTTTGTACAGAAAAAGCGTCGTCTTTTTGCTTAGTCCATTCTGCATCAGTGGGAAAACACATTTTGGAACAATGGCCGAGTAAATGTCCCTTTAGACAGCCTGATGATTATACCACATCAGTTGGTAGCAGATCTACATATGTACTTCTTGGATGAACTAGGTTATCTACTTCATTTTAAAGAATAGAGGCTCGTTGTGCAGTCAACTAGGCAGTAACCACGTGCGAAGCGTGTCTCAATTGATTGAATTGTTCGCTTTGTAAGGCATATCGTTGTGATACATGTGTAGTGCTCAGACGAAGATCTATACAGATACCACAAGCGGCATATGTACGTTACTGTTTTACCAACTAACATCGAGAGTCGTTCTTCAGTAACAATGTCTTCTATTTCGCATGAGAATTTACACTTCAGATGGTTTATCGCAAACTCACAAGGCTAGAAGAAGTTAATACTAAATTTCTATAATCGATTCGGTAGTTATGTACGTGAAGAAAATGCTCTGCTGAAATTAGAAGTGAGGATTAGTATCTGTGCTGACACTCACTCCTATTCGTGTAAGAAGAGTCATTTGAATCGTTAGCAATAGTGCAATGTGTAAGAAGAGTCATTAAAATCATTCGCAATTGATTCTAGTCATCTTATATGACAGCTATCATCCAAAAATCATGAGTTCATGCAGCAAAACAATATGTATTCAAGCTTCTAGTCACTTTTTTTGTCAGAGAAATATCGAAATGATAATGATGTTGCTTTTATCTCTAACAGGAACAGGAAAATGCATATCTGTTTTCTATTAAAGCTACGGAACTACCCTGGAGCATACCGTGAGATCGTGACATTAATACTGTTGTTGATACGTAGTACAAATAATTGCTTTATACAGCAAATCGAGTATAAAGAATCATCTGTGCTTGATGTTTGTGGTCGGTATTAAATGCTGCTTATGCTAAACACCTTCTATTTACTTCCTATCATCGATACCTTGTGATGATATGTATTTGTGGTTTAAGTCGTTCAGAGAGTACACCAAATACTTAGGTCTTGCATTGAGCTGAAAACGTTCCAAGAAGGACAATACGGTACTGTGTTCTTGGAAAAACCTCTTGGTTGTATCTCCAAATGTATTTCATGTATCTCAAATTATAAGTACGTTTAGTCAGACCGATACTTATGCATCGGTGGATAGCTTTAGATAAAATTAAATACAATTCTAAATATGCCTTGTGTCTGTGGTTATAGCATTGCGGACCACTTTAAGCGTGGCATTGGAATAAGTTAGCAATGGAATCGGCGTTGCAACTAATGAGGGTCACCTACTGAAGGATCCGATCTAAGCAGTAATGAAGAGTTTTTACCGACTAAAAACACTTACAACTGTCTACTCCTCACTGACTTGATTCCTCCACTGCAATGCATTGCGGTTCTTGTCAGCGCGGTTTTTCGCGATGGTTGCTTCAGTGTGCATCAGGTTGGTTAATCAGTGTTGTCTACATGCCGAGACCAGTGGATATATGTAGGTGCATCAACTAAAAGTTAGTTCCCATATTATCTATTGTTTCCAATCATCTATGCCAGAGATCACTGTGTACGTTCAATGCTACTGCCATTCTTGCAATCTAGTTACTCTTGGCGGTGATTAGATATTACTTTGTGCCGTCATTTTGCTTCCGTTGGCAAGGTACTCCTCTTAAGCTACTTTGGAAAGAAGATCGATTAGTACCTTACCAGCTCCATCGTGAAGTTGTTGGAAAAACACCGTGTACTTTCAAATCGTTATTTCTATATACTGTTTCCATCTTTCATCTGTATGACACTTCTGCGGCTGATGAGCTCTACTTTCGATTTTTCTCGGGTTAGCTAGCAGGAAAGCTTCGTTGCAGTTATGCTTCAACTCCTCCAATTCACCAATCTAAAAATGTTATACAACAGCTTCTAAAGTAGCGAACCTAATTTGGAACCCGGGAAAACGACATCATTTGCGTTATACTGCTCAATTGCTATATTGAAATATACCGTCATAATCTTCTGCAGATAGACTGAAATTATTTTGGCAGTGATGGCTCTCAGGCTGTTCATCCAGTTCGCGATATTGAAAGCGTTCTTGATATTGTCGACCGTCTTTCCATCGTCTCCCTTCAAGTCCTGATGACTCCACCGGTGTCGTCAATCGTGGAAACTATACTGGCCATCGCGACCTACTGTCTAGCTGCTACCTATCCTAACGAAAGCTATTTCTTTTTTATTCATTGAATTTTCTTTATAGAATGTGGTTTTGTGGTACTTCAAGGGACAACATATTGGACAGATCTATTTGTACGGCATTTTCTCTTTCAATCCGAGCCAGTGCATAGCATTGACTCTGATGATTTGTTGTTTTTCGTAAGAAAAAAACACGTCAAGAGTTCTTCCAGGCATATGCCGAAATATGAGGTAAGACATACTACACAATTTAAATTCTTGAAATAATTTTTTTTTTAATTTTAGACTGAAGTCGATGTGTTTCGTAAGGATTCACGAAAGCTTCCCATCGGTGATCCAGATGTAGACTGGGAGGAGACCGTTTATTTAAACATGGTCATACATCAGTTTGATTACACCCTGACACTGGCGATTTGCACACGAACATCCCCAAAAGAATTGCAAGTACTAAGGAGACATTCACAGCGCGTATATGCCTCGCCAAGTCGACGAAAAATGGACACAAAAGGTGAGGGAGAGGAGATGACATATCCGCACATTTGCTTCATGGTCGACAATTTCGATGAGGTAAGTGTCAATGGTATGAGTGTACGTACTTTACGATGATTAAAGTAATTTCGTGTGTATTAGGTTTTTAGTGACATTCTAGTCCGTGACGGTGAAATGGTTTGTGTTGAATTGGTCGCTAATGATAAAGATGGTTCTGTACAGGGTGTTATATTCTTGGGTTCGATACGTTACGATGCATTGAAGAAGGTCTACGATGCAAGGGTTAGAATAAATTAAAGACAAAGAACAAAGAATAGAAAGAGTTAATGTTTTTTTTTTCTTTATTTTCCTTAGCAATCAAGTTTAAGCTCAAAGGTCGCTCAACGAATGTCATTTGGATTGTTTAGTAGTGGCGCTGGCGTCCAGACACGATGTGAATTCGTTCGTATGAAAGGTCCCCAAGGCAAGGGGCACGCCGAGATGGCAGTTACTAAACCAAAGGGATCTGGCGTGGAAACACCCACCAGTGAACCAGGGTATGCTCATAGGAATACGATGATCTAACTTATTCTTCACCTCTACTGTTTATGTTACATATTCATGTTCTTTGTTTTTTTGAATTAGCATTGGCTGAACTATAGTACTCTCAATTCTCGTTTGTCATCATCTTTTTTACATACTCGTACACGAGCAACACACACATATAGAAACATGCACTGTTAACCACCTTAAAAACATACAATATTGTGTATTCTTTTTTGCAAGCCTAGACGAACGGTTATGAGGAGTTACTTGAGGTACCTACTATAGCAATGCTTGAGATGAATGTTTCGTAGTGACATTTGAAATGCAATCATGTTGATGTGAACACGAATGAAATATGTATATTTCGGGTTATTTGTTTCGTTCGAATATATTGTGGTACGTGGAATTTGTGTGTAATTTGACACAAGAGAGGAGGACTTTTGCATTGCATGACCGGGTCTTTGTGTTGTGTCCCTCTACGTGCTATACTGCGTCTTGAACGCATCTCATTGCATTGAATGTTTTTTTGTTTTTACTAATAAAACTAAAATGATGTCTGTCCACTACTGTTTACTTTTATTTTTTACTGTTTCCATTAACTTATGTGATTCGGGTCACTAGAGGTTGGATTGATAATATTTTCGAAATAGCAACATTTTAAATCAATGTGTTGATTTGTTTGTTTTTATTTCATAATTTTGTTTGAGCTCTAATAATTGTAAAACGTCTGAGTGTATATGTGTTAATCTCAATTAGCATTGCAATACTTAATGCGCTGGTTTAAGAGCAATTTTAGATCAGTGTGATGGCAGCTGGTTCATTATGATCTTTTATTTTTTTTGAATTTCGATAGAAAGGAACAGTGGCTCTCCAGGTATTCACAACGCCATAATTAGAAATAAATAAATATGTATGTATATGTATGTATGTTCAGATTACTGGTTGAAACGCTTTCTATCTAAAGACATGTAGTACCCTGAGAAACCCGAGCACGTTTGCAGCTATTGATTCTTTGGAGCCAATTTTCCACAACTCTTCTACACATATCAGCCGGTACGCTGGCAATTTCGCGTTCAATATTATTCCTGAGCTCTTCTAACGTTGCTGGCTTGTTGGCATAAACCAACGATTTTATGTAACCCCATAAAAATAAATCCAACGGTGTTAAATCGCATGAGCGAGGTTGCCATTGGATCGGACCATTTCTCGAGATTACACGATTACTGAATTTCCTCTTCAATAGATCAATTGTTTGATCAGCTGTATGGCATGTGGTACCATCTTGTTGAAACCACATATCACTGAAGTCAAGTCCATTCGATTTTGTCCAAAAATAGTCTTGCAACATGGCACGATAGCGAACTCCATTGATTCATCGACAAAAAAATCCACACCATTCGGTCAGTTTTTGTGGATGCAATGGAGTCTCATTGAGTCAATAAGAACGCAATTTATTCTTATTGACAAAGTCCTTAAACCAAAAATGAGCTGAATCGGTCAAAACTATTTTTCGATGAAATTCAGGATTTTCTTCAAACTTTTGCAGAGCCCAGTCGGAGAAATTTCGTCGCTTCAAATGATCAAGAGGCTTCAATTCTTGAGTTAATTTGATCTTGTAAGGTAAGTACCTTGACCGGTGCATTGTCTCACTGGCACAGGAACATTCAATAGTGAATATCTTGAGTCAAATGTATCCTTCATAGTACGCACAGCATGTCTTGTGGGACGACTATTACGACCGAAAATTGGAGTAAGCGGTCTTAAAGTGGCGCCCACCAACTCAGAATTTCGGTAGTTATTTTCAATTATTTCCAAGGACTGCTCGCTACTGCTTCGCCCTTAGTGTTTGTTTATGGCGCTCCTCCTTCAATTTTGTAGCATAAATAATGAATATGCCAAAATCCACGTCTTCCATGGTTTCTGTGGATCTTGGGTCCGAATTCGTGTAGTAAATACACCCTATGATGGGTTGCAACCAACAAGTCTCTTGTGTTAGCTGTTACCTGTTAGCTATCCTTAGCTGTCCTTAGCTAGCTGTCTTCAGATGCGGAGTTCTAGTCGGTTAAGGTCCCCTTCTAATTGTGCGCGCCGCTTACGTAAGACGAAGTCTTCCTCTACTGTGTTGTCACTCTGGATTAGATTTGAGTTCTCTGTGGGTGCGTTGGCGTTGATGTGCATTCGTTCGAATTTATCCACTATAGCACGCACAGCCTATCTAGGACGATTATTACGACCGAAAATTGATGTAAGCGGTCTTAAAACTGCGACCACCAACTTAGAATTTCGATCCCTTTATAAAGCATTATCCATAGTTTTCCATTTGCTCTATCGATGATTCGTTCATGATGTGGTTTCTATTCTAGGATGCCTGAGCTACTTAGCTTCTCGCTGGTGGATTATTTTCTTTATTTTCATTCAGACACAGTTCTCAGGTATAACTTTCAGTTTGTCTACTACTGATTATTATTGACATATCATAGCTATCAGCGTGGAGCAACTCCAGTCTTCTGTACTTCTGTTGGGGCTTCTCTCGGCAAAGTTTCTACAAGTATCTAAGAAACTAACACATCTCTCATTTTCGATTTCTTCCGGATAGGTCGGGCAATGGGGTTTGCCGTTGTGTTCAAACCTATGAAGATTGGTTCGAAATCAACCATGTCTTGTAAACATCTGTGTCATAGTGAAGCTTAGCTGCCCATGCTTCTTGGTGATCCAAACGTTTATGTTGCGGATCGGATCTGTGCATCCGTCAATAGCCATGCGCTATTGTCATTATTGAACATTTGTAACCCTTAGTCGCAGTTGCTTATCGTGCCGTCGTTATTACTGCCATTGGCGAGGTACTATCCTTTGCGACTCAATTGCCAATATACCATGCCAGCTACTATGTACAACTCTGCATTGTATGAAGTTTTTTGAAACTGCAGACTTTTTATTTTTTCTGCACGATTTCGTTTGCCTGGTCACTGCCGATATTCGGAAACTGATACCCAAACTCTCGATGTTGTTTAAAAGTTTTATAATAATGCCAAGGTACTCTAATTGCAAACCACGACATGACAATCGATGTTTATCGATATAGTCTCTATGTGCTCATAAGCATTGACTTTAATCCTTAGGTTTTGGTAAGACGTCCCCTTAGTAAGGACGTTTCAAACAATTCAAACATTTAGGAGTTCCTAGTTTTTAGCAAGCGTTTGGCATGAAGTCGATATGTGTTTAATTGTTGAGAAGCAGCTTATTTATTTGTTGAAATAGACAGTTTTTTACTGTTGAAATACTTCCTTACGCTGGATATGTCTTTAAGAGGTTTCATCTTCAATTTATATGGGAAGTTGTTATCGACTGAAGGCCCTTAAGATTTTTTTTTACTTATCTATTGGCCGACCTGATCTCTGTACAATATCCACTCAGTTATACTTTTAGTGCGATAGGTTTGTTTGATTGAGGTGTTTTTGATTTATCACATCTGAACTCTGTGATCCGAACATGAATATTTGGTGGACTGGGTGCTTTCCCAAATGCGAATATACTCTGCAAACAAAAGCAACCAATGTGGAGTGTAAATTTTAAATCTTTATAAATCATTTTTTAGTGGGCGCCGTGCCTCAAGTTGTTAGTGCGTTGGACTACGGTTCAATTCCTAGACAACACCAAAACTTCTTTCACAGTCCCACCTCTCGCGAGCGTCTGACAAACATCCGAGAGTAAAACTGTCATAAAAAAGCTTCTCAAAACAACAATTGTCCTTCGGATACGGCATTGAACAGTAGGCCCTTTCCATAGCAGCTAGGCCCTGGGTCCCATGGACTTGTTGCCCAAAAATTTTTGGTTTTTGTTATCATTTTGTAATGGAAGTATTTAAGGTTGCGCATAGAAATATTCGTGGGCTAAGCGGGAACTTAATTGCTGTTGCTACCCACATCTTCATGCATAAACCAGCTTAACGATGACACTGATCCCAGTGAATTCGCAATAGCAGGGTATACACTGTTCTATCTGCAGAGGAAGCTAAGATGATCCGACCTTCCAGTTTTTCTGGATCGAACTATCCATTGTGAAGCATTCAATTCACTTCTGTCTTCCGAATCAAAGCCCCGGTTCAAGAAAAGAATTGACATATCAACACCTCGACAAAACTTTTGAATCAATAACTTGTACTTTATCTCGCCAACCCAAAACTGAAATAATTGTTGCAGGGGATTTCAATGTCCATAATACTAGTTGGCTTCGCCATTCTGGATCAAACAACACCAGAGGGTCGTTATACAGAGATTTTCGCTGAGCTAAACCACCTTATTCAGCTTGTGGACAAAGTCGATGTAGACAGTCACGTCCAACGCACTCTAGACCTGTTTTTAACCTCTCTTCCAGACAAGTATTCAATCGCAGTTTCTGCTCCTCTGGTAAGATCGGATTATTGTCTGGTGTCAGCTAAGTTTTCGTATTCCCATCAGCACTCAGAACAGAAGAGAATGGGGATTGGTGTCTATGTTTCCTCGATAGAGATGTAAATGCTGCTGACTTGTTCACAGACTTGGTTTTACTTCCTTCATCCCGAGTAAAACCATTAGTATCAAACCAAAACAAGAACTCTGTTTCAATCAATGGTTCGACTTATGCGATTGCCATCCAAAAGAAGGAAGAGGCTTTTGCGTTATAGCGCCAAACACCTTCTGAGGAAAACCTTTCTATAAACGCACTAGAAATGACTGCAACTCAATTTTAAAGAGTTCGCAATTTCCACGAAACCAAAAATTGAGGCAAAAAATACTGCAATGTGCTAAAGGCAGTAAATCTCTTTAGGCTTTCATCAAAAGAATCAAAGACTCCGCTTCATCGTCCATCCCAACTCTTGTCCATAACGAAATATCACTCCCAAGAGAAAGCCAATCTGCTAGCAACTTTAATAGCTAGAGTCCTAAAATATCTCAACAGTAACAAATCTTCAGGTCCAGGAAGGGATCCCTCCCCCTGTTTTGAAGAGGTGTTCTAACCTGTGCTTAGCCACGTGAGCTACGTAAGCTCTTCCACTTGTCATACTCTACAGGCATAATCCCGAAAATGGACGATAAAACCTCCCCTTCAAACTACCGGCCATATCCCTGATATCAGTGCACTCTAAGGTCATGGAAAGCATTGTAAATTTCCATCACATAAGATATCTCGAAAAACCCTTTTCTAAATGACCGTCAGTACGGTTTCCGTCAACAACGTTCCACAGGGGACTTATTTAGATCTCAATTTCTATTTATGAACTCTCATTCTAGTATATTTTTAAAATATTCTTCAATTAGGCATTTAAACAACCATCAGCGTGCATGGAAGATATAAAAGTTGTTTAAACTTAAAGAAAACTGGCATGCACTTGCAACTCTTTGATGTATAATTGATGTTTTTATTAAATGAAAAAAAAAAAAACTTTATTTATAACTTTTTGTGATACGTGTTGCATGCCTAAATTTATTTAAGTAAAGCTATACGTCTCATAGAAATTATTGTGGTGATATACATACTGGCACTGGCATCCCGATGTCCAAAATTACTTCATGAGCTTTCACGAAGGTCACTCCTATGATGCACTCGTCATGAATGTCGGCCACCAGAAACGCGTGAGAAAAGACCATTCCTGCCAAATGAATCGGCGAACTTCCCCATATACCACTACAGATTCTCCTGTCATAGCCCTCCGGCAGTAGCAGCTGGTGGTGTGTAGCCATAAGCTTCGGACGAGATCTGTTCTTATGAAGGAAATCGTGGCACCGGTGTTGATAGTGGCCACGCACTTGGTTTTTTCCGATGTTATGCTCTGATTGCATCGTTGAGAAACTTGTATGATGGTCGTGGGTGCGTACGTTCCATGAACCACCTTCGACCCCACAAAACTAGTTCTTATGCGTTTCTCAGCAGAATGGATGTTATCCCTGCTGGATGTTTCATTGTTGCGTCGTTTATTTAAACGATGGGAACAGTTTCCGCGTCTGGGTGGATTTCTGCACTGTCGTTGTAGATGTCCTAGTTTGTTGCAGTTCCAGCAACTTGTTCTTCACGGGCGCTTTTTGTTTTCGGTTTGGGTTTGGATATTACAATACTGATAGGAGTCTTGCTTGAGAGCACATATGAACATTCCTTTAATAAAACAACCATATCCACTATGCCTCTTGTTATTTAGATGATTCATTCGCGTTTGTAAAACAGAGAACTTGTAATTAAGTTCGGTTTCTTAACCATCTGAAGCTGTATCAATATTTGCTTTTGAATGCCATAAGATAATCTCTTTTAATACGTTGAACCGAATGTATGGCAGAGATGACGCATTGGGTGTTACACCATCTCCTGACTTCAACCTAAACGTTAAAACACCCTCCACTTGAGAGAGGATTGAGCAAACGGTAGGATCATTAACCCGAACAGAATCTCGATCTACACGGACGTTGCAAAAACCGATGTTGATGTGGGACCTATTCATCCAAACCCAAAACTGCACGCTCATTAAGATTTCTAACCCACGTTACTGTATTCTAAGAGGAAATCTTAGCACTGTACATCGACAGCTAACGTGAAACATTGTCGCAACGAGCTCAAAACAATCACAATGTGATATTCTGCTGTGTTCCAGGACAAACCGGTATCCAAGAAACGAACTGGCGGCCGAATTAGCAAGAAACGGCTCTGAACAGGATCTGAGAATGGTCGTTAACTTTGTTCTATGCCTCCTAGCCACTTATTTAATAGCACAAAACTTCCTGTGACTAGGTAATTAGAAACTAAGACCAAACAAATCTTAGCGCTTGAAAGAACGCACTTAGCGCTCCTTATACGGATTATTATTGGTCCACCTAAGAAGAATGCGACTAAATACAGATGACCTCTGCAGTGCCTGTGACGATACTAACGCAACAGAAATCCCAGTTCACTTCCTATGCAAATACTATAGCCTATGCAGAACCAGAAAGACGGGACTCGGCGAACTGTCAGAAAAGCTATTAACTATCCTGGCAGGTGGTATTTATAGCAATCTCGGGATGGTTCAGAAAGAGTGCAAAGCCATTAATTCATTTGTTTTATTTTTTTCAATCAGATTTCTCCACGACAAGGGTACATAATGCATCTATCGGAGATTCGAGTTTTAGCGAGACCTCTTTCCTTCCTAATGCAACCTAGGTCAGTCGTTTAACCAAAACTGTTCTCTTTTATGGTCATTGCTAAACCAGATCCTGCCAAGACGATTCAGAAATGGGGCAGTCGCGTATATGAATACTTCCCTCCGTGATTGATGAAATATGGAAGGTACTTTGGGTAAAGCCTTCTACGCCTGCAGTAAAACTTTTGATACAAAATGGTGACTTCAACATAAGATAGTCTTATGGATGTACACCACGGTGGTATGTCTTATTCTTACTTACGGATTGCTAGTTTGGAGACCCACTTTGAGTAGAAACTGCAACATGAAAGGACTAAGTAAGGTGCAGAGCTCGTATACCGTCTACCTCTCGATCTCTATATGAAAAACATGTTATGTAATAGCAGGAAACATGCACAGAAAGGAAAGCAGAAGTAGTGAAATAATTTTTAATTTCTTGAACGTCTTGATTTAAGAATAAGAACATCATTCCATTCGTCATACCACACACACTTAACACACCCTAATTGGCCTGTGTCTGGCATGTCTGACCACCAACACATCAGGTTCGACATTCCCGGCAAATTGTCACAAGTTTCTTCTAGATATGATCCCAAGTCCACGGGCTGGAATCTGTATCGGGGGCTTGTCCTCTCAAAATTAGATATGCTTGTTATGCCATAACTATGTTATATCATGACAGCTGTGTCCATAAAACCAGTTTGTGTAAACGAAAGTTTCCCTGGTGGAATGAACAGCTTGCCAAACTTAGGAAGAAAGTTAGTAAACTCTTCAATGCTGCTAAACTCATGAAGAGTTGGGACGAATACAGGTTCGCTCTTACAGAATACAACTCAGAATTGAGACTATCTCAACGTGCCACATGAAGGAAATGCTGCGAAAACATTGCTGACATGCCAGTAGCGGCACGAATCCATAAGGCACTTGTGAAAGATCATGTTAATTGTGTAGGTTTACTCAAAAAAGTCCGATACAGGATGAACAGTGTGGATACTATTAGAACCTTACTTCTGGTTCACATTCCAGGTTCGTCTACTCGTGTACTTCACACGTACACGAACGCATCTGACCATAGGGTCTGCATCGCTAATAGAATAAATAGTTTATCCGGAAAATTTTTTAGTCCGAATAAGGTCAATTGGGCTGTAGGGTCCTTTAAACCATTTAAGCCCCCCAGCGGTGATGGTATATTCCCGACACTTTTGCAGAAGGTAATCGATCTCATCCTGCCAGATTTGACTGCTTTATTTAGAGCCAGCTACCATTGGGGTTACATCCCGACAACCTGGAGACAGGTAAATGTAATCTTTATCCCCAAACCAGACAATAGGCCTAGTGAGCTGCCTAAATCTTATAGACCTATAAGTCTAACATCATTTGTTCTCAAAACAATGGAGAGACTCATTGATGTTCATATTAGAGATCGGCTAGATTTGTCTACCCCTCTGCACTAAAGTCAATTTGCATACAGAAAAGGAAAATCAACAGAAGATGCTCTTCACTAGCAATAGCTCTTTGTGCCTTCCTTGACATTGAATGCGCATTCGATAACACTGGCTAAGACTCAGTAGCAAGAACAATTAGTAGCAGAGGTATCGAGGATTCGACAAATCAATGGATAAGGGCAATGCTGGAAAGTCGAATTATTACTGTATGTGACCGCAGTTAAGGGATGTCGCCAGGGAGGAGTCATTTCTCCTCTTCTATGGTCACTAGTCATCGACAATCTCCTAGTTGATCTTCAGAGATTAGGCTACATCGCCATTGGTTATGCAGATGTCTTGGCGATTTTTATCAGTGGTCACGCAATGTGCTTTACTATACGTGTTAGAATGGTGCAGCAGAGAAGGACTATCCATCAATCCTTGCAAAACCGGTCTAGTGCCTTTTACAAAAAGAAGACTGGTCAATCTAGGACCTATCACGATCAAAGGCACCACTTTAGTCTATTCCAGTGAGGTTAAATATCTCGGTGTCATCCTTGATAAACGGCTTAGCTGGAATTCTCATATCAAGTTCGCCATTAAGTGCGCCACTAGGGCCATGTGGGCCAGTAGACGCCTATACGGCAGAACTTGGGGTCTAAGTCCAAAAATGATACATTGGTTGTATACAATGATGGTGAGGCCCATTATCACGTACGCCGAAAGTTCTTGAACGGACAGCAACAACGAAGCTTCAGAAGCTTCAAAGAATTGCATGTCTCGGCATTACGGGTGCCATGCGCACCTGCCCCACGGCAGCTTTAGAAGCAGTTGTTGGGCTCTCTCACCTACAAATTTTTATTAGGAAGACGGCCGCTAGATGTGCTATTAAGCTGCAACTAGAATACAATGTAAATCAGGCGACCATGTGGGACACCTGAAAATTCTTGGCTCAATTCCCAAAAAGAACATGTTTTGTACTATTCCCGACATCATGGTCAGTACTGTTTCGGTAGGCTATTTGAGGTAGAAATATTGGACCGTGCAAACTGGTCTAATGGTGCTCCGGCACTGGATCTTAAAGGTCTGATCTGGTACACAGACGGATCAAAGATGGAAACTGGAGTTGGTACTGGCGTCTTTGGACCTAACACCAAAGTCTTAATACCTATGGGAATGTGTCCCACGGTTTTCCAGGCTGAACTCCATGCCATTGAGATCTGCGCTAAGATAAGCCTTGATAAAGGTATTAAGAGCGCTAGTATGGATATGTACCTTTTCAGATAGCCAGGCAGCACTTATAGAGCTGTCGTCCAATTCAATGGACTCTATATCAGTCAAATGCTGCTAAGACGCACTTCAATCTCTTGCCAGACACAATAGGGTGAAACTTGTTTGGGTCCCTTGTCATCAAGGAATTGTAGACAGATAAACTAGCTAGGGCTGGGTCGGAATCTGCGTTCATAGCACCTGAACCCTACTGCGGGGTCAACTGGGCTCCGTCAACTCCGTCTGGCCCACTGGGAAAATGTCTTGGAGCTTGGAGACAATCCCAGCGATTAATCAGGCCTTATTCCTACAAGGAAATCCTTAATCCGGATAAGGATAGCTTTCTCTCAGGTCACTGTGGCCTGTGATATCACCTTAACAAGGTCAATCTGTGTCCAGAAACGGAATGTGCATAGGTTCTGCTCAGAAGATGACGAATTCTCTGTCAATGCCCAGCATTGCCTTGGTTAAGGAAGCGTATTTTCCACAAAGAAATATATTCATCAGCAGAGCTGAGGAACTCCGCTGCTAAGGACGTAGTATCCTTCATAAAGGATGTGGAACGTCTCTTGGCTTAGTATTACCCTTTGATACAATAGATCTTCTCAAGTCGCATTGTCAGCCATATGGGGTCTTTTTAAAAAACAAAAAAAACACACGCTAATTGCATATGCCTCATTTGTGTTGGGCTATCTAAAATGGCTTTCAAGCGAGACAGAATCTACATACCCAACATTAAGTCGTATCATTTTCTAGGGTAAGAGATATAGATTGTGGCCATACTCAAGGCAGGTTGTAAGACTTCATCAACTCTTCACGCTGACAATAAACACATAAAAATGTCCTACTCTCACCACTTCGTATTTAATATCCAGGAATAAAGACTTTGTTAAGTAGAGAATCCTAGTTCTGCTCAGCAGAAAAAAAAAACTTAGTCTGAAGAACCCCTAACATTGCTTTGACAGTTTTGAGGCACCTCCCCTTGCTTATAATAGTTTTACGTGTTTTTTTTTTGTTGTTAATCTCTGCAATACCTATGCGATAAACATTTTCTAAATATTTCAATTTACAGATTCTGCGCTACCGACATGTGGGAAGACTGGGATGAAGATCCCGATGATTATTACAACTATCGCCATCAACGTCGACTTAGTGATCCGAGTGCAAACTTGAATAACTTCACCCGATATGGATGGCGTGCAAAAAATACCACCGACACAACCGCTGGCACAAAAGCACGCTCCGAAAACGAAGGCTTAGACTCATTAGCCAGCGAGGTATCAGAAATTGAAGCCGGCGACTTACGTGATGGTAACTATTTTGCATAATTCCTGTTTTGCTACCCTTTTTCGTTTTTTGTTGGAAAAAAAATCTTAATTTCTTTATTTATTTTTTTTAAATAAATCTCTCTCTCTCTCTCTCTCTCTGTCTGTCTCTATCTCATAACACTACACATAGTTTTTGATCTTGAGTTTTCGAATTTCGTCCTTGTTTTTGCATTATTTTTTTCTTTCCTGCAATGTAGCGCATGAATTTTGTACAATTTTTGTTAAAAAAAAAAAAACAACTTTACAATTACAAATAAATAAAGAAATATTTTTTGCAGTTTTTTCTCGTTATCTTATCCCTCTTGCTTGCTATTTTTACGCTTCTGATTCTAAGAATATAACAAAAAGAAATAAAAAAAAGAAAGTTATACAATTTTGCCGGGAAAGCAGGACTCAATTTTTTTTTCTCTCTCTCCTCTGTTTGCCTTTCTATTTGGAGGAGGTCTAAGATCTCCATCGCATAAGACACGACACACTAACTTTCAACAATCAATGCTAATGCGCTGTACAAAATGCAAAGTTGCTATTAAGTTTTTGATCTGATTTTTTGACCCCCTACACCACTCACTAACAAAAACATATTCCGCTCAACGACCCTCCTTTCTTTTTGTTTTTTTTTATTTGTTTTGTGATTTTGTTTTTGTTTGTTTTTATTTTTTTGTTCAAAAAATCACTTTGTTTTTGATCTAATTGTAGATCTACGTCCTGCTTTCTCGGCATCGGAGGCAAAATTGAATGCAATCGACATCACCGACGCCGCTGCGAATGTACCCGCCACTGCGGTGGAAACAGCTGAAACTTTAGCAGCTAGCGCGACTTCACCAACAGGTGGCAGTGGCTGTAGTAATTGCTTTGGTCGGGGCTCACGTTGTAAGCGCTGGTCTGACACAGATTCTGCACAAATGTCCGACATGTATTGTCGAGCGTGTGAAGATGAAGCGGCGACAAATTCCACTCCAGCCTGCCTAAATAATATGCCCAACAAGAAAATCAAACCCAAGCACAAGACTATACTGAGTGTGGAGAGTGAACTGGTTGTGGCGTCCTCATCGGGAGAGAAACCCCGATTGAAGAAAGAGAATAAAAAGTGTGCCAGTCCAAAGAAGGAGAAGTCTAGCAAAAGTGCCAAGGAGAATCGTGCAGAGAAAGCCAAATCATGTGATGCATCATTGAACGGTTCGAATAACAATATGAAATCCCAGCAGGAGTATGAGATCGCCGATGATGCAACGTCTCTGAATGGAGACATCGTAGGCGATGCAGTATCCACGGGTAAAATAGCAATTCTCAGCGAAACAGAAAGTAAGCTAATGATAAGCGTGCGTGGAAAGGAGGAACTTCCAGTTGAGCAAGCGCAAAAGTCCTATTTATTTGAAAAATGCATACCTGGTCCAACTGAAAGCCATCCACTGGAACAGCCAATCGATGATACAGACGAAGTGTTTACATCACCGCCTGTGGCCACTATTGAATCGTATTCCCCCACAAAGACAGATAGCAAAGATGAAGACGACATCGATGGAAAGGATATCACCGAACGTACGCCAATGTTAGACAATAGCCACAACGATTGCAATGGCAATAGTGAGGGAGCAACCAAAGCCTTAGGTGACACTATCGTGACGGATGGGGAGAAAAATTCAACGCTACCCCGGGCATCAAAGAAATCTTCTGTACACCAGAATTTCTATAATAAAGCTTTAAGGATGGTGCCAAAGCGCAGGACGCCGGACGGAACTGATATCTATTATTGGTGTGACCTGCCAAAGAAGGCGTTGAAAGGTTGTTTATCATTATTGTTATGGTTTTTCTTGGATTTTAGGTTGTTGTTATACATTATCCGTTGCCTTTTGTTTTCTCGGTGTTGTTCGTTTGTTAATCACTGTTGTACACTGTTGTTTTTTTTTGTTTTTGGTTTCCTCTTGGGAGATTGCAGTGGGAGTATTTTGTTTGGACGTATACTGATTGTTTTTTTTATTTTTACAGAACTCGATGATGGTGCTTATAATCCATTGTGGGCAACAAGGGGATTCACGCAAACATTTCACTTTTGGAAGGAGAATCGAAGACAACAATCGACACCGCTGAATGCGTTTCTAACTTATGTTACACTGCCATGGTGGAGCATTGCAAAAGGTAGGAAAATATTTTCATCTTAAAACAGTCATTGTGTGGAGAGTGTTGTTATCAGCGATCTCGTTAACTTCGTTAGAGACTAGGTATTTGGCTCATTTTTATACCACATGTACATATTTAGGTCTGCCTATGAAGCTCGACTAGAATATTGCCGATGATCATCGACATCATGGTATCGACACTTCCAAAACAATTTATTGTTTGCCATTCCAGCATGAGTCTTATCATCGAGTCGCAGGTCATGAACCTGCATGCATGTATAAAAACGCACAACGAGTTTATCTTTTTGACGAGAAGGGTTCCTGCCATAAATACAAAAGTACAAATGACTTTTTTTCTACTGATAAAAGTGCATAGGCTATCCTCTAATCATCCCGAAAATGTTTGTGGTGCCAATATCCGCCAGGTGACAGTCTTAAGATAGGGCAATGTTCTTTGCGTACGATTGCTAGTGGAGGATAGTTTCAGCTACAACTTTTCACTTAACTCCATATGAAGCTGATTTGGTCATGTATAGATTCAAGTTGGATATGTCGGGCAGCCTTATAAAATTACAATCAACTTAGTCAACACACACCTCAATAAAGTAAATAACACTACGATCAACTACATTTGGGATAATACGCACACGATTTGAACGATTCACTGAAGAGAACTTTACGGTTTCTAATCGCTAGTTTGGATTAAGAAAGAAAAGAAACGCAATTCATGCAAAACAACCAGTGAATACCATAGAGGTAGGAAAACATTCAACTTAATCAGTTGGAGCTGTATAATCAGAACCGCTAAGAGACCTGTAGGTGGAAAAGACCTGCTGCGAATAATAGTCAATTATTTCAATTACAGGGCAGAATCCTTGACTACTAAACGGAAGGAGAGCGGAATAATTGCAAAATAACGGGAAGAGTTCCATGGAGACGACCAACACTGAGCCAGGCTGTTAGAAAAGAATTGGTGGCGGATGAGCCCTTAATTGGCCAACGGCAGCACTCATATCCACGAAGTGGGTTAATGACTCTGGAAAATTCCAGCCCCTCGCCCTAGGGGTATAAAAGAGAACTGGTCCTCCAGGTTGAGGGTTGTTCGTAGGGATAACTTCCCGACCACGGAAAAAATACTTAGTTTCGAAACCTAAACAAGCATCGGATATGGATAGACTCACTTGCCGACCCCAGCAATCGAAATAAGGACAACAACCTTCGGATCTGCACGTGGAATGTTCGGACCCTTAACAGACCGCGTGCAACCGAAGAATTAGCAGAGGCTCTAGACTGCTATAAGGCAGATATCACCCCTATCCAGGAAGTGCGGTGCGTTGAGCAAAAGAAGGATGAAAAACGGTGACATATATTTCGGTGATTGCTATAGAGAGCAGAAACAGCGCTTATACGGATGTGGATTTGTCATAAGTGGCAGACTTAGGCAAGAAGTCTTAAGCTTTCGACACGTGAGCGAACGACTTATGACAATCCGCATCAAGGCTGAATGCGGCAACATAAGCCTTATATGCGCTCATGCCCCCATAGAAGACAAGGACGACGCCACCAAAGAATGTTTCTACGAGCTCTTCCACAAAACCTACGAGCAATGTCCTAAATATGACGTTAAAATCGTTCTGGGCAACTGATGTGCTGACCACCACAAAGAAACCCACGGCTCGTGAGCTCTACGAGCAAAAGAAACGGGAAGAACATCGGCTTCTCCGAAAGAAGAAAAAAGAGCACGAGAACCGCACGATCGAAGATATTGAGAGATTATACTCCAGCAATAATGTACGGAAGTTTTACCAACAGGTAAAATGAACGTGTTAGGCCAACAAGACCCGTACAGAAGCCTGTAGAGATGACAAAGGAAACCTCGTAGTAGAGTCACAGTCGGTGCTGAGAATTTGGAAAAACTTCTTCTTTTTCTGTAGACTGTATAACGGCGATAACGACCAACATCCCACTGCCAAGCAGAATGAACCATTAAATCTAGACTTTGATAGCCAAAACTTCCGTCCACCTGACTAAACCGAAGTGAGGACATGCATGTCCAAACTTGAGTCCAACGAGGCTGCTGGTCCTGATGACCAACAAAAAAAAAAAAAAACTCAAGATGTCCAAATCGATACCCACCATCTTTTCATCGATTTTAAGGCCGCATATGACAGTATTTAGAGAGACGAGCTATACAGAGCCATGTCTAGTTTTGGCATCCCTGCCAAACTCGTTCGCCTGTGCAGGATGACGATGGAGAACTCTCGCTGCTCCATCAAGGTCGGTAACGATATCACCAAGACCTTTGATGTCAAAAAAGGATTTAGACAAGGTGACGCGCTATCATGTGACTTCTTTAACATCATACTTGAAAGAATTGTGCGAAACTCACAGGCCAACACCGGAGGCACAATCTTTCAAAAGTCTGTGCAATTACTAGCTTAAGCCGACAACATTGACATTATTGGTAGAACACAGCGGGCTGTCACCGGTGCGTTCGCTAGTATTGCAACGGAGGCTGTCAAAATGGGTTTAGTGGTAAACGAAGGCAAAACCAAGTATATGCTGTCAACAAGAAGGGACACACAGCATCGACGAATTGGACAGAACATCACAATCGACAGCTATAACTTTGAGGTAGTAAGGGACTTTGTCTACCTTGGCTCTGCTATCAATTCTGACAATAATACCTCGGCAGAAATAAAACGAAGAATAACTCTTGCCAATCGCTGTTTCTTTGGGCTTAAAGGCAATTGAGACTCTATATAAGACCTTGATCATCCCAGTCCTCCTTTACGGCGCTGAAGCATGGACTTAATCGAAAGCGGATGAAGATATGTATCTTTGGACGTTTCGAGAGAAAAATTCTTCGCAAAATATTCTGTCCCGTTTCAATTCAACGACGAACTATACGAGCTGTACAGCGACATTGAACAAGTCAAAAAATTGGGCATCAGTCGTTTAAGACGGCTAGGACATGTAGAGTGGATGCTCCGGCCCGTAAAGCCTTCGAATCCAACCCGGAGGGACAAAGCAGTAGAAGAAGACCTCGCCTTAGGTGGCGCGCAGAAGTTGAAGGGGACATAAACAAACTTGGGGTGCATAAACAAACTTGGGGTGCGCAACTGGAGGCAGTTAGCTAAGAACAGGGCTAACTGGAAATGCTTGTTAATGGAGGCCCAGGTTCATCCCGAACTGTAGCGCCACCTAAGTAAGTAAGTAAGATCTATACAGATCTTCGGTTTGTATGCATTGCAACAACAGTAGGAGATCTTCTTGTTCTGCAATCCATACAAACCAATGATTTGTATGAATCATTGGTGATAATAACATATGGCAAGTATTCACAAAAACCTACATTCATTGCAATAGTCAGTCAGCCAGTAGTCTTAATAGTTCTATTAACAACAAATCATATAAAACTCTCTAAATGTATTTCTAAAACTAATTCTCAGTTTTGTTTCTATTTCAGATCTCCTCGACCATCGAGAAACGCCAATATTGACATTTTAGTATTAAAACTATATCACAGCTATTTTTTTTTTTAAATTAGTTTCTTATATTCACTTTAATCTAAATAGTACTTACGAGTATATGTTTTTATTTATATTTCCCTCTAGTTTCTCTTCTGAAGCTTGAATAATTTTGTTCTATTCGTTTTTTATCAGAGGCATTTTGTGTTACTATTTTTTAGTATCTTACTTGTTCATTGTGATCTAATTGATATTTTTTTAATGATAAACGAATTAATGCTTATTTTTATCTCAAGGAATCTTTTATAGTTTTTTAATTTTTAATTGGTGTTAGAATGATAACTAAAAATATTTGTCATGTGAAAAAGAATATAAAGAAATCGGTAGAGAAAAGTTAACACTTTGTGTGACTGGTAATATTAAAAACAAAACGCAGTAGTCTTACAGAATCATACGTAATGCTGCTACTGTATGCATTTGAAACTAAATATTACTAAACAATAACAACAAAAATTATATCTTTTAAAAAAAAAAAATCGAATTGGCTCCAACCAACTTTGCATGGTCATATATTATATATATATATTGTATACAAACTAAATAGACTTACAATAAAAAGAAAAACTCAAATTTGCAAAAATAAAAATAAAAAAACAAAACAAAAGAAATGTAATAAAAGAATTCGCCTTTTTTTTTCTTGTGTGTGTGTAAATTAGTTCCAATCAAACATTGTAAACATTTTGTCCTTCTCAATTGAACGAAATAGAAAAGATGTCCAAACAAACCAGTCAAACATATCGTATACATAAATTATAATCATTTGTGTAGCTGCACTGCACAATGCGTACAACTCGTACACACAATTTAAATCCAATTAAGAGCTCGCGACTAAGTTACTATCGCAAAAAGACTAGAGATTCGATTTAGTAATAGAAAGGGAAAACAAGACAAATTCTAACTAAAATGCACGCTTACGGTTCAAAAGATAAACATCAGCATGTGTGGAAGTCGAGCAAAGCATGCATTTGCATGAATAGATACAAACAAAACGAAATGGTACATGAGATGGAATAAATTATGTTTGGGAATGTAGTTGCCAGTTTTACTAAGTAGAAGTTGGGTGCTGCGGCTATGGTTTGAAACGTTATGTAGATGTCCATGATACATATGTACATACTGTGCGGGTGTAAGAAAATGTACAGCTAGAGGTACATATTCACCATTCTTCCGCGTGGCGTTTTACTAAAACGCCGTATAATGCCTATTGTCCTTTAAGGCATTTCGTTTTTAAAGAGTGGATCGTATGTGGAGTGTATACGTACTTACCACCGAAGTCGTTTTTTTGGCGTTCAATTTGTGGAATAACTCTTAAAAAACGAAACGCCTTAAAAAACGGCAATCGACGTTTTAGTAAAACACCCACCACGGAATAAGGGTGGTTGTAACAGATTCTGCTAATCCAGAAAACACCTGTTAGATTCGTTTTATTTTTCTTTCCTTTTTGTTTTCCATGAGAAGAAGGAATAACTCTTATTTTTGGCTTATTTACAAGGAAAGTAGCTTGAACGATCTGCTCTGAATACAAAAGAGCAGATATGGTAAAACAAAGTTCAATTGAAACGCGAAAACTTGTGATAAAATTAAAACAGGAAGGATAATCGTTACGGGGCTTAGGACATACTGTTGACAAAGGTTATAGCACAATTTAAAACAATTTAGATAAATAGAAGAGTTTCAAGGAACTCAAAGATCGACGTTGTCTTGGTAGGCCAAAAACATTGTCTGAAGCTGAAGTACAGCCTATTGTCAGGGAAGTGATCTATAGATCGACTAAGATCGACCTCGTCCTGGTAGGCCAAAACCATTGTTTGAAGTTCAAGTACTATTGTCAGGGAATTACGAAAAAATCCAGCGACAAGTGCAGTAAAAATTGCGGAAGACATAAGCTTAACTTCTGAAATTCCCATTAGCGCAAGTTCTGGTCATCGGGCTCTCCATAGAAGTGGGTTCCATGGGAGAGTGCCTCGAAATAAACCTTACATTTCCGAAGAGAATCAAAAGCGACGACTGTTCTACGCCCTAAACATAAAAATAAGGATTTACGAGAGCATGTTTGGAATATTTGGATCGAAGAAATCATCCAAAATATGGAGAGGCAAATCCAAAGAACTGGAGATGCTTACTAGTGGAGGCCCAGGTTCACCCCGAACTGTAGCGCTACCTAAGTAAGTAAGTAAAAACAAATAATTTAAAAAATATACATATATATACAAATTCAACTATAAAGCACGGTATGGATTCGGTTATGGTCAATGTATGTATGAAAGCATGGGTCGTTGGAAATTTAGTCTTTCTTGGCAGCACTTGTTCACCGATTACAGCAACATTTTCAGTGAATACTTACCATCAAGTGTTGTAAAATTAGGGTTAGATCAATTATGGGTTTTCCAGCAGGAGAACGAACTCAAACTTACGGCCAAATTGGTAAAGGAATCGTTACTTTATTGGACACCTAGGCAGCATAACCAACAAAAACCCGTTAAAATTAGTTTCATTAGAAGAATGACAAGAAATTCCAACAGAATTCACCAAAAAGTTGGCTCAAGGGTAAGCAGATTAGTTTTAGTTGGAAAGGTAATGGCCGCTGTGTTATTGGGCTCACACGGAACCAGGGGTAGACAACAACGGAATCATATTACACGACTTTTTAAATTGCAGTAACAACTCTGTTTGCCTGGCCCGAATAAAGGTGCAACAAAACCGCTGCAACTAATGGCATAAATACCAAACTGTTTAAAGTGCAATGGAAAGTGATTTGATATGGAGTGCACAAGTAAAAAAAAATTATATAAATTCAAATCTTGAAGAAATTGTTGGAATTTCAAATCGACTTTTTGGGAATCATAAGGACATTAAAGGCATTCTTGGTGTGACGAATGAAGGCTGTGAGCGGAGAGATAGATCTCTAAAGTATAGGTATGGGCGTAGCTAGACGGCTTTAAAATTGTTGATAGCAATAAGTTGGGATGGCAGTGAGACTTTGCATCCGATTTTGTTATAAACAGATCTGTAATCGGGTATTAGCATAAGTATGGTTTCTTTGCCTTCAGTGCTTTCTATTGTACTATTCACTCAGCAGAGTAGATTTCCATTTTGTGTAGGCGGCTTGAAGGATGATATGTATGCATGTACTCAGCTGATGGCACAGTTCTGTAGGTGATTGTTTAGGACCCACTCCAGATTTTTCAAGGTTCAACTTTTTGGCTGACAATTTAGTAGTACAACTGGCCATTTACGTACATAACTACGATGTACGGATGCATAGAATTGATTTAGTGAGTTAAATTGGAAAACCAGTTTAACGATACGGGATCTGGAAATTCAGGACAACAGCTGATGCCACAAAAAGTATCGTCGTTCTAGTCTACACTTTGGGAATGCGTTCAATGCAATCGCTTGGGATAGTAAGAATGTTTAAAAGTTTCTATTAAAATAATTCTGAACTATTTTAAAGGAAGCTTGGTATTTATATACATAGCTCTTCTCAATAGATCCTGTCATAGACGCCCTTAAAATCGATAAAAAGGTGGTAAGTATCGATTTGACATTCCTAAGTTTTTTCCAATATCTGCTGTAGAGTGAAAATTTGGTCGATGGTGGTCTTTTCTGGCCTAAAACCACACTGACTTGGACCAGTCAGATTGCTAACAAAAGGTTTAAAGCGTTTACACAGAATAGCAGATAATATCTTGAAGGCGACGTTGAGGAGACTTATTCCTCTATAGTTGGCACAGTTTAGAGGGTCTCCTTTCGTAAGGATCCGGCAAACATAACATCCGATCATATTTTGCAAATGAGTTGGTGCATGCTCCTTACCAAGTCATCTCCCGCTTGGCAGTCAGGCCATCAGCTCCAGCAGTTTTATTGGATTTCAGCATAGATATCACCGACAGTACTATCGAAGATGCCTTCTCTTCCTAGCTTTGCGTTAAAACCGCACAGGACAATTTTAAAATAAAAATCTCAAGTTTCTTAAAAAACGAGTAAACTTGAGACAATGAGTGAAATACCGAAAAACTACCGCCAAAGATAGATTTCCCTTTCGTTTTTAATTCCGTGATAGGTATTCGAAAATGCGAACACTCTCAATGGACCACCATGATGCGGTTCGTTTCAAATAAATATTGAAACAAGACCATATCTCTCCTTGTTCGAAATGTGCGGCAAGTTTCCTAAACAAAACGGACGGAAACAAAAATAATAATTTATGAAAACTGAAACATTGTAAGACACTTGATTATTATAATCTCATCATCAACATCATCATCAGCAGCAGTAGCACACAGCATCAGTTTCTTTTTCTATAGGAAGGGAAACAAAACATCGACCCAGGCGAATGTATCTCAAAACAACCCCAGTGCGATACTTTTCTGGATTCAGTCTTCAAACGGTCGCCAATTAGACAAGAGATACTCTCTTGATTGTCGAGACGTACTGTAGTTTTTCTTAAATATCTCTGTCTGTCTGTCTGTCTGTTTATCTGTTGAAAAAGTTGAAAAGATCAGCGAGAGCGGTATCAAGCGAGTGTCCGTATCGCCTTCAAATAACGTAGCACGCTATCTGCTTCGTACACTAATTACTTTCGAGGGGTGAATATTATTATGCGCCATTGTATCATCATATTTCGTGAGACGTTTTAAACTCAAGTACTGATGATGAAGAGGATGATGATGATGATGAATACGCGGAATTTTGTAATTCTACTCGCGGCATTCAGTTTAATTAATTTAATCGGTGCGTGTCCTCGAGCGCCAAGCCATTTGCCACATGGACGGCGTACACGAGGGGACAATGGATATAAGTTAATTGTTGCCGACGGTCCCAGCGGATATGTACCGGGAAGGACATACAATAGTGAGTACATATGAATAAAAATGAATTCAAAGAAATGATAATCGCGTATATGTGAAATATTAGAGCTGCGAGAAGTGGGTTATCTCAAGAGATAACTTTTGTGACCTTACTTGCCATTTTTTTTTCTTTTTTTGGTGCAAATTATCAGTAGTGTAGTGGAGTGAACCCTATGTCCTTGTTTGTTTCGAAATATGAAACAAATTATGATGATTTGAAGGGATAAGTATTGTCATGGGCAATGTACATACATACATACATACATACATAAGACTCATTTCACGACACGCAACCTGGTTTATGCGGGCACCGTGACTCCAGTGATTAGTGCATTGGACTCCGTAGCGAGTAGTTCGAGGTTCGATCCTCAGGCAACACATAAAATTTCTTTCAAGGCCACACCTCTCGCGAGCTTTTGGCAAACATTCGAGAGCATAACTTTGAGTAAAACATTGCCCTTCGGTTACGGCGTTAAACAGTAGGACCCTTCCAAAGAATATAACACGCACAACACGAATGGTTGGGTCCTGGGTCCCATGGAACTGTCGCCCCAAATATTTGTATTTGCGTTTGTAACCTGGTCTATGTACCTAGTGATCAACTAACTTCGCCTTGCTACTTGCAAGCGATTATCCTAAGAAACTCGTGATTTCAAAATATTTTGGATTCTACAATACACAATCTAACCCTTCAGGACCATTCAAGACTTACAAAATTTAAGTGAGTTTAAACAACTCAACTCCATTTTTACTGCTTCCTTTTGGGTGGCGCTACAATTTGGGGTGAACATAAACCAATAATCTTCTTCAGTTACCCCGGTCCTTAGCTAAATGCCTTCAGTTGCGCTCTTTAAGTCGGTTGAGGTCCCCTTCTACTTGGCCGCGACACCTAAGGTGAGGTCTTCCTCTACTGCGTTGATTTGAAGACTCTGCAGGCCGGAGCGATAGTGCCTATTCTCTCTACATGTCCTAGCCATTTCAAACGACTGATGCGCACTTGTATCGTTCGTCGTTGGATCTCCTTCTCCAAATCCCGTCAACGTAAACGGGACCAAATATTTTACGAAGAATTTCTGTCTCAAGCCGACCGAAGATATCTTCATCTGCTTTCAATAAAGTCCATACTTCAGCGCCATAAAGGTGGACTAGGATTATCAAGGTCTTATATACAATCTATTTAGTTATTCGAGATAGGACCTTACTAGCAATTGATTCTTCAGGCCAAGGAAAGAGCGATTGGCAAGAGTTATCCTTCATTTTATTTTTGCTCAGGTGTTGTTTCAGAATTGATAGCAGAGCTGCTCTCTACCAGATCACTTCCAACTGCTTTAAATACCTCGGCTGGTAAGCCGTCAGGCCTAGTAGCCTTGTTGGACTTAAGCTTAAATATTGCTATCCTCACTTCGTTTTGGTCAGTTGGACAGAAGTTTTGGCTACCATGGTCTATGTTGAATAGTTCAATCTGCCTAACAGCGGTATTTTGGTCTTCGTCACGGGTATACAGTCTGCAGAATAAGTTTTTCCATATTATCAGCACCGACTGTGACTCTGCTGGTCTGCCACTGGTCTATGGCACTTGATATGCGTTCAGCAAAGATTCTGGCGGTCTCTTGCGATTGCAGCTTTCTTTGTTGTTGCACTTGAGATGACATCCGCATTCGTAATCTGACTGCAGCAAGGTAGTGATCCAAATCGATAATGGCTTCTCTGAAGGTTCGGACATCCAGAATACTGGAAGCATACCTTACGTCGATCGCAATGTGACTGTTTCATGATCAGGAGACCGTCATGTCCCCTTGTGGATATTGAGCTGCGGAACCGTATGTTTGCTATAGTAACGTCGCACAGTCTATAAGTCTAAGTTCGTTGCTACAAACCATGCTCCACTTACTCCCAATTGACATCGTCAGCAAACAACTGGCCGCCTGCTCAGCAAAAAGACTGAGAAGCTCCAAACAATGGAAGGAACTACACACTGGAGATGCCAGAATATTACATCTTCCACAGGTCACCGACCACCTCCACACTGAACACAACTTCAATATGGGCTACAATTCCTCAATACCAAACACAACTGAATGGACACAATGGGATGTCCTGTACCACGAATCACTGTCAATTTTTACGAACAGGTCCAAAACCGAAGACGGAGTCGATGCTAGAGTCTTCTTCGAAGACCTGAGTATCCACCTCTTCATTAACTACTTCCAAACTACTGCAGCGTTTTTAAAGCCGAAGTCACTGCCATTTGTCAAGCAACTGACTGCCTGGCGGTTAATGCAGTATCAGCATCGGATATCGTCATATACATCGACAGTCAGGTAGCCATCAAATCCCATGCATCCAGCACAACGAGATCAGAGAAAGACTGTCACAGTACAACCTTACCCTCTGCTGGCTACCAGGTTACTGGCAATTGTGAGGCTGACGAACTGGCGGCTCCTCTGGTTTAAATAGCATAAGCGTCATCGACATCGAGGAGCCTACGTCTTATGCTAAGTAACTTATCAACGCCGACGCTGTTGCACTGCTAAGATTAGCTCCTTCATACAAAGGAGTGGATGGTTTCCAGGGTAAGAGGGTGATCCACTCACCTTACACATCAGCAGCACCATGGACCTTTTCTGGTCTAAGTGCATCCTCATCGAGGTTCGGTTTTAACCAACCCACCAACCAAGTCCGTTGCCAGACGAGTAGTCGTGTAGGGTACGCTTGTCAACTGTCCTACCAAAGATGTCCTTTTTACAATCCTTGCCCTCTGTTGATGCGGATTATTAAAAGACGCTCACTCACGTGTTGCTCAAAACTTTTTGCCTAAGTCTGCCGCGTATGATGAATCCACATCCGAATAAGCGCTGCTTCTGTTCCCTAGCTGAATCACCAAAGTATATATACGTCACAGTTGTTCATCCTCCTTTTGTCCGGCCCATCTCATTTCCTATTTTAATTGTTTGGATTGTTGAACCCATAATGAACAGGGACAAGCTCTACATTCTCCAGGCGGAGTCTGAAAGTACTTATCTTCTAACCTAACAATATTTAGACGAAAGCGGATGTTGTGTAATTAGTGCTGCGGTGCAACACTGTAAGAAAGTTAAGTAGAGCTACACCACAAGGAGGTATTCTCAATCCCCTTCTGAAAATCTTGGTAGCATTGAAGGAGGAAGGTTATAACAGGTTGTGTCACATAAATTCCAAAGCAGGCTCAAGAAACATTCCTAAATTACGTAGGACTTTTTTTTTTGTGGATTAACAATGTACTCCTTGACTAAACCCTTCCAAAACTGATCTAAACCTCTTCATCAGGAAATATAAAATTTCGTGCATTGACACTCCAAAACTGTTCATACATACGTCTCACTATAGGTAGGATACTCAAGTGGATATCCAAACGTCTTAGAGAGCGTCAAGAGAGACGTAGTACATACATTATGTACCTACTGGTGAAAGACGTGATCACCTAATGAATAGCAATCTTGTGGGGTTTCTCGAAATACATCGCAACTCTGCCCAACTTCTTCCTAGCTGCTGTGAATTCTCTTCGACACTTCCTCAACATGTGTGTCTCGATCGATCCGGTTTCTTCTGTCCTGGGCTAGCGGGTTCCATTGCATCGCATACCAAGTAATGAAGGTCAAATGAAGTCCAACTGCCTTTGAATTATGATGTCTATAAGATTCTCACCTGTTCTTTCCTGGAGCTCCGCAAAATATTTCGAAGACACCAATTTAGGAACGCTTATAGCTTTCTCGCGATTGTTTTCTCTTGTGGGCATTGTTTAGGTGTTGCACCCGTATAACAGCACGGATCCAACATTGGATCGGAACAGCCGTAGGAATGCTTCTTCATATCTTCGTCGGATCTTAGTTAGGCATACCAAAGGCGGACTTATGGTCACCTCTGCGCAAGGCACAAACTCTCTGTTGAAACTTTTGAACGTCGACTTTTCAAAATCAATGAACAGCATGTGACGCGGTGATCGATATTCGACGCACTGATCGATGATGATCCACAGGATGCTGATGTGGTCGAAACAGGAGGAACCAGTCCGAAAATCTGCTTGCTCAGCGTCGAGAGTGTCTTCAAGATGGACTTTTATTCGCTCAAGAACTACTCGTATTTTTTTGCCATTATTTTGGCTACTGCAGCGTCAACTGAGCTGGCGCTGGTTTTAATAACTTTGAGGGAATGCCTTAAGTACCTTTAATACCGGCAGTTATCTCATCTTTATTGGGATTTGAGATGGGGATATGGAAAATTGTTACTGCTGTTAATATTTCTGTCGAATTCACGGTCTAGAACCATAGCAAAATACACCTTCCCTCTCTTGAGTTGATCCTCATCTGAAATGAGCAGAGAACCGTCTAAGGCTAGCTTTTGTTTAGAACTTTCTCCAACTGCTAGCTCTTTAGTGATTCGGTAGATGGTTATGCTATAAGACTTATGTGTCTGCTACTGCGGCTAACGCGTTGATGGATGTTGGATGTACATCGTTGAGTTTATCTACGCGCAAGAGTTTTCAGTCCCAAGGACCACCGGGGGAGGTAAAGCAAGCGATTCATCACATATGTACAAGATTGTTGCACTACTGGCTTGAACCAGGTTTTAATCGGATACAATTCCCCGAAAATTCTCTTCTAGAAATGCTTTGAGCCACAAAACTTGAGTAGACTGACAGGCAGAGATCTTTCCAGAAGTTTCAGCGGAAATTCACTTAAAGAAAATATTTGAGGGTGAAACTTTACTGCTCCGGTAGCATGTACTGGTTACCTTTAATATCGGTGAGGAGACTACCGTATATTCGCAATCCTGGCATGTATCTTACGTACGGAGATCACTGTAACTTTTTAAGGGTGGCATGTATTCTTGGAATACTTGCACTTTTGGCAGATAAAGCATAACCTTCTAAAGCCTGCTGCTGGCTGGTCTATAAAAGTGCAGTCACTGAGCTGCTATTTTTTAGCACTGTCTATTTGAGTCGAAGAGGCTGATGGAGGACCAAAATTGAGCTTGAGAACCTTAGTGGGTTCGTTACTGGTTTTAGCTCCTTTAACGATCTTCTTAAAACCACTGGTAAGAACTCGGGTCTTAAGGTTGTCTTGAGTCTTCGACGGGCTAGTGACTTTCGCGAATGTCGGTTTGGATTCTATTCAGGATCATTTGTGGCAGTCCTGAGTTGTGCTATTTTGTGGGCTACTTCGTTCTTAACTTGACGCATTCTATGAATCTACTCGATTCGAGCTAGGAGAAGTGACAATCCAAAAGAGAGCTGGTTTCCGTATAGGTTCATTCACAGCTCAGCGACCTGCGAATGTGCGAACTGCAAACAAACCGTTTTTAGCATATTTATAAGCACACCATTGGCAATTTTACTATTCCAAAAGAAAAGAACTTAATTTATCTATCGATTGATATAAAAAGAGTTGAATTTCAATTAGGTTTTATGAAGAAAATAACAATTCGCTGATTTTTCCGCGAATAGGCGAATGCTTTTTGCGAACTGTCAAAGTTTATTCACATTCCACACGATGTAGGACGCAATCCACATTCGCGAGAGTTTAACCTCACATTTTTTTGTGAACTGTGAATGGCCCTTATATGCCACAGTGACACGGGCAGAGAAATCCTATTCATGTAGCTCATTCCTGTAGTCTTGTAGGGGAGAAGAGCTTTTACAAAATTCTTATATTGCTAGTACTTAGCAACTGGTCCAGGACGGTGTTTAAAATGTGCAAATTGAGAGGAAAGAGGTTGAGGACTGTTATGTTAGAGGATCTGACGCCTCTTGTAGGCTCTGCCTTAGGATCTTTCACCTCAATGCACATGAACATGAGATTTAGCTGGATCTGCCTTATGCATATGACACAGTTTAAGAGGAATTGCACCAACTGAAGAAACAGAGAAAGAACAACAGACCTTAGCTTATTCTAGCCCCTTACAGCCTAGTTTGTTGAGAATTCTATTTAATTTTATATTTCTTTTCAGTTGTGCTCCTTGGTTCCCGTACCCACACAAAAGTTCAGCATTTCACACACTTCACCATCACAGCCGAGGCATCTAATGGCTCAAGACGTCCAACTGTTGCAAGTCCTAAGCGCGTTGGTCGTTTCCAACTCTTCAGCGATTCCTTGACCAAATTCAATGAAATATGTGTAAACACCATCTCGGAAGCCGATGATCTACCAAAAACTGAAATCCAAGTGATGTGGGTTGCTCCAGAATCCGGTTCCGGATGTGTTTCTATCTCCGCCATGATTTATGAGGGTTCCCATGCTTGGTTCTCCGACGATGGTCATTTGACACAAGTGATATGTGAAAAGAAACCCGCACCGGATACAGTGAAGAAGGAGTGCTGCGCTTGTGATGAGGCTAAGTATAGTGTATGTCTTAAGAATTCTCTGTGTCTTTGCAGATCGTTTTAACTCAAGTCCTTGCAGTTTGTTTTCGAAGGTATTTGGTCGAATGAGACTCATCCTAAGGATTATCCTTTCGCTGTATGGCTAACTCATTTCTCGGATATTGTTGGAGCGTCCCACGAATCGAATTTCTCGTTCTGGGGTGAGAATCATATAGCCACCGATGGATTCCGATCATTGGCTGAGTATGGGTCACCATCTGCTCTGGAAGCTGAGCTACGTGTTAAAGGTCCTAAATTGAGGACGCTAATCAAAGCTGCTGGTCTATGGTATCCAAATGTTAACCAAAACACTTCATCGAACTTTAGAGTTGATAGGAAGCATCACAAGGTTTCTCTCGTGTCAATGTTTGGTAAGCTAGCTACACAGTTCCTCATAAATTAGCCTTACGTTTATCGATTGCAATTTTAGGTCCATCTCCTGACTGGGTCGTCGGCATAAGTGGCCTTGATCTTTGCACCGAAGACTGTTCATGGAAGGAATCAATGGATTTTGATCTATTCCCCTGGGATGCGGGCACTGATAGTGGTATCAGCTACATGTCGCCTAATGTTGAGACTATACCGAGGGAGAGAATGAGCAAGATTACAACTATGTACCCTGAGGATCCAAGGGCGCCGTTTTATAATCCAAGTTCGAAGACAATGACTCCCTTGGCCAAGCTATACATTCGCAGGGAGAAGATTGTATCTAGAAATTGTGACGATGACTTTTTACAAGCCTTGCAGTTGGATGTGTCTGATGATTCTGAGGATCAGGACACTAGACGTGAGTTTTTTGGAAGCTTCTTAGAAAATTTTGAAGTTGACAATCTTATTTATAGATGAATGCCGGGTAACCGATTACTCTGAGTGGAGTCCTTGTTCAGTCAGCTGTGGAAAGGGATTAAGAATGCGGACTAGGGAGTACTATAATCCTGAGAAGGCTAAGATGGTTAAGTGCACACGACAGTTGGTGTCAAAGGAAATGTGCGTTGCTGCTATTCCTGATTGTGGGTAAGTGTCAAAGTTTGAGAATTTCAATATAGGTACCCTATTCCACCGGTGGTAGGAGTATTTTACGATTGAGAGTTGGACAACCATTTGCAGACCCTTTCGATAGCTTCACAGTCACAGTAAAGTAGTTCTTGAGTTAAGTTTATGAAAGTGATGCGATTTAGATGAATCAATTCGTTATCAAAGTATTCGAACACACAGATGATTCCAATATACGAGTACGTTGGTCTAAGAAAGAATGTGGGCTTAGTATTGCTGGCTTTTGATATGTCAGTGGGATCAGACCTCATGCTGAGTGGCTAACATTTAGAAGAACCCATTACGACTATAGGTAAGCATTGCCTAAAAGCGTCTAGAAGAAATCTTTAAATGGTCCTGGCAGGACAATAGCCCCTAAAAGGGGAAGGTGGTTTGAATGAGCGTTGAATGAGGCTTGAACCTAGCATCTTCCTAGCACCCACCACCCTAGAACCCAAGCATAGGTTCTTTGGAAAGAAGGAAAGGAAAAGGCAACGGCTAGTCCTCATCCCAGAGGGTGACAAACTCCTTCAGCAAACGTCATCGTACCGTGTGCTGTGCATGCTTGACACGTTGGAAAAGTCTGAAAGTTATCCGTGCAAGACTAGAGGTATACTAAGCGCATAGTGTGCAACATTGGGCGTGAAACAATCTTGGGATAAAGACGGCTAGACAGAAGAATTCTACGTTAAAAACAAGTTAGGTCTTGCCAACTGGAGTGTCAGGTTTTAACATATAGAAACCCATGGGAGGAGCTCGTCAAGGGTCATTGTCAGGCCCAGACATATATGATGGCATCCTATCTAGCTACGCTGACGATATTGCAGTGGTTTTTGTAGAAAAATACCAGAGTAAGTGTCCAACAATTCTAGACGGATGATAGTAAGTAGATGTGAAGTTACGGCTTTAAGAACTGATCTCCCAGCGGGAAACTTATCCAAGTAAGATCGTGTGACAAGTAACGATGACCTGAATGGAAGAACTTGACATGGCTTCGAGAAGCATTGAGACAGAATAGCAAGGAGGAATTGTAGGGCCAGATAGCGTCCTTCCTTTGTTCTACCTCTGGGTACCTTTATTACGGAGCTTCTATGGGATGTGGATTTAAATTTAGAAGTAAAGGGATAACTGAAGGGGCCACCAAACTATTAACAAGGGTTCCTGGCCAGATTTTGTCTAATTTTTGACTAACTTAAGTCTTTTTAGACTTCTGTACGTGTCGTTTCCAGTACACATCTTGTTTAAGGTGGCTTTGTCTCCCAAATTGTTGGCTTGTTAGTTCGTCAAATATGTAGACCTGTCTTGTGTCACTACAATCCCAGCACTCACATCATCTTCTCTCTTTTTTCAGTGAACAAACCGACGAAGACGAAGAAGGTGAGAATCTAGCCAAGAGTCAGTCCTTAGTCAATGATGATGGTGAAGGTGCTGGAGTCTGCAAGACAACCCCATGGAATGATTGGTCCGAGTGTTCATCTACTTGTGGCATTGGCATCACAATGCGTACGAGAACGTTCATCAATCATTTGGGACGTAAACGTTGTCCCCATGTTACCATTGTCGAGAAACAGAAATGTATGAAGCCAGATTGTACATACGAACAAGTGGAACTGCCAGATCCAATCTGTCCAACCACTCAGTGGAGTGATTGGAGTCCATGTACAGCCACTTGTGGTCGTGGTGTTACAATTCGTACACGATTGCTGCTGGTTGAGGATGATTTGTTGGCTAATTGTACTGCACGCATGGAGCTACATCAACAGAAAGAGTGTTCGGCGCGTCAGGATTGCACAATTAATTTTGATTTGGCCAAGGGTATGTCATGCCGAACTGTATCATACAAATACATTCTCTTTTGAATTTTAGAAATCTGTCGTGAACGTGTGGATTCCGGTCCATGCCGTGGAGTTTACACCCGATATGCATACAATCCGGACAGTGGACGCTGTGAAGCCTTCTCGTATGGCGGATGCCGTGGCAATAGGAATAATTTCCTTAGTGAGCTCGATTGCATAGGCACTTGTAGGGTTTTAGGTGAGTTCCATCAAATCTCGAAACCTGAATTAAGCATCTTGAATCTCTCCAATAGCCCAAGATGTCTATCGACCAACAACCCAAGCACCAAATGTCTACCCCAAACAGGTCTCTATAGACATACCTGAAGGATGTGTCATGTCTGAATGGTCCAATTGGTCGGAGTGTAATGTGCGCTGTGGTCTAGGCTATTCCGAGCGTTATCGTTATGTGATCACCGAGGCAAAGAATGGTGGACAACCATGTCCCAAGAGGACTGTCAAACGTCGTAGATGTACAATGTCAGATTGTTAAACTACGAGTGTAACAGTTTGACAGTTTGGAAACATTTTGCATTTGTTTTTATTTTTATTAAATATTTTCGTATATTTTCTACGCACTTATTTGTAAAATTGCACAATTTTATTAATGCAATAAATATATGAAGGGACATTTATGTTGTCACAGGGGCTTTAGGTTAAAGTGTATTAGTTCTGCGTGCTCTACAGAAAACCTAGTAGAGAGTTGGCCGCCAATCACGAGGATAAATATATCGCTATCAAGCAGATAATTGGAAAATATTGGACTGCTGATGCTGCTGGAACTATTCGTATCAGTGGGAGATAACTTGGAAAAATGTATACCCGCTGAATGAAATTCTCTCAACAAGGAACCCTCTAAGTTTAGGAAGTTCATCAAAGAGACCTTCTCTAGTACAGGTGTAGATACTGGGAGCTTAAAAACGCTTGTTCTATTTGCAAATCTCGAAACAAGACGAAACCACTTTGATGGAATGATACTCTCGTTATTTGTAGGAAGGAAAGTAGACTCCTACTTAACCTAGCTGAAAGCTCTCGTGAGACGGCTGATTGGAATGCCTAAAAGCTGTCTCTTAGGAAATACAAAACTTCGCTGAGGAAGAAGAAACGACGTTCCTGGAGACTCTTCTGTGACCACCTATAGTATGTAGTCCATCGATTTTCTGCTGGACAGATATTTTACTGGTAACTCCCCAGTTGTTGCACCTCAATTCGAAATCACCTTTACTATTGAAGATCCTGAGGAAGGAGAAACTATGTTCCTGGAGACTCTTCTGTGACCACTTCTAGTATGGGGTCCATCGACTTTCTACTGGACAGGTATTTTGCTGGTAGATCCTCAGTTGTTGTACCTCAATTCGGAATCACCTTTACTACTGAAGATCCTTTGCGAAGAATCAAACCATACAAGTCCCCAGCGCCAGATGGTATCATTCCGGCTGAGGTCCAGCAATCAGAAGACATAGTGCTTCCTTGGCTTAAAACCATCATGTCTGGTTATTTGAATCTGGTTTTCATTTTCAAATTATGAACCAAGGTTGAAGTGGAACCAAAGGATCACCAAACTATCAGCCTATCATCCTTTCTATTGAAAATACTAGAAAGACTGATTGGTATCAACCTACCCCAGAGCATCTATAGAGGCAAACCAATCGAGACAGGCTTGTCACTCTTTAGTTCGCATCATTGAAAAATCACTGAGCATCAATGAATTTACCATGATTGCGTTCTTGGACATCGAGAAAGCCTTTAACAATGTCAGATCAATGTCAATCATAGATGTTTGATGGAGTATTGATCAATTAATTGGTCATACGCAGGATTATCAATTCGTAGCTGGGCGGCGCATCGGTTAAAAGACTTGTTAGTTGTGGAGCTTCTCAGGGTGGCGTTTTGTCCCCTCTTCTGTGGAATCTAGTAGTGAACGAGCTACTATCGGGCATAGAAAGGACTGGATGCAGAGTGGTTGGCTATGCAGATCACCGCTTTCGGAAAAGACCCTGATACTCTCAGGAAAATCTTCTGTTGTGCTCTCCTACGGCTTACCAGGTGGGCCCCAAAATGCTGACTATCCCTCAAAGAGAACTTGTCCTCTTTACGAGGAAATATAAAGCTCTCGTTATTGACCCTTCCACGATTAATGGCACTAGTCTCTCCTTGAAAGGATTATCCAAAATACTGGAATCTAATTTTGAATAGGAAGCTGAACTCGATAGCCAACTTACTTGAATGTGTAAAGAAAGCAACTGAGTCTCTATACTCCTGCAAAAAAAAGCCATAGGTAGGAGCTAGGGTTTTCAACCTAATATCATACGCTGGATGTACATATCCATTATCAGGCCTATAGCAAGATCGTCTGGTGGGCAACTCTTAAGTTGGCTACTCATCTCAATCTCCTATTGAAGATGCAATGACCTGCATATGCATCAGTGTTGCTCTGAGAATTTCTCCCTCAGCGGCGCTGGATATTATGCTGCACTTGCTCCCCTTAAGTATTCTTGGCAAGCAATTGACTGGGAGTGCGGCTATCTGTCTCAAAGCCTCCTCACAGTGGTCTAGCTATCATAAGGGCCACTCCTCAATCATTGATCTCCTCAATTTTACCCCAGAAGACACTGACACTCCGCCGACCCGAAACGCACGAGCATCCCTGACCGAAGTGAATGGGTCACTTGTCCTTCTTCTGAAGACAGTTCAGTTTACAAGGACGGCTTCTAGGATAAACTCAATCTGAGCATAACTTTCTTTCTAATGCAATCATTAATATTGGCATTTTCACTGACAGTCAAGTGGCAATCAAATCCCTGGAATCGTGCTCCTTCTTTTCAAATGCCGTTTGTCTCTTCTGGAGATGACTGAGCAGTTTAAAATTCACCTTTCCTTGGTGTCAGACCACAGAGACATTGCAGGGAATTGCAAGGCTGACGAGCTCGCCAAATTCTACTGAAGTGCGGAACCCGAGTTCGCCCATCGCTACTTGTAAACTCTGACTAAAGCTGGACGCATTTAGCAAAACACACTGTAGGTGGGAAAATCTCTCTACTTGCAATATTTCGAGTCAGATCTGGCCCAGAATTAATCTGAAAGTGCTGAGTTGGTCCTGTTGCAGAAATCACAGATCGTTATCGGTGTTCTTCCTGGACACTGTCTATTAGGCCAACATGCCAAAATGTTGAGCTTATTTCCACACGACTCTGTCCCAAAAAGACTATTCCATCTAGGACCTCACTTCTTTGATAACCTAGGCGATCTGGCATCAGTAGACATCATGAGCCTCTTTCGCTTTATCAAAAGCTTTGGTTGGTTTTAATTAGTCCCGGGTAGACTAATCGTGTGATCCATGGCGTCACAATCGACCTTTATTGGTCTAGGTGTATCTGAACACTTGCGCAGACAGCACCAATCAGATGAACCTACTATACGGAAGTCACGAACGCGTCTTAGATAGCCACCTCCGAGATACAATCCCAATTTCTAAATCCCAGCACGCATACCTCAAAGGCAGATCCACACAAACCGCAATGAGGGAGAGTGGACAGCTCATGGGAGAGTGGAGTATAAAGGACCGATCAAAATCCGATCATCTAGAACCAGAGAGCTCTGATCATTTAAAGGATATACATACATATGTATAGCAGTCTTTGTGGGCATGGCAAAGTAGGCAGTGCACGTAGAATCATGAATGACAACTGCATTTACTGCGCGAAAAGGACTATGTACATACCTATACAGCGATTGCAGTACAAACTTTGTCGTTTCACATAGAATTTTGCACAAAGACATTTGAACAGCAATTGAAAATTCTGAGCATCATGTCACAAAACTCTTCGCATCTGACGTCATAGAATGGCACTTTAATCCTCCACATTTTGGTTCCGAAACGAAAGAAATTTCCGATTGTATCGGAACACAGTTTGAGGATGTTTATGACATATACAAGTTCATTCCAGAAACCTCAGGATGTCAGAGTGACCTGTTACTCTACAAAGCTCTAGGTTATGTTGTCTAATAATCTCAAGAAGCATATGGAGCATTCTTTCATCGCATAACTAGCTGACTGTGGAAGTACATGTATGACTTTTCATTAAGAGCGTACCACTTTGATATCAAAATATTTAGGCTTGAATTTAGGCATCGATGCGATGAATTGTGGAACACAACATCATTCAAATATTCTCTATAGAACCGCCTGCGCGAGTGAAGCCATAAATCGGGCGGAATGATGCCATTTTGGTGTTCGATGTTGGTCCTAAGGTAGTTTAAAGTTTCTGCCTTATTAGCATAGACTATGGACTTGACATATTTTCAAAGAAAAAAGTCCAGCGATACCAATTCACATGAAGGAGGCAGTACATTTCTAGAGATAGCACAGTCAACGAAGTTCGACTTTTACAACTCGATTGTTTTTGGTGTCGGTTCGTACGCGCATAACTCGGCTGAACATAATTCGATTTGCATGGGGATTTTTTTGTTGGATTCGTATTGAAACAGGTAAACACTGATAATTGAAAATTTCGACCGGAA
Organism: Xylota sylvarum; assembly: GCA_905220385.1. NCBI lineage: Eukaryota > Metazoa > Arthropoda > Insecta > Diptera > Syrphidae > Xylota > Xylota sylvarum. The sequence continues at coordinate 11,986,464 of LR999960.1, forward strand.
AAGTAGGAAAATCGTGAAAACCCGAAATTGCATACTTTCAGGGGTGGATGGTGGCGATATCTGAAAATTCCATTTTGTATGGGATGGGCCATTGATGGAAGTCGATTAGACGGCTCATTCAGCGTTAAAATTGCGATTGAATTTCCAGATGAATGACAAACCAACATGCGACATTTCCTGTTCAGTTTCATTCTTTCAATAGAGAGGCTCAACTTTCGAAAGAGACATTAATAATTTAATCAATTTTAGGCGGAACGAAGTTCGCTGATTCAGCTAGTTTATCCTAAAAACAGTCAGTCAACATGGTCCGGTAGCTATCTCCATTGACACAGTCATATACCAGCATCATTGAGTCAGCTGGGAATCATCCAACATGAAACCCGCACCATCATTTTTTATCGGTTCAATGGCATTTTGTCTATGACTGACTTGTCCAAATGCGACAATTTTACTTCTTAACGAAGCTGTTTAGTCAGAAATGGGCTTGATAGTTGAGAATGACTTTGCGGTGAATCACGCTCATAAAATTGTCGCAACCAAACGCGAATTTTGATAAAAAATTCAAAAAAAAAATTGTAAACGTTCTTGAAGCTTGTAGTTTTCTATGATTACATGGCAAGTGTAGACTAGTCTATCCACGACAGCAACGATTACTTCGTGTGATGTATCACTGCCTTTTCATTTCCTTCGATGCATAGCATTGCACTGTTTCGGTGGCCTTGTTTTTGAAACTAATATACTCGTAGGCTACTTATTCTGTTATAACTTTATTTCTAAAATTATAATGTTTGATACAATATTTTTAACAAAACAATTTTTATATTCTAGTAAATAAAGCATGGCAACCCTTCTTTTTCTCATGCAACATGTTCACACTCTTATGGGATGATTCATCCATCGTTCATTCTCAGTATTCTTGTTCACTGTATTGGGGGATGCTGTGCTGTAGCTGTGGTAATTTATATATTTACTCATTTAACTTGATATTTGTGTGTTTATATAATTTTGAAAAAGAAACCGTTTGTGTAGGAGTGTGCGAAAAATCAGCTGCTCAGCGACACTAGCAGCATGTTGCACTGGAAGTGGTTGCGAGTAGTTTATTCGTTTATTTCCTCTAGTGAGGCTGGAAACTTGTTGCAGATTCGTAGAACTTGGTTCAGGTAATTTAAAGTGACATAGTCCTTGTTCCATTTAATATGCCAAATGGAATTTTATTGCGATTTGGGCACCACCATGGCTATTTGGTGAAATGTTTCTGATGACATTGAGGAGTGAATTACGTGCATACTAAGATGTTTCACTGTTCATTGGAATGGAGCTACTATAATTCTTGTGTCGGCTATTTGAAAGGACACAACTAACATGAGATGAGTTCATCGTTGTTTGTTTTGGGAGAAAAATCCTTCCGGTGATTTTCGATGGGAAAGAAAGTATGTATAGCCATGAGCTGTACGAGCTATAAAATGACTGTAATCTAGTCAAGGAGTGCAAATGCAATCACTAATTTGGCTGTGACATGCGAACGGACATCAATGCTTCGGGTTAAGATGAGTTAAGATTTACACTGTACTTTGGACATGGTCGATAGGCTCTATTCAGAAGTTCATAGGCCTCCTCTTTGAAATTGTCTATAGTCTCTTCAACAGAGGTGTGGCTGTGTCCTTATAGAACTACAATCAGAAAAACTTGACGTTAGGCCGTCTTTCATAACAGTTGCATGCATTTTCCGTAGAAAGATAAGATCGGCACTCGATGGGAAAATGCACTTAGGCCAGAGGAGGTCCATTGTGCTGCGGTCAGTAGAAAGTTGCATAAGGGCTTAAGCGATGACGAGTTTATGAATTCAGCACCACCTGATACGTGAGAAGGCATGACAATCATAGTGGTGTCGTAGCACATTGCGATGCATAGGAAAAGTGTACTTACTTAGGTGGCGCTACAGTTTGGGGTGAACCTGAGCCTCAATTAACAAGCCTCTCCAGTTAGCTTGGTCCGTAACTAACTGCCTACTGTAGTAGCCCCGTAGGGAGTTAATTTGTCGTCTGTAGTTTGATCAAAGACAGCAAGAGTGTCGATAATATATTATATGTGTTCGAAAGCATTCATCCTGGGGAGTCCTGAAACAAGTTCGTTCGTAAGAAATCCAATGAGACCCCAAAGAATACCCAACGCAGGTTCAATTCCAAGAAATTTTGTTCATCTGAGACTTGTTTATCTCAACAGATATCGCATTCCTCGTAAACGCAGTGTAAACCCAGTGGGAACCTAACCATAATTACTTATTTAACGGACTCCCAACTCATGAAGACTCTCTACCTGAGACGCAGCAGCCTTCCACTCTCTTCGATCCCGGACACGGCTGCTTCCAGTTGTCTAAACCAAGCGCTCTGACATCCGCGCTAGCTTGATCCTTAAAACGCAGATTCGGTCTTCCTTGTCGTCTCGAACCTGAGGGCTGTGATTCGAAGATTCATTACTATACATTCGCTCGATGTGGCCAGTGTAGTCGACGTGGATTTTTGAACTACATTCACACTACATCTTGGTACAGCTTATAGAGTTCGCAGTTGTATCTTCTTCCCCATTCGCCATCCTCGAATACGAAACCGAATATCCGACGAAGAATTTTTCTTTCGATAGTATTCAATACCTGCTCATGGTCCAGAACTCGGCTCCATATAGCAGAATTGGGAGAATCAATGTTTTGTATAGGTAGAGTGCGCACTTCATCTTCTGAGTTAGGAATTTTGAATCCATTTGTTTCGCCAAACCAAAGTAGCAGCTATTTCCTAGGTTAAGTGTTCGCCGAATCTCCACTATGGAGGGATTCGTGGAGTTGATATTTACTCCGAGGTTGGTAAACTCCTGAACCACTTCGAAGTGGTGGAAAGATGTTTCTTTGTTTGTTGACAGCATGTACTTGGTTTTGTCCCCATTCACTTCAAAGCCAACTCGTTTCGCCTGTTCTTCAATTGCCGTAAAAGCCTCTAAGATGGCGCTCTGGGTGCGACCGATGATGTCGATATCGTCTGCGTATCCCAGCAACTGGACAGATTTGTTAAAGATAGTGCCTTCCGTGTTCACACCTGCCCTGTGCACTATCTGTTACAGCACGAGATTGAAGAAGTTAGATAACACCACATCTCCTGGCCGAGGAGTAAATGTTTCCGAATTTCACATTGCACCGCGTATTCTCCAGCCTCACGCGGCACAGCTGCATCAGTTTTGCCGGGATCCCAAATTCCCCTAGTAGAGCTTAAGATCATGAAGGCTCTCATAAGCGGCTTAGAAGTTGATTAATAGATGGTGAGACTCGACTTGAAATTCGTTGGTCTTTTCCAGGATCTGCCTAAGTGTGAACATTTGGTCGATCGTGGATCAGCCGGGCCTAAAGCGTTGCAGAAAGGTTTCCAACGTTCACACAGTACGTTCGATGGAATCTTATATACGACATTAAGCAGCGATATGCCTCCTTACAAAACATAGGATCGACTTTCTTGAAGATGGGACATATAGAGCTGATGAAACTTTGCCCAAGGACTGGACTGGGCAAAGTTTCATCCACCTATCCACCCATGAAAAGCTCCCTGGTAGACCATCAGAGCCGGCGGCCATGTTGTTCTATCATTCTCTCTACCTTATGCCTATAGAGTAGTTTTGCTGGAAGTTCTACTCATCAAACACTGTGCCACTCATTGTTGCGGATAGCCTATGCTACGGGCTGGAAGCCAGTTGGTCACATTCTACAGTTTCATTTAGCTCACAAAAAAGTCTTGCGATTGCCTCCTACTGTTTAGAAGAAGTGAAGCTCAGTTCTGTAATAATTCTTCATGAAACAGAACTTCTTAGTTGACGTGTACCTACTAGTCTTATTGTGTATTATGTTCTTCATGTCATTATGTATTCAGTTCCGCAAACACTGGCTATTTGTGATATGTCACTGAACCTCAAATCTGCTAGCATTCCATGTCGTTCAAAACAAATGGGTTGGGAAGACACTTCTTCGCCTCGGGACCTACTTACTTGCTTAGTTTAGTGGCGTTGCAGTTCGGGGTGAATCATTCCATCAACCAACAAGTCAGTTGCGTGCGCTAACTCGGTTGTGGTGCCTGTCTACTAGATCGCAACATCTAAGATGAGGTTTTCCTATTCTTTCTCTAAGTAGTTGTTGAATCTCTTCGATCAAAGCCCAAGCAGGACCGAATAATTTATGAAGAATTGGTCTCCCGAAACACCAATAATATTTTAATCCGCCTTTGATAGGGTCTATCCTTTAGCGCCGTAGAATAGGATATTACTTCAGGAGCTGTACGGAATCCGTGCTACATATTGCTATAGTACATCTGCAAACATCTTCTGACAAGAAGACTATTTCCAAAAATTAAATCCAATTCACTTACGGAACTAAACCCATCTTGTATTTGTAATAGTTTCCATAAGATAGCCCAGGCATTTCCCAGTACCACCCACATCTTGTTTTCGGTAGTTTTTGTTTGTTTGTTCTTAAATTTTAATGCTTCATGTACACAAATATAGACTGCAGTTGCATTTATGTTTGCCAGCTCATTTACGTTTTCCATGAATCTAACGGTGTATAAATAAACATTTCCAGTATTTACACAGAATGTGCATTGAAATGACAAAGTTTAAAAATAAGCTCGTAAACACTTTAGTAAACATTAGATAAACGATGCGAAACACATGCGAGCACTAAATTTGTTTATGTTTATAGCTGTCAAACACTTACTTAGATGTTCATTCTTTTTGAAAACATCAACAGGGGACTACTATTCCATTGCTTTTATGTTTTTGGTTAATTGCATTAAATGTGGTAGTGTGTGGGACTCTTTTATGCAAAATAAGCCATAGAACCATGGTATACTCACGAGCTTTTGATCATAAAACTATTTGCATTGACATTTATGTCAAAATGTCAATTTGACATACTATAGAATGACATTTAAGTCACACAATTTAATTAATGCACATATAAGAATATATTTTAGAATATTTAATTGTTTATTTTATACTATTTATGAGACAAAAAAAAAGTTAACAAATGAAACCAATGACGCATGTTAGGCAATGGGAGAATGATACTTTTTTCAAGATCATAAATTGACATTTATCGATGGAAATTAATCGAACTAATTTGGAAAATACGTTTGACTACGATTGATGCAAATTTTAAATGTTAAATCTTGTTTATTATATAACAGGTAAACAAATACAAATATTTAAACAATAAAATTTGTTTTTCTTGCAAACCATTGACTCAGGATGCAAAAAAATTCAAACGATATCTTCATCGATGACTCATTTCGATAACATAATGAATAGGATCTCTTCTCTATTCAGCGATACTTCAATCCATTAGATTTAAGCCTCTCTAACTATTACATATATCTTCCTAAAAAACGCATAGAATTAATTTAAACCGGGTTAGACAGATTTATACATTCTTTGAGATGAAGTAAATATCAACTCCACGAATGACACCTTAGTGGAGATTCGGCGAAAACTTACCTAGGAAATCGCTGCTACTTCGATTTGGCGAAAGAAATGGGTTCAACACTCCTAACTCGGAAGACGAAATTGCATGCTCTACAAAACTTTGATCCTGCCGGTGGACGATAAGCTGGAAAGAAGAAAGAAGAGCAGTCGAATATTCGGTCCCGTATGCGAGTAGAGCGAATAGAGGAGAAGATACAATCGCCAACTCTAAGAGCTATAATAAGATGTGGATGTAGTCCAAAAAGCCGAAACACGTCAACTACACTGGTTCGGCCACATCGAGCAAATGGACAGTAAGGCTCCAGCAAAGAGGATCTTCGAATAACAGTCTCCAGGTTCGAGACAACAAGGAATACCGAATTTCTGTTTTAAGGATCAAGCTATTGCGGATGTCAGAGCACTTGGCCTAGACAACTGGAAGCTGGATGCTCGGGATCACAGAGAGTTGAAGGCTGCCGTGTCTCAGGCGGAGACTCTTTACGGGTCGGGAGCCCGTTAAGTAGAGAAATAACTTTGCAAACAAAGGAATATTAGAACTTATTTACTTAGGAGGCGCTACAGTTCGGGGTGGACTTGCGCCTCAACCAATAATTCTCTCCAGCCAGCTCGATCTTCAGACAGCTGCCTACAGTTTCGCACACCAAGTTGGTAGAGGTCCCTTTCCACTTGAGCGCGTCACTTTAGGCGAGGTCTTCCTCTACTCGGTCGTCCCTTTGGGTGGATTCGAAAATTCTTCCGGCCGGAACATTTTTGTTCATCCGCTCCACGTGACCCAACCATCTTAGTTCGTTGCATTCGAACTCTTCTGACTAGGTCGATGTTGCTATATACGTCACGTAGACAGGATCAAAAATCACTCGAAGTATTTTTTTCTCATCACAACCGAGAGCGATGTCAACCATTCTTGACATAGTCCATGCCTCTTCGCCGCGTCGTAGAGCAGGACTGAGATGATCAGGGTCTTGTATAGGGTTACTTTAATTGTTCGAGAGCGGGCTCTGCTACACAATTGCGTTCTTAGCCCAAAGAAGGATCGATTGGAGAGAGTTAATCTTCGTCTGATTTCAGCGCTGAAATTGCCTGAATTTATAGCGGATCACAGGTAAACAAAGTCCTTAACTACTACTTCCAAACCTCATTCCTGCCATAGCAACTCTATATCCTTTTTCGTGCGCTTCTCATGCTACTTCATCCCTTCTCTTCTGCTCGTAGAGGTCGGTAGCAGCTTTGGTCCTTCTATGCTTCTACGATTTTTGGCAGTGTAGCCACTAGTCTTCAGTAATTGATGCTGGGGGCATAGAACCCCTTAAGAGATTAAGGGACACTCGATCGGAAATGGCTCTGGCGATCTATTGCGATTGTAGGCTTTTGACTTATGAATATTGAGATGTGGGAATCGCGTGTTAGCTACGACAAGATTTTGCCCCACTGCATAGTCGATTAGGCTATGCTATCCAAAAGTATTACCAAAGATGCCCTCCCTTCCTAGCCTTGCGTTAAAATCGCTCAGATTTTAACATTATAGCTAGGGGACTGCTCGTACACTGTGTCTAGGAGCTTGTACAAGCTGTCCTTGGTATCTTCATCTTCTTCCTTTGTGAGGCAGTAGCGCATATCAGGCTACTGTAAGTGAATTGAGCCTTGATGCGAATAGTTATGAGACGCCCGTTCACATGTCTGAATCTCAAGACTTCTTGCCTAAGTTTATCTGCATTAACAAATCCGCATCCAAATAGGCGTTGCTTCGGTAGCAATCGCCGTAGTAGATCGCAGTTTTTTATCCATCTTTTGCTCGCTCCGTTCCATCGCACTTCTTGGATGGTAGTAGTGTCTGCTTTACAGATAGCTAACGACAGTTTATTGCTAAAATTGATTAAAAACATTTTTACGTACAAATTTGTGTTTGTGTACACATCCACATTTAAAACTTAAAAATGTATTACAAATATCGCACAAAAACATTGATTTTTTGGCCACCAGAAGTCTGTAACAGTTTAAACAACAGAATTTTGACAAGCAGGCAAAAGGTCTATAGTATAGTATAATCTGCATACAAGAAACTTAAGAATATATAACAAATATCGCACATTATACAATTCTTTCCACTTTTAATAGATATTTCATACGATTTCAAGTTTTGTGTGGCCTACAGAAGTCAATTGACAGCTTAAACGTCAAACGGCCAAAAGGTCTATTGTTTCTATACAATCTGTCACCACAGTTTGACAACTCAACAACTTCGAACAAGAAACGCATGCAAATGGGTAACATAAACTTCGAAATTCTCTCAAAACCGAATAATTACTTACTTATACTTCTACTTTCAGTTGAAAACATCTGGCAACATCGTTCAGAAATATTTCAATTTAATTGGAAGGCATTGCTTTAGCAACATTGCACTTGGCTATATCGGAACTACGGCTACACCACATGTATCCAAACAAGTGTATCTATACAATACAACGTACCCCATCAAGTGTCTCTGTGTGCGCGTCTCATTCCAGTCTATACGACATTCTCTTTCCCTTCCATATTTTAACAACAACAACACAAAAACAAAATACAAACACAATCCACTACACTTTTTGGTGTGGTGTATCTGTGTGTATGGCTAAGCGTGAGAAAAGATGTATCTCGGTTCTTGTTGTTTGTTTTTCGTTGCCGTTTTACGTTTTGAATTCCTCCTTCCTCGTTCGTTCGCTATTTGGTTTTATTTTGCTTATTGTTCTCGTCGTTTGTTTCTTCCCATTTTCCTGCTGGCTGGCCTTTTCCAGTGTTTCTCATGTGCACAAGTGGTGCTAGTGCTAGTGCTAGGAGCTGATATGAAGATTTTTCCCATGTCAGTGTTATATTTGGAGTTCTTCTCTCTGCATCTAGTTTCGATTGGGATGTGTGGTATGTGATGAATTGTATTCGATTGCTAGAAGGGAACGCGAGTGTTTCGATATAATTTTTTTGTTTAAAGTGTAAAAAGTGTCACACAACTGTTGCACATACAAAATAGTGAGTCATTTCGTTTGGTCTTTTCCGCCCTTCAATCGAAAGATACAAATTTCAATCAAAAGATACAAAGTTCAATCAAAAGATACAAATTTATCTGCGAAACGAGAAAACCATAAAACGAATTACCCTTTGCCAACGAGATGGATTAGTAAAAGGAAGCGTATCTCTTTAGAGTGTTCTGTCCGTGTTCAGTGAATCAAAAACCAAAAAAAAAATAAAAATTAAAACAAGATTTAAATTAAAACCAGTTTTTTGGTTCGACCGACCGACCGATCTCCACCACACAGCCAGAGACGAGACAAAAAGCATAACAAACCAGAAATTAAAATAACAACAAAAACAAATAACCTACACCGTACGCAGATATTCAGATACTTACGTAGATACGCCGTGTATCGGGATTAGTTTAAGATATTAAATATGTATGTACATACCGTATCGACTCATGAATCATCAGCATAGATAAGGGTCGACCGACATACATGAATAGGAAGTAATTCGCAAAGTCCTACCACATGTCCTGCAAACCAGTGTCCGTGTTTGTTTTTCAAAGTTAAAGTACCCGAGTGTCCAGTGCATTTGTTATTTCCGGTGCAGTGCTCCCCTGTTTTGTTTTTTTTTTCTTTTTGCGTCGCGTAGTGTTGGGTTTCAAAGAACCCTCGCTCGGTCGGTATTTTAGTGCAAAATCCACTTTACTGTATGTCAACACAAGCAGTAGGTTTTCTATATTTCTGTCACTTTTCGAATTTTTTTGTTTTTTTTCAAATAGTTTTTGATATTTGGTTCCCTGTGGTTCTTTTCTTTTTTTTACTTTTTTGAAACCGGAAAACCTTGAAATAAATGAAGTTGTAAAAAAAAAATTCTCTCTCGTTTAAAATCTAAAAAATTGTTCAAATAATCATCTCTTGGATATGATGTTGGCAAAACGATAAAATTCAAAAAAATATAACAAAAAACCTACCCTTTTCTACTGCATATACAAAAATTTTGTCCAGCAGGATATACAGGTAAGGTTTAAGTACAAATTTTCGGATAAAATTTCTGACGTTTAGTCAAAATTTAATGACAGTGAAATTTATTTGGCATTCGATGTAGTTAATGTCGAACTTGGAACCTACTTAATATGTAAAGACCATTCTTGTAACGTACTTAATTTTGACTCAAAAAGTGTCTAAAATAGGAAAGGATGTGGCATGGCCTTTAAGGGATTTTATGACCAATAAGCTCTTAGGACAGAATCAATTTCATGAAAGGTTTTTGTACAAATTTTCTGATTCAATTTCTGACGTTTAGTTAGAATTTAATGACAAAGCGAAATTTATTTGATCAACTCTGGCATTCGATGTAGTTAATGTTGAACTTGGAACCTATTTAGCATGTAAAGACGATTCTTGTAACGCACTTAATTTTGACTCAACAAGTGTCTAAAATGGAAAGGGATGTGGCCTGGTCTTCAAGGGAATTTATGACCAATAAGCTCTTAAGTCAGAATCAATTCCGTGAATGAAAGTCGTGTTTAGTAGAAACGAGACTTTTAAAAATTTGGTTTACGAATTTAAGTTCCATACTAAGAGTATCTTCTTGTATTATCAGAATTTGTTCCGCTCTTATGTCCTATTATCCCTTTTGTAGGATTTCTGACAAAATATCCCTAGTATGACTAAAATGTATGACCAATCCACTTAATCCACAATACCACTCTAGTCCTTGGCTTCTGGGTCATTCTCTGTAGAGATATTTAAAAAAAAAAAAAACGGGTAAGCTAGGTAACCCTTCGAAGGTATGATGCAACATCGAATCACATTGCTATTTATAAATAAAAACAATATTGGTGAAAAAATGTAGCCCTGCGTCACCCCAATTTCGATGTAGCTATTGTCTGCATAGAACGTGGCGATACCTCTAAAGCGAAAGGTAAGCGCAAGTAGGTAGGTGAAATGGCGATGGTATTTAGGGCGCTGCTTGATGGTGATCCACAGGTTGTTAATGTGATTGATATTGTGGGATCTAAAGTAAAAGTTTGTTCCTGCGGAATTACGCAGATCAGTTTTCAGGACTCAAACTGAATAAGACATCCTGACGAGTAGTCCAATATTTAATTCATCGCGAAGTTGTCAGCCTATCAAGCTTACTCTACTAGTGGGTGCATATGATCAGTCGATGTTGTGGATACTGTTCGTAAGGGTGCCGTCTGTTCGGGTATACCGTCAAGGCCTGTGCTTTGACTGGTTGATTGATCTTACGGAGAGTTGTGAACATTCGTTACCTCGGACATCCTAGTTCGACTTGTTAGCAACTCTTTTGAAAATAATCAAGGAAGAGCTTAAGTCGCGGATATTGGTTGGAGATATAAATTTTTGTTTGGTGGTTGTATAAACGGTTCTGTTATTGTATGTCCTTCGACGATACGTTATACTTTACAAATCTTTGACTGATATGGGCTGCAATGTCATTGTACTACTTTAGCTGCAATTTGAAGTAAGCAGACAGACGCCTCTATATGGTCCATTCTTTTTCATTGTACCCCAGCCTAAGGGGTGTGATTAGCTTCGGTTCTAAGGATCCCATTGGCGTATTTAGTGTTAACCTGACAACATATGCCAGGGCGTCCGACTTACTAAAAATTGAAGGCCAACGAAGGTACAGGCAACAGTATCGGTTTTTTTATAACCCTGAATTCTTGCGTGGACAGGGAACCAGGCTAGTGTCACAGAGTTTGCTTGCCTAAGGATCTTTGAGGTAATGAGGATCTCTACATGAAGGAAAATAGCTTATCAACGGTTAATAAGGTTCGCCGTAGGAGCCTAGTCGGTAAGAAAATAATTTACATGTAAGACAGGTTACCAGGTTTGCAGAGTTCCAGTTCTCACAGTCGCTACTCTATTGAAACTTTACCCCTGAGATGGGAAAGTGAATGGGACAATGATGCCTTTTTTACACTGATGGTGTCAAGACCGACAGCGGGATGCCTTGTGGTGTCTGCTATTTTCGCCTCCCAGATCACTGTAGCAATTTTCATGACAATGAAGTAGGCCTTGTCCTGGTTGAAATGTAGTGTAATATCTGTCAGGGATATTAGCACTTTCACTGCTAGTCAAGCGGCAATCAATAAAGTCCATAGCATTGTGCTCTTCCGTTTGTTTCTTTCGGAACTAACGGAGCAGTTGAACATTCGCCTTTGTTGGGTGCCAGACTATAGAGATATTCCGGGAAACTGCAAAGCTGACGGGCTTCTCAGAAAGACTTCTACCTAAATGGCGAAACCTGAGTATGCTCCTCGCTACATGTAAATATCTACTAAAGTTGGACGCATTGAGCAGGAATGGAGAAAATGGTTGGACGTGTCATATAAATCAAGACAGATCTGGCCTAAGCTGGATCAAAAATATACATAGTTATGTTAAAGCGATCACAGATCAGCTAGGTGATCGGTGTCAGCTAGGTGATCAGATCAGCTAGGTGATTGGTGTCGTCACGGGACACTATACATATTATAGGCCAACATACTAAAAGGCATGTTACTTCTACAGGCGCTGCAGTGATGAAGAGGAGAACGAAACTTTTCTTCACCTCCTATGTAACTGTCTGGGACTGTCCCTATGCAGACTGTTCCATTTAAAAATAACCATGAACGGAAGTGGCCTACTGTTTAACGCCGTTTTTGATTTGTTATTTGAGAAGATTTTTCATGATGGTTGTACTATCGGATGATTGTCAATCGCTCGCGAGAGGTGGGGCCGTGAAAGAACATTTAGGTATTGTCTATGGACCGAACCTCAAACGCTTCGCCTACAAGCCACGAAGCCCACTTACTTAGGTGGCGCTAAAGTTCAGGATGAGCCTGGGCCTCCACACTTAGGAGTTCGTTTATTCAATGATCTCAGCGAACTGGTAGTCTTTAGATATCATGAGCATCTTTCGCTTCTTAAGAAGCTTCGGTTGGTTTATTTTTTTTAGAAAAAGTGAAAAGATCCATTATATCACAAGGACCACTTCACAACAATTTCTTCCTGAGTTGTGGACGGTCTTTATATAACTTTATCGTGTGGTTGATACTTCTCTTTATTTGTGGACATTAGTAAACACGTCCTTTCTGAAGTGGAATTTCCAAATATTGTCTTCCTTTGGGATTGCTAGACTCGATAGTATTTTAAGGTGTGCACTGAGTGATATCTAACCTCTTCCTTCTGTTTCCTTTCACGAGTCGTAAAAGCTTGAGTTTCAGAACCAACTCGCAGTAATGCTTCGTAGTTTTATTAGATTACTTGACCTATAATGACAATAAATTGTACAACTATCTCGAGATGCTCATACTACCTCACCAAGACTCACTCATGCTTATCATGACATTACGGATGAAGGGCTACCCTGAGGATATCTTCTAAGTTTACTGTCGAGGTATAGGCATTTTTTTCAAGAATGTACGAAAAGCGTTGTCTTCCGCCCATATTGTCGACATATTGGCACGTCGTATGGTTTACTTTTTGGTACTAATTGAAGTATTTATGTCTGTTTAGGAACTGGATGATGTAATAATACATCTCGCCATGTTTTCGTCCCGTCACTAATTCTCGAAAAGATACTACAATGCCAGAGCTCAACCTGTTCATTGTGACTCGTGTGCTGTACTCCGCTACCGTCAGACAAGTTCATGGCGGAGCGTGCTTTATTATTTTCTTCAAACGTATGTGCTGTCAGAGCTGGTGATCGGTTTTGTACATGTTGCCGTTGAATGACTTACTACTTTCCATCTCTCCTGAGTTGCCGGCATGAGTTTTATCATATTCTTTGGTTTTTACATTTGGTCTATACTTCTCTTCACTTCAATATCGTACCCAATAGCTGCAGAATACCAACATTCGTTTCATTGTATAGTAAGGTACCGAGGATGGATCCTTGTGGGACTCCAATGATTTTGTATTTCTGTGTGTATACTGTCATTGTCGTAGGGTAAGTTGTTTTTGATGTATTCAACTCATTCTTTGGATGGTTTTCTAACTATGTCTTCAGTTCGTCTGGATCTTTTGAACCACAGTTAGTGCTGAATTTTGGACGGAATTTGTGGTTTGAGATTTGATGCTTTTGTTCCCATTGTATCCCAACATTCAGAGCCGGTAGTAGGTTAAGGGTTTGTACTGCGGTTTCTTACTTATAGGGAGTGATACAAGTTTGTACCACTTCTACTAGTCGTAGATGAATCTTTCTCTTATCCACGAATTGTTTTTCTTCATTTGGCGCCATCCAACCTTGCCGGAGTTCTGCAATGATGGGTTGTATTTATATCGCGTTTACTCCAGTCGAAGCAGTTTTCCAAGAACTTATGGGCAGAGTCCTGTACCAATGCTTTGCATTGTAATGGGACATGTAGCCGATACTGTTTGTGATGTGTACTGTAGTACGCTGAAGACTCGCTTGTTTAAGAAGTTAGAATGGAAAGTCACAGTCTAAACTGAAAATCTCAATTCCATGTGAAGAAACATCCGAAAGGACCTTCAATATTTGTATTTCAAAACGTCTGCACCATACTTTAGTATTCCACAAATACGATGGTGTAATCCGATACATGTATCTATACGTATGCAAGTATGTATATATTTAATATTTCGAATGGCACCACATTGTCGGTTAAGATCCTTTTCGCACTGTGCACAAACATCGGCTAAATAATCATTTTCGAGGACATTCTCACCACGGAAACATGTCGCAGGTACCCGAGAGTTATATGTTGAAACTCTATCCGAGTGCAGTTTGTATCTAATGCATAGGAAATGCATAAAAGATAATTGTTTTCCATTTTTTCTATTTTTTTCTGTTCTGTTCTCTCCATTTGCAACGACCTTGTACTCGGTTGTGTTTTCCAACATGGAGATGTATAGATAGATGTATCATCGTGGTGCTACCCATGTTGGGATCAATGTGTTTTTATTTATTTTTCCGTTAATAAACATTCAAGTTGTATTTTTGTAACTGTGATATGTTTTACTTGTACTTTTGTGTTTTTTTTTTAGCTTTTTTTTTTTTCTCATATGTGTGATATGGTCTTCAACGATTGAGTCATACAAAACGCGCGCCGTCTTATGTCGTCGCCTGACAAGAGAATGACTGTACACAATGCTTTATGTTGCAGTTTGCCTTGCGGCGGCCATGTGGCATGGCACTTTCTATCTCCTTGTTTTATAAGACACAAAAGATACAACAAAAGAATAATGAGAAATGGGGAAATGATTGCATGATGTACATATGCACATACGTATGTATCTCGTTTTGGGTAGTTCTTCTTAATTATGTATGTATGTACTTGATCGTTAGTCATGAGGTCAGGGACCCCTTGGCGCGGATATGTTGTTAGTTTTCTTGGTGTTTGGGTAGATGACCTGCACTTGGAGACCTTTAAGACCGTTGGAAATCGGTTTATGGTTTTCCAAAACCTACCTTTGTTTCTTAACGGTTTGCTTAGTAGAACCGATGGCTTTGAGTTTTAGTTGTGGCTTCTAAGAAACTAGAACCTGAAGCGATTCTGTTGACCTATGTATACCTAACCGAACATAGCAGCAGGCGAAACAAAGATACAGTCACTGCGGAATCGGTAGTTATGCCTTAGAGTCGTTGCCGGCGATTACCTACTTGGTACTTGGTATTTCTCTATAAAGATTAAAGAAGAGTTATAGAAGGACCAAGAGTTGGGTCACTGTTCGTCAATCGATGTTGTAAATCCACCGGCTGATCCATCTTCCCTGTCTTCTTTATATTTTTGTTATTCCTCCATGGTCAATAAAAATGTGGGACGTTGCAAACTGCCTCTGTTCTTCGTTGGTATTCCGTAATAGACATCATAAAGTATTGGTCCCAAAACTTAGCCTTGCGGTACTCTTTCAAATAAGCAGTATTCCCTCGGCACGTCAGTAGTGTTCTAGATCAGTATTCTACGGTGGAAGTACCTATGTATATGTAATTCTTGGTTATTTCCAAGACTTCGAAGTGGTTTTAGGATGTGTTTCCAATTTGCCGAGCTAAAAGCATTCTTGACATCGCCGATTCACTTTTCACTTTTCCCTTTTTTTTTGTCTTAGATTACTTTTCGGGCTAGGTTAGGTTAGGTAAGAGGAGTAACTGCATACGCAGCTAACACTTACATCTTCAGTGGATCCATTGTGTACCCTTGTTGAGGAGAAACCTAAATGGGAAAAGAAGACAATTTTATTAGAGGCTTTGAGCTGACTATGCAGCCTCCTTGAACCATCTCGAGAGTGTTGTACATTTTTGGATGGTGAAGGTGGCTTTCCTGATAGTTCGCCCAGGTCTCCGAAGTGGTATTCCTCGAGGGACGCTTCATTGCTTCTGCATAAGCCACAGCTTTTGGAGAGGTCATCTCTACTTAGTCGCATCCTTCTTCGGCCTATCTACTGCCAAAAGTTTGTGGCCGATAGTGATTCCTATGTTATGAAGACACGACATTGCTAGTCTCAGGAAGTCTTGTGCCATGTTGAATTCAACAAGTGCTAGGAGAGCTTAAACAAAGTTAACAAACATTGTCAGGTCCTTTTTTAATCTGTTTCTAATTCCTTCGCCAGTTCATTCCCTTAAATATGTGTGTGTCCTGGAACCAACCCTTTTGCCTAATCTTTTCTTAAGCTGTTTCCTTTATATAAAAGTCAATTGGAATCAGTGCGAGTATTATTTGAAGGGCTACAGTTGGCCTAGTTTCAACGGCGTTGCAAGTGCCTATAACAACTAATTTTTGGCTTCTGGTCAATTCCCTGAGGTATGTGACCTTAACTGGTGTAGGTCACCAGACTAGGCAAAGCTTTAACAGTATAGAAGTTTATAGAAGCATTCTTTATCCTTTCTGATGTGTTCTCTTTCCAAGGCAAGAGATTTGGAGTGACGTACCATTGAGACTCAAGGGTTTCATTGTTGGTATTGTTTTCTTGTAAGTGAAGGTTACCACCTTTGTTTCCAGGGGGTTAACGTTTAATATACATCTTTGGGCCCATTTGTGTAGGGTATCGAGAGCGGATTGAAGTAGTTCAGTAATGGTGGGCAGGAACTTTCCTGTCGACAGTATGACAACATCTTCCGCTTACGAAACAACTTGGACCACCTTACTTGGCTATCACCCAGCGTGGATTCAACTCATAAGATTGCAGGACTTACGTTATGTGGCTCTAGTGCTAGTTTTATAAGATCAGATTTCAGGTTGTTGAAGTTTACTTCTACATACATATGTATGTCTGCGAATAGTCTATGTATGAACAGTGATCCTTCGTTGCTACAACTTCATGCAGGGCTGTCTCAACTGTTTGGCCTTTTGGATAGGCATGTTGGGTTAGGGATATACTTGTAGGATAGGAACTTTTCCATGATTTGAGCAAAAACGAACGCGGTAAGGCTTATCGGCTTAAAGTTGAAGGTTTACGGGTTCTTAGTAAACTTTGACTCCATGCTCGAGGTGCATACGAGAATTAGTCATCCGCGAAAAATGATTGCTAGTCGCGTGAAGTTTGGCTTCTTTTTACCCTTGACTAGACTGCAAAACCTTTCAATGGCTGGTCTGAAAGCTGAAGTAAGTGTTTTGACCTCACAGTCAATTTCAGAATGGTTGAGTAAGGTTAGAGATTGTACTATCTACTTTGCTTCTGAAGGCACTCCAGTCTGTTTTTTTTTAGATCATACTATGGCCTGACAATGTAACACTGCCGGACACCTTCTAGTCTTTGACTACCAGAGACCCAGGGTTTCGTGTCAAAGAATTTTTTGCGCCTTTTCTTTCCACTGCACGTAATTTGTAAACTTTAGCCTGGAGGCTTGTTGTTAAAGTACTGTAAGGCTCTGTTGGGTCGAATCTGCGGACAGTAGCATCCCATACTCTCTCAAATCTTCACTTGGAAGCTTCGGATTCAGATTACGCAGAAGTTTTTTCAGATTGTCTTTGGAAATGTCCGAACCTTGGATAATTATTTTGGACTTTGGGTCTTATTGGAAGGTGTTCTTTCAGGACGACTCTAAGCGTAAAAACTGGTCCTGGTGCCTTTAATTTGCTTCTGTTTCACCGTGGCACTTAAGAATTTAGAAATCGTTAATGGATGTCAACTGAATCGTGGTATTGGGACACAGGAGACGCTGGTATTGATCATATTGTCGATCAGTGAAGGTTACACTGTAGTTCATTGTTCGTCTCGGTTTAGGCTATCACTGACTTCTTGAACTCTAGTAGAAGCTTTACTTTTTTTGTAAGAATGAATCATCCGAGTTCATTCTCTGTGGTACGCCTCTTAGACTAAATCTACCCTGCTTATACAATACATCTTTTTAGGACGTAAAGACCGGAGCTCATTCGTATCTCAAGAGCAGGCTGGAACCTCACCAAAGATGGGGTCATCGAAGAATCCACCTACTTAGAGAGCATTAAACTCCTAAGGAAAGAAATTAGTTATGCAAAATTAAACTCTTGGAGATTTTTTTGTGAATCTATGGAGTCGACCAACGAAGCATGGCCAAGACACCAAAGCCGGCCACTAATATCAGAAAAAGTTATGGTACATGGTCGGAGTAGCAGGTGGAAATGCTGGTTGCTCACTAGTCTCCGGAGATATGTATACCCATCATTCCAGAGACGTTGTCGTGAATGGACAATGATGAAGTAGTGAAAGAGAAGAGATAGCTAGTAGATAGCAATCAAATCATTTACCCCGTACAAGGCTCCAGGAATGCATAAGCTAGGTTATGTTCCGAAAGCATGACGAGAGGTGAGTGTCATATTCACGTGCCCAAAGGAATTTGGACCAATCAGTCTATCGTCCTTTCTACTGAAAACATTGGTACGTCTAATAGATGTATACATAAGAAGTGTGATTGGCGATCGGTAGACACAGCTCTCCACAGAAAAATCCATCCACTTCAAGGAATTTACTGTGGGAGCATTCCTAGACAATGAAGAAACATTCAACAATGTGAATAATGATGTGATCCTGGATCTGCAACTGAATTGCACTGATGCTCAGATCGAGAACCATACACTCAACACTGGGAGATATAAAAATCTGGAAGAGGGTTTGCAAAGAAACGCCCCAAGGCGAAGTGCTCTCTCCCCTAATATCGCTTCTCATGGTTAACGAGATCTCGGTAAGATTGAAGGAAAATTACTGCATCGTGCCTATGCTGATGATGTGGTCATTCTGGCCTCAGGGAAGTTCCTTCCAATTCTAGGTGGGGCTTCAAACCTCCTGTAAGACTGAAAGCAGTATGATCATGGTTATCGAACCCTCTTGGCCACGCATCGATACTTTCTTTATGGGAGGCCACCAATGGATCGACAGTAACTGATCGCATGAAGCCGATACTTGTTTTTGAAAGGAGATTTGCTATACGAATTCCGGACAGAGCCTACTGGGGAAGTACCATAGAACCGATAATAAAATGGAATTGGCCTTCTACACCGATGGTTCTAAGATGGGCATTGGTACAGGGGCTGGGATACCTATTGCGAAATTCTAAAAATAGTCCGTTCCTTTAGAATAAATGACGATTGTAGTATCTTTGAAGCCGAAACCACGACCGTTACTCAGGCTACTGAAATTATACGTGAGAGGAGTATTGTTGGCCAAACGATGACTGTCTATATAGACAGCTAAGCAGCTGTTAAGGCTCTGGTTTTAGATTGAAGCTTGTGAGCACCTGCAAATCACTCTTCAACAGTATATCCAGAGCCAATAAGGTAAACCACTTCTGGGTACCAATGCATAGGGATGTCTTAAGAAATAAAAGGGCTGATGAGCTTCCAAGAAAATGGTCGACACTGCGTGTATCGCAGGCTCTAACATGTGCTGCAATCCCAATTGCTCCTTTAATGTCCAACAAGGCACACAGTACTATCTCTTTTGCTTCAAAAGCGCTTTGGATAGTTTCAGTCAGCTGGTACAGTCTCTGTAGATCTGTCCGCTCTGCAGGCATGCTGACGGTGATGAAGAGACGATGTACGAAAGTACTTCCTCTCTTAAATATTTGTCCACAGCCTTTTCCATCGTTTTGAGAAGGAACGATGTTAGGCTGATCGGTCTATGGGACATCGGTAGACTTGAGTCTTTCTTCCCCATTTTTAGAATAATCACTATCTTCGCCCTCCACTGGTTCGATAGGCCAGTGCCAGACTACTTTTTAATATCCTTGCCAGATGTGGAAGTAATTTATCCGGAACCTTTTGTAATAGGATTAGTGTAATTCCATCCACCCCCGTCACTATTTTCCAGTTCTCTTTCCGAGGGCTTAGTATGTTGGTACTGCTCCTATCGTCTGAACTCAGAAGACTGTCAGGAAAATGAGTTAACAGAAATCGTGCCCTCTGTTCCTTATTTTCGGTGAAGCTGCCATCCAGTTTCCTTAGAGACATTGGTATTCCTCCCGTTTTTGCCAGTGCCTTGTGCAGTCTGGCCGCAGCGGGAGTACTAGTAATTGTCTCACAGAATTTCCTAAAGCTTTCTCGTTTAGCTTTCCTTATTTCCTTTTTGTAAGAGGTCAGTGCCATTTTGTAGCTGTGCCAGTCTTCAGTACGCTTCGCTGCGTTAAACAGTTTACGCGTTTTGGATCGGAGGTTTGACAGATTGTTGCTCCACCAAGGGACCTTATTCCGTCTTACATTTCTGCTCACTTGGCAGCTGGTTTCAAATGCAGATGTGATGGTTCCTCTTATGGCCTCTAAAGTGTATAGTGAGTTGGAGCTCTCCTAATATCCATATGCTTCAGACTATTTTCAAGAGACGATTCAAAGAGATCCCAGTTAGTCTTCCTTGGGTTTTCTTTTGTATAAACGGGTCCTCTCTGGCATAATTAGTGGGCACTGGGCAATTGGTATTCATGCGGAGCGCCTTGGCGTACTACAAAAAGATTATTGCAAAAGTTGCAGGGACTAAGAAGAAATTGAATCTGTACTACCCTATCTGCCAGAAGAATGAGAACTCTCGGTAGTTACTTCTTCACTGACTTGGAGGACGTGGATGATGTCGAGCTGATGGATCTCCTGCGATTCATATCACTATTGGGGTGGTTCTAATGCAGCGAGTTTTCAGAGGTTTCTGGGTTAAATAATTGGGCACAATGGACAATGGAAATAAACCTAAACCTAGGTCGCAGTGTCAGCCATATCGGCAAGGATCTACAAAAAAAAATGGTGTCTCTATCTAATATCAACCCAAGTTCTTGCACCAATTGACCAAGTATTTCTAAAAACATTCTCCGGTTGCTGCTACGATCCACTTAACGAGTGAAGAAAACTCTTGAGAGTACAAAGTTGTCATAGTGGATGGTATGAGGGAATTGCATCCAGTTGACATAAGCAACATCACAAAAGGAAATCTCAAGGATACATCAATTTAACAAAGGAAGACACAATACATAATAGTAGGCCTCAAAAACCCATAAATTCCGCTTGAAACTAATACGCAATCTATGATGTCAGTTGCATCGAATTCATTATATCTTTGTCATGCTCCATTTACATATTAGTCTGCTCTTAACCTACTATCTCTCCGAATTCGTTTTGATTACCTAATCACAGTGTCACAGCCTTGACTTTCAAAATTTCAATTCTAAACGAAATACACAAAAAAAAAAACAGACCTTCCAAGTATATTTGGCAACTCAGTTAAAATCCAATCATACATATGTTAATTAGCTTTTATCTTTTGAAAGAGCAAAAAATAAAGAGAAAAAAAAAAGAAAAACAAATAACGATCGGATAAAATAAAACCAAAAGCGGAAAGGCAGCTACAAGGCACGCCACACCGAAATTACCAACCAACAACAATCAAGCAACATTAATTCTCAGCGCCCCTGTTTTTAATCTACCTTAAGGCCTTACTATACGAATGTATAAGTCACTATGTAGTATCTTTCATCTATAACTAACAGTGCTAACTACCAACTACCGAACGTTGAAAATCATAAAGTCGTGCACTGAATCGTAATTGTAACGCAATAATAAAACCGCACACAGAGCTACTCCCATAGATACATAGATACTTATGTACAAGAGCAAGAGATACTTTAATAAGTAGGGAATAACCTAGCGTAACGGTGAAACAATTAAACTCTTTGAATTTATTATTAAAAACCAAAAGAGAGTAAAGAAATACAAAAAAAAAAAAAAGTGGAAAGATGATAGAAAAAATACACACACACACACACAAAGACAGAGTGACTCATTGCAAAATGCATAGAAATATGTACATAGATACTCGTACATCGCACTACAAGGTGACGATAGTAATACTCGTACTCGTATGTACTACCATTGCATCTCTCTTAGATACGAGGTATCTAAGGTTTTAGTGGGTGCTTCGAGTACTCAAAACAGGTAGCGCTAGAGGCTATTAGGCAAGAAGTGCAATTGCACACACCATCCCCGCCGCATATGCATTGCTTAAGAAAATAAAAATATAATTAAATTCAGACAGACAGACGAGAGTAATTTCCACAAAGCCAACACTCTGACTGGCTTGTATAGTAATGTATCTGTACTTAGCTGCTCCGTACCATTCGAATAAGATAGTCTCTAACGAAATAGGTGAAATACGAAGAATGGTACCACGAGTGAGCACACATAAGTGGATTTAGTGCCAGCGTAATGGAAATTTTGTAATAAAAGATTATTTAGCTTTTCTATCTGTGCTATCGGTGCGTTTTAAAGGTGTACCTAGGTCTGTTGGGTTCGTAGTTTTTGTTTTTTTTTTTTCTAACTAATTTCGAGATAATTTTATGGCAAATTTACGCTGAAAAGTGAAAGTACTTAAATTATATAATATACGAAATTCTTAAGGTTACGCGAGACATACCCTGGGAAGCAGTGTGTTTACACCAATCTATTCCCATGTATCTAACGTCGTGTTTGTTACAAGATAGTTTTATTTTATTTAATTTTCAAACACAATGCCTCAAATGACCTGCTTCGTCTCTAGTTGAACATATGTGTTCTTTTGATCTCCGTCCTGGGAACGTATCTCCAGCACAACACGATGAGTAAAAGCGTGGAGACAGCGCTACATTGTGCCGTTGAAAGACAAAGAATACACACTAGCCGCCTTCCTGGAGATTGAAGGAGCCTTCAATACTGTCAGAACAGATGCGGTGTGTAGGACCCTGACAAATGCTAGAGCAAAGATATACTAAAACTGAACTAGGAGGAACCCAGCTAGAAGTATACATATGTCTCCAGAAGCACACCACAAGGTGGAGTTATATATCTCCCCCTGACTATGGGTTCTTGTTCTCAACGAAACACTCCTAAGACTTCGAAACAGCGGAACCAAAGTCACAGCCTACGTGGATGATGTGGTACTGCTAGTAATAGGATAATCCCTTCCAACTCTTAGGAGCAATTTGAAGGAGTCCTTAAGATCGGGACACCTGAACCAGAAAATGCGGATTGACAGGCACTACATCCCAAAAAAAAAACCAAATTGGTACTGTTCACAAACAAGAGGAAACAAGGTTGGAACGCCAAATACCTGGGACTAGTGCTCGACAAAAAACACAAAATTGGAAACTGAATATCGAGAAGCCACGGTAGCCTTCTAATCGTGCATCAGAATTTTCAGAAAAATACAAGGCCAAGTTCCAAAATCATCCTGTGGATTTATAAGGCTGATGTAAGGCCTAAACTTATCTATGATAACCGTCATTCCGACCGCAGTTTTAGTTTTTCCGATTCTGAGGAACACATCTAGTTCTGTGCCAACATGAGCCGAAACCGTAGGCTTTCTAAATGAAGGTACTTGTCCAGTTTCTCGACCTGCTGGGCTTTTGCGTGCATTAACTTCCAAATTGTGAGTCATGAGATATTGGTCCATTAGTCTATGTGAAAGTAAACATATCGTCCATGTAGTGAAGTGTCCAAAGTATATCGTTCATGAACATTAAGAATAGTAGTGATGAAAGTATGCAACCCTGTCGTACACCTCTTTGGATTTCTCTTCAAATCAGGCCAGAGCTGAATTGTGGAAAAGAGTGGACTTATTCCCGTCTAT
This sequence comes from Xylota sylvarum, assembly GCA_905220385.1. NCBI lineage: Eukaryota > Metazoa > Arthropoda > Insecta > Diptera > Syrphidae > Xylota > Xylota sylvarum. The sequence continues at coordinate 12,009,998 of LR999960.1, forward strand.
AGAACAAATCTAAGAAAGATAGTTGGTGCCCCCACGGGAGATTGTCTGATGTCTGGCAGACATGCCCCAATACTTGGTGCTCCCTTCAAAAATTTCTGTAGAAACTGTAGAGACGAGGTATAGGATGAAATGACACATCTTCTGTGTACCTGTCCCGTTCTCTTGGCTTTGAGAAGGAAAACTCTGGACGAGTTCTACTGCGAAGATCTTAACGATCTATTTAGCTAGACTCGATTTAAGTGGAATAAAAAAAGCTTTGCCACTAAACTGGTGCAATGCCTAAACGGTGAACTATATTCCTTCGGCATAGGTTCACACCGAAACTGGTTGCTCTACTTCTTGCCATATTTGGGAAGTCTCTATGTAGGTTCCAGTGCTGGTAATACGGTTCTTTCCATAATGGTATAACAATGAACGTTCTTTTGGTCTAAGTGAGCAGGGAAAGCAACCCAACCCAACCCAACTCAACCCATCGAAAGCCTTCTCGAAGTCGATGCAAGACAGACCTGTACTCAACACATTGCTCTATAATAATTCCAGTGTGAAAGACTATCTGTTCAATAATTTTGATTGAAGAGATTTTAACATTTCGGCCTACTATGTAGCTTCATCCTGTTCTTCTGCAGTCACATAGTCAAACGTTACGATAAATAATAATGGCCTTAAGGCTGATCCTTGTGGCATTCCGACTTTTACATGAATTTTTTTTACTTGGGTAGTAGTGTGTGCATACGTACCCTTGATGAGCATTCTAGATGGATCAAGGGGTCCTCAATACTTCTGAAAACTCCACAAAGATAGAGTTCGAAAAATCCTATCAAAGGTACGCACAGTCCCAGTGGATTGAATCATGCTCCGAGACTCTAGAGCACCTCTTCAGGACACACTTTCCAGGGGGCAATATCATAACACCTAACACTGCAGTGAGTTCCCATGACAGAACAGCAAACACAAGTCACTTCCTGGGCAACTAGATTGTAGACAACAAGAAGATCAACTTGGCAATTGACTTCTTCGGCTCTTTTAAAGCACCCGGCCCTGACGGTATTTTTCCTATTATGCTACAAAGCCGCAAGGAGTACATTAGTCCGCAGGTACCGCATATTTTTCGCAAGTGTCTTACGTGCTTATATGTATATTCCTCGAGGCTGGAGAGAGATCAAGGCCATTTTTATATCCAAAACTGGTTACCCTTTACACATGAGCCTAAATACGCCTTCACTCGTTCCTATGTAAGAAATTTAAAGGGTTAATGGATTTACACATTCGTTCCAAACTAAGGATATGTCCCCAGCCCAACACGCCTATACTAAATGTCGGTCTGTTGAGATAGCTCTGGATGAGGTAATAACAAAGATTACAAGATCACTCCACCACGAAGAATTCACGCTAGCATCCTTCCTAGATTCAAAAGAAACCTTGAACAATGTACAATTTGAATCTAAAAGCCTAGCACTGGACCAACAAAGCATAGACCCAGCGATATCAGACTGGGTTGAATGCATGCGAAAGACAAGACACGTCAACTTCGAATTGAGAAACTGCTGTGAATCAAGCTGAAGTATTAACAATCGTAGAAGCAGCACGAGAACTATCCACGAAATTGCACTCCAGAAAGATGATCGATATACATGTATTTTGCATTGACAATCAAGCCGCCATGAAGGCTATCGCATCCAGAGTCGTCAAATCCAAACGATGCCGTGAAGAGCTCACATTACAACATACAGTACACCATGATGTTACAGTCCTTTAGGTTCCAGGACACACTGATATTCAAAGGAACGAATTAGTAAGAAAGGACCCGGCAATGATCGTTACTAATCTAATCTAATATAGAACAAGCTTTCTGGGGACTAGGTAATGAGAGATATAGCGCACTCTCAGCTTGGCGTGTCTCCAGAAAACTCTCCACAAAACACGACAATATCAAAGCCAAGCAAATCTTAGCGCTTAATAGAAACATCTTAGCGCTCTTTATGGGGATTATTACAACCTCCTGGCTACCATTAACCATCCTAAAATTTAGAAGAATCTCGGGAATCTCGGAATCCGAGTGTTAGCTGGGTATGCAGCCACCCCTTCGTCGTACCTACCTTCCCAACAGGTCTGATAAGATCGCCGCACAAAAATGTGTGTTCATTTTGCGTAAGGACTTGAAGTGTGCTTTTGTTTGTTTATCACATCGGTTCGGTTTTTTAGAACTATATGGTGGGCTATCTGTTGGTTTCTTTTTGAATCATAAATTATTTTGACACTGACAGCTCATATGCACTTACAAATTGACAGAAACTTAGTATTATATTTTCGCTGTACGAGAATGCTACTGAGGTATGATAACCGATTTTTTGTGGCCAGAAATTGAGGATTCGAACTTGAGTGTGCTATGGTTCCATCATGAGGCCACACGCCACAGAAGTGCAATCGTGTAATCAGACGTTTTTGTGATGTTGTTTGGTCGTCTCGAAGGTACTGTTGGAACTGACTCCTTTGCATCTTTTGGTTGAGGAATGTGCAAGTAAAATGATCCTAAGAATGGTCAAATTCGATGCACTGTTCAAAAAACTATCACTTCTGGCCTTTTCTAGAGACGATTTCATTAGAAAGTTCAACATTCAAAAGAACTTTGTTGAACCACAATCTACAAACTGAGCAATCACACAACAAAGTGGTATACAGATGGTTCAAGAACTGATGAAGGAACTGGAGCAGGAGTATTCGGGCCCAGAACCAAATTCCCTGAATCCATGGGCAAAAGTACCAGCATCTTTCAGGTTGAAATTTATGCCATTGATAGATGTATCCAAATCAGTCTTGATAGAAACCATGCCAACTGTGATATACATAATTATAATGTCAGATAGCTAAGCTGCTATCATGGCACTTGACTCCTATATCATTAAGTTCAAACTTGTGTGGGAATGCCTGTAAAAACTTAATGAACTAGGTAGTAGAAACAAGGTGACCTTCTGTTGGATACCTGGTCATGTGAGAATAGAGGGTAATGAAATGGCGGAATCCATAGCAAGAAAAGGAGCAGCATACCCTCAAAGATCAATTCAAGAAACCACAAAGTGAAAACAAGGCAAGAACCTGGAATAACGCTCAGGGCATGAGGCAAGCCAAGAAACTTCTAGGGCAACATAACCAAAAAAGATTCGAAGCATGTATCAGCATAAGTAAGTATAACCTTCGTATCTTAAAAGGCTTCCTAATGAAACTAGGTACTAAAGAAGGACTCCGTAGATTCCGCGATGAGTCCATTGAAATCCCAGTACATGTGCTAGAATCTTATGAAGCACTGACTCACAAAAGACTGAAATACCTGGCAAGTACCAATTATCAAATGAGGAAATACCGTCTCTAGAGCCAACTCTCATCCTTAGATTCTTAAAGGAAACTGCATTAGAGAGAGTTCTCTAGGACATATTTCTTCCTCCAAGTCGTAGTGCATTACCTTCAAAATGATTCCGAAAGGATTCCTAATGCGAGGGGAACTCTAATGAGCATATGTACCTCTCCAAGGTGTTAGCTGGGGGACAATGGACCAACAGGTCGTAGTGCAATATATCCCTCTTCTTTCTTTTCAATAAAGCAACAATGAAAAATATTGAACAGCGTGTTTATAGGCCAACCAACAGATGGCTCACGATATATTTAGTCTTATTTCCAAGACAGTAGCTGTCTATAGACTTGTGTCACCGTTGGATATGTAGTAGTTCATCCGTTGTCATCTCTTTTGTGCACTTCAGCCTGATTGCTCAACTCTGCTTGGAATCTTTACTTTGAATATGTCAGAGGAGTCTTTGAATTTGTAATTTGGTGATAGATAGATTTTGTTAACGAAGTTTTGCCCACGAGCTGTTAAATCACTTTGATTTCCCTTCTACCACTGGTATCGGGGAGAAGTTCCTCCATCCACCACCTGAGGACGTGCTTTTTGGGGATAAAAGTGAGTAAAATCTCACACAGTGAGTAAAAATCTCACGCGTTTTACTGTACTCATAGTATCTTTTGAAGATTTTCATCTACCCTATGAAGCAAGACTATGTATCTCCAAGCGTCAAACGTATTGTATTCATTTGGCAGTTCTGCCGCCTTGATCGCCTTGATGTGATATGATATGATACTCATGTCACTTTGAATTCAAAAAGACTAACATCACAACGTAGATCATATCTCGTTCCTCATCTTATAAATATTAATAAACAGTTTTACTGTTCTGCGCATTTCCTCCTAACTATATTTTCTATTCATAATTTCGAATATAATTTCATTATTCATAGTCATTCATTATTCATATAAAATTTTATTCTTTTCATTTCAGGTAAGTTCAACATGTTCAACTTTTGCCATAACACACGCGCGTAAGTCAAAATTTCTCTAAACCTTCGAATTGGTACAAAAAAAAAAAAGTTCTCCACCGAAAGATACCACCTTACTCAACCCAACCCGAACCCAAAACAAAACAAAAAATAATACACAAACTCACTTATCACTTGAATCATGAAAAAGTAAAAAGAAAACTTTTTCTGTTGGGTCCCCTCTTGTGCAACAATGAAAACAGAACAAAATATGAATAAGCAAAAAAATAAAAAAAAAAAAAGAACAGAACCACTTGTTCTAAATTTTGTTTTTCACCTTCATCAGGTGGGCCTTCTTTGTATGTTATGTATCTACTCCTCATTCGATTTCGAATTTTAAATTCAAAACCTCCTCATGAGTACACAATTTCAAGTTGAAGGGTTCCCCCTTAGCCAATGCCCGACACTCACTCTCTTCCTCTACATATGTACATATGTACGTACGAGAGTATAACCTAACCCACCAGCTAAGCAAACAAAACAAATAAAACCAAAAAACCAAAAAAAAAGAAGAAAGACAGAAAAATCCAGGTTGCCTGTGCCCGTCCAAAGTAATACTCAGCACTATATGCGGTTACCTATTATACCGACCATTAAATGGAGCCTTAAGCAACATTGTCATTTGTTATAATAATTTGAAATCGTGCAAGAGTTGTCATTTCCTGGTGAAAGTAATATTCCCCACGGGTTTTGGTTTTTTTTTGTTCTAAATAAAATAAGTTCAGAAAATTGTTTATGAATAATTGGGTGAATAATATGAAGGAATTGTAAGTGTTTTTGTTGACATTTACGGTTTTGTGATGTAAAGTCAGAATTTTGATTCAAATTGAGCATACATTCGACACTTTGAATAATTTTGGTGTAAAGTCAGAATTTTGATCCAAATTGTACATGCATCGACAATTTTCAACAGACTTTGAATAATTCTGGTTTAAAGTCAAAATTTTGATCCAAATTGAACATGCGTTGACAATTTTGAACAGACTTTGAATAATTATGGTGTAAAGTCAGAATTTTGATCCCAATTGAACAGACTTCGAATAATTGTGATGTAAAGTCAGAATTTAGATCCCAATTGAACATACATTCGACAATTTTCAACAGACTTCGAATAATTGTGATGTAAAGTCAGAATTTTGATCCAAACTGAACATACATTTGACAATTTGGAACAGACTCCGAATAATTGTGATGTGAAGTCAGAATTTTGATCCAAATTGAGCAAAAATTCGACAATTTTGAACAAACTTCGAATGATTGGTGTTTGTGGACTGTTTTGTAATGTAATGTTAGAAGTTAGATCCAAATTGAACAGATTCCGAATAGTTGTGATGTAAAGTCAGAATGAAGAAATTGCTGGTGTTTCTGTTGATTATTATTGTTTTGTGACGCAATTACAGAGAAATTTACATACAATCGGCAATGGTTGTTATGGAAATTTGTGATCCGAATGTCAAAAATATTGTATGAAGGTTGCCGATAAGGTTATATTAAGGATTCTCCAGTTTTATTCACTTTTCTAATCGGTAAGACCAGTTTTCGAAGCATTTCGACAGATTTTTTGAATGCAATATATGAAAACGTCAAAAAATTCATTCAGTGCTGTCACATTTTAAACATTTATTAAACATGCCTCGTACACATTTCGATCTTAATGGTGGGCTTAATCCAATTGTAAACTCCATGAGAGGGCGTGTGTTCTTTTGACTTTTGAGGAACTCTAATGATTTCTGACAATTTTGACGAATTTTGTTCCAAATTTGTGTACAGAAACCTAAACCAATTTACTGGCACTTGTGGGAAGTTTTTTCTTAAACGATATCAGAAATCATTAAATCATTAATTGATACTTGACGTACATCGGTGGTCCTGGGCCTCAACCAATAAGCCTCTCTAGTTAGCGCAATCTTTGGCTAATTGTCTCCTTTCATTAGTTAATCATTATTTATGTTATAAGGAGGGTATATAGGGATATCCTGTCTTTTTATATACATAAGTCTTCCGGTTCTTCCTTTAGTACAAAAGGTCAACGTTTTCATAGAACTCGATCTACTAATTGCATTTATTAGAACTTTATTTTCCATTTCGTGCCAAATGTGTCCGGCGAGGTGTTGACCATATGGTCGACCTTCATTGTGTCAAGTGCAGAACCTCCTCTAGACAGTTCATCAGCCTTTCCATTCCCTGGTATGACCAGGGATCCAGTAGAGTCTTAATTCATACTGGGTTTCAAGAACCTTGAGCTCTTATAAGCTTTAATTTTATCGCTGCCTGGCTATCGATGCAAAGGGACACGTGACTCCCTCACTTGTTAATGCCTTTATTACTTGGAAAACGCTTCTATGATTCGGGGGTGTGTCTGACTTTGACATCACCAGGGAATCATAAAATATATCGACGTCTACTTTTGATTGGCGCTGGTGGCTTTGCTGCGGTAAATATTAATTTGAATTATTTTAACTATTGCCTAGCCATGTCACCTGTTGTTGTGGTTTAACAGTACTACAGCCTCTGTACCCGAAAACTTCGGTCACCTCTAAGTCGTTGCTAAAAACCTAAGGGTTAAGGTGTTGGAGGTTTCATCCTCTCTTTATTAGTGGGCCTTTTGGCATAACAAAGTGCTTCTGTAAGTTGAGGTTTTTACTGCAAATGTTGCTTATTATCCAAGGTCTTATGTTGTTGTAGTTGTTTGTTTTAAAAGGTGTGTTCATCTAGTACACACATTGGCACAAAATTTGACTAACTTCATATTTTCCGACGAATTTCAGAAATTTAGATCAATTTACAAAAGATTTTGGCACTAACTAGTCTAATTGGGGCCTAAAAGTCTGAACTAAATTGCAAGTTCATCTGTACTATAAAACTTTCTGGTGATTGTACAATGATTGGTTATGATTCTAAGATTTTGGTACAATCTAAACGCGTCCTTAGAAAGTGATCCAAAATATGCATCTGACTCCATTCCAAAGAATTTTGTACCCGTTTTATTCAAAACTTAAATACGGTTTAACCTTCTGGGAATTTGGAGACATTTGGATCAAAGATTCAAAATGTTGTTACAAATTTTGGGCATTAATCTATTTAAATTCAAGTATCAGCCTAAAATGGATTTGATCCGAATTTCAGTTTTACTACACTGTTTTGTTTTGAAAAGTCTTGAAAGACAATTTTGAAAAATGGTATCTATCTATAATTGTACAAAAACCAAAACTACTGTCAGCTCAGTTGTATACAAGTTTTTACATAATTCAGAAGTTTCAACGGTTCATAATTTTCTAACTAATCTTTTTTGGACAAATTACAATCCAAACATTCAAGCATTAAAGCAAAGATGTCTGACTCCATTGTGACATTGTTTTCGAAATTTCTGAATTTTCTGATCATGCATGGGCACATTATTTGGAAGACCTTTGATAAAATTTAAGTACGAATATGATAAGTTGTGGTATTTTGACATTATCTAAGAAAATCAAGTCACAAACTTTTCATCATTTGCTGATCGCACAAATTTGAGCGGATTTTGAACCAGTTCAAAGTCGAAACATTGTCTTTATAAAAATGTGAATATTTCATTATTTTTTGAGCATTTGCACATGAGTCTTGAAGATTTTTGACCAAAGCTTAGGACTTTTGTCTATGTACATACATATGAAGGTCATCTCATTTCTCAACTTGGTTAGTTTTTGATCGTATGGACACAAATTGAAAAAAGTTTTCTACAAATTTTACAGACACTACATGGTTTTCTGACCTTTTGTATAAAAGCCTCAAATATTTTTGACCAAATATTAGGAAGTTAGCTGTTGCATGACAAGTCGCGAATTTTTAAAAGATTTTTGTACCAAATTTTCGAACACTTCACGGTTTTCTGACCCTTTTGTATAAAAGACTCAAATATTTTCGACCAAAAATTAGGAAGTCATGCAACAGGACAAGTCACAAAATCGAAACATTTTTGTACCAAATTTAGTACCAAATCGGATACCTTATGATTTTCTGATCTTTTGTATAAAAGCCTCAAAAGTGTTTGAACAAATATTAGGATTCAGCCGTTGTTTTAGTACTAAATGGGACACTCCATGATTTTCTGACCTTTTGTATAAAAGCCTGAAATATTTTCGACCAAATATTAGGAAGTTAGCTGTTGCATGACAAGTCACATATTTGAAAGATTTTTGTACCAAAATTTAGTACCAAATCGGATATCTTATGATTTTCTGATCTTTTGTATAAAAGTCTGAAATATTTTAGACCAAATATTTTCTCATAAAACCCCAGCAGATGGATATCTTCTGATGATTTTGACAAATTTGGGTCTAAATTTGAACAACCTAAATGATTCACTATAGCCTCCTACTTATGTATCATCATCCAGTTAGTCATTTCGTGAACTTGTAGCGCATCATTTCAATGGCCAGTGATTACGAAAAAGACAACAACAAACCCACAGACAATGACGGATGCGAACAAGAAAAACAAAACAACAAAACCAGAAAAAATAAAACAAAAAAATCGACTTAAGTGTGCTATGCCCAAAAATGACCAAAACTCGACACGCGAGTAGTTTGTGCTGATGCTCTCAAGCTGGGAGACTTGTTTTTTGAACCTTGACTTTAGTTCGATTTGAATCTTTTAGTTTATTTGATGCTCGAGCAATTATTAAGGTGACCGGGAACGCTGTTGTTTGTTGTTTTTTTTATTTTTTTATTTTTTATGGCTAATTAACTGAACGCCCACTATTTGTGTAGTGTTTTTAATTTTACTTTTGTTATGTAGTATGCTGTTTGGTGTCGCTATACAGCTGGTTTTCAAAGTGTACACACAGGTGGAAGTGTAAATTTTTTTTCGGTTCGATAGTTGCCCGTGGAGCGAGGGAGTGTGCACAGTGAACTATTTGAAGGCCTTTGAGTACGAGTCGGATCATTAAAAGCAACTTGTTTGCTTGGAAAGAAATAATGAATTTGGTAAATGAATAGACAAAGCTGAGGAAACCTTGAACTATAAGCCTCAATTGATTTGTAGCGTTTTGAAAATCAATTAAAAAAAAAAAAATAAAAAATGCTGGTAAATAGGGAAATGTAAACATTGGAGTGGCAACTGGGTTTGGACAGTATTTGAAGCAAACAAATGAAGGCATGAGTAATAAAGGTGAGGTGGATGGAGATATACTTTGAGAGATATTCGATAAACAAATTTCAAGAGTGCTCGTTGGAGATTTTTTTAAAAATACATTTGAATTCAAAAAAATTGTTCATCCTTGTGAGGCTGTTACTTCGGCTTGAAAGAGACTACAGTGCCAGTAGTCCGGCAGTGCTGTAATGATACAACAGAGCTGTAAAAGAATGCAATAATTTTTGAATATAATTCTTTTGAATGCTCCGAAAAATATTTCAATTCAATGACTTAAATAATAACTTCAACTTGATTGAAGCAATCATTATCAGCAATCATAGTGTTGAAGTAAAAATTAATGCAATCTTTTTAATTGCTCTTATTATACTCATTGAAGTCACCTTGAAGTCTCTAGCATTCACTGAATGCGTTCAATCCATTGAAGTCATTTGAATTCACTGAATGCATTCAATTTGTTGAAGTCACTTGAAGTATTTGAAGTCTTTTGAAGTCATTTGAAGTCATTGAGGTCAGTGAATGCATTCAATTTGTTGAAGTCATTTGAAGTCTTTGAAGTCAGTGAATGCATTCAATTTTATTAAGTCATTTGAGGTCTTTTCATATCCAGTGCCTTCCACCAGACTAGTACTCCCTAGTACATTAGGATGGATCTGACAATTGCCGTGTATATCCAGTGCACATTCAGGGGCTGAAAAAGTTTGTGTTCATAGCCATTCTACATGAGTAGAGGGCAATCGATCCGTAGAATCCTAGCATGGCCTTGAATATTCAGTTTCCAACAGAGTTTTTTTTTTTTTATCGAGAATAACCCACAAATATCTGACGTGATATACCTTGAGTTTTGGAGCAGTTATATATGGCATTTTATACCTTCTTGTCAAGTTTATTTAGACTAGACGCAGCTCTCTAGGTGTAAGAAGGATCTTCCCTGATATCGCTATGACAAAGGGTATGACACTGAACCCCCCTCTTTATCTAAGATTAGGAGTATCCCATTTCCTACCGTGAGCCACAGTATGGTATGGTCACTTATGATAATACTCCGTTCAGTGGACAGCACCCCAGCTCAGAATTTATATACCAGCTTTTAAGCATTTGGTCGATCCAATAGGGAAGTTAGTTGTCCACCTTCAAGTTAGGAAGTTCTATTTTGACAATTTTGTGAACTTCATATTGAAATCCTTGTTCTCAAAAGATGTCTCAAATGATTACTAATAACGAGTGCAGGGCAGTTTCTACCAATTTTCCCTTGCGATACGCGTGTTGGGATACCGATAGGAGATTACTATCTAAATTTGTTCCAGTGTGGACAGTGATCAGCTTTTTCAAAGTCTTGAATAGAAAGGAAAGGCTGATCGGACAGAAGTTTTTAAGGGATGCATGGGCGATCTTACCGGCTTTCGTCGTTAAGACTACTTTGGTCCTCCTTCAGGATCTAGGGGTGTAGCCGAAGTTTAAACAACTCCTAAAGATAATGTGAAGCCACGGACTTAATGTGTCAAAACCTAGTTCCACTTGTAATATACCATCGTGACCAGGGGATTTGTAAGGAAGCTGTGCACTGCCCACTGCCCACTGCCCACTGTATTTTCTTGAGGATGACAATGAGGACGTTGAGGGGATGACCGAATCTACAGAAGTGCAACCTCACTCGGATCTCAATGGATCCATTGTGTTATCCGGTGTGCGATACCTATGAAAAATACTACTACAGTCAGTATAAGCCAGGAGCAGACCTCCTGAACCATTCCATTTTCGTTATGAATTTTGGGATGGTTTAAGGCTTTGCTATTCGCAAATGAAGTGTAACGAGTCTTCCTCTACAGCCTTCTTCCTCGATTGGACGCAACTGCGTTGTAGGATGTGAGGATTTTTTTGAGTAAGAGTCAGTTGTAGTCTGTTTAGCTGCAGGGTACCTAATAATTTTTTTTGTCATACTGGGTCCATACTGTTTTAGAGATCTGCGGCATGGTTGTGAAAGTTCATAGCAATTTTGGACGTTAGAGAACTGATGGTTCTTTTTATTCTGCGCTTTTTCTAGCTAGCTCATCGGCCACAACATTACTGTGGAACCCCATATATCCGGGGATCCAGCAGAGTGTAATGATAAGTTTCGAGGTTAGGGATTTGAGTTCCTCTTTGCATTACCACACCTGTGTTGATTTACTTGTTACAGAAGCGATGGTTTTGATGCCTGCTTGACTGTCTATGTAGATGTCCATAAGTTTATAAATAAATCACAGAAGGCCTCTGTGATTCCATATATTTTCACTTGGAACACACTTGCGTGGTTGGAAAGTTTTATGAACCAAGCAATTGGTCCATTCCTCTTGAGTATATTTCTGCGCCTATAACGTACCCTCAATTTTTAACCCACCGCATCTGTTGCGATGAAACTTGGCAGCACTTTTCAGATGCACGTCAAGATTGACAGTTCGTCAATTGACAGATTTCAGAACACTTCTCTGTTTCCTTTGAACACTTTTAGATATTTTTGCGAAACAGGACGGAGTGCAAGGATTACTCTAAGCCTTCATATTTCCTTGTACCTATATAACCTTATTCAGTTTTAATAAAAATTTTAGTTTACCGAGTGGATTCTTAAAAAAAAAAAAAAAAACGTGTCCGACAGAGCAACAGCATCCATGAAGATGAATATGGAAGTGGAGTTTATGACCAGCTCTCAGAAGAGTGGAATTTGGTATCGAGGATAAGGCTGAAGTCTTTGTAGGAGTTAAGGTAGTCCGAAGGTGCATAAACGTTTGATCACTTGGTGATGATGCAGTGTCAGATTTGGTGAGTTTTTCACAACCAGGTTTGTCGGCGCTTTTCCAGATACTTCTTGGGTGAAGATATCAAGCGGGGATAGCCCGAGTTTAACTTCGAGGACGGTGGTCGGTTTTGTTCTAATACCGCTGGTGATACCGATAAACGCTAGATAGTGGATCCTTGTAAGAATGTTCAGATTTGTATCCTTTTCGGCAGATGTGTAGTATGTGAGGATGAGTCTTACGATGACGCAGTGTACATCCAGTGGATGGTGGCTGGTTTTGTTCCACATATTTTACCGAGAATTCTGCTGCTGCGTTAAAAGATATCCAGTCTTTTAGTTGCGTTCAAGTAATTTATTTATTTGAGTTTCTAATTTAATTTTCGATCCACACCATAGGTATCTTGCTTTTTCTGAGATTTGGTGTTGTATTCCATTTAGTCTTGGTGATTTAAGTACGGTATAGGCTACTGTTCAACTCAGATAAGTTTCTTGTATTGAGCATACATTCTATCCAGTCTGATAGGATAGGACTCAATTGCGCGTCTGTTTTAGCGCTGTCCTTCAAGTTTTACACAGACCAAGCTTTACAAGTCCCCTCTGCTTCACGAGACGTAATGCCCTCCTTAAGATGTCTCTTTTAGCCTTTTATTGCCACACTGTCTTCCTACTCAATATTGTAGCTGTCGATTTCCTCAAGTCGGCAAGAGGTTGAAAGGACACTACCATGTACTTAGGTATCCCGAGCTATGATTCTACATCTCGAGTGGTTCTTATATGCCTGGTATCAAGTATTCCTAAAACACTTTCTGGTACTAAGACTTCAATCCAAAAAACATTAAAAGAAAAGATTTCACTTCAAACATTCTCAACAAATGTCAATCTACTGCTATTTGCGTATTCAGTTGCCTGATAAGTTCATTGACTCCGAGTCTTAACAATTAAATTCATGAAATCTTCTCCATCTGAAGAGATCATCTTCATCATTATTGAAGCCGTAACCAGCTCTCGGTTGTTTTCATTTAAAGCACCACCTCGTTGGACTTCACGGATCTCGATGATTATCATCTGATATCGTTTCGCGAAATAAAAAAGAGAAGAAATCAAAATACTTGCTATTTACTGCCCACTTACGCGTTCAAACTATACAGGGTGTTCCATTGTTTGTAGTTTGTGATTGTGAAAACTTTGATTCTATTTGGTCTAGAGATTGAGTTGCTGCTCTCCATCACTATATAGTCTCCTCTAGACATTGATATCAGTGCAAATCGCCTTCAATTCGGACGATGAACTATTTTGCTACACCCTATTGCCTATAGATACGCATCTGCTTTGGTATACTTGTGTGTACCGAAAGTTTAATTACAGCTATGTACGTGTATCTATTTATCTTTACCACAACAAAGCCCGATATGTTATTCAATCCCTCGTGCCCTGGCATTCGAATTGAATAAGAAAAACCAAAAGAGGCTAGCTAGCTTCTCCACCTCTTCAGTTCGGCTATGTTGGGTTGTATCGTCGGTATGTAGGAGAGAAATCCGAACCCTTGAGCAGCATTCAAGTGTTTGAGGTCGCACTACAGAGAGTGAGATGACGGTGCCTGGTGTGTTTGTGTTTTGTGGCGATGATGATGGTGATAGTGTGGTCAGAAATCAGTTTGGTTTATCCAGTTTGGAGTAGTTCTGCGTTAATTTTATTTATTTTTTCTTAAAGAAGAAGAAAAAGGGTAATGTTGTGGGGTATGATAAATCAAAAGTATACAATAGAAACGATACGAGTATAAAATGGGAATAAAAAAATAAACGGAAATGCTCGTATAGATGGGAGATTGATAGAGAGAACGAGTTTTATGCCAGCCAGAGTGGTTTGGTTCGTTCTGGTAGAAAACTAAGTAGAGCTGATAGTGTGTTTCTATTCGGTTTCCATAAACTACTGTGTATTACATGAATTTTTATGCCATAATCTGAGAAGGCAATTGAGTAGTAAAGCCATATCCTGAACAACTACGGAGACTCTATAGAAGACCTTGATCATCCCAGTCCTCCTTTATGGCACTGAAGCATGGACTGTATCGAAAGCGGGTGAAGATATCCTCGTATATAGTGTTGTCGTTGAAGTCCCCCATCACCATTAAGATGTACCCATTACCGGTATGGTTGTAGTCGGAGCCTAGGTTACAACGCCACACTCAGATCAATACAGACCCATTGTGATACCCATAGGGGAGAGATGTCCCTTGCCCATTGGTTAACCCTAGTAATAGGAATATGGTTCCTATGAACTGACAAACCATTCAGTTGATTTGATGTAGTTCAAAAAGTCAGTGTCTGGATAATTCTTCTAGGTCACGAAAGAGGTGTCGACCGAGAAATTTAAATGTAAAGTGGATAAGACCTGGACAGTGACAGAGAAAGTGGGTTGTATCCTCATTGACTTTCTTATCATCACATCCACGAGATCTGTCTTCTTCTGTCAGTCTTGGGTTTTTCATGTGATACCGCAGAGTGTTACGCCCCGTGATGACTCCTATCAGGGTCAATTCTGTTGGTCCTACTCTTATCGAAACAAGGCCATATACTTCTTGTGATGACACAAGTGTTTAGGGAGCACCATCTAATGTTAGCCTCCCTAATCCCTGTTTCCAGCTTCAGTGAGCAAGCCGCAATGCGCACTGAGGTGTCGACCTATTCTGATGTAGATTCTGAACCTGTTTTGGCCAGCTCGTCAGCCTTCGCATTACCTGGTATATTTACATGCCCAGGGACCCGGCAGAGTGCAACCTTGTGCTGTGTTGCAAGAACCTTAAGCTCTTCATGACAGTACTTTACAAGCTTGGATTTTATTTCGATAGCAGAAATCGCTTTTATGATACCTTCTTGTGGTATTGCTTTCAATGAGACTGCGTTGGCTATTGTCACTGCCAGAACCTCGGCTTGGAAAACGCTGCTATAGTTCGGGAGGCATACTGATTTGGATATACCCAGTGGTTCAGATCCATCTGTGAAGACAGAGATGGAACGTGCATTGGTACACTGACTGCATTTCCATTCTTCTCTGCTCGGGAACAAGCTTGTGAAGGGTCTCTTGAAATCTACATAGGTACGGAGTCAGATAATACGTGGTGGGAACATTTCCTAGATATTTATTAAGGATCATAGAATGACCCTCTGTATTGTGTCTCCAACTATTTGACTGACTTATTCTCAGGGCGCTTATAGCTGCCGAAGCTTGAACGAAGATATCTATCGGAAGCAGATTGAGGATAGCCTCCAGTCCTGCAGTAGGTGTGGTTCTCATGGCGTCAATACAAGCCAATCTCTGTATCTTCGTAAGAGCCGCTAAGTTAATTGTCTTACTGGCGGACTGCCACTATACAAGACAGCCTTAAGTCAGTATAGGTCTTACTATAGCCGTAGACATCCAGGTTTTCCCAAACATTCAATAGTGGCTTTCTTGATTCTTTCATTAATATTAGGTCTCCAGTTCACTTTCTTGTCAAGTATGAGGCCTAGGTATCTGATGCTGTCCGAGATTCTAAGGGGAGTGCCCACTATGGAAAGTAATGTAAACTCAGGAATTTTCCTTTTGTTAGTAAATAATACCAACTCGGTTGTCTGTGGATTGACCGCTAGTCCACATATTTGGTCTGGGTGTCTAGAGTCCTCAGCGCACCATCAATATGTTGCCATCAATATGAAGTCGTCCGCATAAGAGATGGTCTTAACCCCACTATACCTGAGTTCTCTGAGTACTTCATTTATTACAAAGACCCATAGTAGTGGGGAGATCACTCCGGCTTGAGGGGTACCTCTAGAGGTATAAGCTTCCAACTTCCTACCCTCGTGTTCCGTTATAATATGTCTTTCCTCAAAGAATTCCACAATCCAATTGATCAGGGTATTGTGGATATTGACGTTTCTGAGTGTTCTACGCATCGCATCCGTTCTGGCATTGTGAAATGCTCCTTCAATGTCCAAGAATGCAGCTAAAGTGTATGCCTTAGACCGATTTCTCGATTGATTGTTTCCTTATTTATATCCTCGAGGCGTAGCTTACTGCGAATGTGAATGTCTGCTAGTCTCTCCAAAATGTTTTCAGTATAAATGAGGTAAGGCTGATTGGCCTGAAGTCTTTTGTTTGACCAGCCTTGGGTATAAATACCACCTTGACATCTCTCGAAGTTCGGGGATATGTCTTCGTATGAGACTACTAGTAAATAGTTCCCTGAACACCAGAACAATCGTGCTCGCAGTACTCTGTAGCATGATCGGAATAATATAATACCATCCAGTCTTGGTGATTTGTAAGGGGAGAACAATCTAATTGCCCACTTAATTCTCTCCTCTGAGATCAAATCTGCTGATAATTTATATTCCGTGCTCGTACCAACTCTTGTACTGTCGACAGATTTGGTTACACTTCCTGGGAAGTGCATACTTATCAGTAACCTCTGAATCTGAGTATGGTTCAGTCCAATTTCCGTCGGGATCTTTGAGTGACCCTATAGTCGTAGTTTGTCTGGAGAGGATATCCCTTAGTCTTGCAGATTCTGTTGTTCGCTTAAGTACTGCCACGGACGGCGCATAACTCTTTGCGTCTCATTTTTTAACTTCCTCTGACTGGCGTTATACTGATCGCAGACCACATTAAGGAGGTAGCTGGTTAATGTCTGCCAGCTCTTTATTCCACCATAGAGGTGATTTTTTCTTCTTCCTTTTGGTCATCGGACACGCTAGGTTGAAAGCCTGTTTGAAGACCGTACTGACTTCCTTGGCTTTGCTGTCGATATCCGTGGGACTTTGCAAGCCACTTTTTTACTGAAGACATCCCAGCTAGCCTTCCTGGGATTCCTATATGGTTTAGAAGAATCACAGGCACTGTTTAAGAATAAAGAAATTGTCTTTATCATTCTCAGTTTCATTGGAATATTTCGATTGGAGTATACTCTATAGTGGTAATTTTTCTTACATTGCTCTGGAATCTGGGTAATAATATCCAGTCTTTGTTATGTTTCCAGGATCTGAGACTGCTTTGTGCTGTTGGAGTTAGAATCAAACCTACTTTGGAGCTCCGCGCACCTTTAGCTAGTCAGTGGTCAGTGATATTCTCCAGCATCAAACCATCTTATCTCACTTAGCCCCAAGATGTCTATCTTATATTCTGTGAACTCACGCTTCTGTGAACTCACGCTTCTGTGAACTCACGCTCTAGTTGGTGGAATCTAAGTGAGTTAGATTGGTTAAACGGGTGACTGCACTGATCTCAACGGATCCATTGTGTTTTGTAAATCCTATCTGAGTTAAGAAAGGTCTTGACATTCTAGAACTCGATCGTTGTCTGTGCACGTTAGTCAAAGGTCGTCACGGAGTTTCCGTCCGCATGGGCTTTCATTTCGAAGTAATTGGCTTGTAATCTTGGCTTGTTGGACTACAGGAGGATTGGCATACTAATTTTTGTGGCTTTTCTTCCAATACTTGCAAGCTCAACAGTGATAGCTCGCTGTGATCTGCCTATGATGTCAATGTCAGCAGCTTATGCAAGTAATTGCAAAGACAGCTGGTGTTGGATTGCGAGTTTCGCGCAATTGTCTCAACTATGATGTTGATAAAGTCAGATGATAACGCCTTGTCTGAATCCTTTTTTGATCTTTATGGAGCAGCGAGCGTTCCCCATCGTCATTTTGCATACTCTAGACAAGTTTGCAGGGATGCTGAAACTAGACATGGCTCTGTATGGCTCGTCTCTATAAATGCTGTCATATGCGGCATTAAAATCCATAAAAAGATGGTGAGTATCGTTCTGGACTTCTTGGGTTTTTCCAGGATCTGCCGTAGTGTGAATATTTAGTCGGTTGTTGACTTACCGGGCCTAAACCCGCATTTATAGGAGCACAATCAGCTCGTTGACAAATGGTTTCAGGCGTTCCGACAGAATCAGGCGTCCGACAGAATCTTATATGCAATGTAAAGGAGACCGATGCCTCTATAGTTGACGAAGTTTAGAGGGTGTCCTTTCTTGTGGATCGGGCAAACGATGCTCAGGTTCCATTCAGCAGGTATACATTCCTCCGACCAAATCTTGGAAATGTGTTGGTGTATGCTCTCCACCAAGTCATCCGCTGCTGCCTTAAAAAGCTCGGCTGGTAGTGCGTCCAGTCCAGCACCCTTGTTGAACTTGAGTTTGTATGTTGCTAACCTCACTTCATTCTGGTCGGATGGACGAAAATCTTGGTTTTTATCGTCCAGGGGCCTATTTCATAAAACTACACCACTAATAATTATTTGTGAATTCACTTGTAACTTGTAAATTATGTGCAAATTTTTGTTTCATAAAGAATGTCAATTCACTAATAACTACAACTATGCCAGGCTTGTAACTGCAAGTGAATTTACAACTGCGGCGAGCTTTTCTGTTTCATAAAAGTATTTGCGCAAAAAATTATTAGCGATGGACTTGTAACTACAAGTGAATTTCTTACAAGGGTAGAGAGACTAATAAAATCACGTACTGTGATCGCTTAACTGTAAAGTATAGCCGCAGACTCGTAGTTCTTCGCAAATAATTTTTAACTTGTAGTTACAGACCTGTAGACTTGTAGCATTTTGATCGCTAAACTTATAATTTGAATTTGCCTCGCTACAAGTGCTGAACAATGTTTATGGAACACAAAATTACAACTCGATATTTTATTTGTGCTTGTAGTTACAAGTTTACAAGTACAACACTTGTAGTTTTATGAAATAGGCCCCAGGTTCGAATGGGGATTTGGGTTGTCGTCGCCGTTTAACAGTCTGGAGAAATGGTTTTCCATGTCCTTAGCACCGACTGTGACTCAAGAACAAGGTTTCCTTGTTCATCTCTACAGGTCTATGTTCGGGTCTTGTTGCCTTGACACGTTCTTTTTACCTTTTGGTAAAACTTCCGAACATTATTCCTGGAGTAGAACCTCTTTGATTCCTAGATCGTGCGCATCTCGTGTTCTTTCTTTTACTTCGGGAGAAGCCGATGTTCTTCCCTCCTCTTTTGTTAGTAGAGCTCACGAGTCGCTCTCGTCCTCCTGTGTAGCGTCGCTTCGTAGGTTGGTTGTTTTGCTGCTTGTGCTCTGGCATTCTTCATCGAACTAGGGGTTCATCAAACTAGGGTTTCCGTGGTGGATTCTTGGGAACGATGCCACTGGTCTTCAGCACTTGAAGCTGGCTGCAAAGGATTTCTGAGAGAAGATTCTGGCGGTTTGTTGCGATTGCATCCGTTCAACGTTAAATCTATGCACAGAATTTTCTCGTTGTTGTGGCGTTTGAGATATCCGGTCCGTTTGTAGCACATTCTAGAGTAATACTCTCGGTTTCTCAATCTATAAAAGAGTGAAGGTCCATTACGTATTGCACCTATTTTGGTAACTAAAAACCATTCTGAATTTTTTAAATGGATCCGTTGTTGCTTCTATAGATTCACCTTCCAACAAAGCTTCTCCATTTGAGTTATTTATATTTTTCTACTTTCTATTTACCATCCAAACGTGTTGCTATACTTAGCAAGATCAAAGTCATAAATTCTTTGCCCAAATTAGAACTCATAATCTTCCAATCTAAAAGTGATTCACTCTCTGTAGTGACAAATCCAATATCCAAAACATACGTGATCTAATTAACCACAATCCACACTATGTCGAGACACAACTTCCTTCTTTTAAAAAAAACAGCATTCTTCGTATGACGCCAAACAATCGATTAGCCTTTCGGCACGTTCAACATTTTTATGAAGCTCACCACCATACTATTAGCCAACTCCCAACTTACAAAAAAAAAAAAAAAAATACAAACATTAATTAACACCCAAAAATAACCAACAGCGGCGCTATTAGTCTGGAGCCGGCAGCAGAAATTGGAAATATTCTTTTGGTTTATTTTTAGACACCCACCACCACCAACCATCACAAGGGGGTGACACTAAAATTGAAAATTGAAGTCATGGAGAGGGACACCTAACTGGGATGCACTCCCACATTTAGCGCGTGAGGTTAATGAACCAGATCCAGGGAATGTAGGCAAACTTCAAGACCAAATGAGACTCCGTGACGAAATGTAATTTATTCTATGATACAACGAGATTTTTTTTTGTTGTTTTGGTTTCGATTAAACGCATTCGGATATTGTTTCTCATTAGTGTGACCACTGTCCAGTTTAGAGGCTTTCTTCGAATTTATAATTTAATATGTACTTGCCATGCGTTGCGATAGATTAACTTGTAAGCACAGCCTTGACACGCAATGGTGTTTTGGTCTCGATACTGTGCACTATATTTTATTTGAAAGAAATATTTGGAACTTTCTATTTTAGTCCAATTGACTGACTTAACTGAGCGACCAGCTACTGATAAACAAATCAGTAGCCACATCTCATGTAGTATTGCCCTCACGTCTCACCTTCAAAATCTCATCTGAAGCGTGTGTTTTTAAATCGAAATGAAATTTTATCGTATCTGACGGATATAGCATTCCATTTGGGGTTTTTGTGGTTAAGATGGTGCAATAAAAGATTCACATAATGGAAACCCAGCACGAAGGTGTCTGTGTCTCTTCGCTGAGCAGAACAGTGCATGTGGAGAGGAAAAAGTATTCCATTTCCAAGCCATTAATGTGTGATAATATAATTAGCAGTTCAAGTAGTGAACAAAACACTGAATCGTGGTCGGAGATAAATGAAATTTCATTCTCAGATGCGATGCACAAAAACAAAACACGTCATCATATAGGAACCAAAAACAAAAAAAGATACAAACCAACTACTGACAGTTAATGGTATACTTTAGTGAAAGATAATTACTTTTCGGTCCAAATCCAAGGACTACGACATTCCTATGAAATTGGAATTCGACTTTCAGCAGTTGAAAGGTGAAGTAGGTACTGACACTGTAGTCCGACAGCAGAGTATGATTCGAAATGAATGATCTTCCGTGTCGAACTGGAAGTGTCAAAAGTAACTTGTATCTGTTAAGCGATTGTCATTATTTTTAAGCATAAAACCGCATTCCAATTATAAGGCTAAAACCTGCTTAAATTCCAGTACACATCATGTACAATTCCAATTACTGTTGACCGTGAAAGAGAGCGATAAAGTTGTATGTATCTATTGCGCTTAAAATGTGTATTCCCAAATAGATCTCGCAGGTTTTCATGATTCTTTTGCCGATCTATCTGATCGCATTTCCTGAATGGCCATTATGTAAATGGCCTTTGCTAGTTCTAGGTGAAGGTTTTTGTTTCTTCTGCTGTATATTGTCAACAGTAAGATCAGTGGCTGGAAGGTATCTCGCGAAAACTTCTTCTCTGATCACAGATGTATTCCATTTGGTCTAACTGGAAGATCAATTGGCCTTAGTTTAGGAACAGTATAGGAACATCTGTACTTCGCAGATTCCCTAACCTTAATATCCATGAGCTAGATACTCTTGTAGAGGATTTAACTGATGTCTTTAATAATGAAATGTCAATCTTCTGCTCAGCCAGTACTACTTAAGGTAAACCCAGACTTCCCGGGTGGATTCAGGAGATTAAAACCTTTAGGAGTGACTGCAGATGGATCTTCAACCTGGCCAAACAATTTCGTGGCTCTCAATCTTACAGATGTATGTATTTTATCCGCGAGATTTCGAACCAGACCAAAGTGTTGGGTCCCTTTTCGTCTCTATTCCACGATCCATCTTAGCCCGCGAGTCTCTCTGAATTTCTCCACAGGTCCTCTCTGGCTTTGAATCTTCGTGTCAACGCTGGTATCTGTTTAACAGAAATCTGGTTCATCCTCCGGGTTTCTATTCAGTGGCTTCCCAGAACCTCTCTTCTTCTGCTAGCTAGTGCCGGATATTGACAAAATATATAGTATGTGCTGCCATCCCGATTTCCTCCAGGCATAGTTCACAGGTGTCATCAATCAGAAGACCTTCTTTAGGTGATATTCGACATTTCCATGACCTGTAGATAATTCCAACATCCATTCCAGTGTTCTTCGCCCCAAGCTTAGAACTTCTCTATAAGGTCTACACCATATTACATAAAAGCTGGGAAAATACCATCTAATCCCACAGATCACTGCTGGCGCTTCTGTCCGTTCCGCTTCTGCCCTATCCGTCCTGTTTGCTCCTTGTTTCTTCAGAGCCCAGGGCTAATCTGACTTAAGGCTTCACGGAAAGTGTATTTCCATGAGGACCTCATTTGTACGATCCAGCGTCTCAACAATCTCCGCCGTTCTATCACGAATGAGTCCGCCTTTGGAAACCGGATCCCTGGAGACAATATTCCGAAGTCTATTGAACTCAAATGTGCTCCTCATATTTGAGAAAAATTCCCTCCACAACCGCCTTTTACGTCGTCGCAGCGTTGCATTTCTGATGCAGCTTTGCTCTGGTGAAGGTTCAATTGAATCACCATGGTACGGGCCCTCCTTCCGCCTACTGCGATAAATCCTTGTTCCAAGGTTACTTCCCTTACACCTATGTCTCTGGCATTGAGTGGGGCAGACTCAAGCACTGCTAAAATACTTCCTCTGAAGATACTCAAGTGAGCATGAACAGCATCCAGTCTCCACTCCCTTCCCATGTCGGTAGCACTCATTAGAATGTCGCTTGCCGCTGGCTGACTATAGGTTTTCATACCATTGTCGACTTTGACATACTCGCTCCCAGCATACGGTTTCTTTTTAGTCGCGTTGCTTTCTTCCGCTTATATTGGTCCTGATCTTTCGCATAACTTAGCTCGGTCCAGGTCGCTTGGCTTTTGAGGATGTTTCTGGGTTGGGTTGATGGACCTTCTGTTTCCTGGTTTGTCCATAAGGCTTAACATTGCCGGACACAGGCTATCCATCACATTTTCCGCTTTCCGCTTCCATGACTATTTTTTTTCTTTTGATGCGTCAATGGTTGTGGTAATCTTCCAAAGATACGATTCGTAAACCCAAATACTCGATATCGGGAGTACGCTTACGTACTAATCTTTACCAACACCACACTACTTCGGGGGCAACTTATGGTCTGTTCTCAGCTCTACTTAGTCATTCGAGTCTTCTTAGCTTGTTCTGCATGCTCGTTATGAAAGAGCAGATCTCCAACCAGTAGTTCCCTGAGCTTATCATATATAGGTCCATTGTTGCCTCTGCGAAGCGTCTACAGTGGAACATTGCGTGCTCTGCGTCTTCCTCTTCCTCTGGACATTCTATATTTCCGATAGTCGCCGTGCCCGGAGGGGAATTGTATGAGGTGGTAGTTATATTCCCTGTGTGCTCTCTTTGTCCAGACCTCGATTGTGAGAATCAGCTTGTGGGTCCATCTGGCTTTTGCCGTGTTAATCCACCTAGCTTCCCACAGTGCTACAGATGTTGCACTTCTGCTTTTACCCTCCTGATAATGCTGGTCTCTTGTCGGTTTGTGGTTCGCCTACGGTAAGCCCTTTGCAATTCGTTGGCGAGAATGTCGATAGGGACCATACCCGCTTTAACACAGGCTGCTTCGTCCGAAATTGTCCGGGAAACCGCATATTGTTCTTATTGCACAGAACCCCTGTATGCAGACGTGAGCTTTCTTTTTGTCTCTTTCGTTGTAAGAGCTTCCGCCCAGATCAAAGCAGCGTATAGAAATATTGAGCTTACCACTCTGGAAAGCAGAATCCTCCTCGCGTATTCAGGTCCACCGATGTTTGGCAACATCCCGGAAAGCGATGCATGCATCTTTGACGCCTTTTTACTGCAGTACTCGACCTGGGTTTTGAAGTTAAGCCCAAGTATTTTAACGCCTCTTTAGACTTGATTGATTGGCTCCCAAGTCTTTCGGTTGGTTATTAAGACAGCCTCCTGTCTTGTGATCAGCTAGTTCTAGCTCGGCTGGCCTCTAGGCTACGGTAACTACAGCGATATCATCAGCAAAGCCAACAATCTTAACTCTTTGTAGCAGCGTTAATCGCAAAACTCCGTCATACATTATGTTCCACAGTAGAGGTCCAAGGACAGACCCATAGGGGACTCCCGCGAAAACATTGTAGTATTTAAAGCCATTGTCCGTTTAAAGCCATCGTCCGAGCTTCCTATTAATGAAGTAGTTAAGGATTATCTTCACCAGGTAATGGGGTGTATCCATTCTGGTCAGAGATCTCCTAATGCAGGATGAGTTTTAAAGGCATTTTCAACGGTGAGTGTTACTATCGCGCAATATTTCTTTATGCACTCTTGCCATCTTTTCCCCGGTATCTGCTGAATCTACTACATCTTGTAGAGCATCGATGGTAGAACACAATTTTTTAAAATCATACGCCAAATCAGACAAAGCTCATACATCCTCTTTGTGCCCCCTCGCCATCTTTTGCGCAGTATCGCTTCAGTTGCTGTGTCTACGACCTTTTGTACGGCATCGACTAAAGGGTTTAAAAAGATCTACTCTCCTTTTGTTGGCTGCTTTGATCGCTATATTTGGTATGTCGTCGGGTCCGGGCGCTTTGTTGTCGCCTATCTTCCTGCATGCTTCATGCAATCTGCATCGTCATCTTTGTGTTCGTCCACAGCGTCGATAAACCTCTCGGCGCCTTGCAGCAGTGCATTGTCCATCGGCGTCGACGATTGTTCAACTGAATCCTTTGGTTTTTCTTTGGAATCCACTGTCTTCACGAGCTCTGCTGCTGTCAATCCCGCACCTTCCAGTACTTTCTCGACGACTTCGGAGCCTTCCGCCTTGTCCTGTGATGGATCGTTATCGTTTTTACTGTCATTAAAAAATGGATGCATAATGGTTGCATGAGTCGGGGAGAAATTATGGACCAGGTAGGCAGAGATCCCCATTACCTCCCCTACTTAACTAGTATACAACCCTGACATAAGACCCAAAATTTTTTTTATGGGACTAATGGCCCGATGCGAGGAATCATTGGCATTATTTGGGCCAACAGATATTGGCGTTTCCATGCAGACTGCGGATAGTAAGGGATATCTTCGTATTTGTACTCGTAACTACAAGTATGGGCGAAAATATCCATACGCCATCACGAACTGTGTTAATTCTACTTCTTGATTCTCATTAATTCTAAATGGTATTTTTCTAAGTCAGTACTAACTTTGATTTTGAACAAAACACATGAAAGTTTATTAAATAGCCATTTATTTGTATTCAATCGAAAGAATACATTTTGAAATTAATTTTTTAATACAATTTCGGGCATTTGCCTACCACGGCTAGATCTGATGAATGTCATCCGAGAGACAAAGTTTTCGACCACTTTTTCAAGCATATGTGGTCGTATGTCCTCAATAACACGAATAATGTTGGCTTCCAGTGCGTCGTTGTTGATTTGGTAGCTACTGTACGTATCCCCAAATAAAATAATCAAGAGGCGTTAAATCACAATTCGATTTGGGACATATGTACATACATATGTCCCGAAAAAAACATATTTTTTTTTGATAATCTTAGAGAATTCAAATACCCAGAAGAGCATGAAACAAGTAAGTACATGATAAAGCTACAGTAAATATCTGCTGCAACCCCCCTGTTTGGGGTCACTGTTGGATTTAGCGTAGGTGCGAGGTTGAGTATATGAAAAGTTTCTTTATATCCATGTTTCGAATGTTTCGCATGAATTTAAAGAAACTTTGCATACCCCAAATTCAACAGCGCCCCCAAGCAGGGGGGTTGCTGGGGGGCAACATGCCCCCTTTTCGTTATTCCACTGTTTATGCATATAAGTTTTCGATTATATCCACTGTGGTGTAATGGTAGCACTGAAAATCTCCTTCAGTTGAAATTTCAAAAACATATTTGTTTGTATTCCAACTATTTGTCAACATCAGCGTGCTTTCTCAACATAATCTATCTCTCGTTTGTGAAATGTCTCCTCTGTTTTTTTTTTTTTTTTTTTTACAAAACACATTCCTTTAGTTTATTAAGTCACTCCGGCATACTGACAAACGTGTCATAAATTAAATGCTAACCAAGTCGTCACAATGTCGGGTTCTTACTGAACTGAACACAGTTTCCCAACCAATTCACCCATTAACCACATGCATTTATAATGAGAAATTCCAGAACACACCAAAATATGTTGCTCGTCTGACTGACAATGTGTCGGAAAGCTCCAACATTCTATAAAACATTAAAAAACAAAATAAAAACATTTCCCTCCTTCCATCTTGGAGAATTTTTAATGTTCTCGCTCGGGTTTTATTTTTTTAAGTGCGCCACACTCCGTCGTGATGATGGCGCGGCAGCGGTGATGATAAAACTCAAAATTTATGGAGTACCCCCAGTGTATCGGTAGAAGAAAGTTTGTTTACACTAGGGATTGGCCAAAACGACTTGAGAAGTGGGATGTAAATACCTATATATGTATGCATACCTATGGAGTGCTTGTGTGTTGACAAATTTATTTTTCAATTTCGGGACACACTTTGCGCAATTTATGAAGGTTGACTGCTAAGAGAGGCCTAAGGTAGCATTTGATGGAATTAAAGTGGAAGGAACATCCCGTTAGGTAAACACCGGCCAAATTACCTGACAACTCTTTTAATTTCGTTAATTGCTTTAAATATTCATGCGGGCCCGGTAATTATGAAACCAGCAGCAACAGCAGAAGAGCATACCTTCAAACGTGTACTCAACAGAATGTGAACAATGCTTGAGTGCTGGAGAAGGGTGCGGCCAAACGATGACAACCATGACAACGATGAGGACGTTCACAATCGAAATGTAGTCTACCCCTAATCAATTCGTTTTTCAGACAGGTCTCTGAACCTGTACATACTTTGGTGAGCAGAAGGGGTATTCTAAACCACCCTCACATTCCACTTGAAGGCGTCATTTCTTTACCCGGCTGAGGCATAAAGAGCAGCCCGCTAACGAACTTAGGTTTGCTTGAGTGATTAACCAGCTTTTGCATATAACGAACGAAGAAAACCCTGCCCTCTAACAAGGTAAGAGGGCATGATGTAGTTGCTTTTGTCATTCATTTTGTACGAGTATATACATACGTATGTATGTATGTATGTGTAAGCGACTGCATAAAGAAAACGTTTGCTTTCCATCTTACCTGCTTACGTAAGGAATAAAGTTTTTTTTCCCATTTCTTAGGACGACGAAAAGAACAGTGAAAGAAACGGATTATAACGTAATTCTTGTGAGGTTTTTCCCCCTCTCCCCTTGCTAAAAAGGATTACACGACAAGTTTTGAAAGTGAAAGACGACTTGGAGAGTGTGTGACTTTATAATGTTATTTTAATAATGTGAGCAGTAGTAGATAAAGGGTGTCCCATAAGGAAAATTACTTTTTTTTAATTTATTGGCAGCACTTAAGCTTTGACAGATGCCAATTAAATGTCAATTGAGAAGAAACATGTCTAAAATTTTAGGCCAAATTATAGAAATCTCTATGGGTAAGTGGACATTCTGTAAATATGTGTGTTTTGTCGCTCAGTAGCCATTTTCTAAAGTGAATGTTTTGAACTTCAAAATCGGTGTTTAAGGCACGCTCTGATACTGCTGGAATCTGGTACTTGGGGGCCTTGTCATCGGGATATGAAAATGTTAGGTACAGTGTGCTTTGGAATAGAGGGTGTCATTTAAGGAAAACGACATTTTTGTATGAGGTTAGAACACTTAAGCTTTGACAGATGTCAGTTGAACGCTATGAGAAGAACATGTCTAAAATTTGAGGCCGGTTAATGACTCTGGGTGATTGAAATACCGAAATTAGAGAAATTTTAATGGGTAAGTGGACATTCTGTAAATATGTGTGTTTTGTCGCTCAGTAGCCATTTTCTAAAGTGAATGTTTTGAACTTCAAAATCGGTGTTTAAGGCACGCTCTGATGTTGCTGGAATGTGGTACTGGGAGGCTTTGTCATCGGGATATAAAAATGTTATATAGTCGGAGATACATCGTCGATATACATACATATAAGTTGAATAGAGTCGGTGCCAGTACTAACCCTTGCGGTTGCCCATTTTTAAGAGTTTCTTTGTCACTATGCTGACTAAAGTGCCTGTTGTATGAAATGGTATAATTTAATAGATTATACCTTGGCTCCATACTACAGCTTTAGTTGCTTTGAAACAGCTCCTCCTTGGTTAAAGTCAATGTCCATAGCTGCGTTCAGTCCATGAACCAACTTGGTCAATGGGAATGGGCTAATTTATGCTTGGGCGAAGGAAATTCGCTGAAATAGTCTGGGAGTTTACGAGCTGCGGTTTCTGCTGTGCGGTTTTCGACATCAAGTTTAGTATACCCATGGGAACCCGTAAAGCTGCTTGGTTTTAGACCCATAGGACAGAATAGGTCTGACGATGGCTGTGTACATGTATAGTAGTAGATGGTGACGTCATTGGACCCACATTTCTTACCAAAGATTTTGTTAGACGTATAGAAGGCTATGGATGTCTTCCTTATCCTTTCTAGCGTATTTTCTTTCCAGGTCAGCTTATGAAGTATACGGCCTAAATATCTGAGATTTGGAGGGCTATACCATTGAGTCTCAAGGGTCCGATCTGTGGGATTGTTCTGTTGTTAGTGAAGAGGATCACTTCTGTTTTCAAGGGGTTAACGTTCAATCCAACTCTTTCCGCCCATTTGTGTAGGGTGTTGAGGCTGGTTTGAAGTATTTCGAAGATGGTGGGTCTGAACAAGCTGATGGATCTGAGCATACCTATCGCCATTATGACGACATCATCCGCATGTGCGACAACTTTGATCCCACTTCATTCTAATTTTTTAAAGATTCCATTCACGACAATAGTAGAGGGGATAGGACCCAACCTTGCGGGGTAACTCAGTTCTGAGTTGATGTGTCTCGTCTTGAGCATGCATTCAACCCAGTCGGAGATTACTGATTTTACATTGTTGATCCCATCTATTTTCGGCCGCATCTTTGACTAGGTCCGTTAACGCCACAGTAGATGGAGGGTTCGGGTCATCGTAAAGCAAGTAGGTCGATTAAATACAATAATGATGCAAGTGCGATACTTACAGTTGGATTGGCCCTTGAATATGTTGGTATCTTAGCAGTTCAGTACGCAGATCCTGCCACTACTATTCCAGGGTTCCTGAACTAGAGCTATGTCAATATTTTGTTTTGTTAGTTGGGTGTAGAATTTGGCCCTGGCCATCTTGTACCAAAGGGACCGTCTTTATTACTTCCTTCCTCGGTCTAGAGACATCGATTCCTTTCTTTGTGTCCATACGACTGAAAGGATTCGCGGGTGACCTGACTGCAGAAGTTCTGGAAGCTAGGCGGCGATCTGCTGAAGGCGCGGATCCTGCTAGTGGTCTCGGCATGCGTGGTTTCTTAGGAGTTTTGTCGGCTCGCTTGATTGGTGGCTGTATCGCAGTAGTGCCAGTTGCCGACCCAGGATTACTGTTCTTATCTACTAGGGATAGAAGTTTTTAAGCCCTTTGTAGGCGGTTTCGGTTCCTATCGTTAAGACTTGCTGCATCAGCTTTGTTCATTCTACGAATGGTTCGCCTAGCATTATTCGACTTGTTTCCCTTTCCGACAACTGGCTTTTAAAAGTCAGTTTCTTCTGGCTCTGCTCGCCCTTGTTGCCTACGGGTCTGAACCTAGGCTAGCAATGGGCTCCTGATTGGAACTGCTAGAAGAAATGTAGTTGGGCCTCCAGCCACGTTGATTATCGACACGGGTTGTATGACACCTTGATCCAGCTCATAGGAGGGATCAAGTTGAGGAAGACGAGAGAGTCGAAAGTAGTGAAGTAAGTAGGTCGGGGGCTTACTCTTTAATCCCGTATCCGAGGAGTAATTTTTGATTTGAGAAGATTTTTCATAACATTTCTACTCTCAGATGTTTGTCAAACGCTCCCGAGAGGTGTTGTCTGAGATTCGTACCTTGAACCTCCTGGTCAGTAGTCCAAGCGGACTAAACTAATGAACCAAAGCGCCCAGGTGTTTATTAAGGAAGTTGTCGTTCATCGGAGGACGAGTACCTAAGTGGATACTTTCTAGTTTATTGCCACTAGGCCTGAATCTAACTCAAGCGTATATAAAGTTTGTGGGACTCAGAGATAGAGAAAGAGTTAGAGTAGTTGGCCAGGGGTTCATAGCTCATAAGTTTGCGACGAATTTCGAATCAAAAATCGAAGCATTACGGAGAGTATTCTCCATCCAAACGAGTCCTTGCTATATACCATGCCTAAGTGTGAGCCCGCCCTAGAACTGTCGGCTTAAATCGATATGGGAGTGAGGTGAAAAAACTCACATTTGACACCCCCTGTCGTTGCTTTTCTGCACCTGTTTTGCCCATCGCTGAACCAACAGATCGGTTGTATTCGATGTATCTAACAAGAAGATGAAAAGTGCAAACTCCAACAATGAGTCACTTCCTTTTCGCTGCTTTTTTCAACCCACAGTTCTACATCACGCAATGACTCCAGACACCATATATGGTCATGGAGCCAAAGCTCATTACTCCCTTCAACTTCCCGTAACACAATTGTAGTATATCCCATCCCATTCCAGCACTCCCCACATGGTTCTTTTGTACTGTTCTCACTGTTGTAACAAGTTAACGCTTCACTGGCTCCAGCAACAATATAATTGTCCCGGGGACCGCTTAACTTCGCTTTCGATTTCCGTGCGGTTCTTGCTCTCCGATGCTCGTAAAAAAAAAAAAAAAACTAAAACCCAGAGAACAATAAGCAATTTATGTTCTCGATACGAATTCCGCATTCGAACACAATGAACATATTTCATAGATACTTTCTTATGTCGTTTTTGGCTTTTGTTGTGCTGAGTTGTATTGCGTTGCGTTCTATGCTCATCCGGTAATGGGTGCTTCTTCTCATTGACCACACCATTCATTCCGACAGTTCGCCGCCGTCGTTGTCGGTCGGTCACAGATAATATCGTCTCGGATTATGGCGCTCAGCGTATAGGTTCTGCATTTTCTGCCATTTAATGCGATTAGCGTCATTGTTTAGCTCAAAATAAAAAAAAACGTACGAGCAGAACCAAAGATATAGATAAATCACAACAATCACAAATAGAGGAAGTACTTGTATCTTCTACATGTTGGAGAGACTCGGTTTGTTTGTATCGCATTTCTTTATCTTGTGTACACGTCAGATGAACGAAACAATGCAGAATTATCTTCTTTTTTGCCATAAATGCCAAGGGTACAGAAAAAAAAAACCAAAACTTACTTAACGTTGATTAAAAAAAAAGCAAAAAAAAAAAATGTTTGTATGAATGGAGCAGCAGACTGATTGGCAGTTGGCAGTGAGATAAGGCAAAGCTGGAATGATTTACTCTAGTTTGTGGATACAAAATGTAGCTTTAACTTTTGGAGTCCATGCTTGAAGCCTTAAACGAAGTGGCATTTATATATTTTGGCAATAAAGTTAGGAATTGCTCAATGTAGCCTTTGTCAGCATAGATAGATTGTTACTAACTGAAAGTATCTACTTGATTGCACTGTTGCAACCACATGCAATGATTACATTCCGGAGAGGTGTTGTTAATTGTCAGATTCTTTAGCAGTTTTTGAGCCTTTCTAGGTGTCGAAGATTCCATCTGACAAGATCAAATGACTGATGGACAGATATAAATGGATACATGCCGTGGGATGCGCATCACAGCAATGACACAAACCCAAGAGGTGAGTTGACATTATTTTGTCCAAAAATGTCACCATCTGCAATAAGGGTTACACTCCAACTGCAAGTAATAGATAAGGAGTGCTAAACATCATACCATCTGGCCTGTGATAGAGGCTTGGGACACTAACGAAAGAGAAATAGAGAGCTTCCTACCTATGGTCAGTAATACCTACAGAAACCCCAGTAGAGGGAACTGCGATAAAGATACATATATCCACGGACAAAAATACAGTAAGGCAAAATCTCCGAAACATATGTAGACAAGATAGTGAACAACCTTTGCAAAATAATGAACGAAAAGGTCTGCACAGTCAGAAGGGTATCGAAGAGGTCCCAAACGTCATGGTGGAATAGTGATAGTGAGCAAACAGGTTAGGCATTTCTACAATACGCCAAAGTTCCTAGGGGGTGATATTAAGTGGGATGAATACACAGAAAGTAAAAGCGAGTTTAAGTACTTAATCGGGCAATCTAACTATTGAAACTACCAGACTCCGTAAGATGCTGGTCAAAGATGCGGCAGTTCCCAGCTTCATCAAAAAATCTGACGTTTTGTGGGTGGAAAGCAATGACGAAGTATTGGAAACCCATGTCGAAATTTACTTTCTAGACCGTATTACACCAGTGGTTTCTATAATAAGTGGATACTATGTAAGATAATACTAGTTTGTCAATAGAGGGGGAGGTTGTGGATCTCGTTACATGGAAGAACCGCCAGGCCCTGACGCCATTCCAGTAAAGGTTAAGAACATGGTTAGGAAAATCTTCAAATTTTGTTTAAGGGTAGGCTACATACTAGGAGCGTGGAGGGAAGTAAGGGTCATCTTTATACCCAGCCACACTCTAGCAAAGACTACAGACCCATAAGTCTCTCGTCATTCCTCCTCAAGATACCTGAAAGCTTCTGGCGATTCACATTGAAAGTAAGTGTTATAACGGCGGCTTATGCAAAGCTCAATCGACATATCTTAAGCATGTCGAACATTAAAACGAGCCTTCACTACATAGAATTCACATAGAGAGCGCTTTTAACAACGTAAAAGGGGATTGAACTACACTTGCCCTGGATAGCTTCAATCCAACATCGATTACTTCTGCAAAATGCTCATCAAAATTAGGCATTCTATCAGTAGACTAACGCCTCATGGAGGCCTTTTATCACCTGGATTCTAGTCATTGATAGTATAAGTACTTAAAGAAGAAACCAGTACAGGAAAAGGGAACAGTGCATATGCGGATGATGTAGGAATTCCTAGACAGAGAAAATTCATAGATACATTAAGTAAAATGATGAGAGAGAGTGTACCCTGACAAGACAGATAAATAAATATAATATAATAAGAGATACCACCCTTCAAAATGCCGAAACCAGCTGGGGTGGAGGTGTACCTTTCGAATCGATCTTAACATACAGGAAAGTGTCCGTAAGGCCTATAATCCTCTCTTCATTTGCAAGAAAATAGCGAATAAAAGTGGGTCTGAAACCAGCAATGATGAAACTCTCTATATATGTATCATGAAAGTCAGACCAAGACAAAGAAGAATACACGGGGTAAGTTGACCAGAGTACAAAGAACAGACTGCATTGCCATTACCGGTGCTTTGTACACCACCCCCACGGCTGTACTCGACATGTTTATGCATCTTTTACCACTGGACCTACTGGACCTTCCTTAAAACCAGCAATGTGGGACATATCTCGATATCACTGACGTTTCGGATGAAATCCTTGGTGCCCTCGACTTTAATACACCATATGAAGTACATAAGGTACCCTGAGAGGAGGGAGGATCATGAAAGGATGATCGTCTCTCTACAAAATAAGTTTGCAACCTATACAGAGTCTTTCAAAACCAGTAAGGGTATGGTGTCAGGTATAAGTATTCTCCAGGAATATAAACCTACAGGTGACTTTGAGACTTCCAGAGTTCCTAGATCAGCATACATCATAAAATCTGAACTAGTGAAAAATTGGACACAATGATATAGGGGAGAACGAAAGGGACGACGTACTGGTCAAGAAAGGATCAGATCCACATGCAATACTAGGCATAGAACCACCAGTTTGCATGGCCAAGAGGATTATTCTCGATTGGATCAGCATGGGTGACCTAAGATGGTCCAACTTAGGGGGACATAGGTTGTTAGATCGTATAAAATCTTGGGAAATAGTAAAACTAAGCGGGTCACGGTTAAGAATAGGGATAGGGATTCTCTCTGGTACTTCTCTTCTGAGGATAGATATGTACATACATACATACTGCACCGACCTACTCGTCTCGAAGGACATCACACATTTACTCTGTGAATACCAGGGCATAGCCGGAAATAGACTGAAATACCTTGAAATATACTTGGGTTGGGTCTTCGAACTAAATCAGTGAGATATTA
This sequence comes from Xylota sylvarum, assembly GCA_905220385.1. Taxonomy (NCBI): domain Eukaryota; kingdom Metazoa; phylum Arthropoda; class Insecta; order Diptera; family Syrphidae; genus Xylota; species Xylota sylvarum. The sequence goes on from LR999960.1 coordinate 12,044,287, forward strand.
AAATTTTGTAGAGAATATCCTTTACTCTGCTATCAAGACTTCAACAGAAATAAAACGAAGAATAACTCTTGCCAATCGCTGTGTCTTGTGGCTGAGAAGGCAATTAAAAAGTAAAGCCCTATCCGGAACAACTAAGGAGTTTCTGTACAAGATCTTGATGATCCTAGTTCTGCTTTTTGGCGGTGAAGCTTGGACTCTATCTAAAGCGGATGAAAATATTCTCGGTCGCTTCGAGAGAAAGATACTTCGTAAAATTTTCCATCCTATTTGCGTTGACGGGCTGTGGAAGAGGAGATTCAATAACGAACTATACGAGCTATACCGCTACATCGACCTAGTCAAAAAATTACGCATCAGTCATCTAAGATGGCTAGGACATGTAGAGCGAATGAAACCCGAAGGGACAATGCCAGACCTCTTCTTAGGTGGCACACACAAGTAGAAGGAGACCTCAATAAATTTAGAGTGCGCAACTGGAGGCAGTTACCTAAGGGACTGGGCTAACTGGAGAGGTTTGTTAGTAACACGACCTAAGTACATAAGTAAGTCCTTCAGTTCAAAATGACTTGATGGCTTTGTCAATAAGCAAAATATTTGTTATTGGACAGCAACAAACCCACATGTGCTTCAAGATACTCCATTGCATCCACAAAAAGTGGATCCTGTGGTGTGGATTTCATGATAATGATCGGCATGTTACGGTCAATGGAGTTCACTTTCGTGCCATGTTGGAAGACTTTTTTTTTTGATCACAATTGGATGGTCTTGATATCAGCGATATGTGGTTTCAACAGGATGGTGCCACATGTCACATAGCTGGTCAAACAATTGATCTATTGAAGGGGAAGTTCGGTAATGGTGTAATCTCAAGAAATGGCCTCCATCGGATAGTTATCCAACTGATAGCTATCCAGAACTATCAACTATGTACCTTATTATAAAGTCAAAGTTTGTTGGGTTGTTCTTGATCACCAAGGAATTGAACGAACCTGCGTATGACATGGGCTTGGTTAGCTACTTTTCTAACGAATTTATCCAACGATGCCTCGTAATAGCTGAATCATCTGGTCTTCTGATTTTTAGTAGAGGGTCATCCTTAGTCATCGTTTTAATTCCCTCAACAACCTCTCCTAGCTCTTGATTTTTCAGTCAGTGTCAGAGTAAGTAGTGAAATGTCTTCACCTGTCATCATATTTCATCGTAAGCCACTGCATCAACTGCTTTAATTCTCTTACCTTCTTTAAAATGCCAACTCTCCCCTTACAAGCTACCACCTAATTACATAATATTTCCTTTTGTTTTCAAAATAATTACTTCCAGTCCTATTTTTAATTAGAAAGGAAAGCAATTGTGCTTCTACGTAAATTTTAATGAATAAATTACCGACATTAAGCTAATTGATGTCTCCTTGATAATTAAATTGTGTATGACACCATTATGGTGGAGAATTGCGAGACTTTGCAGAAAAAAAAAAAAAGAAAAAGGCCGAAGTAATCCTTTGGGAAGATGAATGGATACAATTGTTGGGGTATTCAAGGCAGTTTAAATGCTGAGTCATATTTTTAGTCATTCATTGTTCCTTATTCATAAGTTTCCTGTACTTATCAGGATTTTGCTAAGGTAGTAGAAATTGGTACAAGACTTCCTATGGGGAAGATACTATACTGGAGATTCCATAACCATAAGCATCCCAAATACTTGCTGAATGAAAACACTTGAATTTTTTTCGAATACAATTCCCAACTACAAGTTATTTGTTTATCCTACGTGAGATACTATCATACAATCGCAGTCTATGACCTACCTTTAATATTTCATAGGCTACACTTAAACGCTAAGCAAGCAATGAATCCTGGCAGATTTCGCCAAAGACTACAACTGTAGCGATGGCATTAGTATTGCTCTCGAACATTATCCTAAATATGTAGATATCAACAGTAATGGACCCAGATCTGAACCTTGTGGAACTTCACTTCTGATTCTGTCTGTACGCTATCGTCGCTACTAGACAGTAGTGTCTACACTATTCAGACAATTACTAAGCCCAATGTCGCTGCGCGGTTTATTTGGTTTGCTAGAGTCTGCTTATTCTGCCTAGATTTTCTTATCTGTGAGCTCCTTATATCGTATCGATCAGCATTTTGAGGTACTTTATGGCCGGTTGCTAGTTGTATGTTGTGACTATCAACTTGTAACTTGCTTCTGGCTAAATCCAGACCGATTGACTTCTACTGTTTTGCTGTACGATTGCTTCAGTGCTTCAATATGTTTTTCACTTCCCTGCGGATATGTTCCACAAGATTGGTCCTAGAACCGCCTCCTGTGGAACACCACCGACTATCTGGCATTCCTTTATTTAATCATCACTATCACATGTGAGGAAGAATATATTTCTAAAATAATCTGTCGCTATATTGATGATGCAGTGTCTTGAGAGTGATCCTTTGTTTGAAAGATCAGATTGATCACTGAGGTGCCATGTTAATCCGCGGACCAGGAAGCTACTAGCAAAAGTAATATTGCTCATTTCCTGTATTTGATATTATCACATCCTTCAAAAGAATGACTTCCAAAAGCATCTACTGTTTGTTTTTTGACTATTGTAGTCAGTAGCCGATGCCTTAAAGTCCACTATGATTGCTAGAAGATTACAGCCTCTGGTGTCAACATTGCTTCGATCACTTCATTGGGCGCATTTGGTGATGCATAGCATCCGTATAACTCTCACAGGTGACTATTGTCACTACTATATCCTCCACTTAGAAAACACTGCTATGGCTCGGAGGTCTGACTGAAGCACAGTGATTCGGAGAAGATGCATGCGTTTACTCCAATCTCCATTTTGAACACATCTGTCTAAACAGCTGTGGATTCCATACTCTCTACTCGGGTAAAGGCTTGTAGGCTCGTTTTGTCAGTTATTACTGCTTTGCCTATGTATCTTTGTATATAGATATATAGATACTTGTAGAAACAAGTAAAATCAGGTTCAGGAAGGCTTCAAGTTCTGCCATCGGTGTGTTACCCATTGTGCTAGTGCAATGTAAGCTTCCATCAGACAATTTTCGAACTTCATACATACTAACAGATATGTCTGCAGATATAAATAGCATAGGACTAACTTTACAGCCTTGCTTGACTCCAAAAAGAAGTATTTAAGAAGCCTTAACTAACTTATAGCATCGTTGCAACTAAATATCGGAACTTGAAGACAAAAAGGATCTTTTGTCCTCTGACTTGAACGCTTTGCTTAAATCCAAGAAAAGAAGTAAATCTTCTATCTATTCAGGTATAATGACACCAAAAAGTTGTCCAAGAACCAGAAACCATCATCAGTTTAATATAAAGCGCTGGAGGTTACTGACATATCGTCGCTAGGAGGTTATTGATATCAATTTATGCAAATTGTCGTAGAAGTATGCACCTAAGTGCAATCTTCTACGAGCAGAGAGGGCTTGACATGTAGAGTTTCTTCTTCTTCGTCGTCCATGGAACTTCTACAAAAAATCGTGAGGCCCAGCCTACTAATAATGCAGGATCCCATAATGACACCTACTATGACTGCTATGAGAGACCTATTCTATCTGATTAGACAGGTGGGGCGTTTCTGATCCAGATTGGACCAGATTTGTTTATTAACGAGGGACGTAGTGTAATCTGCTCATATACGGTTTGGTAAATGCACAGCATTGAGCTTAAGCGGTGGTTTAACTGTAGCGAGAGGCTAAACCGATAAGGTTGTACCCTTCAGCTATCTCCTTACGAGACAATCAGTTTTTCTGTTAAAAGTGAAGGATTCCAGAGATTTGATCGCGGTCTAACAGTTTGAAAGAATGAGAATATCCCGATTAGATATCTAAGCCACGATAAGCCTTACTTTATCGCCATGATCACCGCCTGGAAGACACTTCATTGGTTGAGAAAGCGGCAAGAGATACTTATGTTTCGTTGAAGAAGACACATTCTCCTATTCTCGATTCTGTTTTTGATCTATCTGTAAAGAAGCATGTGTATCCCGTGTTTTGTTGTAATAGATCCTCCTCCCAATCCTCTCTTGAGGGGATACGTATTTCGAAGTTCTTGTCGAACAGCAGTTGATCATGATCATTGAGAATAGAAGAGTGTTCAGTACTTAGACTAGACCACAGAGATGTCATCGGCGAAGTCAATTATTTTCGAAGACCTCGGGGTTCGAAGTCTGAAGATGTCATAAGACATTAGGTTCCACACAGTAGCGGACCTAATACGGAGCCTTGAGGAACGCCGTCTGTGGTGTTATACCGACTCGTTCCATCGTCGGTGTCGTAGAGCAGTATTTTATTTCTAAAATAGTCCGTCATTATCTTCTGCAGGTATGCTAGTACCTTCCGTATCTTATGGAAATTATAGCTGTGAGTGGTAAGGCCTCCCATCTCATCGATTGCTCCAGTATTTTCTCCATGGTGTCCAATATGCATAGAGGCCAATAGGATGAGGGAGCCTATGGTAGTTTACTACCTTTAGGTAGGAGGACCAGTCTTTGTTTCTTCCACTGGTCGGGGAATACTCTACATATCTACCTATTTAGGGAAGTATCTAGAACAGTAGGTTAGGTTAGGTTAATGGGTTGACGGGAGAAGTCGGAAAGTTCTTTCAGAATTTTATTTCAGAGAGAGGACAAGGATTTTTTACTCATTTGTAAAGATTCTCTAGGTTTTTTGCTTGTTGTAGAGTACCGCGAACGCAGTAAAGCCTTACGTTGTGCTACGCACCAAGAACCTTAAGCTCTTCGCGACAGCAGCTGTTGTCACTACCAGGACTTCAGCTTGAAAAACACTGCTGCAATCAGGGAGTCTGGCCGAACTGGACATTCCGAGAATTTCAGAAAAGAAACCTGCCCCAACGCCGGTGTCCATCTTAGAACAATCCGTCTAGATGGGTATCGTTGATCCATTAACTGGTGATTGTTTTTCTTGCCATTCTTTTCTACTGGAAAAGTAAGTGACGAGTGGTCTTGTAAAGTCAAGACGGGGGTTATGTAGTCTATGCATACTATATTGCCCGCATATTTCTGTAGAATCTATGCTTATTTTGTTTGGCTTATTCGAAGGGCACTATTTGCGGCGGATTCTTGTACAAAGAGGTCTAGGGGTCTTAGGTTGAGTATTGTTTCCAGCCCCATTGTACGGGTGCTTCTCGTTGCCCCAGTGGTGCCAATGTAGGCAATTCTTTGATTTTTTTTTCATAATCTTAAGGTTGCTGGCTTTTTTCGTCGCTTGCCATCAGACCAAGTTGCCATACGTAAGTATCGGTCTTATTACAGCCGTGTAAAGCCACATGATGATTTTAGGGCTTGGACCCCGAATATTCAATCACTTCCCACTCGTGACTCGGTTGATCCTTGTTGAGGGATCTGAGCTATCTTTCGATACGATCTTTAGGGATGTAAGGTCCTCGTACAAAAGCTTAGCTTTGGGTCTGGTCAGGTGTACGATTTTCTTTCTGTCGATCAGACGAAGTCCAATTTTGGCCGTTTGGCCAATGACCATTGGTTCTTGAGATGAAAGCCTGGAGCCATGTGAGAGTGTGTCCATCTTCACAGGTCATAATTTTAAACCCTAATTGAGAATACCAAAAAGTGGGAGAAGTCCGTTATTTTTGACGATGATATCGTTTACCTCGTCCAAAATTCTAAGCGGCTAATCGAGCCGCTATTGATTCTCAGTGAGTTTCCGTTCAGGATTGCCATAATCTACAACACCCGTCACTGAGAATTTCTGCTTTTTCCGAAGGTTCGAAGCCGGGCAAAGGGTGTCATTAATCCTGGCTGTTTTGGGACGTACCTGCAATCGGCCCGAGCTTGCATTGGACGTCCCCGCACTCGGGTCGGTTGCGGGGGCTTAAGTCTGTCCGCGATTCGGGTAGAGCTGGACTGGTGAGTCGTATGTTTGTCCGTTTGATTAATCGTCTGGAGTCTGTTTTCGGCCTTGGCGAAAGCTTGTCTTTCCTTTTCCGTGAAGGAATTGTGCTTTCTCTTACTCAGTCGTCGGACGATCCTAACTGCGTTCCGTATTTGTCTCCGCAGGATTTCGTGTTCGTTTAGAGGTCTGGGTACCTTGCGTCTTTCAGCGGCTTAAGAGTCAGGAATTCTACGCACTTGCTGCTGGGAGACGTTTGGCATGACCTCCACTACCGTCCTATGACTGTCCATGATCGAGTCCGTGATATCCTGACTGCTATCACCAGGCTTAAGAGAGGTATCCGCAAACGAATAGCATTTGGACCTAAGGCTCTGAATGTTCTTCAGATACATATCCGCTCTTCTGCCTTACCAGGAGTTATGTTCTTACCTTCCAGTACCGTACGAGCAATAGGCTCGACGCAACGTTTGGCTGGTGAGTTCGGTAGCTCGATGCAACGTTTGGTTGAATGGTATGGAGCCACCTCGGCGGTACCCTTTGGCGTGCTTGTTAATGCGGTCGACCTTTCCCTCAGGTGGCCCCATCAACTTCGTAACGCTAATGTCGTCTGCAGAAACAGCACCCGCTAGTGTACGAGCAGTAGGCTTGTTCTCCGTTAGGCGCTGCTTCTGCAGATAAGCATGGGCACTAGAGTAGTTCTAGGACAGTAAGTTTCCTTACTAATTCGCCAAGCGATACATTATTGCAACAACTATTATTATAATTATAGTTCCTCGATTTAAATTCACACTTGTCTGACCTTCTTAATAGCCACAATGCGGCTTCAACTCTCAATGCGATTTCAACTCTTCTCTCTAGCCAATGATTGCCTAAATATTGATTCATGAAATATTGTGCAAATCAATTGCAATAAAGAAAAATATAACAAAAACAATATTTCCCAACGCATAAAATAGAGTTCACTATTGCGCCACGAAAGTTAAAGTTGGTAGCCACTCATTTCCATATGTAAGCTGCCAAAACGCACAAAGAAAACATTTAAGCCAGATGCGAACAAAGCCGGGCTGATATAATAAATTTGATTTATCTTCATCTTAGCTTATACTCGTGGTGTATCTCTTGCGAAAAAAAAGATACATACAACTTAAGAATACATAATCCAATTAAGTACCCCTTTCGAGGCTCCTAATGTGTCTAAGTTTTGCCCATTAAACCGTTTGGTGTTGGACTGCTGATGATGATCCGCCATGCAGAAACACTGACACCTCTTCTTCGCATTTGCCAATTAATTACACGCAAGTCGAGTTTTTAAGCGATATTCATGGATCCGAATCTGAGCTCTGGTGTGTGCATCTAATTAAGATGCTATCTTCATTGCAATGACCTCTTTGGAGATTTATGGTGAGTAAGCATCTTTTTGGATGTATATTACGGGTTCTCGTCGTTGCATGTCTAATTGTTATTTCTTTACCAATTTTTTCGGACAATAGAAATAAAAAAGTGAATTTACTACAACATCAACATTAACAAAGACTGAACTTTCTATTTCTTTTTAGATACACACACACACACTACGTCTAAATCGAAGAAAAATTGTTCCACTTTAAACAGATGTACATAGATGCTGTCGATTCGACACTATAGTCGCTGTGGAGGAGGTTAACAGTACAATTTATACAAAAGTATCTATCCAAATGAAAAGAAGTTAAACAAAATCTTTAAGGTGAGTGGTGCAATGGTTTATATTTTGAAGTACATACATATATAGTGAATGAGATACTTTTGAATGAATTGGGTGACATATTTAAATATTTTGTTTAATTGAGATGCATTCATAGTTTATGTGCATTTTGATGAAAGTCTATTATACTTCGAACTACTAGAGCCTTTTTTAAATAGAAAGCGTAGGGCACCTTTAGACAACTAACCATTTAAAGAGTGTTCTACACCGGTTTCCTTTAAATAGCTCAATTCGCTTTTGTTTGAAACTTGAGAAGAGTACTAGAAAACAAGACAACCATGGAATAATACTCCTCAGATCATTTTCAACTTTCGTCATGGAATATCTAAAATTTCACTAACTGACTGTATCTATACTTTTAGGCGCATGTTAATCCACATGTATAACAGTCTTTACATTCGTAGTTAGATCTTAAATTACTAAATGTTATTAATTAAGGAGTGCTGCATCTTTAAGTAAGCCTATTTTTCGTACAAAAATTAATTATGACGCGTTCTTCTTCTATTTCGTCAGTCTATTAGACATTTTGTCATGAACCTAAAAGTATACAATGGTTTGGATTTTTACATTACTTATTTGTCTTGTTTAGAGTGCTGGTGAAGGAAAGTTTTTGCTGGTACTTCATTGATATAGATATAGCGACATTGTTTTCGTAAGATGTACCCTTACGTCACTATTGCTTCTAGCAACTTTATTGTGAACTTGATTCCAGAGTAAGGTGCATGTAGATACTCGTTATACTCGTTTTTTTAAAGCTGCTTATAAAGAAAACAATGATTATGTACTCTCATCTTGAGTTTTTGATATATTACATGACTTAAACCTCCATGTTCCCTATATGTATATCAAGGACTACATGTAAATTCGGGATTGGTTTTCTAATGGGTATTTTGTGACGTTGGTAGTGGGCCCTTAATCAAATATTCTTTCTAGTATTTTGAGTACAAACACGTAGGGCTAATGGGTTTTAGATCTTTCGGGTTTGAGTATAAAATTGAAATCATTGCTTAGACCGAAGTACATCGGCATCACCTACAGAATGAACTTTAAGTATTTATCAAGAAAGATACAATTTGAAACTTAACATCTCCTGATCGAATCCCTACTTACTGAACTAATCAGATTCTTCTTAGAATCAATTAAAACAGATTAGAGTACCTTATATGGTTGGTCGTTTAGAGGAAATTTTTATGAAGTCTAGGGGCTTGTGATGTGTTGTCAATAGTGTGACAAAACCCTTCGTTTAATCTTCTAGAATACATCTCTCTACCAATTCGTCTTCGATTCGAAACTAAATATGCAAAACTAAATATGCAAATGTGTTGGGTGGAAATCTTTTAAGCATTCTTAACCACTAAAGTCACAGTTCGGGTGCATTTCCATTCATTCTCTACAGCATTTTTGTATATCTTTAACATCCACAGATGATGTTATGTGCTTTACGAAGTCTTCAAGTGAAGTGAGAGCATCTCCAATTGATCTAGAAGGCACTTCCACTCTAAGGCAAAAATAATTGAAAATTACAACAAGATGGGTCTTACCATAGACACTTGTGGGAGTCTACCGAAAATAAGCTATTTCTGGGCTCTAATATCAGTGTTGTATGATATAAAAGTTCTATTTTCTCGGAGTATGTGTAAGGTATTCTTGGTGACGAGTGCCATATCCTTACACTCTTGCAGGAGTTCATATTGAATTGATGATATTCTGTGGAAATATACATTTCCCTTAAACCATCAGTGTACTGGTGTTTTGACTTTTTGTTGCATTTTTCTCAGCTATCGATGTGTTGCAAGGCCTTGCAGACCTTATACCTTATACTTGCCAATTCTGTTCCTGGAGATCCTATAAGTATACACATATGAATATAACCCATGGCTCTACACTGCACCAGCTTAGTGCTCAATTTTAGAATACAAGATGGATATACAAGTTCGACGGTCAATCCCCAGATAGCACTTAAAATTTCTTTTTCGGTCCCCCTCTCGCAAACGTCTGACAAACATCCGAGAGTATAACTGTCATGAAAAAGCTTCTCAAATTACCCTTCGCGGCGTTAAGCAGTAGGTCCCTTCTATTCTTGTAAATACGATATTCTTGATTATAACACGCACAACATAATGATTGTCAGAAGCTAGGCCCTGGGTGGGTTCCATAGACCTGTTGCGCTAAATATTGGTTCCAGTTTTTCTGAGAAGCTACATCCAGTATGCTGACCTCGACGAGATTCCCCACCTTAGTCCACATACCCGTTTGTACTGATGAAGCATCCTTTTCGTCTTTCTGATCTTCTCTTCCAAGTTAGTCCTATCTTAGGACTATCTAGGTGTACACCCAGATACTCAACCTTCCTGGTCACATGTAGCTCCGATCCGAAAAGTGTCAAGGACTGAAATTCCCGATTTCTCCTCTTCCTCCTGAAGATAATTAGATCTGTCTTTTCCGCATCAATGGAGAGTCCTTGTTCATGACCGCTCCGCTCCATCACTCGGAAATCATTTAAGATGGTATCTGTTGTGACGTTCATGAATTTGCCTCTTGCCATTATTGCTATGTCATCGGCATATCTCACAGTATGGATGCCAGCCTCTTCAAGTCTTCTTAGGAGAAAGTCCACAGAGTAGGTGATGAAACTCCTCCCTGCGGGCAACCTCTGCTAACCCTTCCAAGTCCGACTTTGGAAACTGGATCTCTGGAGACAATTTTCTGAAGTCTATTGAGCTCAGATGTGCTCGTCATATTCGAGCAAAATTCTACCTGTGGAGAGTGGGGAATTTACGAGTGTTCCAATCCCCTCAGCCAAAGATGTTCTTTGGAATGTCTTTCGTTCGAGGGGAGGAGTATTTTGGCACAATCGAAGCACGCCTGCTGACTCTGCATATGCTTTAATATCGTATGTCGGTACGCCCGGATCCTGGCCCCAATTCTCGGAAAACTGAACTTCCGGCATAACTGTAACAGACTTCTTTAGAATTTCAAGTTCCCTATGCCACCAATTATTGCCTCGTTTATCGCCAGACCCATTGTGGCCACTTTGCCTAGGATATTCACAAATGCTGAATTCACAATCTGCTAGATACTTTCCATGATGTGAACATCATCCACTAAGCCGGACTAGAAGCTGGACTAGAAGCCGGACTTCTGAATGATGGGATCACTAGTGCTGATGATGGAGTTTCACGCAAGTTATGGTAAAGAGTTGCTTGACAGAGAGTCGTTTATGATGCAGATAACTTTCTTCGTTCTGGAATCTTGATTAAATTATGATTTTAAACTAAAGTCTATGAAATGTCTAATGTTTCCTGGACTATTTCTGATTACATATCACCTTACATGGAGTAATTCGTTCACTGCATCACCTACTGACTTAAATCTCTCATGGACTATCATAGAACTCATGTTCTATGATAGTTTCTGGTATATAAACTAGGGCTGGTTCGGAATACTACTCTTTCGGTTTGAAACAAACTTTGACGGTATTTAAATTTCGTCCGTCTATAGATTTTAATGATTGTACTGAAGTTGCTGCTTTTTACACTAGAATAGAGCCTATTTGTCTAACTGAGAACTATCTGCGGCTAAAACTAGGTTATCACATGTTCAGCATAGTTTGCGACAATACAATTCGTGATAAAGTCGCGACTTTGCATTCTCAATGTGACGTCTTCTTTAAACTTTTTGCTCGTTATCAGAAAAGCCTCAGTCTTATGCTCGCTCAGGGTTAGTCCAGTCTTAGAAAGCCATTAGTATTGCCTCGTTGTTGATTTCGATGTCTTGTAGCTATGATAGATGCAATATCATCGGTATATCATATATTTTGTCTGTCTCATGGATATGTAGTCTAAGAATACCATTGAATACTGCATTAAATAATAGGGGCCCTAGAACCGTACCCTGTGGTACTTCACTTTTTTTTTTAAAAAAAGTAAATCCAAATCTCAGCAGCACTCAGACTCCAATTCGGTGCATTGTACTTTCAGGAAGATTCTCTTTGCTCGCTGCTTTTGTTGTTCCTCGACCGGTCTCGAATCTAAACAGTTTGGGTCACAAGCAAACATACTATCCATTCATCATCGTAGGTCAGTAGTGATATGCCCCTGAGTTGGTCAGCAACTATTCTTATTAGATACGGGAGTCACCTTATTGACTGTAGGATGCTCTGGCTATCTCTCGCCAAGTAAAACTTATTTCTTATGTTCCAAAGGGTATAAAGGGTGTATTCTATCTTCCATTTGCCAAATTCATTAAACTGATCAGTCTCCTCCGCTGAGTATATTTTGCTTTCAGTGGACCAAACGAGGTGTATTAAGTGGTTTTAGTTATCTAAGCTATTTGTATTGCATAGTGATGACCCATAGATACAAGTTTAATTCTTCAAATAGACGAATAGACCTCTCTTTTACTCCCAAAAAACTTCCGAGAAACTTTACCCCAAAACGTGTCCTTGATGGATGAACCTATCTGACCTTTAGAATGTGTTGAGTTGCCATTTATTTCATGATAAAGTTCTTCTCGTTACCCCATGACCCAGATTTTATTGACTACTTTGCAGCTTCTCTAATTTTACCAATCAATTTCTATCACATTTCAGCACCCTTCTCATGGTATCTACTTCAAATAGTATCTAGACCTTACTCTGAACCTCATTTCATAGAATAAATCTACCATAGCCTATTAACCGCAACTAAAAAAAGGGAAGTACATACATTTGTCCACCATCCTATTCCCATTAAACAATAACGCCCAGTCAGGTCAAATCACTGAATCTGAACGAGAACAGAACCCAACTTTACCCTTTGTTCGACACAAATTCTTCTGTTTCCTCATTTATTGAACGAATACTGGAAAAAAAAAACAAAAAAACTGAGGGAAAACCCCGGAAATGCACGCTAGACTGGGCAATTTGCACACAAAACTTGTTTCCTCATCAACAGATACAAAAGTATCTAACCGTTCCCAGTAGAAAAAAAATTCACATAAGTGAATTGAAATTGTCATCCAATCCTCTGCCCCACCCACCGTAACGACTAACAATAAAATTTATTATAATTTGTTAGCCAAAGATGTTGGTCTTAAGTTTCATGGCCAAAAAAAAAAATTTTAAAAGCCTTCGCATCGCATCGCAGATACAGAGCGCGGATATTTCCGTTTGGGAGATTTGCCAACAAAACATGATCAATGGATTCGATTTGTTGTAGATTGTAGTGTACATTCGCTTTTAGAGGAATTTAATAAGATTTCGAGGATTTATAAGGCCCCTGCCACAGACAGACAGTCGGACAGTTTCGATTGTGTAATAAATCATTTGCCGGCTATGTGAGCCACATGGCGGAGTTTATTATAAAAGCCATTTGTACGTTAAAACGTTTCCACCACTCTCTGTGGGGAATGTGTGTATTTAGGTACAACATCGTGGCATTCACTTTTATCTGAACGTCAGGTGTAATGAGGTCTTGTAACATATCTGCCCCCACCTGGGTGGAGAATTTGAAATGCAAATAAACTTTGAAGTTTAAGGAGCTTGTTGTGCGCGCACCCTTAATGAGATGCGGAGTGAAATATGTCTCAGAGGGTGAACGCTGCAAATAGACTGAATTGGGTAATAAGATTATTTTATTGCAACAATTTATCTTGGATGTATCATTCGTTGTAGAAACGACCTCGTTTTGACTTGGAAGAATATCATCATTTTTGATGAGGTACGACATGCTTGGGATGATGGTAATAAAGATGAATACATTTATTTGATTCTTAATAGCTATGGGAATGAAATTGTATTGACATGTCTGAAATGGGGTCACTGATTCACTAATGAGAGTCATACAGCGGAGGGTTGGAGGAGTGAAATGAATTGGTGTTGAGAGTATCCTCTTGGATCACTTCAGACATACATACATATATAGATACAGTTGAAAGAAGTTAGATAAGGAAGGGACTCCTTCCTTGTGGAAACTATGTATATCCTCTTACCACCTGGTGAACAAGCTTGTGTTCCTTATAAATGTCCATAGATCCCATATTTTTGAATCTTTTAACGCCGTTATGCTTTCAAAGCTCAGGCAGGTGATGGTCTTGTAAAGAGGGGGAGGACCATAGAAGATGTTGTGTAGATTCTGTTGGTTCTTCGTCTCTCTACCTCCTTTAGATATCGGTGGACCCAGTTTGCCATTTGCAGAGCATAGTTCAGATGGCGCAGTAGTCGGTGGATACTCTGGTGAATATGTGAATCTAAGATCTGTATAGATGGTGCATACTCTCTGGGTTTGATAGTATCAAGTTCTAGTTTTGTTTTCACTAAGTTATTCTTATATCTGACGAATTGTGTAGATATTCTTGATCGATTACCGCTCGAAAGATCCTTTGTAGTGCTTCTGAGGAGAATTCAGTCGAGCTGTCCGTCGAAAAAGTGTTCCGCCAACTATTTACCAAAAGTATTTCTACGGTAGGTATGTACGTATCTTTTGTGTTAAATATTTGGAATTGATTGAGTTGATTTACTTTGTTTTAATGAGCAATCTTGGGCTGTTGTAATATGGCAGGGAAAATCACGATTGAATTGGCTTATTAAAAGGTAGGTTGAAATGACAGTTTCAATCTTACAGGGTCTAAGACTTGATTTGACCAGTTTAGTCCCCTTAAGGTTTCCAGTCAAAGGATGTCATTAAAAAACAAGTTCTACAGTAGTGGTCCAAGTATGAAGCCGTTGGGTATGCCGACCCTCTTTTCTCTGGTAGCGCAGAGTATACAAGGATTTCCTATCCTTTTGCATAAGCCTATCGGACCTTAATTTGACGAAGTAAGTTTTGGTCATCATCTATTGGTTGCCTTTCTTAGTCCCCGCTTCGAACTTCAGTGTGCAAGGCGGATTGTTTTGAGCTCCAAAACATTTCTAGTCAATTCGTCGGTCATCTCATTTGCTAGTGTGTCTTCATATCCAGGGATCCAGCAGAACGTAATATTGTGCTGCATTCCACGAATTCTGTGCTCCTCTAAATAGCAATAGCTGTCTTTTAGTCGAAGAGGTTATACCGTCTTGTGGTCTGGTCTTCAATGCAGTCTGATGGTCTGCTATGGTTCGGGAGACGAAGGTTCTTGGAACACCCCATAATGGGTCGCTAGATATGAAAATGTACCAGGTAATGAAAAGGCCGACGAATTGTCCAGAAGAGGTTCGGAATACACATCAGAACAAGATTCGGTGTTAATTCATTCGGCCTTGCACACTGAGGCTCGACATTAGATGGCCCTCCCTAGACACGTGTGTCATCACAAGAAGTATATAGCCTTGTTTTGTTAAGAGTAGGACCGACAGGATAGGAAATGCCTTTCTACTCGGATCATCACGGGGCATAACACTCTGTGGTACCACATGAAGAAAGAAACTAAGACTAACTGACGAACACTTATGTCGTGGATGTGCAGATGAAAAAGTCAATGCTACAACCCACTTTCTTTGTCACTGTCCAGGTCTTATCCACTTTAGATTTAAATTTCTCGGGCGACATTTCTTTTGTGTCCTAGAAGAATTATTATTCACCAGACATCTTCATAGCGCACAGGACGAACACGCGAATATGTTTGGTTATCAATCACCAAACCAGTCTCACGAACTTTCATCACAAACTTGCGTACATCAGCTGCAGTTGGTGCATTATTTCGCCCAAATTTTTTGTCAAAATTCGGGAACACAGCATCCACTTTGGAAGTAACTATGCAATATTTCCTGATGTTGTTGATCAAGCATAAATCGATCTATTTCGTACAGCAAATATAAAATACTGAGTTTCGGTGAATTTTTTGACCGTACAAGAGCTGTCAGTGTCAAAATAACATCTGATTCAAAAAGATACCAACAGATGGCCCACCTGGTAGAAGTGGAATGCAAGTCCTTGTTGATAGCTACCTATATTGATACGTACATATATGTATCTGTACTTTACAGAATTGAATGAGTCAAGTTTTGGAAAATGAAGGAAAGACCCTGAGATGTGAAGTTCAATTTTAGAGACGTACCTAATTAATGCAAAGAAACGGTTTGTGGAACTGTTCGAAAATCTGAGATATATCTTGTGGATTTTATGTACTTAGTTCAGGTCAAAAGGCAAAGCTCTTATAAATTTGGCAAAAATCCACAATCCTGCACAATATGGCCATCCCAAGATGTTTCATAAACATTCCAATAAAACATCAAGGTCCCTTGGAAGTATTTGCAATTTATCTGCTCTTACACTAGAATCTAGAAACATATTTTCACTTTCCTCCATTCTATGTGGAGTTTCCACAAAAAAAAAAAAAGCCACAAAAGAGAGTATTTTAGAGAACAACTCAGAAATGCCCGAGAGAACCACATTTTCATTTGGCCTTATATGGAAATGTAGTTGACTAGGTCAGAGTGCCTACCACCCGCACTGGAATCTCATGTATCTATTTGTATGTATTCGCATTCTGGGTTGGGGTAGGTTAACCCAAAATATCCCAACATCCACCCACAATGTTGGAACCCATTGTGCGTGTGTATCTCTAGAGAGTTTTCGCATTCGTATTAGTGCACGCTCGCTCTCTCAGTCTCTCCTTGACCTTGAATAATGGCAAACCCACACTAACCAACAAGAACAAAATCCTTGTAAAAAGAATTCTCCGCCGAAAGGTGAACCGAGTGAATTGGAAGGCCACCTCCCAGCATCCAGCATAGCAATAGCATCCCTTGCACATTTTTTCTCCACTAGTTGTGTACATGTGAGCGTGTTCAGAATGTATCTAGCTATAAGGCGATGATTATTGCTATCATGGTACACAGGGTACACAGTAGTCTGACTCTGAACCAGGATATAAACGAGAATACATTTCTGTTGCGCTCAGTTCTTGGTGCTCTCGTCCTTGTCAATCGTGGTGACACACTAACTGTGTTCGGGTCGATATCTTCTCCATCTCTCCGCGGAGTGTTGTTTATTTTGAACGAGTGCTTGTCCCTAGATACATTTCATTTGGTGTAACCTTTGTGAATTATTTCTCGAAAAAAAAAATTATTTATTAATGAATTCGTGTTCGAACTTGGAAAGTTGTTAATAACATATCACAAGACAAAAACAAAAAAAAAAAAAAAACCGAAAAAAATCCTAGTGAAGGACGAAAAGGATAAGTGTGTGCGGTGCACGTTGATGATGCTATAGCATCATGTACAGATTGCGTTGAGGGTGGTTATTGATTTTTATTTTTTCCATTCTCCGAGGATAGACTTAATGGGAACAATAAACGGGTTGAATCTGTGGCAAGAGAGATTCAGTAGAAAGGATAAACGAGGAAAATAGGGAGGAAAGAAAATATGGAAAAGGAAATGAGATTTGTGTGATTGCATGAAATGGATTACGAATTGAATTCGGGATTGTATTTATCAAAGTGGAAAGTATTGATAACGACAAGAAAATAAGGACATTTGTACATCTGCAGCAGCTTGCGGCGACACGGTGCGAATTGGTATGCTTAGTTTGGTACTTTGTTTGTTTATTGGTTGTCGAATGCAGGTAAAACTTTTTCAATTTTATTTCACCAAATCTCCTAAAGTTCATTTGAACTTTCGAATGATTAGAACGAAACTTAGCTCAAGGCGAGATGGACCATCTGGCTTCCATATGTTTACTATAAGTTTCTTTAAAGCCTGTCTTGTGGCTTAGAAATAATTCTTCCATGGGACATAAAGTACCATTCCTAGTTGTTTAGTTTAGGTGGGGATTTGATTGAGGAATACCAATATATCCGGATCTGGTTTATCTTGAAAAAGATATCTACTACGAATTTTGATCTTTCAATCTTAGAACAGTCGCATAAGTGTGTGACTGCCTTTTACACTAAACAACGAAGAACGACCTATTTCGTCTGTACGGGAGTTTTTCCGAGTACGCCTGACTCTGCTCTAGATGACCAGGTCGATTTATCTTCCTTTGATACAATCGTCATGGACTGTAGCTATTAAACCAATCTATCTTCTTAGAAGAGGTGGCTTATGGTATCATCAGCACTAGAGTCTAGACGACCTTACGCGACACCTTAGGATCCTTGTTCTATGGATATGCCAGCTGATGCAATGACACCATAACTTCGGCTGTTGTGCACATTTAGAACCGGTTTGGGTTAAAGTCTGAACTTGGACTGAGCTGTAGTCGAATTTTTTTCAGATTTCTTGTAAACCAGTTTATGCGGAGACCACTTCACTATTTTTTAGACAACCTTGCCTCAGTTTTCCAATCTCGGGGTTAAATTCGAAGACCCATTGTGCCTGAATATTTGTGTCCATCCGCTGTACATATCCTAGACATCTTAGACGACTGACGCGAAATTGTTTTTGTCAAGGTCGATGTCGCTATACAGCTCGTATAGTTCTTTATTGAATCGCCCTCTCTGAAGCCCGTCAACACAAACAGGACCGAAAATTTTACGAAAAAGACAGACAAAGACAAAGTGGCTACACCTTCTATAACGCCTGTGTTTGACTTAGTGGGTAGGTCTTTCTTCTTTTTTTTTTGAGATGAAATTTTGAGTCTATCAAGTCTATCAACCGAATTAAAAACAAACCATTTCGCTGCCTAAGCGTTTTATTTATTTTATGAAGAAGTACATATTCATTCTTAAAAGAAATATGAAATATTAAAGTTTCAAGTTCTTCAGCCAATTAGCCGCGACATCTACTAGAACACTAATGCCATCCATCAATCCCATTTGACGTCCTTGGACGGGCACTAATCCAGAGCTTAACATATTATCAAATCCAGAGCTTAACATATTATCAAATCCATTTGATGGAGAGATCGAATCCAAATATTTAAAGTCGGTTTCCACCTGTTGCATATACCTGATAAAATTAGGACTTTCCACATTCCGAGCTTCCGATTCCTGTCCCTGATTGACAGAGGCTGCACTAGTAGTAGGTTCAGATTCTTGAAGTACAGAAGAATTTAAAGAGAATCTTGGATGATCAGAATCTTGTTTTCGTTTGCGCGAAATTTTATTTCGCGGCATATATCGAAAACCAACAGGCATACTACGCTCAATACTCCCTTCAACAGTGCGTTCTAGTTCGATGAAAACATTTACGGGTGTCTCGATATTGTCATCTTCATAAGGCGGCGTAAGTACATTAAGAACTCCCCGATGATTATGTATATTCTCTGCAAACGCTTCCCAAACTTTCGTTTCACCATCCAATTCCAAGAAACGAGCTTTTATGTTTTTATTGACCTTGTCGTTAGTCAAGATTTGTAATAGATCACCACCAGCAGCGCTAGCGCCTACTATACTAAGGTAACAAATTTTCAGGTTATCTGTTTTGGAACTCTTACTGTGGTTTATTATGTTTGAAAACACCGGTTCAGCGATTCGTCTCCAGACTTTATCTTCGCGAATTTCAAATGCTTCGAAGTAAAGGCGGACCTGTAAGAAAAAAAAAATTTTTAAGTATGTATGTTTGTATGTTTTGGGAGGTTAATTCTATTCAAGACAGCGTCTTGGAAGTCTTTTTTCAAAAAAAGATTGAGGCTTAAAAAATGCAATTTACTATTCTTTTGAAGTCAGTGATTAATATATTAAATTTTTGGCTGAATTGAAATCATTTTGGAAGTCAATTGAATTCACTTGATATAAGTTGAAGTCAGTAGTGAATTCTCTTGAAATTAGTTGAATTCATTTATACATATGTTCATACATATGTACGAACGTATGTGTTTGAAAACCTATGAAAAAATAATATTCCAGTTTCGAATACAAATTTCGTCCACAAATGTCTTATAATCAGACATCAATATCAACATGATCCACCCTGTGGAATCAAGTGAATTAAATTTATTGCAGTTGAATTCACAGACTTCAACTGATTTCAAGTGAATTCAATTGACTTCCAAAATGATTTCAATTCAGTGATTGCTAAAAATTTAATATATTAATCACTGACTTCAAAAGAATGGTGAATTAAAGTTTTTTTAAATCGCACTGTTTTTTGAACTTGATTGCTCCAGTCAATCATTTGAATTCTTTTTTATGAATTTTGTAAATGCATTCTTTCATAACTCTGATATGTATTTAGAAACTACTGTTAAGAAGACTGGGATTAATCAGAAAAGGAATGAAAAACAAAGGTTGAGAAAAAATTATGAGACCAACGGTAAGGTCACTAAGGAAGAGCGCTCACGACAGAGTAAAACATTTCCCTATGCTACGAATTTTTGGCGTAGTTACCTTGCTCACCCGGAGCAGTAAAAAGGAGAAATTAATCAAAAATTGTCTAATCTGGACAAATTTTTAATTGAATGGTTCTTCAGAGGTTACATCATATATATTATAATTACCGTTGCAACAAATTCTTTGGCATTGAGACGACATCGAAAGGGTTTAAGTCTCGAAGGATGCCCCGGGAACATTTCCCTATGTAGCTACGCCACTTCATGTCAAATGAAGACATCTAAAAAGTGGGCAAATTTCTTTGATTCCGCGTTCGTTTACATTTTCGTAATTTTATTTATCTCTGAGAGAATTTTACCCCCATTTCTTGAAATTTCACTTAAACTGATTAACAACATTTGCATACAAGAAATTTATAAATATATTACAAATATCTGACATTGCATAATTCTTTGCAACTTTATTAGATTATAAAAACACTGTTTTTGTGGCCACCAGAAGTTTGTGACAGCTTAAACGTCATACGGCGAAAAGGTCAATGGAGAAAGACAATTGTTTTGACAGTATCTTCAAAATTGACACGTATTGGCATTTGAAATTATTTAAAATTGATGGGTAAAGTATGTAGTATAACTACAGTGACCGTTCCGTTCTGTATAATATAGAACAATACTGTATTTCAAGACTTTGTTCTGTATGATTTATGTTTTAATAGAAAATATAGAAATGTTCGGTATTTCTACTGTATTCCATAATATTATCTTGAATTTAAATTAAAATATTAATACCAACAAATACCTAATAAAGGAAAAAAATAAAGCAAAACAAAAAATTAATGCAAACGGACCCTAAGCAACTGCACAAACTGTCAATAGGGCTCTTTTGGACAGCTGACAGCCAGAAACGCGCGAATAATGATGAAATCAGTTGTCACATGAAATTTAGTAAGGAAATACGAAAACACGTATGTATAGGTTGCCAGTTCAATTCATTTTTATTTTTGCACTGTTCTGTATTTTGATTTCAAAAATATGGTCACCGTAAGTATAGCCAGCAATTTACATTTATAGAAGAAGATTTTGAATATTAAATTTGGACTTTCACAACTTCCGCAAGCACTGACAGCTCGAATAATACTAATACTCAAATATGTTTTGACATTATTTACATTAGATGATTGCATTCATATTCAATCACGTATGTAGGTAAGCATACATAATTCAAAATAATAAAATTCACTCAAAATTAATATTACCAAAGTGGCAACCATGTATGTATGTATATATTACCTGATTTAAGTTGATCAATCGTCTCTCTCTTTCAGCTTCATATTTCAGTTGATTTATTTCCAATTCAGACAGGACATCACGTCTCGATTCAAATTTATATGCTTTCTCATTTTTCACATAAAGCACATCTTGAATATCCTTTTTGACAGTGTTTATTATTTTCATACCCTCAAATCTTGCTATGTAACCAATTTTTGGAGAAACATGAACATAAAGTGGATCACAGTTGTCCAATTCATTATTGGATACTACCAATTTATGTGGATGCTGCGATGGTTTATCCATATTTGTTTGAAACAAACTACAACAGATCACTCCTTTACCATTAAAATTTCTAAGTTCCACTTCTGGGAATGTTTTCTTAAATTTTTCCGATCGTTCGCCCATGATTGATCCGTGTGTTTCAACCATTTCAGATTTATAACGAAAACGAAACGAATTAGATGGTTGTTCTAAAATGACCAAATGAGCTTCACCATCGAATATGTTCGACATTGTTTTATAATTATAAATTATTACATTAACAAAAAAAAAAAAATGTACAACTGATACTGCTCACCTGAAGCGCAAGACTGAAATAATAATTTTTCGATTAATCTATTTATACTGGAAACTGATTCATAGATTGATACCATACATTCAGTCTTATCAACAATTCCGGGGAATTATTCTTTGTTTACGCGAATCATTTTATTCCCGGGGAAAAATTCGTACATTCAGGCGGTTGTAAAATCTTGAAACAATACTTTTTAATAAAACTTCACTAATTTACATGAAATCGAAAAATTTTGTTAAGACCAAATATTTAGATATTCAGATTGCCTATAATTCTTCCATACATTATCATTAACCACGCCCACTTTTTGGGGGCGTTTTCATTAAAAAACCGTTTTGATGAAATTTTTCACATAACATCCTCAAACGTTCGAAGATATCGTTGTAATTTTATCCGTTCCAAACGGATAACTCTTCTATATGTTTTTGGAGACCCTTGGCCATATGACTGATACTGCGACCTGAGAAGATCTATTGTATCAAAAGGGTATTACTAAGCCAAAAAACGTTCCACCTCCCTTATGAAGGATAGTACGTCCTTAGCAGCAGAGTTTCTCAACTCCGCTGATGAATATATTTCTTTGTGGAAAATACGCCTCCTTAACCAATGTAATGCTGGGCATTGACAGAGAATGTGCTCAGAGGATTCGTTATCTTCTAAGCAGAACCTACATTCCGTTTCTGGACACAGATAAAGTTTTTAACTTGGTATCGCAGGTCGTAGTGACCTCTGAGAAAGCTCACCAGCTTTCTGATACTTTCCTTATCGAGATTAAGGACTTCCTTGTAGGAAAATGTCTGATTAATCGCTTGGATTGTCTTAGCCCCGAGACATTTACCCACTGGGCCGGACGAAGTTTGTGTTTGTAAGTATTAATCAGCGCTGTGGCGGTAGCTCTATTGATACCACAGCAGGGTTCAGGTCCTATGAACGCAGGTTCTTAGCCAACCCTAGTTACTTCATCTGCAGGTTGTCTGCAATTCCTTGATGACCAGGGACCCAACCGAGTTTCATCCTGTTGTGTCTGTTGTGACATTAAATTGGACGACAGCGCTTTAAGTGCGGCCTGGCTATCTGAAAAGATATACCTATATCCCATCGCCCTTAATATCTTTATCAATGCTTATCTTAGCGCAGATCTCAATGGCATGGAGTTCAGCCTGGAAAACCGTGGGACACATTCACATAGGTATCAAGACCTTGTTGTAGGGCCGAAAGACGCCAGCCAACTTCAGTTTCGATCTTTGATCTGTCTGTCTACCAGATCAGACCTTTAGGATCCAGTGCCGGAGCACCATTAGACTAGTTTGCAAGGTCCACTTTTTATACCTCAAATAGCCTACCGAAACAGTACTCTCTGACTATGATGTCGGGGATAATACAAAACATGTCCCTGTTGGGAATTCAGTCAAGAATTGTCACATGACCATCTGATTTATACGTGTAGTCTAGTTGCAGTTTAAGAGCGCATCTAGCGGCGGTCTTCCTAATAAAGATTTATAGGGGTGAAAGCCCAACGACTGCTTTTGATCCTGTCGTAAGGCAGTTTCGCATGGCACCTCTGATACCGAGACAGGCAATCGTCTAGAGCTTCTGAAACTTAGTTGCCTTTGTCTGTTCAAGAACTTTTGGTCGCTTAAGTGATAATGGGCCTCACCATCATTGTATACAACGAATGTATCATTTTTGGACTTTCCAAGTTCTGCCGTATAGGCGTCTACTGGCCTACATGGCCCTGGTGGCGCGCTTAATGGCGGACTTGATATAAGAATTCCAACTAAGCCGTTTATCAAGGATGACACCGAGCTATTTCACCTCACTGGACATATTTCCGACTGCTGATTGCGGTCCGACTCAGAGAAATCGTGGCAAGGATCTTCTCCAAGGAGAGCTCCAGACACTGTGGAAAGAACCTACGGACGATGTGGGGCTAAGGGAAAGATCCCTCTTCCACCAGCCAGCGTCACGCTCAGTCCACTCTTGTCTCTGATCCTCTCGAAGTTCGAGCGCATCCACCCAGTAGCAGCACTTATCTGAGATATGAGCCGGAAAAATGCAGCCACATGCCGCTATTGCTCATCTCAATCGAGATGTCTATGATCGCCTCTTGAAAAAGTGCCATTTGCTCAGTTGAGAGGGGTTGAGTTGACAAGTCGGTCGGGACAACACCTAACCTGTCAGCAGTAGCCACTTGGCTAAAAGTGGGTCCATCGGGTGTAGGTCCTGCCTTGACCTACTCTTGCCAATCGATGCTGGTGGCGTCTGATCGTCGGATCTAACACGCGGTGGGGCGGAAATGGCGGATCTGGAATAAGTGAGAGCACATTCTTTGCTTTTGCGGCCTTAAACTCGATGAAAAGGTGCTTGGTATCGATTTGGACTCTTTGGGTTTAGTCCGGATGTGTCTAAGTGTGAAGATTTGATCGATTGTGAACTTTCCTGGTCTAAAACCACACTGATTGGGGCCTATCAGGTTGTTGACGAAGGGTTTCAGACGTTCACACAGTATGACAGATAGGATCTTGCACGCTATGTTGAGGATGCTGATTTCCTATAATTAGCGCAATTGAGGGAGTTTCCTTTTTGTGGATTGGGCAAACGGAGCTGAGATTCCATTCATCAGGCACACTTTCCTCTGACCAAATCTTGGAAATGTGTTGGTGTATGCTTTCTGCTAAGTCCCATTGCTTTGAATAGTTCGGCCTGAGTGTGAACTTGATTTTAGATATTGCTATCCTAATTTCATTCTGGTCCAATTTGAATGGTTCGTTCTGCCTGAGTGTGGAATTTGGGTCGACTTCGCCATTTAATAATCTGCAGAAGTGGTTTTTCCACATCCAACATCTACTTGGACAACTATCTTCTGGATCAAAGGTCGATATCTATTCGTTTTTACTTAGACAATGTAAGAAATTGGTTGCCACTTAAACTCTCTCTTTTCAAAATGTTTCCAAATATGTACGGAATCGTATTAAGGAACCACCAGCATCAGCAGCATTCATGCTTGGTTAACCCCTTACGAGCGATTGTGATAAGGACTACCTTTCGAATTTGAATGCCATACCAACTGCCAATATTGCAAACCCATACACCCCAAAGATTTAATTAAATCACAACAGATTCACACTGTTAACCCGCTCAAAGCAAACCCTTTTGTTATTCAAATAAACACCAACGACCCACTCAGTCAAAGCTGATTGAGTTTACCATTCAACAATAGACCCACATTTAGACTCATCCTCGAAGCTTTTACATAAGCAGCCCATTCAATCTGCCTATCTGCCGGTAACACTCCCAGATCAGCGAATGAGATACAAAAAGTCGAAGGCATCTTTCCACTCTCGCATCCCATCCGTATCATCCTCCGCGCAGCAGTTTCCATTCATCTTTATCTGTGAGGCAATGTGAAAGCTTTATCTTGTCATACATATGGTGTATGCCGGGTTGGTGGTTAGTGTGAACTTGGTTTTGTGTTTATGACACACGTACACACGACACCCGCCTACTGTTTAACATTATGACTTTCATCTCGAATGTAATTAATGTAAGCCAGATGAACTTTATGGTCACAAAGGTCTACAACACGACTGCCTACTACTGGTTCTGGCATTTTAATTAGAAACCAAGTGACAGCAAGTAGTGCGAGGATAGCATTCTTGGATAAATGGCAATCCGCATTCCAATTTGTCACTTGCACTGCGGTGGTAATGCAGCAAGCCTGTTTCGCAACCGACCGATCGATCGACCGACCGACGACGCGTCGGATTAATGGATGAACGAAGAAGACGGCACGCATATTGGTCAGTGTTGGGATAATAGCATGTCTGGTATCTATTCGAGTTTAACCAGTTTTTTTGTGGATAGAAATCATAGAAAATGTTAGATGTACCTCTACGCTACCGCAATCTGGTTTTGCAGATGACGCATGTTAGTGGGATGACGAGCGACAAATCAAACTCCATGGGGTGCATTTGCATGGTGGGTAAACTGGAAACGTACCCATTGAGACGGAAAATTAATAACTCGTCAACGTGACAGATACTTTTTGGGTGTTGGTCATAACGTGCATCAGTTCACATATTGAAGTGAAAGACATAGGCACGCAACCAGTGATTTGGTCACTCTACGTTAGACGGGGTTATTTTGAGCCAGTTGTACATATGTTCACCAACCAGACGTGCATCACATTGGTAGACCCCACTTTTACCATTAGAGACAGACAAGAAGTTATTGAAGTGAAATTGACATTGAAATGCAGATCAGGGATTGGAAAGTATCTTAGTATCAGATTTTGTAGTGGAATAGGTTATAATAAGGGTTCTAGGATATACTAAGGGGTCTGGCCAGGTTTACGAAGATGCTGTCAATAGAAGGGACTGCTTCATTGATCCTTAGATTGCAGAATATCATTTATAGATACGTTTGGATTGTATTGTATTGTTTTGTGGAATCCTTTTTGGGACATCCAAATCACCATCCAAAAAGAGCCTTTGGTATAATGATGAATGCGTACGCCGGAAAAAGTTGACAGAAAATTCAAATCTACAAACACTGCAGCGCAAAACAAGGGAAGGAAGGCAAGAGTGTCGAACCAATAAACAATAAAGAAGAATAAGATACTGCGTGAAAAGAAAAGTGCCTACGCAATCTTCCAGCTCAAGGATATCCAAGAATCCCGAGATAGTAACAGCATCCGGATCTTTTTTTTTTCAGGAAGCCCAAGCAAGTGGCGACTGTCTTCACGCTTGGAACGCAGCAGCTACGTATTGGGCATCCGGTAGTGAGGGTGATGGGGCAAGAAAGGTATTGAAAGCTAGATGCAGCTATCAAAAACCTGAAGAACAACAAGGCCGCTGAACATTTAGGTGATGCTTTGGTACCCTACCATGCATGCACCAAATCATCAAACAAGTATGGACAAACAGCTCTATATCTCCATTTTCAAAGAAAAGCCGATCGTATGTCTTGTAAGAACCATCGACACATATCCCGGCTTTATGTCGCGTGTAAGATCCTAACCAGCGCAAAGTACTATGTGGACGCCTAAAACCGTGCTGAAACACGTTAATCGCCACGTATCCGTGTGGCAGATCGATCTGCAAAGAGGATCTTCGAATCACAGCCCCCAGGTTCGGGACGACAACGAAGACCGTACCCTCGTTTTAAAGATCAAGCTATCGTGAATGCCAAAGCGCTTGGTAGTGAACAGCTGCCGTATTTCAGGCAAAGATTCGGCACGGTTCGGAAGGTCTTGGCAAGGCATTTTTTTTTCTCCTTTTACTGGTAAACTAGTCTCCAGGGATCCCTGTTGATGTCATGACTTAGATCGTATAATTTTTGTCTTCTACTTCGTTCTTTTCAGCTCTTGTCCTTGCTTCTACAAAATTTGTTTAGCACTATACTAAAGGCCAATCTGTTGAGACACCCCTGCATGAGGTGGTAAAAAAGAAATCACTCTCGTGTCCTTCCTGGATAAAGAAGGATCCTTCAACAATGTAAAATCTGAATCTATGTGTAAGACTATCACTGGACCAACAAAGCTTAGCCCCAGAAATCTCAGTCTGGGTTGAATGTATACTGAAGACGAGACACATCACCTCAGAACTGCGCAACTGTCAAGTACATGTTCTTTAGAGGCGGAGTCCTACCTCCTTTACTATGGATACTGGTCGCTAATGAAATTTTAAGGAAGTTTGGACAAAGTGGGGTCAAAGGTTTCGCATATGCGGACGATGTTGAAATAATGGCGACAGGAAAGTTCGTATCCATCATCACCGAACTTCCGCTCCCAATATCCTACAGAAGTGGGTGGAATGATGTGAATTAAATGTCAATCCGCTGAAAACAGAGGTGGTATCCTTTACTAACAAAATTATAATCCTACAGATCGGGCTTTTGAGACTCAACGATACACCCCTCTGAATATCCGATAAAGCGAGACACTTGGGGTGTATACTCGACTGTAAACTGACTTGGAAAGAGAACACATCAGAAAGGATAAGAAAGACATCCATCCATAGGCATTTATTTGTGCAGCAAAATCTTTGCTAACAAATGGTAGCCATCATCCACTGGATGTATAACGCCATCGTCAGACCCATTCTATCATATTTGCGCCTAGTTTGGTGGCCCGTAGCAAACAAGATCACTTACCTCAGGGAACTGACCAGGATCCAAAGATTAGCATGCATAGGGACTACCAGTGTCATCAGTACCACGCCAATTGGAACATTTGAAACTATTCTGGCACTAATGCCATTAGAGTTGCACCTAAAGGAAACAACTGCAAAGAGTATCCTACGTTTGAAAAAATCCAAGCTATGGAGAGAAGGCGATACGAGCTGTTGCCCTATTGCAAGATGGGCAGTCTTGGGTACCGAGAGAGACTGTGTATCCCACGACATCTTCCCCTCAAGGGACGGATTGGACATATGTTAGGGCCATCAACCCGAATAATATCTCGATTTTCACGGACTCAGGTCAAAAACTGATGAACGAGTAGACTCTGTGACTTTCAAACCATCGCTGTGTGTTCCAGTGTGTAGCGATCGCATTAGCACCACGAGAACTATCCATAAAACTGCAATTCAAGAAGATGATCGACATATATGTACATCGACAGTCAAGTCCCTATGAAGGGCATCTCATGCACAATCGTCAAATCTGAACTCGTTAAACGATGCCGGGAAGAACTCTTAAACATTCACAACAAACCATAATCTTACACTCCTTTGGGTTCCAAGGACACACCGGTATTTTAAGGCAACGAACTGGTGTGACGCACGATTTAGTAAGAAAGTGGTCCGAAAGGGACCTAGCCGGTCCCAAGCACTCGTTAAATTCAATATAAAACAATTCCTCGTGAGACTAGCTAATGAGAATTGGAATGTCCTTGAGCTTAATAGAACCAACTTAGCGCTCTTTACGGGGATTATTACCGGCTAGAACCTCCTGGCTAAACACAGATGACCTCTGCAGAGACTGGCGCGGCGCAAATGCAGAAGAAAGCAAATCTTACGTTCTATGCGAATGCTCAAGCCTGTGGAGAATTAGAAAAGCGGCCGTCGCGACGATCCAGTGGTGATCCGAGTGTTAGCTGCATATGCAGCCACCCCTTCTACCTACCTACCTAAGATCTTCCACGATAGGGGGTTCACAATGGATCCATCGATGGTCCGAGTGTTAGCTGCATATGCAGCCATCCCTTCTACCTACCTACCTACCTAAGATCTTCCACGATAGGGGTTCACAATGGATCCATTGGTGATCCGGGTGTTAGCTGCACATGCAGCCACCCCTTCTACCTATCTACCTAAGATCTTCCACGATAGGGGGTTCACAATGGATCCATTGGTGATCCGGGTGTTAGCTGCACATGCAGCCACCCCTTCTACCTACCTACCTAAGATCTTCCACGATAGGGGGTTCACAATGGATTCATTGGTGATCCGAGTGTTAGCTGCATATGCATATGCAACCACTCCTTCTACTAATCTATGTACATATCTAAGATCTTCCACGACAGGGATTCACAATGGATCCATTGGTGATCCGACCCACCTACCTACCAAAGATCTCGCCAGTATGTCTTCGTTGTTTTGCCTTATTTGGGAAGCTTCTATTGCCGTGTTATGGTTTGTACAAATGTTCGGGATACCTCCAGGTCCTGATGACTTTCAATGGACATTCCGCTTTCAGCCAGTTACTGCGGGAATGAGATTTGACATTGATTTGATGCTAGTCACATGCTGTCATCTTTCAAACTCCTTAACGACCATAAAACAAGGGTCACTGCTGGGAATATATCCATAAAACATTTCCGCTTACTTTGAGGAATGGCTGCTTTGTGATATTTGCGTGTTGCCTTGTAACGTTCGCTTCAGTTTGCTGGAGGTGACTCTTACTCTGCAAGAGTGTGTACCATATTCACATCTAAAAGTCATTCGAGTACCAAGATGCATTCCAATTCATCAACAGCTTTCTTATAATACTTTTCCCAATGCACCTGCAAAAAATTTCACAACACACTTTCTGTCATCTTTCTGTGGCCATAAAACTTTGTCCTACTTCGATGCACTCCCAGACCCTTTCGAGTAAAATTTAACTGCCTACACAGTTCGTCAATCAAACTTTATGTGCACTCTGTACACAGCAGAGCGCTTCAAAGTTCGTCTTTGTCTGGACTAAACCCTACACACACTCGTTTTGTAGTTCCCATTGTGTGCTCCAGAATAACATCGCCACTCCAAAACTGGGTTAATCACCTTCGCAGACGTAATTTCAGTGCATTGAGTCACTCGAAACAAAGCCAGCTCCTCTCCCACGTACACAGAGTCAAGTAAACAATGCTCCATCATCTCTTAGAGGAGTAGGAACTGGAAAAGCCAACCCGCCCTCCTAATTCGTATGTATTATGCACTGGCACTTACGACATCTCACTAAATTAATCCCAAAGCGACCTGTCTTCCTCTTGTACTACTGATGCCCCTAGTGGACTAGTTTCCCAACCCAAAACGCAGAGTTGCTTGTTCCCGTAAGCTCTTGCCATATTGGTACACTGCCGGAGCGCAATTAAAAACCACAATTGATGGTTGTCGAGTGTCAAAAGAAATGCGAACTTGACCCGATGATGGTGGCTTCATCGTCAGCACAATACATACGTCGTCTTTGTCCAGCCATCCTCATCGTTGGGTTAATAAATTAAATGCTTCCGCCGCCGCTGTTGTCTCGACTCAATTGAATTCCACACATAACCAGAGCAGATATTAATCAAATGACATTCGGAATGAGGAGCTAGAATCCTGAGAATCGCAAGAAAAGCATTTCAATTGTCGGAACGAAGAATTCACTTGCAATTATCATCGAAAGGCGAGCAATTATTTGACGGAAAAGTAGCTCAAGTGGCAATTTGGATTATCCAAACACTCGTGGAATGGGTGCATTTAAGCGAAACCCCGATGGTGCTGGTGGAGGGGTTATTGGATCAAAACCACAATTTACGGTCTTTTCTTTGGGAAATTACTTCCTCCTTGCGGCAAGAGAATAATGGAAACGAAGTGAGCATGGAATGGAATATACACGGATGAATAGGTCTAGAGAACCGCCTCTGCCTCTGTAGCTAGGGACAGGAAGGCACTTTGCAGTAAAAGTAGAAGGTATTGTTTGTCAGACATAAAGGAGTGCTAAGGCGCATTCCTTGAAAACAAAAAGGAGTGGAAGAAGTAGGTCAAACCTGATAATGAATATTAAGCGCATCAGTGAATACACTAGTGGAAGGGCTTGAAATTAGTGGTTGCACAGATGGATGGAGGGTGTACCTTCATTGTTTATTTTCAATCCTTTCTTGATGCTAATCCTATTCTAGAAGCAAGGTTTGATGCTGGATCGAAACTTTTACTGATTCCACACTAAAGTTTGTCTTCAGTTAAGGCCAAGAAACACTTAGGAAATCCTTGCCAGGAAGATGGCTCAGTGGGCTGGGTACCAAGATACAGGTCCTTTGTGATAGTATGAATCTTCCCACTTTGGCTACCCAGGGACTAATAGAACCAAAAGGAGCTTCTTATGTGGGCTCGTGGCTCAAGTGGTTAAGTGTGTTGGGCTACACAGCAGATAACACTTAAAAAATTTTTCATGGCCCAACCTCTCGCGAACGTCTGACAAACATCCGAGAGTAAAACAGTCATGAAAACGCTTCTCAAAACAAAAATTGCCCTTCGGGTACGGTATTAAACAGCACGACACGACACGAATGGGTTTGAGAAGCTGGGCCCTGAGTCCCATGGACCTGTCGCGACAAAATTTTTTATAACGTCGTAAGTACCACCAGTTCATTAAGATCATCAAATCGCTCCTAAATGGAGCAGTCTTCTTTGAGACTGGACCGGACAGGTAAATGATGTTTTCCTCCTCTTCACAAGGCTCCTATCTGACAGTGTTCCGTGAGACGCAGCTTATCTGTGACCGCTTTAGCATAATCCGGGACTACGTTTCTTGTTCAGCTGAGGCCAGATCTGGCTTGATGGATGACACGTCGTGCTATTTTCTCATTTCTGGTGGGTCCTGCTGAAAGTGTCTGGCTTCAGTGATCTTTCCATGAAGCAAGGGACAGACCGAATACTTAGAGTTCTACCCTCTCTAGTAAGCTAGTCAACCGTGAAGTTTGCCCGAATATCTCTATGGTCTGGCACCCAACAAAAGTGAATGCTGAACTGTTCCATCATCTCCTAGGCCCTTAACGAAAAAGAGCATGATTCCAGGGACTTGATTACCACATCTCTGACTGATATTGTATTAGATTTCAACCAGGACACGGTTGGACACTTAATCGCGAGAATTTCCGCCTGAAAAACACTTCAGTGATCTGGAAAGTGGATAAAGATGGTCAGATTGAGCTTTTCTAGATGTCACCCTGCCTTCGTTTTTGGACCCGTCTGTGTAGAAATGGACTGAACTATTATCCAAGGTGGCATCAGTAACCCTTTCACTGCGATGATCGTTCGGAACTTACTTACTTAGGTGGCGCTATAGTCCGGGTGGAACTAGGTCTCAACCAACAAGTCTCTTAAGTTATCGCGATCTATGGCTAATTGCCTTCAGTTGTGCACTTCAAGTTGGTTGCGGTCCTCTTCCACTTGAGCGGGCCACCTAAGGCGAGGTCGTCTTCTACAGCGCTGTCCTGATCCTTCGGAAGTCGGAATTGTCGGAATTTAGTCGATGTTTTCATGGGTAAAGTGTCAAAATAGATCGAGGAGTGGCCAGCGTGGTAACTGCAACATTGTGAAGATGCTTTAAGACGAATGGCCGCACTAGCAGCCATTTGTTTACCGGATATATGTATCTAATGTTGGAAATCGAGTTGTTTCCTTCCTTGTATACTTCTTTTTAGGTGACGCTACAGTTTGGGGTGAACCTGGGCCTCAACTAACAAGCCTCTCCAGTTAGCTCGGTCCGTAGCTAATAACCTTGTAACCTATGACCTATGACGACGGTTTTTCTGGAGACTTGTGATTAAAACTAGCCTCTGTCCTGTCCATTGCAAAGGGAACACTGTTTCTACTAGGAACCTGCTATAGAGCTTGGCAAACACCTCTGATTGGATTTTAATCGCTTTCTTTAGGACTAAGTCTGGTATCCCGTCCAATCTGGGATCCTTATTGCTTCTCATTGAGTCCGCTACTTCCAGGACACCTCTATAGTTGTGAGGGGTTTTATTTTTTCCGTATCCTCTATTTTTTGCGGTAGGAATGTAGACGAGTCTCGACTGATTTATCTTTGCAGTATCTACGCATGTTGGGACGCAAAGTTTCTAGTTATGTATATGCTCTGGCGCAGGTAGATATTAAAAAGCCTTTCCAGAGTTTTCAGGAAAAAGCCAAAATTGACCAAAATAAGACGGGAATCTTTTGAGACTTGAAAGGGTTTGAAGCTGCGCTTTGAGCAGAGGTTCTTTTCTATACTTACTATAGTCAAGCAGTTGGCTGCATGGTGGAACGAAAGTCTTGTTACATTCCACAGCACTAATCTTAACATGGATCTCGGTTGAACGTATTTTCCACGTATTAATTTCACTGCACCCATTGTTGAGTTTTATTTTCTAAATCCGGATTAATGTTCTGAGAGGTCGTTCTTTCGCTGTTAGGTAGAAAGGCAGAATTGAATTAACGCTATTGTGCTCATGTTACCCGGTTGTTATTTGTTTGTTTTAACAGATATGTTAAACCGACTCTGTCGAGTTCAAGTTGAGAATGAGCTCTGCAATCCTTTTGTTAGATATCCCTTTCAGATCCTCAAAGAAGGCGCTGCCTAGAGTACGTTGTCGAGTCCTCGCTAGGGCCGGACAACTACAAAGAAAGTGAAAGAGAGATTATTTTCCGGTATTACCCCTTGAGCTACGCCGGAAAGTCTACGGGACACCAAACTTGACTGAATGGCTTCCTATAGGTCAATGACCTACATACATATACTTATAGCTACAATTCTGGCAATATCTGGTTCGATCTGTTAAGTAGCCATATCTTTGTCGATATAATGCAGCCTATTCCACTCGAGGTTTGCCAGCTTCAGGAAGTGGTGCTGCATATTGTCATTACCGATTCTTCTGAGAGGTGCTTACCAGGCTAGCTCGCTCATTTTCCTCAAAGTTACTGTATCCTGGGACTTATATGAGAGATATTTTCGATTGGACGCTTAGTTTGCCTAGTTCATTCTGGCATTGCTCTACCAGTCTAGAGGATGTGGTAGTTGAATCAAAGGCTTTTACGGCAGCTTGACTATCCGAGAAGAAAGCAAAATTACGGTTAGTACAGACAGATACACAGACAAGGGGAATCTATTCAGTATACAGGTAAGGTTCAGATACTGACAGAATCTAGTAAACGCAACGATTTTTCGGAGAAAATCGCTGCGCCAACTTCGCAGTTCATTTTTTATTTCGCCCAGATGTCCACTTAGGAGTCTTTAATTAATTTTCCGTTCTTTCATTCTGTTTTAGTTGGGAAGAAAGCTGAAACGGAGTAGTCATTCAAAGGCGCAACCAACTTATTTGGTATCCCTTCCAGGACTTTACTATAGTCGAATGGTAAAGCGGTCCAGCAGTCAGATTCTCTGAGTCGGACTGCAGTCCATAGAGCTGTATCTTTGATGTGTAATTTGTGTAGGATGAAGTGTTGGATCACAGATAGAGCATCCGTTGGACAGGATCTCAAAGTGTCTGCGACTCTTATGCAAGCTGCTATTTGGATTTCTTGTTAGATTGACAGTAATATCAACTGGTGTCTAGTTTTTTTTCCTTTAGGTAGGATTGCTTGACTTTGTTACTTATCGTGCAAGCGTCATTTATAGCCTACACTGATTACTGATTAGGTTAAGTTGTATTTGGTTATAAGGTTGTCATAAGCACTAGGGACCATAGTGGATACACGGCTATCTCTAGGGCATCTTCATAGTCAGAAACCTAAGCCAATTCGCCTATACGGGTCAGTGAACCAAAATCCTCAAAATTAAAAGTATCTTCCGAGGTACTTTACTCTACTCCGGGCAACGTCTTGACTTTTACAGAGTAGATGAGTTGTTATAGTTAATCCACGCACGCCTTCGCAGTCCTACTGTGATGCAGGTTTATTTGGATCGGCAGTGAGTGTGCAATCTGCAACATCACTGTCACTAGCTAGCAGAACCTCTTCTAATTCCCTGTCCAAGCCAGTGGTAGAAGACTGTGGTTTCGATTTCAGAGAATCATCGCACAGTTCCATCGCTAGCGCTCGTTACAGTCTGTTCCCTTACCTATTTTTTTTAGCAGAGTGCTCGAGTTCTTTTGGAATGTTAATCTTTGTAGGAAGAGCGTGTCGATCTACCCTGGTGAATAGACGTGTGCTATATTTCTATACAATTTTTACTTGCACGTATACCTATAGGGTAAGTATTGGTTTCGTGAAAAATTTCGAACTCGAGATTTTAATTAAACTTGACATTACTATGATGGAGAAGTCTAAAAAAGTGGGTCCGCCAATTCCGTCTGTCTGTCTGTCTGGATGTCTGTCTGTCTGTCTGTATATTCGACTGCAGCCTAAACGGCTGGACGGAATTACTTCAAACTTTATATCTGAGGTCTGTGGGATGATCCCTAGAGGCGAAATTGGAATTTTAATTCTAACCTAAAAATTAAGGGTACTTTACTTAAGGCCGATTTTACTAAAAATGGATTTTCTCGAAAACGGCTCTAACGATTTTGATAAAATTTCATAAGCGTGTTAGTTTGGGCATATCCTATTAGATGGCATACCACGTTTTGCGCGAAAAATGCGTATAACAGTAATATTGGAAATTGACTGTTTCTCGGCTATTTCTTCATTGATTGTGCTTAACATTAATATCTAAGGTCCGTATGACAAATGCAAAGATATGATGTACCAAAATTTTAAAACGGCTACTTTTCTTAAATTTAGGTTTTTTTAAATTTGTACTAGAAATCGTAAAAAATTTGTTATAACAAAATTAATAGCCCTTGCAGTTCTCTGTAATTCACCTGAACACCATGTATGGCCACGCCCACTTTTTGAGAGCATTTTTACAAAAGAACGATTTTGTGAAATATGCAAGATACGTAGCATCAGTTCAATATTATCAATTCCATCGAAAATGCAAAATGCCACGCCCACTTTATTAGGCTTCATGTGTAAGAAAAACAAGACTTGAATTACTGTTCTTATAAGATTGTAAACTTATTGCAATAAGGTGCAAGTTCGTACGACCCAGTCGTGCACTTTATTTTTGTAGAGATAGTGACTCTTTAAATTGGAAATTAGTGATAAAGGAAAAAGTGATATAAATAAAAACAGTGATACTCTATGCAAAGAAACAAATAGTACACGTGGTTTTTTTGACGACATGAACAATCGTAAACATGTGCTGCACCACAACACCATTGATCTAACCACACCTAATTACTACTTATAACTCCGCAGGCTCAGTTATGGATCTGGAATTATCCTCAAGTAGTGAGAACAACGCAAGCTTAATTAACGAAAACAACACGAAAAACATAATTGTCAACAATGAATGCTCTAATACAAGCGAGTGGACAACTGTCATCGGTAATCTAAAACGTGCCGTGCTAGTTATTACCAATCTAATGCCGGGAAAAAGACAAATATTGACTCAAAGAGCAACATATTGACTCTTTCGCTGAAAAGGCGAAATCTATTCCTTCTAGTGTTAAAAACGATCAATCTGGTAATCTAATAGATTACGTAAAACACCAATCAAGTGATCTCAATAACTTCCTAAATGAAGCAAAAAAAATATTTAATTTACCTTTCAAAGACCTGCTAATTAAAATTAGACAATTCTGGCCAAAGTACCCGCAATTACAAAATAAAGAATATACAATGTTTGCCTACCTCGAATTTGTCGCATCGATTGTTATATAATGCAGCACACTAAATTAAACATAATGTCGATGAGTATTAACTCAATAATATCTCTTAAAAAAAGAACTTCATTTTTTAACATCCTTAAAAATTATAAGCCTCAAATCTGTCTCCTTTCGGAAACAAGGTTGGGTGCAAAACATAAGCCTTCATTTGATGGCTTTCATATAATACGAAACGATTCTGGTAGAGGAACAGCAATAATTTTAAAACAAAGTTACAAGTATAATGTAGTCCCTTTTTAGAGTGATGTCTTTTCAGTTTGCCTCGCAACTATAACTTCGTATATACAATCCTTCCAATGCTGGCCAGCGTTTAGCTGCTGAAGGGTTTATACTTTGTCGAACACATTTGATGCAGTTTTATTGGGAGGAGATTTCAATGCACGTCACCCCTTATGGGGAGATAATATTCACAATAGTAATAGGAACCTAGTTCATCTGGTTCTACAAAGGTCCCTTTTTATACCCTATCCTAAGGGTATATTAAGTTTGACACATAGTTTGTAACATAGAGAAATAATCGAGATAGACCCTATAAAGTATATATGTATATTCGTGATCAGCATCAATAGCGAAATCGATTGAGCGATGACCGTCCGTCCGTCCGTATGTCACCGCTTTTTGGGCCTTAAATTTTGAGCTAGGACGATGAAATTTCATATCTGGGCTTCTGAGAAATAGATACAGTACAAGTGTAAAAATTTTTGAAATCCGCCCACTGCCACGCCCACTTTTTCATAACTTCACTAAATTATATGAAACCGAAGAATTTTGTTAAGACCAAATATTTAGGCATTCAGATTCCCTACAATCCACCCATACAAAAGTTTTGGCCACGCCCACTTCTTGGGGGCGTTTTCATCACAAAACCGATTTTTGGGCCTTAAATTTTTAACTAGGACGCTGAAATTTTATATCTGAGCTTCTGACGAAAAGATACAGTACAAGTGTAAAATTTTTTTACATCCGCTCACTGCCACGCCTACTTTTTTATAACTTCACTAAATTATATGAAACCGAAAAATTTTGTTAACACCAAATATTTGGGTATTTAGATTCCCTACAATTCACCCATAGAACAGTTTTGGCCACGCCCACTTTTTGGGGGCGTTATCATCAAAAAACCTATTTTGATAAAATTTTACATGTAACATCCTCAAACGTTCGACATTATAGCTATATTTGAGTACAATATGCAATTTGGCCACGCCCACTTTATAGAGAGGACGATAGGGTATCATACGATCCGTTCCAGACGGATTGTAGCTTTTCTGTATGTTTAAATCTAGATTCAATGAATGTAGCAACTAACTCTTGTGTCCGCGAAGTAAAAAGTCAAAGTATAATAACATCTCGGAATTTACTAAAAAATATATATATCATCGCCGTCTTAATAGGAGGATTAATGATGAATACCGTCAATTGAACTCTAGAATTCAGTGCCTCAATAAAATCATTAGTGATAGGGTAAAGATAGACGCCAATAACGTTTTCAATTCAAGAATGAAGAGAATAGAACCACCGCTGCAAGCATTTAAGGAGATTGACCGGATAACGGGAAGAAAATACTTCGGCACCGATATTTTTGAGGATATTCTGGCTTATCAACCAAGACAAGTCAAGAACTAATAGACATTCAGAGTAAATTAAATGCCTTTAGAGGTTTCTATTCTCTCGTATACTTGGAAACAAATCCAGCTCTCTCAGTCATGAGGATGACATTGAAATCACTTCGGTAATACATCAGTTTCGCGATACACAGCTGAATGCCCTTCCATCACTGCAGCAAACCCCAATTTACCGCCATTTACCACACCGAATGCTGATAATCTCTTTAGAATAACCCTCAACAATAAAAAGTCGGCTGGCATCGACCAGATTTCTAACTTCATTCTACGAAAATGTCCTGATTCTCTGGATGTAATCCTATCAAGGCTATTTAATCATTGCATTAACAATGCTTACTTTCCCACCATTTTGGAAAAAGCCAAAATACTGCCAATAGCTAAGAAAACAAAAAGGCGAAAAAAATAACAGATTTTCGGCCAATATCTCTACTATCCAACATTGGAAAGCTCTTTGAGCGGGTATTATTTGAGCAGTTGAATAAATTTTGTGAAGACGCTCATGTTATTCCAAATAACCAGTTTGGTTTTAAAAGATTCCACTCTACGGAATATGCAGCACTTGTCTTACACAACAAAGTCATTCAAAACTTACGCAGCAAAAAATGTACTGTGTAGGCTTGGACATACCTATAGATTTAGAAAAGGCTTTCGATTCTCTATGGCATAAAGGCTTACTATATAAGCTAATTAGACTTAATTGTCCGATATGGCTTACTCGAAGAATACATAGTTTTTTTTTGAAAATAGATGTAGTTCGATTTGTATCGGTACTGATAGTTCAAACCTTTTCCCAGTCGAATCAGGTATAGCGCAAGGCCGAATTCTTGGCCCCACTTTATTTAATATCTTCATTCGTGACTTTCCTTTTAAAAATCCAATGATAGAAGAGTCTGGTGCTATTTTATACGCAGATGACTATTGACACAAGGCCCATCAATGCAATTAACAAAATTAAAGAAAAACTACCAATATTGATAAAATATTTCAATAAGTGGGGTCTGAAAATAAATACGGCAAAATGCGGTATAACATGCTTCAGAAATGCAAGTGGAAAGTGGGCATTACCTTGCAATGAAGGATAGTAAATCTCTTACTTTAGAAATAAATGGAAATCAGATTCCTTTACGAAATGAAATGAAATACCTAGGCATACAGTTTCATTACAGATTTACATATCTTCAATAAACATGCAAGAAAAGTCCTAAGTAAAGCAAAAATGGTAACAGCCATTCTAAAACCGTTCCTACACTCTAAGCAAATGTCGATGCGTACAAAGTTACTTATGTATAAAACATTAATCAGACCTATCATAACCTATGGACTCGGTACTTGGTATACAATCTCAACAACTGCAGCTAAAGAACTTGAGATCTTTGAGTGGAAAATTCTACGATTTTGCTGCGGAAATTTCAAAAAACAAAACAAAACTACGTCTAATCTTTGTAAACTCACAAAAAAACTTGGACGAGGTTCTGCTGAGTGTTTTTTTGTATCTTTTTAAGTAAAACGTATTTGTTGTTTCAATGGGAAGCGAAAAACACTCCCGAATACTCAAACAGCAAAAACCTCTAAATACTCCGCAATAAAGATACTCCACAGACTAGGTACCAGTGACATATCACATCCAATCCCAGCGCGCAATCAAATAGTCTCGCGGGTGTGCACACATGTCAGAATTAACCAAACAAACGATAAACGACCGACGACGTTTGCAGAGCAGCCATAATAATTTTTTTTTTGTTTGATTACGAGGTACACATGTGGACAGAGGTCGCATAAGTCACCCTCGAGCATTTGCAATGATGACCGCTATCAATTAGATGACAACGATTCATCTAAATCCAGGGCCAAGGTTCATACTGCAAACAAAAGATATCCAACAAGGGAAGTGTAACTAATGGACACAAAATGATAACTGGAGGCGCCAACGCCAAGCACGAAAAGGAAATAAGTAGCGTTGACGTTGGTGGCGGCAGAGCACATGAATTCCACGACCATCATCATCATCATCATCATCATCATCACCGTCATCATCCATCCGAGTGTCATGTATGTGTCAGTAGCAGTCATAGTCATCCCCCTTGTTTGGCATTAGTTGTAGTCAGGCACACTCTGGTGGTAACGAGGGCGTTAAGGCTGAAGCATATACAATAGGCTTGGCTATAGAGTCGAAGAGCGTCGAGTGAGAGAGGCGTCGCTGTCACTTCAATAGACGTGATCGTTATTGAAGTGCAAAGTTTGTTTAAAAAGATTTTTACATTCTTTTTGCATGTCGATCTGAAATTATGATGCCATGTTTAGGCTGGGTCGAGGTTTTGTAACGAAAATTGGAGCCATTTCAATGAAATGCCCTGACTGGCATTCAGTGCTGGGAAATATTTCCAATTGGTTGGGTTATAGACGGGCAATCATCTGCATCATTTGACACTATATTCTTTTAATCCGAATAAACTAAATGAGACACATATGATTATGACCTAAAGCTCCATATAATTTAGTCCTTGTCACTATTTTCATTGGGACATAGGCAGGGTTTAAATTTTCATCGCATCTCCATTCTTCCTCGGTGCCAAGAAGAAGTGAGGAAGGCTTCATTACGTCTCTCCATGGAATGGAATTCTTATGTTTCCTTTTTTTGTTTATAGTCCTTTCGTCAGTGTCATGGTTACGTGTCTCTCTCTGCACATAATTATGACACGAGCGCTGCTTTATAAATTAATGATAACCCACGCTATCCAGCCTGCATTTTACATCTTCTTCATTTTCAACATTCCATCCTGTCTGTCAATTGAAGGATGATTGAAGACGAGAATGGTGACAGAGATAGTCTTAATTAAGCTGCAACATGACTCTAATTGGCAGGCATAAGCGCGAAAGGCGTTTCTTATGATATGACTCAAGAGTTAAGCTCTGATGGTTTTTGTCTCATTCAAGCGAATCCTTTGTGTAAAAGATAAATCTTAAATCATAATCAGGTAGCACAGAGAATTATTGTCGAATCCTTTCACGGAAATGGGTTGAAAACGCTGAGATTTAGGGCAAACTTCTTGCGCGTATACATTTCCTTTAGATATACTGTTAGCGCTATTATATGGCACAGCGTCATACGTGATATGTCAGTGCTCTCATTTTGAAAAAAAAAGGATTCCTTTTTGTGTAGTTTTTTTTTTGATAAACAACTGTTTTATGTTTCAATGGGAATTCCATTCGAAATGAAATATTTGAACAATTGCGCTTGAGTTGTGTGCTAAATGATTGAAAGTTCTGCCATAGGTTTGCATCATCATCATCATCATCATCAGTTAAACAAACGATGAGATGAGTTGTTGTTTTTTTTTGTTCTCTCTCTCATCATATAGAATAGAAATCCGATTGTTTTTCCTTGAACACAAGATGAGATGGAAATGAATTTTCAATTATCTGTGAGAAACAAATCAAACTGCTGATTGTCTGTCATGATGAGAGAATTCTCTTGGGGGGGGGGGGGGGGGTTGTGGGAAAATTAATTAATTTGTTGAAAGGGTGGTTTGATGGAAGTTTAAATGGCTTTTTGAATATCTGTTAACAAAGTTGAAGGGCCTTTGGTTTAATTATAAGAGGAACTTATAGTTTGATTATTCGAAAATGTTGAAAAGGGCAGATGAGATGTGTAGATTCTTTGAAGGTCAGGCATTTTGGTTGTTGTTTTCGTAAACATATCGAAAATGGTCTTATACTACTTCATTTAAATGCAAATCTTGAAGAAGGAAAGCAGTTATGTTCGACCAAATCGCCATAAACAGTATCGAATTGCTGTTTGTATTACCATATCGTTATCTACTCTCCACAATGGACTCCTTTCTATACGAATAACTCCATTTTTTTATATGAATTTCACTTAGGGAACTTAGGAGATATCGTTAATAATCTTTTCTTCTTCGAAGAGATCAATTCGCTCTTAACTGAAATGATTTCTAAACAGTACTAACTTCAGACACTTAAATCTGTCAAACCAATTGTCAGATTGTAAACTGTCAGTGTCATTTTTATTCAGTAATCTTTGCAATTTTATCGTGATGATACACGCTTCAACAACTTTACAAAATTTTAGAAATTTGAAATTTATAGAACACCATATTACACCCGACATAGTCGACCATTTGAGACCGCTATTCACCGTGTTGTTTTCGGACAACATTTTCTTTCCGAAATGCAGTGGCACAGAGACGCATAAGAACAGAATATTGCATACGTTCAGGAGAGTGTTGAAGAAGATCCAAATTTATCCATTTGACGTCGTCCACAATAGCTTGGTCTTATTGAAAGTGTTACGCAGTGGTCTTGGTTTGAAGGCTTAAGAGATCCAGCTTGTACTGGCAGCCGAATAACTATCGTTTGCGTCGAAATTTTTGGTGAATTATCTTAAAATCTAATGTTTTATCGAAAAATTGTGTTTAGCGATGACGCTCATTTTTGACTCAATGGGTATGTCATTAAGCCAAATTGTCGGTCTGTGGGCTGGTGGAGTGATCGTATCATATTTTTTTTCAAAAATGTGGCTAATCAGGGTGTTACAGCCTGCCATAAAATCAGTTGGGTGTCAGCTGACAGGCAAGCAACCTCCAACCAAATTGATTATTTTGCCGTCAGTCGCCTTTTTAGAAGTAGTTTTCTAGACGTCCGAAACAGACGAGGAGCGGACGGACATAGGGTTAGCACGAGATCACCGTCTTATAATAGCTACTGTCCAATTACGCACTGCCGCCGTTCGAAGATTCAAAGGCATAAGAACTCCCAGGTTCAACATTGACCGACTGAGAGAACCCACAGTGCTAAGGGACCAAGAACTAAGGGACCATCTCTCTCGTGGAGTGGAAACAATCAGCAGCTCACTGCCCGCCATCATCCAAGACCATTGGTATGCTGTGAAAACTGTTTTCACATCAGGTGCTGAAAGGATTGTCGGTCGATCGCAAAGAAGCCATAGAGCGTGGTTTTCCGAGGATACCTGGAGAAGGATCGACGAACGAAAACAGCTAAGAGTTCAAATTGCAGTAACTCCAGCAGCAGGGGGGAGCGAGCTAGAGTCCCTATATCGAATGAGGATGAGAGAAGTGCAGCGTAGCGTGCGTCGTGACAAACGCAATTACATCAATGAGCTGGCTACGGATGCAGAAGAACCGTTTATAGAATCACCAAAGAGCTAATAGGTGGCCGAAGCTCTACTCAATACCCAGTGAAAGGCTTAGGTAGGTAGGTAGGTAGATGGGTGCCTTGTGACAGTGTCACTGCACAGGATCAACTCAAGAGATGGAAGGAGCATTTTGCTTTAGTTTTGAATAGAGTATTCGCCAGCAATATGCAGCCAAGTCAGACTGAAGTAACCGTGGTAAGAAATTCCCGAATTCGCACCTCAACCCCCAGTAAAGAAGAGATCATTACCGCGATCAAAGCACTGAAAACCAATAAGGCGGTAGGACTTGATGGCATACCCGCGGAGCTTTTTCGAGCTGCGCCAACTGCATCGGCTGAGCTATTGTTTCCACTTGTTCGGAGAACCTGGGAAGCCGAGAGTTTTCCGGATGAATGGAAGAAGGGAATGATCGTCAAGCTCCCTAAAAAAGGTAACCTAATGCAGTGCGAAGACTGGAGAGGTATCTGCGTGCTACCTGCTGTGGCTTAAGTAATCGTTAGAATTATCCTGGAGCGAATCAAAGAACAGCTCGAAAACATACTCGACGCTGAACAAGCAGGTTTCCGCTCTGGATCCTCCTGTGTCGACCACATCAACACCCTGCGGATCATCATCGAGCAATGCGTTGAATATCGATCACCACTACACCTGCTGTTCATCGATTTCGAAAAGGCGTTTGATAGTGTCAATCGGGAATGTATTTAGCTTGCCTTGCGCAGGAGAGGCATTCCTGATAAATTAAGAGCTATTATCAAGGCTACATACGTTGGGAAGAGCTGAGGCACATTGCCAGAAACCGCAAACGATGGCGCGTAGGCGTTGTATAGGCCCTAAGACCCACAAGGGAATACAGGTCATAAGGAAATTAGTCAATGGTATTCGCTTTAGAGCCATGAATAATGAGTTTTTCGATCCTCATTGAATGGCATAAATGTAGAAGAGATGTGGTTCCATCAGTATGGCGCCACACACCACACAGCAAAGGAA
Source organism: Xylota sylvarum (assembly GCA_905220385.1). NCBI lineage: Eukaryota > Metazoa > Arthropoda > Insecta > Diptera > Syrphidae > Xylota > Xylota sylvarum. The sequence goes on from LR999960.1 coordinate 12,088,661, forward strand.
ACAATCAACTTATTGAAGGAAACATTCGATTGAACGCATAATTTCGCGTAATGGAGCTATAAATTGGTCTCCAAGATTGATTATTTTCTATGGGGATACGTAAAGTCGCTAGTCTATGCTGATAAAACAACAAGAATCGGTTTTTCTTATGTCTACCTCTACCTTATCACACTTAACTAATTCAGGTGTGGTTCAACCATTTTCTAACCAATCCAAATCGAGTAAATCTTCAGGACAGGACTAGGTAACCCTTAAGGTCTTAAAGACACTGACAACGAGAGAATTGAGGACTACCTAAGATGTTGAAATGTTTCTTAAGGTCCACAAAGTTTCTCGCATTTGTTTGCAGACTTCTAATGTTGAAACTGATATGCTTTTGGGCCTTTGGACGCAAAATCGTTGGATTTACCTGTACCCTTGTAGAGTCGATGTATATTTACTACTACTATAGTCCGGGCAAGGACTGGACCTCAACCAGCATTTCTCTCAAACGATGTCTTCTTCTACTGTGCCAACCATCTGGGATGGATTCGAAGACTCTCCGGGTGACAGCCTTGTTGTTGGTTCTACATGGCCCAGTCATCTTAGTCGTTGTATTTGAATTCTTTTGACTAAGTTAGTATTGCTATATACATAGCTTGTACAGCTCATGATTCGTACAAACGAGAGCGGTGTCATCCATTCTTGATATAGTCCATGCCTCTGGGCCGTAGGGCAGGAGTCGGATAATCAGGGTTTTGTACAGGGTTGCTTTAGTTGTTCGAGAAATGATTTTGCTGCTCAATTACCTTTTTAGCTCAAATGCTAGCAAGTCCTTAACTATCTCAAAGTTATATCTGACAAGGGTGACATTCTGTCCGAGATGTCGGTGTAGCATGTCCTTTCTTTGTTGACAGCATATACTTTGTTTTGCACTCCTCAACGATTAAGTCCATTATTGTCTCATCCGTCTCGCTGCTTGTGTCCGAGTTCTGGACAATTCTTTCAAGAATGGTGTTGAAGGAATAGCATGATAGCGCGTCCCCTTGTCCAGATCGTTTTTTAAAATCTAAGGTCTTTCCCGACTTTGGTGGAGCATTTTCTATTAAGTGTGCACAACAGTACGAGTTTTGGCATATATGCCAAAACTAAACATGGGTCTGTATAGCTACTCTATGTAAATGTAGTCATAGCTGGTCTTGAAATCGGAAAAAGGAGGTGGATATCGATTTGAAATCTGTTATAGTGTGAAAATTTCATTAATAGTGGACTTTCCTGGTATTAACCCTCAATGATATGGATCAAGCTGGTTGTTGATATGTTGAGGAGACTTAATCCTCTATAGTTAGTGCGGTCTAGAATATTTCCTTTCTTGAGGATCGGGCAAATAATGCTAAGGTTCCATTCATCGGACATACTTTTTCGTTGACACCAAGTCAACCCCGACTGCTTTCAATAGGTCAGCAGTCAGTCGTATACATAGCTTCAGCAGCTTTATTAGATATTAGCTTAGATATCGCTATCTTAACCTCATTCAGGTCGGGTAGATGGAAATGTTGGTTATCATCGTCCAGATTGAATGGTTCATTCTGCCGAAATGGAATTTCAGTCAAAGCTGTATAGCGTTGACATGTTCCTGCAATAGCATCTCTCTATTTTCTCCATCGTGCTCCTTCGTATGCTCCTTTGATTGTATGTCCCTGTGTGAATATTAAGATATGTGAACCCAGCGCAGAGTCGATTAGCTTCAATCCGTTATCGGAGGTGTATGCCAAGAATGCCCTCTCTTCCTAGCTTTGCGCAGTACAATTTTAACATCGTAGCTAAGCCACTGCTTATATGTCCCGGCCAGGAGGTCATAGACGTTGTCTGGTATCATCATCTTTCTACTCCGTGCGGGCGTAAACGCTTATAAGGGTAGATTGTTATGAGGCACTCGGTCACATGTCCAAAACTCAAGACTTCTTGCCTAAGTTTGTCTCCGATAACAAATCCGCATCCAAATAGGCGCGACTTCTGTTGTTATTAGCAATCGTTGTAGTAGATATCATATATGTATGTTCTCCTTTTGCACGGCCCGTTCTAATAATTGTTCGGCTGTATGCGGTCTGTTAACTCTTTATGATCCGGTCTCAGTCTTGAAATATCTTTATTGACCTAAGCTACGAATACGTCGAACTAGCTCAAATGAGGCTCTCGCCAGTCGTTAGACGTCACTATTAAATCAATGGGGAATAGGGAATTCCTTCGCTGGCTGTCCTCCTTCTAGGAACCTTTTGATAGAAATAGGGGACACATGTTATTGCCAATCACGTCAATAAAATGTGTCTCGCCTGACATATGGATGCTGCAGTTATCCTTATAAGCTCAGATTATCTGGCTCCACTTGTACGACTTGATGATAGGATTTTGCCCACCAGAGAGTTGATGTTTGCCTCATGAAAAGTTCAAGGTCCTTGGGGAATATCTTCAATGGGTGGATCGTAAAATTTAATTGACACCTATCGACTATCAACTCAATTTGTATCCGTTTTCAGGTGTGGTTGAAGCTATGCTATGCATTGCAATCCTTAATGAAGATCTTATTCTTTCTATTGTTAGCTTTGCATAGGTTTAGTACCTATTATTCAAAAGTTTACAATGTCTACATCTACATCGTCTACTATCTTATCAGTTCCATTATAAAAATGGGAACTTAAGGTCTTAAGGACTATGTGCGATGTAAATCACTAACTAGCTCTTTGTAGGCATTTTTTTCCGGAAAAGACATCAGATGGGACAGTAAGTAGACTACATGGTTCTGCAAATCAAAGTCTGAAAATTATTTATCTAAAAATAAACAGACCCTGAGTGCAATCTCTTTGAATGTGATCTAAATTGGAAGCCACCAAAAATTCACAATGAACAATGATTCATCTCGTGCTATGAACGCATACCTTTTTTTTTGCCAGTTGTTCAAAATTAATAGAACCCATCAGCAGTTTTCTCGAGTAGTTTGATGACTTAATATTCATGATGACATTCAGCTCTGTTCATCAACAATCATTTCCTCATTTGTAATTAAATTTGATGACGAAATCATTGGAAGGTGTCCGAAAATTCTGTATCTTATTCCATCTAGATACAGTGACTAGTAAGTCACCCCCTGTCAGCATTAAAATCCAGAAGGTCCTTCAGCCCTACGAATTTTTTGTAGGATATATACCATTAGCATGAATGCAACTAAATACTTTATTCATTCCCAAAAATGGTAAGAAGAAACTTTTTTTACTACATAGCTCGCCGTTGCTCTACAGCTCGTCTAGTTCATCGTTGAACCTCCTAAAGCCCCGTCAACCGAACGAAGAATTGTTCATCCGCTTTTACTTAAGTCCATACTTCAGAATCTTAGAGGTAGGACTGGGATGATAATCAAAGTCTTATCTTGAGACTCTTTATTTGTTAGAAATAGTAGTAAGACAGGTATTGCAATCACAACCGCTCAGTTTTACTAATAAATTGAATAAAAATCACGTTCCGTCTCTACCTAGAATGATCATATAGACGCTCAAATTACATAATTACTAAGAACTAAGCCGAATGTAAAATTTGTTTACAAAATCTCCAAGTTTAGACACCACCCATGGAGTATTGAAACCTCTGAGTTTCAAACCAAACGGAATTTCTTTCCCAACTTTTCCTTATTTCCAACTTAAGTTGTGTAAAATGATTGCATATTCTTAGGCGCAGATTAAATAGTAAAAGTTACACTCGAAGTAATTTTTTATGAGATATTGTTATCAGAACTGATAGCAGAGCCAATATAAAGAGTTTCTCTCAACTACCTTGACGTTATAGCTATCTATAGTGGCATTCTATTCAATTGGTCGATGTTGAGTGGTCCAATACTCGTTCAACTGCTAAATCCATTTTGGTAGATTCTGTCTCAATGGTGCTTTCTTCCAATTATGTCAATATTATCGGCATAGTTGCACCTATTTTGGAAATATTATGCTTGTAAGCCTTACCTAATTCGCTCAAGTACTATATTAAAGCATTACAATGCGTAATCTGATCTAAATTGTTTCCTTGATGTAGCACCGACTTTTGTTCATCCTGATTCTACACCTCTCGCTTCTCTAAATGAAGTTCTTCTGCAGGAGAGAGCTGGGCAGAAACAAAGAAGGTGAGGAATGGGTTCAACATCTTCTTCATCTATGTAGCTTCTACAAAAGTCGTTAGCAAAAAGCTCCAGCCTTGTGGCATACTTGCCTATTAGACAGTTTCCAGTGATGACACCGATATGCAACCAAAGAGTTTTAAATCTAGCTTTGGCCAAATTTGTTTTGTCGCTAGACATGCTGGTCCAATTGTCCACCTAAGACTTGTAGTCTCGAAAGCATTTGGCTTGAATTTTAGTATGCAAAGTACTTACTTGCTTACTTATGTCCTGTATCCCCTTGTTGGTCCTAGGACCTCTACAACGGTTACGCGCCATCGTGTGCGGTTTCTGGCAATGTGCCTCAGCTCTCCCCAACTCTTTCCCAATTGCCGTGTTTCCTTCTCGACTATTCTGCGCCATGTACTTCTGGAACCGCCGCGTATTCTGCCATCCTGAGGAAGCGGGTTCCATTGTTAACAAACGTTTGCAGCTTCCTCGTGATAGTAGCGGTCACTCTCCAGGTACGACATCCATATAGCAGCACGGATTCAATGTTAGAACGGAACAGTCGTAGCTTGGTGTTTAGCTAATTGCTTTCCCTATTCGGATGGCTATATCCAGTTCGGTTCCGTCATCAGTTGAGACAATACTCCCAAGGTATTGGAAACTTTCTACTCTCTCAACCGTTTGTCCAGCAATGCATATATGAGTTGATGAGTTCGGTCCTAGGCTGATCATTTTTGTTTTTGCCGAGTTAATTTTCAGCCTAACGAGATCAGCTTCCCTCTCCACATTTGCTGTCATTTGGTGAAGGTCCATTATTCTGTGAGACAGTAGGCGTACATACATCGTCGGCGTAGTCGAGGTGTTTGAGTTTGGATGTAAGAGTCCAACGAATTCCTCCATTTCCCATCGATAAAGCCGCATTTAGCACATCGCTTATCACCAATAGAAACATTATTGGTGAAAGAATGCAGCCTTGTCGAACCCCACTTTGGACTTCGAATTCCTCAGACAATCTTGCTCTGTGCGAAACGTGACATGTGGATCCATCGTATGTAGCCTTGATAATAGCTACTAATTTATCAGGAATGCCTCTTCTGCGCAAGGCAAGCCAAATACATTCCCGATTGACACTATCAAACGCTCGATAATTCAACGCATTGCTCGATGATGATCCGCAGGGTTTTGATGTGGTCGACACAGGAGGATCCAGAGCGGAAACCTGCTTGTTCGGCGTCGAGTGTGTCTTCGAGGTGTTCTTTGATTCGCTCCAGAATAATTCTAGCTATTACTTTAGGCACAGCAGGTAGCACGCAAATACCTCTCCAGTTTTCGCACTTCAGTAGGTTGCCTTTTTTAGGGAGCTTGACGATCATTTCCTTCTTCCACTCATCCGGAAAACTCTCGGCTTCCCAGGTTCTCCGAACAAGTGGAAACAATAGCTCAGCCGATGCAGTTGGCGCAGCTCGAAAAAGCTCCGCGGGTATGCCATCAAGTCCTACCGCCTTATTGGTTTTCAGTGCTTTGATCGCGGTAATGATCTCTTCTTTATTGGGGGTTGAGGTGCGAATTCGGGAATTTCTTACCAGGGATACTTTAGTCTGTTCAAAACTGAAGCAAAATGCTCCTTCCATCCCTTGAGTTGATCCTCATCCGATATTAGCAACGAACCATCTAAGCCTTTCACTGGGTGTTGAGCAGAGCTTCGGCCACCTATTAGCTCTTTGGTGATTCTACAAACGGTTCTGCTGTCGCACCTCCCTCCTGCTTCTTCTGCTTCCGTAGCCAGCGCATTGATGTAATTGCGCTTGTCACGTCGCACGCTACGCTGCACTTCTCTCATCTTCATTCGATATAAGGACTTCAGTTCAATCCTCCCTACTGCTGGAATTGCTGCAATTTGAACTCTTAGCTGTTTTCGTTGGTTGATCCTTCTCCAGGTATCCTCAGAAAGCCCCGCTCTATGGCTTCATTGCGATCGACCGACAATCATACATTCCACAGCATACCAATGGCCTTGGATGGTGGCGGGCAGTGAGCTGCTGATGATGGTCCCTTAGTTCTTGGCGGACTGTTCGATCTCTCGGTAGGTCAATGTTGAACCTGGACGTTCTCCTGCCGTTGGATCTTCGAACGGCGGCAGTGCGTAATTGGACAGTAGCTATCATAAGATGGTGATCTCGTGCCAACCTCATGTCCGCTCCTCGTCCGTTTCGGACGTCTAGAAAACTACTTCTAAAACGGCGACTGATGGCAAAATAGTCAATTTGGTTGGACGTTGCTTGCCTGTCTGTTGACACTCAACTAATTTTATGGCAGGCTTTGTGCTCAAACATGGTGCCACCTATGACAAGACGATTTGCGTTGCAAAAAGTCAACGAATCTTTCGCCGTTGTCATTGCGTTGGCCTAATCCGTGTCGTTCCATAACATGTTTGAGCCCTTCGTTGTCGCTACCTACCTTGGAATTCAGGTCCCCCATCATTATGACAATGTCGCCGTTGGATGTTGCATGCATGTTGTCCGGCAAAATGGGCAAAGTTGTTCCTAAATATTCTGGTGAGTCCATCGACCTTATAGTTCCCTAGAATATCACTATGTCCCGGCACCGAACAATGGTGAATATTGAACTGCTCAGCTATCTCATGAGAGACGATCGGCAGTCTAGGGCTACTAAAAAATTTATAGAGATCAAGGTTTTGATAGTTGTCCGAAAAGATGCGGATAACCCTAGCAGATATCACGTTATCCTTAAGCCAAGATAAGACTTCTTTGATTGCCAACGTGCTACAAATATTTGGAAGACGGAAGGAGAGCTTAAGATTGTTCGCGAAAACACCTCGGCCAACTCCGTCTTTGGTTTTTGAGCCATGCGTCGTGTCGGTGTAGAAGTGAATCGACCCATCTTCTAAAAGTGCTTCTACATTCCAGAGTGCTTTGGAAGGCGTGGTGACGACGAAGTTCTTATCGAAATTTATGTGTTTTCGGTAAAAATTTTTAAATTATTCAGAACGGTGCGGTGTCCAAATTCTTTTCTTTAGGGTAGCTTCTCATTGCTTGCTAAATAAATATCCAGGGGTATCAGATGAAACACAATGTCCAGTGCCGCAGAGAGAGTTCTGCGTAGAGCACCGCTTATGCACACACAAGCTGTATGTTGGATCTTACTTAGATAGTCGCGGTTTATAGCTTTTTCTAAGACTGTCCACCAAACAGTCACTCCGTATATGAGTATCGATCTAATGACCGAGATGTAGAGCTAGTGAGTTATACGTGGTTGTAGACCCGTGCTACTGTGGCTTTCTTGACAGTTGAATGTTAGGTTTCCAGCTTAGCTTCCTATCTAAGATAAGACCCAAATTGTTTGCTTTGTCAAAGAAAGTTATCATGGGCTAAATATGCCGATACTACGTAGCAGGAGTAGTAGGAACCACCAAGTGTTTCTATTTGTGCCGCAGTTGTATCTCGATCGTTGTAACTTTTTAGCAGTATACACGATCTGGGTTTACCTTCGCCGCGCGCATACAAGTCGTAGTATTTCAGAGTCATGAGTCCCACATACCAAGTTGTTCAGAACCCAAGATTCTTGGACCAAGACGATATCTTCCCTGTCCTTTGAGAGACGGAGAAGAAGCCCAACGATTAATCTGGACTTGGGGCTACAATTAGGCAGGGAAACCTCCACCACAATGGAATTTAGACCTTCTGAATCTGAGGACGATTCCAACAGGTCGTCCTCTCTCAAAAGTGACTACAATTTATCGAAATTATCACCCGTTTCCATGTCCGACAATTTGTCTTCGACTAGAGACAGATTCTGCTCAGGGAATGATGCTTGGAATGGAATTTAGACCTTCTGAATCTGAGGACGATTCCAACAGGTCGTCCTCTCTCAAAAGTGACTACAATTTGTCGAAATTATCACCCGTTTCCATGTCCGACAATTTGTCTTCGACTAGAGACAGATTCTGCTCAGGGAATGATGCTTGGGAGTCATCAGTCTTCAAAGATGGAAAAGAGATGGATGGCTCGGAGTCATGGGTAGGAGGCAGTTTGTTCAAATCAAACTCTTCGTTCTTCTTATAAGCCTTAATGGTAATAGGGTCAAAACCGTAATAGACAACACCTCCAGGCTTCACTAAAGGAGCCAAAGATTCCTTATTGATGACAATAAAAGCAGATCTCTAAAGACCCTTAGGCTCGTCCAGTTTAGCGACATTCCAGTTGGGTGTCGGAAGTTCAGGATCGTTAAAATCGTATCCGTGTCGGGGTGGGTTCGGCTGGGATCCATGTGCTGGTTTTCGGCCTACTTGCGATATCCTCCGTCACAACAACCTTGAGCTCAGCACCTGGACATACATACCTTCCCTTATTTGCCTAAAGCCAGTTTGTAGAGGTATTATGACCCTTGATCGCCTTCAAGTGCCCTTGATCCCATACAGACTGTTAAGTCGCGATCAAATCTCTGGAATATTTCGCATTTCATACAAAACTGCCCTAAATTGTCGTATAAGGGTATAAGGACACATTGATATTCCAGGGAATTGTATGGCCTGCGTACAATTGCTAGGTATGGTACCTACATACTTATCGATTTTATCGGATAAGGCTCTTTGAACTCAATAGTATGAATTTAACCAATCGTAGATGAGTATACGACATTACGTGCCTCGTTATAAGACATATCTGGTTCAAGCTGGATCAGAAACGCTCTAACTGTCTAATTAGACAGAAAACGTCACTCATAACAATCACTGTAGGTGTCAACACGGGATTGCCATTAGGCTGGTCCTCTTCGTTAATGACTTTAGCAGAAGCAGGATACTATACTTCATCTTCTTGCCTGGCATGTATGTACAAGGCTCTCTCTGCACTTAGGGGCATACTTCTTCGGCAATTTGGACGAATTGGCTAACGCTTTCTCCGCTTTATACTAAGCGCCTACTGGTTCCTGAATGGTATCAATTGAGGATTTCAGTTTTACTGGTCCTGGTACAACTTATACCTATACCTTTTCCAGTTACAGGTACTTCAAAGTAGCAGTCACTGTTACAGATTGTGACTGTGCAGTAAGAGTTAAGCTTCTCATACTTTTTCATCTAAAATTCAATATTCATGATATATGTACGTAAATAGATTCCAGTATCTGTCAAATGTCATATTTAATCCAAGTGATATCTTTGATATACAGAAATAGTATCGCCACCTGCAGCTCGTACACAATAAAACATATTGTTCTCTCATCTGTTTCAAATCTAAAAAAAAAAAGATTTTTTTATCTCGAAAAGCTATCAACAGAATATTAAACTTATAAATCCATCAGGACTACAGATACTGTTTCTCCATATGCTGTCAATAGCAGGTTTGTAAATTAAGAAAACAAAAAAAAAAAAAAAAAAGACACTAGCTTTCCCTGGCTGTCTCGATGTATTCTCTGTGGAAAATGAGATAAATCTTTTTTTTTCTGTTCTTGTATGCCTGCCCAGATGAGCAGCTGCAGTAGGGAATAGCAGCGCAGATACACGATATAAATCGATTTATCTGTCAATTGTGTGGGATTTTTGTTCTACTTTCCACAGAAAATGAGGAAAACACAATATAATGTATCTCGTGGGCTTTAAACAGATAATAATTGAAAGAAATGCAATTACTTTCCGATGATGATTAATTGAAAAGCTCATTTGAGTCATGTAAGTTGTGGGCAATTACTAAAAGTCTTTAAACTGGATAACCTGTCGTATGCCTTGCCTATCCTGTATACATGTAAAGTTAAAACTGTTTTAATATAAAATTTAATTTTTCCTTCTTTACAGAATGTCATCCGGCCTGATGTCATGTGTACGAGAGAACTCTCCACCTTTAGAAATGGCTGACAACGAATCGGGAGCTCTTTCCCTGCCAACGGTGGACGGATCAACATCTCCAAATAATTCTCCTTCAGCTGGTGAGTGATGAAAAAAAGAATATCCTTTTGCTTTCCCCTTTACTGTCTGTCCTATGAGGGTATTGTGGTAAGAGCCAATCCTTGTTTTGTTTATAAGTGGGGAGGAAGATACTTGGCTCTCTTTGTATGCAAAAAGGGGTGAAGTTAGGTCAAGAAGTTTTCTTCGGTATTCATATCCCACGAGATGGAAGGTACTTCTATTAAAAGTCAAGTGCTAAGAGGCGACATTTGGAGTGACATTGATAGACGGTTGTCTAAATCGGAACATTCGACGTATGTGAAAGGAAAGGAAGTAGGTAGTCAAATTGTGCTTCAGGTGGATGTATGGATTTGTTTGATTTAAATTGTAATGGGGACGATGGAAGCTTTGAAAACCGGAATTACTAGCTGGGGCCTAGGTTAGATTCTGTCAATTTTGACTCTTATCTCTACGAATGACATGTATTTCCTTGGAGTTAATTTTTCATAGAATGATATTCTCTGAGTATCATCTACTTGAGTACAGTTTAGGCTCTGACATTTGCTTAGAAAATTTGTAGCGTATCCTCTTTGCAAGCGTCAGTTTTTTTTTCAAAAGTGCGACGTGGTGAAAGAGGAATTCAAATCACTTAGCTCGAGACACTACATCACTATCTGCTGGATTCGAGGAGCTATGGACTTCCGCGGGAATGAAATGTCTTATTACTAGAAGACCACTCGATCCTAATGCCAGTTTTCTCATGTTCAAAATCACCTCGGATTTTCACAACATGGTCAACGTAAGGTGGAGTACATACCGCCTCATGCCGCGTCTCTAGAAAACTTTGAGCTCAATACGACAAAAAAAAGGACTATAGACCTTATATTGCTAAATACACCATAGCTGACTCTCCCCATAGGTACATAAATTCACAGGCTCTAACAAATGGCGACCCATCTTAGAAGAATGAGAATCAGCAACACAGCCCTATCCAGAGGCTGTGATGACGCAGAGGTAGAGGAAGACAACAGGAATTAGATACTCAACCCTTGGAAGAGTATCTTTTAACGACCTCAACGAAATGACAAACAAGCCACCCAAAACCATCCTAAAATTCATTATAAAAACGGGCTGGTTCAGGAAGGCCACTCCCGTCATAAACTTTTTATCGGACTAATTGGCTTGTTCACTATTTTCGGATATCCAACACCGGGGGAACACAATGGATCCGTTGAGATATGAGTGACGCTGCACCTCCGCAGTTGCAGTCATTCCCAACCTGCCTTATCTATATATATATACTTATATTGTTCGAGAGATTACGAACCAAACCACTGTATTGGGTACCTTTTCGTCTCTCTTCCACAATCCATCTTAGCCCGAGAGTCTCTCTGGATTTCTCCACAGTTCCTCTCTGGTTTTGATTCCTCGTGTCAACGCTAGCATCTGTTTAACAGAAATCTGGTTCATCCTATGGGTATCTACCTAGTGGATCCCCAGGACTTCCTTTCTTCTGCTAGAAATGCCGTTTCGACTTCCTCCAGGTGTCCTCCCATAGTTCACAGGTGTCGTCCTCCAGAAGACCCATCTTCTTTAGGTGATACCCGAAATGACCTGTAGATAACCCTCTCTGTGAGAGGAGCCAATCGGCATTTTAACAGTCATTTTCGCCTGTTTGCCACCTTCCATGGTTGACTACCTTCTCTGGTGTTCCGCCCCGGCCCAGTTGCTAATCAGGTGTTCTACCATCCCTCTGCCAATTGCAGCGAATGGTTCCGGACCAGAGAGCTCCGAGGTTGACCCCTACTTTGCCAGAGTCCGCCTTTTCATTGCCGTCAGTCCATACGTGCCCTCTCACCCAGAGCAGCGTCATCTCATTTCGAGATCAGCACTCATTGAGCTTATGAGCAAATTCCAATGCCAGTACTGTATTGATATCTGTTTGGTCCATGCGTCTAATCACTGTTTGATTGTCCAGTGCTATGGTAACGTTTCTATCCTCGACCTGACCCTCTTTCAGGTGATCCAACAGAGCAATCATCTCGGCTTGATAGACTGAGGTATATTTCCCCAGACTAATATGACAGGCTAGTTCCACTTCTTCTGAGAAGATACCTGCCCCCGCTTTGCCATCCATCATGGACCCATCCGTAAGGATGATTATATCACCAATTTTCTTTTCCGGAAGTGTTCCATCTGCAAGCTTCCTCTTCAAAAGAAAAAATTCTAGAAATTTTAAGGCAGAAGCTCAGGAAGGGCATTAAGTAATCATTCTCTGTTTTAAGTTTTGTCGACCATGTGACATTTTCTATAGCTAGACAGTAGTCTCAGTATTCATTAGCTGGAATGCGTCGTACAACACAGTTCATACACCATTGCGTCCTAATTTCAATAAGAAACTCCTTGCGACCAAAAAGTAGGAGTGATAGTCTTCATTCTTGCGGATTCCCATAAAGGTCGAAGTCTGTACTAGAGTTGCTTCGAGTTCTGAGATTGTAGATTGAAGCTGCTGGTGTGTTGATTTTTTCTGCTAAATAGGTCACTGTTAACACTTGATGTGAAGCCTGCATTTGTATCTTGTCAGTCAAGTACCACTATAAGTTCCTAAATCCTACACGGTAGGGTCTAATCTTTTCTTGGACTGTCACAATCTTCTCGAATGTCTTGCATTCATAAACAAGATTAACGTAGTATGGGGTTCAGTTTGTGAAGGTTTCGTTGGTAATGAACAGGCTGACTGCTTAGCGAGAAGAGGCGTTTTTCGCCCACTAGTTGGAGCTCATATGTAGAAAATGAAATTGTTATATACTGATACATGTCGGCTCTGTTAATAGCAAACAAAAATCTGTTTCTCCAAGAGTACCAAGTTCACGAATTGGGCATCGCTATGACCAGTTTGGGGTGAGTTTTGAGCAAGGCCTTCGGCCTGCATCTCCTATAAGATTGTTTTGTGATTGAAATCTGTGATTAGGTTTAAACATGCGCAAAACGATCCTGATTTTCACTGCGGCATTTGGAAAGTCAGCACCCCAAAGCCATTCACGAAGATTGCCATTACACCCACAAAAGTTGACTGTTTGGTGCGAGTTTCACCCTTGGAGGGCTCATTGGTCCACACTTTTTCATCAGTGATACTGGCAACACAGTCATACTCAATGGAAATCGCTATCGGACCATGTTGACTGACTATCTTTGGGATAAATTAGAAAAGGATGACTATGTGTGGTTTCGACATGACGACGCCACATGCCACCACAGCTGGCCCCAAACAATCGAGTTATTGAAGACGAAGTTCACTGACCGTGTTGTATCCAGAAATGAACCAGTCATTCTCTGATTTTTTTTTGGTTATGTCAAGTCCATGGTCTATGCCAATAAGCTAGATACTTTATACGACCTTATTACCAATTGCCGGCATATCGCGCGATGTAGTCGAAAAGTCGTTTCCAAGGACGACATTTATTTAATCCAAAATATTTTATAAGGTAATTTATTTAAAAAAAATAAAATAAAATGGGGCGCTCCTTACGAAAAACCCTTTATAATGTTCTACAATCGTAGACCCAAAATCGAACCTTGCGGTACCCCTCTTGTAACAATGCACTCTAGTGCGTTTTTAACGTCCAGCATTAAGGGTTGTGTCAACTAACACCATAGTGCCAGGAAGGCCGCTAGTGTGAATTCTTTGTGGTGGAGTGAGACTTTCGATCCACCTTATGCAGGACTGTCTTAACAGATCGGTCTTTAGTGGAGGCGTGTTTTACTAGGTACATTTCCCTAGGACTTAGTTTGGAGCGACTGCTTAAATCTATTAGCCTTTCAAATGTCTTCAGTAGGAACGAGGTTAGGCTAATCGTCCTAAAGTCTTTTGGGCTAACATGTGAGGGTTTACCCACTTTGCGTATGAAAATGACTTTGACTTCTCTGCAGGCTCGGGGAATATATAAGCAATTAAGACACCTGCGGACTGATATACCTCTTGTGTCTTTGTAGCATCATGGGGAAAATATCGCCACGAACGACCGAAAGAGCCAATTGCCCAGTTGATTCTCTTTACATCTACAATCTGGTTGCCCAGGAGGTGGTTTGTGTTTGGTGTTTTGTCATAAGGGCTGTTCACAGTGTTAGATGTTACGCACCCTGAAAAATGTGTTCCAAAGAGGAGTTCTATGGTCTCAGAGTATGATTCTGTCCAGGATTCCTCTCGTTTTCTGATTAAGCCTGGGACTTAGGGTTTCTAAGGATTTTCCATAGTCTGGCTGTGTCTTTAGTGGACTCTATTTCACTACAGCACTTGCTCCAAGATTGTCTTTCTTGAAAATACCTTTGCTTTTCTTGTAGCGGTCCCAGTCCAGTTTATGTCCTTGGCTACTTTGTATAACTTCTGGGCATTTTACCGCAAAAGCTCAGCTGACTACCATACGGGCTTGAGCTTCTAACAATGGGGCAGGACTTAACAAAAGCTGAGTGGAGAACTGGGGTAAGTGTTTTTACCTCGCAGTCAATCTTAGAATGGGTGGTTGAAGACCCCTCGAACCGGCTAGAACGCTCCTGAAAGCATCCCAATCAGTTCCTTTAGGGTTGCGATAAGGTCTATGAACTGACTAGGTCCAGTCAGTCTAGATGAAGTGTTCGGGTCATCGTAGGGAAAGTATGAATACAAATACAAAAATAGATCTCCATTGCCTTCAAGATGTCACTTGGATATTCGGGGTTCAGTCTGAGTAGTAGTTAGGTTAGGCTCAAGATTATCCTTGGAAATACTTGAACCAGGGATGTTGATCTTCGCTTTCTGTTTCGTAGGAAGTTCCCTTTTCGGTACGACCTTGAGCGAAATGACCGGTCCTGGCGCTAGAGTAAACTCGTTTTGGCATTCTAGAATGCTGAAGCCCTTACCCAATTGAGGGAAAATCCGATGGTTGCTCTAATCATGACGTCGATTAGGGACGTTTCTACTACCGCCCATTATTCGTCTGTGGGTTTTTGCTGTGGAGTGTTGTCGTTGACAATAGGTACCTTGAGGTCGTCCTTAATAATTTCAGCGCGGGTTACTGTTGGTCAGCCGGTTTTGGGTTTCTTGCTGGTTGTGGTTGAGGGAGGGGACGTGGGGGCCACCGCTTTTCGCACTCGTTGCCCCTTTCTTTCAGTGGGACCGTCTTTATTACTTCCTTCCTCGGTCTAGAGACATCGATTCCTTTCTGTGTCTTTGCGTCTGAGGGATTTGCGGGTAATCTGGCTGCAGACATTCTAGAAGCTAGGTGGGAATGCAATTAAGTCCAAAATAAAAGCGACTCTACTTCGGTGCTTCTTAGCGGTATTTGAACATTCATTCATTTTTGAAAGTGCAATAATGTCCAAATTGAGTTACATGGTACAGCCTGATGATCCATCTCAACTAAGATAACACGCTTCTTCGAGAACACGGTTCCATCTACGAGCGATCCAATTAATTCTATTGTCTTGGGAAGTGAGGCATCCTTAAGTAGAACTATCGTAGCTTTCACTATCTGTATTACATTTATATGTATATTTCCGTTGAAGTCCTTTACTTCATTTTCCACAATTTCCAAGAACGTTCATGTCCTTTAATTGGAGAATGATGTGTTGAATAGTGAAATCCCATTTTCCTACTACTGAGGCTAGATCCTCTCTTTAGGATTATATTGATTGTGCTTCATTTCCTTTATATTACCCTAAACCAAGCTACTGCAAACGTTTTGTGTGACTTAACTGAAATGCATTTAATCATCCCGTCAATAGTCTATGTCTTTCTCAATCATAAAACCCTCCGGAAACATGCAACAAAACTTATATCACCAAAGACTAATTGAATAAATTGGAAATCATTGCATTGATTAAGCAAACTTTGCATCATGTTTAGTCCTACATGCAGATGCACATTATATTGATCCAATCAATTTGAATATGAATCAGTGACACAAGCGATACAAGAGAATATTCAAATTTTCAACTTCATGATTTAGGGTTTTATGTAAAACTAACGAATTTTCGATAAAGACAGGTCAGGTGGTAGTAATTAATTTATGAATAAATCTGAACGAATATATCTAAGCTAACAAAAGTATCTATTTAAGTCTTGTGCTAGCGCATGTGATTAAGAGAGTGAAAGTTAATTGAATTTGTTATTAATTTTCGTTGAGAAACATAATCGATTAATTGTCTGGATGTACAGTGTTTGTTTCTTGATGACTTCAAACTCTCTTTACACAAACGATCTTTGATCCAAATCCCTCCCAAAGGAAACCACAAAATATTAACCTACCAACATGACATACCAAACAAATAGACCCGCAAGTTCAGTTCAATATCCGTTCAATTTCATGTTTATAGTTTTCCCTTTCGACAGGCCATAGACCCTTCTGTGGTCTTCACCAAGACCTCTGCATCTACATCTCGCCATTCGTATAGAGACCACAAGCACTCTCTTTCTATACACTTCGGATGCTGTATCCCTTTCCTGAAGCAATGGCGTGTGCATCGATCCAATAAATTTTTTCCGTTTAACGAACTCGGAATGAATCTCAATCATCAGCTTGCTTCTTACATCAGCAAAAAAAAACAAAGAAGAAGAAAAATCTTATATCCACCACAGCAGCATCCAGCAATAATGGTGCGTGGAATTGGAACTGTATCTCTTATGCAAAACAAGAGGAAAACCATTCAGTACCTTCTTTTTTTTTTTTCTTAATTATTCTCTGTTTCAATGCTCAGAGAGTTGGAAGTAATTTTTTGCCCCCCTTGGCCCCCTTGCCGCCTATGCTTGTGGTTTGTGTGCAGCTAGACGCGCACTATTCGAACTTACGGATACGAAGTATCTAGTACATTTCTCCTCTTATAGATACTTTTTCCTTCACCGTCACCTGAATGAGTTACCACATTGCTAATGTTTTTTTGCCGCCACAGCAACCTCTTAGATACTTACACCGTAGAGTGAACTTTACATACAGAAAGAATGCCATGAAATCCCTCTGAAGTGTGGTGCAGATGGTTGTGGTTGTGTGTACGTTTCTGTGGTGGTGATAACGAACTAAATAAGGTATTGGCATGGATAGGTAATGCATACTTGATAGATACATTATAGTCAAACGGTTTTCGTACCGGTTGACAGTTTAAGTGGAGAAGTCTAAGAATGGGTAAACGTAGCTTTTACGCGATGATAGTTGACTTTCTGTATATATGGCTACAATTCATTCCCAAAGAGCTTGATTCCTCATTAATAGTAATACATCACCTTTTTCTAGGACATCCCACAATTCTGCCTGCCTCAGTGAGCGGATTCCATTGAATAGCATATTTCGCAGTGGAGCTGTCGTTGTCCTTCGCTATAGTCCAGCTATAGATTCTTCGCCCGTGCTATGGTAAAGACACTCGTTGGAGATACGATTAAGCCTAAAAATTCCCAAGATGATTCATAGACATTTACTTACGAAGATCTGACGTTTACTTTACTGGGATCCACCTTACAAGAACTGTATCTATGTATATTCTACGTTGAAGTGGAACTGTCGCAACTTAGTTCTTGTACTCTGAAAACATTAGGCAGCATTCTGAATGCAACTTTTGCCCTCCGATTCTACTGGACATATCCAGTTCAGTGCCACCTTGATGTTGTCTACTTTCTTCAGTTCCTGAGCAATGTTGAGTTGAGCTCAGGTTTTAGAAGTTCTCAGTGACTTTGTCTCTGCAGATGTTGCGCCATTAAATGAAGGTTCAACATCGTCAAAGTAGTCGATCATAGTCCATCAAATTCATGGTTACGATCCGTCAATTCTACGCAGAGTACATCAGTGATGACCACCAAAAATCAACAACGGTGACAATATATACCCCTGACGTACTCCACTTTGAACTTCAAAATCTTCTGATACGTTAGCGTTGCGTAAGACGGAACTACCCTCGTATGTAGTCTTGATATGAATTTTTCTGGGACGCCTCTCCTGCGCAAGACCGACCAGATAGCATCGCGATTCATGGTGTCGAAAGCATTCTCGTAGAAGATACACAGTAGAAGTAGCGGAGAATTGGACTCGATGCATTGTTCTACAAATTGTTTATGTGGTCGAAGTAGTTGCATTCAGTGGAAAAAATTAACCTATTCGATGTTGAGACTTGAATCTAAATGCGATTGCTGTTGTTATTTCGGTTTTACTACGAGGTCCGTTGCCCATTAGAGTTCTGACCCAAATCAACATTGTCTAAGTGGTTGAAGACTGTTCTGCGAAGTGTTCTCTCCATCTATTGAGCTGATCCTCATCCGAAATCAAAAGGTTTCCATCTAAACTCTTCACTGGATGTTGTTTGTCTCGACCACAAATGAGCTACTTAATAGTCCTACTGTCACATCTGGTTGATGCTTCTTCAGTCTTTGAGGCAAGTGAGTCGATATACTGAGATTTGTCACGTCTCACACTATTCAGTACTTCCTTCTTTTTAAAGCAGTATTGGGCTTCTAGTTCTGTTCTTTCTACTGCTAGAGCTGTAGGCTCATCAAACCGTCTCCAGGTGCCTGCCCGTGGTCTTCTACCAACATACGTGCATTCCACGGTTGCAACAACATTTTCACATTATTCCAGTGGTCATCCACACTCTCCTGCATTGTGCTGTTGATCATAAGGCAAGATGGTTGGCGCACTTAAGGATCCCTTAGCCTGTCGATATTGATCTAAGTAATGTTGGACAAGTTTGAAAGGTTGTTGTAGGCGGATGCAGTACGAAGGCGTATAAAAGCTAATATAAGATCGTGATCGCGATCGTGTTCTTATCCAATGACGATTCTACGTCTATTTTGGATGTCTAGGAGATAATTTCTGAAGTAGTGGCTGATCGAAATGTGTTCGAATCGCTGCATGTCAGTTGAAATCCAACTGATCTTGTGGCAGAAGTTGTGCGGTTAGTATTGCTGGACGTTCGGCTTTGTCTTATCTACAACTGACTTGGTCATAGTCAGATCTTTACAACTGTGTTTCCTATCATATTCTTAAATGGATAACCATCACGGTGACTGAATAAAGAGGAATCCTTACAGCAAGTGGAACCTATAGGGTGGATCTTTGTTAGCTTATTTCAGTTTGAAGAATGTACTGGCGGGGCACGTACATATCTTTGGCTTTGTTTGATAGTATTGTCCAGAGAAACTCAGTATCTGTTATCCTTTAAGACACTAAGAAGGGACCAAGATACTGGATTTATGGATAAAATGTTGCTTATGTACATAATCAAGCAGATAACCTATGTATCTGTCAGACATATCTTTACAAGTCTGAAGATACAGGACTGATTCTTTGGTGTATCTTTGTGAAACAACATACAAGGCTCTCGAATGTCTGTGTATTCCAAAGCACACAATATATGTATACTGCTTGTGCCAATGTCGGGGCTTATTCGTTTTTCAAATTCAATGCCAATTCGCTGCGCAATACTTACCGATAGCCTTCGTAATCAAATGACACCATTAAATCTGACGAATGACGTCAGCAGTAAATTTCATTCGAATGCTTTCAAACACTACTGTATCCAATATCGTATCCTCCTTCTAGGGCTACAAGAATTTTCTCAAGTTCTTTGTTCTGCATGCGATTTGTTTATGCCTATGCCATAGCCACAGCAGCGCACCATCAGTAGTCTCAGCCTTCATATGTGCTGTGTCGTGCCTTAATGTTTCTTTATACTCCATCATCGATACATTACCCAAACCATATACGCGATTGTGTAGGAATAACAACTCAACTGCCAATGGTACCAAACCGATTCGAATATATAAAAAAAAAAAAAAACAACAAAATAAATAATAACAAATCAACAACACAACGCCGACTCCTAACAACACCCGTATCTCTCTCTCTCCCGACGAGTATACCAACGACTCATGTTGTAGATACCAACCAGTCCCAACCAAACGAACGAGGTCTAGCATTGGGCTTTTGATTTTCATTCAGTTGAATTATTTCACCTGGTGAATAGGTGAGCGAGAGGTTGGTATTCTGCTTCGCGCGTCGCGTTAAAAATAAAAGAAATACACCACCGCACTGTTAATAACGGGCTACTATCCATCCACAACCAAAGAACAGATACACAGATACATCAAGAGTGAAATTTGTGTACAAATTTCCAAAAATTTGTTTTCCCATAGTTTTGTGCATAAATTAGTTATAACGCCCTTAAACCTTATATAATTTCTAATCCGGTCTCTTGCTGGCCCTATAGAGTTCAAATATCGACAAATAATTGTCAACCAACACGTCTGCGGAAAACAATCTGTAAGTGACGACACAAAGATACACCATACAACCTAACAGCAGAGGCATCAGCCTAAGAGCACCAACCAAGAGGTATCTATAGATGAGTATCTTTGTATCTCTCGACGTTTGAAGATGCACCACTTGCTGAAGATGCAGACGCGGATGTTGTTGATGAGTTTTTTTTTTTTTTAATTAAACCTCTTCATTGTTGAGATAGTTTTCGTCGCGTGTCAAGCGTTGTATCGATCCGGTCGTAATGAAATAAAAATCACAGCTTATTACGCAATTGTGTAGTTAGATTAATTATTTGATGTTTGTCTCAAAATAAAAATAAAAAAAGTGTTTGTTTGATCGATAAAGTGAATGAAAAAGTGAAATAATTGTAAAAGCGAAAGAAAAATAAAAAAAAAGTGAAAAGAGTGGCAATTGTATCTTTAATTGCATTAAGTTGATTAAAGTTGTTTTCTATGGTTTCCACCTCGTTGCAGTATTCATCGCAGTTGACAGATATTCGAGGATATCGATGCACTTTGCTGATTAAGGAATAACAACATCAATGCCTAGGGTAAGGCTACACAAGTAACTTCTCTACACACTCATAGTTCACCGCAAATGATCGGATTGAGATGAAAAAAAAAAGCACGAAATTTTCTATCTTTCTTTCCATTCAAATCCGAAGTCAATGGGCGGAGAATTTAAAGCAAAAAAAAAATAAAATAAACAAAGCATCATAAAAACACCGTATCCGGAGAGTGTATCTGCGAAAATATAAATTCACCAGAAATCGTTCTGTTTACGGAAAAAGCGCTAATGACATGCAAATCATTAGCTTCCAAGTAGAAAGTCGATTCAATTGAATGTATTTTTTTCCCCCTTTTTGGATTTGTCGATGTATTTGGAAAATAATTAACCTTACTGATGGTTTTTTTTGGGATAAGTGCAAGTGTGGATAGTCGAAAATTTAGGTCATCCTCTTTGCTTTTGGGAAAACTTTGATTCCTGGGATTTAGGTCGGTATGCAAGACGCAGACGAATAAGGCCACGATTGTAAAGAAAAGATTAATTGTTAGGTGTACACCATTATTTTGGATTTCGTGATTATTCTGGTACTGATCGAAACGTCACGTCTTTTTGTTTGTCTGTTTCCAGGTATCTGTCATTCCTCTCATGCCTAATATTTCTTAGACATGTTGCCTTGCATCTGTCCCTAGTTCTTCGTCTTTTTCTTTTTTCTTTTCAAAGCCCTGTCTTCTTGACGCATGTTCATGCCTTGTAACTTGTAACTATGTACCTTCGCGCACCAAATTGGTTGAGATCCCTGTTTAATTCAGTGTGTCTTGCCCGCCTAAAGTGTGGTTTTCCTTTACTACCGGGTCATTTGCTCTGTTTTGCCATTTCAGTTAAAATGGCAAAACAGAGTTAAAACCCATCTCAATAAGTAAATGTCGCTTTACAGACCTTATAAATTTGTGCCCCACCTAAAACCAACGCCGATGCCGCAGCAATCAGACCTTATAGCCCGTTCTTGTACCTTGCGTGCTCGTCCAAGGGAAACAGAACCGAACATCACTCGTAGAATATTTCGAACGGATCGTCTGCTTCCCTGTCGACATTCCTTATTATTTATTGAAGGTCCATTATCCTGTGAAAGAGTATATGTACATGTTTAAGTTCCACTTCCCGTCGATAATGCAGCATTTAACACATAGCTAATCATCAATAAAAACAATATTGGTGAGAGGATACAACCTTGTAGAACCCCACTTTCGAATTTCAAACTCCTCAGACAGCGTTCGTAAAACGTGACATGTAGACCCATTGTATGTAGTCTTGATAATTGCTATTAGTTTATCTGTTACATCTCTCCTGCGCAAGGTACTCAAAATTAAGTCCCAATTGGCATTATCAAACCCCTTTTTAAAATCGATGAATAGCAGGTGAAGTGGTGAACGATATCCAACGCACTGCTCGATGATGATCCCAAGGGTTTTGATATGATCGACATACGACGATCCAAAAAGGAAACCTATTGTTCGGCATCTAGTGTGTATCTTCGAGGTGTTATTTGATTCGCTCAAGGCTGGTTCTAGCTATTATTTTAGTCGCACTGGTTTAGTTTCCGCACTGTATTAGGTTGCCTTTTGAAGGCAGTCATCCGAACGCAATTGATGAGTATTCGAAAAATTGATGGCCCTAGTATACCATCTTGTGGGACATCGACTTCTAACATTCATGCAATGAATTACGACTTTATTATTTGGACTTGGTTGGATGGTTTCCGAAGAAGTTGCAGCTCTAGCTATGGTAGCCCTTAGTGTCACACAGGCTTTCAACCTGAGAATTTAGATGGAAAGGACAAAAAACGAAAGGGAAACTGTAGCATTTGCATACATACTTGGCACAGAACCTAAAGGTAGATATAAGTGATATATGTATCTGTTAAATCAACTTGTTCTCCATAGGACTGTCTTTAAAGGAGACAGTAATACTTTCTTAAAACCAGAGTTGCACCAGTTTCTATAGGCTTTGCGACTGTTTATAATATTCCTCATCCATCTGAAGATTTTGCAAGGAACTTGCTTCCAACAAAAAATTTGGTTATAAATCTATTGCAATGTTCTTTGGTCGTACAATAGAAGACAGTACACGGGATCGGGAATCTAAATAATTTCAAATATTACTAACTTCTTAGAGTAGATACTCGCTGTAGTCTCTTATTCCATGTTCGATCCATCCTTATAAATTTAGATCGATGATGTTGGACTCCCATTCTTGTCTGCTCCTCTCTTGAAAATGTAGAACGAGTATACACTATGATGGTACAAGTTGGTGCCCCTTTTTTGTTAGGTTTTCTCTAAAAGTAGATTCGAAAATACTAGCATAAGGACCTCCTATATGCGCAGTCTTAAAGCCATTAGTTGTGTTCAAGAAGACTCATTGCTGCTTTACTTACTTAATTACTTAACGAGTTTCCGTTCTGTGAAGAGTCTCTTTTCGATCCCGGCCACGCTCTTCCAGTTGTCTAGACTAAGCACTCTGGTATCTGCGATAGCCTGATCCTTAAAACGGAGGTTCGGGCTTCCTTGTCGTCTCGAATCTGGGGCCTGAGATTCGAAGAATCTCTTTGCTGGAGCATTATTATCCATTCGCTCGATGTGGGCAAGCCAGTGTAGTCGACGTGTTTTTTTTTTACTTTATGGACTACATCCATATCTTGGTGCAGCACATGGAAGTCGCGGTGATATCTTCTACTCCATTCGCCTTTCTCGCATATGCGACTGAATATTCGACGAAATTTTGCCGAGATCCCGAATTCGGCCATTGCTATGTAAAGCTTAAGACGATAAAGACTCTCATATGCGGATTTGAAGTCGATGAAAAGATCGTGAGTCTCGACTTGAAATTCGTCGGTCTTTTCCAGGATTTGCTTTAGTGTGAAAATTTGCGTGGATCGTTGATTTCCCGGGCTGAAAGCCACACTGGTATATGCCGATTAGTGTGTTGCGTAAAGGGTTTAGACGTTCACAGGGGATCTTCTTCTCATCCCTTCTTGTGGCTGGATACTCTTCCCTCGCTGCCTTTGTTATACGCTGCAGTGCTTGCATGTGTGTGACTTCTTGTTGCTGACTGATTATGGCAGAATGCATGTAGTTAGTAACCGATCTTAGAAGACGGTCTTCAGGTCTTATTGCCGACTATATTGCGGATTTTTCATTTAGATCATTTAGATACAGATATGTCTCACTTTTGGACTAAGTTTTGTCAAATCGGCAAGCAAAGGAACCTACTCACCGTATCTAGTACACAGTTGTTGATATGGACTACCTGTCTGATCAATAGGCGATATTTCTCATCTTCCTCGCAGTCCATATGCCTCTAGTATCACTGTTCCAGGGTTTTTACTTATGCTTTTGCCGTTTTATTTCTCACATCTGTCATCGCTCTAGCAGCTCTTATGAATTCGTGAATTCGACTTTGATCTGCTGCTTGAGTTTTGAATCCAGCCTCGCTTCCTGGTACTTTACTGCCTCTTTATGAGCCATTTTCCCCAATGCTCCTTGGATCGCTAGGATTTTGGGGATATACATACTAGTCACCAGAACTATCTCTGTAAACTCATTTCTTAGGCTTAAACCTAAGTTTACCATTCGGTAATGCGCTTGATAAAGTCCTTCTCTGACCACACGGTGATAACTGCTTGAATCTGCATAACTAGACAGGTTGGTGTATCTGAATATCTTCATTCGAATCATCCCACCATAGAAGACATTCCATACGTCGCTTCTCAGTACTGAGTCGGAACTGTGAGGCAATTCTTGGTATTTTACATCAGCCCCATGTTCAAACTAATCTCTCATTACCTGGAGAAGATTCCCGGCAACTAAAGATACATTAAACGTAACATCTCCGAGGGACCTCCTGTTTGTAAAAAAAGCAATATAGTCCTTACTTCGGGTGGGTCACTACGGTTTGTAGAACTTCATATTTTTGTGTATAACTCTTGTAATGTGACAATTCTTATTTCCATTCACTCCAAAATGTTTATCCTTCATAACCTACACCACATAAACACTTATCTCACGCGACAAAGATCCATAGATACTCGGCGAATTGTTCGATGATGACCCACAGAATGCACAAAAACCCAGAACGTCGAAGCAACGTCAATAAATGTTAGGCTACCTGTGTCTGGCTCCTTGCGTATGCTAAGCTGTAGTCATGACTCCTTTACCCTTACCATAGAGTGTCAGTACCACAGTATCCACAGAAGTCGCTGAATTCAATCGCCAGATATCGGGAAAGAGGTGATATCCTTATAGACAATGCCTTTATCAATGCCTTCATAGCATGAGTTCAACGGCTTGCAATATTCATTACCTTACTAACGCCCTTGATATTGATTTGAATTCGATTGACCCAGTTAAAATAGAACAGGAGTAAAATGCCAGCCTTGTGGTATGCCATTTTGTTGTTAATTTCCTTCGCAATGAGTATTGTCATCTTTTCCCATGTCAATCACCATCAATCCTCCGTAATACCCTATCATCTCTTACCAAATTATGCCTAACCATGACAAATTTCCCACATTCAAAGCCCATCAACTCTGCCAAACCTTGTGCTTAGTTAAATGCTCTGAATTGGCTTTGCCCACACAATCTCTTTGGGTGCGATTGCAAGAAAATATACGCCTCAGCTTGGGTTTAAAAGTAATAACATCAAACATATAGATTCTTTCATTCCCCCAGAAGCTTAAATGCGATTAAATTGCGCAAACACAACGTACTCGTATGTAGGTACCTCTTAAACTCCTACTCATGTGTCGTGGAGCTTTTTGTTTGTTTCTCTCCTTAAGTAAAAGTTTGACGATAATTAAGAATTTCAATTGCCAACGACGAATACGATTATAAATGATGTAAACAATCCATTTATAGAAATTTCGTCTTACCCACGCTTGAAAGTGTTAAAAAAAAGATATTGTATCTCAACACTTGCAGACTAAACTAAGACGGAGTTTAAGGCTGTATGATTCATAACGTTGTGGGTACAAGTATCTTCATTTCAATTAGAATGACATAATCGATTTTTTGTTCTTGAATCCATCTATGAATCACGATGTTTCGCCACACACGAGTATATGAAATACACGGATATGAAAAATCAGACTAACACACAACGCAGATATTAATCAGGCGGAAGATACTCATGTATATTTGATACGTATCTGTCGGTTCCATCACATAGCTGAAACAAAAATTAATATCGATATGGTAATTTATGGAGGTCAGGCAGACAGACAGCAAGGCAGCAATTTCGCAGAAGTGGGTCTGTGCAGATTATTAGCTGTTTCGCCGAAATTGGGTCTTCGGATTGCACATTGCTGTTTGTGGGTTAAAGATACACTTACTCCGTTGATTTCGGCCAGCATACATACATACATCCATACATAATAATCTAATTAGAAATTTATGAGGTCAAAGACTTGACTGCCATTATTTCTGATTGAGAATTCATAAAAATAATAAAAAAAAAAAGTATCTATGCTAACCACGAAGTCGTAAACCCACTTTTAATGGTCGCTTTTAGGCAGATTATTAAATTAGATAACAGCTCTATGAAGTTCTTATATGTAAATTTCACAGTTTACGAGGAAGTTATGCTGGAAAGGTTAATCAAGTAGTTTTCCATTCCGTAAGCGCACCGTTTAGTGGGAAAATCAAGTTTTTTTTTTTCTTTCTTTCTTTCATTTATTAATCAAAGCTTGGTAAAGCCTGGTTTCCCACCGTGTCTTATATGAGAGTGGTGTGTAAGAAACTATCAAGTTGTCTTATGTAAGAGATGGTTCAAATGACACTTCGTTGTTGGCATAACAAGTATTGTGATTTCCTTTTTACAAAAGTTCAAGAGTTCCTAGTGAATATGGAGTTTATCTGTGGAGATATGGCATGTAAGCGTGTTTCTAGATTGTGTTTGTTTTTAGATTAGATTCGATTTTATTGGTGTTTTTATTTGATTTAAGCACGCCATTGCATGCTCGTTTTTTTCTTTGTCCGATTTCCCACTAATCCCCTTATCATTCTTCGAACTCCTTGAAGCTCTCCGTTCTTTGACCATTGTTTGGTTTAATTACTACTATTCATGTAGCTTAACACCCTCTTTATGCCATATCCTTCGAGGAATCAGAATAAGCAGAGCGTTTGGAACATGCCCAAATTTTTCAGTCTTTCGTGCGTTAGTGGCGCAAAAACATTCCAGGAAGTTTCCTTAGACTATGTGGTTATCCTTTGTCGAAGCTCAATTTACGAAATCTACAAGAACGCGTGGTTTATATCCTTATTTATGCATGCTTTACGTTCTTTATACGCACTATAGTGGACCCATCGCGATAGTAAAAGAACCTTAAGGATAACAAAACGGAACCGTTCTACAAAATGTTAATATCTCACTGATTTGGTTCAAAGTCACCAGTTTCAGTCTACTCTGGGCTATACCTTTTCATTCACGGAATAAATGTACAATGTCCTTCGACACCTGCAGATCGCTGTAGACTTAACCTAATCTATGTCTCAAAGTTTGTCTGACGATATGTGCAATTTTTCACTTGCCTTCTGGTTGTAAGAACTTGGTGTTAAGTTCAAACTAAAGGGTACTGTAAAAAGTAAAAACTACCGCCCACTTGTTTTGTAAATTCTCAAATCTTCAAAACAACGGCCACCATCGTATGAGAAACAGACTATTTCTAGAATCAGAGGACTTTATGCAGGGCCCAAAAAAAAAAACAAATTTTTAGCGCAACAGATTCATGGGACCTAGGGCTTAGCTTCTCAAATTCATTCGTGTTGTGCGTGTTATATTCTTTATACGAATCAGAGGTTTAATGGCGTATCCGAAGGGCAATTTTACTCTATGATGTTTTTACATTCGCCAGAGGCGGGGCCGTGAAAGAAAAATTTTAAGGTGTTATCTGGGGATTAAACCTCGAACCCATCATAGTCCAACGCACTAATTTTGTATTCATCCACACACAGCATGGTCCTAGTTCTTACTAAATTGCCTGATCTGAATAAAATTAATAGAACAGAACCGAGTCTTCATCCCTGTGGCACTCCAATCATTGAAGCTAACGATGAAAAGTATCAACAGTGGATTGCCACGATATGGTACGATATATAAATGTATAAGTTCATCGAACAATCGCTTGGATCCCTTTGCGTAGACGATGCACGTGAAAGTAGATCACTTAGACGTAACTTGCTCTCTGATAGTTGTTCTATCTGCCGCATTTTATATCATTGTTTTGTTTGTTTTATCTGACTAAATTCGTTGTGAAGTTCTCGTGTTGGACTTTCTTTTGGCTATTCAGTCCGACTCTAAGCTTAACCGCCATCTGTTCAGATGTCAATCTAGTAGGAGTAGTTTGGGGAAGTGTGAAGACATTGGGAAGAAGTCCAATGTTAGTATAGTAATGGATTGAGTTTTTCGTGTTTGCAATTATAACTAGAGATGGCTTAGATGATTTTTAAAGTTTGACGCTGGGATAGCGCCTCGAGTTGCTAACAGATGGCTAAAACATTAATGATCTCGAATGTTAATGTTCAATGTTTTCGGTTGATGTTCGACTGACTTCGTACATACTACATGTCAGAAAAGCCAAACCTGAGACTTACATAAATATCTTGAGATTTAGGGTATCTACACAAACATATGCACACACGTCTCTTCAAAAAGCATTCCATAATTGAATCCTTTGTAAAGAAAAGGAATGGGGATGTGTTCGAAGGGTTCCAAATAAATATGGAGGTGATGGACTCCAATAACTTTTCTGGTTGAGTGTATAATTGTCATATTTCGACCAATGAGTTTTTATGTCTGTCATATTTATCATAAGCCGACAGTATGCTACCAGTCCTTGCAAACCCCATGGTTGGAGATTGCATAGTAGTGCGCAATCACCTAATTTTGTTTTTTTTTTTCTGGTTGCGTCAGGGAGGTGGGGAATCTTCCAAAGATGCCAATAGCCCGCACTAGTGGCATGCACGATTCATATACCTGGTCCTGACACAGAGTATCAGCCGATATATGCCTACGTACTAAACCTCACCTCCGGGCACAGACTTCAACTATTTTCCCCGCGGGACCGCCCTTAGGTATTACTTCGCGGGGTTGGTTAGCTATTCGTCTGGTGTACCTTCTTCTGAGACTTCTGCTACTTCTGCTGCTTTTCTTAGCCTCTCTATTCACCGTAGCTCATTTTGTAGAGTTGTTATGAAACCACATGTTACCGTCCAATTCATTTCCGACTGTAGCATATGGTCGAGGATTAATGGCGGACTGGGCAGAGTAATTCTCCATGCCGTGAAGCGTCTGCAATAGAACACTGCACCCTCCGTACCTTATTCATCATTTGGGCATTCGGGGCAGGATGGTGAGTTGTCATGTCCAAATCGGTAGAGATATTTGCGGTAACCACCGTGGCCAGACAAGAACTGCGTAAGGTTGTCGTTGCAGTCTCCATGTTTGCACTTTATCCAAGCTTAGATTTTCGGTATAAGTTTGTATGTCCATCTTCCTTTTTTTTTGAATTATCCCAACGAGCTTACCACATAGCTGCTGACACTGCCCCTTTTCTTCAATTTTAATCCTCTTGATACTATTGGCGTCGTGTTGGCTCCAGCCTCTTCTGTTATAGACCATCAACATTTCATCTGCATGCGTCCAAACTGTGCGGCATATAACAGAACTGATGTGATATCGCTCGAGAGTAAAATCCGTTTAGCGTATCCAGGTCCACCAATATTAGGCAATATGCGCGAAAGGGCTCCCTGCATTTGCGAAGCTTTCTTGGTTAAGTGGTCTACATGTGTTTTAAGCTGAAGTTTGTTGTCCAGCATTACTCCAAGGTATTTAACCGCTTTTTTGGACCTGATTGTTTGGTTACCAATCTGGAAGTTAACAAACTCTACAGTTTTTCAGCTGGTTATGAGGACAGCTTCTGTTTTATGGTCGGCTAGTTCCAGTCCAATTGCTTCGTTTGTAGCTGATTCAACTGGACGAATCTGTTTGGCTAATATTACGACGGCAATGTCATCGGTGAATCCAATTGTAGTTACTCCCCCAGGTAACGCAAATCGTAGAACTCCGTCGTACATGATGTTCAACAATAACGGTCCTAGGACCGATTCCTGTGGAACTCCCACAGTGACGTTGTAGTACTTAACCCCTTCATCTGTGTTGTCTCTCAACTTCCTATTGTCATTATACGCAGCAGATAATATGGCGTGTCCATCTTGGCAAGTGATCTTCTAATGAACGATCAGTTCGGAGAATTAAACGCGTTGTCCAACGTTACAACTGTACAGTACTCCTTTGTGGCGTAGAGCCATCTTTCTCCTTCGATGGTACCTTTTGCGATATCAATTACCACTTCTATGGCATTAACAGTAGATCGGATTTTTCTGAAGCCAAATTGGTGTTCTGAAAGAGCTCTTTTCTCGTCAGCTACTACGAGTAATCTATTGTAGACTATCTTTTCGAGTATCTTTCCCATCGTATAGTGTCCAGTAAGCATATTGGGCGATAGGACAATGGTTCTCTTGGAGGATTCTTTCCTTTTGGTAGGAAGACCAGATGTTGCATTTTCCATTTTTTAGGAACGGTTCCTTCTATAAAGCACTTCTGCATCGTCATTATGAAGAGGTCTGGTCTTTTTTTTACCCCTGCTTTATTGCCTTATTCGTGATGTCGTCGGGTCCGGGCGCCTTGGTGTCGCCTAACTTGCTACTTATGAGCCTTAAGCAACTCATCCAGAGTAATTGGTGTAATGTCCGCTGGACTAGCCTCCCTTACGATGGTGCACATAGTAGATGGTGTTTGGCGGAAAAGGTGATCTACTATGGTTCGCAGCATTATTGGACATGTTATTGGAGGGGTCCTATAACCTTTCAGTTTGGTCATTACCATTCTGTATGCCAAACCCCAGGGGTTAATGTCGGCTTCTTCAAAGAGGTGTTTGAAACATGCAGTGTTGTTCTCCTTAATTGCTCTATTTAAATTGCAAATCACCTATGAAATGAAGTGTCCGTGTGTTTATGTATGTACGTCTAGATATTGAGTAGATATTGACAATTTTTTGGACCCGGACTCCATGGTGTGCCATAGTGTCGTTCTAACTTTTATTTTATATATAGAAGAAGAAGCTATGTGCATCTTTGCTAGGTAGCTTAACTTCATAGACGCTAGCATGAAGAGTGCCTTATCGAAGCCAGTTTTCCTGCGGAATCTGAGAGTGAAAAGTGGGTCATTCCTTAGTGTGTCAGTGCCCTACAGAACTCCAGAATGTTTTCCAGGGTCTCAGTGGACTGATTGGAACATTTGCAGAGGCCTTTCTCTAAAGTATGTATGTACATACATACGTATCTAATTTCTTACCTTAGTTTCCAGTGGTTATTCTTACATGATTTTAATATTTTCTGTATTTGTATTATAGTACAAACCTGTTAAAGACTTCAGGATTTGTCAGGATTGAATAGATTACTTTATTGTAAGGTTACTTCAACAGCTTGATGCAATCAAGACAAAATACAAAACAGAATTAATTCATATTGAATTCATATGACATATGACATCTGACAGATATTAGCACTAGATGAACCCAAAATGGCCGTAACTGGATATGGCATTACTTTTTGGTGATACCCAGTCAAAGCATTATTACAATTTAAAAGCTACTACAAATTTTACTATGTGTAGGATCATCCAACACGAAGTGTTATTTTAAATCAATAGAAGATGCAAGATTTTTTATGAAAAGTAATAATTTTTTAGTGCAAAATGTGCTTCGGCTCTACAGCTCTACAAATAGTCATTATTTTGATGAAATTTTTCATCACGTTTTTCCATAATTGTGGTTATATTTCGCGATTAACAAATCTGGTATTTTGTTTTAGTGCATGAATAATTGGTGGAACTTAACCGTAGACTTTATCTTTAACATAGTTTCAAAGGAAAAAGTCTAATGGTGTTAAATCGCACGATTTCGGTGGCCAATTGAAGTGTCTATTTCGAGAAATCACACGTCCATGAAATATGTCACGCAATAGGGGCATTATTTAATCAGCTGTGTGACATGTGGCGCTGGCCTTCAAAAAAAAATTAGTGAACTTCGTTTGGTAATGCAATCCATTCACTGAAATGGTCACACCAGAATCATTTTTGAAACAATATAGCCCAATGGCCCAAAAACCACACACAACTGTCACTCATTTTGGATGGAGAGATTGTTTCACTATTTCTCTTGGGTTTTTGGGAGTCCCAGATGCCACAATTTTGTTTGTTTTTACGTATCCAGACAAATGGAAATGAGCCGGATCACTCAGAACAATTTTGTGTAAAAATCCGTGATCTTGTTCATCCATTTTCAGCATCCAATCAGTGAAAGTATGGCGTTCTACGTGGTCTATTGGCTTCAACTCTCATGCCAACTGGACCATATAAGCATGTAGGCCAAGATCTTTATACAAAATTCCGTACAAACTGGTTGTAGATATGACCAATTCCTGTGACAGCCTCAAAATGGACACACCTGGGTTATCAGTCACACTATCAGCTTCGGCCTCTGTATTTTCTACTGATGTTGGATGACCCTAAAATGTCAAACTCTTTACGTACCCTAAAAATTTTCTTAGTCTACCTCAAACCGTGAAGGTTTTTCCAGGCTGTTATCATTTTATATTCCGGCACTTTCTGTTCTGACACTTTTTTGAGTAGGTATCTCCCTCATTTTGGACTTCATTGATTCGTTTCATCGGTTCCATGAGAATTGTGGCTTCAGAAAAGCCCCTAACACCTTTCCACTAATTCTAAAACGTCTGTTAAATGGTGGATCTTATTGAATAGGTCAGTTAACAATTGTCAAGTAAAACATTTTCAAACAGAGTCACGTTTGCTTTGGGAAAGTCCATCCCTTCTTGTGAAGAAATCCTTGAATAATTTCTTGCTTAAATGTCTGAATCAACTTATGTATACCCAAATGACCGCAGCAATATACTCGCTTATTGTGGACAAAATAATCTCCAGACATACCCCTTTCGTAAGATATCGTCGACCTTGCAAAAGTTTTTCAATCTTTTTGAAGCAATACACCATCAAATTTGAGTCGCAAAAGCTACAGCGATAACGCACCCTTATTTCCACACCATACCAAGTAATCCCCCGATTTGTGTATCAAATTTCAAAATGCGTTCATTGCCAAATCCATGGGAATGCGTCGCGCTGGTCGGCGGAAATAAATACCACACGTATCAATGCTCCGAATTTGACATGTATCGGTGTACCCGTCATTAACCAATCACCGCTATCTACCGGAAAATGTTTAGCAATTCTACATTTCACCATCGATATACTACTACCCCCACACACCCCCTTCAACCCCGTGTTGAGTGTTACATTTTGTTTGCTTTCTCTTCATTCACATGTCTGCTCGTAATTGTACGTCTTATCGAATACCATGCCGCCGCACGAGAATCCATTAAAGGAATATCCAAGCGTTTTTTTTTCTGTCCGTCCGTTGGTAGTATGGCAAGCCACGTACTATCGCAAGCCAATTAAATGTTCTTGCAGAGCGATTAGATAAGCGAAGCGGCAGTTTTTTTTTTCTTCTTCTTTTCTTTCCTCGCAATCAAAATAATAACAACTTCTCAACGATACAGGTACAGATACAGATACAGATACAGATACATGCCAAGAATTGACTCGCATTTATGCCTATTTAAGGAAATGTTTGGTTTTTGAAAAGCGTTATCAGTAATCAGCGTTTTTGAATTACTTTTTGTTTTTTTTTCTTTTGGTTATTAGCACGCGGGGAATTTACTACCTTATTACCCTAAAACCGAAGGTCGATGTGATAAGATACAATATGCGTCGTCGTCGTCGTCGTCGTCGTCTGATGGGAATTTAAGGCGTGAAGTCACATTTACGTATGGATTGGGATTATCCTAAAATTTATCTCACGTTCGTCATGTTTTCCTGCAGAATTCGTGTAATCTATTCAGGCGAACACGAGGCCTGAAGTGGTTATGTGGACTCTTTTGGACTTAGCGTGTGTATTAGGCGGATTAAATTTTGACACGCAATTGGGTTAACGTGAGAATTCGTAAGCTTTCAGGGTTAAGACGACGAAGGGTATGGAAATTTGCATAATCCATTTGGAAGGCATTCGAAAAATTCGGAGACAGTTTTGTCTTTTGTGTCGTTGCTTGAGTGGATGTTTGTTTTTTTTTGTTTTATTTTTTTTGTTCAGGAAACGAATTAATTAAATTTGGAAAATACGCATTTGTAGATGGAGATACATATGTGGAGATATTCATATTTCGAAGTGGGTTTTTGTTTTTTTTGTGAGTGTCGGGATTGAACCAACGTCAAATAAAAGATTTGATAGATTAGTAGGTATATGTATCTACTCAGCTGGTATCGGTATCTAATCGTTCAAACTTTGCAATATTTAGTTTCCGGGGTCGATATGTATGAACTTCTGTACAAGTTCCGCAAGTAGGAAACTCTTGGTTGTACATATTCCATAACCTCAACATATTGGAGACAGCCAAACTCTAGTCTTAAGTGCGAACCATTAAGATATCATACACCTATCTGGTATGTCATCTGTTCGGTTTCATGATCGCCTGGATATATCAGACCAGGTAGATGCCCATGGTCCATTAGTTTTTGGTCAAAAACTATCTCTAGGCATTTCGTTGCTTGTGTGAATTCGAGTGATGAAAGGATTAATTGGTTTTATCGGCAGAGTCACTGATTTTTCAATAAAGTCTGTGCTTTGAATCTGTGAAGAAAACCAATAGACAGTGTTTCGAACATTTAGTGAATGTGTACTTACGTCGACGAGAGTATCTGCCTGAGACACGGCAGCCATTCACTCTTCAATTCCGAGTATGCTGCTTCCAGTTGTCTAAACCAAGCGCTCTGTCATCCGCGATAGCTTTATCCTTAAAACGAAGGTTTTGGCTTCCTTGTCTGGAACCTGGGGGCTAGGATTTGAAGATCGTCTTTGCTGAAATATTATTGTCCATTCGCTCGATGTGGCCGAGGAAGTGTAGTCGACGTGTTTTTGCTTTTTGGACTGCATCCACACCTTGATACAGCTCATAGAGTTCGCGGTTGTATCTTCTCCTCCACGAGAAAGTGTTCAATATCTGCTCTGCTTCCTACTTGTCGTCCAGCACTCGAGCCAGCACCCATTTGTTTCGTCAAATCGAAATAGTAGTGGTTTCCTAGGGTGAGTCTCCGCCGAATCTCCACTAAGGTATCAAGAGTGGAGTTGATACTTACTCCGAGGTAGGTAAACTCCTTATCTATTTCGAAGTTACTGTTGCCAACAGTGAAGTTTTTTCCTAGGCTGGTGGTTCTTAAACTTGGTTCCTTGCTCATTTACTTCAAGGCCAACTTATTTCGCCTGTTCTTCGATTGCCGTGAGCGACCGATGATTTCGATGCCGTCTGCGTATCCCAGTAGCTGAAAAGATTTGTTTAATATAGTGCCTTCCTTGTTAATACCTTCCCGGCATAATATCTGTTCCAACACGAGCTTGAAGAAGTCACATGATAGCGCGTCTCATTGCCGAAATCCGATGTATGTTTGGAATAGTTCGGAGGAACTGTTTCCGAATTGCACATTGCACCGCGTGTTTTCCAGGATCACGCGGCACAGCTGGATCAGTTTAGTCGACCTGAATTCGGCCATCGCCTTGTACAGCTCAAAACGATGAATGCTATCATATGCGGCCTTAAAGTCGATGAAGAGATGGTGAGTATCGACTTGAAATTCGTTGGGTTTTTTCAGAATCTGCCTTAGTGTGAAAATGTGGTCGATCATCGATCTACCGGGCCGGAAGCCACACTGGTACGTGCCGATTAGTGTGTTGCAGAAAGGCTTCAGACATTCACACAGTACGATCGATAAGATCTTATATGCGACATTAAGCAGGGATATGCCTCGATAGTTGTTACAAGACATAGGATCGCCGTTTTTGAAGATGGAGCATATAGGGCTGATGTGTGATGGGTGCAAGTTTCTCTTCTCCCGTCAGCCTATTAACCTAACCTAACCTAGGGCTGATGGCCCAGTCATCATGCTTCAGGCTTCATCAACACATACTTGATTGATGATTTATTGCATGCACCCTACCAAAGCATCACCACCATGTTCGATAAGCTCCACTGGTAGACTATCAGAGCCGGTGGCCTTGTTGTTCTTCAGCTTTTTGATAGCGGAGCTAACCTTTTCAAAACTAAGAGGTGGGATGGATTCTTCATTGACTGGCTGCGGGTTCTCTTGTTGCCCATTAAGTCGCTGCTAAAAAATGTTGCTTTAACACATCTACTATTCCCTGTACTTCGGTTTCCTCTACGGTTCCGAAGAGCTTGCATTCCGGGCTTGAAGTCAGTCAGTTGCCAGTTGCCAGTGAATGTATAAGTAAAAAATAATACAGATAATATTGACCCTTCCGGTAAACCATTGTTGAATGATCTAAGTTTAATCGGACTGTCATTAGAAATACGCTTTAATAGAGGAATTACTTAGTATCATTAGCTATCTCGAAGGAGTGCCCTTGTCTCCGTTCAGAAGTTTGTAGATCATGTCCAGAATATATACCAGACTGTATCGTAAAGGGTTTAAAGTATCTATAAGATACTGATACATACTCTAAGAAACTACCTTCAGTATCATTAGGTAAGACCAAAATCTGATCTTTGCAGTTCAGTCGGTTCCATAGAAACTGTTATACTTCGTGTATAGTCTCTTTCTTTGTAATCGGGAATTCGTTGCAATGGATAAGTCATTTTGGTCCAGAGCCACGACACTATCATCTAAACGATTAAGTACTGCCGTGAAATGCTCCTTCCATCGACTGAGTTGATCCTCATCTGAAATCAGCATCCACACTCTTCAGTGGATCTTGAATGGAGCTTTGACCATCCATTAGCTCCTTGATGATTCTGTAGACAGACCTGCTATTCCAGTCTCTGCTTATCCCGGAAGGGCGTTGCTGCGGTTTCGTTTGACATGTCTCACACTACACTGCACTTTTTACACTTAATGCGAAATCTGGTCTCAAGCCCTCCTGTCTCTAGTGCTGAAGGTGCTGCAATTCAAACTTGTAAGTCCTATACGCTCTTCTATCTGTCGCCAGGTGTTTTCAGATAGCTATGTGCTGTGACTCGTCTGTCTTAAACTAGGTTCCCTGGCACTAAGCTGCTGATCGTTTCGCCTTCTTCAATGAGGTGATCTCTAAGATATCGGTACGCTATGGTATCATGAAGCCAAAACACTTACAGCACTCCACATCTCCTGTGATTCGAGTCATGCATTACACTGTAATCGCGGTAGTTGGTCTTTCTCCCGATATATTCGATAGTGGAGGCAGTACGTACGAAAGGTTGCATTGTCTCGTTTGAATCTGTAAGAGATATGCTCAAACCATGACCACCTACTAGCAGCGTGGTATAGAAGTGTACTTTAAGATGTTTTCGGCTTCGTCCAATAGTTTTGCGACCACAACTATCGCAATATAATCCCCGAATCCCACGATCATAAATTCTTCTGGTAAAGGTAAGTTGAGTATCTGTAGTGGACTTAACACTGACCCCTAAGGTACCCTTCCTGTCACTATATACTCCTGGGGCATCACCTGTGTCATATATGTATCATCTGAAATGATCAGTCACTATCTTCATGATGTATGTTAGTACCCTTCGCTGTGTTTACCATGGAAACTCTAATGGTGATCTACCAGTTCTCCCGCGTTTTGAATGGTTACTTTCAACCTATTGGTAATGATACGTTCTAGGACTTTTCCAGCCGCTCTAGGCCTTTTCGCATACAGAGAGCACGAAATGAGGATGGATCTTTAGATGCATTGCTTTCTTTGATGATTAATACCAGCTTTTCTTTCTTCCACCGCTCTGGGAATATACCATCACTTGGGCATCGAGTTCATTCCAATTTTAAGGGATATGTTGGGAGTACCATCCCGTCCTGTACTTCTCTATCTTCGAATCGGTTGGTTGTTGCGACTGCTCCTTCTGTGGTAACTGTAGGAATTGAGCATAATTCTTCTGGTGGTTTGTCCTAGGGTTTCCTAGTAGTTTCCGTCTTGGACACACCGCTCACGTTTTCCAGCAAACTTGGGTAGATGGAAGCTATTCTCTGTTTTCACCAAAAAATAGCTCTCAATACAATACCCTTATGGGCTTTGGTCAACATATATATCGAAACTACGCTTGGTGTTCACAATTCCTACTTCTTTGCGCCGATTTGTATTGCTGCTGTAGTTAAGTGTAGGTGTCTACCCCAGAAGGGTTGGTATAGCCTTCTTCTACATTCACATTCACAACTCATTCCATCAGTAAACCACTGATGTCCACTGCATCGCATAGATGTGTCACATGCCCTTAAAATGTAATTCATCATCTGTTTTGTCTTGCTACTAGCTGGTTCTGAGAGTTCATAAGTTTAGTTTTGAA
The DNA here is from genome assembly GCA_905220385.1 of Xylota sylvarum. NCBI lineage: Eukaryota > Metazoa > Arthropoda > Insecta > Diptera > Syrphidae > Xylota > Xylota sylvarum. The sequence goes on from LR999960.1 coordinate 12,126,977, forward strand.
TGTAGTCTCATTTCCGCTATTGGCAGATATTATACCTAGAGGTACAAACGTCCTCCATAGAGTATTTCCTCGCCTATTCGTCCTTTGAATATCACACAAATCCGTCAACTATTACCACAGAGTTTCTCACTCTGTCGTCAGTGGCAAGTGTGTTCAGGAAGTTTTCGAAGTCCTCAATTGACATGCTTGGTGGAGCATATGTAGCAGCATTCCTTCCATCTATTTCCTGGAATCGACGTTCACCAAAAGTCCAGATAGTACCTGTGCCTCGTACCTCATACATATATCCAAATCCATCCATTTCCGCTGCGTTGCCTGTACGATTCACTAAGTATAGCCTCATCTATATCTAAGTCACATTCAGACTGTAAAAGCTGGATAGTAGCTGTGCTTTTGCCTCAGATATCCTTCCATTTCCGGTGCGTTGTCTATACCTTTCACCAAGTATAACCTCATCTACTCCTAACTCGCATTCAGAATGTGAAGGTAGGTCTTGAGTAGTTTGACAATGATTCAGGTTTGTTGGCAGTACTTCCATATTCTCCTCAGTACCATCAACGACTGGTATCTTCTACTTCCTATGACGTATTTAATGTCAACGAATTTCTTGTCCTGGCAAGGTATGTAGTTAGATTCTATGTCAGATATCTCTAAGGAATACAAGGCCTGCAGCATCATCCTCGCATGGAATTTTAAGTCTGCACTATGCACCTAAGCGTTATGATAGATGTGAAAATCTTCTTGAAGAAGAGTATCTGAATATCTTTCAAAGTTGTCCACCTCCCAATGGATTGTAACTTCACATTCACCGTAACTAACCCATATCCATATGTTAATCTAACTAGGTTAGCATATTTCACACCAAATTCAGACCAACGTACGAGTACATTCAATAAACGTTTGCCAATTAATTCAAAGCTAATAAAGCGTGCCAGTCTATTAGACATAACACGCACACATTTAGCCGTGGAGTGGAGGCACATTTTTGTCCAACGCCTCACTTCAATTATCGCGATACTCGAACTAAACCCATTAGGCTGATTGTCACACCTTATTTTGCAATCACACACGACTAGCAGCTCTATTAAAGCCGCCAACATGAAGTTGTTTTTGTTTGATTCTTTCATTTTCTTTCTTTTTTTTTCTGCACCAAGGTCATATTGGGAGGCATTCAGGTTTCAATGTACATTTATGTATGTCGATCAGTTAAAGAAACAATCTAGCAAAAGGAAAACCCACTACAACTGTACAGTAATTGCATTTTAGTAAAAAACAAGAGAGTATCTATAACCAAACCAGGTATCTAGTGGGACATGAGCCACTAGTATCCCACGCGCAATGCAATTTATTGCCTTTCAACTTTTCCATTTATCATTCTTAATTCAAAAATAAAATTAAGTTGTGTAACACTGTTGTCTAGGTACCTTCTGAAAAGGGGTAGCTAGTAAGAAAATCCAATTAACAAAAATAAATAATAGAAACCACACCGCTTCGAATCCGTCTAATTATGTTAGTCACGTTTTATTATCAAGTACACTCGGGTGTACAGAATTGTTGGACGGGTGGGTGCTGAACTAGTGATGAGCCGCCCGTTTTATTTCTGAAGTAACGCGCATTTAAGTAGACAGCCTAAATAGAAATGAGACTGAATTAGGTGGCTATTAGCTTTGAGATGGAACCCGATTCAATTTGCCTCGTTTTACGCAGTAAACAAACAAACGACAACATTGTAGTAGGTACGATGGGTGAGTTTGTTTTGATGATAATGACTTTTGAATGAAAGTATCTTTTAGTAAAGATTGTTGTATTTTCTTGTTTCTAGTTACGTAGTCTAATGCGTTTTCACGTATCATAGAGGTCTATGAGATCCAGGGCGTAGTTCTTTTTACCTTATGCTACAACTCACTCGAATCTCATTCTTGTTGTAGTATCTTCATTTCCTCGATCGCACGCACCATGTGCCTTTCTTTTATTCTAAGAAGCCGGTATTCATTCATTCTTTTCTGCTCTTAGAGGCTCCGCGCTGCTCTGATCGTTCTATACAGCGCCGCTTTGTATGCTTACATTGTTCGTCGAACAAGGCGTATCGTTTTGGTGGTCTTGAGACCATTTGATAGCTTTTTGACAATGTAGCTACTGATCTTCAGTATTAGATCCTGGTGGAAGAGGACTTCTTGAGAGATTAAGGGAAAGAGAATTTCCGATCGAGTGTAAAAGGCCATTGCAGTCGTTCGACGTCTTTGCCAAGTTCTTGATGTCCTTGATATCCGCACCAGTACCTTGGCTACAACATAGTAGAAGCCGAGTGGATATTCGTTCTCCTCAGAACGTTTGGGTATCTCTCGTACTAAACCAAAATGAAACAAAAGAAGATAATCTCCCTTTAAACACAATGGACCAAGCCGGAGTCTCTTGTGCTTCTAGGATTTGCATTTTCTTTTAAATAAATAATAAAAAAAAATGCTGAAAGGGTGTCTATCGACGATGGCAATGAGATCAATCTGTCTGATGGTTGACTGATCAAGAGACCTCCATGTCCATTTGTGAATATTGAAATATATGAACAGCGTGCTAGGTAAAAACTAAATTTGCCCAACCTCAGCGTAAATCCATTATCAAAGTTGGTGTCGGTCAGGCTAAACTTGCCTGATGGACCCAAGATGTCCTCGCATCCTAGCTTAGCGTTAAGATTTTTAACAATTTATATATTATATTATAGTTTGACTAACGTTATCAGGGATCGTCAAGAGTTGAGCTCTGCTTTTCCGAGATGGTTGGTGGTTTCGTAACTAATGGTAGAGAAGTTACACTGGCGCACAATCCCTAATCTAATACAAAGGGGGTCAGGTCCTTCGTAAGAATCCCTGGTCCAAGGACAAGATATACCAATATCAGTTACCGTCTTCGGGGCTCATTGGCTCATTAAGAGCACCTCCGCTTCTATCTTTTTTCACAACCTTGCCTTAGTCTTGAAAGATCAGTGAAAAGATTTGTTGGTGTTGCATGGAATTCGAACCATGAACCACCTGAGACATGGACAAGATATGTAAATGTCAGTAACCGTCTTTGGGGCACAATGTTCTAGTAAGAGTACCTCCGCACTATTTTTTTTTTCACGACGCTGCCTCAGACTTGAAAGATCGGTGAAAAAATTTGTTGGTGTTACATGGGATTCGAATCGAGTGGGAACTACTCCATCTTAGTAGTCCGACGCACTAACGACTGAGCCACGGTGCACACGGCTTTAAATACATCGCATATAAATATGGGCCTGATGATCATGTATGTATACTCGTTTGTATATAACTAGAGCATATTTGCTAATTAAGTGGACAAGGGCTTCAACCAAAATATCCCTTCTAGTCAAGCCTATTCTTAGGTCGGATCCTTCCTCGAATATTTCTAGAAGGAGGACTGCCTACTCTGAGTTATACTAAAAGTAGCAGCCATTTGGGCCCACCGTCTTTCTAGAAGCAGATGTCTAAAAAAGAATATTTAGAGAACTCCTAACTTATTTTCTTAAATCTTGTCACCCCTTTAGGGACATAGAATTGTTCGGATTTCTGCAATGCGTTTCAACTCACTTCAGCTCTTTCTCAGTAGTCTTTATTCCTCCTGGACTGTACTTCGCAATGTCTGCTTAGGCCGCTGAGGTATTGGAACCCCTCGCACCATAGTCCTGCGCACTAACCACTAGATCCACGGCACCCACACGGCAAGTGGATCCCACTACATGGCATATTTTGTAGTAGGGTTGCTTTCACGCCGCCGTAAAGTATGACCAATCCATTGCCACTTCCTCCTCCGTATGCTGATGTCTATACGTTGTCGATCCCCTCTCAGATAAAACTGTTCATTGGAGATACGGAATGGCCAAAAAATTCTTAAAATGTTACGTAGACATCTATTGTCGAAGGTTTGTAGCCTTCTAGCGACATTATTGGTAACCTTTCAAGTACTAATCCCTTTATACATAGTAGTACTGATTCTACATTGGATCTGAACAGTCTCAGCTTGGTTTCTGTCCTGAGAACATTGCTTTCCCAGATTTTCGAAAGCATTTTACATGTAGCTTTTGCTTTCCAGATTCTGCTTCGCGGTCGGGCGAGACGATCCTTCCTACTTATAGAAAGTTTCCGCCTTTCTCGACCTGTTATCCAGCAATGTAGAGTTGAGCGTCGGAGCTTGCAATCCTCAGGGCCTTCATTTTTTCTACCTTTATCTTAAGCCCTACTTTATTTGACTAAGCTTGCACATTTTGAGCCATTTGGTTGAGATCCATTATTTTATGTGAAAAGGAGGCAAACAGTCATTGTTCACCTACATTCTTGATTTCCTTCAGTTACTACTGCCCAAACTGATGTCGCTGATGACCACCAGAAATAACAACGGTCAAAGTATGCAGCCCTGACGTACTCCACTATGACTTTCAAACTGTCGAAAGCCTTTTCAATGTCGATGAACAATAGATGTAGCGAAGGCCTGAACTCAAAGCATTGCTCAATAATGAGTAATGCAAGAGTATTCACCCCGAAATCCCGTCTGTTCGAGATAGATTGTTGAGTCTGGATGCTCTCTTACCCGCTGGGAGAGAACTCCTAAGCCGGGGGAAATTTGTAAATGGGGGGAAAATTACAGATAACTCCTCTCCTCAGGTGTGTTCAAAATCCATCCAAACGCAGAAAGGTTTATCAGTATTTTGTAAAAGATATCCTTTCTGAAGACATCACCGGACTTATCATGATCTTGAAGTACTCTCTGAGAGTATTTGTTGAACTGTGGCTCTTTACTCCTGTAAAAAGGCAAAAAGGAGAAGCTGGGGCTTTCAAACTCTTATCATATGCATGATGTGTCCGGTGTTCCCTTATCTTCTAAAAAAGAAAGTTTTACTTTTAAGAAAACGGGAACAGTTCAGTATAAATTAAATGTTGACATATCGGTAACGGGGGAAGACATAGTCGTTGGTGGGGGGTCAGGTCACAATGGAAGGTATAATAATGAACTTCGATTACGATCCATAGGATCCTGCCGAAGTGGTGGAACCTGGGTATGCCCCTCGCTATATGTAAACTCTTACTAAAGCTGAACGCTTTCCGCTAAATTAACTATAAATGGAAAATCTCACTATTTGCAAAATTTCGAGACAGATCTGGCGCAGGCTTATCTGAAACGTAGTGCTGAATTGGTCCTGTTGAAGCGATCACAAATCAGCCACATTATCAGTGTTCTTAGGTTAGATTAGGTTAATGGGTTGACGGAAGAAGAGAAACTTGTACTCGTCACACTTAGGTCAATGTAGATCCATTGTGAAGCCCCTGGGGGTTGTACCTCCCATACTATAGAACCTATGAAAAACCTATGGATCCTAAAGCCACCCCGAGGCGATTATGAATTTATGCAAATCTAAAGACCTGTCGGAAAGTTCTCCTAAATCTTGGAAGAAATGTCTTCCCAGAATTTTGTTTCTGATTTGATAGAGTGCTGGGCAGTGACAGAGGAAGTGTGGAGTATCCTCATGCAACTCCTCGTCACCACAGCCTCGTCCGTGCTAAGTCTCTTACTGGACACTGTCTAATAAGCCAACATGCCAAAGGCATCCGAAAAGGAAAGTTGTAGGGACGAGGAGGAGGAAGAAACCATTCTTCACATCCTATGTACGTGATCAGCTCTGTCCCAAAAAAGACTACTCTATCTAGGAGAACATTTTTTTGCAACCTAGGCAAACTGGCGTCAGTAGGCGTCACGAGCCTCCTTCGCTTTATCAAAAGCTCTGATTGGTTTTAATTAGTTCCGGGTAGCCCAATGGGCTACTGTAAGCCGTGGCATCACAATGATCCTCTATTGTTCTATGTCTGCACACTGGTGCAGCGTCTCTAACCTAAACCTAGATTGCTTCCTGCTGGTCAATCAAAAGGAGTAATTATTCCAGGGGCCTATTTCATAAAACTACAAGTGTTGTACTTGTAAACTTGTAACTACAAGCACAAATAAATATGGAGTTGTAATTTTGTGTTCCATAAACATTTTTCAGCGCTTGTAGTGCGGAAAATTCAAATTATAAGCGTAGCGTCTAAGTCTACAAGTATGTAACTACAAGTTAAAACTACAAGAACTACGAGTCTGCTGCTATACTTCACAGTTAAGCGATCTAAGCATTTTCCGTTCTTCTTTCTTTCTTTTTTTCTTTCTTTGTGACATTCTTTCTACTCTTGTAATATATTCACTTGTAGTTACAAGTCCGCCGCTAATAATTTTTTGCGTAAATACTTTTATGAAACAGAAAAGCTCGCCGCAGTTGTAAATTCACTTGTAGTTACAGGCCTGGCATACTTGTAGTTATTAGTGAATTGGCATTCTTTATGAAATAAAAATTTGCACCTAATTTACAACTTGCAAGTGACTTCACAAATAATTATTTTTGTTGTAGTGTTGTAGCTCTTATGTTATACTTTGTAGGTGTTTAGTAATCAGTCCAAGGGGTTCAAGCTGTGAAACAGCAACAGGGCCGCTCACTAAAGTCTGAAGAGATCTTAGTAACAGAATTGACAAAAGAAAACTTGTAGTTTATCAACAAAAGTCAACAACTCTTGTACTAGGTGAGCAGGTTCTGTCCCCTTATATCGGTTGGGTCATTTTGTCAGCCTCCTAGTTCGAGAATAGTGGTATGGTTGCAAGCATTTTGTCTAGTTGTATCTCTCTAGGTAGATAGAGCAAAATCCTTCAAAACAACGTTACTTTCGTTTGACTACACTCAATTCTTCCACATTTAGCGGCCATAAGTTTCCACAAAAGTTCTGTCAACCGTTCTAATTGGCTTTGTCAGCAATTTTCCTTTACACCTCCCTATTACCTTCTATTTAAATAATATCCACTTAACTAACTTATGACTTCCGGTTTTTATTTATTTCTTTTGTAGAACAACAAAAACGTCGACGATTTCATCCCTTAAGAAATCTGCGTCGAATGTTTCGACGTCGCACCTTAACCAGTGTCGACTTGTCATCGCCCTCCTCTTCAGTTTTGGAAACAAATCAATTATCTGCATCATCACCATCGTCACCGTTGCAACATCAACAATTGCAACAGCAGCAGCAACAACATCAGCAACAGCAACAACAGGAACAGCAGCAACACCTCTTAATTGAAAAACAGCATTTGACCAAAAATCCACCCACCGTTGTTGGAAATACCTTATCCGTACCTGCGCACGGCTATGCCGGGACGTCATCATCAACGTCGTTGCCTACATCACCCTTATCGCTGTCACCATCACCTGCAGCACTAGCTGCTGGCAGTCAAAGTTGTGCCACCAACAAAGCTGCGTCGTCGTCGCCAAATAACGGTTATACTAACTATAAACAACATCACACCGACGTCACCAGTGCAATGTCATTGTCCACGTCACTGCATCACCAGCAATATACGTCAAGTACTACACAAACCGCCACAACAGGACGTGCCCTAGGGACATGCGGTGGTATTGGTGTACTGCCCGGAGCTTTCAATGGTGGCCGTACCTCACTGTCGGGAGGGTATTTCCTTCAAAAGGATAAAATTACAACAACCAGCAGTACAGTGGGGTTAATTGGACGCGAAACGAAGCTAAAAAGTACCGGAGCGGACTCAATAAATGATCTCGAGAGTAGTCGTGAAATGACCGATAGCCAAAGGAGTCTAAGCGAGGGACGATTAGTTGATAGGTAAGTTTGTTGACAGGCAAAATCCAAAAAAACAAAAATTCTTTTGCTTGTGTGACTTAAGTGTGCTTGCTACAGTGTGTTTGAGAAAACTGAAGTCTATAAGAGTGTCCTGATGCTTTCGGCTTTACTTGGACTTAAAGTGCCACTGGCGTTGAAGTCACACTTGATTGGGATGGTCCTTGCGATGATACAAATGAAGAAGATGACTTTGGTTGCTCTTGTTGATGAATGGTATGTTTGAATGTTTGGTTTGTCGAAAACTATAACCATACATACATGCATACATACATGTACCACATAGTGCGTATAATCACCCGGTGACCTAGTTTTCTTTCCCCTACACGTGCCCTTAGCAACTGGTTCGTCCATACACACATATACAGTCCTGTTTCTATAGAGACCGTGTTGTAGTAGTAGGTAACCCCTTTACTAGGGTTGCTCCTTTCAATCAGGGAAGCTCTACAAGTACCTGAATGGTGTAAATTTTAATTTTTTTTTTTCGATTGCTCTTGGATGGCGGGTGGTGGCATTGCAAATTGTGCAACTTTCCTCCTCTTTTGCTGCACGTTTCATGATAGACACTAACAAGTGAAGAGGGAAACCATTTTCATGCCATGAACTTTAACAAAGTGAAAATTTACAGACAACATAACACTAACACTTGGTTGGGGCGGGGGAGGAGGAAAAACTGCGATTTCCCTGTTTGTTTGTGTTACGTTACTTGAGCTTTGATTGCAGATACATTTTCGCATCTTTGAGTTGCAGCACACACTCTTCAATCACGTCTCGTATGATTTTATCGGTGTGTCGTGTATCTTGTGTGAGAGTTTCATTAGATTTTTATTTACCGGATTTAATTGCCTGATATCCGACAAAGGAATTGGTAGTAATTTTCATTAACGGCTAATTGCGGGGACATTGTCGAAGTGTGAAAGTTGTAAACCACAAAACCAGGTCTGTTCAACCGGAAGAGACTCGACAGGTTACTGCATATAATCGATGACATAATTTTGTAATAAAAAAACACACAAAATCAATCAGGTAGTTGCAGGTTGTCGGTGAAATAATAGTAATAAACCCCATTGGGAGTCAACTAGGCTATTATGTGAAGTTAATTATAAAGTGGTTGCTGTAGTGTGGTCAATATATTATTTTAATTGTTTCGGTTACACTTCCTATTCGATTGGGTTGAGTTTTTTCCAATCGCTGTTATGCTGCACTTTACAGGAGCAGGGTGCACTTATATCGTCCGCCAAGTTCAATGTGATGCTACATGTAGTTATAGTCTAATTCAAGTGATTAAGCGATAGATACAAGTACTATCCCATAGCTGTGTATCTTCTTGTTAATCGAGCCGGTCTAGAATACAGACAGCACTTTGCGGCGATTCGGAACTTGTCGTTGCACTCAAATTAGCAATTATTAGGCGTGGAATATCGCCATACTTATCACTGAGAGGGTCTTATGATTGAATGACCTTCTAAGCAAGATTTTTTCCCATTTATCTGAGTCTGAATGTCTTACTTACTTATGTGACGCTACAGTTCGGAGTGAACCTGAGCCTCAACCAACAGGTCTCTCCAGTTAGCCCGGTGCTTAGCTAACTGCATCCAGTTGTACGTTGAATCTTCTCCTCTAAAGCCCGCCAACACAAACGGAATCCAAAATTTTACGAAGAATCTTTCTCTCGAGGATATCTTTATTCGCTTTTGATAGAGTCCAAGCTTGAGCACCATAATGCAGGACTGGGATGATCAAGGTCTTATACAGAATCTCCATAGTTATTCGAAATACTACTCAATTGCCAATTTAGCCCAAAGAAACAGCGATTGTCATACTCTATCGATATAGCAGAGCCGAAGTAGACAAAGTCCCTTACCACCTCAAAGTTATAGCTGTCGAATGTGAAGTTCTGTCCAATTTGGACTGAGTTTTTTCCAGGATCTGCTGTAGTTTGAAAATTTGATCGACGATCAAGGTGATCTTGTACGCTAAGCCGAGGAGAATGATACCTCGATAGGTGGGGCAATTGAGGAGGTCTCCTTTCTCGTGGATCCGACAAACGGTGCTCAGATTTCATTCACCAGGCTCATCTGATCAAATCCTAGAAATTAGTTGGTGTCATTCCCAGCTCCTTTGAACACCTCGGCTGGAAAGCCGTCAGGTCCAGCAGCCTTGTTGGACCTAAGTCTAGATATTGCTATTCTCACGTCATTTTGATCAGGTGGACGGAAGTTTTAGCTATCTTCATCTAGATTGAATGATTCATTCTGCCTGACAGCAAGATGTTGGTCTTCGTCATCGTTATATAGTCTGCAGAAGAAGTTTTTCCATTTTCTCAGCACAGACTGTGACTACTACGAGGTTTCCTTCCTCGGCGTCTATAATGGTCTTGTTGGCTTGACACATTCGTTTTACCTTTTGTTGAAACTTCCGTACATTATTCCTGGAGTTTAGTTTCTCAATATCTTCAATCGCGCGCTTCGCATGGTCTTTTTTCTTCTTTTGAAGATGCCAATGTTCTTCCCGTCTCTTCTGCTCGTAGAGCTCGCTAGCAGCTCTCTTCGTCAAACAAAGGGTTTCTTGCAAGTGTTCTGATGGCATGTTGCCAGCGTTGCCACTGGTTTTCGGGACTTGATGCTGGCGGCATAGGAGTTGTAGCGAGATTTCGGGATACGAGTTCGGCGAAGATTCTGGCGATCTCTTGCGAGCTTTTCGACGTCAATTCTTCTCACAGTACTTCTTAGTTCGTACCTTGCCTGCAAGAAGTTAGCGATCTAAGTCGATGTTGGCTGATCGGAAGTTTCGGACATCCAGAATACTGCCTTGCGTCGATCGCAATATGATCAATTTGGTTGACCGTTTCATGATCAAGCCACCGTCATATCTCCTTGTGGATATTGAGGTGAGGAAACCGTGTGCTTGCTTTAGTGATGTTTCAGGCCGCAGCGAAGTATGCTTACGTAAGTAAGTCAGTAAGCCTAAGTCCGTTGCTGGACGTGGTATCGTGGAGGCTGTACTTGACAATCGTCCTACCAGAGGACTCCTTTCTTATCTTTGCATTCAAATCACCCAGTACGATTTTAACGTCACATTTGGGACATTGCTCATATGTTTGGTCGAGGAGCTCATAGAAACATTCATTGGTCACATCGGCCTTGTTCTCTGTGGCGGCATGAGCACATATTAGGTTTATGTTCGCAAATATAGCTATGATGTGGATTGTCATGAGATGCTCGCTCACGTTTCGAAAGCTCAATACTTCTTGCCTGTGTCTGCAAAGTTTAACAAATCCGCATCCGAATAACCGTTGTTTCCAGAGCTGTTGTTATTGTGAGAACGCTTGTGCTCTCATATATTCGCATCATTACCATTCGCCATACTTATCCTTGACAAGGGTTGTAAGATTGGATGACCTCCTAAGCTAGGACAACCTCTGCTTCTGTTTGCTTTTCCCATTTATCTGAATGTAAATGTCGTCTTACGTGAAAAACATCTCCTAAGTGTTGTTCAATGCTAAGTTTGTTCAATTCTGTTTAGATAGATACTCGTAGATACAATGTGGTGCTCGATGGGTTAGACCAACTATACCAACAATTTCGATACCACAATGGAGCAGGGATTTCAATGGCTATCTACTCCTGAAACCAATCATTTTGGAGGTGAAAATGTTCTAATATTTCTAATATGCTGAAGGGAAGGACATCTGCAGAGAAAGTGAATCATGGTCTCTTTTTCCTCCTTATCTCTACAGCTTCTGTAGAAGTCATTGCCAACCAGGTCCTGTCTCTGAACATGCTTGCTAATGACGCAGTATCCGGTAATAACATTAGTTCATTTAGATAATTTGTCTCTATGGTGTCGTAACAGGACTTTAGTTCTACTAAGATCTAGGGTTGGTCAGAGAACTCTTAAAAGTGTCGCAGTAGCCTACTTAGATGTATATCTAGCTTTATTCATCGCATCGACATGAGTCAGACTTTATTCATCGCATCGACATGAAAAGACATTGGTCATACATTAACCGCGCAATTTCCCGGGATACCGCAGCGCCAGGTACCCAGCAGAGAATGACATTTAACTGATTGGCTATCTCGTTATGAGATAAGCAGCATTTGTGCACTGCCCGAGATTGTACTAAGTACGCCATGACATACATACCTGATTGGCTGTCAATATAGAGTTTAATATTGGTGCAAGATATTGGATTCATTGAAAGCCAAATGACAGCCTGATGAATAGGTATGACTTTGGAAGACACTGCAATGGCTCGGTAAGCTGAAGGATATGGGTAAATATTCAGGTCCACCTATACCTATACCAATTCCTTCGTTTGTTCTAAAACCATCCGAGGTAGATACTGAATTGCTTTTAAGGGAGATTTCCTGTATCTAGGTTTCTCTGTCCTGTGTTAGATACTTGAAGTCGGTGCTGAATTGTGGGCAGTGAGAGAACATTGGCATATCGATGATCCTGTTCCTTCTATTGTGGCGATTCCCGTAGTCCTCTAGCCAAATTTGTTGCCAGTTTTAAACGAAATATATCGATAGGGAGTAGCTGAAGTATAATTTGCAACACTATAGTGGGAAACGGTCTTAGCTCGGCCATACAGGGCACTAGTACAGAAGAGGAATTGTAAAATATCAGCGAGTGTCTTTTGGTATCTACCTGACATAAGGATAGCAACCTCGTTAGTATATACCAAGACCCTACGTGCTGTATTCTCTAGCGTAAGAGAAGTTCATTAAAATCTACATTCTATAGCAGTGGAGACAGTACACTAAAGTTGTAAAAGAATGCATTCGTAGAATTCATAAAAAAGAATTCAAATTTTTGATTGGAGCAATCAAATTCAAAAAGAAATGCGATTTAAGAAAAACTTTAATTCACCATTCTTTTGAAGTCAGTGATTAACGCATTCAATTTGTAGCAAATCAATGAATTGAAATCATTTTGGAAATTAATTGAATTCACTAGATGTAAGTTGAAGTCAGTAGTGAATTCATATATTTCGTTGAAGTTAGTAGTGAATTCACTTGAAATCAGTTGAAGTCAGTGAATTCAATTGTCTTCCAAAATGATTTCAATTCAGTGATTGCTGCAAATTGAATGCATTTAATCACTGACTTAAAAAGAATGGTGAATTAGGTTTTTGAAATCCCAATCGTTTTTAGAAAAAAGGCTTCAAATCATAATCAAGTTAACCTTCCAAAAGATTTAATTCTTTTACAACTCTGCAGTACACCTCCCTGTGGTCTAACACGGTCAGTTTTATTTTTAGTAGAGCTATTACCAAAGGTGGCAGTTATCACTGTAATTTTAAAAATGCGGTCTTTTTTTAGCATCAGACTGGTTTGTTAAGCTTTGACGCTTGAATGAGTCCTAACATTGTTGCTTCTTCAATGTCTAGGATTACCACCATAGTATGTTTCTTGAGGGAGGGCGATCTTTCGACAGAGTTAATGTAGAACCGTTTGGAATTGATTTGCCCTTTTGATAGAAATACTGTGATTTAGATAAATTGTTATCTACAGAGCCTTTGATAACGAGATCTGAGATTGTCGAGAGTTATTAGGAGAAAGGCGGTTAAGCTTTTTGGCATTAGAAAGTGTGTGAAAGACTTTTCCTGATTTTGGTATGAAAACCACTTTTACACCTTAGCCCATGCTTTAAGTATAATTCTGAGAATCAGCCCTTTAAAATTCGCTCTAGAAAATAGTGGATTATTCTACAGGACTTGCACAAATTCAAGTGCAGGGGTCGAATTACCACATCAGTTATCGAGCAATACGTGACTGAATGATGGCGATTTGGTATGATCACTTACGTGAACGAGTATCGAGTATCGAATTTTGGCATGCTGTCATCAGTAAACGAGTTATTTCTTGTACGATAGGGTTGTTGGTGACGGATGACGGAAATTATTTTGGAGGGAAAATGTAAGAATTGTTATTTTAGCGTTTTTTTTAAATTTATTTTAGGTCAAGTGTTAATAAAATAAACACGATACAAAAAGAGATTTTAGCAAGTTTTATGAGTCGTTATCCGTTTTGTAAAGACAAAGGATCGCTATTATCTCTTAAACGTTTTCTTTCAATAGCTTCGTGATAATCATCTTCTGACTCCGAAGAAAAATATGGCAAATATTCCATTTTTATACCCTATCCTAAGGGTATATTAAGTTTGACACATAGTTTGTAACATAGAGAAATAATCGAGATAGACCCTATAAAGTATATATATTCGTGATCAGCATCAATAGCGAAAACGATTGAGCGATGACCGTCCGTCCGTCCGTCCGTCCGTCCGTCCGTCCGTATGTCACCGCTTTTTGGGCCTTAAATTTTGGGCTAGGACGATGAAATTTCATATCTGGGCTTCTGAGAAAAAGATACAGTACAAGTGTAAAATTTTTTTACATCCGCCCACTGCCACGCCTACTTTTTTATAACTTCACTAAATTATATGAAACCGAAAAATTTTGTTAAGTTCAAATATTTAGGTATTCAGATTTCCTACAATTCACCCATAGAACAGTTTTGGCCACGCCCACTTTTAGGGGGCGTTTTCATCAAAAAACCGATTTTCATGAAATTTCACATGTAACATCCTCAAACGTTCGACGTTATAGCCATATTTGAGTACCAAATGCAATTTGGGCATGAGCACTTTATAGAAACGAGGATAGGGTATCATACGATCCGTTCCAGACGGATTGTAGCTTTTCTGTATGTTTTTTACAGAGTTTGAGGCTTGTTTTGTAGATTTCCTATTCCGTGTCCACCGAAGTTATTTTGGTTACCTTAAACTCTTTCTTGCTTTTACAGCGAAGCGCGGTTTAATTTTAGTTAGAATAGATTTGAGTGGCTTCCTATTTCCTATTTAAATCAGCGTAAATCCATAAGGATCTTGCAAATCTCATATTTTGTCTTTTTGGAACCAGTTGGGGATTCTAATAAAGCATTTTCGTCATTACCCTCACTGTTGTCGTTAATACACTTGAATTATTGAAAGCCAAGTGACTAAACCTATACAGCCTCTCTCTGCCTACATAAGCTATTCCGTTTCAAAATTGAAGGCTCTGACCATCTATATGACGGCTATCTCTATCCGCTTAGGTCCTTTGGATGTTTTGCTTCCAACTTGCTCATGCACTTTTGTAGGTTATAAGCATGAGGCTTCATAACAAGGAGTAGACTTGAATCCAGCAGGAAACTTTCGAACAACCGAAGCAAATTAATGCTCAACCATATTCCAAGCAGAAATGTTCAGTGCACCAAGATAAAATTTGCAAGCATGCATTCATGACAAAACCATATCTATGTATCTATTCCTACAGTCAAGTCACTCTAGAAGGTGATGAGGTTGACTACAATTGGAGCTAATACTGTTTTTCATAACTAGAAAGGAAATTTTGGTTATAATTTGGTGGATCTGAGAATTGAACCTGGAATCTCCCACTCAGTAGTCCAAGGCACAAACGGCGCCCTATGTTGCATTTAAGTTGGAATATCGGGTTATAAAACCCCACTGGAGTGAGCACTACTCCATTGTACCTATATGACCAAGAAGCAAGAAAGACCCAGTAGTACCCATTTTAAAGTATCGGCACATACCAGATCAGCACCAAAGATCTACCTCCTGAACCGACCAAAGAATGGACAATCACAAAGGAAATGATCCGAAGTATTGTCGCTCTCCTCACAAGCGTTAAGATGCATAGCAAAAGTTAAGTGTTCCGTAAGAATGCCAATAAGTTGTCTTTTCTGTTGGAAGACAGCAAAATGGCGCTGATTTCCTACAAATGTTCAGGAGCGTTCGTTCAGTCTGCCTGCGTTCTGGAGTGCCGTAGTGTTTCTAGGAAACATAATCGTCAATGGACGCCAATGGATTAAGTACGGGGGAGGACCTAAATCAGATTTAGGTCCTGAGAAATCATCCGCTAAACATTGCCTAGCAATCACATCTGGCCTGGAATCCAGACAAGAGTCCAAGAGTTCAGTATAGGGACTAAATTCAAATAGTTCTTCCATTCTGAATTTTGGAACAGTTTGCGTAGCCTGACTGTCGCTACAGACACATACCCTTTTTATACCCATCCCAAGGGTATATTAAGTTTGACACATAGTTTGTAACATAGAGAAATAATCGAGATAGACCCTATAAAGTATATATATTCGTGATCAGCATCAATAGCGAAATCGATTGAGCGATGACCGTCCGTCCGTCCGTCCGTCCGTCCGTCCGTATGTCACCGCTTTTTGGGCCTTAAATTTTGAGCTAGGACGATGAAATTTCATATCTGGGCTTCTGAGAAAAAGATACAGTACAAGTGTAAAAATTTTTGAAATCCGCCCACTGCCACGCCCACTTTTTCATAACTTCACTAAATTATATGAAACCGAAAAATTTTGTTAAGACCAAATATTTAGGCATTCAGATTCCCTACAATCCACCCATACAAAAGTTTTGGCCACGCCCACTTTTTGGGGGCGTTTTCATCAGAAAACCGATTTTTGGGCCTTAATTTTTTAACTAGGCACCTGAAATTTCATATCTGGGCATATCCAAGAAAAAAATACAGTACAAGTGTAAATTTTTTTTACATCCGCCCACTGCCACGCCTACTTTTTTAGAACTTCACTAAATTATATGAAACCGAAAAATTTTGTTAAGACCAAATATTTGGGTATTTAGATTCCCTACAATTCACCCATAGAACAGTTTTGACCACGCCCACTTTTTGGGGGCGTTATCATCAAAAAACCTATTTTGATAAAATTTTACATGTAACATCCTCAAACGTTCGACATTATAGCTATATTTGAGTACAAAATCCAATTTTGCCACGCCCACTTAATAGAGAGGAGGATAGGGTATCATACGATCCGTACCAGACGGATTGTAGCTTTTCTGTATGTTTAGTTTTGTGGATGGCATCCCTTAGTTCCTTGAAGCTGCTCTTGTAGCGTCTTGGTAGCGTTGCCTTCAATCAACGTTTTGTTTGGACTACTACAGCAGCGTTGATGCGATTTTTGATAAACGTCTTTGGCGCCTATGCGTACATCAGGATACATGACTTGCTGAGATATGGAAATGTTACATTGACCTGGAACCCAGTAAAAGGTCAGGTTCTACATTTAAGATATCTCGTGGAGAGATATGGTTATCCTCATAATATTGTGGGTAAGGGATTCGATGGCTGCCTAGTTTCCAAGTCAACTTCTCGAACTGCTTCGACCTTAAAAATGCTTGTAAATGTCCTGTAAGGTATATGTTGATATACAGGTTGCTCTAGATGCTTGTATCTATCTGTAGATGACAACGATTGGTTATTGAGGACATCGTAGTATCTTCTTTGTCAAATATCGTGTTTCAGTTCCTCAAATTGCAATCTAGTCTATTTGTAAGTCTTTGGAAATAGAATTCCTTCCATTGTTTGAAGTCCGAGTTGATAGTTGTTTGTGAGAATGTCGATTGAAAGTACGGCTTGAAGGCTTTCTCTATAAAAGATACTCAGTAAACTTGATAAATCTCGCAGCCTGAATGAATTGAAAGCCAGTAACATCCCCCAACTAACAAAAACACCCACCTCCCCCAATATATCGTGTTATACCGATACTTCATGTCTTTCCTGTCTCTATCGCTTATAATTTAACAATAATATCTATGAAGTGTCACTTAAACTGATATACAGATAGCACTATCTCTGACATATGTAACTAATTGTATTTTACTCGATTTTTTTTTATTTAATCTTCGTCTGACGTGTTAGATTTTTGAAGACGATGGCTCTGCAAAAGATACGACATTATGTCCATACAAACATAATATCATACATTATAGTTTATGCTTATACATATAAATGAATGTCCGCCTAATTAATCGATAACTTGATGTTTGTTTTCTTGCAGCGATTTCAGTCGAGATGGTCTATCGCAGTCCCACGATAGCGTGTTCTCCGAATCAGCAACTGCCAGCAGTTTATCGATCGTACTTAAGGTGAGTTCATTTCTACATTTAAATAAAACAGCTCTTATCGGTTCCATGATTTTTGCTATTAAATCAACAAAACGTTAGTGTACCATACATCCGAGGCACTTGTCGATGTATTAATTTGTAATAAAGATTGTCGCGCGAATTTCATTTGTTTGAAACCACCACCACCATCGACATCTTAGTTTGATTAAATGCCACGTAGAATGTAACCCCTGTAAGCCACCCAGGGTACGTTGCACATACCACAGCGAGAATGTCATGCACAATGGCAAATTGATTTTAATCAAAATCAATTTTGATTACATGACAATGACAGGCGGGTGCTGTTTATTCATATGGGAGAGCATTGAGGAAATATGCGCAGCAGAGCGGTGCTATCAACCGACGTTCATGAATCACCTTTGTAAGCGCAAATTCACTTGAAACACGCTCGGGGTAAATGGTGTGTTCTACAGTCAGAGACGTGACCATGGATGTACTGGGATTTTTTTTTTTTTTGAATTGAAGCCGAGTTTACAAGTAGAAATAGCATTCAGACTTTACTCAGTCCCATGGGGAAGAAATTTAGCCCTTCTCATTGATGAATGAATCCATTCAAAGACCGTAAGACCTCCCAAAGACTTCCATCCGATCAGCCTATCCTCCTTTTTATCAAAGATTTTGGAAAGGCTGATTGCAAGATGTGTATTTCAAGGAAAAATTGGTACAGACTGCCCTGTACTCGTTGGTAGGAATCATTGAGAAATCTTTTGAGAACAAGGATTTCACTATGGTGTCCTTCCTTGATATTGAAGGAGCTTTGAACATTGTCACAACAGAAGCTATATCTGCTGCAGTTCTTAACTTGAAGGTTGACAGCTATCTTTGTTATTGGATCGAGCAAATGATTAGAATCAGGTTTATCGATGCTGAGCTGTGGTACTGTCTAACGACATACGGGTACCCCCAAGGCGGAGTATTATCACCACTGCTGGGCCATGATAGTCAATGAGATACTTTTAATCTTGGTTAAAGAGGGTTTCTGTGTCACAGCCTATGTGGACGATATTGGTATAGCAATATCAGTTAGAGACCTGAGTCTCCTCCAAATAAATTTCCAAAGTGGGCAGATAGCGTCGGTCTCGGAGTTAATCCACCCAAGACTGAACTAGTATTGTTCACAAGAAGGTATGAAATACCATATATACGTATATATAACTCCCCCAAAGACATTGGGGTTATTCCCGGCAAAAAACTGAGTTGGAAACTGAATATTAAAGAAGGAAGGTTTCGATTGCCTTCCATCCATGCAGAAAGGCCTTAGGTCCAAACTGGGGTCTCAAGCCCCGGATTGTTCACTGTATATACACGGCAGTCGTCTTATGTATGAAAAACTAGTCTGGTGGATGGCACTAGGCAAGGAAAGCAACTTTGCAATACTTGAGAAGATTCAACGACTATCCTGCGTCTGTATAACGAGTGCCCTTAGAACCACTCCTACAGCTGCAGTAGAAACCATGATCCATCTTCTCCCCGTTGATATCTTTGGGAAGCTGATGGCGGCTAAAGCAGCATTACGGCTTACAGAGTCCTTGCAACTGGCTCGTGAAAATACACGCCACGCAAGCATCCCAAACGATCGTATCACTATTCCTAGTAATTCGGACTACATTGGCCCCTATCTGGACTTTAACCTTAAGTATAAAACCAGGATTCCTAGCAGAAGTAGTAGGGGATTGCGAGACATTTTAAACGAATCTCCGACAGCGATTTATATCGACGGATCCAAGACTGCGTCTAGAACAGCTGCGGGAGTTTACTCCAGTGCACTGGATATTTGTACGAGTATGACCCTGCCACCTGTCCCATTTGGAAAGTTTCCATGTTCATAGGTCTCCGGTGCTGGTAATCCGGATTTTTCATAGTATCACCATGGACCTTCTTTTTGTCTAAGTGTGTCCATGCTGAGTGGAGACAACCACCCAAACCAACCCAACCCAACCAATCTTCTCCAAGGTTGCTGAAAGGGTAGTGACCTTAGTACGCCTCACACGACGTTGCTAAAACTGCCTCGTGTCAATATCCAAACATTATAAGAAAAACCCTCCAAGTTAGTCTGTTCTTGCTTTTCAAATGGACCATAAGACTGATACTGCTCAGTCCGACAATCGACCGTTTTCGCGCTTTGACAATCAGTTTGTTCTACATTGTCAGTTTGTTTACAACGTCCACATGGCCTATGATTCTGGTCTCACTGAATATAGGTAACTGTAGAGCATCATAGTGAATAATATGCTACAGGATTGGTCCTAGCATCAACTCTTGCGGAACACCACCGTTTTTTCTTTACATATTGTACCTATAGATACATACAACACTTATCAACAAGATCAAGAGTTCTAAGCTAGTTAATGACTCTAGGTGCTATTGCTATGTATGCAAGCAGAGAGGTCTCTAGGATAGCATCTTCGAGGGTATTCTGTAACGATCTAACTTATGGCTTGTCGCTCGGTCCTAAGTCGAAGCTTGATGAGCTTGAAATGCCCAATTTAGGCAAAGTGTCAACACAGATGCCACAGGTGGAACGTAGGTTGGAACGTTGAGTTATACCCAAAGGTTTCGAGGCAAGTTGCATCCAGAAAGAGGTGTCGTGGAGATGTCCATGCCTTAGACATTGTCCATTGCCTTAGCCATTGCAAGTTGAAATTGGCTTAGATGGTTACGCTTAGTTGGCCGTGCTGATGGTTGATTTTCGAGATTTCAGTCTTGTAGGTCGGTTTAGATTGGGGATATATATATCATTGTGTATAGGCAGTAGGAGGTGATCACCTATTTTTACATGCTCTCTGATGAATAAAGGAGAGCGACGTATCTTCAGTGGTGCTATATGGCTGAATACAGGGAGCCAATAAAAAAAGAAAATGCGTTTATAAGGTGGGTTCAGTAAGATAAAGATCTATCGAGCGTCACTCTAAGATACTTTGAGTTGTGGGTTGTGACATAATTGCCATTCTCTAAACTACATATTTAGGACTTTGAGATTCAAGGCACTCTTGGTTACTGATGGGTTCTGGTGTTGAGTGACTATAGCAATGTCATCGGCGTATGAGAACTTTCTCGACACAATCGGAGATATATCATAGATACATAGGCTAAACACAATTGCCGCGAGAACTGACCCTTGCGGTAGCCCATTGTTAAATTTCTTGATATCACTCTTTACATCGTTGAAGAAAACTTGGTATATCCGGTTGATATATCTTGTTGACTAGATGAGCTGTCATTTGATAGGTCTGCCTCCAGACCATGTCATATGCTGCTGGCAAGGCTATGAACGCCAGGGATATTTTGTGCATTTTCTCATATCCTGCTTCACTATGCATCGTCAGAGCCAATACTTAATCGGCGTAGTTCAGTCTAGTTCGAAAGCCAGCTTGGTTGACGGGGTTGTGCTGATTCTATTGAACATAACTCGTTCCAATACATTGTAGCAGGAGTTGAGAAGAGTGATGAGACGATAGCTCTCAGTTTTGTCAGCTGGTTTACTGGGTTTTAGGAGAGCATTATTATTATGAAAAGCAACGCCAGCCATCATCAAGTATTAGATTCAGCATATTTCAGAAATTCTAGGTTGAGACTCGGTGCTTTATCCGTCTTCATAGAGGACAAAGTCTTCTTGACTGGGTAAGCGGGTTCCATAGATCAAGGAATGTTTATCTCTTCTGATGTTCACCCGCTGCTTTACCCGTCTTCACAGAGGATAATAGATATATCTTCTGATGTAACGGCCGCTAATAAACAGATGTCCGTTCTTGCTTCAGAATCTTGAGATTCGATGTGACTCATGTGGTGCGCTGCCTGTCTGATGGTCCTCATATCATTTGTAGAATGCGGTTCGTAATATCATTTGGGTTTCTTTTGCTGACTACATTCCCACTTCCTAGTTTGGTTAACAGACTCCAAGCCTTGCGCCTTGAGTAAGTGAAGTTCAGGTCCTCCATTTGTTTAGCCGACTTTTACCTAAAGAGCTAACTAGCGCATCGACTATTTAGGGGTCGCTGCTTTCCTCGAAGTCCATATACTCGTCCAATTGTGTGCTTTCAGTACTCCAGTTAGGCTTGTATTCTTTCCTATATCCACGTGAGTGGATTCATGAGTTTTAGCGATAGCTACTACCAATCTAGCAAAACGTTCATAGTTGGATACTTTTGAGGAAATAAATCCGATGCAATTGTCCAATTGTTTAGAAAACTGTTCCCAGATAGCTTTGTTGAGATTCAACCGAGGCCGAGCTACGGAATTAATAAGTGGAACTTGTATGTCGATTGTAATTATGACAGGGCAGTGTTGGCTTTGGGGGGAATCAGGTAAAATCTGTTGGAGGCTGGGACCAAGTCAGACCAAGGACTATCGAGTGATCGGCTGTCATATTCGGAAGTTTCATCCCTAGGGATTGACACCCTTGCTTAAAATTGCCGTCTTTCTTAGCCGGTCGCTATAAGCTCCATCTTCATATCCTGACATGCATATCTGCTTTCCGAGCTTAAGTATCTTATTTGATGACGCGAATATCGTTGAATCGTCGTTCTGATCTACAAGACATTGCACTATGGACGGATTGGAATAGTAGGATTGGGATTACATTCGCGCTCAGTAGTGAATTTTGGCGAATCCCTGGGTGGACTTTAAAAAGTCCCTTCCTATTAGGACTCCCTTTAAATACATAAACCCTTTGCTTATAGTGCTGAGTGAGTCTGGTAATACAAATCTGGATCTGTTGTTCCAAGAAACATGACTTGTTTCATGACATATCGTACCGTACGACTCAAATATATATGAATATTGCAAAGTGCACTGAATTCTTGTCGCACAGTGTCACAGATTACTGATGATTGACGATGCAATAAACAATCATTTGCCAAGAGAAAGATATCCCCATTTAAACCGAGCATCTGTAGTGGGGAGGAAGGAGGTGGTTGGGTTGATTAGAGGTCTCCAATCCGAACTTAAATCATCATCATTTGTGGAATGCAGGCATCATCAATTCAATTAGATTAATCTATTCGGTTAAATTATGTGAGACTTTCAAACGATGCACACGAGAGACAGGGCAACCCAAAGGGGTTGTACATGCTTTGTGCACTTATGAGGTCTTTCACTCGTGCGAGGGAATTTTTCTCATGGATGCGAGTACGAGTATTGTGTCATTTGTTGTTTGTTAAGATTTTTACTTTCAATTGGGTGAAAATGTGGGGTGGTTATGCCGACGATTAAATGATGCATTAAATTGAATTATTGCTCATTTGCGTTGAAGGGGGAAATAAATTCTATCCCAACCACACATCGATTCATTGCACAAGGCAAACAAAAAAAAAACACAAAACAAGCCAGAACCAGGTGAAATTCCAAAGACTAAACAGACCAAACCAATCGGTGGCGCACGACTTTGCATTTCTGCACATAACACCATCTGCAATGGAAATCTTCAGCAACACCAGCTTATTGATGGTGAGCCCGGTCGGTAGTAGTCACCATTTCTATTTCTCTTAGCCACAATGCAGACGAGGAACAAAAAAATAAAAAAAATTAAGTTTGACATGCGCAAGCCAACAAGTCGACGTATCGTTTCAACGATTTCTTGATCGTCTACCTGTTTTCCTAGCCAGCCATGATGATCGTGATGATGATACACTTTTAGCTAACTTCTAACAACTACTACCAGACTTTCCAGTTCTTCTTTGGCATAGCGCCCCAGTGGAACCAAAAAATTGCAAAAAAAAAAAAAAAAAACCTTTGCAAACGCAACATCCAAGACAAGAAGATGAGGAAAAGTAGGAAAGAAAAATTAATAACAAAAGGAATAAACTAATAGATACTCGTATAAGATTGTTAGAGGCTATACACATGAGGATAGATACAAAATGCCTCTCACATCAGTCCGGGAAACGGGTCTATTGGCTCCTCAACGTCGTCATAGTTTTTTGTTTTGTTTTTTTTTGTTTTTGAAAAAGAAAAAGCATAGGAAGACGAAGAAGCCATCGCGTTGTTTGCGATGCCATCTAATCCGGTAGGCAATATCTACAAAGTTAGTTTTGGTTGAGACGTTTAATCGTGTGTATCTTACCGTATTTTTGTGTTAAATACCGAAAATAATTAAACGAAACTACGAGTAGAATAGAATGTATTTTCGAAACAGTACGGATTGTGAGATACAATACAATTGACAAAGTATCTACATATAGTGTCTCACGGATAAAGTGTAAAAACAATTGCGGATTGTTGGTATCTTGTGTTTAGGCCTAGTTTAAGGACAAAAATTGGATAAGAATAGATCCCTGAAGCACTCTGTGTATCCATCTCTAGCCTGTGTATCTACTGTTTTTTTTTTTTTATTAAATATCTCTTAGTGACTTTCTATTTAACCTAGTTTGTAATGAATTCCTTTCAATGACCGTTTAAAAATACAGTTTTATTGTTGACCAAGTCAATGACTAGAGGCTATTACCAATGCAAATGTGAAGGTAGACTTTGCAAACATTTAAACAGTCTCTTCGTATATTTTAGTCGTTTTCTATGTTTTTTTTTTTTTTGCTGCGAATTTGACGGTCACACTTTTTTTTTCTTCGACATTAGTGTCCAGTTGGAACTGGTTACAAATATGATAGGTTTCCACATTCGCAATGGAAATGCTCTGGTTTTACTTGAAATCCTTGATTGTGACACTATGACTGGACTCTTCGAAATTTCTAAGACTTTGGGACACAAGCGTCAAGGCGATTTGTCTAAACGAATTACCAGTTAGCTTAGTACACAGATATGCAGACATATGTACGTCGAACTTGGTCAGTTTTTTCTGAATATAAACCATTCTCAAATCTACCAGGAGCACCTGCTTTCATTCAAGGTTTAGACAGTCGTCTCTATTGGAAGTATGACTTCAGTATTGCCACATTTGTAAAAAGTTGTTTGGCCAATTGATGCTCTTTATTCCAATGATTGGATGAGATTCGGTCTATATTGTGTTTCCCCAGATCTACTTTATTCGTGCAATACCAAATTTCCATTAATATCTAAACATGCGAGGTCAAGTCTTCTGCTGAAGTCTTTCGCACTTCTCAAGTCGCCGTTCACTACTCGCAGTGTTCTCCCAATTATTTCTGAGACATAGCTAGAATCTCTTGTACGACAGGATATCATCGGCTTGTCTAAAATCTTTCTTAACATCACAGATATCAGTGAAGTCATTACCGACCTTAATGGACCAACGACTATTTGTCTACCCTTTTCCATAAATTGTCAAGTTTGACCGTGATTTATTGACCCTGTGCATCTAGTTTTTTAAAACTCTGTGATATTCCGCAGGAGAAACATTTCAAAGGCTACACACTGAATTCCTAATCGCTAACCAAACCTCACCTAGCTCAGACCCTCGTCCCATGAGGCTACCGTCAGGTATTACGAGTACTTAGCAGGGTGAGTTATCCGCTTTTACACGGTTGTGCTCCTCCGTCTTTTTAGCACTCTTGTATAACTTTCACGTCATCTAAACTCGAATTGTTCCAATATAAAATGCGCCCTTCGGTCTTCGCTTTGCTTCCAGGAACCTTGCGCAGTTAAATATTAAAAGCTTCGAGACTACGTCACATTCCGGACATTCGGGCATTGTGGGTATTCCACAAAATTAATGAACATTTCGGGGATAACTGCCAGGGTTATCCAGGATTCTATGATGAAAATCTACTGGGCTTGTACGGGGCCAGACGATATTGACGGATGGTACTGACAGACATAGAGCTTCTCTGTGTAAAATTTGTACATAGGTCCATGTACCCTTCTGTGAAGTATCCTCCACCGATATAGCTCTCTTGTTTGCCTTTACAGTTCTGATACTGCGATATTCGGCTAAGAAGTCGATTGGAATCATGGCCTCGATGGTATATTCTGCTTCGTCTGATATGGTTCTATAGGCATACATACATAGCATAGATTAATTTTGGAGTTGAGCACTTCCTTCCAAATAGAGAATGTCTAGGGAATTTTTGACCTTACAACTCAAGGCAATAGAACCCTTCTACGGCCCCTTAGGCCCTCGAAATTTGACAATAATCTCAAAAGCAAAAACGCTTTGAACGTTTTTTCCAATATGTATCTCATATGGCTTCGAAAACTGTTACCACCCCTATCAGTACATCAATGTATAGCGTTTCCAACCTTGTCCCGGCGCCGATCGAGAAGCCAACAGGCCTGCTTATAACTATAGAGGTATAGGATCCATGGTGTGGATGTAGAACAAAGGTTTTGAAGAGTAGAAAGGTGGGCTTCTCCCGTCTTAGCCTTTCTCCCTATGGTGCCGCCTTCTTTGCATTTCAGGACATGGGGTTTTCTGAATTAGCTATCATTTGGATGCGTGTTAGCCCCGTTGAACTGCTTACGTTCCAGTAGCTTTAATTTGTTCTTGGCCTTTAACCATTTAAACTATGTTTTCGGCAGTTGGGGACACGTCCAGTTTTTCCTTTAGTGCTTCCCTCTCCCGTTGAAACTGTGGACATTGGAAAAACATAGCTTCGATGTTTTCGATGCAGTCCAAGCATCGTGAGCAGTAAGAATCATGCCTGAATTTATGCACGTATAAACTGAAGCACTCATGTCCTGTCAGCAACTGGGTTAGGTCATACCCTACTTCACCATGTTGCCTTTCTATCCATTTTTGGAGGCATTCCAGTGAACTTGCCACATCTTTACTATCCTCAGTGGCATCTGCTGGGTTTCATTATTGGATTTGAAGGGTTTTCTCTCGTTCGAGTACTGCCCGTAGAGCATTGCTATCACACAGGATGCATTACTGGAGGTAGTACGGTATGCGCACCACGCTTTCAGTACTCTCAGATTTGGTACACTGAGGCGTCATTGATGCTGTTTGGCTTTGATTATGGATGCTTCAATTCCGGAAAGGAGTACCTTGAGCCTCCTGTATTGGGCATGATTCTTGAGAGGGCAGCGTTGGCGTTCGATGTTTTGTGATTCACCTACTTAAGGTGTCTCTTGAAAGAAAGTCCTGTATCTAGTATGACTTCGAGGTATTTTATGTGGAGTTTCGATGTTATTATGTGGTCATCTACAGTATTCTTGTTTGTTTCCATCCTCTTCCTGTTTTTTTTTGTGCTTCGCTAGCGCGCGTGAGGCCATGAAAGCTTAGCCGTACGGTCCATATTGTGCAGTAACTTACCAGTTCCACCTCTTCCAGTTGCAGACACAATAATTAGAATGTCGTTGATGAAACTTAAGTTTTGTCTCCTTGTAAGACACTAGACGCCGCTGCAGTGTATGAAATTACAGAGTAATGGTCCTAGCACTGAGTCCTGTGGAACTGCATTAATGATCTTGTATTCGTTGGGTCTAGATCGTTGGGTCAGTTTTGAATATATTTTTAACATCAATAGGTTATCATTACGCTGTAATTCGTAATTCATTCTCCCTCTCCACCTCTTGTCGTCTATCGCTTTTTATGCAGTTTTTACCTCTAGAAACCGGTAGCCATATTGGTGAACCGATAGATACTATACAGATAGTATAGTTTCTATAGTTGTTTCCAATCTGTTGCAGAAGATTTTTTCTAGTATTTTCCTAACTATGTCTAGCATGGATGGCAGGGGCTTAGATTAGGGTTCTTCTGGTGGCTTATCCCCTTTTTAGAAGTAATACCAGGCTCTGCCCTTCCCACTAGTTTAGTAAATCTCTTCGTGCGTGTTTGCAAGACATGATACATTTCATGACATAAACATATCTGGGCATACTTTGAATACCATCTTGAGAGTTACATACGTTGGGGATGTCGTCAGGTTCCTGGTGAATCTCATCCCCAAATTTCAATATGTGATGGAAGTCTTGTACATGGAACATCGACAGATGAAGGGAAGTGAGTAATTCTACCTTCCTCCATCGGTATATGTTTCTATTTTGTAAACTAGCCTAATTACTCACGTCTAATTGCATTTGTTACCTAACAGATACCAATTAATTACCAGCGTTTTAATTCAAACCAATTTAATTGGATTTTTCCAAATTCACGTCACGTCCCAAGTGCACCTACTAACTTGCATTCGACTTTGTCGCAAAGTTGTCCATTTCTGGTGAAAATCTCTCCGAACATTGTCACAATAACCATTGACTTGCAATTGCATTCCATAGTGCCTCTGTGTACGAACATGGTTCATATCGTTTTGTCTACTTCAAGTTTTCTCTGCACGAAGTCTCTTCGAAATACAAGACAACACAAGCCAACACAAGCACCTCTATGCCGTAAGTTGGCCGCCATCCTTCCAGCAAAAAAAAAAAATAAAATCCCGGCATAGATGAGTATCAACTTGTTGCATAGTGCAGCAAGTTACAACGATGCACAGCTAACTCATTTTGTTGTTGTTTAGTTAAATTTGCACACAACCTAGTTACTGCAGAGGCGGCACGTTTGCATAAGATGAAGATACATACTTTGTGTGTATGCCTGTGCGGACGTGTGGGGGATGGTAGTAATAACCAGTTCTACGTATCTGCAGCTATCATCTATAACTCCTGGTACTTCCTGAATGTCCATGTGAAAAGGAAGTAATTCTTTACAAAGAGCAACGTTAGCCATTGGGTTACGTGTGATCTTATTTCCTGGATATTTATCTTTTACTTGTTTGTTGTTGTTAATGTGATTAATCGAATGAACTTTTCTAAGACTAGTCGCAGTAAACTAGGTAACTAACGTCAAACAACATCACCAAGAGAAATAGGTTGGGAAAAAGTGCACAACACAGATACGCGAGAGAAAGGAAACCTGATATATTTTGTTGTTGTGACACATAAGTGATACATGCTGGACTCTGGGACATCACAATCTATGATAGATAATGTTATAGGTAAATGTACTTGTATTCCTTTGGGGTGTAACAGGAAAAAATGGAGCAATCGTGCTTGTTCTACTTTGGTAGATGGCTACAAGGCTAATGGGAATCCTATCGGACCAGTTGATTCGATTGGTGGCGCTGTCTAATCGAAAATAATAAATAGAACCTGTATTGGCAATTTATTAAATCACTTTGTCAGTTATTATATGAGTTATGGTACAAGAAATGTCGGTCAAACTGACCGACCGATAGGAATTTATGTGAGTCGTTGATTATCCTTTTAAGTTGAGCTGATATACTGATTTTGTCTTAGGAAATTAGAATGTGTTATGAATTAGTTGGAAATGATGAGAGAAAATAAGATTAGAAATGGTTCGAAACTCAGGTGTTGTTAGGTTTGAGTATGTACTCTATAGATGATAGGATAGAGCTATTACGATTTTTCGCATTCGGGTTCTAATTTTTGTATGTTATTCGAGTACGCATTTGTCTACTCTAGGTAGAGTAGCATTTTAATTTTAAATTTAGAAACAGTGAATGGATATATGTATCTGGGACTTAAACCAACGACCTATCACTCACTAATTGCCTTGTGCATATCTTCTACTTTTTTTGTTACCCTTTTGCTAACAAAAGTAAGGTCAAAAATTATGTAGAAAAGCCTAAGGTATACCCTATTCTTATCCTTTGTATCAGCGCTCATAAAGTGGACGTGGCGTACTATCTTTTTGGTTTGAGATACAACGTACATTTAATGTACGTAAATACTTGAATGTCGTCAAAGACTTCAATGACTTCAAGTGAATGCAATGAATGCTAGTGACTTCAAGGTGACTTCAATGAATGCGGAGCATTCAAAATTATTGCATTCATTTTGACTTCAAAATTATGATTGAAGAAAATATTTGCTAAATTATGACTTCAGAATGAATGGTGATTTATTTTTTCTAAGTTGAAGTCATTATTGAAATAAATGCATGTGAATTCTTAGTATGACTTCAATGAATTCATTCCGCAATGATTGCATTCTGCTCTGGTACAACCCTGGTACATTACGTAGCAATTCGTATCAAAATATTCTGAATAATTGTTTTTTAATGAAAACGCCCCCAAAAAGTAGGAGTGGCTTTACATAATATATGGGTGAATTATAGATAAACTGAATACCTAAATATTTGGTCTTAATAATTTTTTTCGATTTCAAGTAAAAATATGAAGTTTTGGCCGTCGCAGTGGGTGGATTGCATACTCCGGGCTTCTCAGACATCTCCTTTAGACTTACGTCCTATCAGCCTCTATTAAAGACCTTAGAGAAATTAATGAATCTCCACATAAGATATTCCAACAGACCGCAAGAGAAAATCAATAGAGAGTGCCCTGCATTTATTTTTAAAAACAAGGGTTTCACTCGAGTTTCCTCTCTCTGCACTTGTTAACCTAAAGGTTGACAGCTACTTTTACTATTGAGTCGATCAAATGCTGTAAATGAAAGTAATACATACTGAGCTTGATTGCTGTCTAACAAAAGAGTTCACGGTGGTGAATGAGATACTCATGACCCTGTGTAAGGAGATGTTCGATGTCATAGCCTATGGTAGTAACATTGCATGCCATAAGAGACCTGTTCTTAATAAACTTTGTAAAGTGGTCGTATAGTACGGAGATGGTCTAGGCATCTCATTCATAAGAAGGTATCAAGCACCTAAAAATCAAATACATAAAACTTAATTCCTTGAACCACGTCATTTGTTTGAGGGTTATTCTCGATAAAAATCTCACCCAGAAGCTGAATATTCAAGACCAAACCAGGAGGTCCTCGATTCATATAAAAAGACACTCGAACTGAAATGGGGCTTTTAGCATGTGGTCGTCCGTTACATAGGCTGTTTAATGCAGATAGATACGCCAGCAATTTGGATCCTAAATTCAAAGATTTCTGTAGAAGCTGTAGAGACGAGGAAGCCACATGTTAAGCCACCATCTCTGCACATATTTCGCATCCATCAAGTACTTCTTTGAAGATCTGATTCATCTAGCCAGACTCGATTTATACAAAATAAACATACAGAAAAGCTACAATCCGTCTGGAACGGATCGTATGATACCCTATCCTCCTCTCTATAAAGTGGGCGTGGCCAAATTGCATTTTGTACTCAAATATAGCTATAATGTCGAACGTTTGAGGATGTTACATGTAAAATTTCATGAAAATCGGTTTTATGATGAAAACGCCCCAAAAAGTGGGCGTGACCAAAACTGTTCTTTGGGTGAATTGTAGGGAATCTGTATACCTAAATATTTGGTCTTAACAAAATTTTTCGGTTTCATATAATTTAGTGAAGTTATAAAAAAGTAGGCGTGGCAGTGGGCGGATGTAAAAAAAATTAACACTTCTACAGTATCTTTTCGTCATAAGCCCAGATATGAAATTTCAGCGTCCTAGTTAATAATTTAAGGCCCAAAACTCGGTTTTGTGATGAAAACGCCCCCAAAAAGTGGGCGTGGCCAAAACTTTTGTATGGGTGGATTGTAGGGAATCTGAATGCCTAAATATTTGGTCTTAACAAAATTTTTCGGTTTCATATAATTTAGTGAAGTTATGAAAAAGTGGGCGTGGCAGTGGGCGGATTTAAAAAATTTTTACACTTGTACTGTATCTTTTTCTCAGAAGCCCAGATATAAAATTTCATCGTCCTAGCTCAAAATTTAAGGCCCAAAAAGCGGTGACATACGGACGGACGGACGGACGGACGGACGGACGGACGGACGGACGGACGGACGGACGGACGGACGGACGGACGGACGGACGGACGGTCATCGCTCAATCGATTTCGCTATTGATGCTGATCACGAATATATATACTTTATAGGGTCTATCTCGATTATTTCTCTATGTTACAAACTATGTGTCAAACTTAATATACCCTTAGGATAGGGTATAAAAAGGTTTGTCTCTGGGTCAAACTAGTTCAATTCAGTTTTCTCCTTATGTGGTATTACAATGCACCTCCTTTTTGGCTTAAATCTGTCTCTGTGCAGCGCAAAATCTTTTGCATATCCGAAGACCTTAGCATCATTGAAGAATGATAGGTTTATGGCATGATATAAAGCACTGGACCCAACACCGAACCCTGTGGGACACCATCTGGAATGTGGTACTCGCGCGTTCTGATTTTGGTAGTAGTGGTGGTTCTAGAAAGATCTCATTGTCACTAGGTGCAATTTTAATTCAACATCTAATGTGACCTGGGTGTTGAAATGTGTTGATTGGAACCTGTGTAAGAAACCTATTAAGTTTTTCATATTTTCAGATGAGATTTCATCAAGTGAATTGATGAAGAGTTTGTCTAACGCTCGTTCTCTGGGCCTAACCAGTGCCGGATAGGCGCATAAATAGTGGAAAAGAGTTTCTTTTTCAGTTGCAACTGCGACAGTATTTATTGTATGGGATGCCTAGATTGACTGCATGATCGTCTATCGGCCAGTGTCCCGTGGTGATTGCTGTTATTCTGGCGATGTCTTTAGGCATTCTGTTGAATGAGATCATATGAGATCATTTGTTTTTATCTTGTTGTAGTTTGACCACTTCATTATGGATGTGACAAAGTTGGTCAGCTTTGATCATCTGAGGTTAGCTTTAATGAAAGAGTTTGAGAAGATTTGTGCCTTGACTGCTCCCAGCAGAGTGGGAACTGGTTCCACAAGTGAGTACTGTAAAGCTGATCATTGTCTGGCCAGTCCGTGGTGTAGTATAAACGGTTGCTGTTTTCGCAATAATTTGTTGCTCCAAACATTTAAATGTTTAATTTTGAGATAGACTGGTACCTTCTTAACATTTAAGGATTCATTGCATTTTATATCCAAAGTCAGAACAACATTTATTACTACTCGTCCTGAATTCATACTCGTGTTCTGCTAGACTCCTTTTTATTCAATGAATCTTGCAGTTTCTGGCATGTTGTGTGATCGCGGTTCTTCACGATACTCCTTTGCCATCTGATGAAGTGCTGCCTCTATTCCTTCGTCGATCAACTCTTAAAACCTTGAAACATACATATCTTTAAGGCTCAAGGCCTTTTTGGTTTTCATTCGAAGGGATCCACACCAGTCTTCTTAAGAAGATATCACTTTGTCTACACGAACCCAAAAAGTCTGTCAGTCTTAAGTGCTTCAAGGTTTGAAATATCGCTTCTACTATTGTTTGAATTGCTTTAGGTCAGATGGCGACATCAACTTTTTGACTTTGAACTTGGTCATCACTTTGAATTTTACCTGTGAATTCGCATCTCGTATCGTCTTTACATACAGTCAACTATGCAAGTTTTCTATATTTTCATTCCACGAGTAGGATAGTGTTCTTTTAAGTGTGATGATATTTTTATGGATCCTGCATTTGAAAGGTGATAAAACACATCAAGTGCCTCACAGTAGTCAAACTGGCTAGTACGAAACTAAGATAGCTGACAAAAGACTTCTGAAGTAGTTATTTCTTATCTATCCCATCAATGTCATTAATTCAATTACATTGGACAAGGTTAAGATAGTTTCCATGTAATACTATCCACCATTCAAGTGATAGGCAAACAAACGCAGAAATAAAAGTAAACAATTCGTCTTGACTTTTATCTAGAAATCAATGTTCTTTTCGGTAAAATGTACTCATTCTCCACTTGACTCTACACCAAGTGTTAAAATTGGCAACCCATACCAAATTCAGCTCGAAGGCACTTAATTAAAATGTCGACACTCCCATATAAACAAATAAAGTCCATTCAATGCTAATCCATTCAAAGCACACCCCGGTTCCAAAGTATTTTTTAAGTTTGCTTCCAAAATACACGTGATTCAAGCCTAAGGCCTTTTCGATACATCGTATCTTTTGCCTTAAAAACTCACAAAGAAGTCAATCCGTAAACTGACATTGAAAGTGAGTGTTTGGCAATTTTATTTAAAGCCAATAAATTAGCGAATTTAAGCCAAGCCAATCTATGTCATGGAAAAGAAGTGAAAAATATCAAAAAAATCTATCACCAGTGACAAAACGATTATGCAACGCGCAACAATCGGCCAAATGCCACCGCACTCGCAAGATGAAATACTGCAGCCATTCGGCAAAACTAGTTTTCACTGCACAAATCGCGTTCTTTGGGATCCGTGAACTCTCCGAAATGACACCGAACCAAGCTGGGGGTAGAGATCGAGTGCATTGTGCTAAATTTTATGAAACCGGCTTCAAAAAAAAGATACACGCATATAGATACACATAAGAGTGATATGTATCTGAAAGGCACCCCCTCTACATATGGTTTTGCTCGATCGAGTTGAACACCTCGCGGCGCGACTGCAGATAAACTGTTGTGCGTCCCATTTAACGTTTTAGATACTCACAGTCGTAGCAACTACCAAAACCAGTTAAACTATACATTATCTGTGTCTCTTTTGCTTCTCCTTGTCATTTGAGAGCGACACCGAGTGCAACGCTTATGCAACATGCTTAGGTGTGTGGTGCATGTGTGACTTATGCAAATTTACATATTCTTTCTAATATGGCGGCTGTGTAATCACCTGTCAACTTGACAGGAGATTATCTATACAGGTATGATCTAGTATGGGCTATGTATTGCGATTTTTTCTTCTTGTATCTCTGCAGACAATTAAATTGAATTTCAACACGTACCTCGGTTCGGTGATTGTACTGCAGGTAACAATTTTTTTTTTTTGCTGAAAACTGACATAATCTACCTGCTCTAGCGCGCGGTGTACAAGTAGTAGAGTCTGGGATTGTTGCCTAATTTAGATACGAATTTGGTTTTTTTTTTTTTGTAACCAAACGTTGTGCATTTTTGTTTGGTTATGTGTGTTGTGTGTTTGCGTGGAAGAGGAAAATTGAATTGGCGGTAATGGTGAACTTTTCACTTTATTGCCTCCGATTGTTAGGCTGGTTAGATGCCACACAAAGCAGTAAAGTGTTATGTCATTAGAGCATGGATAAGTGGAATAGGTTTGCTATAACAATCAATTCGTAATCGGTGATTTGGTTTTTATACCCTATCCTAAGGGTATATTAAGTTTGACACATAGTTTGTAACATAGAGAAATAATCGAGATAGACCCTATAAAGTATATATATTCGTGATCAGCATCAATAGCGAAATCGATTGAGCGATGACCGTCCGTCCGTCCGTCCGTCCGTCCGTCCGTCCGTCCGTCCGTCCGTCTGTCCGTCCGTCCGTCCGTCCGTCCGTCCGTCCGTCCGTCCGTCCGTCCGTATGTCACCGCTTTTTGGGCCTTAAATTTTGAGCTAGGACGATGAAATTTCATATCTGGGCTTCTGAGGAAAAGATACAGTACAAGTGTAAAAATTTTTGAAATCCGCCCACTGCCACGCCCACTTTTTCATAACTTCACTAAATTATATGAAACCGAAAAATTTTGTTAAGACCAAATATTTAGGCATTTAGATTCCCTACAATCCACCCATACAAAAGTTTTGGCCACGCCCACTTTTTGGGGGCGTTTTCATCACAAAACCGATTTTTGGGCCTTAAATTTTTAACTAGGACGCTTAAATTTCATATCTGGGCTTCCAAGAAAAAGATACAGTACAAGTGTAAAATTTTTTTACATCCGCCCACTGCCACGCCTACTTTTTTATAACTTCACTAAATTATATGAAACCGAAAAATTTTGTTAAGACCAAATATTTGGGTATTTAGATTCCATACAATTCACCAATAGAAGAGTTTTGGCCACGCCCACTTTTTGGGGGCGTTATCATCAAAAAACCTATTTTGATAAAATTTTAAATGTAACATCCTCAAACGTTCGACATTATAGCTATATTTGAGTACAAAATGCAATTTGGCCACGCCCACTTTATATAGAGGAGGATAGGGTATCAGACGATCCGTTCCAGACGGATTGTAGGTTTTCTGTATGTTTTTTATACCCTATCCTAAGGGTATATTAAGTTTGACACATAGTTTGTAACATAGAGAAATAATCGAGATAGACCCTATAAAGTATATATATTCGTGATCAGCATCAATAGCGAAATCGATTGAGCGATGACCGTCCGTCCGTCCGTCCGTCCGTCCGTCCGTCCGTCCGTCCGTCCGTCCGTCCGTCCGTCCGTCCGTCCGTCCGTCCGTCCGTATGTCACCGCTTTTTGGGCCTTAAATTTTGAGGTAGGATAATGAAATTTCATATCTGGGCTTCTGAGAAAAAGATACAGTACAAGTGTAAAAATTTTTGAAATCCGCCCACTGCCACGCCCACTTTTTCATAACTTCATTAAATTATATGAAACCGAAAAATTTTGTTAAGACCAAACATTTAGGCATTCAGATTCCCTACATTCCACTCATACAAAAGTTTTTGCCACGCCCACTTTTTGGGGGCGTTTTTATCATAAAACCGATTTTTGGGCCTTAAATTTTTAACTAGGACGCTGAAATTTCATATCTGGGCTTCTGACGAAAAGGTACAGTAGAAGTGTAAATTTTTTTTACATCCGCCCACTGCCACGCCTACTTTTTCATAACTTCATTAAATTATATGAAACCGAAAAATTTTGTTAAGACCAAATATTTAGGTATTCAGATTCCCTACAATTCACTCACAGAACAGTTTTGGCCACGCCCACTTTTTGGGGGCGTTTTCATCAAAAAAGCCGATTTTGATAAAATTTTACATGTAACATGCTCAAACGTTCGAGTTTATAGCCATATTTGAGTACGAAATGCAATTTGGCCACGCCCACTTTATAGAGAGGAGGATAGGGTATCAGACGATCCGTTCCAGACGGATTGTAGCTTTTCTGTATGTTTTTTCTTTTACTTGTTTTGGATGAAGCAAACACTTCCGTTTTGAAGTGGGGAAATGAGAGTGTTGTAGGTTTCGAAGAAGTTGTAGATTAGATAAGGAATGTAGGTTAGTGCGCAGTAACCTACTTGCATATGTAGAGTCATAGGGGTTTTATAACTTTTTATAACAAAATGGTAGTTATACTTCTTAGGTATGTACATAGCGCAGCTTGCCGCTCATGGAAAGGCCTTGAAGTCAAAAATCTCATTCTAAATCAATTTTGGCCACCACCGAGGTAGCTTGAATTCTATATAGACTCTTATATCTTTAACGGCCTTCGTGGACAGTCTCAATTTTTTGACCAAAGGAGCAACTCTAGTTGAGATCACTAGCCGGTACAAAACCTTGTTTGTGTATCCCCCCAGCTCAATGAATCCAAATGAAACAAATTCTTCTATTTTCTGTTCCTTTAGTTTCTGTTCTGGCTCCTGATTTGTGAAAGAAGCACCCTAGTTTTCTCACTCTTGTTTGGATGTCGTACATGACCCAATTTGGGTTTTAGGATTTTCTGTAAAGAATTTTAGATGTCATGAGACACTGTTTTACTAAGAAAAAATCAGGAGACGTTCAGCCATAGAAGCATTTCGTAGGCCTGTGGAAAGAATCTATCCCTAATCGCAACCTGACTTTTGCAAATATCCATTTTTTACAGATTGTATCTAAGCAGTATCTACCTTGTCTTATGTCCGGTTTTAAGCTTAGTTCTGGTAGCTTATTAATTTTAACGTAATTGTAGTTTCCGCACCCCGATTTCAGGCCCATAGATTTGACACAGTGCGTAGTAATGACACCCTCTTCCTAGGAATTACCGAATCCCAATCAAGTACCCCCCATAGCAGTCATAGAGATAGCCTTGAACGTACTCCCTATAGGACTGGAGATGAAAAGATCCGCCAGATTGGCTGTTTTAAGACTCAAGACTTTACAACATTTCCAATGAACAGACCGCAATGGGACACAGGGTTATGTTAAAGGGAGTATAGACGGCCGCCTGCACTCGGAAGGTATCCGACCGAAATTTTAAGTAAGGAATACTATTTTAACACAAAAAAAAATTTGTGACTGTCTTTCAAGAGAAAGATTTTTGCTTTACTGAAGGACGCAGAACTATTGAATAGTACCAGAACCCAATGCAACTACATTAACTTCTGCTCGGACAGTCAGGCACTAGCAAACCCAAGAACTAACTCGAAATTTGTGAAGGAATGTAAGAAAAAACTTAATATCTTGGCAACCTCTTCCCAGTTCAATATGATTTGGGTACCTGGTCACTGCAATATACCAGGGAACAAAACAAAGTATGAACTAGCGATGAAGAGGGTGGGAAACATGCAAGAAACAAGACTACCTGTTTGACTACCCACACTGCCAAGGAGACCCCCCAAAGGTTACATTGTTGGGCTTACAAGCAAATCTCAAAACATTTGATTGCGTCTTAAGGCATTTATTGTGAAGCAATCACAATGCTATTCACCTGACTGTATAGCTTATGAGGCTTTTGTTGGCTGTAGGTACTTCATACTGATATTATTTATTTTTTTTATGTCGCAAGTAGGGTGAAAATCCTTTGTTTGTCCCCTACGGCACCGCCAGTCAAGGCATTTCTTCGCTGTGGCAGGTTTGACATTTCGTCTTTTCTTTCTTAGCTGACAGAGCGAGCAGATTCTTCGTTTCTCGTGGCTCGTTCCTCAATACCCTGTTACTGCATCATACTCGTGATAATTTCATTTGCCGTCTCCCAGCCTTCTCTTGTTGCCAACATAAATATGATCAGGTTTCTTGCCCTGACAGGGCAGATGTTTCTAGCCCTTGTTCTAGCATTAAATCAGCAAATGGTCTGCATTCTGGATTGCTCCTTCACAGTGCTAGCAGAATGCGTAGTCCGCGTGCCTGTATTTGTGGAGATACTCCTGGAAACAACCATGCACCGATAGAAATTACATTAGGTAATAGTTTAGTTCTCCGTGCTTTCGCTGCACGTTCGCGATTGTGTGATTGCAGTTTTGCATCACTTCCTCTAGTGTTTTGGTCACAACTACAAGCGCAATATCATCAGCATATCCAATGATATCTACTCCCTTCGGCCTCGATGTTCTTAGTATACCATTGTACACTATGTTCCAAAGAATTGGTCCCAGGACCTACCCTTGAGGAATACCGCCCGTTTTCTTGTATGTACTTCTTTGGTCTCTCTTAGTAGAGGGTTCTACCTTCGAAGTACGTGGCAATTATGCATAGTAGGTAGTTTTGTACCTGCAGGTCACTCAGGGGTGTTACTATAAGGTTGGAGTCCGCTTCTCTCTAATATGCACCTACCGGTACGAGTACTTCCTGCGAAGTTTATAGAATATACACATAGGTATAGGGTAACGTGGCAGGCCACATGAGCAGCCGCACTTAGACCAGTAAAGGTTCATTATGGTACAACATGGATTTAAAATTCCCATAAAGACTACACTCAGAACCACCAGGAGCTTGATATATGTAAACCGCTAGAGGCTATGTAGAACATACAATAGAAAGCTACTTAAGAGAGAATTAAGTACTATGTGTGTGTACCAATTGCACCTTCCTTGCCCGCAGGGTAGTGATTGTAGATCCGGCTAGATCCTTACCATGGTATCTGTTGGTGTTATACATCAGTTTTTTTACTAGATGAGCTCCTTCTCTAAGCGACTCCGGACTGGGCACTGGTTCACTGGACATTTTGGCTGATTGGCATTTGTGGTTTAGGTGTAAACTTGGCCCCAGCTTCGATTCTTGTTCGAAACATAATATGCTTTTCGTTCTTGGTTTCGACTTGCTCAAATAATATCATAGAGGGAAGATAAGTCCTTCAATTCAATCGGAATCGTAGCAACCAATGGTCACTTGAGGTTACTGAAAGTGATTGTACTACATTAATGGAACAAACTTCATCAGAGGGTATCTTGGTACCAGTAGTCCTCTCAGCTCATCATATGACTTATTAGAAGGTGGGGGCTTGGCAGGTTTATTCTTTCCTCTGCCCTCTTTTTATCTGGATATAGCTACTGGGCAAAATATAGAACTATTGTGTCCAAATCTGTGGAGATACTTTCGGAAGACACCTCCACAGTTTCTGCTTTCTTTTTTATCCAAACCTTGATGGTGGGGATCTGTACGAGATGATTCGGGACTACGTAGTGTCTGTAAGCGCACAAGAGTTTCCTTCTTGTTTCTTTCATTATAAGTGCCACCGCCTTAAAGGGAGCAGCGTTTAGAAGGATTGAGATTACCTCTACCAGAAGTTCAGCCTATTGTCGAGTACTACTTTTGAGTATTTTAATGCCTTCCAACTCTGAAACTTTTGTATTCCACAGCCTTTCGGCTGGTTTTATCAGGAAAGCCTCGGTCGTATGGTCAGCTAGTTCTACACCGGCAACTCTGGTCAATTTTTCATCTTGCTGAATCCTTAATGGATTTGTTTCGCCACGGTAAGCGGTTGCTACTTTTATAACTTTGTTTTACCTCTCTTATGAGAGTTTTACACTTGTATTGATTAGGTTGCCCACATCCCCTAATTGTTGAACCCTCTGTAAGTGGTTTTCTAGTAAGATCTTACATCCATCCACTCAGCACAATGTGCTGAATCTTTACAATCAAAATCTGACCGTGACTAAATCCTTATGGCAGCATTAGACATAGAATTCCGTTATACATTATATTCTATAGAAGTGGCCTAAGTATTGACCCCTATGGGACTCCCGCGATAACGTTTTAGTACTTATCGTCATTGTCAGTCTGATATCTCATCTACATAGTTAATGACTATCTTCAGCAGTTAGTATGGCAAGGATCTTCGAATGTGTGATCAGTTCGACGAGTGTTACAACCGCACAGTATTTCTTTGTGCCCCATCGCCATCTTCTCCTTAGTTTTGCTTCAGTTGCTGTATCTGCTTTATGACATTCGACTGGGTAGATACATTTTCCCACACGGTCAAATTCGCAACCTTGTTCAGTAGATGCTACCAACTCAGTCATTATAATCTCCTTACGACCTTGAGCCAAACCATAAATGACTTAATGATATGAACAACAATTACATAATTATTTCAAGTTAATAATAAAGTACCACAACTACTGCAACTAATCTCCTTAATTACATTTCTACCTAATCCTTCTAAAAATATATCTCAACTAAAATTCACTCTCCCGTCTATTATGTATCTTTGTTCCTTTTTTTTTTCTGTTGAATCAAAAAGTAATCACCGAAAGGCATGCAGCTAACCACTCCATTAATATCTCGCCCATCAACATGTTGTAACACTCATGTCAACGCCCTACATAGCAGGGTACTTAGTTGGGTTCCCAAATTCTCCAGAGATAAAGATACCTAGACAAAAAACTGCATCCATATGGCTGGCATAGCACACAACCATTTAAATTCTTTGTTGTATTTTGTTTTGGTTTTCCTTCTCCTCACTCTAGGATAATTGTTGTACGGTGAGTTTATAAATAGATCCTTGGAGAAATCGGAATTCCCTTCTCATCACCTATTTAATGCACAATTACAGTGACAGTGTTGACACGTTCCTTTAGTGTATAGAAGTATATATAAATGTGCAGTTAAGATGCACTTCATCTTCATCCCTTAGGAATAGATATTTAGGAAATTAGGGTAAGATTGTTTTCCGGGGGATTTAGGATGTTCTGAAGATGATGTTGAAGGATAGTAGCATTTTGTCCGTTGAAAGGTGCGGTTGAGAAAAATTTAGTTTTACGTGTGTTTACCTGTGTTTTTCAAAAAATGATTTTGACTTTTTCGGTAAGGATTTTGAACAATCAATCTCTTGACGATTTCCTTATATTACTAACTTCAGTCAATTGATTCACCAATGAAATACATGCTAGTATTTCTTAAAAGAAGGAAGTGACGTGATGAGTGATGAGTTTGCTCAACTATTAGCTACTTGTTTCTAAAATCTCAATTAATATAGTCACACCAGCTATCCCTTAAACCCCAACCATTTATTTCACTAAGCGATGCAAGGATCCATACGTCCGAGTGAATCAGCCCAACCATTCCATCCATTCGGCAAGTGTAGCAGTGAAACTAAAAGTGGTGCCATGTCAAAATTTTATGGATTTTTTCATAACAAGGTAACCCCCTTTGTATGGCCATCCTATGTCCAATACGGACTATATTCTCAGTTGGGATGTCGAAAGCTTCTAAAAATGCTGAAGATCCAGACAACGTGGTGCATTGTTTAGTTGTCCTCGTCGAACTGGTGAGAAGGATTCCTTATACTGCATTGAAATCCATTGCCAATCCTGTCGGATGTTTGTCGTCCAACCAAGACCTAAACCACTCAGTCCCACTTAGAGATTATGCTCCTTTCTAGTTTAAGATACGTTCCACTTCTTTGATGGTTCCATGAAGGCTGAACATGATCGGGTTGAAAAGTGGCTCTATGAGGGTGGCCACGGTGTAGTGATAGGTAATCCTTTCAGGTCTTAAGTGGAAGGTTGTATGTTCAAGTCCCAGCCATATCCATATAATTTTTAAATTCAAATCATAGCCCCGCAACTCCACCTAGAGTAGACCTCATGCATGGTCGATTAAAGTAGATACTGCGAATTAAGAGCCGAATGCAAAGGTTCTCTCTATATATGTACATAGCATAGACACCACCTATGGAGTAAAGTCTGAAATCTAGCAAACACCTGAGTTTCGAAACCACTACACAAAATCTTTCCTATCTTCTCTCCTTACTATCTATCCTATCTTTTCGACTAACACCATAAAGGACTGTGTACTCTTAGGCGTAGGTCAACATCAACCCCTCGCACCTTCACATTATAAAAAAAATAGAATCCATGGCTGGTAACAGGCAAGTCAGTCAATAGGCATTAAAAGAGGATCACTCCAAGGACCTTCTTCTTTTATCAGAGCGATTCCATTAACTCAGTACCATTTGTGGAACCGGGCTTGATGTCATTTAGATACTTCTTATGTGTTTCTTTTTCAAAAAATCGATTGGCCTTATGTTAGCCACTACATACGCTGCATCGTAAAACGTTGCATTGATTTCGTAGGCCGAACATTTCTACATCACTTCCCTTGCAAATGTCCGAGGACCAGGCAACACACCCTAGGAAATCCTTTCTTTGTGGATTTAATCCTAATTTGAACTCCACGAGGTGGGTCTAATCGTATTATTTAGGTTCTCCACGAATTTTGTGATAACAAAATGGAGCATACTTGTGCTAATGGGGGTTTTGCTCCAAAGAACCACTACTCTACCTACCTACCAACAGCTAAGGGCTAAGAGCAAGGTTAAGTTAGGTACGTG
Source organism: Xylota sylvarum (assembly GCA_905220385.1). Taxonomy (NCBI): domain Eukaryota; kingdom Metazoa; phylum Arthropoda; class Insecta; order Diptera; family Syrphidae; genus Xylota; species Xylota sylvarum. The sequence continues at coordinate 12,169,726 of LR999960.1, forward strand.
GGTAGACGAGCGCAGGAGTCTAGAACACCACACTCAGGTCAATACAGACCCATTGTGATACCAATAGCGGTATCACAATGGTCTTCAGCGCACCTTCCAATCGTTAACAAAAGGTAGGGAGGAATTTGCCGTAGCCATCAATATGGCATCATCCGCATTAGCTATGGTCTTGACTCCACTATACATGAGTTGTCTGAGTACTTCATTTAGTACAATGACCCATAGTAGTGGGGAGATTACTCCGCCTTAACGGGTACCTCTAGAGGCATAAGCTTCTAACTTCGTACCCTCGTTCTCCGTTATGATATGTCTTTCCTCAAGGAATCAGGGATCAGGGTGTGGATATTGAGATTTGTGAGTGTGTTCCTTCAATGTCCAAGAATGTCCTTATCTTTTGACGATTTCTCGATTGAACTAACCACACATGGTGTAGGCATGTTGGGCTATAGATATATGTATGTATCCTCGGGGCGTAGCTTATTCCGAGTGTGAATATCAGCTAGTCTCTCAAAAGTTTTCAGTATAAAGGAGGTAAGGCTGATTGACCTCAAGTCGTTTGCGGTGGAATGACTTACTTTACCAGCCTTGGATATAAATACCACCGTGATCTCTCTCCAAGTTCGTGGGATATGTCTTCGTATGAGACTACTAGTAAATAGTTCATTGAGTACCGGAATAATCGTGCTCGCAGTGCTCTCTGATCGGGATGATACCATCCAGCCCTGGCGATTTGTAAGGGGAGAACAACACTTCCTGGGAAGTGCCTACTTATCAATAATCTTAGTGAGTCTGAACGAATTCAGTCCAATTTCCGTTGGGATCTTTGAGTGACCCTATAGCCGTTCTTTGTCTCGAGAGGATTTTTCTTAACTTCACAGATTTTGTCGTTCCCTTAATGTCGACGCAAAAGTGCTGCCATGAGCGGCGTTTAGGTCTTTGCATCTCCTTTTTGAATTTACTTTGACTGGCCTTATACTGATCTCAGTCTATGTCTGATTTGGTCCTCTTGGCCACATTAAGGAGGTTTCTGGTTGGTCTTCTAATGCCTGCCAGCTCTTTGCTTCACCATAGATGGAATTTCTTGTTCTTCCTTTTGGTCACTGGACATGATAGGTTGAAAGACTTTTTGAAGACCGTAGTGATTTCCTCGGCTTTGCTGTCGATATCCGAGGGACTTTTCAAGTCACATTCTTGAAGGCATCCGCAACTCTTACTCACTTCCTAGCAAAATCAGCTATTTCCTGGTACTTTTCTGGTCTCTCAGCGAACAAAGAGAGACCCATCTAGGTTGAGTATCTGTATAATATATAATCTGTGCTGTAGACTCCATGACTGCTGCTACTGGTCTGATTTCTCCTCTGCCAGTTAAGGACCCATGGACGTCGACCAGCCGGGCTCCAACTCCTCCGAAATGGGTATGACGATGACAGCTGTGTCAGAAGGCCAATACCTTTTGATGAACTCGGGATAGTGAGTCTAAGGAGTAGTATAGTGAATTTTGTAGTCATGGTTCTTTACATTCCTCAACTGTACCCATTTCTGAAACAGACCGACGCTCCCTTAAAGTGATTGTTTACTGGATATTTCTCCAATTCGCGGTGATAAAGGCGTTTTTCTTTTCCACGCGCTTCTGCCACATCGATCGCAGTCTCAAATCTGTCACTAAGCCAGCAAAAGTTGTATAGGGTCCACTGAAAATAGTTAGCAATGACGGTAGATACCAATGACCATTTGTCACAAGACTCACAAATTATACGTGTTTGCATCCTACGTACTTAGATCCTGTTCTCTCTTATGGATCTCAGGCTATCAACCACATCTATGCGCCATCGTGTTCGCTTTCTGCGCTTCAACTCCATCCAGCTCTTCCTCAACCTTGATATTCATTGCAGCATTAAGGTCTCGTCTAATAAGCATTTATTACTTTTGGCCATTCTTTTAAAAATTATAAAAGTCTCCCTCTACAAGCTAAGTCTTTGGTGACATCTCAACTTTCCTATTCAAGTCCTATCCGAAATGCCCAACACAGATCGTGTCTCATGACGAACGATCCAACCATATTACCCCTAAGCTAGCTTAAGTTAGTTCACTTACACAACTGTCTAAGTAGCCATTGAATACTTCAGTTAGGATGGAATGTCTTGACTTTATATTGATCCTTAAAACTCCTTCTTATCCAACCAACAATTCGCAGTTAATTTTCAACTAAACTTACAAGACCATTGTAGTCAGTAATGATCGACTTAAAGCGCAATCCATTTAAAATGAAAATAAACTCCGTAACGACAGAAAAAATCGGTCGCAGTTGTCTTCGAGCGCGCCTTGTCTTCTCCTGGAAAATATGGGTACACATTGATTCCTCTTTACGATTATAAACATCCAATTGGTATTTAGTTAACATTTTCCTTTTTATTTCCAACTCTAGGCTGAGCTCGCTGATGTCCTTCGAAAACGTCGCAATCGACCCGATGCATCCGATGAGGATTTGGGACTGCCACGCAGTCCAACCACCCCCCAGCGTCGTGAAATAAACAATACGACAAATCAAAGTGAAGTCTCATCGTTAAGTCTGCTAAGCATGAGTAGTACCACCGATTTTGATGATGAACTACCATCATCGACAGCAAATCATTCGGCTGACTTCTCCTCCGCAGCAGATCGCACATCGTCAAGTATTTCGAGTAAATTTTCATCAGACAACTCACGATCAGAAGATGTAGAGCTCTTCTCATCGAATTGGACACGTCTCTCCCATTCTGCTGCAAAGCACAAAATGGCAGTTAGACCAATAAAAAAGAAAGGACCCACACGTCATCATCGACGAACACTGGAGGTGAGTTTGTATGACCTAATCCTATTCGAATAGAAGTGCTAAATGCGTATTTTTCTTTAAGAGTTCCGTTCTGCCATCGACACCGGAGGTAAATGAGGATCTAAAGGCGGTTAGCTCAACTCTAGAAGTTAAAGGTTCGTATTTGACTTAGAATTTCTTTCACCCTCACTATAACTCTGTTTTTTTTAGACTTCTCAGTGGATAAAGCTAAATCGCGATCCCTACCACCGGGTGTCAATGCTAAGATCCTTGAACAACACAGTACCGAGATGAAACAAGCGGTCAGCATTAAACGCTCGAAAACCGAGAAAGGCCCATCACCGAATTCGACTTACGCCATGCGTATCAACGCAACAAAAAGTTCCATTTTCGAATCATTGGACGCACACAGCACTCCAGCAGAGAATAAGGACGACGAGAGCGGTTTCTTCCGCCGATTTGTATACAGAAACTCGAAGCGAGGTGCTTCCAAGTCATCTGGTGACAAAAATACCGAAAAGGATGATATCGACAGTCAGCCAGAGAGCAAGAAATCCAATCCCCCGATTGAAGTGTCAAAAACTCTCGAAAAATCCACTGAATACTCACAAAAAGTTGAGGAGACCCGCAAGGAAATTCGCCGTGAGATCATGTCCGAGGGTAAATCCGCTCTAAGTGCGATGTTGAATACCTTTATACTCTCACCAGAGTCGGAGAAAATGATAACCCATGCCAGTAATGAAAACGTCGCCATTACCCTAGCCAATAAGCCGAAATCTGGTCCTGCAGCACGACAGCGATACATTCCGAAGGACCTTTCACAGCCACAGCAGATGGATGTGGATGTTAATGCTAAGAAGCCAAGAACGAATTCGGAAACTATAGACAAGAATGATTCTCACGTGAAAGAAGATTATCACTCATCGCCAAGGGCAGTGAAATCAATTCCCAAGTCATACACCGAGGAGAGCTTCCAATCAACTTCTCTAATCCGTGAGATCACCGCTATGAAGGAACAAAAGCCAAGGGAGCACTTTGAGAAAAAACCAAAGATCTTAGGATTGAGTGCATTCCAACAGAAGATCTCGCGATCGAATGATTCCTTCACCACTAGTTCCAGCACCGACTCGGTGGAGATGTTCTTAGGCAGCGATATCAAGAAACGCGGAAAATCAGTTGAAAAGTCGAAGAGCTTTCGCGCCTATACAGACTCGAAAGAGGAGAATGAGATCTCGTTGAAAAACCAAATGCCGAGTCTTCCAGACCTGTCACAGAAAAAGGACGACGATTTGGACGATGGGAAACATCTCTCGCTGGGGTTTGAGATAAATGACAACAACCTTGTTAAACAGAAACCCACTGATCTGCCCCTGACCCATGGCATATATACGAAGAACATCATCCTGACAACTTCGAAGACGATTGCTCCGAGAATTAACACCAAATCTCCACTGTTGGGTACATCATCCTGTACCAAGAATATCTCGGAGATTGAGGAGAACATAGATATGTTGGTTAAATCGCCATTTGTCAGCGTGCTGCGAAAATCAGCGACGATCAGTGACTCGATGGCATCGAAACTGGCACCCAATGTGACGATTAGTCCGATGCCCAGCAAACGAATCGAAGTAATCGCGAAAGTGGAGAGTAAAATAGACAAAATACTGGCCACCGAGGAGAAAGATATTATCGCTCCACCACCTACGCCAGTTACAACCCCGGCTACAACTCCAACAGCTCCTCCACCAACACCCACCACACCGACAACACCAAATAAGGTCCAACTGCGGGAAAAATCAAAGTTACCTACAGAAACCGAACGCAAATCGTTGTGCGAAAGGAACTCCTCACCACAGATGACACCGTCTGGCAAATCGAACAGCTTCAATCGAAGTCGCCGAAGCTCTTCGGTGCTCGAGACCACTGAAACCGACAAAGGCATTCCAGAGTTCATGAAAATCCAATTGAATCGAGTTGACCCAACTCGACCTAAGAGCAACGTAGTTCTCTCGAAAAATGCTCGTGAAAGCACAGAAGACCTAACCCGTCGTTTCAGCAATGAAAGTGTAGAAATCTCCGAGGTGAAACCTTCTACTCCCGAGGAGGAGAAAACACCAATGGGTCGTTCTAACAGCACAACATCTTTCAGATCCGATGAGTCACCACCAAAGAGTCCAGTCAAGAAAATTCCTGATGAAGAAAACAACATCCTGCGTAGTAACGAAACAAGCACACCAATCAACAACAACATGTCCCTCCACGAGCGGCGAAAACTCTTCCTAAGCGAAGATAAACTGAAAAACGATCGCAAGATTGAAGAACTCAAACTCGAACGAAAGAAATCCATGTCCGAGGAGGTGCGCAAATGCCCCGCCGAAGAGGAACCCGTTGTGGTTGTTCTCCGCAAGAAATCCTTCGGTGTCGTTCAACCTTCAGCCAATAACAACAAAGACGATCCAACTCCCGAACTAATGAAAGTATTCGCAAGGCGATCACTCAAAATCAAAGATGAAGACCTTCCCGATCCGCCAATAAAGAAATTTATCCCCAGCATGGATAGTGACAAAGAGAATCAATCCTCTAGTGAGGAAAAACTCGATAAACTCTCCACCATTCAGCCGCAACAAAATGGCGTACCAAAGGCAGATGTTGACGTTACCAAAAATCGAAACTCACTGGCGGACTTTCGAAATAACAAGTCGCAGTCATTGAATAACAATGGCACGCCCACTAAAACATTTTTACCGCCCATTCGCTTGAGTGGTCCTTTTCGAAATAATACCCAGAGCTCCCCAGTAATGGGTAAAAGTATATCCCTATCTGAAACGTCAGCTAATAATAATAACAACAACAGTTTGACAAATAACAATAATGTGTCAAAGCCGATAGAACGTCAGTCACTTGGACCAGTTGCGTTGTCATCGTCGGTCCCGCCTAGTATCACTTTGGTGGAACATAATATAACGCAAAGCATAACAACTAAGACAACAACTATCGAGAGATCAGCCACAATGGCGACTATGAATCGAGTGGAGAGTGAATTTAAAGGTATTCATCAGCGTCGTGCCGAATGGGAGAAACGGGCCAAAGAGGCTTTAAAATGAAGGATTACAGTGTGTGGATTGAGGTGGAAAGCATGAAGGAGGAACGAAAGATTCGACTGAGTGAACGAATAAATTAATATTTCAATGGAGAAGGTAATTTGTTTAGTTATTGGGAAAAAAAAATGATACCAATGTTGTGGTGTTTCCTATTAGATCTGACAGTTGTGAGGTGGATTTTTTTTTTTTTTTTGTATTTGAAAGTGAGATTGGAATAAGACCGGTTTAGAAAATGTTATGTGGTAGCATGAACACATCAGAGAAATTTTGGAATTTGGTAGATTTGTTTTTTGAATGTGACAGTAGCGTGGTGAATATTTGTTGATGTTGACAAGAAACTGTCAAGCTTCTTAGAGTACTTCGTAGTTTAGTCCTAGAGGACTTGTTGGATGTCAGTTTCGTTTACTCTTCCTTATTGAGATTTTGTCACACATTAGATCTGACAGTTATAAGGTGAATTTTTGTTTTTTCTTGTTTGATAGTGAGATTGGAACAAGGTCGGTGTTGTCTTGATGTGGGTTTTAGGGAGAAGTTTGAACAATAAGGAGAAATTTTGGAACTTGGTTGATTTCCTTTTTTTGAATGTGACAGTAGCCTGGTGAATATTTGTAAATATAGTTTTGGCAATAGTTCAGTCCTATAGCACATGTTGGACGTTAGTTTCTTCTACTCTCCCGAATTCATATTTGTCTTGTCACACATTTGATGGCTTCTTGCTATGATTTGTAATTTTCTGGCTTTGTTTCAATGTTAAATTAGATTAACCTTGCCTTTCTTGAATATTATGGAGACGAAAACACATTAGTATCGTTCGCTACAAAACTGCAACGAACAGAAATTCAGTCATAAAATTTTTCCTACTGTCATAAGATACAATCAATTTTTTTCATCTATTGGTCCAATTGAATCCCTCCTGCTTTTTATATTGCGGATTCCGCCTCAAGACTGATGAAATCATTTATGGTGTTGGCTAGAACTTGTAGATCCGACAAACTTTAAATACAAACTGACTATAGACGTAGGAACACAAAAAAGGGATCATAAGTCGCTGTGATTCATTTTTGGATTACCTGCTAAAGACGTTCTTTACTTTGACATAGTTTATATCCAACCAGGAAAGACACCAAGCTCTCCGAAAAGTCTTAGTCTTACATCCGACGTCTTGATTCAATATGCAGGACCTGCTACGTGTTTTACTACTTCTGATACCATGATGAATGATGAACTAAAATACTGCAACTATTAGAGCACTGCCTCTACTTTTCATTTCCAACTTCCTCCTTGATGGCCAGATTAGAGCAGTCATTGATTTAATGCATTTTGTCGGCAATTGTCCTCAACTATGGTAACAGACTGTCATTAAATATGTCCTTCACAATGCCCCTAATTTGAAGCGTCGAAAGTATTTTTGGTAACGTATAGAACATAGCCTTCTCCAACCTATTAATCTCGAATTCATAGCATCTAGTACAGATCAAACCTTTGAAAACTATATCTTTGGTCTAGAAGTCTCCCGTTGTCATCGATTGATTTTTTCTGGCCTTTTCTAGAAGATGCAGTCCAAGGATGTTCCTCACATATTGTGCATACAAGGACGCCGAACTTCGACTGGTGATATTCTGTCTTGAAGAGAAAATCCTATCTGTTAGCTGTCCCTCCCTCAAACACGGAATGTAAGCATGCCAAGAGGTCTTGAGAATGCAAGAATTCTATTACCCCAAGACTTCCATATGACACAAGTTTCGTCGAAAAACAGTAATGTGGCAGCAAAGGCAAATGTTTGAAGATTCGAATGATTTAAACCACATGCTGAGCAAAATTTTGAACAATTTATTCAGCCTTTCTTCTTGAGACTTCTCACTTTTACATAACTCACTTCCAAAACCCTGTCATATTTTTGACTCAATATCAAATTCCACACTCGTTAGGGCCCAAGAATTGGCCCTCATTCAAACTGCTATCCAGTATATACAGCTCATGAAGAGTGCCGCATAAAACAAAAATCTCAACAAATGCTAAGCTTACACTTTACATTAACTTATTGAACTCATTTCGATTGAATTCATTAATTTTTTTTAAACTGTAAACTTATCGTCAAAGACTTCTGATTTTTTAGGAATAAATTAAATGAAACCTTCAGAGATTTATTAATTTAATTTGTTTATTGTATGTTTCTATTTTTTTTTGAGAGTGATTTGTGAGGAAAAAAGCTAACTGTGAGAAGATGAAATAAATTTTAAAAATGATAAAAGAAATTATATATATTAATGTTTTCTAATACAAAAAAACAAAACAACAAAAAAATACAATTATATAAAAATTTACATAGCAAATATACAAATATATTTACATTTAAAAAATAAAAATAAAACTACAGCAAAAGAATATGTTGTTAAAGTGGCTTTGTTATATTTTGATTTAATTATTATAATATATATATATAAATGACTTTTAATTTTTGTTTTTTTTTTTGGGAAATAGTAACTAAATTAATTTAAATCACATATAAATATTTAGAAAGAAAAAAAGAAAATATAATATACAAATGCAAATATAAAAAGAAATTGTTAACTATTGATGGAAATTAATAACACATATATAAAATACATAAAGCAAAATGAATATTTGTTTAGTTTTATTATAGATAATAGTTTCATTAATACTTACTAAGTATATCTTAAAAATTTACTGATGTAAAATATTATTATTAAAACTACTACTACATATGATATTACAAATAAAGTAAAACTAAAAAAAAATTAAATTAAACAAATAAATATGAATATGAAAACAAAAATACTTTGATTTGACTTTTTAATTCAAATTCACTTTGACTCTTCTAGAAAATTGGACTGGCACGTAAGCTACCTCGATCCCTTTCATTTATACTCCATTTTAAGCCAACCCGTGGAGGGTTATGGGATGTATGTAAGGTCAGGAGTGTCTAGAAGTCAGCCTCCACGAAAGCATCCATGCCCACTTAGCATTTGAGTCATGTGGAAGTTTAGTTCCGTGTTTACGCTTAATCCAGTCGTTGATTGTCGGGATAAGTCGGTACGTCCATCGACCTTTATTTGATGCATTCCAGAGCTGCTGCCATTTTCGTAGACTGATAGTTCGTTCTGCTTCCCTTAAGCCATTTGTTCCTTCAGTGGTCTTCATTTCACCATTTTCGTCGCCCATGTTGTTTTTCTTTTCATATATTCTCTGCATTTCATCTGATAACGGGTCAATGGGGACCATTCCTGCAATGACATATGCTGCATCGCTAGATACTATGCGATATGCACTACATACTCTCAAGGCGCATAATCTGTACGTTGTTTCAATTTTCTTCTTATACGACTTGGTCTTCATAGTTCCTGCCCAGATTGGTGAAGCATACAGGATAACCGATTTGATTATACAGCCGTCTTCGGCTATAGCTTAGTCCTCCTACGTTTGGCATTATCCTCATGAGTGTATTATTAACTCGTGAGGCTTTCTCGCTTACATGCTCTAGGTGTTGTTTAAATATTAGCTTAGTATCGACCACTACACCCAGATACTTGATTCCTGGTTTCGATTTAATCTCGTGTCCACCTGCGGTGATGGTAATTGTCTCGCACTTTTTCCTGCTGCTGATCAACACCACTTCGGTTTTATTTTCGGCAAGTTTAAGACCTACTGAAGTAAGCCATTACTGGACTATCCTAATAGTGTCGTTGCTGATTCGGGCGATTTCCTCCAAAAATTTGGCCACTACGACAATGGCGATGTCGTCAGCAAATCCTATGATTTTTGCTTCTTCGGGTATCGATAATGAATGCTTTCATACATAATACTCCATAATAGCGGCCCTAAGACCGAGCCCTGTGGCACGCCACTCGAGACTATGTATTCCTTAATACCTTCATCTGTATTATACAATAGGATTTGTTGCCTAAAGTAATCTGCTATTATATTTATTAAATACTGTGGAACTGTCTTATTCCTTCGCGCAGCCAAGATAATGTTATGACGGAACAATTTTTTGAGCCTCCTTTCCATCTTCGGCCATCTGTGGCTTTCTGCGCAGTATCAACTACCACCTTGATTGCATCTATCGTGGACCGTCCTTTTCGGAAGTCATACTGGTGTTCGGCCAGACCTCCCGCGTTTACAATTGCTGCTTCTAGCCTGGTACCAATAATCCGTTCCAGCACTTTTCCAGCTGTATCCAGCATACAGAGTGGTCGATAAGATGATGGATCTCCCGGTGGTTTGTTTCCTTTAGGTATGAGGACCAATTTTTGCATTTTCCATTGAGTCGGAAACACTCCTTCTTGCAGGCTTGATTGTATAGATCCAGAAACAATTCCGATCTGGCTATAATTACGGTCTTCAGTGCTATATTGGGGACAGCATCTGGACCAGGTGCTTTTCTATCCCCAAATCTACTACAGATAGTAATTACCTCTTCTCTTGATACCATAGGTATCAGCTGGGTTGGTGCTAGCTGTACGCTACTTAATTGGATTTCCCGTTGCCTTGGGAAGAGCCCATTAACTATCTCGAGAAGCAGATTCGGTCATGTTGGTGGTGGTTTGCTTCCAGCAAACTTTCAAAATGACTAGGTACGACTTGTTTTAGGTCCTTGCGCGCTCTTCTGTATCGTAGCAGCTATATACATATGTGTATGCCATTCATTTTGGTTCGTACGAAGCCAGTGTTTACCCGGTCTTAGCTAAGACTGCCTCCAGTTGCACACTCCAAGTAGATTGAGGTCCCCTTCTAATTACACGCGCCACCTAAGGCGAGGTCTTCCTCTGCGTTGTCCCTTTGGGTTAGATTCGAAGACTCTACGGGCCGAAGCACTTGGGTTCTTCCGTCCTACATGTCCCAGCCATCCTTGACGACTGATGCGAAATTTGTTGACTAGGTCGATGTCGCTTTTTGTAGTTGAATCTTCTCCAAAGGCCGTAGACGTAAAAGAGGCCCAAAAATTTTACGAAGAATCTTTCTCTCGAAGCGACATACGCTATCCAAGCTTCAGCGCCATAAAGCAGGACTATATGATCAGGGTCTTATACAGAGTGACATTAGTTCTTCAGGATAGAGCTCTACTACTCAATTGCCTTCTCAGACCATAGAAACAGCAATTGGCAAGAGTTATCAGAGTTTATAGCAGACTTTACAGTAGAGCCGAGGTAGAAAGAGTCCCTTACTACCTTAAAGTTATAGCTGTCGATTGTGACGTTCTGTCCAATTCGTCGATGTTAACAACATGTACTTGTTGACAGCATGTACTTGGTTTTGCCCTAGTATACCACTAAACCCATTCTGGCAGCTTCCGTTTTAATACTAGCGAGCGCACCGGTCAATTCACAATTGTGTGAATGCACCAGTGACAGACGAATGAGTTCTTTAAAATATGTCAATGTCACCGGCATACGCTAGTAGTTGCAAAGAAAGTACCTCAGGTGTTGGCTTGTGAGTTTCGCACACTTCTTTCAAGTATGATGTTAAAGAAATCACATGACAGCGCGTCGCCTTGTCTAAATCCTTTTTTGACATCAAAGGTCTCAGTGAGATCTTGATCAAGCAGATAGAATTCTCCATCGTCATTTTGCAGAGTCTGACGAGTTTGGCAGGAATGCCAAAACTAGACATGGCTCTGTATAGCTCATCTCTACAAATGCTGTCATATGCGGCCTTGAAATCGACAGAAAGATGGTGGGTATCTGCCGAAGTGTGAAGATTTGATCGACTGTAGACTTTCCTGGTCTGAAACCACACTGATAGGGGCCAATCAGGTTGTGGACGAAGGCAGATAGGATCTTTTATGGGATGTTGAGGAGACTGATACCTCCGTAATTGATGCAATTGTGGCGGTCTCCTTTTTTGTGGATCGAGCAAATGGTGCTATGGTGCTGAGATTCCATTCATCAGGCATACACTCGTCTGACCAAATTTTAAAAATAAGTGGTTGTATGCTCTCTATCAGTTCACCTCGGCTGGTAAGCCATCAGGTCCAGCAGCCTTTTTGGATTTCAGCTTGAATGTTGCTATCCTCATTTCGTTTCGGTCAGGTGGACGAAAGTTTTGGCTATCATCGTCTAGATTGAATAGTTCATTCTGCCTGACATAGCCAGATGTTGGTCTTCATCGCCGTTAGATTCGAATATAGTCTGCAGAAGAAGTTTTTCCATATTCTCAGCACCGACTGTGACTCTACTACGAGGTTTCCTTCCTCGGCGTCTATAAGGGTCTTGTTGGCTTAACACGTTGTCACTGGTCATCGGCACTTGATGACGGCGGCATAGGAGTCGTTGAGAGATTTTGGGATACGCATTCGGAGAAGATTCTGGCAGTCTCTTGCGATTGCAACTTTTCGACGTCAAATCTTCTCACAGTATTTCTTCTTTGTTATGGCGTTTGAGATATTCGCATTGACTGCAACAAGGTTGTGATCCGAGTCCATGTTGGCTGCTCGGAAGGTTCAGACTTCCATAATATTGGAGGCATGCGTTGATCGCAATACCACCAGGTTGGTTGACAGTTTGATGATCAGGAGACTTGCATGTCCCCTTGTGGATATTGAGATGAGGAAACCGCGTGCTTGATATAGTGACGTTTCGTCACTTAGTCCGTTTCGTTTAGTGCTTTGTGTCCTGCCAAAAATGTCCTACTTTTCTATCTTGGCGTTATAATCATCCAGAATGATTTTAACATCAAGTTTAGGACATTGCTCGTAAGTTTTGTCGATGAGCTCGTAGAAACATTCTTTGATGGCGTCGTCCTTGTCTTCTGTGGGGGCATGGGTGCATATAAGGCTTATGTTGGCGAATTTAGCCTTGATGCGAATTGTCATAAGTCCTTCGCTCACGTGTCGAAAGCTCAAGACTCCTTGCCTAAGTCTGCCGCTTATGACAAATCCACATCCGAATAAGTGGTGCTTCTGGTCCCTAGACCAATCACCATATGTACTATAGAATAGGAGTCCACTAGAGCCACCACTGTTAGCTCTATTAGAATGTCAAAAAAGGCTTTACCTTCTGTGCGCTGTCTGGCCCTGCCTAGAACCGGACACTTGCAAAGGAAGTGTATAATTATTTTTCTCTCGTTAGCGATATTGCAGCTGCGATAATGTGCATTAAACGGAATGCCTATTCTGGCCACATGATCCCGGATGGGCCAGTGGCTAGTACTGATTGCCATAACTCTTGCAATATTTGCATGGTTTCTGTTCAATAGTTCTTGTGTTCTACTCAAGTAGTATTTGGGTCACATCTGCCTCGATATGACACAGTTCCGCACCCCCTGGCATGTGCTGTCAGCTTTTAACAGGATCCTTGATGACATCACTATACAATCCACAGAAAGGAACAATGGCAATAACAACAGACCGGTTAATATCTCATCAACACTGTAGCTGTACACAAAAGTGCTGGATAATTGTCTCCAGAGAAGTCATGGCCCGAACGGCACACATAAGCCGGTGACTAGTATCACCATAGAGAAGTGAATCACTAAGGGCAAAGGCATCGTTATGTTGTTATGGGAATTTTGGAGCGGAAATGACTATTTATTGACTTCACTCTCCTTCGAGGAATTGAGCCCCAAGAGTATTTGACTGTACTAAGCCCCTATAGCGCGGCAAAGTAGATAGTCTCGTAGAGTAAGGTATACGTAGGCAACGAATTTAAACACTCAAGCAGAAAGAAGAATCCTGTCCCGATTATTCCTGACCTTATTAACACTTTAAGCAAGGCCCTGACCCATAGCTCGTGTTTTTTTCACTTCCACAGAAAATTTTCGATTGTAAATCAAAATTGTAGATGAAAAATCTAGTTTGACAACCTACCATAATCACATTTCTAAAATTACATCTCTGTCTATTCATTCTGCCCAAACAGTCTGACTTTTGAATTTATTTTTAACAGAAACACTCATTAAATTGATTAAGTCCTAATAGTTGACAGCTCCTCATAACCAATTAAAACAGACTTCCCCCAGAAGTTGGCGATAAAATTATTCGAAAATATCATAATAGAAGAAAAAAAAAATATTACTCATACGCCCCCCATATCAGTGATTTACCACGAAAGGCGTTTGTCAGTATCTGTCAACGGTGCCGTATAAATTGTGATGAGTTCTTGAGATATTTTTAGCCCCGAAAAAAAAATACGTTTTTTGGAAAATGCAGCACAGCCAGCCGGTTGAGTTACCATAAAACTGAATGAATCGGTGAAGTGGGAAATAAAATTTCGAGGAAATTCTTAGTCGTCGGCAATAATTTTTTAATGTTCTTTTCATAATTAAAAGATATTTTAAAATTCCCCGTCGCGGCGATGCATTTCGAATACTGTTCGTTTCCTAGGAGAAGGAGTGTTAACCCATGCACCTTGAAGTGTGTAATTTATGTCGGTTGACCTAAATTTTTATGTCTCATTTATTTGCATGGCTTTGTGTTGTTAATACAATATGATTTTCATTTTTGAAAATAAAGAAAGAAATTAAGTTTCCCAGTTGTAAGAGGCTGTGTATGATTTGTTGGAGGATTATTGTAAGACAGAGTAATGGATGATGGGCTATAATGAGACTTGGGGAAATACAATTTCCATTCGTTTAATAACTTGAACTTTTGGCACATAAATCAGGTGCTCATCATAGTAGCCAGATGCCGACTGAAAACGGAGGAGATCCTAGTATAGTCCCAAGTGGCAATCGTAAGATGAAATGCGGTATCTTATATTCCTCGAAGTTCTACTGTGTACAACTGGTCAGATTGCCATCTAATAACTCTAACCTTTTAAAGCCTATTCGGTAATTGTCTAACATACAGTAGATTCATGACTGAGCATCACGAATATATGTAGAATCGTAGGTCCTTGCTTAGACCACCACCAACTCCTATCGTAGTGTGCGAATAACCAAAGCAGTCCTTAACCAATAGTAGTAATAAAGGAATGAAGTCACTAAATATTTCTGTGTCAAAGAGAGCAGAAGGATCTTTATGAGTTCAAAGGATTTGTTTAACTCAATCCATCTGAGAAGAGATACTTTGGAAAACCTATTCAGACCGGTCTTCTCCAACGATCTAACATAAGCATCTCCTTCCGCCTTCTAAATCACTGTAGAATCTTTCAGGCAGACACCATGGCAATAAAGGAAATTTTGTTGGGATATCATCATGTTTACTGACATTTAAGCTGCGATCAAATCGATTTTAATTACAAAATGACATAAAGCTTCGCCAAGCGAAGTGAACCAAGCCCAGAAAACATCTCGAATAGAACAAAGAACAGCAAATGGAAATCTTTGGAAAAATGGAAGCCAAAATCAGCCACCATCCACTGAATGTACACCGCCATCATTAGACCTCTTCTCACACATAGCTGTCTGGTGTGATGGCCTGCTGTCACAAAAGTTACAAAAGCCACAAACCTGCACACCCTCACAAGGACTCAGCGTCTAGTGTTAGGTACCACCAGTGCGGAACACCTACCGCTGCCCTTAAAGCCATGATAGGCTCTTGCCCATTGCGCGCCTTCTAACTATCTTACCCCCCACATGGACTTCAGCTTCAACCTCGACTCCAAATTACCCTCTAGAGAGAACTGGACAAATAGTCCAATATTATTAACCCCGACTCCATATCCATTTTCACGGATGGGTCAAAAATGAACGAAGGCACTGACCCAGGAATATTCGGAGAGGTGAATCGCCCGGTTCATAAAACTTCCCAACTAAGCAAGTGTGTTCCAAGCGGAAATATATGAAATAACCGAGGCCTGCCGGAACGTATCCACTCTGAACAGCAAAAATCCTATAGACATGAACTCCTAAAACTTAATTATGTACCTCACAGAGAAATTTGCCTCTGCTATGCAGTTTGCTCAATTTGGCAGAGATGGAGGATTCTCTTCGTTTCATTGGAATTGAAAACTGTCCAGTTTTGAAAGAAATAAGAAGACATATCTTGGGAAGCGATGCCGTGTCGGAGAATCAAGTATATCACTCGTTCACGGGTCCTCAAAAGTACTCGAGAGTTCTACAAAATGTCATTTGGTCATAAAACTTGAGAAAGGAAAAATCCCTATTTTCGCAGCTACTCGTGGTAGAGGATAGGAAACGTCCTTTACGTCTAAGCGAAAAGGTGACTAAGGAGCTGTCGGCATAAGCAACCAAATGCTGACTATGCTGGCTTTTCAAGCCAAATTCTTGACCTCTGGTTGGGAAACAAACCCTAAAGGCGGATGAACTACAGGCAGTGGTCAACGGCAGGAATCACAGCATGGTAGTGGATGACCCTATTTTTGTAAGGCCAACGATAGCAGCTAGTAACGTCTGCTTCACATATTGGGGGACTACGAAAGGCTGTTTTCCCACAGTGGATGGCCTATATCAGTATATGTTGGACCATCCAAAGCGCTGGTGTACCTGTCGAGTCTGAGCATATGTCATAATTTTACCAACACCTCGTTCCTAAACGAAATTAGTGATTCATCCACTGACGCGATCTGGGACGAAATAGAAAAGCGTATTTATGGAAGTTGGATCTGAAACTGTGCCCAGATAGTCTTGAGCTAGAGTCACCTGGATTTGCCAAGACACCTGGGACAAAATTGCGCATCGTAGGTCGTTGAAGTTAAAATTAAATGCCGAGACAGACGCTCAACGAAAGGTAGAACTACGAAGTGAAGTAGAACTACAGTTCATCGCTGTGTGAGACGTGACAGGAGGATGCAGTTCGACTGCCTGGTGGAAAATCCAGAATCAAGACGAGGATATATCAGAGAACAATACAGACTATCCAAAGAAGTTGTCACTGTTGTGCACTGGATGTAGACGGCGCTCCATCAACTGAAGATCAGCTTCACAGATGGAAGAAACATTTTTGTCCTCTGTTTGATGACAATTCCGGCGAGCAGAGTGCAGCAATGAGCCTCCAGTAAGTCGATAAGCTCAGATCTTTTAGAGGTATTGACACCTCCTACAATTGCAGAAATTAAAACTGCGATCAATCTTCTCAAAGTCAACAAACCAGCTGAACTCGATGGTACTCCGGCTGAGTTCTTGAAATCAGACCCCGCCACATTTGCTAGTATTTTACTTCCATTACTATAGGCCATTTGAGAAAATGCAACCTGCTCCAGGGACTGGAAGAACGGAGTTATTGTTATAATACCCAAAAAACCAATCTAAAGAACTGTAATAATGCGTTTTTTCGAAACTAATAGCAACTATAATTCTCGAATAGGTAAAGGTTAGAATCGAGTCCACCATAAAAAGGCATTAAGCGGGCTTGTACAGTGGTCAATCGTGCGTCGACCACATCAACACCTATAATGTTCGAGCAATCAGCAGAGTTTAAGTATCCTAAACTGCTCTACCGCATGTTTATAGATTTCGAGAAGGCTTTTGATGGAGTAAATCGTACATGTATCTAGATATCCTCAAAAATAGTTGCTGTCATAAAGGAGTCCTACAGTAACGCAAGGTATTTTGTTCTACACAAAGGGCAACTCTCCGTCACTTTCGAAGTGCACAGGGAGTGATACAAGAGGATATTCTGTCGCCAATCCTCTTTCTACTGGATACAGATGATGTGCTCCCTGCCACCGTATGTGCATCTGAGAGAAATATAATTCAATGACGACCATTTGAAATTGTGTCATTTGGACTACGTCGATGATATCTGTTTCGGACTAGATGTGGTGTGTCAAGCCGGTTTAAGTATTATAGGAAACAAGACAAAAATAATGACCACAGGCCGCTCCAAATATAAGCGTACTACTCTGTATCAGACGCCAATTGAAAAGGTCGAACAGTTTTACTATCTAGGAAGTTTTGTAGCATGTGATGGCGAAACGGATCTGTGTGTTAAAAGGAGAATAAACGAAGCTCGAGCTGCCTTTGGTACTCTGTGTCCAGTTTGGAAATCCAACCAAATCTCCTTGCACATTAAGCTAAGATACTTCGAATCTTACGTTAAATCCGTGCTATTGTATGCCTGTGAAAACTGGAAAGTCAAACTTTTGTTAACCTCTGTCTGCGATACATTCTGAAGATTCGTTGGCCGCAAATTACATACATGTATCCAACCAGGAATTGTGGCGTAAAACGAGTCAAAAAATTTTGGATGTGGATTGGTCACACACTAAGGAAGCCAAATGATAACATCGCGAAGCAGTCCTTCGAATGTACCTCCTCAGGGTACACGTCGGGTTGGAGATCGGTTGTGGAGATCAGGCTATGTTTGCCTAGGGCGTCCTGCTATTCTGCCTGCTTGGGTGAGCGGATTCCACTGCATGGCGTATTTCGTAATGGAGTTGTCTTCACGCCGTAGGGTGTGTCTAATCCAATGCCACTTTCTCCACAATTTGTTTGCCTCAGTTTCTTGATTATGGGCCATTAGATGAAGGTTCATTATCCTATGTGAAAGTAGACAAACATCGTCAGCGTAGTCTAGGTGTTTAAGGTAAGAAGTCATAGTCCAACGAATTCCATTGTTTCCTTCCGTCAATGCGGCACGGAGTACATAGCTGATAACCACCAAGGACAATAGTGGTGACAGTACACATCCTTGACGTACTCCACTTTGGACATCAAATTCCTCTGACACCTTACCGTTGTGTAAGATGTAACACTTACTGCCCTCGTATGTAGCCTTGATAATAGCAATAAGTTTTTCCGGGATGCCTCTCCTGTGCAAGGCCAGCCAAATAGCATCTCGATTCAAGCTGTCGAAAGCCTTCTCGAAGTCGATAAATAACAGATGTAGCGGAGACCTGTACTCAACGCATTATTCAATTATGATCTGTAAGGAGTTTATGTGGTCGATGCAGGAGGATCCAGCGCGAAAGCCTGCCTGTTTGACATCGAGAGTAGAATCTAAATCCTCTTTAATTCGGTCCAGAATTATTTTTGCCATTATTTTGGCCACAGCTGGAAGAACACATATACCTCTCCAGTTTCCGCATTCCATCAGGTTTCCCTTTTTCGGAAGCTTAATGATCATCCCCCTTTTCCACTCCTGTGGAAATTGATCGCTGTCCCAAGCTCTCTGTATTAGCGGATGCAGCAGATCTGCTAATGTGTTTAGCGCCGCTTGAAACAGTTCGGTAGGTATGCCATCAATACCCACCACTTTGTTTCTCTTGAGGGACTTGATTGCTGCCATAATTTCTATTTTGCTGGGAGGTGCAATGCGTATTCGGGAATTTATTGCTTTGGAATACTCATTCGGATTTGAGATCATATCGCCATCGTCTAAGTGATTTAGCACTGAAGCAAAATGTTCTCTCCATCTATTGAGCTGATCCTCGTCCAAAATCAGGAGGTTACCGTCTAGACTCTTCACCGGGTGTTGTTTAGAGTTTCGACCACCAATGAGCTCCTTGGTGATGCTCGCTGCGTCTTCAGCCCTAGAAGCCAGTGTGTTGATATATTGACGTTTGTCACGTCTCACACTACGCTGCACTTCTTTCTTCTTCGTACGGTACTGGACTTCTAACTCGGTTCTCTCTCCTGCTGAGGTCGCTGCAATCCGAGCCTTTATTGCTGTACGCTCAATGATCCGTTTCCAGGTGTCTGCCGAAAGCCATATGCGATGGTGTGTCTGGTGTGTGCCCCGCTCACAAAAGCATTTTTCACAACATTCCAGTGATCACCCATGCTCTCCTGCATTGAGCTGCTGATTGCTTCTGTTTCTAAGGCTAGGGGGTCCCTAAATTGTTAGCGCACTTGGGGGACCTTAAGCCTGTCGGTATTGAACCTGGTGATGTTCAACAAATTTGATCGGTTGTTGTTGACAGATGCAGTACGAAGGCGTATATGAGCTAGCATAAGATGGTGATCTCGTTCTTGTCCGATATCAGCTCCACGTCTGTTTCGGACATCCAGGAGACAATTTCTAAAGCGGCGACTGATCGCAATGTGATCGATCTGGTTGGATGTTTCTTGCCTATCAGTCAAGACCCAACTGATCTTATGGCAGGTGTTATGCTTAAACAGTGTACCTCCAATGACTAGGCGGTTGGTATTGCAGAAGTCCATAAACCGCTCACCATTGTCGTTTCGGTCTCCATGACCGTGAACTCCTATCACGTATTTAAGTATGTTGTTGTCGCTACCTACCTTGGCATTGAGATCCCCCATCACCATTACGATGTCCCCATTAGGTGTTTCATTGAAGACGGAGCCTAACTACATATATATATATAAAGGGCTATAGAAATTGTCCTTTTCATCCTCAGTCGCATCATCAGTCGGAGCATAGCACTGTATAATGGTGACCTTTCTTACTCAACTCTGGAACTCTGGCCGTCAATATCCGGTCACTGTGAGGTTTCGAAGATATGAGGCTTTTACGCGCTGCTGGAGTTAGCACTAGTCCTACACTTCGCTTGCGCTTCCAGCTGGTTTACCAGAGTAGAGCATTACTTTTTGTTGGCGAGACATATTCCCCAGCATCGAACCATCTTATCTCACTCAGCCCTAAGATGTCTATTTTATACCGTACGAATTCGCGCTCCATTTGGAGGAATCTGGCGTTATAAGGCCCTTCTTGGAGTGAGTCCAAGAGGGTCTTGACGTTCCAGAATCCCATCGTTGTCCGTGTTTGATAGCCAAAGGTTGTCATCAAATTATCCGTCCGTATCCGAGGCGTAAGTTTCCGTTTCGGAGCAATTTTTCTTTTTACGGTTGAGGCTCGCTGGGCCCCAGACCAACCGACACTTGTCCTGTTATATGGAGCAGGAGACTCGCCATTCGTCCTCTCCCGTTCGCAATTTCCAAAAAAAAACTCAGAAAAAACTCCCAGATGGGAGTAGGGCTTACTAACAGAGCTGCTAGGTACCTTCCCTTGCGACTCTGAAATGATCCTCAATCCAATTGTTATCAACTTAATGTCAGAAGGCAGAAACAGGCTAGCAGCAAGAGAACACCTCAGGGAGACGTTCTCCTGCCACTCATGTAGGCTTTGTGGTGCATAAGGTTTCAGATTTCAGAGTAAAATGATTGCAACTTGACGCATTAGATGATGAAGTTGTTATTCTCAAGACATGTAGATACCACACAGTTCTAAACAAAAATACTGAAGAGCCCAAGACCAGTCGTTAATAAATGGTATTTGTAAACGAGATCTGAAAGTTAGTCATGTAACAGATGATTACCAAAAAGGTCTCTTTACTGTCCATATCAATGAACTATCTAGTTTCCTATGATAATATTATTTTAAAGTAGAAAGGCATAACAAAAATGTCTACCTAGTTCAACAATCTATTTCTGATACATATGCCAATCTTCAGCTGATAAAAATAGAAAAACAATATTGAGTTCTATCTATTAGTGTCAAACATGATGCATAAATTCTAAAAGCAATTGACTTCAAAGAATTATTGTCTCTACACGAAAATACTTAAATTCCGTATAATTCGAATGATTACTAAAAATACTCAACAACAAATCCTCTTAAGCTCTTTGCAAAAATATTCCTGTCAATAGTTTCTTTGTTTAGAATTTTTTTCATTATCAGCTTATTGTTTTTTTTTAACGAAATTCATGACATCAATATTATTTATAATTTTCTTTCCCAAGAAACTATTAGGGACTAGAGTGCGAGAAGAATGAGAAAGATTTTACTTTATGGAAGAAAATGACTCTTGCCCTGAATCCTTTGAAAATGATCAAAGACGAAGAATTGGAATTATCAGTAATGAGTATGAAGTGGAAAACAAGCACTTAGTCACTTTTCGAAAACAAGTTCAACAAAAAAAATAAAACAAAAACCACTCAATCGACTTTTAAGTTTAGTGACATTGCGCCTAATACAGACAGAAGATCGTTAAAAAATTATTCTGGTTTAGGAATGACAACAAAGAATATGGTTTTGTGTATACTGACGGATTAAATTGTCTGAATTCAATGACCGATAAATACTTCATAAATAATACAATTATATCGAACGATTGTAATTATTGAAAGATACAGTCTGGTTCACTGGAATAGATACACCAGCATTTAGTATCTAGTTGGCTTGGATTGGGTTGTTGTCCCCGCTTAGCAGCGACACACTTTGGCCAAAAAGATGGTCCATTGTGATACCACTATAGAAAAACTGTATTCCCAGCACCGGAGACTTATATTGAATTTTCCCATATGAGACAGGAGGGAGGGTAAGCCCATGCCGAAGATACATGGTTCGCCGTTTAGGCATTAAAGCAGTTTGACCCGAAGACGAAGCTTTCTATTTTACTTAAGTTTAGTCTAGCTCAAGCACAGGTGCACCCCGAGCTGTAGCGCCACCTAAGAAGGTCTAGCTAAAACCTTCAGAGAAGTACTCACCTACGGGTTTTCTTCTCAAAATCGATAGTACTGGACAGGTATACAGAAAATGCGTCATAGTTTCCTCATCTTCCTCGTCACTATAGCATAGAAATCGTTGAAGGGAGCACCAATGTCTGCCGACTAGACAGTCCCCTATTCTTATGGCTGCGGTATCTAATTTGAATTTTATCGATTTAATAGGCGTTGACGGCTCTCCTCTATTGTCAGGGAGGTCCCTTAGCTAGCTCGTCCACTTTGCAATTGTCTGGAATATCCCTGTGGCCTGGAACACAGTACAGGGATACATCGCATTTGGTAGCGATTTCGGTAAGAGCTCCACTGTATTGCTTTACCAACTTGGATCGAATTATTGTCGAGTTCAAGGCTTTTATCGTAGAAAACAATAGCGTTGCACTCTATCGAGTTAATCAAAAGCCAGGTCAAACACTATAGTGGTCCTGCATTCAAATGGAGATACGAATATCCAGTGCACTGGAGTAAACTCCCACATCTGTTCCATACGCTGTCTTGGAATCGCCTGCGTAAATCTCTGTCGCAAATTCGTTTCAAATTTCTCCCGATTCTCAAGCTCTTCTTCTGGCAATCCTCGTTTTATACTTAACCTTAGAGTCCAGATAAGGGACAATGTAGTCTCAATTACTAGGAATAGTTTCACTAGTCAGTTGCAAGGATTTCTTTAGCCGTAATGCTACTTTAGCCGCCATCAGCTTCCCAAAAATATCAACAGGAAGAAGATGGAGCTAGTGCAGCTATAGAAGTGGTTCTAAGGGAGTCAGTTATGCAGACGTGGGATATCCTTTGAACCTTCTAAAGTATTGGAAAGTTGCTTTTCTTGCCTAGTGCCGTCCACCAGACTAGTACTCCATACATACAGTGAACAATCCGGGGCTGGAGACCCCAGTTTAGACCTAAGGCCTTCCTACGATATGAATAGAAAACAATCGAGGCCTTTCTAGCACGGTCTTGAATATTCAGCATGTACATCGAACTTCTGGTTAGACAACACCACAGCTCAGCATCCAATAGCAAAGATAGTTAGCAACCGTCATTGAAGGACACCATAGTGAAATCCTTGTTCTCAATGATTCCTACCAACGACTTTAGGGCAGTTTGTACCGATTTTCTCTTGCGATACGCGTATTGGGATACCGATAGAAGATTACTATCTAATTTTGTTCTAATGTAGACGTCGATTAGCCTTTTCAAAGTCTTTAAGAGAAAGAAGGATATGCTGATCGGACGGAAGTCTTTAGGGGATGTGAGAGAGGTCCTCCTCCAGAATCAAGGAGTGTAGTCGAAGTTTAAACAACTGCTCAAGATAATGTTTGGCAAGGCTACAGGCCCTGGGGTAACCTAGTTCTTTAGTAGTACACTGTTGTCCCTTAGGACCTACGGTTCCTGGATGAGGGCAATATCTTTTCCGCCTTCTTGCAGTCGAAGCAACAAATTCAACATCATCAGGAGTATTAGTGCTAGTTGATACAGCCATCATTGGTTGTATTACTGTGATATTGCGACACTCTGAAACAGAGGATTGGTCAACACTAACCTGCTTCTCGTAAAGCTTAGACTGGGACGAATTAACCTTAGCTTCTCAGCTAAGCCAGAAACCAGTTTTTCGTCCCTCTCAAATACCTTAAGGTGGAGTGTCTCCAACCTATTGAAGATCCTAAAATCTTTTGCAGCGAGGGGCTCAATAGACACCAGCTTCGACAGTAGTAAAATTTATAGCCCGAGCTCAGTAGAATCCGGGTTTGACAAATTGCAGGTCGGAAGGCCGGTATTTTGGATCCCTATGAGCCAAAGAATGTCTTTGGGATCACAAGGCTCATGTATCCAGACTCTGGCCCTCGGCCGAGTGGGAATTTCGGGTTTAGGTACAACCTTCAGTTTGGCTCCAGGCCACACAGCACCGACTTTCGATATTGCCGACTTGATGTAGCCAGCTGAATTCTCGTCCATGCAAATTAATAATTTGTCTGATGCCAACCCCCATCCTCAAAGGTAGGCGGCGGTAACATGTGGTTAGCCAGATAGTGGGATAGGATTCCCGAAGACACATGTGCCTTCAAAAGCCTCCAGATCTCCGCACTGTTCCGTCCTTCGTTGACGCCCTGGTAAATGACCTCAAAGATCAGATGAGTCTTTGCAGCTTCATTGAAGTGGGTTTAGAAACCGGGCCGGTTTCTCTTACTTCTTTGAGGTCTTAGAAGGATCCTCTTGTGACCTGGGTCTTTTGGAGACCGGATCCCTTCTCTTCCGAACCGGTTGAGGGTCTCCTCGATTCGAGTTGGCTCATCCGCGTAGTATGAACGTAACGAGCTGATTTTCCTTAACAACAATAGGAGGCAGGTTTGCAACCCCTGTAACAGTGACCTGGAAAAAAATGCAATAACTCGCCGAGCTCTCACAAGACCGCCTTCCTGAAACAGGTTGGCTACTCTTGTCATGGAGAAAAGTTCTCGCACAACTGGCAGTGGCAGACTTCCGCTCATCCTCATCCCAGTTAGCTTTTCCCTTCTTCAAGAGACGCTCTAGGACGTACTTTGCTGATCTGCGTTTCTTGTACGACTTTGCAGTGGAATTGTGCTTTTTATTAGCCGAGGGACGTCCAGCTGCAGCAGACGTGATTATGGTTTCAACCTCCGAAACAGAAGTCGCCACCAAATCGGAATCTGTGTCGGTGAGGATGATGGAGTCGTCAGTATTATCGTCAATACTTATCCTAAATAGAACAGTCTCTCCACCGTCTTTGTGACACGCCTGGTTCGTTCAGTAGCTGTTGTCGTTGTTGTTGTGTTTGGTTGAGGGTTAGCCTCAAAATTGTTATGTTGTCTTGTTTTGTTTGGTTTCTTTAAGACAAGTTTATGTTAGTCCCACGAGTAAGCCGGTTAGAAGTGGTCCATCCTCAGCATATCCGATTTTACTGGAATAAGGCACTATTACGACAAGTCCTACCAAAGAACTTGAAGGAGTTCGATAGAGACTGATTTAACCCTCAGCCTTGCATCCTTGGGTATGGTTTGCTATGCGATCACACCACCACTAGATTCAGGTTGACTACTTATAGCATGGGTGACCCTACTGCAATCGCTTCCTGGCATCATAAGGTCGTACTGAGCATCTCCAACATGGAAAGGTAAGTAGTCGAAGAAGGTGAGTAAGAGAATTTACTGCTGAGTAAGGTAAGACAAAATTTGAATATATGTAGGTATGTATGTATGATCAGAACTTAAGATCAACGAGAAGGTCCTTTGCGATACTATAAAGGAACAAACCGGAGTACATGCATATTTCTCAAATGGAGTAAAAGGAAAGGTACCAGTTTCGGTATTGGCTCAGTAGATGAGAGGTTAATGCGTCGGACTACTGAAGGAGAGATTCGAGGTTCGATTCCCAGATAGCACTAAAGTTTTTGAAAAAATGCGCTTCTGACATTGTATTAAACAGCAGTCATTCCCCCCTTCATTCGTGCAAAGAATATAATACGCTTAACAAGAGTGGTTGTGAGAAGCTAGACTCCATCCCAAGTCTACAGACTGGAATCGGACTCATTGACGTTCATATTAGAGACCGGCTAAATTTGTCTATCCCCCTCTGAATGGAGGTGCTCTTCATTATCATTATCTTATGAAGAAGACAGAAGGAACACTTCGTTCGAATTAAATAGGTATCGTGGATTCGATCAACCAATGGATAAGGGCTATGCTTGAAAGTCAAATTATTACTTCCTTCTCTGGAGGATTGTCAGTGTCAGTCAGTGTAATCGTAGTTAAGGGTTGTCCCCAAAGAGGAGTCCTTTCTCCCCTTCCATAGTCACCAGTCGTCGACAATCTTCTAGTCAATCCACAGATACGAGACTACATCTCCATTGGTTATGCGGATGACTTGGCGATATTTCTTAGTGGTAAACAAAGCACGAACATTTTTTAAGCGTCATGCAAGACGCTTTGCAATACAATGGTGCAGCAGAGAATGACTATCAATCAATCCTTGCAAAATCGTTCTAGTGCCCTTTATTAAAAGAAAATTGAACAATCAAGGACCTATCACCATTGAAGGCACCACTTTAGTTTATTTTTGGCGTCATCCGTGATAAACGGATTAGCTGGAATTCTCATAACCAGTTTGCCATCGACCGAACCCATTAGGGCCAGTAGGCCAGTAGACGCCTTTATGGCAGAACTTGGGGTCTAAGTATGATACAATGATCGTTCGGTGGCCGAAAGTTCTTGAACGGACATGTGGGACGCCTGTCCCAAAAGGGACATGTTTTGCACTACTCCTAACATCATTTTCAGGAAGTACAATTTCAGTGGTTTATTTAAGGTAGAAATATTGAACCGTGCAATCGCAGTGTCAGGCATATGGAGAAGGGTCTATACAAAAAAAAGTCGAGTCTAACTAAATCACTAAGATCTTCGAAGAAGTATTCCCAACAAGTTTTTCTTCTTAAAGCCGATAGGGCAGGATAAGCGGACAGAAGGTGGATCATAGTATCTTCCTCTTTCTCGTATCTATAGCTTCTACAGTGGAGGTTGGATTGATAAAAAAAATAATCAACGCAGTGCCTTAGACCACTCGTCTACAGAAGGTTGACTCAAAACCATGCAAGCCTTTTACGATAACGACATACTTAATTATATGTGTGGCATTCCCGTTCTTTGATAAACAAAAATTTATTTTGTTTTTAGCAGCTTATCTATCGCAGCAATTTCCGTTTTTTTTTTTTTGTTTTACCACATGAGTGAATGGATTGCTATTTGGTAGTGCGTTGACACTAATATCAACCTTATCTCCCTTTAAGTATTTCTGTATTCAAATTTCTAGGAAATTTTTATTCAAGTTGTGGTGTATCTCTCACACGGGAGAGTTGCAATCGGTGGAGTACCTCAGGGATACATTCTTTCACCAAATCTATAGTTCTTGGATCTTGATGACACGATAGAATCGACAAATTCTGTTCAGCGTCCAATCAAACATTTGTTTGATAGAAGATCGTCAACTTATTGTCCAATCAATGCCTTATTCCCATTTAAACAAGAAATCATACTATTCATAGGCCAACAGTAGAGACAATACCGTCTGTTACCACTGAAGAACTTCTAAACATGCTTTAAAAGTTACCACAGAAGATAGTAAAAGGATGAGGACTTGATTATGCTCAAATTATGGACGTTTTCTCGACATAGTTGGTAAACTCATAAGATGCATGATTTGCAATAGACTAGATGCGGCTATTACTCAATATAGAGGTCAAGCGGTGCCACAAGCATCAGTACTGGCACCACCACTGTAGAACGTTCTATATAATTATCTTCTAAGACCCCAAATTTATAACGAAGCCACAATGATTGAATGCTCTCTGCAGCTGTATTACTTAGTCATGAATCCCAACAATTTGTAAAGAAACAATACGAATCGCCAGAACGTGCTTTAAGCTTGAAGTATGTACATATGTATGTATGTTTAGGCAGATACGATTTATGTACATAGTACCGTAACCAGTCCGCCCAGTGTTTGCGCGTAATGACAGAAGAAAGGCGGATATGCAAAGAAGACTTGTCAAAACTTTTCCTAAACTCAGAACTAGACGGAAGGTCGAGGATGCTGCTCAAAACCTGACTAGCACCATGTTTCGAACTGAACCTCCTGTAGATCTCCAGTTCCCTAGTGGAATCTAGAATTGCAAAGACTAACAAATGACGCCAGAAAATTTCTAAATCGGTCACTCGGGACAAATTTAGATGGGGACTGGAACCTTTTCCGATCCAAACAAAAAGGGATATAAGAAGTTGATTCGCTTGTCGAAAAGTACTTCCTATAAAGTTTTTCTGAAAAGATCGAAACTCTAGGTGAAACTAGCCAAAGAAGCATACCAATCAAACTGGAGTCACTTAGAAAACCTGAAGGGACCTACACTGAGACTTTAGCGGATACTCTTAGTCTTCGTTAACGATTGGGTCACAGCTTAACCCGCTTGTGCATGCTGAGCTTGATCTAAGTCACAAAACTCGACGTAGCTGGAATACTGCATCGGCCGTGATAACAGATGAGATGGTCAAATATGCTGTAGCATCTTTTGATAGCGTCGAATCGCCTGGTAGCAATGAAGTATACCCAGTCTTGCTGCAACAGGGTATAAACCGTGTCTGTCACTGGCATATATTTCTTATAGCTTGGCATTCCGTTTGAGTGGCTTTCTTACCAAAATTTGGTAGAAATGACTACTCCCTCGTTAAGAGTTTTAGACCTACAAGACTGTCATCCTTCTTCTTAAAAATCTTGGAGCGACTACTCGAGACTCACATGAGCAGGTCTGCACTGCGGATTGAGGATGCACCCTCTATTTGAGGTGCAACATGCATACTACCGTGGAAAATCCTGTGAGAATGCGCTTCGAAATTCTTCTAGTTGCTTGTATTGAATGGCATAGAGGGCGATATAAAGGGCGTTTTCGACAATGCGACTTTTGATTGCACGTGTGATTCTGCTATGCAACAAGGGGCAGACGAGACATTGATATTGTGGATCAGAGCAATGCTGATGAATAAAACTTTAGTTGTAGATGCGGATTGTGGCCACCATATTATGGCAGGTGTTAACAAAGGCTGCAAGGTGGTGTTCTGTCTCCATTTCTATGCTGAACGGTAGTTGACTCTCTGTTGCATATGTAGGTACTCTCACTAGTTCAAACGTCTACCCCCAGGCAAGCGCCTACGGGCTGTCGGTGCTAACCCGCAGATAGTCTTAGATATGGTCGATGAATGGTGCACTAGAAATGAGCTTTCAATCCTTTGAAAACTGAGGTTGATCCGTTCACGAGAAGGAGGATTGCGACCGGTCTGACTCAGCCAGTGATAAAAGGGGTCACGATCCAGATCTCAGATAAAGCCAAATATCTGGGAATAATCCTGAAGAAGAAACTTCTTTGGGCAAACCATGTCAAGTCGAAGACATCCAAGGCACTCTCAGTTTTCTGGCAGTGTAAGGAAAAAAGTTCTCTGGATTTATACGGCTATACGATCATTTCTAGCTTATGCGTCGGTTGTGTGATGGAGGGACTTTCGCGTAAGTATCCGACTGGCCTCTGCACAAAACTTCAAAGAACGGCCTGTCTTGGCTGCTTTCCCTAGTACGGTTGGCTCTGCTCTAGGTGCTCTGCTTGATTAACCTCCTTTCTTGATCATGGGCTGTACTATCAAAGCTAAATACCGTCTTAGACGAGGTTTCTTTTAGTATCATCCGCACTGGAGTTTCGATGACCTTGGGAGACACGTATCCTACGAACCTGGTTCTATAGATATGCCGTCTGATGCAATGACACCGGAACTTCTGTTGTTGTGCAAATTTAGAGTCGACTTTCTTTGCATTCAGGACTGGCTTCAGCAACAGTCTCAGTCTGGACTGGGCTGTAGTCGAATCTTCACGGATGGCTCAAAAACTATTCAAGGGTCCGGTGCTGGTGTCTACTTGGAAACCGAGAACACTTGACTGCACTACTCGTTCGGCAAGCATGCCTCTGTTTTTCAAGCGGAGATCTATGGTATCCTAATGGCTGCCGACTATATTGTTAAGAATAGGTGGCGGGCTGCGCTTACAGTAAGACCCTATAACCCATTCCAAAACAGTTCGAGAATGCAAGAACTCTTTGAATTCGGTCACATGGGTGATATCTTTGACTCTTGTCTGGGTTCCAGGTTACACCGATGATTTCTCTGATAAAATTACTAATCAAGGGTCAGCGACCTCGGTCAGGGTCTCCATTGACGATTGGGTTTCCTACGAACACAATTGTGTGTAGCACGGCTCTCCAGGATGCAAGCAGACTAAACGTATGCTCCCGAACGTCTGTAAGAAATCAACGGCATTCTTACTATCTCTCAGAAAAGACTGTAGACAACTTATTGGATTACTTTTCGTTTGTCAAGCATTTTAGTGTGCTAGGCTTAAGAGATACCACTGTCTGTGGTGCCTGTGAAGAGGGTGACGATGGTTAAGACCGGCTCTCGATAGGAAAATGTACTTAGACCAGAGGAGGTCCATTCTGCTGCAAAAGTTTGACGATACATTGAATCATTCATTTCCTTTGTTATTGTCGTGCCTTTGATCGGATCAGGTGGCAGATCTTCTGTCCTGATGTGGTGAGTGCTGATACTGTAAGCTCCGCATCGCTGAAGTTCATTCTTAGCTTTCTCCAAAAGTCGAAGTAATTCCAGTACAATGGGTACCTACTGGATTTTGTTTCTCGGTAGTCAATGAACCAGATGCATCTGAGTATGTGTTTCCTCAAGGTATGTGTTTCCTAACCCGACAAAAAAAAAGACCAATTGTGGTACAATTGTGGTACCGTAATCCGTGCCATCTGATGTTCATCTCTGATAGAAACTCCGAGCGGATCGTTCCCTTGACAAGTCCCAACTAGATGCAAATACAATTCGCGAGGAATATAACAAGGGTTGAACATCGCCTCTCCAGCTCATCAGCTCTACCGTTTGTCTTTATTGTATCTCAGTACCTAGAGGAGACTAGTTTCCCACCAGTTTATAAGATGTCGTATTCGATACAAGAGCCTTGATGGCTGCCTGGCTGTCAATAAAGAAGGTAGTGTTTTGAATGGATGTATATCCCCAATACTCCCACCTGGGGACCTGGTATGACTCAGATATCTAGAGCGTTACAGAGAAAATTTCAACACCTATCCCGTAGTCATAATCGATATACGCTGATACACATATTTCTAATGTGGAAGTTAAGTGGTCTAAGTTGCAGTAGAATATTCTGAGCTTCCATTGGACAAGATCTCATGTAGGAAACCTCCCCTTAAGAGTATGATGACTAATAGTGGAGTTTTCAGTGGGATTTAATTAAAAAGGAAGAGTGTCAGAGTAAATAGATACAAATCCAATCAAGAAAAAACTTAAAAAAGAGTCTGTAGATACTGGCTTAAAAAAACACCATTTATTTACACCCTCTACGAATAGACAATAGAGTGGACAGTAATTAACTACTTTTTTCCTCCCAAAATGCATAAAACTAAATATAACTTCGTTTGTGGTCAAGTCCTTTCTTAGATAACTCCTGCGCAGGGTTTGAAACTTCCAAAACAGCTCGCCGGGCCGATGATTCTTTAGGCTCTCTCCTATGACAGCCACTTGATGTGCAATAGCCTGAGGTATGTCATAGTTCTTGAGACACGTTCCACATAAAATATAGAAAGGAACAACAATGGATACTAAATATAGCTTCCGATAAGTAATGTCGTCAAAATAAAACACTTGTTCAGTTTCTTAGAACAAAAGACAGAACAGTATGAGACAAATCTCTCTTGTTTTCCACTCAAGATACACCAAAATAATTGTAGACACCTCATTAAAAATTCCATCTTACCGCATAATGATGATGATCAACGGCCGGCGTTAATAAAATTTGAAAATAAAATTGGTAACCACCGCCAAAGTTATAGGGAATGAATCTCTCTCTTCCGCTTTCTCTCTTTCTTTCTCTCTGGCTCTCCCTTTGGTAGAAATTTTCTTCTAGGAAAAATTGACTTTTCCAAGATTTTCCCTATTTTCCATTTTTATCTTTGTCTCCTCTCTGCGCTCGTGCTGTGTTGTGGTGTGTTGCGTTGTCCCCGTGGCTTTATTTTCGTTTTAATTCGCAAACTCATTCACTCGCCGAATCAAATGTTGTATGAGAACCAAAAAGATACATCTATCCGTATGTGTATCTTATGAATTTCTTTTTTTTTTGTATTTTTTTTTTAATTTGGAGATTTTCATCTCACATTCTCTTCCGGTCGTCGCCATCACGGAATGGTTTCTCAGTGTGAACTGAGACTAACAACGGTACGGATCAGAACGAAGACATAATTTTTATATTCGTGGTCGTGCATTCGATTCGAATTCGTCGTCGTCGTCGCCGCGAAAGACTAATAATTTCTATGAAATAGTGCAGAATTTCGAAGCCGCTTTGACAGTGCAATGTGACACCGGGTAGTCCTAACAAATAGTGCAATAGTTCTTCTTCTCATTAAAAATTCGATCCCTATCAGCTTCCATCCTTAGAAAATTAATAGATACCAAACAATTAACCTAATGCCAACTAATTCAACACCAGCTACGATGGCGAGCACACCGCCGACGGCTCGTCCTCGTGCACAACGTCCTCCGCGGATACAGATTCACGCTGGCAATGGCTCGTATGTTGGTTCGGTGCCACCAACAGCACAAATGCCACCATTCTCGGCTCAAACAAATCCCACTATGGTTGGGTCACAGGGTCAACCGTATTGGCCACCGTACGCGAATCCCTTCGCAGCAGGGAATTTCATGTCCAAGGGATTCGAAGGATTTGTGGACTTTACCAAGTCTGGAATGAGTTTCGGCGAAAAGTTCACCTACGGGTTGTATGACAAATTCAGCAAATGGTCCAAGAAGTGGTTCACACATATATTCCTGTTCCTGGTCGTCCTGATGTATAGTATTGGTGGTGCAGTGCTTTTTCGAACTGTTGAGGGTAAGTTCGATGCTGTGGTGTGTTCTATATCTGCCTACTGCAGAGTGAGGATGATGTCATATCTCCATGGAGATTATTTTGGGTCGATTTGTTTGTTTTACTTGACATTGACATAGAAAGTTGGGAAATGCTGAACGCTTGTCAAGAGGAGATTAATGAATGCAGCGCGTAGGGGGTAATTTGGGAGCAACGAGATGCTACACTTATTATTGGAGAAGTGAATGTGAATAGTGAATAAATTTTTGTTGCTTTTTAAGTAAAAGAAGAGAGTGGAGATACATAAATTATAGAAAGTGAAGTGGACCTAATCCAATTCTTTGTTTTTTTTTTTATATGCACTGGGGGTCTTGAAAGTTATGCTAATGGAACTTTCGCATCGATTTACTTTAATGCGGTGCCACTGTGTGAAAAGGAAACGTATAAATCTATGAAACTTTCTCAGCACACTTGGTGCTTTTGTCTGCAATTTCGTACAATAAAGCTGAAGAATTGCTGAATAGGCGCCACGATGGTTAGGCAGTAATTTGTGGTAAACAAAGCAAGGGAACGACAGAACACTTAACGAAATGGGGAAACCTATCCTTCCTGCTACTACTACTGTTCTCACAATCAAAATAAATCTCAAAATAAATATGTAAATACACCAATCAAAATGTTTACTCTCCTCATCCTTTATTGGGATGGGATATGAATTGTAAGAGTAGTGGGTTAGACTTTTTAAAATGGGGATACATCCTTAAAGTTAAACAAAAACAAAAATGTGTGTGTTTGATAATCCATTGGATTTTTGTCTACATTTGAAGTACATTTATTGCCATTTAAGATAAAATTATAACTTGTGCCACTTTACTGGAAAAATATTTAACTATGGCTCACACAAAGCATACGAATCTTCAACTTTTTCTTTTCTGCTTCAAGTGGGGTCGGCTTTTCTTGAATGTAGTCTCTAAATCCTTTGATCCTGGGTTGTCGATTGTCCGCAGTTCATTTGTAATGTTCGACCACCATTATGCTTGAGGCCGTCCTCTTGCCCTTAGCTGTGTTGTAACTTGCAGCACTCTTCAGACAATAAGATCTTCTGGCCATATGCTCACCATGACTGTATGTGATGAATGTCATCCGATAGACAAAGTTTTCGAACACTTTTTCAAGCATTTGTGGCCGTATGTCGTCAATAACACGAATAATGTTGCCTTCCAATGCGTCAATTGTTGTTGATTTGTCAGCGTAGACTACCGACTTTACGTATCCACAAAGAAAATAATAAAAAAGGCGTCAAATCACAAGATTTTGGAGGTCCAAGTCCATTGCGGAAAATTACGCGTCCATCGAATGTTTCCTTCAATAAGTTGATTGTTGCGTTCGCTGTATGGCACGTAGCGTCATCCTGCTGGAACCACATCTGTTCCACATTCGTGCCATTCAATCGGGGAACGAAAAAGTCATTAATCATGACTCTGTAGTGAATACTGTTGACCGTAACACGCTGATTAGCCTCATATGGTCCAATGACTTCACCAGCCCACAGATCGTACCAAACTGTGCATTTTTCGGGATCTATCGGCGTTTCGAAACTCTCATGTGGATTTCCTCCGCTCCAAATGCAACAATTTTGCTTATTGACATTCATACCCATTGAAAAAAAATAATTGTCAATAAAGTGGACGGACAAAGACCAAGCTGTTGTCAACGACGTCGAATCGATAAATTTGGATCTTCTTGAACACTCTCCTGAACGTATGCAATATTTTGTTCACTGCGCACTTGTCTTATGCGTCTTGGTGCCACTACGACGGCAAATAGCGATCTTAGATAGTCGATTACGTCGGGTGTAATAGGTGCAAGTGCTCTGTAAGTTTGGCGTACAAAACCATAATTTTGATACCAATTTTCTAAAATTTGGGAACGTTGTTGAAACGATAAGATTGCAAATGACTCTGACAGTTTGCAATCTGACAATTGGTTTGACAGATATAACTGTTTGAAGTTAGTACTGGGTTAAAAAAAACACCGTTTATTCAAAGTGTGTAGCTTTCTTCACAGAAAAGTCTTGGATGTGCATCCATTAATCTTGTACTTGCAAACCGTACCTACATTCTGTTTTGCTTCAACTAATGCCTAGTTTGTCATCCTTTAGTGCCTTGTCTAGGTTTTCTTGCAGTTGACCAACTGATTTCGCAGTAAGAACATACAATATACCCCATGGCAATGGCATTCGAATTTTCTTGATCAGATAGTCCGTCACTAGTTTGAAGAGAGCTGGACCTAGGCCAGAACCCTGAAGACACCTACCTTAACCTCAGAAAACTGAGCCCAACCGGGTTTTTGATCTTTGCGATAATATTAGTATACATATCTTTGAGGATATCAATGTAAGTTTCTGGTACGTTTTGGTCCTTGCGGCTTGCCAGACAGGTCGATAAGCAGGTTTTATCCATCTAAAGAATAGGCCTTTTTGTAGTGCAGATCCCACAGATATTGACAAGACAGTTGATAAACTAGGCAAAATAATGAACATGGCATACGAAAAACTCTGTCCGGTCAGAAAGACGGCATTAGGTCTCAACCTTCGCGGTGAAACAAGAGAAAGCAGGTCAGATATTTTTATAACAGGGCATGGAAGGAATATAAAGATTTCAAGAGAAAAATCAAATATTTGATCAAGCAATGTGAACGGAAACCTTGGAAACTATTCTGTGAATCGATTGCAAATACTAGTGAAGCTTGTAGACTCCCCAAAATGATGGCGAAAAACGCGGCAGTTCCTAGTTTCATTAGAAAATCTGACAGATTATGGGCAGAAAGTAATGAGGTAGTTCTGGAAGTGGCACACCAACTGTTTTGAATCAGGAAATCAGGGAATTTTTTTATTATAAATTGCCTAAGGTTAGGGTACGTACCTATGGTATGGAGGGAAGTGCGGGTGGTATTTATACCCGAAGCAGGTAAACCAACACTTCAGCGAAAGACTATAGACCCATTAGTATCTTGTTATTTCCCTTCAAGGCACTTGGAAGGCTTGTCGACATTTATATAAGAAGCAAGTGCTGTGACGGATATTTAAAGGATAAATCGGGAGAAACAGCTCTGTAAAATGTAGTAAGCAAATTAGAAAGCAGCCTTCAGCATAAGGAATTCGCAGTAGCTCCCTTTTTAGATATTGTAGATGCTCATTACGAGAAATATCAAGTCCACTCTCGGACGAAAATTGGTTATAAGAGGCACTCCCCACAGAGGGGATATCTCTCCCCTTCTCTGGGTTCTTCTCATAGTCGATATACTTAAAGGTCTATGCAACACAGGGTTTAGCGTCACTCAGGGAAATAAACAGGGAAAAATTCTTAGATGCATTGAGCAAAATGATGGAATCAACCCTAACAGGCTCGGTAAATGGGCTTATAAGTGTCAATCTAGTATGGAACTAGTACTCTTTAGCAGGATATATAAATACCACCCTTCAAATTAGCTAGGCTTGCTGGAGTGGAGCTTCCCCTCTCGGATAGCGCAAGACATCTTGGAGTAAGCTAGACTGAAAACGTTCAAGAAAGAATCCGTAAGGCTCAGAATCTTCTCTTCATTTGCAAAAGGACAGCGGGAAACAAACGGGGCTTGAAACCGGCAATGATGCATTGGATATACCTACATTAAAGTAGTCATTCTTACATACGGTGCTCTTGTTTGGTGCAAGGCTACGATTAAGAAGAATGCACGAAATATGTTGTCCAGGGTACAAAGAACTGCATTGTCATCACTAGTGCAATACGCACTAAGTCCACGGCTGCACTCGAGACATTTATGTATCTTTTACTACTGGAATCTACAAATAAAATCGCAAGCAGCTAACAATGCGCTTCGTCTCACTAATGCAGGCCTCTTCAAAACGAGCTATATGGGACATAGCTCTATTCTTAAGGGATCATTCCCCAACATCCCTGACGAAGCGGATGAAAGTCTTGGACCACTCGATTTCGACATACCCTACGGGATATTGTACCCTGTTAGGGAGGATTTGCAAACGATTAAAGTTTCGATCAAAAACGAAATTTCAATTTATACGGATGGTTCCAAACTAAAAAGGCTACGGGGTCAGGCATATATTCAAGAGATACAGACCTACATGTGGCTCTGAGACTTCCGGATACATGCAGTGTGTTCCAGGCAGAGGTTGTGGCCGTAGTCAAAGCTGCGGAACTACTTGAAATGGGATCAATATCCAGGAAGAATATCGCCATCTACATTGATAGTCAGGTTGCGCTAAAGGCGCTAGAGTTCTACACAAATAAATCTGAACTAGTGAGGAGTTGTCGCACTATGCTTAGGGCATTATGTTCGAGTCAGATTATGATGGGTTCCTAGACACTGTAATGTAGAGGGTAACGAAAGTGCCGACCTACTGACCAAAAACGGAGCAGAGCTTCCGCTAAATGATATACTTGAGGGCATTAGACCACTAATGGCCGTGGCTAAGAGAATTATTCTCGATAAAATCAGCAATATGATCGATCTAAGGTGGTCCAACTTCGAAGCGTACAGGGTTTCTAGTTAGATCGAACAAAGTCTGGAAATTTAATAAGACTCAGCTAATCAATGTGAAGAATAGGGATAGGGATACTCTTTGGCCATTGCCTCTTGAGGAAGCACCCCATGAGATTAGGTTTAATGAACACGGACACATGTGTCGTAGGGGACTCTTTCACGTCTTCGTACTTTACTACATCGCTTCGCTACTGTGGCCACTTTATCATTCCTAAGGATATTACTGGAACGTAAGCTTTGTAAATGTGGCAGCGAAGCGGAATGAAGTGGTGAAATAGGATGTGATTGATATAAAACAGGTTGCTGGAAATTTAGTGAGAATATGACGAATTGTAGCTTCAGTTGATGGATCATTTTGATCATAATTCCACACTACACGTAGAGCATTAGGCGAGTAGAGTCCACAGTCTCTGCGACTATGTAATATTTTATGATATACTTTGAAGCCTGGTAAAGACCTACTTTTCTTGAATAATAATAGTACTTGAAGCGACACTTTATCAATTAGAGCTAGTTATCTGGAGTTAAGAACCCAGAATATACATTTAATCTATTCTACAGTAAGGCACGCATTCAGTAAAAAAAAATTTCAAAACGTGTCCTATCAGCAAAAAGTGTATAACATTGAACTCTCAGCGAAATTAAATTATTACAACACTCCTGAATGATTTGGGTGTAGTCTTAATGACAAACATATGTACGATATATACATAATTTCGTTTCAGCATAAAATTGATTTCCATACATCGATTCTTAATACGATGATTAAGGGTGCGTAGTATGGTGTCGTGTCTGTTCCTTTTTGGATTACATCATTGACTTACACGCTTGGATGCCTATACATACTAATTCTTAAATATACACGTGCGCTAGATACTGATTTGAGAGAGCCATTAATAACTAAATTATAAAATAAATTATTTTTCCTTAAGTATAGAACGAGAATCCTTATGAATTATCTCAAAGGACTGAACTGCAATTATTCGGAACATTTCATACAACAATATTTTTTTAAAACGCCCCAAAAAGTGGGATTGATTCTTTGTGTAGTTCAACTGAAATGCAGAGAATTGTAAAGCCTATAAATTTTGTTTTTTTTTAAAATTAGCTTTTTTGAAAAGTAGGATAGTCTGCTTCAAAATTTGGTACGCCATATCGTATATTCCTCAGATATGTATTAATTTTTACACCAATTGCTTACCCAGAAGTAGGCTATTCGAAAGTACCCTCATATTCATTTTTTACGAAAAACCTAATATGCCATCTGATAACACAACTTTTTTTCAAAAACGAAATAAAAGAGAAACTATTTCATGAAGTTTGTATCCTTAAAGTATTCGGTTGAAGTAATGTTCAATCTAGGTAGGTTAGGTTATGTAGTGTAAGGTTATGAGTTTATCATAAGATACTAGGCACCATAGACCTAAACCACTTCCCCCCCGCATTTGATATCCCTACAAATTGTAATACCTCACTGATTTGGATCGAAAACCCAACTTCCACTGGGTTATCAAAGAAGTATTTTCCAATATGTTTTAGTCTACTCCGGGCTATATCTTGATAGTCACATAGTGTAATGTCATCTGTTCTTCTAATGTCGTTGCTTCCTCAGAAGACAATGACTAGAGAAAATCCTTACCGCTGCTCTTAACCGTGCATTCTTTATCATTTCTTTAGGTTCTTACCAATCTAACACTGGTTACAAGGCCTTAGGCAGCTTATATCCTCCTATGCTGTACCATCTTATAGAATAGCGCAGATTGGTGGTTTCACCCCTCTAGTGTCGCTTTGTGGAATCTCTTGGTCCGTACGTCGTGGTCCGCCCTTTTGTTCCATCTGGGATTCCTACATAATACACAAATCCAAAATCCCCAAACCCCAAAATCCCCACCTTTTGAAAAATACCCGAATTGACTATTCCCAAGTACAAAATCCCCAAGCGCAAAATACAAATATTATCCCCACGATCTTTAAGGAGCAGCGAAGCGGAGCGGCAGCGGAGCGTGCGGTGAAGTAATTTTGGATGTTCTATGAAGCATTTATTGTCAACGATTTGTGTTTGCGGATTTCGATATGTGGATTCTAATTTAGGAATCTTGCGACTGGGGATTACGTAGCCAACCCGCAACAAAGTCAACGATTTGTGATTGGGGATTTTAGTTTGGGGATTTTAATTTTGGAGTTTTCGTACCCAACCCGTTCCCTCTATTTCGCAGTGTCTATGCAACTAGTATAATCTGACATGGTTCTATGTACATAACACCGTGACCATTGAGCGGAAATTCTTGACTAGCGGCCTTAGCGCAGCCTAAATATCAATCTTAGGGCGCCTTGGCTCGAGTGATTAGTGCGTTGGACTACGGAGCGAGGGGTTCGAGGTACAATCCACTTGACATTTCTTTCACGTCCCTACCTCTCGCGATCGTCTGATAAACGTCCGAGTGTAATGCAAAAGGTTCTCAAATAAAAAATTGCCCTTCGGATACGGCATTAAACAGTAGGACCCTTCCATTCCTGTAAAGAATATAACACGCACAACATAAATAGTTGTGGGAAGCTATAGGACTTGAGTGAGTCCAGTGTGTTGCCAGAGATTTTTCAACAGTTTTCCCTAGATGAATGCCAACACATCCCTTCTATGACATTTATACTCTCGGATGTTTGTTAGAGGCTTGCGAGAGGTGGGACCGTGAAATTTTTTTGTTGTTGTCTAGGATACGAACTTTCGACGCACTAACCACTAAGCTACGGTCCCCATGTAGGTCGTATATTGTATAAGAATTTTTTGGGCACTAATTACTCCTGAGGTTTGTACAAAGATGTTCAGCGGACGAAAGTTTAGGATAGTCTTCATTCTCCCTGTAAGTGTAGTTCTAATTGTATTGATAGTGCCAATCAATTAGAGTATTAAGGTTGATATATAATATACATAGATGGGAGAGATATTTCAATCCACTGTTGAATGAGGAATTTACCCAATGTCACGCAATAGAGGAAATATCTTGAGGAGGAGCTATAATGGCCGTAATAAGAGTCAATAATCTGGGAAAGCAGTTGGTCTGGGTGCTATTCCAGGTGGTATTTGGAACATGGTCTGTGAACTAAGTATCGAATCGTTTACCATCATATTTAACAAGCTAACAAGAGGACACAGGATACCAGAAGATATGAGATTAAGTATAATAGAGTCCATATAAAAGGGCAAAGGCGTCATTCAGAACTGCCAAAACTTTCGTGGTATCAAAGATAGATAGATAGATACTTTATTCGTTAAAAAATTGTTTACATAGGTTATCGCCCAATTTGCATTAAAAGTAAAGAATTTTGTGAAAAAAGTCTGACAAATATAGTTTACTTACTTACTTAGGTGGGGCTACAATTCAGGGTGAAGATGGGCCTCCATCAATATAGATAAGAACTAAGGTGGGGAAAGCATTTGACAGAGTCCCACGTGAACTTTTATGCAAAGCTCTAAGAAAGCAAATTTTTCCTGAACAAAATAGGAGTTTCATAGAGATAGTGTATTTACGACGTACTGCAGGTCCCATATAGGGTCACAGATACAGCTTTCCTGTAAAGTTGAAGTTCACCAAGCATCAGGGTTTAGTTCATTTCCCTTTTCCAACATTGTAATTGATATGTTGATTGCAGATGTACAGGAAGATATTCGTGTACCCAGACGACATAGTTTTTATAGGCCATTGATGACACAGTCAAGCCAGAGTGATAATCTATGGCAATCAGCTTGCAACGTTACATATGTCCTACGCATTGACATCAAAAGACTCAATATCTTTACTGCCGCCTTTGCAAAACCGATGTCATCGGCCCAACACCTATTATGTACATTAAAGAAAAACTTATTACCCCAACAAATAGATAACTTCAAATACGTCGTCCGGGACTCATATACATATTTATTATTCAAGATGAGAAAATAAACCACGGTGTCGCTCTTCGCATAAACCCAGGCTGGCTCAGTATCAGGAATTATGTATGTATGATCGTAAACTGCCGCTCATACTCAAGGGAACAATTTATAAGTCGATTATGCCTTCAGTATTGAGGTATGGCTCTGAATACTTGGCTGCACTGAATACCTATATCTAACTCAGAGTAACCACAGTTCTTAGGTTACCTAATAGAATAGATATAAGAGCTAGGTCAGGTTAGGCAAATGGGTGCCCTTGTTGACAGTATGAGAAAAATTGTGAAGGGCTCACTTAGACTAGCAATGAGTTCATTCTTCCCAATTATAAGATCCATGACAACATAACCATCAGTCTTCGACGGCTAAACTAAATCACCCAGTTTCCTCAGCTCAATATTTCTAAGAAAATCCAGTTCCGCAAGGAATTAGCTACCAAGAGTGCCTTTCCTTTTGGTGCCTTGCGCTGGACAATTGCATATCAAATGACGGTCATATTTCCTTTTCGACCCTGGAGTTCCTACAAAAGTCGTTATGGGGTAGTCCTAGCCGTACTGCATCATTGTCTATCACGGCGCCAACAGCTATCCGAATATCCTTGCAATTGAGTTTCATGTGATTTGGAGATCTACTTTTGTCATAGACTGGCCATCACGATGTATTAGATACCTGCGCCAGTTAGTTATCCCATTGGATTCAGTATCCATTTCCCTGTTCAAAGTGCTAAGCGGTGTGCTGACCTCCGGAACAGCCTGCGAGGGGCTTAGATGTTACTATAATCTGGATAGTTAATCCGCTAAGAGGTAAGTCCTGATTTTGCCAGGACTGCCATCTGGCCTAATCTAAGTAACCAACCACTTAGACTACGCAATTATCAATCAACCGATTCTGTTATATTGGAAATGGAAAATATAGTATATATGACTATTTTACAAATTGGAACAGGCGGCGTTCCTCAAGGCTCTGTGTTAGGTCCACTACTGTAGAAAATAATGAGTGATGACGTTCTCAGACTTGGAATCCCGTGATGTTCAAAAATATTTGGCTTCGCCGACGACATAGCAATCATTGTGATGAACAAATTCCTTGAGATTGCAATGAAGCTGTCAGAATGGTCCAGGACTGGCTAGTACGCATGAGCCTACAACTGGCGGAAAAAAACAACCGAAGTAGTGCTAATCAGCAGAAGGCAAGTTATGGAGATTATAAGAGTAACCGAGAGCAGTCACGTCGTAGCTTGGCATTATCACAGATGCAATGCTAAGCACCACCTGCAGCATGCAGCTGAAAAGGTAGCAAAGACAACGGCTGCACTAGCAAGGATTATGTCAAATATCGGGGGATCGAAACACAAAAAAGTATT
Organism: Xylota sylvarum; assembly: GCA_905220385.1. Lineage (NCBI taxonomy): Eukaryota > Metazoa > Arthropoda > Insecta > Diptera > Syrphidae > Xylota > Xylota sylvarum. The sequence goes on from LR999960.1 coordinate 12,212,298, forward strand.
ACTCCTAGCGAGAGTTACCGCATGCTCTACGGCTCTCAAATATGGGCTGGTGCCATGAAGACGAAATCATGCAGAAAGAAGGCTGAGACAACTTACAGAACCAACTCGGTGAGAATATGCAGCGCCTTCTGACCAACATCCTACGACACGGTATGTGTAGTGGCTGGGATGTTACCAATAGACCTTAATGCTAAAGAAGCGCAACAGAAGTACCGTGCCAGCAGAACAACAGCAACAGCGACGAGTCGAAGTAATACTATAGTACCACCAAGGACAACTCTGGAAGAATGACAAGAGAGTTACTGTCACTCTGATAGATGCAGAGTTTGATACGCAATATAGACGCCTGGATTAATAGGGACCATGGGGATCTGAATTTTTCATCTGAACCAGATGCTTACTGGTCTTGGATGCTTCACCTACCTACATAAGTTTGAACAACCCCGTATTCTACAAAGTACATGGAAGCAGTGGAGGATGCGAAACTCATCATGTTCCACTGCCCACGATGTTACGTAGAATAGCACCTGCTGGTAAAACAACTGGAAGAAGACGTAACACCCTGCATCCTTAAAAATAACTGCTGAAGGAACTTAAATCAATCGACCAATCTAATTGGTTCACTTATTACGAAAAGATGAAACCTAGCCATGGTTTTGGTAAGAAAACTGGCTTCAACGTTCTTGCCAACGTGGATTTCCCCCAGGTACCCAATCCAACAGTTGTCCTCTTTATTTGGCCGAAGGTATTACACGTACAAAGGTTATTTTATTTAACTCCAAAGCTCTATCGCCACTTGTCGAACATCCTTCAGCATGTTGTCCTTAGTATGTACATATAAATATACTATGGGTCATCGAAATTAATAAAGAAATGTGGTGAACTGCTTTTACGATGGACAGGTTTCGGGCTAATTGATTGGGGTAAACAAAATGTATCCCTATCACGTATGTAAATCAATCAATCAAGTATAGAACGAAATATGTATGTATGTACGAGTGACATTCATAAACTCAATACTTACCACGCTTCATACAAATATAACATGTCTCCCTAATTACATCCGATTGACAGATGTACACAAACATTGTTGACCATTAAAAATATTTATGTTATATACAAATCTGTATGACACTTTTCATATACAAATATTTTTTTTACTAACAACAAATTAATTCCTTTATCCCTCTAGAGAGACACGCAAAACAACAATTTCTCGATGTTCATCGGGCGCAAAAGAATTTTCTCAAATCCATACACGATCTGGCACAGGATCTTGAAATGCGCAAGGTAAACTGCACTCGAATTGTAAATATTTTATGACATAAACACATTTTTTTTTTTTTTCGAAAAATTCCATGTCAACAGTATCGTGTAGATGAATTCAATGGCCAGCTGATTTTCACTCTGCGCAATCACAAGGACGCTATCAATTCGTTGTTGAATACCAACAAAACCATGGAGGAGCTGGAGAAATTCCAAAGTCCCTGGACATTCTGGAATGCAATGTTCTATTGTGGCACGATCTACACGACTATCGGTAAGTGCAAGGGTACTAGGAATATTTTAAAAATTTCTTTCGAACTAAATATTATTTTTAAAAATAATCAAAACTATTTTTGGATAACATATTGTTTTATTGTTGTTTTTGTCGTTCATTTTCGTGTGGCAGACAAAGTGATTAGAAAAATTTGACAGCTCGCACCGCCCACTGTTGGTATTTTGTTGAATAGAATAACACAGTGGATGCGAAAAGGGGTACATAATACATTTGTTTGTGTTAAGAAGATATTGAATTTGAAGTATTTTTGAAAAATAAAAATACATTTAATGGAAATAGTGTGTCCCACTCAATAGTACTAAACGAGGTTCTGAAGTTTGTTTAAAAATCAGTGAACATTTACGGGGATACAAAACTGCATTGACAGAGAGCTGGAGAATGAAAACCCCCAAAATTGTGTCTGCAGTAAGACAGCTCTTGCAATTGCAATAACAAAAGTAGCAATGTGTAAACTACTATACAATAAGTTGCAATTGCAGCAAAGAAATATTGTTTTTAATAAAACTTTTGCTGTGATTTCACCTGCATTTGATCGGTTTACCACTGCAGCTCAGAAGTGCAGGAATTACATTGATAGTGACTAAATGATTTTATTATTTCGTGTGGTAAATACATATATGTACGTTCTTAAGGCTAGGCATTAAATCAAATTTTCTAAGAAACAACATTTGTGAGCTCTATATTTGTGATCGTTTTGATATTGAAGAATCATTTGCGAATACATTACGACACTGTTCTTCTATGTATTTAAAATAAAGTCCTTAACGACGTAAGCATCCTAATGGCTGTCTGAATGTCAGTGCATATGAATGCAACCTTACGACTTTCTATTCGAAGTCTGCGAATGTGGCTGCTAGGCGCTCGAAAATGTTTACTTTTTCTGGATAAATCGGAATTTACACAGTATTTGAGTTCGAAGTCGTAGTCCCTTGAACTCGACTGAAAATCGATTTAAAAGATTTGGATTGAAAGACTGTGGAAAAACCTTCAGATCTTCTCAGGAAATGGCTTAATAAAACTTATTGATTTCCAACTCAGTGTGATTTCAGGCCAGGAAAGTCCATAGTCGATCAAATTTTCACACATCCACAGATCCTGGAAAAAAAAAACCTAAGAAGTCCAAATCGATGCCCACCATCTCTTCATCGATTTTAAGGCCGCATATGACAGTATCTATAGAGACGAGATATACAGAGCCATGTCTAGTTATGGCATTCCTGACAAACTAATTCGAATGCGCAGAATGACGATGGAGAACGCTCGCTGCTCCGAAGTTACAGAAGCTCACAAGTCTACACCTGGGGCACAATCTTTCAAAAGTCTGTGCAACTACTGGCGTATGCCGATGATATTGACGTTATTGATATAACTCAGCAGACTGTCTCTGCCGATCTGCCAAAATAAATCTTGCCAATCGTTGTTTTTGAGCTGCGAAAGCAATAGTAGAGCCTGCATTGCATTGCAGCTTTATTGCATTGAATCATTGAATTGGGTTAACGTGCTTTGGAGGAAGACCTAGTCAAAAAAATGAGCACCAGTCGTCTGAGATGGCTTCGACATATAGAGTGGAAGGACACAAATGATCCGACTCGTAGAATCTTTGTACCTAACCCAAAAGCGCAACCTAACCCAAAAGGAGTGCAACTGAAGCTAGTTACATAGGTTATCAACAAGGCGACTATGGCAGTGTTGAATTGCATACAACGGCATACACTAATGACGAAATGGTAGCAAAAACCATCTAAATTAAAGCTCAGCAGTAAATAAATAAACTTCCTTATCTAGCCTAAGTGGGTATCACGCACCAGGACAAACGCTCAACTATATGAGCAATGTTTAGCCTCACGCCGCCGCTGTATCTGACGGAGAAAAAAGTAATGCTAAGTGCTCTCAGGCTACGTAAGATTTTAAACCTTAAAGGCGGTAAATTTACAGATCACCTGAGAATAGTAGAATACATTTATTGTGGCCCAATTCTTAAGACTCTCGATACCATGTTTAAGAGATTTCACTTCACTAGAAGTTTGCAAGTTGCTTGTAAGAATGCCTTCAGAGCAGAATTAAAGTAGTCCGTATTTATATCTTTTCATAAAGTCAAACAGCTCTTTTACCCCTTAAATCATACATGGTAGCTTGTCTGGGAATGTCTCAATCTTCTCGAAAATCTTGCATCCATTAACAAAGTTACCGTAGCCTATATTCCAAGACATGAAGGTTTCGAGGATAACGAACTGCCTGGCAAAGAGACCGTTGTCGACCACTCGTTGCTACTAAGTCCTGTTTTGGAGTACCACATAACAGTGCCCACTCGAAGATAACACAATGGAAAATCGAAAGACATGCTGACTACTAGCTTAACCTTCAGTGCCTCATGCAAGCGAAAATGTTCATCAACCCCAACCGATATAAGGCCAAGACTTTACTCGATTTCAACAAAGATGACCTAGGCACCTTAACGGCCTAGATATCAGAAATTTAGAACCAGAGACCTAAAGTTATACTGAGGTTTATTTAGAGCATCAATATAACTTCTGGGTACATCATTTGACCCAGTATAAAAAATCTTATAGATCGAAGTGCACGTTAAGGCCCCAGTGTAGTACAAGTTATTCTTGACAAACGGCTTAGATGGAAATTTTATATCAAGGTCGAAAGTTCTTGAACGGAAAACGGCAACTAAGCTTCAGAAGCTCTGGAGAATTCCCTGCTCGGTATGATAAGTGCCATGCGTACTTACCCTACCTTACGGCAGCATTAGAAGCTATTGTTGGGATTTCACCCCTACAAATCTTTATTAGGAAGGCGCCAGCTCGATGCGCTATTAAGCTGTATCTAATAAACTAGGTGACCATGTAGAATACCTGAAATGTCTCGACTCAATTCCCAAACGGGACATTTTTTGCACTATCCCCGTCATCACGGGTAGGGAGTACTATTTCGGTAGGTTATTTGAGGTAAAAATATTGCGCCGAGCAAATTGGTCTAATGGTGTTCCGCCACTAGACCCTAGCGCTCTGGTCTGCTCCACAGAAGGATCGACGATGAAATCTGGAGTTGGAGCTGATGTCTTTGGATCCAATACCAAAGTCTCGATACCTATGAATGTGTTGCATGGTATTCCAGATTGAACTTCATGAAATTGAGATCTGCGCTAGGTTAAACCTTAGTAAAGGTATTAAGGGAGCTAGGATATTCGTCTTTTCAGATACCCAGGCAGCTATATCGGTTAAATGCTGCTACGATGCACTAAAATCTCTTAACAGGCATAACAGGGTGAAACTCAGTAATTGCAGGCAACGAATGGCTCAGAATCTGAGTTCATAAAACCTGAACCCTACAGTGATATCAAATGGGCTACCGCCACAGCGCTTGCGAACACAAACTTCGTCTGGCCCATTGGGAAAATGTATCGGGGCTAACACAATCCAAGCGATTATTCAGAAGAAAATCCTTAATCTAGACAAGGATCTCACAGGTCACTGTAACCTGCGATATCACCTTAACAAACTTAATCTGTGCCCAGAAATGGAATGTAGATTCTGCTCGGAAGATGAATAATCGTCTAAGCACATTTACATTGGTTAAGGAGGCGTATTTTCCACAAAATATATGTTCATCAGCAGAGCTGAGAAAGTCTGCTGCTAAGGACGTACTATCCGTCATAAGGGATGATGTAGAACGTTTGGCTTAGTAATACCCTTTTGATACAATAGATCTTTTCCTAATTGGTCTGAATGTGGCGTTGTGGATTATTCCACTCGCCTACCAACGTATGTACCTAATCTAACCTATAGACTTGTCAGTAAGTTCTTCGAAATACTGAAATAAAAAATATTTTATTTCTAATGTGTTGAAGTGCTAGGAAAGTGTGAAGTATCCTTAGGCACATCCTCTGCATAGGTCTGGTGATTACGCCCACAAAAGACTACAAGAATGTTTCGTTCATGTGTAAGGCTCTCTAGATTTTTCGTTCTTTATGGACGTAATGTCCAATGTTCCAATGTGAACTAACGGCATGACATAGTTGGAATATGTAGCCCGAATGGCTAGACAACAGAAGATCACATCTAATCTTGTGCATGGAACTAAAAAGGGTTTTAAACCTTTGTACGACGCATGAACGCATTCCACTGACCTCCATTTGTACAGTCAAGAGCTGACAGCGTTTTTCCCAATTTTGTATTTTTACAAACAATTGTTTTCCTCTTAATACCAGGTACAGTCCTGACCACCTCTCTATTCATCAAATTCACTTGACATCTCTTCTGTTTGCTCTAAATACTTTTCCATTAAAAATCTCATTATCTTCTTGACCTATTCCAAATATTGATGACCGAATTCCATTTCAAAAATCGAACGGAAATATTGCTTATTTTTCAAGGCATCCAAAAATAAACTACTTCTTACCACTCTAATGACAGTTCTTTTGATGATGTTTAACCCAACTGTCAAAGCGAGCAAAAAACCAAGTGACAGGTACTTTTTTTCGGATTTCTCAGAAGTTCACTTCGAAAATTCGGCGTTTCATAAACAAATTCAGTTCCATTTGAATACGTCCCGCAAAAATAGAAGTCTTATCCATCTGCATGAATGTTTTATATAATAAATTCTTCTCCAACAAGCAAAGCGTGTTTGTTTTTCATTCACTAGCGTCGCCTTACCAGGGCGGTGGCGTGCGGACGCTAGCCAGTTTGCGGAGTTTATGTTGATTAGCGGTAATCGAAAATCCCGTCGAAAGATTCAATCGTTTCGCACTTCAACAAACAATGTAGTATTTCCGATTTTGTATTTACAAAGGAAAACATTTACCAAAACAACATCGCACTGGGGGGCAGGGCAGGCGCTTGAAAAGTTCACAAGTTTTGTATTAAAATAAACTTTATTCCGTCATAGTTTACGACCTATGGGGTATAGTGTTTGGAAAATGATTGTTCGAAAATGGTGACGTGCGGCGGTGTCTGTACTCGTATTTGCACATTGATTGCGGTTTTGCATTGGAAAATCGATTATTTTCCTTTGACGCAGATTTGTAAATAAACAAATGCAAATGAAATAAATTTTGAAATGAGTGTTCGAAAATGCATTAAAACTATCGCTGGAGACGGGCAAATGAGTATGGCAAGACTGTGGATGTGTGAGAGCTTGGAATTAGTCAGAAATGGATTTCATTGAACCGTTTTGTTGTTTTCTCTTGCGGGTGAGTTTGTTTTATTTTGTGAACTTTTTTTTTTGGGAAAATTGGATTTGGAAAATCAATATTTATGTGATCGAGGAGATTAATGTCACTGCGAGGATCGCGAGAGTAAGTTATGAGTCTTAAAACACAATGAAGCGCAACGCTGTAATTGGCACTCTATAGATAGAGGAAATCAATCAGACTTTGTTTATGTTTGTCTACTATAATGGGGCATGACCAATGCTTTTCAGTCTTCTACATACATATGAATGTATCCATGCAAGGGTAGACTAGTTACTTACGATGTAACAGATATAAAAATAATGGATGAAGCATTATGTATAACGTTTAGTTAGAGCACTAACCGACCAAGAAGCATACCTTGCTAGACCTTCGACTGAGCCTAATAAAGTATTTTACAATTGGGAGGCATCTTCTTTCAATAAGGTTTCTCAACAACTTTACGTACGATTTTCATTGCAAAAATCAGCGATGAAGTCCATTTCTGCCTCAACAACTTTGTTACTAAGTAAAATTGTCGCATTTGGACAAGTCAGCAACCCGAAGCCATATACGAAAGCTATTACACCAGCAACTCAGTTCTTTTTCAATGATACTGGCAACACAGTCACAGTGAATGCAGGTCGCTACCGGATCCTTTTGACTGACTATTTTTGGATAAATTGAAAGAGGATGACCTGGCACATATGTGGTTTCAATGACATGGAGCCACATGCCACACTGCTGGTCAAACAATCAAGTTATTGAAGTCGAAGTTCGGTGACTATGCTATCGCCAGAAATGGATCAGTAACTTGGGCGCCAAGTTCGATTTCACTCCTCTGGACTTTTTTCGTTGGTGGTATGTCAAGCCCATAGTCTTTGCCAATGAGCTAGTGATTCTAGATGACGATAGGGTGTAGTGTAGTCTGTATCAAAGTGTTTAGTTATAGATATAGATAGTTAATAGAATAGAATGGCACTGCAACCTTAATAGATTTATTGTGCCCCGCCATATTGCTCTAATCCATGAAATTCTCGAGTTATAACACCTTCATCAGATTTTAGATCGATTAGACTAACCTTCATTTGTTTTGTAAACATTGGAAAGGCTAATTGATATTTACATTTGAAGTACATTAAATCTTGAAGTTATATTTCCATCCCAACGTACTTACACCCAAGGGAAAAATATAGAGACAGCACTCCACAGTTTTATCAGTATCGTAGGGAGAGCACTGAAAGACAAAGAATACCCACTAGCTGCTTTCCTGGATGTCGAGGGGCCCTACAATAATGTCCAAACTGATGCAATACAAAGAGTTCTAGTTGCCCTTAATGTGAACAATAAGATTATCAACTGGATTATGTGCATGCTTAAGAACAGACAAATCAGCTCAGAACTAGGTGGCGCCTAAATCAAAGTGTCAGATTCGAAACGAAATCTTAGTTAAGCTTAAATTTAGTGGACTCAAAGCAATACCATATACAGATGACTTAGCACTGCTAGTCATCTCTTTGTGACCAGATAGAAAACACCTTATCCATGGTTAATCCTTGGACCAAGAACTGCAAAATTGCAGTTAATCCTTAAAAGACATAACTGATCTTTTTATTAACAAAAGGACAATACAGGAATTTAAAATGCCATCAATTGAGAAAACTTCGCTAATAATTTCCGACTACGTCAAGTATTTGAGAGTCATCCTGGATGGGAACTACACTGGAACCTCAACATAAAGAAAAGAGCAACGAAAGCAATGATGGGATACCATACCTGTAACAGGATATTTGGCAAAACCTGGCGCCAAAGTCCTAAAATTATCATGTAGCTCTATACGGCGGTAGTAAAACCGATACTGACGTATGGTAATTTGGTCTGGTGGCACGTACAAAACCACCAATCTTAAGACTATGACTTGGATTTAAAGAATGAGCTGTATTGGCACCATTAGGGTAATGAGAAGTACCTCTACAATAGAGCTGGAGTCAATACTCAACCTAAAACCACTAAACCTCTTTCTACAAGCATTACTCTTTGGCTAAATCAAACCAAAAGCTGGAAGCCTAGTCTGACGGGGCACGCGCATATTCTACAAAAATAAATGGGCAATATTGTATGCACAGACTATACAGCTCCCCGTCTAGACTTTACAATATCATTTGTTACTTCTTTTCCCAATGGAGAAGAATGGCATGGACACTGGCGTTGGCACGGTTTCTCTTCTGAAGTTCTTGGAATGTTTTCCAAACAGTACCGTTTTTTCCATCTAAGCTCCTGACAGTGACAACAGCTACTGAAAAGGCTGCGATAATGGCATTACCACACGCTAATATCACCTTTTTTATTGACAGCCAAGTGACGATAAAAGTAATTTCTGTCATTGAAATAAAATCGAAGCTTGTAAGTCGCTATTGCGAAGCGAGGCAAAATTGTGCCAGCAAATAAAAGAGCTGATGAGTTGGTAGGAAAAGGATCAAGAAACTAAACGAGGCAAACAACACAGTAAAAATTCCACCCTGTAACCGTAGACCAGCGATTGGGAACAAAACACTATTAGTTGGAATGGATCGGAGTCCTGAGTCACAAATAGGAAAATGTGTCCAACTTACAACAAACAAAAAACCGAGAGAATTCTACAAATGACCAAAAAATCCCCGTCTTCACTTGTGGGTATAGTTACCGGATATACCATGCTGAAATATTATACAAAAAAGACGAAACTTAGTACAGACTACCTGTTCAGAGGTTGTAGTGACAAAAATGTGCATGAGGATACTCCACACTATCCTTGACACTGCCAAGCACTCTGTCATATTAGAAATAAAATCTTGGGAAGACATTTCTTCCAAAACTTAGAAGAACTTTCTGACAAGTCTTTAAAAGACTTGATTAAATTTAATATCACTTACGGATGGCTTGAAGACCCATAGGTTCTTTTTTTCATGGGTTCTATAGTAAGGGAGTCATCACCTATAGGACATCATAATGGAACTACATACATTGATCTAAAGGTTTATTCACAGCTCAGTGAACTGCACATTTGCTATTCTAAAAGAACAGAGTTTAATTTATATATCGAATGATATAAAAAAAATGAATTTCAATTAGTTTTTGCGAAGAAATTAACAATTTGGTGATTTTTCCGCGAATAGACGAATGCTTTTTATGAACTGTCAAATTTTATTCACATTCCACACATGTAGAACGCAATTCACGTTGGCGCTAACAAAACATTCGCGAGCGTTTAACTTCACAATCCTTTTGTTTTGTGCTTATTGGTCGGTCAGAGCTGACGATCGACAAATCAAATTGGCAAATTCCTACGACCAGGAAAAAAGTTGCTGTGAATGAAATGTCAAAATTGGCGTATATTCGCTTTCTTCTTTGAGAGCGTTTTCTATTAAATTAATTATTCTATGTACTTGGTGAATTTAAGAATTTTTGAATTCAAATTGATGATCAAAAATTAGACATTTTACTTCTGTAACCGGAACCGGTAGTATGTTTTCTTCATCGTGTTTTCCGGTTTTGGGTGGGTCATCTCTTATCTGTTGGTTTCTTTTGGATTCATATGTCATTTTAACACTGACAGCTCTTATGCGCTCAAAAAATTGACAGAAAGTATTATATTTTCGCGGTACGAAGTGGATCGCTTTGTGCTTGAACAACTTTGGGAAATATTGCAAAGTTACTACTAAAATGGATGCTGTGTTGTCGAAACAGTGCCAATTTGGGTCAAACTAATCCACCAACTGCAGCTGTGGTACGCAAGTTTGTGATGAAAGTTCGTGATACTGGTTTGTTGATTGATAACTGAATATATTCTCGTGTTCGTCCTGTGCACTCAACAGAGAATATTGCAGCTGTTGTGTAGTTTTTGGAGTGGTGGCCTTATTGACTCATTTTTCTGCCAGGAGGACATTAAAAACATTGTGACATTAAAAAAACATTACAGTCAATGGAGAGCGCTACCGTGGCATGATAACCGATTTTTTAGGGCCCGAAATTGAGGATTTGGACTTGGACGAAATATGGTCCGAGATACGTCCAACAATCGAGTCATTGCACACTAAGTTCAATAATAGTGTAATCAGTCGCTTTGTTTATGTTCCTTGGTCAGCACGGAGCTGCTATTTGACGCCGCTGGACTTTTTTGTGGGGTGCCATTAAAGATCGATGCTTTGCGAACAATCCAGAGACCATTCACGCATTCAAGAATAATATTGGTCAAGCTATTCGTGAAATAGAGGTCGAAATCATCGAATATGTATTGAAAAATTGGGTTGACAGTATTGAAATCTTTGGCCCATTCATCATGACTATTTTTTAGTGATAGGGCTTGGCTGTGGGATTTTTCTTATAAAGTCTAATAAAAGATCTAGTAATCATTTTGGTATACAGATGTCTCCATGCTATGCTGCTAAGGAAAAATTTCTTCAACAAATGTACTATGTGTCTCTGGAGCGACACTGAATAGAAGACTTTAGTGCTCGAGAATTTATACTGTGAGCGGAAGTTTATTGCTAATCCAATATTCTCTATCGAGTCCATTTGCTCAGGTACTAAGCACTTTTAGTGCATAGGTACTCCTGGAGAATTTATCGTCAGTTTGACGACTTAATGTACATCTTTTCGTTGTAATTATGAAACATGTCGTTTCTCAGCTATCCCACCTTATGCAGCAATATGCACTTAAAGTGTACAAAGCAATTAGGAAGATTGTTTTGCGATTTCCAAACATTATGAAATTTATCCGATACTTCAGCTCAATATTTTCGAAAACATGTTACCTATCTAAACATCCACAAGGAGTCAAGATAAACATACTGTTCGTTCTATATACCCCCATTAACATACCTTGTTTATATGCACTATTTCCATGAAATAACATCATCACAAAGGAATAAATAACTAAAATTTGCTACACTGTATCCACTGGTGTTTATTTTCAAATCAAAATGTCCATATGACTCTAATCAAAACGAATCAAAACCATTCGGGAAATAATAACTTCATCCTTTCCACAGTCTCTTAAAATACCACCACAAGCTACCTACTACCTACACCAACCAACCAGTATAGACTATTTCCTTCGATAATAATCGTTTCCCATTTGTTTCGCTATAAAATCGCAATCAAAATAATCAAAATCATAAACACATTTCCCAACCGAATTGACCGCAACCAAATTGAATCGAATTCGAGACACGCGCTTTTCCTCGGAATTTTCAAGACTCCTCTCGAAGGCGACATCAAAATTTTAAATACAGAACAGAATTTATCTCATACATGTGTCGCTATGTTAGTCATTTTCGTCATAGTGTGAAAATTTATTGCAAAAACCAACTCAAACTCATCATGGACTCTTAAATTTCGTCACTCGTGACAGAATTGAAAATAAGACAAAAAAATTATTATATAGTGCTGTTGGTTGGGCTATATTTAGTTGCTTTACGCACTCGATTTATTTTTTTTTTTTGTTTTTTAAAGGAAAAAAGAAAAACCCACCCTGACTAACTATAACGAATGTGTTAGGTGATAAGCCGCCTTGAGAAGACATCACTTTTCACATGCTGTACACTATTAAATATAATTTGAGATACGAGGGGTGTACTCGTAAAATTATGATTTTCATTGACCTGCGGGTGTGGCAATTGAAATGTAAATAATTTTCATTTTCAATTTCATTTTCATCGTCCGACACTTCAATAATAATTATAAAATAAACTTTTTCTAATACTTTTAGATTATGTAAACTTTTTTTTCTTGAGAAAAAGTAAAGATTTATCTAAAGAAGGTGACAGTTTGTTGCGTGCAGTATTGTGTACAGTGGGGTTGATATGATGTCCCACATCCAATTTATAAACCGATTATCACATCCAACGTACATTTGTAGGTTCTTAGAATTCTGTTACTAAAGCATTTTTTTTTTTAAACCATTGTCCATATGTCTGACGCTGCGACCTGAAAGATCTATTGCATCATCAGGGTTCATTTAGTCTAAGAGAAGTACCACCTCCCTAATGAAGGATAGTATGTCCTTAGCAGCAAAATTTCTCAACTCCACTGACAAACATATTTCTTTATGGAAAATACGCCTTTTTACGTACTTTTTAAGGTGTAACCTCAGGCCGCAGCGACCTGTGAGAAAACCAGCTTGCAAATACTATCCTTGTCTAGATTAAGAATTTTCTTGTAGGAATAAGGCCTAAATAATCGCTTGGATTGTCTCAGCCCCGAGACATTTTCCCAGTGGGCCAGACGAAGTTTGTGTTCGCAAGGATTTATCAGCGCTGTGGCGGTAGCCCAGTTGATACCACCGTAGGGTGCAGGTCCTATGAACGCAGACTCTGAGCCAGCCCTAGCTAGTTAATCTGCAGATTCGTTGACTGCAATTCCTTGATGAGGGACCCAACCGAGTTTTCATTAGTCTTCGTTTTGTCATATGGTACCGCAGAGTTTTATGCCACGTGATGACTCCTATCAGGGTTGAAATGGATCTCCTATCCTTTTCCATAATTCTGTCGCTTCTGCTCTGATCGAAACAAGGCCATATACTTCTTGTGATGATACAAGCGTCTAGAGAATACCATCTGATGTTAGCCTCCTTTCGGGAGAAGCACCCTGCCTCGAGCTTCAGTGTGCAAGGCGGGATGAATACCGAGGTGTCGAGTTGTTCTGATGTGGAAAATACACTTGCGGCCAATTCATCGGCTTTCTCATTAACAGGTATGTTTTCATGTCCGGGGACCCAGCTGAACATAACCTTGTGCTGTGTTCTTAAGCTCGTTGAAAAATCTGATACTTTCCTGTGGTATTGCCTTCAATGTAGTCTCACGGGCAGCTACATATTATCATTACTAGGACCTCCGCTTGGAAAATATGCTATGATACGGGAGGAGAACTGAGTTGGATTTGCCCAGCGGTTCATGCCTGAGCCCATGCCTACATCCATCTTTGATCCGTCCTTGAAGACAGCTTTGATACGTGTACTGGTAAACTGACCACCTTTCCATTCTTCTCTGCTCGGGAACGAGCTTGTGAAGGGTCTCTTGAAATCTAGGTACAACGTAAGGTAATCCGTGGTAGGTATGTATATTTCTTTTATATTTTTCCAGGATCATAGAATGACCCGTTGTATTTTGTCTCCAACCATCTGACTGACTTATTCTTAGGGCACTAATAGCTGCTGAGGTTTGAACGAAAATATCCAGTTCTGTAGTAAACGTGATTCTCATTGCGCTTGTGGTGTCACTACAAGACAATCTCTGTATCTCCCTGAGACCGATTAAGTTAGTGGTCCTGTTGGCGGATTGCCACCGTACAAGACAGCCATTAGTCAGAATAGGTCTTACTGTAGTCGTCTACATCCATAGTATAATTTTGGATTTTGGTCTCCAGGTTTTCCCAAACATTGTACTGCATGTATAGAACCCAATAGTGTTTTTTTTTTGATCCTTTCATTAATGTTAGGCCTCCAGTTCAGTTTCTTGTCAAGTACGAGGCTTAGATATCTGGCGCGGTCCGGGATTCTAATGGGATGGCCCCCTATGGAACTTATTGTTAACTTAGAAATTTTTCTTCTTTTTAGTAAATAATACCAGCTCGGTCTTCTGGGGATTGATCGCTAGTCCATATTTCTTGACCCAGGTGTCTAGGGTCTTCAGAGCACCTTCCAATTCTTCACTAAGGGTAGGGAGGAATTTTCCCATAACCATCAATATGACGTCATCCGCATAGGCGATTGTCTTGACCCCATTATACCTGAGTTGTATGATTACTTCATTTAGTAGAATGACCCATAGTAGTTGTTAGATTACTCTGCCTTAAGGGGTACCTTTAGAGACGTATGCTTCCAACTTCGTACTCTTGTGATCCATTATAGTGTGTCTCTGCTCAAGAATTTGCACAATCCAATTGGTCAGAATATAGTGGATATTAAGGTTTGAGAGTGTTCTACGCACTGTGCCCGTTCTAACATTGTTGAATGCTTCTTCAATGTCTAAGAATGCAGCTAAAGCGTATTCTTCATCTTTTTCCGTCGGAAGGTGGAAATCTTTTAAAGACCAAACCGAGTCCGTACTCAGTAACACAATCTACTTCTACACCTGGTGTTCGTGGCACTACCGTCAAGCATTTCATTGTGAGAGGGGACTTCAGTCCTAGGTTCTCGGCTCATTCGTAATGGCAACCTTCTGTGCTACATTTTGTTGTCGCTCCTGTTTTCGCTGTTTCTTCACAATGTTTGTGACAGTGTCGCTAACTGCTTCTAAGCCTCTACCCAGTCGCTAACTGCTTCTAAGCCCAGTGAAGTTGTCAGGGGTTAATACCTCGCCCAGTAGGTTTACCAGCAGGTGCTGTTCTACATAATATCGTGGGCAATGGAACATGATGTGATCCACTCCTTCTTTGGACAATACGGATTGTCGGCATCCATGGCCAGTAAGGATCTGGGTCAGGTAGAAATTTAGCTTCACATGCTTCCTATTAATCCAAGCATCTATGTTGGGTTTCAATCTCTCTGGCCACCTGGCTTTATTATAGTGATACCATCTCTCCTGCCATTCTTCTAAACTTGTCATTGGTGGTTCTTCAGTAGTTCTTCAGTCACGCATGGTATTTCTATCGCGGCATGGCATCCACATTTTGATTAGAACTTAGATTCTTTCTTAAGGTTAGCCCTTTAGTGGATGGTAACTTATGGTTGGTTACTGAGGTTAGTAATGAGTATCCAAGTTCGACAGACTGAACTGGGCAACAGTAAACATACCTTCACCATATTAAGCTACTTGCATGACCTGCGCCTGACTCAAAAAGCTAAGTAGATCTATCTATAACCCTAAAGCCCGTAAAGTATTTGATCAGTCAGTGGAAGAAGTCCAGACTAAAGAAATCTAAGAACGGATTTGGCTGAATAATTGGCATTGAATGTATTATGGATCCTTGCTAGAGGGGATTAGATACACAATCCGTAGGTGCCCAGTTAGTTCGTCTATTTTTTATTAACAAGTTGAATGGATTTTCAGCTTTTATTAATTCGTTTAGATACGCATTGGGGTAGATCCAAGAGTCCTTTCAGAGCACCTGTTGGACGACGTAGGCCGAACAATTGCTGAGTGAAACAAGCCAACCTAGAAAACTGTGAGTTCAAGAAGTCGTACGAGTGAAGAATAGAGTCTTTAACGTAAGAATTCGCATGGGCGACTCCGGTTCTCGGAATGGAGTATACTGAAGGAAGGAATCTTGGTCGGTGCTTGTCGAGGAATTGGAAAGGAATTGAAAATTTTCGAAGAATTCGAATCAAACGATGCTACACATCTTGAGTAACTTTAGAAGGCTTAATCTCGCGCAGGACAATGAGAACGACCGACTTATGGTCTGTAGGTCTAAGTAGATAGGAAGGTAGAAGGGGTAGCTGCATATGCAAATAACCAATGGATCCATTGTGAATCCCTGTCATGGAGTAACCAAAAAGAAGACAATAGTGTGTAGGTCTAAAAACAGTCCATTGAGCCAATTCAGTAAAATTTGGCAAACCTGCTTGTGTAAATGAAATCCAGCCAAAAATATCCAAGGCTTTCGGTAAAGAGTGAATGCGGTATTAAAAACGCATTTCAGCGCTATAATTGTGTCTAGATTAAGGGATGAATAATAGAGCTTTAATGCTGACAGAAGCAATTCACTTTCTAAAATGGTACAAGAGAAGGCTTGGGAGTGAAGTAGGTTGCTGTATGAAATGTCCACAGCGCAGATACATGCGCCTGAAATGAGACACTATTTCTACATTAAATCGCAGGAATCAAGTAAGAAATATGGCTTCTAGAGCGAATGTCCTCAAGCGGACTTCGAAGACATACCTAAGATGAGATGATTGAACTTGCTTGCAGATGAATATTTGCTTATGACTTGAAGTCTGTAGCTTTCAGGATTTGCTGCTTCCTTTGGAAATCGCTTTGGTTTCCTATCTAGAAAGAAAGGACTAAGATCAGTGGTTTCAATATATAGAATAACAATGAAAATTAAATTATTTACTGATGGTGCATCCATATTGAATCTAGTAAACGTAGGTTTAAAAATGAACAAATCTTCTGTTGCGTACTAAAAATGTTCCCCACGCCACCGACAGGCTATCAATAATTGTTTTAAATTTTATATTCATACTAATGTCACTTACGGCACCGGGGGTTATTTATTATCTCCAATGGTTCGACACCAACCGTCTAAATATTTGAAAATATTTGCCATCAGCAGCGCCAGAAAGTGTTTCAAAGTCACTGCAAATAAATTAGAAAAAAAACGAAGAAAAAAAATATTTATATATCTTTTTAAACTTATATCATATAGTCGCAAAGAAAATGGCCTACGCAGTAAATTGTCGAGTGGGTGTGTTTGCATTTTCATATAATTAAAATAAAAATGAAGCAGACAATTTATAAGAAATTTTGTTGATGAAAATAACTCATTAATGAGACGCATTTTTGTGACTGAAACTATGTGCCTGCGTTATAAGTGGGTGCTCGTGGATTTAGTGGAAAGCGAAAGTGTTAAGTGTATTATGCTGTGGATTTGTTTCAAAAACACCTCTGTATTCAAAATATTTTTAATAAGATATGAGGAACCAGGGACAGAAAGGGGAGAACTTTCTAAGACGACTAAATTGGCATGATTTTTCAGGAAGCAAACAAAGAGTGAGTGTTTGATGACTCTCTCATGATCGTTCACAGTTCGACTAAAAAGAAAGGGACCTAGATGGCTGCCTTGTAGAACACCAAAGCTGACCAAGAAAGAAGCCGATGTGAGAGGCGATAGAGTTTAGTGATGGGAAGGGAAAGATTGGAAGGTTAATTTTTAAGAATGTGGCAGAGAGACCAGCTGGACCGGATAGATTTAGACTAAAGTGGCTATCTGTAGATACAGACACACTTAAACTAGAAGAGGACCTTTGTGAAACCATGAATATTTCCATTTTTACTATCCAAGGACTAATAAAACCAACAAGAGCTTCTTATGAAGCGATGGATGCTTATGACATCTAAGAACGACAGCTCCAGGGACTAATAAAACCAACAAGAGCTTCTTATGAAGCGATGGATGCTTATGACATCTAAGAACGACAGCTCCAGGGACTAATAAAACCAACAAGAGATTCTTATGAAGCAATGGATGCTTATGACATCTACCTAAGAACGACAGCTCCAGGGATTAATAAAACCAAGAAGAGCTTCTTATAAAGCGATGGATGCTTATGATATCTAAGAACGACGGCTCCCTGGGGCATTGAAGAATAGAGCTCTTAAATCGTGCAGTTTTCTTTGTGACAAGGCGGGATATGTAAAAGAAGATTTCCTTCTACTCTTCGTCCCTGCAACTGCTCCAGAAATCATATGAAAACAGGCCCCGCATTTGAGCATGTAGTGCCTATCAGACAGTATCCCATAACCACCGGCCACCGATTACTCAGCTGAACTTTGATCGCTTTAGCATAACCAACTTGGCAATATGTTTCTAATCCAGCTTAGACTAGATCTACTTTGATATACTACACATCGAGCCATTTTTCCACCTATGGTTGGTCCTACTGAAAGCGTTCAGAGAGGCATACCAGATTTTGGTATTTAGGCAGAACTGCACCCTTCCTGGCGAACTTGCCTTGCCGGAATGTCTCTATGGACTGACGAGGGCAAATATGAATGTTGAACGATTGCCAGTTCAAAGAGCACCATTTCAGGGACTTTATTGACGGCTGACTGTCAACGAAAATACTAATATCCCTTACAGATACTGTATTACATTTCAACCAGGACAAGGCTTCCTTAATCACCTAAAATTTCCGCCTAAAAAACATTATAATGATCTGCGAGGTGAAAGAAGATGCTCAGACTGAACCATCTGTGTATAAGTAAACTGAACTACCATCCAAGGTGGGATAGTTGTCCCATTTACTGCGGGCAGGGATGCTCTTTCGAAAGTAATAGTCAAATCTTAGTCGGAGTGTAGTCGATGTTTTCATGTGTAAAGTTGAATAGACCGAGGATCAAGGAGTGGCCAGGGTAATAACTAGACTAAGAGGAATGGTCACATTGGCAACCATCTTTTTGACAGCTAGGGGAAGCAGATGAAAAATGACATGCAGTACTGCAGAAGGAGTATTTCTTACTGCAAAGCTTATACAGAAACCTGCAAGAGCTAGCGATTAGGTAGGTAGGTTGCGGGGGTGACTGCACTGATAAAGTGTGCAGGCACTCGGATCTTCATGGATCCATTGTGTTCCCTGTTGTGAGATACCTGAAATGAAAGACTATTATTACCAAAACTTAATCCAAGTCGGAAGGGGCCCTCCTAAGCCATCCGGTTTTCGTGATGAATTTTAGGTCGGTTTTAGGTGGCGTGTTAGCTAGTTCGTTGAGGTCGTTGAAGATACCTTTCCCAGGGTAGAGTATCTTGTTCTGTTGAGGCTTGGGCATTCGCAGAGGAAATGTGTCCTGTGTTTCTCTACTTCCAGGTCGCCACAGCCTCTGCATAGGTCTGTGGTGCTGATTCTCATGCTTCTGAGGTGGGTCGCCATTGAATTGTGGCCTGTTAGGATACCTGTGAGGAGGCTCAGCTGTGGCCTATTCAGCGATAGAAGTTCCCTAGTCCTTCTTCTGTTGTATTGGGTCCAAAGCCTTCTCGAGACGCGGCATGAGGAGAGTGTTGGCCATGTTGAGAAACTCCAGGGTGATTTTGAACATAAAGAGGCTAATGGGCGTTTAGAACCGAGTAGTCTACTGCTAGGCCTTTTGATTCTGATCCTTTTCTCGCTAGCTCATCGGCCATTTCATTTCCGTGGAGGCCCTTGTGTCCCGGAATCCAGTATAGCGTGGTGTTATGCTTTGAGCTGAGGGATTTGAGTTCCTCTTTGCATCTCTTGACCAATTAAGAGTTGGTTGAGATGGAGGTGATGGCTTTGATGGCTGCTTGACTGTCTATATAGAAATCGATAGGTACGTTGTTATTCAGAGTGGATAAGTCCCGGCAGGCCTCGGTTATACCATAAACTGCACCATTTCACATTTCAGCTGGCTATTACACCAAATAGTATTATATGCATGATGACGGACACATGTAACCAGCATGTGATTTGAGGTTTCATATCCTAGCTTCTACCTATATCCTTTTTACAGCAATTGAGAGTTACTTTTGCTTTTCTTACGCATTCTGTGAATGTCAAACCATTGCTCCGAGTAGAATAAAGTACGAAAGATACTTTATCAGCTATTTAGAGGAGGGTGGTTCCTTGAACAAAAATGAGTCTGTTCTGTAGGGAAATTAAGTGTATGGGCGAATTGGTTTGGGTTTGTGACCCAGAAGATACCCAAGAGATCGCAATGGGCCCACTATGGTGGATGGATTTTCTGTAAAAGAGAAACTGGAGCCTCCTGATCGTAGGAGGGTCTATGAGGGTAACTTTTTATTTCCTCGTGAAGAGAACAAATTCGGTTTTGTGTCCAGTTCCCATTCGGAGTCCCATCTGATGAGAAGAATATGAGAATATTGAAGGATTTCCCTGAGAGTCTCCGGCTATTTACATACTTGAGGCCGCAATGGCAACATGATCCGCAAAGGCAATCACTCTGAATCCTATCCTATCTAGATCTACTAGTAGCCTACTGATTAACAGATTCCAGAAAATACAGGACAGGACACGGCGTTGGGGTGTCTACTTTTAAACTTGCAAGTCCGACCCTCTCCCTCAATATTAAGAAAGGCCACCATGCTCCTTAATCCTTAGATACATAGATTCCAGTGTTTTCAGCAGAAAGGAAGGCAGACTGATAGGTCGACGATTCTTAGGTTCCACTTGCGAGCTTTTGCCTGCATTAGGTATGAAGACGACTTAAACCTCGATTAACGGTGTGGGAATGTATAGTAGATTGCGTTCGACACAGCATTGGAGAATGGAAGGAACATCACAAGATAGCTATAACTTTAAGGTTGTAAGTTACTTTGTCTACCTTGGAAAACAACACCTCAGCAGAAATAAAATGAAGAATAACTCTTACCAATCGCGGTTTCTTTGGACTGAGAAGGCAATTGAGTAGTAAGGCCCTATCCCGAAAAACTAAGGAGACTCTATATAAGACCTGCTTTATGGTGCTGAAGCTTGGACTCTATCCAAAGCTGATAAAGATATCCTCGGTCACTTCAAGAGAAAGATTCTTCCCAAAATTTTCGGTCCCGTTTGGGTTTACGGGCTTTGGAGGAGGAGATTCATGAGTGACATCTAAAAAAGGATGCATTTGAAGTATTCTAATATCTACATATAAGTCTAGCTCTTTTATGATGTATGTATATAGCCTTAGACTAGGCAATGTCATGTATTTAGAAACTTACAGTATATCTGGGGCGTGAAGTTGTCCGCCCCTTCTTTCTTGTCGTAAAAAAGTTTGCTCAAAGCCATCATTATTAATGGCGATGACAGACGATTATAGGATTATGTCCAGACGGCAATACTTTATGTATTTATCTTATTTAACCGCATGTTTACTTTCGAATTCACAATATAGTGGATTGTTGCAAATTCATTTGCCTCGCGTGGACGCTGTTAAAAAAAAGGTTATAAATAAGTTCTGTCATCTGCATTAGAAACTAAACACCAAGTGGTGATAAAATTTTATTTTAAACTCAACCAATATAGACCAGCAAATGATTTTAGAACAGTCTTCAAATATAGTGCTGCTCAAGCTACATTAGCCGGCAAATTTTATTAGAAATACATTCTCCTAGAGGAGACTTAACGCAAAAGACTAAAATTGCACTTCGTCTACAAAATTTAGTAGCAACTTGTTTTTATTATCCAAAATCTTAAGGCATCCGTAAACAAAATACCACAGCTTTGGACTGACTTTCTACATTAAATAGAAATACTTGACATTCCTCAAAATGGTTTTTACTTTCCAACAAATAATAACTTTTGATTTAATGCGCGCATTTCTCTGTCAGTTTTAATGATTCGCCCGGCAAATATTCTACAACCCATAAAATTATTATAAATTTACTGCTAATGAACAAGTTATAGGCTATTATATTGTAATTAAAAATATAAAATAAAATTAAAAAAATATATAATTTTTTTTAAACTGCTTATAGTGCGTGACAAATTCGAAAAAAACGTTCAAATAGTTTTATGATTACGTGGCGTGTTCTATTAAATTTTTTTTTTTTATGATTTTGAAAAAAACAAAAACTGTGTTTCAATGTCAATGACGACATTGGTCGTGAAAAAAACAAAATATCCTTGACGTCATTGGTCGTGATAAAACATTAGTTTTCAGTGAGTATTCAAAATTAATTTCTATTCGTATACCTAAGGCAAAATGTTTTGAAAATAAAAATTTTGTAAGTTATAGATATCATATGGCGAATGGTTAACAATTTGTTTTCTCATAAATTCTCACGTATTTCCAGATTTATTTTTGTAAGAGACGTGCAAAATAATAATAAAAAGAAAGAAATGAAATTGATTTATATGCTTGAGTGCTTTTATTAAACATTTTTTTGGCAAATTAAAGAATTTTTAAATGTTATATAGAATAGGCAATTTATACCGAGTTTATCCGGATAAGTTATTGACCCTTTCGAAGAAGTGTTTTATTTTTTGGTTGAGAAATTTTGTTGTTTTTCTTATACAAATGGTATAAGATTTATTTGATGAGTCTAAAATATTAGGTTGATGTCTGAAATTTTAAGAAATTTTCAAGGTCTTGGTTAGATCATTGCCGACATTAGTAGACCGATCGATGCCCGATTTTATAATTGCTTTTGCTTCATAAATTCATCAAGACTTTACAAATAAGACATTGTTGGGTGGATTAGTTGAAAACGAATTTGACAACAATGCAGGTAAACATGATGCCAGATGTGCGTCAAATATACTGCAGGTATAAAATATATCAATATATGTACATATTCAAAACAGTTCCAACAATGTAACCAACAAACCCAGCTTTGTTGTGGATGATATTGAAAAATCATTGTTGGGGAGAGAACATACTGTACGATTAAGGGTCATTTAATGTTGAAACCTTTGATTCATAAATCTCCAAATATAATTGTTCGATGCTGAACAATAGGATTATTTCTACAAACCTATCAATTCTCAAATACCATAAAATTTTCTGGAAGTTGTCCTCAAACAGACATCCTGTCTCCTCTACTATCTTACTTATTTACTTAGTCAGCCAAGATAGACAAAGTCTTTTACTACCTCAAAGTTATACCTGCCGACAGTGACGTTCTGTCAAATTCGTCTATGTTTTGTGTCCCCTCTTGCTGTCAGCATATACTTTGTTTTGCACTCATTTACACCTGAACTCATTTCGACTTCCGTGTCAATACTAGTGGTGGCAGCCCGCTGAGTTCTTTTTTGACATCAAAGGCCTCTGTGAGGTCGTTACCGAACTTTGTGGAGTAGCGAGCTTTCTCTATCATCATTCTACACAAACGAACGAGTTTTGGATGAATCCTAAAACTAAGCATCGCTCTGTATAGCTTGTCTGTATAAACTGCTGATTGTGCTACAAGAAGTCGATAAAAAAGGGGATAGGACCTACAAGTACCATGAAAATTTCTGCGGATAATAGGAATACTCCATTTCTCGAATATACATATGTGGCTCCAGAGCCAGAGACAAAGCCAAATGGCTTTCAAAAAAACTTAGATTCGCAGTGAACCTTCACATTAGGAAACCTACAGAATCTAATTATGCCCAATGTTGGTCAGTAAACCAACCTCATCCAGATTGTTGAAAAAGTATCTTCCGAGGTAATATCCTCTGCGATATGTAGGTCGTCGCAAGAACTACATGTGTCCTTGTTTGTTAAACCTAATCACACTGTCCGGCGTGCTTCTTTAGAAGGCAATGGCCAGAGAGTATCCTTATCGCTGTTCTTAGCTTTGACCTGCTTAGTTTTATCAATTCCCTAGATTTTTTCCGATTTAACTTAGGCTATAAAGCCTTAGAGACCCTGTGCTTTTGGTGATTTTTTCGAGAATAATTCTCTTAGCCACGGCCATTGGTACCCTGGCTAGTTTTGGAACCATCCGTATAAATTGAGATTTCGTTTTCGATTGAAACTTTTTTCCCTTGCCAATCCTCCCTATCAAGGCACAATATTTCGTAGGGTGTACCAAAGTCGATTGTATGAGTGACTTTCATCCATTTCTGAAGAATAGAGCTACATATGTCCGATTTGTAGGACTTAGCTCTATTTTATTTGTAGGTCCAGTGTTAAAAGATACATAAAAGCTTCCAGTGCAGCCATGGGCGTGGTACGTAAAGCGCCAGTAATGGAAATGCAGGCTGTTCTTTGTACCTTGGTCAACAAATTCCGTGTATTCTTGTAGATCGTGGCCTTCCACCAAACAAGAGCCCCATATGTTAGAATGGGTCTAACTACCATAATGTATAACCAGTGCATCATTGTCGGTTTCAGGTCCCACTTTTTTCCCGCTGTCCTATTGCAGATGAAGAGAGTACTCTGATCCTTACGGACTCTTTCCTGAACGTTAAGTTTCCAATTCAGCTTACTCTCTAGTACCGTACCAAGATACCTTGCGCGATTCGAGAGGGAAAGGTCCACTCCAGCAAACCTAGGCAGTTTGAAGGGTAATATTTGTATATTTTGCTAAAGAGTACTAGTTCTATACTAGATTTAGACTTATAAGCCCATCTAGCAACCCTGTTAAGGGCTGATTCCATCACATCACTCAACGTATTTAAAAATTTAACCTGAACTCAACTCACGACATCATCGGCATAAGCAGTGACGCTAAACCCTGTGTTGCATAGATCCTTAAGTATATCGTCTATGACAAGACCCCAGAGGAGGGGAGAGATAACCCACTTTCTAGTTATCGATTTCCTTATTGAACTAAGTCCGAGAGTGAATTTGATATTTCTCGTGACGAGCATCTTGCAGAGCCAATTGGTAATGCTATGCTCGACATTTATCCTTTCCAGGGCACGTTTAATTGCTTCCCCTCTTATGTTATTGAAGACCCCTTGAATATCTAAAAAGGCAACTAGTGCGAATACCTTATGCTGAAGGCTGCTTTCTATTGCCTACTACCTCATGTAGAGCTGTTTCTACCGATTTACTCTCAAACTATACATGCTGAGGAGTAATAGCCGCAATAACTTGTTCATAAATAGCCGTTGCAACACTTGCTTGTTATATGAATGTCAAGAAGCCTCTCCAGTGTCTTGAGGAGAAATGACGAAACACTAATGGATCTATAGTTTTTCGCTGAAGTGTGGCTTGGTTTACCTGCTTTGGATATAAATACGACCCGCACTTCCCTCCGTACCATAGGTACGCAACCTAACCTTAGACAATTTATAAAAAAAAATTCCATGACCCTGTTTATAACCTTCCCTGGAGCCTTCTGCAGCATGGCTGGTAGAATGCCGTTAGGACCCGGCGGATTGAAAGGGACGAAAGACATTATAGCCTAACGTAGCTTCTTCCATATGACGAGATGATTTAACTTTTCCTGTACTGACAACCTGATGAATATACATTATGTATCTGAACAGTTGGTAAACCACTTCTTGGGAAGTAAACTTCGACTAATGTTTCTAAAACTTCCTCACTACTTTCTGCCCACGATCCGTCAGATTTTTTAATGAAGCTGGGAACTGCCGAGTCTTTTGCCATCATTTTGCGTAGTCTGGAAGCAGTAGTATCTGCGATCGATTCACAGAATAGCTTCCAGGATTTCCTTTTCGATTGCCTAATCAGGTATTTGAGCTCTTTCTTTCACTCTTTATATTCCTTCCATGTTATTTCATCTCCTACCACCTTAACCCTGTTGCAAAAATCTCTGACCTGCATTCTCTTGGAGTTTATCTCTTTATACCAGACAAACTTTTTCGTAAGCCGTGTTCATTATTTTGCCTAGATTATCAACTGTCTTCTCTATATCTGCGGGGCCTACAATGCGAAATGGCCTATCCTCCAGATGTTGCCTAACTATTTGTTTAAACCTACTCCAGTCCGCTCTTTTGGGGTTTCTATAGGTGTTGTAAGCCCATATTGGAAGTTTAGTTGAAAACGAATCCACCTGTGATCCGAAATGGATGCCTCTTTTAGAACCCTTCATTTATCTACTGTTGGGGAGTCAGTAGATGAAGCTAGAGTGACGTTTAATACTTCTTGTCTGTTTCTCACCACGAAAATTGGTGGTTATACTGCTTACTGAACACGCAACGTCAAAGTCGATGTAGCACAGAATACAGGACTTAAAGGTAATTCTCATTAAACCGCTGATAAGTCAATGCCGTCTACTTGATTTCTCAGCAGTTTCTTCATTTCTCTGTTATAAAATCAAAGAGGATTTGAAAACCCCAAAAAATAAGGAACAAGCCGCGTTTTAGAAACCAAATAAGGTCAAAATTACAACTTACACGAGGTATGCGTGGAAAAGTCAAAGCTATTCTCGGAACTCTAAATGGACGTGGTGGTGGAACAATGAAACCAAAAAAGCTTGGTAAGCAACAACTACCACTCGATCAAACTAATGATCGATCCAACTAATGAGCCCGATATTCGATGCAATCCAAAGTTTGAGAATCCTAATAGACACAGGGATACCAAGGATCAACTTTTGAATGACTATACAGTATATACCTATATACTGCGCAGTACTACAACATCAAACGTTCCAAAATGCAGACAAAAATAGTGTTACAAAGCATCACGTTTCAAAACGCATCATGAATGAATTAGCTGCGCAAATAGTGCATCATTAATTCTTGTCATGCAAAAGATTTTTCTGCTGTTGTTCTGTGTTTGATTTGGAAGTGGAAGATTTTACAACTTATTAAACGAATCATACTTTATTCGCTGTAGCGTTCAATTTATTGACATGTAGTTGTTTCCGATTGACAAAAGCATCGCGTAGCGTTCCAAATCGTGAAAAATAACAAAAAAAAAACATCATAAATGCATAGCAGTCTCAAAGCATGAAGATTTTGCATCACCAAAGCAGTGTGCAGTCACGATGTGTATTTTTTTTTTGATGTTTTGGAATTCAGCCAGCATTATCCATATAAAATTAAAGAGTTGCTTGTGCAAGGCACTGTCACTGCTTCTAGATGTATTGGTAGTCAATGAAGTAAGAAACCTGATGAAATCGGTTCTTAAGAAGAAGTGAATGATGACAGTTGGTCTTGGTGTAAACCCCTCCAAAACCGAAATAGTATTTTTTACAAGAAAAAAAATCCTTGCATTACTGCTATCAAAGCCTGCACTGCCTATATAGAGATAACAAAGATATCTACTTGGACACAACGCTGGCGATTGTTTGACCAGAGCATTCCTAGATTAAGCTTAAGTTCCAAAAAGTCAATAAGAAAACATAAATAAGTACAGTGCTAATGTCACTCTCTGATATATTCCCAGCAATCCCGAAGAATATTCTGAAATCGGCATTCGAAAAGCTGTATTGAGCACCATTCCGATGACTCGTTATACTACTGAAAATTCTTTCAGTCTTCTACTCTTCGGCCCTCCACTGATATTAATTCGCCATCTAAGCGGTTCATTTATGAGGTAGCGAACTTTTCTAACTTCACTTTCAATAAATAAGTACAAGACAGGTTCACATCACTGTTGTATTGCTCAAAGACACCACATGAAGAAGCTTACACAGTTGACTCCTGAGCATATGGGCATCTTTTTAAGTAACAGGGTTATAGTTGAAACCTCGTACATTGATTGAGAGCAACCATCCAGGATGAAGTTTGACCATGTATCTCTCTATAACTAAATGGTAATGTGTCTACATGGCATGACATACTCATGAGTCTAACCTCCTCCCACTTTGTACATCCATTACATCCTTTGAGCATCTTGAATAAGACTTTAGTAAAGTGTTATCCAACAGGAGGTGTCATTTTAAATTTCGCGCCATTGCTCAATATTCAACTATCATTGCGATGATTTTTGATAAGTAAGAACTAGAGGGTTATTAAATAACACACTCATACAACGTGTTGAATTGAAGTCAGCAGACCACGCACAACGCCGCACTTTCGCTGATTGGATTCTGGAAATTAATACACAAGATCATGATTTTGTACACCAACTTATTCTGAGTGATTTTCCTGAGGCTCATTTCCATTTGTTTGGCTACCCGTAAACAAACAAAACTGTCGCATCTGAGAGTTCGAAAACGCAAGAGCAATAGTGGAACAAACTCTCCATGCACAACAAGTGACAGTTTTTGGGTTGTCAGTGTCATTCGCCATATTGTTTTTGAAAACTATACCGGTTTGACCGTCTCAGTGAATGGATTGCGTTCCCGACGGAGCTACCTGACTTTTTTGCCTGAAATTGATACTATGGACGTGGACGACGTTTGTTTTTAGCAGGACAACGCCACATGATGGAACAATGGCTCTATTCTGCGAAAAATCTCTGCGTGTCTTGTTGGATGACACTGTATTTCCATTTCACCTCCAACAGTTACCCTTCGTTATACTCGTAGTAATACCACTTCCGGCGTATTTCCGTTTTTCGGTTGCCACCTTAACTTACTACTTTTCCAAGATACAAACCATTTACCCCAAAAGCTCCAAAGCTTTTGCAGGAACATTTTTAGAAAACACACGAGAAATCAATGACGTAAACCTATCTTCCTAATCTCTGTCATCGTTGATGCGATTTTTCTTTTCAAGATTTTCAAACATTTTCCGCGCCCATCATCAGCTGTGCTTTGTCTCCCCCTTCGGCCACCCAATTCATGGCGAGCGAAAGAAAAAGTGCGAAAATACTCGCAGAGAGCGCAGGCAAGGAAAATTCCCAACAACTTAGTTTATTTCAAGACGAAGCCACGAGCGATGGGTCAACGGTGCCGCCGCGAATTCGAATAATTTTCTTTTTAATTTTTCTTCGATTTATCTTTGAATTTTTCTTTTAAAATTTTTCGCTTTTTTCTAATTACTTGTGTTCGTTTTTTTTTCTGTTTCTATTGCGATCTGGATGTAGTCTGGAATTAGTGTCCTCGAGAATAAGTATCGTTTTTGAAGGAATCAATCTCAAAACGTCTGTTTTGTCGCCTTCCATTGGAATGCGAGTCATATGTGATATAATTGTATTTTTGGCACACATCATCCCCTTTTAATATTTTCTGTGTATCTGCCGTCGCGACCGCCATACGTCTCGTCGAATGTGTAGAGGAGATACGGTGCAAAAAGTTATAAATAGCCCCGCGCTCGATTGCGACAGCACGATACGGTTGGAATTGAAAGTCTAGAAAGTGTTTGTACCGATTATTTGCTTGGTTGACTATCGCAGGTAGTAAACAGCTTGGGGTGAATTATGGAACACGGTCAGGAGTCGTCTGACTCAGCAGTCCTTCGGCGTCGGCGAAGGATTACTAGAGCAGCGAGAGAGAAAACTCCCGAGCCAGGTCTAACGGTTAGGCGGAAGGTTTCGGGTGACTATTCGGAGAGTAGTAGCCCATTTGAACCGGTTCAAAGTGTGAAAATGCAAATAAGGGCACCTGGAGCGATGTCCGCCCATGAGAGTAAGATTCTCAGAAGACGGGATAAGACATTTGCTAGTGCAGCTTCACGAAGTCATTCACAGCCCCGACAGGCAGAGAGGCTGTCATCGCCAGAAGCCTTCGAACTGATGAGGACTGTGGAGAAGAGGAGTCTGTCCTCGCCAAGGCATAAAGAGGAGTCTAGTGAGGGAGAGCATTATACCACAAGCCCGGAGATCATTGAGCGGTATCCTGTGTCGTCACATTCACGACGCTTGCCAAAAGATGATGAAAATCTAACTCGTTTGGAGCAGAACCTTCGTAGGTTCGAAGATGAAAGGAGGCGATTCGATTTGGAGAAGAGATTGTTCGAGAAAGAGAAACGTGAACATAAGGTTCGTTATAAACAGTATTTGGACAATGAGGAGCGTAAGCGACTGATGGAGAACTACAGAAAGCTCAGCGATCGAATTCACCTACCCTCAGATGCGGAAGAGCGTAGTAGATTGGTTCAGAGTTTGAGGCTTTCAAGGAACGAAGCCCCTGTGCGTTTGAAACCGGTTAAGACTTCGGGATATGAGTCATCTACACAGCTTTCGTCGTCTGAATCGGAAGCGATATTCAGTCAAGAGCCTCGTAAGCGTATCTCACCACCACCGGTAAGACAATATCGACCACCAGACCTTGACACAGTACCAGCAGCTCCTCCACCTCCGCCGGTTCCCGTTCGCAGGAGTAACAGCCGCAATAACTCGCTGTCCCCGATTCGTCCAGCTAGAAGATCAAAAACACCCGATACCGGTACCGATAGACCGCGAAAGTCTTCCATTAACGAGGCGGTATATCAAAATCTTGAACGTAAAAGGAGTCTTAACGGAGAACAACCCCGAAAGTCTTCGATAGAAGATATACCGCCACAAAACTTGGAACGTAAGAGGAGTCTAGACAAACCTCGAAAATCTTCTCTTGAAACCACAGAAACTCCAAACTTGGAACGTAAGAGAAGCCTTCGCGAGACCGCCTTAGATCATCAAATTGCTGACAAAACCGAAAAAGCACGAAAGCTCTCAATCGAGAAGGTAGAAGCTTCAAAGCTCGTTCGAAAGCGAAGCTTACCGTCATCTTTCACGCCAACGGAAAGCGTGAAAGAACCCGAACCAAAGGAACCAGAAAAGAAGTTCCAAGGACCGTCGATCATTTCCAAACTTATCGGATATTTAAAACGCCCCAAAGTACCCAAAGATGATTCTCTTCCTCCCCAGAAGAGGCTTCTAACCCGAGCTTTTATCAAACAAATGCTATCCGAAATGCGTTATGAATGGCTTAAACTCAAGGCGGAACACCCTCAAGAAATCGACGCAATGAGAAGAATTCGAAATAAATGCTTCGCGCATACAATAATTCTCGTTCTCTTGTGCGGTTTTGGAGGACTGATGTTCCGCTATACGGAAGGCTCCTTCGAGAATATCTACAAATGCGAAGTTCGTAAGGTGAAGCGTGATTTCATTGATTACCTTTGGACTGTGAGTCATAATATGAGGTAAGATGGAAGTCGATTGTAGGAATCGAATTGACTCTTGGACACTTCTTTTTATAGAGAAGACGATTGGAAATCCGCTGCCCGTATGAGGCTACGAAAATTCGAAGAGGAGCTGCATGTTATGCAAGAGCTTGGCGTTCGTCGATTTCCTGGAATGAAATCGTGGAATTTCGTCAATTGCGTATTGTACTGCTGGACCGTGATAACGACAATAGGTAGTTGGGGGAAGGGTTTATTTTTTTTTCTGGACTTCTGTCCTTAGCCTTAATTAGGATAAGAAGCTTTAATAGACTGAGAGACATACATACAATTATCTTAACGTTGAACGCCTCCCTCTAATAGTGTCTCTCTTCTTTCTTTTCAGGTTATGGCCACATAACACCTCAAACGACCCTCGGTCGATCGTTGACAGTCATATACTCCATCATAGGCATCCCGATGTTCTTGATCCTGCTTGCGGATTTCGGTAAACTCTTTACAAGAGCCATCAAGTTTATATGGGCCTATGTGAGACGAATCTATTACACGGGCACCTGTCGACAAGTTCGAAAACAGCAACAAGTCCTGGACGTTATAAGTGGCTTCAACACTATGTACGACTATGCAGTGCGGCGACCAAGTCAATATATCTATGGTTATCCGACAGATTTAGAAGCAGGGCAGACCGGAATCCAAGGAAATCCAGGAGATCCCAACAAGTTAGCCCCCACCCCACAAACACCGCTATCACATGTCCCATCACATCCGGAAACACCTACCTCACCCTACCCAGAGACGTTTGAGATCGACGACGAGTTCAACTTGCCCATATCACTGGCTAGCATCATCCTTATATCGTATATCGTAATTGGAGCTTTTGTCTACACCCTCTGGGAGGACTGGACCTACTTTGAAGCCTTCTACTTTGTCTTCATCTCAATGTCCACCATCGGCTTTGGTGACTTTGTCCCAAATCACCCAATCTTCATGATGTGCAGTATCATCTACCTAATCTTCGGCTTAGCCCTAACCTCCATGTTCATCAATGTCGTCCAAATCAAACTCAGCGATACCTTTAAGGATGCCAGTGCGAAAATTGGTGCAACAATCGGTCTAACCATGGCCGAAGGTAGCGAATCACATGTACCAACACCGTCCGACATAGCGTCCATCCATCTACCAAAACTCGATACCATTGGTGAGGATCTCAATGAAGATCAATCTCCAACTCAAGTTATACGACCTCCAGAGCCGGTGAATTTCGAGCCACCACCACCACCACTTCTGCCCAAGAAGTCAGTCCAAGTTGAGCCCGAAGAGAAACCAAAGAAAAAGAAAGGATTCTTCAGAAAGTAAACAGGGTCCAGCCATCAATATTCTTGTTAACAACTACTAGTCAGAAAGAGCTTTTTTTTTTCTTTAAAGTCTACGTATATGCGAGTGCCTTTGACAATTTTTTTAAAAGCCTTAAGCCATAAGCTTCAGATAATAGATATAAAATATTTTACTAATACTAAATGTAACAATATTTATATTTTTAAATATAAGTTTTGAGAGTTTTAAAGACCTGAGCTATAGAAAAAAAAAAAAAAAAAAAACGGGCTTCGTGTTAATTTATTTTGTTTTTAGTGCGTAGTTTTATAAAATTTGATTAGTGCGTAAGTTGTACATTTCGAGTATACCTATATTTAAATATTTAACACAAAAAAAAAAGCACGACCATTGACATACCTATTTACACAGATACGATATTGATTATTAAATTTAATTATTTTTTGTTTTTAGTTTTAAGTTTAACTTGTACACTAGTTTTCTTGTGGAAATACAAATATAAGAATGTAAATACGTTTTGGAGAATTGTTTGAGTTTTTTGTTGTTAAATTTTCGAAATAAATTCATTTGGAAGGTCGTTGGTACTAAGACACTTCCTCTTGGTCCAGGCGGAAGGCGACGAATTCTCTAGATGGCGCCTACAGTTCCAGTCAGGTTGAACAATCAGTGTCGATAGTGATATTATATGAGCTGCTTTGGCATATTCGAATCCCAGGTCTATAGGGATCTCCAATACTGAGTCAGGATGCTGGAAAAGAGTTGGTGGCGGTTGAATCCTTAATGGACCAATGGCAGTGCTCGTATCCCCGAAGTGGGTTATTGACTCCGGAGAATCTGGCCCCTTGGTTTAGGGGTATGAAAAGGGAACTGGTCCTCCAGGTTGGGGTAACTTTCCCACCATAGAACAACCACTTAGTTACGATGCAACAACGAGCCTCGGATAAGGATGATCCTACTGTTGCCGACCCTAGCAATCAAAATAAGAACAACTACATTCGGATCTGCACAGGGAATGTTCAGACCCTTAATAGACCGCATGCAGCCGAATAATTAATAGAGGCTTTAGACTGCTATAATGTAGAAAGCAGGATGAAAAACTGTAACGTATGCTATGATGATTGCTATTGAGAGCAGAAAGCAGCGCTTATTCATATGTGGATTTGTCAGAAGCGGCAGGCTTAGGCAAGAAGTCTTCAGCTGTCGACACTTGAGCGAGCGTTTTATGACAATCCGCATCAAGGCTAAATTCGCGAACATAGGACTAGAATGTTTCTACGAGCTCCTCGACAAAACATATGAGCAATGTCCTAAGTATGAAGTTAGAGTGGTGCTTATCGATTTTAACGTCAAGATAGGAAAGGAGAACATCTCTGGTAGGACAGTTTGCAAGCATAGCATACACGACACCACGTCTGGCAACGAACTTACGTTTATTGAATTTGCAGCGGGACGTAACGTGCTATAGTGACGTGAAGTGACGCACACGGTTTCCTCATCTCAATATTCACAAGAGGACATAGGGGTCTCCTGATCATGAAACGGTAAATCAAATTGATCACATTGCGATGGACGCAAGGCATGCCTCCAGTATTCTGGATGTCTGAACCTTCCAAGGAACCAATATCGACTCGGATCACTACCTTATTGTAGCCAAGATATGAATGCGGATATCCAAAATGCCACAGCTAAGAGGAACTACTGTAAGAAGATTTGACGTCGAAAAGCTGCAATCGTAAGAGATCGCCTGAATCTTCGCTGAACCTGTATCCCGAAATCTCTCATCGACTCCTATGCCGCCAGCATCAAGTGGCGAAGACCAGTGGTCACGTTGCCAACAAGCCATCAGAAGTGCCGCAACTGATGTGCTGGGTTTCACCCGACCACCACCTAGAAACCCCTGGTTTCCCTCAATATCTTCGCGATCGAAGATATTGAGGGAATATACTCCAGAAATAATCTACGGGAGTTTTACCAACGGATAACAAAAACGTGTCAAGGGAGCAAGACTCGTACAGAAGCCTGTAAAGATGAAGAAGAAGTCGGTGCTGACAATATGGGAAAACTTCTTCTGCAGACTATATAACGACGAAGACCAACATCCCGCTGTCAAGCAGAATGAACCATTTAATCTATACGATGGTAGCCAAAACTTTCGTCCACCAGACTAAACCGAAGTGAGGACAGCAATATCCAAACTGGAGTTCAAAAAGGTTGCTCGACCTGAGGCCCTACAACCGAGTTATTCAACGCAGCTGGAGATGACTTGGTAGAGAGCATACACCAACTCATCTCTAAAAATTTGGTCGAATGAGTGTATGCCTGATTATTGGAATCTCAGCACCGTTTGCCCGATTCACAAAAAAGGATATCCCCTCAATTGCGCCAATTACAGAGGTATCAGTCTCCTCACTGACTATTGTCAATCCATTGAGTCCCTGAAGGAATCAGGTCGGGTCAGTAAAATTCTGTCCAAAGAACACAGCAATCCGTCCTTCCTGAAAAATTCGGAAGGAAACTAGACTGACTCTACTGCGGAATCATTGGAACTTCTTATGAAAGCACAGTTTCCAGGTTGCAGTGATGGTGATACAGAACAAGCTAGTTCCGTTAATGCACTTGATAGCATTATGCCTACTATGGTACAGAAACTGCAAGATTCTCTGGATACTACCGATTTATAGGAGCAGCTTATTGTTAAACTATATCCCTCAGTTTCAAAGTTGTTTTCATATCGAAGGTGGGCCTTTGTACTGAAAACTCTAGAACGAATCCTAGACC
Organism: Xylota sylvarum; assembly: GCA_905220385.1. Classification (NCBI taxonomy): domain Eukaryota; kingdom Metazoa; phylum Arthropoda; class Insecta; order Diptera; family Syrphidae; genus Xylota; species Xylota sylvarum. The sequence continues at coordinate 12,247,197 of LR999960.1, forward strand.
TTAACATCCGTGAAACGATGAAGAGCCCTCCTTTATCGAAATTCCAACAAGCCTACCTCAAAGGTCGATCTACTAAGACGGCTCTTCATGAGGTGGTACGTACGGTGGAAAAGGCTCTCCACTATAAAGAATATACTCTTGCTACCTTTCTGGACATAGAAGGAGCCTTTAACAACATTCATACTGAAGCTATACAAGAGGGTCTCTTAGGGTCTTAGGTGTAGAAGGTTTTCTTCGACAATGGATTGTATCCATGCTAAAAACCAGAATAATTCAGGGAACCTTAGGTAACTGCATTACAACTAAGACGGTCAGTAGAGGCAACCCAAAGGAAGGGTTCATTTCCCCTTTGCTATGGCTCATGGCAATAAATAAGATCTTAGTGCGACTTGATAGGGAGAGGGTTAAGGTGGTTGCGGAGTCCTTTCGTCTCCCAGACTCTGCTAGTGTTTTTCAAGCGGAGCCTGTAGACTGCTGAGCGATCTCCCCACACCCAGTCACAATAACGCTATCTTTTCAGACAGCCAGGCTGCTATCACAGCTATTGATGCTGTCACCATATCCTCAAAACTGGTAAAGCAATGCCGGTTCGAAATAAATCTTTTAAGTATCCACTCAACAATTACACTCATCTGGGTCCCTGGCACAGCAACTATGAGGGTAATGAGCGCGCTGACGAGCTGGCCAGGCGAGGGTCAGCCCTTAACGGCTCTTTAACGGAAAGAGTCGATATTCCTCTGGGTGTCGTTAAGGGCAAAATACATGATCACTTCCTCCAGCTTGCCAGCCAAGGGTGGAACAGCCTGACTAGTTGTGTAATATAAAGAAAGACATGGTCTGATTACAACAAACCTAAGTCAAACGAGCTACTTGGCAAATCGAAACCAGATATTGCCTGAATCATAGCCATCATTAAAGGCCACTGGCCAGTAGGGGACCATGCGGCCAATCTTGGTATCCCTTACAACATCTTTTGTAGAAGCTGCAAAGACACTGACGAGAAAGAATCTGTGCACCACTTCCTTTGCAGCTGTCCGGCTCTAGCGAGGACCAGGCTACATATCCTAGGAAAACCCCTCCTCGTGGACCTCGGCGAGATAGCTGAAAAAATGATTAGACAACTAATCCGTTATTTGAACTCCACTGGTTGGGTCTAATTCTTCGCACTACTTTAGACTTTTTCCGCACGGGTTTTCCTTGTGGTTACAAAACGGCGCACTCTAGCGCTAATTGGGTTCTCCCAAGAACCACCACTCTACCTACCTACCTACCAGTCTCCTCAACATTGCGTACAAGGTCGTATCTTTAAATATTGTGTGAACGTCTGAAACCCTTAATAACCTGATAGGGCCCACCCTACCAACGTGGTTTCAGACCAGGAAAGTCCACAATAGATCTTCGACAGATCCTGGATAAAACCCAAGAAGGCCAAATCGATACCCACCATCTTTTCATCGATTTTAAGGTCGCATATGACAGCATCTATAGAGACGAGCTATACAGAGCCATGTTTAGTTTTGAGATTGTGCAGAATGACGATGGAGAATTCTCGCTGCTCCATCAAGGTCGGTAACGATCTCACCGAGACCTTTGGTGTCAAGAAAGGATTCAGACAAGGTGACGCGCTGTTATGTAACTTCCTTAACATCATACTTAAAAGAATTGTGCGAAACTCACAAGCCAACACCGGAGGCACAATTTTTCTTTGCAACTTCTAGCGTATGCCGGCGATATTGACTTCAAAGAACTCATCCGTCTGTCTCTGGTGCATTCGCACAATTGGTGGAACTCAGCGGGCTGTCACCGGTGTGTTCGCTGGTTTGCAAGGGAGGCTGCCAAAATAGGTTTAGCGGTAAACGAAGGCAAAACCAACTAATGCGGTCAACGTCGACGAATTGGACAGAACGTCACAATTGACAGCTATAACTTTGAGGTAGTAAGGGACTTTATCTACCACGGCTCTGCTATGAATTCTGATTACTCTTGCCAATCGCTGATTCTTTGGTCTGAGAAGGCAATTGAGTAGTACAGCTCTATTCCGAAGAACTAAGGTGACTCTATATAAGACCTTGATCATCCCATTCCTGCTTTATGGCCCTGAAGCTTGGACTCTATCAAAAGCGGATGAAGATATCCTTAGTCGGTTCAAAAAAAAAATTTTTCGTAAAATTTTAGGTTTCGTTTGCGTTGACGGGCTTTGAATAAGGGGATCCAAAGACGATCAATACGAATTGAACAGCGACATCGACCTAGTCAAAAAAAAATTCGCATCTATCGTCAAGGATGGCTAGAACATGTAGGGCGGACGGCCTCAAATGCTCCGGCCCGCATATTCTTCGAATCAATCTCGGAGGAACAACGCAATAGAGAAAAACCTCGCCTTAGTTGGTGCACACAAGTAGAAGGGGACCTCAACCGACTTGGAGTGCGCAATTGAGTGCGGTCCTTACCGGGCTAACTGGAGAGGCTTGTTGGTTGAGACCCAGGTTTACCCCTTGCTGTAGCGCCACCTATGTAAGTACGTAAGTCTGCCTGTTTGCCGTAAAGTTACCGGCATACGCTTTGCTCATCAACTTTTAGCTGGTAACATTGATAGTCCCTCTCTATCCCTCTGAACACTAACCGGCCTAATCTCAGATCTTTATCCCTTTCCTGCAAACAACATGAAGCAGCCAGAAATGTTCTAGAGCAAGAAATAGGCAATGAAGTAACCCAAATGAGACGTTCATGTTATCGACGAGGGAAGCACGGGAACTACGGCGGGAAAATCAAACACCGACAGCCCAAGAGGAAGGAAACAATGGATCATAAGAAGGAGAAGACATGATGTTAAAACCTGCCCCTACGAAGGAATGCCTTGACCGGCGGCGGTGCCGTAGATGGAATCAGGACAAAAAAAAAAGCGCCAAAGTCTCGAATGCTGCGTGAAGTCAGCGATATTCACCTTCTCTTTGACTTTTACCTTAACAAACTGTCCTTTAAGAAAGCCATTGACCTCGCGTCCCATTACTCCCACTCTTAGTTCATAACTACAGTTTTAAGGAGCCCTGCTAGTTTTAAGGAACTTTGTAAGTTTTAAGTCTGTGCTTGTACTAAGCTTGAATAAATGTCCGGTGTTGACCAGGGCTTCAAATAAGCAAATTGTTACTGACTCGGGTATCGTCAGCGAGCTCTAATTGGAGGAACTCGCAGTAACGTGGTGACATACTCCAGTCTCACACGTATAATCTAAGCATACATAGTATGCATGTAAGTTTCTAGAATATGATTTCTTCGATTGCACGCTGTTTCTTCTTCGTTTGGAGAAGCCGATGTTCTACCAAACTTTGTTGATGGCTGGGCTCGTCCTTTTTGCTTCCACATTATACGCCATACAATCCGTAGCCACTAAAACCGACTTATTTACAGCCACAGCTCCCTTCAAACTGTGATTCATCCTAAAACCACGCAATAATTTGTACGTCAAACTCACCACGATGAGTCAAACCCAAAAGGAGAACATACTTTCACTCACGCCACGCCAAAGGAAAGAAATTTATTCACCACACCAAAACACATTCTCCCTCTGCGCGTACATCCTCAGCCGCACAGCTGTCAATTGCAGTCTGTCTGTCGCCTCGAAAGGTCGTTTGTACTCATAACGGGATTCGATTCAACAACGAGTCATCATCCCTTGCGCAAAAAAAAAAACAACAAAAAATCTGTTCATCCCCCGGTTTTAAACGCACCTCGTGTTAAATTGAAAAGGGTGCTCCGCTCCGTGTCGTTGAGGTTTATTTTAGTCTCTTGCCGGCGACACATCGCGTTCTCTCACCTCGTAGTGTCGGGTGCGGTGGTGACGGTGACGGTGACTACGCTAAGGTGATAGTGCAGTGAATCGCAATCGCAATCGCAATTACCAAACGAAAAGTGCAAAAAAGTAAAAGAAAATTAGTTCAAATTAGTTTGTGTGTGTGTCTGTCATAATTATTGTGGTGCTCCCTCTCTCTCTGTGTGTCGGCGTTTAGTATGAAATAGTGAAAAGTTACACCTACCTTTGATTACGAAAAGTGTGAAGGAATAAAGTGCAACAACACGCCGCCAGCAAAATGTCAGCAATTAGCAGTCGTCACCAGAAGATGGAACAACAGGTAAGACGAGAAGATTTGCTATTGTGTTGCTTGGATGAATCTGTATCTGCTGTTGCATACCAACACAACATACATGACCCGGATGCGTAACGTATTCACGTGTGTTTCACTATTTGAATTCGTTTTATGGGACACCATCCCTGGTGGGGGATTGAGGAGGATTATTAGAAATCGATGGACAGGATATTATTGGAATATGTTTATTGGTATTGTTCTCTTTTGTTTTGCGCTGTTTATCACTATATCGACGACAACACAATTACCCATACCATGTCACAGCAATGTCAGCTGGAGTGGGCATAGGTAAAGGGGAATGAAAAATTCAATTTGTTTGTGTCCAGACGATAAACGACAGCTGCTGCTAGGGGCAACGTGGTTTTGAGTGTAATTTTTTTTTTTCTTCTTCCTTGCTTTTTGAGTGTGTGTCCTTTAAGTAGGCCTAGGGCTGATTTCAAGTGTTGCCAGGCTGACATACTAGATTGTGATTCATTTGTGATGAAGTAGAGTACACTATGTATGTACATACCTGGATACCTGGTAAATCTAGAAAACCATACCTTTTTCAAAATATTTCCTGGGGCTTGTCAAGTCATTCAAAATCATAACAGACAGTATCCGTATTGTTGAACAGTTGTAAATTATCTAATGTGTGTTGCGAAGTTTTACATCAAAACGTCTTTTGAGTCAATAGTTTTGACAACGATTGCGAGGTCACATTTGAAAAGATTTCTTTCTCAAAGTCCTAGATGTCAATCCTAGATTTCAATGTCTGTCAGCTCTTTACTACACCATGAAGGTTTTTTTTTGTTCTTCCTTTTGGTCTCCGTACATGATAGGTTGAAAGCCTCTTTGAAGACAGCAGTGATTTCCTCGGCTTTGCTGTCGATATCCGAGTGACTTTGCAAGTCACATTCTTGAAGGCGTCCGCATTTCCTTACTGAAGACATCCCAATTAGCCTTCCTGGAATTCCTATCGTAAACAAGTGTTTGTTGACTTGATTGCTTGTTGTTCTGTGTTATAGGCTCTTGTTGTCTACAGTTCATTCGTGGACATCAATGTTTGATCTGTCAGGAGTTTGTAAGTCAGAGACTAACTTGGATTCCATTAAGAGAGACATCAGTGCTTTAGGTCATATGATATCTCATGTATTCTAGCCCTTTCTCAAGGTTTATCCTAAAGCGGATCACGACGGCATAAATTTTCATCAATCTACTCCATAACGCTTTATTAGTGAGGGCATTAATTTAGAATAGCCTTGGGAACGTAGTTGAGGGTTCAGAAAGTTTCAGGTCCTAATTGTGAACCGAAGAACTAAGCATTTCATGTCCTTCAATACCATGCCTCCATATATTCACTAGAGCTTAACTTTGTGGTTTGTAGATCCATATATCTTGCCGATTTTTGAAACTACTCGAGTTTACGGCGTGAAGAATATAGCAACGGATGGCAGCAACGACTAAGGAACCCATTCTCAATCCAACAATGAACTAAATCATGGAATTAACGTTCTTATGTCATTTTTCAGGTTGATTAAGGTCCTTCTCAACATACACGCCCACATTAGTCAGGAATGAAGAATATATTGCTGGTGCTCCTCAATTGTAGACATAGGGGTTGGGGCTTATTTACAGGTACATTAAGCGATATTATGCGTTCGTTGAATGTTTCCTTCAATAAGTTGATTGTTTCGTCATCCTGCTGGAACCACATTGCTTCAACATTTTTGCCATTCAATCGGGGAAAGAAAAAGTCATGGCTCTATAGCGCTGATTAGACTCATTTTTGAAAAAAAATATGGTTCGATGATTCCATCACACAAACTGTGCATTTTTCGGTATGTAAAGGCGTTTCGATAATGTTATGTGGATTATCTCCGTTCCAAATGCAACAATTTTGCTGACTGACATACCCATTGAGTCAAAACTGAGCCTCATAGGTGAACACAATTTTTCGATAAAACAGCGGATCCAATGCCAGTTGATTTTGGGCCCATTCACCGAAATTTCGATGTAAACGATGGTCATTCCAATTTCAATCTTGTACGAGCTGGATCTTATAAGCCTAAAATGATCCATTATGAAATTGATGATCCAGATGAAATTTTCACTGCAGTACGCACTTTTCTTATGCGTCTCGGTGCCACTGCATCTTGCAAAGAAAACTGAAAAGAACTGTCAACAAAACGGCGAATAGCAGTCTAAGATGGTCGATTATGTCGGTTGTAATATGGTGCACAGTTTTGTGCACAGAACCATAATATTGGAATCAAAATTCTAAAATATTTAGAATTTGGTAACGTCGAAGCGTGTATGTTATCATGATACAATTGCAAAGAGTACTGAATAAAAATGACATTGACAGTTTGTAATCTGACAATCGATTTGAAAGATATAATAGGCCTTTTCGGCTGCTTGTCAAAATAGTGACGTTTAAGCTGTTACGGACTTTTGGTGGCCACACAAACAGGGTTTTCGTATGGGAAGGCTATCAAAGTGGAAAGAACTAGAAAATGTGCGATATTTGCACATATACATATATTTTTTATTCAGTAACTAGGCCGATGTCGCTGTACAGTTCGTATAGTTCGTTGTTGAATCTCCTCCTCCAAAGCCCGTCAACGAAAACGGGACCAAAAATTCTACGAAGAATCTTTCTCTCGAAGCGACTGAGGATATCTTCATCCTCTTTAGATAGAGTCCAAGCTTATACAGAGTCTCCTTACTTTTACGGGATATGGCTCTATTCCTTAATTGCCTTCTCAGCCCAAAGAAACAGCGATTGGGAAGAGTAAAGGCTCAACCATAATAGTCGAATGGATTCGGACGTGGTCGTACGAAACTGTACGAATACAAGCAAATTGTATTGTAGGACCATAATAGCTTCTTGCTTCGTTTCGTTCACTTTTGCTCACTTCCGAAGACATTTGAGCTGTTGACGGCTGTGTTTTTTGTAATTTGAGCTTCATACACAAAGGAATTTTCTCAATTAAATTAATTTCACTGAAAACAACACAGAAATGACTTGATTTTCACAATCGCTTCTGACAGTCCCTTCCGTTCACATACTCCTATTGTGGGCAACTTGAGCAATCGAAAAAAAAAAGAAAACTTAACGTAGAATTTTGACATTAGCTTCCGATTGCTTCCGACTATTATGGTTGGCCCTTTATTCTTCGTTTCATTTCTGCTGTGGTGTCGTTTTCGGAATTGATATCAGAGCCAAAATAGACATGTCCCTTACTACTTCAAAGTTATAGCTGAGTGTTACTTCTTGTTGACAGCATATACTTGGTTTTGCCTTCGTTCATTTTGGCAGCTTCCGTTTTAATACTAATTAACGCACCGATGACAGCCCGCCGAGTTCTACCAATTATACGAATGCACCAGTGACGGCCGGATGAGTTCTATAAAATATGTCAATATCGTCGGCGTACGCTTGAAAGTCGGCGTACGCACAAAGTTTTGAAACATTGTACCTCCGGTATTGACTTGCGAGTTTTGCACAATTCTTTCAAGTATGATGTTACAAAAATCACATGACAGGCCGTCACCTTGTCTAAATCCATTTTTGACATCAAAGGTCTCGGTAAGATCTTTACCGACCTTGTTTGGCAGGGATGCCAAAACTAGACATGGCTCTGTATAGCTCGTTTCTATAGATACTATCATATGCGGCCTTAAAATCGATGAAAAGATGGTGGGTATTGATTTGGACTTCTTGCCTGCTAGAACCTGTGAATGGTAGTCCATGGAGTTTCTTCTATCATTTACATAGGGTTTGAAAGCTTGTACCATAGTGCTCGCAAGTGCATTTTTAAAGAAGATAAAGGAGTATAACTATTCATTCAAGAGTCTGGTCTTTCCAACCAATTTTCTACTTTAGTCTGAGCAGTCTTGTTTCTGTGACGATTGATGCTTGGAGTGGTGACTGACTTTCAAGTTTATTTATATCGAAGCTAATGTGTCGATGTCGATGATGATGCACTGACAGCGAGCATTTTGTTCTATCATGCTGCATACGTTAAGGGGCTTAGCAGGGAAACTGCAGCTAAACAGGGGGAGGTACAGCTTATCCCAACTTACACTGTCGCAAGCGTTCTTGAAATCAGGACATACATAGATGGTGAGTATCGCTTTGGTAGTCTTGAGTTTTTTCCTGAACTTAACGTAAAGCGAATATAGACTTCATTACTTACTTAAAGGGCTCCCAACCCATGGAGGGTTCATGTCAGATAAATAGTCGCCTTCCAAGGCACGCTGCTTCATGGTTTCTAGACCTGAAGCTCTGGCATCCACAAGCACTTGGTCCGAGTGAACCATACTTTGGTTGGATTCTTTTTGTCTCTTGGAAACTAGAGACTGAGGTTCGAAGATCATCTTGGCTGGAGCATAGTTGTTCTTTTGTTGTCCATAGTGGGTATGTTTTGACGTTTTGGACTACATCCACCAATAAACAAACTTCGACCGCCGCCGTGGCTAATAAGGTTCGCACTCTTGGCATACTGGACCAAGTATTCGACGAAGCATTTGTCGCCCAATAGATTCCAATATCAGCTTTTCTGTTGTGTTAGGACTTTTGACCCCAAAACCGAAGTAGCACCGGCTCCCTAAGGTGGCATTCATTGTGTAGTTATTTACCTAGAAGATGGACGATGTTGATGAGAGATGCTTGGTTTTGCCCTCGTTTCGGATCATTGTCGTACGAAGCTTTAAAGTTGATGACAAGATAGTAGATCTCGGTTTGAAACACTCTGTTTTTTTCCAGAATTTGTCTTGTAGGAATGATTGGTCCATTGTCTGTGGTTGGTGTGTTGGAGAAAGTCTTAAGACATTCACATAGCTTCGGTGATTACCGCAAGACTTTATAATATCTAAACTATCAGTAACTACTAAGACGACACTATATTCGATTCAGAGGCAAGTAACTGATAAGACTGGGACCTCTTAAATGTTCAGCCTTAAAACTTAATAATCTTGTATTCCCTGTCCCAAGCTGTCCTCCCTATTTGCCAACTTTAAATCCTGTCACACTTCATTGGCTTAAAATATTGCCACTCTTTTATCCTGCACAAGTACACCGAAATACCGATATCATTATTGCTGTCCTTAATTTTATACATTTTACGGCACACACCCTCCAGCATATCGAACATAAATTTTCATTCAATTTGGCCTAAATCTCTGACTTATCATTGTCCTCGATAAAGTGCTTTCCAGCAAATAACACACCCAATGGCTGGCGTTAAACGCCTCACAAATCATATTCGTCCATAAAAGTTTCCAAAGAACTCATTACTACGCTGTTAATGAACCCTAAATAACCAAACACACGTGCGTAGCCAGGGCAAGTCCCTAGAAACCCATTTACCGCCGACCATTTGATGAAACAATTGTTTTTAATTCAAAGCAATCACAAGCCATGGCAACGAAAGCTGCTCAAGGGAAGAGAAACCGAACCCTAATAGCTGTGCGCATTTTCCACGCGACAATATTATTCCTAGGAAATAAAATAAGGTTCTCCGTGTCGTGTAATTCTCCGCGCGTCTCAATTGGATTCATTAAAGAAAGTAGTCCCGAAAAGAAAAAAAGGACAAAGAACTAAATTGAGGCCATCCAACCAACTAAATGTGTGTGTAAGCGGCGACATGGCTAGTTCCTGACTCCTACCGCTAACCCCTTCGGCGATAGTCGCAAAGGACATGGATTTTCTCGATTAACCGAGGCGTGCTTGTGAGCGGCAAAGCAAAAAAAATCGATTTCGAACTAAAAAAAACAGTTTACTGCTGTTGCCAGGGAATGGGGTGGCATATCGTTGGGTATTGGCCGCCGCCGCCGTGTGGGTAGTTCTAGAATTTGACTCTATAACCACTTAATTGCACAAATAATAAAAACATAGCAATGTCCTTCGAGGTAAGCATGTTTTTTTTTGGTGATAATTATCGTTGCCTAGTGAATAGGGGTAGTTCATGAAGTCTTAGGGATGTAAACAGTGTTGCCAGTTGTTTGTAGTAAAGATTTTAAAAATGTTTATGTCGATCTACAAGGATTTTTTGTTAGTAAAGGGATTTCTGATATTCACCAAATAAAACAACTCCTACTCTTGGTACTACCTTCCTTAAGATTGTCGTAAAGCATCTTATCGACCTGACCTTAAGCCTTGAGTGTGGTGAATACAGTACCTGTGTGATATTTATCAGAGTTACATTCATCCTAGTTGAGGCCGAGTTTCATCCCGAACTGTAGCGCCACCTAAGTCAGACATTCAGCTCAGAACGTTTCTGGTTGCTCTTGGTACTTAGAGAACTTTCGAACTCCATCTGCTTATGTCCTTCAATTCAAATAAAAACTTGCCACTTTTGAATTGGATATCGATTGGTGTTCTTGGTGCTAGTTGTGCTCGTGTGCTTTAATGCATTGAGACAGTAGAGCTCTTCTATATTTTTTTGTGGGTCTTAACTTGGATTCAACCGAATGTTTTGCCAATTAGGAGACGATTCACTCCTAGATCCATTCAATATTTTGATGATTGTAGGGTACGTACTATTGCATACCTCCTTCAGAAAACCTTTGAATAGATTAGGCTAGGTACGTGGGTAGGCTAGTGGAAGCGTTCCATAATCCCATACTCAGGTCAATAGAAACCCATTGCTATATCCGTAGGGGAGAGGTGTCCCATGACCATCGGTTAACCCTAGTTCTAGAGATGTAGGTCCTACTCTTGTGAACTAGCAAACCATCAACTTGATTTCATGTATGTAGTTGTAAGTATGTAGCATGAAGTTATTGACTGGTCTGCTGAATACTTCTTCTTGGTGACGGAGAAAGTGTCATCCGAGATATTTAAATCTGAGGTATATGATACCTGGGCAGTGACTGAGGAAGTCATCGTCATATTCACGACATAGATCTTCTTCGTCTAGTTTTAGTTTTTTCATGTAGTAACAGAGTGCAGAGGGTTATGCCTGACTCCTATCAGAGTAGAAATTAATTTCCTATCCTGTCGACCCTACTCGTATTAAAACAAGGCCATATACTTCTTGTGATCATACCAGTGTCTAGGGAGGACCATCTGAGATGTTTGCCTCCCTTAATACCTATTTCGAACTTCAGTGCATACGTGGGGATGAACACTGAGGTGTCGACTTGTTCTGATGTGAATTCCGAACCTCTTCTAGCCAATATCTCGTCCTTTACGTTACCTGGTATATCATCTCCAGGGACACAGCAGAGCGCAAACTTGTGCTGTGTTCCAAAAACCTTAAGCTATGCACGACAGCACTTGACGACCTTGGATTTCATTTCGATAGCAGAAATCGAAGTTATTGCTGCCTGGCTGTCGATGAAAAAGCCGATACTTTCTTGTGGTATTGTCTTCAACGCAGTTTCACGGGCGACTTTTGTCACTGCTAGGGCCTCCGCTTTTAAAACGGAGAACTGATTTAGATGCACCCAGTGGTTCAGAAAAGATGCCTGAGCATCATCTATGAAGACTTGTACTGGTAAGCTGATCGCTTTTCCATTCTTCTCTACTCGGGAAAGAGTTTGTGAAGGGTCTCTTGAAATCTAGGTACGGAGTCAGGCAATCCGTGATGGGAACATTTCATAGATATGTATGTAATAGAATGACGCGCTATATTTTGTCTCCAAGTATCTGACAGCACTACTAAATCCTGAATTAAACTCTTAGGCCACTAATAGCCTTCGAGTCTTGAACGAATATATCCAACGGGAATGGATGGACGATATCCTCGAGTCCGCAGAAAATATGGTTCTGCTTTGCGTACTATCTGTCGCAGTACGATATTGAATAAGTCACATGAATGCTCTCCCCTTGCCGAAATCCGGTACATGTTTGGAATAGTTCGGAGGAACTGTTTCCGAATTGCCTGTTGCGCCGCGTGTTTTCCAGTGTCACGCGGCACAGCTGGATCATTTTACCCGGGAATGCAGGACGATGAATGCAATCATAAGCGGGTTTGAAGTCGATGAAGAGATGGTGAGTCACGACTTGAAATTCGTTGGTCTTCCAAGATCTGCCTTAGTGTGATCGACGATCGTTGATCTGCCAGGCCGGAAGCCAAACTGGCCGATTAGTGTGCTGAAAATCGGTTTCAGACGTTCACACAGTACGTTGGATAGGATTTTATATGCGACAGGGATAGGCCTCGATAGTTTTTACAAGACCTAGGATCGCCTTTGTGTCTAGCTACAGACTGAGCTAACTGGAGAGGCTTGTTAGTTGAGGCCCAGGTTCACCGCAAATTGTAGCGTCACCTAAGTAAGTAAGTAAGGATTGCCTTTCTTGAAAATGGGCCAAACAGAGCCCAAAGCATCACCACCACCAAAAGCTCTGCTGGTAGACTTTTAGAGTCGGTGGCCTTGTTGTTCTTCAGCTTTTTAATAGCTGAGCCAACGTCTTTAAAACTGGAAGGGGGGATGGCTTCTTTATTGACTGGATGCGGGTTCTCTTATTGCCCTATTACTCTCTCTACCTAATGCACGTTAAGTGGTTGGTGGATATGCTGCTTAAACACATCTACTATTCCCTGTGCATTGGTGACTAGGTTTCCTTCACTGTTTCAAAGAGCCTGCGTTCCGGGCTTGAAGCCTGCTGCTAGTTGCTTGGCTTTCCTATTAAACATCCGGATATTATTCCTATCGCGGGACTTCGGTATCCTTGATCTGGGAAACTGTGTGCGTCCTTCTTCTTCTCCTTCCCTCTTCTATCTCTATAGTCTTCCCTTCCTGCCCTTGTTTTGCGCTTCAGCGCTTATATGTGTGCATTTTCTGTCACCTTTTTCCGGCGCAACATTTCATCATCATACCAAGGACTCTTTTTGGGTGGTGGCTGATAGCATATGGTAGTCTCTATTATCCTTTTAATGATGTGGCGATACTGTTTCCACAGATTGTTGGCGTTTATGGATGATAAATGCACAGCAGAGAGGCTCTTCCTCAGGCGCTCTCTGTAGGCCCTGGCTACTCCAGCCATGGTAAGGCTTCCAATGTTTAATTTCTTTTTCTGGGCGGTTTGGAGCATCGAGTTCTGAATTTGGCTTCAACAAGAAAATGGTAAGAGTCGACACGTTTTCCCCTCTGAAAGTTTGAACATTCAGAATATTGGTATGGAAACTTGACTTCTCCAAACGAGATTTTTTGGATTGTAGCTTGTCTGGCGCGTTCCATTTGGTACCTTGGCACTAAGTTCCTGGATCATATTGAAAACACCTTGCATCACCAGTCACAATGTTGTAAAGAAAATTTTTGGCCTTTTTTGGCTTCCTTGATGATGTCCTTAGAATTTTGAATTCTGAGCAATTTTTGGTCGTCAGTCAACTTGTACCGATGACACAAACACACTGTCACTTCAGATGCAATAACTTCAATTCTATTCATGCAAATGCCATGAAATTTTGACAGTACATCAGTGAACGATCTACCTTTCCTATTAATAAAGACATGTAATACCGTAAGAGTCTTTCTTGAGTTTCATATAGATTATGTCCCCATACTTGCGCGGTATACAGCAAAAAGGTTTCGGAGAGAGCTTCGAATACCCTGTACATGCTACTGTGAGTCATAATTTTATTAATGAAACGTTGTGTTCACTTTGTACTTCTTAACTACCTCAATGTTTCCACCATTACCTCTACCTCCTGATTCCTTGAATATCATCACTTTTGACTTCTTCCAAGTTGACCCAAAGTTGATCCCATAAACTGTAGTAATTATATAACCGATTAATCATCAGTTGCAGAGTTTCTAATGAAATAGGCAAGCATGACTATATCATTCGAAAAAAGCAACGCCTTGATGATTACATCTGCAATTTAACGCATCCTGGGAGGGCTTCCACTAAGTCTTTCAAAAATAGTGGAAAGAAGAGTGGACTCAATGTGCATCCTTGCTTCACTCTTGATCTTGTTTGGAACCACACCTGTGTATCTCCATAAATGTTCTGTACGAGTCTTCCCATACCAAACAACTTGTAAAGTAAAGCTATGCGGTCTATTGTATCAAAGGCTGATTTAAAGTCGACGCAGAATACGTTTTATTTTTCGAAAAAAAAATTCTGCAATCCTACCCAAGCACCAGCAAGCTGATACCCAATAGTCTAGATCGCATTCCACAAAAGTTTCCTGAATCAATAATTACCTCATGCTCGCCTGCGAATGCGAATAGGCGAATATTCGCAAATTTTGACATTTCATTTACAGCCACTTTTTATCAGGTCGCAGCAATCTGCGGATTTTAGTTGTCATTTACGAGCACTAACCAACCACTAAGAACAAAGCAAAACAATTGTGAGGTTAAACTCTCGCGAATGTTATGGTCGCGGGAATGTGGATTGCGTCCTACATCGTGTGGAATGTGAATAAACTTTGACAGTTCGCAAAAATCATTCGCCTATTCGCGGAAAAATCAGCGAATTGTTAATTTCTTTACAAAAACTAATTGAAATTCAACTTTTTTTATATCAATCGATAGATAAATTAACTTCTGTTCTTTTGGAATAGTAAAATTGCCAATGGCGTGTTTATAAATATGCTAAAAAATGTTTGTTCAAAGTTCGCCTATTTAGTAGGAATATGCACTTTAACTAGTCCTTATTAGTGAACTCTGGAATGTCACAAAATTCTCCTGAATTGGTATACCCTTGCACCATGGCTCCTATTTTTTATTGGTAAATCCACAGAGGCGTTTCCGAGAACTTAAACATTTACCATGATTAAAACCGCGTTCATAAAAAAAATATCCAGTCAAACAACAACGAGTACGATACGTATGTGGGTGCATAGCCTTCGGCAACCTCAAGTATATACAAAACCGGCTTCCTTGTTTCATGTCCATAGTACCTACCTACATTCTTTCAAAACAAACAAAGTTCCCCCGTGCATTTTTTCTGTTAACACACTGAAAACCCGCGCTCCATGTCAGCGTTGGTGTTTTCTAAAAGTTTCATAAAAATCGACATTCGTTGCTATGAATTCATTTTAATTACAACTTTCCCGAATGATATTAAAACGAAAAAATATTCTAAAGAATCTCAAAATAATAATTAGACGGAACCGAGAAATAATTGAAGTTTTGATGTTCACATTGGACCACATCCTTGCGTTGTGCCGCTTTTCATTTTTTGGGAATACATTTAATTTTTTGTGGGTTTTTCCTTGTTTGTTTGTTTATTTATATCCTTGAGGCATGTGGTGCATATAACTTTTAGTGTGTTGTGATTTCTTTTTTTTGGGGTAGGTAAAAGTTAAGCTGTGACAGTTCGTTTTATTGCCGGTGCTGCCGTAAAAAAATTCCCAGAAAAGTCTTTAATTGGACACGAAATTTTAGCGGCTATTGTTTTGCTTTTTTTTTATTGTGACTTGATGTATACAATATACAATAGACATGTAAACAAAAATTGTGTGCTTTTCCAGGAATTGCTTGCCATTTGCAGTACGTAGTTATGGTCTCTATCCACTTTTTTACCAAACAGCTGTCAGATGTTTAAAATTCAAAAGTACTAGACTTGATTAATGTTTGGAATTTTACTTCATTCTAATTTTGAATGAGAGATAAACTTTGGGAACGTACTATGTGGGAATAAATAAAGTGCTTTTCAAAAACTGTAATAGATCTTTTAACAGCAGATGCGGTCATGTCCAGAAAAGTTGTGCTGTCATTTTTTGACAGATTTATGTAGTAAAGTTTACAATTTTGTACAATCGCATAACGCATCTAAATCATTACAATGTGTTTGTTAAATGTTCTGCGCTTTATGTGAAATTTAAAGTTTATGGTCACTAGTTTTGCTTTGGATCAACCAGCACTTGGGCATCACTGACCACTGTCACTCTCTAAAATGTGCGCAAGGACCTAAATCTCGAAACTGTTCGGCATTCAGAAGAACTGGGCTATTAATAAAACTCAACTCAACTAGCAACTTTGGCATTACTGTGATGGAAAAGCTTAAAAAAGTCTGGTGGAGAAGCCAATATGTATGTAACATATGACATATGACATATTGGAGAATTTGGAGTACCAGCATTGGCATTGTAAACACTTTAAAAAAATTTACTTTTACCAAAATTTTTACTACAAATCGAATAAATGGTGTTCGGTGTTCATTGTTGGACGTATGTACGTGGAACAAAGAACGTGTAAATGACATAAGCGAACAATGAACGAAGAAACGAAAAAAAAGGCGTCAAAGGCTCCGGAATTATTCAGGAAACCATTCTGTTAGAAAAGCAGAAAGAATTTATTTTTTTGACAGAGACTTTTAAATCTAGCTAACAAGATGATACAAGGCTGTTACTGTCTATTTATCTGACACAAGATGTTGACTTTTTTTTTAAAAAGGAAGTGGGATAATGGAATTTGAAGTAGTCTCTGTGCGTGCTATCCCCTTAAAGATGCTGTGTAGTTTTGCAACTAAGTTTATGAATTAAGATTAGAATTGTTTGAGCTGAGGAGGAGGTGACTTAAAGCGTTTATGGAAGTGTTTGAACCTAGTCGGAGCAATGCCGGAACATTCGGCAGTTTCAGTGTCTTCAAGGCATAGTCGACACATGTCTGACTGGCTAACACTAATTTTCTTGAAATGATATTTGAAAGAGCAATGATCAGTTAGGAAGTTTGTCAGGATCTTAGCGATATATTTGGTCATTGCTAGAATATCGTTGAATTTCTTGGCATTGGTGAATTTCAGTAAGAGAGCTTTTCGTGTTGTTCCCACTGATTTAGTTCTATCTTTATCTACATACATATATTAAGCAGGTAGACCACAGAAGGGTTCTGTGTCAATAAATGGAGGCTAGACATCGAACCTGATATGTTCGTCAGCAGCCTCATTGCCAGGGATATCTAGGCATGTGCTAGGACCCATGAGATTTTATTGTGTATGTTGTAGGAGGGATTTCAAACTAGCTTAGACTCAAAGATAAAGGACATGAGAGCTTTTAGAGCTGCATGGCTTTCTGATAAAATATTTACATGAGATTTCTTTTGATGCACCCTCTGACACACAGCTCGATAGCAAAGCCTCTGCTTGGAAGACAATTTTTCAACCGCCAGTGTACCATTTAGAATGAGGTTTCAACTAAAGGACTAGAGGATTATAGAGATTAATTCTTTTTGGTATGAAATCGTAGGTGCATACTGCCGGTGAGGATATCAGCGGGATTTTTACAAGGATCTCCATATGTATAACTTTGTTGGTGGGTTTACTTTTGGATAAGAGGCCTTTACCGAAAAAGTCTTCATAACGCTAATATGTAGCGCAACCAGTCGGACAGGCATGCATTGCATCCGTAATACCTACACAGGTTAGTCTTTGCACCTTTTGAAGAGCAGAGCGGATGGAGGCTTGATTAGCTTTTACCCACCATACGTTCGTTAACTTTGGGGTAATGATGGTAAGATGCGCTTAACAGGATAAGTTTACGGAGTGTAGTTGTTTTAAAACTCAGAAAACTGAGCCCATAGTCAGTAACCGGTAAGCAACATCGTCTATATTAGAAATCAATCTCTGCGTCTACCTGCCTTTATCAGAGTGATACCATCTCTCCTGGCCTTCTTCCAGAATTATCATTGGTGGTACATCAGGATCACTTCGACTCGGCGCTGTAGCCGTTGTCCTGTTGATACAGTATGTCCGTTGCGCTTTTAAGCAAAAAGATCTATTGGTACCATGTGAGCAAATATATACATATGCCGCGTCGTAGGAGGTTGTTCGGAACCCGCTGTATACTCTCGGTGCCTCAGTCTTCTTCCTGTACAATTCCGTCTTCATGGCACCAGCCCATATTTGGGAGTCATAGAGCATTATCGATGCCGCAACTCTTGCTAAGAGCAACCTATTTCTCTGATTTGGTCCCCCTGATATTTGGCATGATCCTTGCCAGAGCAGCCGTTGCCTTTGCTGCCTTTTAAGCTATATGCTGCAGTTTCTGCTTAAAGGTTAGACTTGCATCTAAAGTAATGCTAAGGTACTTCAACTCTGATTTGGAAACTCAACGTAATCGGTTTACTCTTATAGTCTCCATGATTTGACCGACATACGATGCTAATACGTATGCAGAGTCGGCAGCTGTGCTTCGTTTGTGGGAAAATGCTCCTCCACTCGAACGGAAGGCATTCTGCAAAGCCGAACTTCTTCGCCTGAGGGGATTGGAACACTCATAAACTTCCCACCCAGTACTACTTATGTCTTTTCTTCTGTAGACCGATTCGTACTAGCCAGTCCTGGACCATCCCGATAGTTTCATTGCAGTCATGCTCCAACTCCTCAAGGAGTTTGATCACTACAACGATTGCTATTTCGTCGGCGAATCCAATTATTTTGGAAGATCTCGGAATTTCAAGTCTGAGAACGTCATCGTACATTAGATTCCACAGTGGAAGACCTAGTACGAAGCCTTGAGGGACGCCACTTGTGACGTTACTTTGCCTCTTTCCATCGTCATTGTCGTAGAGCAGTATCATATTTCTAAAATAGTCCGTCATTATCTTCTGCAGGTACTCTCTTCAGGTATTCTCTTGGCCGTAAGAGCTCGCGGGATGTTTCTTCAGTTTGAGGTGTGGAAGGCGTTCTTGACATCCAGTGTGATAATTGCGCAGAACTGTTTACTCTCACCCTTCCATTACTTTCTTTTGATGGCTTTTTTCGCTGTATTCACGACTTCTTCGATAGAGTCGATCTTAGAGCGAGCCTTACGGAAACCGTACTGGCGATTTGCAAGGCCATCGGCCTCAATTACACTCTCCAATCTGTCACTTATGAAACACTCCAGTATTTTTCCTATAGTGTCCAACGTGCATAAAGGCCTATACAATGAGGGATCCTGCGGTGGTTTATAACTTTTTGGTAGGAGGACCAGTCTTTGTTTCTTCCACTGCCCGGGGAATAAATGTCCGTGGCTAGTGTGTTCTCTAGAGCGCTGGTACAAAAGGCGTGCCCTGTGGCACTCTACGCGCACTCTGGCGATCACATCGCTCCACCGGGATACTGGTGGCCGTTACGCGTTTGCTGTTTTTTGTTACATGGATGCATCACAGGCGCTTGTCTATCCTTTTGTGAGTCTTGTCGGCGGCTGATCCACGAAGGGATATATCTTCCATCATTAACTGGTGTGCTTCCAACGTCCAGAGGATGCCTTCTCTACTCTCCTCTATTTTCAATGACGGCTTCGAATCTTTCAATAACAATTTCGTCATTAAAACACTTGGACAGCACAGGATACTGTGTTCATATTAGACACTGGAATGCCAAACAAGGATTTAGCTGTGCCAGCCTTGTTTGACAATCAGAGTCATGAATAAACTGGTAAAATAAAGTCCAGTTCAATCGTGGTAAGTCTTTGTCACTTGATGGAGCTCCTTCACATTTGATTTATTCCATATTCCACTGCAATCAGGACTAACCACTCTTTAGCCAGAAACCTTACAATGTATGTAGACCACTGCAATCACCATCTAGGATGGTAGAATAAATGGATAATGGTGAAAGATGAACACTTTCTGGTAATTAATGTGGATCCATTGTTTGGAATCTTAAACGTTTATGTACTACGTGGTCAAGAATATTGAAAGAGCACTTTAAAGTGTCACCCTCTATACAACTTAAAGTGTTTCAATGTCTCATTCACCTTATACAAATCCTCGGCTTGTCTTTGAATCCAACATAAACTAGGTCACGAACACAGAAATTCAAGTCCCGAGAACGTAACTCTACTAACCCAGATTACAGAATATAAATGGTTGGTGTGTGACATGTTAATTCCGCACTTGAAGAGCCAGAATCGTAATAGAATGCTAAGAAGACAGCCAACTACATGACGAAACCCGAAAGATGACACACAGCACACCAAGCAATCCGTGCAAAGGACTGCGAAAAAAAACGACGACGAAAACGCCACCCAAACTCATTCCAATTCCAGAAAAAAAAAAAAAGAAATGTGCTCCAAAGTGTGAAATTTACTGCTTGGCTTGCTCATTCGTTTGGCAACCGAAAAAGGGTAAACTTCCAAAAGGATGTATCTAATGACAACCTTTTTTTTTTCTCCCCTAAGTAGGCGGCACTTTTGCCTTTTATTTCTCATACACTTCCCTTACCTCAATAACGGTTGCAAAAGTAAATAAATTAGCATTATCTTTCGTTGATTTAGTTATTTCATCCCTTATCCTGGCGAATCTTTACACCATTTGCGCGCGAACTCCCTCCCTCATAAGCAAATGAAAAAAACGAAAAAAATAAAAGGAAACGTTCAATGGACCCACCACCACCCACTCGTTCGAGTTGGCTCCTTTGTGTGCCGAATTTTAAAACACTTATTTGCATTCACTTTTATACGTCCCTCTTGAGATTTAGAGTCTCCTAAGATTGCTTTACATTTCCCAGGACGATTTTTCATTGTGCGTCGCGCCCTCTTCCATTGGCTAGCAAATTTTATTTCGTTTTTCTCGTCCATTTGTCCTTCCAATGTGCACGATAGGAATGTAAATCATCCTGTCATCATTCTTGTCCTTGAAATTCTTAATTATTCATTTACTCTTACGCCGAGAGTGAAAGACGTGCCATCAGAGTATTCCCCTTGCCATAAAGTTATTATCCTTGAGAAAGGTTCACCCAAATGGAAACAAAAATCCACTCTAGTTTCCGTTTTTTTTTTTCCTTCTACTCTCATTCCACTTCCAGGAATTCGAATCGAATTTCGCAAATAGAAGGGAAATCACAGATACACGTATAGGTATACGCTCGTGATAGACAAATAGCATCAAACGTAACTATCTCTTTTGGAATACACACTACAGCAGCGTGTGGATGTTGTCAGCGCTATTCGCAATCGTATACCAAAGGACGACGACGTTACGAATAAAAATTCATTTCAATTTGGAAAGCAGATGAGAAAGAGTGTGGTGTGTATACTTCTGTTTGTTTGCCTGCCTGATTCCGCCGCCGTGGTGTATCCTCATCTTGGTTTACCATTATCCTTCGGCAGAAAAAAAAACAAACTTGGATAAGCCCGTGTAAACAATGCGCTCATTTGCTCATTGGAAGTTTTATTTTTTGTTTTCCTTTTGGGGCTTGTGTGGCCGAGAATCCTTATACACACTCGCATAGGGATATTTTTTTCACTTGCGGATTATGGATACACGGAGAGAACAATACCCAGATTGGGTTTCCTTCCTATTTAATATGATACAACAAGTATGCGATCAGATCACCTCATTTCGAGAATAAAAATATGAAACAAAAAATCAGGACCAATGGAATGGAAGGGATTAGAGCACTGCCCGGTTTATAGAGCGCAAAACCAATCAACCCACTGAATGTGAGGCGAAAATATGGGTTTTATGTATTACTCTGGTGAAAGGATTCTTGTCTAGTGTACTTGTGTCTGGTGAATTGTGTGGGTTTCAAGTATATTGTGATGAGGTTACGGCAGTAGGTTTTGCAATTGCAGGTACCTATTTCTGTTTGTGATGTTGAGAGTAATTAGCAGCCATTGTAGTGGAAATCAGTGGGAAGGATGTGGAATCATATTGATCTAGAATACCAATTGTTTGTCTAATCAAGATGTATTTGGAATTGAGAGCAAGGAAACGCAAAATTTTCCATCTATTTGATCTCTCCTCTTACTCAATGCGAGTGTGATTGATTTATGTGGAAAGGGGTCCTTGTTTTGTTGCATCTTATTGTGGGTAAAGGTGTCTCTATAGTGCACACGAACTCGTATGCGAATGTGTTCGGGATTAATTCCAAATTTGTATGCACGAAGTGTGCACCAAGGATGCAGGATGCAGGATGCATTTGAATATTTTTTTGCAATATGTACGTACATAAACGAAGATGTGCGTCAGAAATATATATTTATCTAAAGAGTGATATTTACCGTCATGTCCTTGATAGGAGTTGCTTCATCGCACTATAGTGGTGTTCGCTCATACATACTTGGAATTACGTTTTAGATGCCTGTTTGATACACCGACTGATTAATAAGTGTTGGAGAGGTTCAAGTTGTGTGCGGTTTATTCATTCAGGGCACAGTTGTGTTGTAAGATATTAAATGTAAGGACTATAGATCGACTTGCAATGGCTGGTTGCTACAACTCGAATCGGTTGACTTACCAACATAAGTTGACTTAAACCAGAAGAAGGTCGAATGCGGTGGAGGGTCAGGTTCACCCCGAACTGTAGCATAACCTAAGTATTCGATCATACTATAGGAAATGGATATAAAATCTCCTGACTGAAAGCGGGGAACTAGCTAATAATTAATCCGAAATATCATGCGACATGGAAAGCAAATGCAAGGAAGGTAAACAACCATTTCTCTCCTGATTTCTACACAGATGATGGGCTCGCTATTGAGCGATACAACAATCTCTTGGTCTTGGTTTCTTAATGTTTCAATCACTGATTTGAAACCAACGTCCTTGGAGCTAAATCTATTCTATTTAGGGTGCTAGCCTTGTCATAGAAATAGAATTCTTAGAGCTGACAGCAATTACATAGATAGTTGCATTCCATAAGGCTTTCCAAGCCAAGGACTTAAATCTCTTAACTGACTGGTCCAGTACTGGCATGCTATCATAACTGGTGTTCTGCACGTTATCTTTAATCTTTTTGCTTGTCGTTTCGGTTAGAGTCGGTTGATATTTGAGGTCTTCTACGGTCATGTCTGCGATTTCCCGCTATAATTGTTCGATTTAACAGGATCCTAGCCCTTACTAGTAGAATTGATGAAAGGACTTGAAGATTAGCAAGTCTGAGTTGAACTTGTGGGGCTATGAACCACCGCATTTTGCACCGCCTACCGAGGCCTACTAGGTCAAACTTAAAAACCAATTTAGGGAGCAACTCAGTTCTATCGATAAAACATAAAAGCGCTTACTAAAAGCTGCGAATGCGCACTGAAAATAGTTTTTCTTGATCTGAGCTACAAGTCAGCGTTCTGTGCTGCTATAGTGGCCAGAATTTTATCAATCGAGAGCTAATTGGACGCCCTGGCTTATTGGTTCGTGCGTTGGATTATTGAGCGAATAGGTGAAGGTTCGAAAACACGAATAGTTGTCACTTAATATGCAATTGTCCAGCACTAGCCACCAAAAAGGGAAAGACACTCTTGGTATCTACTTCCTTGAGGAACTGGACGATATCTCAGAAACATTCAGCTGAGCAATCTCCTGAGATTCATACACGTATCTAAGTGCAACATGGCTAGACCTACCTCATAACCTCTTTTACATTCGTCACTTGAATTGCAACTGTCCACCACTGGCCACCAAAAGGAAAGATACATTTTGTAGCTACGAAGGCCTTGCTGAACTAGTACAAGAAACAAACATTGGTGGTATTTAGGTCACTGGTCATTGGTCTTGTCGAGAAGCTCAAAGAAACACTCTGCCGGCGTCGTCGTCATCCTTGGCTTCTGTGAAAGCATAACCGCATATTCGAATCCAGTTAGAAACCCAAGGAAAATTAACTGGGATCTCTTTGAATTGTGTCTTGGAAGTAGTCTGGAACATATGGCTATTAGGAGAGCTCCAGTGCACTATCTAGAACTTGAACACACTGTAGCTGCCGAGTGCGAGCGATTTCATGGACAAAAAGAACCAATCTGGTCACCACGAGGAAGACACTCATTAAGGTGCCATGAGATCTTGTCCAACTGCAGCCATGTAGGTACTATCGGAACTGACTCCGTTGCATCTTGTGGTTGAGGAATGTGCAAGTAAAGCGATCCTAAGAATGGCCAAGGAAGGAATAGGAAGAGACAAGTGCATTACATTGAGACAATTCGATGCACTGCTCAAAAAACTACCACTCCTGGCCTTTCCTGGAGATGATATCATTAGAACGTTTAACTTCCAAAAGATCTCTGTTGCCAAGCTCAGTAACAAAAAAAGCTGGAGCAATGTATCCACTATCTACAAACTGAACAATCACACAACAAAGTAGTACACAGATGGATCAAGAACTGTTAAAGGAACTGGAGCAGGAGTATTCGGGCACAGAACCAAATACTCTGAATCCATGGGCAACAGCATCAGGCTGAAATCTATGCCATAGATAGATGTGGCCAAATCAATCTTGATAGAAACCACGCCAACTATGATGTCAGATAGCCAAACTGCTATCATCGCACTTGACCCCAATATCATTAAGTCCAAACTTTTGAGGGAATGCCTGCAAAAACTGTATTAAGGGCATGTATCTCTCCAAGGTGATAGGCAAACAGGTCGCAGTGCAATAAAATATTGGTGGTTGAGTTGCGGTATGAACGAATTAATATAAGTTAATATAAATAAGAAACGCGCGGTTTCCGCCTGTCTGAACAGGCTCTTAGATTTGAATCAAAATTTCACCACTTTTCATAAAAATGGTGCGGTTTTGTGTTGACTTCAAAAGGACACCTCTTGTTGGATGACCCTATATTCCCATTCTTATAGGTTATAGGTTGTATAGGGTTATGAGTTTGTCATAAAATTCTAGGTATCATAGTGGGTCCATTGCCATCTTTAGGGAACCTTCATGGTCAGGCACGAAAAGTCAATTCGCCCATTTACATTTCCCTTCCTTACTCAAGTGAGAATAAATTTCTTAGAATGAATTTTACTTCAGGCAACTTAAATCTTTTCCAGCTGATATAATACAGAATCTCTGTTATTTTTGAAATTCACCAGAAAGCTGAATATATTATGTCTACGTATTTTCCAAATCAATTCCTAGAAGGCATATCTGTCTTCCACAAGCTATCTCAATGAAGCAATAATCTATAACTAAGATTTCCATAATCCATATTCGTTACAAGCTTACCGTTTTATACCGTTTTGAACGTATGTATGTATATATGTACATAGCTACATCAAAACCTCTCAGCAGAGTGAAATAATATGCAGCCACTCAAACAATAGACTTCGCGGAAAGGATCTTCTTGAAACGTTGTCTATGATTATATGCACACACTATAGATACTGTCTTCGGATTCGAAGGATGTGGTTTTATATCGCATACATTACATTTTGCAGATATAATCGCTTAAACTATCGCTACAACATTTTAACTATCCAAATTCGTCGAAAAACATATACATACTTACATTGAACCAGGTTAGTGTGTTACACATCATGTTCGGAACACTCCTTAGGATCCAAATAAATTATTTATCTCCAACAAATTTACTAACTTTACCCAATTACATTCATCATGACCAATGATATTCAATTTCTACAGCCACACAGCCCGGAATAGAAATATTTGTATCTTAAGAGGCATTACAATCAAGTTTTCGAAAATTCACTTCAGTAAAGTACGTCCTTATTCACAAAGTAACATAGTAACCACCCTCTCGACCCATTATTCTTATAAGGAGTTTGTATATATGTATGTATCTAGATACAATGTACACCCCCAGTTGGAACTATAAATATCGTCCCTTCCTAATTGACGAATTTTTTTTTTTTTAGAGCAATCGAGTTTAACAATTCAAGAGATGTTTTTTTATTTGATTTAATAAACATTCTCGAAAAGGACTTTAGCCAACTTTAATACGATTTCAAAAGTACCGAGGGTGGGGATTCTATTCCAACAACTCTAGCTCTGTGCACTCACACTTCTCTCCGAACGAATAGAGACATTATTTTCCATAAACGAAATCCTTTGTAGGGGGTAATCTGCCATCATCCTCTACGTTTCATTGAATTTCTCTCTAATAACAGAGTATCTTAAGTTTATTCCCTCAGGCAGCAGCCGACAATAAATAGAAATTTCCTTAAGAATACGGATATGGGAGGATGGGATGAAATTTTCATCGAATTACATTATGTATGTCAAATGTAAGTGAGGTTGAATATTTTCAAATAGTATCATGTTTGCAAGCTGTGTTTAAAAATTCAAGCTTAGGATGTGGAACGTTGTCGTGGTAGACCGCGTAACAAGCCACACTTAAACCAGTAAAGGTCCATTGTAGTATCACATGGACCTGAAATCCTCATAAGACTATTCTTAGAACCAGCGGGAGCTCAAGATAAAGCGTTGGAGTCTATTGATGTTGGTGCAAGCCAATTCGACTAAATTATTGAAGATGTAGGCATCTAAACGCAATCTTTTGTCAGCGAACAGAGCTTGGCAGGTACAGAGAAGATGGAGTATAGTCTTCTCCTTTTCTTCGTCCATTACACAAGTTATTAGCAAGGACGGCCAGCTTTATGGCGTGTATACCAATAGTTGGTATGAGCTACCTTTTCTATTGAATCAGAGGCTTACCGAGGACGCAGATATACCCCACGCTGGTTTAAGTCCTGAGAAATTATTTTTTGAGACTAGATTACTAATTTCTTCGGAGATCTCATTTCCCGCAATCCAAGTGTGACCTGGAACTCAGACAAGAGTTAAAGATTTCACCCTTGTGACCGAATTCAAAGAGTTCTTGTATTCTCGAACTATTTTGGAACAGTTTACAGGGTCTTACATATCGGACAAGGCCTTAAGCGCAATCACTTACTTACTTATGTTCTGTATCCCCTTGTGGGTCCTAGGGCCTCTACAACGCCTACGCGCCATCGTGTGCGGTTTTCGGCAATGTGCCTCAGCTCTCCCCAACTCTTTCCCAATTGCCGTGCTTCCTTCTCGACTGTTCTGCGCCAAGTACTTCTGGGACCGCCGCGTATTCTGCCATCCTGAGTAAGCGGGTTCCATTGCATCGCGAGGTTAGCTATGGACCTGTCACCTTTTCGGAGAGTGTGACCAATCCACTGCCACTTTCGTCGTTGTATGGTTGTGCCTATAGGTTCATGACCCGTTCTCTGATAAAGCTGTTCGTTAGAGATACGGTCTGGCCAGAACAAGATGTTGCGTAGGTCCAGGTACCACAACCATATAGCAGCACGGATTCAACGTTGGAACGGAACAGTCGTAGCTTGGTGTTTAAGCTAATTGCATTACTACGCCAAATTGTGGATAGCATCCCAAACGCAGATTTTGCTTTCCCTATTCGGCTTTCCTAAGCGCAGCCAGTCACCTATTCTTAATAATATAGTAGGTAGCCATTAGGATAGCATATGTACATAGATCTCCCCTTGAAAAACAGAGGCATGCTTGGTTAATGAGTAGTAAAGTGTATTATTGTCGATCTCCACGAAGACACCAGCACCGGACTCTTGGCTAGTTTTGGAGCCGTCCGTGAATATTCGACTACAGCCCAGTCCAGCCTCAGATTCTGGCCGAAGCCAGTCATGAATGCAAAGGAGTCGAAATTCCGTGTCATTGCATCAGATAGCGTATCCAAAGAACCAGGTCATCGAAACGCCAGTGCAGATGATACTAAAAGCCACCCCGTCTAAGACGGTAGATTGCTTTGATAATACAGTCCATGATGAAAGTATCAAGGGTTACCTCCCATCAAGCAGAGCAACTCGAGCAGATTCAGCCGTACGAAAGCTCCAGTACAGCCTAGACATGTCGTTCTTTGGAGTTTCGTGCAGAAGGCAGTCGCACACTTAGGCGAAAGACCCTTCCACCAAACTGCCGCTGCATAAGCTAGGAATGGTCTTATTATAGCCGTATAGATCCAGGAGACATTTTTCGGTAATAAGCCCCAGATCTTGCCAAAAGCACCCTTACACCGTCAGATAACTGAGAGAGCCTTGAATGTCTTCGACTTGACTTGTTCTGTCCAAAGAAGTTTCTTATCCAGGATCACTCCCAAATATTTCGCTTCATCGGAGATCTGGATAGTTACGCCTGTTAGGCCATTGGCTGCGTCAGACCGGTTACGATCCTTCTTTTCGTGAAGAGAACAACCTCAGTTTTCAAAGGATTGACCGAAAGTCCAGTCCTAGTACAGCATTCATCGATTTATCTCTAAGTCTATCTGTGCGTTAGCACAGGCACGACCCAACAGCATGACCCAACAGTATGGCAACATCATCTAGAGTCCACGTCCCTTAGTCCATTTAGAGAGCTTAGAGATTACTTTGCAAAAGATCTCTGAGTGTATTGAGGTGTTTACCCGAAAGAGCTGTACCACACGACGTGACCACTTTGGGATAAATTATCATCCCATTTTGACGTCAGAGAGTCAAAGCGTTGACTAATTTTGTTGACCGTGTAATCGTAGCTTTAGTATGTTCAAAATGTGTCGCAATAGGTGGATCTTTCAAGTTAACCTGTTGGCTGTTTCGGTAAATGAATTCTTTTTAACCTAATTTCCTCGTAAGGCTACTGGATTGATGAAAAGGAGTAAAGATAGACCTTATCACGCATAGACTGTGTCATCCCCAATTGGGCCTTTAGTCCAGTTTAGGTACTGGTTTCCCTCCTTGCTGCTAATTTGTGATTAGAGTCTTAAGGCATCGTAACGTCCTGCAAGTAATAATTTCAAAATGTTCTGTTTCTTCTAGGTTTTGATAAACACTTCTAGGTTTTGTTAAATGCAATATAGAGCAGCTCTTCTAGAGACTAGTTAATGAGAAATAGAACGCACTCTCATCTTGTCCTGTCTTCAGAAAACTCTGGACAAAACATGACAAGGTCAAAACCAAGTAAATTTTAACGCTTAACAGACTCTTCATGGAGATTATTACCGACCACAATATCCTGGCGGCCCACCAAAGAAGAATGCGACCTCTGCCGAGTCTATGACGACACAGACACAGAAGAGAGCGCATCTCACTTCATATGCGAATGCCCAAGCCTATGCAGAACAAGAAAAGCCCTCAGTGACTACCACTTTCAAGATCTGGGCGAACTTTAAGGAAACCCACAATTAATCATCATGAAATTTATAATAATATCGGGATGGTACAGGGGGGCCGTTTAGCTATCCCAAAGTTACAGACCAACTTTTGTCTTCTCCCACGACAGGGGTTCATAGTGGATGCATTTGTGATCCGAATGCTGCCTGCATACCTACCTACCTAAGTCACAAAGACCTTGAATATGTGAGAGGAAGTGAAGTGTGTCCTCTAAAGTCATCACCGCGGCCTCTGAAAATATTGTCGAAGATGAGTTTCAATTAAAATGGTTTCTTTGAAGGTTATGGCCAGTCAATGCATCTACCAACATAAACAACGATTTTCTGTCGTTTTGTAAAAGTTTGTTAATTCTAGCTTTGTCGTATCTTAGACAGAGCTTCCTTCATATATTGCATGAGGTAAGCGAGTTCCACCTGCTTTTGGCTGTCATTAAGATCTTACCACTTTACTCGCCCTTTGATGTTGTAGACTGGAGGCTTAAACGATTGAAGTGCTCGATTTTGGTCAATTACCGACTCTTTTATTTGGGAATTCGTTAGCTAACTCATTACCGTATATGTCCTTATTGGCCGCCTGACTATCAATAAATATTGTAAGTACATGACATCCTCGGCTACCTCTATCACTGCCAAGATCTTCCCTTCGAAGACAATGCTGGGGTTAAGAAGTCTGATTGAGGTGTGTATGTTTAGTTCTTCGGAGAATATGGCAGTACCTGTGCCTGTATTTATCCTTGACCCATCCATGTAAATGGATATAGACTTGCCTTTAATGGAACATTAATTTCTCATTCTGTTCCACTTGAGAAAATGCTGAAGAATGTTTTTTTCAAAGTCAATTCATGGTCGTCTTCATCTGCAATTTCTTTGGAATCTGTGTATATCCTTTGAGATTTGAGTTTCAGCCATTTGGTGGATCTGTGCATATTAAGGTCTGGGGTACCATGTTGAGATTTGCTTCCATCCTTACCTTTGCATGGTAATCACTTTAAGATTAGTTGCTTTGTCCGCGGCTTACCATCAGACTGCGTTGCTATATGTGAATATGTGTCTCATGACTGTCGTACTATCACAGTACTAGCTTAGGGCTTAGTTCCTACCTTCTACCGAACATTCGGTTACATGTACAGAAAGCAGTCGTTACCTTTTTTAATCTTTCGTTGACATTTACCCTCCAGTTAAGTTTGCTGTCCAGTATGATTCTTGGACTGTTTTCAGTCTCTCTTGGTGTAAGGATGTCTTAAAGATTGCCAAACTATTGCAGTATATTCTAAGCGGAGCTGCTGACATCTAAATTGATTAAACAATGTCCCGCATCTCTGAATGAAATATCGAATAATTGTAATCTCACACTCTGCTGGGTTTCTAGTCATTCAAACGTCCGAAAAAATTGCGAAGCAAACGAACTGGTCTAAAGTGGTACTATACAGGAGCTCTCGACTCCTAAAGAACGGCTTCATCTATCCATTGAAACAGCAAGATGAAATATCTCTACATTACCTCTGAATCAGGAAAATGTAAGATGGCGTAATTTTGATACGTCCAACCATGCTAGGCAGATCAGTTTAGGAAACACAAGACCACAAGTCAGCTACTCATTAGCAGACCATGCATAGGTACCCTGACCGCATTATTGACAATTCACTGTGGTTTAGGTAGGTACCCCTTGAGGCTTAAAATTCCGGCCAACGACTTCTGTCGCAGCTGTATGGATGAAGCTTTCTGCTGCCTCGCGTTATCCTCATCAAGAAAGCAAATTCTATTCTGGGAGAATACTTCTTTGAGGAACTTGAAGATATTGCCGATTCGGATATCAATTTGAAAGCTCGTTCAAAAATCAAAATTATTTCAAAGGTATCCTACCCTGATCGGAGGACACCGACCTACCCCAAGACCTAAAATGATTCCTAAGTAATTCGCACTAACAGATAGCCATAGGGATATACTGTATCTAGACCTCACTGTTCTTTTTAATATACCCTGTGATAACAGGTTAGAAAACTTTGGACAGGATTTTCCTCAGACTTGCTGATTTTGCAGCGTTTGTCCAATGAGGGACTTATCTAGGCTATTTGTGTAGGTGCTACCCTACTATGAGCATCATGGGAATTTGCGTTGTAGCCCAAGGTTGATGTTGTCTGGGAATCGAACCTCTAACCTACCACTTAGTACTCCAAATAAATACTGACTCCGACTGAGAGCGAACTGGTTAGGTCAGACGGTGCGCCATCTTGCATATAGACAGTCGCCAGTATTATTGTTTGGTCATTGTTGCTGTAGGTAGATTAGAGCAAAAGGACAATCGGATTCTTAGTTACAAAACATTTTTCGATCTCACTTTCTTTGTTCAGTGGATTGGTGTTGTACTTACATTACCAAGCCTTTGGAGTTAAAAAATAAGGACTTTAGACTTCCTTTTATCTGCTTTCGGGTAATGTACAAGGATGATGTCCGAAATTTTTATGTTCATAAGGTACAGTAGATTGGCACTGACAGTAACTTCATGCTGACCAGGTGCTTCTCTGTTTTTCTTACTGCCCCCTGGCGCCAACAGTCTCATATCACATCAAGTAATTCCCACGTCTTCGTAACATTGA
Organism: Xylota sylvarum; assembly: GCA_905220385.1. Lineage (NCBI taxonomy): Eukaryota > Metazoa > Arthropoda > Insecta > Diptera > Syrphidae > Xylota > Xylota sylvarum. The sequence goes on from LR999960.1 coordinate 12,278,676, forward strand.
CAACGACTTGTGGGTGAGCAGTACGGCAGAATCCATGCGATTGTCTGCCTCGCCTCATTAACTCACCCATTCCTGCTAAAGATTTCCAAGTTCAAACGTTTCAGGTTGCGCTCTACGCATTTCTAAAAGAAATGTTTTCTTGCCCTCTAAGTGTGGTTCCTCCAAACCATCTCTACATCGTAACCCAAAACATTGGTCCCCCTGCTGTTGATGTTCTCTAATTCCTAGATTAGTATTCGGTAGTGAAATGCTTCTAAATACTTGTGTAATACTTGTTAGAGTTGAGTACATTAAATCAACATAAAGTGTTTAGAGCGAATTAGTTTTCATCTCAAATCAGCAATTAAAAAGCTTCTCCACACTCATGTCGTAGTGAGAATCCATTACCATTGTCTTCATTACTTGTGTTTCGCACACTTTCAACGTAGTTATGCAATTTCTAGATTTCTATGTGTGCTACTATTCATTTAAGTATATGTGCACATACCCTCACGCTTCTATTCATGTATGTATAATAAATCCTCGTAACGAGTATCCTGATTTCATTTCAATAGAAGTAAACAACAAAAAAAAATTCCTCTTTGAAATACGATTTAAGATACCCATGTGGATGGAAGGGAAAACAATGAAATAAAATTTATCCCAGCAAATACATGTATACATACATACATAGATATGAATGGTATATAAGTTGAATTAAATAAAATTTATCTTCAAGGATTAATAAAATATTATCCCTCGGTCAAACTGCCTCATCAATTGTTTTTTATGGACACGCTACCGATATGAGTTATTAGTCTGCAATGGTTGGTTAAATTTTGTAGACCTTTTATTTCATTGGATCGCCCTTTAAACTTGCATCTATACGCAAAGGACTAAGTATTGGTTTCGAGAAAAATTTCAAAATTGAGGTTTTATAATAGAGATGTTGAAAAACTGGTTCTGTCTGTCTGTCTGCATGCAGTTTTGGAATTATCGTAAAACTGACTGGCTCAATTACAGAGCAACTTTAAGCAAATTAGATATCTTAACCCCACCTGCAACTCTCAAGAACTTGAGGATTTCAACTAAGACTTGTCATCTTGTCATTTTATTTAACCCTGGGACAAGAAAAAGCCGCAATGGTGGAACTTAGGCCCTTTTAGAGATTAATCTAGGAAACTATTCCATAATGCGAAACGTACGAGAGACGCGCTAAACTGGGACTTGTACAAGGCATCCCTAAACATAAACAAAAAAGCATTAAGTAAAGTCAAACGCAATCCCCTACTAAAAAAAAGAAGCCTTTAAGGCTTCCAGGCTATAAAAAATTCTCTCCTCAAATCCAATAACACTGAAAACCTGAAAACACTGATGGGCCTTGAATGACTTCCAGAGAAGATTCGCTAAACTTACAGCTTAACACTCATTTTCCAGTTAGTTCCCAAATGGTTAGCACTATGGTTTCCAACAAACCATCTGCACGAATAACCATTCCCTCAAACTTGATAAGATTAGGCAAACTCCATTGGACACTTCATAGCTTCTTACTTACTTACTTACATAGGTGGCGCTACAGTTCGGGGTGAACCATGGGCCTCAACCAACAAGGCTCTCTAGTTAGCCCGGTCCTTAGCTAACCGCCTCCAGTAGCGCACTCCAAATAGGTTGATATTGCCTTCTACTTGTGCGCGCTACCTATGTCCTCCTTCAAGGCCCGTCAACGCAAATGGGACCAAAAATTTTACGAAGAATCTTTCTCTCGAAACGACCAAGGATATCTTCATCCGCTTTCAATAAAGTCCATGCTTCAGCGCCATAAAGCAGGACTGGGATGATCAAGGTCTTATATAGAGTCTCCTTAGTTGTTCGGGATACTACTCAATTGCCTTCTTCTCGGCCCAAAAAAACAGCGATTGTCAAGAGTTTTTATTTCTGCTGAGGTGTTATTGTCAAAAATGATAGCAGTGGCATTCTTTCCAATTCGTCGATGTTGAGTGTCCCTTCTTGTTGACAGCATATACTTGGTTTTGCCCTCGTTTACCGCTAAACGCGCCAGCGGGTCAATAAATCCTTTTTTGACATCAAAGGTCTCGGTAAGATCGTTACCGACCTTGATGGAGCAGCGAGAGTTCTCTATTGCCATTCTGCACAATCTGATGAGTTTGGCAGGGATGCCAGGACTAGACTTGGTTTTGTATAGCTCATCTCTACAAATGTTGTCATATGCGGCCTTGAAGTCGATAAAAAGACGGTGGGTATCGATTTGAACTTCTAGGGTTTGATCAAGGATCTGTTGAAGTGTGAAAATTTTATCGTCTGTTGTGTTAAGGAGACTAATACCTTTTAAATTGGCGCAATTCAGGACATCTCCTTTCTTGTGGGTCGGGCAAACAGTGCTGAGATTCCATTCATCAGGCATACTCTCGTCTGACCAAATTTTAGAGGTGAGTTGGTGTATGCTCTCTACCAAGTCATCTCTAGCTGCTTTAAACAAATCGGCTTTTAAGCCATCATCTTAAGCTTGGATATTGCTATCCTCACTTCGTTTTGATCAGGTGGACAAGTATTTTTGATATTTTTGGCTAGAATCGTCTATGGTGAATGATTCATTCTGCCTGACATGGTGATGTTGGTCTTCGTCGCCGTTATGCAGTCTGCAAAAGAAGTTTTTCCATATTCTCAGCACCGACTTTACTACGAGATTTCTGTACGGGTCTTGATGGCCTGACAAGTTCTTTTTATCTTTTGGTAAAACCTTCCTACATTATTCCTGAAGTATAAACTCTGAATATTTTCGATTGCGCTTCTCGTGCTCTTTTTTCTTCTTTCGAAAAAGCCGATGTTCTTCCCATGTCTGCTGCTCGTAGAGGTCACGAGCAGCCCTCGTCCTTCTTTGCAGCTCCGCTCAAATATGATCAATTTCGTTGACCGTTTCATGATCAGGATACCGCCATGTCCCCTTGTGGATGTTCAGATGAGAAAATTCTGTGCCTGCTATAGTGACATTTCGCGCTGCTGCAAAGTAAATAAGCCTAAGTCCGTTGCCAGACGTGGTGTAGTGTAGTCTGTGCTTACCAACTGTCCTACCAAAGATGTCCTCCTTTCCTATTTTGGCGTTAAAATCGCCTAGGACGAATTTAACCATATACTGACGACATTGCTCATATGTTTTGTTGAGGAGCTCGTAGAAACAATCTTTGGTGGCGTCGTCTTTGTCCTCTGTGGTGGCATGAGTACATATTAGGCTTACGTTTGCGAATTTAGTCTTGATGCGGATTATCATAAAACGCTCGCTCACTAGTCGACAAATCCACATCCGTATAAGCGCTGTTTCTGCTCTCTATAGCAACCACCGTAATAGACGTCACAGTTTTTCACCCCTTTTTCGGCCGACCTATCCCACCACTTCGCATTTGCTGGATGGCGATGATATCTGCTTTAAAGCAGTCTAGGGTCTCTGCTTATTCTTCGGCTGTACGCAGTCTGGTAAGGGTTCGAACATTCCACGTGCAGGTCCGATGTTCGTTGTCCATGTTTCGCTTCTTCACGTCCTAGGGTCGTCAACAGCATCCATATCCAAGGCTTGTTTGGGTTTCAGATAAATAAATAAATATTTTTTCCGTGGTCGGGAAGTTACCCGTACGCACAACCCCCAACCTGGCGAACTAATTCCCTTTTGTTCCCAAGACGAGAAGTCATATTTTCCGGAGTCAGTAACCTTCTTCGATATGAGCGCTTTCGTTGGCCTTTGGGTTCTTCCGCCACCAACTCTTTTCCAACACCCTTGCTCAGTGTTGGGCTATGGGATTCGAGTATGTCGAAGCATCTCATGTAGGGATATCACTAGATTGTTAGATAGCCACAGTTGTTTCCATCTAGGGAATTCGCCCGTTGCCACCTGGATCAAGAGGAAGTACCTTAGTGAGAAAACTTTCCTCTTTCATAGCTTCAAACCATATAAATCCGAGGGACCTGATGGCATAATACCTGGCGAGTGGCACAAATCTTCGGAAATAATTTTGGCGATGCTCAATTTAAAAAAATTGTCTAGATCTAGTGTATATCCCGAAGGTATGGAGAAAAGTTTAAATTGTCTTTTTTCCCAAAGCGCGTAAATGTTCTCACCTAAACCCAAAAGATTTCAGATCTATTAGTCCATCACATTTCCTTCGAAAAACATTAGAACGACTGACTGATGTCCGCTTATGCAACAGTATTGGTAAATCAGAGGAGACCGCATGACACTCACAAGTGCGTAATATCGAATATTCCCTATTTTATAAGGAGTACACAATGGTTGCCTTCCTGTATATAGAAGGCGCTTTAACAATGTCAATACAATGCAGTTTCAGACTTGAAGGTCGACAGCTCACTTAACGAATTGATTAATCTACTGCTTAATAGTCGGACTATCAATTCCAAGCTAAGTGGGACGTCTACTAGAAGATCTGTTAGTAGAGGCAGTCCGCATGGAGGTGTTCTATTCCCCTTCTTTGGAAGTTGGGGGTGAATATGAAACTATTGATACACCTGGAAAGTGAGGGTTACACTGCGATTTATGAAGATTATGTTGCTCTACGATCGTCTCTCATGGAAATGGCTAAGCAGTTCAATATTCCCCTTTGTTGGGTGTCGGGGCATAGTGATATTCTAGGAAACTGTAAGGCCGATGAACTCGCCAGAATAGGGACAATTTTACCCATTGTGCCGGGCAAAGGTACCTTAGGTATACCAATCGCTAGTTTCAAACTAAAATTCAAGCTCAATGCTACCGAGAGTACAAATCTTAGGTGGACAAGTGGACCAACATCTATAACCAACAAATTTGGCCAAAGCTGAAAACTCTTTAAAAATTTGATTTGAATTTGATTTGAAGAGAAGATCTATTCCTCCCTTCTTTGTTTCTGGTCAGCTCTCTCCCATAGAAGAAGACTTCATTTGGGAACCTTCTATTACAAATATAGGCGATCTGGTGAACATAGATACTAAGAACCTGTTACGCTTCATCAGAAGTTCAAAATGTTTTAATGAGTAGCTAGAGAGAAACTTTCTCCTATGATCCACGTGGTATCAGAAGGACTTATTTCTGGTCTAAGTCTTTTGGCGTTTCTAAGCTGACAGCCACTTCAACCAACAAGATGCTCTATAATTCATCTGAACATTACTATGTATGATCACGGGTCAAAGTTATCGTAATAATTCTATCAAAAATTTAGAACGCTACGCTCATGCAGAAGACAGGAAAGACTTGAATTTTAATCCTGAATAGTTTCGAAACGTATAGCGTAAAGGTGCAAGTACATACGACCCAGTCCTGCATTTTATTTTATCCAGCTGGTGCATATGTATGTATCTATTTGTGACTATTTTATGGTTCAAAATTAAATTAATCCGCAATACATCCTTTCCTTCCGAACAACAAGGATGGCATAGAAGCTTTAAATTTTTAATGGTAGTCGAAGTCGTGATTGGTTTTTCCTATCAGATGGTCCTGTTAAAGTTTAATTTGATTTTACAGCGGTGTCTGAAGTGTCATCAAATCCTTAACAAGATAACGCAGAAACGTTGTGAAGGATTTACTCGATTGATTGCGGTTCCCCTCATAAAAGATGAGAAAGTGGTGCTTCAAACCTTTACTTCAGAAAGGAAAGGGTTATTGCTGTGAAGGACTTGAAAGACAATCCATATCGCCTTGAAGCTACCATCTACGTCAAGTATGTGGTATGTACCTAATTTCATTATGTGCTGCGGTGATGCAATTTATCATAATGGCGATTCCTCTTATGTAATCCTGAAGATTTGTAGTGATTTTTGGAGATATGTACATACATGGAGATTTGTACAAACAAGATTTTAAAAAAATTTGTTTTTCTAGAGATCATTCCATTAAGTTTTCTTACAATTCAGTTTTGACCATTTTAGACATGTTACTTACTTACTTAGGTGGCGCTACAGTTGGGGGTGAACCTGGGCCTCCATTAACAAGTATCTCCAGTTAGGCCTGTCCTTAGCTAACTGCCTTAAGTTGCGCACCCCAATTTAAGACATGTACTGATGATATTCCACTTACTGTTTGTCATTCTGACAGCTGCAGTACCCAAGCGGAACTTTGTCGACTTAATGGGGGCTGACAGTACCCCTGTTATCAGGGACGTTAAAGCCTACATCCTCCTAAACCCATTCGTCCATTTTGCAATTTCCCGGAATCCAGTACAAGGTTACGTCGCATTTGATAGCGATTTCATAAAAAGATCCACGGCATTGCTTAACCAACTTGGATCGTCTTATTGGCGATCGCAAGGCTCGCACTGCATGACGTATTTCGCAATATAGTTGTCTTCGCGCCGTAGGGTGTGTTCAATCCCTTGCCACTTTCTCCTTCGTATAGTAATGTTTATAGGTTCTTGGCCGGTTCTCATATAAAGCTGTTCGTTGGAGATTCGGTTCGGCCAAAAAATCCTCAAGATGATTCTTAAACATTTATTTACGAAGACTTGCAGCCTGCGTGTATTAATGGTGTCTACCTTCCAGGTACTGCACCCATACAGCAGTACCGATTCCACGTTAGAGCGGAACAGTCGCAGCTTGGTTCTTAAGCTGATAACATTACTTTTCCAGATTGTTGATAGCATCCCGAACGCAGCTTTAGCCTTCCCGATTCTACTGCATACGTCCAGTTGGGTGCCACCGCGGTTAGCCGAGACCACACTTCCTAAATATATGTAGAAAGTTGTCAACTTTTTTGACTTCCTCAACTTAACATTGCCGGGTTAAGTTGAGCGTTCGTGTTGGAAGGGCTTTTGTTTTGGCCGTGTTTATTTTGAGCCCCACTTTGTTTTCATCAGTTTCTAGATTATGGGCCATTAGATGAAGGTCCATTATCCAATGTGAAAGTAGACAAACATCATCACCGTAGTCTAGGTGTTTGAGGTAAGAAGTCATAGTCCAACGAATTCCATTGTTTCTTTCCGTCAATGCTTCACGGAGTACATCGCTGATAACCACCAAGAACAATAGTGGTAACAGTATGCATCCTTGACGTACTCCACTTTGGACTTCAAATTCCTCTGACACCTTACCATTGTGTAAGACGTGACACTTACCGCCCTCGTATGTAGCCTTGATAATAGCAATAAGTTTTTCCGGGATGCCTCTCCTGCGCAATGCCAGCCAAATAGCATCTCGATTCAAGCTGTCGAAAGCCTCCTTGAAGTCGATAAACAACAGATGTAGCGGAGACCTGTATTCAACGCATTATTCCATTATGATCCGTATGGTTTTATGTGGTCAATGCAGAAGGATCCATTATTATTTTGACCACAGCTGGAAGAACACATATACCTCTCCAGTTTCCGCATTCCATCAGGTTTGCCGCCGCTTGAAACAGTTCGGTAGAAATGCCATCAATACCCACCGCTTTCTTTCTCTTGAGGGACTTGATTGCTGCCATAATTTCTGTTTTGTTGGGAGGTATCGTGCGTATTCGGGAATTTATTGCTTCGGAATACTCATTCGGATTTGAGATCATATCGCCATCGTCTAACTGATTTAGCACTGAAGCAAAATGTTCTCTCCATCTATTGAGCTGATCCTCGTCCGAAATCAGGAGGTTACCGTCCAGATTCTTCACCGGGTGTTGTTTGGAGTTTCGACCACCAATGAGCTCCTTGGTGATGCTGTAAACAGTCCTACTACCGCACCTGCTCGCTGCTTCTTCAGCTCTAGAAGCCAGTGTATTGATATATTGACATTCCACTGGTCATCTATCCTGCATTGAGCTGCTGATTGCTTCTGTTTCTAAGGCTAGGTGGTCCCTAAATTGTTGGCGAACTTGGGGGACGTTAAGCCTGTCGATATTGAACCTGGTGATGTTCAACAAGTTTGATCTGTTGTTGTTGACAGATGCAGTACAAAGGCGTATATGAGCTAGCATAAGATGGTGATCTCGTTCTTGTCCGATATCAGCTCCACGTCTGTTTCGGACGTCCAGGAGACAATTTCTAAAGCGGAGACTGATCGCAATGTGATCGATCTGGTTGGATGTTCTTTGCCTATCAGTCGAGACTCAACTGATCTTATGGCAGATGTTGTGCTTAAACAGTGTACCTCCAATGACTGGCGGTTGGTATTGCAGAAGTCCACAACCCGCTCACCGTTGTCGTTTCGGTCTCCAAGGCCGTGAACTCACATCACGTGTTTAAGCATATTGTTGTCGCTACCTACCTTGGCATTGAGATCCCCCATCACCATTACGATGTCCCCATTAGGTGTTTCATTGAAGACGGTGCCTAACTGGCTATAGAAATTGTCCTTTTCATCCTCAGTCGCGTCATCAGTCGGAGCATAGCACTGTATGATGGTGACCTTCCTTACTCTACTCTGAAATCTGGCCGTCAATATCCGGTCACTGTTTACGGGATGCTGGAGTTAGCACCAGTCCTACTCCAGACCTCCGTGCGCTTCCAGCTGGTTTACCAGAGTAGAGCATGACAGCACTTTTTGTTGGCGAGACATATTCCCCAGCATCGAACCATCTTATCTCACTCAGCCCTAAGATGTGGAGGAATCTGGCGTTGTAAGGCCCTTCTTGGAGTGAGTCCAGGAGGGTCTTGACGTTCCAGAATCCGATCGTTGTCCGGGTTTGATAGCCAAAGGTCGTCATCAAATTATCCGTCCGTATCCGAGGCGTATGTTTCCGTTTCGAAGCAATTTTTCTTTTTACGGTTGAGGCTCGCTGGGCCCCAGACCAACCGACACTTGTCCTGTTATGTGGGGAGACTCGCCATTCGTCCTCTCCCGTTCGCAATTTCCGAAGGAATCCCCAGATGGCACCACGAGGAGGTGGGAGTAGGTTTTAATAACAGAGCTGCTAGGTTTTCGGCTGCAGTGGTTCTTTCTCGTTACTTAGCGAACCAAGACCTATCGGAAGATGTTGCTCCTACGAGGTCTTTGTTAGTCGTTTGCCATCCTAAAGGATGGATTTGAGGAATTTTGGGTGCATATAATCCAATCCTTTGAGGACGTCTGGTGGATAGACTCTACTGAACCCAAAATTAAAAGGCATATCGGGAGTTAAAAGTGCGTTAATGCCTGTTTCCTCGCTTTCACTGACTTGCTGATAGAATGGGGATGCAGCAGAAAATTTGGCATTAAGGTCTCTAACGTCAATTTCATTATTTTTTTAAGTAAGATTCTTGCCTATGCCCACCACTTTAACATTTTTCCAGGCCTTTTTTGTACTTAAGCCAGGCTTGAATTTAGAGGCTACTTCAGTCTAAAGCCATGGCATAATTTTTAGGCAAATTCTATATTTTCTAGAATGACATCGAGGAGGGTAGAGTTAGTGGTATTGAAATGTGTCGGACTACATGTATTCACCGGAAAAAGATGTTGAGAGTTATAGTACCTATACATCTGTGCCTCATTCACGTTCCAGCTACATACGTATGACACTGCAGACCTTGTGAAATGTAATTATGCAGTCGAGTGGGTGAACTTTACGTTAAGGCAGTAAATAATTTTGGACAGTAATTGTTGTAAATATTCAGTTAACACCAACACCGTGCAAACATTGTCGATAATTGCCGCTCTATATGAGTTGAACGAATATTCCACTATACAACCGCAGTGTACCAGAAAAGCACAAAAAGGATATTATTTACCGTATAAATGGAGGATTGAAAAACTGCCGAAAATGACAATCAAATTCATAACCACTAACCAGTCCTTATTTGATTTACACTTGTTGAACATAAAATGCTTAATTAAATTTAAATGCAATTTAAAACCCCACCGGCAGAGTGTGCTATCTGAAATATCCGACGGATGCGCGCATCAAAAATTTAATTACGTCGATAATAATAATAATTCCGGTGAAATTAAGTACCGGAATATAGTGGTAACTCTAAAGAATACCAACTCCCAAATCGTACAATCTACCACATCCTCAGCGCAAACAAATTAATCGAAACGAAACACTCCATGAGGTATTTTAATCTCATGCGACTGTCGGTCGTTTTTTAATCTAAAGTCGAAAACATTTCTTCAAATTTTAAGAAGATTTTATGCAAACAGGTGGGAGAAATTCAATTTATTCATTTTTTCTATCTCTTTCGCTCCTCTCTCCTCATCTGTTTATGTTCATTTTTAATGTGAATTTTAATGAACACGAATTTATTTTTAATGCTCGTATATATCTTCGGGGCAAAATGGAAGATTGTGTCAAGGATATCAAGGATGCGGCAGCAGTGACTATACGAACGGACAGACAATACTGTGCGTGTGGATAGGCTTAAGCGGAGGTGAAGAAAGGTATTATACTTGTGATTCGTATGAGTATGTGTGTGTTTTTGTCTGTACTTGCAAGGAGTTGTTTTTGGAAAGAAAAAGGATATTTGCTTTTATGAATCCTTAAGTATGTACTGTGTCTACTTGTAAATCTCTGGTGGGCTTTCCGGTTTGAATTTTTATTTATGTGAAATTTTTTTACTCAAAAACACAAACAACAGTAGGGGCAAGTAGGTATCTGCATTTTAGATGCTAAAGGTTTCTTTCCTTTTTTGGTTCAGTTAGAGAAAGGGGGAGGCATACCTACTAATTTTATATGAAAAAGGGTTTTACATTAACGAAGAAGACAAAGATTAACGGTTTGAGATATCTATCGAAATGTTTTACAAATCTTAAGGCGGATTTACTAACACAACACATTTACCTTGAGATGAGGTGATTGATGGTTTCTTGGGAGTAAAGTGTTTACGAACAGAAAGCGTTCATGTTATCTGCCAGTCAAGTAGTTCCATGGATTGGTATCGTAAATTTAAGATGACTGGGTTTTCGGTCGATGAATAGTATGAAGTTAATGGATTGTCGCACGGTAACATTTGAACCTTGAACCTTAAAGGTTGAATGGAACGAAATTTTTGAACTCACTTGTCGGCGTGAACTTAACTTATACTGTGGGTTTCATCATCATATGACGAGCGTAAACAGGTTAGAGTCCCTATTGCAGTTATCTCGACAGCAGATAGGGCCGAGATAGAATCCCAATATCTCATAAGAATGTGGAAAGTGCAGCGTAGTGTGCGACCTGACAAGTAAAACAATAACAACGCGTTGACATAACTGTCTCTAACTAAACCCCATAGATGCATACATGACAAATTCGAGTGCAGTTTGGTATCAAGGCTAGTTAGAAACTTCAGGTATGGAATTTTCTCCTTACGAAGTGGTGACAAGTCATCCATTTTTGGAAAATGATATAACTTTTAGTCTTTTTATTATTAAAGTGACTACACAGCCGCTTAGATCTTCTAGGTTTCTGCATGGTTACCACTAGATCGACTGGTACTCGAGAATTTATTGGTGTTGAAACATCTGCGGATATCTCGGTGTCTGGAGTTGAAATTCTAATTTTTATAGTTGAATCCAAATTCACGGTTTAAGGACTGGTTACTGGGTACATTATGAAAACCTCCGAATTATCAAACTCTGCTTGCTGATTGCTTAATGGTGAGTCTCTGGGAATTGAAAGACGATAAGAACTTTGAATTTGACTACTTGCCTGTTGTAATTCGATGGTGTCATCTTCAAAAATAGAACCTATATCGCCTCTCATTGCTGCTCGAGATCGGATCTGGTTTTGATGACGCCGCCAGGTATCATTACTCGTTTAAAATAGATACATAATTCTTGTCCCGTAGGTATTGTCGCACAAACACTGTCTGATCAATAGAAAACCTGAAGTTCTCGGTTTTAATCATTTCCCTTCGTCTTCGAGATTCTGAAAAAATGACGGAAAGTAAAGTTCGGTGCTGCCTACCATGTAGTCTCTCCGCTGGAGATATGTCGCTATCATCCGGTGCTGAACGATAAGTCGACAAGAAAGTTGCCAATGCATCATCTCCTTGCATTCTATTCGGTGTTGAAAGGTGCAGAGGTCATATCTCGAATTGAGTAATTTCGGCAAAACTGCTGGAACTCTCCTGCAGTAAACTGAGTCCCATTATCAGATACTATCGATTTTGGGTAGACCCTCCAGTGCGAATATGGAGGGCAATGCCTGAATCGTGACTTGAGATGTAGTAGAGGACGTTCGAATCACGAATGGTAACTTCGTCTACGATTAACCACATGGATTTTGAAAAAGGCCCGTCGAAATGGATGTGGATGCACTCCCTGACGAGGGCCAGCTAGTGTACTCTCTGGTCGAGCGACTGGCGTTTAATTGACATGCGATAATCATCATGACATCACTGTGAGATAACACTAACAATACCTTCGGGCCATTTGCTTCGTCCGGGTCACTCCCCAATGGCTTTGATGTATGTAGAAGCGATAGTACCTTTTACTGCAACTGTGCTGGTATGACTACTCTGAAACTTTCACTGTGAAAGAGAAGAATGTTAGCGCATACACTTGAACAATTCCTTATACGAAAATATGGTAACAAGTTCTCAGCAGGTGATAAGCGATTAGGCCAACCTTTCTGCATGTTCTGGTGATTTTTTTTTGTCATGGGATTTTGCTGAGAGAATTTGGCAATAACTCCAGCATTAATGTAGAATTCTTCTACGATCGACGACGACGAGTATTCCTGATCTAGTTGATTGCAAGATACCTCTGACCGGTCAAAATCGTCATCAGGACCGATTGGTAATCGCTGAAAAACTGAAAATTTTCGCATGGATTTAAAGAAACTGCATATACCCCACCCTGCATCTACTCTAGATCCCACAGTGACTGTAAGCAGGGGGGTTGCAGTGGGGCAGCATGCCTCCATATGTATTCTACTGTTTATGAACAAATCGAATTGTGGACTTATGACCCTGCGCCGAAAAGGTTTAGATTGATACTTTGTTTGTTGCATTGTAATATTGTTATATTTCGTATCCAATCCAATTTTTCGGGATTTTCGGAATTTTGGTTTTCGGGATTGTGATCCCAACCCGAATTTATTTACTCCAAATATAATAGAGAGAACTTCATTCTCGATCTGACTACGTCTTCTTTGCGCCTTATCCAATGTCTTCGATGCAAAAGCGATCGGCTTTTCCGTTCCATCCGGGTAGATATGGGAGATAACCACATAGATGCCATGCAATGAAGCATTTGTAGCCAAAGTAATTGGTAAGTCTATTTGGAAATGAACCAATCTAGATGCTCTTCAAATTTTCTCCTTAAATTTATCGAAATAGCGCTGTTGATGTTTCCCCCATACGAAGTTTTCACTATTAGAGCGAAGTCTGTTCAGCGGAGCTACTAATTGGGCTAAGTTCTCGATGAACTGGTTATGATAGTTCAGTTTACCAATAAAGGCTTCGAGGTCTTTGATATCTTTCGGTCGTGGCAAATCACGTATGGCCCTAACACGTGAGTGATGGCCGTATACTAGCTTGGTCGATGATATGGCCTAAGTATTCGACCTCGGGCCTTGCGAATTTGCATTTTTCAATCCGACACTGCAGGCCATGATGCTTCAGTCGTTCGAGAAAAGTTCCGAGATTACTTACATGCTCCTTGTTGGAACGTTCGGATACAATGACGTCATCCAGATGGGAAACACAGTATTCCAAATCAGCCAAAATTCCAGTCAACATTCCCATGTACCTCTGAAATATTCCTGTGGAGTTGGTTGTCCCGATTGGGAGACGCTGATATTCAAAAAGGCCGAACTGAGTATTAACGACGCACATCTTTATCGATGCTATATGTCTAACTGCTGCAATCTTTCAATCTCACGACGGACGTGTTCCTTCTGAGCAAAAGGTACAGGATGGTATTAAAAGTATGATACCTGAGTTGGCTGTTCGATTTCAATGTGAGATGGGCTACTGCTTACTGCAACCCAATCCAGACGTGAAAACTACCTCATGCTTCTTGCAGAGAGACTTCGCTTTAGATGCAAGCAGTTCTCTGGATTCTAGAGTGATTTGCATTGCTGCTTCCTCCTTCGCGAAATCTACATTACAACCAAATGCCGCCTTGAGCTACATCCGACAAGGTCATGATCTATTAAACTATCAAGTGACAGTTGATTCAGAAGAAGAATACTAGGCGGACTGGACAGAATCATAAATGCATGTAGACTTGGGGTATAATTAGGAGCATAACGAGTAGGGTGCGAGTTCAGTAGAAGAAGAAGAAAAGTTTAAATAAGTTTGAGATACACCTGAAGTTTTAGAAACTTAGGTCTTCAGAGGCAAAAGTTGTTGTTCTGCATCTGTCAACTGTATGTTGGTAACGTCACTAAGCTGTTCTTCGTTGTTGACAATTACTGCATTGTATACCTTTGTAGTTTTTCGTGTATAAAGTTCGGTTTATTTGATTGAAAGCCGATGTCATATTGGGAAAATTGTCGCGAGTGTCCCTTTCTAAAGTTAGCGAATACCTTCATAATAGCAAATTTGTCGAAAGTAGAAAAAAACTTTACCAACTTCACTCTGCTTAACACGAAAAATTCTACGGATGCTGGAAGGTTGTAGACAGTGCAGTGTGGTGCAAAGCCGGTTGAAAATTACTTTTAAATTTTCGCCAGGACCATATGGTATAGTAACCAGAACGGCATGAGTGGCAATATTTTTCATCTGCAGTTCATCAAATTGTATTTTAAGTTGTGATAGCTGCTCAGCCTCACTAAATTCAGGGTTCTTTAGTAGCTCTAACTCTTTTCGTAGTTGTTGTTTCAGATTTTCATCTTCCAATCGTAAGCAACTGACATTCTCTGTACAATCCTCCAAAGATGAGGCCCGGTCTTTTAGTGCATTCATGTCACTGTCAATTAATGTAAATTTTACACTAATGTTGTTTTCAATGTTGTTGATCCTTGTTGAAAGATTCTCTTCCATGGCTACTAGGCGGTTCTTGATTAGTTCTCCCTGTGCTTTAATTTGTTTTGCCGTACATAGTTCCACGATTCCTGTATGGAGGCATGTCGATGTTCTTTTTCGTAATCTAGGATACGAGGATGGCGCTGGCCAGCTTACTGTGATGAAGGTTAATTTGGATTAACTTCATCATCAGAGCAAATTGATGTCGTAGGCACCACCTCTGGCTTGTCGAAAAACGGCATCACCTTGACCATGTTAAGTTCAACACGTACCTTGAATCCTCGCATCTTGGCCCGTCTCGGATGGCTTCTGCATCAACAGGACCTTCCAGTTGTCTGTTTGGAACTCAGGGTTTAGGTCTTTGGGGAATTGGTCCAATCTTTACTTGGTGATTAATGGCTGGCTTTGGGTCTAGTTGGGTGGTCTTTCGTAGGTGTCACTTCTAACTTTGTTTGTTCCCATGGGGTTTCCATTCTGCCAATTTCTCTTTGACCCATTTTAGAGTGAACTCATTTTGGCAGGAGAGGGTGCGACTTTGTGGTTAGAGGGCTGTGGAAATGCGGTCCATAAGTGCTGTCTCCAAGTAGACCCATTGGTTGTCAGTAAGTTTGACCTCTGATTTTGTTGGCATCGACGACTGCAATTTGGTGGTACGGGGTAGTTGAAACGTGCCTAACTTGTTTCTTATTGCCATCCGACCCAGTTTGTTTTCTAAATGTCTTAGAGCGGGGTTTAGTCTCTTCTATAACCCTGATTTTAAGCCTGTCGAAAATTGGACACTTTTTCGGAACCTCTACACATGTTTCTGCACCTTTCCGCTCTACTCTCTTTGAGTCTTTTATGGGAAGCTTTCCTAAACCAAAGTACTACTGTCTTTTCTTTGGATTTTTTGGGATATAACCTATGTGTTTTCTGCAGCAACCTGGAGGAGAATTTTTCCACCGACTATGTTGCAGACGGCTTGTTTTTATGAGGTTTGTTTAAGGTAGAATCATTTTTATTTGTTTTTGTGTTTTAGTTTGGAGTTTGTATCTTTATGTTTCGATCCCACGAGTAGCTAGGGAAATTGGTCGATCTGTACAGAGCACCGCGTTATACACATAAGGCTAAATAGTCCGAAGGGAGCCAGTTATTCAGATTACTTCGTTCGCAAATGAACTAAAGGGGCCTGATCATAGGAAGAGAGAGAATGGCGTTTAAGGCAGAATACTATCTCCCTATAGACTTGCATAATCCGAAAGAGGAATCCCACAATTAAAAGAAACCCTCACTTCAGACGGACATATGTATGTATGTGAGATATGGGATTTAAAAATAAAACTCAAAGCCAAAACCTCCATATGGATCGATTCAATAAGCAATTAACCATTACCCATGTCTACCAACCCTCAACCAGAAATACATACATAAACATAAGTATGATTGATTGTTGTTATATCTACTACCGAATCTAATAGATAAATAATTCAGATAAATTTTTCCTTCAACTCTCTGCTGTCTTTCCATTAAATTTATGAATTCATTCAGTCATCATGGAATGCTGATTATACCCCCGGCGACTATTGATTTCTTATTAAAGGGTTAATGGATGAGGATATCGTGTTGGCGCATCAAATTAACTAGAAACTGTAATTTTTTGATCAAAATCAAATGGAATCTCCATTTTTTTTTACTAACCCCGCACAATTGGTATAATTGAATTTAATTAGTTTCTATCGTGAGTGGATCTGGATTAATTTGTGGGAAGCTTCATTGAATTATGGGTGCACGTTATTATGAATCGGGAAGTTCAGAACACCCTCCGAGGACGAAGTTTTTTATTAGCTTGTCTACTAAATCTTGTTCTAACCAACAAATACAACTCATTTCTTACCTCCTTGTTACAATTCCTTCCCTCATTCGTTTGCTTGCCTTCCTGTCCAAACAGAAGCAATTAAAACACTCATCCCATCAATTCACGTCGAAGACGAAATACTTACCCATGCCACAGAGAGCAACAAGCAGACGAGGATAAGAACTGGTATTCTTTCGTAAGTCCTTGCAGTTGCATAGAAAATGCAACAAAAAAAAATTCAACATTTACTTTTCACGAAGTGTCAACAAGGATGCAGTGCGAAAAAGTCGGAAACGAAATGGCGGATGTCCGGTGGAAATTGATTACTTCAAATTGCAGTAAAAGAGGAAATGCCCTGAATCAGTTTTTTTTTTTTTCATGAAACAGCTACTAAAGCGACTGGCGACAACGAAGATATTTGAATTATTGAATGGAACTGAAATTATGAGGACTTTCGCTCCGGATGAGATGTGGATGGGTGGAATGGAAATGAATTGATTTTTTATTCACTTCCGAATCCGGTGGAAATAAGTACGGGAGTATACTAACTCACTTTTTGACAGAATAAAGCTGTGGGGTTATTTGAAAGTGTTATAAGGACGATTGCTTGAATTGTCACAGTGTCCTAATGAAGGAGCTGTAAGGCTGACACTGGGAATTGTAACCGATTGTTGGGATTAGGGTTGACAAATTGATGAAAATATGTTAAGGAGGTACATTGAGAAAATAAATGACTTTCTGATACGTTTCCATCTAGAATGCTGCTCTTCTCTGCTATAGATGGGAAGTATTGAACTGTGATGGTTTTGTTATGCTCTGGATGCATGAAATCTTGTTTAAGCTTCATAATTTGAGCCACAATCTGTGAGAATATTTTAAAAAACCGAACCTGCCCCTAACTACATATATTTCCAGTTAGAGCAACGCGGCGGATTCTTCTCAGTGCGTCTCTTTTGCCAAGGAATCGTGAACACAGGCTCCCAATTTTATACGCAACAAATACATTGTGGACAGTAAGGACTATCTTCATGTTTGTACTTGTATAACTAAGCGGACAGGTCCATGTCCCATGAAGAATTGTGATAAATAGTAGTCCAACTCTCCATATCATCTTTCAATTCATCTATGTTATGTAGAGGTACTCCAAGTTTCCCAATTTGTTACCACAATTTGTCTACCCTCTGGCAGTCGTCCATTTTCGCTATCTGGGTTGGTGGAGTTAGGTTGGATGGCTGTCCTCGCTCAGCAGGGCACACTTACACCAAAAGAAGGCTCATGGTGACACTGCTGAGGAAAACCGAGTTACCAGTACCGGAACATAGATGGAGACTTCCCAAATGGGACAAGAGGCAAGTTTCGGTGTAAACCCATGCCGAACAAGTATGGTTCGCGTTAAAGCATTAAACTAGTTTGATCCGGAGATGAAGCTTTTTATTTTACTTAACGCAATAGCTAGTCTTGCGTTAAGACCTTCGAGGAAGTACTCGCCTAAAGTTTTTGTTCTCAAAGCCGATAGGGTAGGACAGGTACACAGAATGTGTGTCACGGTTTCCTTCTATTCCTTGTCTCCACAGCTTCTACAGAAATCATTGAAGGGAGCAGCAATGCCCCATGAGGGCCCAAATCCTGGTTTTATTCTTGACATTAAAGTCCAGATGGGGGACAATGTGGTCAAAATTACTAGGAATAGTGTTATGACAGTTTAAGATCCTTTCTTGGCCCATATTTCCACGAGCCAGTTGCAAGGATTCCCCCTAAGTCATATTGCTGCTTTAGCCGCCACCAGCTTCCCAAAGATATTAACGAGACGAAGGTGGAGCATAGTTTTTAGTGCATTTTTTTTTTTGTCGGGTTAGGAAACACTCCACTGGAGCACTCAGACACAACTGGTCCATTTTACTACCAGGAAGCAATATCCAGTATTACTCATTTTACTGGAATTTCTTCGACTTTCGGAGAAAGCCGAGAATGCACTTCAGTGATGAGGAGCTGACAGTATCAGCACTCACCACATCAGCGCCAAAGATCTGCCACCTGATCCGAGCAAAGGCAGGGCAATAACAAAGGAAATGATCCGAAGTATCGTCGCCTTCTCCACAAGCGTCACAGACAGGGGTGTCTATTAAGCCTAGCACACTAAGATGTTTAGCAAAAGGAAAGTGTCCCGTAAGAACGCCAATAAGTTGTCTGCAGTCTTTTCTGCTGAGAGACAGCAAGAATGCCGCTGATTTCTTACAGACGTTCGGGAGCATACGTTTAGTCTGACTGCATCCTGGAGATCCGTGCCACACACAATTGTGCTCGTAGGAGACCCAATCGTCAATGGAGGCCCTGACAGAGGACGCCGTAAGACCCAACGCAGGTTCAGGTCCTGAGAAATCATCCTCTGAGCCTAGCTTAGCAATTTCATCGGAGATCTCATTTCCCGCAATCCCAGTGTGACCTGGGACGCAGACAACAGTCAATGAGTTCAGCCTTGCGACCGAATTCAAAGAATTCTTGCATTCACGAACTATTTTGGAACGTTTTACAGGGTTGAGCAAGGCCTTAAGCGCAGCCTGACTGTCACTACAGACGCAGATACTCCGACCCCGCCACCTATTCTTAACAATCGTCGGCAGCCATTAGGATAGCATAGATCTCCGCTTGGAAAACAGAGGTATGCTTGCCTAATGAATAGTGAAGTCTAGTGTTGTCGGTCTCCACGAAGACACCAGCACCGGACCCTTGACTAGTTTTGGAGCCATCCATGAAGATTCGACTACAGCACAGTTTAGGTTCAGACTCTGGCGAAGCCAGTTCTGAACGCAAGGAAAGTCGACTCGAAATTTACACAGCAGCCGAAGTTCCGGTGTCATTGCATCAGACGGCATATCCATGGAACTAGGGTCGTAGGATAAGTGTCGCGCAAGGTCATCGAAACTTCAGTGCGGATGATACGAAAAGCCACCCCGTCTAAGACGATAGATTGCTTTGATAGTTCAGCCCATGATAAAAGTATCAAGGGGAGGTAAATCAAGCAGAGCATCTAGAGCAGAGCCAGGCGTACTCGAGAAAGCTCCCGTGCAGCCGAGACAGGCCGTTCTTTGGAGTTTGGTGCAGAAGGCAGTCACATACTTACGCGAAAGTCCTCTCCACCAAACAACCGACGCATAAGCTAGAAAAGGTTTTACCATAGCCGCATAGATCCCTAGATAGGTATAGAACCTTTTTCGGTGATAAGCCCCATGTCTTGCCAAAATTACCTTTACACTGCCAGAAAACTGAGAGCGCCTTGGATGTCTTCTACTTGACATGCTTTGCCCAAAGAAGTTTCTTATCCAGGATTACTCCCAGATATTTCGCTCCATCGGAGATCTGGATGGTGACGCCTTTTAGCACTGGCTGAGTCAGACCGGTCACAATACTCCTTCTCGCAAAGAGAACAACCGCCGTCTCGCAGGATTTTCCACGCTGGTATGCATGTTCCATCTCCGATAGAGGGTGCATCCTAAGTGCAGACTTGCGCACGTGAATCTCGACTAGTCTCTCCAACCTTTTCCTTTTTTTATAGACCCCAGTTTCGGGCTAAGACCTACATGAATACAGGGCAATCGAGGCCTTCGTAGCACGATCTTGAATATTCAGTTTCCAACTGAGTTTTTTTTATCGAGAGTAACCCCCAAAAATCTGGCGTGATCTCCAAATTTCAATTGAATACCCTTGAGTTTTGGAGGAGTTACTCGTATATATGGTATTTTATACCTTCTTGTGAACAATACTAGTTCAGTATTGGACGCATTAACTCCAAGAACGACACTATCCGTCCACTCTGCGAGCTTATTTAGAGCAGACTCCATGAGGTCTCTTCTAACTGTAAGAGGGAACTTCTCTGATCTCGCTATCACAATGTCGTCCGGAAAGACTATAACACTGAACCCTTCTTTACCCAAGATTAGAAGTATCTATCTATGTACGTATATGGTAGCGAACCATAGTGGTGATAATACTCCGCGCAGAGGTGTATCCCTGTATATCAACCTTCTGGTTAGATGGCACCCCAGTTCAGTATGTATAAGTCTGCTTTTAAGCATTTCCCCAATCCAATAGCAAAGATACTTGCCTACCTTCAAGTCAAGAAGTACACCATAGTGCATAGTGAAATCCTTATTCTGAAAATATTTCTCAATAATTCCTACTAACGAGTCTTTACCAATTTTCCCTTGCGATGCGGATGTTGACATACAGTAGAAGATTAGTATTTCAATTTGTTTTAATGTGGACATCGATTAGCCTTTCCAAAGTCTTTAATGGAAAGGAGGATAGGCTAATCGGACGCAAGTCTGTAGGGGATGGGGAGATATCTTACCGGTTTTCGGTATAAAGACTACTTTCGCCCTCCTCCAGGATCTAGAAGTGTAGTTGAAGTTTAAACAACTCCTATAGATAATGTGGACCAAGGACTTAAAGTATCAAAACTTTGCTGTAATTCCACTGGCAAGATAACATCGAAATCAGGCGATTTGTACGGTACGAAGCTGAGCACTGTCCACTGTATTTTCTTGCGGGTGACACCGTCCGCTGGCATTGTATATTGGACTCTCTTATGATTTTCTACACAATGTGCTGTCTCTGTTTTACTACCAGGAAAATGGATGTCCATAAGAAGCTCTAGGGTGCTTTCCTTACTGGATATAGTCCTGATACCATCTGGTTTTTCAACATAGGAATAATTGGAGATTGGGATAAGATCTTCCTAATACGAGATGAATCCATTAGTCTTTTCTATATTTTCACAGAAAAGATCCCAAGACATTTGTGATTACCTAACCTGTAACCAGTCCAGTGGAATTCTAGAGCACTTTGGTTGATTAAAAAACTTCCTACCTTCACGTCGAAGCTTACTTATTTCAGAGTTCCACCATTCTTGTATCTGCTGATTGGGCAATCTGTGCGTAGGGCTAAATTCATTGCTCCTGTCCGTGCGTCCGAATTCGCTGATAAGTAGTACTAGGTTCCCGAAAATTCCAATTCACACAGCAATCTGGTTATTCGATGTTCAAACCAACCAAATCGATCATATGCTAATAGATGCAAAGCAAACACCGACTCTGAACAATTTCTCGTCGCAAAATGAGAAGAAGCTGCTAATGGCAAAAAAAAAAGAAACTTTACGTTGGACGCACTAACATGACTGAAGTAGCCAGAAACTCTGCACTGATGCCAACACAGTGTATTTAGTATTGTAACATCATCCAAGAGGTATGTAGCCGAATCCATCTTGGGATAACCAACCATACCTGAAAAAATGCCCGTACTATGATGATGTTTGCAAATACCAGAAAGGTGAAGAAGAAAATCCTCAAGGAAATCGAAGAGTCAAGCGTCAGGACATAAGATACAGCTATTTCAAACTAGCTATCAAAAAACTGAAGAGCTTTTGGAGGAAGGTGATGTTTTTATAAGGTACATGCACCAAATCATATCACCTCCATATGCCCCATCTCGTGGAAGCCCAGGTTCACCCCGAAATGTAGCGCCACATAAGTATGCCCCATCTATAAGGACCGCGATCCAATGACTTGTATCAACTATCGAGGCATATCCTTGTTAAATGTCGCGCTTCCTATCCAACACACTGTATGAACGTCTGGAGGCTTTCTGCATTACATTAATCGGCATCGTGGCCCGCCAAATCTTTACGCCAAGACAAATCCTGGGAAAGACGCATAAATTTAAGTTGAGACACATCCCCTCTTCATCAACTTTAAAGCCAGATATGATAGAATTCATTGCTTAGAGCTCTACAAGGCGATAAGTGGAGTCGGAGTCCCGGCAAAACTGATTCAGCGGTGTCGCGTAACGCTGGAGAAAACGCCATGCAGCACCACACTGTATGCAGCAGCAGCTCCTCTGACCTTTTCCAAACATGCACCGGATTTGAGTTCTTCAATCTACTTGAATCTCATGTTAGATAGTACGCAGGGCAGTAGGTACTATCTTTAACAAATTCGTCCAGCTCCTGGGAGCATTTTGGAGGTTTTTAGGGCAATTGACGAGTTGCTCTTAAGGAGAATGAGGACAAGACAAAATACATGCTGTCAACAAACAGAGTACCATCAGTCCACCCGCCTTGGACAAAATCTTACTCTTGATAACTACGACTTCGATATACTCCCAGTTAAGGAATTGATTTACCACGAATGACACCGTGGGGTGGATGTTGACTTCGAGGATGATATAGTCAAGATCCGACGAAGGCTCACCCTTGGAAACCTTTGCTATTTCGGTTTGGAAAAATAAATGGATTCTCCGGGAAAGCAGAGGAGATATTGGAGGCTTTCAAATATTTGGTACTGTTTTCGAGATATAACTGCGAACTCTACGAACTGAGCTAAGCTGCGGATGTAGTTCAAAATGCTACAGAAAGGATCTTCGATTCCCAACCTTCAGGTTCGAGGGGAAACGGTAGATCGAACCTCCTGTTCAAAGACTGCGAAGCTAGGGCGCTTGGTCTAGAAAATTGAAAGTGACGTGCCTGGGACCGATGAGTGTAGAAGACTGCCCTGTTTCACACATAGACTCTACCTACCCGGGTCGGAAGCCGGTTAAGTTAGCAAGTAGCTATTGAGTTTCGTGGTTCAGTTTCATAACCAACAACATTATGTGGTGACAACTTAAGTTCACATCACTTAGTAAAAAATTCTGTGCTCCAAGCAAGAAGCAAGGATGTGGATACGAGAGCTCGTTTTGTACGGGAAGTTTCTAAAAAATCACTTTTACATCTAAATGGTGTGAATGCTTACAGATCCATGTAGCTAACAAATATTTATGAAAATTCTTAAATGTACATAATACTGATTTCCGGAGCAGTATTGAAAATAATCCTATTGTACAAATCACAACAGTGGCAACACTCTCTTCCTGCTTCCATCTCCGAAATTAATTACAGCACTCTGTTGTTCGGCCAGGGCGGGGTATATTTGTATACGACTTACTCCCACCCGTTCGATGAAAAGTCCACACGGAGTAGTCCCGAACCATTTACGTGTCATCAACGATATGATCCAATTATGCACGAAACCGACTCAAAAGCGTTGTATTCGAAGTTTGATTCTATGTATGTATGCATATCCTTTTGAATGCGCTTTACGTTGTTTCCCAGGATATTTATGTATGTTGTCTCTACTCCATGCATACATATTCGGAATTGGGCGAACACAAACTGAAGCCATGACCTCAGTGGTGAAACTAATAAAATCACGATATAGACGCTGCGTCGTCGGTCGATGGTAGGTAAGCAAATTATCTGAGCCTTTTGGGTGGTATCCCTTCCACTCTTCGATAAAAGTTTGTTTTTGGGTTAATCCGGGGGAGTTTGTTGAGCTGACGCGTTTTTGGTGAGATTTGTATGGGGCGTTGAAACGTATAGAGCAGTCTTTAGTAACTTATTGTTGGCCTCTAGGCATTTGACTCGTGATGGGATGATCCTTGAAAGTTTGTGAAAATTAAGTTGGTTTTGGTTTGGGTTTTCAGCTCCTGTGGTTAACTATGTATCTACATTATTAAAATAGTTGACAAAGAATATAGTTTGTATCGCCAAACTACCGATCATTCAAGTCCTCAAAGAATCTCAAGTAGACATGGCAGGATACTTAAGGAAACGAGGACACATGGAAACATTTCGCCTAAATTGAAAACAAGAAATTTATTCGCGGTACAAATCTGAGACTTGACAAGTCCAAACCCTGTTGAGTACATCCGTAACGACAACAAAAATGAGTTGACAGATAGGACAAAATAGGGCATCAGGAGGACCAACATAGGCAACAGATTAGAAATTCGATCCCTGCGATGAAGTGTAGTGTTACGAGCACTAATGTCATGCAAGGGTGAAGAGTCCTTACGACACCTGTATGATAAGAAGGAAGAAATAACACAACAATGTGCCAAGTGCCATCAACACGATCCAGAGTAAGAATAGTGAATTTCCTGAGCACCACACGTCAAAGCAGCCGACAACAAAAGTAAGTTTAAATGTTATGAAATGGACCAGCTAGTCATGAAGAAATTGAAAGATGGCAGCCCTCAAATAAACATTGTTATAGGACTGCTCTGCTCGCACATCAACAGAAAGTCAGGACATGACGACATCTCAAACTCAGTAGTCAAGACGAAAATCAAATTACGTCCAGACATATGTATGTATTTGCCAATGTATACCATTCGTCCTTGAAAAAAGGAGTCTTCTTCGGATTTCTATACCCAAAGAGGTTGAAATAGTGGAATTTTTCGATGACATCACCATCGTCGTTTTTGCTAAACTGTTTGAGGAAACGGAATACAGAGTTGTGTAATGCTACAATATGAATTGTTTGGCAACAGTTTACCACGGAGGATGTTCCATATATGTACATACATTGACAGACCATTAGTCAAAGCTATAAGGAATAAAACAAACAATTGCACATGGCAGATAGTTGTCAGTCTCATACTGAATTTCCACCAAAATTTGTTCCTCAGATGGCATACTTATTTACATACATAATTCGCATAAGTACCAGCATCCTGCGGCCATGCTTATGCTACCACAGGAGTCAGCAGATGTTGGACCGCCGAACGATGTTCAGATACGTACATGTGTTGGTTAGTTACGAATATTCAATAAGCAGAGCAGCAGAATGGAGGGTGTGAGAAAATAAAGTGCACGACTGGGTCGTACATATGTATGTACTTGCACCTTTAAATTCATAATCTACATACAGCCCTCCACAGGGTCGTATCAAGCATTCAAAGATCCCTCCACTTCAAGGAATTTACTCTTGGGGCGTTCCTAGACATTGAAGGGACGTTCAACAACGTAAGCACCGATGCGATCCTGGGCAGCTTACACAGAGCTCGGCTAGGCATCGGTCTCTCCAATTGGATTGCTCAAATGCTTCAATCAAGAGTATATCTTCACTCCAAGGAAGGAGATGTAACTATCAGGAGAAGCGTCTGCAGAGCAACCCCCAAGGAGGAGTCTTATCCCCTCTAATATGGCTCCTTGTAGTGGATGAGATCTTGGTAATATTGAAGGAAAACGGCTTCAACGTGACGGCCTATGCCGACGACGTGGTTATCCTGGTCTCGGGGAAATTCCCTTCAGTCCTAAGCGAAAGACTCAATCTCGCACTACAACTAGTGGAGAATTGGGTTAGCAGCAAAGGGCTAGGAGTGAACTCTTCAAAGACGGAGGTAGTTATCTTCACTAGCAAGAGATCAATTCCTGCCTTCAGACCCTCAAGTATCAGTGGTACTGAACTGAAAATATCTCAGCTTCAGCCCGATACCTGGGTGTAAATCTAGATTCCAAACTAAATTGGAAGGATAACACTGCTGAACGCGTCAAAAAAGCAAGCGTAGCTTCCTACTCTTGCAAAAAGTCATTCAGTAACACGTGGGGTTTTAAGCCAGCTGTGGTGTACTGGATATACACGGCGGTCGTAAGACTCATTCTTACATATGGTTCACTGGTATGGTGGACGGTACTGGAGAAGCAATACCAGCTTTCTAACCTCACTAAAATCCAGAGGGCAGCGTGCATCGGATTCATAGGATCAATGAAGACAACACCAACAGCGGCAATGGAAACCATGCTTAGTTTCATTCCGCTTGACATATCTTGTAGCAGTCTGGCGGCTAAAACCGCTGTAAGACTGAGGGAAGGCCGAATGTAGTCATCGAGCCGGTATGCCGCAATTTTGTCCCGATGGGGAACTATCAGCTGTTTGTCAGACCCCCACGCTAGCATTTGAAAGGAGATTCACTATAAGAATTCCTGACAGAATGTACTGGAAGTGCCGAAAAACCATGAAGAAGAAGGAGCTGGCGTTCTATACCGACGGTTCTAAGATGGACATTAGCACGGGAGCCGGAGTTTATTGTGAAGCCCTAGGAATAAACAACTCCTTTAGAATAAACGATGATTGCAGCGTCTTTCAGGCCGAAGTCATAGTCATCATACAGGCTGCTAAGATTATAAGTGAGAGCAATATCGTTAACAGAACGATTACTGTGTATGTAATGTGTAGATAGCCAGGCAGCCGTAAAGGCTCTGGACTCCGCTATAATTAGATCAAGGCTTGTGAAGATCTACAAATCGGTCTTGAATGTGATATCTAGAGCTAATGCGGTGACCATCTGTTGGGTGCCAGGGCATATGGATATCGTAGGAAACGAAAGGGCTGACGAACTTGCTAGGAAAGGGTCTGCGCTGCACTTATCTCGGGACCTCGCTTTTGTAGTAACCCCAATCAGTTCCTTACGGAAGAAAATAGAGGATGAAGCCATCGGTCGAGCAAATAGTCGCTGGGTTCATCTGGAAACATGCGCAACAGCCATGGCCCTATGGCCGGGCATCAGCAAGAAGAGATCAACTTCTCTGCTGAAACTGAGTCGTTATAAAGCACGGGTCGTTTCAGGGATAATTACTGGTCATTGTGCCATTGGCATCCACGCGGAGCGACTCGGTGTACTACATAATGACTTCTGTAGAAGTTGCAGGGACGAAGAAGAAATTGAGTCAGTGCGACTGTCCTGCCCTATCCGTCAGAAGAATGAGAACTCTTGGCAGTTACTTCTTCTCGGATTTGGAGGGCTTGGGTAACGTAGAGCTGACGGACCTCCTGAGATTCATATCATTATCTGGGTGGTTCCAATAGCGAACTTTATAGGTTTCCAGGGTTAAATGATTGGGCACAGTGGACCCGAACTATGGTCTAAGTGAGCAGTGACACTGTCACAAGGCACCCATTTACCTAACCTAACCTAAGTTCATAATCTCATAAGCAGTTAAATTCAAGTCTTGTTCCTTGTACTCATGAGGGCTACCGTTCTACATCTTTTACATCGCTTCCCATTACCGACCTACTGAATCAGAGACGTTCCTCAGAACTCTATGTGAGCAAAAGTGTTTAAACAGTTCATCGGTTGTCGGTTCGTGTTGTTCAGTTGTAGCCGTATGTTAAACAGCATGTTATCCAGATAGGAGCCGCCTCTGGGAAACGACAGACTATCCAAACTTTCACATCGAGTTTAAACTCGAGATTGTGCCACATGAGTTGCCTTCCTCATGATTCGAAGGCAGCTGGTGTATAGCACTGACGACTTACTGTGAACCAAGCATAATGAGCATAAGGTGACCGGTGGTATACGACAGTGATCGGTACTAGTACCTCTTTTGTGGAACATAATGTATGATGGCGGAGAAATGTGTCCCATCGATTTACTAACAAACGAGCAACAACGAAAGTACTATTTAAACCAAAACGTCGAGGACCAAGCAAACTAAGATAGCAAAACGTTAAGGCAGGAAGCTCATTAACATCCTCAAGAAAATACAGTAGGCAGCGCATAGCTTTCTCCCGTACCAATCATCTGGATAGTATGGTACCAATGGAATTACAGCAAGGTTTTGTTACTTTAAGTCCTTGGTTCCACATTATCGTTAGAAGCTATTTAAACTTCGACTGTATACCTAGATCCTGGAGGAGTGTCAAAGTAGTCTTCATACGAAAAGCCGGTAGGACCTCCCAGGTGAGGAAGTTTACTCCAGTACCACCACACGACTTGTGGACCACTGTAGTGCATTTCAAGCAAAAGTCACAGCAGTTTGTGAAGCCGTCATCTGTCTTTCGATTAACTCGATAGAGTACAGTGCTATTGTTTTCTACACAGATAGTCAAGCTGCGATGAAAGCCTTGGAATCGCCAATAATTCGATCCAAGTTAGTAGAGGAATGCAGCGGATCTCTTAACGAGATCGCTGCCAGGTGCGACGAAACCCTGCGCTGGGTTCCAGGCCACTGGGACATTCCAGGCAATTACAAAGCGGACGAGCTATCCAAGAAGGGTGCAGAGCGAAACCTCTTTGACAATAGGGGGAACCGTCAGAACCTATCAGATCGATGAAATTCCAATTAGATCCCGCAGCCATTAGAATGCCAAACAGTAGATGGAACAATATCACCACATGTCTCTCTTCTAAAAAAATCTAGCCAGAGCTAGATTGTAGGAAAACCAGTAGACTTATATTACCTACGATCTAGGTAGACTCGACTTAAACCAAATAAAAAATATCCCAGAAGGCTTAATGCTCCCTTCAATGATTTCTGTAGCAGCTGTAGAGACGAGAAAGAGAAGATAACTAAGACACCTTCTATGTATAAGATCTGTCCTGCCCTAGCGGTCTTGAGAAGAAGAAACCTAGGCGAGATTTTCTTCTTCAAAGATCTTATCGATCTAACTAGACTTGACTGAAGTTAAGAAAAAAATTTTGTCACTGGGTCAAACTGGTTTAATGCCTAAACGCGAACCGTACTTCTTTGGTCTGGGCTTACGCCGAGACTGGTTTCCTTGCCTCCTGTCCCGTTTGCGAAGTATCCATGTAGATCTCCGGTGCTCGTAGTTCAAGATTTCTATAGGGGTAGTACAATCGACCTTCTTTGTAGTCAAAATGTGTACCCGCTCAGCAGGGGGACCACCTAACCCAATCCTTCACCGAATTACTAGCTACTGCAAAGTCTGAATTGGCTCGATCCATCTTTGCGCATCACAGGATTTGACGGATTCTTCAACCACTTTACTGATCGACTTTTCTACAATTCAACATAAAACTAAGCGAAATTTACCCTCCCTTTGGAGAACTTTCTTCATTCCTATTATAAATCTAATGGTCTAGGACCTATCGCTTCTTAATGTACAAACCTCCATTTTATACCATTAAACTCGCTTGGAACCTGGACCCATAACCTTAATTGGGAGTAAAGATTTAAAGGAATAAATTCACGTCTGTATACTTGAATATTTATTACAAGTCTTATCGAAATGTATATTTAATAATTAATTTGAGTGGCTACGCAACAGAGGAGGACAGTGTTACCATTGTTTTGATTCGTACATATTGAGTTTTATTTCGTTCAGTGTTGTGGAATGTAACATTTCATCTGAAAATGATTAAAATATTTTCCTTGAAGCTAGATGCATATAGATACATACGTACTTCTGTATATACATCCGTAGGTGTGATGCGAAACGAATGTAATCAAATAAACACACCGGTTCCTAGAGGAATGTTAATGGGTGGTTTTTCTTTTGCGTCCTGTAAACGCATGCACGTACTTAATTCGCTGTGCACACTTTGCTGTTTTTAGTATTTTTTTTTTTTGAATACGTTAAGAGCATTTTTTTAAAGGTCGACTTCGAGGTATTATGTCGAGAGAGGGAAAAAATTCTGTGAGCTAAGGATACGTGGCAAATTTATTATTTTTCTTCATCTGATAAAGTATCTGCAAGGTGGTAGGTAAAAGTAATGATTCGAGTAACCAATTAACATTCACGGTGGATCGCTTTGATATCCAGAAAAACACGTTATTTGGTTTTTTGATTGTTCATACGAGTACTATACTACTTACTTAGTCTACCATTGGCTAAGTATCTACACGAATATTTACTATTCGGTTCATGAGTGCTTTTAAGAACCTCATCTTTCTCAATACTATCCAGTTAGGTGCCCTATAACAAATTTTGTGAAACTTTCATTTTAAAAGTAGACTACTATACGTGAACTGGTAAAATCGTAGTTAATGGTAAAAAATTCTTACTCTCTTTTATTACACTATTCAAGGAAGTGAAATTGTGGTTGTTTCAAGCAGACTTTACTATCTGCCTGGCTATATTGTTTAGAGTGATATGTAGCCAAACCTAGCATCACTCGGTTTTGATTTAAAAGTGACACTTCTTCGAAATAAGGAAATGACAGATGAATGACTACCGAAAACATGTTTTTTTCCCAAAGTAGTTGAAAATCTTTCGCAGACACTATGACAATAGCAAGCAAAAGTGACAAAAAATACAAATTTTTGGCGCAACAGGTCCATGGGACCCAGGGCCTAGCTTCTCACAACCATTCGTGTTGTGCGTGTTATATTCTTCACATGAATGGAAGGGGCCTACTGTTTAATGCCGGATCCGAACGGCAATTTTGAGAAGATTTTTCATGACAGTTTTACTCTCGGATGTTTGTCAGACGCTCGCGAGAGGTGGGGCCGTGAAAGAAATTTTAGGTGTTGTCTGGGGATTGAACCTGGAACCCCTTGCTCCGTAGTCCAACGCACTAACCACTTGAGCCACGGCGCCCACAAAGCAAAAGTGACACTTGTTCGAAATATGAAAATTTGGAAAAAAATCTTCCACAGACACTATAGGCGTTTTTCTTTTTTAGTTCAGAACAGAGCCTGAATATGTCGAGCGCGCTCTGAACGGAGCACACTCTAAACGCTCTGATTTATTTAAGAAACACGATTGAGCAGTACCTGTCATATGACTGCAAAGTTGATTGAAGATTCATGTTTTTTGTCTTCTTAAACACTGAAATAGCTTTTATAAACAAATAAAGTTTTCATTTGATTATTAACTGCTAGTAATTAATTTAAAAAAAAAGCCTCAAACTCCATTTCAATTTTTTTTCGATTTTGTTTTTTCATTAATTAATAAATAAATAAGTTAAACGTCAAATTCACTGTGCTCGGGTTTTGCTCAGGATGCTCAATCAATTCATGCTGAGCTG
This sequence comes from Xylota sylvarum, assembly GCA_905220385.1. Lineage (NCBI taxonomy): Eukaryota > Metazoa > Arthropoda > Insecta > Diptera > Syrphidae > Xylota > Xylota sylvarum. Next base: position 12,309,903 of record LR999960.1, read on the forward strand.
ATAGAGCGCGCTCTGAGCACGCACTAAACGAGTGCTCTGAGCGCTCTGAACTAAAAAAGAAAAACGACTTATGACAATCCCATAGTAGTGTCAGATTTTCACTGACAAAAAACACTATTGATGCCTAGATGCTGTAGGAATAGGGTAGACACTGACTTATGACAATCCCATAGTAGTGTCAGATTTTCACTGACAAAAAACACTACTGATGCCTAGATGCTGTAGGAATAGGGTAGACACTGACTGGCGTCAACCAATGGCGATGTCCATCATTGTTACTGTTACTGTGGATCAATAGTGCTTATTTCATCTCCTGTGTCCATCTAGACCCGACTTTCCGAACTTTTAGGCGCGAGTGTTGAAAAAAGAGCAAATGACAGCGGACGAACTCTCTCGATGGAGTCAACGTTAGGGTCATAGCTTCAAATTCATATTCGGAGGCCGATAAAGATTTTCAAGAATAAGTCGTTTTTGGATCCACGAAGCGGGTTACTGACATCGGTTTAAAACCAGCCCCTCGTCCAAAGGGTTTCAAAAAATGGAACTGGCCCTCCAGGTTGGGGGTTGTGCTTTCGGGGTAACTTCCTTACCACGTAAAAAAAAAACTAATTATGAGAAAGATAGCAACCTCGGGTAACAATGGACCCTCATTTACTACTATGATCCGGAACGTTCATGGACAAAACTTGAATCTGTCCTCACGCGGTACAAGGTAGATAAGATCGCGATCCAGGAAATATAATGGATAGCATCAGGTCTGCAAAAATGGAAGAATTGTGATATTTATTACAGAATCACAAAAGACTACACATGTTAGTATGCGGATTCGTCGTGTAAAATTGGTTACGCTCAATGATAATTGACTTTAAGCCGATCACCGACCTCCTGGCTGTGGTCCACAACAAGGCAACATTCCAAGTCATCTGCATAATATGTGCACATACCCTAACCGACGAAACTGAAGACTATCAAGGAGGAGTTTTATGACCTCCTGGACGGAGCCACGGAACATATCCGGAGTATGAATTCATACTTGGGGACTTCAATGCCGAAAGCAGTAAGGACAACCTTTTCCGCGGATTAGCATAGCCTTCACGACACGACAACAGACAGCGGGTTTTGCAGCAGCTCGTAATACGGTGATAAGTAGCACTAGGTTTCCAAGACTACGAATCCACACAGCAACCTGCCGCTCTCCAGATGGTCGAACCGCCAACCAAATCGATGCAAGGCACGCATCCAATATTCTAAACGTTCAAACTTTCCGAGGGACAAAAGTCGACTCTGACCATTTTCTTGTTGCAGTCAAATTCAGAGCTCGACTATCCACTGAGAAAAAGAAATTCAACTTTGGAAGCCTTAGCACGACTGGATTAGCCAGAACCTACAGAGAGCGCATGAGCAAGAGTCTCTCTGCTGTGCATTCATTATCCACAAACGCCAACAATATGTGGAACCAGTAACGAGATATCATCAAAGAAGTAGCAGACACCACCATAGTCTACCAGCTACCACACAAAAAGAGCCCTTGGTTTGATGATGAATACATATGCCAGAAAATGGTGACAGAAAATACACACATGCAAACATTGCTCCACAGAAGAAGGGAGGAAAAGAAGATCCTGCGTAAAGAGAATATCGAAGACTCTCGCGATATGAACAACATCCGAAAGTTTTTTAGGAAAGCCAACCAACTGGCAGCTGACTTCAAGCCCGGAACACAAGCTCTTAAAAACAGTGAAGGGATCCTAGTCACCGAAGCACAGAGTATAGTAAATGTGTTTAAGCAGCTACCTAATGGACATCAGGTAGATAGAGTGATAGAGCAACAACAGAACCCGCATCCAATCAATGGAGAAGCCATCCCCCTTCGCAGTTTTGAAAAGGTTGGTTCAGCTATCAAAAAGTTGACGAACAACAAGGCCGAGCTTTTCAAACATGGTGGTGATGCAAGGCCACCGTAGCTGATGGTCCACCAGCGGAACTTTGCAAACATGGTGGTAATTCTTTGTAGGGTGCATGCACCAAATCATCAACCAAGTGTGGGTGAATGAAGTCATGCCCGACGACTGGACTATCAGTTCTGTATACCGCATCTTCAAGAAAGGCGATCCTATGTCTTTTACGAACTACCGAGGCATATCCCTGCTTAATGTCGCATATAAGATCCTATCCAAAGTATTTTGTGAACGTCTGAAGCCTTTCTGCAGTACACTAATCGGCACGTAACAGTGTGGCTTCCGGCAGATCGACGATCCACCAAATTTTCACACTAAAGCAGATCCTGGAAAAGACCGAATCGAATCCTAAGTCGAGACTTACCATCTCTTCATCGACTTCAAAGCCGCATATGATAGCATTCATCGTCTTAAGCTCTAGAAGCCGATGGCCGAATTCGCGATCCAGGATAAACTGGAAAACACGCAGTGCAACGTGCAATTCGGAAACAATTCCTCCGAACTATTCCAAATATGTACCGGATCTCGGCAAGGAAATGTGGAATCATGTGCCTTCTTCAATCTCGTACTGGAACAGATAGTGCACAGGGCAGGTGTGTTCAGCTGCTGGGATACGCAGACAGCATCGACATCATTGGTCGCTCCCAACCCTGTCCAACTATCCTTACTTTTGGGAACTATGTGACACCTTCGAACAAATTTTAAAAGGTAGTGAACCTAACACTGACCCCTGTGGTATATCCCCAATATTTTGGCATTCCTTGGTGTCATTCCATTAACCGCCATAATTTCGGTGGTAGGTGGATCGATATGTACTTGTTCTTTAGTGTCCAATGTTTCATAGATATGACCTAACTGAAGTCGTATTTGACAGCTTAGGAGGGTTATTGGTATAAAGTTGAAAATATACTATCGGATTCCATAGTTTTGTAGAGAGGAAACATGGCAATAGCACTTGTCGCTCCTTCCCTTAATCTCGGTCGTAGGGGATATCGATTTCCGTTGACCTGTCACGGATAAATGTTCGTTTTCATACTCATACTTCAGCGACTTCTTATTTTGTCATCGTATAACTTTCTTCTGTCACTCTTTTTGCATTGACCACCCTTTTTGGTTCCAAATACCCCGCTTTACATAGGACATCCGACTAATTTTTAAGTACACGTCCTTCGACAGGTGCATAGTTTACACTTGAAGAAAATATGTACATATATAAGGCTATCAGTAGAAATTCCCCGATCGATATACTACTCGTAATTAACACTGACTGTCCTTCATTGACACTTTCCAATTAATTGAATGCCACAAGCAGCTACCATGGTCACCCGACCACAACAGAGCTTAACCTGCAAATCAAACATTCAACTTGAAACGTTAAACCCTCAAAAGGATATGCAAAACTTCTAATTAAATTCCCATCAAGGGTCAAGGAATAAACTTGCAATATCCTACTGATTGCTCATCACAAAACCCAGTTACACTTGCTATTTACTGGATACAAACTTTTCGATTGTTGAACGTGCCTTAACATCACAGGACTTCTTGCCAATTCATGCATCGTCACATCACGCTCTGTGGTCTCTCCTCTTTCTCTGTCGCCTCACAGCTCGGTATTGAAATTTAAATTAACTTTGAGAACCAGAACCAACTTTTCCTTGAAATTATCCCATCACCCTAGGCGTAGTCGAATCAGCATAGCAAAGTTTTCACTTTGTATGGATACTCCATATGTATGTACGTCTACGTCCTCATGTTGTACGTACAATCGATTCGATTGAACACCTCTTGTTCAATATTGACTTTCCTCGTGCATGACTGATTGACGGATTTTTTTTTTTAAAAAAAAGCAGGAACAGCAAGTACTTTAGAAGAACCTCTCGAATAGAGAGAGAGACTTCACTTTTGTATTCAGTCTTTTGTACTACATGAAGTATTTTCGAACACACCCATCGAGTATGTAGGTATCCATCAGGCTACCGTTAAATGATGATGATATTTCTTTGTGAAATATGCTTCTGACATAGAGGCGGCATCACGGGAACGAGACCAAAATTTATTTTGTGAAAATGAGTTGGGAAATTGGAAAAGTTTCCCGCTTCCCGTGTTTGTTCGACAAGTAAGGGATGACAGCGTGAATAGTAAAATATTGCTCCAAAGTTTACTTTTTAACTATAAATACTCGCATCCCCCAAAAAAAAAAGGATACACTCGCCGGCTTAGTTTGGTTGGTTGGGTATTGCGGATGGCATATGTCTATATTTAACCGGAAACTGCTTATGTTTTATTAGAGGCAATAAATCAATGCAAATGGAATACACACACTGGTATTGGTGTGTTTTGTGAGGGTGCCAAACGGAACCGTAAATTGTGAGGTGTTTTAGCAACAAATTGACTCTAAACCTCTTATGGTAATTCACAAAGGAAATGGTAGTGTGATGGGTAAAAACCACAGGAAAACTTTATCTACACATACGTAGCTGGTTAAATGGGTACCAAGCTCTAACAAAGGGTGGGTTGTGGCGACGTAAGGTCTCACTGCAAAAGAGAAGAGTATTTAAACTTGATTCAGGACGAAGCATGTACATATACTCGTATGTATATCTAATTCCTCATAAAGTGGTTGACATTAGACTACATGAACTAACTTTGATGTATGAAAACTAAAAGGGAAACTTGACAACTAAGTGCATTCATTATATATGAACCTAGGAACATAAACAGTATCAAGTAGCTCTTAGGAAAGTTGGTTCATTTTTCCTAAACTATTTCAAAATCCATTTAGCTGATGGTTATGCAGTTAACAAGAAGTCAGTAGCAAGCTCCATTAAGTTGGTTATTTATCTTTAACTTTAAATGAGGTTCTCATGGAAATACACTGTCCGGGAAGTCTTAGCCCTGGATAGGGCAGAAACGGAACGGGTAGTAACGCCTGAAGTGGTCTTTCCCTTACAAGACCGCAGGACCGGATGGTATTTTCGCAGCTTTAATGCAATGAGATGCGAACCTCATTGTACCAAGGCTTAGGAGTATATACGTTACATGCCTAGCAGTAGGCTACATACCGGTAACACGAGGAGAAACAAATGTGGTGTTTCTGTCAAAACCGAGAAAAAGGACTACACACAGTGAAGTCCTTCAGACATCTCAGCCTAACATCATTTCTGTTCAAAACAATGGAAAGAATTGTGGTGGACCATATGGAGAGCACGTGTCCTTTGAGTAGTAGACAACATACATACAGAGCTGGCAGGTCGACGGAAACAGCGATACACCAGGTGGTACGCGTTGCGGAAGAGGAGATGAATACCGGAGGCATCGCAATGACCATAATAATGGACATTGAAGGTGCCTTCGATAAGATATGTTTCAAAAGTTAGAGAGTAGCCTTAGAAGTATGCAGGGTTAAACCATTGGTGGTGAGATGGATGGACGTGTGCCTTCAAGATGGATGGATGGGACTTAAAGACATAGCGGAACGGTTAGCAGAGGTTGTCCACAGTGAGGACTTTTATCCCTTACTCTGTGGAATATATCTGTGGACTTGAAGACTTGAAAAGACTGGCATCTACACTGTGGGATATTCGGATGACATAGCAATAATGGAAAGAGGCAAGTTTATGAACATCACAGCGGATACCATAAGAAATGCTCTCAGAGTGGTGGAGCGGTTGTGTCAGTAACAAGTTCTCTCCATTAATGCGGAAAAGATAGATCTAATCATCTTCACAAGGAAGAGGAGAGATCTGGAATTTCAACCCTTGACACTTTTCGGATCGAAGCTACAGGTGACCAGGGAGGTTAGGTATCTGGGTGTATATCTAGATGCTGGACTAACTTGGAACTTCCATGTAGAAGAGAAGTTTAGAAAGGCGAAAAGGGTGCTTCATCAGTGCAAGCGGGTATGTGGGCTAAGGTGGGGAATCTCGCCGAGGTCAGCATAATCGATGTGTACGATGATAGTTAGACCGATTATCACATATGCTTCAGTTGTATGGTGGCAGAAAGCCAACCAGAAAACTATAAAGAAGCAGCTAGATAGGGCCCAACATCTAGCATGTTTAGGGATCGCTGGTGCAATACGGACGATATCAACATGGCAATGGAAGTGATCCTAGGTATTCTGCCACAGGACTTATATATTAAAAAAGCGATATCACTTCGTCTGCACCGGGATGCCAACTGGCACTGGCGCGGTACTATCTATGGTAATAGGAAAATCCTGGATCTCGTGAAAAACGGGAGTAGGGAGTTGAATATGCCTATGGACGGAATAAGAAGAATGCGTGTTACCGAAAGGTATCACACGACTCTTATCAAGAATGGAACACTTCCGGTGATATAATCATCTTTACAGATGGATCCATGATGGATGGCAGAGCGGGGGCAGGTATCTTCTCAGAAGACCTGGAACTAGCCTGTCATATTAGTCTGGGGAAATATACCCCAGTCTATCAAGCCGAGATGATTGCTCTGTTGCATGCATTCGATCACCTGAAAGAGGGTCAGGTTGGGGGTAGAAACGTTACTATAGCACTGAACAATCAATCAGTGATTAGACGCATGTACCAAACAGATATCAATACATCACTGGCATTGGAATGTGTTCATAAACTCAATGAGTGCTCATCTCGAAATGAGATGACGCTGCTCTGGCTGAGAGGCCATGTAGGGACAATGAGGCCACGAGGGCAATGAAAACCCGGACTCTATAGCAAAGCAAGCTTCAACCTCGGAATCATTTGCTGCAATTGGCAGAGAATTGGTAGAGCACCTAATTAAGAACTACGCCGCGGTGGAACTCCAGAGAAGGTGGTCAACCGTAGAAGTTGCAGGCAGGCGAAAATGGCTTCATGAAATTTCGGGTATCAGCTAAAGAATATGGGTCTTCTGGAGAATGATATCTGTGAAAAATGCCTGGAAGACATAGGGACGGCAGCACATACATTGTATCAATGTCCGGCACTAGCTAGCAGAAGAAGGGATGTCTTGGGGAGCCTCTGGGTAGAATGCCAGAAAGAAAGGGACCCAACACTAGTCTGGTTCGAACTCTCTCCAATAATATACGTGTATATTTAACTTCGACGGGGAGACTTGCAGCTAAATACATCTCAACCTGCCTAAATCGCTGGTCAACTGTATATTGTCGGCCTTATTACAGAATTAAGAAGGTAGCTTGGAGAGTGACTGCATCAACAGGAGTGCAGCCTAACTCGGAACAGATCCATTGTGTTCTTCGGTGTGGGAATTCTGAAACAATGAACAGTACAATCACTCCTACAATCAATTTATGCCAGGAGCGGCCCTCCTGAAAGATACTTTTCGGAGGATTGTGTATCTGATTCTGTTGAGGCTTGGACATTCGCAAAGGTAATGTGTTAAGTCTTCCTTTATCTTTGTGGCCCCGCAGCGTCTGCATAGATCTATGGTGCTGATTCTCATTCTTCTAAAATGGGCCGCCATTGAGTTAAGGCCTGTGGGGACACCTATGACCAGAGTCAGGTGTGGCCTGTTTAACGACAAAAGTTCTCAAGTACTTTTTTTTTGTACTGGGCCCATAAGTTTTAGAGATGCTACATGAGGTGAGTGTACATCACTTAAAGTCAAAGGCAATTTTGGACGTGAAGAGACTAATGGGCGTTAACGCTGATTGGTATGCTTGCAGTCCTAGAATCCAGAGTGTGATGCTGTGCTTCCAGCTTAGGGATTTGAGTTTCTCTTTGGCAGTTTTAATTTGGTTGTGATGGCTTTGACTGTATATGTAGATGTCTATATGTTTACTTATTGCAGTTCAGATTGAATAAACTCCGCCAACCCTGGGTGATTCCCTATATTTCCACTTGGAATACACTTGGTTGGTTGGCAAGTTTTATAGACCGGACAATTGATTGTTCCTCCTTGTATATTCCTGAGCCTGTACTCTCATCCATTCTCTGAAGATGGATATGCATATTGTCTCGAGAATAGCACTTGGAATCGAAGTTTAGGCGGAAGTCCGTAAAGGGAGTAAGTTAGTCCGAAGTCGTATCAACGTTTGACCAATTGTTGATGTCGCAGGATCCGATTGGATTACTTTGCCACATTCAGGTTTGTCGGAGGCGTTGGGCGCTACTTCTTTGGTAAAGAAGTCAAGTTGGCATAGCCCGAACATGACATCAAGGGCGTCGCGGCGGTTGATGATAATAGCGATTTTAATAGCGCTGGTCGTCTCAAGTGTTATAACCTATCAGACGCTACTGAGGATAATATCTGACAAGACAGTGTCATCTTAACGACTGATATCAATCTGACAATAATGAGGAGCTCACGAAAAGCGTCTCAAGACATTAGCACCGATGATCCACTAGATAAAAATAAAGGCAAGACAATCGCTGAGGAACTGCTCCGAAATATCATAGCGTCCTCTTTAATTTGCCCGCGCACTGTAGTTTCACTGAAGTTAAACACTTTGCGTTGTGATAAATAAAAAGCATATATGTATAGCCATTGAGCCCCAAACGAGTTTCTTCTGAAAACCAGTCTGTGATTTCTGACACATCATCAATGCATCTAACCAAAGTGCAGGGAAACCTAGTTAATCTTTAGTTCTTCCCAGAGCTTTGTCTAGGAAACTCGGCGGAAGACTTATTGCCCATGATGATTCTAATCTGAGCTGGAATCCTAACATAAATGAAGGAGTTTAACCTTCTGATGGTATTCGAACAGCTCTTGCATTGCAGAATCTGCAAAGGAAAAATTTCTGTTCTTTGAGTTTATAACACCCCATTAGAAAACTTGTTAGGATGAGGTTGATGCATGCTTTGAATCTTTTTAGGTTATGGTTCCAAAGGCATTTCTAGTTTGCCTCAGCCCTTGAAGATTTCTCCATGTTCTTGTACTACTCTCTTTTTCCAGACTCATGAATTCTTTTTTTATGGTATGTTCCCCTATTTCACATAATTGTTCAAGTCTTGCTAGTTCATTTGCTGTTTGGTGGTCCTCTAATCATACACAAACTGGGTCACTCTATGTCACTCTGCCTAGTTCGTTAAATCTTGACAGGCATTCCCACACAACCTTTAAACCAAATGGCATTGGCAGTGAGGGCCCTTATGTGTACTTGACTATCTGACAACATTCCTATGTCACAGTTGGTTTATTGTTTGTCAATATTGATGTGGACGAAGTTGTCTATGACGTATATTTCAGCCTGGAATATACTTCTATTTTTGCCCACGGGTACGCAGTATTTTGTTCTTTATCCAAACACTCGTCCAACCGTTCCTTCTTCAATTCTTGACCCATCTGGGTATCATTTTATGGTTTGATTATAGATACATCTAGATCAAGATACATGTAGATACATTCTGTGGAAACATCGCTCCAGTCTTTCTTGTTGCTGAGCTTAGTAAGGAAATTCCTCCTAAACTAGATTTCCTTACGGTATCATCCCAAGCGATTGTTAGGAGTGAAACTTAATTTAAAAATTGAATCGAACTGATTTGATCCAATGTACTTCGTCCTTCTAATTCTTTCATTTACCATTCTCAGGATCATTTTGTTAGAAATCTTCTCGACCACGACGTGTAATGGAGTTAGTTCCAGAGTACCTCTATAGTGGAGGTTGGGAAGGTCCTCAGTTATGCATATGCAAGCTATAGACTGTGTACTTGAGTGCCGTCCACATAGTTACTAGACTGGTCAGATTTACCAACGCAATTGTTCCATAAGTTACAATGAATCTCAAAATGGCGTAATATGTACATCAGTCTTGGGATGCTCGGTCTGCATCCCCAGGACTTACCCGCCAGGCTGCTGCATGTGAAAAGATCACAAATAATTTGATGTTGACCTTGGTGGTTCTTAAGGGCCTTAAGGTTTCCGCCGATCTTGTGCTCAGTAGCTCACATGTCCGTTTAGGTTAAGTTTTCATCGGTATCACCCGCGCTATGTCTTAAAATTAAAAGGGTAGTAATAAACCCTTGAGTGCGCGTGAATTATAAGAAAAGGTACTGTTGACTCCTTTTCTACCAAAGGTCTGTAATAATGGCTTCGTGTGTATAGTTATCAATTGTCCCTTTGATATCTAGGAATGCACTCTTTCTCATTGAAAGCGCTCTTTCAGCTGGTATAGAGCAGTTGCAGTGGATATCCATAGCACTTCCTCTCTTAGGTAGTTACGTATAGTCAAATTAGGTACATGTTCCTTGATTTCTGAATGAGTGCTATACCTAGGTGTTGTGTGGTAACACTTGCGCATTTAAAGGTACTAATGAGGTATGATGCCCTTGAATTGCACTTCGAGGAAGAAATACCGTGATTGAATGTGGTTGTAGTATGTACACTCACAGTAAGTCCCACACCATTTTACTTCTTTTGTCTGGGTCTGCGGTCTTTAGCTATTCCACTATATATGGAGTCTCGCAGTCTACTAGTAGCATAGTTCTGGAATTTAAGCTCGTCTTCCCATTGCAAGACCATCTCAGCCATAATGGCATCTGTAATCATCTGTACTGGGAGCAAATGATAGTAAAACACGTCCTTCAATGCTTTGAGGTATATAGAGCTCAGCACTACCAGCAGATAGTTTGCAGGGTGTATTACCACTTGTTCAGCTATCGTGCCCCTTACCTGTCGTTTGCTAGTTAAATCAGCTATTGCTGACAGAGGACGATATTTTAAGCGACCATGCTCGCTTACTTTTGCCTCGAGCTACTATGGACTGAAAGATACTGGGTATCAGAGCAGTTCTAAGTTCGTCTTTCTTTTTTTTTTCGCTAGAGCTCCTTTACATAAAACTTCCAGGGGTTGTGGGATCACCAGAATTATGACTATATCTGTTACTTGGTTGTAATCACCTAGAGTTATTAAGCTATCTTCATTGATTCAAAGGGCTCGTCTGAAACAAAAACGGCGTATTGTTGTAAGTTTTGCTGGACTACAGGAGAGTTTGGAAGCCTTTGTGCTGTATATTCTAGTAGATGTTAATTCTTCTAGTTTGCAACTGACTGCCTTCAAGAAGAGGCACATAACCCCGGCTTGAGGAGGCCGCACTTTACTGTGGAATATCAAAACATCGTCATTCTACCATCAGATATTGGGACCCTGATAACCAAATACTGAATTCTAGATAATTCTATGATAACAACCTTTACAAGCTTACATCTTGCTCTTTCTTTATTTTTGTCAAATGTGGCGACCTATTTTTGAAAGATACTCACAGTTGTTGGTATCCACCTATTAAGTAAGTTTTTTAAACTTGATTCCATTTTAAAGTCTGGAAAAACCAAAAAAATAAATAAAATCAGCGGTTACGTAAACCGTAAAGACACTAAAGCCACATGAGAATCCAACGTGCAAAAACGAACAGATACCATGATGGTCAGTTCCAGCAGCTTTATCATACCAAACCACAAATACGACAGCATCAATATATTCGGTACATCTATAGGTGTTCCTCTTTTTACTTGCATTTATACCTAATGGACAAGTATTGGTTTCATGAAATTTTTGAACTTGAGACTTTAATCTAATTTGACATTACTATGATGGATAAGTCCGGTGGCTATGCTCGTTTTAAAAGAATGCATTGTTTTGGGAATGAATTCGCAGAATTTATAAAAACGAATTAAAATTTTTTATTGGAACAATCAAGTTCAAAAGAGACTGCGATTTAAAAAACTTTAATTCACCATTCTTTTGAAGTCAGTGATTAATGCAAATCATTTTGGAAGTCAATCACAATTCACTTGATGTAAGTTGAAATCAGTAGCGAATTCACATATTTCGTTGAAGTCAGTAGTGAATTCACTTGAAATCAGTTGAAGTCAGTGAATTCAATTGCAATAATTTTAATTCACTTGATCTTGATGACTTCGGTGGATCATATTGATGTGGACATTTGTGGGTGAGATGCAAATTTTGAAGCACTAAAGATACCGTGGTATTTGAAACGTGAATATTGCTCGTTTAAAGGAGATTCTGATGTCTTAACAAAACAGAAGAGGATAAAATTGTTTAATCAAGCCAACGAGACTCAATACTCAAAATTGTCTCATGATTTACATAACGAAAATGTCAAGTATTTGAAACAGATACGTTCGTACATATAAATGACTTCAACTGATTTCAAGTGAATTCACTACTGACCTCAACGCTTCAAACCTCATACTTGGTATCTGTACCGTCATAATTCGGAACGATTTTCACGAAAACGGCTCTGGCTATTCCAATAAAGTTGGAGATATGCTTTTTAGAGTTTTTCGCACAAAATTTTAAAAGTTTCTCGACAATTTCTTCAGCGATTGGGAGCGATTCAAACTGATATCATTTTAAAGTCCAGAATGCTCACGCCCTCTTTATTAAGTCTCATGCATACGAAGAGCAAGACTTGAATTTGAATCCCGAATATTTTCTAAACATAGAACATAAAGATACAAGTGTGTACGACCCGTTAGTAGACTTTATTTTTTCTATTCTCATTTAGTTTTCCAATATTTTTACTTCACATGGAAGTATCTTTCTCCACACATAGTCGAAATTTTTCTGCAGATAAATTGTGTGTACATAACCCTTGTGTATGTAACCTATTTTTCATCATTTGCAAAACCATGAATTTAAATTACAGACCCCCCCAGGCTGGGAATACCATTTGCACTTTGCAAATGAAGGACTCACTGAAGGAGAGCTCAAATTTTTGGTTATCGAATTTGCTCGAACAAAAAACGAAAAGGACTCTGGTTAAAGAGGAAATACCGCATCAATGCAATGCCATACACAACTTTCGTTTCAACTTTGTTGATTGTGGTTAACCACCAGGACAATACCATTCTGGTCATGGAAAAGTTTACTGAAAGAAAATAATATAAAAAAAAGCACCACTACGAATATTTACATGCCCAAGTTGGTCGGCTTAAGTGGCCTAGCATACACACTGAGATTAAATGTATATAACTTGAAAAACTTTTCGGATTGGATTAATAGGACGATGGCACGCAGGCAAAAATATTTTGCGATACACTTCCTAAGTAGATTGGTAAAGTTGTGCACTGTCCTGATGATGCTCGTCGCGGATATTGCTTGCAATTTAATTACGAACTTTGAACAAGTCTTTATATAAATTTAGAAGACAATGTCCTTTGAGGGTGAATTGCAGTGTACTGCTACCGTGTCTTATTACTTTAGTTTGCAATAACTTTTGGGGAAGACTTATGTGTTGTTATGGTGATTAATAGCAGATGAACTTTTGCGATAAATTTTAATAAGTTTTTGTTTTTTTTTCTTTCTTTTCAGGTAACGATTGTTTGGTTTACTATTGTGATAGAGTGAGTACCTACATATATACTGTTGCTTAGTTCCATACAATCGAACTTAAAAGAGGACTGAGATTAAGTGATTACTTTGCAGGAAAATACATTAGGACATCAGCGAGATTTAACGTTACAAAGAATTCATAATTTTCAATGACAACTATCCTGTTCTTTTAGCGATAGAGAACTACTATGATACATCTTTCATCTATACAGAGCCAATATTATTCTAATTTTTCATTTTCGCACTCTAACCCCAACTAACAAGCCTCAGCTAACCCCTCTCGGATTAAGAAGATCTTATCCAAATCTCCAATTACTCCTAGTTACATCAAGAAACCAGATGGTAACTGGAAACTATATCCAGCAAGGAAACCTTGGACACCAATTTTCCTGGTAGTAAAACAGAGACAGTATGTATATTCTGTAGAATACCTTAAGAGAGTCAAATTTACAGTGCCGGAGGACATTGTCATCCCCAAGAAAATTTAGTGGGCAGTGCACAGCCGCACAAATCCACTGGTATCTATGGTATCTTGCCAGTGGAATAACAGCAAGATTTTGGTACTTTAAGTCCTTTGTTCCACATTATTTTTAGAAGTCGTTTAAACTTCGACTACATACCTAGATCCAGGAGTAGAACCAAGGTAGTTTCTACACCGAAAGCCGGTAAGACTTCCATTCGATTAGCCTATCCTCCTTTCTATTAACGACTTTGGAAAGGCTAATCGACGTCCCAACACGCGTATCGCAAGGGAAAATAGGTAGAGATTGCATTGCACTTCATTGGTAGAAATCGCTGAGCAATCTTTTGAGAAAAAGGATTTCACTATGGTGTCCTTCCTTGATATTGAAGGAGCTTTCAACAATATCAAAACAGAAGCTATATCTGCTGCACTTCTTGACTTAAAAGGAGGCTTATCCATGCTGAGCTGGGGTGCTGACTAACTAGAAGGTCGGTGTGCAGTGGTACCCCCCAGGGCGGAGTATTATCACCACTATTGTGGCTCACGGTAGTGAATGAGATACTCCTAATCTTGGGTAAAGAATCGCTAAGAATTCGATCCAAATTGGTTAAGATATGGCTCGGATTTCTTAACGAGATCGATGTCAAGTGGAATGTATACCTGTGCTTGGTTCTAAGCCACAGGAATTTCATCTTGCAAAAGCAGATGAGCTACCTAAGGACGGTGCAGAGCAGAACCTCCCTGACAATAGAGGAAATCGTCCGCACCTATCAGATCAATAAAATTCCAATTAGATACCGCAGCCATAAACAGGGCAAACAGTAGATGGAACAACAATTTTAACACATGCCTCTCTTTTAAACAAATCTGGTCAAACCTGGAATGTAGGAAAACTAGTAGACTTATTTCCGTCAATAGATTAAATCTAAGAAAGATAGTTGGCACCCTTAAAGGGCACTATCTGGTAGGCAGACTTGCCGAAAGACTTGGTGTTCCCTTCAACGATTTCTGTAGAAGCTGTAGAGACAAGAAAGTGAGGGAAACCATGACACATCTTCTGCGCACTTGACCTGCTCTATCGGTTTTGAGAAGGAAAACCTTAGGAGAGTACTTCTTCGAATATCTAAATGATCTAGCCAGACTAGACTTAGGCAAAATAAAAAGCTTTGTCCACGGGTCAAACTGGTTAAATGTACAAACGGCGAACCATACTTCTTCAGCATGGGTTTACACCGAAACTGGTTGCCGTGCCTCCTGTCCCACTTGGGAAGTCTCCATGTAGGTCTCCGGTACTGGTAATCCGATTTTTTCATAGTAGTATCACAATGGATACTACTTCCTTCCTTTTGGTCTAAGTGTGTCCTTGCGGACCGGAGGGAGAGATGGAAGTATGTCACCATATCACTGCTGTCCCCCCAAGGGTACTTTCATCACGACGCTTATATACCACACAGCAGAGTAGGAATAATCAATAGCTTATACAGATTTATCCTAGGTTTTCTTGATAGGACTTTCCTAAAAAATGTTCTCCTAAGTCAAGTGTTATTCTTCGTTTGACCTCTGTCCCGGTCTTATAGGAAGAATTAATAGCTTTACATAAGTTGTAGAATTCCTTTTCTACCTCAAGCTATACAATCCAATTCGATATCCAATACGGGGTTATAGAAGCTACATGACAACGGATCGTCCAATCTAAAAAGATTCGGTGTTAAGTTCGTCGGACGTTTCCATCGTCATCCTTTTTCAGAAAACTAATTTAAGAGACAATATCACACGATCATTCGCAGCCTTGAGGTCGATTTAAAGTTAGTAAATACCAATTTGAAATCCTTGAGTCTTCTGCAGGATTTGGGGTATGGTGTAGATTTGTTCTATCTTGATTTCTCAAGCCCAACCACCAATTAACACCTGCATATGTGGTTCAACATTACACAACACAGACGGTCTCCTTTCTTATAGATCAGGCTTAGGCTCCAATTTTGAGCTGCTTTTCGTCGGACCATTACTTTCAGATGAATAGGTATCAAGTCATATTCTGAATCTTTGAACACCTGGCTATGATTTCTATGATCCAGTGTATGGCTATGATTTCTATGATCCAGTCTATGGCTATGATTTCTATGATCCGGTCCAGTTTGTCAGTTGTAAAGATGGATTGATAATTATATCACTTCAAGTAGTTTCATATAATATAGCTAGAACATCTGCTTGAAACAGACTGTTTGTATCTGGAGGGTAAGACTCTGCTGGATACCTGGTATATCAGGTCAGTCATGAAGGTATATCAGGGAATGAAAGGTCTGATGAACTGGCTAGGAAAGACTCGGCACTGGACCGCATGGTGAACATTCCGCCTTGCACACTTAGGCACGAAGCAGGACATAAGGCTCTAAGGGAGGCATATAACAGATGGATGAATGTTGCCTCTATTTAATAAAGAACCGACAGACTGACACAAAAAGAAAGGAATTCGCTATCTACCCTCATAAGAGTGATTTCGGGGCACAACACTTTCCGGTACCACATAAAGAAACTGCTATTGACCAATGAAAATCCGTAGGGGATGCGATGATAAGGATGTCCAAGAAGATACTACCGACTTTTTGTGTCATTGCCCAAGCCTCTGCCACCTAAGAAAGAAATTCCTGAGAGGACATCGAAGAAGTATCCTGAACCGACAAACCGCTGAACTACATCTGCAGCTGCACCAGGCGAATTAAATAGCACACATTGCATCTTAAGCTATTATTGGTTACGTAATGCTCCAGCTAAGGGATACACCTTTTCCCCTTATGGGCAACACAATGGGTCTATACTGAACTGAGTGCGGTAAAGAGGGGTTTCTCTTCTCTTAGCCAACCCACCTACATACCCACCTACCATTCGCAGTCTTAGAACCATCCGAAAAAAATATATTTTCCCTTTTCTGTATTATTGTATTCGTATGCCAATCCTTCATTTCAGTGCACATTGTTTCGTATGCCGTATTGAATACCGAAAGGATTTCACCTCTGGTCCTAGTTCGTAAGATACTTATGTCTTTTATTTAACAGTCCTTTATGAAAAAGCCGAATGGGACCTGGACGGGCTCCTCTAAAGAGTCCATAGAGCTTTTAATGCAAACACATTTTCCAGGAAGTAAAAATGTGATTGTTCATGCACCCGTGCCTCGGGCCGCGCATTCCTCATCCTGGAATGACATTAAGACAAAAATTACAGAAGTTGATACCTCCTGGGCTTTTCTCCCTATAAATCGACTGGTACTGACGGCATTTTTCCTGGTGCATTGGACCTGGTGGTCCCTTAGATAATACCTCTCTATAGAGGCTGTATCCTCCTAAATCAAGTTCACCTCAACTGGAGACGTTTTCGTGTTTATTTCGAAAGCTGTGAAGCGTGGGCCCATCAGCTTATCCTCTTTCCTTTTAACCTTCCTATACCCGCGTCAAAAAAAAAATAACACGCACGGTCTCTAGGACCGAAACTCAAGAGCCTGTAGTTTCTCTTCTACTTCGAATATTTTCATGAAATTTTTTTTATTTAGTAGAGTGATATATTGGTAACGAAATAAAACAAATGTATATTAGTTATTGCATTTAACAAATAAATGGCAGTCTTTTTATTAAGCCTCTTAAAATTAAAAGTAATTTGATGGTCTCACAGACCAATGCGCATTGGAACGTATCTTAGACCCAAACCATTGATAAATCCCTTCTATCCAAATCCCAGCACGCGTGTACTAAGGGGTGATCGACAGAGACAGCACTCCACAAAGTTGTGCGAACGATAGAAAAGACAATTCACTACCAATAACATACCCTAGCTACCTTCTTAGAAGACCTGAAGGTGTCTTCCATAACGTCAGCATTGAATTGATTCAAACTTATTAACAAAGTGCAAAGAACTGCGGCTCTAGGCGCAACGGGGACCAGGAGAACTAGTCCAACCAATGCCTTAAACGTAATATTGCATCTTCCGTCACTCGACCGGCACTTTATGTTCCTATCTTCATGCAGAGCGGTCAGATTAAGAGAAACAGAATGCTGGTGTACTAAACCTTATGGTCACAACAGCATCCTGAATCTGTTACCACAAGACCTGGTAGCTAATTTAACCGACTATATAATTTCCAGAGTGAACTTCAGAAATGACGTCACGGTCAGATTCCTAACCAAGGCGAAGTGGAATTTTCACCGACTCGGTTCAAAAATAGACTCTGGGCGGGAATATTCTCTGATTATCTCAACATATCCATGTCTTACCGGCTTCCTGACTCGTGTAGTGTCTTCCAGGCGGAAGTTCTTGCTGTATGTGAGGCTAGCCATTCTCATTGACAGTCAGGTCGCTATCAAGAGTATCATATCTGTCGCCACATCTCGTAGAGCAGTCGCCACATCTCGTAGAGCAGTGCAAAGAGGAACTTGCCTCTCTGGCTCATCGGTTCAAGATTAGTCTCCTTTGGGTGCCGGGTTACAGTAACAGTAAGGTAAATGACTAAGCTGATGAACTAGCAAGGCGGGGATCTGCCTTTGATGGTTCCCTAGCGAAGGCGGTGAACGTCTTGCTGGGGCCCTTAAGGATAGAATCTTTGCGTACTATCAATTAAAAGCTGACAGCAGATGGCAGGGAGTGAGGAACTGTATCATATCCAGGCAGACGTGGCCCAAATACCACAGGAATAGATCAGGAATAGATATCGCAAATATGTAGTTCTAGCAATTAGTACTGGCTGCTGGCACATAGAGGGTTCATGCGGCCAGAATAGACATTCCTTGTAATGTAAATTGTCGCAGCTGCAATATAGCAGGGCCGGACAGCGCACACTAGGTAAATCCTTTTTTGACAACCTAGTAGAGTTAACGGAGCTAAGCATTGGGGATATCATCGCTTTCCTCAATGTAAAAGGGTGGATTTGAATAATCGTCGCTTATTTCCCTTATCTCTATTAGTTAACACCCTTTTTACATCCGATAGGTCACTTGAGTTGTGGTATTAAACCGGCGCCTTTGCGCCAATTATGTTTCGGTACGGCTTGCTAATACAACCACTTCTACCTACCCATCTAGTTAACAGTACGTCCTTTGTCATAGAACTATGGATTTCTTCTTTGGCAGCTTTGCCATGGGACGAGAGGCTAAAGATCTAGCAGCCCTTTGGGATTGAAGCCATTCGACGTTAAACCGTTTTGCAGTATCTCTTCCCAAACAGTTAGGGATATTCGCTAATGAAACTTGGCTTTGTCGTGAAAAGTGAACACATCTAGAATACTACATCGTGCTTCCATCGATCGCAATGCCCTACCACAGACATTCTCCTTTCCTGGCATTTAAATCACCAAGTAAATTTTTTGGATCTGCTCATGCCATCACACAGAAAGCTCTCTTAGCTTGTGGATACTTGTTGATCAGTTAATTCCATGTTTAAGCCCGAAGAATTCTTGTTGGTTGAATGAAAAATTCGCATTCAACTGGATATTGGTTTTGCTTCTGGTAAGAGCCACTGTATTAGAATAAGTTACAATCTTTCGTACTCATGCCTCGAACTTCTTGGAGGGCGGTTATAGCCGCTTGCAGGCCCCTACTAACCCATATGTCAGTTAAAAGGTAGAACGTGGTCCGTTAAGGGTCCTGTGATACTTCTTCCAGTAAACTAACCAAACAGCAGCCGAACTCAGGCTGTCGAAGGCCTTCTAGAAGTTACTGCCCAGCAGATGTGGAAGAATCCTGTTCTATGATTAAATACTCGTAACGTTCAATATTTGAAACTTACAGTGTCGGGAGAATACCATATCTATCGAACATCATACAAAAAATGTTTAGTTGCCCAAAACCATTAATGTATCGAGTAATCCTAACTCCGATTACCCCATCACATCGTCTCTACACAATCATAATCCATGGATTCAAACACGGTTGGTTAGCTCTAGTCCCATTTCGCATAGAAATGCTTCTCATATAATTGAGTCTTATCCATAAGCTCCACAACAACATCGCATCACATCAAGAAATGGCCAACACAGCCAACGAATGAATTACGAACGACTCGTGCATGCTTTATCCTTGCCCGGAACAATCTTAATCATTTCCATCAGTTAAGCGATTCGTCCAATAACCATTTGCTATACACATGCTCATAGCAAATGTATCTGTAGGGACTTCTATATGATATTGAAAACAAAATCGAACCCCACCCATGTATAGTATGTATTTCCTGCTGCGAAAAGAAAAAAATCCTGTTAAACTTTCTTGAATTACAATTTACTCACTCGTGTGTATAACTGTTGCAGAAACAATTTACAAAGGACCTTTCATCTCTAAGGGCAAACTTTCTTGAATCACTGTCTACACACACCATGAGCACTAAACACTTTTTGCAGATGAAATTAAATTTCATTCACTTCACTCCTTTCTGTGTCAGAGGATGCTATACTTGAATGTGAGATATGAGAGGAGCAGGCACATCTCACATTCAAGTATGTGATGGTATCAATTAACCTGTCAACCTTTCTCTCCCGAAACATTTAAATTAATTTACGTAATCTCGTTGACACTCACTTCCATCCACTCATCCATCGGATGATAAATTTACATAAAAATCCTTCTCACCATTAATCCAACCACCATCGTAATGACTCTCTAAAGTCCAATTACTTCACTCACAAACAATTAGTCTGCCTCAAGGATCAAAAAAAAAAAAATATTTAAAAGGAAAAAATCAATTATTTACCAGAAATATTATCCCCTGACACCCCAGAGTCAAGGATAATTAGCAAGTGATTCATGTTTGCCTTCCAAGGGAGTAGTATTGTCTTCGACTTAGCGACCTCAGCTAAGTAAGTATCTGATTCGCATTCGTAAAAGGATTTAATGAAACAAAATTAAGGAAATCCGAACGTTATTTCCCACAGGATTCTCTCAACTTTCCTTTGACTAAATACTGGCGCATTGGGGACCAGAGAAGGACAAACTTTAGTTTTAAATTAGAGCGAATGAATTTATGTGGTGACGTCACTACGAATGAGTTCCTTTACAAGACGGTCGGTGTGTATTCATCTGATGTTCATCCGTTTGTGAATAATTCCGTTGAAGGAACCATTGAATGTGGTCTACGCGGTGGAAATATATATAAGGCTGGGTGCTCAAAAGAAGAAAATAAGAGAGAGATCCTTCTATGTGTGTAGGTACTTGTGTAGCTTTGAGCGTTTAATTATGCAGTCGGCAGTCCCCTACTATGTATGTATGTGTACCAAGGACGTAGTTTTTTTTGAATTTCATTTGACGCAAAACCACAAACGTGAAAAGAGAAATTTTAAAACAGTCGTTCGTAGCATAAAGTATGAAAAGGATTTCCAAAGACAGCTACAGCTAATAGACGAAGCAGAGCCGAGAAAGTTCTACTAGCCCTCAATCAAGCTTGTTGCATCTAACCAACATGACACATCCTTAAGCATTGAAATGTTAATCAAAGGAAGTACTAGGTGTTTTTATAATACTTTCGCAAACCTTCTGGGGTTTCATAACAGATGAAAGGAATTTTGAACTTTAAGTCTTAAAGATTTTTGCACTTTCCCTCCCTAATTACCTTGCCACTCAAGCGGCATGCTTGAGAAGGAATCTAGAATTTTGCTAACGAGTTGGATTTTGTTTTATTTTATTTGAATTGATATCCTATGCTCCCCTAGCAGCGCAGAATTTAAAGAAGAAAGAAAGTGTATGAATCAGTTAGAAAGCATCTTAATCAAGTCGAGAATCCATGATGGTTTCGGTTTAGGTTAGAGTGGCTGTCTTAGACTGTCACTTAGACCAATAAATTTCCATTGTAATGGCATGGATCGCACCATTTAGCTACCCTGGACTAATTAAACCAATCGGAGCTTTTAATAAAGCGAAGGAGGCTCATGTCACCATCTAGGTTGTCAAAGAAGGGAGCTCCTGGATGAAGTAATCATTCTTTGGACAGAGTTGGGCACGGGCAGAATAGGTATAGAATAGTTTTGTCATCCTTATCCCTACAGCTACGTCTAGGTTGTCAAAAAAGGAAGCTCTTAGATAGAATAATCACTTTTTTGACAGTGCTGGGCACGGACATTCATAGGAGCTAGAGACATCCCTACACCTTCTGTAGAAGTCTGATTTGAAAAAAAGCCCAGCTTTTTGGCATTTTGACCTATCAGCTGATCTGTGACCACTTCAACAAAACCAATTCAGCACTACTTTTCAGATCAAGTCTAGATCAGATCTGCCTTGAAATGTTGCAAGTAGAGAGATTTACCCCTCTACAGTTGATTTTGCTAAAAGCGTTCACCTTTAGTAAGAGTTTGCAAGTACCGAGGGACATACCCAGGCTCCATCATTTCGCCAAGATCCTTTGCGTCGTAACCTCTCTAGCGAGTTCTTCAGCCTTGAAATTTCTTACAATGGCACTGTGGCCTGACACCCATCACAGGTGAATGTTGAACTGCGCAGTCATCTTCAAAAGACACAAACGGCAGTTTAAACTGACCTTTGAAGTGAAGGAGCACGATTCCCTATAAGTATTTGATTACCGCTTGACTGTCAATGAAAATGCTAACATCTCTGACAGATATTGGACTACATTTCAGCCAGGACAAGGATTCCTTGATCGCCATGATTTCCGCCGGAAAAAGTACTACAATGATCTGAGAGGCAGAGAAGACACCGCAACCCATTCCCTAACCAGTTTTGGTCAAATTTATTCGAGTTTATCACCCAAGATTCCTGGATAATACCAAGAGGGCGTCTATTTGCAGTAGGTGTGCTGAGATCTAATATTCATCTCCAAGAACCCTTCTTGGCTAAATGATTAAACATGCAATTGATATAGAGTTCATCCAGTATGGTTCGAGTTTTTAAAGTGTGACTTGAGAGACGAATCGATAAATATACAACAATCAAGTTTCGAATTGCAGTGCAATCAGTAAACTTGGAAAACCGAGCCGAGCAGAGTGAGGCGTAACAAAAGTCAGTATATCGACTCACTTGCTTACAAAACTGAAGAAGAAACAATCAGGTAGGACTGTCTATAACGTCACCAAGGAGCTCCTTGGTGGCTGGAAATCCAAACAACATCCAGTGAAAAGTATACATGCTAACCTCCTGATTTCGGTTGGGTATCAGCTGACTAGAGGGGGAGAAAAAGTTGCTACAGTTCTTAATTACTCAAACGATCGTTATATGGTCTTGAACTCTATTGAGTCTTGCAAAGCAACAAATTTCCGAATTCGCACCGGACCTCCTTGTAAAACCCGAAATAACTAATAACCTCAAGATAAACGCAGCTGTGGGTATCAATGGGATCTTTGCCGAACTATTTCAAGCGGCGTTCAATATACATGCTCATTAGGAAAACGTGACTAAATTCCATGAGAATCAAAAAGAGGGAATATCATCAAGATTACGAAAAAGAGAAATTTGATGGATTTTGCACACTGAAGAGGTATGTATATGCATTCTCCTGGCAAAAATATTAGTTGGTATCCGATCAAAACGGTTGAATGGGCATTTAGATCTAATTCTCAACGTCGAATAGGCAGGATTTCGCGCTGGATCCTCCACATAAACTTATGTAATATAGCAATCCGTCGAATACAAGTCTTCGGTACATTTACCGTCTATCAAGTTCGAGAGGGCTTTCGACAGCTTGAATCGAGATGCTATCTAATTATTACAGAAAAAGTCATATCTATTTACATGGCCACATACGAGGGTAGTAATTGTTACGTCTTACACAATGGTGTTGGACGATTTTGAAGTCCAACGTGGAGTACGTTAGGGGTGTATACTGTCACCGCTGTTGTTCATGTTGGTGTACTTCGTGCAACAACGACGGAAGGTTACTGTGGAACTCGATGGGCATCTTACATTAAATACTTCGACAATGCCGACGATGTTTGCCTTCTCTGAAGCTGAGGCTTGAGGCTTGTTGCCTTCTAACAACGAGCTCAACTCAACATTAATGTAGAGGAAGTCGAGAAAGTCGGTAAGGCAAATGCTGCGATCCGAATACTGTCCAAAGTCTGGAGAAGCAATGTTCTCAGAACAAGAACGAAGTTGCGACTGTTTCGATCTATTGTATTTGAGTGTAGTACCTGGATGGTGGATACCACAAACACACGTCAGCTGGAGACTATTGTAAATCGATGCATTAGAATGATCTGATCTTGAGGATTTTTTGGAACAACTTTACCAGAGAACGGGCCATGAACCTGTAGGCATTACCATATGAAGGGGAAAGTGGCAGTAGATCGGACACATAGCATATGGAGTGAAGACAACCCTATTGCAAAATATGCCATGCAGTTGAATCCGATTACCTAGGCATGCAGAACTACGAGACGTCCTAGGCAAACGTGGCGGAGAAAAATAGAGAAGGCCTAATCCTAAACAGTAAATTAATCTGGAAACCCAAAATCCTGGAGCGAGTTAAGAGAGCCACCTTGGCTCTGTACAGGTGTAAGAAAGCTCTTGAAAGTAAGTGGGGACTTCAGTCTCGAATTACATATTGGCTCTATGTATCCGTTATCAGGCCCATACGTATGACGTGATCGTCTGGTGGACTGCGTTGGATAAAGTCATCCACTACAACTTCCTCAGTCATGTTCAAAGAACGACATGCGACTACATTAGTGGAGCCCTGAGGACCAACTCTCCAACTGCGGCTATGGACACACTGTTCCACAGGCTTCCGCTCGATATCCATTGCAAACAAGTGGCAACATATGCGGCTATTCGCATAAAAGCAATACTTTTGTGGACCAGTCTGCGAACTGGCCACTCGTCTATTCTAAATAAACTAGAATTCATCCCAAAAGACACCGATTAAACCCTCTGCCAGCTCCTTTTCAAGAAAAATTTCGTAGCCTATGTACCCTCCAGGACTGACTGGGAGGATGATATAGAGTTTCGCAGTGGATTCGTTTGCCTCTATAGACAGGTCCAAGACGGAAACAGGAGTGGGGGATCTTCCAAGATCTAAACTTTAAGATGTCCTTCCGCCTTACCAATCACTGTAGCGTGTTCCAGGCGGAAATTATGGCGATCAAGGAGACCTTGTCGTGGCTGAGGTACAATGTAATATCCGCGAGTGATGTCACCATTCTTACCGATAGTCAAGCCGCGATTAAATCCCTGGATTCGGTTACCTTCACTTTCAAAGCTGCCGCTTAAATCTTAACGAGATGGCAGAACAATTCAAAATTCACCTCATTTTGGTGCCTGGCCATAGGAACATTCCAGGAAATTGCATAACCGATGAACTGGTCAGTTATGGCACAATTCGATTCTACCGGAGAAGGAGAATGTCTCAGGCTGGGTCTCCCGGCAAACGATATTTGCAGATGTTGCATGGATGAGGAAGAGGAAGAGACTACTCTTCACCGCCTATGCACCTACCAAGCTCTATCAACTCGAAGAAAACTATGTCTAGGATAGTACTTCTTAGACAACCTTGGCGGGCCTCCAGGGTGTTATAATAAGCTCATGTTGGTTTAACAGGTAGATTGAGGACACTAGATCCTGTGGTATCACAATGGGCCTATTCTGGCCTAAATATGGATGCACTTGCTGCAGCTTGCCAATCAAACCTTACCTAACCTAAGAACGTGGATTGAAACCAAAGGATCCGGGTGGAAGGATTGAGAACTTGGTTCGTCAACAGATACAAGGAAGCAGCATTATCAAAGATACATCTTAGAAAACGGATCTCGAGTAGTATTTCTCAGATTTCCTCAGGACTGCTAGTGAGTATGGCATTTGGTTTCTTTAAGGAACTTAGATGGTTGGTTGGTTAAGATCAGCACTCGATGGAAAAATGCAATTAGACTAGAGGAGGTCCATTGTGCTGCCGATGTGTAAGGTGTGTGTTTCTGGCTTGAGATGTATTGTCAATGGTCTGACAGAAACTGCACCAAGATAATTTGGGATCTCCGAACTTCAGCTTTGAACTTCTTCAGGCTTTGGTTGTAGATGTCCCAGTTCATAGGTAGCCTTGTTAATTTGGCTTTGTTAAATTTTTTCCTGCTTATCTACGTTGTGAAGGTTGCTGATTTCTGCATTCCACCACGGCGGACGATTGCCTACCTTCCTTGTCGTAATGGGGCAAGGCTCATTTAGTGCTGAGTTTAGGGCGGAGGTGAGAACAGTGTTGAGCTTGACTAGTTCCAATTGTGTGGAGTGACTTTGAGGTAAGGCCTTTTAAAAGCGAGCCACCATCGCAAAGGTCTTAATTTTTTCGCAATGAGGTCTCCAAGTTTTGCGTTTAGATTTTCTCAGTTCCGTATTGAATATTGTTAGAGCTTCATCTCACAGGCTGCGGAAATCGTGGTTCTATCTGGAATTCCAATTTTGGAATAATTGGCCAGCTTAGCGACTCTTTCTAGCGTTATGTGTAGAGCTGTGCAAGTCGTACTAGTAGCTGTAATGCTAATACAGGACAGTACTGCGATTTGTAAAAATGGACAATGGGATGCTTTCATGGGTATTAAGGACTTCAGCGATATAAAGTTCAAAAGTTCAAGATTACGTGGGTCTCAGCTATAACGTTTGCAACCATACTAATGTATTACCTAACCGAACCCTGTCGAAGGGACAATGATTTTGTTTGAACTCCGAAACAGAAAGCATGTAAAATATGCAAAAACAAATCTTCGGTTTCAACACATTGTACACAACTATTCCACAAGTCAATTTCCTATCCGCCCACAACATCCTCCATTCCATTCAATAAGGGTGGGTGGGTTGGTACTCAACCAAAATCTCTACACAAATCTTAATCACTTAATCACACAATACAACATCATTGTCATCATTGGAGACCCATAAAATGAAGTAAGCTAATAGTATATCTAGCTAGACAATCCTATTACCCAGCAAATACGAACACAAAGGATACGAAAACGTTTGCAACCCTCACTCCCTGTTCCTCCATTGTCCTACCAACTTCTTGTAACAAAGAAGAAATTGCCCATTTCAACGATAAATTCCCTCAAGTCCCAATAGTAAAAGGAACCCTTTTCACAGGACTTAATACAAAATCCAGCTGAAGAAATGAGAGAAATTTTGATCTCTGAAGTCCTTAATACCCATGAAAGCATCCCATTGTCCATTTTCGTTCCAAATCGTAATAAAAGTCTCTAAACAATGAAATTGCTGTGCATCGAACCAAGTTTAACTCAAAATGTTGCATGATGAGCCACGTGGATGATGGCTTCCCTCCATTGAACAGATGTTATTAGTTTCCTCCACCCCTATCAGACGGGGGAGGGAATACAACCACTCAATGGAATAGCTGCCATATTGTTTTATTTATAAACACAAAAAATCAATACAAGTTGACGTACATAAACCGACTGAACCACCCATTCACTCATTTATCATAAATGATCCCAAAGGACGAGTACTCTACTACTATGCATATGTCATTCTTATCGTGTATGGTACACATACAAGGAGGAATCTCCCCCACCCATTCTAATAAAGTAACAAACGGTCGAAGGAAGGAAACACAGAAAAGTATGCCTACTGAAGGGAGAAAGAAGTGCCACAGGACCTACCCCACCTTTTGTCATGAGTTACTGCCTGCTAAGAGAGAGTTAATAGCGTTTAGGAGGCAAGAAAAGAGAATATAGAAAAATACCACCCAAGGACCGACCTCTTTGTTTATTTAACTTGAACTTTTCCGCCCGTCACATGACAGTCAAAGTCCGAATGGAACTCTCCACCCAACCCCCTCAATTGAGGACGAAACTTAAGCTCATAATGAAGGTTCACTTTTGTGTTCGTGTTAATAGTTACCGCATATGTGACGCCGAGGCTCTGTTGTGTGCACTCGATTACAATTGAACCTTTGTGCTCGAAACGGTGACGGTGGGGAGTTCGTTCGTTTGTTTTCAACCGTGACAGTTCGAGTACTGACTGTAGCCTTGGAGCCAGGGGTTCTACGTGTCGGGCTTGGTATGACTTTGTAGTAGTTTTATCAATAATTTCATTCGATTTTTTATTTTTTTTTTTTTTTTTTCGTTTAACATGGTTCATTGAATAAATGATACGATTGTTGTTGATTACATACATATGAAGGTTTTTTTTTTTAAACACAGCTGCACGAGATACAAACCTACATATGTCTGCATTGTGTGGCCTTCATACACCAGGCGTTGCTAGGTTTAATTTGAAAAGAAACTTGTTTGTTGAAATTGTTATTCTCTAGGGATGGCAATCGTTATGAAAAATAAAAATTAAAATTGCTTGCCTGTTGAACGCACTCTTCCTCTCAAATATAAAATTTTTAACAGCTGTGCACATATGTACGTGCTTGTCAAGAGAGATTCCACAGAGGGAGTAACCATTCTACAAAGTACACACAGTTTTCTTTTATTTTATGAAACTTTATGAGAGGTAGTATGTAGGGATGATGTACCCTTCATGAAGGGTTGTCATCGGTTTAGATAGACACAACCTGGCTGCTTTATCAGTGACGGGTTTTGTGTAACTTTTGAATGTTAGTTACTGCTGACGTAAACTACCAGTTGTCCTGTTGCAATATTGTCATCTGGTTGTGAAAGAAAATAAATGAGTTTCGAAACAACCGACAACTTTACCATGAGCTTATTTTCGTGTTACAAGTTGACCTTTCGTTAAACGATCACCTTTACCTTGTGTTTTTAGAGTGCACTGAAGAAAGACCGACTAGCTTTCTTGACCAATTGTCGAAATGGAAATGCGTAGACCAACCGCCTCGGATAAGGACGATTCAACTGTTGACGACCCCAGCAAACGTGATAAAGACAATGACGTTCGGATTTGCATGTAGAATGTTAGGCCCCTTAACAGACCATGTGCACACGAACAATTAGCGGAGGCCCTTCGCTGATGTAAAGCAGACATAACCCCATCCAAGAAGTGCGATGGAACTGGCCGGGCAAAAGAAGGATGAAAAACTGCGAAAGCTACTACGGCGATTGTTACCGACAAGAGAAGTATCGCCTATTTGGGTGCGGGTTTGTTATTGGAGACAGGATTAGGCAAGTAGTCTTGAGTTTGAGGCATCTGAACGAGCGTCTAGTAACAATTCGCTAAAATTAGCCTGATATGTGTTCATGCCTTACAGAAGAGAAAGATGACGATATCAAAGACAGCTTCTACGAGCTCCTAGACAAGACGTACGAGCAGTGCCCTAGCTATGATGTTAAAATTGTCCTGGGCGATTTTATCGCCAAGCTAGGAAGAGAGGGCATCTTTGGTAGTAGGTACTGTCGGCCAGCATAACTTGAACTCAGGCTAATGGACATTGCAGAAGGGCGAAATCTTGTCGTAGCTAGCAGGCTATGCCCACACCTCAATATTCACAAAGGAACATGGAGATCTCCGGATCAGTTAACCGTAAGCCAGATAGATCACATTGCGATCGACGCAAGACGAACGTTCCGAGGAGAAAACATCGACGCGAACCACTACCTTGTACCTAGGGTACATATGCGGATATTCAAAACATCGCAAAAACGAGGAAATACTGTCGGGAAGTTTAACGTCGGAAGACTACATTCTCAAGAGATCACCAGAGTCTTTTCCGATCGAGTGTCTCTTAATCCCTCAAAGGATCCTATGCCGCCAGCATCTACAACTGAAGACCCAGTGGCTACAGTACCAAGAAGTCATCAGGGATGTCGGGCGACCACCACAACGAAACCCTGCTCCGACGAAGAATGCCGGCAAGCAAATGCAGAAAAACAGATGACATATAAAGCGGCGCTGCATAGAAGGACCAGAGCTGCTCGCGAGCTCTAAGAGCAGAAGAGAAGGGTTAAACACCGGCTTCTCAGAAAGAAACAGAAGGAGCCTAAGAAGCGATCGATTAAGGAAATAGATGCTATTGCTGAAGTGAGGTTCGGAATCTTTACCAGAAACGAAAAAGAACACATCACGGCTGCAAAACCAGAACTGAAGCCTGCAGGCATGAACAAGGAAACATAATAGGAGAATCGTAGTCAATGTTGAGAAAGATCACTTCACCAGACTGTAGAACGGCGACGATGACCGTCAGGCAGAATTAACCATTCATTCTGGACGATGATAACCAACACTCACCTTACACCAGAAAAGTCCATCATCGACCAAATTATCACACTATGGCAGGAATTTCAAATCGATACTCACCACCTTTTAATCGACTTCAAGGCCGTCTATGACAGCATCTATAGCGAAGGGCTATGTCCAGTTTTAGCATCCCTGCCAAACTCGTCCGGCTGTGCAGGATGACCATGGAGACTACACGCTGCTATATCAAGGTCAAGAAAGACCACACCGAGACCTTTGATGTTAAAAAAGGATTCAGACAGGGCGACCCGCTGTCATGCGATTTCTTCAACATCGTTCTTGAAAGAATTGTGCAGAACTCACACGCCAACATCAGAGGCATAATCTTTCAAAAGTCCGTACAACTGCTTCCATATTCCGATGATATTGACATAATCGGAAGAACGAAGCGTGATGTCAGTAGTGCTTTTGTGAGCATTGAAACGGAAGCGGCTAAGATGGGTTTAACGGCTAATGAGGGCAAAATAAAGTATATGCTGTGCTGTCAACAAAAAAGGACATATAACTCCGATGCCTCGGACATTACCCTTAGACCTCCGATTTGAGGTAGTTAGAGACTTTGTTTACCTAGGATCCGCTATAAATTCAGACAATGACACCAGCGCTGAAATCAAACGAAGATTAACTCATGCCAATCGGTGCTTCTTCGGGCTAAGAAAGCAATTGAGTATCAAAGCCCTCTCTCGAATAATTTTGGTAACCCTATATAAGACCCTGATCATCCCAGTCCTGCTCTACGGCGCAGAACCATGGACTACATATGTCAAGAATGCATGAGAACGCTCTCGGTTGTTATGAGAGAAAAATACTTCAGATGATTTTTGGTCCCGTCTATATAGACGGAGAATGGAGAGGAAGATACAATCATGAGATGTACGAACTGTATAGCGACATCACCCTAGTCAAAAGAGTTCGAATACAACAACGAAGATGGTGAACATTGTATTAGAATACGGTTTATTGTAAGATCTTAGATTAGCTTAGTTAAGGGATTTCGCTTAACCAGTGCTTACTGATTTACCGAGTTATTTATTTAAACTATTATCTTAGTTTGGTTATACTACTTACTTAACGGGCTCCCGACCCGTGAAGAGTCTCTGCCTGAGACACAGCAGCCTTCCACTCTCTATATTGGTTATAGTTGAATTTAATATTTGGTAGTTTGCGGTCTACTTTCCGGTCTTCTGGATATAGGCACAAGTTCTTGGGTTTTTCCCTTTTACTTTCTATGTTTCTGAGTAGGCTTCTTCTTTCTTTTATAAAATGGAACGAAAATAAAATGATTGTAATGATGGTGTGAGGGGGTACCAAGAAGTTGCCTCCGAAACCTTCACCTGGGTCAAAACGTCCTAGATAAAATCAGGCAGCAGAAAGGAGTATCGCCAAAGACCTAGCTTTTCCGCTAGTCTTTCAAATTCCGATGGATTTGTTGAAGGGCATGGATAGATCAATGGCAGGCTGGCAGGCTAGTGCTTGAAATGCTGTCTTGAAAAAAATGCTCGCCTGATAGCTACTCAAAGATTTCAATTGGGTCTTTTCCTGGGAAAAATATATCTTTCGAGATCTTTCCGGGCCTCATTAAAAGTGCAGCGTGCTTGATCAAGGTTGGATGACTGTAGAGAGTTCAACAGAATTCATAGAAGCGATAACACGGCTACATCGCGTAGTATGAAAAAAAGCTATGTTGAGTGCTTGGTCAAATCCTGATCTTAAAGTCGATCTTACCGAACCTCTAAAATACATCCAATAATCTTTCAAGCAGAGTAAACCCGTGTTACAGGACTATGAGAAGTACGGGAATGCCTGCGGAAGAATCAAGAAACCCGCATCTATGTATATCTTTTTAGATAAACAGTGGTAATGGTCCTTAAATTCTATGTGGTAGGGTTTGAGCTTAACTGGGACTGTCAATTTTCTTAATGATCTTGCATCAACAAGGTTACTATAATCTGGGTGGCAGGATACTATGGTTTTGAGAGAATTGGTCCGGAACCCTAAATAATAGTGCGATGGCCAAAGTAACATAACACAGGAGGTGCTAGATATTACTTTAGCTTCTTGCAATGATTCTATAACGATAGAGAAATGGAGGGTATATGATAGGCATCCCTATCGGCTCATAAGTGGATATGCTCAGCTTCCAACCCAGGGACAGTAATACCTACAGGAACCGTAAGAGTGCGTACTGGGTTAGATACAAAGAAATAGTACGGCAACATCTTAAAGAAAAGGCAATCCCCAGAATATAGACAAGCTAGTAGACAACCTTTGTATGTTAATCTCGTCCCATGGAAGAACTTGCGTTGCGCTATTATGTCATTCATACCTGTCAATGCTCCAGCCCCTGATGGCATGTTGCCAACTATGCTTCAGAAGGCCCCAGCAAAAGTCAGCAAAGAGTCAGACTACATACCAGCATCGTGGAGGGAAGTGAGGGTCATCTTTATACCTAAAGCAGTTAAATCAACTCACACTCAAGCGGACGATAACAGATCCACTAGTCTCTCGTCATTCCTTCTCAAGACACTAGAGAAGCTTCTAGATATACACATCAGAGGCAAGTTTTGCATCGGCAGTTTATGCAAAGCTCAACATTCATATCTCAAGTGAAAATCAGTTTCTACTGCATTACATTCGGTTGTAGGGAAGATTGAAACTCTCTTCATTTGAGAACATCGGGGAAGAAGTGGAGTCTGAAACCAGCACTGGGTATATACTCGTATTATATTAGTCAGACCCATCCTCACATATGGGGCTCTTGTATGGTGAAAGGCCACGATACTGAAGAATTCATATTTATACATCGGCAAAGGTACAAAGAACAGCCTGCATTACCGGTGTACTGCGCACTATGCCCATGGCTGCACCCGAGATGTTTCTGTATCTATTACTACTTGACCTACAGATAAAACTACAGGCGGGTAATAGTGCACTTCGATTCATTAACGCAATGCAATAACGCTCCATTCTTAGGGAATCACTTCCCGACATCCTTGATGTATCGGATGACATCCTCGGTACCCTCGACTTCGATACACCGTACGAAGTAATAACCTGGAAAGGAAGGATTGGCTTAGGAAAGTCATTTCTGAATATGTAAAGTGAGATCGCAATTTACACAGATGGTTCCAAAACCAGTGAGGGTACAGATTCAAGTATATACTCCAGAGACATAAAACTACAAGTGGCTCTGAGACTTCCGGACACATGCAGTGTGTTCCAAGTAGAAGTTCTTGCTGTGCCCAATATCTGACAAGGATATCGCCAAGGCGTTAGCATCCAATATCATAAAATCTGTATTAATCAGGGATTGCCGCACAATGCCGCACGGATTATGCTGGATACCTGGACACTGCGATATAGAGGAAAATGCAAGGGCCGACATACTGGCCAAGAAAGGATCAGACATATGTATATGCGTCGCTAAGAAGATTATTCTCGATAGAATCATTAATACGGCTGACCTGAAATGGTCATACCTAGGAGGACATAGGGTGTCTAAGGCCGTGTGACCTATGTTAGGTCGGAAATAATGAAACTAAGCAGGTCGCGGTTAAGAATAGCTGTAGGGATTCTCTCTGTTCATTGCCTTTTGTGGAGGTATGCCACGTGATTAGGATTATCAAATACAAATATGTGCAGATACTGCAGATACTGTAAAAATACGAGTTTCAAAGAAATTACGATGACATACATATGTATGTATTTGAACGTCCTTCACTATATCGTCAAACTAAAGCGTAAAAAAAAGATTCGATCAAAGACTATTAGCTTTTGAAATGTGTCAATCTAGAGCCATGGTAGCGAATGTCTAGACCTTGTCGAACCACATTGCAAGGTGGCCCTCAGAGAATTCTCCTTTATTGATTCGAGTTTTATTTTTAACCATTTCGTTATTCTCTTACAACGATGAAAATACTTTCATTAAGAATTCGTCCAGGGACTCACTTATGAAACTCAAGTTAAACTTTACAAAAGAAAGCATACACAATATGTTGCTTTCCTTTCCTTCGTTCAACTTTTCTCAAGAATCCTGACTCTTTTCTCGAGAATTCAAACAAAAACATCAGATCCTTTCTCCACGAGTTTAGAACTTCTACACAAAACAAACGAACCTCTAAATACCATATCATCTCGTGCCATATTGAATGAAGAAAAGAAAAAAAGGACAAAGAATGTCACAAGAACAACTTCAAACAAAAATTGATTTTCCAAAGTAAACATAAAGAAGCGAAAAAACAAAAAAAAAAAAAAAACCACGACCTACGAAACACGGGAGTAAGTAAGTCCCTGAAACGTATAGCCCCCCGGGCGATATATCGGTCGCAAGAAAAACCATTTATGCCAACTGGAAAGACATTAAGATACCCAGCACGTGCTCCATTCCGCCATGATAAAACAATACGTAATTACTTATTTTACAGCCTTCGAACCACATAACTCACGCACAATCCCAGTGCGCGTCGAACGGGATCCACA
Source organism: Xylota sylvarum (assembly GCA_905220385.1). Classification (NCBI taxonomy): domain Eukaryota; kingdom Metazoa; phylum Arthropoda; class Insecta; order Diptera; family Syrphidae; genus Xylota; species Xylota sylvarum. The sequence goes on from LR999960.1 coordinate 12,344,201, forward strand.
TCCTGAAGCGTTAATTGTATATTTTATGAATTATTTATCATTGGCATGGCTGGGATTTCTCCCTGCTGCAGCCCTAGCCAATTGCTTTTGCATTATGAGCTACTTACAATCCGAATCAACATAAAAACCCAATTAGCCAAACTGTCTGCACACAAGAAAGTATCCAAGTGTCTGAGTACACCCCACAGATACAACAGCACCACTTTGTGGTTAGTCTCTGCGGGACGTATGGTACGTAAGTACATATAAAAACGTGGAGAAACCCTCGGCAACAGCGCCGAAGGACTCTTCAAGTTTAGTGTGTCAATTCATGGAACAAAAGTTAATGGAGATGTTTTGTCAGCACAAAAACTCAGTGAGAGAGAGAAAGATAAACAAGATAAACACAAATAACGGAATAGGGGACATTGCGCAGGGTGGTGGTGGGTGCATGGCCTTTGCTCCATTGTCCTGCTGCACAGAAAGGACAAATATTATGAACTTATCATCGTTCAGCATTATTGGGGAGGGCCAGGATTATCATAACTTTTAGTCTTGTTACAGTTACAGGGTCTGTTGTGTGCCAGGGTTTCTCTTAGATACGGCTTCCTTAGGTCGGACTTCCTTTTTGATTCTCAATTTTTTTTTTGTGTTGGTGTGTACGAACAATATGTCGTCGATTTATAATATTACCCTCTCTACTGGTCCAGATTTTTTGGGGACCAAAAAGGTAAGCAATTCAAGGAAGTTCAGGTTGTAGCCACCGGATGCCATTTAGGGGGCTACTATACGTATCTGACAGGGAGGTATCCTTAAAAAAGATTTATTTACCATACAATAACGAAACTTTTGGCATATTGTTACAAAAAAAAAAAAGCAAATTGACAGTCGTTAGGGCGATGGACTTTTTTTTATAAAATTTCCATAAAGTCTTTCGGTAAACAACAATTTATGATGTTCGAGTTCTTCAGCAAAAATAGGGGTTCATTTAACAAATAAAGGATAACAAATCATGAAGGGGACAAAAAGGATTGCGATGTTAAAACGTGTCACCAGATAAAAGTGTACTTCATTACTAGGGGCTTTTACGTAGGCACTAACCCCACTGATTACTAACTGAATGATAGTAGAGAGAGAGATTACGGACAAATAGGCAAAGCAAAGCGCAGCAGAATTAGATTGTGTGAGTTCTTTGGAATTTCTAGTCTTATCTAGTTCAAGGTTGAGTTTACTGATACGTTTGTGTTTTTACTGGAGCGCAGCCACCTTATCAATTTTTTTTTTTCGATTAGAATCCACAACAGTGCTGAGATCATTGACTTGACAGAGATTTTTAATAGAGTGGACTACGGAACCTTTTTGTTTTTGGACTACGGACTCAATAGGAAGAGAGAAACGTCTATGTTCAGGACACCAGGGTACAGATACCTGGTGTCGCTTTTCATCGTTAAAATCATCTGACGTGTAGACCATGCAGCGACTTGTATAGTTTAAGCACCTTTCTGGAACACAGAAGGGCTTGACAATAGTCAATAATAGGCCGAGATATAGATCCGATCCTGAAAAAGACAGTGACCGCCAATACCTTGACCGCCACGATGCTTTGTTATAGGAATTCAAAATAGCAGGCAAGGAACTTAAGAGTACAATTAACACGAGCTATTAATAAGAAGTTCCACTATTTATGTATGATCTGTGATCTATAATCGCTTGAAATTTCCCTCGACTGCTGTTCGACATGTACCCCCGGTGTTGACGCGAAGGAGTTTATCATAAATAATATTTTTATTTTTTTTTTTCGGTTGCGCCTGGAGGTGAGGAATCTTCAAAAGATACCATTGGTTCGTACCATTGGTGAAGCCCGATTCATATATAATCTGGCCTGACAATATCATTAGTGTCAGGCAATATATGCCTACGGGCTAAACCTCAGAAACCTTGAAGAATATAAAGCGCAAAGTAAAGGGAGACCCAGATACCCCATCGGCTGTCTATACTATATACACATTTAGACCAGCAATATGTTCATTGTGATACGACGTGGATGATAGGTTAAAATTTCTCTCTAAATACTAGTTTAACCATTTGAACTTCTAATGAGGCGTAAGATGCTCTTAATATCCAGGCTTATCAGATCGCTTATAACGTTAGAAGAATAGAAGGTTCCTAAGTGAAGCTTCCTTCTTGGGGGGAGAGCTGCTCAGATTACAGATTACTTACCCTACAAAGAAGGTGAGAGACAGTTTCTTCCGCTTCTTCATCCATACCGCGTCTACAAAAGTCACTCCCAGCCTTGTAGCATGCTTGCCTATTAGACAGTGTCTAGTTATGACACCTATTGTAGTGCCGATTCGCAATCTATTGAGAGAAATCAAATTCTTAGAGCATTTTAAATCCGGCTTTGGTCAAATTTGTTTTGTCGCCAAGCATTTAGCTTGAATTTTAGTTTGCAAGTAGAGATTGGTATACCTAAGGCGCCTTTTTCTAAAAGGATAGTTTATCTCTGTGGAGCTCTAAGTGAATATTGAACTGCTCTGCCATTTCCATGAGACGATCGGCAGTCTAGAGCTACTAAAGAATTTATAGAGGGCGATTTAAAAGGGTGGACCTGGGCGAGAGCGGCCTCATTCATTCTTGACATAGTCCACGTCTCTGCGCCATAGAGCAGGACTGAGATGAGAAACGACTTTGCTGCAGAGTTGCCTTCTTAGCCGAAAGAAGTACCGATTGGCAAGAGTTAATCTTCGTTTGATCTCAGCCCTGGATTCATTATCTGAATTTATAGCGGATCCTAGGTAAACAAAGTCTCTAACTATCATACCTCAAATCGTCCTTTATAATATGTCCTTTTTGTTGACAGTATAGTCCTCATTAACCTTTCAACCCACCTTAGCCACTTCCATCTCAATGCTCACAAAAGCACTACTGACATCGCGCTTTGTTCTTCCGATTATGTCAGTATCAACAGCATATGCGAGCAGTTGCACGGACTTTTGAAAGATTGTGCCTCTGATGTTGGTGTGTGAGTTCTGTACAATTCTTTCAAGAACGAATAGCGCGTTGCCCTATCTGAATCCTTTTGTGACATCAAAGGTCTCGCTGAAGTCTTTCCCGACCCTGATGAAGCAACGGGTATTCTCCATCATCATGCTGCACAACCGGACGAGTTTGGCAGGGATGGCAAAACTAGACCTAGCCTTATATAGGTCTTGTCTATAGATCCTGCCATAAGCGGCCTTAAAATCGATAATAAGGTGGTGAGTATCGATTTGAAATTCCTGGGTTTTTCCAAGAAACGCGCAATAGTGTGAAAACTTGGTCGATGATGGACTTGGCCTAAAATAACACTGATATCGAGCAAGCAGATTGCTGACAAAAGGTTTTAAGCGTTCACACAGATTGCCAGATAAAATGTTGTAGGGGACGTTGGGGAGACTTATTCTTCTATAGTTGGCGCAATTAAGGGGATCTCCTTTCTTGAAGATCGAGCAAACAATGCTGAAATTCTATTCATCGGGCTTACTTACGTTCGACCATATTTTGCAAATGAGTTGGTGCATGCTTCTTACCAAGACATCCCCCGCTGCTTTTACTAGCTCGGTATTCAGGCCATCAGCTCCAGCAGCTTTATTGGATTTCAGCTTAGGTACCGCTTTCTTAACTTCATCCAGGTCATTTGGACGGAAGTGTGGGTTATCATTGTCCCGATTGAGTGGTTCATTCTGCCTGACAGTGGAATTTCGGTCATCGTCGCCGTTATACAGTCTGCAGAGATGGTATTTCCGTGTCCTCAATATCGAATGTGATTCTGCTAAGGTTCTATTAAGTTCCTTCGGTCGTACTTGCAGCCTTCGGTTCTGGTTTTGTAGTCTTGATATGTTCTTTTTACCTTTTGGTAAAACCTCTTTCTTGCAATAGCATCTCTCTATTTCCTCCATCGCGCGCTTCTCATGCTCCTTCTTTTTCCTTTTGAGAAGTCGGTGTTCATCCCTTTTCTTCTGTTTTAAGAACTCGGGAGCAGCTCTGGTTCTTCTATGCAACACCGCTGATATGCCATCTATTTTTCAGCATTTGCTTGCCAGCATTCTTCGTCGTCCCAGAGGTTTCGCTGTGGTGATCAAAAGAAACCCGATATCCCAGATGGCTTTTTGGCAGTGTAGCCACTGGTCGTCAGTACTTGATGCTGGCGGCATAGGACCCCTTGAGGGATTAAGAGACACTCGATCGGAAAAAGGTTCTGGCGGTCTCTTGCGATCGCAGCTTTCGACGTTTTCACAGTATTTCTTCTCGTTTCGGATATCCGCATTCGTACCTTGGCTACAACAAGGTAGAGATCCGAGTCGATGTTCGCTTCTCGGAACGTTCGGACATCTATCGTACTGTAAGAGTGCCTTACGTCGATCGCAATGTGATCAATCTGGTTGACGGTTGACTGATCCGGAGATCTGCATGTTCTTTTGTGAATATTGAGATGTGGGAATCGTGTGCTACAACAAGATTTGGCCCGTCTACAAAGTCGATTAGCCTGAATCCTTTATCGGAGGATATGCTTTCCGACAGTACTACCAAAGGGTGCCGTGAAATAACGCCGAGTGAAAAAAGGCCGAATTTTAAAATTCCTACCAAAGATGCCCTCTCTTCCTAGCTTTGCAATAAAATCGCCCAGTTCAATCTTAACATCATAGCTCGAACGCCTTGTCTAGGTGTTCGTAGAAGCTTTCTTTGTTATCGTCATCTTTCTCCTCTCTGGGCGCATGAGTACATATAAGGCTAATGTTAGCGAATTTAAACTTGATGCGAATTGTTACGAGACGCTCTTACAGATGACAGAAACTCAAGACTTCTTGCCTAAGTCTGTCTCCAATAACATACCCCCGCATCCCAATCGTTGTAGTAAATATCGCAGTTTTTCATCCTTTCGTGTACACTTACACTTCTTGGGTGGCATGTCTGCTATACAGCAGTGCAGGGTGTCCTCTAATTGTTCGGCTGCACGTGGTCTAAGGGATCTAAAATTCCACGCACAAATCCGAAAGTTGTTGTCCTTATAATGTTTGTTGGGGTCATCAACAGTTGAATCATCCTTTTTCCAAGCGAATAGTGTATTCGCAACTAATAGTTTTTTCCATGGTAGGGAAGTTACCACCACGCACAAGCCCCAACCTGGCGGACCAGTTCCCCTTTATATACGTATATCTCTAGGACAAGAGGCCGAGTTTTCCGAAATCAGTAACCCACTTCGGGGATATGGGCGCTGCCGTTGGCCCATTAAGGGTTCATCCGTCACCGTCTCTTTTTCGACATACTGGCTCAATGTTGGAAATTCCTATAGACCTGGGATTCAAATATGTCGAAGCAGCTCATATAGGGATTGCACTAATAATTCGACTTGACTGGACGCCACCGCTGGTTCCATTTAGGAAATTCGTACGCTGCCGCCTGGATTAAGGGGAAGTGGCTAAGGGAGAAAACACTTCTCCCCTCTCTCTCGTCTGCTGCCACCAACGTCCTTCCAAAGGGGTTGGCTACCCAATCTCCAGTCGAGGTACTAGGCACCCAGTAACAACCATCGTGGAAGTGTAGAATATAAATTGATAGTGAGAGGCTAACGTGAGAACGTGTCTACAAATTTCGTTTTCACAAACATTTCCGAATCCTACTACTTTAATAAAAGCATTTTTCTGTTTTGTGAAAACTGGGCGTGGCTATTCCAGAACTTGGTACACCATATCCTTGCATACATCGTTTATTCTTCAAATGTTAATTTTTAAATCGATGTAGGAATACCCAAGAAAGGTCTTATTTTTGAAAGAAAAAATTAAAGAGATAACACAATTTTAAAGTCCTTCCTCAAACTACGAACATCCTTCAAGTCCTACGAGCATCTATGAAAAAACACGTGTACGAGTAAAATCATTACAAGAAAGTAACTTTCAGACAAAGAAGAACCACAACTTCCGTAATTGGTTACTAGCACGTATTATTCTCCGGCTTTTTAATTAACTTATAATTTATGTCTTCTCCACTTTTGTATTTAATCCTGCAGACGGCTTTGGTACAGTACCTATATACCCCACAAGCAGATGGTTTCTCCGAAATTGGTGAAATTAAATTCAATAAATTAAGGAAATAAGATCCCATCATTGAGCTTTATTCAAAACAAAACAAAACTTTTCCCCGTCACTAAATTGAGAAAGGACTATTCGTCGGTGTGTGTCTAATTGCAAATAAATAAAAGTCCTTTTTGTGTAGGTACCTTGTGTAGAACTTCTACTCTGGAACTTTGTTTCGCTATTTAATTGAATCCTTGTACTGGAGTAAAGGGAAATGCTTTTCTCTTTGAGAGAAATCCCATCGGCTTAAGTAGGGGGAAGGATGCCAAAACTCTAAAGGATTCCGTTTAAAAATTAAACAAAATGCAATTAACTAATCCCTTCATTGTTCGGTATGTATGTCAAACACATGTTTTCAAAAAAAAATTTCACTAAAGTGGAATAAAAAAAAGAACATCGCACCTCAAATTGACACGAGGAGTATTTTTTTTTCTTCTTTTAGTCCCGACTTCATCATGTGTCATCCTTTATCTTTCTCCTTTAATAAAACATTCTTCATGTGTGTGTGGAGAAAATAAATTGCATTGTAGTCCTGTGTGGCTCAACCCCACAGTGAAAGTTTATCTCTTAACGCACACAGATACACATTCAAGGGAAAGAAAAGAAAAGACGAAAACAAGGCTAAATCCAACCACAATGAATAGGATATTGCTTCACCCTGTTGATTTCATCGGTTTTTTCCGGTCCCTTTTTCTTTTTGGTTTGTGGAACACGGTAGTTGAGGTTCAATTGAAAGATGTATTTTGATTCTTTGGAGATGGAAGGTAAAGGATATACATATGTAGGACTGGAGAGAAAGTATTTTCGACAGAAGTAATAAAAGTTTATTCAGATAGAGTGATTGTCGATAACATTATGGCTTTATGTAGGGCAACTACCGAGGTCACGTTCTGCTGAGAAGTATGTTGTCGAAACAATTTAAGGGTCGTTCAAGCTGTGGGTTGTTGATATTCAGTTTACTGCTGTACTTTTTGGGACTTTGACCTATGAACTCGTAGTTCCACGATTTAAACCCAAAATTGGTAAGGTGAAGCTTAAAATTAGATTTGGGGAGGGTGCCAACTATAGTATGACATTAGGGGTGTTGACACTCCTTCAAATCGGTTGTCAAATCTGCTTGAAAAACCATCCAAGGGTCATCATACCGACACTCCTATTACCACAATAAGTCGAAAATAGAGTATATTTCTGTCATTCCGTATCTACTGACTAGTAATGTTACCACTGGTAGATTAATCGTATTTAACCTTATTTTGTTTGCTCTTTGTCGAATGCAAGCAATGTTTATTCTTTACTTAATAGTAAGGTCTATCCCACATCATCGATTAATTCACCTTTTAAGTGCAGGTTAGGTCGTCCTGTTTACCCCGAAACCAAAGATCTTCTTTGTAATAATGTCCATCCGCTCGATGTGGTCGAACCAATGTACAATTAGTCGACGGACTTTGTCCAAATCTTTACATGATTCATCTATCTATCTTTCTTTTCTTCCTCCTCGAAAGTTGAATCGAATATCCGATGAAGATTTCTTTGAAGACGGCCTTTCCTTTTCGTCAAATCAAGTACCATTTGATGTAAGTCCATTACCAAGTGAACACAAGTCGTCAGCATGCCTTTCACTTCTTCGCCCTACCAGAACTACTGCAAAATTGCCTCCCTGAGCTCTTCAAATCTCCTGGCGATTTGCAGTCTTACGGCAACCCTTACAAGACCGAAGCTCTGTAATACTAGCCTCTCATTTCAAATAGAAACGATATCTCTTCTGCTGCGGCGGTCAGTGGACAGATGCTTCTTTGTTAGCTGACAACATGTACTTGGTTTTGTCCTCATTCACTTCAGGACCAACTCGTTTCGCCTGTTCTTCAATTGCCGTAAAAGCCTCTAAGATGGCGTTCTGGGAACGATCGATGATGTCGATGTCGTCTGCGCATCCCAGCAGTGTCCGTGTTATCACCTGCTCTGCCCACTATCTGTTCCAACACGAGATTGAAGAAGTCACATGATAGCGCATCTCCTCGTCGAATTCCGGTTCATGTTTGATAGTTCGGAGGAACTATTACCGAATTGCACATTCCCCTGCATGTTTTCCAGCGTCATGCAGCACTGCTGGATCAGTTTAGCCGGGATCCCGAATTCGGCCATCGGCTTGGAGAGCTCAAGACGATAAATGCTATCATATGCGGCCTTAAATCGATGAAGAGATGGTGAGTCTCGACTTGAAATTCATTGCTCTTTTCCAGTCTTTTCTGCTTTAGTGTGAAAATTTGGTCGATTGTCGATCTGCCGGGCCGGAAACCACCAACTGGTACGTGCCGATTAGTGTGCTGCAGAAAGGCTGCAGATGTTCACACAGAACATTGGAGAGGATCTTATATGCGACATTAAGCATGGATATGCCTTGATAGTTCTTAGAAGAAATAAGATCCCCTTTCTTAAAGATGGGGCATATAGAGCTGATGACTGGACTCATCAGAAATGGCATCATCCACCCATACTTGGTTGATGATTTGGTGCATGCACCCTACCAAAGGATCACCATGATGTTTGAAATGCTGTTTTTCTTTAGCTTTTTGATAGCTGAGTCATTCTTCATTGACTGGATGCAGTTTATCTTCTTGCCCTATCACTTTCTCTACCTGATGCCCATTATATATATATTTTAGAAAGATTTTGAACCAGACTACATTATTGGGTCCCTTTACGTCTCTCTTCCACGATCTATCTTAGCCCGAGAGTCTCTCTGGATTTCTCTACAGTTTCTTTCTGGCTTTGATTCCTCCGATGAAGCCTACTTTTCGCCTTTCTAATCTTCTCTTCCACATGGAAGTTCCAAATTAGTCCAGCATCTAAGTACACACCCAGATACATAACCTACCTGGTCACCTGTAGCTCTGATCCGAAAAGTGTCAAGGGCTGAAATTCCAGATCCTGATTAGATCTGTCTCTTCCGCATTAATCGAGAGCCCTTGTTCCTGACAACACCACTCCACCACGCTGAGAGCAATTTTCATGGTATCTGCTGTGATGTTCATGAATGAGCTTCTTGCTATTATTGCTATGTTACTGGCATATCCCACAGTGTGGTTGCCAGTCTCTTCAAGTTTCCTCAGGAGAAGTTATATTCCACAGAGTAGGTGATAAAACTCCTCCTTGCGGGCAATCTCTGCTAACCGTTCCCCTAAGTCTTGAAGTTCCCGTTTGAATATTTATCGCCCTAGTTTTCATCATATTGTCCACCCATCTCACCTCTAATGTGTTAACCCTGCGTTCTACTCTAAGACTTTCAAAGCATATCGTATAGATGGCACCTTCAATGTCCATTATTATTATCATTGCGATGCCTCCGGTATATATCTCCCCTTCCGCAACGCGTACCACCTGGTGCAGTGCTGTGTCTGTAGACCTGCTAGCTTTGTATGCATGTTGTCTACCGCTCAAAGGACACGCTTTCAGCGCCGTACTCTCCATATGGTCCACCACAATTCTTTCCATTGTTTTCAACAGAAATGATGTTAGACTGAGCGGTCTGAAGGTCTTCGCTTCGGTGTAGTCCTTTTTTTCGGTTTTGGCAGAAACACCACATTTGTTTCCCTCCATGTTACCGGTATGTAGCCTATCGCTAGGCATGTAGCCTTGGTACAATGAGCTCCACACCTCATTGCATTAAAGCTGGGAATATACCATCCGGTCCTGCGATCTTGTAAGGGGAAAACGTTTTTATCGTTCCACTATCCGCTTCTGGAGTTGATATCCGTTCCGCTTCTGCCCTATCCATCTTGCTCCTTGTTTCCTCAGAGCCTAGGGCTGATCTGACTTCAGGCTTCCCGGAAAGTGTATTTCCATGAGGACCTCGGACCTTGGAAACTGAATCCCTCGAGACTATTTTCTGAAGGCTATTGACCTCAGCTGTGCTCCTCATATTCGACCAAAATTCTCTCCACGACTCCCTTTTACGTTGTCGCAGTGTTGCTTTTAGTCCTTCTTCTTTGCCTTGTACTCATCCCATGATTCAAGATCATACCTTCTCATGGCATGATTAAAGGATTTTCTCACCTCCTTCTTTAGAAATTCCGGTTCCCTACACCACCAAGGCGTGGAGTCCTTTTCATCTACCAAAGTAGGTGTACACTCCTCTTGGACTGCATTTTCAACAACTGATTGTAAATGCTTCAGCAGCGACTCTACATCCCAAGTGGTTTTCGGTATTTTGGGTACCCTCCCGTTCAGTTTATTCCGTAACACTTTCTTATATTTTACTATGTTCTTGTTCCTGAGAATCCTGACGTACTTTCGATCTTTCTTCCTTTTAGATCCGTATCGACCATCAAATGAGATGGCTCTATGGTCCGACATCATTGTCTGATCCATTACCTTCCCAAGTGAGTGTAGTTCCCTACTGTTCCCGTGTAGAGTTACTACACAGTACACTGCGAGACCAATGCAAATTCATAATCCATAAACCCTATTTGATATCCTTTGAACCATTTCCATTAATAAAATTTGAAAAAAAAGCCGCATTGCGTGCTAGAGTGTCATTAAGCATAATACCGCCCTAAACACATTCTGATAATAATTTAATTGCAGACGATTCGAGAATTTCTAGGTGATAAACGACAATTCCAATTTATAGCTTTCGGCTGTTTCTGTTTCGCATTTACTGTATAAATTTGGTGAATATGTAGGTAGTCCCTTTTTATATAATGTATGTGCAATCTGATCGATTGGGAAATTCATTGCAATAATCCCAGTGACTGGATTTTTTATTACTCATGATTGCGAGGAGCTTTTCAGCGAATTTATTTTACACTTAAGGACACACCCATAGCTGTAGTGGTATGTAGATAGTGGTATCGAGAACACGTGCATTAATCCACCCTTTTCCAACACTGAGGAAAAAAACTTTTGGGAAAGTTGGAAAAACTAAGTTCATATCTATGTGCATTAATGTAAATCTCTATTTTTTGGCTTTTAACTTGAACTGAATATTTTTTTGACATTCAAAGTTTTACCTGAATGGGTTTTTTTTTTATTTAAAGTAAATTATTAAGCGATAAATAAAATAACTATATATATATGTATGTCCTTGAAGATATAATGAATAAACCTTGACTTGAACTATTTAAAGATAGCACGACAGATATTATATAGGGTGGGCCATCTGTTGGTTTATTTTTGAATCATATGTTATTTTGACACTGACGGCTCAAAAATTTGACGGAAACTCTGTGTTATACTTTCGCGGGACGAAATGAATTGATTTTCGCTTGAACAACGTTGAGAAATATTGCAAAGATACTTCCGAAGTGGATGCTGTTTTGCCGAAACAGTGCGAATTTTGAAAGGAAATTTCAGTCGAAATAATGCACCAACTGCAGCTGGTATACGTAAGTTTGTGATGAAAGTTTGTGTTTTTGGTTTGCTAGTTCATAACCAAACCCGTGTTTGTCCTGTACAAGCATTGTGAACGTGTGACGGCATTATTGCCAATTTTTATTCCAAGACGATAATGAAAGAAACGTTACAGTCAATGAAGAGCGCTACCGAGGCATGATAATCGATTTTTTATGGACAGAAATTGATGATTTGGACTTGAGTGAGCATATTCCAGCAATATGGGGCTACGTGCCACACAAAGCGTCCAACAATCGATTTATTGTACACTAAGTCCAATAATCGTGTAATCAGTCATTTTACTACTTACTTATGTCCTGTATCCCCTTGTGGGTCCTAGGGCCTCTACAACGCCTACGCGCCATCGTGTGCGGTTTCTGGCAATGTGCCTCCGCTCTCCCCAGCTCTGTCCCAATAGCCGTGCTTCCTTCTCGACTGTTCTGCGCCATGCACTTCTGAGACCGCCGCGTATTCTGTCATCCTGAGTAAGCGGGTTCCATTGCATCGCATGGTTAGCTATGGACCTGTTACCTTTTCGGAGAGTGTGACCAATCCACTGCCACTTTCGTCGTTGTATGGTTGTGCCTATAGGTTCATGACCCGTTCTCTGATAAAGCTATTCGTTAGAGATACGGTGTGGCCAGAAAATCCTTAAGATGTTGCGAATGCACCTATTAACGAACGTTTGCAGCTTCCTCGTGATAGTAGCGGTCACTCTCCAGGTACCACATTCATATAGCAGCACGGACTCAATGTTGAAACGGAACAGTTGGTGTTTAAGCTAATTGCATTACTACGCCAAATTGCGGATAACATCCCAAACGCAGGTTTTGCCTTTCCTATTCGGCTGGCTATATCCAGTTCGGTTCCGCCATCAGTTGAGACAATACTCCCAAGGTATTGGAAATTCTCTACTCTTTCAACCGTTTGTCCAACAATGCATATATGAGTTGATGAGTTCGGTCCTAGGCTGATCATTTTTGTTTTTGTCGAGTTGTCCACATTTGCTGTCATTTGGTGAATGTCCATTATTCTGTGAGACAGTAGGCATACATCGTCGGCGTAGTCAAGGTGTTTGAGTTCGGATGTAAGAGTCCATCGAATTCCTCCATTTCTCGTCGATAAAGCCACATTAAGCACATCGTTTATCACCAATAGAAACAATATTGGTGAAAGAATGCAGCCTTGCCGAACCCCACTTTGGACTTTGAATTCCTCAGACAGCCTTCCTCTGTGCCAAACGTGACATGTGAATCCATCGTATGTAGCCTTGATAATAGCTATTAATTCATCAGGAATGCCTCTCCTGCGCAAAGCAAACCAAATACATTCCCGATTGACACTAACAAACGCCTTTTCGAAATCGATGAACAGCAGGTATCAACAGGGTCAACACATCCAGAGCGGATCCTCCTGTGTCGAACCTGCTTGTTCAGCGTCGAGTGTGTCTTCGAGCTGTTTTTTGATTCGCCCCAGGATAATTCTAGCTATTACTTTAGCCACAGCAGGTAGCACGCAGATACCTCTCCAGTTTTCGCACTGCATTAAATTGCCTCTTTTAGGAAACTTGACGATCATTCCCTTCTTCCACTCATCCGGAAAACTCTCGGCTTCCCAGGTTCTACCCTTGATGTACCTCTTTATCCAGCTCGAAAAAGCTCCGCGTGTATGCCATCAAGTCCTACCGCCTTGTTGGTTTTCAGTGCTTTAGTCGCGGTAATGATCTCTTCAATCAATTCGTCCGAATTCGGGAATTTCTTACCACGGATACTTCAGTCTGACTTGGGTGCATATTGCTGGCGAATACTCTGCTCAAAACTGAAGCAAAATACTCCTTCCATCTCTTCAGCTGATCCTCATCCGATATTAGCAACGAACCGTCTAAGCCTTTCACTGGGTGTTGAGTAAAGCTTCGGCCACCTATTAGCTCTTTGGTGATTCTATAAACGATTCTGCTGTCGCACCTCGCTGCTGCTTCTTCTGCTTCCGTAGCCAGCGCATTAATGTGAACATCCACTTGGATACTGTGTTGTTTAGCCCCTTTCTATCTAGAGCTCGGACAATTGATTCATGAGATGTATTAACGAATACTTTTTTGATATCCAAGAAGGCACACAGTACTATCTCTTTTGCTTTAAGAGTGCTTTGGATAGTTTCAGTCAGCTAGTATAGAGCAGTCTCTGTAGATCTGCCCGCTCTGTAGGCATGCTGACGGTGATGAAGAGGAGATGTACTTAGTACTACTTACACACAATTGTATTCATAAATCTAAACGTCTATGGAAGCACTGACCGATGACGCGGGAAGACCTAACGCAAGTTCAGGTCCTGACATATCATTCTCTGAGTCTTACTTAGCAATCTCATCGGTGATCTCATTTGCCGCAATCCCGGTGTGACCTGAGGGACCCAGACTAGAGTCAAAGAGTTCTTAAGGGCAACCTGACTGTAGCTACAGACGCAGATACTCCGACCCCGCCACCTATTCTTAGCAATATGTATAGCTGACATCCTTAGGATAACAAAGATCTACGCTTGAAAAACAGAAGCAAGCTTGCCTAACGAGTCTTAAAGAACTAAACATACATACATATGTAAGTCCTTGGTTACAACTTCTTAGGGAAGGGGCCAATTAGAACGATGTCAGTAGCCCTATTCAAGGGAGTTCCTTCGACAGTTGGTGAGCCGTTACGTTCCCCCGTTACGTTCCCCTCTAGGTTCGTCCTGTATTTCTGATGAACTCCAGAATTTTTCCAAAAATGTAACGTCTAAGATAACTCACCCCTGGCATGACGTGTCTTTCCAGGTGTTTGTATCTTAGCACCCCTAACGGATGGCACTCGCAGAGGGAGTGCTCGAGGCTTTCTTTCTTTTCCTTGCTTTCCGAGCAAGTGATACATAGATGTCACCAGTCAGTATGCGCGTTTGTTCGGGTTAATGTGTCCGATGTATAGACCGACCATCCATCTCCTGCTTACATCGAGTGCCCACTTTGCCTATCGATGGTAAGTGCGCTCAGTCATAGCTTTGGCAGTTTTGCAGATTTGCAGTCCCTTTTATATGTTTTTTTGACTTTTTGTATGCGGTTTTAACAACCTTTAAGGCTACTCATAAGGTTGCAACCGTAGACGTATCTTTGTATGTTTCCCGTCCCTCTCTTACCAGTTCATGATCAGATACCCAACTCAGGGTGACCTGAGAGGAGGTTCCCAAGATATTAAGTTTTTCCTTGCATTCCTTCACCGATTTCGAGTTAGTTCTTGGATTTGCTAGTACCTTTAGGGTTGCCTGACTTTTCGAGCAAAAGTTATTGCAGGAGCCTTAGATTCCGGTACTAAGTAGTTGTTCCGCGCCCTTCAGTATAGCAAAAATCTCTGCCTGAAGTCACAAATTGTTCCAGATAGACTGCGTGATTCAGAGGTGGCGTTTGGCATCGTCTATTCTCCATCGATGTGTGATCCATTCGTGTACACTTCTATTCCATTCTCGTTTGGAAAGGCAGAGCCCTGCCATAATTCTTCCCGTTCAGGGAATCGAGCTGTAATGAATGTTCTCGGATGTCCTACTAGCTCAGAGGCCGCCTGTACTTCCTTCCAGATAGCCATGCGTCCCATTGCGGTCCGTTCATTAAAATATCCTAAAGTCTTAAGTCTAAGAGCAGCCAGTCTGGGAGATGTTTTCACCTCTCGTTCTACACGGAGTAAGTTCAAGATTGTCTCCATATCTGCTGTTTGGGTGGTACTGTATTGAAATTGGGTACTTGATTGGGTTTAGGTACTGAATTGAGATTGGGTACTGGATTAGAATCCTTTAATTCCTAGAAAACTACGCGTTGGATGTTTCATTGTAGAGAAAGGCCGTATTTTCTTTCTACTATCAGCCACTATACAAACACTACATAAAGTAGGATGTGCTTAAAGATGCAAGTATAAGTCCAATGGGTTGCTTCGGTTTCAAACCCTACATCTTTCCAAAAGCTCTACCAGTACACCCTTCTTGCTTGCGTGATTCTTTTTTTTAGATTTCTTCTGCAAGTTATCCAGGATGGGATGAGCCTAAGATACTTTACCTCGTTTTATTTTTTTAGTTCCAATTTAACACTTGTATCACTACCTTGCATCTTTTCGTGAAGAGCACCATGTCGGTCTTGCCAGGGTTGACGCCCAGGTCGCAGCGGTCCACCCACCCTCTTTGCTTGATGTTCCGTACCGACTACATGAGCTCGTCCAGTGTATTCAGATGTTTCCCACAATGCGAGGCCATCAGCATATGCTATACATTTGAACCCATTGCTTTCCAGTGTTTTCAAAAGCTCATCCAATACCAGTATCCACAAAAGGGAGAAAGAATTCCCTCTTCAGTGGTCCCGTTCTGGACTCTACCTTTCCTACTTTCACTACCTATATCAGCTGTTGGATAGCATGTGTTCAATGAAGTTACCTTCCTCTTACTGTATCTGGAGATGGCTTCCATAATACCTTGATGTACCTCTTTATCCAGGAAGCCGCCGAGAGCCGCTTTGTAGTTGAGGGCATCTTAGATGGTGTGCACTACGACTGTGAGAGCTGTTTCCACTGACTTTCTATTGGTATAAGCGTGCATATACTGACTATATACGAGTATGCTGAAAAATATTTTTTGACTAATGCTCCTAGCTCGAATAAGGCTAATGTGACTGTTAACGCTAGCGTTGATTACATGCATAGACCCTTAGTAGACATCTGAAACCATGTGACAGCCAATCAAGTCAACAAGAATGCTTGGTCTTGCCAAGTGCAAGTCAGTCTCAACGATCACTAAGTTCAAATATCAATCCATTGCAGATGATGATTCGATTTACGTAGTACGGTAGACCCCCGTATCTGGAACACTTGTGATGGATAGTGCTTTTAAAACTGATTCACTTCAGTCGATACAGCGCTCTAAGCTCTTAGCTCTCAGTTCAATGAAAGTGCATACAGATTGTGCATGCAAATTGTCTTAACTATACGAAATCAAATTAGTCATACCGACATGAGCATCAAACTTGGAGTAATTGCTCTCGCGTAAGCACACTCATCACCTCCTACACCTGTCGAAGCGATACCCAAAGTAAGCTTACCTTGTAGTAGATACTACTTTTGAACAAGACACTTGGCCTCATCCTTATCATTCCAATCCTGAAAGAGTACAAAATTATTTAAGAACAACATTTCCGGTCGTTTTCCACATTTATTTCACAACAAAGACAAAACAGATAATCTTTTAGTTACTCCCCACCCAACTACTATTACCATATGTACACTGTTTCTGGAAGAAATCCGGCAAATCATCCTCCAGACCAAAGGCAGGCGTCTTCCCTTCAGGTATCCACAAATCAATTCTATCATATATCACACCCGTTGGACCGGCACTCTTAAAATAGTTCACCATTTCTGTGCTGCTACTGTCATCGCCCCAGATGAAAATTTTCACATCCAAATCCGTGGCCAACTTGACTGCACTGAAATCTTTCACGAAATTCGAAGTATGCGGTACGATTCCCAGTAAATCAAACGCCTGGGCAGAGTTTATCGATTGCTTGAGCGTATCCGAACGTGGATCGACATAGTAATTCGGTGAACTCGGTCCCAAGAACATCACTGGATACATATTCTGCTTGAATTGCAACAAGGTGCATATGTCTGCATCGAAGCTAGTGAAGAAACTAAGTCGTCCGCATCCTTTGCGTAGCATGGTGTCCAAAATTTTGTCGATATAGAGGTTCTTGTCGATGGTCTGGATGCTTTCGTACTTGCCAGTGGAACGCAGCTGTGGCCATTTGATTTCAATGTCAAAACCAACAGTAGGATCGACTTTGGTCAGGAAGTCCTCGAAGAGGGGGAATAGCCGGTAGTCCTCACGAGGTTCTGAGTTATGTGCGGGGTATTCGACGATTTTTGAACCGATTATCTGGTAGGTCTTGAGAGCTTTTAGTTGTTCGTAGGTTACGTCCTTGATGAGGACTTCTGTGAGGTCGTCCTTGCTGGTTGGTGTCTTTGGATTCAAGCAGACATACACGAAGAAGTCGTGATAGATGATCGGTATTAAATCGCTGGTCAGTTGAACATCGAACTCAACCATGTCGGTGCCACGATTGCCGGACTCTTTCATCGATGCGACGGTGTTTTCGATGATCGGTGCGGCGCCAGTGGATATTTTAAGACTTTTACCGAGTCCTCGGTGTCCCACGTCCAAGGCGGTCCAATTTTGTCGCCAATATTGCACAAATGAGCTCTTGAAGTTGACCGAAGGTGTTGGCAGTGGCTTGACTAGTAAGTAGCCGATTTTGATAGTTCCAACCGAGCTCAGCCAGTTGGGTGACATAAGGATTAGTTCAGAATTGCCATCAGTGGCGCTGATAGTCTCAGGATATAGATACTGATAGCCAAGGGTATGGATCACCTCGGGTCTCTTCTCATCTTGCACATAAATGGTGAACATGTAGGCGATGTTCTCCAAGTCATCGGTGGTTATGTGGTAGATCACAATGTCATCCGTCTCATAAGGCACTCCATACTCTGGTTGGTCACGAATAATACTATTTCCGTATTGCCAGCGAACAAACTCTACATTAGCTCTTCCGGAGCGCATAATCGGTGTAAAAAGCTTCTCCTTGGCCCTCCAATCGTAGTCCACAGGGGTGACTTTGACAAACACTTTACGATCCTCGTTGAGACCATTCAACTGAATAGGATTCCGAAACAGTTTAAACTGCAAAATGTATCCACTATTCAGCCACCCTCGGTGCACTTCCTTTTGACCACGAATAACACCAAAACGATCCACAACGCTTGTATTCTCCGGACCCAATTCGATGGTTCTACCTTCCAAGTGAGTTTCCCAGCGACGAATCTGTACTCCTCCGCTGGCATCGGTCACCCCAATGAAGTATCTGTAGTTCACTGTTATATTCGCTGGAAATCGCACAACTCCGGACCACTTCGTCACCAACTCAGTCCTGTTTAGAATGAGTGCTCGGTTCGGTGACCACTCCCCTAGGAATTCAGCATCCCCAGTAATACCAATCCATTCGAACGGCTGCAAGGGCTCATCCAACTGTAGACTAAAACTCCACAGGTGTTTGGAAGAAGGTCGCAATTGAAAGGACGAAGGCAACCGATTGATCACCTTCGAGAAAAATGATTCCGAAGCCGAAGGTCTGCCGTTGGTGGTCGGCGGAAATGCCACCAGCTGTGCCGCAAGGACTGCAACTAACGTAAGTACCACTTTCGTCCCCATATCGATCCACTTCACTGAACTTGACAGGTGATCGTGTCGAAATATTTATACACAGCACTGAAGAAGGAGGTGATAAAGTCGCGTGTTTTTTCTTCTTTTTTTTTATTTTATTGATTTTCTAAATATCTTGGATGAGATTAAATTATCGCTCAGCGATTAAATGTCGAATTAGTTACCGATAGACATGGTGCGCGCTGATTTACGGCACTCGAATGATTTGTGTGTTAACCCCGGGCAACTATAAACCGACAGAATTATACTTTTATTGGTCGTGAACACTATGGACTTCTGGATGCCAGTTTATTGCCATGTTTTTCGCCTCGAGATTAGGAATTTTACTTGCGATATGCTCTGTGGCCACACCGTGACAGACGATCGCGAATTGTCGCAATGTTAAGCCATCCGGACGCAACGATGCTCGTGCAAATGTGAAGAGAACAGAGCTTTTCGAATGAGACTCGCTCTTTCAAAATTAAAGCGCCTCACTCTCGGAATGATAAATCACAACAAACCGACAAATGCTGGGAAATCAAATAATCAAGTGTTCTACATACTTACGTACATATGTACATAGTACATGTGGAGGCGAGTTTATTTACGGATTGTTTCCGATTATATTTTTTTTTTTTTTTGGTTTTGTTTTGTACATGATTCCGTTTTTGTCTCTTTCGACCGTGATTGTGGCACGCCTTCATGTGTACATTTAGGCATCATGTTCTGGGGTGAACTGTGTTATCTTGGAATTAAGGTCACACGTGATCGGTAATTAAATTGACAATTTCTACCAGCGGCGCACTGGACTGATACTAGTGGATGGCATGTTTGGAATATGTTCAAAGCGACACTATTGGGAGATGGGGGCGAATGCGTCGCACACAATTGTTTACAATAGAACAATGTAACCGCATTGAATCTATTTGTTTATGCGTTGGGACGCGGAAATCTTCCCAAAACTCTACTGATCTCGTATTCGACGACAATATGGATACGAGATCAGTAAGTCCCACATTTTTATCTTCACTTTGCGGCACTCAGACACTTTTGCGGACACGTCTGTCGACACTCGACAGCAAGTCGATAGACTTATAGACTATAAAACGTTCTGTGTTGATACCAACTCTACCCACTATTTGCTACAGTACGAAACTGGGGAATTCGCATAACCAATGCATCACCGAAATTTGGAGCCTGTTTTAAAAAAAAACGCCGATAAAGTGCTGCCAAACTTCAAGTACACCGTACACGTCATTTACGGGCTTGTCAATGAATTCGTATTGAAATTCTTTTGTATTTTGTAGGATTTGTCTCAGAGAGACTTGGCTTGTCTGTTACCTTCAATTTTCATCCAGAGTTGGTGAGCTTTGTTTTACAGTCAATTTTTAATGCAGCATTCTGCAGTGCTGATAGATAGTCCACACAAGGTCGGTTGGCATCACGAAGGTCGATGCCGAAGCTTTTCTGGCTAGTATGTTTGGCATCTCATTGCCTATATGTCCACTATGTCCTGGCACCCAAATGAAATGAACTCTGTTTGTGCTGGCTAATGACATGAGTAGCTGAAGGTATTCCCATACTACATAGTTTCGATGTTATTTCATAAGCCTTAATGCCTAAAAGTGCAGCTTTGCTATCAGAGAGAATATAAATGTTCTTATTTGTTATATGTTTCTGTTGTGGGTGGTTGTCCCCGCTTAGCAGAGACGCACTTAAAGCAAAAGGAGGTCCATGGAGGTCCATTTTGATATCACTATGGAAAAACCGGATTACCAGCACCGGAGACCTACATTGAAACTTCCCACATGGGACAGAAGGTAGGGCAACCAATCTGCACCTCCTTAGCTAGTTCATTCGCTCTGCAATTGCCTGGAATATCCCTATGGCCTGGAGCCTCGATCCGCGGCATTGTTTTACCAAATTGGATCGAATTATTGTCGATTTCAGGGTTTTTATCGCAGCTTGACTATCTATATATAGAAAACAATAGCGCTGCACTCTATTGAGTTAATCGAAAGCCAGGTCGCGGCTTCACGGACAGCTGAGACTTCTACGTGAAAAACACTGCAGTGGCCCGGCAGTCGAGTAGCGATGCGAATGTCCAATACACTGGAGTATACTCCTGCATCTGTGCCAGACGCTGTCTTGGATCCGTCTGTCTAAACCTCTGTCGCAGATTCGTTTAAAATTCCTCCCGATTCCCAAACATTTCTGCTAGGAATCCTGGTACTATATTTGACGTTAAAGTCCAGATAGGGGACAATGTAGTCCGAATTACTAGGAATAGTACTATGGCCAATTAGGATGCTAGTGTGGCCCATATTGCGATGATTCCCTAAGCCATAGTGCTGCTTTTGCCGCCATCAGCCTCCCAAAGATATCAACAGAAAGAAGATGGAGTATAGTTTCTAGTGCAGCTGTAGGAGTGGTTCTAACTTTTTTAACTTTCTCGAGTATTGCAATGTTGCTTTTCTTGTCCATACATAAGGATGGGTCTGAGGATTGCCGTGTATGTACATATATCCAGTGAACGACTCGGGGCTGGAGACCCCAGTTTGGGCCTTCCTAGCACGATCTTGTATATTCAGTTTTGCAACAGAGTTTTTTATCTAGAATAACCCCCAAGTATCTGGCGTGATCTGCAAATTGCAACTCAAAACCCTTGAGTTTTGGAGCAGTTATATATTTTATATATTCTTGTGAACAATACTAGTTCAGTCTTGGACGGATTAACTCCAAGAACGACACTATCCGTCCACTTTATGAGTTTATTTAGAGCAAGACTCCATCAGGTCTCTAACTGTAAGAATGAATTTCCCTGATATCGCTATAGAAATGTCGTCCGCTACATTGTACACCGACCTTCTGGTTAGACTGCACCCTAGCTCAACATGGATAAGTCTACTTTTAAGCATATGCGCGATCCAATAGCAAAGATAGTTGTCAACCTTCAGGTCAATAAGTGCAGCAGATATAGCTTCTGCTTTGACATTGTTGAAAGCTCCTTCAATATGAAGGAAGGACACCATAGTGAAATCCTTGTTTTCAAAGGATTTCTCCATGATTCCTACCAACTTGATTCTAGGGGTGTAGCCGAAGTTTACCCCAGCTCTTACCAAATAGACTTCTGCTTGTGTATAAGGAGATCCTTGTTTTGTATGTGGTTTTCGTGAGGTGAGAGTTCCAAGTGAGTTTTTCGTCTAAAGTTAGGTACAGGTATTTGACTTTTTTTGAAAACTCTAGTCAACTTTGAGTTCGTCTTTATGTGAAAGCAACTATGGTGCTCTTTTTAGGGTTGACGTTTAAGCCACCTTGTTTACACTAATCAGCAACAAGGTTGAATATCCTCTGGAAGATTTCTAAAATTGTTTCTTCGGATTTGCCTCTGATCAAGATCCCAATGTCATCAGCGTACCCTTTGACATAGAAACCGTCATTGTTGAATATATTTAGCAAATTTTTACTACAATGGACCATAACAGGGGATAGAACACCACCCTGGGGGCAACCTTTCGCAGTTGTGACTCTAATGGAAATGAAAACTGCTTTATCCATTTACATACATGTAGTATTGTCTACTCCTGTCTTTTGTATGCATCTGTATATCTGGGCATGTTCGGTGTTGTCGAAAACTCCATCGCTGTCAAGGAAGAAGCTCACCGCAATTTCTTTGTCTCTGAGAGGTTTCTCAATCCTCGTGATGAGTTCCTGAAGAGCATGCGTTATCAATTTTCCCCAGTTGGTATTGTAGGCATATTTCGGTGTCTGTCTTACCGTCTTGTGGGGGTAACTCACCTATTGAAGCTGCCATATCTTTGTGCGTTACATACATATGTACATTGCGCAGATAAATTTTGATAATGCTGACAGACGTGATTACCCAACGGAATTTGAAGTTCTTTTGAGGATAATGCACCACCCACAGAACCTGCATTGAATATGAGCCCCCTCCGGAAGGCTGCCATGTACTCGCATATTCTTGTATTGTGGTTCAATGTCTCGCAGCCATTTGATTTAAACCCAGAAGCTAAAAAACCCTTGCTTTCCTGATCTAAACTTTTGAGGTGATATCGGAACAAACATGGAACATACACGTAGCTCTCTCTCTTTGTAACCATTATACCTAACTCGAATGTATCTACCTAGCCTGTAGATGTCATGACCAATTACTTAAATCAATAGTTGATAGTTAACGCTGTGATGGGAAGTTAGTTGTCTTATTATAGTCTCTTCTGAGGTTAAATTGAGCACACCTTCCTATCACATAAATTTCCACATGGACGCTATGTTCATTTCAAAAACTCCTGCTCCAGTCCACTCAGCCGTCCTTGTCCTCGAATAAAGGGAAGGTATCTCCCAATCATTTAAACAACAAGAATCTGGAGACTAATTGAGTAACTTGGTCCCCCTATCTATCTATAAAATTTATTTCTAGTAGGAGTAGTCTTCTTAAGTGCATTTAGGTAGGTAGCAGAGGTGGCTGCATATGCAACTAGCACTCGGAACAACAATGGATCCATTGTGAAGCTCCTATCGTGGAGTAACATAAAAAGAAGACAAAAATTGATCTGTACCTTTGGGATAGCTAAGCGGCCTCCCTGCACTAATCAGAGTTGGTTATAAATTTAAGAATGGTTTATGGTGACTTTCCTGACAGATCGCCATGGTCTTCGAAGAGCCGTTTTCCCGCCACGGGCCGTTTTACTAGTTCTACATAGGCCTGGGCATTCACATAGGGAATAAGATTTCCTCTATTCTCCGTCTACGCCTCTACAATCTCTGCAGATGTCATCTGTGTCTAGTCGCATTCTTCTTCGATTGGCCACTAGGAGGTTGTGGCCGGCTATAACCCCGAGCGCAAAGTGGGGTTTATTAAACGCTGGAATCTATTTGGTTTTGGCATTGTCGTGTTTTGTACAGAGTTTTCTGGAGACAAGGCAAGATGAAAGTGCACTTTAGTTAGTTTCACGAAGGCTTGTTCTAAATTGGACAAGGCCTAGGTGATCGTGATCGGTCCCTTTTCTTGCAAAATCGTCCGACAGTTTATTCCCTTGAATACCGTTGTGTCCTGAAACTCAAAGAAGTGTAACATGCTGATTTGCTGTGAGAGTATTGAGCTCTTCACGGCGTCGTTTTACAAATTTGAATTTGACAACTGTGCTTCTAGGTCTTTCTTTTTTAGTTTGCTAATGATTAGGTATAGTCAGTCAGGCTAAGGTAGGTATGACTTCAACATTATCTAGGATCTAGATTATTTTGTAAAGGATAAATACACAAAAAATGTCTCACTGCCTCTGCCACTATTCGAATCGTATGAGAGGAGAAATAAGCTGCATTTATGTCCTCTCCTCCTTGATGGATTATTGATGTTTCTTCATCTTCTTTTCTTAATATGCTCACGCTTAAGCAGTTATGAAAACACTTCTAATGTACAACATATTGTGATTGGTAGAATTTAACCTACGACTATGAGTAAGCACTCTTTTTGCATGACATACATAGATGAAAAATGCGTGGAAAATAGGAAAGATGGTGTAGTGGTTCGGAACTCTGTTGTATAAGGTTTCAATATTCTATAAGTGGAGTCTGAACTAATCAGGAAAATTTTGTATCAAATTTTTATCGGTTTAGTTCTCAATATTTAATGCAACGGTATAGAGACTGGGCATGATTTTTAATTTCAACATCAGGAAATTTAAGTTATTATGATTGGGACTTGCATCATCAACCGAGCGGCCAATGACCAAACACATTATCACTACGTCACTGACGCCCACATCTGTCTGTCTATCTTTTCAGTCGGGAAGGGGATCCTACCAAACCTGGTGATCCCCATAGCTTATATTCCCTTTTATACCTACTTACAAGACTTCTATACATTAGGGCGTTCTATGCTTCGATAAATACCAACTTTGTCACGTCCCAGTCATGGTTTCTCGTGATTTCTTTAGTTTTGTTTAATGTTTCCTCCCAAGTAAGCCATTGACACCTTCCGTTCTAAGTATTATTCCTAACCGTCACTACTTTAACCAAATTGGTCGAACTGCATCATCTAAGGATCACTTGACTCCACCACCCATTCCATGAGTGGATAAACCAATCAATAATTCATCAAAATAACGAAAACTTAATAATCATTCATCCAACCCAGATACCATGTGTCAATTCGCGCATGTAATCCAATTAAACCAAGCTTTACAAAATACGTACCAATAGAGATTACTATTTACCTCAGCAAATGAAGCACATAATCCCTGTTTGAAATTGCAATTCCATTTGATGTCCGCTGGCATTGCTCATGAATTTTTATGAACCCGGTGTTTATCATTTATTACAACCAGAATTGATGCGTATAGAAACAAAGCAACCTTGACCATGTTACAATGAAGCCAACAAACCACCCGCGGCCCACAGTTGACCGATACGGCTGAATTAATTTAACCGCTTCGTAGTTGGAAATAATTAAACTGTTGGTATGCGTTTGATTGCAATACAGAGCAGAGATCCGTCACAGAGGTAGGTAGGTAGACCCAGCATGGCAGCAATTTGATATTTTTTTTTTTGATGTGGGAGAGAGAGTATACAAATCGCGGGATGACATTAATGGTCTCAATGGATTTTGTAGTGAACTTAAAAGCTTATCGGAAGAATGACCTCTACATTGGGGTTGAGAAGAAAGTAACCGTGTAACGTGAGTAATTATAAACATCAGATATGGAATATTATTGTTGGTATTACAGTCTGGAAGCCAGATCGATCTATAGCCCCTTGCCTCCAGTTTCACATACCAAGGTTATTAAAGTCCTTATCTACTTATGTACATCCACCACAGATGAGATTATTCTACACTGTATTAGCCGCCAGGACCTTTCACCCGAAAAACGTTTTCTTTCGAAGGACTCAAGAATATATTGGTAATTATATTTCTAAGGGTTTATTCCACAACTTCCTTCTTACCCCAGAAAAACAGTGATTAACAAGAGTAATCTTTCACTTAAGTAACTCGAAGCTATTTAAACTTTTCGAAGATTGTCCTAAGGGCGTTGATTCATCAGTTTCCACACAATCTTTTCTGTGCCTAAATGCAGATACTATCGAGAGAGCAGTGTAATATCACAGGATATTAGTTCTGACCTTGAAAATCACCAAAACACCTATTTCATCGAAGAACTCTATGGCTCAGTGGTAAGTAGGTCGGACTACTGAGCTGGCGGTTCAAGGTTCGAATCCCAAACAACACCAACAGCTTTCTCACAGCCCCACTTCTTACGAGGGTCCGAGAGTTCATCAATCGTGACACGGCATAAAACAGTAGGCCCCTTCCATTCGTGTGAAGAATATAATACACACAACGCAAATGGTTGTGAGGAAGCTCGATCCTGGATCCCATGTACCTAAAATTTATAATTTTTTTTTTGTTTAAGAAACTCTATATGATCCAAGCAAATACAATCTTGGAAGTTCCTGAAAAAGTCATGTGTACACCGGTGATGGTGCTTAATCCTTTTCTGATCCAACCTAGGCTATAACCGTTGGTAAATATGACACATTGTACCATTATTCCATCTACGGTTAGTCCTGCTGATTGCATCAAGGTTTAGTAAATATTTAAACTACACCAACTTCGGCTAACTCACTGGTAAAATGTCCCGGAGATTAGACGGTCCAAAAGATAATCAAGCCTTTCAAGGATAATCAAGTATTCCAAGAAAATCCTTCACTCAGGTAAGGAAATTATTAGAAAGATCGTGACCTTTATCATAGACCACTGCGGCCTTAGGCCTTAGGTGCCATCTTTACAAATGAAATCTGTACTCAGTGACAAAATTGTTTCGAATTTGTACAAATTTATAAGTTAAGGAATAGACCCAAGCTTGAAGACAATTTGAAATCTCCTATTGCTTTGATTAGGTCCGTCCACCTGTTATTTTACATTTTCCAAACGGCAACACTGGACATTAGGTAATAATTCTCCGTCAGATGCACAGAAAAGATATCTTAATTGCTGTAATAAGAGTGTAATGAGAAATTTATATTGAATTTGCATGACCGTCACCTAGAAAGCTGGTTGCCAACAACCCAAGCTTCGGAAAGTTAGTGAAAAAAGTTACCATTATCTATTGTGGAGTCATACAGGTTAATTTATTTTAATCGTAGCATATGAGCAGGGCAAATGCCATTATATAATTTTATCAGAAGGTTGTATTAAACAATTTGTCCCGGTTCTTAAGAAATGCATCCCCCAAAAGGATAATAGTAATATCCCTCCGAAACCATCTGGTGCTTTATCCCCAGATGAAGATAAATGGAGGCAAAACATTCTACACTGTCCCACATAATGTCCCACAAACATGAAAAATTGTGTCTCATCTTCCACTCCAATGATCGGTTACAATGATTTCCAACTGTCAGGTCTTTAGACAAGGTCAATGTGCTTGTATCCCTTTTCGATGCAAACTCCACACTCCCAGATTGTGCTCTGCCTCCTCTGTACTTGAGCGGGACAAATCCATTTTCGCACTCGTACAGTAGCAAGGGTACTTAAAGATCTTAACGTAAACAAATCCGCTGGTCCAGATCGTATCTCACACATTATTCTGAAGAGGTGTTCTTTCACGGTGGCGAAACCACTGCAACTCACAGAAAAGTGGAACCACTCTCTGCATCATTCTGGTGAATGTAAGATTGTTGCAGTTAACATTTCAAAGACATTGGACAGTGTTTGGCCACAAGCTCTTTTGTCGAAAATGCATGCACTTAGCATCGTTGAATCACTTCTCCAATGGATTAGAAATCACCTTTCGGACTATTCTATTCAAGTTGTTTTGGACGGTTTCAAGTCTGCAATCCACCATATAAATCCTGGCGTCCCCCAAGGTTTCGTTTTGTCTCCGACTCTCTTTCTTATATTCATGAATTATCTCTTGTCTGTTAGTTATAATCCCATACGATCCTTCGGTGAAGACAGTACCCTTGGCTTCTCATATGTGTTCCCAAACTCGGGTTGAAACACATATCATAAACATTCACATATCATTCTTGTTGTACTTACCGAATTGCACTCCTATCTGCAACGTATGAGAACTCAAAACCTGGTAAAGACGCAACCCAGGTGTATTGTTTTCTGTCATGCAAAATAGTTATCCTTCAAAAATAATCCTGGACACAATTTGCTATGCCTACCTCTCACTCACCAAGTACCATTTGACAATCACTCCAAGCACTTTCAAATTACAAATATAACTGCAAACTTTTATTAATAAATTCTCTTTCTTTTCAACATAAACAGAAGCAACTGATGGAGGCATACATCCGACAGAAGCGAGCCTCCCCCGGTATGGTGCAGGCAAGTGACTTACAAATCATGCGCCCTATGTCTGGTATGAGGAATAGCAATGGCAGAGAAACACACGCCTACGATGGTCCAATGCAATTCATGAGCTCACCACAAAATCCCGATCAAATATTAACTACCAACTCCAATTCCATTAGGACAACTTCATCGTCTAACCGACAGGAAGGTAAGTGAAAACATTTGTAGTCACATTTATACATACCAATCACCTAATCTGTCTTTCTCACACTGCATTTCAGATCTTATAGAGGAAATCTCTTCGCATGAAATTGAGGACGAGGAAAGCAGCCCCATTGATGCAATAACAGTTTCAAAATCCGATGACAATTCGGAAGACTATGCAAATCGAAATGTTGCCGGTGCAGCGCCCATTACACCGTCCACAACAGGTGAGGGTGGCAAGGGATCACAACAGGCATCCAATGAGCCAGAGGGCGATGTTGTTGGACAAATTGATCAATTTGTTATGCAACCAGCGCCACAGGGTGTACTATTCAAATGTCGAATTACAAGGGACCGCAAGGGGATGGACCGAGGGTTGTTTCCCATTTACTATTTGCATTTGGAGCGAGACTATGGCAAGAAAATATTTTTGCTGGGAGGTAAGTTAATGGAGGAAGCTGGTTAATATGATAATCACATGATATACATCTTGTCTTAGGTCGTAAACGTAAAAAGAGTAAAACATCAAATTATATAATTAGCTGTGACCCCACGGACTTGTCAAGGCAGGCGGATGGATTTGTTGGGAAGCTGCGATCTAATGTATTTGGAACGTCATTCTCGGTGTTCGATAGGGGGAATAAAGATGACCCAGAGAGTCCTAGACTGGATCTAGCAGCAATTATTTACGTGAGTACTAATTGTAAGAAATAATGGCAGTAAGTTAGGTTATAGAGCACCGGATTTCTTTCATCTTAGTACTTTGCTTTGCTTTGCATAAATATTCTTGGCTGCAGTATTATTGTCCTCGAAAAATGACTCAAATGACTGCCGTCATGGTACAAATAGGACACATAGGTCGAATCCTTATTCTACTTATTTCCCAGAATTTTGTTCTACATATCAGATCCGGTAATGTTTTGAAACCATTTGACTAAACAAAGACTGCCATTTAGAGTTATGTACATACATACATAGGTGAACCCTTCTCTATCTGTGACCCTACAGCTGCCTGATATGAAGTAAATCCGTTCAGCTGTTTAGGCTGTAGTCGAGTATACAGATATGCCAACGCGTAATACTGTACTGCTCTTTTCCGAAAAACCATCCGGAATCCGGCAGAAATATGCAGTAGCATGCAAGAGCCTACTTCCTGGGAGCATTAGGGTGATAGGATGTTGATGTAGTCTTCTGGACGTTCGAAGTGGACGAGGAATAGTTGTTCGGATAGTATGAGCTCACCATCTTATGGCACCAAATTGAAAATCTCAAGACAATACAAAAATGTGCAGGTTTTTACAACCGGGACTGAAATAATTGGGTGTCAATCGCATGAAAGTCATAGCGTGTGGCTTTTCGAGGATATTTGGATATGGATCAACGATCGAAAACAGCTAAAAATTCGCATTGCAGCCTGATCGGAATAATCGTCATGCTTCCTAAGAAAGGAAATTTAATGCAGTGCGGAAACTGGAATCACTCTAGATAATCCTGTACCAACCATACCAACACCCTGCGCATGCCTAGCCTATCAAGCAGTACGTTAAATATTGATCGCCTCTTCACTTGTTACTCATCGATTTTGAGAAGACGTTCGATAGTAACAGCAGAAAATTTATTTCGCTTGCCTTGCACTCAAGAGGTATCCCCGATTAGTTAATATCTATTCAAGGCAAGGCAAAATACATACAAATGTTACGTTGTGCAGGGAGGATAGGTGTTTGAAGAAGTCGAGATCTAAAATGCGGTAAGACTATAGCCATAGCGATATGTTCCGTGATGCCTTATCTATCAAATGACAGCAGGTGTGGAGAGGAAGGCAGGCGTCCATCGTAGAGAGGGTAGAGAATTTCCAGTATCTTCAGAATATTATCTGAACTCATGGTGGAACCGAAATGAATACAGTCAAACGAATAAAAACACCAAACTAGGACTGTTTAGCTCCAATGCATAGTCTGTGCTGTAATATAGATGCAACACGTGGAGAGTAACCATTACAATCAGAGAAAATCTGCTAACGTTCGTTAGTAGGTACCTGCGCAAGGATATTTTGGCCCAAATCTTTATCTTTAACAAACATCTTTACCAGAAAACGGATCAGTTAAGATTTAGGTGACAAAGGTTGACCAAATTCAATGGGATAGCTTTAACGTCTGTGGTTGTGTGAATGATAGTCGATATAATTTTTTGCGACTGACGAGAAAGACTGGGCAATTGTTAGAACTTCAACCTGAAAACCATCAGGATATAGCTGCCTTCGGCAATAACATTCCAGTGAAGATACACATGTTGCATTGGTTTAATATCTCCTTCTCTCTCTAGATAAATTTAGTCAGAAAGTTTGGATGAAATAGGGGTAAGACGAAGTATTCTACTGATGCCCTTACTTAGCTTTGTTTCTCTACTTTTGTCTTTAAGTATATCTCTGGACATTAGCTCAAGCATAGCTTTAAAGGCAATGGTTGCAGTCGTCCTATTTATACTGGCTGTGCCTAGGCAAACTAGATACTGGATCTTCGCGAGTGTGACTGGTCCACATCACCACTCTTAGGAAGATTCTCAGTGTGTCAATACCTAGTACGTACACTACTCACTAAGGGTGTTTCTATATTTAGTTTCAAATTGCCTTCTTTCCTTTTTTACTCCGAAAAAGTTCAATGCCTACCGTGACTAGGTATCGGGGGATCTACCTGAGTGTACAACCAGTCGATGATATTTGGCTATTTCACCATGAAAAGTAGCTCCTATTACCTTAAAGAGCTGTGTTACCACCTATGAGCTGTCTAGTCTAGACTGAGTTTCTAACAGCTAGCCGTAGCTATCCCTCTGACAGCTAGAACTGAAAACTAATTATGCACTAATTCTGACTTAAGCAGAAAATAGAATTCTTGCACACCTATGGATGTACATACATATCTTACTTCTCCTAACGCGCCTACCTCAAAATACTTCCTTGTAGATGGGATCAATTGTACTTGGTTTCATTTATTTTTGTCTACTCCTTTCTGCGATATTAACGAAAGGCTTACAAATAACCTGCGATACAATGAGCATTGTTTTCGTTTGTTTTTTTTTTCATTAGAAGTCATTCGTTCTCCCATACTTTGCACTTTTGTGTGCTTAACTTAACAACTGAAGCAGATTGGAGTGTCACCACAATGGCCATGTAAATATGCACAATGGCTACCATTCTGACCGAGTGGTTGACTATGGGTAAAATTATTTGTGTCGACGTTCTATCCATATATGGATATTTGGTATAAGCTGGACTCATCAGATGATATGTTCCATCTCTGATGCCATCCAATCATTCTTTTTTGATACCTCCCTTTCCCTTACTGTTCCGTCATTCCGTATGATAAGTTCAAGCTTGCTGACTATTGCCATTGTATTCCATCATCAACTGACATCGTACGGAATGTTTTGTTCCATTCTTTGTAGTGGTCACTTGGGAAATTATATACATATGTCGATGCCTTAAATTCGGTTTAATTGTTTTAATCGTCTGAGAGAAATAACCTCCTATAAAAGCCGTTCATACGTTCGTTGGTTTGGTTCTTTAATTTGGGAGTTTCAGTGCCTAATGCCATCAAAAATGTATAAAGCCACGTTCACTCCTTCACATGGATTCCAACTTGTCTGTGCCCTTGTCCTCTTGTCTTAATGTCCTTCTTTGAAAGATATAGCACGGTTTTCGATGTTCATGTGATCTAGAGCTTGTCCAATTGCTTGAGTTTGCACATTATCGAAGGCTTCTTTACTTCTGCAAGGAATGCGTTGATTTTAAGAATTGGAAGAGTCTACTTTCATTAAACTACCATTACCATTCAACTAAAAAAAGTCTTTTCAAGTAGTGGAATCCAAATAAATTGTCCTAAACACGTGATTACTTCAGGAACTACTATGGAAACCTTCAAGCAATCGATAGTACGTAATAATTTATAACGCCCTTATTTCTTAGCAACAAAATGTTTTCGTTTTGATTTCACAAATCTCAGTCGATTTCTTATCGTAAATGGCTTAATTTAGTAAGTCGCTTTTACTTCATTATTGTTTGACTACTTAAGAATCGATAGCAATTCTGTTAATTAAATCATCAAAGCAAAATTGTTAGATAGTGGAGGGAGTTGGTATTGTATCATACTGCTTGTGTTAGGTACTTGTATAATTTGAATTTATTTGTGTGTAGCATTGAACTTTTGCCCTATTATTTTCATCTTTCGTATTATACTTAGTGACAAGAGAAGTAAATTGATTTCGACAGAGAACAACAAGTATAAGTTACGTCAGACACAGAACAAACATTGCCATTGTTCCCCTTAAAGTTATCAATCACACAAAAGCAAACGAAAAAAAAAGTAGAGGATTAATGACCATAGCGATGAATGGAAAGTGATTTGTTAACTGACACCGTGTCCAAGGATGAGGTTTTCATTGACAACCTGGTGATGGAATCAATGGACGATTAACCACTGGTTGGGCATTGTATTCTCTTCTTTCTTTTTTTTCTTATCTTGGTTTCCTTAGGACATGGTGTTGACAGATTCGGTAATACGACCTTGAGCGTGGATTATATTCGGTTGAAAAGTGTTGCTAACTCTGTCCCTAACAATATTGGTAATTTTGTAAATGTTCGAATTAAACTCAACAATGAAAAGGAGAGTAGGGGTTTACTTAAGATTACAAAATATGTACAAATATTTAGCGCAACAGGTTCGTATGGGAACCAAGGCCTAGCTTTTCACAACCATTCGTGTTGTGCCTGGAAGGGCCCTACTGTTTAATGCCGTGTTCAAAAGGCTATTTTTATTTGAGAAGCATTTTCATGACAGTTATACTCTCGGATGTTTGTCAGAGACTCGCGAGATCATACGCTCACCGTGAAGAAGCTGTCTGGGATGTAGTCTGACGCACTAACCACTGAGCCATGGCGCCCACTAAGGCTAAGGTTGTTTGAGGTTAGTGTGCTCATTTTCTACTCGATATACAACTAGAGTCAAGGAAGGTTTGTACGATATTCAGCTTTGTTTTTTCTGTAGAAGTTCTCGAAAAATTTCCGCATTTTCTTCAACGCTTAAGGTAGGTACATGTCGACGGTGAATACGTCACTTCACATGAAA
Source organism: Xylota sylvarum (assembly GCA_905220385.1). Classification (NCBI taxonomy): domain Eukaryota; kingdom Metazoa; phylum Arthropoda; class Insecta; order Diptera; family Syrphidae; genus Xylota; species Xylota sylvarum. The sequence goes on from LR999960.1 coordinate 12,377,574, forward strand.
TAAGTATCGAACCATCTCCTCGATGTGAACTGGAAAAATAATCAACTCCCAGCTCACTCCTAATAAACGGATTTGTCTTCTTCTGGTGCCCTCTGTCTTGGTAGGAAGTCTTATGCTTCTCGAGGATTACATTGCGCTAGTACTACCAGCAAACTTTAAATACGCCACTAGTTTGAAACCACCCCTACCGACGACGCTGAAAACACTATGAAGGAGCCTACGGAGCCTGTGCCGAATATGATGTCAAAAATATAGGTACTCGGCGGATTAGTCGGAAAGCACAACCTTCACGAAACGACAACAGACAACAGTTTCCGGCTAATAAATTTTGCAGCATAAGTAGCACTAGGTTTTCAAGACTACGAATCCACACAGCAAACTGGCGATCTCCAGATGATCGAACTGCCAACCAAATCGACCACGTGCTAATAGATGCGAGGCACGCATACAATATTCGGAATGTTCAAACTTTCAGAGAAGCAAACGTTGACTTGTTACAGCCAAATTCAGAGCTGCCAACCGCCCAGAAAAAGAGATTTAAAGTTGGAAGCCTTGTAGCCAGAGGCTACAGAGAGCTCCAGCTCCAACAACATCCGGATGTTGTTTAGGAAAGCCAACCAACTGGCAGCTGGCTTCAAACCCAGAACGCAGGCTCTTTGTAACAGTGGAGGAAGTCACCGAAGCACAGGAAATAGTACATGTGTTTAAGCCAGATTTCCAGCAGCTACTTAATGGGCATCAGATAGAGAGAGTAATAAACCAAGAAGAGGACCCTCATCCAGTGAATGAAGAAGCCATCCCCGTCCCAGTTTTGAAGAGGGTCAGCTATCAAAAAGTTGAATAACAACAAGACCGCCGGCTCTGATGATCTACCAGCACAGTTTTTCATGGTGGTGATGCTTTTGTAGGGTGCATGGACCAAATTATCAACCAAGTATGGGTGAATGAAACCATGTCCGATGACTGGACGATCAGCTCTATATGCCCCATCTTCAAGACAGGCGATTCTATGTCTTGTAAGAACTTTCGAGCCATATCCCCGCCAGTTCTGCTATATGGAGCCGAGTGTTGGACGATAAACAGGAAAGCAGAGCGGATTTTAAATACGTTCAAGAGAAAAATTCTTCGTCGAATGTTCGATCCCGTATGGGAGCCGAGTGTTGGACGATAAACAGGAAAGCAGAGCAGATTTTAAAAACTTTCAAGAGAAAAATTCTTCGTCGAATGTTCGATCCCGTATGGGAGCCGAGTGTTGGACGATAAACAGGAAAGCAGAGCAGATTTTAAAAACTTTCAAGAGAAAAATTCTTCGTCGAATGTTCGATCCCGTATGGGAGCCGAGTGTTGGACGATAAACAGGAAAGCAGAGCGGATTTTAAATACTTTCAAGAGAAAAATTCTCTGTCGAATGTTCGATCCCGTATGGGAGCCGAGTGTTGGACGATAAACAGGAAAGCAGAGCAGATTTTAAATACTTTCAAGAGAAAAATTCTTCGTCGAATGTTCGATCCCGTATGGGAGCCGAGTGTTGGACGATAAACAGGAAAGCAGAGCAGATTTTAAATACTTTCAAGAGAAAAATTCTTCGTCGAATGTTCGATCCCGTATGGGAGCCGAGTGTTGGACGATAAACAGGAAAGCAGAGCAGATTTTAAATACTTTCAAGAGAAAAATTCTTCGTCGAATGTTCGATCCCGTATGGGAGCCGAGTGTTGGACGATAAACAGGAAAGCAGAGCGGATTTTAAATACTTTCAAGAGAAAAATTCTTTGTCGAATGTTCGATCCCGTATGGGAGGAGGGAGACTGTAGGAGATGATACAACCGCGAACTCTATACTCTATAGCTGTACCAAGATGTGGATGTAGTCCAAAAATTCAAAACACGTCCACTACTTTGGCTCGACCACATCGAGCGAATGGATAACAATGCTCCAGCAAAGAGGATCTTCCAATCACAGCCCCCAGGTTCGAGACGACAAGGAAGGCCAAATATTCGTTTTAAAGATGAAGCTATCGCGGATGCCAGAGCGCTTGGTTTAGTCAACTGGATCGAAGAGAGTGGAAGGCTACCTTGCTTCAGGCAGAAACTCTTCACGGGGCGGGAGCCCGTTAAGTAAGTAATTACTAGCTTGAAACCTCTACAGGTGGTTTACTGCTCCACGAAAGGTATTATTCTCTCCGTATTTAAACGCTCCCGTCTAGCGGAGTCTGATATCAGTCCCTCTAGTCTGTCATGTGTTGCGTTCTCTGGTATCTTTGCCTCCAAACCATCCTCCAGTCGATCCATGTTTGCTTTGTGAAACCTTGCATGGAATGGCAAAAGTTGGCTTATATCTATTTACAACTGAAGTAGATGGAAATGGGTTTCTTTTCTTGCTACAGGCAGTCTGTTTTTCCTCTGGCTGGTTCTTCTCATTCTATTATGACCTTCTTGGAATAGCCTCCCGTCGAGAAATGAGTTGTTAAGTGTGGCCTTCTGTCTTTACTGTCGCCTTCGTTGTGACTTTTGGACCTCTTTGGTCTGGTTTCTCTCCTAACGGTTGGCGCAGCACAGGCGTAATTGAGTATGAATACTTTTAAATTAAGTCAGACGCTCCTGCTGAATCGATGTGATTACCTTTCATCTGATACGAGTTATTCAAAACGTAGGCGGGTCCCTCAGACTCTCCTCGCTTATATGTATGTGCTGCAGGGACTTCTCATTCCAAATGGATAGTACGTTTTGGAGTCTATTCCTTTTCTTCTTTGTCAGGTCATCTCATGTTTTGGCAGTCTATTTATTTTCAAGTTACAATTTCTGGATCAATTGGAGACACATATAAAAGATTCTTCAGATCTACTTTCTTTACTCCTTTACAAGGCCTTCTTCATTCAAAGTACAGAGAAGCAGTGCCTAATCGTATTGTCTCACTTAAGAAGAAATAACCATCTAACACCGTTGCAATCCGAATTTAATCCCCTTATGTTGGTAACCACCCCCGAAAAATTATTCAGAGCAGTCCTACCAACGTCCATTTAACAATTTAAGGATATAGTTGTTCATAAAGCTTCTTACATTTGCTTGAAGTCCTGCAAATTTTAAGCAAAATGTTACAAATTATGTGAGAACAACGATACTCTCCCTGTTCTCTACTTTTTGATGTCTTTTTCTGACTGAATACAATTGTAAATTTTTTTCCATTTATTTCTCATTCTAGGACACAAACATCCTAGGTTTCAAAGGTCCACGCAACATGACTGTCCTATTACCCGGAATGACAGAAGAGGATCAGCGTGTAAAAATCAGTTCAGCCGATCCTCGACAGCAAGGCTTATTAGATAGTTGGAAATCAAAGGTAACAACCATTAATAAATAAAATCAAATCAAACTAATTAATTCTATTGAAACACCTCTCCAGAACATGGACAACATAGTCGAACTGCATAACAAGACCCCCGTCTGGAATGACGAAACCCAATCCTATGTGCTGAATTTTCACGGTCGTGTCACACAAGCATCGGTGAAAAATTTCCAACTTGTACATGACTCTGATCCAGAGTATATTGTCATGCAATTCGGTCGAACCTCTGAGGACGTTTTCACTATGGACTATCGATACCCATTGTGTGCATTGCAGGCTTTTGCAATCGCCTTGAGTAGTTTTGATGGCAAAATAGCCTGCGAATAGGGAACAGAAATGGGATTTTCTAATTTTTATATTCAAATAGAAAATTGAAAGTCTACAAAATTAACAAAAACAAAATCGAATTTCGGAAGCATATAATATATATTTAAGTTTGTTTTTTGCATAAAATCAAAATTTGTATTTTATTTAGCAAAACAAAGACAAAAATCAAGTAAGCGTATAACAACAACTTAACAAAGTAAATGGTTGCCTTAGTTAAAAAAATATTTTTAGTAAAAACAAAAAGCAAAATCACTTGAATGTATAAATGTCCTTATTCTTTAAAACTATCATTTAACTTAAATATATGTTTTAAATTATATATCGTAGTTGTAATTTGTGTATATTTGTTTTCTAGTCATTTGTCGTTAGTATTCGTTTGGTTTTGCATGTCATTGTAACTTTATATTTATTTTTCCTTATGTAGAGTTAGTGAAGCTTTGATTTAGTAAATGTAAAATATATGGAAAAGAAAAATTCATAAGCTTTCTCTGCATTCATTACATTTGAATTTTTAAGAACCCCCTGCACAAATTTCGATTGCAACACAGACGATTTGAAACATTTCATATCAACAATTAAGCACAAACCTTAACAAAACGTCTCACGCACTTTTTAAATTTATTTATTCTTATATTTAAAATCAACCTTTGTTCGAAAACATTCAATACATTCTTTAGTTATATTCTCTTATCTGTAAATCACGTGTGATTTGGTTGCACAATTACTATATACAATTATTTTTAATTTAATCAATTATGTATGGAATTGACTATATAAAGACGAAAGACAAATATTTATAAACAAGAAAAAAACGCAATTATTTTTGAATATATGTATGTAATTCATTTTCAGTATTCATATTTGCTCAGAAATTGTATTTACTCTCATACAAAAAATAAGAAAAAAAGAATGCATCAAACTATTATTAAGTACCTAATGAAATTTTTAGTAAAATCTCAACGTGAAAAAATTCAAGTGCTGATATTGATATTTATATTTTGAATGGATAATAAAACAACAAAATTAAATAAAATAACTGTGTCAAGTGTTGTTTCTTTTTTGTCCCAATGTATGAGAAGGTATTAACCAACACTACAAATCGATGGATGGATTTCTATTGATGCTAAACAGATAGGTACGAGTAAAATAAGTAAACACGAATAGTAAGCGAAGGGAATTGATATACAGCTGACTAAGAACTGCTGCACGTCGGCGTGACATACAGCTAATAGCGAATGATTAATGCTGCTTGAGGAATTTGTTCGGATTTTACATATATGACCTTCGTCAACTGTCGGACAGTTATCATATTGGAGATGAAGATGCTGCTGATGATGATAATTGGCTGATGCTTTGACCATGGTTTTATATAGTATGACATGGTCTCTGCACTTACAGTGGCGAGCAAAATAGTACAAAACAATTTTGTTGTCATCAGTCCACATTACATTCCTTCACTCCTCAGGCGAACACGACAAATGCTTTCTCGTAAACTTCAACCCACATATTTAAAAAGTGAATTTTCTTGAGAAGTGGGACATTACGTAGATTGCTAGCATTGAGATTATGTTCCCTCTGGCGTCTTCTAACAGTGTGAACACCACATGTCAGGCTTAGCTCCTCCGCAATCTTGGTAGCTGCTGAAGAAGGATGCGTCCGACCGGGTGTTTCAACCTTTTCTTGATATTTCATTGCATTGCTTATCATTTTAGCGGAACATGCTAGCAGGTCTTCAATTTCTTAGTAGGTTTTCCCGTCTTTCCTAAGCGATTGAATTACCTCACGCCTCTCTGGTGTTCAGTGTATTACACAACAAAAAGAATAGAAAACAGTGGCATACATATATTACTCTGATTGCTATAGAGAGCAGAAACAGCGCTTTTACGGATGCGGATTTGTCGTACGTGGCAGACTTAGGCAAGAAATTTTAAGCTTTTGACATGTGAGCGACCGTCTTATGACAATCCGCATCAAGGCTAAATTCGCGAACACAAGCCTAGTATACGCTCATGCCCCCACCGAAGATAAGCACGACGCCACAAAAGAGTGTTTCTAAGAGCTCATCGACAAAGCTTACGAGCAAAACCAACATCGCGCTTAGAGACAGAATGAATCATTCAACATAGACGATGATAGCCAAAATTATCATCCATCTGATCAAAACGTAATTGGGATAGCAATATTCTAGCTTAAGTTCAATAAGACTGGAGGACCTGATGGCCTACAGGTACGAGTTGTTCGAAGCAGCTTGAGATGACTTGTTAGAGAACAAACACCAATTCATCTCTAAAATTTGAACAGATGAGTGTATGCCTGATGAACGGAAACTCAGCAATGTTTGCCCGATCCACAAGAAAGGAGACCCCCTCAATTGCGCCAATACAAAGGTATGATCGCATACAAAACTTAACTGCCATCCTGTGTGAACGTCTGAAACCCTTCGTCAACAACCTGATTGGTACTTATCAGTGTGGTTTCACACCAGTAAAGTCCACAATCGATCAAATCTTCACACTTCGGCAGATCCTGGAAAACACTCAAAAAGTCCAAATAGATACCCACCATCTTTTCATCCATTTTAAACCGCATATGTCAGAATCTATAGAGATGACGATTTCGAATCTAGGATTGGCTCGACAAAATCTGTAAATCACCAGGCCACCAGAAATTTTGAGAAAACAGGAGGCAAATCGAACTGCCTGAAACTCCTCAAACTATGCAACTGTACATTTTTCGCACATTAAGTACAGGTAGGAGAGTAGCTTTGAAGATATGTTTGAAACACCCTGAGGTATACACAGGTTTTTTTGTTACAAATGCAATGCATAGACTCCACAAAGTAGCTGGATTTTTATACGAAACGGATACAGGAGTGAGATGCTTTCCTGAGTCAATTTATTTGGTTCTAGATCGGTTAGAGAAATCAAACAAAGAGCAAATTTTAAGTTAAAATTGAGCTTGAATACACGTTATTTTATATGTATCTTCGACAGAAGGGTAGAAGGCTAACAAAATAATCCGAAACATACTTGTTTGGGCAATTTATTATGTACATAGATCATCCTACATTGCTCGTGAAAACAGGATGGCTCCTTGTTGTTTTCGAATTAGATATGTATACCAAGCGGATAGCCCTGGTAGGTTTGGAAACTGCAAACACATGCCAAAAGGTTACTAACATTTTGGAAAAGATAACTCCTTTTGAATGGACCTAACAGAGTGGTAATCGTTTTCATTAAACTAGAATGCTAACTTTCGAGTCAGATATTACGACATTTACTTAAACATGATGAAGGAGTGTTATGACAGCGTTTGAGGTGTATCAGCCGCCGTTTCACCTCCTCGTTTATAGTCACATGACCTTATTCATCTCATTGAAAGTTTTAATCAAGTACGAACTGATGGTCATGTAAAAGAATACAATGAGAAAGAAGAACAGCAACATGGCTCTGACTAGAGCACATGGAATGAAGGAAGGCCTGCTTGAAGCCGTACTGTTCGTTCAAGCGCGATATTAACAGTGTAAGTGCTGACCTGGGGTATACATATATTTTTCTGTTGTCTAATAGCTCTAGATCTGTCGAAGTAATTGTTTGGTACCTTGGCATAGTTTTTGGGTCCACCGGACTAAATATTAGTATTATACTTACTTGAGCTTGGGGCGGATATACATACATATGTCTTATTTATTGAAGCCATGCAGTGGGGGTAAAGTACTTCTTGCATCGTTTGAGGAGGCCTAAGCATTTCGCATGATTCTTAGGATGTGAGTCTGGGAACACATATGAAAAGCTGAGGGGAGTGTCATCAGCAAAATAATGTATTGGATTAGAAGTAGCAGACAAGAAATCATTTATGAAAATAAGAATAACATAGTCGCAGATAAAATGAAGCCTTGGGGGACGCCACCATTTATATGGTGGATAGCAGACCTGAGACCGTCCAAAACAATTTGAATTTAACGTTTCGAAAGGTAGTTTCTAATCCATTGAAGAAGAGGTTCATCCATGCCAAATGCACGCATTTTTGGCAAAAGAACTTGCTGCCAAACTCTGTCAAATGCCTTTGAGATATCAAAGAGCTGCAAGCAGATTGACCTTGTCTTGTCGAGAATTTCAACGAACTAGCGTTGGAATGAGAATGAGGCACAATTTTCTTTTGGTAAAAGAAACATAAATCACTAATCACAGCGAACCACCAAATCATCACAATAGCCTTGTTTCAATTCGAAAAATTTTGTGGAATCCATTTACGCATAATATTAAGACTGGATGTAGACAATTAATACTTTAAACACCGCGGTCCTATGTATATGTAGTATACTATTGTTATGTATTATTATACTGTCATGAAAAATCATACAGTAATTGTTTATATAATTTTAGGGCATCATTGAGGGACGCGGAAGTATTACTCAGTACCGGAACCGAAGGCAACTACATTAACTTCATTCATTAACTTAATTCAACTCGAAATTGGCGAAGGAATGAAAGAAAAAAATTAATTTGTTGGCAACCTTGTCCCAGATCAACCTGTATTGGGTATCTTACTTACTTATTTACTTAGGTGACGCTACAGTTGCGGATGAACCAGGGCCTCCACTAACAGGACTCTCCAGTTAGCCCAGTTCTTAGCTAGCTGCCTCCAGTTGTGCACTCTAAGTCAGTTAAGGCGGAGTCTTCCTCTATTGCGTTATCCTTCTGGTATAAATTCGAAGTGTTTTCGGGCCGAAGCATTTGCCTCCATCCGCTCTACATCTCTTAGCCATCTTAGACCACTGATGCGCAATTTTTTGACTAGGTCGATGTAGCTGTACAGCTCGTATAGTTCGTCGTTGAATCTCCTCATCCAAAGCTTGTCATTTCAAACGGGACCGAAGATTATACGAATATTCTAACTCTCGAAGCGACTGAAGATTTCTTCATCAGCTTTCGATAAAGTCCATGCTTCACCGCCATAAAGTAGCCCTGGGCTGATCAATGTGTTATGCAGAGTCGTCTTAGTTGTTCGGGATAAGTCTCTACTACTCAATAGCCTTCTCAGCCCAAGGGAACAGTAATTGGAAAGAGTTATACTTCGTTTCATTTCTGCTGCGATTTTATTAGCATAATTTTTAATAGGTAGACAAAGCCCCTTACTAGCTCACTGTTATAGCTGTCGTTCTGTCCAGTTCTTCGACGTTGTGTGTCCATCCTTGTTGACAACTTATACTTGGTTTTGCCCTCATTTATCGCTAAACCCATTCTGAGATCTTCCGTTTGAATACTAGCGTACCCACAAGTGACAGCCTGCTGAGTTCTGTCAACAATGTCAATATCGTCTGCATACGCTAATAGTCGCACAGACTTTTGAAAGATTGTGCCTCCGGTTTTGACTTGTAAGTTTAGCACAATCCTCAAATCACATGATAGCGCGTCACCTTGTCTAAATCCATTTTTGACATTAAAGGTCTCGGTGAGATGGTTATCGAATACTGTCATATGCGGCTTTGAAATTGATAATTTGGACTTCTTAGGTTTTATTTAGGATCTGTCGAAGTGTGAAAATTTGATCGACTGTGGACTTTCCTGGCCTGAAATAACAGTGATAGGGGCCGATCAGGCTGTTCACAACGGGTTTCAGACGCTCACCCAGTATGGCAGATAAGATCTTGTATGTGATGTTATGGAGACTCATACCTCTGATTCTATTTATCAGGCACACATTCGTCTGACTAAATCTTAGAAATGAGGTGGTATATCCTCTACCAAGTCATCGCCAAAGACATGACTGACGGCCTTTGCTACAGTCAGGCACAGAGGGCGCTCGCTCTAGGCAGGAAACAATTAAGATGGATGATCGGTCTATTCACCGGACACCATCATCAACCTGAACAAAGACTAATAGGACTGGTGACATCTCCACTGCGAATGTCCTGCATTAGGGGCGCCTATCTGAGAAGACACGTCATGCCAGGGGTGAGTTATCTTATTCGTAACAGTTTCAGAACGTTTCTCTGAACAGAGAACCCCACCCAACTCTCCTTCCTCAAATCAAACCCACTTCACCTACATCCTCTACATTCTCTAGAGGTGAACACTAACCTGTTAAAAATGAAGTCGTGATATTTACATACATACGTTGTTTGTTTTGTTTAATTAATGGCATTTTTAGTCAAATTTCAGGTATAGATACTTTTGTTCTTTGTATTGTGATACTTTTTCTCAGATCACTCCGGCAACACTGATCTTAATTTAAGAGATTATCCAAACGCGTACTCTCTTTACGAACCCAATTCCACATCGTTCCACTGTAATCAAAATTTCAAATTCATGTCATCAATCATACAGAATTGTTCAAGTCCAGTCAGCATAAATAGTTTGCGAATGGGTTGCGGTAAATCAGTTTACGTTTTGATTTCGTTTTATGAGGTGTGTTCGTTTTGTTAAAGCGTAGTCGTCGTAATCCGTTATTCATTAATAGCGTGAAATTCATTGTAAATATAATAAACGCAATGATTATTTGACAAAGTGATAGTTACTAGTTTAGATTTGGTTAATCAGTTAAGAAGTCCAAAGAACAATTTATTTTTTGTGATAGTATCTTGTGTGATATGCAATTGTGTGGGTGTTAAGTTGTGCAAAAAAAAAAATATAAAAATCAATTGTATCTCTGTTATCAGTATTGAAATTCGTGAGAAAAGTTATATTTCCTTTATTTCAAACGGCAAATCATCAACCAACCACCATGAAAGTAGAAAGGTAAGTGACCTGAAATATTTATTACAAAAGTTCAGCAATTTTGACGTTTCTTGTACTTATTCCATTGAACACCTGGAATTGAGACTAAATTACACACGTCCATAATTAGTAATTGGGTTAGTGAAAATGCGTGACAGTGGGTAAAGTAATTTTGGCAGTCCAAGGGCCAATTTTTATTGACGAAAACAAGGTTTGACGTTTTGCGAAAATTCACATTTGTTATCCATCACTTCTCGTATCAGTGCTTAGTTTTATTGTGTGAAATTGATTTTTGATTATGATTACCTACATGAGGTAGTTTAAATGTCGGGCCTGTAATGATGCAATTCACAAATATTAACTATCTGTGAAGCTGTAATTTATTCAAGTTGATGTACATAGGTAATAAGTTCCGCTTCGCATTTGTAAAATTAATGTATCCACCTATTGTGTCAAACAACTCCACAAAGAAGAAACAAATCCAAACGCTAGCGCTTTGTATTACAAAAACCGGCTTTTAGACTATTTGCCTCAAGAGATACAAGATACGAATCTGCTCTCTTTGTTGTTTCCAGTTTTATGCTGGAATTGCTGTTGGAAATAGAATTTAGGTACAAATAATGGTTGCACCTATCAACTTTGTCATTTGTTTATAATGTTTGTTTCCTAGACTTATTTATTTATTTCGTTAGCAGGGAATTAAAGTTCAATTTGTATAAATTAGGTAAAATAATTGCAATTTTGTAATGATTTCAATTTATTTTTCGTAATATTTCAATGTGCCTACGTCCAAATAGTTGTCAAAAAAAAGTCATTTTATTGGAGTGACATTATGACGACAATTCATACAACTATTTATGTACATACACATTTGGTTGACCATATCTACTTTAAACAATAATGACATAAAATTATCTTTCCAATTAAACCAATAATACCATAGCTATTACCATTACCACGATTTGTATGCTTTATTTCTTTTTTATTTTCATTAATAGGTTTCAATTGGAATTTCACGGTATTTTTTGAGCTTTCAAACATAAAGCCGTCATTTGTTGACAGCAATCAAGTAGAGCAATATAGAATATAGTACACCATGCCCACTTTATTGGGGTTTGGGTAAGAAGGAGGACAGACGATTCGTTCTAGACGATTGTAATTTTTTTTATGTATGTGGACTTAACATGCAATAAATCCATTGTTGGCACGTAGCCCCATATAGCTGGAACCATAGCTCGCACAAATCCAAATCCTCAATTTCTGGAAAGAAAAGAAAAATGGACCAATAATGCCGTCACTCCAAAAACCTGCAAAAATGTGCAATATTCTCCGTTGAGCACTCAGGACGACCACGGGAATATATTTGGTTATCAATCAGCAAACCAGTCTCATGAACTTTTATTACAAACTTGCGTACACCAGCTGCAGTTGGTGAAGTTTCGACCGAAATTTATTTTCAAAATTCGCACAATATTTCATGTTTCAATATTACAACCATTTTCTGAGTGCATAAGAGCTGTCACTGTCAAAATAACATATGATACAAAAAGAAACCAACAGATGGCCCACACTACCTATATATGTATGTAAATAAGAGTAGAGTCTAGAGTGGATCTGTATGAACTTTCCCATAATTGCCTCAATTTCTCAAAACAAGTGTAGATTCCTTCCGACTTGTACCTATATACAAGTGAAGGAGATAATTTTTTTAAATACCTGAGTAGTTTCTCCGGAGTGAATTCAAAGACACTTTGAACAAGAGCGCAGGTGTCCATCAGTTCTTCATGTACCCGCCATACTTGTTGTTTTATTAAGACCGAAGATTACTGAAGAAGATTCCACTATTGACTTGAACTGGGGCGTTCCTCTAAAGTCGAAAGCTACTTTTGTTTTTCAAAAAACAATATGTGAATAACTAAACAATAATATATTATTGTTGCGCCTGCATTGCGACTTTTCTTTCTACCAATACTGACCATGGCTGTCAGCTCGCAGAAGTCCACATTGTAGCGAATTTCACGTAAACATCTTGACCTACAACCTTACAAGATCAAATTAACTGAAAAACTGAAGCCTCTTAATCCTTTGAAGCGCCGAAACTTCTCCAATTAGGCTCTGCAAAAGCTTGAATAAAATCCTGAATTCCGTCGAATTCAGATAAATTCTTCAGAGATGAAGCTAATTTTTGGCTTAATGGTTTTGTCAATAAGCAATGCATGCGTTATCGGATAGCAACAGACCCACATGTGCTTCAAGAGACTCCATTGCATCCACAAAAAATTACCGTGTGGTGTGGATTTCATGCCGGAGGTGTGATACGGTCCGTATTTATTCGTCGATGAAAATAATCGCCATGTTACCGTCAATGGAGTTCGCCATCGTGCCATGTTGGAAGACTATTTTTGGCCAGAATTGGATGAACTTGACATCGGTCATCTAACAAGATGGTGCCACATGCTACCAATTGGTCGATCTATTGAAGGGGAAGTTCGGTAATCGTGTAATTTTAAGAAAGGGTCCGGTCGAATGGCCATCTTTCTCATGCGATTAAACGTCGTTGGATTTCTTTTTTTGGGATTACATTAAGTTGTTGGTTTATGCCAACATTCCGGTCGATATGTGTGGAAGAGTGATGGAAAATTGGGTCCAAAGAATTGATCGCTGCAAACTTACTCGCGGTGGTCATATGAACGAGATCGAGTTCCATACTTAAATTTAGTCCGATATCTTAATTATTCTGTGTTTTATTTAAATACGAAATTGCTAAGTCCTTATTGAAAAAATCTCATGCAGTACAGGAGAAAATATCTCGTACGTAGCTTGTGTCTGAGCAGTTTAGAGGGTCCTACTTCTGGATAATCTTCTGCAGATTTACTAGAATCAGACTTCTCTTTGCCATGTCCAAAGGGTGTCTTGAATTTGATACATAGTTTGTAAAATAGAGATATCAATTGAGTCATGTCCGTCTGTCCATATGTCACAACTTTTTGAGCCTTAAATTTTGAGAATAAAATTTTATACCTGGGCACCCACTGCCCAGACGCACTTTTTCATAAATTCACTATTTTACATAAAGTCCAGAAAAGTTCTTATGATTGAATATTTAGATATTCAGATTGTCTACAATTCATCCATACATCATATGCAGCCACGCCCAGTTTTTGCATGGCGTTTTCAATAAAAAAAAAATCAATTTTGATGAAATTTTTGCATGTAACATCCTCGAACTTTCGATGTGATCGTAGTAATTCAATAAAAAAGTACACGCCCACTTTTTTAGGGCTGATACAAAGGCCGAAGGATAGATTATTATACTATCCGTTTCCGACGGATTATAGTCTCTCTATATGTTTTATGAAGCTAAGAATGCTGCTGACGCTTTTTGGACACCACAGTTTGCATTTGCACATAATCGTTCCACACCGGAGCACCGAGTATAAATGGTCTACTCATGAAGAAGCTATTAGAGAACAGGCCTAACCATTTTGCGAGTATGACTATCAATCAGTGACCATTATGAGCACCCATATTGGAATTGATTTTTGATAACTATAGCACAACTGGGCTTCTGCAAAGATGACTACTATGCATTAAACTGACTTTGGTAGATAGGTGCAGTTCTTGTGAGCATGGCCCGCCAATAATGTTTTTAATAAATGAACACTTAAATAGAGCTTAAGGCATTATTCTTGAGACACCCAGTTCGATTAAATCAATTAGTTTAATCTTATCTTTCCTGATAACAATACAATTTCTTTGAAATATTTTATATCTTATGACATCTACCGTGAATGTTTTTGTCTACCTACGTTCACAATAATATAGACATATATCTGCTAAATCAACAATTAAAATGGAAATCAACCAATTTAAATCAAACTCAAAGGTTTAAATACACTTTTCCCTTTCAAAGTCAACAAAGATATCCACTACGATTGAACCACATTCTCCGTTCTTTAGTAAAGTAAGGCTTTTTTAACAGCTTTATTTATGAAAGGCGCACTTTAATTAAGAACAATTTTAATGCTGCGACCCACAGAGATCAGATTGCTACTAGATCAGATTCGGTCTAAGTACGACTAGACCTTAGGTCAAAACAAACAAACAACATGTCAGAAAGATATCAAACAAATGTCTAATAATTTATACCGTATGCTAAGGGTATATTAATGCTATGTTCCCACCAAACCGAAGCCTCGAGCTTTTTATTAACTTTTATCGAAACCTCGGCCGCCGTTATCACCAATTTGAAATCATTTCAAATGTCATTACATGTCAATTTTGAAGTGGGTAACAAAACAATTGTCAAAAGTTTGCTTTTTTTAAATTTATTTCCCTTCCGTTTGCTGAAAAAATTTATTTATTTGTGTAATTATATTTTTTAAATAATACCGCTTTGTCTGATTTAAAATGAAAATAAATAAAATTATGACAAATATAAATGAACACCCAAATAAACAAAAATTCGAGCTATAGGTTTGTTCGGTTTGGCAACCTCTTAAAGGCGGATGAACTCAAAAAGATTTCAACTAGGTTTTGTTTAAATCACGATATTTCGAAAGTTTGAAAATGTACGGTAAACCTCAAAGATTTGAAAAAAATTGCTAAAACACAGGGCTTTCGTTCGGTGGGTCATAGTAAAATTTTGTTAGATAATATAAGTTAATACAAAAAAAATCTAGATCCTATAAAGTATCCTATAACCTATATCCTACATATTCGCGATCAGACCCAATAGCGAAGATCCATTTTTTGGGCCTTAAATTTTGAGCTAAGAAGATGAAGTTTTCAAATTTGGGCTTTTTAGAAAATTGTTTTATAACTTCAGTATCGCAGATATACATGCATATGTATGTATGTCTAAAACCGTTGTCTTTTGTAAAAGCCTACTGATTCTTCTTTGGTCGTACTATCGCCAAAACTTTCCTAGGGTGCTTAGATGACTACCGAAATACCTATGTACATTAGGAGCGTTAAATGATAAATTTTCTTTTTAGGAAGAGTTTTAAAGAAACCACTGTATTATTAACCCATTCTATGTACATACATAATAATTCCTTGATTGGCTAACTAATGCACATAAATCACTTATGTAAATCTCACCAAGGTTAAGAGCGTAGAAAAAGTGCAAAGAATGTGCTCCTTGTTGAGGAAAATACTTATGCTCTTGTCATGCTTTCCTGTTAAGCTATCTCTAAAATCGAAATTGACTCAATCTGTCTTAACGTCCCTTTAGGGGTGTCGCTAGGAATATGCATATTACTTTTCAGCATATCTCTGTTTCTATCATCAGTGGTGTTTCTTTCTTTTAACATAAAGTACTGTCATGACACTCATAGCTTGATTCCATCTCCATTTGTTCCTGTGGGGATTGCAGTCGTAAACATCCATAACTTAAAATAGAAATTCAGCTCTCTGTCATACCAATCCTCCCTGTCATACCAATCCTATATTTATATTGTAATTGGCTTTATGGGTGCATCAATCTTGGTAAAGAGAAATGCGATTAGTTTTTCTTCTTTTAGACTGGTCAGTCTGTTATGCTTATCAGATACTTCAGACGTACTGTCTGGTGATAAATACGTTTTCTATTTATTATCGTGTAACCCCTTTTACTAAGCTAAAACTCTTGTTTTTGTGTGCAGTGGTTGTCTTTGCTGTCTCATCATAATTGATGTACTTTATCTTCAGTGCAAAAAAAAACCGTAGCTTGTCTGTCAAGTGTTACTTTTGCGTCCCATCTGTTGTTTTGATCTACTAGTTTCTAGGTTAAAGACGTCGTTAGATATACATGACGACCGCGACGTTCACACAGGACTGACGAACTTGATGTTTTTTTTTGACATGAAACATGTTACGGCAATACGGATTTTCTGACGTTTGGAAATGTGAATCGGGTTAATTCGACAACAGGGTGAAAGAAATTGAAAAGATTTAAATATTCGCCAAGCAAACAAAATGAAAACGAAAGCAAATCCATTTAATTGTTGTGAAAAGCCTTAGTTTTGTAGTGAAAGGTAATTTATTGTTGAAAAGCAAACCAATACAATTGACGCTGACAACTATGTAATATGTCAAAACAAATGCGCTGAAGTGTTCGGAGAGAAATATCAATCTGAACACAAAAACGTCAAAAAAATTCTAGTTTGTCAGCCCTGTGTAAACATCATTCGTAGACCTTTTAGCGGTTTGACGTTTAAAGGTATCACATACTTCTGCAGGCCAAACATTACAGGATTGAGGTGGGAATTGGATCAGAATTCAGTGATTTGTATTTTAGAATTAGTTTATTAATATCATAAGAACCTTTTCTAAAAGTTAAACATATAGAGAAATAATAGAGATAAATACATCTGTGTATAGAGTGATGTCCTTTTCCTGGTTTCTACATCTGACTCAACTAGACCAAGACCTGTAAATTGAGAGGGAAATTAGGGGTTTAATTACATGATTTGAAGCATAAATGAATGTTTCATGAATATTACATAATACATTTGTATGTATGTAGGTATCTCCTATTCCACAGCCAATCCTTGAAGTGATTCAATGTATTGGTATCAAAGCTATTTGCAGCAAGCTAGCAATATCCCACAACAATACTTAACCGTGTGTTCTATGAAACATTCATAATCGGCTATTTTGATCATGTGCTGTTTTTAATGAAAGAAAGTTAGGATTTATTTAGCCGACATTTTGATGGGAGCTGCTGCCTTGGTCAGGGAATCTTTATTATTAAATTATAGAATTTTTGTTCATTAAAAACACCACATGAACAACAAAGTTGAGTAGAGAGCTAATATTTCACACGACACTATAGTACTATAAATATAACTTAACCATATAACCACCATTTTATTGCTTAAACTGATTAATAATAATTGTATCTATAAATTTGCATACAAGAAATCTAAAAATATGTTACAAATATGGCACATTGTACAATTCATCCCACTTTTAATAGATTTCTCATACAATACAACGTTTGTTTGGCCTACAGAAGTCAATGACATCTTAAACGTCAAATGGCGAAAAGGTCTATAGCACATACACCAAATTCACAGTCAACTGTCAGAAAGTGCTTACTAGTGGAACTGTCATCTTAATCGTTCCCAATCTCATATCAAACATCTCCCTATCTTTGATAGACAGTTTATTATTGAACTATGTACTTCCTTTTTTAACCGCTTTTATTTTCGTACTCTTATGTCAATAAGTGTGTGTCAAGATTAGCATAGATTGTATAAAGCACACTTCATAAAATTATTTTTTCTTACCCGTCATTTAAAGTCATTTCTTATCTCTGGCCTTTCGTATAGCTTTTTATTTTTAACACTCTCTTATTTTCTAACCTAAATATGATAATTTGTTTTGATTACTCATTGAATGTCACAAACAAAAAACTGCTAAAAAAATTCAAACACCTATTTCCATTATCAGCCAGACATCAGCTGTTTTAATTTAAACAAAAATAAACTATTCCCTCCAAAGTTCAAAATCGGTAAACCAAACAATAATAGGTCAAAAATAGTCATTTGAAATTCATTTTGGACTGGAACTTGCATGTAATTCATAAATACTCACAAGGTAGTGTTTTTTTTTCTATTTCGTCTTTGTCTTTGATTGGTGGTACCATTCTGAAATGACTTGGCAAATTGTTGGAGTCTTCTGACTGATTTGATATGTCAATGATTTATATATTTTGCTAACACGATTGCGATAAGACTTCCTCAAAAAAAACTAATCACGTGTAAATGTGCGGGGACAAACCCACGAAAAATACAAACAAAACGCGGAACTTGTTTGTCTCTAAAGTATATTGATGTTAATTACTTTTAGAACAGGGTGCCTTTGTAATTAGATTGTTCGAATTTGGGCCAAGTTTTGGTGTGTCGTACGTCAATTTGTTTATCACTAAGCACAAATGCTCATTACCTTTGTCTCTCATTCGGATTTCCGTGTCCGAGAGACTCTAAAATATTGTGGAGAAACACATTAAGAAAGGTTTCGGATAGGGCCAGCTTTTATTCATAAGTTCAGAATAAATTCTAGAATAGGAGTTCTCTTGGATGGATTTTCGGTTCTGTTACGGCCAGGGTATTCAAATAACATAGGGGGGTGTCCTTTTTGCAGCTTTTACATGGGCGGATCACCAATAAGTTGTTATCATATATGTGAGACATTTTAGAACATTCTTAGGAAGATGCCGCTACAATCCGGTTTGTACCATAGTCGTAAACATTTTGCTTTGGCCAAATTGGCAGTTGGTTACAATACATGTGTGTTGAAATAAAATAGGTTTTCTTGACTATGGGTCAAAAGACGTTTTGTCTGGATCCGGTGTGTTTTCAGTCTAAAGTGTCATTCGTGGAGTTGATATTTACTCTGAGGTAAGTAAACTCCTTAACCACTTCGAAGTTTATTGCAAACAGTGACGTTTTGTTCTAAACGGTGAACAGATTCTTCTTTGTTTGTTGACACCATGTACTTGGGTTTGTCCTCATTTACTTCAAGGCCAACTCGTTTCGCCGGTTCTTCAATTACTGTAAGAGCCTCTAGGACGACGTGTTATGAGACAGACACCAGCCTCCACTATCATTCCTAACTCATCACTTAATTTTATTCCTGCCCCTAACAGATCTTTTAAGAACCTTCCCAAGTGTCTTTCCCTTTACTACCAAAATATAAGAGGATCGCGTACTAAGACTGAGACCAATTTCACATCTAATATAAAAAATGTTGAATTATACACCAAAGACTTCGATTTACATCGGGACGATGGGCAGGATAAAGAGGATGACTTGGTTGGCCGCGGAGTCCCCTTGGCTAAACACTTTTCTCTCGAAAAAAAAAAATACAAATAAATTATTAGCGCGACAGGTCCATTAGCTTGGTGTAGATGCATAATTAATACTGCCGAGTGCCGACCCCTACGATATTGTTATCTTTTTAGGAGATTTCAACCTATACAAGCTTAATTAGGATATGAATGAACAATCTTTCTATACCACCAGTAGTGCCACCTCTGAAAAGGAAGTCATTTTCATAAACTGTCTTACCGATTCTGTTTTAATCAATTAAGTGGTATCACCAACAACATTGGCAGACAACTTGATCTTATCTTTTCCACTGATTTAGATAACTGCATTGTTTCAGCAAGGAATCATCTTCTATCCAAATTAGACAACTACCACACACATTACGACAACTACTCCCTATAAGTACTCAACTACCTGTTTAGCAACGTAAATAATAGCAATATCTCAATTAATAAAGCTCCTCAACTGTTTAAATCCTTTCAATTTTTACCCAAAAAAAAACACTTATCCTCCCCATATGGATATTATGAAGAGCTACGTTTTCTTCGTAACAAAAGAAGCAAGCTCTGGCACACTTACCTCAGATCACGTTCCAACACTGATTTTCTAACCTATCACCTTGCCTACACTCAGTTTTCTCAGCTATGTTAGTAACTCTATCTTAACTATTTAAACTGGATGCATTGCACCCTTATTTTCGATCCTAAACCATTCTTCCAATTCATTAATACCAAAACTAATTCAGATAACTACCCATCTTCTCCCGAACTTTCTCATACTTCCTTGGATGATCCTCAAACGATTGCAAATCTATTTCCCAATTTCTTCTCATAGAACCTGATGAACACTGTTTTTCTTATTTAAACAACTGTATACAAACTACGTTAGAGTCGATGGACATAACATTGGAACAAGTAAAAGATAAAATAAGTATCCTTAATGATAACCGCTGTCCCTGATGGTCTGCCGGCCATTCTTTAAAAAAAAAATTACAGGCTACATACATAGTTCCACCTCTCACAGCTCTCCTTAGCTTTCCATTTTACTTACTTACTTAACGGGCTCCCGACCCGTGAAGAGTCTCTGCCTGAGACACAGCAGCCTTCCACTCTCTTCGATCCCGGGCACGCTGCTTCCAGTTATCTAGACCAAGCGCTCTGGCATCCGCGATAGCTTGATCCTTAAAACGGAGGTTCGGTCTTCCTTGTCTTCTCGAACCTGGGGGCTGTGATTCGAAGATCCTCTTTGCTGGAGCATTATTGTCCATTCGCTCGATGTGGCCGAGCCAGTGTAGTCGACGTGTTTTGGCTTTTTGGACTACATCCACATCCTGGTACAGCTCATAGAGTTCGCGGTTATATCTTCTCCTCCATTCGCCCTCCTCGCATACGGGACCGAATATCCGACGAAGAATTTTTCTTTCGAAAGTGTTCAGTATTTGCTCTGCTTTCCTGCTTATCGTCCAGCACTCGGCTCCATACAGCAGAACTGGCAGGATCAAAGTTTTGTAGAGCAAACATTTCGTCTTAGGAGTTTTGACCCCATTTGTTTCGCCAAACCGAAGTAGCAGCGGTTTCCTAGGGTAAGTCTTCGTCGAATCTCCACTAAGTTGTCATTCGTGGAGTTGATATTTACTCCGAGGTAGGTAAACTCCTTAACCACTTCGAAGTTACTGTTGCCAACAGTGACGTTTTGTCCTAGGCGGTGGACAGATGCTTCTTTGTTTGTTGACAACATGTATTTGGTTTTGTCCTCATTTACTTCAAGGCCAACTCGTTTCGCCTCTTCTTCAATTGCCGTAAAAGCCTCTAACACGGCGCGCTGGGAGCGACTGATGATGTCGATGTCGTCTGCGTATCCCAGCAACTGGACAGATTTGTTGAAGATAGTGCCTTCCGTGTTTACACCTGCCCTGCGCACTATCTGTTCCAGCACAAGATTAAAGAAGTCACATGATAGCGCATCCCCTTGCCGAAATCCGGTGCATGTTTGGAATAGTTCAGAGGAACTGTTGCCGAATTGCACGTTGCACCGCGTGTTATCCAGCGTCACGCGGCACAGCTGGATCAGTTTAGCCGGGATCCCGAATTCGGCCATCGCCTTGTAGAGCTCAAGACTTGGTGCATGCACCCCACCAAAGCATCACCACCATGTTTGAAAAGCTCTGCTGGTAGACCATCAGAGCCGGCGGCCTTGTTGTTCTTCAGCTTTTTGATAGCTGAGCCGACCTCTTCAAAACTAGGAGGGGGAATGGATTCTTCATTGACTGGATGCGAGTTCTCTTCTTGCCCTATCACTCTCTCTACCTGCCCATTAAGTAGCTGCTGGAAATGCTGCTTAAATACATATATTATTCCCTGTGCTTCGGTGACTAGGTTTCCTTCACTGTTTCGAAGAGCCTGCGTTCCGGGCTTGAAGCCAGCTGCCAGTTGCTTGGCTTTCCTGAAAAACATCCGGATGTTGTTCCTATCGCGGGACTCTTCGATATCCTTGAGCTGGGAGGCTGCGTGGGCCCTTTTCTTCTTACGCAGGATCTTCTTCTCCTCCCTTCTTCTGGTTCGATACTCTTCTCTCGCTGCCCTTGTTTTGCGTTGCAGCGCTTGCAAGTGTGCATTTTCTGTAACCTTTTTCCGGCGTACGCATTCATCATCATACCAAGGGATCTTTTTGGGTGGTGGCTGGTAGCCTATGGTGGTCTCTGCTACCCCTTTGATGATGTCTCGATACTGGTTCCACAGATTGTTGGCGTTTGTGGATGGTGAATGCACAGCGGAGAGTCTCTCACTCAGGCGCTCCCTGTAGGCTCTGGCTACTCCAGACGTGCTAAGGCTTCCAACGTTGAATTTCTTTTTCTGGGCGGTCTGCAGCTTCTTCTCATTGGATAGTCGAGCTCTGAACTTAGCTGCAACAAGAAAATGGTCAGAGTCGACGTTTGCCCCTCTGAACGTTTGCACATTCAGAATGTTGGATGCGTGCCTCGCATCTATTAGCACGTGGTCGATTTGGTTGGCGGTTCGACCATCTGGAGAGCGCCAGGTTGCTGTGTGGATTCGTAGTCTTGGAAACCTAGTGCTACTTATCACCGTATTACGAGCTGCTGCAAAATCGATTAGCCGGAAGCCATTGTCTGTTGTCGTGTCGTGGAGGCTGTGCTTTCCAACTAATCCGCCGAAGATGTTTTCCTTACCGATTTTGGCATTGAAGTCCCCGAGTATGATTTTGACATCATACTCCGGACAGGCTCCGTAGGCTCCGTCCAGGAGGTCATAAAACACCTCCTTGATAGAGTCTTCAGCTTCGTCGGTAGGGGCGTGTGCACATATTATGCTGATGTTTTGAAATGTAGCCTTGATGCGGATCACAGCCAGCCAGCTTTCCATTTTACAGGAAATTTTCCACACAACCTGGAAGAACTTTTACATAACTCCCTTTCACCAAAAGTAACGTAAAAACGAAATCTCTAGTTTTATCGATCCACAGCTAAGCTCTCCTGTATACCTAAGCTCTTTGAGGAGATTATGTACGTCTCAATGTTTTTTTTATTGCAGATCTATTTTCTCCCAAAACCAATATGAATTTCTAAATGGTAGAAAGGATTCCAGCAAAGTCTTCGATAGAATCTTGCACATAATTATTGTTATTAAATTAAAATCTTATTTTAATTTCACCCTCCTAACTCAGGTGCAAAAAGCTTTAAGACCCAAAGCAGCATGAATTTCAATTGTTTCCTCTAGTGCAACACCACTGTTTTGTCAGTCAAATCAGATGTGTTTGCCTCGTTCGGACACCCTATATGTACTTAAAAGATCATAAAACTTCAGCTAGCAGTTTCCTAGGAATTGTTAGATTATCGCTAAACAATTTTGCAATATTTGTGTCTATCTATCTGTCTGTTGTTTGGTTGGGTTTGGGAAATCAAAAAATTCCTTTGTTTGAACACGTTTACCTATTATTACCCTCATTCATAATATTCTCATATTGTCAGTTAAACCAGGAAAATTCAAATCCGCACTATACTCGTACATTATTAAAAGAGATGAAAAATTAGAAGTTAGTAGTACCTATGTACATCTCTTATCAAAACTATAATATGTATATTGCTAGTGTTAAGGTACTACATTTCGATGAATTTAAACCAGTCAAATCCGGAATAAATATTGTTCTATCACATCACACTTTCATTGAATTAAATTAAGATAAACCATCTGTTATGCAACATACTCGTATCTCTCATTTCTGTGGAATACAAAATTGATTGAACCTATCGCGGTCGATAGAGTCGTTGACAATTAAAATGTAGAAATGCCCGCATGTTTTATGAACTACCGTATCTAAATGGACAGATTTACATGTGTATACTTCAATTGATAATTTATTCGATTTAGTACTTTGAGGTTTTATTATTGCCTTCGTCATGTGTTTTATGTCGCAAGTTGTTGACTCATTTTATTGCAAAAGCATGAAGGAACTGTGAGTACGATACAATATTTGTATCACAATAAATGGCACACAAATTGACGTTCTGTTAATAAGATATCAATGTGGTCTAGAGAATATACATAACTGATAATGTGGATTACCTTGCATTCGACAAAGGAATGGAAATCAAATATTGAATGACACACTAGGAGGAGTATATGCAATGGTTACACTTCAGGTCAGTTACTTCAAGAAGACTATTGTATTTATCTTAATACTTATTATTGTGTGAATTAAAACAACTTAAAAGTAAATATAAGTATTTGCATTGTGACTACGTATGATCGACTTGACTTAGGTAAGCACGCTGCGGAATGGCGTTCCATCCAATATCGAAAAGCAAATAACTTGAGTTGAACTCGCCTTCCGATCTAGAGTAAATGCAAACTATTGATAGTAGCATAGGAAAAAATGCAACTTCATGCTCGAAATAGAAGTACTTGCTACCTTAGAACAATCGCATAATGAAGATTTTTAGCCGATGTACGATGTATCTATATATACTGCAAACATTTCCTTGAGAGATACGTATGTACATCTGTAGATCGTGCACTTTAGAGTTTAGGTTAATTTCCGATTTTCAAAATAAATAAAAAAAATGCATTCTGCGCTAATTCGGGTCAATGCCAAAGTATGTAGACAACGCGTAGCTTCAGCGAAAACAACGAGATTTGTAGATTTGTCTCCCAGATGAGCTGTCATTATGCATCAGCACAATCTTTCTATTGTGCTTTCCATATACGTTACTTACTTACTTACTTAACGGGCTCCCGACCTACCACTCTCTTTGATCCCGGGCACGCTACTTCCAGTTGCCTAAACCAAACGCTCTGGCATCCGCGATAACTTCATTCTTAAAACGGAGATTCGGTCTTCATTGTCGTCTCGAACCTGGGGGCTGTGATTCGAATATCCTCTTTGCTGGTGCATTATTATCCATTTGCTTTGATGTGGCCGAGTCAGTGTATTCGACGTGTTTTGACTTTTTGGACTGCATGTATGTACATCTTGGTACAGCTCACCGAGTTCGTGGTTGTATCTTCTTCTCTATTGGGGCATATGGGACCGAATATTCGATGAAGAATTTTTCTCTCGAAAGTGTTTAATATCTACTCTCCTTTCCTGCTTATCATCCAACACTCGGCTGCATACAGCAGAACTGGCAGGGTCCAAGTTTTGTAGAGCATGCATTTCGTCTTCCCAGTTAGGAGTTTTGAACCCATTTGTTTCGTCAAACCGAAGTAGCAGTGAATCTCCACTAGATGTCATTCATGATTGGAAGAGGTTCGTAAACTCCGTAACCACATCTGAGTTACTGTTGCCAACTGTGACGTTCTGTCCTAGACGATGCACAGATGCTTCTGGAGATGGGGCATACGGAGCAGATAGTCCAGTCAGCGGGCATGGCTTCATCCACCCATACTTGGGTAATGATTTGGTGGATGCACCCTACCAAAGCATCACTACCATATTTGAAAAGCTCTACTGGTTGACTATCAGAACCGGCGGTCTTGTTGTTCTTCAGCTTTTTATATTCAACAGTCATCATTATACCAAGCGCTTTTTTTGATGGTCTCGGCTACTACTTTGATGATGTTCCACAAATTGTTTCCACAGATTGTTGGCGGTTGTGGATGGTGAATACACAGCGGCGAGTCTCTCGCTCAGACACTCTCTGTAGGCTCTGGGTAGTCCAGTAATACTAAGGCTTCCAACGTGGAATCTTTTTTTCTGCACGGTTTGCAGCTTCTTCTCGTTGGATAGACGAGCTCTGAATTTAGCTGCAACAAGAAAATGGTCAGAGTCGACGTTTGCCCATCTGAAAGTTTGCACATTCAGAATGTTGGATGTGTGTCTCGCATCTATTAGCACGCAGTCGATTTGGTTGACGGTTCGACCAGCTAGAGAGCGCCAGATTGCTGTGTGAACTCGTAGCCTTAGAAACATAGTGCTACTTATCACTGTATTGCGAGTTACTGCAAAATCGATTAGCTGGAAGCCGTTGTCAGATGTCGTATCATGGAAGCTGTGTTTTCCGGCTAATCCGCCGAAGATATATTTCTTACTGATTGATTTGAAGTCCCCGGGCACTGTGTTCATACTCAAACCAGTTGTAAATAAAAAACCCGTTTTACGAATCCTGGGTCTTTTGAATACACTTGTGAAAGCATTTTTTTTTTTGACAGTGCTTAATAATCACGTGAAGTCTTTACAAAGTTGTTTTTAAAAGTAGATGAATGAACTAGAACGACCAAATCACTGGTGTACTAAGACGCTATTGAAGTTCTATCACCTTTAATGCGAAGAGGTATTCTGTGTCCCAAACGTTAATTCAACTAAAATCTAAGAAAGCCTCAATTTAGTATCACAAAACTATGTTTGAGAACTCGTGTGTGGGTGTAGAGATATATAACTTAAAAAGTGGCTAAAACTGTTTGCGCTTTCTTAAGCTACAATTCATAGATATCAGCTCTCAACAATTGTATGGGCTAAAATTATTCCTTCATTAGCTATGGTGAAACAATCACTTTTAATAACTTTTTGTGAAAACAATTAACATTATTAACAATTGCTTGCAAGTCGAGGAACTGACTGGTGTTTATGCAAAAATGGATGCATGAAACGAAATTTACTTTAAATATTGCGCGCTAGATTATGAACATATCTAGTGACCAGTGACTGTAGCTAATAGTACCCAAAAACAATATTCAAAAACATAGTACATACATATGTATGTGGCACAAAAGGTCCGCATGGGACTCAGGGTCTAACTTCTCACAATAATTCGTGTGGTGCATTTGATATTCTTCACACGAATGTAAGAGACCTATTGTTTAATGCCGTGTCTGAAGGTCAAATTTCGTTTTCAAAGCATTCTTATAGCTAATAGATTAAATTAGATTGTGAAGCTAATATAAAATAAATAAACTAAGCTTAATTAGTAGTTTCCCACATGCATTCGAGATTTTTTGGTCAGGTTAGCTAAAATATGTGTCCAAATATAATATATAGATATGTATGTCCGAC
The DNA here is from genome assembly GCA_905220385.1 of Xylota sylvarum. Classification (NCBI taxonomy): domain Eukaryota; kingdom Metazoa; phylum Arthropoda; class Insecta; order Diptera; family Syrphidae; genus Xylota; species Xylota sylvarum. Next base: position 12,404,284 of record LR999960.1, read on the forward strand.
TGGAGAGCTTGTAGAGTTATTTCGGAAAATGAAATATTTTTTTGAATCGAAATATGAAATTAAATATTTGGTAATATATATTTTTGAACTGAAGAAAAATTAGAGAACTCTTAATATGCTCCTCATCCCTTTATAAAATTCAATCTATTTGCAACCTATTTTGGTGTATTTGAGATATTACTTGCTCCTAGCAAGTTGAAACTTAACATAATAAACAAATATGTATATTTACGCATAGAAGAACTGGATCCATTTCAGTAAGAAACAAGTCCCTTTAATGAGAACCTACCACAAAATAAGAGCAGTTCAGATTTATGAAAGAATATTCTAACAACATTTTATTCTATACTAGGAGAACTAAGCGGCCAAAATTTAACCACATTCTGGGGAAAAGTTGAAAGTTATTCTTTTAATTTACCTATTTGGTTTAGATTCAAAACTGTTTTTGATATAATAAGCTCACCCACGACGTCTAGGTATACCTTTTGCATTAGATTAAATATAAAAAACCATTTAACATACGCCCTGCACTTCTACGAAACTTCACCATATTTCATAAAATTCGGTTTTGAAATAACTTTCATTTGTACTATTCTTCAACGTTACAAAGGGACGAGAATGATGCACTTGAATGAAGTACATGTATGTACCTATAATGGAATAACAACAATATTTGCTCAATTTGCTCCTTTTTTTCAGCTTTGCCATATAGGCTGCCCCAGTGTGGGGCTGTTGTCCTCGAGACTATACTTTGAAGTTTACCCTGAGTCCTTTGTGGACACCTTCTTATTTCTTACTAACCCTTGATTTAACCACCTCTCCATAAGCCACCCAGTTGTAGTAACACATTAAGTCGCTTTTGCATCGCTATCATTATATTAAAGATCCTTATGCTCGTTTTTCATTATGAAAAAACACCCCACTTTTGGGGTCATTTTTCAATGGAGCCATATTTCATGTAGCCATCTCCATGGCCTATATTAGCTTTTCTCGTCTTTCAATAAGGATCTAGTTTTTTCTTCCATACACTAGCAAGGCCTTTACGGTATGGAAATTGTTTCATCAGTATGGCATACAACTTATTAGAGACTTGGATCCTTCACTTCAATGCCTCCTCCGAATCACCTTATGAATAAAGCGTCCTAGATACTTATAATTTTGTATGTTCTTGGTGAAAATTTTCATTTCCATACAGTGGACTCTCGTTAACTTGAACACGTACGAAACCAGGTCCGTTCTAGTTATTGGGTTGTTCAAGTTAGAAAAAAAAAGGACCAAAAGAAAAAATAGTCCTCTTTTTAAATATAAATAATAAAGCACAGCATTTGCTTTTAGGACAAATTTGAAAAAAAAAAATGTTATTTTACATTGTTTGGCCTTGAACGTTATTTAAAGCCAAAGACTCTTGAAAACTGTCAGTTCCGAGAATGTTCTTTCGTTTTGGCTGGTCCATTCGATGGCTTTATCAAATAACAGTTCAACTGCTTCCTTATCAGTAACAATATTTTGTACGATAACAACATCATCAGAATCAGATTCATTTTCAGGCTCAATGTCAAACTATATCGAGAACAGAATCATCCTCATTTAAAAACCCATCGTCAGCATCATTCAAAATTGGGTTCCAGCATTTTACAAGAATCTGAGCAGTTACTTTATCCCAAGACTTTCAAATCAAAATGAAGGCATGGCATTTTAGGGCTTTGTAACTATTATTGTGTTTTGATCCATCGGTTGTAATTTAGCAGTAACGTTTGGTGGTAAGAACAACCATGTATCCGTCTAGAGCCTCTCTGCGGGATGACTTGGAGCATTGTCGATTAGCAAAAGTGCCTTTGGTACAAGATTTTTTTTTACTTGAGAAAAAAAACCGTTAAAAAACAAGTCTTTGAAGATATACATATTTTGTTATCCAGGCATTGGCAGGCTTTTGTATTCCAGTCGCATTTTGAAATTTTTTTAGGCAACGTGGATTTTTTGACTTTCCAATGATTAGGGGAACGAGTTTGTACCTTTGGCATTAGATCCTAGCAGATAGGTTACCCTTTGCTTTGGAATTTTTCCACCAGAAGCACTTTTCTTATTAAAATTGACGAAAGTTTTCTTGGGCAACATCTTCCAAAACAATGCAGTTTCATCAACATTATAAATTTGTTGCGTTGTGAGTTGGAGCAAGGCAACTTTTTCTTAATGCCTATTTTTTTTGAATTGCTCGATAAGCCCTGACTCTGCCACTAGTTTTTCTCCACTTACAGTTAATAAACGTACACCAAATCTGATTTTCCATTTTTGAAACCACGTAGAACTAGCGTTAAAGGAGCCCCCTGTTGTTGGCCCTCATATTTAACATACAATTGCTTAGCCTTTTCTTTTATAAGGTTTCCGTTAAATGCCACATTTCTTTTACGTTGATTCAGAAACCACCTATAAAGGGCGCTCTCTGTTTTTGGATTTTCAGCTTTTTTGCAATTCTTTCTGTGATTTGTTTGGCATTGCGCTTAGTGTCGCAGATTGTGCCCTTTGAAACACTACATTCCATTCAACACGCCGTAATGCTCTTTCCGTTTTTAATTTTTTCAATAATTACTGGTTTTTGATTTAGTATCAATATTCTTATTTATTGTCCTTTCTTTAAGCCCATTTTAACCATTATTAACCCTTTCCACAAGACTTTTTGTTTCAAATACGCACTATTTAACTTTTCACAGTAAAAATCACAGATTCTATGGGAATCCCCTTTATGAAAACCGTTAAAGTGAAGATTCAAATTTAAATCGATTTGGTTGTCACAATAAATTTTTTAAATTAAAAAGGTTTGAATTTTTTAATTGTTTAACTTATAGAATACATAATGAAAAAATTCAAGTTACCGAGTCTTAAGAACTGTGTGTTCAAGTTGTAGAATACCTATAGGGGAAAAATAGCATGTTCAAGTTATCGAATGTTCAAGTTTCCCAGAGTCTACTCTATTACCATCATTTTAATTGTTTCAACAGGTGTAGATTTTGTGAGGCCAGGACGTCTTTCCATATGTTTAAAGTTGTCTGTAAACCTTTTTTCAGACTGTGCAAAGAATATGTACAATGTCATCGACAAAAGTGCAAGTATGTAATGGGATTGGTTGTAAACGTCCATGTCCCACTTTAATAAATAATTTCCATCTTTTCCTGGCACTATTTGATTGCGTCATCCAAGGCGAAGGTAAACAAAAGTGAGCTTGTGATGCTACCTTGTTTGATCCTTTCAGATGTTTTAAATTTGTCCGAGATTCTTTTCCTACTTCTAACTACAATATATGTATGTCTCTTTGTACATAATTTTTATAACATTTTCAACTCCTTCAACCACGCCTTTATTTCTCAAACCCATCCAGATTTTCATTCTACATTACCTTTCCAAAGGATCTAAATACAAAAAATACAAATATATGGCGCGACAGGTCTATTGGACCCAGGGCCTAGCGTCTCACAACTACTCATGTTGTGTGTGTTATATACTTTACAGGAATAGAAAGGTTGAATGCCGTTTTCGAAGGGCAATTTGAGAAATTTTTCCATGACAATTATTACTGTCGGATGTTCATCAGACGCTCACAAGAGGTGGGGCCGTGAAAGAAATTTATGGTGTTGACTGGGGATTGAACCTCGTACCACTCGCTCCGTAGTCGAACGCACTTACCATTTGAGCTACGGCGCCAAAGATCACGATTCCAAAGAATCTAATATAATAAAATGTACATAACCTTTTCTTATAGTAAAACTGTAAATCGTTTTAAGCAGATAAGACTCTATTCTTCAATAATAATAAATTGTATCAATCGACTGTCATAAATGGTCGCATTGAGTGCATTCACCGATTGGTCGTCATTGAGGGCAATATACGTAAATCAGTATCAACCACCTGAAAAAAAGTAGGGAATGGTTAATATCTCTGCCCAAAGGAAACTAAACTTCCGTTTGCATGCATATCATAACTGATAGGGTTTTTTTAAAAAGAAACTTATAAAACAATGTTGTTACGATTCCACCCAATGCCACTTACACTGATTATAAACAACATACTAAGTGGTTTTTGAAGTGAACTTTTGATATTTCACAATTTCAAATAATATTCTAATAGATAACGAAATATTTATATAAAGTCAAATCATATGTAAGTAATAATACAAGTGAATGTTAAACTAAAGCCTTAGTTAATCTATGTACTTCAATATACGAAAGCCTCTAAGGCACGCTCTCAAATCAAGATGTATGCGTTGAGACTTCTAAGTGTCATTGTAGACTAGACTTATCTAATCTGCGCATCGGTTTCTACTTTAAATCGATCTTTCAAATCATCTTAAACTTGTCGCAGATCTATAATACAATATACTTTTGGGCACGATTTTCATCAGTAGTATGCGATCAACCGGAATGTATCTATGGTTCGAGTTTTAAATAATACCTTTCGTAGTCTAAGGCTAGGGTTATGTAGCAAGCGAGTAATATAAGCCCCAGCTCGCGCTTTAAAATTAAGTGCATTTTATCACAGCATTGTGGTTATGTAACAAAATATTACAATTACGAGCAAGTGCGGTTTTGTTACATAACCATTTAATTTTAAAGCATGAGCTGCCGCTTACTAGCGCTTGTATTCCTCGCTTACTACATAGTCCTAGCCTTAAGGGTATTTTAAAAAATCTTTACCAAAACCTCCATCCACACAAATGTTGGTATAGTTTAGGTGAGTCTATTGAAGATCGTTCTTGTTTTTGGCAAACTCTCTATTTCATGTCAAATTCAGAATAAAAGAAAGAGTGTTGCTTAGCTTTTTTAGTTCCAACTGTGTTCTTGGTGGCTTGTGAACTTAATTGGACAGTCTAGTGGATCAAATAGGGTCTAACAGACTTTTGATGAGAAACGGTTTCACATTTCAAGACACTACGTAGTGAATCGAAATTATCTTATCATTTTCTCACCTATTACGCCTCTAATGAGGTGTACAACCCACCATCATATCAACGCTGCTGATTTCGTATTGTATGCTGCGGGTTATTCATACTTTGAGTACACACTCAACCGATACGGTTGTATAGATATCGCATGGTGCTCATGAGTGTGGAATCATTGTTCGTATGGAATTTTTATTAGGTGTACACTACGTTGCGATCTTTTAAGTTGTGTTTTTTTTTTTTTATTTCTCAGATGTAAAGATCTCTAAGCCTCTAAGCAATTACATGACTCTACTTATTTGAAAAAATTTCCAACAGAAAAGTTTTCAAATTAAGCCCACTTACCGTGTGAAGAACAATTTTATTGAAAAATTAAGAATCGATCGAACTTTAACGAAGATGTTCTAATTGACTTCTCTACAAATCTTAGCGTGTTTAAGATAGTTTAATCAATCTAGATTGAGATACAATGATAACATCGAATGTAAGTATGTATGTAGACTAGAATGGCATATACATAATATTCCACTTTGGAACAAAGGCTGCTTTCCTAAATTCAACCAAAATCCGCATCGTGACTGCACATTGCATCTGTGCTGCAAACACACGATACTTTCAGTATGCGATGCGCATTCTGTTGCGTTGTGAATTATGACGTTTAGAAATGTTATGCGATGAGTCGTCGTTCCGGAGTACCCTTTTCCAAAATGAGAGCGGTTTTTGTATACATACATATGTATGTAGTTTTGCAAACTGCAAACGACAGCCATGCTTCACAGCCGCTTCTAAGAGACGATTCTTTATCCCTTTCGATCCGGGTAGATCACATACGTCCCAGCCAAAGTATAAACACCTAATATGAAATGGGTCTTATAAGTCCCATCTCGTAGTTTATACTTTAAATAAAATACATGAGTTATTTAAATTTTAGACTGGAAATTGTTTCACATCAATTTTCTGGAAAAGAGTAGTCTAAGAAAGAAGTTATGTATATTTTTCACCTTGCACGTCCGGATCGAAAGGGTTATGGTACTCGCACTCAATTGAAAAGAAACACCAGAGTGAATGTCCTACTTGGTCAAAAAAGGATTCGCTTTACTCTTTTTTCATCGATTTCCTGGCCCTTTGCTTTCTTTTCGAATTTTGGACGCTCCCTATTTCAGCGGAAGCCTTGATGCATCACCTTTTTAGAACACTATATTTCTGCTGCAATTGTCTCTATGGAGACTCTGTACTGGCTTTATAATGGCAGTACTTTTGTGCAATCAATTTCCGCATTTCCTGTACATCTTTTGTTTTTTTCCATTTTTTTGGAGAATAGTTAAGTAAATTGGTATGTCTAGACATTCTAAGAATACCTAACCTGGATTGATTTACACAAATATTCTTATTTATTCCCAGTAATTCTGTACCTGTTTCTAATTACTTTACCACAAACTTTGAATATATCCTTATGGGCATACATATATGAATGATCAATGCAAAAAGGAATAAGTGGCAAACAGACAGTTGGAACCAAAAAGTATTTCCCTGGTGCAAAAATCCTGCAATAATTGTGGCAAATATTGAGGAGGGAAAAAATCATACGAATTCCTCCATTTCCCGTCGATAAAGTCGCATTTAGCACATCGCTTATCGCTTATCAGAAACAATATTGGTGAAAGAATGCAGCCTTGCTGAACCCCACTTTGGACTTCGAATTCCTCAGACAGCCTTCCTCTGTGCGTGACATGTGGATCCATCGTATGTAGCCTTGATAATACAAAAAAATACAAATTTTTGGCGCAACAGGTCCATGGGACCCAGGGCCTAGCTTCTCACAACCATTCATGTTGTGCGTGTTATATTCTTCACATGAATGGAAGGGGCCTTCTGTACTCTGGGAGTCAAGGAGCGTCTTCACATTCCAGAAACCAATCTTAGACCGGGTACAATAGCCAAAGGTCGTCAACGTGTTGTGTCGGTTTCCGTAGCGGGCGGGTCTCGGTAACGCGGGTTGCTGGCCCAGGTTACCTAGTCTAGACTTAAGACTTTAGACAATTTCGCACTTGCAATTTTGGCCTACATATAGTTGCCCGGGGACCACCATGAGGAGGTAAAGCAAGCACTACATTACCAACTTGATTGTTGCGCTATTGGCCCAATCCATGTTTTAGAATATAATTGTATATAACATTTTTTAAATCAGTTCCTGTAATTCAATAAAACTTTGATAGAGTTGAGGGAAAAGAAGTAGAATTGGGTATCAAACGATGCGTTCCAGACGGATTGTAACTTTTCTGTTTTTTTTTTTTTTTTTTCGTTTATATTGCGAATTTCGAGACAAGCACGTGATTTGACTTGACACCAAACAGTATTCATACGATTGCATGTGGATAATTATTGACAATGTGATAAATATCTTTTAATTGGTTAATTTGGTACAATTTGTCTAGAAATGTAATAAAGATATGACGAGATAAGGTTGTGCTACATACATAAGTTTTGCGTCTTCTTTAACACGTTTACCACTTATACGAAAATTAAGACGAAATTTATATCTAGGAGACTACACGAAAAAAATTTGTGTCTCGCATAGTAGGTATTTTACATTCTTACAAACTAAGTGGGTCATACATACATATGTCTGTACATGTCATAGCCTCTCAACAATTAAAATTTCAAAATAAAATGCTACTATGAGAGCCTAAGGGTTTTACGATGAAGAAACCATTGAAAAACCACTGGAAAGTGCTTTGGGGATGTTCACTAGATATTAAAAATTTAGTACAACGGTAGACTGTGACATATTCTAAATTATGTATATACGGACACATCGTGTTTACTGATATGGTATGTACACCCCATGTGTTTCTGTAAAAGTTTGTCGGTTTAGAAAAAACATGCAGTCGTATCAACAGCGATTCAGGTTCCCCCCTTTCTTCTTTCACTTTTCCCTAAAGCTCTTCCCCAGTAGACTCCACTTACGACTTTCATAAAGCTAATTTCCGCCAAATTAATGCCTATCTGAGTAGGGCTTCCTTTGATTTTGCAAATTTATCCTTAAACTATGCCATCTCAAGTTTTAACACAGTAATATTCAACGCTATTTCTCTTTATGTCCCCTTGTATCGCCATAAAACAGCATCTACATCTCCTCTTGGTACAATCGCAAACTTCGCGGCTTATGCAACAAGAGAAACAAGTTGTGAGCAGTTTTCCTTCGTACCAATTCCGTTTCTGACTTTTCCAACTACCTTGGTTTTTGCCTTCAATTCAGCCAATTTTATAACTCTCTCTACTAGCTTTATCTTAATAATGCGAAAAAAAATCTGATAAACGGCCTTAAATCTTTTTTCCAAGTCGTCAACTATAAAAGAAAATCTGACAGTTACCCTCCCTCCATTTCCTTTGATAACATTTCATTACATACCATTGCCAACTTTTTTGCCACTTATTTCAAACAATCTTTCGCCGACAACGCCTTCGATCCGGATCTGGTGGTCCCTTTCTGTCTCAACACTTTGACTCTTATTGAAAATAAATTATTGGATCTTAATGATGAATTCTCGCCCGGCCTCGATGGTCTCCCTGCGTTTTTCTCAAAATATGTTCGCCCAATCTCTCACCTCAGATGTTTTAAATTTGTCCGAGATTCTTTTCCTACTTCTAACTACAATATATGTATGTCTCTTTGTACATAATTTTTATAACATTTTCAACTCCTTCAACCACGCCTTTATTTCTCAAACCCATCCAGATTTTCATTCTACATTACCTTTCCAAAGGATCTAAATACAAAAAATACAAATATATGGCGCGACAGGTCTATTGGACCCAGGGCCTAGCGTCTCACAACTACTCATGTTGTGTGTGTTATATACTTTACAGGAATAGAAAGGTTGAATGCCGTTTTCGAAGGGCAATTTGAGAAATTTTTCCATGACAATTATTACTGTCGGATGTTCATCAGACGCTCACAAGAGGTGGGGCCGTGAAAGAAATTTATGGTGTTGACTGGGGATTGAACCTCGTACCACTCGCTCCGTAGTCGAACGCACTTACCATTTGAGCTACGGCGCCAAAGATCACGATTCCAAAGAATCTAATATAATAAAATGTACATAACCTTTTCTTATAGTAAAACTGTAAATCGTTTTAAGCAGATAAGACTCTATTCTTCAATAATAATAAATTGTATCAATCGACTGTCATAAATGGTCGCATTGAGTGCATTCACCGATTGGTCGTCATTGAGGGCAATATACGTAAATCAGTATCAACCACCTGAAAAAAAGTAGGGAATGGTTAATATCTCTGCCCAAAGGAAACTAAACTTCCGTTTGCATGCATATCATAACTGATAGGGTTTTTTTAAAAAGAAACTTATAAAACAATGTTGTTACGATTCCACCCAATGCCACTTACACTGATTATAAACAACATACTAAGTGGTTTTTGAAGTGAACTTTTGATATTTCACAATTTCAAATAATATTCTAATAGATAACGAAATATTTATATAAAGTCAAATCATATGTAAGTAATAATACAAGTGAATGTTAAACTAAAGCCTTAGTTAATCTATGTACTTCAATATACGAAAGCCTCTAAGGCACGCTCTCAAATCAAGATGTATGCGTTGAGACTTCTAAGTGTCATTGTAGACTAGACTTATCTAATCTGCGCATCGGTTTCTACTTTAAATCGATCTTTCAAATCATCTTAAACTTGTCGCAGATCTATAATACAATATACTTTTGGGCACGATTTTCATCAGTAGTATGCGATCAACCGGAATGTATCTATGGTTCGAGTTTTAAATAATACCTTTCGTAGTCTAAGGCTAGGGTTATGTAGCAAGCGAGTAATATAAGCCCCAGCTCGCGCTTTAAAATTAAGTGCATTTTATCACAGCATTGTGGTTATGTAACAAAATATTACAATTACGAGCAAGTGCGGTTTTGTTACATAACCATTTAATTTTAAAGCATGAGCTGCCGCTTACTAGCGCTTGTATTCCTCGCTTACTACATAGTCCTAGCCTTAAGGGTATTTTAAAAAATCTTTACCAAAACCTCCATCCACACAAATGTTGGTATAGTTTAGGTGAGTCTATTGAAGATCGTTCTTGTTTTTGGCAAACTCTCTATTTCATGTCAAATTCAGAATAAAAGAAAGAGTGTTGCTTAGCTTTTTTAGTTCCAACTGTGTTCTTGGTGGCTTGTGAACTTAATTGGACAGTCTAGTGGATCAAATAGGGTCTAACAGACTTTTGATGAGAAACGGTTTCACATTTCAAGACACTACGTAGTGAATCGAAATTATCTTATCATTTTCTCACCTATTACGCCTCTAATGAGGTGTACAACCCACCATCATATCAACGCTGCTGATTTCGTATTGTATGCTGCGGGTTATTCATACTTTGAGTACACACTCAACCGATACGGTTGTATAGATATCGCATGGTGCTCATGAGTGTGGAATCATTGTTCGTATGGAATTTTTATTAGGTGTACACTACGTTGCGATCTTTTAAGTTGTGTTTTTTTTTTTTTATTTCTCAGATGTAAAGATCTCTAAGCCTCTAAGCAATTACATGACTCTACTTATTTGAAAAAATTTCCAACAGAAAAGTTTTCAAATTAAGCCCACTTACCGTGTGAAGAACAATTTTATTGAAAAATTAAGAATCGATCGAACTTTAACGAAGATGTTCTAATTGACTTCTCTACAAATCTTAGCGTGTTTAAGATAGTTTAATCAATCTAGATTGAGATACAATGATAACATCGAATGTAAGTATGTATGTAGACTAGAATGGCATATACATAATATTCCACTTTGGAACAAAGGCTGCTTTCCTAAATTCAACCAAAATCCGCATCGTGACTGCACATTGCATCTGTGCTGCAAACACACGATACTTTCAGTATGCGATGCGCATTCTGTTGCGTTGTGAATTATGACGTTTAGAAATGTTATGCGATGAGTCGTCGTTCCGGAGTACCCTTTTCCAAAATGAGAGCGGTTTTTGTATACATACATATGTATGTAGTTTTGCAAACTGCAAACGACAGCCATGCTTCACAGCCGCTTCTAAGAGACGATTCTTTATCCCTTTCGATCCGGGTAGATCACATACGTCCCAGCCAAAGTATAAACACCTAATATGAAATGGGTCTTATAAGTCCCATCTCGTAGTTTATACTTTAAATAAAATACATGAGTTATTTAAATTTTAGACTGGAAATTGTTTCACATCAATTTTCTGGAAAAGAGTAGTCTAAGAAAGAAGTTATGTATATTTTTCACCTTGCACGTCCGGATCGAAAGGGTTATGGTACTCGCACTCAATTGAAAAGAAACACCAGAGTGAATGTCCTACTTGGTCAAAAAAGGATTCGCTTTACTCTTTTTTCATCGATTTCCTGGCCCTTTGCTTTCTTTTCGAATTTTGGACGCTCCCTATTTCAGCGGAAGCCTTGATGCATCACCTTTTTAGAACACTATATTTCTGCTGCAATTGTCTCTATGGAGACTCTGTACTGGCTTTATAATGGCAGTACTTTTGTGCAATCAATTTCCGCATTTCCTGTACATCTTTTGTTTTTTTCCATTTTTTTGGAGAATAGTTAAGTAAATTGGTATGTCTAGACATTCTAAGAATACCTAACCTGGATTGATTTACACAAATATTCTTATTTATTCCCAGTAATTCTGTACCTGTTTCTAATTACTTTACCACAAACTTTGAATATATCCTTATGGGCATACATATATGAATGATCAATGCAAAAAGGAATAAGTGGCAAACAGACAGTTGGAACCAAAAAGTATTTCCCTGGTGCAAAAATCCTGCAATAATTGTGGCAAATATTGAGGAGGGAAAAAATCATACGAATTCCTCCATTTCCCGTCGATAAAGTCGCATTTAGCACATCGCTTATCGCTTATCAGAAACAATATTGGTGAAAGAATGCAGCCTTGCTGAACCCCACTTTGGACTTCGAATTCCTCAGACAGCCTTCCTCTGTGCGTGACATGTGGATCCATCGTATGTAGCCTTGATAATACAAAAAAATACAAATTTTTGGCGCAACAGGTCCATGGGACCCAGGGCCTAGCTTCTCACAACCATTCATGTTGTGCGTGTTATATTCTTCACATGAATGGAAGGGGCCTTCTGTACTCTGGGAGTCAAGGAGCGTCTTCACATTCCAGAAACCAATCTTAGACCGGGTACAATAGCCAAAGGTCGTCAACGTGTTGTGTCGGTTTCCGTAGCGGGCGGGTCTCGGTAACGCGGGTTGCTGGCCCAGGTTACCTAGTCTAGACTTAAGACTTTAGACAATTTCGCACTTGCAATTTTGGCCTACATATAGTTGCCCGGGGACCACCATGAGGAGGTAAAGCAAGCACTACATTACCAACTTGATTGTTGCGCTATTGGCCCAATCCATGTTTTAGAATATAATTGTATATAACATTTTTTAAATCAGTTCCTGTAATTCAATAAAACTTTGATAGAGTTGAGGGAAAAGAAGTAGAATTGGGTATCAAACGATGCGTTCCAGACGGATTGTAACTTTTCTGTATTTTTTTTTTTTTTTTCGTTTATATTGCGAATTTCGAGACAAGCACGTGATTTGACTTGACACCAAACAGTATTCATACGATTGCATGTGGATAATTATTGACAATGTGATAAATATCTTTTAATTGGTTAATTTGGTACAATTTGTCTAGAAATGTAATAAAGATATGACGAGATAAGGTTGTGCTACATACATAAGTTTTGCGTCTTCTTTAACACGTTTACCACTTATACGAAAATTAAGACGAAATTTATATCTAGGAGACTACACGAAAAAAATTTGTGTCTCGCATAGTAGGTATTTTACATTCTTACAAACTAAGTGGGTCATACATACATATGTCTGTACATGTCATAGCCTCTCAACAATTAAAATTTCAAAATAAAATGCTACTATGAGAGCCTAAGGGTTTTACGATGAAGAAACCATTGAAAAACCACTGGAAAGTGCTTTGGGGATGTTCACTAGATATTAAAAATTTAGTACAACGGTAGACTGTGACATATTCTAAATTATGTATATACGGACACATCGTGTTTACTGATATGGTATGTACACCCCATGTGTTTCTGTAAAAGTTTGTCGGTTTAGAAAAAACATGCAGTCGTATCAACAGCGATTCAGGTTCCCCCCTTTCTTCTTTCACTTTTCCCTAAAGCTCTTCCCCAGTAGACTCCACTTACGACTTTCATAAAGCTAATTTCCGCCAAATTAATGCCTATCTGAGTAGGGCTTCCTTTGATTTTGCAAATTTATCCTTAAACTATGCCATCTCAAGTTTTAACACAGTAATATTCAACGCTATTTCTCTTTATGTCCCCTTGTATCGCCATAAAACAGCATCTACATCTCCTCTTGGTACAATCGCAAACTTCGCGGCTTATGCAACAAGAGAAACAAGTTGTGAGCAGTTTTCCTTCGTACCAATTCCGTTTCTGACTTTTCCAACTACCTTGGTTTTTGCCTTCAATTCAGCCAATTTTATAACTCTCTCTACTAGCTTTATCTTAATAATGCGAAAAAAAATCTGATAAACGGCCTTAAATCTTTTTTCCAAGTCGTCAACTATAAAAGAAAATCTGACAGTTACCCTCCCTCCATTTCCTTTGATAACATTTCATTACATACCATTGCCAACTTTTTTGCCACTTATTTCAAACAATCTTTCGCCGACAACGCCTTCGATCCGGATCTGGTGGTCCCTTTCTGTCTCAACACTTTGACTCTTATTGAAAATAAATTATTGGATCTTAATGATGAATTCTCGCCCGGCCTCGATGGTCTCCCTGCGTTTTTCTCAAAATATGTTCGCCCAATCTCTCACCTCTTTCGCCTATCTTTTTCTCAAGGAGAATTTTCTCAGATCTGGAAAACCTCTTAAATAATCCCGATGTACAAAACGGGCTCAAGGAACGAAGTAACAAATTATCGTCCCATTGCTAAACTTTCCCATATACCCCATATACTCTTTGAAAGTATTTTATACGAAGTCTTAAGCTTTCTGTGCAAGTCTCTTATTTCCCCTAACCAACATGGCTTTCTGTAAGGTGGATCAACTACGACAAACCTCGTCGAATTCGTGTCATTTGCCCTCTCTGCCTTCGAGAATGGCAAAAAAGTCGACGTTATTGCAACTGGTTTCAGTAAAGCTTTTGATAAGATATCTCATAACCTGATCCTTTTCAAATTGTCTGCCCTCGGTTTCGAACCCATATTGTTTAAATGGATGTCTTCTTACCTGAAAGACCATTTTTATAGTGTTCGTTTCAGATCCGTCCTATCGGCCACCTCTGGCATTCCACAAGGCAGCCATATTGGCCCCCTTTTATTCATTCTAACCATAAACGATGTCGATAGGGTTACAAAACACTCCTTTCTTTTTTTCTACGCTGATGATACCAAATTTTTCAAAACCATATCTTCACCTCAGGACTAGAGCTCAATATCGCCAAGACACGAACAATGTATGACTACTTTTTTTTTTTAGAAAAAGGTGCACTACAAGTGGCAGTTTTCATTAACCGTAGTTGTTTTAAGCCAATAAAATCAGTTAGAAATACGCGTGCAATCGTGTTTGACATTAATCACGGCGCCTTATGTTATCGTGCCAGGACATAGTGGACATATGTATAGGCAAGGAGATGCAATGAGATGGCAGACATACTAGCCAGTAAAGGTTCTGCATTGACCTTCATGATGCCAAGACCATTCTGTAGAGTACCTATCAGCATTGCGAATTGCTGTGTTAAAAACTGGCTGAAAAACAAAGCTCACCATTACTGGATGGTAACAGACAAGCTAAAATGTTCATGTCAAACATCTCTCTTATAGGAACGAAGCAACTTCTAGGTCTAACTAGAAGTGAGATGCATATAGTGTCAAAATTCCTCCCTGTAGACTGTCAAATCAAGAAACGCCTCATGACTATGAGAATAGCCTGAGATAACACTTGCAGAATGTGCAACGAGAACGAAGAATCAGCAAAACACATCTTGTGTTACTGTAACTGTTTAATAGAATACGTCATCCTCACTTAGTCAAATTTTACCTTGAGGCAGACGATACATCTGCCAGCTTTTATTTATCACCGACATGAGCGAGCTCTAATTAGAGGTAATCACAATAGGCCCATTTGTAGCCGCTTATGATTCCGCCTCATTTTTTGATCTTAATCTTAAATCTATATTGTGCCTTTAACACGACAAATACATGCTACGTGACTGGTGTAATTAAATACATGTGTAGAGTCTCAAGCTCTGTTATCGAGTTTAAAGTGCGGGTTCTAGGTTAAATTTTATTTACAGTTGGAAAGAGGTAACGTAACACAGAAGTTCGAAACAGCTGATTATAATTGTCATAAAAAAGCTTTTAAACTAAAAATTGGTTTTGAAAGTGGCATCAAACTACATATATGTAAGTAAGCTCGATTCATGCGAGGAATACAGTACGTACAACACGAATTATTAAGAAAAGCTAAACCTTAGGTCATATGCAGACCTGTTGTACAAAATATTTGGATTTAATCCCGAGTGTATGAGTTCTTCCCTGAAGTAAATATATTTTAAAATTTAAGTCGAAGTCTAGGAGACTCTTCAAACAATTTATTACCATCAGTGCATTGTCTTCTAACAAATCAAATTTAATTCTGGCATAATTTGGAGTTCCTTAGTCGGTGTAGATAGATTAGAAACATTATTATCACTTACATTGAAGAGCTAAAGTTGCACGTTTCACAAATGTTATTGGGCTCTTAGAGAAACACAAACTTTAAGTTTCTTTTATTTATTTTGTATTAGAAACGAATAATAAGTAACTCAAATTTAAAAGTGAGTCTCCTGTAGTGGTGTAGCATCCGAGATTGAGGCAAATGAATCAATGCTTCACTTCCGTCCCACACTTCACTTCACTTCAACGCATAAATTCACGAACGCTTCTTTCGCTTCCTGTGACGTCTTTACTTCAATTCATCCCTATAGTTCTTCTTGTCTTGTGATCTGTTTTTTGAAGTAAAACTTTTAAAGTAATGGAAGTTTTTGTTTCAATACGTTGATTTGTCAACAAAATATCCCCTTACGGTGATACAGCCGCATCTGCTGCAGCTTGTATATCCGGTTTACTGACATCCAAAACTGCTAATTTTGCTTGAGATCGTTCAAATACAGTTGCTCTTCGAATCTTTCAATCGTTAGGCCTCGTAACTCCAAAAACTCCAAAAACCAATCCTTAAGGCCAAGAGCCCCTTCGGCAGGTGTTCATCAACCACTGCCACGATATCTTCCACCTCGATGTTCTTGACGTTCTGGTGCCACCTTTCGAATTCATCGCTTCCAAATAAGTTAGCTGGCTTTTTTCTTTTGCATCTGCACTTCGGAATGAGCATATGTGTAGTCCTGCCTGTCACCTTTAATTTTTCCACTCAGCTGCAGGAAATCACATCTCTGAACTTTCTGCTTCCGCCGTTCTATAGAGCCATTCGCCAAATAATGCCAAACTAGCCTCCTCATTGTCAAGATGCAATGCCCAATTATGCCTTATTGTTTTTGTGTAGCTTCTCTACACCTCTGCTCTACACAGGACAAGTTCCTGGAGCAGAATCGGGTTGTTCAAATGATTGTTTCGCACTGAAGGAGAGAATTTGATCAATATATCTAGCCGATCAACTTTTGGTGACGGCTCCGAACGTATCTTGGCCAACAGTGTATTCAATATGAACTCTGGCCATCCATACCGCATACGGAGTTTAGAGATAACCTCGCCAACTATAGACGGAACCAATAAATATGATATCACTGCTTCCAAAGCATTGCCTTTAAGAGCCCTCTGAAGTCGCCACATATTTTTTTCGTTAGTGAAAACACAGATTCGTGAGTTGTTCAGAAAGACACTAAGAAATAAAGTCTGGTTATCCGGAGAAGGCTGGAAGGTCGTTAAACAGTACCTGTCGTAGGGATAGTTGCTTTGTGGTAAACTTCACTTCTGAACCCTCAAGAGCGCATTCCCAAGACGATTCATTTGCATAAGTTACAAGTATCGTCTCATGAACAATTTTATTAGCCTTGTGCACCGATTTCGACATTGGGCTCTTGCCTAAGCTCATCGAGTAGTATATGGAGCTGTTGTCATCTTCTTTCATAAGTAGTTCATATCTTTTGGCAACGTACTTCTCCTCCTGTTATCTTTCAGTGATGAACCGCAATTCCGATTCCTTGCTCTTCTAAGTGTGTAAAGAGTTACTTACTTCTTTTTGCTTCTCGCCTTTCTTTGTGGAAAATACGCCTCCTTAACCAATGTAATGCTGGGCATTGACAGAGAATGTGCTCATAGGATTCGTCATCTTCTAAGCAGAACCTACATTCCGTTTCTAGGCACAGATTACGTGTTTTAAGGTAAGATATCGCAGGCCACAGTGACCTGTGAGAAAGCTCACCAGTTTTCCTTATCTAGATTAATGATTTCCTTGTAGGAAAAAGGTCTGATTAATCGCTTGGATTGCCTTAGCTCCGAGACATTTTCCCAGTGGGCCAGACAAAGTTAGTGTTCGCAGGGCTACTCTGGCGGTAGCCCAGTTGACACCACAGTAAGGTTCAAGTCCTATGAACGCAGATTCTGAGCCAGCCCTAGCTAGTTCATCTGCAAATTCGTTGCCTACAATTCCTTGATGACCAGGGACCCAACCAAGTTTCACGCTGTTGTGTCTGGCAAGAGATTGTAGTGCATCGTAGCAGCATTTGACTGATATAGAGTCCATTAAATTGGACGACAGCGCTTTAAGTGCTACCTGGCTATCTGAAAAGATATATATCCTAGCGCCCTTAATACATTTATCAATGTTTATCTTAGCGCAGATCTCAATGGTATGAAGGTCAGCCTGGAAAACCATGAGACATATTCCCATAGGTTTCGAGACTTTGGTGTTGGATCCGAAGACGCCAGCTCCAACTCCAGTTTCCATCTTTGATCCGTCTGTGTACCAGATCAGTCCTCTAGTGTCCAGTGTCGGAACATCATTAGACCAGTTTACACGGTCCAATATTTCTACCTCAAATAACCTACCGAAACAGTACTCCCTGACCATACTGCCAGGGATAGTACAGAACATGTCCTTTTTGGGAATTGAGTCAAGAATTTTCAGGTGTCCCTCATGGTCGCCTGATTTATACTTGTATTCTAGTTGCAGCTTAATAGCGCATCTAGCGGCCGTCTTCTTAATGAAGATTTGTAAGGGAGAGAGCTCTACAACTGCATCTAAAGCTGTCGTGGGGCAGCTGCGCATAGCACCCGTAATGCCGAGACATGCAATTGTTTGCAGCTTCTGAAGCTTCGTTGCCGTTGTCCGTTCAAGAACTTTCGGCCACCAAACAGTGGCCGCGTACTTGATAATGGACCTCACCATCATTGCATATAACCAATGTATCATTTTTGGACTTAGACCCCAAGTTCGATTGATAGACGTCTACTGGCCCTAGTGGCGCGCTCAATGGCGGACTTGATATGAGAATTCCAGCTAATCCGTTTATCAAGGATAACACCGAGATATTTAACCTCACTGGAATAGACTAAAGTGGTGCATTTGATTGTGATACGTCCTAGTTTGACCAGTCTCCTTTTTATAAAAGGCACTAGAACGGTTTTGCAAGGATTGATGGATTGTCCTTCTCTGCTGCACCATTCTAACACGTATGGTAAAGCACATTGCATGACACTAGAAATGGTCGTACTGTGTTTACCACTGATAAAAATTGCTAAGTCATCTGCATAACCAATGGCAATGTAGCCTAATCTCTAAAGATCGACTAGGAGATTGTCGATGACTAGTGACCATAGAATGTACTCCTCCCTGGGGCCACCCTTAACTGTAGTCACAGATATTGACACTCCTCCAAAAGAAGTAATAATTCGAATTTCCAGTATGGCCGGTATCCATTGGTTGGTCGAATCCTCGATACCTCTGCTACTAATTGCTCTTACTATTGAGTCATAGCCAGTGTTATCGAATGCGCCCTCAATGTTAAGGAAGGCACACGGAGCTATTTCTTTGGAACGTATAATTTCTTCTAACTACTTCACAAGATAGTGAAGAGCACCTTCTGCTGATTTTCCTTTTCTGTATGCAAACTGACTAGAGTGCAGAGGGGTAGACAAATCTAGCCGACTTCTAATATGAACGTCAATGAGTCTCTCCATTGTTTTGAGAACAAATGATGTTAGACTTATAGGTCTATAAGATTTAGGCAGCTCACTAGGCCTATTGCCTGATTTGGGGATAAAGATTACATTTACCATCTATGAAGCACGCGTATACTCCTTTATTTTTGGTCAGCTTTTTTTCCAGAATCATTGGTGCAACAGCACCGTGAAAATGTGGTCCTGTATACTATGTGCCGGTGTGAATCTGCTTTATACATCTGCTAGTTGCTCTTCCACCACCTTTCTGATCCTACTCTCTAATACCGTTTCGTAAACTTTTAAATCCGTGGAGAGTAGAGTAATGCCTCAATAGTTTCCGCAATCTTTTGTGTCTTCCTTCTTGTAAATGGGTAGTATAACTCCGTATTTCCAATCCTCTGGAATCTCCAATCTGGTCTAAACCATATTTAGGATTGCTAGCAGTTATTTCTTACCTTCTTCTCATACATATGTAGGTATAAGATATACATACATATAATCGGCTGTCCCAATTGACAGGTGTCCCAATAAAGCGGTATCCACTGTACATATTTTTTCAAACTATCATTAGGTTTTCATTTTATATTCAAACAAAATCATAAAAATTAAAAATTTCATAATTTTGCATTTTTTAAAACCGGTAACATTTGACTCTTTTCAGTAACGACGAATATGCCAAATTTGTTGATAAAAAGCCACATTATGAGATAGTTCCGACATCAGAAAGGGAGCTACTCCAACGGAAGTTATCTACTCCCAAAATAATCGAAGAAAACAATAATCCGCCCACGTCTAGCAAACGAGCAATAGGAAACCAGGTAAGGCAAAGTAGGTGAAGATCGAAGGTCTTCCACACCCAAAAACAAATTAATTATGTATCATATATTACCGTTTTCAACACTATTATGTTGGTGATACTACAAAGTCATGACCTTGCTGTGAACAGCTGGCCAAATTATTCAAGGTTGCCAGTGACACGTTTGTATATTTTCACCGTGGTATACATAAGATAGGGGAAAGGATTTAGCTTTTTTAAATTTAGAAGAAAAAATAAAACACATATGCAGCTAACGAAAATAGAACAAACAAATGAATGCAGTATATAAAAACTTTCAAATAATTGATAAAAATAAAAGAAAAAAGTATTTCCCATACCGGGAATCGAACCCGGGCCTTCTGGGTGAAAGCCAGATATCCTAGCCACTAGACCATATGGGATATGAGAAAACAACGGGCAAAATCTCTATATAACGAAATGAAAATGGTGAGAGAAAATCTTGAATCACAAAGTGTCTCTTAGTTCCACATTTCCATTCGTTCCACATTTTTCTCTTTGATGTTTCATACAAGGTTAATGGACGTACCGAAACGATTTGTTTGAATTGTCTTCGGATAATGTATCTGCCAACGATAAAAACTAAATGTTTTGTGTTTTTACGTCTTATCAGCGTTTATTCATAAAATCGAAATGTAGCGTTTTTAAATTGATTAAATAAACATTATCTGTTTACGTAGAAACGTAACATAGGGTGATTTACGCTTCGGTCAGACTAGGAGTACAATGATCGCGACGAAGTGATCGGCGATTTCAGTATTTGTGTACGTACTTGTAAAAAATAATCGATCACGTTGAATTAGAGTGCAATGACATTTGGCATCGCTTTAATCGAATTGCTGAATCTCTGAAATCGCTTTCTTCGTCGTTCTGTCGTACTTGATTTTGAAGCGATTTACTTATGTAAGGTTTTTATTTATTATCAGCGGTAGCCTGCATACGTCTACTTCATCGACAGACGGACTTTGTTACCGTTTTATAAATGTTTCACGCTGACGCTACTAGAGTCCGACCGAAAGTCAGTTTTTATACCCTATCCTAAGGGTATATTAAGTTTGACACATAGTTTGTAACATAGAGAAATAATCGAGATAGACCCTATAAAGTATATATATTCGTGATCAGCATCAATAGCGAAATCGATTGAGCGATGACCGTCCGTCCGTCCGTCCGTCCGTATGTCACCGCTTTTTGGGCCTTAAATTTTGGGCTAGGACGATGAAATTTCATATCTGGACTTCTGAAAAAAAGATACAGTACAAGTGTAAAAATTTTTGAAATCCGCCCACTGCCACGCCCACTTTTTCATAACTTCACTAAATTATATGAAACCGAAAAATTTTGTTAAGACCAAATATTTAGGCATTCAGATTCCCTACAATCCACCCATACAAAAGTTTTGGCCACGCCCACTTTTTGGGGGCGTTTTCATCATAAAACCGATTTTGATAAAATTTTGCATGTAACATCCTCAAACGTCCGAGGTTATAGCCATATTTGAGTACAAAATGCAATTTGGTCACGCGCACTTTATAGAGAGGAGGATAGGGTATCATACGATCCGTTCCAGACGGATTGTAGCTTTTCTGTATGTTTAGCTAAGTCGTCGATGTTGGGTCGTAAGTATATGGTCCTTTGAGACCATATACATACTTACTTACATGGCGCTACAATCCGGGGTGGACTTGGGCAGAGGCCAGTTAGTTCGGTCTTTGGCTAACTACCCACAGTTACCCACTCCAAGATGGTTGAGGTCCTCTTCCACATGCTTCCACATATGCGCGCCACCTAGTGATCTTCCTCTACTGCGTTTTCCCTCCGGGTTGGATTCGAGAATTTCGGACCGGACCGGATAGTTGATGTTCATTCGCTCTACAGCCGTATTAAACGACTGGTGCGAACTTTTCTGACCAGACCGATGTTACTGTACAGCTCGTAGAGTTCACTGTTAAATCTTCTCCTCCAAATCCCGTCGACGTAAATGGTACCGAAGATGGTTCGAAGAATTTTGCGTCAATTTTGGTCAATACGACCAAGGATATCTTCATCCGCCTTCGTTAACGTCCATGCTTCTGCGTCATACAGCAGACGTGGGATGACGAGGGTCTTATGCAGAGTCTCCTTAGAGTTTCTTGAAAAAGCTTTGCTACTCAATTGCATTCTTAGGACAAAGAAACAGCTATTGGCAATTGTGATGTGATGTTCTTGTGAGAGTTTATAGCGGAGCCGAGCAGACAAAGTCCTTGACCGGCTTAAAGTTACAGCTGTCTATTGATACGTTCTGTCCGATTCGTCGATATTGTCTGTCCTTTCTTAGTGACAGCATACATACATATGTACATGCATACATATATGTATGTAAGTATGGATTTAGTTTTGCCATCATTCACAACTAAACCAATTTTTGCCGCTTCGGTTCCAATATTTGCAAACGCACCAGTGACAGCTCGCTGTGTTCTGCCAATTATGTCAACGTCATCAGCGTATACACGTACTTGGACAGACTTTTGAAAAATCGTGCCTCGGGTGTTGGTTAGCGAGTCCCGAACAATTTTCTCAAGTATGATGTTGAAAAAGTCACAGGTCAGCGCATCAATTGTCTGAATCCTTTTTAGACATTAAAGGTCTCGGTGAGATTGTTTCCGACCTTGATGGAGCACCGTGCGTTCTCCACCGTCATTCTGCACAATCTGCCGAGTTGAAAGCATATCCTACTACAAATATTCGCGATCAGCAGGCTTGACAACGTTCTGCCAAAAATGTCAATTCATCGTTGTATGTAAATATGTGTACCTAGTTGCACAGTTAAAAGATTACTTTCTGATGTTGACTTATGGTTATCGTTTTATCCGTTCAAGTAGGATGTTACATAAATAGATACTTTTTCTGGTATTAAAGCGACATTGATAGAGTAGCTCGTATAGCTCGTCTCTATACAGAGTCATATTCAGTCATAGACGGCCTCAAAATCAATAAGATGGAGATGGAACTGAGATCTGCTGAATTGTGAATTTAGTGATAGGATCTTTGATCCTATGATTCATTGTGGAATTTCCTGTCCTGAAACGAATTGATTGCGACTCCGCTCTGGTTATTAGCGAAAAGTTTCAAGCATTCACACAATATGAAGGGCATGCATTCGCTTATCAGTATTCGTCGTTTGGCAAATATTTCGTCAGTGTTTCGAAGTTATTAGTATTTTTTCACACTAATTCATTCTTCTTCGTTAGGGTACTTGGAATATGTGCATTCGTACTTTTTGAGTGCAACAGTGGTCTGAGTCGATATCGGTCATGTTTTCCACAAGGAACATAAAAGGTACATAAATATTGATGAGGAAATCGTGTGTTTATGACGCTAAAAGTTCGGCCCCATGTGTCCTTTTAATAAACCCAACATTCCACGTGCTGATCCGAAGATTACTATCCCTCGTTTGTTTGTTAGAGGGCCAGATTATTGGTTAAAACACCTTGGATGGAGGACGTGGTAAACCGATGCCAGTAATCCACTTGAGGGATAAAAGTACGGCTGTGATTCTAATTTTGCAGGCATTTTTTCTTTTTTTTTGATGCGCTGGAAAAGTGACATCCTTTGGGGATACTTCGCAGCACGTGCTACGAGTTTGACAGACTCCATCCTACTGCACGTGGCTCTGTGGCTAAAACAAACCCCCTAAACCTATCCTGCTTCCCCCTACGGTGCCGCTGGTAAAGACATTCCTTCATAGGGGCAAGTTTTGATGGTGTTGTTACAGTTTTGTGTCACCTCGTCTAGGGTTTTAGCCACTACCACCACCATCGAAGTATCCGATTATGTCCACTACTCTGTGTTTCAACATACCTAAAACTATATCGTACCTAATGTTTCACAGGGCAGGACCTAGAACTGATCCCTGTGGGACTGCTCTTGTAATGTTATGTCTTTTCGGTCCTTCGTCCAAAATAACCTAATTAATTATTTGGAACAGGTACCTCGGCACTTGCATATTCCTCAGCGCTCTCATAATTAAACTCCAATTAGGCAAGTTGAAATCATTCCTGAGGTCTACCGTAACAACGGCGCACTACTGCTTTTTTCCTCCTTTCCATCTAGTCCCAGATATGACTTCGCGTGCAATATCGCAAATTGCTTCAATCGCATGCGTTGTGTTTCGTTTTTGCCTTAAGACATATTGTCGGTCGGAAAGTCCGTTATTTCCTTCGATGTACTGGTCAAGTCTCGCGAATAATTCTTTACAGAACTTTCCCTACTGTGTCTAGCATGCACAGCGGATACCGGTCTTTTGGGCTTAATACCAGCCTTTGTCGTTTCCATTGCAGAGGGAACTTTTCTTTTATTAGACACGTTGTGTAATGGGTTCAGGGGTTTGCCCTGGTTTAGTTTTAATGGACGAAGTTTGGAATGTGTTCACATGTGATCGTGCATTTGTTGTGCCATGGTGTCCATTAGATACAAAGTCTCGTTTAGGTTTGTTAAGTCTGTCTACTTGAATCTTTACCTCAGTAGTCGTGTTTTCTTTGGAAAGCCGGAAAGCCGAAGGCCTTTCTGTGCTTAAAAGAGTGAGTTTGGTTGCATATCTGAAGATTTGAGACAAGTTCATTAACGAAGCTGTTGTTTCATCAAATCAGGGCTTGTACCACAAGAGTTTAATTGCCCGCATTTACTACATGCGTGCGTCAGAAGATGTACAAACTGCCATACGCATCGTTGACATCAATATTTCCCCAACAAGAACAAAAATTTACTTTACACCATTTTACACAATTAACTCCAACTACTGGGGGTACTATCCAATGCGTAATCAAAAACTGCTGAACCCTAAACTCAAAATAATTGACCTTAATTTGTGTCACAAATAAAAATAAAAATTCTTGTATTGTCAACAATAAGTTTAATTGACCATATATGTACATAGTATCATACAACAATGACACCAAACCAAACAAATTAAACAAATTGTTGTACAAATATTTCATAAAAATAGAAAACAAAATTAAATAAAAAAAACTAATATTTTTAGATCATGTCCACATGTGCTGTATTGCTGTTATCTGCTGCCTGCGGTATGCCAATTGGATATTCAGCAGTCCTTCTTCCACAGTTGTACAATTCAACAACATCCATTGCCATCGATGTAGAGATGGGATCATGGATTGGTAAGGATATATATTTTTGAAAATATCGATTTTTAAATCTAACTAATTCTAATTTTTTTTCTATAGCAAGTGTTCACAGTTTAGCAACCCCACTTGGATCGATCGTATCTGGGCCTTGCGCTGATCTGTTTGGACGTCGTACAACACTTTTACTTTCTGTGATACCAATTTTAGCCGGCTGGTGTTTAATGGCATTATCGCATTCATATCATATGATCTTGGCGGGACGATTTATAACTGGATGCGCTGTTGGAATTCTTGGTGCACCGGCTCAGGTAAAATGAACTATCTATCTAGTTTAAGGTTAGTTTACTGAATGGGTTAATTGGATAGTTACGAATGCAATTTGCATTTATTCTAAACTTAATTTTAAATGCAATGGAGAGACTAGTGTGATTATAAATCAAATGCAAATTGTTTTTATTACTTATAATGAATTGATTACTGTAAAGTTATAATCAAAAGGTTAAGCACGGTTTAATGACCATTTACATAATGTACTTGTCAAACGAGTGTGATAGGTGATACTTGTAGTTACTGCGCCCTGGTGATACCATTACGATCGATTTTTTTTTTATTAGAATAGTTTTGACTTGTATACAAGACTTATTTACATTTATCGGTGATTTTTATTATTTAGTGCAATAATTGGTTATTGATCGACAAGCATGGACAGTTGCTTTGCTGAGTCGACTGCGTCTGCATTTGTTTTGTCATTATTTTTTTTAGATTGTGGATTGAGTTTTTGAACACATACCCGTCACGAGAGTTTTGTTAATAGCTGCCAACTTCATTCGATTGAACCTGTTTGAGTACGTATTCTGGCATGTAACATTGGATGCGTTCGGATTCCGATTCCCTAGCTATACATATCTAGTCAACTTTCTTCTGACTGATCAATCGAGAATTTTATAAGGTTACGTGTGCCAATCGACTAATTAAAAGCAACTTGACTTCGAACGGAATCCGAACACACCCATTATCTTAAGTAACCCAGCGTCTACACCACGGTTACCATTACTATTCAGTAGCTAGTAAAATGCCAATTACCATGTTTTTGAAACAATGACGACTTTCCAAGGCAGAGTGACCCTCAAAGTTCACAAGAAAAATTAATCTACCGATGTTATACGATATATGTATGTCCTTTTACAAAGATGGTATTATATACAGCGTGTAATCAATTCTCATATTATCCGCTTTCTTGTGCGGTTTCGATAAATCTATTGCCTACACCAGCAAGTAAAGAACAATTGGATGCATTAAAAACGAAATTATTCTTACTATTTGTACCTTCAGATTATTATTATAATTCTCCTGTTCCAAAACATATCCATACATACCTACATACATACCATCTCTTTAAGCATGACTGATCTGAAATAAATTATGAACACACAGCGTATGTTTTCCTCCAATGAAAAATGCAGATAAAACTCCTCTCCTTCATCCACTTTCCACTGCTGCCCAATCTATTGTATTAACTTCTACTGCCCACTTTTTTGGGGCGTTTTCATTAAACACCGAATTTCCGAGATCCGTTCCAAACGGATTGTAGCTTTCCTGTATGTTTAAAGATATTGTATTCGTCGCGTATTTTTTATAGTAGAGCTTTCTTAAACACTTTCAAATCTCGTCCTAAATTTTTGGACCAGAACTTATGCAACCAGAACTCATGCAAAGTGTACAAAGGCTTTATTTTGTCGTCAATCAAGAAGTACATTAACTACATTTCATGAAATCAAGTTATGTACTCTCGACGCTGTGTTATTATTCTTTTACCCATTTGTTCAAGAATAGATAGATACTCGTACAATGGAACCACCAATTGGTTCAAGTGAGCAGTGACTTACATAGTCACAAGCAGACCTGTAAACTTTCAAGTACCAGTACCAGTACCAGTCAAGTACCCAGTACCTTGTACTTGTACTTGTACTTAAAAAAAAGAAGTACAATGTACTTGGTACTTTAAAGGCACCAAGTACAAGTACTATTCCAAGTACTCTCTTCTAAGTACATGTACTGGATACTGTAATACTGGGCAGTACATTTGCAAGTACTTTTCAAGTACAATTCCTAACGTGGTCTATGTGTGAAACGTGTTAAGAAAAAGCATTAATCAAATTTGTTTTTGGCATCGGCAACTATTATTTTCAGTTCAGATATGCAAAAGGCCAATCAGGAGATCAGTTGACCACCACTTACTTGAATGCTGCTGCAGATAATGACAGTGGACGGTTACAAAGGTGATCCCGAGTCTCGACATATGTACGTATGTAGAAGAACAACAATGCTTTGATTCTCGGTATTAAGTTAGCTGTACTACCATGTCACACCATAGACCACGCAAGGAAATGTACTTGAAAAGTACTTGCAAATGTACTGGCCAGTATTACAGTACCCAGTAAATGTACTTAGAAGAGAGGACTTGAAATAGTACTTGTACTTGGTGATTTTAAAGTACCAAGTACATTGTACTCCTTTTTTTTAAGTACAAGTACAAGTACAAGGTACTGGGTACTTACACAGTACTATAGTACTAATGTATTTCAGTACTTTAGAACTCTGGTCACAAGGCACCCATGTACATAAATGTACCTACCTACCTACGCATTCGCCCTCTTTGCATAGTACCTTGTCTGCAAATTATGTAGAAAACAGGAGATCTAAAGATTTTGTATATACAGTTCCTACTATGTTTACATCTACTTTCTGCCTGTGCCTCTTACTTACTTACTTAGGTGGCGCTACAGTTCAGGGTGAACCTGGGCCTCAACTAACAAGCCTCTCCAGTTAGCTCGGTCCTTAGCTAACTGCCTCCAGTTTCGCACTCCAAGCTTGTTCAGGTCCCCTTCAACTTGTGCGCGCCACCTAAGGCGAGGTCTTCCTCTGCTGCGTTGTCCCTCCGGGTGTGATTCGAAGACTCTTCGGGCCGGAGCACTGGTGTCCATTCGCTCTACATGTCCTAGCCACCTCAAACGACTAATGCGCAGTTTTTTGACTAGGTCGATGTCGTTGTACAGCTCGTATAGTTCGTCGTTGAATCTTCTCCTCGAAAGACCGTCAACGCAAACGGGACCGAATATTTTACGAATAATTTTTCTCTCGAAACGACCAAGGATATCTTCATCCGCTTTTGATAAAGTCCAAGCTTCAGCGCCATAAAGCAGGACTGGGATGATCAAGGTCTTATATAGAGTCTCCTTAGTTGTTCGGGATAGGGCCTTACTACTCAATTGCCTTCTCAGCCCAAAGAAACAGCGATTGGCAAGAGTTATTCTTCGTTTTATTTCTGCCGAGGTGTTGTTGTCAGAATTGATAGCAGAGCCGAGGTAGACAAAGTCCCTTACTACCTCAAAGTTATAGCTGTCGATTGTGACGTTCTGTCCAATTCGTCGATGTTGCGTATCCCTTCTGGTTGACAGCATATACTTGGTTTTGCCCTCGTTTACCGCTAAACCCATTTTGGCAGCTTCTGTTACAATACTAGCGAACGCACCGGTGACAGCCCGCTGTGTTCTTCCAATAATGTCGATGTCGTCGGCGTACGGTAGTAGTTGCACAGACTTTTGAAAGATTGTGCCTCCGGTGTTGGCTTGTGAGTTTCGCACAATTCTTTCAAGAAATCACATGACAGCGCGTCACCTTGTCTAAATCCTTTTTTGACATCAAAGGTCTCGGTGAGATCGTTACCGACCTTGATGGAGCAGCGAGAATTCTCCAACGTCATCCTACACAGGCGAACGAGTTTGGCAGGGATGCCAAAACTAGACATGGCTCTGTATAGCTCGTCTCTATAGATGCTGTCATATGCAGCCTTAAAATCGATGAAAAGATGGTGGGTATCGATTTGGACGTCATGAGTTTTTTCCAGGATCTGCCGAAGTGTTCTTGATTTGATCTATTGTGGACTTTCCTGGTCTGAAACCACACTGATAGGGCCCAATCAGGTTGTTGACGAAGGGTTTTAGACGTTCACACAATATGGCAGATAGGATCTTGTACGCGATGTTGAGGAGACTGATACCTCTGTAATTGGTGCAATTGAGGGGATCTCCTTTCTTGTGGATCGGGCAAACAGTGCTGAGATTCCATTCATCAGGCATACACTCATCTGACTAAATTTTAGAAATGAGTTGGTGTATGCTCTCTACCAGGTCATTTCCAGCTGCCTTGAACAGCTCAGCTGGTAAGCCGTCAGGTCCAGCAGCCTTGTTGGATTTAAGTTTGGATATTGCTATCCTCACTTCGTTTTAGGTCAGGTGGACGGAAGTTTTGGCTATCATCGTCTATGTTGAATGGTTCATTCTGCCTGACAGCGGAATGTTGGTCTTCGTCGCCGTTATACAGTCTGCAGAAGAAATTTTTCCATATTCTCAGCACTGTGCCTCTTAGAAATGGTTAAAATTGATACTTCGCACATTTGGAATATATATGTAGCTCGGAATTTACAGGAATGCATCTTCGTCCCAATCCACACCCATCACACTTCTACCACTCTCTCCGTGGGACTGCCGTTTGTTATTACTTGGGGGGGCTGGTTAGGAATGTATTCTATGTTTCTTGTATTGCTGCTTCTGTTCTCCTTGCTTTCTCCATTGAGTGCGCAGATTTCTACCCAGTTCTCCTATGATCGTAAGATGTCGTCTATAAGGATCTGTGGACTCGGCAAGTTATTTCTACATTCTACGAAGCGACTGCAATGAAACAGTACGTGCTCTGTGTCTTCCTCCTGATGTTGATAATCTGGATATAAAGGTGAACTATCATGCCCAAATATGTATGTGTAAATATTTCCGATAGCCGCCGTGATCTGATAGGAACTGTGTAAGGTGGCAATTGCAGTCCCCTATCACTTCACACCTCGATAGTGGTGATCTGCTTGTAGGTCCATCTGCCTTTCGTATTGTTATCCCACCAAGCTTACCACATAGCTATTGATATTACCTTTACTTCCTCTTTTATTTACTTGACAATACCGGCTTCTTGATTGCTTCAGCTTCTCCTTTCGTGGATCCTTAACATCTCGTTCGCGAGGATGTCGATAGGGATCATACCGGCATTAACACAGGCTGCTTCATCTGATATTGTTCAGAATCCGTTAATTGTTCTTATCGCGCAGACAGTTTTCTTCGTGTTTCTATCGTCGCTAACGCCACCGTCCAAAAAGTGCAGCATACAGGAGAACCGACCTGACAACTCTGGACAATAAAATCCGTCAAGCATGTACAGACAGGTCCTCCTATGTTTGGTTGTATTCGAGAGAAGCCCGCCTGCAGAAGGGACGTTTTCTTGCTCGAGTATTCTACGTAGGTTTTACACTTTAATCTGTTATTTAGGATTACTCCTAGATATTTAACTGCTTCTTTTAATCTTATGGTCTGGCTGCCAACTCGAATGTGTATTTGAATATTTAACAGCCTTTCTACTTATTATAAGAATCAATTTGCTTACGGATGCTAGTAGATTTGTAATTTGTAATCTGGGTCCTACAATATTTGGCATTATTCTGGACTGTCCGGGAAGTTTTTTCATCTGGGTTCATCATGTGAAGAGCTTAGAAGATGAAGGGCCTAAGCTACATTTTCAAACATTTAAGTAATCAGCGTTTAAAGTAAAAGTAAAGAGTAATCAGCGAAAAAGTGGTTGCATGTAACACCTTCATCTTTTGCTAAATAATAATCTAGAGGCGATAGAGAAGTCCAGATAAGACAGAAATTTAAGTCTTCATATAGGACCTTCATCTGTAAGAAAAAAGGCAAATTAAAAAAAAAAAGTAGCATAGGTCCTTCATCTTCTAAGCGCTTCATGTGTTCTTTTTGTTGATATCAATCAATCGCACTGTATCTTGGTGAAGTCTAGGTGACAGATACTATTTTGATCATCGATAAGTTCCATAAACTATTGTAGGATAGGATAATATTTTGCGGAGTCTTGTAAGGGCTTAGTTTAGATTCGTACAAAATGTCAAATTGTTTTCTAATTTAACTTTCCTTTTCTTTCTACTGCAAGTTTGCATGAGTAATTTGAAAAATTGCTTTAAACGGCTTTAAGACTGGATGGTCTACCATAATGCAAATTTTCTGTTTGTATACATTTCTCAAAAGTTGGGGATTTATTAGATTAGGGATTTTAATTTTGGACATTTCGCTGGTATCCCTTTGAAACCACATTAGAGTTGAGAACTGATTTACGAGAATCTACTGGTACTCACGTTAGCTTCAGGACCATCCAGAATCGTCTTAACGAGATGGATTTTCTAGCACGGAAAAAGCCACTGCTGATCAGTGCGCTACAGTGTAGAATGCATAGCTCACACCAAGTTGGAATCCTAATTATGCTCGAGAGCACTGTTAATGCAATGCATTATAAAAAATTATCTTAGATAGTGTTGTACGAAGCATGAAAATGAAGATATCGAAACCGATTTTCAAAATGATTTAGCACCTTGCTATCGAGCAAAGTCTGTCAGTAATTCAAATCTATTTTTTTATTCACATTTTTGAATGTTTTGAAAATTTTATGATTTAACGTTTTTAATTTTCTCCACAAAAAAAATAAAACTTTGAAATAATTTGGGATAGAATCCCTTATTTGGCCGGGAAACAGTTCAGATCTCAACCCCTTCGAAAACATTCGGATTCTCTTATGGAAAAGAAAACCCAAGCAAAAATGCCAAAAACCATGCAACATCTCAAGAGCGTTATTGAAAATGTGTTTTTCAGGACATTAATAACATTTACCTCGGTAATCTTTATGCCTCCATGCCAAATAGGGCTCAAGACGTTAGCATTGTTAGGGCTAAGGGTGGTACTTCTTTATAAAGCTTAGGTAGGTAATCAACTGTTTTCTTACCCCGTAGAACTAGCGATCCCCACATATGTATTATTATTCTACTTTACCCGCTCTGCCCAAAACAATTTTTGGCTGCAGATTCAACAAACCACTTTATAACTAAAATTCGTAGCTTTAATAATATAGGGTGGGCCGTCTGTTGGTTGGCATTTTAAAAATGCTACAAAAAATACTTCAACATTTTTCAATAATTGTGGCTTTATTGAAAAGAGTAAACCTTCGGCTTAATTATGAAATATTTCATTGAAATGACTGCGTCGGCTGATTTGGTAGTAGAAGGCCATCCTGTCAACCCTCTTTATCAATACATGTTCGATGGTTTAGGCCCCAATGTCACGAATAGCTCGACCAACATGTTATTGAGTGCCTGAATTGTCTCTTGATTGTTCGCATAGCATCGATCTTTAATGGTACCCCACAAAAAAAAACTCCAACGGCGTCAAATCGCACCTCCTCCGTGCCGACCAAGAACCATCACCAAAACTACTGATTACACAATTATTGAACTGAGTGTACAAAAAATCGATTGTTGGACGAATTGTGTGGCACGTAGCCCCATCTAGCTGGAACTATAGCTCGTCCAAGTCCTCAATTTCTGGCCATAAAAAATCGGTTATCATGCCTCGGTAGCGATCTCCATTGACTAACGTTTCTTTCAATATCGTTTTGGAAGAAAAATGGGCAATAATACCGTCACTCCAGAAACCACACCAAACAGTCACACGTTCAGAATGCTTGTACAGGACGAACACGGAAATATGTATGTTCAGTTAGGAATCAGCAAACCAGTCACATGAACATTCATCGCAAACTTGCGCACACCAGCTGCAGTTGGTGCATTATTTCGACCGAAATTTCTTTTCAAAATTCGCACTGTTTCGGCAGTGTACCATCCACTTTGGAAGTAGCTTTGCAATTTTTCCCAACGTTCTTCAAGCGTAAATCTATCCATTTCGTACCGCGACAGTATAATAGGTACTGTGTTACTGTCAATTTTTTGAGCACATAAGAGCTGTCAGTGTCAAAATACCATATGATACAAAAAGAAACCAACAGATGGCCCATCATATACTTACATAATAACTGTTCACTTTCACAATTTTCAAAAAAGCAATATTCTGCAAAGATAACCCCTTACAATCAAGATTTCAGCTAAAGTGTCTCATATTCGCTTTCAATAGACTCACAAGGCTACAGATTAAGCAACCATACAACCCCACTTGTTCAAATTTTCACGCGCAATCTATTTCTATTAAAACTGATTTGTTGTTTATCATGGGATAAGACAAGAGACCTCATTCTTGGCGTAATATTAATTTCTTTACTTAAACTTGACACCCATTTGTCTCCCCACATAAACACGTATCGCATAAATATATCGAAAAGAAAAAAAAAACATTTCCATTGACATGATCAGATGTTATTATCGCCCAAGTTTAACCAAATCAAAATAACCTTATCACTCGCTTGATTCCGCGGTCAATAAACGTCCTCCAAAAGACCACCAAAATACCCGGCTCTTCCCAGCACCACATACATACTCGTATGTATGGATTTATAAAACTTTCTCACCCACATTTCATCACTTAAGTTAAGGCCATCGTAACAGTAACCCCCTTAATGTTCCAAAAAATTTACTTTTCGATCAAGTGACTTCCAAAATGTCACCCCAAAATCCACTCAAATCCAACCGATCGTACTACGCATCGTACTACTTGTCACGTAAAAAGCGCGTAGTATTACGCTGGAAGAGAGCAAGAGCAAAACTGTGTCATGGTCAATTCGCTCGTAAATTATCTTCCGGCAGATTCAATTGGCGGGACACCATTAAATCGCGCTCAAGAGAGAACGCGCGCGTCTAATCAACCAAACAGACGCTTGACGATCAGCCGGCAGTAGAGGATCAGTCATAACAAATGATTCAGTCGATCCAACCCCCACTGAATTCTCACCCCCTGATCGGTGGTTAGAAAAAAAAAAGAACAGTTGTCACAGTGAGTTCAAGATGTAGGGGCAAGGTTAGGTAATTCCGCGTGTTTCTGCTTTTTAGTTGTTTGTACTCTGGCTAAGGCCATGTCAGGAGGGCGGGGATGAAACGTTTTGGATGAATCTTCCTAAAACGATTTGAATCTCACACGGATAATCGAGTTTAATGTGATTAGATTAGGGGGAGGCGAGAGAGATTTATTATGATAGACCTGGATCATAATCAGCCGTATGTTTGAATGCTTAGTCGTGCCCCGAGAAGTGAATGGCGGCATTAAATCTAAGCTGCTTCTGCTACAACACCGAACCATTCGAAATATTAGCCGTTATAGTTCAAGGCGCCTCTAGATTTCCTTAGAAAATGAAACGGTATTCATTCAGTAATTTGTGAATCAGGAACCGTAGACTGATTGCACTAGCAATTGAGTCGAGAGTATGAGGGTGCGCGGATTTATTGCTCGCTTAGTGGAGCACGCTAGAGATAGATCACGGTCAATGACGTTGTAATTCTGACTTGACCAAGAAAGTGATTTAATCCGTTTTATTTACAGCGTTTGTCTGAGTACACGCGTCAATCGTTTGGCTGCGGTAGCATGCATTATTCAATGAGATGTTCGTCTTTCTTTAGTGATCACAAAGAATGAAAAAAGAAGCATTCGGTGGAACCGGCCGGATCCGGATGTTTGCATGAACTTGAGCTTGAAAGATTGTGATGCAAACAATGTGATTGTGATACTTGTAGGATCTGTTTTATATTATTCCAGACGTATCGGAAAGGTGACGAAGGCCCAGGTGACTGGAAAACCCAGGCTGGTTAGTAAGGACACATTTTGGTTTGCATTAAATACTAGAAAGTGTGGACCTTAGCTTAGTGGTTAGTGCATCGAACAACTGAATATAAGGGCCTTTCTGGCAATTTTTTATTTGAGAAGTTATACTTTCGGATGTTTGTCAGACGCTCGCGAAAATTCATGAAAGAATTTTTAGGTGTTGTCTGGAGATTGAACCTCCAACCCCTTGCTCCGTAGTCCAACGCACTAACCATTTGAGCCACGGCGCCCATAAGTCTGGCAACTGTCCTGAAAAATTTGAAGAAAAAAAATTCAAAAATGCGGTGCGAGCGATCTGTACGGGACCCAAGGCTTCTAGCTTCTCACTCGCATTCGCGTACATGTTGTGTGTGCTATATTCTTCGCACGAATGCATCATTTCTTACTGTTCAATGCCGAGTCTGTAGTCTGTAATATTTGACTCTTTACCCTAGTCTTTGCCAGACTTTAAGAATTTCAATTCAGTCTTTTGTTTCGGGCAACTCCTACATGTACCACATATTTGATCACATCGAAGCACTCTATAGCACAGAATCTATGTTCAACAATCTCCTTCTTATAAAATGTACGAATACTGATTTGCTAGCGCTCTGCAATAAATCACAGACATTGTGTTTAACTAATGTCGCAACTGATAATAAGAAGGTCAAGAGAATGTCACTATGGGTGCAACCTTTTGTTGCTGCTACCGTGACAGAGAGCCCCCAGATATGAATGTGACTTTAGCTTTCTGAGTATCGCACTACTTAAATCCTCTGTAATTTAATTGATCGATGCATCAACATCGAACGGTGCTAGGCCCATTAGTCAAGCCTACTTTAAACCCACGATGAAGCTTTAACAAGGCAATGTAAAAAAATATCTGGGAAGAACACCTGGCTTTTCAGTTGGAGAGTAACAGTCAGACGAACAACTTGTCTTTTTATACGAGCGACATCATTTAAATGATAGCCCAACTCTCGTTCCCTAGTTCCATCCATTATCGATTCTTCTTAGAATATCGGATGTCGAATGTAACAGCAAGACTATCGGGCTACTCAACGAACAATGCTCGGAAGTTTTATTAAAAGTAAAAAGCAACGTATCAAGGCAACAAGACCTCAAGCAAGGAAACCTTGTAGTTGAGCCACAGTCGGATGTTGAGGATATGAAAAAGCCACTTCTGCAGACTATTAAACGGCGATGAAGACCCAAATTCCACTGTCAGCCAGAAAGAACCATTCGACTTGGACAATGGAAACCAAGACTTTTGTACACCCGACTAGAATGAAGTGAGGATAGCAATATCCAAACTCAAGTCCAACGAGACTGCTGGACTAGACGGCCTACCAGGCTAGCTATTTAAGGCAGCGAGGAATGGCTTAGCGAGAAGTGGCTTATACACCAACTCATTTCCAAGATTTGGTCGAAGGAAAGTATGCCTGATTAATGGAACCTCAGCATCCTTAACCCGATGCACAAGGAAGGAGACCATCTAAACTTCGCCAACTATAGAGGCATCAGTCTCCTGAACATTATTACATACACGATCCTATTGCCCGTGCTGAGTGAACGCATTTGTCAACAAGCTAGTTGACCCATATCAGTACAGTTTTAGGCCCGATAAGTCGATACCCGACCAAATATTCACACCACGGCAGTTACTGGAGAAAACCGAAGAAGTCCAGATCAATACCCACCATCTTATTATCTATTTCAAGGCCGCATATGACTGGATTTATAGAGACGAGCTATGTCTATCCAAAATCATCAGATTGTCAAGAATGATAGTGGAGAAAGCTCGCTCCTCCATAAAGGTCGGAAACAATCTCACCGAGACCTTTGATGTCAAAAAAGGATTCAGACAAGGTGATGCGCTGTCAGGTGACTTTTTCAACATCATACTTGAGAAAATTATGCGAAACTCGCTACCCAACACCAGAGGCACAATTTTCCAAAAGCATGTCCAATTACTTGCATACATTGATGACATTGACGTGATTGACAGAACACAGCGAGCTGTCACTTGTGCGTTTGCAAATATTGGAACAGAAACGCCAAGAATGGGATTATTGTGAATGCTGTCAACAAGGAGGGACAGACAATATCGACGAATCAGACAGAACGTCTCAATAGACAGCTATAACTTTGAGATAGTTAGGGACTTTGTCTACCTCGGGTCCGCTATAAATTCTGACAACAACACCACATTAGAAATCAAACAAAGAGTTACACTTGCCAAACGTGTCTTTGGCCGAGGAAGGCAATTAAGTAGCAAGGTCTTGTTAAGAAACACTAAGGAGACTCTATATAAAACCCTCATCATCCCAGTCCTCCTGTATGGTGCAGTAGGATGGACGTTAACGAAGGCGAATGAATTTTTGTCGTTTAAACGCAACGTTCAACCTTGGTCGTTTTGAACGCAAAATTTTTCTGATGATTTGCGTTGACGGAATTTGGAGAAGGAGATTTAACAGCGAACTCTACGAGCTCTACAACGACATCGACCTGGTCAGAAAAGTACGCATCTGTCGTCTAAAATGGCTAGGATATGTAGAGGGAATAGACATCTACGCTCCGGCCCGAAGAGTCTTTGAATCCAACCCGAAAGCAGAACACAGTACAGGAAGACCTTGTGGACTTGTGGCGCGCACAAGTGGAACAGGATCTCAACCAACTTGGAGTGCACAATTGGAGGTAGTTAGCTAAAGACCGCGCTAACTGATGAGGCTTGTTTGTTGAGGCCC
The DNA here is from genome assembly GCA_905220385.1 of Xylota sylvarum. NCBI lineage: Eukaryota > Metazoa > Arthropoda > Insecta > Diptera > Syrphidae > Xylota > Xylota sylvarum. Next base: position 12,441,848 of record LR999960.1, read on the forward strand.
AGGTTCACCTCGGACTGTAGCGCCACCTAAATAAGTAAGAAAGGAAACTACTAAAGCTGCCTTGTATATCCTCTATTTGTTCTAATAAATTATCTCTTGTTTTCTACTTCTAACCCAATACATTACTCACATTTGCCATTATTAATTGATAGCACTTGAGTCGCTGAAGCCGAAAGTATTTCCATTCTCGGTATGAATATTAATGACTATCTCCATATACAAAAATTTCATCCGGCCTAAGCTCGAGTATAACTCTCATGCCTAATCTGGTGCCGGATAGGCGACAAGTCCCATAGCCCATGTACGCGGATTATAAATTTGTATATACACCTCTTGGAACGACCATTCTTTATTTTATTTATAGCCTTGACTTTATGTCCATTAAGTATGCCTTCTCCGAAAATTTCCTTAAGTTACAAGAAACCACATTGATGCAACACAAAAATTTTAAATTTACTTTTAAGTCATCATTGCACATCTAAAATTATTTTTCTCTTCTCTCTTTTCCAGGTCTACATAGCCGAAACAGCTGAACCAAATCTTCGAGGTCTCTTGATTGGAGCGCCCTTCTTTTCATACTCTATTGGAATACTCTTTGTGTACGTTCTCGGTTCAAATTTGCATTGGAGAACAGTGGCCTGGTGGGGAAACGCTTTACCAATTATTGCTGCCATAGCGCTGTTCCTCATTCCAGAGAGTCCTGCATGGCTTGCACGCAACAATCGACCCGAAAAGGCTCTTAAAGCTTTGAAATTCCTTCGTAACAACGAAATAACTGCTCAAAAGGAACTGAACACACTACACGAACGTATAGAAAATGAAAAGGCCACTTCCAAAACCAACGAGAATATCTTCCGACTCTGCTGTGAACGTGTCGCTATCAAGCCACTTTGCATAGTGATCAGCTTTTCCGTACTGCAAATGTTCTCCGGTACGTTTCTGGTTGTTTTCTATGCCATCGACATCATCTCAGAGTTTGGAGCCGATATTGACTCTAAGAATGCAGCGGTTTTGACAAGTGCTGTGCGCACGCTTTGCACATTATGCATATGCTTTATTTTGCTAGTGGTGCGAAGAAGACTGATCACAACCATCTCGGCTATTGGATCAGGCTTGAGTTGTCTGATCATGAGTCTGTTTATGTACTACCGTCATGGCGGAGAGAAAACATCGTTGGATGTCTACGTAGCTATTACGTGCCTCACTTGTTACATAGCTTTCAATACACCAATGATGGTAATGCCTGGCATCATGGTGGGAGAATTGTTTCCGGCAAAGATTCGTGGTCGTACAGCTGGTGCTATTTTTGCTTCATGCAATCTATCTCTGTTTTGCTTGGCCAAGGCTTTTCCTATAATCAATGCGGCGGTAAAGACTCGTGGAATATTTTTAATTTTCGCAATCGCCAGCTTTTCAGCGGCTATCTGCACATACCTGTTGCAGCCTGAAACCAAAGGAAAAACTTTGGACGAAATTGAAGACTATTTCAATGAAAAGAATTGGTTCTGGTTCAACCGTAGCGATAGATTCCGCAGTCGAACAACTGTAGTAGAAGCAAATGCTTAAGAAGTGTTTGCAGGAAAAACTCACTGGAACCGGTGTTTAACTCGATATGTGATAAAATATAATTTCTTGTAAAAATTACCTAATGTACCTTTTAACTTTTAGTTATAAGAGAGAGAGATAATTACGCAAATGTAAATATTTAAAAGTAGAACAAATGCACAAATACATACTTTGTAAGGAAAAATATGAGCATTTTCTTATTTCATGAAATTACATATGTAACCTCTTTCAGCATCATGTTCATCTTTAATCTTCCAATACGAGATGATTCCTTAACAACCATGCCGTTTCAACTTTTAGACAAATACCATCTTCCAACAAACGAACAAGATTTACGAATAATTTTCGTAAAACATCACAAAAGTTCCGAACTCCCACAAATAGGGTAAGCTTCATCGCACTGAAAAACAAAATGTCTGCCTACGAAAAATAATATTTCCTCCAAATGCACCAGGCATCCAGAAATGCAGAAAAGCAACAAGCATCTTCTTAAAGAATAGCGCGCCCAAATATATGCACTATTTCTTTATTCTTTAAATGTCGCAACTCAGGTTATGCTGTGAATTATAAAAAACTAAAAATAATTGCAAAACAGTTTACAAGGGACTGGATGAACGGCATCCTATGCTATGCAATGTTCTTTTTCATGAAACTACATGCATACTTTAAGGTGCTTGAGGCAACGCAAGTGGCGGTATGCAACGAGACTGTCATCTTTGCAGTTTGGAAGAGGTCGGGTATAAATGATCATGGGACAAGTCATCATACATTTGAACAGACAAATCGTCATGGCTTACAACTGGTCATAACACATTTGGTCATGGTATTAACACCCAGTTGAAAGTATGTATGATCCTTTCGATTACTCGTTCGATGTTCGTAAACAAATAAGTATTTGGGGGTTGATACGAATGAGGGCAATGACAAGGTGGTGTTGTCACCCGATTTTCTTTGGCTGTTTTATGAATGAACAACTTTGGTTCTGCTTTTGGACTATGTTTATTTGATGTCTTAAATTTTTTTTCCATTAAGTCGAGAAAGCGATATCGTCTAGACTCCTGACTTCAAAAACCGCACAAAAAGAAGTCCGGAACGGTTTAATCGGCCTCGCCGCTCATGATGATTTTCGATGAAAAGTTGGTCGATTCAGGATGTTACACGCGACTGTGTAATGTAATGCTAAGTATGATAAGAAAGATTGAAATGCCATTGGCAATGTGATTGTCGACTTTACTTTGTGTCTATTTTGTTTGAGCTACTTCAACATATTTGAATCCCAGGTCTATAGGGGCCTCCAATACTGAGCCAGGGTATTGGAAAAGAGTTGGTGGTGGGCCAACGGCAGCGCTCATATCCCTGATGCGGGTTAGTGACTTCGCAGAATCCGGCCCCTTATTCTAGCAGTATAAAAAGGTGCTGTTCCTCCAGGTTAGGGATTGTGAGATAACTTTCCTACCAAGAAAAAAACAAATAGTTGCGAGGCAACCAATGGCTTTGGAAAAGGATAATCTTGCTGTTGATGACCCCGGCAAACGAAACAAGGACAAAGGCCGCGTGCAGCCGAACTCGTAGAGACCCTAGACTGCTATACATATTAACTGCAGATATCAGCGCCATCCAGGAAGTGCGATGGAATGGTCCAGGCAATAGGAGGATGAAAAACTATCGACATTTACTACGGTGATTGACTGATTGCTATAGAGAACAAAAGCAGCGCTTATTAGGATGTGGATTTCCCATACGCAGCAGACTTTGGCAAGAAGTCTTGAGCTTTCGACACGTGAGCTAACGTCTTATGACAATCCGCATCAATATTAAATTCATCAACATAAGCTTAATATACACTCATGGCCCCACAGAGGACAAGCAAGCCGCCACCAAAGAATGTTTCTACAAGCCCCTCGACAAGACGTATGAGCACTGTCCTATGTATTACGTCCAAAATAGCGTTAGGGGATTTTAAAGCCAAGATAAAAAAAGGACATCTTTGGTAGGAAAGGAGGACAATTGATAAGCACAGCCTACACGACACCACGCCTGGCAACGGACTTAGGCTTGTTGACTTTGCGGCGCGGGCGAAACGCCACTATAGCAAGCACACGGTTTCCTCATTTCAATATCCACAAGGGGACATGACGATCTCCTGATCATGAAAGGGTCAACCAAATTGATCACATTGGGATCAACGGAAGGAAAGCCTCCATTATTCTGGATGTCCGAACCCTCAGAGCACCCAACATCGACTCGGATCACTACCTTGTTGGAGCCAAAGTACGAATGCAGTGATCCTAAACGCCACAACTAAGAAGAACAATTGTGAGAATATTTGACGTCGAAAAACTGCAATCGCAAGAAATCGCCAGAATCTTCGCTGAACGCGTATCCCAAAATCTCTCAACGACTCATATGCCACCAGTATTAACTACCGAAGACCAATGGCAACGCTGCCAACATGCCATCAGAAGTCCCGCAACTGATGTGCTGGGTTTCAACGACCACCACCAAGAAACCCCTGGTTTGACGAAGAATACCGGCAAATACATGCAGTTAAACAATAGGGATACAAAGCGGCGCTGCAAAGAAAGACAAGGGCTGCTCGAAAGCTGTACGAATAGAAGAGCTGTACGGTCGGAAGAACATTAGATTCTCTGAAATAAGAAAAAAATAGCATGAGAAGCGAGCGATGGAAGATATTAAGAGATTATACTTCAGTAATAATCTACGGAACGGAAAGAACGTGTCAGACCAACAAGACCCGTACAGAAACCTGTAGAGATGAAGAGGAAAAACTCGTAGTAGTAACAGTCGGTGCTGAGAATACAGAAAACTTCTGCTGCAAACTGTATAACGGCGACGAAAGCCAACATCTCGCTGTCAAGTAGAATAAACCATTCAATCCGATGATTCCGTCCACCTGACCAAAACTATACGAGCTGTACTTTGACATCAACATAGTCAAAAAATTGCACATCAGTCGTTTAAGATAGCTAGGACATGTATAGCGGATGGACATAAATACTCCGGCCTGTAGAATCTTCAAATCCCACCCAGAGGGACAATACAGTAGAGAAAGACCTCGCATTAGGTGGCGCGCACAAGTAGAAAGAACATTAGGTATATTCAAATCAAGAATAGTGAAACGGACTAAGTGAAATTTGTCACTAGGAACAGGAATTGATTGTGACTTGAATGGAATTGTAAAATAAGTCATTACATTTCGAAAGGTATCAAAGACTTTTCAGAACTCAATTATACTCATTGTTTGTAGTGTAAATTTTGAATTTTTGCAAATTATTTGTTAATGGAAATATTTGAGGTTGTGTATAGAAATATTCGTGGACTAAGGAGATTCCAGTGAATTCGCAATAGCAGGGTATACACTGGTGCCGATATTTGTGTCACGTACAGGTATCGCGCTCTATGAAGTGAGCTTCCAACTGCAGCACCAATTCGGTAGCTCAGATGATCCACTCTTCCAATGTTTCTAGATCAAATTATCCATCGGGAAGCCATCAATTCAGGAAAAGAATTAACATTTCAACAACTCGACAAAATTTCGGATCAATAACTAGTATTTCATTCCACTATCAATGTCCACAATACTAGTTGGCTTCACCACTCTGGACTAACACCTGAAGGTCTTTATACAGAGATCTTCGCTAAGTTAAACAATCATACTCAGCTTGTGGACAAGGCCACGCACATTTCCGATGTTGATGGTCACGGCCAACACACTCTAGACCTGTTTTTAACTTCTCTTCCCGACAAATATCCAATCGCAGTTTCTGCTCTCCTGGGGATCATTGTCTGGTGTCAGCTAAACTCTCAGCACTCAGTTAACAGAAGATATCCTAGAAGAACAATTTGGCAATATGAGAAAGGTCTCTATGCTTCCTTGATAAAGATGTACATTAATGCTGCTACTGACATGATCACCGACTTAGTTTATGTTCCGCGTAAAACTGTTAGCATTAAACCAAAACAAGGTCTTTGATTCAATCGGACTTGTGCAATTGTCGTCAGGAAGAAGGAAGTTTATAGGGCCAAACACCTTCTGAATTAAACCGAAGTCTATAAACAAGCTAGAAATGACTGCAACTCAATTATAAAGCGTGCGAAATTTCTGAGACCTAAAAGGGAGGCAAAAACTACTGCAATGTTCTAAAGGTAGTAAGTTTTTTTGGTCTTTCGGCAAAAGAATGTAAGGCTCCGGCTTTTCGTCCATCTCAGTTCTTGTCCTCAACGATCGAAATATCACTGACTCCCAAGAGAAAGCCAATCTGCTAGCAGACATGTTCGCTGCAAATTGCACCTTGCCAGATACCTCTCCTCCACCATTACTGAATCCGGTTCAATATACCTCAGCACAGTGCCCTCTTAAGAAAAATCCAAGGCGTCGGTAGCATCTTATCATCATGGAATGCAAGATTTTTGAGTAACCGCTCATTATAAGTTGTATTAGACGGATATACTTCTACCTCATTCTCAACCAACACTGGCGTACCTCAGGGGTTAGTCCTTCCTCTGACCTTGTTGTTAATATTCGTTAACGACCTTCTCTCTCTTACTCCCAAGCCAATCCATTCCTTTACGGATGACAGTACTCTTGACTGCACTTATTCTTTAGCGACTCCACGACTGAGACCCCAAGCTGTGGAGTCTTGCCGGTCTACCAAGCTCAACTCCGATATTGATGCAATCATCAACGGGGGTGCAAAAAACCGAGTTGAGTTCAATTCATCAAAAATCCAGTGCTGTTTCCTGTCTCTAAAGTGAGATAGTAATGAACCCGAACTAAAAATGAATGGACTTGAAATCGAATGGCTTGTTAATGCTTGGCATGATAGATACCCCACCCCTTCACTGGAATCATCAAATTTCCGAAGCTGCGAAAATTGGCGCTAGGTGCCCTCGGTTTCCTTAAGAGGTGTTAGCATTTCTTTAGTCCTGAAGACTTGGCTACTATCTATAAATCTTATATTCGTCCGAAACTCAAATGCAAGTCACATGTTTGTGCGGTAGCTCCCATAACTTGTCTTGAGTTTATTATGTAGACCGTGTCCAGCGTCAGGCACTTTGCAACTAAATTCCTTCACTAGACCATCGTCGGAACGTTGAATACTTATCGATCTTTTACCGATATTTCTAGTTGTTCTGATGAAATCTATAGTTATATGCCGCCTGTCCGTCAGTTTAATCGAATTACACGAGCGGCCTCATCCGCACACCCTTATCTTTTAAAACCCATTTCCGGTCGCACAGTAAAATTTAAAAGCTCGTTCTTTAGCCACTCAATATGTATAAAATTTCCCCCACTCAATATTTCCAACAAATTATGATTTACAAAGATTCAAAGTCAACCCCCCTATCACCTAAATCTTTTCCTATTCCTTCCAACCTTTAACTTCCATATACCCTTTCCTTTCACTCCATCAATGGGTTTATAACCTTAAAGGACTTTAGTCCTAACTGATAAGTAACATTATCTAAAAACAAATACTGGCTCAGCTCGCTAACTAAATAACAGAAGGATCTGCGAGATTAGCATAATCAATCTTGGAAAAAAAATCCTCGCAAAAAAATTTAGATGAATATAGAGAGTACTAACTGTAATAAAACAATTTTTCTTTTATTTTTGAAAATTTGAATTTTTATTATGTATTTTAGAAATGAAATCAAAATTACAAAACGAATTCCAAACAAACCTATTTTCAATATATTGGAAAGATAAAATTTGATATAGGCATTTAGAGATAATTTTTTTGTTTAATGGACAAACACATTTAGGTATATTCAAGAATATAAAGAAAATTTACCTGATTTGGATATTGCACAATAACTTTTTTTTTAAAAGAACTTTGAACAGGAAAGTGTGTGATTTTTTTTTAACTAACTGGAGAAGGTTTTAAATGCGTTTCTGGAAAACGTAAAATCTTTAATGTGCTTCAATAAATTAATTTAAAGCTATCAATATATGGTAATTGGAGTTTTTTTTTTAGTATAAAAAGCAATATATGTATGTTTAAGTTGATTTTTTAGTAAATTGATTTGCATATATGTATGTGGTAAATTATGTGAATAAATTGCATTATTATTTGATCAAAATCCATATGAAATGGACCTGGAAGACAAAAATTGTTCACTCAACAACGAAATACATTTAATATACTATATGCTAATATTTATATATGTAAGTATATAATAAATAAATAAGAAAAATCGTTTTCCAAATTGATTGCTATGTCTGTCCATATACAGTAAAATATAATTTTATCTTCAATGTTACATATACCATTATATTGAAATTTTGTATCCTTTTGATTAACTTACCCTCGCAGTTCATTTTTGTTTTGTTTACAGTTATCTAGAATGAAACCAACAAGTTTTGTATAATGGAAACAACTTCCCTGCTAATACATGCCGACAATGAATACGAGAAATGGTTTTGACTGCTGTATGATTATAAACAAATCTTTTGTCAATAAAATTCAAAATTCTCTTAACAAACACACAGAGCAAAGGCCCATCATTGCGCACTATCAGATTTCAATAAATTAGTATTTATTTCTTTAATTTGTTTTCAAAGTCAGTTTGAGTCGATGACGGATTCCTATTTGAAGTGATTGAATTGATGAGGAGTGTCGAGTAACGAATATTTTCTTCACTCAGTAGTTAGAGCCCTTTTAAGGTTCTGTCAGGAGTAACTTTTCTTCAATACATAGAGAATTTTGTAATATTCTCATTGAATAGACTTTTAATAAAATACCAGTAAACATAGTTATCTACACTAAAGTTTTCAATAATAAAAAAAGAACTGAATAAAATATAATGCAGATTATAGTGATAGTGAATACATAATACAATAAAAAAAAGTGATTGCGCAATCATTTCAAATACATACTAATAATATTATTATACATATTCCACATTCCATAAAATTTTATAATTGTTGGCAACAGTGACTATATTGGAAGCACTCCAAAAATAGAGAACTTGTTAAAAAAAGATCGAAATATCCCAAATAGTTTATCGTGACCAAAACTAAACCAAAGAATTCCCTCCAATATTATATAATTAACAATGCGATAGATTCAGAATACAGATGATGTCGGTTTATAAGCGATTCTAAAAGCCAATCAAAGGATTGTATAAGAGAGAGTTGTTGCACTGACATTAAACTAAGGCGCTAAGTTTCATGAGTAAAAATTGAAAATACAAAATAAGGAACACAAAGTGACAGCTGTGGAAGAAAACCCAACTCAGATGCTCTGGGTATATCATGAACGAAAAGTTCGCCAAATACAAACAAATTTCAAAATGACATGGTTTTCCAATGTTACAAACGGAGGGGACCAAATTCAACAAATGACAACCCAGGACAGGGGTTGGTTCAAATTATATACACGGAGGAGCTGACCCCAAATAAGTGGGAAATGGCAAACAAAAAGATTACTATTTATATTGGAATAACCATTGTAGCGTCTTCCAGGCGGAGATCATGGTAAAAAACGAAGCCTTGTCTTGGATGAAGTATAGTGATATCTAATCGGAATATCCTCATTTTTACGAACAGTCAGGCTGCGACCAAATCTCTGTAATCCTTCACTTTTAACTCAAAAGCTACCCTAAATTCAAAATTCAACTAATTTGGGTTCCGGGACACAGTGGTAGGCACGCCATCCTAATGAATTTAGTAGAAATTGCATGGGCGAGGAAGAAGAGGTAACTATATTCTATCTTCTCTGTACATGCCAGGCTCTTCCTGTTAGTAGAAGATACCACTGAGGTACATGCTTCTTTGACAAGTTGGGCGAATTGGCTTACGCCAATGTCAATAGCCTCCGGCGTTTCATATCAAGCTCCACTGCCACTTCAACCTATACCTATTGGAATAAAACCTGCTTAAATACAGATAAAGTTGGAAAATTGGCGACATTTTTCAAATAACGTAATACTGATACGTTCCATGTGAGAGCTTAAATATGCAAGGAAGATAGGCAGGGAAAGTGCAAAAAAAAAAAAAGATCATTTGAAGCTGTAACAAGTACACGCGTGCATGTAGATTCAGCGTTTTTAATGCAGATACACCATTCTAAATATCAATCAAACGAATTTAAATTCAACAGCTATGTCACAGTTTCACGTTTTCTGAAAACATTTCGGGACTAACTAATGATTTATATAAAATTGTGGAGTCATTGTAGTAGTACACACCTGTGTATGTACATTGGTTGCAAAACTATTTCAATAGAATTGTTGTTTTGTTTAATGAAAACTAAAAGAAATTGATAAAAAAAAAATACATGTAGTAATTTAGCCTACATTTTTATTTTAGCTAATTTAAGATATACAAAAAAAAAATTATTTTGCGCTAGAACAACTTTAACATAAAAAAAAGTTTGCATTTATAACTTTATAAAGTTATTTTGTACATACTCCCTTAGCATCGTATATTGTCATGATGCGACGGGTACGATGTTGGGCAGTCTATAGTATTAGTTGGCGGAGTCATTTACCAATTGCTCTTGGACACTCAACAACAAACTGAGTTGAGTTGACAATGAGGTATGATAAAAAAAAAATAAAAACAAATTTTTGAATTTTTTTTGCATTTTCGAATATGGTTTTATCTTTTATCAAGTTGTAATTATTTCAGAAATAAAACTGTATGTCCAAATGTAATCCAGATTCTTGTACATATCAACAGAATGTTAACACACTTTTTCACTATCAATTGGTATAAATGAGTATTGTTTTTTACTTGTGTCAAGAACAGCACAAGATCCATCCCGTGCCAATATAATCCAACCATGCAAAGCAAAAACAAAAAAAAATAATAATCTGCATTGTACACCAAATCCTCAACATACGCGAATTCTCTTATATGTATGTACGCGATTTAGTTTTTACGAACTTCCCTCTACATACGCGGTGCTTATGTATGTATGTATGTACATATATGCGATTCGTCAAAAATTCGTGCAACGCAAAATGAAAATGAATACATAAGCACACACTTCTTATTCCTGTTTACTACTTTATTTTCTGTTCTTAAGAGCACATCGATTTTTTTTTTGCCCAAACATCAATAATTCACCCAATGGACCAAGGAGTTAAAGAAAATGGCTGCTTTCCTAAATTCGCATTGTGACTGCACCTCGCATCGATGCTGCTAACCACGATGCGTTCACGTTGTGACGAGCATTCTCTGTTGCGTTGTGAATCATGACGTTTTGGAGTGTTATGCTAAGTGCACAATTCCTTTTTTGGTAATCTGCAACAATGTGTAACAAATTAATTACAACTCAGATATCTAATCATTTCCTAAACAATTGTGGTGCTGGTGACAATCGAATATTCACAAAATATATTTTAAAACTAAACCAAAAAGAGTAGCAATAACAAACATCATTTGCATCGTGATATGCAAACATATACGATACAAATATACGTTCACAGTACATTTCGAAACGTAATGCGATGTGTCATCCATTTGAATTTGCATTTAGGAATGGTTGTTGATTCACAAAGCAGGCAGTGCTGCATTTGGGAAAGCAGGCAGTGCTGCATTTGGGAAAGCAGCCAATGTTAGAAGGTGCAGACGGAACTAACAAACTCACTCTTCAGGAATTTTGGCGTAAGTACAACAATGTAGCTGCAATAAAGAACATCAAACCATTCTGGTGTGACAAACAAAAACGACAATGAATGCAGTTCGGAAACTATTATGACCTAAGTACGTAAAAAAGTTTGTGGGCCCCACTCCTGAATACAGTCTAGAAAAATTACCTTTACTTGAAAGACGAGTTGAGTTGGATGACTTTCAAGTCCTAGAGATAAGTGATGTTAATAAGATCCCAGAAGCGCATGGTGATGAGCTATCAGTTCAGAAGCTGATACACCTAGAATAGCATCACGAATCAGGTGAAGTTATCAGATCTAGAAGGAAAAGCTAACCTGACATCAAAACCTAACTGAGCATTAAAAACAGAGAAAAAGATAAATTGATGTTGAAATTCAATAAAATCTGATTTATCATCAAATTTGCTCTCTGGAATGCTTTCCTAAATTTGCATACATTCTCTAGTCTCGACATACGTTGTGTTTTTTTGGAACACATACTTCGCATATGTGGATGGTTTAGTGTAGTATGTACAGTACCTGGCCATATTATTAGACCCAAGCAAGAAATTTCAATATTTTGCCTTTACAGGTTGATTTTGTCGAATTCATAACAACATTGTTGGTTTTATGGCCTTTGTCTATTTCAAAAATAATATATTAAATTTCTTTAAACGAAAGAACAATTTCGACCAAAGCAACAAACTTTTTTTTAATGAATTTGTACAGAATATGCATTTTTTCAATAATCGCACCTTTAGCTGCGACAAGTGTCTTTATTCTTCCAGGCAGAGAGTATGCATACATGACTGAATGGTGTCCTGTGTGTAGTGCTTTCTCTACTTTTTATTTTCTTCAATTAAAATTGCTTTCGAATAACTTTCAACAAAGGTTTATTTCCAATTAATTAAAATGAATTTAGCTCATTTGTTTTGTTAACGCCATCTGCGCACTCGCAGCCGCTACAAGTGTTATGATTCCACTCTAATATGAACTTTTTTATGAGCTCCCTTTTCGTGGTAATAGCATCTACAGCCACTTTTTTTGATCTAATGATATGACCGGGTATGTTCAGTTGTTCATAATGCAGTCCACATAACAACTAACAGCCTTAATGTTATAAAGAAATTAACTTTTTATAGAGTTGTAAAAGACACATGTCTAATCTATTAGACGCATTTCTCTTATTTGTATTTTAAGGAGATACATAGTACATACATACATAGGCTGTTTGACCGGAGTATTGCTTAACGGAACATAAAGAAGTCTAAAAGAATGTGTATACAAATCTAATACAAATAACATTTAATGTAAGTATGTACATATGTATATGGCATTACAAAAAAATGAACATGGTGTGCTCTGTATTCCATACATACATACATACATACATATGTATGTATGAACGTGACAGACATGCAGAGAATCTTAGCGATAAACACAAAATTATTTATAAATAATCAAACCGATTACCAACAACTTCAATATTTTTGTTAATGTTAATATAAACCAATTTTCGCCAGTGTTAATAAAACCAAATTTACATTTCATAAATCTATAAATTTATAAAACTCAAACATATGTATCGTAATGCTCATAAATATATCAATAAGTATGTATATGATATCTAACAACAACCCTTTCTACTATATATACTAAAAGTTCAATAGCACTCTGAACTGGTCTCTTGTCGAAAACGTTTTTATTTAAAAAAAAATTTTATATAGAAAAAAGTAAATTGTTATATATAATAATGAAATGAAATGAGAATAAAAAAAAAATATTTTACTGTATACTTTGACATTGCAATCATTTGGAAGAAATTACCCCTTTTAAATACAATGCAAAATAATAAGGAAAACCAATGTAAAATGATTCATTTTTGTATAAAATAAAAATAAATTTAAAATCAATAAATTAAATGGATAAAAATTAAACAAAAAAAAATATATTGTGTTTATATAATTATTTAAGAATATTTGAAAAAAATTCATTTGATATTTTAACGTTAAAGAAAAGAAATTACGTTTTTTTATTTATTCGTTTTCGTCCAGAGGCGCATCAATCAATCAATAGCCTGATACTCTATTTATACACACACTTTGGAGACTATATTCAAGCTTCAAACTGCCCCAGGGCTAGATATGGAGAAACATATATATAGACAAACTATGAAAATGGTGTGATATATGTAGTATATTGAGAGGAAATATATTTTTATAATATATATGTATGTATAGATATATTTCAGAAATATATGACAAGGTTTTCAATAAAATATTGAGTCTGGTATTAATATTTTAATTTGCAATATGTAACGACAATATACAGCCAATATACTTTCAATACATACCCGAAGAATTCTATTTAAACACAACCTCTTTCTCTCTTTCTTTCTTTCCCCTTATCCTCATCTTACACTCATCACTCTCTAATACTTTATTCCTTCTGGAAGATAATATTAAATATTCTTTGAGATCATAGCAAAGTAATATATATATATAGGTATATAAATATGAGAAACATGTATACATAATACACTACTTCGAGTTTCGAATGTGATCGTGTAATTTTGTATGAGTGCAATGAGGTTCATTTTATATATAAAAAAATATATATAATACTGATTTATAAATCGAATATGGTTTATAAAAAAAAAGAAAACAAACGAACCTTACCGAATGAATATACCCTAAATTCTCTGACTCTTTTCATAATATTGTTTATAAAGACAAAAATTGAACAAAATAATTTGTTCAGCTTACTCTTTACGTGGGTGGGGCAAAAAACTGAGTGTGTGAGGCGACCGGAGACGGCAAACCATCTTTAAAGAAAGAAATAAAATAAAAACAACAACGACACCATTTTTTTTCTATTGGCGAAAAATTATTTTAAATATTTTTTTTTTTTTTTTCGTATTAATAATATAATTGCATTACGTCAAGTTTAATATTTTTTAAATATAGTTGACAAAATACGGATAATGTTTAATGTTTTTTCTTCTCTGTTTATGCATTCAAATAAAATGTACAAATATTGTTTGATACTATTTTATATTTTAATTCAAACATACTTTATCTTACCTTTGCATTAGATATATATATTTTGAAAATTGGTGTTTAATTAATTTTTTTCATACAAAATGATTATATAGGATTATATAGAATATTAGCCTAACTAAAAGAATTTTTTTTTAATTCATTTTGTGATTGTTGTATATATGAATTGAATTTATATTTAAAAGAAAAAAAAAAAGGTTTAATGAGATAAAAACATAAATAACATTTTTTTTAAAAATGCTACAATTAAAATAAAAATCAAAACATTTTCCTAATACATATTGAATGGCGCGTTATTGGTGCCGACATTGTATTAAATTATATGGAATATCGTGTCAATACAAATTAAAATAATCGATTTTTGGTTTTTGTTGGAAATTTTTTTAAAGATAGACTAAGATATATTCAGAACTGCTTTACAGTTCTTAGCAATTTAGGATCGATTTGTATCCTTAAACTTCAGTTAAATTTTTAATCATACACATATGTACATCACTAGACTCTCAATCTCAACATACGGATTAGTAGCTTTAGTAACAAAAAAGAATTAGATATAAAAACTTAAAGCGTAAAAGAATAGGAAGTGTAAGTCATACATATCTACCGAAAGTGTGTGGTCTTTTTTGACGTCAATTGTAGAAGAACACATAACTTTTTTGGCTTTACACGGAGGCATACGAATTTGCAAGCCAGATGGCAATCTTCATGCATAATCCTTTACAATCATCTGCAAGTTATTTTAAGGAGTTCAAATGTTTAATTCTTTTGTGAAGGATGAACACAGTGAATGCAAAAAGGACAAAAAACTAAAAACGGCCCATAAAACGATACGTTTGTTGTAGTAATCAATATTTCTTACAAAAATTGGATAAAGGAAACCCAAGCTAGAAAAAATAAAAAAAAACTTGATAGCCCTCAATCTCAATGGTTTTATACATATTTATAGCTAGAAACCAAACAGCAGTCCATAGTATGGCGCCGAGACGTGCAATAGTAGGGAAGACTTACAAAAATATTTGGAACAAAAGTATTTGTCGATTTACTTTTCCAAAGCAAAGATCGTCGATGTTAGTCTGTTAGAAACTGGGTAGACGATAATAGACAAATATGCAGAGCTTACAGTAAAAATTAAACCCTACATATAGACTGAATTCCAAAACGCAGTACTGTAACGTCAAACGTTCCAAAATGCATACAAAAACACTGCTGCAAGGCATCACGTTTCAAAACGCAACATGGATGAATAATGCTAATTTTTCAGTTTTGTTGTTTTTGATTGACAAGTTTTGCAACTTACTTAACGAATTATACTTAATAAATTGTAGCGTTCAATTTGGGGGAATTACTGACATGTAGTTTCTTCTAATTGACAAAAGCATCGCGTAGTGTTTCAAAACGTTAAAAATAAATAAAAAAAAAAAACATCATTAACGCATAGCAGTGTACAGTCATCAAGATGCGTATTTTTTTTTTGATGTATTGAAATTCAGCCATATTTATAGAAAAATTTAATGTATAACAATTCACTTCGCATCATAACCATTGATCTTAGTGAATTAATTGTGCTTCGTATCCAGTCATATTCCGAAACAATCTAATCTATTATGTAATTAATTTATTTTTGTTTTCCTTTCACTAATTAGCGATTAATTTGAATAAGAAATTACTCAAATAAATAAACGATCTCTGTTATATTATACACAAGATATTCAACTGAACTAAAGCAGTCGCTTCTAAAAGCTATTTTAGAATTTTTTTTCCAGCACACTGTTACGAGACTGTCGCAGCAAACAACTTATTGAAATTAAATTCAAAAATTGCTTTAGTGAGTACCGATGCCCTAAAAGCATCGGTACTCACTTCATGAGTCAGTAACAACTATTCTTTGTTTATTTTCGTGAATTAGAGTGAAAGTCAGCAATAAAAGAATAGCAGAAATAACAACGCTCATTTAATATTGGAAGCAATTAGCAAGCGTTTTGTCATAAAAGACATTCCGATAGAACCTGAAAGTGGCTATTGCTCATACGCATACTACTTAACTGGAATATAAACATAGTTCTGTGGGTGAAGACTTGCTAAATCTGCAAAGAAATAGCAGTGCTGGCATTTGTATTTTCATCGATTTTATTCAGCCTATCCCTTCCCAAAAAAGAAAAACATTTCAATATAAAGCCTAGAAATTTTGGTAAACTACTTTGGACACTAAATTTAAATACCAAATCAAATTAATATAATACATACAATACATGTGAATCGAAAACAAAATGTTTCTGATGAAAAAATCAAGAGTTAATAGAAGAAAGACCCAACTGAATTCTTAATATAAATTACTTAACATGCACTCAAAACGTGGTTGTCTGACGAACCGTATACCCTTCAGAGTTACACAAATGCAAGTGGGAAATGGATAACCGTTCTATGTACCATGCGCTAATTACATGCAAAGAAAATAAAGTATAAAAACTGTGTTCTGTCGTGTCTTGCCATTAATGAGAATTTTATTGAAAAATTATCAAGCTTTTATGGCATTTGAAAGTGAGCATTCGTTCATCGTAAATTCTAGTAATAACTCATTATTTTTATTAAAAGAATGGCAGAGAAAAAAGCAACAACCAAACCAGCGCACCCAACAAACAGTCCAATGGAGCAAGACGAAGGTTTTGATTTTACAGCTAGAAACAAAGCTTATTTAAATCATCAAATTAACGCAGTTTTTGCACAAAAAATTCTATAATGTTGAACTCATGGATCCAATGACTAGTATCATAGATTTGGATCAGAGTATTGCAATTGCTGGCAGATTGGCTACCGTACCGTATATAGTCATATGAGAAAAATGAAAAACACTATTGCAGCAAACCGCGGGCAGACATATGTTCATATCATGACAACATTGCAACAATAGGCACTAAAAGTCACTCAATCTCGGTATTGAGAAATGAATATACAGCTCTTGTGGGGTTCGACGAATTCGATTACATGGTAGCAACCCAGTAAGATTGTCTTGCTCAAAATTCAAAATTAGAGTTGAAAATCAAGTATTAGAAAAGAAAGTTAGCAATTTTGGATTATCGAATATTCATGTACCATTATTGACCGGATTGATTTATAAGCCAGAAAGGAGAGGAGGGCTCATGAAGACTTTAGGACCATTAACTTTGGCAATTCTGTTGGCAAACGAAACAAAATATTATTACAAAATGACAATATATTCATAAATAGACAATAAAATGTTTGCGAGACTCATTTTAATGACATAAGTCTGATAGTAAATGATCTTAATTATACAAACGAGTCCTTCCCTCAATCCCGAATTATAATAAATTAACTCACAAAACCCTTTTCTTTTACAAAACTTAGTTGTTAGTCTATAATTTTATTGATTTTCCTAAAAAAAAATATATTTCTTTAAACAAATTTTACAAGTGTTTGAATGTTTTATTTTATTTAAAAAAAAAAAATCCTTTACAACATTTTCTTATCAGGCACCAACAACGCGCCAAACTTCACAATACCACACTGCCTAGTAGGATCTTTAAGATTTCTCATTTCACCATGTTTAAAAACCAAGAGATATACATACAATAGTTTATAATGTTCATAAGAATTATTATTTTTTGTTACAATTAAAAATTATTTCAAGAGAAACAACAGAAAAAAAAAAACAAATTATTCACATCACTTACATCTCATCAAGTCAAGCTGTTTAGTCTCTTTTTATAGCGATATTGGTTGGTGGTGTGTGTTGTCTTCCTTCAGTAGCTTGCGGATGATGATGTTCAGTAAAGCAGAGAGACATTACAGTGTGAGTAGGAGGACGACCATGGCTGATGCTTGGTTGTGTATCTCTTTAATGCAGTGACATATTATTATTAAATTTAAAAACAACGACTACGTGTTAAATATTTATTTGATTGAAAGTTATTTATATTATAGATAATAATTTCAATATAATTTGTTTTTTATTCGCTTCTTTGTTTCGATTTTTAATTGCATATGCTTTTTGTTGAAACAAATTTTGCAGTGTAATAGGTTTTTTTTTTTAAATTACTTTTTTTTTTTTTAGAAATACTTAAGGTTAATTATATATATAATTAGTAAATTTATGATAAAGATCTGTTGTAAAGTCCTTATTACTATACTTAGACCAATCGTTTTTGAGTTATGTAATTTCTCTAGAACAATGCGTCGAACGAAGGAAGGAAGCTAAGTAAACATTTTTTTTTATTCATTTTTGTTTTGTTTTTTTAATATAAGTATCTCTTTCTCTCCATACACATAAAATCATCAAAACACGTGACACCTCTGTAAGAAATCATTGCATATATGTTGGAAATTTCATTAAATGTAATAAACTTAAGACTAGGAAACGATATAGGGGATAGCGAATGCAAAATTAAATGGAAACGAACATTGGAGGAATTTCGTACAAAAATAGAAATAAAAAAATTTTTAAATAATTGTAAAGTCAAAGGATAAACGCAATCAGAAAAGTAGAATCAAACATTTGGTATATTTGACTTACCGCCTATTTCTTATCGTTTGGTTTGTTGTTCTGTTGTTTGTGTTGTTGAGGGTTTGGGGGACCGCCTGCGCCACCTTGGGGACCACCAGGCATACCGGGTTGTGGACCGCTTGGGTAACCATAACCTGGATATGCTTGCTGGGGGTAACCGCCTGGTTGACCGGCTGCAGCAGCTGCAGCATAATATTGTGAATACTGGGCATATTGGCTAGGAGTCATACCTTGTGGGTAACCTCCAGCCGCCGGTTGTTGCGGTGCTGCAGCCGCTGCAGCTGGTTGTGTGGGAGCGCTTACACTTGCATTGGCACTGGCTTGTCCGTTTGATGCAACGCCCTAAAAATAAATACAAACATTTAGATCACAACTTTGTATGCGTTGAGTTTTTAACTTACTTTCTGAACGCCCATTTGTTTTTCAATCGCTTCAGCTTCATCGATCTTTCCTATACTTCGGTAGTATTCCGCCCATTGGGCGCTGTAGTCGGGTGCTTGGCCTTGCGCTTGTTGCTGTTGCACTTGCTGTTGTGGTTGTTGCTGTTGTTGGGGTTGCACTTGTGGTTGTGGTGCCATTTGAGGTGCCGCCGCTGGCATTGCTGGATTTGTAGGACCTACGCCAGACATCGCTTGCTTTGCTTTCAATTGTTGTTCAATCATTTCCGCTTCTCTGTGCATGCCCATTGATCTGTGAAACAAGTTAAAATTACCTTCACTCTGTCACTTACCATCCACGTTTTTCCTAACTTACTTGTAATACTCGATCCATTGTGCTGAATAATCAGCTTGTCCCGCAGCACTTGCCTGTGCCATTGGATTCATTTGTTGTTGCTGCTGTTGCTGTTGTTGTGATTGATCCCAACCACCCTGTTGCGCATAACCTGCCCATTGTTGTTGGTAGGCAGCAGCAGCATTTGGATCACTTTGCATGCCATTGTTGTTATAATTGTTCTGATGATTCGGCGCATTGCCAATGGGTTTCCGTGACAATATCACCAAATCAATGTTAATCTTTTCGGAAATCATTTGGCGGGCGTGTTCAATTTGCTCAGGTGTGCCTTTTGCCTTAAACATCTTCTCAGACGGTGGATTTACCGCACTCCGATCCATTTCACAGTACGCGCCAGTTTGTTGATTGATCAATTTAATGGTTTCACCTCCACGACCAATTACAATCTGAAATATAATCAATTTAGAGCACATCTCCCCCCTCATTCGAAGAATTCTGATAACTTACACCACATTTGGAAGCAGGTACAGAGAATGTGACTTCCTCCCTTGGTGCTTGCTGCGTGTGATTGACGCCATAACCGTAACCATAGTTCGAATTGGTATTATCAGCCTGTTGTCCACCACCGCCGCCGCCGCCACCGCCACCACCACCACCTCCGGCATTGTTATTTCTATTATTTGCCTGACTTCTCTGCTTTAAAAAGAGGCAAAGCAAAAAATTGTGGAAAAAACCCCAGAGAATATAAAATAAAATCCCTCATTCCATGAACAAATTTTTCTGAAATTAATTCTTTACCATCACACTCTCAATCAGCCCTTCGATCATGCGCTTTGCATCCTCCACTTGCTGACGACTGCCTTGGATTATGCAGCGGCGATCGCCGGGCTCGTCGTTCTTTCCCTGAATGAATTGCAGCTTACAGCCTGTCTCTCCTTGGATTTTCTTAATCATGTCACCTCCTTTTCCAATGACAACTCCTACAGCTACTTTTGGTACGAATACTTCGGCCGATTCGCCTCCGGCACCGTTGGCATTGTTGAAACCTCCCGGTCGAACATTATCTTTGTCTTGGATGAGTTCGAATACGAGACTCTTTGCGTGTTCGATTTTCTGTGGATCGCCAGAGATTCGCAGGGGTTTCTTAAATCGAAAAATCGTTAATGAAATTAAAAATTGGCTCCAGAGATTTTCATAATTAACTTACAATAACTTCCTGATTGGGGCCATCTTGTATGATGACCATCTTTGCGCCTGTCTTTTCTTGTAACATTTTTATAGTTTCACCTCCTTTGCCAATAACCAAACCTACTTTTGCTCCTGGTACCATAATTTCTTGGTACGGTGGATATCCTGTTGGGCCTGGTGGTGGCATTGTAATTGAAAGTACTATTTCTACTGTGCCACCACCATGTTGGCTGGCCATTTGTTGGATCATATCACGACCCTTGGTTACGGCATCACGGCTACCACGAACTGTAACCGTACGTTCTGGAAATAAGAAGAAAAGATTAGGTGATACGTAATTGATGAAAAGTTTATGTGATTATCTTTCGCCAACAATTGCAAAAAAAAAAGTTTAAAAGGGTGGGATTGCGCTCTAGGCCTCTATTGGGCCCGTTGACTTCCCCTCTTTGTCACTTACTATCGCACTATTGTAAGATACCATAACAGAAATAATGATTGAATTGGGCGTTCTTAACAGAAATGAAAACTCAAATGAAGTTCTTGTGGTCTATATCTGAACTAATTCTTAAGGAAATCAATACGTGAGTCTCGAAAGTGAAGAAAATGTACCATTGGTCGAGTGCTATCACTATCAACCAACAGCAATCTGAAAAGAGTTCCTTGGGAAAATTTATTAATTTCGCATATGACCGTCAACTGACGTCTTAATCTACCGCGTTGTCCAGCTCTTCATGCACACTCTTTACATGAAGCAATTTCAAACAGCATACTCCTGGTGTCCAGACGTCTCCTTTCAGAGTCTTTACGTGCATTTGCATTTTGCACATCATTTTACTTATTTAATACAATTCTAGTGAAGCCTTCTATAACCAGCTCTTCATGCACACTCTTTACATGAAGCAATTTCAAACAACCGGTGTTCTGACTTCTCCTTTTAGAGTGATTACGTGCATTTGCATAACATTTAGTCATTTAATGCAATTCTAGTAATTTCTTCTATAACAAACCACAGAGTGTGTTTAAAAATATCAAGACAGAAAGCGACAATAAATAGGTATGTGGGTTCTGTGAGGTAAACAAAGAGGAGACATAAACTAATTCAATGAAATTTAATCTGTTGATGTATGCGCATACATAATATGTACAAATATACATATGACTGAATAAATAAATAAAGGTACACAAAGAAAAATTCTTCAAGTAATAAGCCAGGCAGACTAGAATATATCGACTAAGATGGCCGAGACTTGTGGAGTGAATGGACACCAAAGCTCCGGCTCTCAATTTTCGATGCATCGAGCGGCAGCTAAACTAAATCTTGACCTAAAATCTCTACCACAACCGACTACAGAATGCCAACGTTTCCAAATAGACTTCATGATTCTCTAAAACAAAATTGATGGAGGGGCTATAATTTGAATTTCAGGCTAGGGAGGTGGAGATACAATGTGCGATCGAAAGATTTCGTGCAAAAAATTGTTTTCACAAACAGACATACGCCTTCGTGCAATACTACAACCTATCCTTGACATTGGACTGAACGGAAAACAACTTTTAATGCCGGTTGCTAAGGGACTCCCAAACAAAGTATAAACACATTTCTGAAGTCGCTTTAAGAAAAAAAAAGTCCTACTAAACAAATAGTGCCAACTACAGCGGTATGGTTCTCCTTAACATTGCGTATAAAATTTTGTGATTTGTTTTGAAGATATCTTAAACCTAACACCACGTCTCCACGTGCCGTTGGAAATGGCAGAATTTTCTGGCAAAACTCCAAAAAAGAAGAGAAATCATAAATTTGTGCATTGCCATATTATGGGTGAATATTTAATTTACAATGATGACGTCGTACAGTAAAGAACTTCAAATGCGTTCTGGCATTCAATACGTTAAAAAAAGATTTAGAGGAAAGTACGCCTGAGTTCCAAAATGTAGAAAAAACGTTTCGATGCGGTAGTACTATTCTTTTGATGCGCATCTGCAACGCAACTTCGATAATTTGTATACATTTTACACTGCACACGTTTTATGTTTCGGAACGTAGTTTATACAAACCTGGCAATTGCCAGAATTAAAATGACAAACTTTGAACTAAAAATAAATTTAAATGAATGATTTGAATGTCAAATGAAAGCATCGAAAAAATTATCGATGCACAGTTTGCTCAGGTGATGCACATCGATAACGTTTAGGATACGTTGCGACTTTGTCAAAGATTTCTCATTTGACTTTTGGAACTTATGACTTTGCATCTATGACGCATCTGATACATTTTGGAACTCACTCTATTAGAACGAGAAAACATAAATTCTGGATTAATCCGTTTTTGGAAATTATAACTCTGCGTGATCTGATCGGTTCCGTACGTACACTTCAAATATTTAATTATTTTCTTATTTCTGGAATTTACCTTTCAAATTCCTTGACAAGATGCAGTCATGCAATTTTTCCGCACACAAAAAAGAAAAAAAAAGACCACCCCGTTGATAATTTACACTCGAAATACCAAATAAATGGTACGCGAAAAATCCAGCCATTATTGGCATGCTATAGCAATTACCGTGCTATATGGCGTCTCCATTAGCTAGATTACTGCCTTGCTAAGTATTCACCCATCGATAATGGCACGTGGAGGCTCATGCCTGTGTGACTAGGCGAAGAATATCTACCATAGGCCAATTGTTAACAGGGATTTTCGTCGATACTCACCGTCTCTTTCATTGATTTCAAAATCGCCGGAGATTCAGTTTACAGAGACATCCCTGCTTAACACATATGTACATAGGTAACGCATGCAACATACAAAATTATTGTATAGAATATGTGCAAAATATCGATCTTGGCCGGACTGTACCGTTACAATGTTGGGGACTTATTGTATTGTGAGTTACCCAAACACCATCATAGTTATTAGTTGCGTTGTGATAGCGCTATCCGAGATGCTAGCAGCTGTTGATTACGCCTTTTATTTGGTCGAGATTAATATCTTCTGCAAATCTTTCCTGGTACTGCATTTAACATTTTGCTCGTTGTGTAACAAAATGAATTTGGGTACAGATCTGATATAAATATGTTTAACAATACTGAGTTAGGGTGTTGGAAGAGTTGGTGGCGGTTGAACCCTTAATAGGCCAACGACAGCGCTCATATCCCCAAAGCGGATTACTGACTCTGGAGAATCCGGCCACTTGTCCTAGGCAAAAAAAGGAAACTAGTCTTTCAGGTTGGGGGTTGTGCGTCCCAGTAACTTCCCTTACACGAAAAAAAAAACAAATAGTTGCGAAACAACCAATGACCTCGGAAAAGGATTTATCTTACTGTTCATGACCCCGGGAAACGCAACAAGGACGACTTTCGGATCTGCATGTGGAATGTTTGGACCCTAAACAGCAGAGGCCCTAGATTGCTGTAATGCTGATATCATCGCCATCCAGGACGTGCGATGGAAAGGGCCGGCCAGAAGGAGGATGAAAAATTGCGACATTTACTACGGTGATTCTAGAAAACAGAAGCAGTGCTTATTCAAATGGGACAAATACAGAGGTATCATTCTCCTCAACATCGCGTACAAGATCCTATCTGCCATATTGTACATCTGAAACCGTTCGTCAACGTATCAGTGTTGTTTTAGGCCAGGAAAGTCCACAGGCGATCATATTTTTACACGGCAAATTTTAAACCCAAGTGCAAATCGATACCCACCATCTTTTTATCGATTTTGAGGCAGCATATGACTGCTATTAAAGAGATGAGCTATACAAAGCCATGTCTAGTTTTGGCATCCCTGCCAAATTCATCAAATTGTGCAGAATGACGATGGAGAATTATCGCTACTCCATCAAGGTTGGTAGCGATCTCACCGAGACCTTTGATGTCAAAAAAGGATTTAGACAAGGTGACGCGAAACTCACAATCTTTCAAAAGTCAGTGCAACTACATACGAGCGTACGCCGATGATATTGACATAATTGACGGAAGCTGCCAAAAGGAATGTGACAAAACGCCGCAATAGAGAACTATAACCTCACCAGATATAAATCGAATAATAACTCTTGCCAATTGCTGTTTCTTTGTGCTTAAATGGCTTAAAGGGTTGTAAGCCTCTATCCCGAACAACTAAGGAGACTATATATAAGATCTTGACCATCCCAGTCTTCCTTTATGGCGCTGATGTATGGACTTTATCGAAAGCGGATGAAGACATATTCAGTAGTTTCGAGAGAAAAATGCATCGTAAAATATTCGGTCCCGTTTACGTTGACGGGTTTTGGATGACGAGATTCAACGACCTAGTCAAAAAACTGCACATCAGTCGTTTGAAATGGCTAGGACATGTAGAGAGAATTGACACCAGTGCTCCGGCCCCTAGAGTCTTCCAACCAAATTCGGAGGTACAACGCAGTAGAGGAAGACCTCGCCTTAGGTGGCGCGCACAAGTAGAAGGGGGGACCTCAACCCACTTAGAGTGCACAAGGACCGGGCTAACTGGAGAGGCTTGTTGGTTGAGGCCCAGGTTCACCGAACATAAAGGTGACCTTTCTTATATGGCGCCCAAATATCCAATTTCTAGGGATCATGTTATTGAACTTTTCATGTATCATCACTCTTCGATGTATCAGTGGTTTGAGATTGCATGTTGAATCATCTACCAGTTTAAACGTTCGTTTCTGAATTCTGTTGACTAGATGCAAGCAAGTTTTGGCACCGAGCTCCAAACTAAAAAACAAATGAAGCATTTCTTTAAACATTATGCTTATTTCGCAATGTTGTCCCCACAGTTTAAACTGATACCAAGAAGATGGATGATTTCTTTGGGTTTGATTATTCAGTTTAGATATCTATTTGAAACTGGGTGTACAATTTTATGAGCAGGAACGAATTGAGAAATAGACTCCGTGAACTAAACCAAACCTATTCGTGGACTGCACTAATTTAGTCAACAACAACCCCAAAGGTTCATATCGGTCGTAGGTACACAAACATCATCTTGGTCGCGACTGAGTCAGTAACGAAATTCTAGATCTATTACGGATGGGAGCATGTTTCTTCTGTTTATCATCACAGTGTGGAAACTTAAGGTTCACAAGGTTAAGTGCACAAACACTTACGACATAGTGTAGGCAAGTCAAATGTCTAGTCGACCTTGTGCGTAGACTTTCATCAAATGTTGACTTGTTCAATGATAGACCCAAATGTGACAGACTGGTATGGTAGTAGCCATGCTTTAAATGGATATTACGCATATTGCGTTTAACTGTCACCAAATATGCGCATATGTACATATAGTATGTATGTTTCTGTGCCTTCAGATGTGTGTAATTTTATCTTGTCATCTTTGAGAACATTCCTAGAAACTATAGACCAATATCAGATGTTTAAACAATATACATGCGTATAGTGCAAACAACAAAATAGGATATTAATACTTCTGATAAACAAACATCAATCGAGAAAGCAACTGATCGCCGTAAATCCGTGGAGAAATACAAGACCCGGCTAGAAAAATGAACGTGAATCATATTCTATGTGCGAAACAGTAAAACACTATCAATGTTAACATTAAAGGGATTAAGTTACCAGCCTCAATTATCAAGGAACCCCACTGCGGAACATTAAAATCTAAAAGCAAATCTGTGTGACAAAAGGGTAGACTCCTAAAAGTATTCCATTAACCGATAACATTCAAGTGCTCAGCATAGAGCTTCATAAAATCATTCAAACAAGCAGCATGCCCCCGCATATGTCCATTAGATTTGACTTTACATCCGGCATTGTCTACTTTAATATAATTCATTACAACTACTGACAAGGGGATCGTTATGTCCATTTATAGAACAAAGACCGGCGCACTTATATAATAAACCGAGCACCCTCTGCGCAAGGGCTTACATTAGAATATTTTTTTTGTCGAACATACCTGATTCCTGTGAAAGTTGAATCTTACAGCCAGACTCGGCTTGAATATGTGAAATATTATCGCTACTATTTCGACCCATCACCAAATGACTAACAATAGCTTCAGGAATTCTTAGCTGCTCTTCCGTTGTATTGCCGGCAGTAGCAGCGAGACGTGCAGCAACAGCCGCTGCTTGTGCCAGCGCTTGAGACATGTTACCACCCTGTTGCGAATTATACGAATCTGGGCTGGAGAATTTTTTCGCATCCGGTCCAGCGGAGTCGTCGTCGTTCAAGGAGCGTTTGTATCCGCCGCCGCCGCCTTGCAATTGCTGCTGTGGCTGAGATTGTTGTTGCTGACCAGTTGGTTGGATTTTAGCTGCGATCTATATAAATTTCATTAATCCATATTGTTGAAAAATAGTTTTAAATTTTTTTTTTATTTTTTTTTTTTTTTTGTGTAGAACACGAAGGCGGCAATGGCAATGACTAAATGAATAAAGAAAAACATTTACCTGTTTTGCACGTTGAAGGGCGGCAGCAAATGCCTGGGATTGATTTATATTTGATTGTGGCGGGGCTACTGTTGAATAATCACTCATTTTATTTAAAATAAAACGAAAAAAATTAAGAAAATTTTGCAATTTCTTCGACGAAAAAAAGCACACGCGTTGAATTACAAATGGCGACGCGGTAAAGATAGAAAAAAAAATCGAAATTGATCTAAATCTTGTTCACCTACCTTCACCACACAAATCCATGGAAAAATGGAAAATTCCCTGCTTTAGAGTAGTAGATTGGTGGAGTTTGTAGTAGATTTTGATAGACTTAAAGGGAGTGTTCAGCTGGGTGTGAAAATGTTTTTTTTACTTTTTTCGCAAATTCTTTGATTTTACGAACAACATATTATTCTACGCTATTTTCGAAAATTTTTTGTCATTTACCTACAAACAAACAAAAAACATTTAGACACGTCTTTGGGTCTCAGGGTCTAGCATCTCACAATCATTCATGTTCAATGGAAGGGTCCTACTCTAGCACGACTTAGGTTCAATTAGATGCTTCGTCGTGGGCATTACTGTAGGAAAACCGCGCACTAGATGGGGCGTACAAGTTGATGGGGACCTCAACCGATTTGTAGTGCGCAACCGCAGGCAGTTAGCTAAGGACCGGTCTAACTGGCGAGGCTTGTTTGGTTAGGCCCAGGGTCACCCCGTACGGTCGCGCTACCTAAGTAACTCTTCTACCCACAAACTAACGACATAACCCCGTGAACAATCGCCATTTTATCAGAGTCTTACTTGTTTGGTGAGGCCCAGGGTCACCCCGTACGGTCGCGCTACCTAAGTACTCTTCTACCCACAAGCTAACGACATAACCCCGTGAACAATCGCCATTTTATCACAGTCTTACCTGCTTATGTGGTTTCCCCCCTGGTGGAGCACTTAGCAACAGGTCGTCCGGCTACGTAGTTCGTGACATATACGCAGAAGCCAGGTAAATGTGAATATTTCAAGTTTAATTATCGACTGTATGCCTTATGCCTTATTGTGCCGTGACTCAAGTAGTAAGTAAGTGCGTTACACTACGGAGAGAGATGTCCGATCCCCAGGTAGGTAGAGGTAGAATGGTGGTTCTTGGGAGAACCCAATTAGAGCTAGAGTGCGCCGTGTCGTAACCACAAGCAAAACTCGTGCGGAAAAAGTCTAAAGTAGCGCGACAAATTAGACCCAACCAGTGGAGTTCATATAACCTCCACGAGGAAGGGTTTTCCTAGGATATGTACCCTGGTCCTCGCTAGGGCCGGACAGGTGCAAAGGAAGTGGTGCAGAGATTCTTTCTCGTCAGTGTCTTTGCAGCTTCTACAAAAGGTGTTGTAAGGGATACAAAACTTGGCCGCATGGTCCCGTACTGGCCAATGGCCTGTAATGATGGCTATGATTCTGGCAATATCTGGTCTAGATTTGCCAAGTAGCTCGTTTGACTTAGGTTTGTTGTAATCAGGCCATGTCTTTCTTGATATTACACAACTAGTCAGGCTGTTCCACCCTTGGCTGCCAAGCTGGAGGAAGTGATCATGTATTTTGCCCTTAACGGCACCCAGCGGAATATCGACTCTTTCCGCTAAAGAGCCGTTAAGGGCTGACCATCACCTGGCTAGCTCGATCCTCAGACAACACCTAAAATTTCTTTCACGGCTCCACCTCTCGCGAGTGTCTGATAAACAATAAACTGTCATGAAAAAGCTTCTCAAATAAAACATTGCCACTTAGGAAACGGCATCAAACAGTAAAGGCTCAACCATAATAGTCGAATGGATTCGGAATTAATCACTTCCGAAAGAGCGATTCCATTCGCTCTTTCGTACGAAAATTTGACATTTGAGCTGTTGTCGGCTGTGTTTTTTGTAATTTGAGCTTCATACACAAAGGAATTTTCTCAATTAAATTAATTTCACTGAAAACAACACAGAAATGACAAGCAAAATGACTTGACTTTGACAATCGCTTCTGACAGTCCCTTCCGTTCACATACTCCTATTATGGGCAACTTGAGCAATCGAAAGAAAAGAAGAAAACTTAACATAGAATTTTGACATTAGCTTCCGACTATTATGGTTGGCCCTTAAATCCCTTCCATTCGTGTAAGGTATATAGCACGCACAACACAAATGGTTGTAAGAACCTAGGCCCTGGGTCCCATAGACCTGTCACGCTAAATATTAGTATTTTGTATGCCTTATTAAGTGAAACATAATTTATCATCAGCAAATTTTGGCAATGTCAATGTTCTGCGATACTTAGTACTACATACGACTTTTAAAATGTACTATCCAGTTTTTGTCTCTTGTTTTTTTTTTGAGTAGTGTGTCATATTCTATGATGTTTAGAGATCTACTACATTTGTGTGCTGTTTGTTTAGTTTAGTTTGTTGTGAGCAGTGTTTTTCATATTTATCTTTATTAAATAATTTATAAACCAGGCGCAAATAAATCACAGCAAAGGTAAGTGAAATACTTACATGTCCCACCATTTTTCCCACAAAATTGCATGGATGTTTGTAAACAAACCGGTTCCCTTCGCTGCGTTTACACAGTGCATATATTTTACCTGCCGTCATTGAACATTTTGACATTTAATTCGACTTTTCCTCAAATCGGTGCAAGCTAATCTCGATCAAAGTTCTTAACACAAAGTGAAATATTTCTCCATCCAATCACTACTTACTTAATCAGATTTACGCAGCAAAATGCCTAACGATATAATTGGGTACATATACGCGGCCACAGTTGCCGCTGGAGGCATAATTGGCTACGCTAAAGCAGGTATTTAGTGCGCCACCTCTCATTCCAATACATTGGACATAATTTAACCTTTTTGCTTTGACCGCTTAGGTTCAATACCATCGCTGGGAGCAGGTTTAGCTTTTGGTGCAATTCTGGGATTGGGTGCTCATTTTAACTCGCAGAATCCTCCAAAGCCATTGCTACAGTTGGGTACTTCACTGGTTTTGGCTGGCATGATGGGTGCAAGGTGGACTCGATCAGGCAAACTGATGCCAGCGGGAATGATTTGCATTATATCGTGTGCAGCGATAATTCGTAATGTAATCACGTACAACCGGCACTTACCAATACCGGGAAGGAATTAAATTTGTGGTACGTGCACAGATCTGCGCGAGAAGACGCTAGAAAGGACTTAACAAGAGCAACGTAATTGGACTTAATTTTTTTGTTTTCTATATTTTTTTTACTGGTGATGTAAATGCACTCAGCACCGTGTTGCAAGAGGTTTGTTTTTTAAATAAAGGTAATGAATTCGTTCATTCGTGTTGGGAGTTTTAGACAAAATTCTGTTTTATTGGTTGTACTGTTGGCATATGAGCGTGTGGGAGGTGGGAGTGGTCCCTTAGTTGTTACACTATCCGAAGTGAAAGCGTTTCGATCGTGACAAATTTTATAGCTGACATCTGTCGGATACTAGTGGTATAACTCAAGCAACTTAGGGCATGATCCATGATATTTGAAGGCAAGTTTCAATTAAATCCAGTTATTGTTTGCCCATAGGCTTGGCAAACAGGAGTGGCGGGGTCAGTGTTTTGTAGAGCATCACCATCGTCCTTCCCATTAGGAGTTTTACCTAACTGAAGTAGTGCCGGTTCTCTGAGGTTGTTCTTCGGCGGATCTCTTTGTTTTTATCTTGGTAGACTTTCGGACCTTAACATTGCAGCTTGCTGGACATGTGGAATACACTCTTCTCTTTATGTACGAGAAATTATATCTGCTGCACTTCTTGGCTATAGGGTTGACAAATATCTTTGCTATTGGATCGAAAAAGCTTATCCATGCTGAGCTGGGGTGCTGTCTAACCAGAAGGTCGGTGTTCAGGGGTACCCCCACCATTATTGTGGCTCATTGTAGTGAATGAGTTGTTGCTAATCTTGGGTAAAGAGGGGTTCAGTGACATTGTCAACGCGGACAGCATTGCAATAGCGAAACCAGGAAAGTTCCTTCTTACAGTTACCTGATGGAGTCTGCTCTAAATAAACTCGTAGAGTGGACGGATAGTGTTGATTTCGGGGTTAATGCGTCCAAAACTAAACTAGTACGGTTCACAGCAATGTATAAAATACCATATACAACTCCTCAAAGACTCGAGGGTATTGAATTGCAATTTGCAGATCAGGCCAGATACTTGGGGGTTACTCTCGATAAAAAAAAAACTCAGTTAGAAACTGAATATTCAAGATCGTGCTAGGAAGGCCTCGATGGCTCTATTCTCTCTATTCATGTAGGAAGTCCTTAGGCCCAAACTGGGGTTTCCAGTCCCGGATCGTTCACTGGATATACACGGCAGTCGTCAGACCCATCCTTATGTACGGAATACTAGACTGATGAATGGCACTAGACAAGAAAAGCAACATTGCATTACTTGAGAACCACTCCCCCAACTGCACTAGAAAATATGCTCCATCTTCTTCCTGTTGTTATCTTTGGGAAGTTGCTAGCGACTAAAGCAGCATTACAGCTTAGGGAATCCTTGCAACTGGCTCCCAGAAATATGGGCCATGCAAGCATTCTAAACGGCCATAACACTATTCCTAGTAATTCGGACCCCCTATCTGGACTTTAACGACAAGTATAAAACCAGGATTCCTTGCAGAAGTGCTTGGGAATTCGGAGAAATTTTAAACAAATCTGCGACAGAGATTTACACAGAGTCTGGAACAGTTACGGGAGTTTACTCTAGTGCCCTGGATATTTGTATCACCACTCGAATGCCGGACCACTGTAGTGTATTTGAAGTAGAAGTCACAGCATTCCGTGAAGCCTTGACCTGGCTTTCGATTAATTCAATAGAGTGCAGCGCTATTGTTTTCTACATACATATATAGTCAAGTTGCGATAAAAGCCTTGGAGTCGCCAATAGTTCGATCCATGTTGGTAAAACAATGCCACGGATCTCTTAACGAGATCACTGTTAAGTGTGACGTATCCCTGTATTAGGTTATAGGCCACAGGGATATTCCAGCCAATTGCAAAGCGGACGAGCCAGCTAAGGAGAGTGCAGACCGAAACCTCCCTGACAATAGGGGGAACTATCAGCACCTATTAAATCGATAAAATTCCATAAGAATGGCAAACATTAGGTAGAATAACATCAGCACATGTCTCTCACAAATCTGGCCAGAGCTGGATTGTAGGAAAACCAGTAGACTTAATTCCGTCAATAAGATAAATCTAAGAAAGATAGCTGGCACCCTCACAGGGCTCTGTCTGGTAGGCAGACATGCCGGAAGACTTGGTGCTCCCTTCAACGATTTCTGTAGAAGATGTAGAGACGAGGAAGAGTAGGAAACCATGACACATCTTCAGTTTTCGGTTTTGAGAAGGAAAACCCTTGGCGAGTACTTCTTCAAAGAATAAAAAGCTTTGTCACCGGGTCAAACTGGTTTAATGTCTAAACGGCGAAATATATTTCTTCGGCATGGGTTTATACCGAAACTTGTTGCTCAGCCTCCTGTCCCATTTGGGAAATCTCCATGTAGGTCTCTGGTGCTGGTAATCCGATTCTTTTCTATAGTGGTATAACAAAGTACCTTTTTTTTGGTCTAAGTGTCCCTGCAGAGCTGGGAAAACCACCCAACTCAACCAACCCATGTACATGATTGAAAAAATACTATGACAGCGCGTTTGGTATTTCCGTAATGCACGGTACAAACCAAACAGCATAGTTAGTTCAGTTGTTCTGAGAATCCCAACAAATGGACACTTTAGTGTCATTAAACCGAGCTCATAGCACAGCGACTGAACTGACAAACGAAACTACTCCTGTTAAATGTTTTGGGTTCGGAACTAGTTACAATCAGAGTATGAGTCAAGAATGGAGTATGATCGAATTTTCACGGAATCCGGTGTTGGTGCCTTCAATAAAGACATTAACAGTGTCCACTAGCAAGTAAGACGCGTTAAGTGTTCACTAGCAAGTTATTGTGACTCTGTTTATGTAATTTATGTATTGAAATGTAGATTGTCTGAGGGTAATTACAATCTTTTATTGTAAAGGGGTCGCCCCAAAATTGATAAATAAAATACTCGAATGCGTAATGAAATTCCTGCTAATTTACCCCTTTGTGTTATCTGTAAGTCTGAAGCTTCTGTATCCTATAACTCTGATTTATTGTTCATATTTTGAAACCAGTTTCACTTCCTTTCTTGCAATCACTCATGAGGCCTATAAGATCTTAGTGGAGTTTTTATTGTCTCAACAAAAAAGACTGCAGGCAACACTGCTGAAGATCGCGATCTTCAGGTAAATTGGCAAGATGTGCATTGCATGACTTCTGCTAGTGATCAAATTGATTTCCTGCAAAATGCGACACATAGGTCGTGTCTATCGTTCGCACGTTCCGACAAAAACAAACTATGTGCGAACAAATACGACCACATGGTTTACACCTGAAATACTAGAAGCAATAAAACAACGAAATTTGGCTTACAAACGATGGAAACGATGGAAACGAAAATAAGAGTGGCAAAGAAGTGAACTCAAAGCGACTTAACAAAATTCTACCCGCGAAAACTTTGTGAAAAAATATCCGAGAGCCTGGAATTGGTGATAGTACATATAAATATAAATCGTGAGTTCTTAAACTCTGCATTTGCCAAAGTTCATAGTATGATACTATGCCTGATGTTGGGGAACGTTAGGTATGATTGATTCTCTCGTTAATCTTGAGAGTAATAATCGCTTCCATTTCACCAGAGTAGATGAAAACGACATTTTAAGTGCCCTTTTACAAATAAAGTCTAAGGCTATGAGCCTTGATGAAATACATCCACACTTTATGAAAATAATTTTGCCCCACAATCTTCCCACCATTAACGTATTTTTAACTATCATGGCATCTTCTTTTCCTCCATCCTGGAAGGTTGCTGGGGTTATACCGATAATTAAAAAGCCTGCTACCCGTTTGTCATCATCCGAATTTCAAACTATTTCTATTCTTTCATTTTTATCCAAAGTCTTCAAAAAACGTGTGCATAAACAAATGACATTTTTCGTTAAAACTAATAAACTTTTGAATATCCAACAGTCAGGTTTCAGGGAAAACCATAGTTATGTCTCTGCTGTTTTAAAAGTAACAGATGATCTGAGAATTGTGATGGATCACTACTTAATATCCTTTCTTGGGTTTCTAGGCTTTTGACACCGTCAAACACGGAATACTTTTTTTCAAAATTGAAAGAGAACTTACTTTTAATTAACTCTGCGGCTAACTTGATTCTTTCATATTTAAGTGAAAGAAGTCAAGCCATATCTTTCAGGGAACATACCTCGCGGTACTTGCATTGTTTAATGTCAGGAGTACCACAGGGATCGATTCTTGGGGCAATTACTATTTATCGTTTGAGCTGCAAGCTGGAAATGTTAGAAGACGGGGTAGAGAGACTTAATTACGACCTTAACCAAATCTTGCACTGGTCCGCAAGAAATCACCTACAACTAAATCCGGCGAAGTCAAAATGTTTAGTCGTTTACAAAAAACAAGCTTGATAGTAGATATTTGTCGGCTTTATATCTAGGTAACTCTAAAGATTCTGTAAAAATAAATAAAATAAATGAAAATATGCAGCAGAGAAAGCAAAACACAGGCTTGTATTTAGCGGAGGCTTATGTATGACTTATACGTGTCTTTTGGAAGTACTGAGTGATCGCCTGAATCCCCTGAAGGAGCCGTATTTTGTAACGTACCTATATATTATGAGGTGGAATTGTTATCCAAGTTTCATTCACAAATTCGACATTTCTTCCTCAAATCTTAGGAATGCATTCTATCCCAAAAAATGTTATACAAAATTACCTTTAATTTGACACCTCGATCATCAAAATCCATCCAGAAACAAGTTATATCAAAAACAAATCAATATAAGCATATGAATGCAGCGAACAATACACATACTCAGTAGCACAGTTTGGGAGCTCCTAGAGGCTCGGTTTGCTTACTGTTTTCTGTGAAATTCTGTTCGCCTGGTGATTCACGAAGATTTAAAGAGACGAGTTTTTGTGTGGGTGGATCAGGTTGTAGTAAAATCAATATCTCCGGTTCTAGATGAGCTAGCGAATTGAAAGAAAGACTAATGCATATTTAAGTTAGAGGAGATTGTTTATTTATCGACAAATTGTTCGAATACAAAGTGGTCCGGATTTCTGTGTTTGAGGGTATAAGCTTAGCCTTTGGTACGAGCTGTGCTTATGGTTGCAAGGTGGTTCATAATTTTATCGTTTTTAATGAAAAGTAGATGTGGAAACATCTTGGTAAAAAGTATAAATAAATAAAAAGACAAAACTCATTCTTACATATAAAAATAAATTTTATTTACGATTGAGCACATTATACAATTTATATATTCTTTTTTCTCTATTTCGCAATTTATTTAATAACTAAAATGGACGGCAGTTTATGAGTTTGAGTGCACGCTTGCATTATGTAAAATCTTAAAATATGTGTTCGCTTTTGTTTGTTTTTTGTTTCCCTAAGTCGTCAAATGCAAATGACTTCCTTTTACGCATTGCAGTTACCAACATTTCTAAGTGGAATACAAATTGTTCCTTTTCAGTTTTCATGATTATTATGCAATAGTTATTCTAGTACAAATCTACTCCTAAATCTTAATTTAAATATTAAATAATATTGGAGTTGTGTTCATTAGTTTCCTTAAAGGTAATAAATTATTAGTTTTTCTCTTTTTTTTTTACAAAAATATTCCAGTTTTTTTTTTTTTTTTCAATCTAAATTCTATTTTTTACATTTCTTCAGTTGTTATGTGTTTAAAAAAAAACCTGTTCCAAACGTAATACTGCGAACATTTAAAAACAATTTAAAAAAAAAAACTGCAAGGAATTCAAAGATCTTCGTTTTTTTTTTGTTTTTTAAATATCATTTTCCGTTTAAACTTAAATTTACAACTAAAAAAAAAATACAAATTAACATTTAGGATTAAATAAAATTAATACTATCACATATACAATTTTTTTCTCTCTTCCATTTCTATACAATATATATAAACCCTAAGTAAATATATATATATTTTTTTAGATGTCAGCGAACAATGTCATTTGGCAAAAATTTGTCGCAATTTTTTATGTGTTTTTCTTTTTTTTTTTTGCAGTCAAAATTAACTATTTAAGTGTGAAAATATTGCAATGAGATGAAGTATCTATTTTTTTTTGTTTTCTTACAATTCTATGGTGAATAAAATAATTACAAAAAACAAAAAAAATGCTACGAAATAATAATTATAATAAAAAATAATAAATTCTAGCTATCAATTGATTATCAATGTTATTATCTGTGAGTTTTGTTCAAATGGCAATTGTGTTGGTTTTTTGTTGCTTGTTGGTGACCTTTTTTTTCTGAAGGATTTCTGTCTTGTTTTAAGGATTCCTGGGTCCAAAAATTACCGAATTCCATTTAACCACTGAAACGAGATTGGAAGAAAAAAACAAACAAAACAAAAATTGGTAAAGGGTATATTAATAAATATTCTTGCAAAGTTTTGGTTTTAATTAATAATGGCGGAGGTTTTTTTTTTTTGTTTTAATTATTTCATGCACATTTGCTAAAGAAAATGCATTAAACGTGCGTACGTTCTATTTTTTTTTTGGGTTTAATTCAGCGAATTGTATGTTTTCTTGTGTATTTGTGGATTTGTGTATGGTTTTCGATTTAAATTTGTTTTTATTTATGTATAATATAGGTAAGATTGGTTTTTTTATGTTTTTTTTTTTTTTTGTTGTGTACCAATGTATTTTGATGTAGTGAAATATATGTAATGTAAGAAAACAAGAGTATGGAAGAGAAGTAATTTAGAAAGCAAGCCAAGATATGATAAGAGTAAATGACATTGAATGTATGAAGAGGAAGTATAAGATAGAATGACGTAAGAAGCAAATTCTATGCATGCTTTACTTATGTAGGTACTGAGATGCATTTCACGTTTACAAAGATGACAGAAGATGAACTCTAAGTTTACTTTATACTTTTAATTTTAAACTAAATTGCAAATGGTTAAAGGTCAAAGTTTTTATTAAGTCTAGAGTGTCGTTCAACTTCATATTCAAGAACTATCTGACAAAACTAGAACCGATTTAGAAGGCCTTATATAAAGTCAAGTTATTCTATGAATCGGAAGAATTGCAAAAGGTTAGTAATTCCTGAGATTACGTCTCGTATACAAAAAAATTTGACTTTATAGGACAGTCTTGGTTATAGAAGTAGGATTTGCTAAGGGCCAATAGGCACGCAAACTACCACAGATCACTGGTGAAGATATCTGTGCAAGTATAAAAGAAACATGAAAACATTCACGATTCAAGAAATCCTATGTAAAATCTTTTAGTTTCCAGTTATGTAGTCAAAAACAATATGAATAACTATGTTCTTTTGGCCACTGGCCAAATGCCTTATT
Organism: Xylota sylvarum; assembly: GCA_905220385.1. Classification (NCBI taxonomy): domain Eukaryota; kingdom Metazoa; phylum Arthropoda; class Insecta; order Diptera; family Syrphidae; genus Xylota; species Xylota sylvarum. The sequence goes on from LR999960.1 coordinate 12,479,400, forward strand.
TCTGCAAAGAACTTCTTAATTTCGACAAGGATACTATTAGAAAGCTGGTCAGCTTTCTCGGAGTCCGCTGTGGCCTGAGGTATCACATTAACAATCTTAATTTGTGCTCAGATACGGTCTGTAGGTTTTGCTCGGAAACTGAAGTATCGTCGGAACACATTCCCTGCGAACGCCGAGCATTACATTGGTTAAGGAGACGTAAAAAATATGATCGTTAGCGGAGTTGAGATACTCTGCTGTTAAAGACATCCTATCCTTCATTAAGGTTGTGGTACGTCTCTTACACTAAACTTACCCTGGTGGTACAATAAATCTTTTAGGTTGCAGTGTCAGCCTTATGCGCAAAGGTTTCCACAAAAAAATGGTTGTTGACCAAAAATCATATCAGAATTCTGTAGGAGAAAACTCTGAGCGGGTATTATAAATGATATTTTTAACTACTTTGCGTCTCAAAATCACTTAATCCAATACGTGATACCCTAGAGAAAAGATTGGAGGTAAGTCAAAGATGAACGGATGCATCGAGCATGTCTGGAAAAGGTTATCGTTTATCTTCTCAAGGCGAAATTCTACCCATATATGAGGCCGTATCGAAATACTAAAAAAATAACCTCAAACAGAACAATGTCCATATTATTTGGGAGTAAGTAGAAAGTAGATGAAATCGTTAGACTAGGCCCAACCCTTTGCATGTCACTAGATGTCCATACTCCACAAGTAAAAATATGAAAGCTCTATGGACAAAATTACAATTACCTACATTTATGTATCCTGAACGTAGGTGTGGATTTGCTATAAACTTCATATCTGGCGTCAGAAGTTTCATTCTAACTTCAAAATCAATGATTCTTTACGCACATATGTAGGTCCGATTTTAGTAAAAATAGATTTTCTTCAAAACAGTTCCAGCAATCTTGATAAAGTTTCATATTTGGGATAGTTTGGATATATATAACAATATGAAAAATACGTATAACTGCACTTAACTTTATTAGGTCCTAAGTATAAGAAAAATGATTGAGGTCAATATACATACTATTTCGTTTTAGATGGATTGTCTTTAACGATTTGATAAGTAATGGGTGAGCCATCTGTTGGTTTCTTTTTAAATCATTTGTTATTTTGACACTGACATATGAAAAAATTGACAGAAACTCAGTATTATACTTTTGCGTTACGAAATGAATCGATTTACGCTTGCACTACGTTGAGAAATATTAGTTGTGTTCAATGAGGTTGTTCTGGACTGTTCGGAACAGAAAAGTACAACTTTTGGTGTTCAATGAGGAATTTTCTGTTCTGAATTGATCTGATTCTTGTTTAATGAGATTGTTCTAGAGCTGTTTAGAACAGGATTTTTTGCACATACTTTTTATTATTATTATTATTATTTCTTTATTATCAAGTAAATGAATTACAATTGACAATAATAGTGCCTAGCTGCACTTACTTTTAAGTTAAAACAGTTTCGTGAAAACTGTCAAAATAAGCTGTCATCGTTTTGTTGTAATTAATTTGTTAAGTTTTGTAGTAAATTTTGTTTCATTAAGTTTCTATTTATTTGAATTAATACCGAATATTACCGCTAGAGTATTTTTAATAATTACTTTGCAAAATTTCAAAATATTTTAATTTCCCCAATGTAAACAAACGTAATTACAATTTGTTTTGACAACTTCATTTGACGTTGGCCTGACTGTTCTAACTTGTCTGATATTTTTTACGAAACTGTTCTGTTCTATCCTGTACTACTCTGTTCTAAAATTCATTGGACAAAGCTATTGCAAAATTAGTTCCAAATTGGATGCTGTGTTTCCGAAACAGTGTGAATTTTGAAAAGAAATTTCAATCGAAATAATGTACCAACTGCAGATGGTGTACGTAAGATTGGTTTTCTGATTGATAACCGAATATATTCCCGGGTTCGTCTTGTGGAGAATATTTCAGCTTGCCGCTTTTAAGTGGCGGCATTATTGGCCCTTTTTGCTTCCAAGACGACAATGGAATAAACGTTACAGTTAATGGAGAGCGCTACCGAGGCATGATAACCGATTTTTATGGCCAGAAATTGAGGTATTGGACTTGGACGAACTATGGTTTCAGAAAGATGGGACTACGTGCCACACAACCCATCCAACAATCGATTTATTGCACACTTAGTTTAATAATCGTGTAATCAGTCATTTTCGTGATGTTGCTTGGTCGGTTTAACGCCTTTGGACCTTTTATTTGTGAAGATCGATGCTATGCGAACAATCCAGAGGCGATTCAGGCACTCAAGAAGAATATTAGTCACGCTATTCGTAAAATAGTGAAATAAGGGCCGAACGGTCGAAAATCTATTGAAAAAACGGGTTGGCAGGATGACCTATTGCCAAGCCAAGGTTTACTCCTTTCAATAAATCAACAATAGTTGAAAAATATTGAACAGAGTTTTGTTGAATAGCCTTTTTAAAAAGTAACCCAACAACTGGCCCACGTGGCATTATTGCAGAAAAGAGAAGAGCTAGAAAACGTTGCCCACAATCAATTGCACCAAGTGGCAAAAAAAATGGTTTCTTTTTAGACGGAATGGTTCTAACGAATTGACTTGAATTTACGCTGTAGTTTTTAAGATAACTTTTTGAGCTGTAGTTGGGACTAATTTAGATATTAGGCTACAGAAACATTGAATGAGTCTGATGATAAGAGAATACAGTCGATAAGCGTAGGACCCTACATTTTCTCATGGGAACTGGTTGACAACGGAGCCGCATGAAGGTGTTAAGTTCACTCTTTTTAGTACAAGAAACAATGACTGTATATTTTAGGTTTTCAAAGATGAATTAAAAAACAGCTGCAGACGATGGTTGCAATTAATATAGTTTAAATCATCAAATACCTACTTTACAATGTAAACTTGTAAACCTTATAAACTACTTGTAACAATGGACTTAAGTTCTAAAAAGATGACACTCCAACAGGTAAAAAAATCGAAATGATACAGTAGAAAAATCGATGAGACTGATAGTGTTTATGTTTATGAAAAAGTAAACAAATTAGAAACTTTTATGAATGTCACATTGAAGACAGTGAAAACTAGTGTTTAGTTCAAAGTTGTAAACTTAGTTAACAAAGTTAATAAGGAAACAATAGATAGTTGATTCGAAGATTTGAAAGAAAAGACTTTTTTTTTTGTTTAAGAACAAATCTCAAAGCATCGACGGCCTTGGGTCCTTAAATTTTTGAAAGACTGTGTGCATTTACCAAATTCAATTTGGCTTATATAACCAGCCAATTTGTTGTCCTGGTAAATAGTGCACAAATGAAAGGATCATTGAAAATCCATGAAAACACTGAATGCGAGAATAGTTTTCAAAGAGAGAAAAAATATTCAGAAAATAGTTAAATATGTAGAAATATATTGCAATGAATATTATGCATTAAATTTGTTTATATTATTTCTGTTTTTTTTTTTTAATATATTTAATTGCTAATACACAAGCAATAGTGCATCCGTTGAAGTTTTTTTTTTACAGTTAGATGTTGTAATGGAGATTTCAGTTTTTTTTTATTTTCATTTCGAATTGGTTTTGTTAAATCTGTTTCATCCATTAGTAAATTTTGTATTCTTGTCAAATTTTCTGCGATGAATTTGTTTCTATTAAAAAATAAAATGAATGCATTACCAATATTGATTACATATTACAGTCTCTCCTTTTTCTAAACTAAATAAAGAACACATGCTTAGTTATAATGATAATGCACATGCAGAACTAAAAGAAAAAAGAAAACTAATCAAATACTAAATGACAGCCAAAATTTTTTTCTTACAATGCAAATGCATTCGTTTTTAGTTTGCAAGTGTGTCTGCTAAAAAAAATTAAAAAAAAAAATCTATCTATTCTAAAATGGCATTTACAAAATTAAAAAAAAATAATGTTTAGAATGATTTAAAAAAAAAATTGTATATCAACTGCTACCAACCGCATTCCATGTATATATGCATTTTTTACTTTTAATCATATGATGTTTACTCTATATTCCAGATACTTTATGTATTTTGTGGCTTTAGGGTTATTTTTTAAGAATGCATTGTTTTTTTTTTTTTTTATCTAGAAACATCTTTAGTCTTACCACATACTCCGGGATTTTTGATTAGCTTTTTCGTTTAGAGTGTTTTCTGTTTGTTTGTTCGTTTTTTTTTTTTAATTTTTTGAGAATATCGTTTTAGAAAAAAATGACTGTTGTGTGCATTTTTCGCCTCGTTTGTATCTATGAGATACAATGATTACATGTGTTTGGCTGACGATCTACCACTTCTACTACTCCTATCACGGGGAATGTTTATTGGTAAATTATTGGTGTTATCGCCAAGATAGTTTGTTGTGTACGCTGGCGGTGATGCTTGCGGTTGTTGTTGGTTTAAGTTTCTACTACTATTACCACTACCATTCGTACGTTTTCTGAAGTATGTGTCGAACAGGGAGCTTCGAGTTGTTGAACGTCCACCCAGAACGTAGCTTCGTTGTGTGGTTGTCACCCTTGAATGGGCCTGATGCGGTTCTCCGATTGTATCGTCGAGGGCTTCATTACTATCGACCTCTGATGTTGGGGTGTACTCAGTTGTTGCTAATCCTGCGTCGCCTCCTTGTTGGGTTGTTATATGTGATGCGGCAACTGTTGTTGAACTATAATTTGGAGGATTTGGACTGTGGCTAGTACGATTTGAATTTATATGGTTTTTGGATTTATGTAAAATATTTTTTAAATACAAATCATAGGTTTTGCGCAGTGCTGAGTAATTTGCCGGTGTTGGCGGTGTTGTGCTGTTGATGACAATACTACTACTACTATTGCTACTAGTACTGGAGCTGCTTGTGCTTACAATGCGACTTGTTGTTGTTTTAATGTGTTTCAAGTATGTTCGTGTTTTATTGTTACTCAAATTTCTGAGTCGTATTTTACGATATAGTTTTAATGGTCTGACTGTTTCGGTTGTTGTTGTTAAAATTGGTTCTGGTGTTGTTGTAGTGGTAGGGGTGGTGGTAGTGGTGGTTGTGGTAGTGGTACTTGTTGTGGTTGATGTTGGTGGGGACTGTGTTGTAGATGTACTTGAGCTAGATAAATCACCGGTGATATCGAGCGATGATGCCTCATCTTCACTATCATTGTTTTCATAATAATCATCGCTATTACTATCATCGAAGTCCTGCTCAGCGCTGCTAATTATTGCAATAAATTGTGTTTAATATAATGGGTTTTGGTTTTTTTTTTTTAGGGAATTGTTTTACTTATTTATACTTCTACAAGGATCTTTACTGTTTTTTTTTTTGTTTGTAAAACTTACTTCTTGGCTAGATTTAAGGGAAATATCTATTCAATTTGTAGAACAAACTAGGTTGCTCTTAATTTAAGGGGGATATATGGGGTTATATTGGGCATTATACTTACTTATAAACTGCACGATATTGAGTGCCATAGTCCTGTATTATATTTGAAGGCAATGGTGTACATCTACCGTCTAGGCAGTGCTGTAAATATTAAAATAAGAAAGAAAATATAGTTAAGTATAGCATGCGTAGTAGAAAAGTCTTATAAATATATATTTGTACATCTTAGCATTCTGAGACTTTAAAAACGCGGTGTACAGGACGTCCACCGCGGCATTAAAAAGAGAATGTCTGCCAGGTTAAGATCACTTTTAATTTTCATTGGATTTACGGCTTTGTCAATGTAACAAGTCTACTTATTCAAAGAAACTGACGACTGACACCTACTTTTTACTTTAGTTTAGAATAGAAAGATATATTGAGTGAACTAGTACTGTGATCGACATCCTTCCAAAGTTTGACCTTCTTTAATCACGAGCCACTCAAATCGTTAGTACTGCGTATTTCAAAGAAACTATACTATCAGAAGCTGTTGTTGTTTATAAATTGTTTACTTTAATACAAATAGTCATTTTATTTGCCGCTTCAGCAATATCAAACCATTCCAGCTTTGACTTAAATAGGGTAATTTACTTGAGTTATGGGATGACTTTTTTTGTTGACACTATTGAAAGATCTCTGGCATTTACAGTGGCAGTCTTCCTGGATATAGAAGGACTTTAACAACATGCAAGTTGAACCTATACTAACATCTTAGGGAAATTTATAGATTGTTGCTAGACTAAGTTACTGGATCAACCAAATACTAATGAATTGACGTATTGTGCATGTAATATTCTTCAAACGAATAAAATGTGACTTCTGTTTAATGACGTGTCCGAAGTGTTGAGTAATAATCTGCAATGCTTGTCAGACACTTACGAGAGGTGTTCGCTCAGCGTTGGTGTGTGCGAATCGGAAACCGAAACCCCTACCGGCTTAAGGAAATCGGAGCATTTCGTTCCGATATTGTGACTAGAGGCTTCCAGATTCAATAAGTTATGGAAGTCAAAGTAGTCATTAAGACATATTCCTAGAAGGGATGTTTTAAAATGAGAGACACTGCTATGTCTCGGTAAGCTATAAATGAAACGGAGACTGTTTGCAGTTTTTACTAATTAAAACCAACCAGTTTTTGATAAAGCGAAGGAGGTTTGTGACGCCTACTGACATGTGAAAGCTTCTGCAGAAGTCGTATGCAAAGAAGCCCAGTCTTTTGTGCAGTATCCAGGAAGAAAACCGATAATGTGACTGATCTGTGATCGCTTCAACAGAACCAATTTAGCACTACGTTTCAGATTAAGCTTGGGCCAGATCTGTCTTGAAATGTTGCAATTAGAGAGATTTTCCCATCTACAGTTGATCTTGTTGAAAGCGTTCAGCTTTAGTAAAAATTTACAGGTAGAGAAGGGCATACCTATGTTCCGCCATGTCGGCAGGATCCTATGGGCAGTACCCTGTCTTGCGAGCTCGTCAACCTTGTAATTTCCTGCAATGTCTCTGTAGCCTGGCACCCAGCAAACGTAAATTTTGAACTGCTCAGTCATCCCAAGAAGAGACAAACGGCAGTTTAAGGCGGCCTTTAAAGTGAAGGAGCACGATTCCAGGAATTTTATTGTCGCTTGACTGTCAATGAAAATGTTAATATCCCCGAAAGATATTGCATTACATTTCAGCCAGGACAAGGCTTTCTTGATCGCCATGATTTCTGCCTCAAAAACGCTACAATGATCTGGGAGGCGGAAAAGATGCTCAGATTGAGCTTATCGGAGAAGACACCACAATCCACTCACTCATCAGCCTTGGAGCCGTCCCTGTAGAAGTGGACTGAACTGTCCCCAGTAGAGGGAGCAGTGACCAATTCACTTCGGTTAGGGATGCTCGTGCGGAAGTTTCGATTTAACAACAGGGTCGGCGGTGTGTAGTTTGTGTCTTCTGGGGTAAAATTGAGGAGTTCAATGATGGAGGAGTGGCCCTTATGATAGCTAGACCAATGTGAGGAGGCTTTGAGTCGGACAGCCGTTCTCACAGCGAATTGCTTGCAAAAGAATATCTAAAGGAAGTAGGTGGACCATAATGACCAGGGAGAAGTTCTCACTGCACCACTGATGCATATACATGCATATCTTTGCACCTTAGATAGGAGATTGAGGTGAGTAGCCGTATTAAGAACCGGCCACTAGACAATCACGCCATACGGTAGTATAGGCCTGATAAGGGACACCACACCATAGCTAACGCGTTCAAGTAGATTGGCTGGCTTTCCAGTTTATGTAGCTTTCTACATGCCTATTCAGATGACATTGCTATCGGCGCCTCCGGAAAACACTGCATCCAATCCTTTTTATGTCCAATAACATAACGGCACAGAACGCCACCCTGTTGAGTTCTGCAACTAACAAGTGTCCTAGCCGATGCTAGGCTAGTCTTTTCAATTTCATTTGACCAGTCGTCTGACTTGTGATGGAATCGTTCGCAGTATATTTTTAATTTTTTATTTCTTATTTTTTTGAATTCGTTTCCATATGACTGACACTGTGACCTACATAGAAGAACCATTGTATCAAAGGGTGAAATTAATCCAATAGAGGTCCCACCACCGTTATGAAAGTTAAATTATCCTTAAAAGCAGACTTTTTCAACTTCACTGACGAACGTGTTTCTTTTTAAAAGAGAATGTGTTCAGATGATTCGTCCTCTTCCAAATAAAACAGACGTTTTGTCTCCGGGCATGGATTGAATTGTTTAGATATCTCAGGCCACAATGGCCTACTAGAAAGCTCACCAGCTGAGTTAGGGATTTTCTTGTTTGGATTGTTTAAACCAAATAACATTCTAAAACTTGTAGGAAAGCTCCCTACATGACACTAGAAATAGTCTTGCGTACCAACACACCAGTAAAGACTGCCAAGCCATCAGCATAACAAATGACAATGTAACTAATTTCTGTAGATCGACTAGAAAATTTTCGATGACTAGTGACCACTTAAGAGGAGAGAGAAACCTCGAGTCGCTCGATACTTATCCTACATGATTGCTCTTGCTAACGAGTCGTACCCAGTATTATCAAATCCGCACCGATGTTTAGAGAGGCGAATAGAGCTATTTCCTTGTAGCGGAGTCTCTCTTCTATCCTTTTGAAGAGATGGTGGAGAGAACATGGCTTGGGCTTGCTTTTTCTGCGCGCATACTGACTTGAGTGCAGAGGGATAGACAGACCTCTAATGGCCTCTAAATAATATGATCGTAAATGAGTCTCTTCGTAGTTTTGAGAACAAATGATGAATTTTCGAATCATATGATAGGTCTAAAGGTTTAAAGCAGCCCACTATACCTATTGCCTGGCTCTCGGATAAAAATCACGTTTATCTGCCTCCTGGTGATCGGGAAGTATTCCCAGTCCCCATCAATCCCGGCAAAAAGACTTCGTATGAGTAAAAAAAGAGAAACCTTCCTACTATCTGCCCTGCATAAGCCCAAACTTTTGGGTGAATACTTTTTCCGAGGAACTTTCAGATATCGTATACTTGCATCTCAATAAACCTGGAAAAGGCAACAATTGAAATGTTCCCAGAGTAGCAAAATATATCGAATCCATATGGTAATGCAATGGGCTTCGCTTGGTCTAATTATTTATTATAATAAATAGCTATCTAAGCAAAGATATAACTCCCAACAACAAATAAATTTCAATCTACGTAATATTAAAGATGTACTCACCACTCCATTACCGCACGACGATCCTTCCGCTGCCGGTCGATACGCCACACAATACCCCGTCTGTGCGTCGAAACAGAAAAGTTGCGCGCACACTCGCTCATCCTTGAAGCACGCGTATGTACCACGATCCCTACGGCATTGTGCGTCCAGTGACAGCAAAGTACCTGGAAGTGATCTACCCAGCGCGTTGTCCTCATGTGGTGCATTATGCAGGCAGCTGGCAGTATCACCACTATTCCCGAGAAAAATTATTTATAAAATACCACTATACAGCACCATCTCCACTCCATATAGATACTTACTTTAAGAAATGATGAAAACTCTGCACTGTACACGGTGACCATCTGAATCCTCTTTCTGTATGTCTCAAATCTGACATGATGTAACCATCCTCCCAGCGGCATCTCTCTGCGCCTGGTCCGCCAAGATAACTTGGTGGCGGTGAACCATCATGCACTGCTCCGAGTCTGAAATTGAAAAATTTACGATGACAATTTTATGACGATTAACTTGCACAAATGCATTTGCTTTTTTTTCTCCACAAATCCACTTACAAATGTCCAACTTCATGAGCGGCGACAATGATTCCACTGAAACCACCGGTATCCTCAATGATAGCCACACTGTTGACTTTTTCCAGACGTTTGTTGACCACACAAGCTCCGCCAACATATGCAAATCCTATTATTTACGAGATGACACGTTCCGGGGGGGGAAATAGAAAATTTTGTTTTGGTTTGTCCATTTGAGTTAAAAATGTTTGCTCGAGTTTTTCTTTCCTTATTACAGCGTGTTTATGGATAAGTATTTGTGTGTGGTGAAAATGCATGCACTTTGGATGTGTGTATAAACATTGTTAGGAGTAAGGGAAAGCATAGCTGAGATTAAGCATGAAAATTGAGTTTTTTTTTGCTTTTATAGATACATAGATAGTTGTTAGTAGTTTGGGTTAAGGAACTCGAGGGGAAAATTGGAAAACATTAGTTATACCTATAGTTAGTGGGATTTAGTATTTGGTTTTTCTTTCTTTTTGTAATAAGGCTTACTATTTGAGATTAGATGCAGGTATGACTTAGTATGTCTAGTATGCTTTTGCATATTCATATAGTCTGGATAGGTATGAAATTCCACCCATTTTCTTACACATGAATCCTAGTTAAGTGGGCGTGGCATTTGGCATTTTTGAGGGCACTACCACGATAATTTTTAAAGAATGATGTATGCAAAATTTCATTGAGGGAATTTTTTTTTCAAAAACGTCTCCAAAAAGTCGGCAAGCCCTATGTTATACATTGTTGGTATGGTGTGGGTGGTTGTCTCCGCTCAGCAGGGACACACTTAGACCAAAAAGAAGGTCCATTGCGATACCACTAAGAATAAAAAAGAATTACCAGCACCGGAGACCTATATGAAGAATTCCCAATATGGACAGGAGTCAGATTAACCAGTTTCGGTGTAAACCCATGTCGAAGAAGTATGGTTCGCGGTTTAGGCATTAAGCCAGTTTGACCAGAGCTTTTTATTTTGCTTTAGTCTAGTCTAACTAGATCGTTAAAATCTTCGAAGAAGTACTCGCTTGGGGTTTTCCTTCTTAAAATCGATAGGTACACAGAAGATGTGTCATGGTTTCTTCTTCTGCCTCATCTCTACAGAATCTACAAAAATCGCTGAAGGGCGCACTATGCCTTCTGGCATGTCTGCCTACCAAACAGTGTCTTGTCAGGGCGCCAACTATATTTCTCAGATTTATCCTATTGACGAAAATAAGTCTACTGATTTTCCTACAAGACCGGGAGTCTGGGCAGATTTGTTTAGAAGAGAGACAAGTGCTGATATTGTTCCACCTACTGTTTGACATTCTAATGGCTGTGGTATCTAATTGGAATTTCCTGGATCCTGGAGGTTCCGGTCTGCACCGTCCTTAGATAGCTCGTTTCCTTTACAACTTTCTGGAATATCTGTGTGGCCTGCGCAAGGATACATCACGCCTGATAGCGATCTCTTAAGAGGTCCGCGGCATTGTTTTATTGGAGTTTGACTATCTACATACATTTGTAGTGGTTTAAGTGGTTAGTGCATTGGACTACGGAACGAGGGGTTTCACGTTCAATCCCTAGACAACACCTAAAATTTCTTTCACGAAACCACTTCTTGCGAGTGTCTAACAAACAACCGAGAGTAAAACTGCCACGAAAACGCTTCTCAAATAAAAAATTAATTTTGAACAGTACGCCCCTTGCATTCGTGTAAAGAATACATATAACACGTACAATACGAATGTTTGTGAGAAGCTAGGCCCTGGGTCTCATGGACCTGTAGCGTCAAATATTTGTATTTTTGTATTAAAGTCTAGATATGGGACAATCTAGTTCGAATTACTAGGAATAGTGTTATGGCAGTTCAGGATACTTGTGTGGCCCATATTTGCACGAGCCAGTTGCAAGGATTTCCTAAGCCATAATGGTTCTTTAACCGACATCAGCTTCCCAAATATTTCAACGGGAAGAAGATGGAGCATAGTTTCTAGTGCAGTTGTAGGAGTGGTTCTATGGGCGCCCGTTATACAGACGCCGTCCACCAGACTAGAACTGCATACACAAGGATAAGGCTGACGACAGCCGTGTACATTCAGTAAACAATCCGGGGTTGGAGATCCCAGTTTGACCCTGTAGTCTTGCAACATAAATAGAGGGCAATCGAGGCCTATCTAGCACGTTTTTATATTCAGTTTACAACTGAGTTTTTTTTTATCGAGACTAAGCCCCAAGTATCTGGCGTCATCTTCAAATAGCAATTCAATATTCTTGGGTCTTAGAGGAGTTGTATATGGCATTTTATACCTTCTTGTGAACAAAACTAGTTCAGTGTTGGACGGATAAACTCCGAGACTGACAATATACGTATGTCCACTTTGCGAGTTTATTTAGAGCAGACTCCATCAGGTCTCTTAACTATAAGAAGGAACTTCACTGACATCGTCATCACAATGTCGTCCGCATAGGGTATTACACTGAACCCCTATTTATCCAAGATTAGGAATATCTCATTCATTACCATGAGCCAGAATAGTGGTGAGAATACTCCGCCCTAGGGGGTGCCCCTGTACCCCTGTAAAGAGAATTGTACCATCTATAAATTTTGTCTTCCCGCAGAGTGGATACTGCCTCCTCATAGAAATTATTATGAAAGCTAAACAGGTTAAGATTAAGTATAAGGAACTCAGAAGGCTAATTACTTACACGATACATTATGAACAGTGTTCTATGATATGCTTTAGACGTATGATACATATGTATGTCAACTTTTCTACCGGAAAGGTAAAACTTTAGGTTGTTTCCGTGAAGCGAAACATTGCAGAATAAGATTTGCATGTTATTATGTCATTTTTATACATAACTATGTAATAGGCAGTGCCAAATTCAATGAGGAGATCATTAGACCAATACGGTATCTTTATTTAGGTGAACATTTCTTCAGCACTTGAGGCTCATCCGGGTAGTAGGGGTTAATAGTTATTATAGTAAGTAATTGTACCTTGCGATAACTTTAGCGTTTTGCAATTAATTTTCTATTGTGTGGTGCAATGCGCCGTAACCGATTTTTTTTACTTCTTTATCTACATTTTATCGCACAAGCACAGCAATTATAATTAATTTTTTTCACAAGCAATGGCCAGACAAAACAGCTGATTTTGACACTTTTCAGGAAAGTGTTCCAACATTGTGTACTTTTAATTTTAATTAATAAAATATATAAGTGCGGATTTTGTAAATTTGAATGCGTGCACTTTTAATTTAAGCAATAAATGCAATAATGTAGTGAATTTTGTGAAATATAAAAACAAATACACATATATTTTCTATTAAATGTTGGTATATGTAAATATTTATTCTATCATTAATTAAATTTTCTGTTAAGTTTTAAGTTTAAAAAACTTGTTTAAGAAATACATGCATCTCAAAAAATTACCTTATTTGTGGTCCTATAAAATGTTAGTAAACCTCGTCCAATGTAAGCAATATAGAGAAATATTATTAAAAGTTAGTCACAATCACCATAAATAAATTTCGAAATATCATATCATATAAAAAGCAATCATCTAAATTCCTAATACGGTAGGTAGACATTAAAAAACACGAAATAGGAAGAAGATCAATATGTAGTAGGAAATTTAACCAATATATATTTGTTTGATAAAATTTCGAAAGTCAAAAAACATAAAAACGATAACCAGGGGGTTTTGTTTCCATATCAGTATTTACATCCAAAAATGGTAGAAGAGGATATACATATGTTTTGTTTGAAGAAACTATACAATCAAAGATGAAAACAAGATGCAGAATCATTCAGATGTAGAAGACGACATACCACAAATTTGTGTAGATACATATATTTTCAGAAAAATGTAGAGTAGAACAATAGAAGAGGAATAGTAGAGCCAAATGAATTTTCAGAGAAGTTGTTTCTGTTGTTTTTTTTTTTGTTTTAATTACCTGCTGTACCACGTTTACAATCACCATATGGAACTGATCGTCTGCACATATCAAGTCTGTAATAATTTTTTTCATTGATAGCTTTTAAAAATTATTGTATAAATATATTTTTTTTTACTTGCACCTATAATATAGGGCAAGTATTGGTTTTAATTAGATTAGGCATTTGTTTCCATATCAATATTTATAAATTACTTCCCAAGTGGAACCTATGTACATCGCAAAGAGAAGTTCATAGTCATTCTAATTTAATTTTGTAATACTTTTCGAAACTCGAAATCGAATTAATACATTTGTTTAAAACCAGATTCAAAATGAGAGAATCCCTTTTGAATCTTGGATACCAGATCCAATTTAACAAAGAGTGTGAACATTTTAAGTTGTCAAGACTAGTCGAAATCCATCAGTGTAGTTCCACAATACACAACAGACAGAGCCTGGAAATAACAAACTACTATTACAACGTCCTAACGCACCATCATTCATTTGCTTGAACTATCATTCAATATTATTCACATCTGAGATATTTGAGGTACTGATCCTGAGATACAATTAGAAGGGATATATAAAGGGTTTAATAAGGACATAACAATTTTGCATTTAAATAAAAAAATAAAAAAAAATAAAAAAATTAAAAAAAAATAAAAAAACAGAATAGTTGAGATATTGTGCTTATTCCAGGTGTAGTACACATGTTAAGTTCAGTATGGAATTCGATCTCGATATGACCACCGCAAGCTCGTTTACAGTGATCGATTCTTTGGAGACATTTTTCCACCACTCTTTCATATTTATCGGCCGATATTGCTCCTGAGCTCCTCTAACGTAGTTGGCTTGTTTGCATAAAACAAAAGACTTAACTTAGTCCCGTAAAACAAATCCAATGGCGTTAAATCGCATGAGTGAGGGGTCATTCGACCGGATTATTTCTCGAGATTACAGGATTACCGAACTTCCCCTTCAATAGATCAAGTGTGTGGCATGTAGCACCATGTGGCAGCACCTTGTTGGAACCACATATCACTTATATGAAGTCCAACATGGCACGTTTGCGAACTCCATTGACCGTAACATGGCGATCATTTTCATCGACGAATAAATACAATCCAATCACACCTCCGGCATGAAATCCACACCACATGGTCACTTTTTGTGGGTGAAATGGCACATCTGAGTTTCCTGCTGTCCAGTAAAGCATATTTTGCTTATTGACAAACCAATTAAGCATAAAATCAGCTTCAACGCTGAAGATGGATTTTCGATGAAATTCAAGGTTTTCTTTAAAATTTTGCAGAGTCCAATCAGAGAAGTTTCGGTGCTTCAAATGATCAAGAGGCTTCAGTTCTTGAGTTCATTTGATCTTGAAAGGGTGTAGGCCAAGATCTCAAAGCAAAATTCGTCATAATGTGGACTGAGAGATTCCCAATTCCTGTAAAAGGGGTGGAATCAACTAATTTGGCTCATTTTGAACAGAAGCACTTACGGCTGTGATATTTTCGGTACTCTGATCGGTGCGTTGTCTCACTGACACATTTAATAGTGAATATTGGAGTAAGTTTGGGACCACCGACTCAGAATTTCGGTAGTAAACTTTTTTTTAATAATTTCCAAACGTCGCTCGTTCTTGATTTTCACCATGATAAAAATATAAACATTAGCTGTGTTCAATGAGGTTGTTCTGGACTATTCGGAACAGAAAAGTACAACCTTTGGTGTTCAATGATGAATTTTCTGTTCTGAACCGATTCTTGTTCAATGAGGTTGTTCTAGAACAGTTTAGAACAGGATTATCTGCACTTACTTTTTAGTTAGAACAGATTCGTGAAAACTGTCAAAATCAGCTGTCATCGTTTTGTTGTCATTAATTTGTTAAGTCTTATGGTAAATTTTATTTCAAATAAGTTTTTATTTATTTAAATTGATACCGAATATTGCGGTAGAGTATTTTTAATTAAATCCTTTGCAAAATTTCAAAATATTTTAATTTTTCCAATGTAAACAAACGTAACTTTATGTTTACAATTGTATTGATAACTTCATTTGACGTATGACTGACTGTTCTATCTTGTCTGACATTTTTCACGAAACTGTTCTGTTTTATTCTGTTCTACTCTGTTCTAAAATTCATTGAACAAAGCTAAAGCTGAGTGACGTTTTGACATTGACAGATCATAAAAAAAAGTGTAAGGGTGCCTTTGTATAAAAATATAAAATTGTTATGTCCCTATTGAAAAATCCCTATGTACTCCACTTCGAGTACATTGGAAAATACAAGAGAAAGTAGAGAAATAACTGCTGTAGCCCGGGAGTGGTAACAAGTTAACACCTGTTAATTTAGTGGCTGAACAATATTTATAAATTTCGAAATTTTGCTCGATAGGAAAACCGATTGTAACCTGGAGTTGACAAATTTAAATCATATAATGTCACTTCTATTCATCAATCGAGTTGAGCCCCAAACAACCCTTAAATAAGTCAAAAAAATATGTTAAAAGTAGGTAAAGACGGATAGAATCACAAAGTTTGTGAAAACGAAACAAATTCCAGCTGACTTGAGTACAATAGTAATGAACGAAATAAAATACATTTGTTATCCAAGCTGTACAGTATAAACTGAACTAAATCGTTCATTCCGTTCTTTACGAAAATATCTGAAAAAGTCTACAGCTTTCAACCCTCAAGTGGAGACAAATAATGGCCAAACTCAGGGATCCATCACGAAGCATGTACTCTTTAATTTATGTACTTTTGAATTTGCAGATACAAAATGACGAAAACTTGTAAATAGTGTTTTTTTTAACCCAGTACTAACTTCAGACAGTTACATGTATCTGTCAAATCAATTGTCAGATTGCAAACTGTCAGTTTTAATTTTAACCAGTAGTCTTTGTAACACGATGGCATAGAGGCTTCAACAACTTTATCAAATTTTAGAAATTTGATTCCTAAATTATGGGTTCTGTGTGCCAAACTTATAGGGCACTTGCACCATATTTCACCTGACATAATCGACCTTCTGATACCGCTATTCGCTGTATTGTTGACCGTTTTCGTACAACATTTTCTTTGACAGATACTTATTTGCATAAAAAAAGTGAGCTCTGAAGAGAATATTGCAAGATCAGAATTTATAGCTTCGACGTCATTCACAACAGCTTGGTCTTTGTCCGTCCACTTTATGGAAAATTGGTTTAAAGGCTTACAAGATCCAGCTCGTGCAAGAATTGTGACCGAATAACCATCATTTGCGTCGAAATTTCAATGAATGGGCCCAAAATCAACTGGCATTGGATCCGCTGTTTTATCGATTGTGTTTTGTGAATTGTGTTCAGCAAGGAGACTCATTTTTGTCTCAATGGGTATTTCAATAAGCGAAAGATAATCCACATGTTAGACGTCATATGATGATGAAATATCGTTACATCCCGAAAAATGCACTGTTTAGTGCGGTCTGTGAGCTGGTGAAGTCATCGGACCATATTTTTTCAACAATTAGGCTAATTTCGATCAAAGGTACTCGCTATAGAGCCATAAGTTTCTTTCCCTGATTCAATGACATGAATTTGGAGGAGAAGTGGTTCCAGCAGGATGTCACTACGTGCCAAACAGCAAACGAGATAATCAACTTATTGAAGAAAACATTCGATGGACGCATAATTTCTCGTATTGGACTTGTAAATTGGCCTCCAAGATCTTGTGATTTAACGCCTCTTGATTATTTACTTTGGGGATACGCTAAGTCACTAGTCTATGCTGACAAACCAACAACAATTGATGCTATCTCTCGGATGACATTCATCAGATCCAGGCGTGGTGGACATATGCCCGAAGTTGTATTTAAAAATTAATTGCAGAATGTATTCTGTCGAATGAATACAAATAAATACAAAATTTACTGAAATTTCATGTGTTTTGTTCAAAAACAAAGTTAGTACTGGCTTAAAGAACACCATTCGTATGCTGACGATCTATGATTAAGAACACTACGTTTTTTTATTCGTTAATTGATGTGATCGCCTAATTCTTACAAATGGCCTTTCTGTATTCATAGTACTCTTTAAAAAACGAATAATTCTGCTCTAGCATTAGCAAAATTTGGACTGGATGCTTTTTAACTTAATGCTTTCAATCAATTAGTCTAAATCCTTCAATAGCATCGAGTAGACTACACATTCAAAATGATAGTTTAGTTCTAATATAACTGAAAGGATTCATTCCAGAAGCAATGTTGATACTCGTACCATAGACACTATCTAAGACCATTTTTGTGTTTCTAGTAATTCTAAAATTAGTAATTCCAAGATCTACGACTGCTAATTTAATATCACTGTGAGAAACAACCAGTGATGACAATGTATCTCCATGCCGGTTCAGAATACTTATACTATTTGGCATTCCTTACTTGTTATTAAAAAAAAAATATGTACCTCAACACCATTAAATTTGATAAGTTACTACAACAAACTAACTTTTAGGCAACGAATTTAAAAAAAATAAAAAAATAATATTCCACAGCAAAACCAAAATATTCTATGCAAACACAATTGTTATGGATTAATATACTTTCGCTTATAAAACGCTAACTATTTTTTTAAAAAAATGTATAAATATGTGTGTGTACCTGCTCCCAAAAAAATTGTGTGAGCAAAAACTTAATATAATTATGCTTATGTTTTTTATATGTATGTTTATGCATGTGCTAATGCGCTTTTGTTGTTATTTGGTGGCTTAAACAAAATCTTTTTTTTTTTGTGTAAAGTGTATAGTAGTTTACCCGCAGTGCCTTTGGTACAACGACCGCCCTTTCGTCTCCGGCACATATCGTACCTAGGAATGATAGGGGATTTCGATGTGAAAAAAAGTTACAAAAAAAAATCATAAATTTATAAAGTAACACTTTCTTTTTCTCCTTTCACTTTCATTCTGTATCTGTATTACGCAATATTCTTAAAGGAATTTTCCAATTTATCTTGGAGAATTAATTGTCATACCTATAGATCGTATTTGGAAGCATATACTTACTTTGTTATCGCCACAGCAATGTCGTACACCGGCAATCTACGTTCCCGGAACAGATATTTACCCATATCGGTTAGAGCGGCTGCCGAGTCGATGGCATCTCTGCCGACACGATTCCTTTCCAGATATGGAGTTGCATCTCTTCCCTGAAACGACAAAATTTAAAACATGTCACCAATTAAATTAGATGAATTTTGTTTATTTATTTATTTTTTTTTTGTTGCAAGTGTTTGTCAGTTTGTAACTTGTGGTATGTCGTTTGTTTAACAATTTAATTGCAATTTACTCATGTTTTCGTGTTGAAATCACGAGCTTTAGATGCAGATACAGACGGGTAATAAATAAATAAAATGAATTTGTGACAAGTTTGTATCTACCGTTTAGCACCTGTTCTGTAGTGTGTCGTATTGAACTCGTTGGCGGTAATAAATAAACGAATTCTAGACTTGCGCGCAAAGTCATAGATAAACGTGTAGTTGTCTGGTGAATGTGTTAGATGGTGCAATAGATTTATGCAGATTTCAATTATAGGCGACTGTAATGACGGAGTAGATAATCAGGGCTTAGATGTGGAAAATTTTGCAAGCACCTCAGTACAGGGTTCGTATTTCGAATTAACGAGGAGTGACCGTTCTTAAGTTTATCGATGATTGGGACATTGTTGATAAATTCAACAGTTTTGGGTGTAGAAACTTGTAATTTATACTAAGGTGTGGTGTTACTTTTATATAGACCATTTATCTACCTAGTAACATGTGTTACCTCATAAAGAACATTTCATTTTGCCCGGAAATCATCATCAAAATAAGAAACAAGACCAATCCTATTTATTGTGAATTTGTTCATACGATCATTTTCAGATTGACTACTTTAATTTGTTGTTGTTACGATACGTGGTAAGTGCAATTGAAAAATCCCGGCAGAATAAAGACATTTTAGACATTGAAGGCGCCTTCAATAATGTAAAAATCTATGCAGTAAACCATACTCTCATAAGCTGGATTGTGAGTATGCTTAACTGTAGGATTATAGATACCAAACTCATTTCCAAGTAGCCACCTTCAGAGGCACACCGCAGAAAAGTGTAATCTTCTCCTGCTATGGTTGGATATGAAATACTTGTAAAACTAAATAATTACTGCTTACGTAGACGACGTTGTACTACTAGTGACGGGTAAATTCCTCCCAACTATTAGTGAATTACTAGGACAATCCCTGAAAACACTAACTGAATGCGAAAACCAATGTGGTCTGCGAATCGAGCCAAAAAAACGACAGAGTTAATGGTCTTCTCAAACTAAAACAAAAAAAAGACCAGAATTCGAGGGAACTTGAGGGAATTTACCCCAAAATTTCAGCAAGGCAAAATATCTAGGACTAACCCTGGAGAAAAAATTGAACTCGACAGTCAATACAGAGGAAAGAATAAAAAAGACACCGATTGTTTTCTTCACCTGCAACAGCATCTTTGGAAGACATTGGGGACCAAACCCAAAAATTATTCTTTGGATGTACTGCCGCCAGCAAGGTAACAAACCTCAACTCAATGAAAAAATACAAAGACTAGCATGTATCAGCACAACTGGGTCAGCGGGACTGGAAACAGTTCTTAGCTTACTGTCAGTAGATCTATATATGCAAGATTCTGCGATCTCAGAATAGACTGCAAATCAAGTCCAACTGGTCATGCTAAATTCTAGAGAAATTTGCTGATATAAACATTAGTAGCGACTACCCACTGTCGTATCTCGACTTCAGACGTGCATCTTTCCAAGTAGAGAGGAATGGGAAACAGGAATACTATTAGAAAATAATTCTTGATCCATTTACACAGATTGACGATGATCGAAAACGGAAATAGGTATAGGCAGCTTGATCGGACTCTCTATCCACAGCAGTGTTTTCCAAGCGGAGATTCCACCTCCCACCTGCGAAATATCTCGTAAACTTTGGCCAAAATACGATAAAAGCATAACCGAAAAACTTCTACAAAGAGAGAAGATCCCTCTCCTTACTGATAAGCATACTTATACTAGTCACAACCTACTAACAAATGGCACTAAGAAATAATAAATAAATGACGAAGTGCAGAGGGTGCAGCGACAAAGAGACCAACGAGGACACTATTCATTTCCTTTGCCACTGCCTAAGCCTCTGTCACCTGAGGAATAGAATTCTAAGGAGGAACTACTTCCAGGACATTATAATAACTATCTGATGCTTCTCTCTCTGAACTTACATTTTTTCTAAGACTGCAAGTTGGCTAAAAGTTCTAAAGAGGGATCCACAACTCTAGTAAGAACGTACTCCAGACCAAGACCACTGGAGTACACCTTAATGAGGATCCCCATGGGTCCACATACACCTGAGCGTGATGAAGGAGAAGGTTTTTTTTCTTCATCAACACACTACCCTAAACCTAACCTAAGACTATTGAAGCTCTCATTTTAGCTATCCCAGGATGAATGTACCTAACTATAGAATGACAACAAAGGACATTTAGCCCTTTTTTGGTATGTCAAGCTTAATAAGACCAACACGTTGAGCAGAAAAAGTGAGAATTATTTACCAAGATCAATACAAAAACAATCAGTCACCTTGGAGACCGAGCGGACAAACAGAGTCAGGATGATACATGACGGGTCATCCATGTAGGTATCCTATGGAAAATCAGAGAGAATAAGGATTTCAGCACAGCGTCTTGAAGCTGCAACTCTTGGATTGGTATCGCTCTATGGGTATAGTGCAAGATCACCACAGTTGTCATTCGTAAGCTTAAGTCTTCGTTAACAGATGGCTTCGATCATTCGAAATTGTTGGCTAAATCCCACGTCCAACAAAGAGTCCTGTGCGATTACGAGTTGACGTCTGGACCAAACTTTATCATGTGAAGATAATTTCGTTGCAAAATATACATACATACATGACTTAATCAAACTAACAGAAAAGTTGGTCGCTCTATGCAAACATGGAGACCAAACATTTAAAACACGTTGCACAAGTCTGTGCATGGTTGTTTACATGATTGCGTTGTTTTTGGCAGAATATACATGCAAGTAGACATCTCAGTAGTACGAAACTTGTTACACTATCACAGCTAAAGAAGTTTGCTGATAACCTATGACTTTGTTTGGAGAACAGTCCGAGTTTAAAGACCTCAAATCACGTTACTCCAGACTCACAGATCACGAACGAAACTATGATAGTAAAATCAACGCAAGGACTTGTGCCTATATCTAGGAAAAAGATTGAAAAGAAGACCGTGGTCTACCCTGCACTAAGCCTAACTATGTGCAACTTGAGCCAATCTAGAATCTTAAAACAAATTCTAAGCTAATTCTTATCTCTCTTATAACTACCTTAAACTAAGTTCTACGCGGAATCTCTCGCAGATACATTTTCCTTTCATCCCAGAGCCGTATGATAGAGGAGATTCGTAGTACGGAAGGCCATCATTCACTTTACCAAGCCCAACGATAACGTGACAGGACATCAATTTTACTATGACAAGACGTACATTTTTCCGTACTACGAACCTCCTTTACAGGACGTAACTTTTGACAGCTTTAGAGGTTATTTCTTAAAAAAATATCGGCCAAGAAAATAGTAACAGAGGTCCCTAGGTAGGTTGACCAAGTCGATGGCACAAGACGTGCACAATGAACAAAAAATCTGTAGGACACTGATTGGCAAATATCAGTGTTGACAGATCGTCAATAGACCAACTCTTAACACTAAGGCAAATTCTGGAAAGATCACCTATTTATCGGTTTTCTAATATCGTCTCAAGCTCGACAAGGCAATGACTGAACTAAGGATTTGGGTAAAACTTTTCCAGATGTGTCGAGTTATGGTGGAAAATCTGACCTGGAATACACAGTTTGAAAGTAGCTTGAATACCTTGTACAGGATTTCGACAATGAAATGGGTTATTATGTTAGCTCTTCAATCTCATGCTAGAGTGTGTAGGGCAGGTGCTGATTTGGAGGTGACACAAGCCTGTCCAGCTGCTGGGTTATACGGACGATATATTTGCATACATCAGCAAACAAAGAGTCTTCTATTCTCGTCTGTCCACTATAAGTTCAAGGAGCTCAAACATCATCAAGATTTGACGAATATTTTAAAATGTTTAACTTCTTAAAGCAGACATTGGAAGCTTTGAAGATATAAATTCGTCGATGATAGAAGGGAGATACCCTACCTGGACTAAGAGCCCGTTTAGTAATTGAAATATCAAATATTGATAATGTTGAAATGTGTAAGGTTCCAACGATGAGGAGGGGGAAGGAGTGCTGGTTTTAAATTCAGCAATGGTAACTATTTTCAGAAGATTGAAAGGAGGATAAGAGTGATCACCCCAAGAACGAATATACAAACTGATTCTCGAATTACAGTACTCCCCTTTGCATCTACAAGAACATGCTCGCAAGTTTGGGCCATTTCATCAGAGAATCTACAAATACTGTCTGTTGTATCGTAGATTAGCCTTCAGACTGACCTTAAAGTTAGCCGGTTAAAGCTCCCTAAGTGTTTTTACGTGAGAAGTGAATCTGAGAGTTTTTCAGTGGTCAACTCTGATGATTCCCTTTTGTTTCTTCTTAACTGTTTTGTATCATAGTCATCCCAAAAACCTCTTCGTATATAAATAATGCTATGCCACTTGAATATTGATTTGAGTTAGCCGTTGACAGTTTGTTGGATGACAGCCAAATCCCGCCGTACTTTGTCAACAACAAACAAATGACAAACAATGTGAGCGAAACAGTGTCTGGCCAGGACCGTAGATACTTTTGAGCGAAGGTCCGTCAGACCTGACAGCCTTACAAGGACCATAGATACTTTTGACTCGTATTTGACTGTCAGACCTGACAGCCTAACTTCATGCCTACTCTAGACGATATTGGTATTTGTAAACAAATATATCATAAGAACAAACCTTTTAGGACTTAAAATTTTGTTCTGTGGTATTACTCTATGCCAGCTAAAAGTAAAAACGACCATTGACACAAGAAATTGGTAAACTATACGGTTTTAAAGTAAAAGTGTGAGGTATTAGATAGGTGGATTGAATGGGCATTAGTTGGTCAAAAGGCAGTTAAGCGTGGTGCCTTATGCATAAGCCTGTCAGAGTGTTGTATACCACGGAACACGTTCTTTTTAAATGCCCACGTTAATCTAGTGAAAAAGTCGTAAGACACATGGAAAGTAGTAAACAGCAATGTAAGTGCGTCTAAGTGCGTCTTCATATAGCTCCCTAAACCCCATAGGTTCAGTTCATTTCTACGATTCAAATCCAAAAGTATAGTGGAAGCGAGTTTCTTATAAAAAAAGTAGCAGACTTCAGGATGGAATAGTGGCTGGAGCGCAATGTTATATATGTCAGGGATTACCATCACAGTTCCGAGAAATTCACCCGAATAGCTATAAATTAATTCAGCTCTACAGTATTGTTGTGCATGTCAATTGATTCATCTTATTGCACTGAATTCAATGCTGCAATTATATATTGTCATAATCCTTTCGTTTAATAGTTATAGCACTTTCAAATTGCAATTTCAAATAATAACGAATAGGAACAAAAAAAATTCCCTGGTGGTAAATTTTTGACACCAAGATGGCTGCGCCCATGGGTTCCCCATCGCTCAAAGAATGTATGCGTGAGGTCCCATTTGATTTGCGTTGAAACACCTATACACCTTAAGAGCGATGGAGAAAAACAGCTGTTTTCTTGTGCGTTTTAGCTTGAGGGCCGAAAGAGAGAGCAGCTCTGAGATGACTATCTGTATAAGTATATAATCTGAGATTACCATTTCACTCACAGTGAAGCAGCATTTATGTAAGTTCTTGAATCGTGTTCATTCTCTTCAAAGATTTAGGATGATAACCATCCCGAAAGTCTCTAGCCTCTAGTCTCTAGTCTCTAGATCTTAAAAGAAGATCTTTTTTACGGACTTCTATTATTGTCCCATTCAACTCTACTTTCGCATTAAATGTTTTCCTTTCTCAAGGCATTATACCATTTATTTATTGCCACTTTCAGTTGAATAAAACAACAAGAGTCCCGGAAGCTGACTAATGTCTCATTTTACAAACGACATTGCGGATACCACACCTCTTCACTATAAGCCAAGGTTATGGCTACATAACTCACAGCCTAATGGACTTCATAAAAATCTAGATCCTCCCAAGAATTTCAACAAGACTTTCTCAATAAAAGATCTTAACAGACCGCGTTTCATTTTAAATTGAAAATCTATTAAAAAAAATAACGAACTAAGTAATTGAATCTGCAAAACTATGACACAATAATAATACCATCACCCTAGGCTGGCTAGCTGGTCACTTTGCATAGGAACAAGGCGCCAAACAGCTTAGCCCGGGTGGAAAATACAAGAATGTTTCATTTTGAAATGCCAGCCGGCATGCGGTAATAAAACAGACGATACATTACATTAAATTGTTATTTTTTTTTTTTTGTTTGCTTGTCTATCTATCTTTTACGGCTGCAATCCAACTCACGATCGAAATACGTGAGTTTTAGATGATTCGCGCCTAGGTAGCACGACTCTTCTTCTTCAGGAGACAATCTTGTTGATCGTGTACACATTTATTTATTTTTGTTTGTAAATGAAACAATTGATATTAAATTAAAGATCAAGTTTCATTTTTATATTATCTGTCAACAAACAATCAGCTGTGGTCTATAGGATCTTAGTCTTTTTCCTTTGCCTTGATCATGCAACCAAGATCCAATACCTATGTAGATCTGAAAGTCAATGTACAAAAGTGAAAGGTTTCGCTTGCAAATCGGAAAGAAGAGTCTTCTTCTCTTGTTTTAACGATCTTGACTCGTTGTATAAGAAACTAGTTAGTTAATTTATCGTTTACTCGGTTAGGATAGAAGCAATTGCATCCTTAAGTGACTGCTGCTGAATTTTAAAAAATTCATTGCGATATGGTTTGATGTTTGACTTCTTGTGGTTAAGTTCTTATGCAATTGATTTTATTAAATGTTAGTTAGTTGAGTGAACAAGTCTTTGAAACAAGATTTTTTTTATGTAATCTGTTGATTATGAAACGTTTAGTATGGAAATGCCGACCTATAGTTTGTATGCAAGGCTGTAAGTTACGTAAGGTAATGTGGACTTAATAAACAAATAAGGCAGACGTTATGGGTTATAAAGAGGAAATTCTAGAAAGTAGTCATTAATCTGATTCTAGGTACAGCTGACATTTATTTGCATATTCATATGCACTGTGGAAACTTCTGATAATGAAACGTGTTTTCAGAGATTCTCACTACAAGAATTCGCGCCTTACATGTCGTTTTATTACAGGTTTTTCTAATTTTAGAATGAGGTGGGATTTATGAAGTTTTAATTGACACCGGACAGTAAAACGCTATGTCAGCGGAAATAAACAAGACTTTGTGTTTTATGAGGTTGGTGAGTTGGCTTAGACATTAACATTTTGTTCGCATACTCTTTCCCAAATCTAAGCAATTGTGCAAAACAGTGACAGAGTTGACAAGTGCATATGGGCTCTTTCCCGTCCCAGTATATAAAGGGCTTTTTAACAATGTCGGTAGCGCTCTCCATTGACTGTAACGTTTCTTCGAAAACCACACCAACAACTGCAATATCCTCCGTTGAGCGCACAGGGCAAACATGGGAATATGTTCGGTTATCAATCAGCAAACCAGTCTCACCAACTTTCATCACAAACTTGCATCTACTAGCATCCACTTTGGAAGTAACTGCAATATTTCCAACGTCGTTCATGCGTTAATTGATCCATTTCGTACTGAGTTTCTGACAGCGCATAAAAGCTGTCAGTGTCAAAATAACATATGATTCAAAAAGAAAGCAACAGATGGCCCACCCTTTAGAAGACAGCTGCCTAGTTTTGTGGAGAACATACCAACATTCTTATATGGGATGTCTTAAAATCAGTCATCCGCATGTTGTCCAAGTATTGTATTGGTCTCAGTGGTGACAGCTGTCAGTGAGTCAGCAGCTTGATGAAGAGTGGTGACTTTGATATGAAAATAACTCTGCAGTAACTTAAGAAGTTAAAGACTTATGCACAATTGTTTGATAAAATCTTCAGCACCGACTGTCCTTAATTATGGATCCTTTCCTAAAGAATCACAGAGCTTTATTGTATAGAGGACATTCTGTGCAACAACTCTCTTTTGTATTGTTACGAGTGCCTGTAGTCCAAAAAACTTTTGTTTTGTAGTCTTAATCTAGGATTAACCTAGTCAGGATACAAGGCTCTATTATTTAAGTGCCCACTTTTTTGTAATGAAAGGTATAACCTTCGGAACTTTTACTACTGATGACATTGTTGGACAGACCTACTATGTAACAATAACAACAGAAATAGACTTAAGTATGTAACACCACTAAGCAGATCTTTATATAATGTTTAGAGCAATATGAAATGATCTAACTGGTTCCGCAGGGTAAACTGCCCCTTTTAGAAACCTAAAGATGCCGTAGGGACAAAATAAGCATCTTATCCAATGACTTTTAAAGGAGCTGCTGCAAAAACAAAAGGAGGAAGAAACGATCCCCATTTTCTTCACTTCTGCAGACAGACAGACAGACAGACAGACAGACAGAATTGGCGGAACCACTTTTTTGAACTTTTAATACAATATTGTCAAGTATTGCTTGCAAGTAAAGTCCTATGATATAATGATAACATTGAATAGGACACATCATGAAAATAATCATGCTCCATCGAAGAAGCCCTACAAGTTTCTACCTCCAAGTTTGTGCCTCCAAGTTCAAGTCATGATCATGAAGTCTGAAGCTTCGTTTTAAAGGGCAGGCGATCATGGCGACCAGCTGGTTGGAATAGAATATTGAAATCAATGTGCAGAGTATCGGCAAGAATAGAGGACTCCAGTGTCGGGAATTATTACGAGTCATGAGTGTGTCACGGAAGTAGAGCTCTGGTTGGTACGAAAAGGGAAGGAAGAACTTCGATTGTACTGTGGAAATAGGAGTATGCTTCATCAGCTGACAGCGCAAGCACAGAACGCAAATCGTCTCATCTTCCTCAAACTCGAGCAGGCCCAAGTGGAAGAAGCAAGCACTGGATCAGGTAAGTAATGTGCTTAACTGATGTCTGCTGAGAGCTCTCTTGCAGGTGGAATTACTTGAGCACATGGGTATAGCTGGGGCTGTGACCTCAATAGGTTGCAGCACCAGTAGATAAACATTATCTGAAGCAGACAAAATCACTGTCAAAATCAGTCCTAGCACCGATTGCGTGCTCTTTTGACTGAAATGCTCTTAGTGGTAGCGTTGTCCGCACCCTAAATTTGGTGAATATATGTAGGTGCTGAACTGGATAAAACTAATAGTAAGAAATTAGTCGAATCCGAGTGGTGGAAAGAGAATATTTCCTATAAAGAACCCGCTGTTGCCTCCCTGACCTTTTGTACTGCGAAAGTTGGCGATTACCGATGTGGAGTGCAAACACTGCAAGGGTCATCTGTGAAGGCGGCGCCACCAGGTGCTTGATGAAGAACAAAGTGCTTCTGGTGAAGTGATTCTCGCAACCAACCCTTGTATGGCAGAGCAAATTGGTGCCGAAAATTCCACATATTGAGCCCCATTCCATTCAAACGTGCATTCTGCAAACGGCGGTGAAAATGTTGGTGCATTTCCACACGTAGAATCTTGGTCTTGACTGAAGTCTTTTTTCGCATGAAGAGATTCTATCTCAATGATATTTACTTAGATTAATTTTCGCCATTTCTTTCTCTTCTTTCTTTTTTCGCATGAAGAGATTCTATCTCAATGATATTTACTTAGATTAATTTTCGCCATTTTGAGCCTGCTACCACAGTCTAAATAGTTGACCTTCCATAGTGCGTAATAACAATGGTTGAATTCCAAAACGTAAATAAAAATAATGCGCATCGTGACTGCACTGCTTTGGTGATGCAAAATGTTGATGCTTTGACATTGCTATGCATTCATGATGCTTTTTTTCTTTTTGACTTTTTGAAACACTACGCGATGCTTTTGCCAGTTGGAAACAACTACATATCAATAATAATAAAATATGTCATCATTCATCATTCATGATGCGTTTTGGAACCTGATGCTTTGCAACACTTCTTTTGTTTGCATTTTGGAACGTTTGATGTTGCAGTACTGCGTTTTTCAATTCAGCCAATATTATACAAAAACTGTGGGTGCAGAATAAGCGCATCTGTGGTTCTGGAGGTGTTGGAAGTGGCACGATACTCTGTGACTAGCATTCGGAAAGCATGTATCGAGCTTCCTCGTAGTGACTAAGTTTGAATAATTTTGTGGCCAGGATTTGGTTGTTTCGGCTACACGCATATACATATAAAATTATCTAAGAGTGTCCTCATTAAAGTGGCGCATTTAATCCAATCCTTGCAATCCTCAATCCTCATCATTTAAGCGCTTTCGAGTAAAATAGGTCAAACTGGGTTTTTTGCTTCTTGATAGTCTGAGTGCTCCAGTGAAGTGCTTTCTAACCCGACAGCCAAAAAAAAATCAGCTAGGCGTTGAATAGAGATACTCAAGTCAAGTTTACAGACCAGCGGATTTAGGGGTCTTTATTTAGAACTAAAGGTATGAGAAACTTCTAACCTTCATGGTCTTCTTTCTTCTTCTAATATTATATTACCTAACAAAATTAATTTCACAAGACCTTGCCAATTCTCATTTTACCTGTCTATAAATCAATCTATTATCCCACTTAATAGATCTAAAGCTAAACTCGCTACCAAACGCTGCATAACCTAAGACTTCTGTGATGAAATCCTGAGAATTTCAGAACCTTTCCCATAGTGACACGGATGACAGGCACCATCTGATGAATGTTAATCATTCAAATAGTTTTGAAATCTTCACTTAATCGTGATTTGTATAATTCAGTTGGTTATTAGTTGTTAGTGTTGTTTTTTATTTTCAACAGCAAGGTTAATACCACGATTCAAAAGATAAAAAGTCCAAAGCATATTTAGAGAAAAACTGGTTTTTGCAGCGCATGCTGAAGGTTAACCGAGACTTCGTTTTAATGGCTTTCGGATTTGGTCATCATCGACAAGATACTGTGGTTGTATCCAATTGAATTTGGACCAGATGATGCGAAATTGATTTTTTTTGTCTTCGTTTAATGCCGCTAGACGGTGGTGGTTAATTCTTAGATTTGTATCTGATAAAATCTCATAAAAGTAAAATTTTTTGTAATAAAATAGACGGCCTTGGAATTGTAAGTCGTGAACCTTTCAAAGTAGCGCGGCTAAAAGCGAAAAATTTCCTTTCATTAACATTCATTCGCCCGGTGTAATTAAGACTTAATGATGGAACAGATTTGTTTTTTTTTATCTTTTACAGATGGCGAAGGCAGATGCATCGAAGGATGTTCTACAACTCCTACAGGAGGGGAATAAACCGTATTCGATGAATGAGATTTTTGAAAAATGCGGCAAGGTTTGTGGAAAGGCTGCAATTCAGAAGTAAATTGGAAAATACTTTTATGTGTTACACTTTCTTTTATAATTTTTGTACCTTTTGACCACAGAGCATTGGATTCGCTACAATTTCGTGAGAAAATTGTTGAAAAGTCGTTTGGAAAGCAGAAGATCTACTTCATTCGACAGGCGGACTATGACCCAAAAGAGGTAGATTCACTTTTTTTCAATTAAAGATACTTTACCATCACGAGATGCTTTATGCTAGGTAAAAGCAGAACTTCAAATGCTAACTCAAAAGAAAATGACTCTAGAGGCGACTTTAAAACAAAAACAGGACAAGGTCCGCGAACTCGAGACGAAATTAAAGTCTTTTGCAGCAATTCCGAGTTTAGATACATTGGAAGTTGAAAAGAAAGACCTACAAGGATCGATTGATGAAATGACTGGGAAGTTGGATGATATTCGGGCTAAGCAGGGTAAAAAGGTATGATTTCTGATGTTCTTTTAATTTTTGTTTTATTACAAAGTATTTTACAGATTTCAGCCGATGATGTGAAAAAAGTAGAGAAACAACATGCAAGCTACCTATCAGTTTATCGTAAACGGAAGAGGATATGCACAGACATGGTAGAAGCCATTATGGAGGGTTATCCAAAATCAAAGAAGCAGTTGATTGAAGATATTGGATTGGAAACTGATGAAGCTGTGGGGTTTTCAGCTCCAAAGTAAAGTCGTAATGAGGGTATTCTTTTGTTTTGTAAATGAAGTTGTAATTATTTGGTTTTTCTTGGGCATGTCTTAATATAGAGCAGTAAGGCTACTGATGTAACAGTAGACGCGAGGAAGTGATTTTAAGTATCGTGACAGTTTGGAAGTTTCTTTCAAATGTCTTTTAAGCTTTTAAGCGATGAAACTGTGGCCAGACTTAAAACCACCCATACGCGTCTAGTCTAAAATGATTTCTTAATTTTACATTACAGCAAGCTAGGTTCGGAAATTTCGTCAAATCGGATAGAAAGACCAGTTGCTTATGAATTGTTACTCAGAAAGGAATATACTAGCTAGAGATCATGCAAATACATCAATAGGTTCCGACTTGACTTAACCCTAGAGGATAGTGGAAATGTACATTGAGCTGGCTTCTGCAGAGTTGCTGGCTTCTAGGAGGAGTCCTAGACAAAAAAGATCATGTCGTGTTATATTTTGCAGAATTGTTAGTCAGTCAATTGAGAATCCTAGACAAAAATAATGAAGTTTTGCTAGCAAAAGCAAAGGCAGTCCAATTACATCACTAATTGAAGCCGAAAACAAGCAAATCGTGCTAAGGTGGGGTCTACAGAGTTGTATGTATACGAAATATGTATGTACATACATATACTCGGTTCAATAGTTAGGTTTAATGACACCAAGTTCCCAATCGATTGAAACGTGTATCATTAAATTAAATGGCTGACACTGAACATAGTGCATTCACCTTAAACAAAACTGGTACTAAAGTATGGGAAGTATGCAA
Organism: Xylota sylvarum; assembly: GCA_905220385.1. Lineage (NCBI taxonomy): Eukaryota > Metazoa > Arthropoda > Insecta > Diptera > Syrphidae > Xylota > Xylota sylvarum. Next base: position 12,511,032 of record LR999960.1, read on the forward strand.
TTTGAAGTATTTTGACAAACACAAAGCCAGGAGCATTGACCTGGCTAATTACGAAATGTCTTACGTATGCATAAATTAATTGGCAACTAAATAGTAGTTAATTGGCCTTATTTCCTTGCAGCTGCTAACAGAAGTGAAGTGTTTTGGCAGTTATTAGCTTCAAGTCATAATAAAGTGCTATTAAGCATAAAGACTTACGCATAACTCCATGTCAGTATATCGAGATTATAAGTGAGAAAATGCAATCTCTTACCAATGGCAAGGTGAGTGACTTGCATTTGGCTGGTGGTGGGTTCTATAAAACAGCTGCGTTGGGGATCATTAGAAAAGGACATGTTTATGAGATCCTGTGCATAAAGTGGACAGAAAGACACAACCATATTCCATATTCCTAAGAGACAGGTGAACTATCTGAAGCCCACAAGCTAAGAGATATGGAACACATTTAAAAAAGAACCTAAAGGCCTATGAAAACGAACATTCAGAGATTGTTCTGTGCTTTTAAATCTCAAACAATGCACATTATGGTAAATGTATAGAAAACTACTGAATAACGTACATTTTAGATAAACTTACTTAAAAAATTTAAATTTTAGAAAGAAAATCTTACTAAAAAAATGGAAACCCTAAGGAGGAAGAAGGAGCTGAAGAACTACAATAGCTGGACGGCATTGGACATACTTACATATATGTATGCAAAAAGGATTCCGAGGAAAACAGTCGATAGATTCAACGACAGATCTAGACAATTGATTCAAAACAGATTTTTTACATTTACATTTTTTACATTTTTTTACATCAACGCTGTACGGACAGGACAACTGAAAACATTGACTACCAGAGCAAAAGTATAACACTTTGGATATAATACATGACACAAAAGAAAAAGAACGCGTTCTTTTGGATAAAAGATGTGACAAGGCCTTTTCGGACATATGCATATCTGCATACAAAATACAAATTTTTGGCGCAACAGGTCCATGGGACGCAGGGCCTAGCTTCTCATAACCATTCGTGTTGTGCGTGTTATATTCTTCACATGAATGGAAGGGGCCTACAGTTTAATGCCGGATCCGAACGGCAATTTTGAGAAGCTTTTTCATGACAGTTTTACTCTGGGATGTTTGTCAGACGCTCGCGAGAGGTGGGGCCGTGAAAGAAATTTTAGGTGTTGTCTGGGGATTGAACCTGAAACCCCTTGCTCCGTAGTCCAACGCACTAACCACTTGAGCCACGGCGCCCGATATTCGATTAGCAATACAAAGTAAGGCCTCTGAATTGCCTTGATTTCCAAGAGGTAATGCTCTTGCACACGACAAATTTTAAGGAACATATTGACAACATATTGACACATTATGTACAGTTAAAGTAGTTCAAGAAATCAATCAACTTCAAGGAATATATCAGGATGAATAGTGAGTATACTAAGATATGCTAAGCTAAAAGGATCTGAATTCCGTGAAATCATCTAGAAGTTCTCTACAGTAGAGATTCTGCGACTAAATACATACGTGGAGAAATATTTTGTCATCCTCAAGGTAGAAGCTGCACTGTGAGTTTGCAGTGAGGTCGTGTATTGTCAGGCCTTAGTGGACAGTCCATATTGAGCGTTTGGAACATGCTTTACCGTACTTAAGTTTGTATGGTTAAAATGCAGCGCAGGAAAATTTTGATGATAGATGGAGTATTCTGATAATTTCTAACCCTTCATCCGTAAGGGAACCCAAAAATGATCTCCAGTCAGTCTTGCTATATGCACTCATGCCACTGTTACGAAAGACCGAATGTTTTTATAAGCACTTTGAGTACACTTGAAGTTGTGGATATTGTCCGAGATGTCTAAATGGCATTCTGATATTCTGGGTCATCGCCAAGTTTATTTCCAAATATTCAATCGAAGTGATTTCAAGTAGAAACTAAGTGACAGCAGATGTGGAAATGCTGTAGCAGGTAAGTAGAATAGACTTATGGGCAATACAAGCTAAATGTATACAAATTATTACGTTTACAGATAGAAGGATGATCACTACACTAGAATTGTTATACTCGGTCCCTTAAACCTACATACATATGTACATATCCGTATATGCAGTATTTACATTAAAATGTCACGCCCCTCAATTCCATCTAGAGTAGCCTCGTGCATACTTGAAAAAAAAAAACTGTGAATTATGACGAATGCAAAAATTCGCAACAACTCCCCGCTTAGTGCGGACACCACCCATGGAGCAAATACTGAAACCTAACATCACCTGAGTTTCAAAAAAACCACTACACCACAAAATAATCTATCCTATCTCCCTATTCATTTCCGACTTATGCCATGCTCTATGTTAGGCGTAAGTCAAAAACTTGCGCTCGCGCTGTGTCTTAACACTTTAAGGGTAATCATAACCCCTTGAGCGCAAGCTAGTTATACAAAAAAAAAAAAAAAAATATGTAAACAGAACACCAATCACTTTAAACTGATTAAAATGATAACGTGATATCGGAAACCAATCTTATCGTTAAAATTTTAAACAAATGGCTTAAAATATTTCACTTAGATTAATATGTATATTTAATACCAAAATTAAGCGATCCTTAAGGATCATTTAATGACAAATCGTTGATGTAAAAGATACTAGATATTTGATACTATGTAGTATAGAGACTGTTTAGTATAAACATTATTAAAACCTTTAAAATAAATAGTTCTTGCTTTAGACAAGAAGACTTGCTGTATTGTAGTTTCTTGTCGAGCAGATATTCCTTGTTTTAATGGAATCTAACTGAAAAGAGCATCTCTATGCCTTAGATCTTAATAGGATTACTTCGAAGTACAAAGAAAAATATAAAAAAGGTACTAACAACCACGTATTCTCTTCCTTATACATGGATGACTCCAATAATCATTATAAATCACGCTTAGCATCTTACAAAATGAAGTCATGCAACAATGTTTATGTAAGCACTCTTATATTTAAAACAACAATTAGTATGAATGTATGTACCTATAGGTACTAGTGTAAGATTAAAGAAGAAACCAAACAGACCACACTGCAAGTAAATTTCACAAATTTGCACTTATTAAGTGCCTATGACACCGGTACGAGTTCGAAAATTAACATTAAATACTTTGAATGAGCAAGTTGATTGGTAATCTTCAGATACAATTGTATAGTGAATGCATTTACTTATCTGCTGTGGAACAAGTTTTACTTCTATGTTAAGTAGAAAAGCCAATGAATTAGCGTTGCTGGATGAAAGTTAACATGGATTGTGTGGTAGCTAATTGCGATTTAACGAAATTACCTATTGTTGATTGTGAGTGTTGGGTAAGAAGCAAATGATTGGAGCTTTAATGGTTTTTGTCGGCAAAGAGAAAATGTAGAAATTGATCCAAGTGCTTACCATGAGATGACATTAAAACTGGCAATGAAGCCTTTGAGAAGAATGGCAAGTGGAAATGAAGGAGGAAAGTGTTGTCTGGAAAACCATTTTAAATATGTCCGTCGTTAAAGTTAAAAGTCCAAAATAGCTTGCCACAAGTTTATCCACAAGAATACCATTCAATCTAATGTACATCAATGTTCTAAGGCTCCACTCGATAATAATCGTTCTGACGTTTGTCGTTGTCCGGCTTGTTGCTATGAGTATAGGTCCGTTCTGGACTCACGGCCTCAAAGTTAGGCCGGTAATAAAAGTTGGAAGTATCAGTTTCTTATTATTATCTCAAATATGAACCAATCTTAATGCTTCCTCTTTTAGTGATATACGCCATATATGAATCAACACGAGACGAGCTTCCAAGTATAAACTCTAGCCATTCTTTAATACTCTGCATGCCAAAATACATCCAAAACATGATATGTACATATTATTGGACTACTTCAGAAACAAATATGAAGTTGCTGTACTAAGCAGAGGATGGAAATAGGCTAAACAAAATCATGGGTGGTGTACCACAAGGCTCAAAGTGTTGTATGACGATGTTCCATTGTTTTTGACATAGCAGTAGTAGTGGTAACAAAAACCACAAAAATAACAAAGATTTCTGGTTCATTGGGTAGCCGTAGGGAAGTGGCACTCATTAGCCCAAGGAAAGTAGCAGAGTCCTTAACTATATTGGTCAGCAATCAGGCTATAATGTCCAAAACGGATCTAAAGAATCTAGGGGTTATTATAGGTATAAAGTTTATCTTTTATAGACAACTGTAATATGCAGTCGATAAGCAGTAAAGATAACATCGGCATGCCAAACATTGGAGGGCGAAGATTACACCTAGGGATCTCAAATCTTAGGCCATGGAGGTTAAGATCTTTAGAAGAAGGATGGAGATGGTTTATAGGATAAATGCGGACAATCAATACACCATCGTATAACGCCAGTACAATGTACCAGTTACGTATGAGTGAATGATAACTATGTTTATCAGATTGCCTAAATCATTATAATAGGAGGCTCCTAAGTGAAGGTTCCTTCTGCGGTAGAGACTTGGGCAAAAATAAAGAAGCTGAGAAATGGTTTCATCCTATTTTTCATCTATGTAGCTTCTACAAAAGTCGTTCGCAAAAAGGCCCAGCCATATAGCATGCTTGCTTATTAGACAGTGTCCAGTGATGACACCTATTGTAGTGCCGATATGCCACCTATTGAGAGAAGTCAAATTCTTAGAGCGTTTTATATCCAGCTTTGGCCAAATTTGTTTTGGTACTAGACTTGTTGTCACACTTGTCCACTTAATATTTGTACTTTCGATAGCATCTAGCTTGAATTTTAGTTTGCAAGCGATTGGGTGACCTAAGGTAACTTTGTCCAGCAAAATGGGTAAAACTATTCCTTTTCTGTTATATAGTTTCCTGAAATATCACTAAGCCCCGGCACGCAATAAAGGTGAAAATTGAACTGCTCAGCCATTTCCGTGAGAGACGATCGGCAGTCTAGAATTACTAGAGAATTAATAGAGATCGGTTCCAAGGATTTGATAGGTGCTTGGTTGTCCGAAAAGATGCGGAAGCTAATGGAACATGCTACAATGATTTGAAAGACGGAAGGAGAGCTTAAAACCAACTCCGTCTTTGGTTTTTGAGTCGTCAGTGTAGAAGAGAATTGACTCATCTTCAAAGTGTTTCTTCATTCCAGAGTGATCTGGCAGGGAAGATGACAAGGTTCTTATCAAAATTTAGACGTGGGATGATGTGGACTGTGTTCTCGGCAAAGATTTTGAAGAATGGTGATGTGGCCAAATTCTTTTCTTGACCGCACCTGCTGCCATTTGCTTGCTAAATACATATATCCAGTGCCGCAGAGGGACCTGTGCTTATGCACAGGCAAGCTGTACGCTGGACCTTACTTAAATAGTCGCGGTTTATAGGTTTTTCTAAGGCTGTCCATCAAACAATCACCTCATGTGAGTATCGAGATGTAGAGCTAGAAGGCTGTTTGAGGTTGTAGACCACTTCTATGACCAATAGCTGTATTGCAAGAGAAAAGTGCTATTGTGGCTTTCTAACTCTTTCTTGAATGTTAGTGTCCAGCTTAGCTTCCTATCCAGGATAAGATAAGAGAGAGTCGACTAACCTAACGTAATCTTATATTTTCTGGAGAAGAGTACTAATTCAGTTTTGTGGAGGGCTTACACCCAAATCACACCGAACCGTCCAATTGGCTAGCTTATTTAAAACGTTTTGTAGAATTTGAAGTATTCTATGGTATTCTGACAAAAATGACAGAAATGTATCAAGTATTGTTTTTCCTGGAATTTCATGCAAGAACTTGCTACATAGGTAAGTAGTGAACTGTCATACCCACTTCTGATACTGAACTTTCTGATAGCTCTGAATACTTCGTTGGCACAATAAAACTCTTTGAAAACATAGATTTTACTGGTTGGAAAATATCTTCAATCTACATTCATATGTTATTACCACCACAACTCGTAATAACCTATAAAATTCATTCCAAACTGTCCTTCTCGAGTAAGTCGAGACGCATCCCGGGTAAGTTTCCCACTAACGTCACTGACCAGGTATATAACACAGGTTTTAGCAAGGGTTGTTAACAACGAACAAACTATTATCCAATTATATGACAACAACTAAACGACGTATGACATCCCTGCTTTTTCCAAACTGTGCAATGCTTGCAGAAAGACCCAACAAAATATTCAATACTTCCCACATGCCATCTAAGATTGATTTCCTTGCCGTAGGTGGTCACATTCTGTGTGTACAAATTTTGCAACTTATGAAACTTGTCTGTACGAGAACTCGTTTAAAAAGCCAATTTTCCAACCACACACGCATAGTGTTTCACTTCGTTATCTTATATCATTTCATAATTAAAATTTGTCAAACAATTTATGATTCCAATTAGTTTGGTAATAACTTCCAGACACCGACGACCGACGACTGACCGGCTGGTGAATGAATGTAAGCGCACGCATATGTATGTACTTCAGCTACACACGATCACTTGAAAATGTCAAATTGCTTTGGCACTAATGCTTCTAACGGTCGGTTTATTGACATTTAACTTTGTCTGTGTGGCCAGTTTGAAAAAAATATTTTGTAATCCGACTTACAAACTTGCAGATATTATTACCAAATAGAGTGTCTAACTGATGGCACTTAACAAAACGAAATAATGGATACAATTTGGCTCTTTTTGACAGCGATGATCATCGCTTGAGTGTTGGGGAAGGGGGGGGCGCTTCCAACCGCACGTAATTAACCTCAATCGAGTGGGGCGACTTTCAAACTTTGCCGAAAATTGCAATCAGTCAACTTGTTTTTTTTTTCTTCTTTTTTGTGGACAACCTCAAGGTGTTTCAGTTGCAGTTTCATTTCCGAAAGTTGATCTACTCGCTACGCACAAGTGATAAAATTGGTCCACCCCACTACTGGTGGTATCCTGTTTAATAACACTGACTTAAGTGGCCATATATCAATTTGACAGTATTTGCATTTGGTTTCCTAGAATTTGTCCAAAAGAAGTGGATATTTCTTAGGGGGCGCCAGCCAACTTGTACACACATGTCTGTCCGGTGTCCCGATTTATTTTTTTGGCTAATCAAAAGTGGACCGGTTTCCTTTCTAACTGGCAGTAAATTTTCCTTAAGGAAAAGAAAAAAAATAAAAAAGAATACGTCAACTCAGTGCGCGGTTGCGCCCAAAAAAAGAGGAAATACTTCTGGCACTGGCACTGAGTCTGAGAAAAAATTGAAAAACAAAAAATTCGTCCATATTGCGGCCAAATGGATTTTTCATTGCGAAATCAATTTGCCTTCCCACTCTGTTAGTCCACCTCTTAAGGCCAGTCACTCTCCTGTGACACGCGTCGTCGTCGTTTCGCAGTCGGTTCGGTGCTTTGATAAGAAATACCAAGACTAAGACTCCACTGTACACATTTCATTACGATTGCCCAATAATCGGCGTATAACAGACACAAAACAATATCCTTTTGCGAGATCATGCAACTGCCACAATGCGGAACAAACAATGCACCATAAATTGAATTGAATGCCCCCGCCCACACACACTCGCAGTATGCCGCCCACACGCTTTTCAATATTCAATAATGCACTATTGGGATATTGGACATGGACTCGCATACGTTATGCACCTGGTTTGAGAGAATATGATTGGACCCGTGGATTAGGGTGCGAGAGTGACCTCGACGACAGCAACAAACTGTCGCCCTGGTTGTAATTTTGAATTTTTTGATTATGATTGGATTAATTTAGAAGGTGAATGTTTCGGTCTCGCAGTGGCTGTAGGACTGGTTCATTTGGACGGTAGCTTTGCACGCTGTGACTGGGTGGTAAACAAGGGTTTTTTCTCCATCGTCAGGGCACTCTATTGGACTATGCAGGTGAGATCGTTAATCTTTTGTTTGTGAAGGCGTTGATAATTGGACTGCAGCGAGATTGTGTAAGATTTCGTGGAATTTGGGGTTGAAAGGAATGTCATGAATTTGGTGTAGGTACCTTACCCACCTAGTGCAATCACGATTGTTTGCATTAGAATCAATGGAGGGCCAACAGTGCACTGAAGGTGAACATAATCGATAGAGGAAGTCTGTTGACAGCCTGTGTAGATCAAGGAGCAGAACTGATACAAGGTCTGTCGAATATTGAAAAATGGCTCTGACTAGTCTGTAGTAGTGTTTTGCCATATTTTATGGGCTTTATGGGTAGAGAATATCTGTGACACGAGTTTTAACAATGACAAACAAGATTATAAAAAAGATTATAAAATTACGAATGGAGCTCCACAAGGTTATGTGCTGGGCCCCCTATTGTTAAATGTTCTACACAGTTATTAAGGCATCACTTCAGATATTTAAGGGGCACCCATTTTGTAATGGGTATCGAGTATGCATGTACAAATGCAGTCTGAGGTGGGATAACCGAAAGTTAAACTGCAAATTGAAGCGGCGCCAGAAAGATTCAACCAGAAGTTGATTCATGGTTCCAGTTAAGTGTCTAAGATTGGTGTCTTCCTAGAAAGGTGGAGTGAATATTCCAATTCCGCTCTAAAAAGAAAAATCACACCACTAAACACGGACCTCATCAAGTCCCACCAAATGTATCTATAGATTGTTTTGGGCATCCAATTGTAGGGAACATTCAGGGAATTATTGTTAATTTATAGAATTACGAATTACAGTCGTAGTCTATGGATGTCTATCTAACGTCTGCGAGAGGTGGGATCTTGGAAAAACTCTTTTGAAACTTAGTATTCCAAGGTGGTTACACAAAAGTCGAAGTGTACACGATAGTGCTTCGATGCCTATGATAACACGCCGGGACTAGTAGTTCAAAATGTATTAACCTATCGGAAGATACTATAACTTTTGCAAACGGCGGCTACTGTCAGTTTTGTTTTGATATCTGTGAAGTAAACAGATGCAAAATGTACACGAGCCATGCAATGCTATACTCCTCAAGATCACGGAATACACTTGACTCTTTTTACGGAATAATTGGCGCAACGTGAATTTCGCCGCAGATTTCCCGGCCGTCCTACGCCAACTGGTTAAGCACTAACGCGTTTAGCCACTCGCCTCGAAGAGACTAGAACAACATTTGACAAAGGAGGGGCTGGAAGTCCTCATAGTGCTCGTTCCGACGAAAATGTCGCCGCTGTGGCTAAAGATGTTGCGAATGAGCGAGCCGTCAACGTCGACCAGACGACGTGCTACGCAATTGGCCATTACACGTTCGTCTCTGCAGCACTTTTTTAGTGAAATAAGTGAAGATGTTCCCTTACAAATTGCAAACAGTCCATAAGTTACTGAATGCAGACCGCCAATCGCGTCTAAGCTACGTTCACGCTCTTTTGAACCTCAACGATAAAGCGGACGATTTTTCGCCGAAAAACATCATGAGCGACGAGGCCCATTTCCATCTAAACGGATCTATGAGAATTCACGTATCATTCACGAAGAGCCATTACATCTACTCAAAGTCACTGCATGGTGCGCCATTTACGCCAGAGGTGTCATCGGGCCTCATTTTTCGAGGACGCCTTGGATAACACGGTTACTGTAACCGGTGAGCGATACAGAACCATGACGAGTTCTTGTTGCCGCAAATGGATGAATCGGGACTGGAGGACATATGGTTCTCACAGGACGGAGCAACGCACGACAATGGGCATTTTAAAGGATGCGCTTCCGGTTCGCCTAATGTCTCGATATGGCGACTTGCAATGGCCCGCAAGATCCCCCGATTTGACCGTTCCAGACTTCTTTCTTTGGGGTTTTTTTTTGAAGTTACGGGTCTATAAGATATGGCTATTTTAGAGAATATCTCTTCAAACGCAAATACGAAATTGTCTCAAACTGTGAATATGTTTCGAAAAACGTGGACCACATGTTCTTTCATTGCCCACGATATACAAAAGAGAGAATCGACCTTCGGGACCAGTTTGGGGAGTGCCCTATTCCCGAAAATGTGGTAAATGATCAAAGCTGGAACATCGTAAGTAAAGGTCCATTCACAGCTCAGCGACTTGCGAACAAACCGTTTTTAACAAATTTATAAGCACGCCAATTGGCAGGGTTGAATTTATTTATCGATTAATATAAAAAAAGTTGAATTTCAATCAGTTTGTGAATAAATTAGCAATTCGCTAAAATTTTCCACGAAAAGACGAATGCTTTTCGTGAACTGTCAAATTTCAATTACATTCTACATATGTAGGACGCGATCCACATTCGCGCGAACAAAACATTCGCGAGAGTTTAACCTCACAATTCCTTTGTTTTGTTCTTGGTTGTCGGTCAGAGCTCGTAAATGACAAGTAAAGTTGCTCATTCGCATGTGCGATCTTAGGCGCCTAGAGCGCCAACGTAAAGCGACTAATTCAAACAACTGAGTTTCAAACGCCTAATAGCACATAATGGCGTATAGGAGAATATTGCCTAAAAGGCTAACCAGTTTCGCGCAATAGTTACTAACGGCAGTTCCTCGGGAAAAATGGCTGGAAGTGGCGTATTTCTGACATGAATCAGGTCTGCGAATCGTACATGCCAGTAGGCCAGGTTACTGGTATCTATGAAGATTAGGCAGTTCCAGAGGAAAAATGGGTTGAAGTGGCGTATTCCTCACATGAGTCGGGTCCACGAATAGTACATGTTAGTAGTCCGGGTTACTGGTATCTATGAAGATTACACATCCTTTGGCGAAACCATAAAAAAGCCTAGAACTCGAGAGACTCAATATCTGACAAAACAGAGTGGGAATATCGAAGGAAGGAGTTGGTGTCATAACACATGACCCCGATACTAACCTTTCCTCTAGCCACCCAAAGCAATACAGTATTTTTCAAGCTTAAGTCACTACTATACCGTAAGTTGCTCACTAGTTAGCATTTAACATATTATTCCATATAGATATGGTCATATATCGACTGTCAAGAAGCTGTAGCTGTACAGTATAAGCTCACATTAGGTTTTAATGTACACATAGAGTAATATCCGATATTTCGACGTATGATCCGAAACAGTGGTTTTTTGGTTTGGAGATTTTCAACTTCCAAATTGGTGCTAGTTTATATTTGTGGTCCACAACAACTTAGCACGCTTACACAGCATTTAGCCTCGAAAAATTTTACAAGACTGTTGCTTTTTACATTGAGCATGCCGACTTTTACGTTTTTTCAAGATTTGCTTTCTGAATTATAGCACGTACGAGTATTTCAACATTGTATCTATCACCTCTAAATCTGCAAACTTATTGCAAGTGCTTAAGATTTTGAATGAACTCACTCATAACTACCTATCTCTACATGTTAAGCTCTTTGAAGTGATACTCTTTCCATACATAATGCGGAAATCGTTAAATTCAAAGGTATGCAATCAGGTTATGCATAAAGAAAACTACTGTCACGACCTTTCATGAAGCCTTAGGATACCATTTCAATATTCCTAACAACCAGTTCACTTCTCTCTGACAGAAGAAAAATATTAAATGGTTTACCATTCGAATTCCTTTCATCTCCTAATTATACTCGCAAGTCAAACAGATGTGTTGCTTTCGTGTCCTAGGACCTTACAAACCAAACAAAACCAGACAGATCTCTATCGTTCGAATAAGCGAAAGTATATAGAGATACTTGGAATCTCTTTGTGCACTACAGAAGCGACAGCAGCCGCATGCACACAGGCACAGACACATAACAATTTGTAGCCGACAAATTTTATTCGAAAGATAAACCTCACGGATTTGTGCGGTTTTTGTGACTTCCTTGAAGTGATTTATGTACAGCGGAGTGTTGTTTCGGTATTTTTTATTTTTTTTTTTATTAATTTTTGTTTTGTTTTAGTCAAGTGTCCGCGGCTACCCAGATGTAGTGATCTTAATTTCAGTTTATTGTTATGTAAATGAATATGCTGGGGCAGATTTGGCTCGCCATATTGCCATTTGGTGTCTCAAGAGTTTCGGAGTTAAAATTTTAATTATGAAAACAATAAATATTTGAGGACTCACCGGACGAAAGGGAATGTTTTTAAACTCGCTTGGCATTTACCCGTAATGGGGTTTTTGTTTGATTTATGACCGTCAAGATACATACTGCTTGAAAGTGTTGGTATACTCAAGGAAAATGTTACGAAAGGGTAGTTGATATTTTGAAATGGTTTTAAAGCTGAATCCATGGTGCAGTAGAAGATATATACATATGTAATAGATACAATAAGTATGAAATTAAAATTGCACTAGACAGCGATAAACAGTTGCAAAAAGTCGACCTAAAGAAGGAATACTCTTCTTTTATGTATACACTAGTTAACAACTCTCTTAGACTCAAGACTTTAGGACACTTCAACGAATGGACCAAAACGGGAGACAGGGCTATCTTGAAGAAAGTACAGGCGGTCATTGAATTCGTAAGGCATCCAAGCGAATTTTTAAGTAAGGCGTACTATGAGTATTTTATCACAAGGTATACAGTTCGATTCCCCAAATGCAAAGAAGGGAAGATACAGGGCTCTGCCGTTTCAAACGAGGCAAGTGTATACGAATGGATCATACATTGATGAAGAATCAGGGGATGTGATCTAATGCCGAACGCCACCTCTCAATCACTGACTCCATCTGGAATAATTCGTGACTTTCTTTCAGGCAGAAATTTTTGTTATACAGAAGTGCGCGGAACTATTACTCAATACCGGAATCCAAGGCAACTATATTAGCTTCTGCTCGGACAGGCAGGCAGTCCTAAAGGATCTAGCAAATACAAAAAACCAACTATTGGTGAAGGAATGCATGGAAATACTTAATATCTTAGCAACCTCCTCCCAGGTTAAACTGATTTCTGGAACCTAATTAGTGCAATATACCAGGACTCGAAGCTGAGGATGAAATGGCGGGGAAAGGGGTGGAAATCATAGATACATCTACGGTTACAACCTTAGGAGTAACCTTAAATGTTGTTAAAATCGCATACAGCAGTTCGTTCACAGAACACCACGAAAACATGAAGAAAGGACTGCAAATTTGGAAAGTTGCCAAAGTTGTGACTGAACACCCTTGCCACCGTCAGGAAAGGAGGACGCTCGATCTAGGCACTAGACATATCAACGTGAAAAAAAACAAGCTTTACGGATTGGCACTGGTGACATCTAGCACTTGCCCGAGGTGCGAGGGATAGGAAGAAAGCCTCGAGCACTTCCCTTGCGAATACCCTGCATTAAGGGCAGTAAGATACAAACACCTGGGAGGACACGTCCTGCCTGGGCTGACTTATCTTAGACGTTATAGTTTCGAAAAAATGCTAAAGTTGGTGCCCCAACCAACTCTCCAACTCTAAAACAAACGTCCTTCATCTATATCCCCCCATTTTACCTTTCTCTACCACATAGTTTCCCTAGAGGGGAATACAATGGGCCCAATCGGCGGCCTACGTGATAAGGATATCCTCACGCTCCTAAACAAACCAAGCTGCCAATACGGTTTTTATGTTCAAGAACTAGTTTCATTGATATTGTGATCATAAGACAATCTTGGATATCTAAACCAAGATTCCGGTTCACATGTAGTTTACTCTCTAACTCTATCCACCTAGATCTGGTTTGGTAAAAGGTCCGCAAGTCTATTAGTATACTGACAGTTGAAAAATATCCAGAGGCTTAAACAGGCAAAGGAAGCTTACAGTCGATTGGACTTACAGAAACAGTCCACAAAATACCCTTAAATACAGAAGCAATAATACCAAGGTACCCGCATTTTCTGGTCACTGCCACCTAAGATAACTCTTTAGTAGACATTTCTTCACAGCAAATAGTGTCGGCTCCAGAAAAAGGCCGATAGTTTCTTAATTTATAGATGTACATATTTTGCTACAATAGCCCTTCATACGTGCTTGCCTTCAGTCAAGTCATTTGGCATAGCCAACATTATTTTAAAAAAAAAAAACCTTGTCATCGACTGACTTTTGGCAAACAAATAAGACGGGATGATTGATTGGCTCAACTGAAGATATGTTAAATCAATGTAGCAGTCTAAACGTATAAAGAAATTACTAAAGGGTACTTAATTTTAAACTGCTAAGTATGGCGGTACAAACGAATCAGAAACTGACGGAACTCATACTTATTAAATTTTAAAGTTAAGCTTGTGGAATGAAAGTAGGTCCCAGCACATCTCTAGCCCTTCCAAAGAAAGAAAAAAGAAGTGGTCAACACCTTTATGTTCATTACTAAAGTTAAAAGAGAACTCTTGTCAATCGCTGTGTCTTTGGGCTGAGAAGGCTAATGAGCAGCAATGCCCCATTCCGAATGTTGTTGTCAACTCAAACGACAAATAAGCAGTTTTTTGGATCTCGTTTGGGATGGAGTTGCTAGTCGTCGTTGAAGTTCCTCCTCCAAAGCCCATAAAAATTTTCTTTCTAGGAGACGAATGGTATCTTTTACGATCTTAGGTATAGGTCATGCTTCAGCACCTTAGAGTAGAAGGTCTTTTATGGAACTTCTTAATTACAGACGGAATTGACACCAAGAGTCCAGTCTACAGGGTCGTCGTAACCTGGCCTCTAATAATTGGGTGACTCTATAATCAGGGTGATACCAATTTTGCTGTTGGCGTAAAGATATGAATGAGGTATGTGAAGTGGATGAACATCAAGGCAGAGCATGTAGGGTGTACCCGCAGAAGTCGTAATCGTTCAGTGAACAGTCTTGCATTTCTCTGGAACTAGACAACGAACTTCCTTTGTCAGTGGGCCTAACCATATAGAGAATCTATTTCTTCGGATCGAAAAACAAGGTTGTGGACACGGACTAAGAATTTGTTGAGGATTGTCCTCTGACAACGAATGGGTTCTTAATTTTAAGTATCCTCCAGATTCAGGGGACGAAGGTACTTAAAACACCAGTTTTCTCAGCAAGTTAGGGTGTTAGGTTAGGAAATTGAGCGACTCTACTACAGCTAAGGTTTACTTAAACCAAAGCTTAGGTCCGTTACCGCGTAAACCGGATCCTACCATACTAATAATATTGACTAATAATCTCCACTTAGAGACTGCATTGAATCACTTGAATACCTTGTTTGTGTTTTTTTTGAAGGAAACGGAGTGAGACAGCAATCGAAGTGACTTATAAGAAATCCTTAACTAATGGAACAAGTTTGATCTGCAGACAAATCTGCTTATCATGTAGATGTTGAGACCTAATAGGTGCTCTAGTTCGTTGGAGAAGAAATTGCCCCTTTAATGTGGATAGCGCAGGATAATTGTATAAATGATGGGTCATAGTCTTATCGTCCTCTTTACCTCTTTAACTCTAAAGGTAGTAGCTTAAGGCTAAGTGCGGTAAGACGGGAGAATCGCAGAAGAGTTACAGTCTGAGGGATTAACCGAACGTTTTTTTTTTTTAAAGATAATAGGGGTGATGGATTTTGAAATAGCCTCAGGAAGTACTACGACCTCATGGAGATATTTTGTGCTGTCCCCTTAAAGATGATACGTAGATTTGTCTATTACCTGAAATTAAGTTCATGAATGAAGCCTAGAATTATTTGAGCTGAAGAGATGGTGACATCAGAAGGCAAGGTAAGGCCTTTGTGGAAATGTTTGAGCCTAATCCGAGCAATGGCGGATTTCAATTCACATGAAATATGTTCAGGAGTTTCAGTGTCCTTAAGGCATAGTCAACATGTGTCCGATTGGCTAATACCAATCTTCTTAACGTGATATTTGAGAGAGTAATGATCAAATAGGAAGTCTGTTAGGATCTTAACGTTATATTTGGTCATTGCTAGAATATCTAATCTAGAATTACTTAAGCCAGTTTCTTAATTCCAGTAACAGAGCTTTGTTTTGTCCCCACTGTTTTAGCTTTATCCTTATCTGAATCACAGGTAGACCACAGATAGGTTCAGGGTCAATCTATGGAGATTGGGAACCGGATCTGGGAAGTTCGTCAGGAGCCTCATTGCCAGGGATACCTATACGTCATGTTTAAGTGATTTTATTGCGCACAGAAAGATTTGAAGATAGCTCTATGCTAGCTTAGACTCAACGTCAAAGAACAAGAGAGCTTTTAGAGCTGTTTGACTATCTGATAGAATATTCATTTACATGTGATCTTCGGTGGTTTCTTCTGATAAACTTTCTGGCATAATGCTCGATAGTGAAAACCTCTGCTTGGAATATAGAGACAATTTGTAGTTGGGGCTAAAAATTCCAAATCTCATTTCATTTGACATTGTTGAACCATCAGTGCATCATTAACTGAATGTTTAGGACTGACTGTTTCTACATTTCGAAGCAGCGTCACATTTTGGAATTCTAAACAGTAAAGATCGTTGGGAATTATTTAAAAAGAGGTATGTGTTTCAAAGAACTGCAAACAAGATGGTCTTATGCCCTTCAAGCTCGTCAGGGTTTAAGAGATACCATACCAAAACGTATTTATCTCGGATGGACAATGTAGAGCGAAAACTCGACTTGGGTGACGCGCACATGAGGAAAGCGAATTTAAGCAACGTGATGTGTCAAAGTAGATTCAGCTAGGTAACGATGCAGTTGGCTTTAGTGGTTTGTTGATCCATCATAGAATATAGCGCCGCTATGTTAGAAAGAACCCTAAGCACTGTAGGGAACTCCTAAAGCTAGAAAATGCTTCTAACAAACTTTAATCGAAGAAGTCTGAAGATATTTACTAGACACCTATGTAGACATAAAAAACAACTCTGCTTTAGTGCAGAGAAGTTTCACATATGGTTTCTATAAGCAGATACATATCTACTTCAAGAGTCACTGATAGTACCGACTCCTAGACGACTTGTCGACTCTTACTTTAGGATTCACACAACAGAGTGCCCAATCAACATTTTGTTTTTTTTTTTTTTTTAAATAAGGTTCTCCGTATATCAATCCAGCCGTAAAGAGTTTTAGAAAAATTTTAAATTCCAGGATCCTTGGCGATTAATACAAAACTTGATGAACTACTATGCCAGCAGTAGAGGTTAACTTTGACTTTGACTATGGTATCAGAAACATATTGGATACTTCTTAAGGCATTACCTACCTCTAAAATCATTAGGTCACAGCCCATTTCTTTAACACTTCCACTCATTCAAAGTGCATCATCTGCATTTTAACTTTCAGCGCAGAATCCTAATATCTTATTGTGTCGTGACTGGACGTCTTGCACCTGGCATTACCATCCGATTGAGTTGAAAAGCAATAAAGAAGCGGAAAAACAAACGTCTATGGTCGATTACATAATATTCAGCATTAAGCCAACTCATTGCCTGACATTATAGATTTGACCCAATGCTAAGTACGCCGCCGCCGCCGCTGCTGGCACTCTTCAGATGTGACAATAAAATACTTGTAATCCAGCATGAGTACATACTCAGCGTCAATTATCACTGTCAAAATGGTTTCACCAGATACTATCGGCTGTAACAGGCAATCTGTAATGAGTTGTCTTACAAACGAAGGTACTCATACCAGTTGCTTCAGTGAAACGAACGTTCTACACCGGCGGATGGTGGATTTGCAATTTGCCAGTTGAATTGGATTACTCGTATGTATGTCGATATCTTTTGTCGCAATCGGTATAATATGCATGCTAGCCTGGCCAATTGGGCCTTTTACACAATCATGCGGGTCGAACAATGTAAAAAGATTTGCAATATCTTAAGAGATGACTATTCCATAAGATACATGAATGGTAATACTTCGACTTACCCTAGAAATGATGATACCAGCTATACTAATGCGAATCCTTGGTCCTTTCAGCAAACGATATCTCAAGTCAACACCATTCCAAAACGATATGAAGTAACGTTTCACCTGTAAGACACAGACCACAAAAAAGAAGAGGAAGTGTTTGAGATGAAGTTCATAAATTAAAAATTCTGCACATCATCCGTGCAGGCACTTAAGATGAGTTATTCAGACAGGCGTACACACAGCACACATGAACCGAAGGACACACCTGTAAATTATCACCGCCATGCAGTCTGTATCCATCGTAATCGACGATAACTAAAATCTCCGGATAGATCATATAAGGTGCTTCACGTTTCGTTCGGCTTGAACGTTGTTCTGTTTCATCTTTGGCGGCGGAACGCTTTGTTCTACTCGAATGGGATGCGGATGCTGATGCGCTGTTAGATCTCTTCTGTCGTTCGCTGGTTTCAATGTCATCGGGTTCCATGAAAGCTGTAAACATCAAAATAAATTTTATTATCATTTTTTTTTAGTGTTTGCGAAACTATTTTAAGATTCTGCTTAGATAAGCAATTCTCAGCAAAATAAATTGGAATCGCTGAAAAGTGAAAGTAAAGCGGAAATTCACAGAATCTGTAGGCGAGATGTTCTACTTTAGGTTGTTTGCAGTTTTTTTTTTTGTTTTATTGTCTTTGCGTGGTTATCAAGTGTTTGTTTTAGTGATGATGTAGGACGATTTGTATCTTGATTGTGTATACTCAATTAAAGCTATCCATTCGCAGAGAGAGAGAGAGAGAGACTAAGAGGACTTTGAATCTTGGAGTGAAGTATGTAGATACCTTAGAACGCTTGAATTCTTCCATACAAGCTAGAGCTCTTTCGATATGAAGTAGATGGTAGTCAGTTAAATGCGGAAGAAAACCAATATCCAGTGCAGAGTATTGTACAAACTGGGGTTCCAGCCATCAATAAGGTACGAAGAACCATGAGAAAACCGATACTTTCAATGCATCAGTTCAATGTGCATCTTTAATCAAACTTAAATGAGAGAAGCCATTGCGGATCTTGTCAGAACTTCAGGGGCTTCTAAATTTCAGTAGAACCAAGGCTCTGCTAGAGACAACATTTCCAAACTGGAAACGTGGTGGCTGTACTTTTGCCACAACAATAGGGAATGGAAGAAAACGCGGAGAGGGTAAATATGACGGGGGTGTTACCAATACCCCTCGTCATCGCAGAAGATGTCTTGCAAGTCTGCGTAAAAATCAAGAACCAAAAAGCGCCTGGTGTCGATGGAACCCCCAACATTGCCTTAAAAACAGCAACAAATTGGCGTCCATACATATTTGCAGATATATTCAACACTTGTCTCAAAGAAGGAGTATTCCCTGCACAGTAGAAGAAACAAACACTGGTCCTACTACCAAAAGGTAATAACCCCTGCAGGGTTCCTGATCGTATAGGCCTCTATGCATGTTGGAGACCTTGGGCAAAATACTGGAGCACATCATAAATGACAGATTGAAGAGTGCAATCGATGAGGCTGGTGGCTTTGGAGATCGCCAGTATGGTTTCCGATCGACGCCATTTATGAAATCGTAAGTAATGTGAAAAAAGCCATCAAAGGAAAGCGATGGAAGGGCGTCAAGAACGTTGAAGGCGTTCACAAACTGGAGAAACATCCTCCGAGCTCTTACCGACAAGAGAGTACCAGAGTACCTGCTGAAGATAATAAGGGACTATTCTAGAAATAGGATACTACTCTACGTCACTGATGATGGAACGACGAAGTATAACGTAACAGGCGACATTCCTCAAGACTCCGTACTAGGTCCGCTACTGTGGAATCCAATGTACGATGACATTCTCAGACTTTAAATTCCGAGATCTACCAAAATAATTGTCTTCGCCGACGACATAGCAATCGTTGTAGTGACCAAACTTCTTGAGGAGTTGGAACATGACTGCAATGAAGCTATCGGAATGGTCTTGGACTGGCTCGTAAGCACCAGTCTACAACTTACAGAAGAAAAGACTGAAGTTGTGATTATGTGGTTTTAGGGCAGAAAAGTCCTCAATCGATCAAATTTTCACACTTCGCCAGATCTTAGAGATAACTTGAGCAATTCAAATCGATACACACCATCTTTTCATTGATTTTGAGGCCGCATATGGTATCATTTATAGAGACGAGCTATACCACTCGACCATGTCTAGTCTAGGCATCTCTGCCAAACTCATCCGTTTTGCAGAATTACGCTCGATGTTGTATTAGTTAATAACCTCACCTAGACCTTTGATGTCAGAAAACGATTTAGACAACGTGATACATTGTCTTGTGACTTCTTTAACAAAAGATTTGAAAGAAGTGTACACATCTCACAAGCCAGCACCGGAGGTACAATCTTCGAAAAGTCTGTCCAACTAGTAGCGAATGCCGACGATATTGACCTACTTTGCAGAACACAGCGAGCTGTTGCCGGTGTGTTCTCTAGTACGGAAGCTGCCAAAATAGATTCCAAAATTTGGATTTAGAAGGCAATTGAATACCACAACCCTATCCCAAACAACAGTTCTACTTTATGGCGCAAAAGTATGAACTCTATCGAAAGCAAATGATCTAAGATATTCAGTCCGGTTGAGGAACTTTGGAAGAGTAGAACAACGACGAACTATACGAGTTTTACAGCAACATAGACCTAGTCAAACAATTACGCATTATTCATATCAGGAGCGGGCCAGAGCTCTGGTGTCCATTCAGAATATATAGAACTAATGGACACCAGAGCTTTGGCCTGCAGAGTTTTCAAATCAATTACAGTTTTGCAACGCAGCAGAGGTATACCTCGGTCTTGGGGCGCACAATATACCATAGCAGATCCTCCAAAAACTCAATGGAATGATGCATAGAAATTTCTTCCAAGTACTTCTGGCAACCATCGAAATACATCGTCATACTTTTTGTTACAGAAGGAATAAGTTTAAGAATCGACTCCAGAACTTAATATAGAATTTTAGCAGTATAAGCACCAACCATCGGCAGACACTGTTTAAGTGTTAAAGGTTAGTCTCTTCAGCTGAGTAATTACAGGGCACCATCCTTAGGACAGATGGACGTGCTAGTAGTAGGTTCAGTCTTTATTATTCCTACAATAGCACAGCAGTCTGTAGAACCTCTTATCTATCGAGTGGTTTCCATTCCACAACGATAAAGGATGATGTAGGCTACCTTTGCTTAACCAATTTGTCCGTTGACTTAAAACAAGACAACAAATTAATGCAAGAACTAATCAACTTTTTCACACAAACACATTTTCGTGTGTATCTTCGCAACATGTTGCCAATTAAACAAAATATCTTTATCGACTCCAAGTTTAATTGAATAATCAACAACGATCAGGATGCGCACGACAGCTGAACATGATGTGCACTTTAAAAAAGGCACTTTCTCTCTTTATCGAGTTTATCGTGGACCAAATGGTATCCAGGTAAATTAATTGGTTTATCTTAAGCCAACACCTCTTTTCGAGGATGAGATAATGCTGCGAGTGATTGTTGTTTTTTTTTTTTTTTTGATATAAAAATGTATATCGCACAGGTGGGTTGGTTTTTGTGTTTATAGTTTGTGAAAGTGGGCGAAGTGGGATAAAATGTAACGAGTATATCGTGTCAACTTTAATGGAACTTATGTAACACTGAGCAATGACATTTTTTTATAAACAATGATTATCTAGAGCAAAATGGTACACAACTGATCTTGCTGCGATGAGATGTGTTGGGTGAACTGGTTAACGAGATCAATTGAGACCGCCTTTTGCTTTTGGTTTTAATAATGTCAGTATTCGTAATATTGCCACCTTTACTGGGACAGGGAGAATATTTATCAAGTCGGGAACCATAAATATTTCAACAACAGTGAGGTAGGTATCAGATACCTATTTCGTTCTAAATCTGCCCATTATGCTACAAAAATGTAAGAAGCAGCTATCCCATGGCTCATACCGATTTGAAGGGGCTTCATTTTACCAGCCACGTAATCTATTCATGGAGATGAGTCACATGGTCTTGGTCTTCATTCTGAAAGTGGGTAGGCGGGGCCATGAAAACGCTAAAGACCAATTAGTCCGACCTCCTTCGCATTGAAAGCACTCGAGTGCGTTCTAGATACCCATCTGCGAGATATATTACAATAGATTTATCTCTTTCGAAATTCCAGCACTCATAACTCAAAGGAAGATCTGCAGAGAAAGCTCTTCACGAAGTAGTGCGAATAATAGAAAAATCCGTACACTATGTATAAGGGATAGACTTCAGCTACCTTTCTAGATATAGAAGGAGCTTTAACAATGTTCCATACTAAAAAAAGGAGCTAAGTATCTAGGTCACTGGATAGTCTCTATAGTTAGCACTAGAATTATTCAAGCATCACTAGGAAACATCACCATAACCATATTCGCCAATAGAGGCACACCCCAAGGCGGTGTTATTTAACCTTTACTGTAGCTCACAGTAATGAATAAAAATCTTTTATCTATAGGCAGCGAAAGGATTAAAGTACATGGTAATATATGTAAGAGTCGGGAAAGTTTCCCTCCGTGATAAGTGAGATTATGGAACATGCTCTAAGCAAAGTCACCGCTTGGGCCAAGAAGAACGGACTTGGAGTTAGCCTGAATAAAACTGAACTGATGCTCTTCAACAGCAAAACTAAAATACCTAAATTCACGCTTCCTCCACTAAACTATTAGCTAACGAGTGCTAAGTACCTAGGAGTACTAGAGTCCTAGATCCCAAACTTAACTGGAATCTAATCATAGACCAACGAGTCATAATCGTAAACCAACGAGAAAGCATACATAGCCTACAATAGAAACTTCGGCAAAAGATGGGGCTTGTAACCAAAATTGACCCTGTAGATACATACAATCGTAGTACGTCCAAACCTAACGATAGTATTGGTGGCCAGTCTCAAAAGCAGTCTATAACATAACTAAACTGAGTAAGGTACAAAGAGCAGGATGCATAAATGCTTGTTATACGTTGCTATACGTTTAGACACTTGCTATACGTTTTACCTCTAGATCTACATACATTCATAGATACATATTGCAAACATTTCAGCGCACTGAGCAGTCAGACTCAGAGAGTCCAAGCGATGGACTACGGAGCTGGAGAACTCGTATCGCCACAATGAACTTTACAAAGCATTTCAACGTACAATTCCCTATGAGAAAAGAATGCCAAGATGGACAGTGATTAGATATTTCGATCTAACAATCTACACAGACGGTTCAAAGATAGACTGTTGGTTTGGTGCGGATGTTTTTTTGGAATCCCTAAACGTTTCAAAATCTTATAGACTTCCAGACGCTGCCAGCGTTTTCCAAGCGGAATTACTCGCTATCCGCGAAGCCTGTCGCCAAATCAAATCACGCACAAATACATTACCAATGTAAAATGTCGCTATTTTGACCACTGGCCACATGCGGAACTAGTTCACACCCCGTTCAGAGCAATTAAGGCAAACATTTCCTTAATCTTTCTTAGAAAGGTCAACACTAAGTGGTCCAGGTTGACGAACTGTATCATATCCAGAAAAACGTGACCTAGCTAATGCTGGATCAAATAGAATGCGTAAAGATACTGCCAGAATAACCATAATAACCACGGGACACTGTCCGATAGGAGATCACGCAGCTAAACTAGGTATCCCATATTGCTACCAAAAAGAAGCCATCATCCACTACATGTGCACTTGTCCAGGACTAGCCAGGGCTAAAAACAAGCATTAGTTAATTTCTTCTTTAACGCACTTTAGGAGATCGCGGGTTAGAAGATTACTGAGCTAATAATCTTCAAAAACACATCAACATACAGGTCCTTCTTACCAACAAGAGGACAATACCAGTCCATTTAAAATGCCGCCAATTGAAAGGACTCTCCTAAAAATTTCCGACTATGTCCAGTATCAATGTGTCATCCTTGATAGGAAACTTAACTGAAATGGCAAAGAAAGGAATGATAAGATACCATCATTGCCTGGAACAGGATATTTGGTAAAACCTGGGACCCAAGCCCCAAAATGATCATTCGGCTGTACACGGCGGTAGTAAGGCCGATACTGACGTATGGTAGTTTGGTCTGGTGGGAAGTGACGTTTAAAGCCATTAACCTTAAGACTATGACTAAGATTACATTGACATCACTAGGGGAATGTTGCACAATAATTCGCGGCAAGTAGTGCTCTCCGGCTAATCCAAACTGGAAGCTGGAAACCTCCCAAAAGTTGGGCAGAAGCCCCAATTTAATTCGGCTTAGTACAAGCTAAAAATCGTATCCTAAAATTTACCTTACAAACTAGGGCTTAAGATTTATTCAGGGTAAGGAGTATGGTGAAGGAGATCGAGTTTAAGACGGGAAGTGGGAAGACGGAATATAAGAGGTATTGATGGATAAAGAGAAGTCTTATGTCTCTGTGATCCACAAGGGTTTTTTTTCAAGTTAATGAGGTTGAGGCGGTTTTGAACAAAATGTTGTCAATAGCCAGGCAAGATAAGAGGGTCGGTTCTAGTATAGGGCTCAAAAGCCAAATCGAAGAAAACGATGACTGGTTGGATTTACATGAAAAAGTAATAGATTGGCATTTGACGATATTGAGCTCTAAGCAATTTTGAGGCTCCAGATCGAAAACCTATCGAGGTCTTCTTGAAGGAGACTAGAGTCTTATGATGAAGAAATGGGTTTGAAAAATTTGGTGTCATCAGCGTAGAGAGAGACGTGGGAGTGTTTAATAACTCTTTTAAGATCGTTTATAGCTAGAATGAAAAGAAGGCGACCTAGATGGATGCCTTGTGGGACACCGGAGGTGGCCACAATAGGTGCCGAGAGGACGGACTTAAAGCGGACATTATAAAAACAGTTTTCCAGGTAAGAAGATATCCATCTTAGCACTATGATACAGAATGGGTTGGGTAGGAGGGAGTTTGCAGTAAAAGATAGTTTAAAAAAGGTGGAAAAAAAAGGTTGCCAATGGTTGTTCGATTGATGAATTGTTTTCGAAATCCAGTGATGTGGGGTAAGCGTTGAATCTTCTTTCACAAATTGGAAGAAAGACTGTCAATTATAATCTTGGCTTACGCATTATTTAGTTAACGCCTGGTGGGTAGTTACATATAAAGCTGGGTGAAATGAAGATAATCATAGAAAAATCTAGAGCAAAGAAAATTGCCCATAACTTGTTTCTCTTGTTTGTTAGTAATAAACAGGAGCCTTATACTAAGATCTACCACCTTTGAATACCTCGGTTCCGTGATTTCATCTAATAGAAAAATTGACAAGGACGGACAAAACCCTCTACTTTTGGGTCGTGTGAAATGACGATCTAACTTCTACATTCACCAACAACCAGTTTGTCAAAATGTCTGCCAAAGTCCTCTATAAGTCCCTCTTTTACAGAGATGACTCCAAAGTCAATGACAGTCCAGGTGGCAATCTTTCCTCGTTAAAGCTAAACATATCTACATATGTAGTCATATTTTTCACTTTAAGGCTTATGTCGATATCAGCTTCATTTGAAGGTTTAGCTGGTTTAGCGACTGGCGAGGAGAAATTCACCAAGATTGTTTAACAACGACTTATGTTGACATTTATACGATGGTAGCTGCTTCAACCAACTTAAGAATGAGTTGAGTATTGGTTTGATTGGACATTGCATTGAAATATCTGCATATAGTAGAGGTGTTTAGAGGTGTATAGTATGGAAGTTTATTCTATTGAATTCATCTAGAAATGATTTGAAGTCTTTTTTCTGAAAAAAGTTTGGGATTTAAAAAAAAAACTTTAATTCACCATTCTTTTGAAGTCAGTGATTTATGCATTCAATTTTTAACAAACAATGAATTAAAATCATTTTGGAATTTCAATTGAATTCATTGACTTCAACTGATTTCAAGTGAATTCAGTACTAACTTCAATGAAATATTTGAATTCACTACTAACTTCAACGAAATATTTGAATTCACTACTGACTTCAATTGATTTCAAGTGAATAAAGGATAATATATCCTTTAATAAAATAAAATAAATCTCCACTCACCAAAATCACTTAAGTGCTCCATTGGATGAGTTTCTCTCTTAAATATCACATGATGAGGTTTGTCCTGATCTGGATTAAGCTCAGCTGGTACTGGTTTGATGACCATTTGATGGCCTATGCTTCCGTCCTGAAAATAAATTAAAAAATAAAACCTGTATAAGTAAGATGATAAAAATAATGATTGTGAAATTTATGACTCAAAACAAGTCGATTCCTGGTAAAAGCGGCCAAGATACCGACCACTAAATTACCCGCGATAATTGACTCTTTATCAGATGTGACGATTTAATTTTGAAGCCCGTTGGCGAATATTCGATTAATTGCTCTACTTCTACTTTATGTATGTTATGCATATTTATTCCTGCAACAATTATCATCTCTTGCATAACCAAACTTAATCACTTACCAGGCTAACAACTACAAACCACAAACGACAAATCGTTTGAATGCGCCAATTAGGTTATCGCGCAAAACTAGGAAATAAATTTTAGTTTTTTTTTCTACCACTGCTACTGTGGTATATACAGTAACGCCCACCAAATTATCCGACAGGCAGCGAGACCTGTCGATGTCGATGGCTGTGGTTTGACAATGTCATGCAGACTGATTATTTACGCGCAAGCGTTGATTGACAGGAATTCAGTGGCAATTGTTGGCGCGTTGATTTATGTCTCGGCCTTTCCTCTAACGTATGCATACAGTTGCAATTAAGTTGTTAGCAGGATTGCGCAAGGCTCTTACAACCAGAAATCCTTGTCAGTGTAACGTGACAAAAAACAAGAACGAACGAACGAACATACAATTTGCTTGGGTGGACAGGCGATAGAGTAGACAGAAAAATTACACAACTCCCTTCGGACACCTCTGGGGATTTTTGGTGGCGAAAATTTGACACTTTTGGCGCACAGACATGCCGTACACCTTGATGCCGAGTTGGACGATAAAATCTCTGGCAATTTATTGAAGTCAAAATTGTTAAGACACTGAAACGCAATTAATTAGACAAAAATGTGCGTTGTCCACATGGTGTGGCAGCAAGGGAAGGTGTCTAAAAATATTTATTCTCCCCGGTGGTGGTACAGCGATGGGGTGCGAGCTATTTATAAACTCGACCGGTATTGCATAAGGACGGTCGTATGTTTATTGGGTTATTAGATTGCGATAAAAATGCTATATCGCACTAGTTAAGGCTAGGCAGAGACATCGCACACCAACTGGTTCCTTTGGAGATATGTACGAGTATATGTATATGTATAAAAAAAAGTTAATTTCAAGTGCTGCAACTTCTTAAAGTTGTTCAGTTCTGTCTTGGCATACATATATGTATGTACATATGTTTTAATGATGTAATACAGTAGGAGGCCATTTTTTTGTTAAAAGGAATGCGGACAAACCTTGGTGGTCATTAGAGGTTTAAATAACTTTAGTAATGAGCTACAGATGCTGTCATATCCAGAGGCCAATTATGTTTTTAGAAATACTATCTATGCAAAAGTTCAGAAGAACCATAGGACATACCTAAAGATGCCTTATATAACCTTAACGCTAGGGACTTAATTTAAAAGTGGTAATAGCGTACACCTTCATTTGAGCTTTTATGCGAAGACGGTAGTGTTGAAGATCATGACAGAAACCCCTGCCCACTTCACAGTTGATTAGGTGAACCAACAATCTATCACTCATCGACGGAACACATTACCACTACATTATTGCCACCCAGTAGGATAGACTAAAAACCGAAATAGAACTTTTCAGAGACAGAACTTTCCATCTACGTTGGTGAACCAAGCCACTACTCACTGTGCTTCATTGTTTCGAAGAGCCTGCATTTCGGGCTTGAAGCCAACGGCCAGTTGCTTAGCTTTCCTAAAGTATCCAAACGTTTCCTAAAGTTTCCTAGGTTTACAAATAAGTTTAGTAATATCGTGAAGAGTTTTATGGAAGTATGTGCGCTTCCAATATTCCAGGAAGAAACAGTGGCTAATCCAAATGACTGGGAGCCACCACAAAACGAACGTTAATAGCTTTCTTAGAGAGAATTCTTGGTGGACAAAATGGCATCATCACCTCCTCGAGGTGCCTGTTTGATAGACATCTGAACCAACGATGTTGAGTCTCACTGCACAAGGAGAACTGAATTCTCGGACCTGCAGATGTATCAGGCTATACATCTCTTGTTGACTTGATTGGTTAGTAATATGTCCAACATGAGACCCTCAGAAAGAGGACGGGCAGCGGACGACTATCCCCCTATGGAAGGCAGACATGCGCAGCTACTTTGACGAATTCCCAGCTCAGGTCAAGAAGGATGTTTCAAGACTGAGGTAGGGTCTTGTAAAAGAGAGGTGGAGGAGGTTTTAATGGGCAGCGCTTGTATACTCGATGAGTGTTATTGCTATAGGTATGTATATCCGGTCCCTTGTCCCTCTTATCGTACTAAGAAGTAGCATTTGAATATAGCCATACTTCTGCCACTAGTTCCGCTTTGATTAATGATGAGTAGATGCTAGAAAGTATAGAAAATCGTCAGAAAAGCCAATGCTTATGTGTACGTCTTTGAGATTAGTTGGATGCCCATCGAAACTACAAACTGAAAAGACAACCTATAGAATCTCTTTTCAGATGCGTTGATAGTGAGGAAATTTTCTACATCGTAAGATAATATGATCGACTTTTCAATGGACCTTTGGATACTTGGGCAAGGACTCGAATTATAGTTCACTGGTATGTTGGTGAAGAAAGTATTGCTTTCAGTCTTAAGTAATATTCGAAGCTAATGCCAAGATTAGTCATTTTGGTTAAATTCCACACTATGCCTTGCATATTACAAAAAGCCTTTATGGCACAACGCGTTTAAAGTGCTCATACATATGTATCTTTAAAAGATTTTATACTGTAAACCGTGTAGTTTAGATAGACGGGTCTGTAATAGAAGGAGTGTCTGGAATATTTTCAAAGGAACATCGAATAGAATAATTGGGTATCAAGACAGTGCTGGACTAGAAAGTTACCTAAACAAAAGGTTCAGTGAATTGTTCTACAGTGAGTTCATGGCTCAGAGGAAGTAATAAGTGGAGTTCACATTGAACGATTTGCCAGACAGATTTGCTTGAATAGCTTAGCGTTCAAATTATACTACATTCCTGACCGACTTCATTGGTGGTAGAGATTTTAAACTGTGAACATGGCGTCTCTAGTCATCGACAATATATTGGAAATAGCAGAAAATAACAAAAAATAAAAAAGAAAGAAACGATTCTGTGTTAAGCCTTGACTAAAATCGAATTGGTTGAAAACCAGGCTACTGATTTGGATCAATCATTCATGTCTATTTGAGAAGGGTTCTCTATGCAGATAGCTAAGAAAGAGGCCTAGAAAACCATTCAGAAGATCGGGGAGATTCATGAGAGTGGCTGGGCCAGGAAGTAGACTAATATTTCAAAGAGCTTCAGCGAACAACAGACATTCTTGAAGTTTGCAAAGCCATTGACTGAGCTTCAAGAGTGCTTGAAGAGTGTTATTTGATAAGCTATAGCAAAAACTTTGGACCATGGATGACATTTCATCACTTACGGACCTGAAAACCTTGGCAACTTATTCCTTATTCTAACACGCAGGATTACAGAAATGTAGACACGTTTATGGCCCCAAAAGTGTTACTGGCTTCGGAAGATCTTAAAGAAGAACTTATACCATTGCTCTTGTAATCAGCTTCCGGAAATTGTCTATATAGTTAAAAAAATTCCTTCAGAAACTCTTTGCCTGCGCTCGACAAAATATTTTTATTTTTACTTTGCTTCGATGTTTATTTCATCGAAATCAGACACAAAAATAAAAATTTCTCTGAAGTTGGACGAGAAGTTGGCTAAAGTCAGAATAAAACTGAAAAGCATTTGATAACAAATTCTTCAGCTTAGACTGAGTAACTTTGTGTTAATAGATCTGGCTGTCAACAACTCAAAGTAAATTGGGAACCACAGTGCTAGATCATGTGTTGCCTCAATATCCAGTATAATGGTTATGGTGGATGCACTGAGCAATCTAACATAGTAAACGTAGAGCTTCACAGTTATTTAATGAAGCCGATCAAAATCCTTAGAGGATGGCATACAATGTTGGCAAAAGCAAAAGAGATTAGGAAAGGATTATTTCCAAGGCAACCAAAACTGTACTAAATGATGAACTACTTGCAAACCCCCAAAAAGGATTACAATGATAACAAGAGAAGAAGTAATAGAACCCTCCAAAGGGCACTGAAACAAAAAAATTGCTAGGCAACATGGCATCCTCGAGTAGAGTGTTTCCAGATAAAAGACGATATCGCTTGCTCTGTATATTAAATACGGAAGAAAAACTATTGTGTTTCGAGCGAATTATCTGGTACAGATTGCATGCAGTTATACCCAGCATAGAAGGATTAGCAGAGAACCAATAAGGTTTACCTGCCAAGGAAGGCTGAACCAAATGTCGACGTGACTACAGTTGCCACAGCCAAGAACATCTAGCAACAAGGCTTCGGTTGTAATATATATTGACTTCCCAGAGTATGACACATAATGGAGACCTTAGGTAAAGCCGAATCGTGTCGTGGCTCAGCAGTTAGTGCGTCGGACTATTGAGCGAGGAGATCGAGGTTCAACTCGCAGACAACACCGAAAAGTTCTGTCACGATCCTAGCTCTTGCGAGAGCTTGACAAACATCTGATGATATAACTGTCATGTTAAAGTTGTGCTTCAGACTAGGCATTAGGCATTGTACTTCATAGGCTTCTTCCATTCGTGTAAAAGATATAACACGCACAATACGAATGAATGAATGAATGAGCTTTGCCGCCAAATATTTGTATTTGCATTTGTATGGTTCAGCCGGAGAGGTTTTTCTATTTGCTTTATAAATCACCAATCTAGACAGGAGCTTGGGGAAGAATTTCATACAAGGCTTACATTGGAGCCATAAACTAACTGTGTGTATTGAGGCTATGCAATGCTTTTTAAACGACGATGCAGTCTGTGTAATGGTACAAGAAGTGTTATGTATTTACTTATTCCCGATGGTAAGAATGCTAAAAGAATATGATTTTGACCCTCGTGGTCGTACTGAAAAAACGAAGCACTGACATGAGCGGAAGCCATTAGAAAATGTCACCGTCAATGCTACCCATCTTCAGTGTTACCACTTCTCTTAAGAAGAAGTAAAACTGGCTGAACTACAACAAACAAGGAGCATCAAGGAGCCCTAGAGAATCGCTGAAGCATTGAGTGATACATTATCGAATTAGCCACCCCATTAAAACGTGGATAAAAGTAGAAATAACACAAGTATTCATCAAACATTCATTAGACATCGCTGTCATCGTCCAATCTTTATCACTTTCTTTTACCATAAAACAGTAAGGATCTTGCATGCGTTGAGTTATTGAGTATTTACAGTACTTAGTTTGAAGAGACCATATCTTTCTTCTTTTTTCCTAGTTTTAGAACCATTAACACAATGGTATAACGACTAGTGTCGAACAACATTCGACAAAATTTGACATTTTAGGGCCTGCAATTGAAAAGCCTGAAACAACAAAAAATTTGGTTTCAACAAAATGATGTCATCCCGCAAACAGCACACGACGAAATTTCGAAACGGATATTCAGCACTAATCGGGCATTGAATGAGCCGATAAAATTAAGTCCATTTGTGTGAGGTTTCAAGAGGAAGACCTTTCCAAAAAGTGATGGAATATTCAGTACCGCAGAATAAAAAGGATATGCACATCTCATATCTGTGTTCCACAAGTCCACATAATATAACAGGCAACATGTCCGTATGGGATCCAGATCTTAGCATCCAATCATTCATTTTATATTCTTTACATAAGATAAAATATATAACAATACTCTCCGATACATAACCACTGTCTTTCTTTATCTAAAAACCCCATAACACTTTCCCCACTCGAAGGTGTCAACAATCACAAACCACTTGAACCACAGTGATCTATGTATCTGAACGCATTATCTAAACCACTTCCTTCTTTTTCGCCCAAACTATACCATTTACAGCCTAAAGGCTTTAAAAACTGCCAAAACGTCAGTTATTGCGTATATTTCGAGTTTAGTCGTATATCGCGATTAAGTATCTACCCCAAATAGCGGATTTCGATGACACATGTCTACTTGTTATCGTATTCGCGTATCGATCGTGCCAAATCCTAATGGCAACTAATTTCAAATTAATTACACTAT
Organism: Xylota sylvarum; assembly: GCA_905220385.1. Classification (NCBI taxonomy): domain Eukaryota; kingdom Metazoa; phylum Arthropoda; class Insecta; order Diptera; family Syrphidae; genus Xylota; species Xylota sylvarum. The sequence continues at coordinate 12,543,031 of LR999960.1, forward strand.
GAAGTTGGTTTCATGAGAAATTTAAATGAAAAAAAGAAAAAAATTGTCCAATCAACCTATTAAGGTATTTATTTTGTTAATTTCACTAATGGAGTGCTGATTCGTGCTCTATACAATACTCGTACTGTGTCACAATTTGCCTCGAGTGTATCTTGCCGAACAATACAAAAAAAAAGTTTAGGAGGATACTTTACAGATACTTTAGAGAGATGTTATTCCATGGTCACTTTGTGTTAGACGTTTTTTTTTTTTTTTATTTTAAGTTTTAAATTGAATACTTGGGGTAAACAATTTAGCAAGGTCGTTCGGAGGAAAGTTTCATTGGAACAAGTGTTGCAAACAAATAGACAACTTTGACCAAATACCGGAGAATTTGTTTTATTGTCTTGAGTGCTTTTTCTCTGGTAGTGTAGTCGCTTACAGTTATGAATGAGGGTGGGCTGCATAGGTGGCTAATAAAAACAAACAACTAAACTAAATGTTTTTGTTTTTTCGTGCGGCATTGTATCCTTGTCACTTTGACAGTGATAGAAGAATGCGGTATGATTACAATGGGGTTAGAGGAATGCAAACATGTTTAGGAAAATTTGAGGCAATTAGAGCAGTGATTCTTATAAAATCCAGAGCTGCTCACTGCCTCTACGATGACAGAAGAAAGGATAAATACCAGCTTCTCAAAAAAGAAAGAAATAAACAAGTGAAAGTAGAGAGATGCTTTCACGGAAATATAATCTGGAAGGGAAAAGAACATGTCGATACTACAAAGTGAGAATCAACAAGTAGAATCGTAGGCGATGACCAATAAATCGCTGTCACACGGAATAAATCATTCAAAATAGATGACGATAACCAAGACTGCCATCCAGGTGACCTAGATGCGGTCAAGACTTCGATGTGTTAGGGGAAGCTTAATAGAGCTGTTGAAGCTGATTGCTTGACAGCCAAGAATTTGGTAAGGAGTAGGTATACTTATACATGAAACCTCAGCAATGTTCGCCTGACCTCTAAGAAAGCAAATCACTTAAAGAGGAAAGATCTTATCTGATGTATTATAGAAGCGTTTAAAACCCATTATTAGCCATCTTATTGGTTCATATCAATGCGGTTTTCTGCCAGAATGGGCCTTACTACTGCTGATCTTGATTGCAAAGCAAATCCATAATTCGCTTATGACAGTATGATTTAATTGAGTAGCAAAGCCTGTAACAACTTTAGTGATTTCGTACAAGACCGTAATCATCCTCTATGTTGCCGAGGCATGGACTTTGTCAAGAGTCATGAGGTCATCCTTGACTCCTGTAAGATAAAATATATTCTAGTAATATTCGTCCCCATTTACATAGGTGGTGAGTAAGGCAGATATAACCATAGACTGTTCTGGCTTCGTCGACCATATAATTGACGTACAAGGAATAAAGCGGCCACATAAGAAACTATTGAACCGTAGACAAGGAACAAGCGCGCTTCAGTTCTAAATCCTCCTGCGTTGACTACATCAACAACCTACGGGTCATCGTCAAAGAATGCATTGAACATGGATATCTGCTGCATCTGCTTTCATTGATTTCGATAAGCGTTTGATGGTGTAAAAAGAGAGCCTGTATGTCATGCCTTACATAGCAGAGACATTCGGGATAAATTGGTAAAGTATCACGTGCTACATAGGGGTAGGTTGTCAGAAAGATCCGTAGCGGCTCTGGACAAGGTTGCATACTTTCAGTATGGTGGTGATCAGTGATGTCCTGCAGAGCGGTCTATCGACAAGATTGGCAGAATTGAATGAGTATGGTTTGTTTACGGATTTATAAATGTTTACTAGCGCGACAGGTCCGTCCGCGACCCAGGGCCTAGCTTCTCACAACCATTGGTGTTGGGCGTGTTAAGTTTTTCATACGAATGGAAGGTTCGAGTCCCAGACAACATAAACAAGTTTTTTTCACCTACAATAGCGTTGGAGTTGGGTCGAGTGACACACAGGGACACACTTCCCAACAAAAAGAAGATCTATTATGAAACCACTATAGAAAAACCGGATATCCAGTACCGGAGACCTACATGGAGACTTCGCAATGGGACAGGAGGCAGGGCAATCAGTATCGGTGTAAACCCATGACGAGGAAGTATGATTCGCCGTTTAGACATCAAACTAGTTTGACCCGATGACAAAGCCTTTTATTTTCCCTAAGTCTGCTCTAGCTACATAGTTAAGATCTTCGAAGAAGTACTGGTCTAGGGTTTTCCTTCTCAATACCGATAGAGCGGGACAGGTACACAGAAGATGTGTCATAGTTTACTCTTCTTCCTCATCTCCACAGCTTCTACAGTAATCGTTGAAGGAAGTACCAAGCCTTCTGTCATGTCTGCCTACTAGACAGTGTCCTGTGAGGGCGCCAACTATTTATCTTAGGATTTGCTGCTGGTCTTTTTGCTAGTTCTTCTACAATCTAGCTCTGGCCAGATTTGTTCAGACCAGATAAATATTGTTCCACCTACTCTTTGTCATTCTCATAACTGCGGTATCTAATGGGAATTTTATTGATTTAATGTGTGTGCTGACAGTTCCCGCTTATTAATAGGGAGGTTCCGGTCTGCACCTTCCTTAGCTAGCTCGTCCGTTTTGCAATTGCCTGGAATCCAGCACAGAGATACGTTGCACCTGACAGCGTTCTCGTAAAGAGATCCGCGGCATTGTTATACCACCTTGGACCGAATTATTGGCGATTCCAAGGCTTTTATCGCAGCTTGACAATATATGCAGAAAACAATAGCGTTGCACTCTGTCGAGTTAATCGAAAGTCAGGTCGCAGCTTCACGGACGGGTGCCCAAGAAGGATTAACTGCGCCACATGTTAGCATTGTAGGACAACATGTCGAGAGAGTAGATAACTTATGTTACCTTGGAAATATGGTTTGGATTGACTGTGGTACCAAATTACTACCTACATAAGTCAGACTTTGTAAATTGCATTTATAGATCTTGGATGAGTGTTGAATTACACTGCCGGATTCGGTGCCATAAACTCTGCTAAATGGGTGCAATTCCTGGAAAGTGACCGTCAATGTCACAAGTAAACTGTAAACTTATCTCAAACAGCTTAATAAAAGAACGGGCCAGGAACATGTAGATGTGATTATATAAAAGCGAAAGTGACAAAGGATTGGTCACACCCTAGGTAATGTCCACAAGGAGTTAAGGTTATCAGCTTTGCTGACGATATCGCTGTAGTTACCTTAGCCAAGCACGTCCATGAGGTAGAGTCCGCCACAGGTGAAGCAATCGCCACGATCAAAAATTGGCTAGAGGCTGCTAGGCTAGGTCTAGCTTCCTGGTTGGTAGCCAATCAATAAGGTCTAAAGAAGCGTTAAAATACTTGGGTGTAATGCTCGACAACTGGATTAACTTCAAAATCCACGTCGAGTACTGCGGCTATCGGAAATATCTTCACAGATTGGGATACGATAGCTCGCCCTTCTGCCCAGAATGTCCAGAGGAAGAGGAAGACGCAATGTTTTATTATAGACGCTTCGCAGAGGCAGGAATGGATTTACCGATCCCGGAGTTTCTAGTAAGTCACATGATAAGTTTAAAGGACTACTGGTCGGAGATTTGCTCTTTCATAACGAGTGTGTAGAACAAGCTAAGGAGACTGGAGCGAATAACAGCTCAAAACAGTCGAAAAGAAATGTAGGCAACTGGGAAAGAGCTAGATGAACTCTAAACACATTGCCAGGAGCCGAACGCGATGGCGCATAGGCGTTGATGTGGCCTAAGATCCATAAGTGGACTCAGGACATAAGTTCAGATATCTTTATACATATATAAGTCACTGAATTTCTACCTTCGAGGCTTGATAGATGCAGATATTAGAGCAAAACAGAAGTCGAACTCTGTTGACCTGGAAAAGAGTCTGAATCATTAGATGTTCTAGGGAATCAGACAAAAATTTAACGCTTGATCCTAATCCCTGATAAATTGTGTAATTGACTTTGTAAAAGGCATTTGAAAATTTTGGACGAACATAAGTGTTAAATTACATTACCGGATTTGATAGCATAAGTTGGCTATGAGAAATATATAGATTTGTAGATCCCATTGCTCTTAATGTCGACAGAATTCGACGGTTTGCAGTATGTCTATGATATTCTGAATCCACATATTTGATGAAGATACAGTAGGCCTATGTGGAACTCTCCTTAAAATGGAATACTATTTGTTTTGGTAGACTACATGTGTATTATTGAATAGAATGAGTTTCTATTTAAAACCAGGAGAGTTTTCAATTGTTATTCCAATCTTCAAAGCTAAGCCAAATTAAACACCCAATAGTCACGTTTGTATATTGACACAGAAGAAGAAATATTTAGCACTTAAAGTTCACACTAATCTATGTAAACAAACGGCTTAACCCTAGAAAATACCCAACCACATTGATGAGCAAAAATGAAAAGAAGATATACAAACTTCCAAAGAAAAGGTTCAGCAACCTGTGCCTACCTCAGCAAGACAAAATAGAAATAAAATAAAAACAGATAAGCAATCTGTATCCCACTCTTAGCCACAATATGGTCGACAAATCGTGATTGAAATTTTTAACAAAGGGAACATTTACATTACAGCTCCCCCTCGACTTGTTGTTCAACTACAATCAGATTAATTTGTCCAAATGCCAGTCTAGCTCATTCGGGCTTACTCGAACGTGGTGGTTGTTCTTATCCGTTTCCTTTCATTATATAAACGAACCGCAAATGAATTGCGAACGCATTTCAATGCCGCGGTCGCCTAAAAGAACACATTTTCACTTGAAAACCGTCATTGAAACTTGGATTCTAATCAAAGGCTTGAGAAATATAAAAGTTTCAATGCGCCTACTAGTCAGAGCACATAACCTTGACCAAGATGGTATTTAGAGTGCAAAGAAATATAAAATTCATTTGTATCTGATTTATTTTTCTGTATCGAGTAAACATCAAATAAAATTGAAAATTCAAATTGTAATCCACTCCAACGAGACGCGGCAAATCCAAATCTATGCGATATTTATCATCTGTTACGCGAATGCGTTTTTTTGATTTATCTCACGGATTGAGTACGCCAGTGCCACCGAACCGAATTGGGACAACGATGATGACGTTGCTGATGATTTAATGTTAACAAAAAAAAAAAAAAATAAACAAACAAACAGACAAAAGAAAAACCATTTGGTAGGTACACTTTACAAAACAAATTTGACATTGAGTCCGTCGATTCGGTAGTTGAGTGGTTGTCCAACAATTATTGTTTGCTGTATCGAGATGTATAAATCCGGGGTGATGAGGAACGTCGACCCTCTTGCGATTGCGATTTAGATATGACAACGGTTCGAAGGCGATCGCCCGCCGAAGGCTTTGGGAACCACCGACCGACAAGTGAATTTGTCGTAAATGTGCGGAGATTAGATGGATTTTCTGACATACCTGTCCTTAAAATAATTCTCGCAAGATTGATGCGATTTGGAATTTGTATGAATATTCAAAATGGCAGGGTTCAGCACAGGTGCAGTAACAATTTAGAGGGATTCTGATGCGTAAATACTGATTAGGGTTTCCATTTCATTTCAGAATACACCTATAGATGTATGAAATTATTTTTAGATATTAAGCTTCGCTTTTAGATGTTGCTCTGCTACTTCCATCGATGGATTTTAAAAAATAGTTTTTCTTGTCCAAGTCCATAATGTCCAAGTTGATTTCGCACTGAAGAGGCAGCTTAGAAAAGCGAAAACTAGCTTAGACAACTTATTGTCCAGGCATCGAGGAATATTCTCAAAAACCCATGCTTAGGATTAAGAGATGTAAAACTTGGTGGATTGGTAGAAAGACCAATGGAGGACTTTGTAGAAAACTTACAGTAGATTGTATTGTACGAATAATAAAAAGAAGACCGCAGACCTACATAATTTGATGAAGATTGTTGGTCCAAAGGCGTAAATGCGACTGGTGAGCAATATCAGATTTTTAATTCTATAGAATCGATGGCACAAAACTACAATTATTCACTGAAAAGCCTATTAAAATTACATGAATGATTTACAGTGCACCGTGGCTTAAGTTGTTTGTGCGTTGTACTACGGAGCAAGGAGTTCGAGATTCGTTCCCAGACAACACCTAAAATTTCCTTCATGGCGTGATCGTCTGACAAACATCCGAGAGTATAACTGTCTTAAAAAAGCTTCTCAAATAAAACATTGCCCTTCGGAAATGGCATTAAACAGTAAGAGAACCTAGGCCAGGGTCCCATAGACCTGTCACGACAAATATTTGTATTTTGTTTTGTAGATAATCGATAGAGAAATTTCATAAGCTTAATTTTAGCTGTAAATAACAAAAAAACAAAAATTTATTTTTGATGGGCACTGCAAACAAAAGAGTTGATTAGCGAACTGGATAAAATTTTATTCCATAGCAAACCAAGGCTCTAAGAAACGAACTATAAGTTGCCTCCACTTGTAAATTAATGTGTATTTTTATTTATATGAGAATTTGTCACACAATTCGTTCTGGTGTGAACTATGAAGGAGAGAACAAACCAACAGGCGCGTATTTAATGGGATCAAAGGAATGAAAAACCTTTGGGATAATGACACAGACGATAGAAGCTCAAAGGTGTAAGTTTATCTCATAAATTATGGCTAAATGACTTTTTGTGGTGAATAATAAATTCGCAATCAAATTGTGGTACTATAGATTGACTGAACTCATGATCCTTTGGCGCAGGAATAACGTCGGCAGTAGTTATTGTTTGGGTAGATTGAATTGTGTGGTGAGTATCTATCTCTACCAACAACAATGAGAAGTGGGTGGAGTCTCCTCGTCTGTTGTTTGAGAAATGTTTGGGGAACTATGTTCATCTGACGTTCAATGACAGGAGAGAGACATATATCTATTTTATTATACCAATTTTTTGAGCAAATTTAGAAGAGCTTGGTAGAGAAATGTGGTTTCCTATTATTTTTTTTTATTACTTGACACTTAGCAGTCATAGTTTACTCAGTTCAAAGGTGCGGCTTGTGTATCGTATACTGCTTTATTTCTTAGTAATAGCAATCGGTCTGTGTAGCACTGAATACATACAGCAATGGCTAAGTTAGTTTTATTTCAAGGTAAACAGAATAGGACACTCTGAACTGTGTATTTAGTATATCAGTCCTCTTCAGAAAATTCAGAAAGGCAGTTCACGACGAGTTATTCTTCAGTAAGTTTGGCAAATTATCCGAGAAGCCAATTTTAAATTTATTCATGGTTCAGAGAGATTACATAGACCTAATGCCATACAAATGTTTTTATAATTTTAGAAATCTTCAACTGGGAAAGACAATAAATTCATAGAGGTCTAGGCTAGATGATACAACATGCAGCATAACTATCCCTGTAGTCATACAGCCAGGGTAGATACAATCAATGTCTAAAAATCTAGAGATTGTGGAAAGTGTGAAGAAAAGGTTATCGGATCATTAGCGACCACTATACCCACAGTGAATCCATGGTTATACTGTTTGAGATAAATAGAAACACATATGTATTCCAAATGCGCTATAAAAACAAGGCTTGCACCTTGAAAAGTTATTGTAAAGCCAATGCGCTAGACAAAGTGATAAATATTTGGACAGATACTTTCTGATCCCATAGTAGCACCTAAAATACATAACAATCGATAGCGTGCATATACGTGGATCCAAGAAATTGCTGATCTACAAAGTATGAGCTACAAAGCTAGAAATGATTTGCTGGCCACAACAATCACAATCAACTAAAACTAGTAATTTGATGAAGTAGAAGAAAAGATTTAAGAAGAACGTTTTTAACTTTGGAAATCGGAAATACTTCTAGCAATGAGGGTGCCATAGTTCTAGCTAAATTAATGGCGAACGACTTTGAAAGAAGGGTGTTACCATGTGACAAGAATAGCGGAATAAAATAGTACCATACAACGTTGGAGTTCGACACAGATGGATACTGGGACCTATTTACTTACTTACTTTACTTAGGTGGCTGTATAGTTTGGGGTGAACTTGAGCCTTAACCAAAAAACCAAGCCTCTCCAGTTAGACCGGTCCTTAGCTAACTGCCTCCAGTTGCGTACTCCAAGTCGGACTGGGACCTACATATATGGTGGATTATAATGCACAATGTCCTCCTATGATCTACCCCACATGAAGTAGTTTATATTACGATTGCCTACACTTTCTTTGGTGTGCTAAAACATACGCTAATGCTCAAGTCGCACCGAATACCCATGAACTCTGGGAAATCATCGGCCTTACTTAACCTACTACGTAAGTAATCAAACTAACCACTTTGTGTTTGAGAAGGTCACAACCAGCCGCTAGCGATCTTGCACACTTTTCACGTAAAAATATCTATAATATTATCCCACACTTTAAATAGAAAAAAAAAACTCATATTTTTTTAATGCTGACCTTTTAGCACCATTAAACGGCGACCTACCCCTATATCAGACGATTTTAATCAAACATCAGCACGCTTCCAAAGAGATTCAAAACAAAACACATAATTCAAACCGAAAAAAAACCCACGCTAAGCAATTAACAGACCCACACCACATAACACTTTAAGGAACTCTCCGCCAACCACACACTCGACTCCAGTCCTCGTGTGGTGGACATTAAATTTGCCCTGAAATCAAAGATGTGCTCAGAATTGTAAATTATATTTCGGATGGCTAATGGCGTTGATGATGCCGATCCACGCCAACTGGGATGACAATTTGCGCATGCAAATTGGTATTTTGGGCGGCACACACGATACACCACATTCGCGCGCATTCTTCACGTTGGGATCTGTGCGATGAATACCAAGTGAAAAAGTTGTTTTTCCCAAACGAAATATTTTCTCATAAATTAGCTCGCTGATGACAGCCGCTGCTGCCAAATAGAAAGACTGCTACTGTCGTATCTTTATGCCCACTCTAATGCTCTGTTACATTTCTTCGGTTTTAGACATCAGCGGTGGCGGCAGCAGTGGAGGTGGTGGTGACGACGACGACGACCGCGACGGTGTGATGACGACTCCGACGACAGACCAAAGTTGTAAATATTCAAATGTCGTAGTTAGATACGAACGAATGAACGAACGAACGAACGGCCAATGACTTCTCTTGGCCAAATGAAAGTTTTTTTTTTTTGTTTTTTTATTTTTTTTTTTCAACGTGTTTACATCGTTATGCCACATTTTTGTGGTTGTATTGGTGGGGACAAGAGCTGACAATGGCTACAATGACTCTTGTTTGGTGGAAGGTCAGTGTTAGGAGGTGTCATCTTCAGTGGTAACTTTATCGGCATCTTCATTGGGAAGTGATATTGGATTTTTTTTTCCTTAATCTAGAGGGTATAGTGGCTGGGTGACAAGTTTTTCATTACATTTTTATGGCTAATTTGGTGGAAATTGATTTAAAATTCATATTTGTAGTTAAGTGTAATTAAAGACGACTGGAATGAGTGGAGAGATATGTAGATACACACAACATGAGTTGTCATGAAATCGAATACGAGGGAGGATTGTTAACCTCAGGAAAAATGTAAAAGTTTTGTAAAGATGCAGCAGCAGCAGTGCATGCAGATGCGACTGGTAATCTGATTGTTTGTTTATTTTTACTTGCACGTCTATGACTACAGGGGAAGTATTGGTTTCGTGAAAAATTTTAAAGTCGACGTTTTAACGAGTGCAATTGTGTCTGTACTTCGACTGTCACCGAAATGGCTTCTTATCTCTTACTTATTTACCTTAATCTTAAATCGGGCAACGCGTATTGGGTGCGTGGTTTTAAGTAAAAAACACAAATTTTTAGTAAAATTTGGCTGATGACAGTTATCGTAATAATTCCATCAAAAATGGATAATGCCACGCCTACTTTATTAGAGCATGCATGCATGTATTTCAGAATCTTGAACCGTTTGTAAACGCATAGAGGTGCAAGCACTTACGACTCAGTCGTCCACTTTATTTTCTTGGGAAGTAAGAGCATGGGAACTCGAGGTATTATTCAATTGTTGAAAGGAAAAGTGATCTCTTGGAGATGGGAGAGATAAGGCAAGCGTAATGTGAAATGACAGCATCGACCGAATACTTGTATGCAGTGTAAATAGAAATAGTTGGAAACTAGAAATGTGGTATCGATTGCATGTGGTTTTAATGGAAGTACGAGTATGTGTAGTACATAGAACTTAAGAGATCCTAGCGTAAGGTACATAGTTTAACAGATGCAGCTTTGAATACCAAGGGCGGTGGGTGTAACTTTGTTGTGTGTTAAGACAAACTGGTAGAGCTATGAAAATATGAAGCAAACATTCATGAAATATTATGCAATTTTTAATCAAACCAACTGGAACCATTCTGATATTGTGGACTACGAAACTATACAGTATTCAGATTGTTAGCTCTGGTATAAACTTAGTCGAAGGATTATTTGGATCTATCAATGCTGTTCTGCCTATTTTTCTGTAAACATAAAGGAAAGCCATTTCGACGGCTAATATGAGTATGACTCTAACGTGTTTTATTATGAGTATGTCACAATGTCAATGAGCATTGTCAGCTAGTAGTAACAATTAAGCTACTTTGTTGAAAATTTAGAAGTATCCACAGCCATTCAACAAAAAATCTATATTCATAGGAAAAAAGGCCCAGCCTTTTGGCATGTTGGCCCTTCAGACAGTGTCCAGTAACAACACCCATAACTAAACTGATTTGTGATCGCTTCAATAGAACCAATTCAACATTACGTTGGCCTAGGCTAGATCTGTCTCGAAATTTTGTAAGTAGAGAGATTCTTTCTTATCTACAGTTTATTTTACTAAAAGTGTCCAGCCGTTGGAAGAGTTTACAAAAGTTTACAAAACTATGGTTCTGTGCGTCAAACTTATAGAGTACTTGCACCGTATTACATTCGACATAATCAACCATCTGAGACCACTATTCGCCGTGTTGGTGACCGTTTTCGCACAAAATTTTCTTTACAATATGCAGTGGTAACGAGATGCATAAGAAGAGTGCTTACTGAAGAAAATATTGCGTCGTTCACAACAGCTTGTCCGCCCTCTTTATGGAAAATTGTACGAAAAGATCTCGGTTTGAAGGCTTACAAGATCCATTTCTTGTAAGAATTGAAGCCTAATGACCATCGTTTCAACTGGCATTGGATCCGTTGTTTTATCGAAAAATTGCGATGAGGCTTATTTTTGGCTCAATAGGTATGTCAATAAGCAAAATTGTCGCAGGGATTATCAAAACGGCATTACATCCCGAAAAATGCACAGTTTGGTACGGTCTTTGGGCTGGTGGACGCATCGGACCATATTCTTTTTTTTTTTTCAAAAATGAGGCTAATCAGCGTGTTACGGTCAACGGTATTCGCTATAGAGCCATGATTAATGACTTTTTTGTTCCCCGATTGAATGGCATGAATTCGGAAGAGAAGTGGTTCCAGCAGGATGGCGCTACGTATCATACAGCAAACAAAACACCTAATTGAAGGAAACATTCTATGAACGCATAATTTCGGGTAATGAACTTGTAAATTGGCCTGAAAGATCTTGTGATTTGAAGCCTCTTGATTATTTTCTTTGGAGATACGTAAAGTCGCTAGTCTATACCGACAAACCAACAATAATCGACGCATTGGAAGCCAACATTATTCGTGTTATTGAGGATATACGGCTACAAATGCTTGAAAAAGTTGTTGAAAACTTTGTCCCTCGGATGACATTCATCAGATTCAGCATATGTCCAAAGTTGTATTAAAACATTAATTGCAAAATGTATTCTCTCGATTGAATACAAATAAATGGCTATGCAATGAAATTTCATGAGTTTTGTTCAAAATCAAAGTTAGTGCTGACTTAAAAAAACACTCTTTAGAATTAATGAGAATCAAAAAGTAGAATTAACACAGTCCGTGATGGCGTATTAATATTTTCGCCCGCACGTACTTGTAGTTACGAGTACAAATACGAAGATATCCCTTACTGCCCGCAATCTGCATCAAAATGTCAGTATCTGTTGGCCCAAATAAACCAAATGCCAATGATTCCTCGGGGACAAAAAAACGCCCTGAGTAGGAAACTTGGCGGATCACCAAATAAGATAGGATGTGCATACATATGTAATTGCTGGGAGTCCCTGCCTCTTAATAAATAAACGGCATTTGAAATAAAGAATGTAACAATCAAGATTGCACTATTTAAAGATTGGATAGGATGAGCATGCTCATGGGTTTCATGAGCCATAGTCATAGACGGTTGACGAAAATAATCCTACTCGCTGACACAACACAAATCTATTTTGGATCAGGACAAATCTGAAAAAATCTTCAACACCCGTTTACTGCTAATTGGGTAGAGCTGGAGATTTGGACAGTATACAAGAGTGAAGATAAGAAAGTGAAACTGATAAAAGTCGATCCAATCTTAAGATGGTAAAGGACTGTTAATACCATTGAACCTAAGGCTAACCAATGCTTTGGTAATTCTAAAGGGGTAACAGAACAATAAGTATTTGTTGTAGGTCCTGCATTTATCCTTTTTTCCCTCCTTGATCTATTGATAATAATCCAATAGTGTCAATAAAGAGGGAGAAGAGAGGTCTAGAAAGGCTAGAGGGCTATGATCTATAAAGAAGGTGCTTTGCGCAGTCATTCCCAATGTGGAAAAAGTGCCAAACAACGTTTATTATTCACTGGCATGGACATTTGCGAAATCATTAGCATTACAGTGAGTTGAGCACTCAATCGAAAGCAAAGTGTTGAATATTGCTTAACATCTTCTAAACAAGTCTCAAGTGTTTCAGCATTTCAAAGAATCTTCAGCAGATTCATCGAGTTATGTCCTGCAATGTAATAATGAATCTATAAAAATAGAATTCGACAGACTCTATATACCTCTTCCTTCTCTTTACTATCTCATTCTTCCTAAGGATCTAAAGCCTCTCTCGAGTTGCTTCGTGTAGCCTGATCACAGACTCACTTAGAAACTAAGAAACAGTAGTAGAAGAAGGACAATGAATACCATACTGGTAATAGCTGGCAAATATATTGAAATCTCCAAGTCAGAGATAATGTATCTATTCGTTATCTTTGAAGCAAGAGCGCCAAAATCGGTGTTGATATTGGTGGCAACAGCAACCAAAATATGGAAGAAGTTTGATCCCCTTAACAGCGGCAACATCCACAATCCTCTATAGACCTCACACCTAGGTAAATGCCATAAGAGATACAACATATAGAAGGGCAAATGCTGCATATTGGACCAATGATTAGCATTAGAATAAGGAACAGAAAGAGTGGTGTGTTTAGTGGGCGGAAATCGCACACTATTTAAAAACAAGAACCCTTACCATACAAAAAAAAGACCTACTTAGAGCAGTGTACCATTGTACGATTGTGATACCAAGGGATCTCCAAAATCATGCTTTCATTAATACATAGTACCTGGACCATCAATGAAGCAATGGACATTACCGACGTTTACTATGTTTATACCCGCATATCTAGATTGTCAAAAACAATCGTTGTAAGCACAGCGTCGTCTAACACAGTGTTCTCTCTTTAGGTACAAACTTACAAGATTGTTCCTTTTTCTTCATCATCCCTAATAAGACAGTGTCCTATGTTGTGCTTATAAGGAATCTTCTCAGATAGAAGAGACAACTAGTGGCATGACACCTGGTACCATTTCCTTTTTGATAACTTTAGGAAAGTGTTTGTTTGAAGGAAGATACATGTCAAGTACCAGGAAGGTGGTCAGGTTTAAAATTCCCTGGAATATCTTTATGGATCGACACTCAGCAGAAATATCTTTTTGACCATCTAGTGGAACCTTAGCACTTGGCACATAATCTCCTTGATCGCTATTAACTTCGCCTTAAATATACAACATTGGTGTGGTAGATGAAAGAAATGGTAATATTTAGTGTGTTGGTTGGTACAAACCCCATCACATTTCCAGGATTCTTAGAGCCGTTCAAAGTGTGGACATACTGTGTGGGATTACGTATCCTTTCAAAATGTGTCTGGATGGGATGGTGGTCTATAACTTCTTGTTTAAGAAAAATGTGGGTTGGTATTGTACTTGTTTGGGATGACCTTAGATTATTAGAAAATATTGAGTGACTTACATCGGCGGGAAGACTGCAAGCTAACTTTAATTGAAACGGTTGGTCCGACTGTCATTTGGTTCTAAGGAGTACAATAGTTATGCCTAAACCTACTGCTCATATATCCCTGATGATGATACCGCTTTAGAGAGAGCCATCTATAATATATAAATATCATGGTGGTCTCATGTACGCCATGTATAACTGAATTGCAATTTGAAGATCACGCTAGATATTTGGGGGCTATTCTATATAACAAAAAACTCAACTGCAAACTGCATATCCAAGATAGTGCCAAGATGGCTTCAATTGCCCTTTATTCATGTAGAAAGGGTACGAACCCAAACTGGGGTGTATGTACACTGCAGTCGTCAGAACCATCGTTATGTACGGTGCACTAGTCTGGTGAATGGCACTGGACAAGAAACGCAATATTACAATACTTGTGAGGGTTCAAAGCCTACAGTTACTGCGTCTGCATAACGTGCGCTCTTAGAACCACTCCTACAGCTGCACTAGGAACTATGGTAAATCTTCTTAGGCAAAAGCAGCATTATAGCTTTGGGTATCCTTGTAAGTGGCTCATGGAAATATGAACCACGCAAACGTCTTAAACAGCCAAACCACTATTCTCAGTGATTCCAATTAGATACCACAGCCATTACAGTGGCAAGCAGTAGGTGAAACAATATCGACGCATGTCTCTCTTCTAAACAAATCTGACCAGAGCTGGATTGTAGGTAAACCAGTAGACTTATTTCTGTTAATAGGACAAAGATAAGAAAGATAGCTTGGGCCCTCACAGGGCACTCTCTGATATCTGGCAGATATGCCAGAAGATTTGGAGCTCCTTTCAACGGTTTTTGTAGAAACTGTGAAGACGAGGAAGAGGAGAAATCCAAGACACACAATCTGTGCTCCATGTTTTGCGCTATTGGTTTTGAAAAGGAAAACCCTAGGCGAATACTTCTTCGAAGATCTCAACGTTTTAGCTGAACTTGACTTCGGGTCAAAGTGGTTTAAAACCTAAACGGTGAACCATACATCCTTCTTCGGCAAGGGTTGATACCGAAACTGGTTGCCCTGTCTCTTGTCTCATTTGGGACCATTGCATGTAGTTTCCATAGCTGGTTGTTTGGTTTTTCCACAGTAGTATCGCAATGGACCTTCTTTTGGTTTAAATGTATGCCTGTTGAGCGGGAACTGCCACCAAACCCAACCCATGTACATATTACTGGAGCTGCTCATCAAGATCTGATCAACAACTTTAGAAAAGAACTCCAGAATGGAATGAAAACCGATGTCACCTGTCCCTCCTTTAATATTCTGAATATCAGAAAGGCGGCGGATTGGTTGACCCAAATCGACTACGGTTGCATATGTTGTATGATGCAGATACTGTACTGGCAGTTGCTGTTGTTGTTTGATGTTATATCCTACAATAAGCTCGCTCTACCGTCTTTTTCTTTCAAAAACATTCAGTTTCTCTAGGAGAACTCTGGTGTTCTAGTCAAATCTCTTGAAAATCACTTTTTCAATTGAATCCTTCTTAGTTGCAGCTGTAATCTCCCTGATTACCAGGAGAACTCACAACTAGGAGAACTCATAAGTCCAAAGAGCATTTCGGTCCTAACCACAACCGTTGGCCATCAGTAGACTGACATAACATAACACCATTCGGTGGTACATATTTCCTCCGGTTTCACTGTCGTAAAATTTTACTTCTCCGACCCAAAACCACACGGCCTTATGTCCAGATACCACCGTCCATATGGATAGGGTTGCAGAAGATTAATAAGCTTTACAAATTCACAAAAAAAAAAAGATCCATGCATACAAAACATTTTTCTTTATAAAATTACAATTAACACTTCTTCGCAGCACGGCTTAACATTAAAGGTCTCTTATATGGATATTCTCATAAGCATCGGAAAATCGTTAATTATACATTTTCGTCTTCTACTCAACGGCTTCTGCAGAGCGGTACTAGTTTCCTTACCATATAATTGTTTTGAATTTTTTTTTCCTATGCTCCCTCATTCTTTTTTTTTGCTACATCATCTGCAATCTGCCTACATAACCATCTGTTGTGTGTGTCTCTCTCTCTCGATGATGTTGTTAACGATGATGTTGTTTAAGTTTCGTAATCTTCGTGTACAAATAATCTAGAAAAATGCTGATGCTGTTGCATCCCAAATGAAGAAGGAATAACTTTTCAGACACACACTCACTGGGTAGCCTTGATATTTAAACCGGAGAAGTTGTTGCATCGCAATGATGGTGATGGAAGCGCAAAAGAAAAAAAAAAGAAGAAGACGAAGGCAACAGCAAAGAAGTAGCGCGATGAGAAGGTAACAAAGTGCAAATGTTGTTTCCAGTATAATACATAAAATTTCACAGGTAATGCGATTTTAATAGAAATCCATACTAATGAATTGCAATGCTAATGGGTCAAAACAAGTGGTGGTGGCATTTCACGTAACGTACCCTCCCACGTACATATATGTGGAATTCCTTAGAATGGAAAGTTGAGATTGGACTTGCGCATAATTAATATGAAACAGACCACACCTGTTGAGGTCATCCGAATTTGGCCGATTTAATGAACTTCAAAAATGCGCCCGATCGAAGACAATCTGTCGACAAGCAGAACAAAGGAGTTGAGCAGTAGCACAGGCCGACACCCCGGCACAAAACCTTTCCAACCTATCTCGACTCACTGTTGCATAACACACTGCATGTCCATACCCATACCCTAGGTTGCACCTTTTTTGCTTGTACCACGACCACAGAAGAGAGTTTTTTTTTTTTTTTTTTATTTGCTTTGCCTTTCCATAGGTGGTACAACCAACCTAAGCCTCTCTTCTGGCCATTTATCAATTTCCTTGCTTCCATCGTATGCTGATAGATTGCAGTGCAAAGAAAAAAAAATGTAAACTTCTTGTACACCATGGTGCCAAGTCCATGTTGGGAAACATGGTGCTCTGGCATGCATAGGATGCCATTGTAAAAATAGTGTCTTGGGCGGTGGCGTTTTTTTTTCTTTTCCACTTCAAGTCATCATTAACTAGAGAAAGAGGGGTGTAGGAGCTTACCGGTGTGGACGCTTGGTGTGTGGCGGCGATTATTCGTGTTGACACGGTGCAGCGCAGAAAATGTGCTCTAGATTGGTTTTTATGTCGTATTTGTAGCTATTTTGTTATTAATTTCTTTATGTAATCGTTTATGGCAGCAAAGAACGTGTTTTTTTTTAAGTTTTGGTTTTGGTTTTTCTATTTAGTTGTTGTTTGTTAATTTTGATTATGATACATGTAATTTGTAGTGGAGTGCCGGGCTTATGAAATACTTTTATCAGCGGGCCGTGGAGTCGTGTTGTGGTATTATAATTGAAAGGTATTTAGGGGTGTTTTAAGGCGACCATAACGTGATGTGTGCATGAAAGGCTAACAAATCTTGTTTGAGATTGGAGACAGATGGTTAGTTGGAGAATTCATTGGCGGCAATCAACAAACATTCTTCAGTTTTAAGGAAAGCTTATTATTGTTCTTGTAGAGTGCTGTCGTCTTAGTATGTACTTATAAGGGGACGACATTTAGTGACGTGTTTCCAAATTTAGGAAGCTCAAGCAACTCGGAGTTAGAATTGGTGTCCAATTTTTGGGATAATTAATTGCGGCAAGCCATAGGATGGTTAAAAAAAGCCTTTATTGGGTTCAAGTACTGACATTCAGTGAGTGTTTCAGACAGTGGTTCAAAACAGAATGTGTTGATGACCTCACCTATGAACATCCGACTTGCGCAAAATATGGGTTTGCCTCATTAATCATTCAAGCAGAGTTCTATGCTAAAGTTTACAGAAAATAGTTAGAAGAACATATACATAGCTTATCAGGTTGTCAAGTAGGATTAATGGATCTCGAATCCTACATAGAAAGGTATAAGTCTATCTATGACCACAGTAAGAAGGTTACTAAGGTTTGGGGTACTATCTAGCAGTACCCACTCTGAAATCACACAAACCAAGCTCAAAAGTCTCGCTAAACGCTGAGCCAACCTTAATGGCCGAAAGTGAGGATGATAGATTATTAACTCCAACTAAAGTAATGCCATTGAATTAGAAAGAATGAAGAACTGGAAAGATACCTAAGCTAAGGTTTGATGATACGACAGAATGTGTAAAAATTGCAACTAGTACACTTTTTCAAATGAAACAAACAACGAGATGTACTCTTCGAAATTGCAGTTATGCGGATTTTGACAATAGAAGAAATTAATGTCGGTCTATTCAAGGAAGAAGATGCAGAGGGTAGTCAAGAATACATTTAACATTACTATCTGGAAGCAGCTTAGGATTTTAATATACAAACGGCTGTAATACAATATCACCGGGTGGTGTATCACAGGGTTCTGTACGGGACACTTTGCTTTATGATATATTGTAAGATGGCATACTACAGCTTTCATAGACATGTTGCAGTAGAACATATGGGGTGGGGATCCAGATATAACAAGAGACTGCTGCTAGTCAGAGTTCTCACATCGACAATCTTATACGCCGTATCAATCCGGGAGGATATAAGGACTAAATTATAAAATATCATGCACATGACATGACTTGAAAAATTACTAAATATCGGAAATCTTAGGCTTTGGAATGAAACAATACTAGAAATCCACAATCGTTTCATCAATTTTAAAGAAGCATATGACAGCATTTATCGCTCAGAGCTGTTCAAAGTGAAAGCCGATTCTGAGTCCGGGGAAAACTATATTCCACAAGTCCATCAAGCTTTCAGCAAAGTCAACAAAAACAAAACTAAATATGAACATGCTCTTGACCAACAAAGAAAGCATCTCTTCTTTTTGGAGATTTGCGAAGAACAACATTAGACAACTATTCCTAGTTCGTTTGGGCAAAATAACTGGGTTCGAAACTCCCAACGCAAAGGAGTTATGATATTTCAGGCAAAAGCTAAGCGAATGAGCTAACCAGCAAGAGTCTTACTGATGGTTGTGAGTAGCCTGCTTTGTCATAAGGAAGCATAGAGGCTTCTCTCAATAAATAAGAAAAACTAGACTTCAACCATCGAAACCTTAACAGGCTTAAAACTAGAGATCCCGAAAATTATTGGCCAGCAAAATTTTCTATAGAAGATGAAGAGGCAAGGAAGAGGAAAAACCATCACTTGCCTGTTCGATCCTTTTTTAGACGCAAAATTCATGACTAAGACCGAAGCATCAGTAGACATGCTATGATTTCAATTGGTAATCCAATCATTATTGTTTTCTCAAATACAAGGGTTAAACTCACTAATTTTTCACAACCCACATTAAGTTCAAATGGCCACCTTATAATGATAAGCTGGATCTTATTGTCGATTGTAATATTACATCAGGCCTGTCTTTGGTTTGAGTCTGTTAAAATGCCAACTTAATCGACCTAAAACCAAAACACTAACCTCTTTAAAACGAGCAGAGTGACCCCATGTGTCTCTGATGATTTGTTACGACTAAGACCTTTAGGGAACTAAAGTACAGGGTATGAATTGTATTTCTTCTACAGATCAGCAAACATAGATTAACATAAGTTCATTCAAGAGAGGCATCAGGCAAGATGCTGTGCACTGTGAACACTATAACAAGTACGGATGATATTCTAACCATTATGCTGAAGAAAGTGGTCAGTAAGACTTTATTCTTTTAATGAATAACAAAGAGTGTGATACATACTTAATAGTTATAGAAATAGTTTCATTCTTCATCAGAATTTCAGTCTTTTTCGAAAAGGGTAAACTATACATACTATTTGACCAAGTTCGCAAGTCAACTCTTTTGTATTAACGCCCAGATAAAAAAATTTAATTTCTTTTGTTTTGCTTTGATTGTTCTCATATTTCACTCAAAGAACAACAGAATATTATTTTATTTAGGTAATTATGGAGTTCGTGATTATCTGTCATTAATCATAGCCTAAGAATAATATGTTTCTCTTGAGTTGATGTCTTAACAAATGATGGTATTAATATGCCATGGAAATCATGAACACAACTTCCGCATATTTTCATTTAAAAAACCAAAACGTATAATACTCGTAGTAGATAAAAAAATATATAATTAATAGCGGCAAATGACACATTCACAGAGGCATCGTCCGTTGGGTGAAAGGAACTCAAAAATTTTATAGGCCACACGCTAGTGCGGCATTGTTTGTTCTTTCTGATTAGTCATGTATTTAGGCCTTGAAAGGGAAATTTTTCGAGAAATATGGTTCACTTTTATTTGATTGATTTGATCATTTAAATATTTACTTCAAAATAATGCTTATTTGGGGTGGATTTTTGGTAATAACGTAGAATGTAGACGAGTGGGTGTGGTAAGTAATAAAGTGAAACTGTTACTTTCACTAACGAAAAAGGTAAATACATAAATTGGTTCATAACTGGTCATGAAATATGGAAGGAATGCGAAATCTGTATCTGATTTATATTCAACTGGTCTTAGTAGTAATTTTACGTCAAAGAGCACTTACAGAATTTTGAATATCACAAACGTCTTAGCAACGCATATGAGAGTCCATAGGATGTCTCCATCTGTCAGGCTAATGGACAATAGTTTGTGATTAACCCATAGAAAGCATTTTCAACGACAAAAGGAATCACTGGCAAAATAGGAGCCAAGTTAACTAGTTAGAGTTAAAGGTTAGCATGACTACATATATTCGAATGAAGAACCAATTTAATTAAAACTCTACGATTTATTGCAACTTCACAATGGATATCACTTCAAAGGTTACAGCAATGTCGTTCGTGATTTTAAAGATTTTTCTGCATTCAATTTAGTCCTAAAGTTCAGTGGATAATATATTTTGCTATTAAGTTCACAGAGACAACTTTATGGCAAGGTCGTTCTTTAAAACGATAGAAGGCCAACAAGATAGGCAACGATTCAACCTTCGATGTAGACACCAAGCTTTTGGTGGCCATGACAAAATTGGCGATCAAAATCATAAGCTATTCGTTTAGAATTTCAGCGATTCTAGGTCAATTAGAACGCAAATTAAACACTTAACTAGATAGTAAATAATATCTGTGATTTCACATGTGTACGAGTGCTGGAAAAAAAATATTACAGTTGTGATGTAAAAAAATGCTATTAAGCGAGACTTGGCACATTGAATGGAATGAAATATGACGTCGACTTGGTAAACATTCTCGTGGAATTAAGCACATGTTATGTATAATATCATATAAATGTGGGAAGAGAGCTTGAAAGGCATAAAAATGTCTAACACACCAGATAATACATCAAATTCTGCTCACACCCAAAACAAGAAGGATTTAAGGTTCCTGTCACAATCTTATGTCACTTTCACTCTTCAACCAACCATTCTTTCGCAACTCATCAAAGATATTTATTGCTCCCCATTAAACGAATGACGATATAATTTATTCTTACGATTCTCCTCTCATCTAACTTTTTTGATCGTCCAAATTAAGACTCCAATTAGCAGACATACCTCTCTAAACATTGCAACAGACCACAAGTTAACAATTAATTAAACCAACATGATCTGTAAATGCCAAATAAAACAACAGCAAGAACATCAACAGAACTATATATCCACACGTATAGAGAAGATGGACCAAAGCCCGTATCACCATCATGTCTGATTTTGAAAGTCGTTTGCGGTTGCCAAACAGTTACCGTGTAACACAATTTATCATTCATCTTCACCATTAAATGCGAATCATCATCATTTTGCTGACGCCAAACAGTGTATTCATGAATGTTAGCCAATGATTAGAACCCAAATGCGTGATCTTGGCAATTAGTCGTCAAAATGGCTTAGCAAGAGTTATAGCAGGGATATAAGAAATAATTATTTTGTAGGTCCATGGCACAAACCTGATTATGGTCGACAAAAAGAAAATAAATAAATAAAGTGGAAACATTTGTTAATTTATTAGGACTCCTGTCGTTTTTTTTTGTTGGCATTTAATGTTGTCTGTTGCAATGGGTACAGTGATGAAAAAAAGAATGTTTGCACTAGTGAATGTCCTTACAATATTCTGCATTAAGAGGACAGCGAGAACCAACGTAGTAAGTCCTCAATTGTCTGAGTTTTTGAAAACGACTGGACACAAGTTTTGTAACGAGCTAGCTGAGATTACACTGGCTGATGGCATTCAACGTTCGGAGTGTGTTAAAAGGACCAGCACACGCATTCTTCTGGGTAATCGTTCAAAAGAACTTAATATATGTGTACTACTAAACTCAAAGAACCATGTTACACTATTGGGTATAGATTTCTTAGAAATGGCAGGAATGGTGCTGTACCTCGGTCAAGGCATATGGTAGGTACTATGCCGACAAACCAGAAAAATGTTTCACGTATTTTAAATAGGTATTGCGCAGAACTAGAGGAAGTGACAACACCTATGGAACTTATATTTCGGAAGGTAATCAGACCGATATCTCCAACTCCATCTACACCCAGGAAAAATAAGTTAGATGCGCTAAATATGTATGTCTGTGGACGAGCAACCAACCGCACTATCTAGTCGTCGAAATTATTCCGCTGAAGGGATTTACGACATCTTTGAAGATGCTTTGCCGCTCCATGTGCAACGACCAGGAGCTGGAATTCGAAATGTTTTCTTAAGAGCAGCAGACCAAGGAAAGGATCTGCACAATAAACTTTTCGGCCCACCGATAAAGCTGAATATGTTGATTGACGTTAACCTAGAGCACCTCAATACAGTAGAGAAAAGAGAATTGGAACGTCTTCTGAAAGAATACGAATACGAAGTCTACGAAGAATACAAATACGAATAAGTGTTAAAGGCGTTACTCATCGTATTTTGACAGCGGGACTTCAGTCAATTGCTTCGCAAGCTTATAGGCTATCCGAGACTAGAAAAGCTCAGCTGAAATCGGAAATAAACGAATTGAAAAAGAAAGGAATAATCGAGCCATGCGATTCTCCATGGATATCTCTGGTGGTGATGGTACCCAACTACCGGCAACTTAATGCCATAACCATTCCAGACCGCTATCCACTCCCACGGATAGATTATTTGATACATACGGCAAAAGCAATTCAGTATATGAGCACATTGGACCTACAATCTGGCCATGGGCAGATGGAAGTAATCGAAGAAGACCAAGAGAAAACAGCTTCTATTAGTTCGTTTGGGACTTTTAGTTTCAGGCGCATGCCGTTTGGCTCATGGATTGAGTCCTGTCGGTTCTTACCAAAACGGAAGTACTTGTATATCTATACGATATCATTGTGTGCTCGAATGATTATGCTCAGCATCTAATTGATCTCAGAAAACTGTTCAACCACCTTCAAGAATATAGTCTTCGTATCAATCCGCGTAAATGCAAGTTTTGCTGTTCAGATGTGAAATATTTGGGGCATATTCTTACAAAAGATGGGGGAGGGCCCTGAAGAACACCCAATAGAGTATGCTAGTCGGCTACTGACACCCGCCAAACAAAACTACTCTACGACAAAAATAGAAGCACTGGCCATTGTATGGGCTGTAAATAAATATCTAGGCTATATCGAAGGAGTCGAAATCGTCCTTCTCACGGACCACCAACCGCTGAAATGGCTTATGAGTCTAAAATCCCCTACCGGACGTTTGTCTAGATGGGCTTTGCAGTTACAGCCTTCTCGCTACAGCCACTAAAATTCTACGTACCTTCTCTTCCAGAAAGCACAGAAGCCATTGTCGTGTATGGTTTCCTGGACCGAAAGCCTTCTCGCGACAGTCTTTCGCCACCCTTACGATTTTGGATCGGCAGTCATTCGCCACCCTTACAAAATTAAAAAAATTCATTAAGTTCGCTGGTCAACTCTTTTGTTTGGCTTCTGGAACAATACAATTCTACCTCGAGGTATTGATAGACTGAAGCCGAGTGTTGAGTTACACAAAATATTGAGGATTCTAGGGTTCTTAGGGTTAGACTTTACCCTATTTATAATACTATTTCCTTGAAATTATATTGCGAAAAAGTGCAACTTGATACATATCAAGGTTCAGTCCACTAACAGTCAAAGAGAGCCGGCTTAATGCGTTCAAATCTAAGCTAACAGAATTGTGAAGTCTGTTCATAAAAAAACAAGGGAAACTCTTGCTTTTTACAATGGCGTCAGTAAGGGAAAAGCAGGGAATATAATAATGGATCCACATAGATCTGATCGGGTCTATTATGCAGCCCCACTAGACATCGAACAGGAATTCAACACCAATAACCGGCGCGGAAGCTCGGTAATACGTTCGCTACTGTAAAACGTCCTTAGATTGACTTGTAAGGAAGTTGAAGCATGACTAGGTACTGCTGTATGGTAAAATCAGAGGTGGCATTCCACAAGGTTCTATGCTAGGTTCGCTACTACTAGGTAGTCAATGTTAATTGACTCAAAAGTATAGCAGTCATCAGAGAAGGTGGTCAACCGTGGAAGGTTGCACGCAGACTATTAAAATGCCGATTGGCACCACTCATAGAGAATTTCTAAGTTTAGGACGAAGAACCCTGAAATGGGTGGCAGCATTATCTACAGGTCATGGAAATTTCGAGTATCACCTATAGAAGATGGGTCTTCTAGAGGATGACACCTGTGAACCACGCCTGGAGGAAATCGGGACGGCAGCACACATATTGTGTCAATATCGGACACTAGCTAGCAGAAGAAGAGAGGTCCTGAGAAACCCAGAGGATGAACCACATTTCTGTTAAACAGATGCTAGCGTTAACCAGAGAAATCCAGAGAGACTCTCAGGCTAAAATGGATTGGTTCGCAATCTCTCTAATAAAATATATATAACTACCATCCAAGTAGCAGATATAGTATCCGTCTGACAAAGCCAGGTAGACCTACACAGTGAATCCTAAGACAGATGTTTATAACCAATCTTCACAAGTTTCAGCACAACCACAATCGCCATTACCCAAATTGTATAAAATCAGTTGAAAATGCGGACAACGACATGTCTGCCATCGTCTTTTGCCAGAGTAGAAGCATTAATGAAGCTTCGGTGAATAAACTGAATGTATGTAGATCCAGACAAAATCATCAACAAGATAAGTATGAGAAACGGCTGCGATATATGTAGTTAGAAAGCAACGTCCAGTAAGCCGAACCCATTACCCTGAATCGCAGTGGAAAGAATTACTTGATAGCAATCCCTTGAGGATATACGGTCCTTCAGTATCATTTGAAGATTTTCATCTTCCAACTGAAAAAGAAAAGAGTGTCCTGCTGTTGTGCGGCTTAGTACAAAGAAGATAACTGTCACTAAACTTTCTTTTTTTTTTTTGAGTGGTACGCTGAGGTCGACAAATTATTATTCTTATTGAGGAGCGGGTACGCTGAGGTCGACAAATTATTATTCTTATTGAGGAGCGTCTTCATTTCGAATTAAAATGTAATTTGAACCGTCAGACCGTGACAAGACTACAGATATTTCCACATCAAATGATCCGAAGAACTACGAAGAATAATCACAGAAAAAACAATGTCTAGACATCCTACATAACCTTAAACGCTCTATTAGAACTTTTCTATTACATAAGAAACAAACTTTGAAACTCACTCTCAACTAATATATGTAGTTCCACAAACTTAACACCTTTAGACATTCAAGACAAGAGTAGAATCAATAAACCTCTGCAGCCATCCCAGGGTGCTGTTTAAGTCGTTAAAAGTGCATCTTTCGTCAGAGAAGTTTATAAAGAAAACCGACTGTCCTTCTTCCCTTTTCATGAAGAGTTGTCTATAAACCTAAAAATGTTAAGCAGGAATCTGTTGGGGAAGTCGTCAATGAGATGAGTATTGGTTATCTTGATGAAATATGGAAACAAGTTCGTAAATCTAGTTGAATCCTACGGAAGTCTAAGACGGTTTGGTTTCTGTGCCTCAAAACTTATCATCGAAACTTAATCTCATCTAGAAGGATACAACAAATTTACTCACATCTCACATTGTTTTACACAGATTCTGTGTTTGCTATCGTCCCAAATTTTGAGAGCTAGAATGAGAATGTCTTGGTCCTCTTTTTCATCTAGATAATCAATAATTTCTACACTGAACACATAGTATTAGCATGGTTGACAAATATCTTTGCTATTGGATCGGGCAATTCCGTAAAGCAGGCTTATCCATACTGAACTGAGGTGCTATCTATACATTATCATCACTATTGTGACTCATGGTAGTTAATCAAATACTCCTAATCTTTCGTGAAGACGAATTCAGTGTCATAGCCTATGACTACTACATTCCGATAGCGATGTCAGGGAAGTTCCTTCTTACAGTTAGAGACCTGATGGAGCCTGTTCTAAATAAACTCGCAAAGTGGACAGATAATGTCGATCTCAGAGTTAAGGGCCATTCACAGCTCAGCGACCTGCGAATGCGAATAGGCAAATATTCGCAAATTTTGACATTTCATTCACAGTCACTTTTTATCTGGTCGCAACAATCTACGAATTTCAGTTGCCATTTACGAGCACTAACCAACCACCAAGAACAAAGTAAAATAATTGGTTAAATTCTCGCGAATGTTTTGATCGTGGTAATGTGGATTGCGTCCTAGATCGTATGGAATGTGAATAAACTTTGACAGTATTCGCCTATTCCCGGAAGAATCAACGAATTGTTAGTTTTTTCACGAAAACCAATTGAAATTCTACTATTTTTATATCAATCGATAGATAAATTAAGTTCTGTTCTTTTGGAATAGTAAAATTGCCAATGGCGTGTTCATAAATATGCTAAAAAAGGTTTGTTCGCAGTTCGCCTATTCGCAACTCGCTGAGCTGTGAATGGACCTTTAATCTATTCAATACGGAAGTATTATTCCTCACAAGAAGGTTTAAAATACCATATATGTATAACGCCTCCAAAACTCAAGAGTGTTGAATTCTAATTTGGATATCACGACAGATTTCAGGTTATTCTCGATAAAAAAAAAACTCAGTCGGAAATTGAATATTCAAGACCATGCTAGGAAGGCCTCGATTGCCCTTTATTCATGTAGAGAGAGGCTTTAGCCCCAAACTGCGATCGCCAGCCCCGGATCCACCAGTGATAGAAGTGTAAGGCAGAGTATTTGCAAACCACCACCACCGACTTATTGGCTAAAACATCACGATGAATCCGGATGTTCATGGTTTCGAGCGCAGTATAGTTCTTGCCTACTGCTATTTCTTAAAAGCAGAGAAGGCAATTGAATAGTAGTACCCTAGGATACGGTTTAATATGAAAGTATGTGCTAAAGATGTGAAAGACTTTATCGGTGATGCCACTTGCCAGTGAAGTAATATCAGATTTCCAAAGTTTAGGGTTAGATCCACCTTTTAAAGTTAAGTAAGTAAGTTAGTCCACTAGACCAATGTGTCGAAGCGGTTTTATGGTGCAATTCCCTAGATCTGGAGATGCTGCACCATGTTGTTTAAAGAAAAATCTCGTTGAAGCGCTAAGTGGACCCGCTTAACTGTCTTAAGCACCACATTGTCAATAGTTATCTACTCAACTAAATCGATGCCTGTTTCAAATCGATCAGTTATCCTAGTATTAACCAACTCTACTTAAATTTATTTGACGTTGAAATGTCCTCTTCTTTATGCCTGACACAACATAAATACCGGGTCTGCCATTTCTTTGAAAGGCATGTCTAAGTTATGTATTGGCTCATGGTGTGACAACCCAATTACTACGTGTTAATCATATCCCACAGATGGTGTCATTATTTTACATGACAGCTTCAGTAAAAGAGCAAAAGAGCATTTAACACCATAGGTCACTATTGCTGAAATGCTACCATAAAATACATTTTTCTTTTTCAACCGCCACTGTACATATTTCCCATGTGAGCATATTAATTACGCAATCGGCGATAATCAATGGTTGTGATGAGCGGACGCTCGGTGTAGACGAGGAAGGTGTATTCGTATAGTCCATTCATTCAATTGGCGATTTTTAAGGCCAACAGCATCTGACCAAAACGAAGAGATTTCTCTAACGAAGATGACTCCAGCTTTGCAACTATGTTGAAATATTTACGATGCTGTGGTGCATCTCTTGTTTGGCCCAAAGCAATCTCGTTATGGCCCATGAAACTGGAAAATTGAGACTTTAACCTTTCGTCAAATGGGGTTTTCCTTTTCATCTCGTCTCGTCTCTATCTCCCTCCCGTTTTGTGTGCCAAAGAATTCGATTAAGTAAAAACCTGTGGAAACACTTTTTTTCGCAATCATCTCGTCAATTGGGGTATCTTCTGCCAAAGTGGAATCTATTGATACTTTTAGCGATGGTAAATGTCTAAAGTCGGAGATGTTCAATTTAAGTGAACATGACGGCGGCAGTGCCGAGTCTTACCGCGTGGTATAGATACTTTCAAAGAATTAATTACGGGGAATTATTATGGTTATAGCACACGATTCTACGAATTGTTTTTGTTTTTTTTTTTTCATAGAGTTTGCATTACTATATTATTTTTTTTCTGCGTAAGAATGCGTGGTAATAACTCGAGTGCAGAACCATTTGTTATAACAATAATGTGGGCATTCGGTGGCAAGTAAGTGGTTCTATTCAAGTGGCTCAAAACGTCGCTGGTAGTAGCGTTATAATTGATGGAGATGAGAGCAATTATCGTTAATCGCTTGTTGAGAAGCTCATGTGGAGTTATGTAAACAGCCCGTCAATAAGAAATCAATTAGATTGCAAACAAATCAATTTAGACGGTTTTGGATTGAAAGATCATCGATGGTCTGACATTGTGTTGGTTTATGTTTTATAAGGAATACTTTTCAATATTTTTGTTTTATAAGGAATGCCATAAGTCCGTGGGAGGTGAAGGTATTTGATGATGATTATCAGAACGAAATTAGGTCGAATTTAGACCACTCTTGGGTAAGATACATACATTTTTGAATGTAAGATATATAAGAAGATGAACCATTGCAAAGTAATTCACTTGTAAAGTGATGACGAAGCTGAAGTAGGCTTGAGATTCGCATGCATACATCTGCAGTTAAAAGTACCTTGACAGTAAGTCAATCAAATGGGTGGGGCATCTCAGGACTACACAGATTCTAAGCAGTTATGTAGGTGTGGCAGTAGCAATTGGTCTGGGAATGCGCTAGACTTACCTTGCATAGCCTTGCGTTTAATTGCATCGACATCACATCTGATATTTGTGAACGAATGCATGCTCAGAGAAAGAAGAGATTAGTTATTCATTGCGGGCGGGCATTTAACCACAGTGAGTAGTAGCGTTCTACCACTTTAACCTTATTTTCAAATTTAAGTATTAAACATTAGTTTCGACTGGACTATTTCAATCGTTTGCCCGATGACTGGACTATCAGCTCTATATGCCCCATATTCAAGAAAGGTGATCCTATGTCTTGTAAGGACTACCGAGGCATATCCCTGCTTAATGTCGCATATAAGATCCTATCCAACGTACTGTGTGAACATCTGAAACCTTTCTGCAGCACACTCATCGGCACGTACCAGTGTGACTTTCGGCCCGGCAGATCGACGATCGACCAAATTTTCACACTAAGGCAGATCCTGGAAAAGACCAATGAATTTTCGAGACTCACCATCTCTTTATCGACTTTAAAGCCGCATATGATAGCATTGATCGTCTTGAGCTCTACAAGGCGCTCTGGCCGAATTCGGGATCCCGGCTAAACTGATCCAGTTGTGCCGCGTGACGCTGGAAAACACGTGGTGCAACGTGCAATTCGGAAACAGTTCCTCTGAACTATTCCAAACATGCACCGGATTTCGGTAAGGAGATGCGCTATCATGTGCCTTCTTCAATCTTGTGCTGGAACAGATAGTGCGCAAGGCAGGTGTAAACACGGAAGGCACTATCTTTAACAAATCTGTCCAGCTGCTGGAATACACAGACGACATCGACATCTGCGGTCGTTCCCAGCGAACCGTGTTAGAGGCTTTTACGGCAATTGAAGAACAGGCGAAACGAGTTGGCCTTGAAATGAATGAGGACAAAACCAAGTACATGTTGTCAACAAACAAAGAAGCATCAAACAAAACATAACAAAACGTCCGATGGATTGACAACAGTAACTTCGAAGTGTTTAAGGACTTTACCTACCTCGGAGTAAATATCAATTCCACGAATGACAACTTAGTAGAGATTCGACGAAGACTTACCCTAGGAAACCGCTGCTACTTCGGTTTGGCGAAACAAATGAAGTCAAAACTATGGTGTATGGTGCCGAGTGTTGGACGATAACGCAGAGCAGATATTGAAAATTTTCAAGAGAAAAATTCTTCGTCGGATATTCGGTCCCGTATACGAGGAGGGCGAATGGAGAAGAAGATACAACCACGAACACTATGAGCTGTACCAAGATGTGGATGTAGTCCAAAAAGCCAAAACACGTCGACTACACTGGCTCGGCCACATCGAGCGAATGGACAATAATGCTCCAGCTAAGAGGATATTCGAATAACAGTCCACAGGTTCGAGACGACAAGGAAGACCGAACCTCCGTCTTAAGGATCAAGCAGATCGCTTGGACTAGATAACTGGAAGCAGCGTGCGAGGGATCGAAGAGAGTAGAAGGCTGCCGTGTGTCAGGCAGAGACTCTTCACGGGTCGGGAGCCCGTTAAGTAAGTAAATAAGTAAGTATGTCACCAATAGCGGTAGCTGACAGAGATTTTGCTACAAACCGCCGAATATTTATTACAGACAAGACATCCAACTTTAAGTTCCTTATTGACAGCAGCGCCGACATTTCTGTGATACCAAGAATTTGTAACCAAAGCTGTCAACAGGAACATCGAAATTTTCTCTATGCAGCGAATAGAACTCCAATCAAGACCTTCGGAGACAAATTGCTGATCCTTAACCTCGGGCTCTGGCGCCCAGCCAATTCTTGGGCCCGACTTCTCATGTACTACCATACCAGCTGCAAGTCGACTTCCAGCATCGAAAGCTAGTGGACTGCTTCTTCTGCTATAGAGATACCGAAAAGAAAATCTGGTCTTGACCCTAAGGTTAAGTCAATTCACAAAGTGGATGTTAAAGTAATTCCATTTCATATTTATCCTCTCAGCCTTTGCAATAATCATTATTATAGAGAGTGTGCAATCGTGAACAGCTTAAGGTTCTTGGAACACAGCAGAAGGTCACGCTCTGTTGGGTCCCTGGACACGAAGATATACCAGATTATGAGAAGTCCGATGAATTGGCCAGAAGAAGTTCGGAATCTACATCAGAACAAGCCGACACCTCGGTGTTCATTCTGCTTTGCACACTAAGGTTCGAAGCAGGGATTAAGGCCCTAAGGGTGACCAGTATCAGATGGTCCTCTTTAGACACTTGGGTGGCTGGGGGACTTTTCAACGAACAGTATGGATTTAGACAAGCCCGGTTTATAATCGATGCTATACCGAGGGTAAGCACAATTTTGGAAGAAGCTGTTCAGGGCAACAGATGGAGAGGAGGCACAAAGAAATACGGTGCTGTAAAAACACTGGACGTCAGAAATGCGTTTAACTCTGCAAACAGGGGATGTATTGTGTACTCACTTAGAGAAATTTTTGTGGCACGGTTCCTCATTAAAATAATTTTAAGTTATTTCGAGAAACGGTACCTGTTTTACGATACCGACGATGGTTACCACATATCTGTCGGAGTACCACAAGGATCGGTACTAGGTCCTATCCTGTGGAACCTTATGTATAATAGGGTTCTAAGGCTTGAAATCTCCAACGAGGCAAAAATCATAGACGGTGGATGACAGCAGTCGGGTTAGAGCTCGCCGAACATAAAACAGAAGCAGTACTAGTAAGCAGCCGCAAGAAAAGAGAATCACCATCAGGGTAGGCGATCAAAATGTAACGTCAAAACCGGTGATGATTGACGCTAGGCTCGCTTACAAGGAGGCTCGGGTGTGTGCTGCCTTATCCAGAATAATGAAAAATGTTGGAGGACCCAGAAAACAAAGGAGACTAGTTTTTTCCAGAGTGGCACAGTCAATAATAATGTACAAAATATAAAATATAAAATGTTACAAAATATATATGCAGTGAAAATTATGTAAGTCCCACTCAAGAAGAGCTAATTCTATCAACCGACTATGCGCGCTGAGTATGCTGCGCTTTTCGGAAGGTATGTGACAGATGATGCTATATGTGTTATTGCGGGAATGCTACCAGCGGATATCTTGGCTATCGAGCTACGAAGGACCTAAGACGTCAAAATCCAGGAACCCCTTGCTACAGTCAAAGATATTAAGCGAAGCATGAGAAAATGGCAGCAGAGATGGAATCAGTCAACAAAGGGAAGAAGAACCCATCGACTTATAGCGGACAAACAAAAATGGATGAATCGGCACCACGGAGAAGTGGATTTTTATCTCACAGAGCTCCTAACTGGGCACACCTTCTTCCGAGCCTATCTAAATAGGTTTGGTCTTAATGAATTTTCTATTTGTTTAAACTGCGGAGAGGCTAGAGAGGATGCACTTTTTTGTATAAAACGCAGTGGTCTTGAGGAAAGAATTGAAGAAATACCAACTCCCGAGAACATTGTGAACCATATGTTCACAACTAGCGCAATATGGGTTAATGTGAAACAAACCGTAGCGATAATCATGAAGGAACTTCGGCGGCTTGAGAGTTAGGGAGAACAACCAAACCCAAACGGTAGCTCCCTCGGAAGTCAAACAGGGAAAGAAGAGCATAAAGCCCGTTGGTGCAACAAAAAAAAAAAAAGGCTTAACCAGTGCCTATGGGTATTGACCTGAGTGGGGGATTTTTGATCACTCCGACTCGCCTAATCACGTATCTTAGTTGACCTAAAGACACCTACATACATAGATATGTATAAAAACTTATGGTTCCTCGAGATACAAAAGAATGAAATATCATTTTAAGACTTCTCAGTGAATCTGGTTTAAGAAAATGTACTTCAAGGTGAAGCATACTATCCGAGACTAACCTAAAGTACCTACTATACCATCAAACATAATTCGTAAACAATTATAGAGTAAGGGCAACTCTAATGAGGGAGTAAACCTCACCAAGGTTGTAGTAGCGTGCACAATAGATTATTATGGCAAATTCGAATCGTCAAGGGTAAAGGGTAAACGAAATTTCTGGAGAGTTTCTATGGAAAAGATATTCTAATGAGAAAACAAACCACACCACTTAGCGCACTGGCAAATACACTTTTGCAATTAATAATAATGTCCTTGTCCAAGGCTTATGTCTGACCTAATCGTGACTCCTAAGGAGACTGAAATTATGGTGTGAATTGGAAAAGAACTGTCCAACTGGTTTGAATGTAAGACTTGTCTGCAAGTTTACTACTTTTCCCCAATCTTCCTGGATGATCTTATACGCTAAAGTGATGGTACTATCAAGTCACCGGTGGTCTAATATCCATGTAACAATATGATTGACAATAAGTTACCAAGGATGCTTTACAGGCGTGTTGCTCAAAAGAGAGGGAGGTCCAATGAAGTAAATCCAGAAAACCTTAGAGGAGATTATTTTCTTCACGATGTACAATCCATCTGCGTGTTCATGGGTATGTGCTCATATGCATCCGTTCCATGCTAGAAATATCCCAAACCCATACCCTGCCTCAGTTGGAATAAACCAAACTAGCACATCGTGAGCAAATCACCATCTAGTTTGATGGATTACAAGACTAATCGCGTCACTTTTAAAAATAAGATAACACCCGACAAGCAATGTTCTGCACTGTTTATTTTTTTTTTTTTTGTTTTTGTTAAATGTTTTCGCCTTGAAACTGTCTTGTGTCTAAGCAGCACCACTATCCCTATCACCAACATTCTTCTACTTAAATTTAAATATGTATAATTATATCTCAGCTACATAACACCTCTCTCTCTCACGGATGTCGACACTGCTGAATGTGTTACGTGTTCAACAGTACCGCAATATAGACAAAAAGACAATAGAAATTAAGGCCCCATAATTACCACCGCACGCCAAAGTCTAAGATAGCCATAAACCTGCTGAACTCCACCGCCGCCGCCGCCCCCCACAAAAGCAAAGTGCGGTCCAACAATATTTTTTTCAAGAACAAGTACACGTTGAATTGTGTTGTGGCGTGTACTCAAAGAACCAGAAAAGTTGTTTACCTTTCCAAGAGCATTTTAGTGACCAAATGCAAAACTATGTACACCGAGCAACCCAACGGCAGACACTCGTCTTGGTATCACCTTGAAAGATGAAAACGTTTTACTCTTGTTCTGGCTCTTGGACACTAAATATACATATATCTGTGTATCTATATATTCCCACGTGTATATCGGTCAAGGTGGTCATACTATATACACCGACTGCTCTCTTAAGAATCGAAGCACTTCCCACGTCTCTTGACCAGTGTACCACCTTGATCCAAAGCAACCAGCGACATTGATTTGTGTTCGACCTACCACGAGACTATGTTGACCAAAAAATAAATAAAACAACGTACAAGAGTAAACAGAGATTCTAATTGGCTTATGGCCAATGGAACGGATCGTATCGAGAACGAGAACAGGTGCGAGAATGTTAACTTTGAAATAACTTACCATAATAAGATCACCGGTCTGCAAGTGACGCCGCATTAAGATTGCAGCCATATTCTCTTCGTCCTGAAACACTTGTCCGATTTCCTCCGGAGACTGTTTGTCCTAGAATGAGAAAAAAAAAAAAAATAAATAAAACGATTAGAACTAAGAATGCCATAAATAAGAACAAGAACAAGAGCAAAATGGCGTTTACAGTGTGAAGACTGAAATTTATGGTCATGCACCTGAGGCGATACAATGATCAGAACGAATGAGATACATTTAGTTAATTAAATGAGGCGAGAAAGATATCAGTGTAATTTGTTTATTTCGGGGGCCAGGTCGACTGGCGTGGTGACATATGAGATGTAGTACTGTAGTACTTAGCCTTAGTAGAGGTGTAATAATTAAAGCTTACCAATGACCATGGCGGTCGGCAAGGAATGTGTACAAAGTGTAGTAGTTTTTTTCGGTTAATTAACAGTGTGAACAGAAGAACATAAAACTACGGTGACACTGACAAGCAGATAACCGTGACTATCTAGACATTGCGTGGGGATAAGGTGTTGAGATATAGAGCTAGACTTAACGAGGTGGATTGATAAGATGGAGCGATTGCGGGCATAGAAGCAAATGTAAACAGAGGGTTCTCGGCTTATAAAAGTTATCCTTTAGATCAGGAGCAGGATCAGAGCTGCAGTAGTTATTAGTCAGGCAATGGACTGGCTCTGTAACCGTCTTTTTTTGTACAGATCGCTAGGTCGATGAAGAAGTAGGTCAGAGAAACCTTTAATGAGCAGCATCTAGAACTGAATTAAGGATCTATTACTCCATTTTGGGGGTTTTGAGTCAGGGTACATTTTCTACCAAGGAAAATCTCTCTAGTTACGAAGCAGACACAAATTTCGGTTTCAGATGACCTGACCCTACTGATGACGATCGAATTTTGACGTGAAATGCTCTGAGACACTCGAGGGCGATAAAGTCGCCATTCAAAAAGTGCGATGAGATAAGAAGCTAGGAGAGCCAGGAAAAAGGATGATGAAAAACTGTGACATATGTTAGGCGATTTTAAGCCAATATGGAAAAAGAGAACATTGGTAAGCATAGCCTACCCGACACCACGCGTAGAAACTTCCTAAAGTGATTGTCTTTGCTGCGGAGTAAAACATCACCACCGCAAATCAAGACTTTGACCGTCTCCTGGTCATGAAACAGCCAATGAAACTGATTGTGATAGAGGCAAGAGAATCCGCCTTAGATTTCTTTTCTGGTTTCGAAGCATTTTTCTTCACTTGAATACGCTATCCGTCTTTATTCAGTCTTTATCCTACAATAGCTGCTTTATATCTTTGGATTTGTTTGACTAGTTTGGTTAAAGGTCTTAGACTGTGGGGATCTTCCTTCTTCGACTTTTTTTTAGAACGGAAAGTGAGGACTCATTCATTATCTTTATTTAGTACTAAGATCTGGTTATCTCCTTTGATCAGACCTTTTTAACTTGACAACACCAGTCTGAGCAATAGATCCGTCCAATGCCAATCCTCATCTTTATGTCACATACAACAGTCGTTCTAGTCCTTACGTTATTGAATGGTAGCTTTTCAAAAGAACGCTCGAAGATTGAAACCAACAAATTCAAGGCAGATAGTCGAACATCTTCTGCAGTCCACTCAAGTTCAAACAACCTGAATTGCCTAATATGTGGTTACGTGACAATTGACACATAAAGCTGCATTCTTAGACATTGAAGGGGCATTTAACTATCTCAGAATGGACTCGGTGCGTAGAACACTCTCAAACCTCAATATGTACAATATCTAGACCAATTGGATTGTGGAAATTCTTGAGGAAAGACACATTATAATGGGGCACGAGGGTACGAAGTTGGAAGCATACGCCTCTATAGATAGATTCCCACTATGTATAATGTATCATTGCACTAAAGTACTCCTACAACTCAGGTATGGGGGTGTTAAGACCATCGATTATGCGGATGATGTCATATTGGTGGCAAATTCCTTTCTACCTTTAGTCTACAATTGGAAGGGACCTAAACCATGAAATGTGGAACGAGTTGGTATTAATTGCTAACAAAAAGAAAATTCGTGAACTTACATTACCTTCCGTAGGGGCAGCCTACTTAGAATCTCGAAAAGCGCTAGATGTCTAGAACTCGATGTTGAAGCTGAATTGGAGGCCTAATATTAATAAAAGAATCAAAAAAGTCACTATTGCTTTCTATACATACGACAGAATGTTTGGGAAAAACTTGGGGACCAAAGCGTTTGTATTGGCTTGCATTGGAACCACAAGTCGCATGAGAACCACACCTACTGCAGGACTAGAGGCTATCCTCAACCTGCTTCTGCTGAATATCTTCTTTCAAACCTCGGCAGCTAATAGTGCCCTAGGAATAAGTCAGTCAGATAGTTGGAGACAATATACAAATATCTAGAAAATGTACCTACCACGGATTACCTTACTCCGTACCTTGATTTCAAGAAACCCTTCACAAGCTCGCTCCTGAGCAGAGAAGAATGAAAAAGCGGTTAGCTTGCTAATATATGTACCATTTCTGTCTTCTCAGATTGATCATAGATGGATGTAGGTGTAGGCTCAGGCATATTTTTTAAACCGCTGGGCATATCCAAATTAGTTCGCCTCCCGAACCATAGAAGAGTTTTCCAAGCGGAGGTCCTATCAGTGCCAATAGCCGCCCGTGAGACCGCATTGAAGGCAATAGCACAGGAAGGTATCACCTTTGTCATCGATAGCCAGGTAATAATAAAAGCGATTTCTGCTATCGAAATAAAATCCAAGCTTGTGAAGTGCTGTCGTGAAGAGTTTAAGGTGCTTGGAACACAGCACAAGGTTGCGCTCTGCTGGGTCCCTGGGCATTAAAATATACCTGTCGACGAATTGGCCAGAAAAGTTTTGGAATTCATATCAAAACAAGTCGACACCTCGGTATTCATTTCGTCTTCCACACTGAAGCTCGAAGCAGGGATTAAGGACCTGGGAGGCTAACATCAGATGGTCCTCCCTAGACACTGGTGTGATCACAAAAAGTATATGGTTTTGTTTCAATAACAAAAGGACCGACAGAATTATACAAAAAAAACAAATACAAATTTTTGAAATACTGGTTTGCTAGTTCATAGGAACCAATTTTGTAGAACTAGGGTTAAGCAATGGGCAAGGGACATGTCTACCCTATGGGTATTATTATATATGGCGTTGTGGATTCTTCCACTCTCCTACCCACGAACCTAACCTATCCTAAACTGTCTAAGAGTACAGCCACACTGAACTGCCTTCTCGTTTTCTTGATAACCAGCTTTCTGGCGAGATTCACACCGATACTCAAAGCCAGCGTGATTTTAGCAGGTGATGGTCATAGTGAAGATCGCTCCTGTACCGCTAGGTTTTGTTCAGTCGAGATCAGAAAATATTCACGCCTTTGCTCAACAATCAACAAGAATTGAAAATTAATTCTGCCAAAAACCTTATTAAAACGAGTCGGGTGGTATGAAGAAGACTTTGAACAACAACAGTATGCAGTACCTATAGATAGATAGATGTCCCAAGAGTCTCAGAAAATATCCGAACTATGAAGCTGAGATTGTTCGCAGTCGAGACCCACTAGCATAGAAAAATGTCGAAACGATGAAATATATCAATTAAGGGTGTAAGCTTGGTAAAGTGAATTTCAATGTAACAGAATCGTTTTCCACTAAACGTTATAAATTTAAGCAGCAGTCATACTCTACAAAAAAAATTGAAGGAAACGCAAAAGTGTTACTTGTATCCTGCATGGTGAGTTGGGGGAAGTAGCTAAGGCCGGGGAAGTAGTAGGGGAAGTAGCTATACGATCCAAAGAGCTAAGGAACAGTTTAATGCGCAGGCAGCACTGATATCATCATTCAAAGATTTGCACTTTTTTCACGAAGCTGCCAATACTCATAGTGAACCTTTGATAAAGGCCAAAGCGAAATACTGTCACGATGGTCCAAGGATTGTTGGAATGTAACACATGGTAAAACTGTGCGGAATCATTGGCCATTTCCTGGAAATAAGACGAATGCGGAATCTGATCCCTACCATCTTTTTGTCGATTTTAAGCCCGAATATGACAGCATCTATAGAGATGAACTATTCAGAACCATCTCTAATATTATTTCTCGTCTCTGTAGAGACATCTCTAGTTAAACTTTTCTGTTTGTACAGAATGACGATGGAAAATGCTCTCTGATCCATCAAGATTGGTAACGACTTCAACGAGACCTTTGATGTCAAAAGCATGGATTAAGATAACGTGACGCGGATCGTGCGAAACTAACAAGCCAGAACCGGAGGCACAATCTTTCAAAGGTCTGTGCAACTACTAGCGTTCGTCGAGAATATTGACTTCATTGGCAGAACTCAGCGGGCTTCATTAGTATTGAAACGAAAGCTTTCAAAATGGATATAGCAGTAAATGGAGGCAAAACCCAGCATATATCAACGTTGTCAACGAGAAGAGACACACCACATTCACGAATTGGACAAAGCGTCACAATAGACAACTATAACTTTGAGGTAGTAAGGGATTTTGACTATCTTGGCAGTGCTATCAGTGAAATAAAATGAAATCACAAACTCTAGCCAAACTCTCGCTGTTTCTTTGGACTGTGAAGGCAATTGAGCAGTAAGGCCCTATCCCGAACAACTAAGTGAATTCTATATAAAATATTGATCATGCCCGGTCATACTTTATGGCGTCCTCGGTCGTTTCGAAAGAAAAATTCTTCCTAAGATATTAAGTCCCATTTGTATTGACGGGCTTTGGAAGAGGAGATTCAGCAACGAACTGTACAAGCTGTATAGCGACGTCGAATTTGTCAAAAAACTGCGCTTTAGAAGTGAACACTGACGCTCCGGCCTGCAGAGTCTTCGAATCTAATCGAAAGGTTCAACGCAGTTGGAGAAGATATCGCCTTAATTGGCATGCATAAGTAGAAGGAGATTTCAACAGACTTGGGGTGCGCAACTGGAGAACCGGGCTAACTGGAAACGAACTGTATCGTCATCTAAGTTAGTGTAGTCTGATCCCTCAATTGACACGAAGATTAAAAGAAGACACTAAAGAAGCAATCAACATTTAACAACGCGAAGACTAAGTGAAGACTGTCATGCCTAAGCATGCATTATCTACAACATAATGTGAAGAAGCTACAGAATTATTGGGCAAGCCTTTGGACAAACTATATATGTAGAATTAACAAAGCCTCAGAACCCATAAAAGTTAAAGGAGGTACTTCATCATGAACCATCCAAATGAGTCAACATTGGTCTAAGTATCACCCAAGACAGTCAAAGAACTTCCGACAAACTATAACCAAAAAGTAGTAAAACCTGATCAAGCTTAAGCAAAATTCGACTGTGATTCACTTCAGATACTCTGGTTCATCAATCCTGTTGGACAAGAGAAGGCGCTTTAACTTTATAATAATACTTTTCGCCGTCTCAAAGCTAGAAACATTTTCAAAAGGTAAGGTTCATGACAGGAGGATTTACTTGAAGTTGTGTAATATTGGATCAAAGGCTTTCACACGATCTGCAGACTCTTCCCACGCTTATCCCTCTATCTTCCTCAAATTTCATTTACAAATTTATCACCCACCAACCCCACTTCAAATAAATCACAATTTTCCAATCCATAAATTCCATCCATATCATATGCGAGTATAAATCAAATGACATTCCTGTCACTCGGTAACGCTGCTTGGCATGCAAAGCTGTCAAGTGTAGCAAAATGCTTTACGCCTAATTGACATTTGACAATACGAATGGACTAACACAAGGTTTCGTGCATGCTTAACGGTCGAAATTAAAACAACTAAGTACAACCATTTATTAGATCGTACTTGTCCCGGTTGACATAAATGAATAGCCCCTTGGTCTTTCAAGGTTACCATTAATTCTAAATCAAATTCTCAACTTTTGCCCGATGCTATGTACGTCTCGGTTGAGACAAAATATTTACCAAAGCAATTTGCAAGTTAACTCCACAGTCGTGTCAACACGATTCGCGGTCAGAAGCATAAAGGGAAATACCCAATCGAAAGGTACAGAGGGGCGCACAAGAAACGTTCGATGCTTTTCGGAAGATAGTGTCCGGTGAATTGATTTATGCGCATTGAATTGGTAAGCCGATAACCCAGAGAGCGTACATAATTTAAGCCGGGCTTTGATTTATGCTCCAAATAATGAAAGGAAATTGTATCTTAAGTAGTATTTAAGTGGCACCGAGTTCCGAATGGTGGATCTACGAGTACCACCAACAACGGTGTAAGAGTAACTGGAAAAGTGAATGGGTATTATATGATTGTCGGAATCGGGCTCAGAAGAGTGTCAATTGACGTCGTATAGGTCAAGTTTAAGCGGTTTGGTAAAGATTAAGAATTTTGATCTTTTTTTTTCTAAAGCATACTCTCTAAGCTTTCGTTTTTGTTCTGAATTTTCCTCTCGTGAAAATTTGTGTTCTTTTCATCTGCATTTTGAAGGAAAGTAAAGGTTTTCGGGTCATTTTATTCTGGTAACGGAAAGTGAACAGTCTGTTTCTTGATGAATTGAAATGGAGGTCGTAGTTTAAAGAAAAATATAAGAATAAGATCTTGATGACAAAATGTGGTTCAAGGTGAAAGCAAGTCCATTGTGGCAACAAATTAATGGGAAAATCGAAACAGTTTCCTGTGTCATGAACAAATCCCTCAGTTTCGACCCGCTTTGCCTGCTGGACACAGCAGGAAACATACTGGAGCGAATCGTCTGCAATAGGGTGTAGGCGGCTGTTGAAAATATGGAAGGGATAACAGAATATCAATACGGTGTACGGTAGGTCCGCTCAATAGCCGACGCCATAAAAATTGTAGTTAACATTGCACATAGCAAGTTGTAGCAAGCTGTTAACAAGCTGTAGAAAGCACAAAATGGAAAGGAGGGACTGATAAAGAATGCGTTCAATTCTGCAAATTGGAGGTACATTTTGGGAGCACTTCGAAACTTAGTTACAATCTTTACAAACCAATTCCAGCAGACAATCCTCATCTATGACACAGATTATGTTGCGAAGGAGTATGCGGTAACTGGAGGGGTTCCACAAGGTTCAGTTCTGGGTCCCCTTCTATTGAATGTAATGTATGATGGCATTCTTAGACTAGATAGACCAGAAGAAGCTAAAATGATAGGATTTGCCGATGATCTAGCCATAGTAGTTGTTGCGAAACTATTGGAAGAGGTGATGCAAATCAGCAATGACACCATCCGCACTGTTTGGCTAAATTTCAAATATCGGAAGGCCACGACACAGTCGTAGGCTACTACTAGCTAGAGTTGTTACGGTGTTAATACTGTACGGATCACCAGTATGGGCGGAAGCCATGAACACAATGCAGCGCTTTTAGCACAACTTCGGGCTATGCAATCTGGATCATTGCAGGAATAACACCAATAGACATGGTTGGTCGGTTGGTTAAAACTAGCACTCGATGGGAAATGCACTTATACCAGAGAAGGTCCATTGTGCTGCCGATGTGTAA
Organism: Xylota sylvarum; assembly: GCA_905220385.1. Taxonomy (NCBI): domain Eukaryota; kingdom Metazoa; phylum Arthropoda; class Insecta; order Diptera; family Syrphidae; genus Xylota; species Xylota sylvarum. The sequence goes on from LR999960.1 coordinate 12,585,345, forward strand.
GGTGGGTAGATCACTCTTTTACTCTGGGAACCATCCGCTCCTTTGTATGAAGGAGCTTATCTTAGCCGTGCAGACGTTGCTGAAATTGAGTTGAGATTGAGCTTAAAAGGTACCAGTAGACCTACTGTCCAAAGAAATATAAAGAAAATATGACGAGAGCCGCCAGAAAAATGAAGTGGTGCACGACGAGGAGACAAAAGAGAATGGCAGCAACGTTGGAACCTGTCAACCAAAGGCCGATGGACTTAGCGTCTTATTACTACCATCGAAAACTGGAAACTGGCAAGCATCTTGAGGTAGACTTTTACTTAATACAGGTTTTAACAGGACACGGGCCTTTCCGATCATACCTCTATCGGTTCAAGCACGACGATTCGCCAATCTGAAATTGTAGAATACGTGTCATTTCAGTGTCCACGGTTCCACACTGAACGGGAGATAGTAATAGGAGAACTGGAGGGAACACCGATACCAGAAAATCTAGTGGCGTACATGCTAGAGTCGAAGATAAAATGGAATCCAGTGTGCACTTTCGCCAGAAACATGAACGTAGAGCTGAGACGCCTTAAAGGGGAAAGAACTTGGACCGAGCAAGGCAACAAAACGATATGGCGAGCGTATAACGTTGTGCTAATTTACCAAGTATGTGTAAATGACAAACGACATGCAACAACAGACGCCTAAAGACACTCATATAGTAATACTGATGAACGAGGATACAGACTCACACTTTTATGCGCTCCCACGTACATCCCCAGACGTAGATACGGAGAGAATGAGGAACGGTTAAAAACCCTCCCTACGACGAAATGCTTAACGGCGGTATCATCGAACAGAAATAAACTTTCCGAATTACAACAGGGGTGTCCCAAAAGCAAATGACTCCAAAGGATCTTCAAAGAAATTCGTTGAATGCAGTTATGGCAAGTGCAGTTCAAAAATTTGCTTTGATATCAGTGTAGGTTGCGAAGGTTATACTAAGACGGTAATTTTACCACAATATGGAGCTACATATTAGTAGTGCTTCATGCACCTTTCGCAAACAAAAGCATGAACAATTTGCACGTTATATGGACTCATATGGTCATTTGTATAAAACCGACATGTCCATCAGAAAAGTCAAGCGAATTTAAAGCGTGGGCAATAGAAAGTGGCTCACTTACCACAAAGGCTAGGAGAAAAGCTCTTTGGAAACATTTTCATTTTTTAAAATGGGAATAGCTTAATGGACGGTATTATCTTAGTAAGCACAAGTCTCGCACGAGATATTTTCCGAACTGACATTCAGGAGACACACACAAAGGACAACCTGGATACCACAAATACTTAATACTGGTCTTTTCAACCTTATCCTGGAAAAAAGTATTTCCAACCGCAAACGTAGTTGCCAAGCTGCACAAAATTGCTTCTCTTCCGAAAAAGAACCAAGATACCTCAAACCTGGATACAATGGACTGATTGTTCTAAACGACAGGCTCGAAATAGCAATCAAGGATGCAGGTGCACTTGGGAAGCACCAATATGGGTTTAAAAAAACTCACTCAACATTTCATACTATTTAAAGAAACTGGCAAATTTATGAAGGCAAGGAAGTAGTGTGTTATTATCACGCTGGACTTCTAGAATGGTTTTAATACAGCAAACGAGACATTTGTCAAAAGAGTTCTAGGTGTCGCCGTTCCCCAAGTCTCCACGTTAGGTCCATTGATCTGAAACAACAATGAATAATCTCCCAATATGACTGCAGGAAATGCTCCTCTATCATCATAAGAGGAAAGAGGAGCTATATAAACTTTACGGCTACTGGTATTGAAATTATGGTCTCCGTCACAAGGTGTAACGAGGGAGAAGTCAAGAGAATCCTTGCTGTCCTTCATACCATACAAATTTCGTGGTCCTGACGGCATTTATACTGTTCTTCTGCAAAAGAGTATATACATAACACTTATGGTCTTAACTAGGACTTACAGAGATACTAGCATTTATCTGCGCCATATTCCCTAAATCACGAAGCGATGCTTATGACCTACTAAAAGCTTTAAGTATTATTAGCCAAAAGTCCTTTCTGCTAAAGAATCTTGTTATTTTCAGTATTTGACAACACCCTCTTGGCATTAAGGGTCATTTAACCCACTTTAGTGAAACAGATGGAATAGATTTTTAAGAGCAGGAAAGGCAGATTGTGAAAACTGCCAAAAGTTTTGTACATGGAGTTGTAGCAGTTACCACTTTATGAAACCTATTAGCCGATTCGCTGTTCCCTAGTCTAGATAGAGAACACTACATTGATGGGTTCAGTGGATTTTGCATTGCTCGACCGTGTCTAACGTATAAAACGGTTGCTTGGTGGCCAAGAACTTACATCCCTAAAAATCGGTTGTGTGGGTTTCAACATCTTGCAGTTTTACACATCGCGGGTATGAAGTCTTGCCTTGGCTCCCTAGCTTGCATCTCCATATTGAAAGTGAAGTCAGAAAGGTTCAATACTGTATGAGCATAGGGCTTGAACAATAGATCAATGTCATCTCAGTAGCATCCCGTGCTACCACCGTAGGACTTATAAAGACGTCAGCTAAAAGAACTTGACCTAAGGTAACCTCTGGTAAATGGGCTAAAATCTGAATAAAAAATCTGCAGAGTAGCTCTAGTTCAATAGAACTAGAACAATTTTAAACCTCAACCTATAGCATATCATCTGGATCAAGACTGCGTTTGGTAGTATACATGCTGTTTTTCCACTTCGTAGTATACTTTGACGTTTGTGTTGTCAAAACCAAAACAAATATAGAAGTACAAGATGAATAAAAAGATTTACTTTTGTGGTTTATGGTAAATATGAAGAAAGTTCAAATGCTTGAATGTATGAAGCTAAAGAATGTATTTTTGTAGCTGTACTGCAGTAAAAAAGCTCTTGGAAGTAAGTGAGTACTTTAGCCTCGAATTGTGTATTGGTTTTAAGTATCCGTTTTCAAGCCCGTGATCGTCAAAACGGTGAACTGCGATAGATAAAGCCATCCACTACAACTACCTTAGTCATGTGCAAAGAAAGGTGTGCATCTGCATTATGTAATGGAGCCCTGAAGACCACTCCAATTGAGGCTATGGACATACTGTCCCGCATGCTTCCGCTCGATATCTACTGCAAACCAATGGTTGCAAATGCGGCTATTCGTATGAAACTAGTTCTTTTCTGGACCAGTCTGCGAACTGGCCACTCGTCTATTTCAAATAAACTAGAATGGATCCCAAAAGACACTGTTTACACCCTCTCTCAGCTCCGATTCAACCAAAATTTCAAAACTAATTGCAGCTTATCTCTTAACGAGATGGCGGAACAATTCAAAATTCACCTTATTTTGGTACCGGACCACAGAAATTTTCCAGGAAATTGCATGGTCGACAAATGTGCCAAGCATGGCACAACTCTGTCGATTCTACCAGAGAAGGAGTATCTCAACATGCCTCTTACGACATGCAAGGTGATCGAACTGCACCACGTGTTCTATTACGAAACAGATCTAGCCCAAACTGGATCTCAATCCCTCCAATTGTCTAATAAGACTAAAGAGATCCTTCATCAGCACAATAGTAGGTATGACTACGGAACACTGCGTCACTGAGAGACATGCAATCAAGTTGGGTCTCCCGGCAAACGATTTTTACAGAAGCTGCATGAAAGAGGAAGAGGAAGAGACTATTCTTCACCTCCTATGCACCTGGCAAACTCTCTCAGCTCAAAGAAAAGTATACCTTCTTCGACAACCTCGGAGAACTCGCTAACATAAGCATTAGCCACCTCCAGCGCTTTATAATAAGTTGCTGTTGGTTCAACGGCTAGATTGAGGACACCAGGTCCTGTGGTATTACAATGGGCCTATTCTGGCCTAAGTGTGGCTGTACTTGCTGCAGGCTGCCAATTGAACCAAACCTAACCATTAGGCTATACTGCTTTCGAATTATCAAAGAAGCTACAAAGAATCTTCAGTAAGAAAGTGATATACCACCAAAAATTTGCGAATCTCAATACCAGGTATGCCTCGTGGTATACCAGCATTTAACATGGTATTGCAGTTACAGACATGTGCTATAGAACATAGTATAGATATACCATGGTATCAATACCAGCAGTTTGTCCCCCACTTAAGTACCACATTCTTCAAGTAGTAGAAGGTGAACTCAATGAAATCCTTCTTAGCAGGACACTTACAAGAGCTCCCTAGACCCAAATTGCAAAACCTAATACCACTTACCACCTAAACGATACAAATCTCGTCCAGTATCCCACTATATATGTACATAGGTCCAGCTCAAAGATTGTTTTAAATCGACCTCTACATCGAGGTTATTGGACATTTAACTTGCAGCCCTGACCGACAGCTTGACTGTTCAATAATAAGCATTCATCCATGGAAAATTTTGGATTCTTAATCGGCTGTTTTATTGCCTTTAGTTATCGCAACCAAAATGGACGTAGTTGTTGTCAAATTAAGCATGTTCTATTCCCCCTTCGAATACACCTAAGAAAACGAGTTTAAAGTGCTTGTGACCTAGACATTAGACTAACCAACTGGCGGCGTTCATGGAACACAAATTAATGGTCGCAATTAACAAGAAACATATTGCTTGTCTTATAAACCAGCAGAAGATGACAAAGCTTACAAATTGACTTACAAGGCTTACAATTGACTTTTCGATAAACGCCTGACATTTCGAAATAAAAAGCCTTTCGAATGTGAATTTGTATCTAATGGTATTGTAAGGCCAACGTCAGATGTATAAAACATGAGCAATTACACAGTCACTCAGAAAAGACGGGCGTAACCAAACCGAACCACAAACCTTGGCATTGTACTCCGTCAAGTGACTTATGAGTAGAGTACCAAATAATTGTTGATTAATTGTATCTTTTTCCTCTCTACTCTTTCCATCCGAATTCACTTTCATTTTCAACAGCTAAACAGTTCCAGTAGTTCATGCATGAGTGATGTTAAAACATTTTTTTTTAACATTCCAAACTCAATCGAATACCTTCCGGCAAAGGTCTATCTATCTGTGTAGTTTTCACTCAATTAAAATGCCACAGAACCAAGTCACCGAGACCCGTTGCTTTGGCAATTAATAACACTAGTTCGCTCTGTGTATCCATATTCATTGGGCGGCTTTCTGAAAAAAAAAAAAAAAAAAAAATACGTCCCAAAGCCATAAACAACAAAGTCGCGGGCGTGAGACCTCTAGTTCACTTTCTTTTGTTTTAAGATACAACAACCAGGGTGACCGACAATAGGCGCGCTGGTAGTACGAACCAAAGTGCCACCAAAGTGGGTATTTTCAATTAAGCCAGGCCAAAAAGATGCGGAAATGTTGCTGTGAATTTTAACGACCAACATGGGTTCGTACTGTGAAAATGGAAATTAATACATGTGGATTGTGTGTTTGGGCCAAACAGGGAACAATTTTTTATGGATTTTTAAATGGACGTCTCGATTTGGTGTATTTCTTTTCGAGGGAGCAGGAGGAGAATACATAGCCTCGGTGAATGAAAGTTTGACCGGGTTTGCATTCACACCAAGAGTTCGTGGTGGTGTATCTGTGTGTGGTGTTGCGGCTTTGCTATATATGGTTTTGGTATTATGCATTCAACAACAATCAAATTCACTTTCTTTTGATGTAATAAGATTTGAGGTTTTGATCGGTCGCGGTCGTCGTGGTGGTGATGATGGTGGTTGTGGTGGCGCCGTGGTTACTGGCGGAGGTGGCGGAGGCATTTAGTGGTTTTAATATTTTAAACGAACGCAAAAGTGAAATTTTTTGTTTGATTGTGGTTTTTGGGGTTTTTTTGAATACTAATTGCCGAAAATTTGTTATAGACAGTGATGGGTGATGTGATGGGTTTGAATGATATTGTGAATATGATGAGAGATAGGGAGAAAGAAAGTGAAAACAATGGAGTTCTTGCATCTTCGTCAAGGTCATCGGGGTGTTATGTAACTCAAAGCAAAGAGTGTGGGCTTGGTTTGGTGATTATGGAGCGAGAGTCTTCTACATTCATTTGTCAAGCGAATAAGTGACAGATACGAGTCAGAAGTGATGTTTAAGTATGAATATGAAAGTTAATTAAGGAATAGCTCTATTTCTGGTGATAACTACCTATTAAACTTCCAACAAATGCTTGAATGCTTCAAGTACTTGGAATATTATTACAAGGTTTTCGAACTTTATCTGCGAATTTTATCCAGGCTCTGTGCTAGGTCTCTTACTTCTGATATCAGCAGAAGTGAGACTCTCTGAATGATATACATACATGGGACTGCAACAAACACAACAAAAAATCAAATCGATTCATGAGAGTGTTAGAGGCTAGTCCGACAAGTGGGTTAAAGTACCTAAGATCTAAGGTCATTGTGCCTCTACTGAAGAAGATCGGATTCAAAGTTCGCGTTGATATAAACCGATGTAAGCTAAGGCTTATTGCCAATACGGCAAAGAAAGGTAAGCAGGGGACGAGTAAAAATTGTGATGAAGATAGTGCAAATAAACCTACATCACAGTAAAGCGGCCAGCGCAAACCTGATCTACCTCATGGAGGCTAGACAAATTGATTTAGCCCTAATTCAAGAACCCTGGATAGAAGGAGGCAAAATTAGGGGATTAAATTCCAAAGGACTTGTACTGTGCAAAACGGCACATGTAGATATAAATACTAAGAACAGAACCTGTATAGTAGCTAGGAAACAGATTTACCTCTTTCTTCTATCTACCTACAGTGATATAGACCACACGACCGCTGTGTCTCCTCCATGGTGGACAAAGGAACTATACAACATTAGGAAAGAAACCAGAAGACTTTTCAATGTTGCAAAACATTCAAAAACGAATAGCGACTGGGAGCAATACAAATCCAGTCAAAGAAAATTCAAAACAGAAACTCAACGAGCAAAACGTTGTTCATAGAGAACCTTCTGTAATGAGATAGAGAGCACTGCTGAATCAGCTAGGCTTAGGAAAGTCCTTGCCAAAGAATCAATTTCACTGGGCTCTCTTAAAGACTCAAACGGCCACTGGACACAATCATGTAACGAAACGCTTGAGCTCTTAATGAACACTCACTTTCCGCGGAGCACCTCCAATGGAATAACCGACCGAAATGAGTACTATATAGAACACACATCTCCAGCGGAAATGATAACGGAAGAAAGGATAAGATGGGCTATTAACTCCTTCTCACCGCATAAATCTCCTGGAAAAGATGGCATCTTTCCTATGATTCTACAAAAATGTGAAGAACTCATAACCCCACACCTTAAAAACATCTTTCTAAGCAGGCTAACCTGGGGTTATATACCAAAATCATGGCGGAAAGTAAAAGTGGTATTCATACCTAAAGCTGGAAAACCCAGTCACACTACCGTAAAGGATTTTAGACTTATCAGCCTAACCTCATTTGTTCTGAAAACATTAGAAAGGCTAATTGACATTTACATTCGAAGCAAACTCAAGCCGGAAGTTATATCTCCAGCTCAACATGCTTATACCAAAGGAAAAGGGTAGAAATAGCACTCCACAGTGTCGTCAGTATCGTGGAGAAAACACTGAAGGACAAAGAATATACTCTAGCTGCTTTCTTAGATATCGAAGGGGCTTTCAATAATGTCCAAACCGATGCAATAAAGAGTTTTAGTTAGCCTTAACGTGAACAACACCATTATCAACTGGATTATATGCATGTTAAAAAACAGTTCAGAACTGGGTGGTGCGCAAATCACGGTGTCAGCATCTAGAGGCACTCCTCAAGGTGGTATATTACCATCCCTTCCCCTCTGGGTCCTCGTGATAAACAAAGTCCCAGTTAAGCTAAAATTTAAAGCAGTAGCATATGCAGACGACTTAGCACTGCTAGCGACTTAGTGATCAAATAGAAAATGCTTTATCCATGGTCAATACCTGGACCAAGAACTGCAGACTCTTAGTCAATCCACAGAAGACAGAATTGATTCTTTTTACTAACAAAAGGACAATACCGGAATTTAAAATGCCATCAATTGAGAGGACTCAGCTAAAAGTTTCTGACTACGTTAAATACCTGGGAGTCATCCTAAATAGGAAACTAAACTGGAGCCACAACATAAAGGAAAGGGCAAAGAAAGCAATGATAGCATATCATGCCTGCAACAGCATATCCGGCAAAACCTGGGGTCCAAGCCCTAAAATAATCATGTGGCTTTACACGGTGGTAGTAAGACCGATACTGACGTATGGCAACTTGGTGTAGTGGCAAGCCACCAAACTTAAGGCACCACTAGGGCAATGAGAAGCACCCCTACAATGGGGCTGGAAACAATACTCAACCTAAAACCCCTAGACCTCTTTGTACAAGAATCCGCCGCAAGTAGTGCCCTTCGAATAAGCCAAACTGCAAGCTGGAAACCCAGTATGATAGGGCACGCACATATTCTACAGAAATATGCGGGTAATATTGTATGAACGGACTACATAACCCCCCGTCTTATCGTCACAAGACCATTTGCAACAGCAGTTAATGGATCAACGATATCCATCTACATGGATGGTTCCAAGATGGACACCGGCGTTGGTGCAGGTTTCTTTTCCGAAATTCTCGGAATGTCCAGCTCGATCAGACTCCCTGACTACAGCAGTGTTTTTCAAGCTGAGGTCTTTGCAGTGACAACAGCTGCTAAACAGGTTACAATAAGGGCATTACCACACGCTGATATTACCTTCTTCATTGACAGCCAAACGGCAAAAAAAGCGATTTCTGCCATTGAAAAAAAATCGATGTTTGTAGGTCGCTGTCACGAAGAGCTTCAGGTTCTTGACACGCAGCACAACATAAGACTTTGCTGAGTTCCCGGACATAAAGGCGTGCAGGGCAATGAAAGAGCTGATGAACTGGCAAGGAAAGGATCATCACTTGAACTAAACGAAGCAGACACTACAGTAAAAACTCCACCTTGTAACCTTAGACAAGCGATTGGGAACAAAATACTTGTAGCAGCAAATGAGAGATGGAAAATGTGGCCACTCTACAACAAACAAAAAACCGAGAGAATCTTACAAACCCTTGTCTTCTCTCGTGAGTATAATTACCGGACACAACATGCTGAAATATCACACAAAGAAGATGAGACTCAGCACGGATGACCTATGCAGAGGCTCACTGCCCAGCACTCTGTCAAATCAGAAACAAAATTCTAGGAAGACATTTCTTCCAAGATTTAGAAGAACTTTCCGACAAATCTTTTAAAGATTTGCATAAATTCATAATCGCCTCGGGATGGCTTGAAGATCCATAGGTTCTTATAGGTTCTATAGTATGGGAGGTATAACCCCCAAGGGGCATCACAATGGATCTACATTGATCTAAGTGTGACGAGTGCAAGTTTCTCTTCTCCCGTCAACCCATTAACCTAACCTAACCTAAGGTCATTGTTGAAAAGCAGCAGAGATAATCCAGCACTTCATGACAAGAAGCAATAGAAACATACTATGACAGTACTACCTAAACTATTCAATACTAATCTAAAGATTTTCGAGAACCACCCGAATGATCAGCATAAATGCATCCATGTTTGCTAAATCTTCAAGAAATGTAGTTTCTAAGTAGAGTTTGTTTTTAATGGAAATATCTGGACAAGTGCAACAGTGCCTTGTTTAGCTTACATACCAGTTCAAGCCTAGTTGTTCAACAACGATTGGTTTTGTTGATGGCATTCAGTTTGAGTAATAATTTGTATATATTGAGAGCCAAGCCGATATTACTTCTCCAATGAAATGCCGGGTGAGCTCATCGAATGCACAGTGCCTTCAAAAGTCTACAAGTTTATGTACTCAAAATGGATGAACTTTGAATTATTTAAACATCTCGTTAAGTTTTGGAAATAATAGCCGCATTTCAACTGCAAATATTCTAAGTGGGAATTATACTACTCTTCAGATACAATAAAGCGTCTTTAGACGGCATTATTACCATCTAAGAAATGAAGCAGTCATCTGGAAGGGGAGATGGATATTCATATTTGGAGTACCACTCCTATTTATTTAACTTTCCATTAGCTATTAGCATGGAAGTCTACACATTTCCTCTATGGTGCCAGGTTTTCTTCATAGTCTAGCCTGAAGATGAGTTCTAAAAACCCAGCCATGGAAAATTAGCAAATCGGAGATTACCACCATCTAAATGAAATGGTATTGTTTATAAAAACATATAATAAACGCTTGTCATCCCGGATCTCATATTTTTAGTGTTTAACACTTCAAAATTAAGATCCAAATCTTGCATTCCTCAACCTCAAGACAATCCACAATAACGCCACAAAATAAAATTTGTAATTTCCAATCCTTTTGCGCACCATAGCAGCAAAGTCGTAAGTATATCCAACACACAAGCTATGGAATTACAATCAGACAAACAGATGGACAAGAAACTATAACAATAGCATAACAAATTTGTTACCTCCGCTTGGTAATACTTTACGACCTAGTTCCGTGGTTAAGAATGAATCGCCGAACCCACGCTCTGAAAAGTTCAAATTGCGAGCCCATTCTCAATTATATTACTTTGTTTGTTGGATACTTTTGCAAATTCATGAGGTGGCTGCTACAGAAATTGTTGAATAGATACGTATGTAGATTATAGCTCAGTGCTTTAAAGGCATTATTGCAGACAGACAGACCAAATCAACGAACTAGTGATATTTATTCATGAGATTGGTCATGAGTTTGGTATTTGTAGTAGAACCGAAATTGTATTTGTAGAACTTCCTCATTTGACTTGGACTTCTATGTACTATAAGCTACGAAATTCTTCTCTTAAAGGTAATCCACATTGAGAAAGATATCCGAGTATATGGAGTTTTAGGAATCCATATAAACTAAAATAAGGTGCAAAAGCCTTTTTGTCCATCAAACATCATCAAATAAAACTCGTCTTCCCATAGCTAAATGTCTTGCACCACCTTCCGTACCGAAAAACACACTGACCGAGAAACCTGCTAACAATTTACCAAATAAGTGTTTTTTTTTTTTTTTTCTTCACATATTTCAGTTTTCATTACAAGCAATTAAACCATGCAGTGTTGTTGCACAGAAAAAAAAAAAAAAAAAAGACACGCCCTTCTTTCACGAAACTCACTTAACCATAAAACATGTTTTCTACGTTCGTCCGCGTGAATTCATTAGAAATCCACATTTGGCAAGCGAAAATTTCCCAAAAGACTTCGCCTCCAGAACGAAATTGCTTAAACGAATATTGCCCCAAAGAAACCAAACCAATCAAGAGTGGATAAGGATCATTGGACATAGCATTAAGCAATGATACCGGAACTTATAAGTAGCGCTTTCATTTTCGTTTGTTTCTTGATACACAAGGTAACCAAAGACAGATTTCTATCTTCTCTCTTGTAAGAGTCACTGACTTGGTGTACTCCATGGTTCAGTGAGTCACCCAGTCACCTTATGAGGAGGTCCGAAAAAAAAAAAATTACTTGTAACCAAACTTAGTTGCGAGTACGCGCGCGAACTTTCATGTCGAGGGTTATGCCAATTCATTGGAGATATTTGTTTTGCATCAGGCGAATGAGAATTTATGGCGTGTTACCAATTTTGGTCGCCAGTAAATACACAATGACCAAACAACTTGGCAGTAGCTGCAAAAATGCTTCCTTATTATTGTTGGGAACAGTAAGTTAATGGGGTTCACATTCGTTGCGGCCGTTGAAAGACAAACGGCCGAACAAGATAAATGGTTGCAATTTTTTTATTTTCGGTCAAATTGACCGATCGTTTGCGGAAATATATGAGACTGGGTCATACTGGTGGATTTTGTTTGGTTTAGACGGAGCATGATGGATAGATAAATTCTTTGGAGGTTTGTAATTGTCTTGTGTTTTTGGGGTCAGTGTACAAGTTGGAGGAAATTCTTTTAAGTTTGTCAAGTTTAATCAAGATGATAAATAGCTGAGCTGAATATTATTTACGTTCATTTATTATATGTTAGGTTTAACTAGAGTAGTTAAATGTGTATTCTTGTCACCGATGGTTTTGTATTCAAATTTGACGTGAGTCACTTTTGAAATATAAAAGAGTTGACTTTCGAACTGATGAAGATGCAGACGATGCGGCCATTCTATCAATCGGTAGAATCTCTGCAGATGTTGCTAAAAAAAAGATCCAAAACCCTCCAAATTTTATAGTAAAGTGTATTTCGAAGTTAAATGCTTATCTTCCCGCCTGGTCCAGATTTTGGTACTTGCAGTGTAAAGGCTGACTAGTATCATAAACTTAAGTTTATCTAGATACGTGCCTACGATCATGCCATAAGAGACACTAACAGAAACATAACTTTCTCGTTAATCCAAATCTAATTTGTATTTCACTTTGATTTCGACTACATGACCTGACCACCTTATGTCCAATTTGGAAGTCTACTTCTCATTACTAGTCTAGTCAATCTACCAAACGCCCAACTAACACCTGTCTAGCTTTGAATAACATACGCTCTCATGAATACCATGCTTTAGTTTGATAAACGGCTCACACCAGCGACTCTATATTATCCTTACTGACATCCGTTGCAATGTGATGCATAGTAAAAATCCGCTGATAAATTATGTGATTGACGTCAGAATCAGATCGGACATAGTGTGGGATTTTATTTTCGCCAATTACTCACAGTACAGCATATGAATAATAACTAATGTGTTACGTACACATATCCCCAATTACTGGTAAAATAAACTTCAAAAGTTGCCGCTCAAAAATTCATTAAAACCATTTCCTTCAAATCCATTCCCTTAAAAACGTCCATCAATCTTAGACTCAAACAAAAAGAGATACATTCTCGCTACTCCAGTTCCTGGCATAAGGCCCAACAATCACATTTCTCATTGCGTATTCTAAACCATAAATCAATAAATCACACAGCATACCCACCTCTCTAGGAAGCCTGACATGAATTTATAACCTCTCGTGGTGAAAAATAAAAAAAAAACAGTTCACCAATGCCGGATTGCCGATTCTGCTGCCATAATAGCCATCATGTTGAGCAGTCTAATTTTTTTAGTGGGTGTTTCCAACATCTGTTCCTTTCGAATGGTTAATTTCTTACCACTCACTTGCGGGTGGTAGTGGTATATTTTAGTATTGCTGGCGCTTGAGTGAAATGTGAAAGGAGCGCACACACGCGCGCTTAGCTCATACAAGAATGAGCACCTTCCGGTTGTCGATGTCAATTTAGTAGAAAATCGAGATCGAGGCTTTTGCAATAGACCATTGAGCTGCACATAAGAGTGGAAGTGAAACACAGTAGAGAAAGAAAAAAAAAAAAAAAACATGAAATTACCTGGGCAGTAATTGGAACCATGATGTGGAGAGGGAAGGAAAAATATAGAAAAGTGTGCGCAGACTTGAGCTTTTAAGTTGTAGCAATTAATTCGCGTTTTTGTGTTTTTTTTTTTCATTTCCTTCCTCCCTTGTTTACTGTTACAACATGGGTACAACGATCACTTACTTTAATGGTACCCATTTGAGACCGTCAGCGCTGGTATCTGTGCAATTTGGTTCTCCGGATATTGCTTGACGTGTTTAATGGAACTGAATGTAATGACATTTGTAATTAAGTCCGTTGCTGTTGTACGCACCTTTCCATGGGACATCTAGTAAATAGGGAACTGAGTAAATATATGTATATATACATATATATAGACATATACTGAGTCTGTTTTTTGTGATAGACACAAATTGGTTTTTGTCATTCGCGAAGGTATTCCGCTGGTAGATGCCAGTTTCTGTTAAATGCCTTCTTCCTCTTTTATTATATGTATCTTTTGAATATGAATGGAGAGCAAAAATAACTGCAACAGATTCTAGACGCTAAAATAATTTCAGGAAGGTATCCAAGTTTTTTCCAAGATTGGACTTGCGTACATACGTATATCAAGTGTTGGCTATAGCCATATGGTCGGCATGAACTCTAACAAAGAACAGATACCTATCAAAGAACACCTAGAGACGTATCGAAGGGCATATGTTATATAAGATCTGGATAGCTACAGTCTCAACAGCGGTAAGGTGTTAGAATAGTTTGAAATCCAAAGTGGGATACGACAGGGTTCCATATTTTCACCAGTGCATTTTTCGTTTGAGGAAACCCGACGAATGCAATAGACTATGAAATGACCAATTTTAAATAGGAGTTTGGACCTACGATACAAATTGGCTTACAATCTGGAAGGGCTGTAGATAAATATATTCAAAACAAAAGCTCTACCCTTTTCGAACTCTCACTCAGACGTTTCTGGGCGAACTCTCTGGGCAGAAGGTTGATAAGTATAAGCAAATAACAGCAGTTGTATAAAACTGAATATGAGCAGGATAATCTGCAAGAAAAATCTACTTTCCGAAAGACTTTTGAATCTGATCTGAGCCCAAGAAAATTGAAAGGCAATAAGCGGCTTTAAGCCATTCAAGTCGACTGGACCAGATAGTATTATAACTGCCGAACATTTAGGAAAGCGGACCTAATCCTTCCTTAGCCAACTGCGATTTTCAACAGTTCCCTATATTTGGTTCATATTTCCAAGCCATGGACGGAAAGTCAATGGTTTTTGTATCCAAAGCGGGTAAAAGTTCACACATTAACCCCAACGGTCTTATACCGTCATTTCTCCTAAAAACTTTAGAGAAATTGATAGATACATACGCTGCATTGTTAATCCTAATCTTCTGTCAACCTCTCAACATCCATATAGTACACGGATATCGGTTGAAACGGCCCTACACCTATTAGTAAGCCTTATTGAAAAATTTTTAGATTGCAAAGAATATAGTTTGGTAGTGTTCCTGGATATTGAGGGAGAGCTTAATCACGTCAAACCAGATGCAATTATAGGCGCACTATCGAACCTTGGAATTGAGATGTCGATTGGCGCACTGGTAAACAAGTTGCTTATAAAACAGGTTCATCAACTCAAAGTTGGGCGAAATTTCAGTTCCGTGGTGCGTCACTAGGAGTACACCACAATGAGGTGTGATCTTCTTTGGAACCTAGTGGTGCATGAACTGCTTCTAATCCTGGAAGGAGAAGGGTTCAAGATACTTCCCTATCCAGATGATGTTGCTATTGCTATCTCAGGAAAACACCTCAATACACTTAGGGATCTACTACAGAACGCCCTTTCTAAGCTCTCCAAATGGCTTAAAAAAGCTTCTTGGGAGTCAATCCTTAGAAAACCCAACTGGTTCTCTGTGCAAGGAAGTATACATTTCTCATCCTAGACAGTAAATTAAGCTGAAAACCCAACATCCTGGAGCGAGTTAAGAAAGCCTCTACGGGTCTGTACTGCAGTAAGAAAGCTCTTGGAAGTAAGTGGGGACTTCAGTCTCGAATTCCATATTCGTCTGGTGGACTGCGCTAGATAAAGCCATCCACTACAACTACCTCAGTCTTGTGCAAAGAATGGCATGTGTCTGCATTAGTGGAGCCCTGAGGACCACTCCAACTGCGGCTATGGACATACTGTTCCACATGGTTCCACTCGATATCCATTGCAAACAAGTGGCAGCAAATGCGGCTGTTCGCATGAAAGCAATTCTTTTGTGGACCAGTCTGCAAACTAGCCACTCGTCTGTTCTAAATAAATTAGAATTAATCCCAAAAGACACTGATTACACCCGAAACCAGCTCCTTTTCAACAAAAAGGAAACCTATATCGCTGTGGATCTGTTTGCCTCTAAATAGACTGGTCCAAGACGGAAACAGATGTAGGAAGAGGTATGTTCTCGCAAGATCTAAACTGCAAGATCTCCTTCCGCCTTCCCAATCTCGATAGCGGGTTCCCGGCGAAAATTGTGGTGATCGAGAAGGCCTTGTGGTGACTATCGGTGACCATCCAAAGCTACCCTTGACTGCCGCTTATCTGGCAGAACAATTCAAAATTTACCTAAGTTTGGTGCCGGTCTATAGCGACATTCCAGGAAATTGTATGGCCGATGAACTCGCTAGGCATGGCGCAACTCCAGAGAAGGAGAATCACGCCATGTCTCTCGTTACGTGTAAACTCCTCCTTAAGCAAAATGCGATAAACGTTACTAACCGCAGGTGGTCGCACTGCACCCCGCACTCTATCACGAAATAGATCTGGCCCAAGCTGGATCTCAAGCGCTCCAATAGTCTAATAAGACTAAAGAGATCCTTCATCAGCCCTTCATCAGTTGGTGTCACTACGGGACACTGCGTCATTGGGAGGAATGCCCTCAGGCTGGGTCTCCCGGCAAAAGATTTTTACAGAAGAGAAGAAACTTGACTAGCGTATTCGCGAATGGGTCTGACGAAGGTCATATAGTGTGATTTGGTAACGTAGGGGTCTTAAAATTCGAATTTGGCACTCGATGTGTTTTGAAAATTTGTGTTGTATACGAGTATCTCCGCAATGCATGCGGAAAGTGAATTGAACTCCATACATCCAACCAGACCTGTAAAATTCAAGTACAAGTAGCAGTACAAATACAATGACCTTGTAATTATGTTTTTTTTAAGTACAAGTACGATTCCTTGGTACTTGTACTAGACTTAAAAAGACTTAAGTACAATTCCAAAGTAATTAAGATCATATTTTCAAGTACTTCGAAGGAATTGCAAGTACAAGTACAAGTCCCGGTACTGGTATTTGAAAATTTTTAAGTTCAAGTACCAAGGAATTGTACTTGTACTTAAAAAAAAATAAGTACGAGGTAATTGTACTTAAGTTGTACTTAAGTCCAAAAATACTTGATTACCTTACAGGTATGCATCCAACCCATCACATAGAACTGTTGTTACAGTGCTAAGAGTAGGAAGGACTTCTCTACTAAATCTTCTCTTAGTTTACGATAGCTTGTATTACTATACGAGTACTTCCTGACATCCATGCATCAGCCGAATTAACCTTATGTCCACTAATGCGAGATGAGCTTTAACCATTTTTTGGTTGTACCCTGTTTCAATGCTCAACTGTCAAACAAAAATAACTTGCGGACTACACTGAAGAGAAAATTTCACATCGAGTGCCTAAACATGGCTGTATTTGTCAGGGTCTGCAAGAAGCTAGTACGAGAGCAATGTCCCATCAGCGCCAGAAGACGGAACATCCACTCAAACCTTAAGCAATTGCGGATCCCGGAATGTTTAGTCTAAAAAAAACAGTCTGCAATGTACCCCAGACAGTTAGGGAAGCCTCTCCACGGGAGCCAGTTAAGTAAGTAAGTAGTAACAGGTTGCGTAAACCACTTTATTACAGTTAATTTTATTTTTTATTACTAATGAAGTAAATTTCATCGAGTAAATCAAACCAGTAAAACTCATTAAATCATGATTTCAATAGCACCCTGATCAGTGTAACGTGAATCCACTACCTAGGCTTAGTTTTAGCCTAAAGCGGTTGTATACATCTTCATCGTTACATTTTGAAGAAAAAAAAAAAGAAGAAAATTTATTACGTCAAATTGCTAGATGCGCACCAGACCGATAGAAATGGGTTTAATAAATTTTGGAGTTTATTGCCCTCAACACCTAGCCATAGATACACAGATTGGCTGTGTATCCAACAAAAGTGCCGGAATTTATGTACGTATGTCCAATCGAACATAAAACAATCCAAACTCAGGCTGACCTTTTGATGAGCAGCGAAACATTTCCCACTTAAGCTCTAAGCCCGATGTAAACAATAAATCTTCCCATCCATCTGTTAGCTGCAAAATTTATAGTCCATGCACCAATTTCTGATTGAATAGCCAACAACAAACAAGAGTCAAAGTCCAATTAAATTGCAACCAGCAGACTCAATTTTGACCAAGTTAACGCAACGCTTTGTCTTCGGTCGAGGATTCGTATTATTTGATAAATGTAACGAAGTAACATTTGAGCCCGCTTTTCAATCACCCACTGAACGGCTTAAACAGACATTTATTTATCCTTTAAACAAAAGGTGCACAATGAAACCACAAATACCCAACAGGCGAATGCTAAAAACGGCAAAGAAACAACAAAACATCTAAGAAAGTCTTATTTACGATTATGCAACAGTGGACTTGATGGTAATACCGATGGTGATGGTGATGGCGGTGGTGGTGGTGGTGTTGGTGGCTTAGATGGTCGTCGGTGCTGGTCTGAGAGTTTGCTTGGCATATCAGCCGCATGACCAGTTGAGTTGAGTTTGGCTCCCCCTTTCGGCCCGCCTGAATGTCTAATCGACCAGACAGAACTTTCACTGCTTTAATATGCCAGCCAACATTTCAGCCTGCATATAAAAATAGATGGTGAATAAAATTAAATAAAAAAAAAAAAGATAAACAATTCCATAGCGAGACCGAAAAGTATGCGCCGCCGAGCTACTGGGAAAATGTGGCATTAATGGATTTTTAATTTGATTTCTGTTAATAATCTTGAAGTGGTCTTGAGTGAGCTGTAGGTTGCTCTGTGGATTGATTTGGCGTAGCGACTTTAAGGAAGATACGATACAAAGTGAGAATGGAATATGATCATGTTTTAAGACAACAAATTGGTGAGATGGATGTCTTTATCAAAATTCGAGTTAATTGCCAGATTGAAGACTGTGGAATAAATTACCATGTACCCAAGCCTCAGGAAATGTGACACAGAGCAGAAAGTCAATGCCTCTCAAGAAACGAAATGGCGACTATATGTGGATCTTAGAAACTCAGTTTTCGAAAGCTCGTCCAGTAGAAATAATACGAGCAAGACCAACACGTCGAGACATCGAAAGAAGCAGCTATCTGTTTCAGTTGACAGAAATAATTCCAAGTGCTTGTACCTTTTGGTTTCTTTGACACTCAAGGGAATTTTGGTAACACCTTAGATGAGGTCGTCAAATGAGTGGTAGATAGAAAAAGACCCAACCGAACAGTATAAGAATGGATAAACGAGCTGTGGGACCCAAGATCAGCACAAAACGCCCCTAAAAATTATCAAACAACATGATGTAGATGAATTCCTTGAGAAGGTAATCAACCAGGGCATCAACTGATAAACCTATCCTGATGGCATCGTCATGGCTGGTGGTCAAAGAAAGGTTTGAAAAAACTCTTTGTCACATCATCTGAAAAGGAACTCGAGAATTATGCTATCGTGGAATAAAAGAAAACATCAACATCACTGAAGTCAATCAAGCACTCGAGTATGACACTAACGACAATCAAAGACTTTAAGGAGCTTGAACTATACCTACATATGTATCTAGTAAATTCAGCTGGAAAAATGAACAGAAGATGTGTGCTCTTATCAAATGTCAGAGATGAACGGATAAGTCCTGAAGACTCACATCACGTAACCTAATACGCATGCTGTCATTGTGAAATCAACGATCACACATGTATCAAGAGCGGGGTGATATGGACTCTGGTCTAGTTACTCATACAATGAGAGAGAAATTCAATAAACAGAAACTTCCGACTGGATGCCGGTCCAAAAGGTGCTTCTCTCGTGTTTGAGGGTACAGCAGGAAAAGCAATTCTAAGAAGGGTTCTGGTATACATATACTCATCTAAGCCCGAAACAGTTCCCTCACTTAGACTTCCATACCTACCACGGCAGTGCGTTGCAAGCAGAAGTGTTAGCAATCGCAGAAGCGACACGAGAACTATCCACGAAACTTCACTCAAGAAAGATCAGTCAAGCCACTATGAAGGCCATCTCATCCACAGTCGAGAATCCAAACTTGTATAACGATGCCGTGAAGAACTCACAGGACTCTCAGCAAACCACGACGTTACACTCATTTGGGTTCTAGGATACAGCGACGGAAAAAAGGGTCCGTATAGGACTTGACAATGATCGTTACCCCTGTTATATCGCCCGATTTAGCTCTTGTTAAATCAAACATAGAGCAAACCTTCGCGAGCCTAGCGAATGAGAGACGGAACGTACTCTCATCTTGTCGCGTCTCCAGAAAACTTTGAAGAAAACATGACATTGCCAAAATCAAGCAAATTTTAGCCCTCAATAGACTTAACCTAGTGCTATTAACGGAGATTATTTCCGCCCACATCCTCCTGGCGGCACACCGACGAAGAATGCGACTAGACGCTGATTACCTCTGCCGAAGCTTTGGCGACACGGACGCAGAACAGAGCATATCTCACTTCCTACGCTAATACCCAAGCCTGTGTAGAACTAGAAAAACGGGCTTCAGCGAATACCACTTCAAAGATCTGGGCGAGCTGTCAGAAAAATTTAAAACTACCTCGAAGTTCGGGGCCTTCAGGACTTCAAAAAAGTGAATGCATTTACTGACTTCAAAGACTTCAACTGACTTCAAAGACTTCAAGTGACTTCAAAAAATTTAATGCATTCGCTGACTTCAATGACTTCAAATACTTCAAATGACTTCAACAAATTGAATACATTCAGTGACTTCAACTGACTTCAATGGATTGAATGCATTCAGTGAATGCTAGTGACTTCAAGGTGACTTGACTGAATGCAGAACAATCAAAAAGATTGCATTAGTTTTACAGCCCTGCTACCTACCTGAGAATAGCAACAAATTTGATACGATCCTTAAAAACCTGTCTCTAGCCAATACTTTTTATAATATACTTGATCTCAAGGGGTTATGAATATCTTTATACACGCGATACAGCGAAGATACACGCGAGCAGTAGCTGTTGTTTTATGCCAATGGATGACGTGAGGCTCTGCTAGAAGCCACCTCGGCACTAGATGTAATATTGCTTAATGCTGGGGTTGAGAACACTTTTACTAGAAATGGATTAGACTCTATAGTTGACATCAGCTTTGTAACTATATTCCTACCGAGAGGCGCCAGGTAAAGAATCAGTAATCAACGTATTTATAGCGACTATCTGACCAAAGAAAATAAATACTCTGGACGAAAACATTTTTACTCAGGTTTTTAGAGAGTCCTCAATAGATCCAGGAACAGGATATGCGATGTTACTAAACGAATTACTAGGGCTTGCGGAGTATCCATCCGTCCGGAAGACGTCAACCAAGACGTAGAACCCTAGAACCGAGAACGTGAAGTACGTTGTCGAGTCCTCGCTAGGGTCGGGCAACTACAAAGATAGTGAAAGATAGATTCTTTTTCGTTATTATTCCTGCAGCTATGGTTACAGAAAGTTTTATATAGGATACCAAGCTTGGTTGCCTGATCTCCTGTACTTAGAATAAGTTACAATTCTGGCAAAATATCTAGCCTCGATCTGTTTAGGAGCTACAGGTCAGCGACTTGTACTTAGAATAGGCTACAATTCTGGAAATATCTGGCCTCGATCTGCTTAGTACCTATAGGTCAGCGACTTGTACTTAGGAAAGCCTACAACACTGGAAATATCTGGCCTTGATCTGCTTAGTAGCTACAGATCAGCGACTTGTACTTAGAATAGGCTACAATTCTGGAAATATCTGGCCTCGATCTGCTTAGTAGCTGCAGAGGTCAGCTACTTGTACTTAGAATAGGCTACAATTCTGGAAATATCTGGCCTAGATTTGCTTAGTAGCTACAGGTCAGCGACTTGTACTTAGAATAGGCTACAATTCTGGAAATATCTGGCCTCGATCTGCTTAGTACCTATAGGTCAGCGACTTGTACTTAGAAAAGCCTACAACACTGGAAATATCTGGCCTTGATCTGCTTAGTAGCTACAGGTCAGCGACTTGTACTTAGAAAAGCCTACAACACTGGAAATATCTGGCCTTGATCTGCTTAGTAGCTACAGATCAGCGACTTGTACTTAGAATAGGCTACAATTCTGGAAATATCTGGCCTCGATCTGCTTAGTAGCTGCAGAGGTCAGCTACTTGTACTTAGAATAGGCTACAATTCTAGAAATATCTGGCCTCGATCTGCTTAGTAGCTCATTTGATTTTGGTTTGTTATATCTGGGCCATATCATTCTCCATATATACTCGAAGTTTGCCAGCCCTAGGAAGTGATAATGTACATATGTTAATTGCTGACCCTTGCCTGGCCAGCTCATTCGTTCCCTCAAAGTTTCTATGTCCTGGAACCCAGATGAGAGAGTTTTGATTGGACGCTTAGTTTGCTTAAATCATTCTGGCTTTGATCTACCAGTTTGGATGATGTGGTAACTTGGTTATAGCTTAATTACGATTAGCTATTGGGAAGTCATTCATTATATGACAGGCCTTGAGAATTGCATAAACCTCTGCCTGAAAGGCACTAACAGAATCTGATAAATGGAAGGAACGCAGTCCATTTTTTATCCATCCATATAAATGGCTAAATCCGAGTCTTTAAATCCTTTTTCCTTCTTCCATTCTGCTCTAATTGGGAAAAAAACTGAAGCGGACTTCCTGAAATTTAAGGGGATTTTTGTAGTCAGTCGAATACGGTAACCAAATCATTTGCTATCGTCTCCAGGACTTTACTATGGCCGTATGGTAGAGAGGTCCAATAGCCAGATTCTCGGAATTGGACTGCATCTCATAGGATTGTATCTTTGAAATGTAATTCGATAGGGATCAAGTGTAGGATCACAGTTAAAGGATCTCAAACCTCCTGTGACTCCTACGCAAATTGTTCTTTGGATTTTTTTGGTTTTATCGAGTTTATAGATCCACCTCAGGTAATTCAAGAGTCAATCCCACGATGTATGGAAATGATGTGGGGATAGAAAGTCACTCGGATTGAATGGCATACATCCTAAGGTAGTCATCAAAATAAATACAGAACCATTTGTGGAACTATATAACAAGTATCTAACAGAAGGGGTTTATGCAGAACACTCGAGAAAGCAACGTCTAGTGCTACTGCCTAAAGGGAATAAATTCCTAGATGAGCCCTTACCATATCTTCATACATACATGTCTACTAGAGACTAAGGATGTGAACATTGCAGATACAGTATGGAGCTCATAAATTTATAGTTTTTCGCCAAGACATGACTGCCAACTATCTCACGTGCCTCAATTTGAGTATCTCCATCTGGTTTCTCCCAATATCTCAAACTCCCCACATTGAGGATGTAAACACACCCCAAAAATTCCTTCCATTCTACTTCCATGATCACAAAACAAAAAATATTATGAACCGTCCATCATGCCCCAGACACACAACCCATTATCCCAATCAGGTTAAACAGAATCAAATGGTCTTCCAATTAAATTATTATGCACACAGTGTACCCAGACAGCGTTGACTACCACGCCAGCAGCGCTCTCTTAGCGATTCTCAAGACTTATCTATTTCAGAAATTTATGCACAATAAAACTGCAATAAATTATGAATTCAATTGCTATAGGTATGCGCTACAGTAATCACTAAAACTTGTCAATAAAAATAAAAATTCACCCAAAACCCCGAGTGTAGGATGTGGAATAACATAAAACTCTATGCAAAGTGTTCGACTATACAGCCATGGAACTGGCACATGTTGGAAATGCTCAAGACATGAGTAATAATAAAAATAATTGTTAGTGCACTTACCTCGGATAGAACCTCCTCCAATGCAAGACCATGTGTAGCATTTGGTTCACTGCGCACCGTCCACATACGCAATGAGTCCGTACCGTTTTTGAATAGACCATCGGTTGGTCGTAACGTTAAATTTAACACTTCACCGAACGCGCTAAAGGACACATTGTGCTCCTTGATCGCACTTAAATCTAAGCTCTTTAATTTTTCACTATAACTTAGGTCACTCACGCTATTCTCACTGCCGCCACCGATGTGGGCGCGGAGTTTTAATTCACTGTAATAGGGATTCTTACTGAGATCCTTTTTAACGTGATGTGTCTCTTTCGCGATAGTGGCACCGAGCCCATCTGCTGCGGGCAGATTGTTATTGTTGACGCTCCTACGACGACGTAACAGTTCGCCATTGTGTTCTGTTCCGAGATGGTTTAGTTGTACTAACTCGTAGTTGGGTACTGAGTCTACGCTATCCACGTGGAAGATCGATTGCAGTTGTTGGTGGGACATTTGTTTGTGGATCTGAAAATGAACAAAAAATAATAAATTGATTAGATTTTTGACTAAAATTGTCCTGATGGCAATAGAGTGAATGAACTTGTCAGTAGAGAGAATGGAAACAGGAATTTTAGAGACCGACCTTAAAGCTGTTTAATAGAATATTTGAAGTATCTACAGTCATATCTTGTCGATATTAGACATTTTTAAAAATCTTTACTACAGGGCTTTATATTTATTAGGAGGTCACTGATGTCTCAGGATGCTATAATATTTCATTATCGGTCTACATTAACATTTTTGAAGCTCAGGTCTATAAGAACTTCGAAGAGAGTCAATAAGAAAGTTCCAAAACTACGACTTGAGATGCACAACTCTTTAGAAGATGCTTTAAAACTTTGCACTACATTTGGGGTACTAGCGTCATTGTTGAAGGCTCTCTGGATGTTAATATCTAAAAAGTCCTTAAGGATAGTAAAAGAACAATTGAGAATAAGCCTAGATATGTACAACGGCCTAAGCATTATTACTTATTTGTCAGAAAAAAACTTGGAGCAACGAATCTGAGAACAATCTGTTGGGCAAAGGTTTTCGACTGGTTATGAGGAAAGTAAACGAGTGCTTGAGATTCTTTCTTAGGTCACCGAAGATCGTGGTAAACGTAGTCGTAGTTCTGTTGAAATAACAATGGAGATTGGACTTAGAAAATAAGAATGGAACCCCAGAGATATCACAACCTATTTTCATCGTTTTCGTTAAAAAAATCCTTTGAATCCTTGAAAAAAGGATGTTATCACGTTGTATATCAAAACCGCCTTAAATGCTGTGAATATTAAAATATCAATGCCAGATATTGTTGGACTCTTCTCAATATGTCATTCTGTATTATACCGATTCGGCGTACCACAAGTTTCCATTCTCAGTCCCCTACTGTTGAATCAAATGTACTGCGGTGTCGTTGAAATAAATGTCAAGAGGTTTTTCCAAGATAATAGACTTTGCAAGTGATATAACTTCTCCCATGGTAGCTATTCACTAAAAAGACGTAAAGCACGATAGTAACAAAGCAATTAGGACTACAACTAGCTAGACTGAAGTAGTGCTCATTAGCAGTAGAAAAGTAATAAATGCAATAAAAGCAAAACTCAGCAAACACGCCGTGGTCTCGAAACCACAGGTAAAGTTCTTTGGATAATCTATTCTAACATATGCCTTCCAGGACTAAAGGCCAGATGCAGGTCTAATAAATGGCCATCAAGATCATATGAGTATGCCTACAATTTTTGATGAAGTACTCAACCTATCTTTACTAGAAGAAGCTATGATGGTGGGATTCGGGGACGATATTGCGTAAATCGTGGTCGCCAAGCTGCTGAAGGAAGTATTTCGCATAATATCAGAAGATGCAGCCTATGCTATCGCAGGATTACTCCCAATTGACGTACTAGCTGAAGAATAGAACCAGGAACCTGTGTTAATAGACAGCGAAGTGCACCCATCAGAGAGAGCAATGAGCATGGCAAAATAGTAAGAACAATGAAGCGCATCAAGTAAAGACCGATGGACTTATTGCCTTATCTCACATCTTGAGACATGGACAAGCCGAAAACATGGTAAAGTGGACTTTAACACAATGCAGCTACTAAGTGGAAATGGATGTTTTCGAGCGTGTTTTCAAAGATTCAAAAACGATAATTGATGCTTTTGTCCATAGAGCATCCAAACGTAGGAAGATGTGGAACATGTGTTCTTTCACTGTCCGCGATTCGGAACCGAGAGGCAGTGCTTATACACTGAGCGAACTTTCCGTGCTCGATTTTTCGCCATCCCTATTGCTATTATTGTTTGAGATGGCTAACACATGTAAAGCGAATGGACACCAGTGCTCCGGCCCGTAGAGTCTTCGAATCCAACCCGGAGGGCCAACACAGTACAGAAAGACCTCGCCTTAGGTGCCGAGCACAAGTAGAAGGGAACCTCAACAAGTTTGGAGTGCGCAACTGGAGAGGCTTGTTAGTTGCAGTTGCCACCTAAGTAAGTAAGTAAGTATTTCTGTTACCAGTACTTTCCGGACCGTTCAGCCTCACTCATATGCACACGTATTAGGAGTTTTGAACAAATAGTTGCTTACACGTCCAAATATTTCCCTTTATCTTCATTTACTCCCATTTACGTCAACGTCGACCAGGAAGACTATATTATGAGACGATAAGACGCTTTTTTGATATATTTCAAGTATCCACTGGACTTTGGCTGTCAGATCTCAATGTAATTGTCCAATCCCAGAGTGCCATCATCCACTGGATGTACACTGCCATCATTAGACCTATCCTCACATATGGCTGTCTGGTCTGGTGGCCTGCTGCTATAAACCTGAACTCCGCCACAAGGATCTAACTTCTAGTGTGTATAGGTACGACCATCGTTATTAAAACGACACCAACCTCCGCCCTTGAAGTCATGCTCGGGGTATGGCCACTTGACACCTTCATCAACGAACTAACAGCAAAAATCGCCCTACGTCTCCGACAAACTTGGATGTTGAAAAGTAATCTAATCGGACACTGTACCATCGCCAAGTGGTCAAATGTTGATGATCTTTCGGACAACCTTAGAGTGCATCCATGGTGAACCAGCTTCTCGTTTACTAGCTTTCTGGCGAGACTTACCCTGTAATTCTAGCAGGTGATGTTCATAGTGAAAATCATGCCTGTACCGCCGGATTTTTTGTCAGTCAAGATCACAGAACTTTCAGGCCAAGAATTATTTTGCTAAAAACTGAAAGGAAGCGCTTTAAAGTTGGCTACCGGCGTCTACAAGAATTGAAAATTCATTCCGGTAAAAGTTGGTAAAAACCGCTTAAGGCTTGCTAAAGCAGGAAATGAGTTCACTATGGACGTCCCCATTCATCGCCGACTGTATTTTTAACCAACACGAACCGGCGGCGGCTGGAAAGGAAGAAGCTAGTTTAGTGACTACTGTTGCACGTACCCTTATGTATATATAACTCATTAGGACCTCAGCCTCAGCCTCAATCTCGAATTCAAATTTCCTTCTAGAGAAGGCTAGTTAAATGGTGATGTCATAAACACCACTTCCATATCCATCTTCACGGATGGGTCAAAAATAATTGAAGATACTGGCTCCAGAATATTCTCAGAGGAACCATCAATTGCTCTGTCCATAAAGCTCGAGAAACATGTGTGTGCAAGTACAAGTGTGTTCCACTCGGAAATTTATAGAATCACCGAGGCCTGTCGGGACAAGTAGACCACTCGGTTCTAAAACCCATTAGTCCAAAATTACTTCGGACTCTTACAACCTAGCCAACGTTAGGTGGCGTGCGCTCACCGAATGCCGGGTTTCAAGGAAACTATGCACCCAATATAACCAAAAAAGGACTAGAGAACTTCTATCGTCTAAACAGACCACAGCTGACTCTCCTCATAAGTATTCTCACAGGAAACAACTCA
Organism: Xylota sylvarum; assembly: GCA_905220385.1. Lineage (NCBI taxonomy): Eukaryota > Metazoa > Arthropoda > Insecta > Diptera > Syrphidae > Xylota > Xylota sylvarum. The sequence continues at coordinate 12,612,781 of LR999960.1, forward strand.
ATGACGGACCGTGTTAGAAAAATGAAAATTAGAACCACAAATCTATGCAGAAGCTGTGGCAACACAGAGGTACAAGAAGACTCAACACATTTCCTTTGCAAATGCTCAAGCCTCAACAGAACCAGATACTCAACCCTTGGAAAAGTATTTTTCATTGAAACACGCCACCTAAAACAACCTTAAAATTCATCACGAAAGCGGGTTGATTCCGGATGGCCACTCCTGCTATAAACTGATTGTAGGACTACATGGATTGTTCATTATTTTCAGGTATCTATCACCGGTCAACGTAATGTATCCATTGAGATTCGAGTCAGGCTGCATTCCTGTAGTTGCAGTCCCTACCCAACCTACCTACCTACCTAAGTAATTAATTAATTACAACGCAGCGGCGGAATAAACATCAGCTTCATATAGTATAATTCCCATGTAGACATGCTACAAAGAATGACTCTAAAAGGCCACTGCTACTTCAATGGTTTTAAAACCCTTAACTTGATGAGCAAGATTCTTCTGGTATGTGAAGAGCTGTCCTATAAGTCAAGTAATGCCAACTACCAACCACATTGACTCACTAAATTCGAGCAAAATACAGTTTTTTTTTCGAGTAAAGGGACAATTATGTTACAGCCAGAGGATCATTGAGAAAAGGACTAAGGTTTCTTGGATGCCAGAGAGCTAGATCAATAACTGGGTGTGGAGTTGCTATACAAATGGGGTGGAGTAGTAGCTAATGTATTAGAATGGTTAAAGGTTCAAAACACACATTCGCGTTCCGTGAACATCTAACAAACATCTGAGGATATAGCTGTCAGGGAAAAGTCCTTCGAAAACGGCATAAAACTTCAAGTTGCTTGCATAAAACATGCAAAACCTAAAGGTAGGCCTTGGGGTCTCTGGGCTTCCCATAATTTTATGCCATAAACAACTCAATACCTAATGAATGGAATCAATCACTCTTTAAACTCCACTGATCCCAGACACACTCAATAGATACTTAATCTTTCAATCTCTTACGTAAGCTGAGAACTTCAGTGGTTATGTACATGCCCATGGTCAATCATTACGAAAACTTCCGCAAAATTCTTTTAAAAAAAAAAGAACATGTCATATCGCTCTCGACAGGCCATTTCATAGCACTTATTCAATCAAAGCTCGCCGAAAACAACTTTTAATCTTAAATTTCATAATGAATTGCACTACAACTACCTCCGAGCTAAAAATTGCTCCATTTTACCCTCAACCAACTGGGACTGGGGACTGATAAACGAGTGCATTTGCCAAACTTATCGAACCGATTGATTATTTTATTACAATTTTCGGTCTCCATAATGACGAAATAAATTCTTTCCCTCAAGCGTTTTCCAACTTATAACGAGAAACATGAAATCCACCGCCAGCAGCAGAGCAGTGGCAGCAGCGATGACTATGTCCATACCAAACCACAACGACGACGACGACGACGACGACAATTTTTCCCCCATTAAGCGATTTTCAGTTTCGATTTCGGCTTAATGCCGGTTCACAGGGGAGCTAGGCCATACCATGGATTCCATTGTAACCGGCTGGGCTGCCCTCTTACGTGTCCAAATGAAAGTGACATTTGTTTTCGGCCAGAAGTAGTGCGCAATTATCAACCAGAAAATGGTATCATTTGGACTCGTAAACAAAGGTCCTCCTCGGTCTGCCTTTCGGACACAATGACTTGGCTCTCAATTGCAGCGAATTAACTTTATTGGCCGTGTATAGCCGTATCATGGTAACTTGATTATCAACTTTAACCCGAGTTTACTCTGAACAAAATGTGGTTTACCTTGTCTCTCTCATTCCCTCGAATACACTCCCATTCGCGCGCTCAAAGGTTTGACTTTTTTCTGCGCAATTTTTACTTCTGCGATTTACTTGCGATGTAATGCGTACTTAGGGAATTTCTGCACGCCATCGATATTGTTTGACTGATTTATGTATAGTCTGGTCTTCGATTGGCTATGAGACAGTTCAGAAAGCTTGATATAGATTCTCGAACAGTTCACCTGCCAAACAAGAATTATTACTTACGCATTTGTTTTTTTCTTGATGGTGGCTTGCTGGTTGGCAAAAGCGATTTGTTGGCACTTTGGACTAGTCACTAGTCGGGATCGAGTCAGGTTCAATTAACATGTTCTAGTAATAAAAATGTTTATGACACTAAACTCTGCAGGAATATTAAGTAATTGCGCGTGTGTTATAATTCGATATGCCACGATGCATGGTAATACATGGAATGCTGGAGTGGTCTTGTCATGTTATGTTCAATTACATCTAAATGAAGTTCTAAAGGATGGTGATATCCATTTTAAAATACTTGTCAACGTCACTAACTTAGAATTAAATGAAACAAATTACGGACACAAGTAGTTCATGGGGACAAGTGGTAATTTCAGACGTAGCACAATTTTTGTGAAGCCATCCGGCGCTAGAACGATGAAGATATTTATCGTATCTTTTGTACTTTTTTTGTTATCAAAAGATATCTATACCATACCACATTGTTAGGCGATTCATTTTGACCTATAGACATACCCAAAGATACTCTTTGGATTATCTAGGAGTCTTTCTGGTCCAGACCTCGGTGGTTCAACCAGTGGGAGGCCACATGATGCATCTTTATAAATGGTATATGAAGTTACCATATCTTGCAGTATTCGGTCTGTGCATAGAATTGTCTTTATAAAACAGAGAGAATACACAAAATTATCCTCAATATGTCTTCCGAATCTGTACAACAATCGGGAAACAAACATTGCATTGAAATCTGCAATCAGAAGGCCTCGCACATTTGCAGACATCTACAATACGCTTCGTGAAGATGTATTGTACATTGTACATTCCTTTATGCATGTTAGGCATCACAAAAAAAAATGCTGGAGCATATCATAAGCAACAAACTGAAGACAACGATCGATGACATAGAATGGCTCACAAAACGCATATAGAGATTCCGGAAGGCACGCTCCATGATCGACGATATCGATGAAGTTATTAACACCTACGAGAAAGGATACGATGGACATCAAAAAAGAAAAATTTCATCGATAAAAGGGTTCCGTACTATCTGCCGAAGACTATAGCCGACTATAGGGTCCTGATATACGAAACTATGGACCTATGTACATACCCAGTATAACGTCGAAAGTTGCGTACCTCAAGGCTTCGTACTAGGTATGTTACTGTTGTGGAACCTGATGTATGGTGACGGTCTTCGATAAAGAATTTGTGATGGTAACCAAATTTTCTGAGGAGTTTGAGGCTGCTTAACATTGATTACAATTGTATATGCATGCACATGCCTGTGAGAGTCATGGTAAAGACAGACTGAGTGAGACACTTGCAACAAATAGCTGATAAGACAACAAAAGCACTGGCAAGGATCATGCCAAATATTGGCGAAAAAAATCTGGGAGGAGACTGTTTTGTACAAGAGTTTCAGAATTGATAATGAAATGGTTCCAAATAAAGACCGAACACAAAATCAACTCCTTCAGAGTAGGAAAAGTCATTCGAACAATTTTATACAATGCGGCGAGTATAGTATCTAGCATAGTGTCAATCTTTGCAAAGGAAATGCAAGAGAATCTTCAGAGCAACTTCATGAACACAGGCACGTATTGCTATTCAGTTTCTACTTCAGGTAACAAGTTCGAAGGAATGGCAGCAGAGATAGAATCATTCTGATAAAAGGTATAACGGATTCCTAACACAAACGCTTGAATCAACAGAAAGCCGAGTTATACTCCTACACGTTGTATCCAAATGCTTATTGATAATAAATATCTTAGGGTTTGTCTTCATAGGTTTGGACCGATGACCAGTCTTATTGCCCAAACCGTAAAGACGTAGATATGGATCACGTTGTGTTCTATTGCATTAAACAGCATTACGATGCAGATGATGCGCATCAGAAATTAATTCTGAGGTGTTTGACGGAAGTCCCATGAGAATAAAGGGTAAGCAGTGCTCAAATCAGAAGGAAAACTTTCGTCGTGAAATTGTCGGTCCCCTTTGCTTTGACGGGCTATGGAGGAGGAGATTCAACGACGAACTATACGAGCTATACAGCGACATCGATCTAGTCACAAAATTACGTATTAGTCGTGTAAGATGGATAGGACATGTAGAGCGGATGAAGACAAATGCTTCGGCCCGTAGAGTCTTCGAATCTAGACACAGTAGAGGAAGACCTCGCCTTAGGTGGCGGACGCAAGTAGAAAGAGACCGGTTTGGAGTGCGCAACGAAAGGCAGTTAGCTATGGACTGGCTTAACTCGAGAGGCTTGTTATTACAGGCCCAGATTCACCCCGAAATGTAGCGCCACCTAAGAAGAAAAAGAAGTGCCCGGACCAGGCTCTCTGTATCGGGGCGATTTTCATAAAAGAAAGTTGTATTTGGTGGGAGATGATCTGAAGATAACAAGGGCGTAAATTTGGGGCTTCCTTATTCCTTAGCAAGCGATCGGTGCTTGTCAGCGATTGTGAAGCGAAATCTTTAAACCTATCAGTAGCTTTCGAAGTAAGCAAGTACCAAGTTGAAGCTCAATCAGGTCGCTATCTTGATAAAGTGCTTGCCTAAAATAGTCATCCCAATATCTCAAGCTTAGACTCATACTTATATATGTAGGCCCGAGCTTCTTGTACCACTAATTTTAAGATGATCATTCAAGAGACTAACATTTCAAGATTGAGAAACCTGCAAGGAGATCGAGTTCAGTTCTTAAGGTTCACTCCGAACCCTGCGTTATTTTGGTTTGCTTTTGAGCGCACAAAGATTTTGCTATGGTGTTCTTCTTGACACTGATGGATCAGTGTACTCCCGATGGTTGAGTACTATCACCATTGCTGTGGTTCATCGTAGTGGGTGGAGTGAGATAGTCCTGATTCTCGATAAAGAGGAATTCAGTGTGATAGCCTATGTGAGCGACATTGCAATAGCTATGTCCTGAAATGGAGCTTTCAGGCTCGAATTGTCCATTGGATATACGGCATTCATCAGACCTATCTTAATGTACAGAGTTCTAGTAGCCCGGTGGATGGCACTGGACAAAAAACAACTTTACACTGTCGCTTCCCGTTGACATCTTTAGAAAGCCGATGGCTGCCAAGGCAGGATTAAGACATAGGGAATCCTCACAGCTGGTTCGTTTTAATATGGGTCATGCTAGTGTTATAAGCGGCGATAATACTGTTCCTGTTAGATCGAACTACAACAAAAGTATGCTCCCAAGTCCCACTCAGATGCGATCAAGAGCTCAAGTGAAGACAAAATATAAGGAAGCATGCCCAAAAGGCCTGGAGACTGCATATGAGCAAACTAGCACATCAGTGCTATCCTATAAAGGTACTATGGCCCAATGTAAGGTTGCTATTATGCACTCCATGCACCCGGAGCAGATTCTGACGGACCACGAGATCCAGCTAGTGAGGATGAGCCTACTTGATTAAACCAACAAAAACTGTCCCATCTTAAGATTTGTAGCCACCTCAGGTAGAGACGGATGGTTATCGATCACCTGCCATGACACAGCAACCAAAAATTGGTTCATGTCTGTGGTAGGAAGAATCAAGCCATAGAAAAACGCAAACTTGCCTTTAACTCAGGGACAGGATGTTCCCAAGTTATTTACCTGCGTTGTCTTTGTCCCAGAAGCAGATAGTCTTACCAAGGACGTTTTCCTATCCCGGATCGCCAAACAAAACACTGGCGTAACTACTAAGAGCTAACGAGTCCTCAGGGTCACCAAGGAAAAGAGCGGAAGGGAAACCATCACATTTGCTGTGGAAGTGGTTTCCAAGGATTATATCCTAAGCCAGGTTTGTAAACTTTTTCTCAACTTGTCGCAGGTCCTGATTAGAATAAAAAGATCATCGAGACCAGTCCAGAGTAAAGAATCTGAAGCCAAAACTGAGGACAGAGAACCTGCTGATCCAAAGTTTAGTGCTAAGCAAAGACTGCTCGAAGCGAGGAAGGCAAATACACTTGGAGCTAATAAGGTACAAAAGAACCACCAGACAGCTGAACCAATCACATCTGGAGCTAGCAGCTCAGAGGCAATGGCTAAGGGAAAGCCTCAGAGGTCGAAGGTATCAGAAGACTTGTGTTCTTTATAAAGAATCCGATGCCAGATATAAAATCAGGATTTATTGGAAATCCGGACTAGTTCTGCATGAAACTGTGATAGAAATATTCATAGATTGATCCAGCGTTTGGTGCAGCTGCGTTTTGACAGCGTTTGGTGCAGCTGCGGAGATTTGTATCATCACACAAGTGCCAGGTGACCATATTCCAGTGGTATTTGGGCCAGATCTGCCTGGATATGACACAGTTACTTACCCCCTGACATCTGCTGTCAGCTTTTAATAGACAGTGCGCAAAGATTCTACCATTAAGGGTCCCCAGCGGGACATTCTCTGCTAGTTCATCAGCTCACTCATTTCCCTCAATAATGTTACTGTGACCCGCCAGCCGGCTAAACCTGGTATCAGAGGGTTGTCAAGTTAGCTCGAGTCCGTAGGACCTAAGAACCATGTATCTAAACCTGTTAACAACTAGAAAAGCTTGAGTTTTTACGCTGGTTTTTGCTCTAGATTGCAGAAACACCCAAAGTAAGTACATTTATTGAGTTTTCTAAGAAACCTGACCTATCTACATCGGTCCTATAATCGCCTATAGTCATATTTAAAACAAAAATACTATTAGCTCTAAAAAAAGAAACTTTTTATCTTCAAATGTCTTGAACCCAACAAAATGAATGTCACAAGTCACGACGAAGAAACAGCTTCAAATCTGAACTTGATGCCATGAGAAACAATTAAAAACCATATTTCACCACTAAACCTCAAAGCCAAAGAGCTGAGGTACGAGTACGAGGTACAACCAGCGAAATCTGTAAATCTGTGCCAAAAGCATAAAATTATGTTGCAATCATAAAAGTACACTTCTCATTCTAGTTGGCAGCCGTTACACACTGCCTGTTATCTGGACCACAAGACAATAAGCCACGAACCACAAATGGAAAAACTAATTAAAGAATAAATATCATTTAAGCGAACGATTTACCAGACGAACTGTGTAATCCCATCCGAGGTAAAGAATTCCTGCATTTAATTATGCATTCGGTTTGCAACCATTCCATTCTCGTGGTTCTAGATACTTCTACACAAAAAAAAAAACCGATTAAGACCGGATGACTGCTGGCGAGGTCGTTCGTGATCTCCCCGAAATTCTATATGGTAAGGTGGACGCCACGAAGCCTTGCTTCCTGCTCTGATGATCGTGATGATCGTTCTTGTATGATTTTGCAACACATAGAGTGCAAATTGTAGTAAACTATGTATCTCATGGTGTTTTATCTACACTTAATGGTGCTATGTGGTGGCACCTCATTATGGCTCGTTAGCGACCGTAATATTTGGTCGCCTTGAACTTTTCTCACGTTCCACGTTTCAAGTGTTGCTTTGGTTTTGGTTACCAATTGGCAGCACGGTGGAATATTTATTTTTATGAATAATTGTAGATCGATTTACCTGGTAGGTTCAACCGACAAGGTCAATTTAAATTGATTCTAGTTTGGCGACTTTTTTATGTTTGTCACCGTCTTGGAGTGGGTTTTGCTGTTAATGAATGGAATGTACTTTGTTGCAAAGTTGAATGGGAATGCGCGAGCAATTAAGAGAGAATGCTAAGAAAGATTACAGAAAGAAATAAGAACGTTTCAGAATATTACTATGTCTACCAATTAAGACGACTGTACTCGTACTATGTACGAGTAAACTGGGACAAGAAGTAGACTACCTCGAACTGGTTGCTTCGAGTCATTCCTGAAGATTGGATGGCACCTTTAGGGAGTACATATTGTTATAAATAAGGTAATGATTCATTTTTTGTATTTATTTTAATGACTCATTCAGGTTCTGAAATTCATTCGTTGCAGTAAAATGTATCGCATTAGTAAAATACAAAAGTTTTGCTCTTAAACCAACTTCAAGGTATACGACTTTGGGTGATCTTTCACAGTTCTTGGTTAGAGAAATACCAAGCATCATCGTTGACTACAAATCAGCCATGCGTTAAAATAGCAAATTATATTTCCCAATTGGTCGTGCTAATTCATGAAGTTTTATGAGCATATCAATGACTTTGCCAAGCAACAATGAGATAGTAGCAACAATCACATTAATTTCCACCAACTATACAAGGTTGTATGAAAAGGATCCAAAACGGCTAAACTTTGCCGACCTCTCCAATGAAGCGAATCAAAGTATATCGTGAAAAGTTTATTGAAGGTATAAAATTGGCGCTGGTAGCCTTCAAAGTTTTATTGGAGATCATTGTGATGGGCCTATGTGTTTTCACACCGAGAGGCACTCACAGATATCACAAGCTTGGTATATAGACTCGACACCTATAACATGGAATCTGAAGAACTTCTGAGAGTCCAGTTCCAGTATAGTCCTTAAGGGAGCGCACTGTCATTTTATCGTGTCTCCAGAAAACTCTGAACAAAACTTGACAATCCCAAAACCAACCCAATTTTGGCGGTTATTAGTAGCACCAATCTCAGGGTGGCCCACCGAAGAAGAATGCGACTAGACACTGATGACCACTACCAAGGCTGTGGCGAAACGGATGCAGAACAGAGCATATCTCACTTCCTATGCTAATACCCAAGCCTGTGAAGAACTAGGAAAACGAGCTTCGGTGAATACCACTTCGAAGATCTAGGCGAGCTGTCAGGAAACCCATCATTAACCATCCTAAAATTTATAACAATATCGGGGTAGTTCAGGGCCTCTCTGAAATTTCTTTCACTGACTTCAAAGACTTCAACTGACTTCAAAGACTTCAAGTGACTTAAAAAAATGTAATGCATTCACTGACTTCAATGACTTCAAAGACTTCAAATGAATTCCAAAAATTTAATGCATTCAGTGACTTCAACTGACTTCAATGGATTGAATGCATTCAGTGAATGCTAGTGACTTCAAGGTGACTTGACTGAATGTAGAACAATCAAAAAGATTGCATTAAGACTTCAACAAGACTTTTGACTTCAACACTTTGATTGGTGAAAATGATTGCTTCAATCATGACTTCAAACTGAATGCTGATTTATTTTTTCTAAGTTGAAGTCATTATTGAAGTCATTGAATTGAAACAAATCCACTTGAATTCTTAGTATGACTTCAAGGAATTCATTCCACAATGATTGCATTCTTTTACAGCCCTGCTACCTATCTAAGAATAGCAATAAATTTCATACGATCCTTAAAAACCTGTCCCTAGTCAATACTTAGAGGTAATTCTTTTTTTTTATAATGCACTTGGTCTCAAGGGGTTATGAACATCTTTATAGTGTTAAGATACACCCTGTTGGTTTATGCCAATGGATGATGCGAGGCTCTGCTAGAAGCTTAATATGGGCGACGACAGCACTTTTACCAGGAATGGAGTAGGTTCAGCAAACCACGACATTACACTTCTTTGGGTTCCAGGACACACCGGTATCCTAAATACTGGCAAACGAATTAGCAAGGAAGGATCTCACAATGGAGGCCGCATAGCTATTCCAAATCCACAATCGAACTTTTGTCTTATTTTAGGGGTTCACGACAGGGGTTCAAAATGGATTGGTGATCCGAGTTTTAGCTGCATATGCAGCCACCCCTTCTACCGTCTAGCTACCTATATCCAAAGAAAATACAATGAATGGTTATGGTCATTAGTTGAAGCTGACCTTCGATGGGAATGTACTTGGACTTACTACTTACTACTGCTTAGAAGGCCCATTGTGTTGGTGATGTGGAAGGTACCCACCTTCTTTATCATCATCTTCTTACTCTGAGAACCATTTACTCCTTTGTATAAAGTAACTAATCTTAGCAATGCAGTCGTTACTGAGATCGTTTAGATCATTGAATAGGTATCACCTAATGTAGCCTTTCTGATGGTGGGAAGTGCAGAGCACGTGCATGGAAGCTGCTACAGAAGTCGTTGTAGGGAATGCCCAATATTTGAATATGTCTTCCTATAGCACAGTGTTCAGTGAGGGTATTAAGTGTCTAGGAGAGAGTTCCTCTTACATTTTAGGAGTCCGATGGGCCTAGTATTATTTAAAGTCGGCGAAAGCAGGCTAGCGATATAACATTGGTCAAGTTGATGCCATCGATGATTAGCCTCACTCACTGCGTCGGCGTTGATAAGGTATTTAGCACAAGACGTTGGCGCCTCGATATCGGTGACACTTACACTATTTAAACCAGAGGAGCCTCATCTAGCCAGTTTGTCAGCCTCACAATTCCCTGGTATGATACAGTGATCTGGTACCCAGGAAAAGGAGAGGTTGTACTGTTCAACTATCTTGTTAAGAGATACGCGGCAGTCTTTCACTGCCTTGCATCTCGTTGTGTTGGATGCAAGGGATCTGATGGCTGCCTGACTGTCGATGTATATGACAATATCCGATGCTGATACTGCATCAACGAATGGCAATGACTTCGGCTTGAAAAACGCTGCATTAGATTGGAGAGGTGGATATTCAGGTCTTCTGAGAAAATTACAGCACCGACCTTGCCCTCGGTTCTGGACCCATCCGGAAAAATTGACAGCGATTCCTGATACAGGACATTCTGTTGTGTTCATTCAGTTTCTTTTGGTATTGAGAATTTGTAGCCCATATTGAAATTGTGTTCAGTGGGCATGTGGTCATAGCCCTGTAGAAGATGACAACGCATCGATAGTATTGTGGCATGCCAAGTATCTTGCTCCTTGCATTGTTTGGAGCTTCTTAGTTTTATTGCTGAGCAGGTAGCCAGTTGTTTGCTGGTGTAGTCAATTGGAAGTAAGTGGAGCATGGTTTGTAGCACTGCAGTGGGAGAGCTTCTCAGTGTGCACCAGTAATACTGAGACAAGCAAATCGTTGAATTCTTTTCAATAATAGTTAGGTTGGAATTTTACTTCAGGGCGGGCCACCAAACTATTACTCCATACATCAGGATCAGTTTTATTACCGAGGTGTATAGCCAGTGCATAATGTTTGGTTGTAGGTCCCAAGTGGCATCTACTGCCTTTTTGCACATGTATACGGTAGCCAGGGATTTTCTGGCACATTCGACTACGTTATTTCTCCAAAGAAACTTGTGGTAAAGCTTTAGACCTAGGTAACTGACACTACTTGAGAGGTTAGGAGAGGTGCCTCTTAGCTTTGGGATATTCAAGTCTGGGAGTTTATATTTTCTTGTGAACAGGTTCAGCTCAATCTTCGTCGAATTAATGGAGATACTACAGCTTTCTGTCCAGCTTATTAGTTTAAGGAGAGCAGACTGCATAACATTGACTAGTGTCTGTTACTAGTATAGAGGCGTGCGTCGTCCGCATAGGCAATGACTTTGCATCCAGTTTTTTCTATTTTTAGAAAGGTTTCCTTGAGTACTAGATTCCATAGTAGTGGAGACAAAAACCCCTCTTTGTGGGGTGCCTCAGTGCTGCTTCTGAAGGATGCAGTGATTATCCTGCTTTTAAGCATATGCTCTACAAACCGAAGGGCATTGGACCCTTCAATGTCTAGCAAAGACACTATTGTGAATTCCTTGATTGAGAGGGATTTCTCGATAGGTTGAAAGGTGGAGTGAAGGCCCATTTCAACAGATTTACTTTTCTGATAGGATTTTTGTGACGTGGATAGTAGGATGCTATCAATAGTGCCCTTAGTGTGTAAATCTACAGTTCTTTCCAGGATCTTGAAAAGAAAAGACATTATGCTGATTGGTCTAAGGTCTTTTGGGAGGGTATACGATGTTTTGAGTGCTTTGGGTATCAAGACCACTCTTATACATCGGTCCAGGCGGCCGGTATTGTTCCAAGCTCCATGCAACCCTTCAGAATACAGGACAGGTTATGCACTATTATGCTAAAGGCCATCTGGATTTGTGCCGAAATGGTTATACTGCTGGTAAGATTATGGACCAGATGGCGAAAATCTGGTTTTAATCGAAATATGTTCGAAAACAGAGTCCATGTCCGAAGACTTTCAACAGATTCCCAGCGTCGATTGATGGATAAGCCAATAGCACAGCAGGGAGACTTATATATATATATATCATTTACATTAGAAGTACGAGTATTGATCAGAAGAAAAGTGACAAAACTATCATCTGGCTCACAAAAGAGGTTAACTTCGGGCTTCTTCTGATGCAGGAAGAATTTCGAAGGGATTTACTGGCAACAACTGTGTTAAACAAAATAAGAACTATTCGGAAACTTATACCTGAAATGTACGTTTACTATTCCTATCAGATTCAAGTTACCATTAGCTAAGTTAATAATATTTTTTTTTTTTTTTTATAACTAGCTTGCGCTCAAGGGGTTATGATTACCCTTAAAGTGTTAAGACACAGCGCGAGCGGAAGTTTTTGAAGAAATGACCGATCTTCTAAACTTGAATTAAGTTGGAAAGTTTTGGAGAGACAGTTAATCCACCCACAAAAGGCTTAGAAACGCTTGGCACAAAACATGTCAAACTTCATTTGTCAAGGAGGCTTTCCCAAAGTAGTTGGTCTTTGCTTGCTCAAATATGAACGAAAATCCGGATCTGAACTGTACCTATCTTAATGTAATGAACACTCCTCTTTCCCTACCATCTATTCAACTTACACTCATTTCGAAATATAGTCCAAAGCCCTTGATACTCCATGTAAACAATAAGTTCAACATACCTTCAAGTAGCAATCAGCATTAATCACTGTCTGAACAAATTTTCTTTTATTTCATCCATTTCATGTGTAATCTTCTTAAAAATTGTTCCATCGTTAGCCAAAAACTAACTCTAATTACACAGCAGACAAGAAAAAAAAGGCTACACGCAAAGATACTGTCTCTGTTTGTGAAAAGACAATTGAAAACATTGTTTCGGTTCCACAAAATAGATTTGTTAATTGAGTACATCTCGGTGGTGTACAACACAACGACCGCCAATCATTACATGAAATCCGAGTGTTTTGTAAAAAAAAAAAAAATGTATATATTGTACGTGCGGTCATTGAAAACGGTTTCTCAAGGTTGCCGCATATAAGGCTTTTGGTTTTAGTTTTGATTATACAATTTTAGTGCTTTTTCGGCAGGCTTTTGTGTGGGGTCTCTGTAATCCATTGTTAAATGATTTTCAATTGATATGGTTTCTTATTGGATTATAGCCAATTGGGTCAAAAGTGTGGTAGTTAGGAGGCGATTAGTTGTCGGTAGGTCACGATTGTGTTATGCAGTTCGGCTACTTATTGTTTGGCATAAGTCCCACGTACTTTCCGGTTTACGAAATTGAATTTTATTTTTAGATTATGGTAATGCAATTGAGGTAGATAGGGAAGAAGTGGAACAGGCATTAAAGTGATAAAATTTTGACGGTGCACTTTATTTTCATTCACAAGAATGGGAGCTTTATTTTTTGTTTATACTATGACTCAGTTGATATGTACCAACCTACCCCAATTGAAGCCAATTAACCGCACGTTTTGTCCATATGACTTCAACGAAAAAAAAAGAAAATCTTGATCGGCTTTCAATTTAATCATATACTCTATCCCGATGGTTTGCATATGGTGACATGCATGCCAACTGCTTGATTATCCAAAGACAACGTCAAAATACTGCACTTCAACATATAAACAAACAAACAGCCGCGCGCCGGTCACTATGGCGACAACCACTACCACTACTCAATGCGCCGTCATCATTTAATGAAATGCTATTGAAAAGCTACACCACATATCATAATGCAAGAACCTCACCCGACCTTGGCCATAATATTTAAAACCCACACTCAGGCGAACCAATCTCGCGCCACTATTGATTGCAATTCGCTGTTTATATTATCGAACGGGAGGGGCATGTATGAAGATAACAAAATTTATAATAATCCACATGTATATGGTTGGTCATTGTGAATTGTGTATATGGCATCGATTGGTCATAATCATAATGCTAATATATGCAAACGATGTAAAAATTTTGTAATTGGATTCGAATCGGTCTGTGTTGAGGTTAAATTTCTAACCAATGAGACCATAGACTTTGGAAATTGGCGCTCTAAAGGTATAAATTTGAAATTCAAGTGAATTTTATATACATATACGTACATATATGTATATATGTATTTTTTGTATAATAAGTAAGCAATTTTTGCTTTTTGGTCACGGTCAATATTAATGGTTAGAAGATAGAAGAAAAAAAAAATATGAAAACAAGTTCTAGATTAAAGAGCAAATTATATTCTAAGGACGTCTACTTACATCTGGCATTGCAATACATGTTGAGTATATTGACCATAGTGTCAAAATAAATCCAATTATTTGTGTCATTTTGCTCTGAAAAATAAAGAAAAGAATAATATACGTTAGTTGTGATGGTAAATACAAATTAGAATCTGAATGGAAATATTTACATAAGATAAACAAAAGAGTTGACTTACGAACTGACGTCTTGTGGTAGAACTTTTCATAAGAATGACGCGAAGTCATTGAAATGTTAAATTAGATGAATTCATACATTTTCTTAATAAATCCACATATTGGTGTTTAAAAACAAAAAAGAATACAATTATTATGGTTGAGACTTGGTTCCCTTGAGCAGAGCTCGTTTCCCTCGCCTCAGATCAAACGAGGATACACTATATGCTCAAAGAGGTATACGACTGGTTTCTTTATTTTTCTTTACCAAAAAATACAGTATCTAGACCAACCTTAGCATAAAATAATAACAGCTATACATACTTATTAATAGTCAATTGAATTTCACTAGTCAATGAAACTGTACTAGTTTCAAATCCATCGACATTATTTACCTACAAGAGAAATTAAACACGAATCACGCCCCCTTTTGTTCATTTGCATAACGGAAGTTACACCTTAGACGTAAATGAATAAATAAATATTTTTTTTTAGTTGTGTATATTAGGTACAGTATCACGATTTGCCTGGAAACGAATAAATCCGTATTAGAATGGGTGACGCAGATTATCGATTCATGGACTTGGTCTTAGCTATAGGTGCAGCTATGACAGTTGTAAGACTCTTATGTAATTGTTGAATAGTTCGAGTTGGACAAGGCCACTACGATTGATAACGGAAATTGAATTCGAACATATGGTTTCTTTGGATTTGAATTTAGTTTCCATAGGGATACATACATAAATACGATGACAAAAGGAAATACCACGGATTTTAATACTTTATTGGAAGAAACTTTTATTAATGTGAGACATATGTGTTGTAGAAGTGACAAGCTATTTACTAAAATGTGATACAATGTAGATATATGGACTGAAATATCAGTCATCCGTCTAGTCAATCACTGATTTGTTGCTAAACGCATGCTAAGTACACATAATTTTTTTGACGACTTACGCAAAGAGCTTTTCGAAGATGCTGCTCCATACCGATTTTGAGAAGCTCTACGTTATTCTACAGAATCAATAGAAAATAGTTATGATCGGGAGATCGAACGTAGATACAAAGCTCAGCTTTCCTAAGGCATAATAGGTATGTCGACAGTCCAGCAGATTCTAAGCAAAACTAGTGACAATCTAGTTAGGATACCAGGCTATGTCTTTGACGGAGGCTATCTTTCTACATGATACTAAAAAATATTCAGAAAAAAGCAAAGAAGCTCAGAAAGCTATTTGTAGTTACCCCTCACTGTATCAGAACTAGTGGCCTTCATCGTACCAGTAATTACCCCCATCAGAACTATCACAAAGGAACAGAAATTAATCTACACAAGAAAGTTTAGAGTAGAAATATGAATATGTCAGTAAATATGGAAGGATATGGGCATCCCAGAATATAAATCTAATGCAAACACGAAGAATGAAATCACTAAACGAAGCAAGTTTTATAGGCTTTTACCACGCTTGTGGCCTTACACTGACGTAAGCTACGGTCATGTTAAGCTTCGTTTTATTAAAAAAGGAAACGTCATGGAACTGATGCTGCAAAATGTAACCAATTAGCATAAGATGATGATGTTGTCCTATCATTATGATTTTTAATGGATCACACTGTTCTGTATATTGGTTGGTGCTTGACTATAAAGGAAGACTGTAACCCTAAAAGGATTAAGAGAACAACATACAGAAATATATGCATGATTTGCAGAAATACCTTGTACATCAACCCCTCTTTAACGGCAAGTACACGGTTACCCAGCAGTACGTTATGTTATTACGAAGAGGAATATCCGGCACTATGTCAGTTTAGAAGACTTATGTTTTATAAAAAAATACATGCCTTAGTGGAACTCATACATACATATATTCCATTACTAAGAACATTAGGTTAAAGATCAAAAGCTCACTTTACCACCAAGTATTCACCCAAGCGGCCTTCCTAGATATAGAAGGAGCCTTCAAAAATGTAAAATCTGAATCAATATGACTAGTACTGCACCAAAAAAAACATTAACCCAGTAATCTCAGACTGGGTTGAATGCATGCACAAGATGAGACACATCAACTCAGAACTGGATGACTGGCAAGTACATGCACTGGCCTCAAAAAGGTCCTATCCCCTATACTATGAATACTACGAAATTTTAAAGAAACCAGAACGAAGTGGGGTCAAACTTATGGTGATTTTGTCATAATGGCGACAGGTAAGTTCGTACCCACCAATCCGAACTCAATACCCCACAGAAATAGGCGAAAAGATCTGGATTCAAAGTGAACCCTCTGAAAACCGAGGTTACTAACAAGAGCTGTATACTCGACCGTTAGCTGACTTGGAAAGAAAAGAGTTCAAAAAGGATAAGGAAGGTATCCATAGGCTTCTATACTTGCAGCCAAAACTTTGGTAAGAAATGGGGACCCAAGGCCGCCATCATCGACTGTATGTAAACAGTCATGTAAATAGTGCCCAGTACGGTGGCCCTCCTCAGATAAGATCACCTACCTCAAAGCACTGACGAGGATACAAAGATAAGCATATATAGGGACTACTTGGGTACCGAGACACATTATATCTCACCATACGACGACTTCAACCTAAATGTTAAAATAATCTTCCCCTCAAAAGAGAATTGGATAAACGGTAAGGATATCAACCAGAATAAAATCTCGATTTTCACGTAGGCTCTGGCATATACTCATCTGAACCAGAGATTCCTCGCTCACACAAACTTCCAAACCACGGCAGTGTGTTCCAAAAGTATTAGAACCGCTACTATCCACGAAACTCCACTCTACCGCCAAACTTGTGAAAAGATTCCTTGAAAAATTCGCAGCACTCTCGGCAAATCTCGGTTTTACACTTCCTTGAGTTTCTGGACAAACCGGTATCCTTGGATATGAAGTGGCAGACGAATTAGCAATAAAGGTGTCCGAATAGGACCTCACAATGGTCGTTATCTCTATTCTACCGTCCCTTGACCTTGTTAAATCTAACATAGGACAAGCCTTCGTGAGACTAGACAATGAGAGATGGAGCGCATTCTCTGGGATAAAACTATCTACACTATATAAAAAATCCTAACGCTTAATAGAACGAACTCTGCAGATACTGTGGGGATGCAGACACAGAAGCGAACACATCTCACTTACCATGCGTATGCCCAAGCCTGTGCAGAGTCATCCGCGACAGACTTAACAAGTACACCGAAGGAGACACTGGGCTTTCCAACCAACAATAAGGGTTCAGGAAGAAACGGAGCATCACCCATGCGATACAAGCAGTATGTGACATTGCACACGAAGCCATATCTGGCACCAGATGGAAAGGAGGAAAAAAGCAGTACTGCGCTGTAGTTACGCTCAACGTAAGAAATGCTTTCAACTCGGCCAGCTGGAACTTCATTATGAGAGCGCTGAGGAATATTCGAGTGCCAAACTACCTGCGCAAATAATCACAATTTATTTTGAGGATAGAACCCTCTTCTATAACACGGATGAAGGGTCGAAAAATTATAAAATTACAGAAGGGGTTTCACTGGGATCAGTACTAGGTCCTGCCCTATGGAACATTATGTATGATGGAGTACTACGCATGCGGAGACCAAGAAGAGTGGATATAATTGGATATGCCGATGACACCGCGGTGGCGGTAGTAGCTAAAACCCTAGAAAAGGTGACGCAAAACTGCAACAACACCATCAAAGACGTAAAGATATTACTTCGGTCACGAGGTCTGGAATTAGCGGACCATACAACTGAAGCTGTCTTCATAAGCAGCCGGAAGATAATTGACCGCTAGACCGTAGGCTCAACTTCAAAAAACACATTACGTACACAAGCGTGAAAGCTAACCGGGCTGTTGTCGCAATATTTAGGCTAATGCCAAATATTGGAGGACCCAGGCAGCTAATAATCAATCCTCATGTACGCAGCCCCTATATGGGCTCCGACAACAGCGACAAGTTCGTACATGACAAGTACTAACTCTGTGCATAGAAGAGCATCTCTCAGAGTATGCTGCGCATATAGAATGGTATTGGGGGAAGCAATAAGCAATAAGTAATAAACATGGAAACTTCCGGCAATTCCTTTACAAGTATGACATCGCAGGTGACCCATTCTATAGTCACTGTAAAGGTAAAGTCCAAAGTGCCGAGCACGTCTTGCTGGAATGCAAACAATACGAAGCAGCCAGAAATATTGTACAAGGAGACTGCTATCGTATATGCTATCAATGAGGGAAGCATGGGACACCGCCAATAGTATCATTGCAAGCATCATGCAGGAACTACGGCGGGAAAATCAAACACCGAGAGCCCAAAACGAAAAAAACCCCGGATCATAAGAAGGAGTAGACATGTCAAAATCTGCCCCTACGAAGGTATGCCTTGACCGGCGGCGCAGTAGGGGGAATCAGAATAGGGTTAGAAGGGGTGTTTTAGCCACGTAAATATCCAGGAGCATGGAGTCTGGCATAATTCGTAGCACGGGCTTACGAGTTTACATAAAGCATTTCACCCCTCCAGTGCATCAAAAAAACAAAAAAAAGCCTATGCAGAACTAGGAAAATGCCCTTCGCCAAGTACCACTTCGGAGACCTGGGTAACCGGTCAGGAAATCTACCATTAACCATCTTAAAATTTATAAACAATTCGGCTTTGTTCAGTTAAGCCGCTTAGCTATACATTAGTTACAATCGAACTTTAGTCTTCCCTTCCCCTCCACGACAGGGGTTCACAATGGATTCATTGGCGATTCGAGAGTTAGCTTCATATGCAGATACCCCTCCTATCTACCTACCTACCTACCTAAGGACTCACTCCATAATGTGGAGAAAATGCAGACAACATTAAACATGTGTTCCTTAAATGCCCTCGTTTTGAATCGCTAAGAGAAACACTGGGAAGTGAAGTTGGTCCATCTCCAACTCCAGATGGTATAGTCGAGCACATGATCCAATCACAGAAGAAGTGGAATGATGGATGAAATCTCAGAAATAATATACACTGATTCCCACTTCCCAGCGTAAAAAAAAAGATGATGGAATTTATCTTTAAGGCCTTTGATCAGTGTGAGCCAAATAGGTAGGGTTGCATTTAAATGTAAGCAGATGTTAGACCATGTAAGCTGAAACTATAACTGGTTGGCGATGTAACCAGTTCTTCACCCGAATCTACACCGAACTACATTAAGGTCCAAAGTCCTCGACCAAAAGAGAATGGATTCACTTTCAATAACCAGCTGTAATACATACACTGTGTTGCTAAGCAGTTAAGCCAAAGTCAGTTCCCTACAGATAAGTATCTAATATGCAAATCTCAAAGGTTCCTTTTGTTACACTATAATTTAAAAGTAAAATCAATGCTAATAAACAAGACCATACCTACCTATTTCAATCCTATTATTAGACCAGTCTTACCAACAAAAAAAAAAAAAACAAATAGCTTTGCAAAAAAAAAACCCCCCACAGCTTCGAGATGTAACTAACACAGTTCCTTTTATAACGAAACAAAATTTATGTTTAAATAATTTATTAACCTACAAGATTCACATTCATTTGAATAATTTTCGTAACAATAAATGTTATTATCGAAAATAGAAAACTTGTTATACCAAATTGTTTATAAATTCACACCACTTATGAGAATAACTTAAAAAAAATTACAATAAACACGCTATATGCAAAAAAAAAAAATAAAATAAAAATATATTTGCTACCAGAAAATAGATTTAATTAATCATAATCAAACTAATGACGGAGGCTGGCCCACTATAACCCACACCCGCGCTATTCATAAATGGTATCTTATCTGAAAAAAAAAACATTTTGCCAACAAGTCTATTTTTCTCAAGAAAATCATATGCTCGACCGTGACATGTTAACAAGACTCTTTTGTTGTACGTACACATATAAATATGATTTTTTTTTTCAAGAACAACTCTATTCGAAGTTTGCTCTCAATTTTATTATTTTTTTTTTTATAAATTAATTTGTATAGACAACAGACGCCGCCGCCGCCAACAAACGCCAAATGGGCTTGACGTTTTGTTATGTACTCTTTTGATATCGATGTCAAATGCCTTTAATTGTTGATTTGTTGTTCTCTAACTGTGGCTTGCATGCATAGCATATATTACAAACAGAATTTATTTAAAAAAAAAAAAAAGGCCAAGTTATATAAGAATAAAATGTATGAAACTGAAAAAGTGGTCTCGGTCTGTGTGTTATGAAAGATAAAATTAGCACCCGCAATGTTACATCGAAGATATTCATAATTAACACCATTTTTAATGGGTTTTGTTGTTTAAACATATGTATGTATCTATGTATCTATAGAGGTTTATTTGATTAGTTGGTTGAAGATGTAAAAATGTATGGATGCATGTCAACCGAAAAAATGTAACGTTGCATCAAAAATTCAAGTTTTAGATGATGCCACACTGGTGTTACGATTAATGACGAAGCTAAGGTGGGCATACATATATTTTATTTCACGGTTTGACAGTGATTTAGGACTTTCAAAAAGTTGAGTTATTAATAATTTTATGCAACATGGGGGCAGATATTTGTTTTTTAAATAAAATAAAACCAGCTCTGATGTAACTTTGATTAGGTAAGCTTCGAAAAAGAATGGCTTGTGAAGGGTTTTGGTTTTTATTAAGAGCGCACTGTTTTTTTTTGTTAAATAAGACTGGTTGTATTTAGAGATACATATAAGCAAAAAACTATTTTTAGTTAAATAGAAATGACATCATTCGAATGTCCTCCATCCACCAAAGACGCTGCCAGACTCAGGAAAGTTCTACCAAAGGTTCAAACAGTTCCGGGATTCCTCAAAAAAGCAGATGGCTCCTGGACGGACTCCTGTTCTGATACCTTAAAAGAACTCATCTACACCCATTTCTCGAGCTGCTCCTTCACCAACTCCAACCCACAGAGAGGGTCAGCAGTTTAGAAACACATACGACCGCTGAAATAATTGACGAAAAGAAAGTAACATTGTCCATTGGAACCTTCTCCTCCTTGACGGGATTATCCCCATGATGTTACAAAGCTCAAAGACTTTTTCCGTTCCATAGGTCACAAAGATTTTCACAGGTTGCTTAAGCTGCACATATGTACCCAAATCATGGAGAGAAATTAACGTCATTTTTATACCCAACGCAGGAAAGCCCAACCACACCCCTGCAAAGTATTTTAGGCGGATCAGTCTAACTTTCTTACTACTCAAAATCTTAGAAAGAATATTAGAAATACACATTCGCTCCAAACTTAACCCAAGGGACATCTCACCAGCATGGCTATATGAAGGACCGATCAGTAGAGACATTGCTACCCGAGGTGGTTACAATCATCGAAAAATTGCACAAAGAATTTACACTAGCAGCATTCCTAGACCTTGAAGGGGCCTTTAACAATCTAAACCTGAAATCAGTCAGATTAGCACTAGACCAGATCAATCCTACCCTATCAGATTGGATTGAAAGTATGCTCAATGCATGAAACATCAAATCAGAACTGAGTAGTAGCCAACCTCAAGTAGCTTAGCACCACTACTCTGGAATCTAGTGAGCAACGAAATACTAATTAGATTAGACCAAAACGGGGACGGTTAGCAGATGTTGCCCGCAAGGAGGAGTTATATTCTCACCTAATCTGTTGAATATAACTGTGGACTCTCTCCTGAAAAGACTTGAAGAGATTGGCATCCACACTGTGGGATATGCCGACGATATCATCACAGCAGATACCATGAGAAATGCTCTCAGAATGCTGGAGCGGTGGTAACAAGGGCTCTCCATTAATGCCGAAAAGACAGATCTAATCATCTTCACAAGGAAGAGGAGAGATCTGGAATTTTAGTCCTTGACACTTTTCGGATCGGAACTATGTACATGTGACCAAGAAGGTTAAGTATCTGGGTGTATACCTAGATGCTAGACTAACTTGGAACTTCCATGTGGAAGAGAAGATCAGAAAGGCAAAAAGGGTGCTTCATCAGTGCAAACGGGTATGTGGACAAAGGTGGGGAATCTCACCAAGGTCAGTATACTGGATGTGTACGATGGTAGTTGGACCGATGATCACATATGCGTCAATGGCAAAAAGCCACCCAGAAAACTGTGAAGAAGCTAAAATAGGGTCGAATGTCTGGCAAGTTTAGGAATCGCCGGTGCAATACGTACGACACCAACATGCGAAATGGAAGTGATCCTAGGTATTCTAACGCTGGACTTATTTATTAAGAAAGCGGCGTTTGCATCGGGATGCCAACTTTCACTGGCGCGGTACTATCTACGGTCATAGGCAAATCCTGGATCTCGTGAAAAACGAGATTAGGGAGTTGAATAAGCCCATGGATGGAATAAAGAGAATACGTGTTACCAAAAGGTATCTTATCGAGGATGGAACACGGGTAAGAAGATTGGTGATATAATCATCTTTACGGATGGTTCCATGGTGGATGGCAGAGCAGGGGCAGGTATCTTCTCAGAAGAATTGAAACTAGCCTGTCATATTAGTCTGGATAAATATACCTCAGTCTATCAAGCCGAGATGATTGCTCTGTTGCATGCGCTGAATCACCTGAAAGAGGGTCAGGTTGCGGGTAGAAACGTTATTATAGCACTGGACAATCAACCAGCGATTAGACGCATAGAGCAAACAGATATCAATACATCACTGGCATTGGAATGTGTTCAAAAACTCAATGAGTGTTCGTCTTGAAATGAGATGACGCTGCTCTGGGTGAGAGGGCACGTAGGGACTGAGGGCAACGAAAAGGCGGACTCTCTAGCAAAGCAAGGGTCAACTTTGGAGTTCTTTGATCCGGAACCATTCGCTGCAATTGGCAGAGGGATGGTAGAACACCAGATTGGGGAGCTATTAGGTAGAAACCCAGAGGATGAACCAGATTTCTCTTACATAAACAGATGCTAACGTTGGCACGAGGAATCAAAGCCAGAGAAGAACTGTGGAGAAATCCAGAAAGACTCTCCGGCTAAGATGGATCGTGGAAGAGAGACGAAAAGGAAGCCAACACTGTGATCTGGTTCGTATTCTCTCTCAAATATATATATATATGTATATCAGTTCGCAGCTGGACAACGCATCGGCTAGAAGACTTGTTAGTTGCCGTACTATAGAACTTTGAGAGGAAATATAAAGTTTAGCTTATTGACGCTCCTACGATTAATAGCACCAGTCTCTCTTTTAAAACTAATGCAAAATACTTGGGTCTCATTTTGGACAGGAAGCTAAATTGGAAAACCAATCTAATTGAACGCGTAAAAAAGATAACTGTGGCACTATACTCCTGTAAAAAGGCCATATGCCATAGTCCATAGCTAGGGTTTTCAACCTCATGTCATACGCTGGATATACGTATCCGTTATCAGGCCTATACTACTGTATGACGTGATTGTTGTCTGATTGAAGGTGCAAAGATCTGCATATACTTCTCCCTCAGCGGCGATAGGCATTATGCTCCACCTGCTCTTCTTAGATATTCATGGCAAGCAATTGTCTGCGAGTGCGGTTATCCGATTCAAAGCCTCCTCACAGTGGTCTGTGGTCTATCATAAGGTCCACTCCTCGATCACTGATCTCTTAAATTTTAGCCTAGCTCTCTCCTGGGGACAATTTAGTCCGCTTCCACACGGACGGCTGCAATATTGATGAGGGGTGTGTTGTGGTGTCTTCTTCGCCTCCCAGATCATTGTAGCGTTTTTCAGGTGAAAATCATGGCGATCAAGGAAGCCTTACCCTGGCCGATGTGTAATGCAATATCTGTCAGGGATATTAGCATTTTCATTGACACTCAAGCGGCAATCAAATCCCTAGAATCGTGCTCTTTCACTTCAAACTGCCATTTGTCTCTTCTGGAGATGACTGAGCAGTTGAACATTCACATATGCTGGGTGCCAGTCCACAGAGATATTGCAAGGCTGACGAGCTCGCCAGAGATGGTACCTAAGTAAGTAAGTAAGTAAGTAAGTAAGTAAGTAAGTAAGTAAGTAAGTAAGTAAGTAAGTAAGTAAGTAAAACTGGACGCTTTTAGCAAAATCAACTGTAGCTGAGAACATCTCTCTACTTGCAACATTTCAAGACAGATCTGACCCAGGCTTGGTTTGAAACGTAGTGCTGAATTGGTCAGCTAAGCAAACTGGCGTCATCGGTTTATAAAAAGCTCCGGTTGTTTTAATTAGTCCCAGGTAGCCAAATGGTGCGATCCATGGCATCACAATGGACCTATATTAGTCTAAGTTCGTTTCCTAGACAGCCACTAAACCTTCAACTTGCTCTCCTTCCTCACAGAAAAAAAAACTTCACTTTTGAGCTTTCTACTTTAATGATCTTGGTGGTCTTGTTAGAACTGACATTAGGAATCTACTACGCTTCATTGAAAAGTCCAGCTGGTTCTACGAGTAGGTATGAAGAAGTATACTATCCATATGGTATCACGATGAACATATCGCTGATCTAAGTATGCTGGCCAAAACTGAACCTAACCTAAGAATCGAATCTTAGCGACACGCCATTATGTAGTCTTAAGGCGCCTCTCTAAACGGCATATGTTTGCCACTCCTTAAAACAGTTTATAAACAAGAGTCTTAATTTTGTAAACCGCGATTCTGCGGTTTTCCCTATCCATGTCGTAACTCTAGCAAAATTGATTTTGATTAATTGATTTCAATTTTTAGTTGAATAAGGTGTTCATTATCATTATCAGCATGGTCCGTCGGTTGTATCCAAATTTTTATCTAACATCATAAATTTGAATTTGAACTCAAAAATGCTACTGTATGTGTAATCACATCCATCAATAGCCACTCACTCGTTTTTAATCAAATGATTAACTGAGCAAAATTATACTCAGGTGCGTAGGCCAACCATCAGCCTCAGTCGGGGTATCAGGTAGCAAAATAAATCCACTTTACCTACATATGCTGTGGGTTGTTGCTTTACCATCGCGCCCGAGCCAACGCTCATTTGCATAACAATTCACAGAGGAATTGTTTCTCTAATTGATTTATAAATTACATAATTAATAATTATTATGTTTACTGGTGCGCACTGCACTTAGGCGTGAGCACCGAAAAACGAAAGAACTACCGAACCTGAGACCATTTACTCAAAAGATAAGCTGAACTCATTCGATCCACCGAGCGTTTTTGGATGCCTGTCAGTATGTTCGAAATATGATGTAACACCGATTAAGGTGATGGTGACTTTCATTTCGATCAGTGTATCGATCAGGTGCTTATGACGAAAGACCGATCGAGATTATAAGGAAGGAATGAGGTGTCTCTCTCCCTCTGAAGATCAGTTTCCAAATTTGTCATTGCAAAAATAAATGTGTGTCATAAAATTGGTATTCAAATATTTTAATGCGTGATCGTAGTAAATTCCTGTCATATATTAAAATTAAGTCTTAAACTAAAATAATTAAAAACTTGAAGAAACGATGACATTATGATAAGTAAGTCATAAAGTTGTGGGTTGCGAAGGTATGGACAGACAGTTTCAAGGTTAAGCAATAAGAAGTTGTCGTGATGTGGAAGATATCTTGGACACACATGATGAACATGATTGCGAGATTTATTTCAAAAAACATAGCGAGACTATCAGCAAGTGCCGTCTACGATAGTTTGGTAAAGTTGCCGCAAGACGTAAAGACAGACAATCGTTGTCTTGGGTTGTATTGAGTCATGTATCTATACCTATTTTATGCAGATGCAAGATAGTCTAGATATGATCAGTTTTTGGGCACTTCTGGTAGTCATAGACAGGCCACGTTGAAAGAGTTGTTTTTGTGTAGACATTGAAGTTGCATGTATAGGTTTCAGCAGCTTCAACACCAGATGAAGAATTGAATGCTAGAACAATGGACTCCATCTAAATATTGAATACTCCGGGATTTACCTATAGATTCCCTTACATCAAACATTGTGTCTTGGCAGCACTATGGCGACAAGATTGTTTTAACCAGATTCCGGGCTAGAATAAGGAGCGTGACGATAATACAGTATTACGCCCCAAACAAAACTTGCGGCTGAAGATGCAGAAGACAATTTCTACAACCACCTGAGTACAGTCACAAACGCATTAACGAATGAAGACATCGTTATCGTGATGGGAGACCTTAATGCCGACGATTCGACGAGGCAGTATAAAGTCACAGGCGGCGTTCCTCAAGGCTGCGTACTAGGTCTGCTACTGTGGAATCTAATGTACGGTGACGTTCTTAGACTTGGAATCCTGAGTTTTTCCAAAATAATTGGCTTCGCCGACGACATAGCAATCGTTGTAGTGCTCAAACTCCTTGAGAAGTTGGAGCAAGACTGCAATGAACTTATCGGAATGAGTCTACAACTTGTAGAAGAAAATACAGACGTAGTGCTCATCAGCAGCAGTCGAATCATGGAGACTAGAAGAGTAATAGTGGACGATCACGTTACAGTTTCCAAACCAGAATTGAAGTACCTTGGGATCAGTTTAGACGCAATGCTAACCCTTAACCAACATCTGCAGCATACAGCTATAAAGGCAGCAAAGGCAAAGGCTGTCAAATATCAGCGGACCAAAGCAAAAGAAGAGTTTGCTCTTAGTTAGAGTTGTGGCATCTATAATGCGCTACGGCTCCCATATATGGGATGGTGCCATGAAGACGACATCATACAGAAAGAAGACTGAGACAGCTTACAAAATCTCCTATGACACTGAATGTATAGTGGCTGGCATGGTACCAATAGACACTCTTGCTAAAGAAGCGCAACGGAAATACCTTGCCACCAGGACAACGACTTTAGCGACGAGCGGAAGTGATACTGAGGTACCACCAAGAACAATTCTGGAAGAATGAGAGGAGAGATGGTATCACCCTGATAAAGTTAGGTGGACACACAGATTGATCCCCAATATAGACGCTTGGATTAATAAGAATCATGGGGAGCTGAATTTCTACTTGACCCAGATCCTTACTGGTCATGGATGCTTCAGAGACTACCTGCATAGGTTTGGCCACGAAGACAAGACTTATATTGCCCAACGTGCACGAAAGCAGTGGAAGATGCCATTGTCCATGATATCATGACGAACGCCACCTATTGAGAACATAACCCCAGTTATGTTCAGTTGCAGTTAGCGACAAATATTATAAAGGAGTAGCGAAGGCAGGAGCGACAATGAGATAAAGCGCAGTAGACTGTCTATACGAATGAGCCGAGTACCTATGGCTGAAGTCCCCCTCATGATCAAATGCTTGGCGGCAGTGCCGCAAAGACTAGGAGTAGGAGCAAAGGTGGGTTTAGTGGGTGGAAATCACCACCCACCAACCACCTTCTAACTCAAAAAAAAGACTAGAATGTCCAGGTAGGCATCGAGAACCAAGGGCTCAGACATGTGGTGGGTAAACAATGTCTCGGAAAGCGGAGTCTTGTCATTGGAGGCACCGTGTTTGACCACAAAGCCTGGCGGACCTCCGTTTTAAATGTGCAAACATCATGGACGTCCGGTTGACAACCACGTCCGCCAACCATCTAAGAACATTGGTATTTTGTGAAAAATGTGTTCACCTCTGGAGTGAAGATTTTGTTGAAAGACCGCAAGGAGGGCAGATCACATGTCTTTCAGGAGAGACCTGGAGACTCATCGGGAAAAGAAAAGCACTAAGAGCTCATATTGCAGGAATCCCAGCAGTAGGAAGGAACAAGTTGTGGGGGTAATAGGTTGACAGACGGTTCTCTGTTCGTTTCGGATGAGGATCAACTCAAGAGATAGGAAGCGTATTTCGCTAATTCTAAATCATGTATTCGCCAGCGATATAAAACCGAGTCAAAATGAGCTGCCCGATGTAACAATTTCCCGTATCCTCACCTCATTCCCAAGCAAAAATGAGGTCACTGCGGTGATTAAAGCAATTGATAATAACAAAGCACCCCCAACAGCATTTGGCTCCTATATCCACTACTTAGAGGAGAAGGTCTGGGAATCTGAATCTTTCCCGAAGAGTGGAAAAACGAATCTCCATCAACCTTCCTAAGAATGGAAGTCTCATGGCGTGCGAGACCTGGAGAGAACTTTGTGTGATGTCTGCAGTTGTCAAAATAATAGCAAAAACAATTCTTAAACGAATAAAGGTTCACCTTGAAGAGACTGTCAACCCTAGGCAAGCTGGTTTCCAGTCTGGATCCTCTTGTTTCGATCACATCAACAGCCTGCGGACCAATATCGAGCAGTGTGTCAAATTTTGATCAGCGCTTCACCTGATGTTCATCGTTTTCGAAAAGACATTCGATAGTGTTAACAGGGAATTTATTTGGCTCGCCTTGCCCATGAGGTACCTTACCAGATCAGCTTACAGCTATTGTTAAGGCCACATATGACTTTTCGAAATGTCACGTTTGCCAAAGGAAAACTGTCAAAGGAATTCGAAATCAAGGATGCATTCTTTCACCGATATTATTCCTATTGGTAATAAGTGATATGCTCCGCGCTGCTCCAAGAACGGGCCCAGGAGGACCGCTCGACTACGCTGATTAAGTCAGTCAACGTTTTTGGAATTAACTCATCATCATAGCATTGTAGGACAAGGAGAGGATAGAGTGTTTCTAAGACCTTGTGAGTATCGTCTCGATCGAAGGTGGAACTGCACAAGATATAGTCAACCGAAGCTAAAAACTCTGCGTTTGGTATTTTGCCCAAGATATGGAAAGAAGCCAAAGAGCAGCTGTTCCGATCAAAATTGAGTCCATGCTACGACAATTATATGGGTGTAGAACCTAGAAAATTTCCAGCACTATCACAAGAAAGTTCCTGAATTGGTGTCTACGAAATAGCTTGCCGATCTTCTGGCCTCCTCCTCCATGAATGAATGGTTGTGGAGCCTATAACCATTACATTTTAAGGGAAGGAGGTGGCAGTATACTTCTGTAGACAATGGTAGTCATCTAATGTCAACGGATGTCGCTGGTACACAATCGTTCGAAAGCCAATGAGAACATTATCAGCTGTTCTTGCGAATCTACACCATGAGACCGATAGTCGTATTTTCGTGTAAGATGGGTCTTTCAAAAACCATGCATAGATGGTAGCATCGATACACACATATGTACATTTCAAAAAGGCGACACAGTGGAGTCACAGCAGTAGGTAGAAGTAGGAAGAAGTTGGGCAGTGTTACTATATATTTCTAGAAACCACTCATGTTGGTACGTAGACGTAGTGAAGGCGCTAAGACCCACAAGAAAATATAGAACCTTAGTGACTCAGTATACATCAAGAATTGTATCTTTAATTCGGTATGTGTCAACCCAAGATTTAACCTTTTTCAAAATTAAATTTCCATTAAATTTCAAAAGCCTACCTATAAATAGAAAAAATTTACATTTCAAATCATACGTTATACCAAACTATCTTATTTTATTCACTGAATATTTGTTATAAAATTAAATTAAATCCATTCAACACGAGTTTGAATCTTGAAACAATAAGTTAATGCCCTCAGTATCTCTGACATCACCAGGTTAGAAAAAAAACAAAAACAAAAATTAACAACCTAACCAACCAATTTGAAAGTTGAATAATAGTACAAACTTGTAGATAGGCATTTTAGCGTTAATTGGCAAAAGAGTCAAGATATAAAAAATGTTCATGAATTAATTAATAGTAATTGGCATTTGTTTGGCTGTTTCTTGTATCTTTTCTATGTTACATTGTGCTTGAGCTTGAAATACATGTGCTTATGTTGTTTTCTAATAGAGATTAAGAAATTCGTGAAAGTACTTACAATCTTATTGGATGTAGCAGATAGCAGACAGGACAGTGATGAAGGTTGAAGATACTGATTATCTTTTTTACGTTAACATGTTTGTCCTTGATTGGACCCTCATAACGCTCAAACTACGTCATGAAATACATATTTCACGTGACCTCTGTTACTTACTTTGTCGTAGCAGTTAACCATCTACTGAACAAAGGGCCTAATCAATGACCATAATTTGCGATGCCTTTTCTGTCGCTGTATGAAGGAAGAGTAGGTCAATTATGACTAAGTGTTGAAGAACAATGAAAATCGAAGTGACAACCCAATGATGGCTTAAAGATATACATAAGTGTGTCACTAAAGTGGCATCAAAGACACCTTCACGGAGATCTTTTCATATGGTAATAGTTTTTAGAAGGTTTTATGCTGGCAATATGGGAAATATCAACTTATTTTAAAGCCGAATGGTTGTGGACAATGTCCCACAAGACATAGTATATACATAGATTTGAAATCGGTGATCGTATACCTTCATATTCTGTTTACAAACGGTAGAGCTAGATATGTACATATATCTTGTATAATAAAGCTGAAACCCGGTGTAAGATGTGTTTAGTCGTCAAATTCTAATTCTAAAACCGAGATTTATAGTCTTATAAGCCATCGAACCTTTAAGCCCAGATTTGAAGAATAATGCAAAGCGTTAACTGCAGGCTTAAGGTTATTAATGTAACTATGATCCTCTACGGGACTACCTACCTTACCGCGCTGTTGGGGCTTAGTACAGTCAAAGACTCTCGGCAACTACCTCCTCAGAGGAGACCAAAGCCAAAAGATAGTCATATCCGCTCCAAAATCAACTACCTCCAACAACCCGATCGGTACTTCCGCCATCTTCACCTTCTGCAACTTGACCCCTCCTATGGGCTGAATCAAGTTGTCATATGAGACGCGCCGATGGTTAACCTGGCTGGGGCACCAAATGCTCAATCGCGAACGGAATACCTGGCGACCTTAAATACTGTGTAGATGGCCCAACCCTTCCCTAGCTACTCGTGGAACTCAAAAATTAACTCAAACGCAAACAGATCGGAGAAAAACAACGAAAATCATAACAAAACAAAAAACAAAAATACCAACGAAAATATTATATCATCCGACGAAGTGTATGAAGACTATCTTCTCCATTGACACAGAGTTCGACACTCAGGGAGAGAAATTGCCAGAAGAAAGGAGGATCCTAGAAGAGGATAACTACCAATCCTGCACGAGCTCCGACTGCGATGTTACTGCGATTCATGTCGGCACACCAGGAAGAGCCACTTGCAAAGAAGCAAGCACCTCTATGTCCCCTGACAATATCCAAATGATGAAGGGCAGTTCTTTTAAGAGTTCCAATCAGCGTCCCTCTGCTAACCTAGGTTCAGGCCCATTGACTGACCTTTAGAAGCTAGTTGTCGGAAGAGGAAAAAAGGTAGAATAATGCCAGGCAAACCAATCGTAGAATGAACAAGGCTGATTGAACAAGCCTCAATGCTAGAGACCGAAACCGCCTACAAAGGACCCAAAAACTTCCATCCCTAGCAGGTAAGACCAGAGACCGTGGGTCGGCAACCGCCACTATTGCGATACACCCACCAACCAAGCAAGTCATTAAAACACCTAAGAACCCACGCATTCTGAGGCCACTTGTTGGGTTCACACCTTTGGCAGAGCGCCGTCTAGCTCCCAGAACTTCTGCAGCCAACCCGCAAAGACACAAGGAAGGGAATCGATATCTCTAGATCGAGGAAAGATGCAATAAATGCGGTCCCACTGAAAGAACCAGGAGGAACGAGTTCGAAAAGAGGCAGTCACAACAACACCACTTCTCCTCCCTCAGCCACAACACCCAAGAAACCCTCGCTGAAATTATTGAAGATAACCTAAAGGTAGCTGTCGTCAACGAAAACAGCTAAGAGCAAAAGTTCACAGACGAACAGTAGGCGGTAGTGGAAGTGTCGCTGATCGAAGCATGATCAGAGCAACCAGCGGCTCTTTCGGTGCTATTCGGACAGTTGACCTCAATCTAGGGCTTTCGCAATGTAGAATGCCAGGATTAGTTTACTCTGAATTGGCTCAAGGAAATAGTCGGGAATTTGGCAGCGCCAGGATCAGACAAGGTTATCCGGAAAGGACAACGGTCCTACGAGACTGAATGCGAAGATCAATATTCCGCGTCAAATTACTTTTAAAGATATCTTGAGGAACTACTGCGCAGACTTAACTCCGAATTTCTAACTGAGGACTGGAAGGTGATGAAGATGGGAGCTTCCGCTGAAAAGAGCCAAGAAGCCATCACCACGCTGAACCAAGAGACGATGGATATGCTCGTTCCAGATGCTATAAGATACGCATCGGTATCAACATGGTAAGGATTAGACCTGTGGGAATGGAAGCGTCCTCTGAAAAGAGCCAAGAAACCATCATCATGCTGAACCAAGAGACGATGGATATGCTTCCGGCCAGAGGCTATAAGATATGTATCGGTATCAACATGGTAAGGATTAGACCTCTGGCGGAAAGGAAAGGTGCGACGGCAACGTCGGATAAAAACCCTTATGATGAAGATTGGCCAAATTAACCATCATCATTGCAAGCTGGACAGCGCCAACGTCCAATTTCCTAACTTAGGTGGCACTGCAGTTCAGGGTGAATCTGGGCCTCAACCAATAAGCCAACCTCCAACATCAACACAAATAAAAAAAAGTATTGACATAGCTCAGTTCAGGAACCCTGTAACAGTGGTGGCAGGATCTGCTTCGGCGGTATTCAGCGAAACGAACGGGTGGATTTAGTAATAAAGGGGTTCGAACAAAACATGACAATGGTCGTTAGCTCTGTTCTACCGCCCATAGCTCTTGTTAAATCCAGTATAGAGTAGGCCCTTTCAAGACTAGCTCGCAGAGCGGATTCTCATCTTGGCATGAATCTCTGGACAAAATATGACAATTCCAAGACCAAGACCAAGCAAATTTTAGCGCTAAACAGACTCCACCTAGCGGTCTTCACGGGGATCATTACAGGCCACAGTCTATTGGGGGTCCACCAAAGAAGAATGCGACTAGACGTTGACCTCTTCGGAGGCTGTAGCGACACGGCCGCAGAAGAGAGCACATCTCACTTCTTGTGCGAATGCCCAAGCCTGCGCAGAACTAGGAAAACTGCCCTCGGCAAACACCATTTAGAAGACCTGGGCGACTTCTCAGGAATGCCCCGATTAATCATCCTGAAATTTATAACAATGTCGGGTTAATTCAGGAAGGCCACTTAGCTATCCCAAAGCTATAGACCAACTTATGTCTTAATTTTAGATTATCCACTATAGGCAATGGACCCATTTTTGATTCGAGTGCTGGTTGCATGTGGAGCCCACCCCTTCTATCCATCTGCTTAAGTATCATGTTTCGACGATGAAGTTCTTACAAGAAGACCTTGAACGTAGTGTACTGAATATCAAAATGCCTGCCCGGCATTGAACATATGTACATCATTTGGATTCATAAGGAAGATACAACTGAATCAGATACAAAGGACTGGTCTCGACAGTAGAACTTTAGAAGCAGATCTCTCGTCCGAGCCAGATAAAGCCGAAATGAGTTATCAACATACCAGGTCTTGAAGTAGAAGAAGTTTATGTCAAGTATACCCGAAGGAGTAGTTTTGTTTTGATTGAGAATTTATATCAAGTGAACCTCCAAGAACTGCAAGCGACAAGACACAATTCTCAGTTCAAATACCAAGCCTTCCAAATGCACTGAAGTTGGTTTTAAAAACTTGTTAAACGCAGTAAAGCGTAAAATTATTTAAAATTAACTTATAATTTGCCCTGGGCACTGGCTGTCACTGGGTTTCCACTAAAGTCTTACATAATGTAGAGACAGACAACTCATTGACTCATTCCTACTTTATTGTAAAGTTAAAGTACTGACAGGCACGTTTGTCTTTGTTTGCGTTACAATGACAGTCGACTCTTCAATAATGCATTAACTAGAGAGAGACTCGCAAATTGTTGTAAAAAAAACATGAACAAATATTTACATGTAATCAAATTCATTGTCTTCTTGTTTTTGGCTGAAGTAATAAAGTTGGAAGATCACTATCCGACTGGTATAACGCTTCGTTGGTTGTCCTTCAGAAGGCACCTCTTTTTCTTGCACATTTCTCAGTTCAACCAGTGGAACCTACAAATACAATTTAATTGATTTTATTGCAAAAATACAATCTATTGTTGTAGTTTCCAAAAATTTGTCCACTATAGCTAACGAACGTTGCATAATGCGTGAGTTGTTGGCTTTGACCAGTCTTTCGAGTGTTAAGGAGCTGGTGCAGGTCATATTTTCAGTTGTAAATCATCATCACTCTATGGAAAGATACCATCCGTGCCACTCCAATATCTCAACGGAATGCAAACTGTTTCATAACCACTCTCGTACAAATTGGTTTATAATTAAATAATTACTACCAACTGGTACACATAAACCATTCGGAACCGATTGGAAACTACAAACACCTTTTTCAATGTGCGATTGCGTTGCCATGGCTCGTTGAACCTGCCTGCTTCTCTCACCAAATCTATGCAAAAAAATAATAATATGAACGCGTAACACTACTATGTATAGTTAGCAACAACCAGAAGTAAGTCTTTCCAATGCAGAACGTCAAAAGATACCCTCTCTCTCGCCTCGCACTTGATGAATGTCAAACAATAAGGCAAACTTACCGTCTACACGTCTGCCTCCACAAAGCCGGTAATGTACACTTTGCGATGCAACGACATGTACTACGCTTTTGGTTTCGAAAGGGAAATTACAAATGCATTCAAGATACTCTCGTACTCACTCACATTCACTCAAGTCAGATACACAGATACTAACAGAAACTATCGGAACCAACCGACCTGGCTAGAGCGACTCGAGTGTAATTTCCACTTTCGATTTCATTAGCCGCTTAACACGGAATCGGAAGAACACACTAAACATAATAATTATTATTATTACGTTGTTGTTGTCTGAAGTAATTTTTTCTATAAAATTTATTCAAAACAAAAAATTCGAAAAAAACCAAAATATTTCAAGCAAACCAGAGCAACAGCAATTTGTTTTCAAAGAGTAGGTACTTAGGACTTGAGACAGAAATCCGACTTGGATTTCCAATAAAACCGATGAAGCGTTGAATATTTTATCTTGTCTGGTGTTGATGGTATAATTGCTACATTTTCCAGTCGATTTTGATCAATGAAAGTGCTTTTGCGTTATGATAGATACTTGCTCGAGGGAGCAAACCCACAGAAAAAGATACAAAGTAACTCGACTTTATTTGATTAGGAAATTTATCGTTTTTTTTTTTTTTTTAAGTTTTGTTCGTTTTTTTGAGCGATTTTTGTGGTTTTGATTTTGATTTTTTTCGATCTGAGCCAGTGTGACGAGTTGGACTACTTCCTTAAGGTAAAAGTTTTTGCGCAAGATACTTGTCTATAGAGAATGAGTATGTAATTAAAATAACCCCCTCTTCCTTATGGAGATTTGAATTTTGTTGCCAAAGATGCCTGTGTAGCTGGAAATGTGATTTTCGTTGTCGGATGTAGAAGGGTTTGCGCTTGACGTGGTTGTAGATACTTGTCTGAAGAGATTGCTTCCGTTTCCGACTTACGGATGGATAGTTGCAAAGTAGGTAATGTGGTTCACTGTAAACCTCTGCTAGGGAGAAAGTAGAAAATCGGTACGTGTTGATTAGATTATGAACTAAAGTGTCAGTGGGGAGGTTTTAAGGTGTGTAAAGGAGAGTATGAGTTACAAACCAGGGAAAAATGTGGACAGTCTAGTTTATAACCACTTAAACAAATAAATATATCACTATTCGAGTCTCAAATAAGCTGTCAGAAGATTCCTGAATACACAACAGTTGTCCTGCCACCTTTATCTGCAATGAAAGCACTTAAGAAAAAAAAGGGAATGTGGCTTAATGACATTCTGCTTTATTCTATCATATGAGTGAAACTCCCAACAGAAGAAAAGCCAACAGAATAAAGGTTCTCCTAGGAGGACGCATAAGTAGCCACACTAAGACCATTCAAGGTTCATTGTGGTACCACATGGATCTAAAGTCCCCATAAGTATACCCTTTAAAATAGCAGGAGGTAAATATAATGCATTGAAGGCTATTGATGTTAGTGTTAACCGCCTAAATGCAATCTTCTGCGAACGGAAAGAACTTCGCACCTACAAATGAGGTGGAGTATTATTTTCACCTTTTCTTTGTCCATCCAGCTTTTACAAAAGTCATTACCTACGAAGAATGCAGTGTCTCATAATGATACCTATTATGATTGGTATGAGCGACCTTTTCTGTCTAATTAGACAATTGGAGCGCTTTTGATCCAGCTCCGGCCAGATCTGTCTAGCAATGAGGCACATGGTTCACAGCATTGAGCTTGAGCAACAATTTAGCTATAGCAAGAGGCACGCTGATAGTCGCTTTATCCGGTAAAATCGATAATGTTGTACCCTGCCTGGCGAGTTCGGCGGCTATAGAATTACCTGCAATATCACTGTGTGCATCCAAATGTGGTGAATGTGGAATTGTTCAGTCACATTCTTAAGAGACAGCCGACAATTTTAGCAGTTTTTGAAGTCTATGTAAAAGATTCCAGAAATTTGGGCGCAGATATCCCGATTAGGTAATACATTGTACTTCAACCACAATAAGGCCTCCTTGATTGCTATGATCTCCGCCTGGAAGACGTTACAGTGATTGAGGTGAGGTGGAAAGACTTCTTTGAAGAAGACACCTCCTTGTACTCCCGATTCTGTTTTTGATCGGTCCGTATAGAAACATATGGATCCCAAGTTTTGTAGCTACAGATCCTTCTCCCAATCAACTCTTGAGGGGGATACGTATTTCAAAATTCTTATCGAACAGAAGTTGTGGAAGTACATAGTCGGTGTTTTGTGGAATGAATTGAAGATTGCTTAAAACAGAAGAATGTTCAGTACTTAGACTAAACCACTGAGCTTTCAACCGAGTTAATCCAAAAGCTGCTGGTTTACTTGGTATACTTAGATATCTAAAGGTGGCAAGCGAAGCAGAATATTCAGAGCCGCTTTGGGAGCGGTTCTTAGTGTTCTACTGATGAGTAGACAAGCCGACCTTTGTATTCGGCTAAGATGAGTTAGATGAGTCAGACGGTCACTCCATACGTTAGTATAAGCCTGATGACGGAAACATAGGTCCAGTATGTAAAATGTGGCTATAATCCCCGTGTATTTCCTATCGCTTTCTTACACTAGTACAGGGATGTAGCGGCTTTCTTTATACGTTCAAGGATATTGAGTTTCCAGCTTATCAAGTATGTGACCCAAATATTTTACTTTGTCGGCAAGTATCAAGCTAATGTCACAAAAAATGTTTGAAGATTCTACGGAATTAAAATCTTTTCTAGTAAAAAGGAGAAGTTCTGTTTTTTGGGGCATGATACTGAACCCACATCCCTTAGTCCATTTAGAGAACTTGAGGAGAGCATTTTGCAAAGATCTCTGAGCGTATTTAGGTGTTGTTTAGACGAAGCAGCTATAGTAAGGTGTTGTTCGCATAAGCAATTACATTATAACCTTCATCTTCCAGGCTTAAAAGTTCACGCACCGACAGGTTCCAAAGAAAAGGAGAGCCCCTACTTACGAACATTTAAACTTCGACATATTCGTTTTGAGTTAACAACTCTATATCTTAAGTAACTTTTCATTCCTAAGTGACGAAGTGACATCCTACGCAACTGCTTATTTGGACCTCTACTATTTTTGATCGTAATCATTAACGTTCTTCGAGTAGATTTCACGGTGAATATTAGTGGTATCCAAAGAACAATGAGACAGTTGGAGGATGATTATTTGCTTTCGAACAGTTCTGAAAGCCAATGCAATCAATTTAGGGTAAGGGAGAAATATGGCTAGAAAAAGCTTTTTGTAAACAATCCTGAAGAATACATAAGTCAGGGATTTTAACACATTTTTAACAGATGGAGTCGTCTATAATTTCGACCAACGCACGGTGGCCCTAAACCAGTAATGGAACCTACACAGAACATAACTGAAACTGAATAGCTGAAACTTCAAGCTAAGAGCACTTAAAACCTATACAACAAGTGTAAACACAGAGTGCAAAATCCCCTCCTACTCTCAGGATTTAGATAGTGATAGTGTAGGTTGCAAATGTAACTCGGTGTGATGAGTTGGAAAGCTGGGCTAAACAAAAGCCATCACGTCCTTGTGCTATTTATTGATTTTAGCAAACCTTTAGATACTCTGAAACACAAAAAGCTATTGGAAAGTGTCAGTAGAAATGGCTTGATAGGAGTACTGGCTAACTGACTTAGGAGCTATCTGAATAACAAATAGATAAAAGTCAAGGTGTCGGATACAGTGAGCAAAGAAAAACTAAACGAATATGGTGTACCACAAGGTTCCAAATTCCGTTTATACTGTTTACGAACAAAATTTTGCGATTTTTTAAACAATGTACTGCTTATTCCTATGCCGATGACATTGCAATCATAGTAAAACACTCGCACTTACATTCTGTCGTGGAAATATTGCAAATTTAATTTAACGCTGTCTCCAACTGGTGTCATGATAACGGATTAGTTATAAATGCATCCAAAACGAGGGTGCTCCATCCAAGCGAGAGGAAACTGTCCGGATTTATCACCGAAATGACTGACCTACACTATTAACCAACAATGAACTAAGTCATTGTAGTCGGAGTAACCATCGACGAGCATTTCCTGTGGCGTGAGCATATAAGTGTCTTACGTCTTCAACTAAAGAGTACTATTTTTGCAATGGTGTATCTCAAGCGATACTCCAATCTTGAAGTGTAAAAGCAGATGTACTATTCTCTAGCTGAGTCGCGAATAAGATACGGGATCCTGAACTGGGGAAACGCGGCAAAATCTCATTTGGACAAAATATCCAACCTACAACATCGTCTTATTAAAATTGTTAGATCTAATAATTCATATCTTAAAGTTTTAGATGTCAAAGCGATCTTCTAGATGATAACATTGTTGCATTACAAGAATGACCAGTGTTTTCTGCAACCTATACGTCACAAGCTAAACACAAGAAAAACAAAAAAAAGTTCGCTTTACGTATCCATACCAGAAGGGCATCGTGCTGAGCTCGCATCAACGTTGCGACTCGAATATTAAATGCGAGTCTAGTCTAGCTTAGTGTAGTATAGTATAGGTTAAGAGTGTTTAGTGAATTTAATAGAGTAGTAGTAAATGTAGTTTTACACAAGTAGACCTATCAAAACTTACGGGTATATGAGTTAAAATTTTAATTATATAATTCTTACCAACATTGTTGAGCGACTTACCTGTAAAGAAATAAAAGAGAAAAAGAAATTATTATTATGTCATATCAAAATGGAATAAAGTACTATTTGTGTTTATCATTATTATATAGGTAGCTTAGAAATATGTAACTCCCCATAGCCTTTAAGATGTAAACTTCCTGACAACGAGCATGCTTTGCTAGTTTCACAAGAAAATTTAACTGTCTCCAGGACTAAATAACTTTGCAGTGGATTGGTATATAGATTTGTATATTTCAAGCTGAGTAACATATTTTTTGGAAATTAGAAATTAAAATGGTACCACTGCTTAGGTGGTAGAAGTACTAACTCTTAGAAGCCTCTGCGCGAATAGAAGGCATCACATTGTGACAAATAAAATGGCAATCGAATGTTCTTATGTCCCTGAGCTTGATTGGTTAAGGAGGCGTATTTTCCATAAAGAAATATGTTCATCAGCAGAGATGAGGTACTCCGCTGCTAAGGACGTACTATCCATCATAAGGGAGGTGGAACATCTCTTGGCTTAGTATTACCCTTTGATACAATAGATCTTATTCTTAGGTCGCAGTGTCAGCCATATGGGCAAGGGTCTTTAAAAAAAAAAAATGTCCTTGAGCAAAGAGAACTCCATCCTCAATTATGGTACTATGCACTGAAAACCACCAACACAAACTGAGTGACGTTTATTCTAAGGTGCGTAGGTGTTTTCCGCACATTCCACCGAAATCAGATATTTTTCTATCAATGTGGGATTTCTTAGTTTCAAATTTATTAGTACTTTCACATTTTTGGTAAATATCCATAAGAAAAAACATCTCCTATACTCAAAGTCCATCCATACAAAACACAATGAATGCAGTATTCCCCAAAACCAGGCACACTTAGACTCGATGCAAAACAGCTTCAGTGTATGGCTGCTAATATTTTCTAACCTTGTTTTTAGAGCTAAACATGTTCAAAATGAATTTATCTTTCATCCCGTATATGTACATAAAAAGTTGAACCTAGATCCGACTACACTTCTTGTATATGAAGTAAGGCTGAGTTCCAAAATGTAAATAAAATAGTTTCGATGCGTTCATACTATTCTTTTGATGCGCATCTGCAACGCAACTTCGATAATTTGTATACATTTTACACCGCACAAGTTTGATGTTTCGAAACGAAGTTTATACAAAGCAGGCAATTGCCAAAATTAAAATGACAAACTTTGAACTGAAAGCATAAAAAAAATTATCGATGCATAGTTTGCTGAGGTGATGCGCATCTATAACGTATAGGATGCGTTTAGAAACTTGCGTCTTTGTCAACACTTTCTTATTTGACTTTTAGAACTTAAGACTTTGCATCTATGACGCATCTACAAAGTCAAAGATACAATTTTAGAACTCACCCTAATTGAACTCACCTGTGACTGTTGTCGTGGTTAGTTTATTTTTTGTCAAGCGGGACCGCCTTACAGAGTGTAGCTTGAAAGTTAAGTTTGATATACAAAACTGAAAAAGAAACCTACTACATACTACTATATTGTTACCTAAAATAAGGCTTATTCACTTAACTTGTGTATGTATATACAGAAAAGTACAATCATTGGAGATAATTTATTTTTGGTCTTTTTTTAAGCTATTCCTCATAAAACAGTCTCGACGTTGTGGACTATCCATTTACAAGGTCGTTAAGACATTCTTTAAGGAAAAGGGTTTTTAGATGTTTTCTATGAAAGAAAGTTAAAGAAAGCCTATCAACATTTCCAACCAAAAGTCCGAAAGATTTTCCAACTAAAACTTAACCATTAGAGCAAATAATTTTCAAAAATTATCATTTGCGTGTTTTTAGGGAAATGGCCTTTAAAAATTCAAAGTTATACAGAAAGTTAAGTCGGTATAATTTATCTTGGTTTTTTTTTTCGATCTCTTAACAGAGCAGTAGAAAATCAAAGGTAAATGTTCGTTAGAATTTTGTTTTGAAAATCATACACTCAATGAGCACCAAGATGTGGATGTAGTTCAAAAACTAGCTAGCTAGCTCACATATCTTTCGAATAGCACCTTTTTGTAAGACGAGCAGTGGGTGAATTTCTGTATACTACATATCTAAGATCGCCCCCAGCACCCAATACCGTATTGAAATTTAGAAGGAAATATTTCAAAATAAGACAGTTTATAGAGTATTATTTACACAGAATTTACGCAGATGATACAAGTATTAGATGAACGCAAACAACACTGTTTCTGAGTCAAAATTTGGTCAAACCTACTTCACATCGACCGATTTCCTTGCTGCCTTGAATGAATTAATGCAGCGATCATTTAGAATAAAGCAAGGAAATGAGTACTCCACATTAAAAAATATAAAAGCTGGCGTACCTCAAGGTAGTGTATTAGGACCCGTTTTGTTTCTTTTATACACGAACGACCTACCAAAAACGAGAATGAATGCTGGGCATATATGGTCTCCAGCTTTGGGGATGCACACAAGGCAAACTTAGAAAGTCTACAATGCTTTCAAAATAAAGTACTACCCAATATTGTTAATGCGCCATGGTACATAAAGAACTCTGATCTGCATATAGTTCTAAAATTAGAAATGGTAGGGGATGAGGTCAGGAAAGTTGCAAAAAGACAACCACGCCAATCTAGAAGCAGGTGAACTACTTACTATTAACAATTAAGTTAGAAGATTGAGAAGGATAAAACCCTTCGAACTAGTTAACTAGGGATTGCATTACAAAATACCACATCATCACACGAAATAAGTGACTGACAAAGGGTAACTTACTAAAGGTAGTCCCTAAATATATACATATTTACTCTAAAGTGTTAAAAAAAAATTGCTGATTAGTTTAACCACTAGGTGCATGAAGGATGACATACATATATGTATCATTTTTAGTGGATTAAAGTCTCACACTATATCGCCAAGCTCGCATGCGATGTCTTTCGACGATTTTCACCCAGCTACAGGTTTTTTATTTCACAAGAAACACCTATATATGTACATACGTACATCAAACACTAACGGAGACAAAACAGCACTACAAGAGCAATCTGACACTTTGTAACGAAAACAACTTAAAGAATGGAAATAGATTTCGAGAGCTCCTGCTTTCTCCTGTTCTGGTTTCCCAAGCACACACAAACTTAAGGTAATTTAGTTTGTACTTGGAAAACCAGATTCTCAGTAGTTGAGCATCGAAGTTTATATCAGCTACAAGGTTTCAGGAGGGGTAACAGAGTCATATGCCATTGCAGAGGTCATTAGCAAAAGCCGTGACTTTACCGACAAATAGTTGGTTCAATAAGAGGTTTATATGGACCAGGAGGAAAATAGGTCCAAGAACATAACCTTGGGGTAC
The DNA here is from genome assembly GCA_905220385.1 of Xylota sylvarum. Classification (NCBI taxonomy): domain Eukaryota; kingdom Metazoa; phylum Arthropoda; class Insecta; order Diptera; family Syrphidae; genus Xylota; species Xylota sylvarum. Next base: position 12,655,763 of record LR999960.1, read on the forward strand.
CCCTAAATTTATATTTCTTGCATTGCTATAGTACTCCTCAATTTTAACCCTACGCGTATACATAAAGCACTGAAAACTAGTCCGTTCGAATTTCCTCAGGAAAATGCCATAGTATACCATGTCAGAGAACTTACTTAGTTTTGCCCACGAAAAGACTGGCACAACATTTTTTTTTTCTTATCGAGTCCTTTGTTTATTGAAGAGCAAAATACCATGAGGCTATCTTAAGTGGAAAGCCCTTTTCCAATACCATCTTATATGGGGCTTAAGAAACGTGTCCTCTTTAGGAACCGTAGCATTCTACACTTAATAGCTTTTTCGAAAATCTTTGAGATAGAGGACAGCAAAGAAAACTGTCGGTAATTTCTTTTACCTCGTTTACTAATCTTTTTAAAACTCAACATGACAATAGTGCATTTAAATCTGTAGGGAAATATTCCACTTAGTCTGAAGATGTGGACTACGTTTAGAGCTACATATGTTCTTCAAGGTAAGATTAGAAATGCAATCGTCTCCACAAGAGCTTGAATGATTAAGAGAATTATTCAACGAAGGGATCTCAATTCCAGTAATTGGGTCACAGAAAAACCTTTAATTATAAACTGCACCTTCCAGCAGGTTACTTTGGTATATCGTCTACAGTTACCAGCACTAGAACCTGACAACTGTCCAAATGAAGTAAAATATTTTTGTATATACGTTAGCTGTCTTTGCCGAATTATTATTACCCAGTACGAGGGGATTAGGGATGTTTGAATCCCATTCGATTTCCATTGTTTCCTGTGGTTGCCTTATGACTTGGGTACTTTAGAATAATAGTATCTATCACGGCAGAGTCGAATTTCCCTTTCGGACCTAGTATGTGCATATTCAAATAAAATACCACGCATTAGGAGCCGAATACATCAATTCTCCCCGCTATCTGCGTAAGTTGAATCAACCGCTAGCGCCTTCTGAGATACTCTTATACAGGTAATTCATAGAGCGGAAAGAAAGAGGAAGAAATAGGAGATACTGATGAACATTAAACTTAAATATTTGGGAATTATGACAGGGAAAAACCAGGGCTCCAGATCCGCCTTGTACGATTCAGGAAAGAATCTTTGAAGTTCACAGTTTAACCGAAAGTAGGCTTGAATATCTAAGCTTCACTATTCCTCGTAGCCAAATAAATCAATTCGTAGGACAAATAAGTAGTATGACTACTAGTCAAAACACAATATATACTATACTATACCATATAATGTTTGGTTAGATGCTACATATGACGACAAATGTATACGTGATCTACTGATCTAAATCCCAAAAAAGTCAATACCCGCATATACTCTCACTCGAATTATACCCCGCTACCCATAAGTCCATCAAAGCACCTTGCCAGTCATCACAACACTAACTTTCAAGAATCTCATTAATTCACTTAATTATGTAGTAACAAACAATTTAACAACATCGATCCACAATTAGACTTCCTCGATCGCGCGCAAAAAATAAAAATCCAACTCACACACTTTTAATTAAGCAAAATCAATTTTCCCCAAAAAAAAAAAGATACAAAACCGTGCTAATAAAACACGACCAAGAAAGAAACGAAAAGAAAATACAAAAATGCTGTTACCACTTGAAGGTAAAACGAATTTTAAAATCGAAATCAAGATATAATTGAAATACAAAATATATTTTGCCATTGACTTGAGATACGTAAATTCCAGTGGCGTGGAGTGAAATTTTAAGAGAGGGGGACAGCCGGAAAAAAATTCGTGTAAAAATTTAGAACGAACTTATGATGCCAAACCTTAAGTTGCACAGATGAGGTATAATAAGATAGTTAACTTCAGAGAGGTCTCTCTTTTAGCCTACTCAAGAAGCCTTGCTTTTAGAAATGAAATAGAACCATGTGCACCGCGCACATTCTTTTAGTTAAAACTGGTAATATTATTCAGCAAATCTCTATAAAAGCTCTACGAAAGGATATATCACACTTTAAATGCAACATTCAAACTTAAATATGTTCCTCGACATACAACAAATGACAAAAAATAGTCGTATTTTTCTGCTACCAGTCAGTAGTCTCAAAAATATTCAAAAAACTGATTCTCAGAAGACTACAGTCCGTCACAGTGCTGCCACTTGACACATGACATTTTATAGTAGATCCCAAAAACGCTAGTGGATTCAAGTACGAGTTAGCAGATCAGTTTTCATTCGTCATCAAATTATATCGCAGCGTATATTGTTCAAAAACACTTTGACACATTTAAGACTTTCTGTCCTTTTACCGCGAAATATGCTCAGGCGTTACATCTTGTTTGGGAATGCAGAAAAATATATAGCTTCAGATTTTTTTGACATTTGAGAACAGCAAGAGATATAAGGTCTGTTCCCTTACCTAAAAATTCGGAGAAATTCGTACGAATTGTTACGAATTCTAGTCCAACTCCGTTCTCTAACACACAAATATTGTAAGAGAGAGGGCACATGAGAGAGTAAACCAATTGCTCTTAGTGACAAAAGTTACAAATTGTTAAACAACAAATTTCTCTAGATACATAAGTGATGTACGATCTGTCAAAAGCGCTATAAAATCAAATATTTAAATATTTATGTTCCTCCTATCAATTAAATTTGTTCAAAGTATCATTTTTATTTGATTTGGAAACCTATTTTTTTTGAAGATTTTCGAATGTTTCATCGTCTTTTTCGTTGTTTTATTCTTCCTCACACATGACATTTCAGTTGTGTGAAGGTATCCTTGTTCGATGCTTTCCCTAACTTTCATGAAATTTCCATCATTCTCTGAAAGAAATATGTATGCTCCACACTTAGATTCTGTGATTTTAAGATTCTTAAGGGCTGAACAGAATATGAATCTGAAGTTTGCATCTTGAATCGCTGTCAAACACAGACGCTCATTAAATCTGTATCTATCCGATATCTGTGTGTTTACTTGTCACAAATATTTGTGAAAAGTGAATGTCGTGGATACATTGAATTGAACTGCTATTAAAAAAAGAAATTGATGAAAAAGAAGAAATCTAATTCATTATGAGTGTACTGTATTTATGCTATTTGTCGATGAAACTAATTCCAAATAGGGAACGTAAGTGGTCGGTTCATCCGATTTGCCAGGAACCTAAAGCCATGGGATTCTTTGAAATCAATTTTAACCATGTATACGCGTTTTTTCTTCGTATTGTCATGATTTGAATTGGCCGAATACCATAGTGAATCCTGATTGTGCATTCCGAACAGCAAATCACAATAAAATAAATAAAGTCCAAATAATGAGTACAAACAATGAGACGTCAATCGTGAATCTGTACCACGAAGTTGGGTACCGTTCAACTTTAAAATACAAGTTCATGATTCAGATACACATTCTGTTCGCACATACGGCTACAAAAAAAATACAAATATTTGGCCCGACAGTTCTATGGGCTTAGCTTCGCACAACCATTCATGCTGTGTATGTTATATTTTTTACACGAAAGGGACTATTTAATGCCGTTTCCGACGGGCAATTTAAGAAGCTTTTTCATGACAGTTGTACTCTCGGATGTTTGTCTGACGCTCGCCGTGAAAGAGGTGGGGCCGTGAAAGAAATTTTAGGTGTTGTCTGGGGATTGAATTTCAAACCCCTCGTTCCGTAGTCCAAAGCACCAACCACATGAGTCCCGGCTACACATGTATTTAACTTTTGAATGCCCTATATTCGCGATGCAGATTCACATTCTGTTTAACCCTTTATTGCAAAAAATAAAGGAACATACCCATGGAAACTGGAAGCGACGTGAACGATAATAAAATGAAAAGAGTGGTGCCAAATACTTTGAAAAGAATTAAGAGTAATAAACCAACAAGCACTTAAATTGAATGGACGTTTGAAGATGAGGTAAAAAGTAGATTACTGGAGGAAGCTAGTAGATAGTGAAAAGGCTTAAGAACTAGTGAATTGACTAGCTTTGTACTAAGAGTGGCAGCGCTGGACTACATCATCAAAGAAACAAGCTTTCTACATAGCATACATATCAAAGTAAAAAAGTGTTTGTCGTATATTTTTGAATGTTACACACGCTTTAAACAAAGTCTGGCATAAATGAATGTTTTTAAACTACAGAGCGATCGAGAAAAGCAATTCTACTTGACACTTAAATCATACATATTGTATTACACATTTGCTTGGAAGGAACCATATCGGTAAGATTTCACAAATTGTAATTGTCTTTAAAATTTGCAAAAAAAACCCACGCTTTATGTTAGAAATTTGTATTGTTTTTTTTTTACAGGTTATGTTGAACATCGCTGTCAATTCGTGATGAATTATACCGACATTTACGTATTGAACTTTTTATATCCTTCTGATCTGTCATTCTGACAAAACCTTTAACTTGTACGTAAATATTTCTTACTTGAAATAAATCTTCTTAAATGAAAGACATCCAATATCCAAACATTATTTATATTGCTGATCGGTAAATTGATTTCCATCGACCTGCTCAACAGAATAGACAGATTATGTCAAGACATTTCATTTTCAAGTACATACTCGTATGTCGTGTAAGTGTAAGAGTATGTATCGACTAATTCTTGCTTTGAGGGCTTTAAATACAGTCAATTAGGAAACTAAAAAAATCAGAAAGAAAATAAAGGCATTGTCAAAATTTTGACGTTTAAGCTGTTACAGACTTCTAGTGGCCAAGCAATCGGTGTATTGTGTGAGAAATGAATCAAAAGTGGAAAGAATTAAAAAATGTGCGATGTTTGTGATATATTTTTAAGTTTCTAGTATGCAAATAGATATATGTAAATCAGTTATTAATCAGTTTAATGATATACTTCTCATACAAAACGTCCCTTGTGTGGCCACCAGAAATCTGTGACAGCTTAAATGTCAAACGGCGAAAAGATCTTTTGACAATAACTGTCAAAATTATTTTAGGGTTTATGTCCACAAAGATGGCAAGAAATAAAACCAGACATGGATGTCTTGTCATAAATTATTTTAAGATATTTCTTAATATTATGGATTTCTTGCAATGAATTACTGCTTGTGGAGACTAGGGGTAACCATCAACCAACAAAACCTCCAATAGTTTGCTATCACTCTACTCTTGACATGTTCATCCTAAAAAGCCGAAGAATCCCGGCTTATTTTTTTCATAAGCAAATGGGTGTTAGTTAAAGAAACTGGAAAAAAAATTCTCCTTCGTCTATGCTTGCTTGAGTAAAAATTAGCAAATATCGAAGTTTTCGTAGTAAATATTTGGTCATCGAGCATGTATGAAGTGAGGAGAATAAAAAAGGGTTTGATGAACAAATTATACAGGTGAATGTGCTATGAATAAAATAATATATCTCAAATTTTAAAAGGGTATATGCCCCTACGCCACTGGTAGATACAGACAGCAGTACCAGAACGAAGTGTGAACGGCTTACGCCTTAAAAATATAATCGCCCAGAAGCTACCACAATAGTTTCTGTTGAAACCGCATGTGGGTTGAATATTTGTGCAGAAATATTTCAAACTCAATTGAGAATTTAAATAAATTGATACGTTTCCTGTTGTATCTAATGATGGTAATTTTTTCACCGTAAATCGCACTTTTGACATTGAAATTGAGTTGGTGATGATAATTGGGTAGTAAGTAGAAATATTTTCATCATGACTCATGTCTTAGCATTCTGTTGAAATTGCTTGTCATCTCGAGGTATCTTAAAGTCCCACAAGTCTCATACCCTTGTCAAAAATCAGATCCCAATGATCCTCGACTGATTGTATCTAAATGGGATATTGGGCAAATTAATGCTTAAATCTGCCCGCAGACATTACCACCTTACAATGGTTTAGATACCTATAGATAAATGATAAAAAATCTAAGTCATTTGTGATTTCCACCTTTTTTTTTTAATCTTTAGTTTTACGCATTTTCTTAATGACGCAAGTTTGGACTCTATAGATACAAATGCCTTACCTACAGGTGCTGCATGTATGTTAGTGAATCACTGAATATGCACCTTTTTATGCACTTTCTCTGTGCAGTGGCTCTCGAGATTGGGATTTCTATATAATGAAACTTGAATCCATTATTGTCGCTGCGTATGGAAAAAAAATAACAAAATAACTTGATCCGTATCTCAATTACCCCTTCAGCAATTAATCAAATACCAAGTATAAGAATTGCAGTCTGAGAGAAAAGAGACATGAATGCAATCATGTTGACGGGTGCTTTCTTTGTGGGTTCATGATGTAATTGCTTGGGGTGCACATAATTTGATTTTTATCATCGAAATTATTTTCAGAACTACAATGGAATAATGGTGGACAGTCAATAAATATATACAATGGAACAATTTTGTGAAATTGTAAGTAGGCACTTGACTCTCCGATGGGCAGGTAAGGTCGACTGATGACACAATAAATTCACTTGGATTGTGTTAAACTGGCTGTTACTTTTCAGTTTTTTTTTTTTTGCTCAATAAATAGTCCGAGCTCATACCTGTCAGATTTGTAATGCAATGCGAAAAGTACAGCGGAGCATTAGCGGGCCAAAATGGTGCAGTAAACTAAAGGCACTCAAAGATTTAGGAAATCTACCTTATCTCACTAAAATCGTTACTAGTTTCTTTAAGCGCAGAGCACTAACTTATAACACAGACAACAAACCCAAATTATACACGACCACCGGTGGAGTTCCACAGGGTTCAGTGCTAGGTACATTACTCTTATAATTTATGTACGACGGGGGTTTACGTCGTCCAATATCTGAGGAGAAAAAAAATTAGGTTTCGCCTGCGACATTGTAATTGCTGTGACTCCCAAGTTAGTAGAAGAAGTGGAACAGGTAAGTAACTACACAATAAGGACTTTCGGCTGGCCCCAGAAAAAAGAATAAGGAAACAGTCAACATTACTGTGCGTGGCCACATAATAACATCGAAACCGCACATAAAATACATCAGACTCGGACTAGATACGAGGTTCTCTTTGAAGGAACACCTCTATGTATCGAATTTGTGCTGCAGCTTGTGTTAAAGCAAAAATGGTACCAATAAACATTTTTCCAGAAGAACAGCGACGAGAATATGAGTGGAAACCCAGCAGATTCCACTAAGGATGCATAGAATAAGAGAGTCGTGAGAACCCTGGAATGCCTCCGCAAAAGGCAGAAGGGCTCAACCACAAATTCAGTCATGGATAGAAGCAACTAAAATATAAAAACAAATTAACATGATGGGACCCTGGGGGACTTTTACTGTGGAACAACATGTAAGATGGGATATTGTAGGCTTACCCGATGAAAGTGGCATGATAAATAGTTACAACCAAATTTGTTTAAAAATGTACTATATCATTAGATGTTACTTCTGTTGGTGTAACTGTTGCCCAAAAGGAACCCAAAACGTTTGTAGTTACATTTACAATCAAAGGGCATAGTTCTACTTTAGACGGAAACACCTAAAGAAAACATTGTAACAGATGAACAGTAGAGTGTACTATTCAAAGCATTACTGTATTAGATTCGCTATTGTGGAACGCATTGAATTGGTGCTCCCACATCAAATGAAAATATAGTGGACTTTCAGGAAAATTATACGGTTTCAAGAACAATGATAAAGCTTGAGGAAGACATTGTGGTAGCAGACGACTTCAGCGCTAAAACCCCAGAGAATGGAATGAGTTCAAGAGTAACACGAATTTTGACCATGGTAACTAGATGGGAGCTTAATGTGTCGAATGTGGGTGAAGTCCTACACATTTTTACATGACCAGGTTATCAACCATTGCATCTCACTTAACAGCGACTATCAATATTTACGTAAGACTTACAAAGTGACCATCGCGAGATTAATAGAAATCAAGTGCGAGGATCTAGATAACTATTCGTATGGAAGAAAAACAGTATGAAGAGATCGGATCCTGATCTGTATGGTGACTGTATTGATGAAATCAACACCAAGATACGCCCTGGAAACAATACTGAATCTTTTTCCAATTAACATGTACTGCGGTAGCTCGACAGTTAAAACGACGCTTATACTAACGGAAGCCGGACTATGGCTAGCTAAACCCTATTGTCATCCCTCATTCTAAACCGGTGGAATATATCGAGAATTCTGCCGGAAACAGACTATATCGTTACTATCAAATCGGAGTCGAAGATTCGCTATCATAATTTCTAGCAGGGAGGAGTGGAACGCATTTTTAAAGCTAAAGTTACTGCAATAATATAAGCAAACATGATTATCGAAGGAAATATTTCTGGTAAAATAATCAGTTGACAGTCAAGCAGCCATTAAAGCAGCGTTGCAGTCAGCATCGATAAGGTCCAAACTCGTTAAAATTTGCATCAAGAGACCCTCTGTTGCGTACCCACGTGGATATCACGTGGATATCCCAGCTAACGAAAAAGTGGATGAACTAGTTAGGGAAATATATACTGAATCGAATAACGAAGCTAACAGGCAATGGTATCTAATACATATATGTGCTATAGCCAAATCGTTATGGCCAGTCAATGACAAAAAGAGATCTGCTGCTCTCATGAAACTCAGTCGCAGGGATATTCGGACAGCTGTCGATATGATATTCTACTTTACTCTAGAATTCTGTAGGAACTGCAGGAACGAAGAGGAAATAGAATCCACTTGTTACTTGCCATCCAATTATCCAGCATTAAAGGAATGACACACTTGGTAGTTACTTCTTTGTGGAACTGGATAATCTAGGAAACATTGAACTGAACAAACTCCTAAGATCCATACACTAGTTTAGCCGTCGATAACTGAAGTTTTGGTTCTCAAGAGTTTTTAATTGAGCACACTGGACTCAGTGCTAGTCTAAGTGAGCCGTTGATAGTTTTTCTTTTTGCCAATAAGATCACCTATTTACCTAACTTCCCCAAGCAAGCAATGCATAATAGTGATACATGTTATCTAGTGGTAAAACCAGCAATAGTAAGAGGTGTAAAATGCATTCAAAACTTAGAAAATCTAGCGTATCTCAATGAAATTGTGACTAGTTTCTTTGAGTGCAGAGCCCTATCCTATAATGTGGTGGAGTTCCACAGGGTTTAGTGTTAGGTACATTACTCTCAAATTTCATGTACGACGCGGGTTTATGTATTCGATATCAAGTTGTATAGACAGGATTAAAAACACCAAGTAAGTGCTTTCGATACGCCATGACTCCAAAGAACTTGAAGATAGCATGGAACATACCCAAAAATTTACTACACCTCATGCTATTAGTACAAGACAACATGGAAGGCGATCCGCCTCTTATGGACTGTAGCTCCAGCTGGTTTGAAAGCATCTTTAGAAGACTTCCGCCTTCCAATGTAAGGAATTATTTTTTTCAGATTTTCTACATTATATGTACTTGCACTTCCTATACGCGGATAATCGCATCTTTTAATGTCATAACTTCAATGGTTATAGTTGAGACATGAACCAACAACCTTCCACACACATTACCACTGCACCATTGGCCTTTCATTTAAGATGGATCGTAAGATTCACCACTAAACCAATGAACTTCCTCAAACGCCTTTTAATAAAGGTCGCCCACTTGAGTCTGTCTTCTGAGAGGTCTTTAAGTAAAATTTAGCCAAAAAAACGGCTGCTCATGTAACGTCTGTATTTCACAGTAATTTGTTTATAACATCTAAAAAAGCATACATAATAGAGTAATCATCATTACAGAGAGATACTCAAAACGCACACTCTCCCAATGGCACAAATTTCCGCACTAGGCGAAAAGTTTTTTTCAACCGTCTGTCCGTCCCCTCTCTGTACTCCAGGTGCATTACCGTGAAACGCAACGTCATGCGATTTGGTGCGGTAATCGTTTTAATAACCCTTACGTTTGCTTAATTAAAAGAAAACAAACAATAAATGCACTTTGAAGCGGTGTGTAACTAACACAGTCAGCACCATATGGTGGGATACGAGTAGACTTCCGCGTAAAGTGTTCTTAGTTCACGTGTCCAAGCAAATTCCAATAAAAACTGCAATACGACCTCACAGCCGGACATGCAGACACCTGTGATTGGGCTGGCATGCTCTTGAAATAAATACAAAATTTCTCTAAACAAACTGGCTTGACAAATTTTGTGTCTTCTTTTTTTTTTTTTGAATTTCCTTCGTCTGCGCAATTCATTTCCTTGTGGAAAACTAAAAATTTAAACCAACTTGATGGCTCTGAGGAGAAAAATAACAAAAAAAAAAAAAACAACACAGAAACCTCACACGTCACTTTCACTAGGAGTGTTTAGTTTTAACAGATCATGATTTCAAGTCGTAGACTATAAACTCACAGAGGTCTTTTGGTGGCGGAAAGTTCGTCTTACGTCAACGTTAGATACTTTTCTGATGCGGCTTTCATTTTAGAGCCTTCGAACAAGCAACGAAAAAGCGAAGAAGATAACAAGCGCCATTGTGTTGTTGAACTCATCTCTATGCCGGGAAGTACAAACAAACAATAAAGATCGCAATCAATTTCCGTGGAGAAAATTAAAATCGATTGATTTGTATCGGTAGAGATTTGGATCTCTGTCTCCCAGTGAGATGGGAAAATTTGAGGAGTAACTGGAGGCTGAATGTTGTATCGAAAGTACAAATTAAGGGAACTTGTTTAGGAATTGATTTGCGTAGGTTTGGACCAAGTACGGGACTGGCTATAAATTTTACTTTTTTTTTTGTTAAACACGGAAAGCAATTTGTTTGGTAACGTAACTTTGCTGACGAAATATATATTTTATACGGGATTGATACTTTCACCTAGGAACTGGTAGTGTCTGTCAACTGATAGTTGGGAGGAAACTCTAAGGTCCGGATATTTTCTTTGCTGCAGTACTGCTTCTCAGAGGAAAACAAACGTGACATTTCATTTCCACCCTAAGCAATACAAACGTCACACTGTTGACAGCTATAAATGTCAAATGACGTTCACACGTAAACCTGATTCAAAAAATAAAATGGATTTAAGAGAACTTTGTCGCTACTATTTGTGGATATCAGTGAACAAATTTAGTAAGATTACTGTCTCACCATATCCTTTTATAGTATTAAATACACTTTATCTGATTTCGTCCTTGAAAGTCATTGTTACTAGCAGCCGGGGGACATTTACTTCGCAGATCTGATGCTTGCGTCGTAGGAACTCAATACATTTAGTAACTCATCAGGTGGGTGCTGAATTTTTTCAAGGATTCACTGGATTTGATGTTCGTATACCAGACAAAACCAGAAGTTTTATCATGACCCCACGTCTCGGAAATCTAACAAACATCCGACAGTAAGGCCATAACTACATATGAACACATGATCTTGGATAAAGATAAATTAGCCTGTGCGGATGGGTTTTCGCTATCAGGAAAGTTCCTTCTTACAATTAGAGACCTATTAGAGTCTAAATAAACTCGCAAAGTGAATGATGTCGGTTTCAGAGTTAATTCGTCCAAGACCGTTCCGTATTGTTCACAAGAAGGTATAAAATACAGTAAATAACTCCTTCCCGACACTCAGCTAGAAACTGAGGATCCAAGATCGTACTAGGAAGGCCTCGATTGCCCTTTATTCATGGAGGAAGGTTATAGGCTCAAACTGGGATCTTTAGGCCCAGATTATTCAATTTATACACACGCTAGTCGTCAGACCAATCCTTTTGTATGGAGCACTAGTCTAGTGAACGGCACTGTACAAGAAAAGAAACATTGCAATACAAATAATAGGTTCAAAGGGTATCCTGCGTCTGTACGGTTGCCTTTAGAACTACTCCTACAGCTGCCCTAGAAACTATCGACCTTCTTCTTCTCGTTGATTTCTTTAAGAAATTAATAGCGGCTAAAGCTTAGGGAATCCCTAAAACGTGGAAATATGGGTATCCTGAACGGCCATAACACTATTGCTAGTAATTTGGACTATATTTTCGACTATCTAAACCCTATCGTAAAAAAAAACCAGGATTCCTAGCAGAAGTGTTTGGGAATTGGGAGAAATTTTAAATGTATCAGCGACAGAGATTCAATTGTACCATAATGACGGATTCAAGACAGACAGCGTCTGTAATTGGTGTGGAAGTCTACTCCAGTGAACTGGATACTTCTACATATCACCACAGAACTGCAGGCCACTGTAGTGTATTTAAGCAGAAGTCACAGCAATCTGAGGAGCCACGGCTTGGCTTTCAATTAACTCAAGAGATTGGAGAGCTATTGTTTTCTATATAAATAGATACTCAAGCTGTGATAAAAGCCTTTGAATGGCCAATAATTCGATCCAAGTTAGTAATGCAATCCCATGGATCTCTTAACGAGATCGCTATTAGGAGCGACTTATCCCTGTGCTGGGTCTCAGGCCACAGGAATATCTTACTTACAAAGCGGATGAACTAGCGTAAGAGGGTTCAGACTCTAACGTTCCTGACAATAAGGGGGAACCGACAACACCTATCCAGTCAATTTAAATACCGCACCCATTAGAATGGCAAACAGTAGGTGGGACAATGTCAGTACATGTCTCTTTTCTAAGCAAATCTGGCCAGAGCTGGAGTATAGGAAAACCAGTAGACCTATTTTCGTTAATAGGACAAATCTACGAAAGATAATTGGGGCCCTCACGAATGGTGCTCCATTCAACTATTTCTATAGAAGTTGTAGAGATGAAGAAGAGGAGGAAACTATGACACATCTGCCGTGTATATGTCCTGCCCTATCGCCTTTGAGAAAGAAAGCCCTAGGCGAGTACTTCTTCGAAGTCTTAACGATCTAGCTAGGACTTAAGTAAAATAAAAAGCTTCGTCACCGGATCAAACTGGTTGAATGCCTAAATGGCGAACCATACTTCTTCGGGATGGGTTCACACTGAAACTGACTGCCCTCTCTCTTGTCCGATATAGGAAGTCTGCATGTAATGTAGGTTCCGATGCTGGTATTCCTAGTTTTCCCCGTAATGGTATCACAATGAACCTTATTTAGGTCTGTATCCATGCTAATCGGGTGCAACCACCCAACCCAAAACTATAATGAACAAGTTTTTAAAACAGTTATTGACCTTCAGAGAAGGCATTAAAGACTAGGTCCCTTCCAGTCGTGAAAAGAATATAACATAACGTTAATGCTTGTGAGAAGTTGCGTTCTGGGTACCATGGACCTGTAGTGCCAAATATTTATAGAGTAGATGTCACGTCAAAGCAATGATCCATTTTAATATAATTTTGAGTGAGATAAGTTTCATAACTTGTCCCAGAAGGGCAAGCTATAAACCCGTTCAGGCAGCATCTTTGCCAAAAGTCTGAAGGTCCGATTGAATTGGGATACATAGTGACCGCATTCAAATGATATCTCTCTGGTTGGATATTCGACCCGAAGTCACATATCCCACCTAGTTAATAAACATGATGAAAGGATACTTTAAAGACAGAGTCCTTCTACATATATTACTCCAACAGCGGACTGTTGAATATCATGTTACATACATTCGGAGTCCAGCAAGAGTCAGTGCTAGGCCACTACTATATAACATTATGACTAAAATAAAAAAAAAAAATCCACAGGAACAATTGAAGATGCATAACACGTACTATGAGGAAGAAAGACATCTACTAGAGAAAAACTTAGAAATTGCCATAAGCCCTAAATAGAAGAGGAAGTGAAGCAAAACTGCAATGTTCAGGTCTAGAGAAATCATCCTCTAATTCTCGTTTAGCAAACCCATCGGATAACTCATTCCCTGCAATCTCAGTCTGGCCTGGAAACCAGACAATAGTCAATAAATTCAGTCTTGCAATCAAATTTAGAGAGTACTTGGATTTTCGAACTATTCTGGAACTGGTTGAAGAATTGAGAAAGGTCTTGGCTGTCGCTACATACGCAGATACTCCATCTATTTTTTACAATATAGTCAATGCCAAAAAATAGCATATGTATCCGCTTGGAGAACAGATGCATACTTGCCTACCGAATAGTGAAGTTTTATATTGTCTTTCTCCACGAAGATGTCACCACCGGGCACATGACTAGTTCTGGAGCCATCCACGGAAATTAGACCAGAAGCTTCTTCTGTCAGTATCGCTTAGTCTCCCAACATCTCCTGCCGTGATTGAAATGAACGTATCCTTCCGATTGACCCTTTACTTGAAAAATGTTGGAGCATTTTTCCGAAACTCTTAAGGAGTTCAAAACGATCCATAAATCCTTAGGTCCAACGAAACTACAAATTAATGGAGTCGACGTTCAATAATCTACTCCTTAGCACGTAAACTATCCCAGAACTTTGCAGGAATATCAGAAGTCCTTGAGAGATTTCAACGATGTAGTTTCAATTGTACAGACTTGATTGCAATCTGTGTATAAAGTTTATATTGGTTTAAGTCTAGAATGCAACTCGCATAGGTACTCGCCCGGTCAAGTTCTGCAAATTGTTTGAGTTTACTGGAGCATGGACGAAATGTTGGTTGTGTAAGTGTCCATCATAGACCTTTCCACCAAGTATCTATTTTATTTTTATGATCAGAAAATTGATTACTGGCTTTGTCAAGAGGAGGTGGAAGTCAATAGAACATACTGCATTAGTAATTATTTCACTCACTCAGAATACTCGGTCTAATAGTAACCCAATTTTGTTGAACCCCATACTTGAACTATAAGATTTCTAATCTAATTAAAACCACAATCAAGGTGGCGTATGAGTAACATTTTCTGTTGAAGGATTCTAGTCACTCAAAAGCGAATGCTTCTGAGGTTGAAATATCCAAAGTGAATCAGAATTCTAGGGTTGGTAATATGACTCATAAAAAAGGTGGTTCCAAATATACAATGGCTATGTACATGATGACCTACTTATAGGTGACACAGAATCTATAAGAATAATTTCTTAAGAGATGTGATTTATCTCTGACAGAACCTGATTCCATCTAATTACTCTCAGTCACAACTTATTAATTTACACCAAAGCAGATAATTATCTCATCTTTTTACTAGATACTTACAATCCAAGTGACTAAGTCTACTAATCAATTGCACTCTGTCCTTCACATCGATTCAATAAAAAACTCCAAAGTTTAACCAGTCCAAAACCCCCAATTAGTCACATATACTTCCTCCCAAACCACTCGTAAATGTCCGAAAACAAAACTCGATTTGCAAATAATTCTACTCTTCAAATGTCAGAGATGCAATAGACAGCCGGACAACAAAATTAACAATTTAATTACACTCGTATCTGTGGCACATAAAAGTATCTAACGAGCTATACCAGATGCAGTAACAAAGAAACCAAAAACGACAATACACTTGGATTAATAAATTTTATATCCAAATAATCTGCGTTACTAATTAAATCAAGTGTAAAAAGTAAAAAAGAGTCTTACATTTTTTTATTTTTGTTAATAAATGTATATTCAATGTCAAAACCCTTGATTTTGTTTACGAGGTTAACATTCCGATTAGAGGGTTCAATAACTCTAGATTCGCGGTCAAGAGTTGATTACGAATTGAGATTATATTGTTTAGCGGAATTTCATTTCATCTCTTGACTACTCAGAATCAAACTGCGTAGTGGATGCTGATGTTCAGGATACTGACAATCCCAGACATTGACCCAGTGAACTGGTTCGAGGTGCCTCGAATAAATTAGATTCAATTTCGGAAATTCTTGTCCGATTAGACATTTGTTTTACGATACTATAATTTATGACAATCAATGGGTGTGATGACAAAGAACTGAAGTTGAGGGTAAGATCCTTATAAAGGGGACGTACATGCAGAATATGGGTCAATGGGTTTTTAAGTAGTTGACTGATGACATACCTATTATGATATATTGACACAATTTAGAAAGGAAAATTAATCACACACGAACTTGTGATCTGTTATAAAGGGATTGGCAGCATAGTTGGACGGATAACACAAGTTCCTTATGCCATAGATGTAATCAGTTTAAAGCACGATAAATATTTAATGCATCAGAATGCCCCCTTTAGGAAAGGATCACGAAAACTAAGAAAACTAAGTTCAAGGAGTGGCCACTGTACGTACATGGGCTGTTCAAGGCAACAATGAGAAATGATTTTTTTTAATTGGTTCACGTATTTTGTGTTTCGATTTCATTAAAAATATAGGCACTATATATGCATACAACAGGACTCAATGCCATCCTTAATCTGCTTCTGCTAGAAGTTTTCATACAGAACTTGGTAGATAATAGCGCCTTAAACATTAGTCTGATAGTTGGGAGCCCCAGTCTAGCAATACCCTCCTTAAGCTTTTGTCCCGAGCAATTTTTAGCTTGCAGCTGCAGCTGCTATGCACATAAGGACTACCTGAAGCTGCTAGATGACATTACAGTTGACGTGCGAGAAAAGCATCTAGTAGTTATTGCTGTTGATTTCAAAGCATGCACTATACCTGTAGAATGTTACAACAGGACTATGAACAGAAGGGAGCGAGCTTAAAGCATTCAATGGGGTCGATCGTAGACATTACGTTTATGAGTAATTCACTCCGGCGTAAAATAAACTGGCCTTTTAACGAGGAATATAGGCACAGCGACCACCAGTCAAAGAGAAGCCAAAGCAGTGCTGTAAATGAACAAGCCCGAAGTGGAAAGATGCATCCTTCGACAAAGATGCATTTGCGGCAATGATGAATGCGGTCTTTTCAACTAGCCACATATCAACGGACAACCCATTGTACCAGCTGCCCCAAACAATCACTATAACGTGCAATGCACCGATGTCCAGGAGATCAGCTAGCAAAAGGAGTGGACCTTGGTATTGGTGGAACGACGAGATGCTCAGGACAAAATGCCTCCAGGTCCGATGCAGATCCCAGCGTTCTAAGGTAAGACCAGAGTTCCAAGAACGTTTAGATACCTTCAGATTAGGTAGACGTGACCTTGAAAAGGCCATCAAAGAGAGCAAGTCAAGATGTTTCAAACATCTCTGCAACGAACTAGACCCAGCAGACCGCTGGAAGAAAGCATATAGGATGGTAATGAAGAAGCTAAGGAGCAGTATGTCCCCATATCCTGCACAACAATGCGGAGGACAATAGTACAACACCTTTGTCCCCCATAGACCATCTACTAAGTACATCATCACGAAGAAATTCGTGATTTCCGCCAATCACACTGGATGAACTGTACCAAGTATCCAAGAGGATAGGCGACAACAAAGCACCTAGACCCGATGCCATCTTCTAAAATATAGAGCATTCAAAGCAGTCGTAAAAAAGAAACCAAAGATTTTCATAGCAACGATGCAAATGCGCCTTAAGGAGGAGATCTTTCCTGAACTGTGGAAACTAGCATCTGGTCTTGTTACCCAAAGGAAACAAGTCGTCTGGAAAACCTTCAGCGTATCGGACAATAGGCCTGCTAGAGATAGTCGCAAAGATCCTAGAACGTACCACAGACGGCAGACTAATCGCCATGGCAGAGGGTAGAGGAGTTTTGTCTGACCACCAGTATGGTTCTAGAAAAATTCTACCATCAATGCCATAAAAGGGATGTATCTATAACCCCTTTTATGGCAGCTGAAGCGATACTAGGGCAAATGTGGAAAGGGGGTACAAAGGAATACTGCGCAGTACCAACGCTCGACGTAACCTGCAAAGTGGTCCTGCATTAGGAGATCTCTGACCAGAATGGATACACCACATCACCTCGTAAAGATAATTCTTAACTAGTTCACTAACAAGAAGCTGAGCTACTAGACAAACGATGGCTTTAATTACTGCAATGTTTCCGCGGGCGTCCCTCAGGGGTTAGTCCTTCAACCTCTCCTGTAGAGTATAATGTATGAAGGAGTTCTGCGATTAATGTTGCCCAAAGCGTTAAGGTTATCGACTTTCCTAACGATATAACTCTGGTTACCGTAGCCAAACACATCCATTAGGTAGAGTGTGCCACGGATGAAGCCATTATCAGGATTAAAACTTGGCTAGAGTCTTCCGGCCTAGAACTAGATCCATAAGACCGAAGCAGTCTTATTAACCAGGCCAAAGTCTTTGGAATACGTAAACTTCTGGGTCAGAAGCCAATGAATCAGGTCTACAGATGCATTAGAATACTTAGGTGTAATGCTCGACAACCGAGTGAACTTTAAACCCCACGTCTAGTACTGCAATAAAATGCAGTCAAAAATGCACCTGGATACCCGGTTCGGATTCTCCTTTTTAGAGTGGTAAACTCAATACTTCTATATGCTGCTTTGGTCTGGCTGGGAGCTCTTACAACGAAGGAGACAAGTTCAGTTAATAGACTAATGAGTCTTTAGAGATAAATAGAGTCTACAGATTCACCTATACACATGATGGGGCAATCACTAAGATTGGTCTGACATTAAATGAATTCCCTAATACCATCTGAACGATGGAACAGCTTTGGGGGAGTTCAAAATACCATTATTGACCGAAAACGTGTGGCAAAAAAAGGACTCCACAAAACCCTATATTCCTCAGATCCCCGGCTTTAAAGACCGGCTAACTTCTCTTTACCTGCAGAGGTCTAGCTACGGCGGACTGGGTTAAGGGAAAAGTGCCCAAAATCCAATCGTGGAAAGATGATGGGTTGAAACCTGTAGACGAGTCTGTAGGGAAAAATTCACCGTCTCAGATCTTCTTCGTAATTTCTCTGATAAAGACACACCAACTCTGCCCATTCTGGGACTCATTATCGGTTAGGATGACGCTCTATGGGTTTGGAAGACTGTTCAGCATAGTCCAAGGAGTAGCCATCATGGAGCTCACCCTAGCCGATATTAGCCTTACACGTAAAGAAAACACGAGCGGAACTCAATTATGGCTTTGGTTTCGTTCACATTAGCATACCAAAAAACCCTTAAGGACACCTCCACCAGCGCGGGCGAAAAACCTACAAACTACCAGCGCTGAATCGTTAAAAGTGGTCGATATTTGGCGCAGCAGGTCCATGGGATCCAGGGCCCAGTTTCTCACAACCATTCGCGTTGTGCATGTTATATTTTTTTACTCGAATGGAAGAAGTTACTTTTTAATGCCATGTTCGAAAGGCAATTTTTGTTTTAAGAAGCTTTTTCATAAAAGTTTTACTCTCGGATGTTTGTCAGACGTTCACGAGAGCTGGAATCGTGAAAGAACTACTGAGTCACGCCACCTATCAAGGCAAAAATAAAAAGATACTAAAAATACTATCAGCAAACCCTCGACTAGGAACTATATCGGTTTCTCCTCAAAGAGGTACTAAACAACACTTCTCGAACCCAGAACTGACATTCGGATATCTTCGAAATACTATTCGCGCCCTTAATGAAGGCAGCTGAGCCTAGTTGAACAAGAAAATTTGCGGAGATGTCTCCTGATTTCAGGCAAGAAACCAGAAGGCTAATCAATAGAGGTAAACATAATGGCGAATGTTGCCAATATAAAGAAAGTTCGAACAACATTCAGCAGGGAATGTAAGCGCAAAACTTGGAGGATCCACTGAGAAAATGAACTAAGGCTCTCTGATGAAACGGTTCATCTTCAAAAGGTTATTGATTCCAAAGTCAGTTCAACTATCAAAGTTCCTTGACAACGGACTGCTCCATAAATTGATCGACTCGAAACTTCTAAGAGTCCTATATATTACAGCGATTATTCAGAATTAAACAAGAAACAGAGTACTCAACGCTACGAAAAAATTAAAGTCGGAGTGTACTAGGTCCAGTGTTTATTATTTACCAGCGATCTACCAGAAAGTGAAGAAATCACTACAGCAACACTACAGCTTCAAAAGGCAGTAAATAATATTTCAAAATGGACAGATTAGATTAAATCCCTTTCTATCAATTACAAATTTGGTTATTTATAACTGGTGGTACAGTGAAGAAAATGGATAGGAAGTAGTTGTATTGGATATTTGATAAACATGTCCACACTACTCCTGAGTACTGAACTAAGTAGTAGCCATCTTTGGGAAATTTTCACATTTTCCCCATCACAGTACAAAGTAACTAAGGCGTACCACAAGTATCCGTATTTGGCTCATTATTGTTAAACACTTTATAAGGCCGTTCCAGAATTCCCAATACTCAAGGAGCCTAGGATCTTTGGACTAGTTTATGATATGAGCAATGTGCTTACTGTAAAATGTGGATAAGGATAAGGGGTACAAAAAACTAAAGGTGTACCACAAGTATCCGTATTTGGCCCATTATTGTTGAACACTTTATAAGGCCGTTTCAGAATTCCCAATGCACAAGGAGCCTAGGATCTTTGGACTAGTTTATGATATGAGCAATGTGCTTACTGTATGATGCGGATAATGACTATCTTTTCCCCTAAAAAATTGGGCAAACTGTATGGATGGATACGTTCTCATACGATTTGGTCACGATAGATTATAACTTCTTTGCTTGGTTCAATTTTTTTTAATAAAGAAATTGATCATATTTATAGCATATTTTATAACTTGTATAGCGGCTAATACATATATCATTAGCATTTTTAACGTCACAAAAATATTTAACCTTCAAAGTTCACTAAAAATGTTTAACCATTAGCCAATATGACCATCCGCAGAAGTAATTTCACTTTCATAGCTCAAACTCACAGCACTGTGGGTGATGAGTACGTACATACATATGTATGTATCCAATTTAATTAGATACAATGTGTTCAATTCCAGAGCAAGTTAAGAAAAGTAATTAAGTTGTCGAAAAACAGTTTGATGAGTACTTAATTACCATAACCTTGCTATCATTTAAAAGTGAAAAATTGCAGAGGAATTAGTCACTATTTGAAGCCGATAAATCATTAATGGTTTTGATGTTGTTTTCTGTGTTCAACATTGGTTTGTTTTAGGTAGGAATGTTGTTATTTAAATTTCCACTTTTCACTCAGATGGTAGAGAATCTAGCCCAATAAACCATTATGTCATAGGCAGTCTTAATGCGGATTTTATGTATATAGATACAAATGTAGATTGAAACTTTGGCTAAGCGAAGTGCAGCTGGTTGTTTATGGTGGGACATAAAAGATACTGTACAGAAAAAGATTTAAACGGGTTAGCATTTTTGAAAGCCATTTATCACCATTTTTGCCAAATTTATAAACAACAAATATGTATGTAGAGGAAGCTATAAGCATTTATTTCAACAAAAGTTTTTTGTATTTATGAAGTTGAGAATGCTTCAAATGCATATTGGCGATAAATTTACTTTAAAATCTTTTTTTGCATAGAGGTTCTTAATTTTACCATAATTAGAGATAGTATATTAAAACAGGCAAAGATATACCATACTCATTCATTGTGAATCCCAATAACCCATTTTTAGCAACATTTACCACTAAAATATCACACCGATCAAGGACAGTGAAATAATGACTCACAACTTTCATCCATAATTCGCCGTCTATGTAGTTTATTTCAACAAACTTGGCATAGATGGAGGCGTCAACACGCAGCTAAAGAGTACCTACTTAAGGAACAGAAAAAATGTGTAATATGAAACACTAGAAAGAACAGGTTTGAATAAAATTTGTAATTGAAGATACTTAAGTGACACAACTATCAGTGATTAGTTTAGATACAAACGAACCATTTAAAGCATAAAGAGCACTTTGTATTTCAAATTAGTTCCGAGAAATCATACGGAATATAATTACATCTGTGTAATTGAATTCGGAAATAGAAAACTGAATATTTCTGGTTTGAATTACATTGAAAATCATACACCCATGCTATGTGTTCGAATGAAGATGAGTATACATACGTTTTCCACTTAAGGGTTAGGTTCAAGTTTGTAGAGTTTTCTGTATCTATCATCTCTTCATGAATGAATGAATAAATAAATGTATGAATAAATGAATGATTATTTAATGCAAAATAAATGAGTGAATGAAGTGAAAGAAGAGAGTCACAAAGACAATGTAAAGTAGAGCTCATTCAGCACGTACGACACCAATTTCCTAGATAGTTTTTTTCTGAACGCATTTTTCAAAGTTGAATCATGTTAATATTTTTTGATGTATAGTTCCTCTTGGTTTAAGGAAGGCTTTTGATATAATTTTTGTCTACGTCAAGATAAGTCTTGGTTTTGGAAACTTGCTAATCTCATGGATCAAATTGTACATACAGTAGATGAACGCCAATATAAGGTCCTTTTTAGATCTTAGTTTTCCAATCTTATTATAGCAACTTCGAAGTCGCTCAAGGCAGCCATCTTGGACCAATGATTACCCTTGCAATCCTAGAGAAAAAAAGTGCCAGCCAAGTAACACCGAATCGAATGTGAGACCTGCCTCTGTCAAACGTGAATGGGGATGAAACAAAGTGAACATAAGGTCCTACGACAGACAGCGAAACTTCGAAACAAAAAGTGAGACAAGATCATAATAAACTGGCGAGGCTTACAAGTTAGATGCACATTAATCCGGTGATTAATACTTCGGAGAACTTGTTTACAGCGATACACTTCGAAAAGTGAGGACAAACCCTGAGTTAAATTGATTGAGGTCTAATGTCACCCTCACACAGAAGAATACCAAAGAAAAGTTACTGCTGGAACTGCAAAGAGCACCAAAGCAAGATGTCACAAGAGAAATGCCTCGAGCAGCTGAAGAAAGTCGTTACAGCATTGTTCCCCAAAGTCACACTACGGGACGATTATAAAATATGGTCAATAAATTACTAAATGCTTGCAAAAAGATCGGCGACAGAAAATGCCCAGGAGCAGACGGAGTGCAAAAAAAACCCTTATAGTAGCAGTAAGATGTAGCTCTGCAATATTCCCCAAAACAATGCAGCTATGCCTAGAAAATTATACCTTCCCCTTTGGAAAAAGCAAAAGCTATTCCTATTCCCAGAAATAGGGCGAAATCCCGGGGAGCAATCGCCTTATCGCCCAATCTATCTGCTTGATAGAATGAAAAAAGATACTTAAACGCCCAATATTGAGTACTCCACTGAATCAGAAGAAGGTCTTTTGGACCAACAATATGTGTTATCAAAAATAGATGGTATTGGTAAGGTGATGTTAATGGCCAAGCAATTGACAGAAGATTTCCGGTGCAGTGATTACACTTGATGTAATGTCTATTACAGTAAATTCGGGCTATATTATGAAAACGCTGATAAATATAAATACACCAGGATATATTCTACGAAAGATCGATAACTACCTCTATAAAAGAGTGGTGCTATAAGACACGGATAAAGAGGCAAAGAAGTACTCCATAACAGCAGGCGTTCCATAGGGTTCCGTTCTTGGACCAATACTGTGGAATATAAGTATAATGCACGACAAACTGAGAGTCCCCGATGAAGTAAAACTGATAGGATTCGCTGACGATATAGCGACATTGGTCACGGGGAAACATAAAGACGAGTTGGAACTGAACCCAAGTGAGACCAATCGCATCTGTCAAACAATGGCTTGAGTCAAAGAATCTAACTTTGGCGGAATAGAGGATTTATTATAGGTAGTAGTCGTAAAATAAGAGAGACCATGACAGTCAAGGAGGGAGTTATACAGTACACTCTGTTATAATGGACGACAGACCATGCTTTGGTAAACATTTGCAGTAGACATCAGAGAAGGCATCAAATGTATACTCAGCGCTCTTTTGAAAGCTGCCAAATTTTGAAGAGATATTGATCTACCTTGGCTCTTTCACTTATCATACTCTATACATCTATCCAGATAGAAAGAAACTCGCGCATGTCCAGTCGTTCCCTCAAAAGGTGATAAAACCTCCCCTTAGCCCTGACATCAGTGGTCTCTAAGGTCATGAAAAATATTGTAAATTTTCACCTTATGAGATATACATATCAGTAGTTTCCGTCACCAACGTTTCACAGGCGACCTTATGATGTAGCTGGCAGAAAAATGGAACCAAATGCTTTGGATAGAGTATGCCACAATGCCCTCTTAACCAAAATCCAAGCTTTCGGTGTTGGTAGCGTCTTCTCATCATGGATTGCAAGATTTTTGAGTAAAACAAGTCGTATTGGACAGTATACAGTATATGCTGGTATACCTTAGGGCTCAGTCCTCTCTCCGACCCTGTTTTTAATGCTTACTAACGACCTTAATAGTAACCTCTCTCCCTTACTCGCAATTTAATCCATTCCTTTGCGGCTGACAGTATTCTTAACTTCGCTTATGTTTTTAAGACTCCACGGAGGAGTCTCATCGGCAGCGAATATCTATTGAGCTCAACTCCGATATTGATGCAATCATCATCTGGGGTGTGAACAACTAAGTTGAGTTTAATTTGTCAAAAACCCAGTGATGTCTCCTGCATGAAGTCTGAAGTAATGTTGCCAAACTAAAAATGAATGGAGCTGATATTGAGTTAGCATAGCTTTGAATGGCTTTGTCAATAAGCAAAATATGCCTTACTGGACAGCAGCAAACGCAGATGTGCTTCAAGACACTCCATTGCATCCACAAAAAGTGACCGTGTGGTGTGAATCTCATGCCGGAGGTGTGATTGGATCGTATTTTTTCTTCGACGAAAATGTCAGAATTGGATGAACTTGACATTTGTGATATGTGGTTCCAACAAGATGGTTCCACATGACACACAACTGGTCAAACAATTGGTCTATTCAAGGGGAAGTTCTATAATCGTATAATCTTGAAAAATGGTCCGGTTGAATTGCCACTTCGCTCATGCGATTTAATGCAGTATGATTTATTTTTATTAGGTTACATTACAACAAACTAACAACGTTAGAGGAGCCCAGGAATAATATCGAACGCGAAATTGCCAAAGTTCCGACCGATATGAGTGGAAAAATGGTATAAAATTGGCTCCAAGGAATCGATCGCTGCAAACGACCTCGACAACAGTGAGCATAGTGAACGAGGTCGAATTCCATACTTAAATTTAACATGTGTGCTATATATAAATAATATAAATAACAGAATAAATTTCAGTCCAGTATCTCAATTATTCTGTGTTTTATTTAAAAACAAAATTGTTATGTCCTTATTGCAAAACCCTTTATAAAACTTTTATTCGTCCAAAACTCGAATACAAATTACATATTTTGGCGGGAACTCCCGTAACTTGTCTGAGTCTATTAGATCATGCTCAGCATGAGGTGACCTAACAATTTGTAACCAAATTCTTCTTTGCTAGAGTATCTTCGGAATATTATGCTTGTTACATCTATCGAGTCCATAGGTGACCTAGATGAAGCAGCATGCCAATTGAATGATGTGTTGCTTACTTACACGACAGCTGTGCCCATAAAACCAGATTGTGTAAACGAAAGGTTCCCTAGTGGAAGGACCAGCTAGCCAAACTTAGGAAGAAAGTTAGAAAACTCTTCAATGCTTCTAAACGCGCAAAGAGTTGGGACGAATACAGGTTCGCTCTTACAGAATACAACTCAGAACTGAGACGATATAAACGTGCCACATGGAGGAAATGCAGTGAAAATATTGCTAACATGCCAGTAGCGGCACGAATCCACAAGGCACTTGTGAAAGATCATGTTAATTATGTAGGTTTACTAAAAAAGACCAATGGTACCTACACGGCGGACCGTATGGATACTATTAGAACCTTACTTCAGGTTCACTTTCCAGGTTCGTCTACTTCACACGTACCCGAACGTATCTGACCATAGGGTCTGCATCGCTAATAGAGTAAATAGTTTATCCGGTAACATTTTTAGTCCGGATAAGGTCACCTGGACTATAGGAGGGTCCTTCAAACCATTTAAGGCCCCCGGCGGTATATTCACGGCGCTTTAGCAGAAGTTAATTGATCTCATCCTACCGGGTATGATCGCTACAATTGGGGTTGCATCCCGACAACCTGGAGTAAATGTAATCTTTATCCCTAAACCAGGCAATAGGCCTAGTGAGCTGCCTAAATCGTATAGACCTATAAGTCTAACATCATTTGTTCTCAAAACAATGGAGAGACTCATTGACGTTTATATTAGAGGTCGGCTAGATTTGTCTACCTCTCTGCACTCAAGTCAATTTGCATACAGGAAAAGAAAAGCAACAGAAGGTGATCTTCCTTATCTTGTGAAGAATATAGAAGGAACTTTATGTTTCAAAGAAATAGCTCTGTGTGCCTTCCTTGACATTAAGGGCGCATTCGATAACACTGGCTGCGACTCAATAGCAAGAGCAATTAGTAGCAGAGGTATCGAGGATTCGACCAACCAATGGATACGGGCCATGCTGGAAAGTCGAATTATTACTTCGTCCTCTGGAGGAGTGTCTGTGTCTGTGACCGCAGTTAAGGGATGAACCTAGGTAGGAGTCCATTGGTTATGCAGATGACTTGGCTTAGTGGATTACTTATCATTGGTAAACACAGTACGAACATTTCCAGTGTCATGCAATGTGCTTTACTATACGTGTTAGAATTGTGCAGCAGAGAACTGCACCTATCCATCAATCCTTGCAAAACAGTTCTAGTGCCTTTTACAAAAAGAACACTGGTCAATCTAATTCCTATCACCATCAAAGGCACCACTTTAGTTTATTCTAGTATGGTTAAATATCTCGGCGTCATCCTTGATAAAGGGCTTAGTTGGAGTTCTCATATCAAGTCCGCCATTGAGTGCGCCATTAGTGCCATGTGGGCCAGTAAACGCCTATACGGCAGAACTTGAGGTCTAAGTCCAAAAATGATACATTGGTTGTATATAATGATGGTAAGGCCCATTATCACGTACGTGGCCAAATGTTCTTGAACGGACAACGGCAACGAAGCTTCAGAAGCTCCAAAGAATTGTATGTCTCGGCATTACGGGTGCTATGCGTACCTGCCCCACGGCAGCTTCAGAAGCGGTCGTTGGACTCTCTCCCCTACAAATCTTCATTAGGAAGACGGCCGCTAGATGCGCTATTAAACTGCAACTAGAATACAAGTACAAATCAGGCGACCATGAGAGACATCTGAAGATTCTTGACTCAATTCCCAAAAAGGACATTTTCTGTACTATCCCCGATATTATGGTCAGGGAGTACTGTTTTGGTAGACTGTTTGAGGTAGAAATATTAGACCGTGCAAACTGGTCTAATGGTGTTGCGACACTGGACCCTAGAAGTCTAATCAGGTAGACAGACGGATCAAAGATGGAAACTAGAGTTGGAGCTGGCGTTTTTGGACCCAACACCTGTCTCAATACCTATATGAATGTGTTTTACGGTTTTCCAGACTTAACTCCATGCCATTGAGATCTGCGCTAAGATAATTTCGAAAAGGTATTAAGGGCACTAGGATATATGTTTATTTTTGTTCAGATGAAATCCTTAATTTAGATAAGGAAAGCGTCACAGGACATTGTGACCTACGATGTCACCTTAACAAACTCAATCTGTGTCCAGAAACGGAATGTAGGTTCTGCTTAGAAGACGAGCACATTCTTTGTCAATGCCCGGCATTACATTGGTTAAGGCGTATTTTTCACAAAGAAATATGTTCATCAGCAGACCTGAGGAACTGCGCTACTATCCTTCATAAAGGAGGTGGAACGTCTTTTGGCCTAAGTAATACCCTTTGATACAATAGATCTTCTCAGGTCGCAGTGTCAGCCATATGGGCAAGGGTCTTTTAAAAAAAAATTTAGAAATGTAAATAAAGAATACATATATACACTACAATATTGAAAATATATTCAAAGGCTTAAAGCGCGACGAGTACACTCCAATGTCGTATTGCATCCATTTCGGCGTGAAATACATTTCAAGTATCAAACAAAGTTAATCAGATACTTCACACAAGGCAACATAGATCGGCACCATTTTTCGCATACCTCTACCAAAGGTTTTTTTTTTTTCAAAAAACACGACAAATTTACCGGATTTCCATTGCATCACTTTGCTTTCATTGAATACATCCAAATTGCTAATTTCCATAATTAATTAAGAAATCTTCAAAAACCTACATATTTCAGCAAATCACGTTTTAGCATATTTAACTCAGCAGCTTCAGCATCAAAGGACAGCTCTTTATTAGTGATTTCTGTTTATTAGCATATATTCGACATATTTCTTATTTTCTCTATATAATAATTAATTCTACCTCGACATATTCTTTTTCATCAATAAACAAGAAATTTGCCCACCCCACTTAATATATAAAAAAAAATGTCCTTGACATAAATATATATTAATATATATTTTGATTTTTTCTGTCAAAAAAATAAAAAAACTCACCGATTTTTGTTTGTTTGTATTGTTTTGTCTGTCTTAGCAAAATTTGTCGAAAATATTTCAGCAATAATCCCAATGCAAGTCTCGAAATCTTCACTTTCAAATCTGTTATCCACAAGAAAAAAAACCAAAAAAACACGAAGAATAAGAGAAGATACAAAAAATAACACAAAAGATATTTTTTTCTTTTTTTTAGAAAACAAACTTGAAATTCGCGAATTCACTTTGATATTTTTTTTTTTTTGTAACTTTTTCTATTAAAATATTTTATCTTTTCTTATTTTTTATTTTTTTACAACTTTTTTTCACAATTCACATGTATTTAGATGACCACGGCGCGAATACAATGCAAAAAAAAAAAAATATAAAAATACTACACAACACAAATGTAATCTAATCACACACCTCTATCAGTGTTAGATGTTTATTTAATGTATCTTCTATTGATTTGACGACGACGGCACGACGCACGTTGAAACTGATGGAAGATGGTGCGGATGATGATGACCTTTTTTTTTTATTTTGGATGTGATTGAATTGAGGCCCCGCGCGTTTATAACTGCACAAAAATAATTGCGAATTCGCTGGGGGTGTTATGAAATTATATTTATTTTCAGTAGTACGCGCGTTTTTCCTTTACGTATTTGTAAGTATTTCCTCGCTTTGATGGTGATGTGATGGTATAAAAGAAAAACGAAAAGATATTGAATTAGGAAATTATTCAACAAGTGTATTTCCGAGATACTTTTTTTTTTTTATTTTTGCTCAAAGTGTCATAATCTTTCTCGGGTTGCTTCTCCCATGATTTTGTTTTTTTTTTTATTATTAATATAAAATTTAGTTAATTGATAGAGTAGTCACAGTGATAGTAGTAGTAGTAGTAGTAGTAGTAGATAGTAGCAGTTT
Organism: Xylota sylvarum; assembly: GCA_905220385.1. Taxonomy (NCBI): domain Eukaryota; kingdom Metazoa; phylum Arthropoda; class Insecta; order Diptera; family Syrphidae; genus Xylota; species Xylota sylvarum. Next base: position 12,684,821 of record LR999960.1, read on the forward strand.
GTATATTTTTTTTCTTGAAGGTATAAAAATTCACTTTCTCTTACGAACAAACACCTTTAAGCCGCCACGGCGCGCACCGACAAATTATGATTGCTTATGGCCAAGCGAGCGATGCAAGCGATGATGTGTGTGGGGATAGCGAGAGAAGAAATACACGACCAATTCAAAACCAATACCCAACCACAGAGACAAGAAGATAGAGATACATTATTACTTTTTTTTTTTTTTGTATTTTTTCAGCGATTTTTTTATTTTTATTTTTTTTATAAAAGACAAATAGTTATAGCGTGTGTTATAGTAGAGGAAACGAAGTAGTATATGAATATATTCACTCTCTCACAAGGTATAGTGTAGAAAATTATTTTTAAGCACAAAATTTAGTTTATGTAGTTTTTTTTGTTTTTTTTTGTCACGTTCTGCGGTAGAAGAGTTAAAAGAGTAAAGAAAAAAAAAATTCGGAAGTCTTAGTTATTTAATTTATGTTCGTCTTAAATATGCGAAAAAAAAAATGGAAAAAACTGCTCAAGGTTCTTTTTTTTTTTTTGTAATTCTCTTATACACACCACCCAGCTGGTGGAATGAACAAGAAATACGAACAAATTCAGTACCAGTATGGAGGTAAAGTTTTGCTTTGATTTACAATTTACAAAACAAACCAACAACTACAATAAGCAGCAACAGCAACAGTAGCAACAACAAAAGAAAGAACGTATTAATTCACTTTTGATTTCAAGCTCGTCCAAGTGTGTATATTATAGTAATCGGTGTACTCGTAGTAGTCTCACTTTTCTTTTCTTTTCACGAAATGAAACGACGACCACGAGTTGGAGGGATGGAGGGGCGAAATAAAAGCGAAAACGCGATCAAATTATTACAAAACCTCAAAAAGATACTCGAGATAGCACAGTAGATACGTGTGTGCAGCAGTACATTGCATATAGTAGCTTTGCACTCTGTTAACTGAGCTGTTGCACTTTAAAAGATACAAGTACTCGCGCACAGAGTGGTAAGTAACTCTGAATAGGTTTTATCGTTTTTCTTTTGTGTCTGTCTGCTTTTTTTTTGTTTTTTTTTTTCTACTTGTTGTTGCTATTTTGAGTTTATACTGATGGTAATGGTAATTAAAAAAAAAATAGACATGCACACCTTTAATGAATAGTTTGTTGGAATTGGAATTTTTTTGTTTAAAACTATTTCAACCGAAAGAAATACTTTACTATAATAGAATGAAGACTTGAATTAAGAAAAAAAAAAAACACAATTTTACGAATCGAAACGAAACGTCGACCGATTTGTGGCCGTCTACCTAAACTGGTCGGCGCACACTAAAAGTTAAATCTTACAAAATCCAAAGCCGAAGACTTTATTTCTCCCGACTGACTCGGCGGCGAATTATTCAAATGCGCTTCGAAAAGAAATGAAAAGCTTAACTTAAAGTTTACGTTTTGCATGCAACTAAAGAGGCGGCCGACACAACTACGACGACGACGACGACGAAGACAGTGGAAAGAGAAGAGATGGACTTGAAGAAGAAATAGCAGACGCAAAGCAAAATTGAAACGAGCTTAACTCGCGCGGGGAGGTTTTGTCGGGAGAGTGAGCGAACGATCCGAAAGCTTGTCTTGACAATGGTGTCTTGAGATTGAGAGTCTGCAGGTCAGGTGGTGGCCATTGCAAAAAATTAATGCTGATAACTTTTCCGAGAAGCTTTAATGGCGGAACGACAAGGTGGGGGTGCAAAGGTGGTGGCGACTATTGAGTGGTTTCTAAGAGTAGAGATTTATTGTGGTCTCAAATTAAGCTTAGACTCAAGTAAGCTTAGATAATGAGTGAGGTTTAGTTTGGGATTCTTTTGGAGCTATAAAAACTTTCAGAAGAATATACATATAGGTACATATGTTACATACATATGAATGACGTCAAAGACTTTAATGACTTCAGATGACTTCAATGACTTCAAAGACTTCAAATGAATGCAATGAATGCTAGTGACTTCAATGAATGTGGAGCATTCAAAATGATTGCATTCATTTTGACTTCAAAATTATGATTGAAGAAAATTATTGCTAAATCATGACTTCAGGATGAATGCTGATTTATTTTTTCTAAGTTGAAGTCAATATTGAAGTCATTGAATTGAAACAAATCCACATGAAGTCAAATGAGTTAAATGACAAAATGATTGCATTCTGCATTACATTTCCGCCACGAAAAGAGCTCTTAAATTGAGACAATCCAAGAGACCACCTATGGGCATGCGGCAACAAAGTCAATAAGTATTGCCGAACGCGTATCCCGAAATCTCGCTACGACACCTACATATGCCCCCAGCATCAAATGTCGAGGACCAATGGTAGCGCTATCAACATGTCATCAGAAATGCCGCAACTAATGCGCTGGGTTTCGCCCGACCACCATCAAGAAACCCATGGTTTGCCGAAGAATGCCGGCAAACAGATGCAGCTGAACTGAAGGCATACAAAGCGGCGCGCTCTGTAAAGAAGGATGCGAGCTGCTCGCGAACTCTACGAACAAAAGTGATGGTAAGAACATTTCTCCGAAAAGTGACGGGAAGAACTTTTCTCCGAAACAAGAAAAAGGTGAATGGGACACGCGCGATCGAAGATATTAAGAAACTATACTCCAGGAATAATGTACGGAAGTTTAACCAACAGGTAAAAAGAACGTGTCAAGCCACCAAGACCTGTACTGAAGCCTGTAGAGATGAAAAAGGAAATCTCGTAGTAGAGTCACAGTCGGTGCTGAGAGTATGGACAAATTTCTTCTGCGAACTGTATAACGGCGACGAAGACTAACATCGCGCTGTCACGCAGAATGAACCCTTCAATCGAGGCAATGATAACCAAAACTTCCACCCACCTGACCAAAATAAAATGAGGATAGCAATATCCAAACTTAAGTCCGACAAGGCTGCTGGACCTGACGGCTTTGGTTAGGTTAGGTAAATGGGTGCCTTGTGACAGTGTCACTGATCACTTAGATCATACTTACTTACTTACTTACTTAACGGGCTCCCGACCCGTGAAGAGTCTCTGCCTGAGACACAGCAGCCTTCCACTCTCTTCGATCCCGGGCACGCTGCTTCCAGTTATCTAGACCAAGCGCTCTGGCATCCGCGATAGCTTGATCCTTAAAACGGAGGTTCGGTCTTCCTTGTCTTCTCGAACCTGGGGGCTGTGATTCGAAGATCCTCTTTGCTGGAGCATTATTGTCCATTCGCTCGATGTGGCCGAGCCAGTGTAGTCGACGTGTTTTGGCTTTTTGGACTACATCCACATCCTGGTACAGCTCATAGAGTTCGCGGTTATATCTTCTCCTCCATTCGCCCTCCTCGCATACGGGACCGAATATCCGACGAAGAATTTTTCTTTCGAAAGTGTTCAGTATTTGCTCTGCTTTCCTGCTTATCGTCCAGCACTCGGCTCCATACAGCAGAACTGGCAGGATCAAAGTTTTGTAGAGCATACATTTCGTCTTTCGAGTTAGGAGTTTTGACCCCATTTGTTTCGCCAAACCGAAGTAGCAGCGGTTTCCTAGGGTAAGTCTTCGTCGAATCTCCACTAAGTTGTCATTCGTGGAGTTGATATTTACTCCGAGGTAGGTAAACTCCTTAACCACTTCGAAGTTACTGTTGCCAACAGTGACGTTTTGTCCTAGGCGGTGGACAGATGCTTCTTTGTTTGTTGACAACATGTATTTGGTTTTGTCCTCATTCACTTCAAGGCCAACACGTTTCGCCTCTTCTTCAATTGCCGTAAAAGCCTCTAACACGGCGCGCTGGGAGCGACCGATGATGTCGATGTCGTCTGCGTATCCCAGCAACTGGACAGATTTGTTGAAGATAGTGCCTTCCGTGTTTACACCTGCCCTGCGCACTATCTGTTCCAGCACAAGATTGAAGAAGTCTTAGATCATAGTTGTGACCAATCATTTAACCCTGGAAACCTATAAAGTCCGCTATTGAAACCACCCAGATAATGATGTGAATCTCTGGAGGTCCGTCAGCTCTACGTTACCCAAGTCCTCCAAATCCGAGAAGAAGTAACTGCCAAGACTCCTCATTCTTCTAACGGATAGGGCAGGACAGTCGCACGGCAGGTGACGAACTGACTCAATTTCTTCTTCGTCCCTACAGCTTCTACAGAAGTCATTATGTAGTACACCGAGTCACTCCGCGTGGACGCCAATGGCACAATGACCAGTAATTATCCCTGAAACGACCCGTGCTTTATAACGACTCAGTTTCAGCAGATAAGTTGATATCTTCTCGCTGATGCCCGGCCATTGGACCCTGGGGGTTGCGCGTGTTTCCAGATGAACCCAGCGACTATTTGCTCGACCGATGGCTTCATCCTCTATTTTCTTCTGTAAGGAACTGATTGGTTTTACTACAAAAGGGAGGGCCCGCGATAAGTGCAGCGCCGAACCTTTCCTAGCAAGTTCGTCAACCCTTTCGTTTCCTACGATATCCATATGCCCTGGCACCCAACAGATGGTCACCGCATTAGCTCTAGATATCTCATTCAAGAGCAATTTGCAGATCTTTACAAGCCTTGATCTGATTATAGCGGAGTCGAGAGCCTTGACGGCTGCCTGGCTGTCTATATACACAGTAATCGTTCTGCCAACGATATTGCTGTTACTTATAATCTTAACAGTCTGTATGATGGCTGTGACTTCGGTCTGAAAGACGCTGCAATCATCGTTTATTCTAAAGGAGTTGTTTATTCCTAGGGCTTCACAATAAACTCCGGCTCCCGTGCCAACATCCATCTTAGAACCGTCGGTATAGAACGCCAACTCCTTCTTCTTCATGGTTCCTCGGCGCTTCCAGTACATTCTGTAAGGAATTCTTATAGGGAATCTCCTTTCAAATGCTAGCGTGGGGGTCATGTGATCAGTTTCTGACAAACAGCTGGTAGTTCCTCATCGGGACAAAATTGAGGCATGATGATCACATTCGGCCTTCCCTCAGTCTTACAGCGGTTTTAGCCGCGAGACTGCCACAATATACATATATCAAGCTATTGGTGTTGTCTTCATGGATCCCATGACTCCGATGCACACTGCCCTCTGGATTTTGGAGAGGTTAGAAAGCTGGTAAGGGTGGGTCTTACGACCGCCATGTATATCCAATTCACCACAGTTGGCTTAAAACCCCAAGCCTTTTTGCAAGAATAGAAAGCTACGCTAGAAACGCCCCTTCAATGTCTAGGAACGCCCAAAGAGTGAATTCCTTGAAGTGGAGGAATCTTTCTATGCTTGATACGACCCTGTGGAGGGCTGTATCCACCGGACCTGCCGGCTTACCAGCCAAACTGTTCAAAGCAGCTGAAATGACACGATAGAGAGCATACACCAACTCATTTATTAGATTTGGTCATGATGATTGAAATCCCAGCACCATTTGCCCTATCCACAAGAAAGGAGACCCACTCAATTGCGCCAATAAAATAAATGTCAGTCTCTTCAACATCCCGTACAAGATTTTATCTGCCATATTGTGTGAACATCTGAAAAATTTCGTCAACAACCTGATTGGGCCCTATCAGTGTGGTTTCAGACCAGGAAAGTCCACAACCGATCAAATTTTCACACTTCGACAGATCTTGGAAAAAGCCCAAGAAATCGAAATCGATACCTTCCTTTTATCGATTTCAAGGGCGGATACGGCAGCATTTATAGAGACGAGCTATATAGAGACATGTCTAGTTTTGGCACCCCTGCCAAACTCGTTCGCCTGTGTAGAATGACGATGGAGAATACTTGCTGCTCGATCCAAGTAACGACCTCACCAAGTCCTTTGATGTCAAAAAAGGATACAGACAAGGAGGCTTGTGAATTTTTCAATATCATGCTTGAAAGGATTGTGCAAAACTCACAAGCCAACATCAGAGGCACAATCTCTTGAAAGTCTGTGCAACTACTACCTTACGCCGATGACATTGACATAATTGGTAGAACACAGTGCACTGTCACCTACAAAAATCCTCTCTATCAAAAGCACAAAGTGGACGGACTTTATTGGACTTCCTGCACTTTACTAAAACAAAAAGTCGTATCCATATCCAGGGATCCTACTTCCACACTTAGTGGATTTTGCGCAGCCTGCAACTCAGAACTCCTTAGCAGGAACTGGAGAGTTATTGAGGTAGGAAGGCATACTGGCAATGGTATGAAAGTTGTCGTACTGCTCAGGAACAAATCGTTGGCACTATTCCGCAGACAAAACTGTAGGACTCACGTGTGATTTATGAAATGTAAAGTAAGGCTGCTGGTGGCACCTCCTCACGTCTAAAGCTGGTAGCACTACAACCTTCCTCGAGTACTATTTGCCTGTTGAACGATTTAGACTGTCTTAATCAGTGTGAGGTGTGGGTTTAGTTTCTTCTCTAAGAGATGGATCTTTGCTGAACCAAATCAAGTTTTGAGCCTTCCAGTTCTTGTGGAAAATCCCATCCTTTAGGCAGCTGTTCCAGATGGAGCAGGAGCGATGATTTTCAGGACTTCCGCTGGTTTGCTATATGGTCCGAATCTCTTCTTATTTTTCATAATGATATAATGACACCTTGCTGTTGGGCGAAAAAGGTATCGGCGGACCTAAGAGCATGTGTAGGGAACAGTGTATCCACTGTGTCTAATCATTTCTGCGGTCATCTTTGGACTTAAAGACTGTGTGCCTGGCTTGCTCATAACTATCTTTTAGCCTTATTGACTAATGCAAGGCACTTTCTGCTGCCTGATGACAAAATTAAGTTCAGTGACCCACAAATAGATACTACTAAATCTTAGTCAACTCCAGAAAATTGATTATACCTTCCCATATAAATATGTCACACGAAGAAAACGTGACGCCAAAATTTTACTCATTTATGAATTGGTGGGTGTATAATCTCTATCAACATCTTATACGCATAATTCCTCCATTTATGTGCACACTCGCCGGAGATTGATGGGGATTATAATATAATTTTGTTGTAATTCGAGAGAAATGTTCATTTGCCTAATAACTTTGGATGCTAATAACACTATTAGCCGTGTCTTAGCTTATCTTAACAGTTAACTAGTTTCTTTGTGTTGAGAAATCAATAAAAAGTTTTTGCAATACATATGCAAATCATGTTGTAGTAGACAACAAATGCTTATATAATACACAAGGCAAGGAACTTCCTTTTCGCAACAACACACATAGCCACACTATTATAATTGACATACCTATAAAAAATATAAAAAAGAAAAACTATTTCGCCTGTCGCCTCAGCGGAAAAGATGTAACGCGCAACATCAACAAAACCACACATAAGATTATAATAACATAAAAAAATAAATATCATGCTGTTGTCGTTATGATATCATAAAAGAAACAATGGCACCATCGCATCGTTCGGCAGGAGAGAGAGAAAAAACAAATAAAAAATATGAAAAAAAAAATAAATTCCAATCACTGATTTTGTAGTTCACAAAACCATGCCCATTGCAGAGTGTCGGCACTAACAACAAGACTTTGGTCAATCGGTATTATATTCACAACCGATTATTAACTGGGTGCACAATAACCAGCCTTAAATATAGGTTTTGTGGTTGTTTCACTACGTATTATGTCTTCAACCTGTCCATTGGCTAATTTTTGGTTATTTCTTGCCTTATACCATGCAGTTCGCATGAGCTTAGATGCCCAATTTAACGGTCAGTGCATTGAATACAAGAGCTCCTTTCAAATGGTGAAATATTAATAATCCAGTTCGCTATTCAGCTCTTTTGTTTTCTCCAACTGCGTGAAGTAGTTTTCATCCATTTTAATGCTAATTGGATGGAGTTGGTAAAACTTTGAGCAAAAACCGAGTTTAGACACTTTTTGGCAGGTTTCGACTACCAATCGCTGCCGACGGTCTTGATGGCAATAAATTACGGCACACACTTCTTGTTTTCTTACACACTTTGTGTGCTTTGCGATGCTTGCAGCTGATATGCAGGCTGAAGTCGGGTAAATTTGTCGCGCACCGCGTGTGGTTATCGGTATCTTTGGCCACAAGGCAATCGACTGAAACACTTAATAAATTTATCTTATTGAATCGAAAGAAAGGCGCAATTCATTTTCTATTTCTTTCGATGTTTCTTTCTGTTTTAGTTTGAACAGAAATTCCTTAAGGGACTTTGTGGGTAGGAAATAGAGAAGTCCTACTTGAAATACTTTGGTCAATGACACTTAGTGGTGGAGTTGGAGTTGGAGTTGGAGTCGGTGTATTACAAAAAGGTGCTCCTATTATGTACTGCTTATTCCATTCACTTTGGAGGTCTAACTTACTTTTGCACAACTTATTTTCATTTGTTGGTCTAATAAAATGTGAAGTGTTATGTGTGGTTTATTGTTTTATGGCCTTTGTGCTACTATTGTTGGAGCAATCGAAAAATACACAAACTGAAGAGAAATTTTATGGATCCTCAGTTATAATTAATTTAGTATTTTTTTCACTTTATTACATAATTGCTAAAGTGATGTGGAAGGTAATGTTTTGATCATGAGTCGTAGATTTGAACATTGGTCTTTGGGGGAAGAATCAATTAAATAATTTATGAACTCACGGGGATTCATAGCAGCCCCATTTGTGTCTATCTATGTATTTATAACGACTGACGCTCGAATATATGTTGCGAAAATTATTGTAATTAAGTCTTTTCTTTTCCTGCAACAAAAACTGTACGATTGTACTGTTTAACTCAGTAACGAGGATAAGCATTATGTGTCTGGGATAGGGAACGATCTTACGATAGGATCTTATAGTGATAGGAGTTCAATGGACAGATTCAATCGATGGAATACATCGGGGCAACTTTATTATGTTACACCTCAAACGAGCTCATCATTTGGTGAAGAAAATGGTATCTTCTACATATTACCACCTAAGTGCCGACATAGAGATGATTAACTTGAATGGCTAGATAAGAAACGACAATGACGGTCTGAGATATATTATCAGGAGGTATGCATGGCTTTGATAACCCACCGATCGCGGATGGAAGAGGAGAAAAATATAACGAAGCGTGTTGAGAAACAAATGCAATTTAGTATGATTTATTTACGAGTATATAGGATGGATTATGAATACTCTTATAATGAAGAACATAGCACAAGTAGTAGATGTTATCCTTCGCAAAGGAATATGCACTCTTTTAACATGATTGAGGAAAAGATAGGATAAAGACATCAGCATATCCCGACTTTACTGCCGGAATAGGAGAATCTCGGCATCCCCCTTGGTTGGTTGATTGGTTAAAATCTGCTCTCGATGGGAAAATGCAATTAGACCAGAGGAGGTCCATTGTACTGCCCTTGCAACTTCCAAATAATTACTAAAGTTGTCTGCAATTAAAGTCAGCAACTACTATGCGGGAAATTGCATTAAGAATAATGCGTCAAAGTCAAAGCCAAGTTTCAAGACTGATGTACATAGAACTTTTAGTTGGTGTTTAATCCTTAAACCAAAATTTTCAATATTGAAGATTTGGAAAGGAGCATACACCCATTCACTAAGGGTGCCCGAAATTTGAAATATCACCTCGGTTTTTTATATGTTAACAGACCCTTGAGCATAAGACTTTTTATGAGATCACCACATAGCTATCTGACCTGCAAACGGATCGAAGAACATCATTGTCTCGAGATACACAATACACCCACCATCGAAGTAAAGAAAACTAATCTGAAATCTTAGTACGACTTTTGGAAGAACAGAGTGCATAGTTTGATCAACAAAATCATATCAATGTTCTGGCCACCGCACCTAAATCTCAAGAAACTTCTCACAAGCACTTTCCCGAGTAAAGGAGAATTGAAAAGCTGTCAAAAAACCAATACGCACACCCTACCTTCACAGATGTATCAAAGATTTTTTGTTTTTTTGCCAATAGGAGGTGAAAATCTTCTTAAGACACCATAAGGTCCGATCGCGCGTGCTTATACTCGTAGTAGAAATCAGGTATGGTAGAGGATCAGAGATGGATATTGCCGTAATCATCTTTTCTGAACCGCAGGGCATATCCAAATCAATTCTCCTCTCGAATCATGGCAGTGTTTTCCAAGTGGAGGTTCTAGCAGTGATAATAGCCGTCCGCAATACCACAAGATGGCGTCAACTTTTTCATCAACAGACAGGCAGTAACAAAAGCGATTTCTGTTATCGAAATAAAATTCAATCTTGTGAAGTGGTGTCGCGAAGAGTTAAGGGGTCTTTGTTGGGTCTCTGGACACGAAGTACACCATGTCATGAGAAGGCCAACGAATTGGATAGAATAGATTTGGAGTCTACATCAGCACAAGTCTACACCTCGGTGAACATCATTAAGGTCGTAAGGGAGCCAAACAACTGATGGTCCTCCCTATCTTGTATGTATGACCACAAGAAGAATATGACTTTGTTTCGATAAGAGAGACCGACAGGATTATCCAAATTAATGGGAAATCCCTTTCTTTCTTCAAACTTTAAAATGTTTAAATACTAAGAGACATGAGATATTGCCCCATCCACATGTGCATAAGGAAGCAACTTACTTACTTACTTATTTCGACGCTACAGTTCGGGGTGAACCTGGGCCTCCACAAGAAAGCAACTTAGAGTCTTAAAAAAGGAATCCTAGAGATATCTAGAGGAAAAGAAGCCTAACAGGACTCAAATCTAATACACACTGAAACATAGCCATGTGTGACATTCACTAACTTCAACTGATTTCATGTGAATTCACTACTGACTTCAACGAAATATGTGAATTCATTACTGACTTCAACTTACATTAAATTAATTCAATTGAATGCATGAAATACATTCTTTTACAACTCTGCCCGATACCTATACCGAGCACAGAGCTAAGTTCGTAAAATTGTCAAAGTCTACAAAATCATTCACAACATCAAACGTGACCCATCTTACGTTGAATTAAAGGGTTTCAAACGAAACCACCATGTCCGACCAGAGTTGGATATCTTTAAACCTTGCCATAGAACCCATCTCGGCGTCATCTTGGACAACAAGCTAACTTACAGAAGAAATGTAGATAATAGAATGAGGAAAGCCAGAGTCTGGATTTCCGCAGACCCTTTGGTAAGAAGTACGCTTTGAAACCGAAAGCAGTCCACTGAATTTACACTTTCTTCGTCAGGCCTATCCTACTCTATGGAGTGTTTATATGGTATCTTCCATCATTTTATTGAACATTCAACGTATGGCTTGCCTGGGAATTAGCAGATTCCAATCGAATTCCCCCACATCAGTCATGCAGAAAATCTTGATCTTACTCCCTATAGGACTGAAGGTAAAAAGATACTCCTGGGTAGATGCTTTTAGACTCATGGCCCTAGGTTACTTTTACGAACGAACCGCAACGGGAAAGAAAGTACAGCCGGCCTCTAGACTCGTAAAGTATCCAAGCGGTATCCTTTTATTATACGTAAAGGGTACCATTTCGATACCCCAAATGAGAGGAATGGCAGCAGGAAACTGCTATCCCAAATAAAGGTCGAATGGAAGTGTATGCGGATTAGTCATACATCGCTGGAGAATCAGCAGTGGGGATCTATGCCCAACGCCACCTATTAATCACGTAGTCCTTCTAGAATAGTTCATAGCTATATTTCAGGCAAATATCCTTGCTATACTCAAGGTCGCGAAACTACTACTCAACATCTTAGCAACTACTTCCCAAATCAACCCTTCAACATACAAGGGAACGAAACCGCACCATCACAACCATACATAGGAGAAGCTTTAAAGGTTGTTAAAACCGCTTACAACAGCTCATTCGTTAAACACCATGAAAACATATGAAAAGGACAGTAAACTTCCAAAGCTGCCAAAACTTTGATTTAACGACTCTGCTCCTGGCAGATAAAGAGGGATCCTCGTTCTGGGCAAAAAAAATAAAGCTAGATGGTCGGTCTGTATACCCGGCACATCAACCGAAGCAAACACGACCACAGACTGGAGTTGTTGACATCTAGTAATTTGTTTTTTCCATAGTGTGCTTGAGTGCTTGTGCTTGGGTCTGACTACCCTTATAATGTCAGAAAACAGCGCTACCACAACAAAGGGGTTAGATGTGTTCGCCGAGCGGAACAGCTGCCGACAAGGCAAAACAGCTCATTGATGACCTTAAAAAGTCTGCGACTCGGACCCTTCGATCCAGCGAAAAACTGACAATGTGCACCGGCCACCAGTGTATTCATCACAGTGCGTGCAGAGGCGTGAGTAAAGCCTACTAAGTCATATTGCAGAAAATCCAAGGCGAAGTGGAAACTGTGGAGGGAAGAGATTATATACATCTGTGAAGATGGTATCGATGGTATCCCTTATATTGCCATTAAGGCAGCAATAAGAAGATGCCCGGATATACATATTTGCATACTCTTACTATGCGTGTTAAACGGATAGAATATTCCCAAACTTGTGGAAGAAGCAAAACTGGTATTAATACAGAAGGAAAGCAATCCCCAGGACTCTTCGTCGTATTGGCTATTGTGATACCATTGAGAGAATATTAAAGCACATCATCAGCGACAGACTGGAAAGTGCGATTGGTGAATCAGGACGACTCGCAGATCACCAACATGGCTTACGAAAGGGGCACTCTACAATCGACACTATTATTGAAAACATTAGCACAGCGAGTAAAGTCGTCCAAGAAACACGATGGAAACGCTCCAGTAAGAAGTACTGCGTTAGACGTTAACAATACGTTTAACACTGCGAACTGGATGAATATCGTGCAGTCACCCACCGCCAAAAGAGTGCTGGAGTACTTTCAAAAGATTCTAATTGACTACTTCCGCAACAGAATACTATTTTAGGTACTACACCAACAATGGAACAACTGATAGGTGACATCCCTCAAGGCCATGTATTGGGTCCACCACTTTTCAATCCAGAACTGCGATCCTAACATCATCAAAAATAATTGACTTTGCTAACGACATAGCCATCGTCGTAGTGGCAAAACTTTTAGAAGAAGTGGAGTACGACTGCAATGAAGCTATAAGGACCGTCCAAGACAGGCTGTACTTACATATAAGTAGCAAAAAAGTACCCCGGCATATATTCAACCAATATCTACAGTACACAACTGACAAGGGAGTAAAGTCAACCACTGCTTTAACAAGGATGATGCCAAATATTGGTGGGTCGTGATATAGGAACAGGCTGTTCCTGCAAAAGACGAATCATCAATAATACTGTATGGGTCCCAAATATGGGCTACTACTATGGGGAAAAACGTATAAAAGAACAATGGAAGCAGCGTACCGAATCAATGCTCTCAGAGTAAATAGCGCTTTAAGAACGACGTCTTATGATATAGTTGTGGCTGGTATGATGCCAATCGACCTACTAGCACAAGAAGGGCAAAAGAAATATCCAATTAGAAGACCATCGGAGACATTCACGACAACTCCAATCGACAGCCAGACCCCATCAACATGTGAAGTTTAAGAAAATACCAACAGATATGCGAATGTTCTGAAAAAGGACGCTGAACGCATAAGATCATATCCAACAACGAAGTGTTGATCAATAGCATAGAGATCTAAACTTCTATGTAAACTTGTCGCAGGGTACGGATGCTTTACAGCTTATCTTCAGAGGTTTGGACACGACGACGATCCTGATTACCCAACCTACCCGGGAACTATTGAAGACGCTGAACATATTATGTTGAAGCAAAACCACATGTACGTGCGGCAGTGCCGTGGGAAGAGTGGTTGAGGTGTACAAGGCTAGTACGTTTCGCTATAAATACAGGACGTTTCTCGAAACAATAAGCACTATACTTAACTTACCTTCCTCTACCAATCAGTTTTTCTAGAACGGAACACAAGGTACCCAACAGTGGCCTACGTGATTAGAAAAACCTCAATCTCCCAAACACCAACAAACCACCGATCGTCTTCCTATGCCCACACACTGCAAGCGTCCAACTTCAGAAAATTCCATTACTAACTTAAAGTACTCATTTCATTAGCCAACGTCTAGCAGTTGTAAACGATATCACTCTCGCAAGGTACCTGCAATAAATCGGTTGCAACTTAAACCCACCATAAAGTCCTCCTGAACCACTAACCCGTGTTCGGCTTCAAAAAGACAAATGACCATTCATCCAAACTCATACAACACATGCTCCCAAGTTAAGCATATGCAACAAGAACTCACAAATTACATAATCCTAATGTTTCCCTACTGTTCCAATGAAACAGGGGTGTGGCTCTGGCTTGACGCCGTCGAACTACACAACTAATTGACTTACTATTCAACAGATTCTAGATTTCATAAAAAAAAATAAAAAAATAAGCTGTAACCATTCGATGATGTAACCAATAAGCATATTAAATATAATTTCTATATACCTCTGCAAAAATTAGCATATTTAGATTTGCGCGTGCTCCAGTAAGTCATTTAAGCCATAGAACTCTCCCATCAAACGGGTGTGTAAGTCTTAAGAAAGCCACCATTCAGATTCCCATGAACATCCTTTCACCTACTAACCAGCACAAGCTTAGTATAATGACAAAAACTTAAGTTATTTGCATATTTGATAAGCTCGCGTGAGTTCAATTAATAATTTCGAAAAACTCTGCAAGGAGCAAACAAACAATAGATACAAAGATACAGAACCATCGGAAATAATAAATCTTAAATTAAGAACTCGAAGCGAAACCAAATAAAATAGGAGTGACTATCCCACCTTTTTTTTTTTTTGTTTTCTTGTCTAAGAATGGTCAAAAATATCATATTAGAGACATCTTGATAATAAGGCGCGTGCAAAAATGTATCTTTCACAAAAATAAATCTATGTATCTCTCCACTGTCGGGAGGAAACAACTTGTGTGTTGGTTCGATCAACAGCGCCAAAAAAAACTTGATTTCTTTAATTTTTTTTCTGTCTTTAGTTGGTTGTATCTTAGATGGATTTTGTATGTCGTTTGCTATAAATTAAAATCATATTAGAAGGCAGTAGCCGGGAGTCATAAATCATTTCGAGAAGCAATAAGATTTATTTTTTTCTGTCACGGCTAGACTATATGACGCCAGATTATCCGTATGTCGAGTTTTATTTTTTTAATAATTCTCAAGTGGTAGCAACAAAATGTTATACATACTAGCGGTAATTTGGATGATAATTTTCCTTTTTGCATAACGTGAATCGAATAACTGACGCAGAGAATACCATTCAATGATTGACTTTGAATGGATTCGTGGCTTTGGTTCCGGACTAGTATTAAAAATCGATAGACTGTTGGCTTAGTTTCTGTATAAGAGTGAAGACACAATTAAACTAGATTGTGCTGATTAGGAGTTGCGACATCAGTATAACTTCCTTACCAAGTACAAATGTCTAGGTTATGACAGAGACAACAGCCTCAGATAATCAATCCGTTTAAATGGCAAATCAACTCGGGAGGTCCACGGACTATGACCTAGATCCTATGACTATGGTACGGTCATTGTACACTCCAGGTACTACATAACCATGGGGCTCGACATACAGAATGGTGATGACGAAACTAAAGGGCTATATGACCCCTCCACTAGCATATCCAATAAAGCAAAGATCCATAGCAGAGAATCTTTCCCCCAATGTTAGGGCTCTTGTTCTTCTGCAACGCGTTTGAGCTGCTTCCAACTCATTCCTAGAGAGCTCGATTCCTCCTCAACTGTTCTGCGCCATGTTTGCCTATGCCGTCCCGCTATTCTGCCTGCTTGGGTGAGCGGATTCCACTGCCACTTTCTCCTTCGTATAGTAATGTTTATAGGTTCTTGGCCCGATCTCATATAAAGCTGTTCGTTGGAGATCCGGTTTGGTCAAAAAATCCTCAAGATGATTCTTAAACATTTATTTACGAAGACTTGCAGCCTGCTTATGTTAATGGTGTCCACCTTCCAGGTACTGCACCCATACAGCAGTACCGATTCCACGTTAGAGCGGAACAGTCGCAGCTTGGTTCTTAAGCTGACAACATTACTTTTCCAAATTGGGAATAGCATACCAAACGCAGCTTTAGCCTTCCAAATTCTACTGCATACGTCCAGTTGGGTGCCACCGCAGTTAGCCGAGACCACACTTCCTAAATATAGAAAGTTGTCAACTTTTTCGACTTCCAGTCCGGCAATGTTAAGTTGAGCGTTAGTGTTGGAAGTGCTGAGGGCTTTTGTTTTGGCCGTGTTTATTTTGAGCCCAACTTTGTTTGCCTCAGTTTCTAGATTATGGGCCATTAGATGAAGGTCCATTATCCGATGTGAAAGTAGACACACTTCGTCAGCGTAGTCCAGGTGTTTAAGGTAAGATGTCATAGTTCAACGGTTTTCATTGTTTCCTTCAGCCAATGCTGCACGGAGTACATCGCTGATAACCACCAACAAACAATAGTGGTAACAGTATGCATCCATGAGGTACTCCACTTTGGACATCAAATTCTTCTGACACCTTAAGATTGTGTAAGACATGACCTTTACCACTCTCGTATGTAGCCTTGATAATAGCAATAAGTTTTTCTGGGATGCCTCTCCTGCGCAAGGCCAGCCAAATAGCATCTCGATTCAAGCTGTAGAAAGCCTTCTCGAAGTCGATAAACAACAGATGTAGCGGAGACCTGTACTCAACGCATTGTTCAATTATGATCCGTAAGGTGTTTATAAGGTCGATGCAGGAGGATCCAGTGCGAAAGCATACCTGTTCAACGTCGAGAGTAGAATCTAAATGCTCTAAATTATTTTTGCTATTATTTTGGCTACAGCTGGAAGCACACATATACATACCTCTCCAGTTTCCGCATTCGATCAAGTTTCCCTTTTTCGGAAGCTTAATGATCATCCCCCTTTTTCACTCCTGTGGAAATTGTTCACTGTCCCAAGCTCTCTGTATTAGCGGATGCAGCAGATCTGCTGATGTGTTTGCCGCCGCTTGAAACAGTTCGGTAGGGATTCTATCAATACCCACCGCTTTGTTTTTCTTGAGGGACTTGATTGCTGCCATAATTTCTGTTTTGCTGGGAGGTGCCGTGCGTATTCGGGAATTTATTGAGTCATTCGGATTTAGCACTGAAGCAAAATGTTCTCTCCATCTATTGAGCTGATCCTCATCCGAAATCAGGAGGTTACCGTCCAGACTCTTCACCGAGTGTTGTTTGGAGTTTCGACCACCGCTCCTTGGTGATGCTGTAAACAGTCCTACTAACGCATCTGCTCGCTGCTGTGCAATATCAGCTCCACTTCTGTTTCGGACGTCCAGGAAACAATTTCTAAAGCGGTGACTGATCGCAATATGATCGATCTGGTTGGATGTTCTTTGCCCATCAGTCGAGACCCAACTGATCTTATGGCAGGTGTTATGCTTAAACAGTGTACCTCCAATGACTAGGCGGTTGGTATTGCAAAAGTTCACAAACCGCTCAACGTTGTCGTTTCGGTCTCCAAGGCCGTGAACTCCCATCACGTGTTTAAGCATGTTGTTGTCGCTACCTACCTTGGCATTGAGATCCCCCATCACCATTACGATGTCCCCATTAGGTGTTTGATTGAAGACGGCGCCTAACTGGCTATAGAAATTGTCCTTTTCATCCTCAGTCGCGTCATCAGTCGGAGCATAGCACTGTATGATGGTGACTTTCCTTACTCCACTCTGGAATTTGGTCGTCAATTTCCGGTGACTATGAGGTTTCCAAGATATGAGGCTTTTACGCGCTGCTAGAGCTAGCACCAGTCCTACTCCAGACCTCCGTGCGCTTCTAGCTGGTTTATCAGAGTAGAGCATGACAGTACTTTTTGTTGGCGAGACATATACCCCCTAATATGTCTATTTTATACCGTATGAATTCGCGCTCCATTTGGAGGAATCTGGCGTTGTAAGGCCCTTCTTGGAGTGAGTCCAGGAGGGTCTTAACGTTCCAGTATCCGATCGTTGTCCGTGTTTGATAGCCAAAGCTCGTCATCAAATTATCCGTCCGTATCCGAGGCGTAAGTTTCCGTTTCGGAGCAAGTTTTCTTTTTACGGTTGAGGCTCAGCTAGGCCCCAGACCAACCGACACTTGTCCTGTTATATGGCGCAGGAGACTCGCCATTCCTCCTCTCCCGTTCGCAATTTTCGAAAAAAATTCCCAGATGGCACCGCGAGGAGGTGGGACTTCAACTGATTTCAAGCCAATTCACTACTGACTTCAACTTACATCAAGTGAATTCAATTGACTTCCAAAATGATTTCAATTCAGTGTTTGTTAAATATTGAATGTATTAATCACTGACTTCAAAAGAAAGGCGAATTACGTTTTTTTAAATCCAAACCTTTTTTTTAGAAAAAAGACTTCAAATCATTTCTAGATGAATTCAATAGCTTAACCTGCCAAAAGATTTAATTCTTCTATAATCTGGCCCAGTAGCCAAGCAAGTAATTTGTCAGCACACTAGACTGAGCTGCTCATTATTGAAGACACCCGCAGCTGTGTTTTTCCTGTGAAATGGATATCTAAGAGTAAATCTAAAGATTCTCGACTACACATTGCTGTTGTTCGGTCATTGACTAAGTTTTTACAAAATTCTTTCGTCATTCCCTCGATATAACTGGTAAGAGAAAGAAACAAAATTGATGTCGATAGCAACTGAGTGAATCTAGTTTAGGAACATTTAATGCAAGAATCCATCAGAACCTGCTTACCTGCCATGCCACCAAGTCTGTGGAAACTTTTGAGTTCTTAACTGCTACTAGATCACCACTTTCTATTGTCCTAACTCATTTACGCAATCGCTCAGCGTGAAACTTCCAAGGTCCCATTAAATACCAATTAACAATTCGGTCCATCTCGGGCTTTTATTTGCTCGATTGCCACCTGGTACAAGAGCTGTCAATAAAATTCAAGAAAACACTAAAAAAAAAAGTCATCTCCTAAAAATGAATAGAACCACTAATGGGTCGATTATACAATCCAACCTAAGCTGACATACACGTGTCCATGTGTAGCATGTTCTATTCACCAAACCGAATAGACTGGTGATTCACCAGTGAAATTTGATATTCTAATGTGAAACTCTTGGACTCTTGCGTGCGTGCCATCAATCAACTGTCCGGAGGCTTTGAGGGTTGTATGTCAAAAATTTAATCTTTTACGTTAATTTCGCATTCGATTTTGGTTCCCCCTTTGCGGCTGCCTTCTGGTGATTTCATTGATCCCAAGATGATTTGAAGAATAAACTTTTAACAACTCCGTATGTCATATTTTGAAAAAAACCATCAAATTTGACGACATTTTGTCTGCCTTCAGTGGTAGTGGGCTATGACTGGCTTCGCGGATGGTGAACCCAACTGTGATAATTTATGATTTAACTGCGGGACTGATAGATCTTATTGTTTATTCATAAACTTTCCTGACACGGAGGTTTGCTTTTATTTTTTTTTTAATTTTTTTTTTTTGTTGGTCACTTCTAATGGACGCGTTTCTTGATTAAGAAGCGTGTATTAATTTGTTATCATTAGGACGGTTAGTTTGGGCTTCTAGTATGTTCTCCTCACGCAATCTAATTTGCTTATATTCATAGAATGTATGGTTATGTATGGTTATGTGCTAAACTGTGGGAACTTGGCATTCGTTTGGAGTGCAAATATGTTTGGCCTTGTCTTGGCTTTTTTTTTTAATCAGATATATCAGTTAATAGAGTTTGCACAAGTCTTTGATTTATTTAGAACTATGTGTACATATATATGTAAATTTATACTAACTTTCTGACTATCACCTAAGTAAGTGCTACAGTTCTTCGTGAATTTGCAGTTCAACCAAAAGGTTTCAAAATTTACTCTAAGACTGTGTTTCTTAAAGCGGCCAAGGAAAACCTCATCCACTCTTGACAAAGTTCATAAGTTCATAGGCCATCTGTTGGTTTCTTTTTGAATTACATGTTATTTTGACACTGACAGCTCTTATCCGCTCAAAAAATTGACAGAAACTCAGTATTATATTTTCGCGGTACGAAATTTATCGATTTAGCTTAAACAACGTTCGGAAATACTGCAAAGCTACTTCCAAAATGGATGCAGTTTTACCGAAACTATAGGAATTTTGAAAATAAATTTTGGTCGAAATAATGCACCATCTGCAACTGGTGTAAGCAAGTTTATGATGAAAGTTCGTGAGACTGGTATGATGAATGATAACCGAACATATTCCCGTGTTTGTCCTGTGTGCTCAACGGAGAATATCGCAACTGTTCCCGAAAGTGTGCGCCTTTTTGGAGTGTGCGACAATGGAGGAAACGTTACAGTCCATGGAGAGCATGGAGAGCGCTAACGAGGCATGATAATTAATTTTTTATGGTTAGAAATTGAAGTTTTGAACTTGGACGAGCTATAGTTCCAGCAAGATAAGACTACATGCCACACAAGCCGTTCAACAATCGATTTATTGCACACTAAGTTCAATAATAATCGTGTAATCAGTCGTTTTGGATATGTTGTTTGACGAGCACGGAGCTGTGATTTGACGCCATTGGACTTTTTTTGTGGGGTGCCATTTAAGATCGATGCTATGCGAATAATCCAGAAACGATTCAGGTACTCAAGAACAGTATTGGTCAAGCCATTCGTGAAATAGGTCTTAGCTAACTGCCTCCAGTTGCGCACTCCAAGTCGGCTGAGGTCCCCTTCTACGTGTGCGCGCCACCTCAGACGAGGTCTTCCCCTACTCCGTTGTCACTCCGAGTTGGATTTGAAGACGCCGGACTAGTGCCCATTCGCTCTACAAGTCCTAGTCATCTTAAAGGCAAATGCGCAGTTTTTTTGACTAACTGGATGTCGCTGTACAGCTCTTATAGGCCGTCAACGCAAACGGGACCGAATATTTTACGAAGAATCTTTCTCTCAAAGCGACTGAGGATATCTTCATCAGTCCAAGCTTCAGTGCCATAAAGCAGAACTGAAATGATCAAGATCTTATACAGAATCTCCTTCGTTGTTCGGGATAGGGCCTTACTATTCAATTGCCTTCTCCGCCCAAAGAAACAGCGATTGGCAAGAGTTATTCTTCGTTAAATTTCTGCCGAGGTGTTATTGACAGCATATACTTGGTTTTGCCACCAAGTCATACCCCGTTACGTTAAATAGGTCAGCTTGTAGGCCGTCCGGTCCAGCGATCTTGTTGGACTTGAGTTTGGATATTACTATCCTCACTTCATTCTGGTAGGATGGACGAAAGTCTTGGTTTTCATTGTCCAGGTTGTATGGTTCCTTCTGCCTGACAGCGGAATTTGGGTCCTCGTTGCCGATTAACTGATTTGCCCATATCCTCAGCCCCGACTGTGACGCAATTACAAGGATTCCTTGTTCATCTATACAGGTTTCTGTTCGGGTCTTGTTAGCTTGACGCGTTCTTTTAGCTTTTGGTAGTACTTTCGAACATTGTTTCTGGAGTGAGAACCTCTTTAATTCCTCGATCGCGCGCTTCTTGTGCTCTTTCTTTTTCCTCCGAAGAAGCCAATGTTCTTCCATCCTTCTTTGTTCATGGGACTCACGAGCCGCTCTCGTCTTCCTGTGCAGCGTCGATTCGTAGGCGAGTTTTTTTGCTGCATGTGCTTGCCAGCATTCTTCATCAAACCAGGGATTGTATGGGGTGGTCGGGTGAAATCCACCACATTAATTGCGACGTTTCTGATGGCTTCTTGACAACGATGCGACTGGTCTTCGGCACTTGATGCTGACTGCATAGGACTTCTCGAGAGGTTGCGAGATACGCGATCAGCAAAGATTCTGGCGGTTTGTTGCGATTGCAGCCATTCAACGTTAAATCTCCGCACAGCATTTTCCCATTGTTGTGGCATTTAAGATATCCGTAGAAGTGCCTTGGCTGCAACTAGATTGACCAGGGTATTGTGGATATTGAGGTTTATGCGTATGTTCTGACGTCCTTCAATATCTAAAAATGCAGCTAAAATGTATTCCTTATCCTTTAACGATTTCTCGATTGAGCTAACCACACAGTGTAGAGCTGTCTCAACACTTTTACCTTTGGTGTAGGCATGTTGGGCTGTGGATATATTCTCGGGGCGTAGCTTACTGCGAATGTTAATGTCAGCTAGTCTCTCAAAAGTTTTCAGAATAAAGGATGTAAGGCTGATTGGCCTGAAGTCTTTTGCAGTGGAATTACTTGCCTTACCAGACTTGGGTATAAATACCACCTTGATCTCTCTCCATGTTCGAGGGATATGCCTTCGTATGAGACTACTTGTAAATAGTTCCTTGAGTACCGGAAGAACAAGATTCAGTCCAATTACCATCGGGATTTTTGAGTGACGCTTTAGTTGTCGTTTGCCTCCAGAGAGTTCCCTTGATGTCGTCGCAAAAGTGCTGCCATGAGCGGTGTTTAGCTCTTTCCGTCTCATTTTTAAACTTTCTCTGACTGGCCTTATACTGATCCCAGTCTATGTCTGATATTGTCCTCTTGGTCACATTAAGGAGGTTTCTGGTTACTTTCCTAATGTTTGCCAGCTCTTTACTCCACCATGAAGGTGATTTTTTATTCTTTCGTTTTGTCACCGGATATGCTATGTAGGTTGAAAGCCTCTTTGTCGATATCCGATGGACTTTACAAGTCACATTCTTGAAGTCGCCCGCAACTCTTGTTCGCTACCTTACTGAAGACATACCAATTAGTCTTCCAGGGATTCCTATATGGATTAGGAGAATCACAGGCACTGTTTAAGAGAAATTCAATAATTGTATGATTAGAGAACGATTCAACTCCAATTTTCTATGTTAAGAGTACTAGAATTACTGGCTAGGGTAATGTCTATAACTTCTTGTCTATTTCTAACTACGAAAGTAGCTACCCTGTTAGCTACAATAAGATTATATTCGATGATAAACACAAATAAGGACTCACCGCAGATCCCATCCTTCTTTTTTGGCCTTTTTTACCAGGGAGCAGGTAATTGTGGATAGCGGACTAACACTGGCGTCGTAAGGCATGTAGACGGCTGATAAAATCAGTGGGGAAAGCCCACTCCGCTCAAGCCTTACCACGAGAAGAAATACGTTAATGTGTTTTCTAGCTGTTGCGCTATAAATGGTAAAGTCCTTATGCCCTAACCCGCTATTCTTGTCACGGAAGTTCCATGGCTCTTGCACTAAGCCAACTGTACAGCTCATGTTCCAATCCGGAATTTAATTTTATGTGGCTAAAATTCAGCGTCCGCAGGCAAATTATTCACTACTGTTTCATTTATAGAAGCCCCAAATTAGACCGCAATTCTACTTACAATGAGTTTGATGCGCTGTCTGACTCCATCGCAAGAATTGTTTCCATTTATCCTCGTACTGCGATCGTTATTGCGGGCGATTTCAGTATACACAATTCTGGTTGGCTTCGACATTCTGGACAGACAACACCCGAAGGAAGATATGTTGAGATCTTTGCTGAGGTAAATAATTTGACCCAGCTTGTGAACGAGCCCACACGGCTACCCGACATTGATAGTCATTCCGCCAACACTCTGGACTTGTTTCTCAGCTCCCACCCTGATAAATACATTATAAACATATTGTCTCCTTTAGGTTCACCAGACCACTCTGTCGTATCGGCTAATTTCTCGTACCTCAACCACTCAGTTAAAGAAAAAACTCCTAAAAGAATAGTGTGACAATACGAGAAAGTCAATTGGGACGGCTTGAACAGCTTCTTTAGGAGTTTTAACTGGTCGCTATGTTTCCTCGATAGTGACATGGATGCCGCCGCCGATATAATCACTAATACCATTTACCTTGGCATGAAATCCTTTATTCCTAACCGAATAAAGAGTATCAAGCCAAATGAAAATGCATGGTATGACTCGAGCTGTAAAGAGGCTATCAGGTTGAGGGAGTTAAGTTTTCGATCTTACAAGGCCGACCCCTCTGAGGAAAATCGAAAAAAATTTAAACGAACCAGAAATTACTGCAATGCTCTCATTTGCCGTGTCAAGTTCTCATTTGACCAAAAATTGAGGCAAAAAATCCTTCATTGTCCCAAAGGTAGTAGAAATTTTTGGTCGTTCGTCAAAAACATAAAAAATTGTGCCTCATCTTCCATCCCAACGCTTGTTCACAATGACATTCTAGCTGTCAGCTCTTTAGACAAGGCCAATCTGCTCGCAGCCCTCTTCGCTGCGAACTCCACACTCCCAGATTGTGGTTTGCCTCCCCTGTACTTGAGCGAGGGAATATTCTATGGGACCAATCCACTTTCGCACTCGTACAGTAGAAAGAGTACTTAAAGAAATCCGCTGGTGCAGATGGTATCTCACCCATTATTCTGAAGAGGTGTTCTTCCACGCTGGCAAAACCACTGCGTAAGCTTTTTCATCTATCCTACTCTTCTGGACTCTTCCCGAGTAGATGGAAAACAGCATTTGTCCAGCCCGTCCCTAAAAAAGGCGAATCTTCTTCTCCCTCCAACTATCGACCCATTGCACTTACGTCCCTTCTTTCCAAGGTCATGGAAACGCTGATAAATCGTCAGCAGGAACCACTCTCTGCATCATTCTGGTGAATGTAAGATTGTTGCGCTTGATATTTGAAAGGCATTTGACAGAGTTTGGCATCAAGCTCTTTTGTCGAAAATGCGTGCATTTGGCATCGATGAATCTCTTCTTCAATGGATTAGAAACTACCTTTCGGAACGTTCAATTCAAGTGGTTTTGGACGGTTTCAAGTCTGCTATCCACCATATAAATGCTGGTGTTCCCCAAGGCTCAGTTTTGTCTCCGACTCTCTTTCTTATATTCATAAATGATCTCTTGTCTGCTACTTCTAATCCAATACATTCCTTCGTTGACGACAGTACAGTCAGCTTCTCATATTCGTTCCCAGGCTCACGTCCCTGCTCTTCGGCCGTAGAACTTCCGATCTTAACAGCATAATTAAATGGGGTATTAACAACAGAGTGGAATTTAATGCTTCCCAATGCTGTCAGCTGTCGCTTAAGCGTTACCTAAACCCCTTGACATTATCAATGAATGGCACTTGCATCGTCGAAACCGAAAAACTTTCCATTCCATGACCACATATTCGAATCCGCTAAGAATGCTGCGAAATGTCTAGGATTCCTCAAACGATGCAAGAAGTTCTTTACCCCCTCTGATCTGGCTACAATATATAAGGAATACATCAGCCCAAAGCTCGAGTACAATGCCCATGTCTGGTCTGGTGCTCCTAAGACCTCTTTGCACCTGCTGGATAGAATTCAAAATCGGGCGTTGAAACTAATAGGGAACAGAAGTATAGCGGAGTCTATTGACTCGCTCCAACATCGCAGAAATGTCTCTTTCCTTTCCTTATTCTATCGCTTTTTTCATAAACAGTGCTCCAGCGAAATAGCCAGTTGCATTCCGCCCCTTCAACAATTTTCTCGCAATACCCGTCACGCTTTGAATGCTCATCAGTATACCCTCAAGCCTATTTTCGGACGTACCGTCAAGTATAGAGATTCTTTCATAAACCGTACAACACGAATGTGGAATGCTCTACCAAGCTCTATTTTTCCCTCACATTATAATCCACAAACATTTAAGACCAACGTTCATCGGTATCTCCTATCTTCTCTTCCTAATTTCCCTAACGCCCGCGCTGTGTATTAACATTTAAAGGGTAGTACTAAACCCTTGAGCGCGCGCGAATTATAAAAAAATTATCTTACCTTATCACACGTCGAAGAAGGGACGGACTCTGCAGCTAGTGATCCCAGTACGGGCCTTGTTGTTATATCTCCTGAGCATTGGCATGGATTTCTGATTCAAAATAACCACGATCTCAGTTCCAAGTTCCGAATGCTCTCCAATATCAATATTGCAACTGGCTCAGGCCCAAGTGGATTAGATGGTTAGTGGTGCTTTTTCTGACAGATCACCCAGGTCTCCGAAATGGTATTCGCCGATGACCGCTTTTCCGGTCTTGTTTAGGCTAGGGCATTCGCGTAGGAGGTGAACTGCGCTTTTTACTGCATCTGTATCGTCACACCCTCTGCAGGGGGAACACCTGTGCGTTGTTCTTAGGTAACCGTCAAAAGAGTGTGACCGGTAATAATCCCTACTAAGAGTGCTAAGTGTGCTCTTAAGGGCAGGGATTTGCCTGGTTTTCGTTTTGTCGTTTTTCGGCCAAAGTTTTTTAGAGACACGACAAGATGAGACTGATCTCCATCTCTCATCGACTAGTCCCAGGAAGTCCTGAGGTAAAACAAAGTTAACGTACATTGTCAGATCCTGTTCAGATCCCTTTCTTGCTAATTCGTTTCCCAGATCGTTTGCTTGGATACCAGTGAGTCATGATACCCACCAGAGTGTAACGTAGTGATTCGTTATAAAGGTGAATGACAATGGAGATATATATGTACCGACCGCCTTCCTAGAGTGTAGCTTTCTGAATAATTCTCGTGGTGCTTCTGCTACTGCTAAGACTTTCGCTTAATACAAACTACCGTGGTTTAAAAGCCTTCGTACCTTTCAATGTTTAAGTTGGAAGTTTAAGTCCTAATGCCTTTTTCAAGGCACGTATAAATTGCTCGATTTTCAATCCTAAGTAGTTTGTATAGCATAAAGGTACAACTACGTACGATAGTCCACTTCAATTTGTTTTGCCCGTCATGAGCTATCAGGAATCACAATATCGAATGCCACAGTTTGCCATTGGAACATATCGCATGTCTGTGATATCGTTGACATCTTAGATTTACTTTACTCTTCAACTGTCTACGTGTAACCTTCTATCGGTCACTTAGTAACCACGTCTCAATCTGTTTAATCAAACATCCTACATCGCATGAAATGTAATGTACTCGTACACTATGCAAATTATCAGTTCTACCAGGAAGATGAATCTGTGAATCTATTAAATTTCCTTGAATCTCTGTTGGCAGTTCAAACGGAAACAACCGTCTAATGGGAGTTTTTTTTTCTTTTTTTAATGGTAATACTAAAAAATTTCCGAAAGATAAATACGCCGCCAATAGAGAGGCTTTGCGTGAGATTTAAAAATACAATTCCATTCAAAGCATTTACGACTTTGGTATTGAGAGGCTGTTGCAAAAGGTCAGACCGTGTTCACAGTCCGTGAGCATTTTATTCTATAAACGAAATATATTAATAATAATAATTTTTATTAATGCTTATTACTATTTTGTGACCTTATTTAGAAGTACTGGCGACGTGTGTGTGGTCTTGTGTTTGGAAATAAGTATTAAAATGACTGTCGACTTTTTTGGGATTATTGTGAAGGTTCGGTTTTATTGTTTAGTGACACGGTTTGATGATTTAGTTTTATTGAAGTTTGTTCTATAGAGATTTCTCTCCATTTACAAATTGTTAACATGAGACTTCATTCTGTGGAAGACACAAAACTTTCCATTCCACTATAGTGGGCTTGGGTGTATCTATGAAATTATTCAGTTAAACTGATCGAATCAAGCACACTTTGGAGCAAGAAAGTGACATTTGAGATCACTGAAAACTTTACATCTGGGTTCGAGTTCTAGGTTGGGTTGGGTCCTCGCTTAGCAGAGACACACTTATATGGGTCTAAGAAGGTTCATTGTGATACCACAATGGAAATTACAAGCACCGGAACATCCATGAAGCAAGGCACCCAGTTTCGGTATGAACCCATGAAGTATTGTTAGCCGTTTAGGCATTCAACCAGTCTAGTCTACTCTATCAAGATCGTTAAGATTTTCGAAGAAGTACTCCCCTAAGGTTTTTCTTCTCAAAACCGAAAGAGCAGGGCAGGTTCAAAGAAGATATGTCATGGTTTCCTCCTCTTCCTCGTCTCTACAGTTTCTACAGAAATTGCTAGACGGAGCACCAAGCCTTCCAGACAGCGCCAACTATCTTTTTAAGATTTATCCTATTGCCGGAAATAAGTCTACTGGTTTTCCTACAATCCAGCTCTGGCAAGATTTGTTTAGAAGAGAGACATGTGCTGATATTGTTCCACCTAATGGCTGCAGTATCTAATTGGAATTGTATCGATTTAATATGTGCTGATGGTTCCCCTTATTGTCAGGGTGGTTCCGGTCTGCACATTCCTTAACTAGATAGTCCGATTTACAATTTCCTGGAATATCCCTGTAGTCTGGAACCCAGTACAGGGATCAATTTGTATGTAAAAAACAATAGCGCTGCACTCTATCGAGTTAATCGAAGGCCAGGTCGCGGCTTCACGGACCACTGTTTATATTACTTCAGCCTTATGTACTCGGCTCATTCAAGTTGGCAGCCTGCTGCGCTGCGTTTCGCTACTGCTCCTGACTTCTGCTCCTCTTCTCTGCTCATAATCTGTCTGGTGAGGTTGTCTGGGGTTGAATCCTCGCCCGATTGGTTTACCAGCAAGTGGCGTTCTACGTAGTATCGTGGGCAGTGGAACATGAGATGGTCCTCCACTCCACTGCTTTCGTGCACGTTGGACAATAGGGATTGTCGTCGTGTCCAAACCTATGCAAGTAGGCTCTGAAGCATCCATGGCCAGTAAGCATCTGGGTCAGGTAGAAAGGCTCCCCATGCTTCCTATTAATCCAGGCGTCTATATTGGGTATCAATCTCTGCGTCCATCTGCCTCTGTCAGAGTGACACCATCTCTCCTGCCATTCTTCCAGACTTGTCCTTAGTGTTAATTCAGTATTACTTCGAATCGTTGCTGTTGTTGCTGCCCTGCTGACACGGTATTTCTGTTGCGCTTCTTTGGTAAGAAGATCTATTGGTACGTTGGTTTTGTAGGCTGCATCAGTCTTATTTCTGTATGCTTTTGTTTTCAGGGCACCAGCCCATATTTAGGAGCCGTAGAGCATTATTGATACGGCAACTCTTGCTAAGAGTAATCTCTTCCTATGTTTCGGTCCCCCGATATTCGGTATTATCCTTGATAATGCAGCCGTTACCTTGCTGCCTTTTCAGGTGCATGTTGCAGGTGCTTCTTATAGGTTAGCCTTGCATCTAAATTAATGCCAAGGTACTTCGGCTCTGGTTTGGAAGCTAAGACGTGATCGTCTACGGTTACTCTTATAATCTCCATTACTTGCCTGCTGCTGATGAGCACTACTTCAGTCTTTTCTTCTGCAAGTTGTAGGCCCATGCGTACTAGCCAGTCCTGGACCATCCCAATAGCTTCATTGCAGTTATGCTCCAACTCCTCAAGATGTTTGTTCACTACAACGATTGCTATGTCATCGGCGAAACCAATTATTTTCGAAGTCCTCGGGGTTCCAAGTCTGAGGATGCCGTCATACATTAGGTTCCACAGTAGCGGGTACCTAATATGGAGTCTTGAGGAACGCCGCCTGTGACGTTAAACTGCCTCGTTCCATCGGCGGTGTCGTAGAGCAGTATTCTACATATTTCTAAAATAGTCCATCATTATCTTCTGCACGGACTGCTGTGACTTCTGCTTGGAACACACTACAGTGGTCCGGCATTCATGTTATGATACAAATATCCAGTGCGCTGGAGTGCACTTGTTCCTGATATTGTCTTGGATCCGTCTGTATAAATCTTTGTCACAGATTCGTTTAAAATTTCTTCCGATTCCCAAGCACTTCTACTAGGAATCCTGGTTGTATACTTGACGTTAAAGTCCAGATAGAGGACGACTACATTGTCCCATTGACATTAAATTACTAGGAATAGTGTTACGGCCTTTCAGGATGCTTGCGTGGTCCATGTCTCCACGAGCCAGTTGCAAGAATTCCCTAAGCCGTAATGTTGCTTTAGCTGCCATCAACTTCTTAAAGATATTAATGTTAAGAAAGTTTATGATAGTTTCTAGTGCAGCTGTCCATCCGTTATACATACTCAAGATAGCCTTGCAATGTTGCTTTTCTTCTCCATTACCATCCACCAGACTAGTAATCCGAACATTACAATGGCTCTGGCGACTGTGGCTTATATCTAGTGAATAATCCGGGACTGGAGACGACGGTTTGGGCTTTAGCCTTCCTACATGAATAGAGGGCAATCGAGGCCTTCCTAGTACGGTCTTGAATATTCAATTTCCAGCTGACTTTTTTTTATCGAGAATAACAACGAAATATCTGGCGTAATATGCAAATTAGAATTCACTTCCTTTAGATTTTGGTGGTATTTTGTACCTTCTTGTGAACAACAAATTCAGTCTTGTATGGATTAATTTCGAGACCGACACTAACTGTCTACTTTGTGAGTTATTTAGAGCAGACTCCAGCAAGTCTCTAACTGCAGGAAGGAACTTTCCTGATATCACTATAAGGTCGTCCATATAGGATATGACACAGAACCCCTTTTTACCCAGGATTAGAAGTACCTCATTAACATGATAAACAATAATGGTGATAATACTCTGCCCTGTGGGGTACCCATGTACACCAACCTTCTGGCGCAGCTCAGCATGGATAAGCCTTCGTTTAAGCATTAACTCGATCCAATAGCAAAGCTAGTTGTCAACCTTCAAATCAAGAAGTGCAGCAGATATAGCTTATGTTTTAACATTTTTGGAAGCTCTTCCAAACCATAGTGAAGTCCTTGTTCTCAAAAGATTTCCCAATGATTCCAACCAACGAGTGCTCTACCGATCTTCTCATGCGATACGCGTGTTGGAATACCGATAGGAGATTACTATCTAAATTCGCTCTAATGTGGGCATAGATCAGCCTTTCTAAAGTCTGTAATAGAAAGGAGTTTAGGCTGATCGAACGGAAGATTTTAGGGGATGCGTGGGAGGTCTTCCCGGCTTTCGGTATGAAGACTACATTGCCCCTCCAATGGATCCACGATATAGGGGTGTAGCCGAAGTTTAAACAACTTTTAAAGATAATGTAGAGCCAAGAACTTAAGGTATCAAAACTTTGCTGTCATTCCACTGGTAAGACGGCATTGAAACCAGGGGATTAGTACGGAAGGAAGTTGTGGACTGCCACTGACTGCCACACTGTATAGGTATTTTCTTAGGAATGACAACGTTCTTTGGCACTATATATTCAACTCTATTTTTACTCTCTGCAGAATGTACTGTTTCTCTTTTACTACCAGAAAAGTAGATGTTTATAAGAAGCTCTAAGGTTTCCTTGCTGGACATAGTCCAGATACCATCTGGTTTTTTACTGTATCAAGAAATAATTTGAAATTTGAATCCTAATACGAGATGAATCACTAGTCTTTTCTATATTTTCACAGAAAAGATGCCATGAGAGCCTTTGTGATTTCCTAATTTTTAACTTAAATTTCCTAAGACTGCTCTTATAGAGATTCCAGTCAAATGGGTCCTAAGAGCTCTTTACTTGATTAAAAAACTTCCCATTTTCACGTCTAAGCTTACTCATTTCAGTGTTTCACCACGGAGACTTACCCCAAATTTCAAAGACCTTATCGCAATCCCAAAGGAACTGACTGGGATGCTTTTATGAGCATTCTAGACGATTCGAGGGGTCTTCAACATCATACCCTAACCATCCCATTCTAAGATTGACCACGAGGTGAAAACACTTAACTCAGCTCTCCATTCAGCCTCTGGTAGAACTACCCAATTGTCAGGGCCAAGAAGAAGCCCAACTCCTTATGGTGGTCAGCCGAGCTTTCGACTTTGCAGAACAATGCCTGGGACGCTACAAGGAAAGCAGAGATGTTTTCAAGAAAAGACAACAAGGCATAAAATCTAAATCTAAACAACCAGCACTGGACCAACAAAACATAAACCCAGTAATCTCAGACTGAGTTGAATGCATGCTCAAGACGGGACACATCAACTCAGAACTAGGTGACTGCCAAGTACAGGCCCTAGCTTCTAGAGGCACATCGCAAGGTGGGGTCCTATCACCACTACTATGGATAGTAATCGCGAACCAAATTTTATAGAAATTAAAACAAAGTGGGGTCAAAGTTGTGATGATGTTGTTATAATGGCAACAGGTTCATACCCTCCATCCGACCTCAATACCCTACAATAATGGGCGGAAAGATGAATTCAACGTTAACCCCCTGAAAAAAAAAAGAGGACCCCTCTTTACTAAAAAGAAAACAATCCCACAGACCAGGCCCTTGAGATTCAATGGTACGCCCCTTCAAATTTCAATAAGGTGCGATATTGGGAGAGTTTACTCGATCCTAAGCTAACCTAGAAAGACATCGCGTCATAAAGAAAAAGGAACGCCTTTTATACGTCCAGCAAAATCTTTGGTAAGAAATGGGGGCCCAAGCCCACCATCATCCACTGAATGTACGTAGCCATCTTCAAACCCATTCCACCTTATGGGTGTTTAGTCTGGTGGTCTACAAAAGATAAGATCACGTACCTTAGAGAACTGACCAAGATACAAAGATTAGCATGTATGCTATCAGAACCACCCCGACTGCAGCCCTTGAAACCATATTAGAGCTGATTCCATTAGACATACACCTACGCGGGCGACACGGGCCACCGCACTATAGCGAGGTAGGCATACTTGGGTACCGAGATAAATTATATATCACCAACCTACGACTTCAGCCTAACAAGGCCATTAACCCGAATAATACCTCAATTTTAACGGACCTGACGAGTCAAAAACTTACGAAGGAGTGGGCTCTGGTCTATACTCATCGAATTTGCTCGCTCACTTAAACTTCCAAACTACGGCAGTGTGTTCCAAGCTGAAGTATTCACAAACAGTACGAGAACTATCCTTGAAAATGCACTCAAGAAAGAAAATCGACATTATACATCGACATGCAATCCGCTATGGAACGAAATGAGTTGACCTTGAAGTGAATGAAGACAAAACCAAATACAAGTAAATAAACAAAGAAGCATCTGTCCACCGTCCAGAACAAAAACGTTACTGTTGGCAACAGCAACTTAGAAGTGGTTAAGGAGTTTACCTAACTCGGAGTAAATACCAACTCCACTAATGGCACCTTAGTGGAGATTCGACGAAGACTTACCCTTACTTCGGTTTGGCGAAGCAAATGGGTTCAAAACTCCTAACTCGGAAGACGAAATACATGCTCTACAGAACTTTGATCCTGCCAGTTCTGCTGTATGGAGCCGAGTGTTGGACGATAAGCAGGAAAGCAGAGCACTTTTCACTTTCGGATGAAAAATTCGAATATTCGGTCCCGCATGCGAGGAAGGCGAATGGAGGAGAAGAACTCTATGAGCTATACCAAGATGGAGATGTAGCCCAAAAAGCCAAAACACGTCGACTACACTGGCTCGGCCACATCGAGCGAATTAACAACAATTCTCCAGCAAAAAGGATCTTCGAATTACAGCCCCCATGTTCGAGACGACAAGAAAGACCGAACCTATGTTTTAAGGACTAAGCTATAGCGGATACCAGAGCGCTTGTTCTAGACAACTGGAAGCAGCGTGCCCCGGATTGAAAAGAGTGGAAGGGTGCCGTGTCTCAGGCAGAGACTCTTCATGGGTGGGGAGCCCGTTAAGTAAGTAAGTGGTCAAGCCGCTATGAAGGTCATCTCATCCACATTAAACATTGCGAGACTAGCTAATGAAAGATGGAGCGCACTCTCATCTTATCGTGTTTTCAGATAAACTCTGGACAAAACAAGAGTTTAACAAGACCAAGCAAATTTTTGCTCTTAACAGACCGAACTTAGAGCTTTCCCGGGGATTATTACCGGCAACAACCCCCTGGCGGCCCACCGAAGAAGAATGCGACTAGACACTGATGACTTTAACCTAGGCTGTGGCGACACGGACGCAGAAAAGAGCACATCTCACTTCCTATGGGGATGCCCAAGCCTGTGCAGAACTATGAAAACGGCCCTCAGAGAATACCACTTCGAAAACCTGTCAGGAAAGCCACCATTTACCTTCCTGAAATTGATGACAATCTTGGGGTGGTTCAGGATGACGCTTAGCCATCTCAAAGCAACAAATTGACTTTTGTGTCAGTTTTAGGTTATCGACGACAGTGGATCACAATGGGTCCATTGGTGATCCGATCGCACCGTTCCCTCCGTTCATTTGCATTCCTTATGAGATACATAACCAGAATCGGATCTATTCCTGTGTTTATTTTTGACTTGTGGCGCTTTTCGTTCAGCCTGGTGAAGTTCCACCTACGTGTTCATTCTTAGATTATATTGATGGTCCAATGCGATGATCTCCTTGCAGATCGTGGAATAAATATTGTTAATACCTGCGAGTGCAGTACTCAACTACCATTCAGTTCCTCATTTCAAATACTGTAGCTTCAATACAAAAGGGACAGTAGGTATCGGGTCTCCATGCCCAAATTGGCTGAAGATATGTGAAACCCCAGAGATCATAGCCCAAGTAATTATTTGTACCTAGTTCTTGTTCAGATGACCGTTTAAGGGGAATGAATCGATTCTATGCACGAATATGTTTCCTTTGTCGAAAGATATCATGAAATGCAATGTAACCTGTTCTGAAATAGTGATCGCATACCATTCGTATGAAGATTATTAGCCAATTTCGGACTTTCAGCAAATAATTTACACATAAAACACCGATTAAGCCAATAATTATCGATAGTCTAAAATCTACTGACAACTTTCTCTCACCATATCGTATCAGTTGACAATCACAAGGGTCGGAATCCGGATAAGTAAGTTACCACTCTATTAGATTCTTACCCTCCTACTACCTATTCCCAGCGCAATCAAGATATACAAGTATCATAAAATCAAATGACTTTTATGCAAATGAAAAATGCGAAAGTCAATAAGCCAATATTGCGCAACATCAGCTCCACCCGAAGAAACCGTTCAGTAACCAATCCATCTTACGCAATCTATCAGACAGGAAAGTGATCTAGAAAAAATGAAATCCATAACTTCTGTGAATAGAAATTGAAAATAAAAGTACTTCTGCAGGTGCAAGCTCCACCCCTCGCCATATTCTATAAACAAACAACCAACAGCCTTGACTTAGCCATTTAAAGTTCTTGTAGAAACAGTAAGTAAGCAAGAAACAGGAGGCGAACGCGCTTGCGCTCGCACACGCCATATCAAATTACTCACAACAGCGCGCCGCCGCCGCCGCCACTAAGCGCCCAGAATCGTATCTCATTAATTAGATACTCCGCCATAGAATAGATCAATATCATGATTTAGCTCGCTCGATGATCTGTTGACCTTCACATGATTCCAAACATGATGACTGAATCCGAATGTACGCTTCGATTACTGGTCACCCTATGCCAAGGGGAACATAAAGTTTCCATCACACAATCTGTATCTAGCTTCGGAACGTTTCGAATGCAAATGACACCAAAACCACAAGATCTTTCGCGGAAAATCAAGATTCAGAATAATCGTATCTGAAAATCCACATCTTAATAGTTTTAATTAGTTCCACTGCATTAGATTTACTTGGCCCGAGGTGTTGTTCTTGGCGTTATTGTTGGTTTAAGCCAGCGCAGCCGGACTTTTGTTTATTAACCCCAGAGGTTACATTGTTCTCCGTTGACGAGACGGAGGCTGCCTATAGTAGTCGCCGATGGCTTTGGAAGTTTGCCATCAATTTGTTTCAATATTCGTTTTTGGCCATCTGGAGAGGAGCGCAATCAATGTTTCACTTGAACTTGGTGAGCATATTTTCTGCTTGACCCGCATAGGTTATGCTGAGGAATTTCAATTTGCATTTTGTGAAAGAGTGATTGCATAATTGCATACTGTGGCTGGGAACAGACAAATACATATATCATAGAACAAGACACATGGTGATTGGAGCTTTAAGTGTCGAATGGTGTGTTACATATTGCTGCAATAAAAGGTTACTATGGTCTTAAATCAAATGGTTGGCAGTTGCCAGCGGTATATATATGGTTTCTTACATAACATGTCAACCCAACATGCAGTTGACAATTCTTAGAATATAATAAAGTTTAGCATTCTTGGGATTTTACCAACAAAGGACTTCATTGCTTGGTTGGAGCTTATTTTATACCATGAACATCGTTAGAATCATTATGGAGTTGCACTTAGGGCTGAAACTACAACAAGATCTGTTGAATAAGCCGCATTCGTTACCTAAATAGTCCCAACTTGGATGCCTTTTTGAGGAGACCCCAATTAATAACAGAGTCACATAAAGAATCTCTACTCCATTCACCGTTATATCTCCAAAAAGTCCTACACAACTCCCATCTGAAATTTCGGACAGGACGGATGATCAGGATCAAAATGTACCAAGCACCGAGGTAGTAGCAAAAACCGAAGCAAGCATGTCTCAGCAGAAAAGTATTTCACTGGGGCCCAAAAGCGTCGAATCGCCCTTATTAGGAACCGAATTGAATCCGAAGATGTGTAACGGCTAGAAAGAGCCAGATATGCGCTAGTACGCGCAAAGATAAGGAGAAAAAGAGGAACTAAGTGGACCAGCCACCAGCAAACGCAGTAGGTCCATAGATAGCACTCCTACGGTAGAAAGGATAGAAAACCATAGACCACACATCGATTCACATAACAACACATGTGCAGGCATGCCTAAAGGAGTAGCCAAACACAAAAAGTCTGCTCCCTAATCCCACTCAGATGCCACCAAAAGCTCAAGTGAAGACAAAATAAAAGGAATCATGCCTAAAAGGTCCGGCAGGGTGGAAACTGCACAGGAGTGACCTAGTACATCAGGGCTATCCTATAGGGATACTATGGCCCAATGTAAGGTTGTTATCATGTACTTCATGTACCATGGTTATCGATCAGCTGCCATGACACGGCAACCAAAAATTGGCTGATGTCTGTGGTAGGTAGTCTCAAGCTGTGGAAAAATGCAAACTTGCAAACTTGCTTGATCTTCCCAAGTTAGAAGTGGAGTACACTTGGAACTGTTAAGGTCCAAAAGAAACACCAGACAGCCGAACCTATCACATTTGGAGCTAGCAGCTCAACGACAATGACTAAGGGAGAGCTTCAAAGCTAGAAGGCCTCAGAAGACCTGTCCTCAACGCCTAAGACATCAGAAGCCAGCCAGACCACTGGAGAAACTAAAAATGTTGCCATATCCCATATCCCTACAATAGTTTTTACTATGGGATTAAGGTGCATCCAAGTGCGGTATTAAATCATAGATTTAATAAGGATCACCTAGATGTATTCTTTATCCAGCAGCCATATATTGTATATAAAATGCCTCTAAGGTGAATTACTTTACGATTCCGTAAACGAAGGAAGACCTAGACCTTGCATTATGTTAAATCAGAATATAAAAGCTATTCTAACTCCAGAGCATACCAATAAAGACATGGCAGCGGCTTTAGTTAAGCTACCTACTGTGAGCGGTAAGACAGACACTGTAATATGCTCAACTCACCTAGCCGGCGACTCCACTCACTGACCTGGACTTTCTGCCATTGCAAGGACTTATGAACTACTGTGGCGGAAGGAGACTCCAGTTGATTATTGGTTGTGACGCGAATGCCCATCATTCCAATTGGAGCAGTTAAAACATCAAGAAAAGAGACGAGTCACTTCTAGAATTCATTTATAAAATTAATTATGAAATTCAACCTATGCATCCCATTTTCAAAAAACTTTATTAGAAGCTAGCATCTTTCGACTGAAACATCTATGTACTGATGACAGACATCTGATGTCTGGTCATCAGAAATTCAATCAAATTCATTTTGAAATCCTATTAGGCTCTAAGACTTCCAAGTTCTATAGACAGCCAAGATCCACAGATTGGGACACATACATATAGCCTAGAACTCATGGAATCAACGGTCAATTGCTGTAAGAGCATCAAAAACATTGGCAGTCTAGAACTTGGCTGTGAAAGTCATAATACTGCAATTAAATCTCCCTATCATCAGGCTTGCCCAGAGAAGGAAAAATCAGGTAATCGCTCTACTCCATGGAGGAATAATAAACTCCAAATCAAACTAAGACAATCACAAGAAAGCTTTTTAATAAGTCGAATCGCGATGGATAATGGGCTATGTAGCTTGAAGTACTCACTAGAAATATCAATGCTACCCTAGGCAGTGACAGAATCAGAGTCACGGCTGCGAAAGGTTGCCCCCAGGGTGGTGTTCTCTCCCCCCTGTTATGGTCCAGCGAAGTAAATGAACTGCTAAACATACTCAGCAATGACGGTTTCAGCAATGTCAAAGGATGCGCTGATGACATTGCGATTCAAATCAGATACAAATTCGAAGAAACAATCTCAGAACTCCTCCAGGGGATACTCAACCTTCTTGCTGGCTGGTGTAAAAAGTTGACCTAAACATCAACCCACAAAAAGAAGAAATAGAAATAAACTGCAAACACTCACTCTGAAGCAATAGAGTTTTCAAAGATGACTCTAGATAAAAAACTTACTTGGAACTGTCACCTCACGGAAACCATAGACTAAGCCAGGAACTCCTTATGGACTTGCAGAAGTCTAATAGGTAAGAGCTGGGGTGTAGACCACAAAACAATGTTGTCGCTTTACGCAGCCAGAACTAGACCAATTCTGACTTATGCAGCTGTATGGTGACAAAAAAAGAAGCAGAGGCTAAATAAATTTCAAAGAATAGCTTGTGTATGCACTACGGGCGCTATGAGAACAACTTCTACTGCAGCGCAGGTTTATGTACCTTAACAGATAATTGTCTACCAAACTTCAACTGAAGGTAACAGACGAGCCCAAATGTTCATCCCAAACATTTCCCTTACAAGAACACAACAACTTCTAGGTCTAACTAGAATTCAGATTCGTATAGTCACAGAATTCCTCACTGTACACTGTCAAGTCAAAAAATGAATTATGACTATGAGATTAACTCAAGATAACACTTGCAGAATGTACCTTTATTATCATGGTACCTTTATTATTTATGTAACTTTATTATCAGAGCATGTTATCGTCACTTGGGGAAATTCTACCTTAAAGCAGAGGACATATGTGCTAGGTCACTCAAAGATCTACTAGGATTTATTACTAACTCAGGTAGCATGAGTGAGCTCTAATTGCAGGAAATCACAATAGGCCCATCTGAGGCTGTAGTGATATGAGGACAAGCTCCCGCCTCATATTTTTAATCTAATCTAATCTACACGGGTTTTCCTATAAACTAAGCCATAGCTTTCAAGGCTTTCAAGACTGTCTGCCTATGTAGGTTACGATTGTAACGCCCTCTATTCTTTCTATATGTCTCAATCCAGACTGCTAATTCCGCGTTTGCAGTAATTCCTGCTTGGAATATGCTACCTTAATCCGAGAAAGTCACTTAGGTAGGTAGGTAGTGCGGTCGTACCAAGATCTACTAGAACTCACTTAAACCAACAATTCGGTTCATTGTGATACCGTTATAAGAAGATCTACCGGCTCATCTGGTATTCACGGCCTTAGCAAGTGATATCGATATCGAGATTGCGATGAATAGAGTAACTAAGTTGTCTATATGAAGATATATAAGCTAGCGGTTTCATTAGGGATGAGAACCAATTTGAGCCGCTGATGAAACTGCTAGTCGTGCAGATATCAAAAGCAAGTAAGTCGTCCAGGTCATTAGCTTCTGCAGAAATCTTCTTCCGTGTCTGCATTTCAAACAATTGCCCTGAGAGGACGTCTAAAGTGAAGCTTATTTTGTTTCTACCAATTCAGATAAATCTGTTTCTATTCAGTCTATTTCTTGCCCTTTAATTCAACCTAGAAGGATGAAAAAGCCTCAGTGATAGATTCAGAAATAGTCCGCTTAGAAATAATTATAGGAAAACAATGTAAAAAGCACAAGAGAAGCGATTGATTGGGACTCGTAGCAAGAATCTCGAAAAATATAAAAAACAGAATTAAGAAGAGGACAAAGGAAAATCCTTTGAGTCCCCTTTGTGGTAAAATACAAAACTCCTCTGAAACTACACAGCCTAGAAAACCTCTCTCGACAAATTCAATAATGCCCAATTATCTAAACACAAATCAGATGGCTCTTAGACGACACACACTTTCCATGTGATTCACAAA
Organism: Xylota sylvarum; assembly: GCA_905220385.1. Taxonomy (NCBI): domain Eukaryota; kingdom Metazoa; phylum Arthropoda; class Insecta; order Diptera; family Syrphidae; genus Xylota; species Xylota sylvarum. The sequence goes on from LR999960.1 coordinate 12,724,763, forward strand.
TTGGTAGCAGGACTGACCTTCAAAGATCAACTACACAAATTACCAACTCCTCTTGTCTGATTACGCAGGAAAAACTTCTTTGGGCGCTGCACAGCTTCAAACCATACAAATCTGCAGGATCAGATGGCATAATATCTGCCGAACTACATAAGGCTTCGGATATTATCTTGCCTATGCTGACAAATACTTTTAAGAGTTGTCTGCATCTGGTTCAGATTCCAAAAGTATAGAGAGCAGTCAATGTGGTTTTCATACCCAAAGCTGGTAAATGGTATCACGTACATCCCAAAGATATCAGATCTATCAGTCTAACTTCATTCCATCTAAAAAAAAACACTAGAACGGCTAATTGACTTACGCGACAGCATTGATACACAACTTCTGTGTACGGGTCAACATGCATACTGGAAAGGTAAATCAGTGGGCACGGGATTACATGCTTTGGAGAAGGGTATTTAATAGTGAACTATACAGAGACATCGACTTGGTCAGATAAGTACGCATCAGTCATCTATAGAGCGAACGGACATCAACTCCTACGGGCAACACAAGTGGAAGAGCACCAATTGGAAGAAAACCTCAACAAACTGGGAGTGCGCAACTGGAGGCAGTTAGTTAAAGACCGCGCTAACTGGAATGGATTGTTGTTTGAGGCTTCACCACGATCTGTAGCGCCAAATAAGTAAGTTGGTAGGTAAGTAGATATTGTGGGTCAACCCATTACGATAACAAACCTAAACCTAAACCATGTCTTCTATGCATTTAATTTCCTTACAAAATGTTACTATCTCATAAATTTGGTACGCAGACCCAACTTATTCTAAGTTGTCAAAGAAGTATGTACTTTCCTATGTGTTTAAGTCTCTTCCGTGGTATGGCTTGGCATTCATCGTGAAAGTCACTGCAGTATCTGCACATATCCATATTTAATAATCCTAATCTCATGGCATGCCTCCCCAGAACACAATAAACAGGGAGAATAGCTACCGCTATTCTTAACCACGACCTGCTTAGTTTCATTATTTCCGCAGATTTTTTCCGATCTAACATAGGCCACCAGATCTTAGACACAATATATGCTCCTAGGTTGGACCATTTCAATTCAGCCATATTGATGATCCTATCAAGAATAATCTTCTTAGCCATGCATATTGGTGGTTTTACTACTCTTCCTGTATTACTATGTTCAAGCTCTGATCCTTTCTTGGCCAGTACGTTGGCCCTTTCGTTTCTATCTATATAGCGGTGTCCAGCATAATCTGATACGGTTCGGCAATTCCCAACTAATTCTGATTTTATGATGTTGGATTCTAACGCCTTATATAGATGACGATGTTCTTGTTAGATATTGATCGCATCTCTAGTAATTCCGCGGCTTCGAGCACACCTAGAACCTCTGCTTGGAACACACTGAATGTGTCCAGAAGTCTCAGGGCTACTTGCAGGTTAATGTATCTGGAGTATATACCTGATCCTGTACCCTCACTAATTTTGGAAGGGTGGAGGGGAATCTTTTATTTTCTGCTGAACAGTGCCAGATATGTTTTGTCTGGGTTGACGTAGAGTGCGCAATCGTTAGCCCATTTCCCAAGACTATTAAGAGCTGATTCCACCATTTCACTTACTGTGACTAAGAATTTTCCTTGAACTAAAATAATTACTATTCCTGCAACCTCATGTAATGCAGTTGAAGGAGACCTTGCTTAGGTAGGTATTACTGGCTCTGGGTTGAAAGTTGAGCTGAAAGCGTATCCACTTAGAATCCGATAGGGATGCCTCATCTAATACCCTTCATTTCGCTATCGTTAAATAATCATCCCAAGAAGCTAAAGTAATATCTTGCACCTCCTGTCTGTTTCTTACCCCCAAAGTTGGAGTAGTGCCTTTATTACATATGTTGAGCTTAGTGAACAAAATGAAGTCAAAAAGACACTCAGCCCTGCGCGTTTGCATCGCATCGTATATCCGCATCACTTCCATCATCCTTATCCATCATCATAAGAATGGTAGCGATACCCTATTTAAGGCCAACAAACTCCACCACAATCACGCACTGAAGTTGAGCCCCGCTCTACTCTTCACCAATCTTAGACATAAATTGTCTGAACACAATTTGATCCCACACGTAACAACCTTACGTCCACTTTTCCAGTCAGCACCCTCGAATTGAAGTTTGCTCTCCTCTCTGTCAGACATCTCCTTCCACAGACAATCTTGAAACTTCTTCTCGACAGCAGCCGTTGACAATAGCAACGAGGATCTCGTCTTTTGGGTCGTAAATCGAGTGCACCTAAGGTGATGTATCAGCCTAGACCAGCCGCACTCGGTTGAACGATGTCATCAGAACTACTCCTTTTGCTCTGGAACGCCTCTCTGACCACCTCAGCTGAGGTCGCCGCTTCCCTACTACTCCTTCAATCTTGCTAGGAGGCCTACCCCCACTCGTAGATGGCACTTGAGCTTTCTCCTCACTAGCTACACTGTTTTGAGCCTCATCTGACCGCACGACTTTAAAGAACATTGGTCAGCACCTTACCCTTCTCAATATTAGTTAGAATCCTAGCCAACTCACCATTGCCCTTGTCTACTATAGTGGGTGCACCAGCCGTCCCACCAAGTCCCTTATTTATCGAAGTGAGAGTACTAGCTTGCTCAGGTAAAGCACTACTTACTGTGAACTCTGCCAGGGCGCCCATAGGAGTTCGATAGGACTGACTTAACTCCAAGTCTTCCATCTCTCGATACGATTCTAAAGCTCATACCTCCAGTGCATTGGGTATCTTTTGTTACCTCGTTCTCAATGACCACTACGCACGATAAAGTATGACACATGTCAAGTCTTAGCTGACACTAATCTGGTGAACCTAACTTATTCATTACCATCGGACGCCCACTGGAAGGACGTAGAGAAGAGGAATTTCTGGCCACCAAAAAATAAGTAACTAAGTGTAGTAAAAATTCCATTTGTTCGATTTTGTAAAAAGGAAACTCCACAATGATGACCAGGCATTGCTGACCAAAAAAATACATTAAAGTGCAAATTCCAAAGGTTTCTTCCCAGATGACCACAGTGCTCTTCCATTATTCATCGTATTTTTATTTTCTGGCAGCATTTGCAAATGTTCACTCCAAAACAATAGTGTCTTTCAGCAAAAATTAAAACCAAAAAAAAAAACAAAAACAAAAAAACTCTGTTCGTTCAAAGTCACTAGGTCAATTACTGAGTGTTATGCATTGTACTTATGTGTACTTTATACAAGAACATAAACAAAAACGGAAAAAAAATGAAAGGGAAGGGAAGGGAAAACCAAGCAGGTGCTCCCAAGTTCGTCGTTAATATGATTTTGCGAAGAATTCAAGCAAAACCAAGAAACGCAAGTCTCCGCCGACAATCCGTAGTACCAGTAAAGTTAATATGTCCGCTCGTTATGCAATGGCGTCCATTGTCTTTCCAGAGAACTCAATTTGGCAATACTTACGAATTTGCATAACATACACATTTTGTCTGTCTGTAAGGTAAGTGACAGAAACACAAGCGTTACATGTTCAACTGACGTTTGGTGCAAGAAGTGGATAATTGTGCGTGTTTTATACGCAATTGATGAATAGGTGTCATTGTTTAAGGGATTCGGGCATGGGAATATGGATAGGCGTAGACACGGCATTTGTGAAAGTGACCTTGAAAGTGGTTAACCACAAGTTTGATAAGTAAATTACAACAAAGGAATATTGTTTTATATCGTACGCAATTATGACTGAAAATAGTAAAGTGGTTGAATTCCGGACTGATTCTGTTTCTATATTGCCAACTCCATTCGTAGAATCATAGCGGCATTTGCTCAAAATAAACTTGAACACTTTTTAAGGTATCCAAAATGCTAGATGGAATTGAAAATTCTCCATTTCAGTCCAAAGATAAAAATCATGTATCATGGTCGTTAGCATTCATGGTTTCTTTGAAATTACATTTTTAGGAAGCTTACCCCGAAAGGCTAGGAGTCTCCTAAGTTCAAGCTAAAGTTGATACAAAATTGTAGTAAGTCATAGTAAGAATTCAAGTGAATTGTTTCAATTCAATGATTGAAGTCACTGGCATCAACTTAAAATTAGAACACACTATTCAGTTTGAAGTCATGATTGGAGCAGTCATTTTGAGCAATCAAAGTGTTGAAATCCAAATCAATGCAATCTTTTTGATGGCTCTGCATTCCGTGGAAGTCACCTTGAAACCACTAGTATTATTAAATGCATTCAATCCTTTGAAGTCATTTAAAGTCACTGAATTCATTCAAATTGTTGAAGTCATTTGAAGTGTTTGAAGTCAGTGAATGCGTTCCATTTTTTAAATTAATTTGAAGTCTTTGAAATCAGGTAAAGACTTCAAATGACTCCATATGACTTCAACAAATTGAATGCATTTACTGACTTCAAAGACTTCAATTAAATTCAAAAATGATTGCATTATTGTAAACCTCTGCTATCAATAAATATATGTTTGTATACAAACATAAATATATCTAAAAGACCGCAAAGATAGCTCTTTACTTGGTAACCTGGTTTGACAGTTATTTTTCGATCTTATCGACGAGGTGGTGCACCTATGCACCCCAATTATTAAGAGAAATCACCTCGTATAGCGCGATGGTTTACGCGACACTTCTGCCACATATTATACGAGTATGTACCTAGTAAGATAGTTAGGGTTATGCCCAACCTACACTGCATAGGGCTGTATCTTTTAGGCATTATTTGAGAGGGATCAAGTGTAGGACAGGATATCAAAGCGCGTGCTCCTTGAATGTTTTTGATTCTATCATCATTTGATAGATAACCAAAAGATTGCACAGTAACTAAGAATTGGACTCACAACGACTGTGTACATCCATTTGGTCATACTTGGGTGAAGACAAATTATTTGCCAAAAATCTTATTGCAGGCACAGAAAGCCGAGAAGACGTTATCTCTTTTCATGCCCACCACTTCCTTGTTTTATACTATTGTCACTGCAGGAAGGAAGATGTGTTCTTAAGGAGCTATAGGGATTCCGCAGCAGAAACTGCTTCAGCTTCCATCTTTCTTTCTCAGAAAAGCAGTATTATTATGACCACTGAACAGAATTTAACTCAGTCATGCGGATTTCTTGAGCGTTTCAAACTCCTACTGAATTTCCTTGCACTTACCTTTCTACTCTGTACCTACTGCAACCTAGTACAAAAGTAGAAAGCCTAAGGCACAGTTTCTTTACAGTTTGCATATATTTTGCAATGGCCGAATCACATGTTCTTTTAGGAAGCTTCTCATAATTCCTTTGTTCTCTGAGGTCGTTTCTAGGATTTAGTGAATTCTAAGCCATTAGACCTACATATATGGTTCTAGTAGTTACATTGAATTTTTAGAGCTCACTTACGTACTTAACGGGCTAAGGTTACGGTTACGTTAACGATTACGTTGCTTCCAATTTTTGAAACCAAACACCCTAGCATTCGCAATCGATTGGTCTTTGATCCGAAGGTTCGATCTTTCTTTTCGTCTCAAACATGAAGGCCGAGAATCAGAGATTCTCTGAACTGATCCATTGTTATCTATTCTCTCGATGTGGCCGAACCAATGTTGTCGTCATATCTTGGCTTTTTAGACTAAATCCACACCTTGGTACAGCTCGTAGAGTTTGCTATTGTATCCTCTCCTCTATTCGTAAAGAATTTTCTATCTATACAGGGTAACATTTACAGATACTTTGTTTGTTGATGATACTGGTAAGCCTCTAAAACCCCAAGCTGGGGGCGTCCGACGATATCCATGTTGTCTGAGTACCCCTGCTGAACGAATTTGTTACAGACAGTACCTTCCATGTTAGCAAAGCCCTACCCATCTAATTGCCGAAATCCGGTGGATTATTGGTAAAGTTCAGTAGAGCTGCTTCCAAATTGCATCCTGCATAGCACAGCTAATTTTGATTGATTGCTCAGTTTGTAGATAGTGGATACATTGCTCCAACTTTTTCTTTTACAAGTTAAATATTCTAATGATATCATCACTAGGAAAGACTTGGAGTGGTAGTTTTTTTAGCAGTGCATCGAATTGCCTCGATGTCATAATGCACTTATCTCTTCCTATTCATTCCTTGACCATCCTTAGGATCGTTTTACTTGCGCATTCCTCAACCACAAGATGCGAAGGAGTCAATACCAATAGTACATCCATGGCTGCAGTTGGACAAGTACTCATGGCCCCCATGATAAAGAGACATGCCAGTCTTTGCACCTTGATGAGTGTCTTCCTCTTTTTGCCCATGCAATCGCTCCATATGTGATCATTGGTCTCACAATAGCAATATACATCCAGGGAGGAGGAATTACTTCTTCGTTGACTGGAGGTGGGTACTCTACTTGCCGTCACATTCTCTCAACATAATTATGCCCATTCAGTAACAGCTGAAAGTGCTGCCTACAATTTCCTTCCATCGGTGACTAAGTTCATTTCTCTATTTCAAAGAGCATGTCTTGTAGCCAGATGCCAGTTGCTTGGTCTTCTAATGGATATTGTTAATATTACTGGGAGACTGCATATTTTCTCACTTCTTTCAGTATTTCCAAAGATCAACATATCACGGGCATCTTTCTCGGGGTGGTTGGGTTGGTATCCCAAAATGGTTTCGGTTACCTCTTTAATAAATTTGCGATACTGAGGCAACTGTGGGTTGGCGTCGGAGGATTGAGGATAAATACACAGCAGAGTCTCTCACTCATCAACTCTAGTCATCCTAAGCCGTCCAACGTTAAGTCTCTTCTTTTTAACCATTCGCAGCTTCATCTCATAGGATAGTCTGTACACATTTAGAATGCTTGATGCGTACCTTGCATCTAAATATTAGGACATATTCGATTTGGTTCGCGGTTCTCCATCTGACCATTTGGGTCAAAATGAATTTCATTTTTATGGCTCAATCCCTGCATCCATCTACATAGGTTTAGGTCTGTTTCTCAGGCAGCAATAACTTTTGAAGAATGTCACATGCTTTGTAGTCTCAGCTCTGTTTAGCTTAACTATTTACTTAACACCGTACCAAAATAGACTTTCCCAATTCTTAGTCAGCCCTATAGCTAGCCAATGGATGCCGAAAAAAGCGAGTTTATGCTAAAAACATAGTAGCTGAGCCACTACTCTTGCAGACTTATTGCCTGCAAGTCCTTGGTTACCAAGCACCCAAACAACTCTCACCTTGACTACGTGACGAATTTTATGTTCAAAATTTTGACATTTGCATAATTTTTGATTTTCCTTGCAATTAGTCACTTTTATTTCTAAAATCATCCATGTTTACGATCCATCAAATGAGTCTCCACCCGCAGACCATCATCAGTCATCGTCCAAAAAAGAGCTGCCCAGACAAAAAAAAAACTCTACTTTACTACCGTTTTCTTGGAATTGGAAACAATTTGGACTAGTATTTTATACTACAAAGAAATTTATTCACATAAATTTGGAACCAAAAAAATAAAAAAAGATAAATAAATTTACACATTAAATCAGGTGTCAAAGAACTTTCACGCAAGTAATGTCAATTAGCAACAAATGTCTTTCTTTATTTTCTGGCCAAAATCAATGCTAATTAATTCTATTTTATTGTCAGCAAAACAAAACACTCCAAACTTGATATGCACTATAAAAAATGGCCAATAAACTTGGTTATATCATAAAAATAAGAATATTCCTACCCTCTCTCGGTACTCTAAATCATACATACCCGTCGCATGACCTCAATTCGATTTTGAACTAATTACCATAAAATTAATTTTCGAATAAATTATTCCACTTAATGTGGGACACACTCATATATGTACATACCTACATACGTAGTAGGAATGGCGATTGCTCAAAGGAATCACTTTTGAAAGTGTCAAGACTTGTAATTTGTTTACTCAAGGAAAATGTCATTAGTCTTTCGGGGGGTCACTCACAAGACCAACCATCCTGGCCCCATTAACCTACTCACATCAAATTGCAAATCATTTGTCGAGTGTGTGTCATCCCTCTCAGAATCTCTGTTCGATTAATCGAGGTCAAAGTGTAAAAGAACGAATGGATGACACCAACCGTCTATTGTTCTCCTGTGAATTTGAAAAATAACAATCATTTGCATTCGAATTTGTTTGCAAGAACAATTGGCACGTGACTGGTGTCAGTGACCCCGATGTGGTTCAACAAGCTCAGAGAGTGTGACTCTAAAAGTCACCAAAAAAGTGGATTAGTAATATTATTTGGAAATGACGAAGTTATTTGAATCGAACACAAACAAAAAAAACGGCGACGTAGCTTTGGACAAACCAATGATAAGTGATGGGGTTTTAATTAAGATGAAAGGCTTGCAAATTAATATTAATCTGTTTGTTTTGGCAAGAAATTCAAATGTGATGAATCCTATTATAAGGAGGAATTTTGACTTGAATTTAGGGATTTTTGGGGGAACATTAAAGTGTTAAAAGGGATTGGTAAAAAATTAGAAATGATCATCGAAAGTCGGTAATAACCGTGCGAATCTTTAAAGACACGTGTAATTTTGAAAGGAATTAAATTAGACCCTTGTTCTCTGAGCTTAAATGGTTCTCTATGACATTAACCCAACATAAGCATAAGATGACATAAGCAACTGACAGTATAACTTTATTGTGATCTTAGTAGCTATTAGCTTTGTTCAATGAAATTTAGAACAGAGTGGAACAGGACAGAACAGAACAGTTTCGTAAAAAACGTCAGACAAGTTAGAACAGTCATACGTCAAATGAAGTTGTCAATACAAATTGTGATTAATTTTTCATTTGTTTACATGCGAAAAATTAAAATATTTTAATAAATAAAATAAATAAATATTCGGTATCAATTAAAATAAATAAAAACTTATTTGAAATAAAATTTACCACAAGACTTAACAAAAAAATGACAACAAGACTATGACAGCTTATTTTGACAGTTTTCACGAATTTGTTCTAACTAAAAAGTAAGTGCAGAAAATCCTGTTCTAAACTGTTCTAGAACAACCTCATTGAACAAGAATCAGATCAGTTTAGAACAGGAAATTCCTCAGTGAACACCAAAAGTTGTACTTTTCTGTTCCGAACAGTCCAGAACAACCTCATTGAACACAGCTATTAAATGCAAAATTACTGACTGCCCAATAAATACAATGAATGTTAATTGGCGGTCTACTATCGACTTTTTACTACCTTCTTGAACATATCTGTAGGTTTTCACATGCATTTATACCAATATGTCATCTTAAAGTGCCTCGCAATGAATCATTTAGAAGCACATCTTCAAGTGCCTATATAACTTACTCAAGACTCTTGTTCCTGTTAGGAAAAGTATTACGTGGAAGCTAAGGTGTAGCCCGCTTGGGGGTTGGATTCCTTACCAGGTGATTCCTTACCATAGCAGACGAGAAAAACAACACCACTGTAAAAGCCCATCGCTAATCGACCCAAACAAAAGAACCTACACTGAAGTAACAAAAAATCAAAAAAAGAAAATATGGCGAGTGCAACAAATGAAGTAAATTCCCAAGAGTCAACAGAGACCATGGCTTTCGTCAGTGGTAAATGTACTCAGCGAGTGTAAAAGTCCTAGGAAGAGACCGTCGCGAGACCCAAGACGCAAGACGGCTAAGGAGAGACGGCGGCAAGAGAAGGAGGAGCGGCGCGGAGAACCGGAAAACTCCAATTCCCATTCCGATCTTGACAGGTAAGTCGAAGAAGAGAGGGGCAGGTACTATACTCGACCCTCTAAGAACTGTAGGGACTGCCCCGAGTTACCTCTCTTAAAGAGGGACCTGGCAACCTGGAAGGCAAGGGGAAGACGAGGCATTCGAGGCGCACACGGGACTCCTTTAAAAGAAGAGCCGTCGAGACAGGAACCAGCGAAATTAAACTAGGGACGTCATCAATTGTACCAGCTGTTTCTGCATTGAGTCCTAGGAAGGTCGACCAACCAGACAAATGGACGGCGGTCACTTTAGGGTCTCCACGTACGGGAATCTACAGCGACGCGTCTACCAGTTACCTGAAAATGGTCGTTTACAACGAAGGACATGAGGAAGGGAAATTACTGCCGGATCAACACGAAAGATTCCAGTTGAAATGGTACAAGCCCTCGACAGGGGTCTATGGGTTGATCCCCCGGTAACACGCAATTTCACATGGGTGGGTTTCAGGAACGACCCCTATCACGTCATCTGAGACGATCAAGCCTTGATCACAGGTTTAACAGCCATAACCATCAGTCTAAGTGATGCAGGAGAAAGTTTAGAATACTGTCCTTCGCAGAGCTTTCAAGATTGACCAGGGTATCCGCATGGCTCCCTGACCCAAACGAGAATCCTAAAGAAGATTGCGGGGCAAAACAAACAAAACTTCGACACTACATGCTGAAAGGTCTAGATAAGAAGAATAGAAAATAAGAATGGAGGTGTTAGACATCATCTTCGCAACATCAAACGTGATCCACCTTACGTCGAACTGGAATGTTTCAAACGAGACCTCCCTGTTCGACCATAGATGGATAATTTTAGACCTTGCCATAGGACACAATACAAAAATAGTACTTAGGAATCCCAGAAGCAACGACTGGAACCTTTTTTGTAGTAACTTAGGTAATAAAATAGCAATTCTGAACACCAGGGACCTAAATAGGGTGGTTACTCTTAAAACATTTACAGTCATCCGAAAACACAGCTGGTGAAATGGAGCGCTGTAGGAGAAAATGAGAATAGTTAGATGACTTCTCAATAAGTACATACATACATGTGTGGCAAACCAAACGAGGACTTGGGTAGCGTACAAAACGAGCAGGAGATGTTTTAAAAAGTTGACGACGACCGCTAGTAGAAAATCATAAAGAAATTACTGTAGCGAAATAGATGGGCCGCACGAATCAAGAATCCGAAAATCATTGTCCTAATCACTTTTGCTGGGGTCCTCACAGTTGAATGAACCATATAGACCTGGGATTCAAAGTCGAAGCGTATCCCTCATATAGGGAAAACAATAATAGTGTATAGTGTACATAAAAAGCAAGTGTTCCAACGAAAATTTATGCAAAGCCCAGCACGCATATTTAAGAGGTAAATTGGTAGAAACAGCTTTACATGAAGTACATAGTAGGTAAATTAGAAAGAGCCTTCGTCATAAAGGCTTAATAAACACTCAATTCAACACTAGTTAATAGCTTAATAATGAAATCTGGCACTCCCCAGGGAGGGGTTATCTCTCCCCTTTTCTGTATTATTGACATACCAGTACATACATATGTAGATGCTATATCACTGCCTATGCCTAATAGTGATCTTAGTTCAGCGCAAATTCCTAGCTATGCTAAATGAAATGACGGATTCAGCCCTTAATAGGCTCGGTAAATGGGTTGAATAGTGTTGGCTTCATGTCATCCCGGAAAAAAACTGAATTAGAACTCTTTATCAGGAAATGTAAGACACCCCTTCAAACTAGTAACTGATTTTATTATATATAAAAATTTATTTCGATATATGTACATATGTAAATAGACCGACTGATGATTTGATGACAGGTTTGAAGATATCTTGCTCCACTGTGCGTCGCAAGTTAGAACAACGATTGTACAGCGGTTGTATCATGCAGTCCGTGCTTACTTCGAACTTACTTCGAATGTAAGTGTCAGTTATCCTTGAAAACAAATTAGGTTAGGGTAAGAGGTTAAAAGTCTTTTGTGGTTGTTGTTACTGGGCTTACCAGATGTAGGTATAAAAATCACTTTAACTTGTCTCTTTAGACACTTTATATATGACGTTTGTAGCATTATAAGGAAGATACCATTCATTCCCGGAGATTTATACGGTGACAAGGAGTTGGCTCTGAGGGTTTTTCCAAGATTTCCATGCTTCAATGCAAAATAAGCTTTTGTAGACATAAAACTACTATAAATTTTTTCCTAATTGCTTTAGGAAAAAGTGAAAGTAAAGCAAGGCCCAACCATTGTAATTGATTAGAATACCTCACGATAGGTTTTATACGTTCGACATTTCTTAGACAGTCACAAAAAAAATAATTTGTTTGAATTACTTTACGAACGCTTAGCTTAGCTACATTATATCCAAATTACAATCGTAAATATATTCAAGTGGTTTAAGTCTTTCTGGTTAACTTCTTATCATAACGTGAAATTTGATTTAAAATCAATTAAGAGTTCCCTTTTATAGCGTATTCTTGGAAATTGAACATCAAATTCACACGAGTTTTGATTTAGGCAGAGCCTCTGTCACCCAAAAGCTACTGAGTGATGGGGCTTTCCTTCAAATTAGTTTTTGTGGTTTGCGTGAAAATTGATTACCTTTTATGAAAGAGGTAACATCTAAAATGAAGTCGAAAGTTAAGTGACCATGAAATTTAATCGAAAGTAAAAACTTCTAGGAATGATTAGTTATTTATTTATTTTGTTCCTTTTACGATCGAATGGTGGTCAGATGGGCCTTAGGGTTTAACAACTTTGTTTATTAAATAATTCTTTAATAAGTTCTGATCTTAAAAGATGGGCTGTGTGGATTGAAGCGGTGACATACTCTATGACTCGATAGAAGAATCAAATTTGCACGAAAATCCACTTCACGA